>OU342482.1:0-4800000 GCA_910589355.1 Parapoynx stratiotata
TCCAGCTCCTTTTCCACTTTTTCAAACTTTTGCCGCAGAACCTGAACCTCGTTCTTATATGACTCCTTCTCCTGGTGAAGGATGCGGGTTTCGTCCGTGGTAGTGAGGGTGCCAATGCGATTCACGACTGCCCCCATTAATGCACATGCCTTCTTCATCTCTCCCTTCACATTTCCCTTGATGTTCGAAGACTTATTCAGCATGGCCTCAAAAACTCGGACGCCTTCTTTGCCAAGGTCGATAAGGCCGGGATTTGTGGGATTGCTCAAATCCGTTTCTAACTTCTCCGGGATCTTCCGACCACGATCTCCACCGGTGAAGGAGCGGGCGAGGTCCTCTATCTCTCGTGCCGTAATGTCTTCGGCAACGTCGAGCCTGCGCCGCTCTTTCTCCTGTAGGGCCTTCCCCCATCCGATGTACTCCCCGGTTGTGGGAGGTCTACCACGCCCCCTCTTAACCGAACCAGCTGCTGGCATCGCCGGCTCTGATGCCTCCGATTCTGAGTACTCTGAGCATGACAGCGAAGGACTCCTGCTGACGCTAACTTTCCTCGAAACCGTCTTTTCGCCTCTCGCGGCCCTACTCCGCGTATTGCGAGCCGGCCTATCCGACTCCTTGTCTACAACTTGAATGTAGTTTTTTGCACTTGGACGCTGTGCTGGGGTTCCGTACCCAGATCCGTCCGACAAACTCTCCTCGTCTGACTCTTCCAAACGTAGCCTTCCCGGCTCACCTCCAACGTCTTTAAGATTTTTAAAATTTGAACCACTCATAATTGTTCCCACGAGTAGGGGGGCTTTAGGGTCTGCCCCCCCTGACCCAGAAGACACTGGCCGCTAGCTAGCAGATCCGCTCGCCTGCCACCTTCAGAGAAGGCGGGGGTACGCCGCGCACTCCATCGGGGCCGCAGCCCGCCAAAACGCACCCCCGTTGAGGATTTGTTAGTGATGTTTACTCATCTCGGGGCCGGCCAATTAAGGCAAGCCCCCCTGGTCCCTTACCCGCGCCGATAGACATGACACCAGACGCCCGGGGGGGATAACAGGTTTGCCCGACGAGGTCCTGCTATGCAGGGGTCCCCGCCGCGCAGGTCCAAGCCCTTTCGGGCGAAGACAGGAGAGACGGAACTCTCCCGGGAGATGAAACTCCCACGACCAGAGCGCCGAACACAAAAACACCCGACGACTCCCGCGAGCCTTGCAGGCCCGCCACCCACGACCCCGAAGGGTCCGCTGGCCCTGAAAAGGGCCCTCCACAGGGTAATTATTTTAGAGAGGTTTTCTTCCTCGCAACCAGACGCACAGGGCAAGCCCCATACGCCCAGCCCCCGGGCCCACTCAGTGTGAGCTTACGGGTTGGTGTGACCGTGCAATGCCCGCCCTGAGAAGGGCAGGCAGTCACACCGTTGCTAGTGGCTGTCCGCGACGGCCGAAGCCGCTACCCCCCATATCTGGAGGGCATTCCCCTATCCGCAGCCCGGGACGCGTCCGATGGCGGTACTAGCCCCGCACACGGAAAAAAACGGACGCATAAGCCTCAAATAAGCTGAAGGAAGGAGCAACAGTCATTATGGGCCCTCTGCCTAGACCGTCACCCCCCCCCTAGCCTATCTTCTAACCTCTGGTGTCTACTACAAGGCTGTGACTCAACAACCACCTTGATTCGACGAACGTTCAAGCCCGATTGCTACAAGGCTCCAGTGCAAGCACCTTCGCCACTCCACCAAATGTTTACTACGGGCGAACCCGGTTCAACAGAAAAGTCGCAACAATCGGGCCTCCTCCCCGCTGACATAATTGGCCGAAGCCTAGCCAGAAATCGGTTTGGGCGGACGAGTTGTCCGTCTGAAGAGTTCGCGACCTAATCCCTCCTACCCCGAAAAGCGGGAGCAGATTCCAAGGCAAAGGTAGAAGGGCCATCTCGAACTCCCCAGACCGACGCAGCCTACTGATCCCGCGCATCAAGTTCCCATCCCGGGCGCCAGTGAGCCTCCTACCGTCCTAACCACGACTTTCTTCTGACACCCGACATAGCCCAATACGCAGAATCAGCATGCTCTTAAGGCTCTCGCAGACATCGAGCAAATATAGGCCTAGTCCACAGCAGAACCTCGGAGCAGTCCTAGAGAGGCATTTTTTTCTTTTATCAACTCTCTAATCCGCACGAGATGCGACCTTGCATGACATGGTATGACGAGCATTCCACGGCATCCTGGTCGATTTCGGGCGGATGAGTACACCTGCATGCGCATGAAGGAGGCTAACCTAAACTGCAACGTGACATCCGCATACAGGATCGTACCCAGACGTTGGTAGTTGGCAGGAAGGCAATGCGGCATCTTTGCATTACCCCCCTCCCGGGGTGCTCTGCAGGGAGACTACCATCCCGCACCCGTTTCCTAACTGGGCATCATAGGGAAGGCCCTAGCCCCCACTGAGAGACAGCGGTGGGGTGAGGCTTGTCTTGAGAAAGACAAACCCACCCAGAAGTGCTTACCGGCGGACGGGCGAGTTTCATCCACTTTCAGCTGAATAGTCTCGGCTGCTGAGGTGTCGGCACTAGCAACTCGGCAGCGCCTCCACCAATATCGCCAATCTCGCAAAGCGCAACTCGGAGCGAGCTCCGTTCGCGCGATGTCAGCAGTCGAGACCTCCGAGGCGCGATAGACATCATCGGTCAGAGACCTAGTCTCAGCGGCTCAGGTGGCCCTAACCTAACAAGGCAGACGTCGTGCACTAAAAGTGCCTATTTCCGCCCCATATGAGCCGATGTGGATCGGTACCCCAGAGGCCACGTAACGCCCCGACCTAGCCGGCGAACTAACTCGACTCCGGGAGACGCGTATGACTGGGTATCGATACACCAAAGACCCATTAATACGGTCAATTTTTTAAAGAGGCTTTTCTTCCTCACGGCCAACGCACAGAGCGAGCTCCACACGCCGGTCCCCGGGTCCACCGATGGCGGACTTACGGTCTGGGGGAGCAATGCAGCTCGCCCTCTGACGGGCAAGTTGCACCGCAGAAAGACGTGTCATCGTCGTCATGCAACACAGTACTGTACTGCACGCGAGGCATTCCCTGTATATAGCGTAACGGTATATACACAGAACGCTCCCAACACGCTCTATTTTTATAGAGGTTTTTTTTCCTCGCGGCCAGACTCGCAGAGCAAGCTCCGCACATCCAGCCCCCGGGCCCCCTGAAGGCGGGCTTACGGTTGTGAGATGTCCTAGAGAGGGAGCCTCCCTAGCCCGCACGATATTAGGCGTGGTATGGCATGGCATGACACAACAAACCATGACATCCCGGCCCAATTCCGAACGAGCGATTACAACTGCATCCGCATGAAGGAGGCTAACCTAACCTGCCACGTGACATCCGTATGCAATTGTACCCAGACGGTCCCTACCTAACTGGGCATCATAGGGAAGGCCCTAGCCCCCACTGAGAGACAGTGGCGAGGTAAAGTTCGTCTTGGGAAAGACAAACCCACCCAGAAGTGCTTACCGGCGGACGGGCGAGTTTCATCCACTTTCAGCTGAATAGCCCCGACTGTTGAGGTGTCGGCACTAGCAACTCGGCAGCGCCTCCACCAATATCGCCAATCTAACAAAGCGCAGACGGACACGGGCTCCGTTCTCGCGATGTCAACAGTCGAGACCTCCGAGGCGCGATAGACATCATCGGTCGGAGACCTAGCCTCAGCGACTCGGGTGCACCCTACCCTAACAAGGTGGAAGTCGTGCACTTAAAAGTGCCTCATTCCACCCCTTACGGTCTAATGTGGATCGGTACCCCAGAGGCCACGTAACGCCCCGACCTAGCCGGCGAACTACCTCACTCCGGGGGACGCGTATGGCTGGGTATCGATACACCAAAAGCCCGTTAGCTACGGTCAATTTTTATAGAGATTTTCTTCCTCGTGGCCAGACGCGCAGAGCAAGCTCCGCACACCTGGCCCCCGGGCCCGCCATAGAGAGCGGACTTACGGTCTTATGTGGTTGTGCAATGCCCGCCCTGAAAAGGGCAAGCTACCACATAACGTGTCATCGTCGTAGTGCAACACAAACCTGCGTTGCATACGAAGCATTCTGCTTTCACAGAACACCTACAACACGTTGTTTTATAGAGGTTATGTCCTCGCGACCAGACATGCAGAGCGAGCTCCACACGTCCGGCCCCCGGGTCTCCTGAAGGCAGACTTACGGGATGGTGTGACCGTGCAATGCCCGCCCTGAAAAGGGCAGGCAATCACACCGTTGCTAGTGGCTGTCCGCGACGGCCGAAGCCGCTACCCCCCTAAGGAGGCATTCCCCTATCCGCAGCCCGGGGACGCGTCCGATGGCGGTACTAGCCCCGCACACGGAAAAAACGGACGCATAAGCCTCAAATAAGCTGAAGGAAGGAGCAACAGTCATTATGGGCCCTCTGCCTAGACCGTCACCCCCCCCCTAGCCTATCTTCTAACCTCTGGTGTCTACTACAAGGCTGTGACTCAACAACCACCTTGATTCGACAAACGTTCAAGCCCGATTGCTACAAGGCTCCAGTGCAAGCACCTTCGCCACTCCACCAATATGTTTACTACGGGCGAACCCGGTTCAACAGAAAAGTCGCAACAATCGGGCCTCCTCCCCGCTGACATAATTGGCCGAAGCCTAGCCAGAAATCGGTTTGGGCGGACGAGTTGTCCGTCTGAAGAGTTCGCGACCTAATCCCTCCTACCCCGAAAAGCGGGAGCAGATTCCAAGGCAAAGGTAGAAGGGCCATCTCGAACTCCCCAGACCGACGCAGCCTACTGATCCCGCGCATCAAGTTCCCATCCCGGGCGCCAGTGAGCCTCCTACCGTCCTAACCACGACTTTCTTCTGACACCCGACATAGCCCAATACGCAGAATCAGCATGCTCTTAAGGCTCTCGCAGACATCGAGCAAATATAGGCCTAGTCCACAGCAGAACCTCGGAGCAGTCCTAGAGAGGCATTTTTTTCTTTTATCAACTCTCTAATCCGCACGAGATGCGACCTTGCATAACATGGTATGACGAGCATTCCACGGCATCCTGGTCGATTTCGGGCGGATGAGTACACCTGCATTCGCATGAAGGAGGCTAACCTAAACTGCAACGTGACATCCGCATACAGGATCGTACCCAGACGTTGGTAGTTGGCAGGAAGGCAATGCGGCATCTTTGCATTACCCCCCTCCCGGGGTGCTCTGCAGGGAGACTACCATCCCGCACCCGTTTCCTAACTGGGCATCATAGGGAAGGCCCTAGCCCCCACTGAGAGACAGCGGTGGGGTGAGGCTTGTCTTGAGAAAGACAAACCCACCCAGAAGTGCTTACCGGCGGACGGGCGAGTTTCATCCACTTTCAGCTGAATAGTCTCGGCTGCTGAGGTGTCGGCACTAGCAACTCGGCAGCGCCTCCACCAATATCGCCAATCTCGCAAAGCGCAACTCGGAGCGAGCTCCGTTCGCGCGATGTCAGCAGTCGAGACCTCCGAGGCGCGATAGACATCATCGGTCAGAGACCTAGTCTCAGCGGCTCAGGTGGCCCTAACCTAACAAGGCAGACGTCGTGCACTAAAAGTGCCTATTTCCGCCCCATATGAGCCGATGTGGATCGGTACCCCAGAGGCCACGTAACGCCCCGACCTAGCCGGCGAACTAACTCGACTCCGGGAGACGCGTATGACTGGGTATCGATACACCAAAGACCCATTAATACGGTCAATTTTTTATAGAGGCTTTTCTTCCTCACGGCCAACGCACAGAGCGAGCTCCACACGCCGGTCCCCGGGTCCACCGATGGCGGACTTACGGTCTGGGGGAGCAATGCAGCTCGCCCTCTGACGGGCAAGTTGCACCGCAGAAAGACGTGTCATCGTCGTCATGCAACACAGTACTGTACTGCACGCGAGGCATTCCCTGTATATAGCGTAACGGTATATACACAGAACGCTCCCAACACGCTCTATTTTTATAGAGGTTTTTTTCCTCGCGGCCAGACTCGCAGAGCAAGCTCCGCACATCCAGCCCCCGGGCCCCCTGAAGGCGGGCTTACGGTTGTGAGATGTCCTAGAGAGGGAGCCTCCCTAGCCCGCACAATATTAGGCGTGGTATGGCATGGCATGACAGAACAAACCATGACATCCCGGCCCAATTCCGAACGAGCGAGTACAACTGCATCCGCATGAAGGAGGCTAACCTAACCTGCCACGTGACATCCGTATGCAATTGTATCCAGACGGTCCCTACCTAACTGGGCATCATAGGGAAGGCCCTAGCCCCCACTGAGAGACAGTGGCGAGGTAAAGTTCGTCTTGGGAAAGACAAACCCACCCAGAAGTGCTTACCGGCGGACGGGCGAGTTTCATCCACTTTCAGCTGAATAGCCCCGACTGTTGAGGTGTCGGCACTAGCAACTCGGCAGCGCCTCCACCAATATCGCCAATCTAACAAAGCGCAGACGGACACGGGCTCCGTTCGCGCGATGTCAACAGTCGAGACCTCCGAGGCGCGATAGACATCATCGGTCGGAGACCTAGCCTCAGCGACTCGGGTGCACCCTACCCTAACAAGGTGGAAGTCGTGCACTTAAAAGTGCCTCATTCCACCCCTTACGGTCTAATGTGGATCGGTACCCCAGAGGCCACGTAACGCCCCGACCTAGCCGGCGAACTACCTCACTCCGGGGGACGCGTATGGCTGGGTATCGATACACCAAAAGCCCGTTAGCTACGGTCAATTTTTATAGAGATTTTCTTCCTCGTGGCCAGACGCGCAGAGCAAGCTCCACACACACCTGGCCCCCGGGCCCGCTATAGAGAGCGGACTTACGGTCTTATGTGGTTGTGCAATGCCCGCCCTGAAAAGGGCAAGCTACCACATAACGTGTCATCGTCGTAGTGCAACACAAACCTGCGTTGCATACGAAGCATTCTGCTTTCACAGAACACCTACAACACGTTGTTTTATAGAGGTTATGTCCTCGCGACCAGACATGCAGAGCGAGCTCCACACGTCCGGCCCCCGGGTCTCCTGAAGGCAGACTTACGGGATGGTGTGACCGTGCAATGCCCGCCCTGAAAAGGGCAGGCAATCACACCGTTGCTAGTGGCTGTCCGCGACGGCCGAAGCCGCTACCCCCCTAAGGAGGCATTCCCCTATCCGCAGCCCGGGGACGCGTCCGATGGCGGTACTAGCCCCGCACACGGAAACCTAACCTAACCTAACCTAACCTAACCTAACCTAACCTAACCTAACCTAACCTAACCTAACCTAACCTAACCTAACCTAACCTTTTTTTTTTTTTTTTTTTCCCGGGGGAATGGCCGACCCATACCCGTCCTCCTGGGGGAAGGCGGGTTATGTGGGGCTCGAACCCACTAAAACCCCGGGGGCTAATCCGCTGCTGCGTATGTCGGCACCAGGATCTCGAGTACGCACCGGTGCCGACGCCGCTCAGGCCTTGCGGCCTTCAGCCGGTCTGTCCCTGGAGGGGGACCAGCCACTCCGTGCCACGGGAGCGACTGCTGACGAGCCGTGCAATGCGGGTGTCTGCCTCCAGACCAAGGACCCCAGTCCCGACACCCGCGTGGCCCTGGGCTCAAGCAACACCCCGAGGAGCATCACTATCATTGCCCTGTCAGAGAACCAGGTCGCCGGACAAAAGCCCCGACGCGACCTTCGACTGCCGGGCAACTACCCCGACGCAGCCCGCCGCCGGACAAAAGCCCCGACGCGGCCCGCCACCGGACAAATGCCCCGACGTGGCTTCTACTTCTTGGCGCTCGCTGCCTCTTTGGGCCCGCGCCTTCTTTCTTCTTGCTGTTGTTGCCGGGGGCGACATAACTTGCCACCCATGACATGTCCTGCCGGAAGGTTCAATGCGGCGCACACTGTGCACCTCGGTTTGGCCTGGCAATCAGCTGATATGTGGCCAACTTCACCACAGCGGAAGCATTGATCGCTTCTGTCGACCCCGTTTTTGCACGTCTGTCTTGTGTGACCCAGCACCATGCATGAGTAGCATCGCATGGGCCTGGGTTCAAGAGCGACCACCTTTGCAGAACTCCAGCCAACGAGTAGACGCCTGAGCTCCACCAACTTCTTTCCGGCAGCTATCGGACACCTGACTAGCGCCGCGAACATGCCATCTTTGTATGGCCGAAGATCTCCTACCAAGAAGTCATCGACCGTAAGACCAGTGGCAGCTGCAGCTGACTGAGCCAACTCCTCGCAGGACACCGAATAATCCAGCCCCACAATACGCACCTCCACTTTCTTGACAGGTCGAGTGACCCGGACCACCATCGGCAGGTTCTCGATGAGGCTCTGCTGTAATCTCTGAGCCCCTTCAGCCCCCACCTCCTGAGGGAGCTCCAAGATAACGGCCCCCGCCTGAGACATCTTGAATGAGACACTCGGTATCCCCAGATTTGTAAGGTTCACCTTCTCTTTGGCCTGCTTCATCACGTCGACCAAAGTGAGGCCTCCTTCTTTCTCCTTCTCTGCCCTCAGGAGGTCTATTACAACCGCCGTGGTTTTCCGTTCGCGGAAGCGTGCCACCCTCTTCTTTTTAGGCGGCTTCTTGGCTTTGTCGTCCTTTTCAGCTTTTTCCTTCGAAGCCTTGGCCTTCTTCTCCTTCTGTTTCTTCGCCTTGCTCTTCACCGTTTCCCACTCCTCCTCCTTACTGGTACTCTGGCTAGCAGTCGCTGGCGGATTAGAGACGCTGTTAACTTGCTTCTTCTTTTCAGGCTGCTTTGTGGGACCCGTCGGCTTTCCAGCGGCAGCGGCATAGGACCGAGCCGCCACATTTTGTTTCTCTCCAATGGGAGCTGATGCCGGAAGCGCAGCAAGAATTGCCGTTGTGCTCTTCTCCACTAACTTCTCTACTTTCTCTTCTACTGACGCCAGAATAACTGACTTCAGCCGCTCTTCTCTCTTCTCCCACTGCCGCTCTTCTAGGCGGGGGACAAGCTCTCCTGCGTTAGAGCCTGATCTTCTCTCCGCAGCTTCTAAAGCGGCTTTAGCTTCGATTAGCTCGACGCGACACTGCTGAAAGTCCTTCTCCAGCCTTTCGGCCCTTTCCTGCCATTTGCGCATCTCTGCCCTCATTTCTTCTTTTTCTTTATGCCATTCTCTGGCTTCGTCCGACACTACCAGTGTTCCGATGCGGTCCAAAATCTTCTGCTGCAGAATGCAGGCCCTCCGCATCTCCCCCTTCACATTGCCCTTGATCCTGCTCGACTTGTCCAACATTGTGTCGAACATTTTGACCCCCATCTTGCCCAGGTCAATGAGGCCCGGGGCCGACGGGTTGCCGATGTCGGTGTGAAGCTTCTCTGGGATCTTCCTTCCTCTATCACCACCTGTGAAGTCGATGGCCAGGTCTTCGATTTCCCTGGCTGTGATTTCCTCAGCTATGTCCAGTCTCTGTCGCTCCCTCTCTTTGAGAGCCTCTCCATAGCCTATGTATGCCCCCGTGGTTGGGGGGCGTCCACGTCCACGTTTGGCTGACGACTCAGCAGTGATGGTCCTCCGTCGTTGTGCGCAAGAGTCAACTGATGCGTCGGAATCCTCAGAATAGTCAGATCCGGACAACGAGGGACTGCGGCTGACACTTATCCTCCTCGCGACCATCTCTTCCACCTTCGCGGCCCTACTCCGCGTGTTCAGGGCCGGTCTATCGGACTCCTTGTCAATGACCCTAATCATCTCTTTATCTGGACGCTGCACCGGAGTACTGTACCCAGCTGCGTCTGAATCTTCCTCCTCACTATATTGCCTTCTCGGCTCCGCCACTAGTACGTCTGGTTTTTGTTTTTTGAGATCTTCCATGATGTTCCCACGAGTAGGGGGGCTTTAGGGTCTGCCCCCCCTGACCCAGAAAACACTGGCCGCTAGCTGGCAGATCCGCTCGCCTGCCACCTTCAGAGAAGGCGGGGGTACGCCGCGCACTCCATCGGGGCCGCAGCCCGCCAAAACGCACCTCTGTTGAGGATTTGTTATTGATGTTTTCTCATCTCGGGGCCGGCCACTTAAGGCAAGCCCCCCTGGTCCCTTACCCGCGCCGATAAACATGACACCAGACGCCCGGGGGGGATAACAGGTTGGCCCGACGAGGTCCTGCTATGCAGGGATCCCCGCCGCACCGTCGAAGCCCTTTCGGGCGAAGACAAGAGAGGCGGAACTCTCCGGGAGACGAGGCTCCCTCGACCGGAGTGCAGAAACCAAAAACTCCCGCAGACTCCCGCGAGCCTTGCAGGCCCACCACCCACGACCCCGAAGGGTCCGCTGGCCCTGAGAAGGGCCCTCCATAGGGTAATTATTTTAGAGAGGTTTTCTTCCTCGCAACCAGACGCACAGGGCAAGCCCCATACGCCCAGCCCCCGGGCCCACTCAGTGTGGGCTTACGGGTTGGTGTGACCGTGCAATGCCCGCCCTGAGAAGGGCAGGCAGTCACACCGTTGCTAGTGGCTGTCCGCGACGGCCGAAGCCGCTACCCCCCATATCTGGAGGGCATTCCCCTATCCGCAGCCCGGGGACGCGTCCGATGGCGGTACTAGCCCCGCACACGGAAACCTAACCTAACCTAACCTAACCTAACCTAACCTAACCTAACCCAGTACCAATCAGATCTCGGTCATAAACACGCGCTCGCTCGGCGTCTAAATTACATAAAAAATCAAAAACGTGGTAAATCCAGCGGCCACCCGGTCGTGTAGCACATCAAAAGTTGCGGAAAAATTCCATCTACACGCCGGCAACGTTTTTGGTTCTGTCAGTGCGGTACTCAATTTTTTATTTAATTTTAAAAGTGAAATTAACACGTGTTTTCAAAATTTTAAGCCGAAAAAAGGCTATAAAACAGACAATATAGTGAGTGCAGTGAAGTACGAAGTGTCATTCGGAGCGTCTTGGCGACCTACACCAAAGTGCGAAAACAGATCCTGAAAATATTCACGGGCCATAAAGTTATTCTGGATTTTCCAAAATAACCTCAAACACGTGGTCGGTGATCCTGAGGGAGAAGTTCCTGCCGAAGGGTGCATCCGGGTAGTCAGCGCGACGAGAAGAAGATCGACGCTTCGAACACGGGGATCGGACTGCTGCAAGCTGAGAAATAGATTTTTAAAGTTAGTAAAGTTTTCAAAAATTTTTAAATCAAAAAATTTGTATAGGGGCACATACCATAAAAAATATATCTTATAGAGATACATAAAACACACCAATATCCGAAAAAACGATCAAAATCGGATGGGTATTGGCCCCAATATAAATTTTTGAAAATTGGCAAAAAACTACCCCCACGGTTTAAAAATAGAATTAAGCAAACCAAAATTGTCATAAAATTATATTATATACAGGCATATTAGTAGAGTGAATTAAAATTGTTAGATTATTTTTACATCATATAGACAAAAAGTTAGGGTTTTTCAAAAATCAAAATTTTACATTGTAAAGAATAGGGGTGTAAAAAGGGGAAGGTGAGTACCTCATTGACTTTAGACACCATAGGGGACATTGTTTAACACCAAACACCACCCCCCTAGCCCTTATATTAAAAATTTTAGGTCCGGCGGCCATTTTGGTTTTTTCGGTTGAAAACTTTGTTTGTGAATATCTCGGAAAGTATTTGTCGTGGAGTACCAGGGTTTTCAAGTTTAGGTAGAGACCGAATAGTTTTATCGATTCCCAGCGTCAAAACTGGGAATTTCCACTTTGCATAAAACGACCGCTTTTGACACGCGTACGAGGTCCCCCAAGCTGGGCAAAACACTCCAGAGAAAACCGCAGGTCTCTACGACCAATAGGACCCGAGATATAGCCTGTTTAATCTTGGCCGCCATCTTGAATCCGCCATCTTGGATTTTTTCAAATTGATATAACTCGGCTTGTAGTGGTCAGAATCGATCGGGACTTTCTTGGGACGCACGGATTGACAACTGAGGGCCCCCCCAGGGTGGAAAAACTTAAAAAAGTCAACTTTCATTTTTGGAACAAAACCGACCCCAGGAGGAGGAGCTCCTCGAGAAGACAAGCCCAACAAGCCCAAGAACCCCCCGTCTATCTACAATAGTTTGGGAGAGGTGATTTTTCAAAGTTTCGTCCGCCATCTTGGATCGCCATCTTGGAAAACTTTGAACGGTCATATCTCCCAATCTATTAGTCCTAGAACAGCGGGGCTTTCTTCAGAGACCTTCCCCCAGCCACTAGAATCAAGTTAAGGGGTTGAAACCACCCTCACGCACCCTCAAAAAGTCAAAAAATCTGACTCCGTGGCGAGGTGGGGTTTGAGGTGCTCTGCAGAGACCCGAAGGTCCCGTGCTCGTGCGGTGCTTGGATCCCGAGATATAACGTTTTAACCAAAATAACCAGAAAAAAACCAGATTTTCGACCTTGGTTATCTCGGGAACTATACGTCGCGCGACCACGCGGTTTTCAGCGCTGATAAGGGCTCGGGGAGTACTTTCCAGCGGGCTTAGTAAATAGGCGAAAAAAAAAAAAAAAAAAAAAAAAAAAAAAAAAAAAAAAAAAAAAAAAAAATGTCATCAAATGCAGGTAAGTCTGGGCGCGCTTCCGAGGAGCGTGAAAACGCCAATCAGCCAATGGAGGCGACCGCGGCAGCGCAACAAGACACAACCTCTACCACTGAACACACACAATCACAAGGCACAAAGACAAAAACAGCTAAGGACACCAAAAGAGCTCCGGGGAAAGTAACGAAGCCCAGCTTGAAATTCAAGAGAGGGCTACCCTCGGAGGTGGGGAAGGCTTATGCTAAGTCAATCTTGGACAACTATCCGGTACACACAGGGGGACTGAGGAGATCGGTCTCGCTGAAGAATGCGCGGGAGGCGGCAAGAAGGAGTGAACTCGATTACCTAAGGCAAGTGGCAGATGTATCGCTTCTCGAGGACTCCATCTTGTCGCCGAATACAGACACACCACCAACACAAACACAAGAAGATAACACACAAATAGACACAAACCCGAGTACGTCGGTGTCACCAGTCAGTAAACCCGCCGCGGCGGCGCGGAACGACGCGTACAGCATCGTCATCTCGACCGCTCCGCCCAGCGAAGTGGACTCGGATGAAGAGCCGGAAACACCCGGAACAGAGGAGCTCGAGCACGAGCAAGCCTGGGAGGTGGCTAGCACCGGGTCCCAATGGACAGACGTGGACAGTGAGCCGTCGACAGGACGTCCGAGCATACTCCCGAAGATAGGGAAGCACACGGGAGTTTGCAAAGACCTCGCCACCGAAAAGGCGCGGGAGTTCCTCATGGAGGGTAAAGGGGCGCTGGAAAGCTCAAAAACCTTAAAGAGAGAGTACCGGGCGACTGCTGTAGAAAGCATGTCCAATCTCTACGAACTGGTGCTCTCTCTGGCCGACTCCAGACACAGACATCGTCTGAATCTGGAGGTAGAAAGAACGAGGGCCGCAAGAGAGCTGACGCGAGTTGAAAGAGCCCATCAAGAGGAACTGCGGCGCATGAGGAAGGAGCACGAGAGGCAGCTTCAGCAAACGACTGAGGCAATAAAGGAAACATCGGGGAGAGTGGACGATATAAAAGATTGGCTGCAGGAGAAGGTAGGGACAGCGATCGCCGCGATCAGAAAAAGCGGCATCGCAGACCCGAAGCCAGTCAGGCAGCCGGTCGAACTCCCCCGAGCAATACTACCTAGCCCGACAACTTCGACTCATTCCGAACTCGACCTCACGAAGGAGCTAAGAAAGATCTCGGAACAACTTGCGGCACTGGCCACAGAGATCTTCTACATCAAAAGAGAGGGGCAGACAAGAACAAAGGGAAGCCCAGAGACATCCCCTGTAAAGGCTGACAGAGAAGACCACCTGAAGGCTTCCATGGATGCTCTTAGGAGAGACATGGAGGCCTCCAGGAAGGAGGTGGCCGAGCTTAAGGAGAGCATAGATTCCTTGAGTAAAGACAGGGAGTGTACTAAGGAGGAGATAAGGGCAAAGACTGCTCCCATCTTAACCAAGACCACCAGGATCCTCGAGGAGGTCGGAGAGGTGAAGGACATTGTCCTGTCCGGGAACATCCTACACAACCCACCCATGGGAATTGGTGCAGAGATGGCGGTCTCCGATACAGCCGCAGCTATCGAGGGGATAATAGCCCCACTGAGGGCGGAGGTATCGGAAATAGCCACAAACTCCAAAGTGTTGACCAACTCCATGGAGTGGATAAACTCGAAATACACGACAAACAAACCAAACACATCTGGCCCGACTTACGCGGAAAAACTCAAGTCGATCCCAAAGCCGAAGCCCAACCATACACTGATAGTGTCGAGTAAGGACCCAGCCAAAACAGGCGATAAGGTAATCGACACAATCCGTAAAACGTTGGACTTCCCCAACACCGGACTGAGGGTAGACCGAGTAAGAAAGGCTAGAAACGCAAAAGTAGTATTAAGCTGTGAGTCTAAAACAGACGCTAGACTCTTATTAGACAAAATAAAGACGAACAACAGTCTAACGGTTGCGGAAGCCAGAAAACAAAACCCCCTCGTTAGAGTCAATAATGTCATGGCTTACCATACGGACGAGGAACTGTGCCTCAACCTCAAGGCCCAAAACAAAACCATCTTCGAGGGCCTCAAGAAAGAAGAGACACACGTTCGGGTAAGGTACCGGAAGAGAGCGAGGAACGACCTACAATGCCACCCAGTACTGGAGGTAGCACCAATCCTCCACAAACGACTGCTCGAGGCGGGGATGGTCCATATCGGGATGGAGAGAAGGACGGTAGAGGACCAGTCACCGCTAGTGCAATGTGCAAAGTGTTTAGGGTTCGGCCATCCAAAGGCCCTTTGTAAGGACAAGGAGCAGTCCTGCAATTATTGTGGACAACTGCACTCCTGGCAGGACTGCCCCGCCCGAAAACAAGGAGGACCGCCATGTTGCAAAAACTGCGAGACGGCGAAAAAAGCAGACAATATGGTGCACATGGCATTCAGCGATGAATGCCCAGAAAGGGTGGTGTGGGATCGGATAGCGCGATCGAAGGTACACTACTGCTAAAGGCAGCACAACCATCAACGGCTCCATCACACCTCGGGAAGGCGGGGGCACAAGGTTACGCTTTCTACAAGCGAACCTAAGACGCTCCAAGCAAGCAACCATAGAACTGTTGCAAATAGCAGAGAAGGGACATTTCAGTGTGGCACTGGTGCAAGAACCTTATGTCGGCTCCAGTGGCACACTGAAACAACACCCGGGCACGAAAGTCATTCAGTGCACTCTGAATAGACAGAAACCAGTAAAGGCGGCGATAATTGTATTCGGGGATCACCTGCGGGTTATAAATGACCCGCAGATGATAACTGAGACCGAATCGGCTGCTATACTGGTATCTGGACCTTTAAAGCTTGGAGTGGTCTCCGTCTATTACGAGGGAGACGCGGAAATGGAGCCGTACCTGCAAAGAACAAGAGCAGTGCATGACAAAATTAAATTGACTACAAACAACATCCTAATAGGGGGGGATGTAAATGCTTGGAGCCACTGGTGGGGAAGTTCCTCGGAAAACCAGAGGGGTCAACAACTAACTTCACTCTTAGCGGAAATGGAGCTACAGATTCTGAATGTGGGAGATACACCGACGTTTGAGGAATGCAGAAAAGGTAAAATGTACACTAGTATAGTAGATATTACTACCTGCACCTCCAGTCTCCTAGGGAAGATAAGAAACTGGAAAGTCAACCGAGGACTTACCACGTCAGATCACAACGCCATCACTTTCGAGTTGGAGGTTGGAGAGAAGCTGCAGCCAATCCCCATACCAACTACTCGGAAATACAACACCAAAAAGGCGAACTGGCGGGTTTTCGATGGACAGTTTCTGGAATCCCTGGAGAATCATAACATCAACGTCGGTGTAGTGGACCTCATAAACACCACAGAAGAGTTAGACTCCGTTTCCGAAACCTACGCAGCATCAATCGTGGAAGCGTGCGATGCTTCAATACCAAGAGTAGGCAGAGGAAGAAAAACAACAAGGCCCATATGGTGGACAGAGGAGCTCGATAGGCTGCAAAAAGAAGTATTGCGAAAAAAGAGGCGAATACGGAACGCAGCTTCCACCAGAATTGAAGCAGTATTGGGGGAGTACCAAGAAGCCAGAGCACTATACGTGCAAAAAACACACGAGGCTCAAACCCTTAGCTGGAAGGAATTCTGCACAGCGCAAGAAAAAGAGAGCATGTGGGACGGTATATACCGTGTAATAAGGAGAACGAAGGGGAGACAAGATGATGTGCTCCTCAGGGGGGTGGATGGTGCGACGTTGAATCCTCAACAATCCGCCGACCTCCTAGCAACAACTTTTTACCCGGACGACACGGTATCGACAGACCAACCGTTTCACACCATGCTACGTCAAAAAGTGCGCAGTGTAGATATAGGGGAAAGGGGAGTACTGGGAGAGGACGATCCGCCGTTCACGGAGTCAGAAGTGGAGACTGTGCTAAAAGCGCAGAACCCAAAGAAGGCACCGGGACCGGATGGACTGACCTCTGACATCTGTGCCAGAGCGATACGCTGTAAAATGGAAGTCTTCATGGCAATTGCGAATAAATGCCTAGCCTTGAAGTATTTCCCCAGACAGTGGAAGATCGCTCATGTAGTCATCCTCACGAAGCCAGGTAAATCGGATTACACCCACCCGAAATCATACCGTCCAATTGGCCTACTATCAATACTAGGCAAGACGGTGGAGAAACTCCTGGTAGGAAGGCTACAGTGGCACCTACTCCCTACCCTAGACCAGCGTCAATACGGCTTCATGCCCCAGCGCGGAACCGCAGACGCCCTGTATGACCTTCTGAGACACGTGCGCCAACAGCGAGCACTAAGAAAGTCAATCGTAATAGTCTCATTGGACATAGAGGGTGCCTTCGACAACGCATGGTGGCCGGCTCTAAAGCATCAACTACAACAAAGGCGCTGCCCCAGAAACATCTATCATATGGTGGCCTCATACCTCATCGACAGAAAGATAGTAGTTAACTATGCAGGGGAGACCAGTGAAAGGTCCACCACAAAAGGATGCGTACAAGGATCCATAGGTGGGCCGACCTTCTGGAACATCATTCTAGACCCCTTGCTCCAAACACTATCGGTCGAAGAGGTATACTGTCAGGCGTTCGCAGATGACGGAGTCCTTGTCTTCTCTGGAGAGTCCATGGGAGAGATGGAGGACGCTATAAACCAGGTATTGGAAAAGACATACAGATGGGGAGTAAAGAACAAGTTGAATTTTGCACCGCACAAGACCACAGCGATGCTTCTAACCAAGAAATTAAAATTCAACCCTCCCCACATAGAAATGTCAGGGATCCATATACCTTTGGTGGATAGCGTCAAACTTCTCGGCCTAACCATTGACCGGAACCTTAATTTCAACGAGCACGTTGCAAATATATGCAAGAAGAGCACAGACATATACAAGCAATTAGCGTGCGCGGCGAAGGTCACTTGGGGGCTCAACGGGGAGGTGATAAGGACCACATACGTAGCAGTCATAGAACCCATACTGACATACGGGGCAGCCGCCTGGGCGGACGCAACAAAGTTAGAGACTAACAGGAAAAAACTAGACGCACTCCAGAGAGGATTCGCGCAGCGTGCGTGTAAGGCTTACAGAACCGCGTCACTGACATCGACACTGGTTCTGTCAGGACTCCTGCCAATAGACCTACGCATCCGAGAGGTCGCAACTCTCTACGAAGCGAAGAGAGGTCTCTCGGATGATTTCCTTCCGCCAAACAGCGCTCTCGAGAGGAACGTAAGGGTATTAGACCTACCACACCCATCGTGCAGAATATCAGCCGATTACGAGCTTCTCGACAGCATGGACGAGTGTGCCCAAAAAACCTTAAATATTACTGGACCACAGATATATACTGATGGCAGTAAGATGGAGGGGAAAGTGGGGGCAGCACTCACTTGGTGGGAGGAAGGCAGAGAGAAGGACAGGGAAGTTTTCAGCCTCGACCCAACGTGCACGGTATTCCAGTCGGAATTATATGCACTCCACAGAGCTCTGGAAAAGGTGAAGACCAGCCAGGAGCCTATTATCAACATCTTGAGTGACTCAAGATCATCTCTGGAGTTGATAAGCGGCCCAAGAATGGTACACCCGTTAGCCAAGACCATCAAGGAGTGTATAGCGGACATACGTGCGCAGGGGAGGGAGGTGAGACTTTTCTGGTTAAAAGCCCACGTAGGAACACCAGGGAACGAAAGGGCCGACGAACTGGCCAAGGAAGGGGCAGCAAAGGAGGTGGAGGTGCACGACTACGCAGCAGTGCCCTTGTCATATGTGAAAAAGAAGATCCGAGAGGAATCTATCAGGAAGTGGCAGGACAGATATGATTCCTCCGTCACGGGTTCTATAACCAAAGGTTTCCTACCAAACGTACGTGAAGCGTATAAATTGGTCAGGGAGACAAGGTTGAACCCGCTACACATACAGATGATGACAGGGCACGGAGGGTTTGGTGAATACTTGCACCGGTTTAGGCTGAAGGACGAGCCGGGGTGTGAGTGCGACCAAACCAAAGGAGAAACAGTCTGGCACCTACTACTGGAATGCCCACGGTTCCTATCCCGCCGACATGACTTGGAGTGCGTTCTGGAAGCAAACCTTACACAAGAGAATGTACCAGATCAGCTCGGTAATAAAAAGAAAAGAGCCAGCATGCTAGACTTCATGGAGTACGTGGCGGATATAGCAGTCAGAAGGAACAGTACTCTGACTGCTGAACAGACACCCACGATAAACGCTCCGCTATCGCGACCACAACCATCGCAACCAGCTAGCAACTACACGAACAAACAAACAACAAACATACACACACTACACGTAACAAAGCACGGGGAACCTGGAAGCCCTGGGATCCACATTCGCAGCGTTGCCCTATTCATGGACGGCAATGCGGAGAGAATGGGGATAGCCTTCTGCAATGATGAGGCCCGCAGCTCGGTATACATCTCCCCCGGTCTTGGAGCCCTGTTAAATGGAAGCACCTCAAAAACTACCATGAGACGGAAAGTCTACAATGCCCTACCTGAAGTACTAGTGGAAGGACATCGCTGTAGAGTAGTGCGAGAGAAGAACAAGCTCATCGCGCTATTCTGTAGCGAAGGTACCACAGGTTATAGGAGGGCATGTGAGGTGCTGCGTAGAATAGCGGCCCGGTCCGGAGAGGGAGAAACTCCACCCAAACGAATCAGTGTGGACGCGATGATCGTGGGGTACCACAAAGGAGAGGCTAGGGACTATATAGGAGCCCTGGAAGCCTCCAAGTACCATGAGGTGGTGGTGTACGAAGAGAGAGGGCAAAACCTCTCCTTCCTGACACCACGACGTCAAGACCAGAGCGTCCCGCCCGCCCAAATGGACCGCGACATAATCAGCGGGTCTGAAAGACTGGCGAAGAGGGTGGAGGAAGAAGCGGCACTCATGGGGCAGAAGGAAAGGGCCCACAAAATGTCAGTAACATCGACATGGGCCAGAGTAAAGACCTTCTTCTCAGGGCTAGTGAAACAGCGACCCTGTGCTACAAAAACAGCAAAACCACACACACAACACCACCATACTTATCCAAACACAAACAGCGCATCAGCGAGACAGAGGCAGTGTCGGGGATCGCAACGAGAAACAACAGCTGGACCACCGGAGGAGTCACTCAGAAAAACACCTATTGTGCCAAGCAAGGCCTGGACCAGTGGCTACTCCAAGGAACAGAAGGAACCAGCAGTGCATGCGAGAAAAGGAATGGGCAACCTCCAGCAAATACCTAAATGTGCATCAGTCATGCCAAATGAAATGACCTCCATCAACACCGCAGACCAGGCAGATGACGGAAATGGCATTACATCGGCCATGCACACTGGAGAGGGAAAGAAAAAGTATACCCTTATCGTGAAAGGCTTCGACGTCACCAAATCAGGTGGCAGGTTGGTCGATGAGATAAGGGATACCTTAGATTTCGAGAACACCAGGCTCAGAGCGGACCGCATGCACATCTCGAGGAAACCGGAAGCCACACTCACATGTGAAACGGCCAAGGCAGCAGACCAACTTTGCCGGAAGCTATACGAGGATAAAACCTTAAGCACTTCAGGCCTCAGCATGGTTGAGCAAAGAGAACCGGTTTCATCCAAATCCACCGACAAAGCCACCAGAAAACCACTACAAAAACCTGTAATGAGACCGGGATTCGTCGTGGCAAGCAAGGACGCGAACCAGAGCGAGTACGGGGTCATGAAAGCGATAAATCGTGCTTTGGACTCCGAAAACTCTGGGCTGAAAGCCGACCACGTGCGAATGGAGATGGCTACCAAGGTTCTACTTACCTGCGAGTCCCTAGAAACAGCCGGGAAAATAAGGGACAAACTCCACACAAACGCAGACTTGGTAACATCTAGAATAAAGAGCAAAACAGTCAAAGACCAAGCGACGGCGTCAACATCCACCCACAAGAAACCCTCAGCGCAGCATATGGGGATGATGAGCGCCTTATCATCGCTAGCGGGCCCCATGCAGCAGGAACCTCAGAGGGAAAAGCATCGGGGAACCTGGCAGTTCTTGAACTGCGACCCAGGTTATAAGAGCTCCCGAAAGGACGCCGATCGCCACTTCCCTACAGTGATAGCCAAACCCAGCAAGGATCGTCCCTGTAAAGCGGTGGTGACCAGAACTAGGGCCGACATGGGCCAAGTATCTCCCCCTACCCTAATGAAGGCGTCTACTCCCGAAGAACACATGCGGAACGCATTCGTGGAATTTGTAGCAGTCACAAGAGCAACAATGCAGGTAAAAGAGTTAACATGCATGAAGATCATGCAGGCTTACCAGCAGGGTTCCTTGGGGCTGCTAGGAAATCTACTAGAAGAAGCGGAAGCAGCGGTGTACAACAACGACACAAGCCAGGTATTACATGGCGAAATGTCGGGGGAGTACATGGCTGCATACAGCAAAAGCATGGGGTTCGTAGAAAAGGAGGAGAAGCCTGAGGGGGTGGGCACAGAGAAGGAGACCCGATTTAGAACACCTCCTGGTGAACCGATAGTGGTAGTGGCGAAGTGCACTAGGATCATGCATGAAGGGAGAATACTGGAGATGGCAGAAGCCATATCGAGTAGTCTCTCGGAAGGTAAGATGCCGGACGACCGGGCCACACCACAGTTCACTTGGATCAACGGAGTCCCAGGTTGTGGGAAAACTACTTTTATTATAAATCGGGTCAATTTGGATGGAGATATACTGGTCACCTCAACAACGGAAGCCGCAAATGATTTGAGGGAAAGGTTGATGGAGAAGGTAGGGGAACGCAAAGTTAAAAGATGCGTAAGAACTATGGCGTCGCTATTGATCAATGGGGTTTATGGGGGCGAATCGTGTAAACGATTAATAGTGGATGAGGCCCTCATGAACCACTTTGGTTCTATAGTAATGGCAATACTGATAACAAAAGCCGAAAGCGTTCTCCTAGTCGGAGACCACAACCAGCTTCCCTACATCGACAGGGAAAATCTTTTCAGGCTGTTTTACACCACACCACATACAATAACACACATCACGAGAGAGTTGCCGTGCACATTCAGAAATCCCATGGATGTCGCATATGCCCTCAATGAGATCTATGAGGGCATTTATTCAGCTAAAACGACGGTCAGATCCCTAGCGATAAAGGGGTATAGGGGAGAGAGAGTACCCAAGGCACCAAATACGTTGTACCTGGTGCACACCCAGGCTGAGAAGGCTCATCTTATCAGTCAGGGTTACGGTCAGGACGAGGGCTCTCGAACCTTAACTATCCACGAATCGCAGGGACTTACCTATAAGACCGTCTACATAGTGCGAACCACGGCAGCTCGCTCGAGAATCTTAAAAAGTGTCCAACACGCGGTCGTGGCCGTCTCCAGACATACGGATGTATGCGTCTATTTCACGGACGACACTCAAGAAGACGCAACAGCTCGTCTGATAATGCGCGCAGTCCGAACGTCCGTCCGTGAAATAAGCGAATACAACATAAAAATGGCGATGATGAATGGGGACGATGAGGTAAGAGATGCGACAATAGCATCGGTGGACCGGAGCCCCTCAAAATGGTAAAACGAATAAGGTATTGGGGACGTACTAGGGTCAAGCCGTGCGTCCAAACCACACAAGCCAAAATTGCACTCACTAGACGACATCCTTAAGAATTGTAATGGTATTGTAATTAGTAATTGTATTTAAATGTATCGTAATAATTGTAAAATGTAGTGTAATATATTGTAGTAATATATAACATTATAAATAATATTGTATTTAACTTCATTGTAATAATATTGTATTGATTCGATAACAATAATAAAACTAATATATTGTATTAATATGTAAAATTATAAAGAATGTTGTATTGATTGTAATAACATTGTTGAACTATAATAATATTGTATTAATCAATTTAGTAATAATAATAATAAAATATTGTAATAGTATAATAAGGAATCAATCATTGTCCTATCAACCTGCATGCGGTAGACACAGTGAAAAATATATATATTAAAAAGAAAGAATGAAAATATATAAAAAAATATATACTTATTTGGTAATAATTAATAATAATAATTAAAAAAAAAAAAAAAAAAAAAAAAAAAAAAAAAAAAAAAAAAAAAAAAAAAAAAAAAAAAAAAAAAAAAAAAACCGCATGCCAGGTACAGCACTGACAGAACAGAAATGGTAATATTTAGAATAAGACGAGCATGCCGAGCGACATGCAAATTTTGTAATGTTTTAAAATAATAAAATTAACTAATCTCAAAAAAGTGCGGACCATAGAGTCTGCAGAATTGATTTTCATTTAAAAAAAAAAAAAAAAAAAAAAAACCTAACCTAACCTAACCTAACCTAACCTAACCTAACCTAACCTAACCTAACCTAACCTAACCTAACCTAACCTAACCTAACCTAACCTAACCTAACCTAACCTAACCTAACCTAACCTAACCTAACCTAACCTAACCTAACCTAACCTAACCTAACCTAACCTAACCTAACCTAACCTAACCTAACCTAACCTAACCTAACCTAACCTAACCTAACCTAACCTAACCTAACCTAACCTAACCTAACCTAACCTAACCTAACCTAACCTAACCTAACCTAACCTAACCTAACCTAACCTAACCTAACCTAACCTAACCTAACCTAACCTAACCTAACCTAACCTAACCTAACCTAACCTAACCTAACCTAACCACAAGCCAAAACTCGTTGAAAACACGCGCGTGGCACGTTTTGAAAAGTTTCAAAAATTCAAATTGGTGGTAAATCCAGTAGCTACCGGACCGTGACGCATATCAGCGGATGCGCAAAAATCCGCTCTACACGGCAGTGAAAAGTTTGAGAGTGTCAGTGCAGTGGTTGATTTTATATCAATAAAAAAGTGTAATTTACACACGTGTTTTGACGAAAAATCGACACAAAAATTTAAATAGTGACGAAAATCGACTTCGCGCACAGACGTGCGATACGTTGCCAGAAGCGCCTTCGCGCCCCCCACCTAACGGCGGCCTCAGCATCAAGGAGGGACTTCTGCCTGCGAAGTTATTCTGGATAAACCAGAATAACCTCAAACACGAGGTCGGAGATCCCGAGGGAGCAGGGAGCAGCCAAGGGTGCGGCCGGGTGCAGGCAGTGACGGCGAGTGACCCGACACCAAAAACACCGAAATCGGACTACTCTAAGATAAGATTTTAAATTTTTAAATTTTAAAAATCTGGAAAAAATTTTTATTCAAAAATTTTGTATCGGAACCAATAAGCCGATGATATAAAAACTGGAGATAAAACCATTTCCTACAATAATCCGAAAACCCCATCAAAATCGGACGGAAATTGGGCCCGATACAAATTTTTTAAATTTTTTGAAAAACTACCCCTTGTAAATAAAAATAGAAATAAGAGTATTTTTAAATTGGAAAAAATCTTAGTGTAAACTTCAGGCTGTGACCAACTAATAGAAATTTTAACCATAGAAATAGTCCTAGTATTAAGTTAGATATAAGATTTTAAAAATTAGGAATTTAAGACTAGGGGGTAAGGGGGTGCAGCAGCACACTATACATAAAAAGGGGAGTTCCAAGTACCCCCCTGCACATCCCCAACAGAAAACCGCAGCGCTGTAGGGCCTATATCGGCGTAGGGCGGATCCAGGAGGAGATCTCCCACTTTGGGCGGATTTCCTTTTCGGAACATAACTCGGCTCCCATTGGTGCTGGAGAGCTGCGGTTTGCGCAGTGTGCCTTAAAATAATATAGCGAAGGTGGAGTGGGCCACCAAATCGGGAAATTTGAAGGTAGAGTTTCTTACCCTAATTAGGGGTAGGGCCGGCTCCCCTAGGTCCGGGGCATCCCCCAGGAGAAAACCCGAGCCTTCTACGACATCGGGAACGGGAGATATAGCGATTCCCAGCCGCCGTTTGACATTAGCGGCGGCCATCTTGTTTTAGGGGATTGCTTATATCTCCCGAACCATTAGTCGGATTGAGGTGGGGATTTCGGTTCTGGGGAGCTGAGAGCCTGGAGTAGGACCCCCATAGGGTGAAAAAGGGATAGGGGGTGATAAATTTAGGGGTGGGTTTTTAGGGGTGAGCCCGATAGCCCAAGTCGCGCCCTCTCTAGGGAGCCCTCGCACGCTCGGATCGGACTCTGGGGACCTGAGATATCAGGCCCCAAAGACCAACTTTGACAGTTGGGGCGGCCATATTGGCAAATTTCAACTCGCCGCCAAATCAAGACCAGTGGTCGTAGAAAGTCCGGACTTTCGACGTAGAGATTCCCCCGGCGCGGACTAGAGGAGGATAGGGACAAACCCAGACCATCACCAACCCCACCCCCCCCCAAACCCCCCACCTGGGAAATTCCCACACCCACAGCCGATCGATAGGGCGCGACCGGGCAAACCACCCGGACTTTTTCCCGGCTCTCTGCGGCATCTGGGGCCCGAGATAACGCCAGGGCGAAATTTGGGAGATTCTCCCGCCCAACTCCTACTGGAAACCGCCCAGCGTATATCTCCGGAACTATTGGTCCTGGGGAGCCGTGATTGGTGTCAGGGAAGGGGTCTCGTCGAGCCCTATCCATTCGGCACCCCCACACACAAGCCAAAACACCCCTCCCCCCTCCACATGCGAAAAACACCCCCCACAGCGTATCTCCAATAATATTAGCTCTGGAAGCTCCGGGTTTTCACCTGGGGCAATAGGGCAACAAGGACTAAGGCTGGGGAAAGGCGCGAGGCTGAGGTAGAGTGGGTAGAGTGCGTAGAGCCGATAATAGAAAATAAGTTAGGTTAGCACAAGACCCCCCCATATGGGCAAAAATAAATTAGGATAATTATATATAAGGTTAGGATAGGACACCCCCATCTACAGGGATAGCATAGGACACCCCCATTTACAGGGATAACACAGGACACCCCCATTTACAGGGTTAGAATAGGACACCCCCATCTACAGGGATAGATTAGGACAGGAAACAGGACGTAGGGGATAAGTGACAGGAACTGCGTGACAGCTGCGAACGTGGGTCCCGTGGTTGACCGTAGCTCTACTTATAGAGCTGAGCTGAACCGCAGGGCTCCAAGTTGAAGCCGACTTGTGTAAGCAAGCGGCCACGCACGAACGCACACACATAACACGCACACACATAACGCGCATACGCATAACACGCACATATTCAACACACTAATACATCACCAAGTAGAGCTGTAAACCGACCCCCTTTACAGGCTGACGACAGCTCTACATACACAAATCCGTACACAAAAACTGCACATCACTCACACTCACACTTACAGATATACAGCAGTTCACACACTTTCATAATAACCACAATTATACTCACCAAACCGAAGTACACTCTACATAACACCTACCCCGAACCTGAAACAAAGAAATTACAAATTATTAATACTGAACCGCTATTAAAATCACCCTAACATGGCGACAACACGGACCCCGGTTGGTCAAAAACGGAGAGTTAGCACTGACTCTCTGTCAAATAAAATAATTAAAACACCCAGAGACAAACTTCTGGGAATGATAGAAGAGATCTCCCCACTGGTAAATAAGTCAGGGAACATAAAGAGGGAGATCAGAGAAAGGTTACTAAAGATTAGCGAGGAATCAAAATATATCCTAACCGGGCCCTTATTAAAAGAACAGGAGGTATGTAAGAAAGAGCAATTGGAGAAAATAGTGGAAGAAAGACTGAGCGAAAGGGTAGAGAGAGAGGTGCAAGAAAGAATGAGTAGGATGAAGGAGGAAGCGGAAGAGAAAGAAAGGATGATAGAAGAACTGAAAGAAGATATCGAAACCGAAAGAGCGTGGAATGATGATTGGAGAAGAAAGTACAACCTACTTAGAGAAGGAGAAGTACTACCTGAATGCCCAAAGTGCGAGGAGATGGAGGAAACCATAAAAGAATTGAGAAAGAGTAATGAAATCATAGATAATCACAGAGACCAAAACCTCCGAGAGGCAGAGGCGTTCAGAGACAGATTAGTAAATGAAAAAGGAATAAAGAAAGAGGTGGAAGAATTGATGGATAGCATAAGAGAACAAATGGAGGAAAAGAAGAAAGAAATGGAAGACAGGAGAATGGAAATGGAAAATCTGAAGGGAATGGTAAAGACGATGATGGCAGAGAGCAGGAAAGACAGGGAGGAAAGAATGAAAGAAATGAAAGAGATGAAAGGGAAAATGGAGGCCAACAAAGGAAAGGAGGATCCAGCAATAAAAAATGAGCTGACAAAGGCCACAAAAATTATGAAAGAGTTAATAGAAGAAGGCAAAAAGGAGAAGCAAGAAAGAGTCAAAGGAATGGATGAACTGAAGAAGAAAATAGAAGGATGCAAGACAACGGAAGCGACAGGAGTAAGTGAGGAAATAATGAAAGAGATGAGTGAATTAAAGACAATAATGAAAGAGGAAAGGAACGAAAGAAGAATGACATACGCGCAAGTGGCGGCCAGCCAGACCACCAAGGAAGTGTGGAACGGCCGAACACTACACTCTATCGCGGTGTCAACGAAAGGAGGAATGGAAACGGGAGAGGAAATTGTAAGAAAGATTGAAGGAGTGCTGAGACAGAGCAAGAGTGAGGTGAAGATTGAAAGGATGAGGAAGGCGAAGGACCAAAAGGTGATAATAGGATGTGAAAGGGAGGATGATATTAAGGAGCTGGGGAGAAGACTTGGGGAGGGAGATAAAGAATTCAACATCACATACATGAAAAACAAAGACCCACTAATAATCCTAAAAGGCATACAAGTACAAGCGACGGATGAGGAAGTTGTAGAAGCGGTGACAAACAACATGCTCACACGAGGAATAAAAGACCAAAAAATAGAAATTAAATACAAGAAACGGTTGAAAAACGACAACCAGCAAAACATCATACTGAGAGTGTCACCACCGGTATGGAAAGTCCTTACTGAGCAAGGTGCAATAACAATAAAACACCAACGGATTGTGGTTGAGGACCAATCTCCGGTAGTGCAGTGTTCTCGATGTCTAAGCTACGGCCATGGACAGAGACACTGTAATGCGCCGGAATTGGTTTGCAGCCACTGCGAAGGGTCACATCACGCAAAAGATTGCACTAAGAGGGAAGACCCCCCCAAGTGCATAAACTGTACAAAAGAAAAAACACAAGACAACAGACACAACGCCTTCAGCAGATACTGCCAAACAAGACAAAAATGGGATAGGTTAGCGAGGTCTGCAGTGGCGTACTGCTGAAGACGGACATAAACACTAGAGACACACACAAACACAAAAACCGATAACAAAACAAATGGGGAACCTTTCCTGGGAAAGAAACCCAAGTTGTTAAACAAAATAATAAAACAATAGACCAAACAAACACACACACACACAAACACAAAACACAACAGAATAAAAATAAACAAATAGGAAGGCAAAATCAATGATTTTGCCAACTTATATCAGACAAATAAAAATAACAAAGCGAAATAATAAATATTCATAGAATATTAAATAAGAAAAAGACTCTTATGAGACAAAACAAACCATGAAGTGCATTACACAAATCAATATATATGTATATTGGTGGCGTGGGTGCAAAAAATGGAATGAACCGGATATGACCTAAAATAAGATGTTATATTAATACAATAAAACAAAATAAGGAAAATAAATGAAATAAATGTAATGTAAATGTTGAAATGTTGAAAATGAATGTAAATGTAACTTAATTATGTAACAATATTGTAAATAAAACATAGAATATGAAATGTTAAGTGATAAGCAATGGGAAAGTAAGCAATGTAATAGAAATAAGATATAGATATTAATATAATAAAAAAGAATATGATAAATAAATGTCATGGAAATGTAACATTATTGTATAATTATATTGTTAAATAAAACATAGAACATGAAATGTTAAATAATAAGCAATAGAAGGCAAGAAATGTAATAAAAATAAGATATATAACTGTAAAAGTAACACTAAGAAATAAATGTAAATGTTAACATAAGTTAAAATGTGTAGAAAACAATAAGAAGAAAATCAGAACTGTAAAGTAAATAATAAGGAAAGAAATGTAAAGAGATAAGCAATGAATAAATAAAAACAAAGCCCCACCCCAACCCCCAACACCCATCCAACCCTACCCTTGTGTTGAGAAAATAAAGTAAATAAGTAATAAAATAAATAAATTTAAGAATGATTGAGAAGAATGAAAGAAAGACAAAGTATGAGGAATAAAAGTACGAGAGGCATAAAAGATAGAACTGGAGTGAACGAGTTAACTAAAACAGAATAGATAAAGAAAGGCTCTAACCGCCATGTTAGAGGAGTAGATAAAAAAAAAAAAAAAAAAAAAAAAAAAAAAAAAAAAAAAAAAAAAAAAAAAAAAAAAAAAAAAAAAAAAAAAAAAAAAAAAAAAAAAAAACCTAACCTAACCTAACCTAACCTAACCTAACCTAACCTAACCTAACCTAACCTAACCTAACCTAACCCCCCCCTTGGGGAGTCACAAGCCAAAACTCATCAAGAACACGCGCGTGGCACGTTTGAAAAAGTTTTAAAAATTCGAATTGGTGGTAAATCCAATAGCTACCGGACCGTGACGCATATCAGCGGATGCGCAAAAATCCGCTCTACACGGCAGTGAAAAGTTTGTGAGTGTCAGTGCAGTGGTTGATTTTATATCAACAAAAAAGTGAATGCTATACACGTGTTTTGATGAAATTTCAACATTAAAACTTAAATAGTGACGAAAATCGACTTCGCGCATAGACGTGCGATACATTGCCAGAAGCGCCTTTGCGCCCCCCGCCTAACGGCAGCTTCAGCAGCAAGGAGGGACTTCCACCTGCGGAGTTATTCTGGATAAACCAGAATAACCTCAAACACGAGGTGGGCGATCCCGAAGGAGCAGGGAGCAGTTAAGGGTGCGGCCGGGTGCAGGCAGTGACGGCGAGTGACCCGACATCAAAAACACCGAAATCGGACTATTCTAAGCTAAGTTTTTGAATTTTCAAACTTTAAAAAATTTGAAAAAATTTTTATTCAAAAATTTTGTACTGGAACCAACTAGCCAATAAATTAAAAGCTGTAGAGAATATTAATTCCTACAATAATCCGAAAACCCCACCAAAATCGGACGGAAATTGAGCCCGGTACAAATTTTTGAAAATTTTTGTAAAACTACCCCTTATAATTAAAAATAGTAATAAGAACTTTTTTGAATCGGAAAAAATCTCACTGTAAAGATAAGGCTGTGACAAATAAATAGAATTTTAAATTTTAGAAATAGACCTAGTATTAAGTTAGATATAAGATTTTAAAAACTAGGATTTTAAGACTAGGGGGTAAGGGGGTGCAGCAGCACAATAATAATCATAAGGGTAGTTCTAAGTACCCCCCTGCACATCCCCAACAGAAAACCGCAGCGCTGTAGGGCCTATATCGGCGTAGGGCGGACCGAGGAGGAGACCTCCCACTTTGGGCGGATTTCTTCTTCTCGACATAACTCGGTCCCTATTGGTGCTGGAAACTTGCGGTTTGCACACTACAGAGTAAAATAGTGTAACGAAGGTAAAGTGGGCCACCAAATTAAAAAACTCCGACACTAAGATTTTTATCCCAATTAGGGGTAGGGCCGGCTCCCCTAGGTCCGGGGCATCCCCCAGGAGAAAACCCGAGCCTTCTCCGACGTCGGGAACGGGAGATATAGCGATTCCCAGCCGCCGTTTGACATTAGCGGCGGCCATCTTGTTTTAGGGGATTGCTTATATCTCCCGAACCATTAGTCGGATTGAGGTGGGGATTTCGGTTCTGGGGAGCTGTGAGCCTGGAGTAGGACCCCTATAGGGTGAAAAGGGGATAGGGTGTAAAAAATTTAGGGGTAGGTTTTTAGGGGTGAGCCCGATAGCCCAAGTAGCGCCCTTCACGGGGAGCCCCCGCACGTCCGGATCGGACTCCAGTGGCCTGAGTTACAAGGGTACAACCACTGGTTTTGACATTAGGAGCGGCCATTTTGGAAATTTTCAACTGGCCGCCAAATCAAAACCAGTGGTCGTACGGAGCTCCGGTCTTCGGTATTGTGGTTCCCCTGGCGAGAACTACAAGCTAATAGGGACTACACAAACCCCCCACCAACCCCATCCCCCCCAAAACCCCCCACCCCCAAAAACCCCACCACCCGAACGGAGCGATAGAACACGGCAGGGGACTCTGCCCAGACTTTTTCCCGGTCTCCTACGACGTTAGGGGCCGGAGATATCACTTGGGCGATCTCAGGGCGAATCTCCCGCCCAACTCACACCAAAAATCGCCCAACCCATAACTCCGGACCCACAAGTCCTACAAAGACGTGCCTGGTGTCGGATAAAAGGTCTCGAGAAGACCTCTCGAGTGGGACTCCTCACGAGCACACCACCCCAATATTTATCCCCCATTCTTGGGAAAACCCCCCCATTCCCATAACTCCGACATCTTGGGACGTAGAAACTTGGGGTTTCGACCATAGGCATAGGTATAAGGTGACCTAAGAGGGGAGGGAATCTGGTCAAAATATAGAGACTAGGTAGAGTCAGGTAGAGGAAAATAGGAAAAGACAAAAATCCCACCAAAAATTAGTATATAAGATAGAAATAGACCCCCCTTTACAGGATAGATTAGGATAAGACCCCCCTATACAGGGAGTAAATTATTAGACACACCCCCATTTACAGGGCTCGCACACACTTAACATATACACACACGGAGCTGCACTATTGACCCCCTATACAGGCTGACAAGCAGCTCTATACACAAACATACATACACATAGATACACACACATATACACACAAGCACATACACAAACAGAGCTGGACTGACACCCCTTCTACAGGTTGACCCACCAACTCTTGATACATACACACAAATCACATAACACACATCACAAATACACTGACACACACACAACACACACTCCCGCGTATTGACCACTCCGAACGGAGCTGACATCGCGAAACAGCACAATACACACACAAACACACTCACGTTCACACACACACACGTGCACGCACACACATTCAAATCAAAATTGACCCCCCTATACAGGGCGCATAGAATAACACATCTAACATGGCGATGGCACGGACCCCAGTGACACAAAAACGGAGAGTCAGCAGGGACTCTCTACCGAACAAGGATCCTAAAACACCCAGAGGAAAACTACAGGAGATAATAGATGAGATTTCCCCATTAGTGAGTAAATCGGGAAATATAAAGAGAGAAATTCGGGAGAGACTGCTAGAAATAAGTAAGGAAGCAAAAAAGATAGTTAAAGGGTCCCTACAAAAAGATGTAGGCAAAGAAGAGCAAGTGGGGAAGATAGTGGAAGAAAGATTGAGCGAAAGGGTAGAGAGAGAGGTGGAAGAAAGAATGAGTAGAATGAAGGAGGAAGCGGAAGAGAGAGAAAGGAAGATAGAAGAGCTGAAAGAAGAGATCGAAACCGAAAGAGCGTGGAATGATGAGTGGAGAGAAAGATACAACCTACTCAGAAACCAAAAAGCAGAGTTACTGCCTGAATGCCCAAAATGCGAGGAGATGCAGGAAATCATAGAAGATTTGAAAAAGAGAAATGAGATATTAGATAATCACAGAGACCAAAACCTCCAAGAGGCAGAGGCATTCAGAGATAGGTTAGTATATGAAAAAGGAATAAAGAAAGAGGTGGAAGAATTGATGAATAGCATAAGAGAACAAATGGAGGAAAAGAAGAAAGAAATGGAAGACAGGAGAATGGAAATGGAAAATCTGAAGGGAATGGTAAAGACAATGATGGCAGAGAGCAGGAAAGACAGGGAGGAAAGAATGAAAGAAATGAAAGAGATGAAAGGGAAAATGGAGGCCAACAAAGGAAAGGAGGATCCAGCGATAAAAAATGAGCTGACAAAGGCCACAAAAATTATGAAAGAGATAATGGAAGAAGGCAAAAAGGAGAAGCAAGAAAGAGTCAAAGGAATGAATGAACTGAAGAAGAAAATAGAAGGATGCAAGACAACGGAAGCGACAGGAGTAAGTGAGGAAATAATGAAAGAGATGAGTGAATTAAAGATAATAATGAAAGAGGAAAGGAACGAAAGAAGAATGACATACGCGCAAGTGGCGGCCAGCCAGACCACAAAGGAAGTGTGGAACGGCCGAACACTTCATTCCATCGCGGTGTCTACGAAAGGAGGAGTGGAAACAGGAGAGGAGATAGTAAGGAAGATCGAAGGAGTGTTGAGACAAAGTAAGAGCGAGGTGAAGTTTGAAAGGATGAGGAAGGCGAAGGACCAAAAGGTGATAATAGGGTGTGAGAGGGAGGAAGATGTGGAGGAGCTGAGAAAAAGGCTGGAAGACGGGGACAAAGGGCTGAACATAACCAAAATGAGAAACAAGGACCCTCAGATTGTAATCAAAAGTGTACATATACATAACACAGACCAAGAAATTATAGATGCAATAAATAAACAATCACAAACAACAGATACACAAAATAATAGAATAGAAATAAAATACAAAAAACAGATAAAAAACAGTGACCGGCAAAACATCATTCTGAGGGTCCCACCACTAATCTGGAAAATACTAACGTCAAAAGGCACAGTAACCATCAAAAACCAACAGTCAGTGGTGGCAGACCAGTCTCCGGTGGTGCAGTGCTCCCGATGCTTAGGCTATGGCCATGGGCGGGGACACTGCAAAGCGCCCGAGCTGATCTGCAGTCACTGTGAGGGACCACACCACTCTAAGGACTGCACAAAAAGGGAGGATCCCCCCAAGTGCACAAACTGTGCTAAAGACAAAAAACTCGACTCAAGACACAATGCCTTCAGCTATAACTGCCCGGTAAGGCAAAAATGGGATAGGTTGGCCAGACTAGCCGTGGCATATAGCTGAAGGCAAATCACATACACAATAATAACACAAATAAACACACACCACACACACCACACACACACAAACAGATAACAAAGTAAATTGGGAATCTTTCCTGGGAAAGAAACCCAACTTACAAACATAAATAAAAAACAAGACACAATAGACTAGCAAATACAAACACAAATACACAAAACACAAAACAAATAAACAAACAAATAGATCGGCTGCATGAAATTATCATGCAGCAAATCTTATTTAGACAAAACTGGACAAGACAAAAAACCAGTATTCCTCGGAATATTAGGTAAGAAACAAATTGTTTCTTAAAGATAACACCATAAAGTGCACCACACAAACCGGTATAAAAGTATACTGGCGACGTGGGTGCAAAAATGGGTTGCACCGGATTTACAAATAGGACGAAGTAGAAAAGGGGAGATAATATGTTATATATATACACAAAAGAAAAAGTGTGAAACAAAGATAGGATATTATATACAAAAATATAAAATGTAATACGTGAATAAGTGTAATAGATGTAACTGAAATAAGACTGAAATAAGCAAAATGGAATGTAAACATAATCATATGTAAGTAAATAATAAGACAAGTAATGTAAAATGCTAAGTAATGAATAAATAAGAAATGTAATAGAGATAAGATATATAATTGTAAAGAAGTACAAAGATAATATGTAATAAAACATGCTATGTAAAAATAAATAAAATATAAAAATGTAAAGAAAATGATAGAAAAGGAAACAATATTGTTAAGTAAATAAAAGATAAAAAATGTAAAGAAATTGTAAAATGTGGAAAGAAATAGAAAGATAAATGTAACATAAAATATAATATATATAGACAAGAAGCATATGTAAGATAATATAAGAAAGTGTACAGAAATGTAACAAAATAAATGGAGAATAAATAAAGACAAAGCCCCACCCCGACCCAAACTCCCATCCAAACCTACCCCTGTGTTGAAAAGTAGAACAAAGAATAAGATAGTAGATAGTAGATTAGAGAAACTTTTGAATGATAGAGAAGTATGAAAGAAAGAAAAAGTATGCGGAATAAAAGTACGAGAAGCATAAAAGATAGAACTGGAGTGAATGAGCTAAATAAACACAAAAGGATATAAAAAGGCTCTGACGCCATGTTAGAGGAGTAGGAATAAAAAAAAAAAAAAAAAAAAAAAAAAAAAAAAAAAAAAAAACCCCCCCCTTGGTGGAGAAACCTTGTCGTGGTGGGGGGGCTTACGGGGAGGAGACCAAACTTTTATCGCGCCAATAACACCCGGCCAACACACACTCCTCTCCAAACTAATAGCTCCACAACCTAAGTCCTCGGCGGGGTATTTGCCCGGAGGCATGCCATCGTGAGGCAGTTGCCCGGTGGTAACCAGCCCCCCGAAAGGGGAGCTGCGAGGTGACCTTACGCCAGTCCCTCTTTCCGCAGCCCGTCCTACCATCGACAACGACCCCCATTCGAGGCGTCCATGGGGGTACGCCGTTGGTCATGGACGGAGCGGAGGGCTTGCCTTGATTGGCCGGCCCGCGACAAGGAAAAGTCTTTAAAACCCGGGAGAAACCCCGCTAAACCCTCGGACACCTGGCGTCCTCCGTTGTATGTAGCCAGCACTCCCGGAATGGGCGTCACCCGGGAGTGTTTTCCCTATATCGGCCTGACTCGTGGGACTATCATGGAACACTTAAAATCAAACTCAAAACAAACCGAATCTTCTAAAAATACGACGACCATGGCAAGCATTAATGACAACCGATCAGAATACGAATATGATTCAGACGAAGAACTGCAATATTTCAGCGGCGGAGAAACAACGATGATTCAAGGCTGCGATGATACTAACAGCCCAATTAATAAAATCATGAAACATGCACTAGGAATCATTGACAAACTAAGCATTACAACATCGAAAAGCGTCACAAAAGCCAACCGTGAGGCGGCACTAGCCCACGCCAATGAAATACATAAAATGGCACAAAAACTTAAAAAACAAAATGTGGGCACTACATCTCTAGCCCAAACACAATCAGTCAATATTACTAGCAATGAAATTAAAGAAATTATAACTAACCAGGTCACTGAGACAGTAGAAAAGACAGTCGCCAAGACACTAAAAGAAGTAATGAAGTCCAAAACCTACGCCGGAGTAATAAATACGAAGGCACCAACAAATAGCATAACAAAGAAAGATAAAACTCATAAAAGTAAACCGGCTCTGCTAGTCACAGTCACTAACAGCAAGACCAAAACAGACACCAGAGAAACCTGGAGTAAACAAATATCATATAGAAAAGAAAAGTATCTACCCAATAAAATAGTTAGCGTAGGAGACAACAAATTAAAAATAGAATTCGAAACTAAACAACAACTGGAAGACACTACACAAAAAATCAATAAAAATAAAAACATGCAATATAAAGTAATAAATAACCTACAGCCAACAATCATACTAAAAGGAATACACGAATCCATACCAAAAGAAGAGATCGTAGAAAGATTATGCAGTCAAAATTCATACCTTGAGCACATCGACTATAAGAACGCTGACAACCAAATAAAAACCACACTCATCAGAAAAAACAAAAACCCAAAATTGTATAACTGTATAATAAAAACTACCCCAATCATCTACCACAAAATAATCGAAGAAGGCCGCGTTAACATTGGGCACTCTAGGGTGCGGGCCGAGGACCACGTGGCCGTCCTACAATGTTACACCTGCCTGCAGTATGGCCACACGTACAAATACTGCAGATCGGACCGCAAAGCATGTTCACACTGCGCCAGCTCTGAACATACATATAAAGACTGCCCACACAAGGAAGACCGCAGCAAAAATAAATGCTACAATTGTTGGCAACATAATATAAAAACAAAGAAAAATACACCCACAAACCACTCAGCCACTAACAAAAAATGTCCGGCGTACGAAATAAACGCCCTCAGGACAATAGAAAGAATTAACTACGAAATAAATTAATGTCTACAAATCATCATAACCATAATTCATCATCATTAAGATCTACTAACCAACAGAATAATAACAACAATCGTAACGACCTTAAATGTTTACAGATTAACTGTAACAAAAATTACCTCACACACCAAGAAATTATTAAAATTACAGAAGAAGAAAAATTTGATATTATATTACTGACTGAACCATACACAGGCAACACCAACTTAGTCAAACCGATACCAGGATACACAATATATCAACATCACAACACACATACAGAAGAAAATAGTAGAAACAAAACAGCAATAGCCATGAAAAGAAATAAATACAGCGTAATACCAATTCATGAACTAACAAACCAAAATATAACAACGATTCAGATTAGCAATAAAGCAGGACACAAGATAAATATATACTCTATATACATAGAACCAAAAACAGATAAGAATAGAACGCTGAACAAACTCGAAGAAATTCTGAACAACAACCGCAACATCACAAATATAATAACTGGAGACCTCAACGCATGGAGCCGAACATGGGGCTCGGCAACAACTAACACTAGAGGAACAGAAATAAATAATATGTTTAACAGACACGGCATAATTACCGTTAATGACGAAAATAATGACTACACATTCCTAACAACCACCCACGGGCAAATTAGAACGTCAAATATAGACATTACAGCAATTACCGAACACAATTACCAAGTAAATATCATTAATTGGAAAACAAACAAGAATTTAATCACAACATCAGACCATTTAGCAATCACCTATCAGATTAAACAAGGAAGAGGAAACAAACAGATAAACAAGAACATCAGTAATAACACCTGGAAATACGACACTACAAAGTTAAACTTCTGGAACAAAGAAAAAACGAAAGAATTCGAAGACAAATGTAAAGAATACATAGACAACAGTGAAGAGACTTTAACTCTAATAGCAACCTTAAACAAAACAGAAATAAACACATATATAGAATCACTTACAAATAAAATCATACTAGTATGCCAAGAAACCCTACCTAAATATAAAAGCAGACCAGGGAAACCACACTGGTGGAATGACACACTAGAAGAAATGAAAAAAGAAGTAATAAGAATTCATCATCAAATGTCAAAAATAACTAAGAAACTAAAAAGAAACACTAGTAACACACCAAACAATAATTTACAAAACGCATTAGAACAAAAAATTCATGAAAGAAACGAAGCTAGAAACAAATATCACAAAGCTATACAACAAACTTCATCAGAATCTTTTAGAGACTTCTGCAACACGCAAAATCCAAACGATGTCTGGACCGTCACTAACAAACTAACTAAAACCAATCCACTATTGCAAACCCCGGGAACCTTTAAAAAAGAGGACGGCACCTACACTGAAAGTATAGAAGAAACATGTGAAATTCTGGCAAAAACCTTATCCCGGATGACACAAACAACAACAGGAGACAAGAAACAATTAAGAAATACGTAGAAACTCCCCCAGCAACTGAAGACGATCCACCTTTCACTATACATGAAATAATGGCGAACATCAAAGAAATCAGTCCCAAGAAAGCTCCTGGATACGACGGCTTAACAGCAGATATAGTTCAGAAATTCATCGAAATTCATCCAAATCTAACACTAATATTACTAAATAGACTACTCCAACTACAATATTTCCCAGACACATGGAAAATTGCTGTCGCCAAAATTATCCCAAAACCAAACAAAGACAAATATAACACTGCATCCTCATTCAGACCGATTGGCCTACTACCCGTTTTCGGAAAACTATATGAAAAACTAATAAATAATAGAATCACATACCACATTTACAAAAACCACCTAGACCAAAACCTCCAATACGGATTCAAACCACAAACCTCAACAATTAATGCAATAAACGACGCGATAGAATTCATTAAAAAAGAAAGATCTAAAAATAAACAGGTAGTTATGGTGTCCCTTGATATACAAGGCGCTTTTGACAATGTCTGGTGGCCAAGTATCCTAAAGCAGCTTAAAAAATACCAATGTCCCAAAAATATATACAATACTATGACAAGCTACATTCAAGACAGGAAAATACAAATTACACTAGGACACGTAAACACAACCAAGCTAGCAACAAGAGGCTGCGTACAAGGATCAGTCTGCGGCCCCCAAATGTGGAATCTGGCATTGGACGAACTTTTGGAAATATATCTACCCCCTGGAATCAGAATCCAAGCTTATGCAGACGATATCCTATTAATAGCGAGTGAATATAGTATAAAAGACTTAGAAAACAACTTAAACTCCGCCTTAAAATCAATCAACAATTGGGGAAATGAAAATAAATTAAAATTTAGTCCAAACAAAACCCAACTTATGGCTATGACCAACAAAGCAAAAACTGCAAAAATACACTTAAACAATACAATATTAGAATTTACTAAAAATATAAAATACTTAGGAATCAATATAGATAGTAAGCTCACATTTAGCCAGCATATTAAACAAACAATAGATAAAACCAACTCTATATACAATAAAATAAAAATATTTATACGCCCAACCTGGGGCGTACATGCAGATAATGTTAAAACCATCTATCAACATGTCATTATACCCATAATCACGTATGGCGCGTCGATTTGGGCACATGCTCTTAAAAATAAATATATATGTAAAATGTTACTATCGCACCAGCGAATGTTCTGCATAAAGATAATCAGAAGCTTCCATACAATTAACACACCTCTATCAATAGTTCTATCCCAACTACCACCCATCACCGCACAAATAAAAGCCATAGCAGACAATGAAATAACTAGAATGAATAAAAAATCACAGTACTTACCTGATAACATCCATCTTGAAACACCAGCTCACCCGAAGTGTAGACTCCATCCTTCCCGCCGTCGACCAATCTCCTTCCACACTGCAAATAATAAAGAAGAATTAGAAGACATATTTATAATGTACCCGGACGTAAACTATTACCTGTATACCGACGGCAGCAAAGTCGACAACAATGTCGGTGCTGCCGTCGTTATACAAAATCCACAAGGTGAAATCACCAATACACAGCTCAAGTTGCACGGCGCCTGTTCAGCATATCAAGCTGAACAGTTGGCAATAACAACTGCCTGTCGATGGGTTGGTGACCGCGATGTTAACGCATTTGTGGTTACTGACTCACTATCTACCCTACAGGATTTAAGCAACGCCAATACATTCAACATCCATGCAGTTAATACCTTCAACATCCTCGATAAAATAGAATCTACAGGCAAAAAGATCATATTTGTTTGGGCCAAAGCACATAACGATATACCCGGGAATGAACTAGCGGATATAGCGGCGAAAGCTGCTGCTCGTTCAGACGCCACTCCAATGTACTCCAAATTCCCAATATCATACGTAAAACAGATCAACCAACAGACACTCATAAAAGAAATTGAAAAACTTTACAACATACCGGATAACTGCAAATATACTAAGAAGTCATTTCCCGAATACTCATCCTTACATAAATTCATAAATAAAGCCACACCTAATTTCGCAATCACCCAGTTCATTTCCGGGCACGGATATCATAAGGCATACCTGCATAGATTCCACATCGTTGGTGATCCATATTGTCCATGCGATGATAACGTTGTACAAACTATGGATCACCTAATTCACGAATGTCCCCGTTTCCAAAATACCCGGCAAGCAATGACCATTGCATGTCAATTTAATGATATCGAATATAAAAACTATTCTGGAATCGCAGGAAAGGAGGAGACGCTTGGAACGTTCCTGCGGCATCTAGAAAAGATAATCAACAATCTAAAAACATTTAACGGAACATAACTTACACTCAATGAAATTGACGTTTTTATTTATTGTTTATTTTTATATTTATTCCTAATATACAAACTTTAAAACTTTTAACAAACAAACATATACTCACTTTTATCAAAACTTTATTTTAAAATCTCAACCCTACATCCGTGATTTACGGCTGCAAGGCTAGGTCACGATACAATTCAATATTATTATTATAGTTCATATATATTTATAACAGATATTTATCAAAACAATCGAAAATTCATACAAATTAATCCCATACAATAAACTCATAATATATTCCGTTCATTATCGTATATATCGTGCCTATTTTTAGTGTAGTACATAGCGCTAAAAATAAGCATAAGTATATTTTATAGCTAAGCATTCTTTAAAAAAAAAAAAAACCTAACCTAACCTAACCTAACCTAACCTAACCTAACCTAACCTAACCTAACACCCCGAAAGGCATTGCCATCATTGCCCAGTCGGAAAAGCCGGGTCGCCGGGCAGATACCCCGACGCGACCCTCGACTGCCGGGCAGATACCCCGACGCAGCCCACCACCGGACAAAAGCCCCGACGTGGCCCGCCACCGGGCAGATACCCCGACGTGGCTATTTCTTCTTTTGCTGTTTTGGCTTGGGGCGGCAAAGCTTGCCGCACATGACATGCCCCGAGGGCAGCTCCAAATCAGCACAAACAGTGCACCTGGGCTTAGCACTACAGGCGCTCGCATAGTGGCCCGTTTCTCCGCAGCGGAAGCATTGCGTGCTTCGGTCTACCTTGCTCGCACACATCTCCCTGGTGTGGCCTAGCTCCAGGCAGCCGAAGCAGCGCATCGGCCGAGGCGCGAGGGCGACTACCTTCGCCGCGCTCCATCCTACCAAAAGGCGTTTTATCGCCACCAACTTCTTGGCGGCAGTCACCGGGCATCTGACCAGAGCCGTTAGCATGCCGTCCTTTCCCGTGCGCAAGTCGCCGACCAGGAACTCATCAACCGACATTGTTGTAGTTTCGGCGGCCGCTTTCGCCAGCTCCTCATGCGTGATCGACATGTCCAGACCGAGAACCCGGATTTCTGCCTTCTTTACAGGCCGCGTCACCCGAGTTAACGTGGGCAGGTTCTCCCTCAAACTCTCTTCTAGTCTCTTGGCGCCCTCATCACCGACCTCTTTCGGGAGCTCCAAAATTACGGCACCAGCGTAAGAACGCTTCAACGAAAGTGTCGGAATGCCCAGTTTCTTAAGGTCCACTTTCTCTCTCGCCACCTTCATAACGTCGACCAGCGTGAGCCCACCCTCACGCTCCTTCTCCGACTTGAGAATATCTATGACTACGGCTGGGGCCTTCTTCTCCCTCAGCCGGACCGGCTTCGCTTTTCTCGGCCCTTTCGCCTCCTTTGGGGCATCCTTGGTGGCATTGCCCTTTGCAGCTGAGGACGCCTTCACTTGCTCCCTCTTCTTCTTCATCATTTTCTTGCGGTTCACCACCGCGCTCCAGCTCTCCTTCTCAACTTCAACAACTTCGGTCGAGCTGGTCGGCGGGATCGCTGGGGCCGCTGTCGTCTGCTCTCCGCTCACAGAGGCAACACTGTGATCTGCATGCGTTGAGTGCTCGTTCTTCTTTGGCACCGGCCTAGGCGTGGGCTTGGCTGGGACCGCAGGCACAGGTCTTATGTCCTCCAGCATACCGCGTACTGCCGACAGGAGTTTTGCGTCTCGCTCGTCTAGACGTTTCTCCCAATCCCGGCCTGAAGCCGGAGTCGCTACCGTGTCTGTCGCCGCAACCTCGTAGCGGAGCAACTTTCGCTTATGCTCTTCGAGCTCTCTCTCTACTTTGTCGAAACGAAGCCGAAGCGCCCTAAGCTCGTCCTTGAGGGCCTCCTTCTCCCGATGATGTTTCAACTCTGCGTCCGTCACCGTGAGGGTTCCAATTTTATTTACCAGTTCGCCCATCAGGCCGCAGGCTCTCTTCATTTCACCCTTCACGCTGCCCTTAATGTTCGAGGACTTGGATAACATGGCCTCGAATAGTCTAACGCCCTCTCTGCCGAGATCAACGAGGCCGGGATTTGAGGGGTCGCTCCTATCTGACTCCAACCTCTCCGGGATCTTGCGGCCGCCGTCACCACCAGTGAAGGAGCGGGCTAGGTCCTCGATCTCCCGTGCCGAGATATCTTCGGCAATATCGAGCCTCCTACGCTCCCTCTCCTTAAGGGCCTTCCCGTAGCCCACATACTCCCCAGTTGTCGGGGGTCTACCGCGCCCTCTCTTCGCAGAACCCGGCGCAACAAACTCAGGCTCTGACGCCTCGGAATCCACTGAACAATCGGACCCAGTCAGCGAGGGGCTTCGGCTAACGCTCAATCTCCGCGCGACCGTCGCTCCACCTTTCGCGGCTCTGCTCCGCGTATTGCGGGCCGGTCTGTCCGACTCTTTTCCAACGACCTTGATGATGCTCCCACCCGAACGATGGGCTGGGGTACCATATTCCGCTTCATCGGAGTTATCCTCCTCACTATCTACGTGTTGCCTTTTCGGCTCTCCTACCCTTGCGTCTTTAATTTTTAAATTTTTAGCTTCCATCATTGTTCCCACGAGTAGGGGGGCTTTAGGGTCTGCCCCCCCTGACCCAGAAAACACTGGCCGCTAGCTGGCAGATCCGCTCGCCTGCCACCTTCAGAGAAGGCGGGGGTACGCCGCGCACTCCATCGGGGCCGCAGCCCGCCAAAACGCACCCCCGTTGAGGATTTGTTATTGATGTTTTCTCATCTTGGGGCCGGCCATTTAAGGCAAGCCCCCCTGGTCCCTTACCCGCGCCGATAAACATGACACCAGACGCCCGGGGGGGATAACAGGTTGGCCCGACGAGGTCCTGCTATGCAGGGGTCCCCGCCGCGCCGTCGAAGCCCTTTCGGGCGAAGACAGGGGAGACAGAACTCTCCCGGGAGATGAAACTCCCTCGACCGGAGCGCCGAACACAAAAACACCCGACGACTCCCGCGAGCCTTGCAGGCCCGCCCCCTAACCTAAACCCACGACCCCGAAGGGTCCGCTGGCCCTGAAAAGGGCCCTCCACAGGGTAATTATTTTAGAGAGGTTTTCTTCCTCGCAACCAGACGCACAGGGCAAGCCCCATACGCCCAGCCCCCGGGCCCACTCAGTGTGAGCTTACGGGTTGGTGTGACCGTGCAATGCCCGCCCCGTGAGGAGCAAGCAGTCACACCGTTGCTAGTGGCTGTCCGCGACGGCCGAAGCCGCTACCCCCCATATCTGGAGGGCATTCTCCTATCCGCAGCCCGGGGACGCGTCCGATGGCGGTACTAGCCCCGCACACGGAAACCTAACCTAACCTTTTTTTTTTTTTTTTTTTTTTTTTTTTTTTTTTTTTTTTTTTTTTTTTTTTTTTGACCCGGGGTAATGGCCGACCCATACCAGGCTTCGGGGGAAGACCTGGTTATGCGGGGCTCGAACCCGCTAAACCCCCCGGGGGCTTATCCTCCGCCGCGTTGGTGCGGTGTCGGGCTCTCGAGTATGCAACCGACGACCGCCGCGGCGTGGCCTTTCGGCCTCAACTGGCCTGTCCCTGGAGGGGGACCAGCCGCTCCGTGCCAAGGGAGCGACTGCCGACGAGCCGTGCAAGGCGGGTGACTGCCTCCAAACCAAGGACCCCCGTCCCGTCACCCGCGTGGCCCTGGGCTCAAGCAACACCCCGAAAGGCATTGCCATCATTGCCCTGTCGGGAAAGCCGGGTCGCCGGGCAAATACCCCGACGCGACCCTCGACTGCCGGGCAGATACCCCGACGCAGCCCGCCACCGGACAAAAGCCCCGACGTGGCCCGCCACCGGGCAAATACCCCGACGTGGCTACTTCTTCTCAACGCGCTGACCACTAGGTTGAGGCCCGCGCTTCCTGTTCTCTTCCTGCTTGGGCTTAGGGCGGCAGAGCTTGCCGCACGCAACGTGCCCAGCCGGTAGACTCAACGCGGCGCAGACTCCGCACTTGGGCTTGGCGCTGCAGTCAGCTGCGAAATGCCCCTCCTCCCCGCACCTGAAGCACAATTGGCTACGGTCTACTTGGCTCTTGCACATCTCTCGTGTGTGACCGAGCTCCAAGCAGCCGTAGCAACGTAGCGGACGCGGCTGTAGAGCGACAATTTTGGCCGAACTCCATCCCACTATCAAACGCTTTTTCTCTGCCAATTTCTTGGCGGCTGCCACCGGACATCTGACGAGTACCGCCAACATCCCGTCCCTCCCTGGCCGAAGGTCACCAACAAGGAAGTCGTCCGCCGTTGCATCCGTAGCTTCGGCGGCCGCCTTCGCGAGCTCCTCATGTGTCACGGCGTAATCCAGGCCCGTGAACCTAACTTCCGCCTTTTTAATTGGGCGGGTGACGCGAGCGACTATGGGCAGATTCTCCTTGAGGCTCTGCTCGAGCCGTTGGGCCCCCTCGATCCCTACCTCTTTGGGGAGCTCTAAGATGACAGCCCCCGCATACGACCTCTTCAAAGATAGCGATGGAATACCCAGCTTCTTTAAGTCCACCTTGTTCCTGGCCTCCTTCATGATATCGACCAGCGTAAGCCCTCCTTCCCTCTCCTTCTCAGACTTGAGGAGGTCGATGACCACGGCGGGGGCCTTCTTCTCACGAAGACGGACTGGCTTCGGTTTCTTCGGCCCCTTCGGTTCCTTCGGGGCTTTCGGGTCTTCCGCCTTCTTCTTCTTTGGGGCTTTAGTGTTGCTGTCCCCGGTCTTCGCCTTGTTAGGAGCCGCGGATTGCGCCTGCTCCTTCTTCCTCTTCATTACCTTCTTACGGCCCATTGCCGTACTCCAGTTAACTTCCTCGTCATTAACGACTGCGACCGAGTTTGTAGCTGGGAGAGCTAGAGTCTTCTTCGTCGCCTGTGTCTTGGTTGCTGCAGCTGCAGCTGCTACAGGAGTGCCAATCGCGCGTCCGGCCGCCTTCTGGACAGGCTCAGGCGTCAGCACCACTGGATCCACAGGCACAGGTCTGAGTTCCGCCATAGCATCCCGGACCGCAGCTTTGATGTAGTCTCGCAGCTTAGCGTCATCGCTGAGAACCTCAAGCTGCGGCGCATAAGCAGCCGCAGGAGCAGCCGCAGAGGCAGCCGCTGCAGACACCTCATAGCTCATGAGTCTGCGCTTACACTCATCGAGCTCCCTTTCGACCTTTTCGAACCGCTGCTGGAGAGCCTTGTGTTCGTCTTTGAGCGTCGTGTACTGTCTGTGTATGACGCGGGACTCATCCGTGGTTGAGAGGGTGCCAATTCTACTCAGCACCTCCCTCTGCAGTACACAGACCCGCTTCATCTCCCCGCGGACGTCTCCCTTCAACCTTGACGACTTGTCGAGCATGGTCTCGAAAACCCGCGTGCCCTGCTTAGCAAGGTCAATGAGGCCCGGGTTCGTAGGGTCCGCGATGTCCGTCTCTAGCTTTTCGGGCAACCTTCGTCTACTCTCTCCACCGGTGAAATCGCGGGCCAGGTCTTCGATTTCCCGCGCCGATATGTCCTCGGCGACGTCGAGCCTTTGCCGCTCTCTCTCTTTCAAGGCTTTCCCCCATCCGACGTATTCACCCGTCGTGGGAGGCCTTCCGCGCCCTCTCTTAGCCGAGCTTGCTGAGAGAAACTCGACTTCTGACTCCACTGAATAATCCGAGCTCTCCGACCCAGTCAGCGATGGACTCCGACTGACGGAGATTCTTCTCGAAACGGCTTCACCCTTTGCGGCCCTACTCCGCGTGTTCCTGGCCGGTCTGTCCGACTCCTTCTCTTCCACCTTGAGGACGTCCCGATAGCTCAGGCGTTTCCCAGTTCCCGGGGTTACATACCCAGTTCCATCTGAACATTCACCCTCGGTTTCGACTAATTGCCTTCTCGGCACTCCTTCACAAACTTCTTTTGGTTTTTTATATTTAAGTGACTCCATTATTGTTCCCACGAGTAGGGGGGCTTTAGGGTCTGCCCCCCCTGACCCAGAAAACACTGGCCGCTAGCTGGCAGATCCGCTCGCCTGCCACCTTCAGAGAAGGCGGGGGTACGCCGCGCACTCCATCGGGGCCGCAGCCCGCCAAAACGCACCCCCGTTGAGGATTTGTTATTGATGTTTTCTCATCTTGGGGCCGGCCACTTAAGGCAAGCCCCCCTGGTCCCTTACCCGCGCCGATAAACATGACACCAGACGCCCGGGGGGGATAACAGGTTGGCCCGACGAGGTCCTGCCATGCAGGGGTCCCCGCCGCGCCGTCGAAGCCCTTTCAGGCGAAGACAGGGGAGGCAGAACTCTCCCGGGAGATGAAGCTCCCTCGACCGGAGCGCCGAACACAAAAACACCCGACGACTCCCGCGAGCCTTGCAGGCCCGCCACCCACGACCCCGAAGGGTCCGCTGGCCCTGAAAAGGGCCCTCCACAGGGTAATTATTTTAGAGAGGTTTTCTTCCTCGCAACCAGACGAACAGGGCAAGCCCCATACGCCCAGCCCCCGGGCCCACTCAGTGTGGACTTACGGGTTGGTGTGACCGTGCAATGCCCGCCCTGAGAAGGGCAGGCAGTCACACTGTTGCTAGTGGCTGTCCGCGACGGCCGAAGCCGCTACCCCCCATATCTGGAGGGCGTTCCCCTATCCGCAGCCCGGGGACGCGTCCGATGGCGGTACTAGCCCCGCACACGGAAAACCTAACCTAACCTAACCTAACCTAACCTAACCTTTTTTTTTTTTTTTTTTTTTTTTTTTTTTTTTTTCTCGAGGACAAAATCCGTTTACGGACCTACCAACCGCTGGCGAGGCGGAAGGCGTGTGTGGGACTCGCTCGGCGGCGGCCGAGAATACCCACTAAAACTCCCCGATATACCTCCTTGCCCTTCCGTGGGAGCGACCCGGGGTCTGCCGAAGCAATTCTCCGAGCCGGTCCCAGGGCTTCCCGACCTAGTCAGACACTAGGTCGGGGTTTGCGCCAGTGGGGGATTCCCGGGTATATTCGGGAGATCCCCAGACGTGGCAGCCGGTGGAATGCGTGCGTGGAAGCCATCCAACGCACGCGGCCGCTCGCGGGGCAGGTAGAAGGAGGGACTTATGGCGCCCGCCTTCTCCTGCCCACCCGTCTACGCCGGAGAGGAGCGGCTAGAGCATCCTCCTCCCGCTCCCTCTCCGCTGCCTCCTTCTGCAAGAGCACGTTCTCGCAGAAGGAGGCGGCAGCCTCCCATACTCTCTTGCTTCCCACCATGGCCGTGACCAGGGTAGGCAGCGAGAGGTATCCCCCGCCAAGCACCGCGCGAAGTTCGCGGCGCTCCCGTCGCCAGGCCGGGCACTCCACTAGGGTGTGCTCGGCCGTATCATCGGGGGAGTCGCAATGATGACACCGCGGCGACTCCTCCCTCCGTGCGACGCGGTGCAGAAAGTGACCGAAGCACCCATGCCCGGTCAAGATCTGCACCAAGCGGTAGGTGAGGCTGCCGTGCCGGCGCCCAACCCACTCCTCCAACACTGGACGGATCGCGTCGATCGTCCAGTGGCCGGCTGCTGGGGAGGCGAGTGCCTCAGCCCATTGGCCCAGAGCCTCCCTCTGAGCCAGGGTACGGACCCTCCTCACCTCCTCGAGGATGGGCCGTTCCCCCCGTTCCCGCGCTGCGACTCGATGCCGATGCACCCGTGCCAACACGAGGGCACCAACATCCCACGGGGTCGTGCCTGCCAACACGCAGGCTGCCCCGTGGCTGACCGTGCGGTACGCTCGCACGGCCCGAGTCGCAATGACCCTCTGCGGCCTCCGCAAGAGGGCCACCGTACGGGGGGAGAGGCACTCCGCCCACACCGGGGCTCCGTATAGTGCCATAGACCGCACCACCCCGTGGTACAGCCTACGGCACGCGGAGCTGGGTCCCCCGAGGTTGGGAAGGACCCGTCCGAGCGCGGCTGCCGTGGCACACAGCCGAGGAGCGAGGAGCTTGAAGTGCTCCTCAAAACTCCAACGGGGATCCAGAGTCAGGCCGAGATACTTTATATGTACCTCGACGGGAATCCGGACCCCGTCCACTCGGACACGAAGCCCCGGTGGGATTCTGCGCCGTGGGGCGTGGAATACTGTAGCCCTCGTTTTGTCGAGGGCCACGTCCAGTCCCAGGAGGCGGATGCGTCGGACGACCATAGTGGCGCCGACCGACGCGAAATATGCCGCCTCCTCCCACTCCTTCGCTCTCGCCGCGACGAGGGTGTCGTCCGCAAAGCAGACGACCTCCATGCGGGGCAAGAGCGAGCCGCGCAGAACCCAATTGTACCCCAGGTTCCATAGTAGAGGGCCTAGTACGGAACCCTGGGGTACACCTGCCGCCATGGTCCACCGCTGGACGCGTCCGTCCGCGTCTTCGTAGAGAACTACCCTCTCGCGAAGGTAGTCTGAGACGAGGACGCGGAGATAGAGAGGCACCTGATGATGTTTCAGTGCCTCCTCTATGCACTCGTGAGGGAGGCTGTTGAAGGCGTTCGCGATGTCCAACGACACCGCGACCGCCACCTCCCCCTGTGCTGTGGCCGCCTCAGTCCACCACTTGAGGCGGGCAAGCGCGTCCACGGTGGACCGACCGGTGCGGAAGCCGTACTGGCATTCGGCCAAGTCCGGCCCCCTACTTTCCAGGTGCTCGACGATGCGGGAAACGAGGACCCTCTCGAGAAATTTCCCTGCCTCGTCGAGCAACACCACCGGTCTGTAGCCCGAAGGGTGGTCGGCGGGCCGCGATGCCTTCCGCAGAAGGCACAGTCGACCCACCTTCCACCGCTCGGGGAAGCGGCCCCGCGCGATGCAGGCGTTGAGCACAGCACGGAACCGCTCCTCCAGGGGGCCCAGGGCCAACGCCATGACCTTGGCGTGGACCCCGTCGGGCCCCGGCGCTTTGTTTTTGCGCCGGAGCCGGTCCCAACCCATGTCAAACTCTGTGTCAGACACAGGGGGACCCTCGGCCCACACCTCCGGCCCGGAGACGCCGGAGGTACCCATCCTAGGGGGCGTGAAGGGTCCCGGATTTGGAAACAGCGTTTCCAGGACCCCACGCAGCAGCCTAGGCTCCATACAAGAGGTGCGGGGGGCCGCCTCTAAGGCCTTCCCCCGCACCGCCCGGTACGGCCTCCCCCAGGGATCGCTGTCCAGGATCTCGAGATATCTCTCCTGGGCAGCGATCTTGGCCCTGCAGATAGCTGTTCGCAGGGCCTTGTGGGCCTCCTTGTACGCATGGCGAAGGGCGGCTTCTTCGTCAGGCGTACTTCCGGCGCGCCTACGACACCTCAAGTAGGCGCGCCTGGCTCCCATGCTGGTGGTACGCAGTGCCGCAATTTCCTGCGTCCACCAGTATACCTGCCCCTGCTGGGGGCAGGGTCGCGTCCTCGGCATGGCGGCACTGCAGACAACATTCAGGTCATCCGCAAACAGTGCCGCCATGGCGTCAGCATCCCCAGCGACAGTGAGCGGTGGCGAATACATCATCCTCACCGTCGCTGCCTCCTCAGCTACATCCCGGCTGAGTTTTGCGAGCGCCCACCTCGGAAAGGCGGAAGCGCCCGCCTGGGGGCCCAGATGTAGAGGGGCCCCCGGGGATGCCGTGGAGACCTCGTATCGGATGTATCTGTGGTCCGATAGGGTCTCCACTTCTTCCATCACCCGCCAGTCCCTAATGCGGGAGGCGAGCGATGAGGTGGCAAAGGTCACGTCAACAATGGATGTGCCTTGCCACCGGACGCATGTCGGGATGGTGCCTTGATTAAGGACCTGGAGACCTAAGGCCAGAACCCAGGCCTCCAGATCACCACCCCGAACGTCGGTGCTTGGAGACCCCCATGCCCTAGATTTGGCGTTAAGGTCTCCAGCCACGAGCACCGGCAAGGGAGCCGCTCGCCGGACCACGCCTTCAACCGCAGCTAGGAAGGTTTCGAAATCCGACCTCCTGCGGTTGGGAGAGAAGTATGTCGCAACGACCATAATTCCCCCCCAGCGTGCTGCTACATAACCTGCCCCCCTCTCTTTGAGAATGAGCGGAGGTGCAGAGTTAGTAGATGCCCCGACTATCGCCGCGGAGCCGTCGGTCGCCCCGATCCACTTAGTGGAGTGGGGGATATAATGAGGCTCCGCTATTACCGCCAAGTCCAACTTCCACTCCGCCATGGCTTGGCACAGAAGATCTTGTGCCCCGGAGGAGTGGTTGAGGTTCGCCTGCAGAATATTGCCTGTGGACCTACTGCGCATTACTGGTGTCCATAGGCGTTCCACCGTTGTTAGCCGTTGTGGCTTGAATACATGGGGTCGGTTGCAGGCGACCCTTGACCGGGGGAGGATTACAGCTCACTCCCCCCATGCGATGACCTGATGGCAATCCACGGTCTGAGCAGACAGCGCATTTTAAAGCGGCCTGGCAATCCGCGGCCTTATGCCCCTCCGCACCGCAGCGGAAACACAATTCGCTGCGGTCTTTCTTTGACGGACACGACTGCGATGGGTGTCCAATGGCATAGCATCGGTAACATCTGAGGGGTCGTTGCTCCATGACCCTCACCGATGCAGAACTCCACCCGACGCAGATCCGGCCAGCCTCTGCCAATTTCGAGACGCAATCGATCGGGCAAATCGCCATGACTGAGCCAACCCGACCGAAACCCATTGAGATGGTGCCCACCTTAATTGCATCTGGTGAGCACCCGGCCTTCGCTGCGAGCGCCTCGCGGACACTGTCCCCTGTTGCGGCATCGTCCAGTCCTGACACACGGACTTCCGCCATTTTAGTGGGACGAGTGATTTTTGCCACTTCGCCTATAACCTCTCCCATCTTCTTTGCCAGCGTATCGGCCTGCTCCGCAGTCGTCTCTTTTGGGAGCTCGATGATACGGGCTCCCGTAATAGATGTTTTGAATCGGGTGGGTCCTATCCCAAGCTCCCCCAAGCTGACTGTTGCTTGGACCTTCGCCAAAGCCTTGGTGTAGGTCTCACCCTCCGCCACAGCCTCCGGTTTGAGTGCCACTACCACAGCCAATGTTTTGGGTGGCTTTGGCAGCTTCGGCTTAACGGGCACCGCTGGAGCCGTTTTAGGCGCCGCGACCGGTTTGGCTTTTGCCTTGCGACTCTTCCTGCTGGTCACTACTGACCATCCTCCCTCTTCCTGAAGAAGTACCGTCTGCTCTGCACTGGAAGGCCCAGCGATTTGTGCTTCTGCCCTTACCATTTGAGGAACACGAGGCAAGTTCGACTGGGCAGCGCGTACTTCGCGTGCCTTTTTTGGCAGATTCGCCGACGGGGCCAACGTGGCTACTGCGGCGTGAGAACTTGAGGCCGCCTGCTGAGCGACTTTCTTCTTAGCGTCCGCTGCAAGTGGCGGACGGTGGGATTTGGCCGGAAGAAGTTGGCCATCAGCCTCTAGACCCTCAACTTTTGAGTTCACGACCGCTTTAACCGTGGCGTCTACATGAGCTCTCAAGCCTCGCTCAATACGCTGCATTGCCTCCAGGAACTCCCCTTTGGTAAGGGTATCTCCATCCGCTGCAGCAGGCGGGGTGGGCTCGGTTAGCACCACTACCTCAGGGGATCTCCGCTGCTTTCCTTGAGGATTTTCTCGTTCCGAGAATGCCCTCTTGAACGCCGCCATTTCTGACTCCAATTGGGCCAGCCGTGTGCGCAGACGTTTATTGTCTGCGGCCATACGCCGAGACTCGTCACCTCCATCCCTCACCGACAGGGCCAGGGCAGCCTCGAGGATCATATTGGAGGCCTCCCTGATGTTCTTGGTGCTTGTCCCCTTCAGGTTTTTGCACTTACTGGTGATGTCAACCACCATCGCCTGTCCTCTCTCGGCTTGGTTACGCCAATCCTCCGTGCTAAGCTCAGGAGTTTTACGCCCTTTCCCTTTCTTGGAAGTGGAGGCCCCTCGTTCCGTATCCGTGTCGTCGATGAAAGTCACGACTGACTCCGTATCGGATTCCTCCGTTTGCTCCTGAGGAGCACGCGCCGATCCTGAGGAAGGCATTCGACCCCTTCCGCCACGCTTTGCCTTCGGCACCTTTCGTGCTGGAGCCACATCAGTTGGGCTTTTAAAGCCTTCCTCCTCGGCCTCTGACTGAGGCTTGACAAAAAACTTGCTGGGTCGCTTACGAGAACCCAGCGCAGGAAACTCCCTGTCGGAGTCTAATGCTGACTCCCCCAGCTTCATGTCCACCTTTTGTTGTTGTCCACCTGTTTTTCCCTTCATACGGAGTGGCTGGCACACAACTACAGGGTATGCAAGCTTGACTGACTTGCTCCCTCCACTGGTCTCACTGACCGCACCGTCCGACATCAACCCTCTTGGTTGATTTGAATCCACCAATCCCTCTAAATCAGAGCGCTCCTCCCTATCTGAAAATTCTTCCATCTCCATGGTCCACTCGTGAACACGAGCGACCACAGATTCCGGAGGCGAATACACTTTAATCAGCGAAGTTTGCTCGCAACAACAAAACCACACGCAAATCAGTTATCCAGACAAACAAGAGCCGATTCACGCAACAGTAAGACACCAATATTCCAAAAACGAAAGCCAAGACAAATTCAAATCGACGTAGATCAGTAATCCGTAGAGAAAGCTAAGTCAATTGAATAAGACAACCAATCACAGTTCAAAGAACACTCCGATTCGCCCGATGTATAGAAGTGCAGATTCAGTCACCTACTCATTGGCCACTGCGTTACCGCGCACCAAATGAGTAGGGTCCAGGGCAGACGACGGGGACGTACGTACACTTCACATGGGGCCTGCCCCAACCTAACCTAACCTAACCTAACCTAACCTAACCTAACCTAACGACACTACAAAGTTAAACTTCTGGAACAAAGAAAAAACGAAAGAATTCGAAGACAAATGTAAAGAATACATAGACAACAGTGAAGAGACTTTAACTCTAATAGCAACCTTAAACAAAACAGAAATAAACACATATATAGAATCACTTACAAATAAAATCATACTAGTATGCCAAGAAACCCTACCTAAATATAAAAGCAGACCAGGGAAACCACACTGGTGGAATGACACACTAGAAGAAATGAAAAAAGAAGTAATAAGAATTCATCATCAAATGTCAAAAATAGCTAAGAAACTAAAAAGAAACACTAGTAACACACCAAACAATAATTTACAAAACGCATTAGAACAAAAAATTCATGAAAGAAACGAAGCTAGAAGCAAATATCACAAAGCTATACAACAAACTTCATCAGAATCTTTTAGAGACTTCTGCAACACGCAAAATCCAAACGATGTCTGGACCGTCACTAACAAACTAACTAAAACCAATCCACTATTGCAAACCCCGGGAACCTTTAAAAAAGAGGACGGCACCTACACTGAAAGTATAGAAGAAACATGTGAAATTCTGGCAAAAACCTTATTCCCGGATGACACAAACAACAACAGGAGACAAGAAACAATTAAGAAATACGTAGAAACTCCCCCAGAAACTGAAGACGATCCACCTTTCACTATACATGAAATAATGGCGAACATCAAAGAAATCAGTCCCAAGAAAGCTCCTGGATACGACGGCTTAACAGCAGATATAGTTCAGAAATTCATCGAAATTCATCCAAATCTAACACTAATATTACTAAATAGACTACTCCAACTACAATATTTCCCAGACACATGGAAAATTGCTGTCGCCAAAATTATCCCAAAACCAAACAAAGACAAATATAACACTGCATCCTCATTCAGACCGATTGGCCTACTACCCGTTTTCGGAAAACTATATGAAAAACTAATAAATAATAGAATCACATACCACATTTACAAAAACCACCTAGACCAAAACCTCCAATACGGATTCAAACCACAAACCTCAACAATTAATGCAATAAACGACGCGATAGAATTCATTAAAAAAGAAAGATCTAAAAATAAACAGGTAGTTATGGTGTCCCTTGATATACAAGGCGCTTTTGACAATGTCTGGTGGCCAAGTATCCTAAAGCAGCTTAAAAAATACCAATGTCCCAAAAATATATACAATACTATGACAAGCTACATTCAAGACAGGAAAATACTAATTACACTAGGACACGTAAACACAACCAAGCTAGCAACAAGAGGCTGCGTACAAGGATCAGTCTGCGGCCCCCAAATGTGGAATCTGGCATTGGACGAACTTTTGGAAATATATCGACCCCCTGGAATCAGAATCCAAGCTTATGCAGACGATATCCTATTAATAGCGAGTGAATATAGTATAAAAGACTTAGAAAACAACTTAAACTCCGCCTTAAAATCAATCAACAATTGGGGAAATGATAATAAATTAAAATTTAGTCCAAACAAAACCCAACTTATGGCTATGACCAACAAAGCAAAAACTGCAAAAATACACTTAAACAATACAATATTAGAATTTACTAAAAATATAAAATACTTAGGAATCAATATAGATAGTAAGCTCACATTTAGCCAGCATATTAAACAAACAATAGATAAAACCAACTCTATATACAATAAAATAAAAATATTTATACGCCCAACCTGGGGCGTACATGCAGAAAATGTTAAAACCATCTATCAACAAGTCATTATACCCATAATCACGTATGGCGCGTCGATTTGGGCACATGCTCTTAAAAATAAATATATATGTAAAATGTTACTATCGCACCAGCGAATGTTCTGCATAAAAATAATCAGAAGCTTCCATACAATTAACACACCTCTATCAATAGTTCTATCCCAACTACCACCCATCACCGCACAAATAAAAGCCATAGCAGACAATGAAATAACTAGAATGAATAAAAAATCACAGTACTTACCTGATAACATCCATCTTGAAACACCAGCTCACCCGAAGTGTAGACTCCATCCTTCCCGCCGTCGACCAATCTCCTTCCACACTGCAAATAATAAAGAAGAATTAGAAGACATATTTATAATGTACCCGGACGTAAACTATTACCTGTATACCGACGGCAGCAAAGTCGACAACAATGTCGGTGCTGCCGTCGTTATACAAAATCCACAAGGTGAAATCACCAATACACAGCTCAAGTTGCACGGCGCCTGTTCAGCATATCAAGCTGAACAGTCGGCAATAACAACTGCCTGTCGATGGGTTGGTGACCGCGATGTTAACGCATTTGTGGTTACTGACTCACTATCTACCCTACAGGATTTAAGCAACGCCAATACATTCAACATCCATGCAGTTAATACCTTCAACATCATCGATAAAATAGAATCTACAGGCAAAAAGATCATATTTGTTTGGGCCAAAGCACATAACGATATACCCGGGAATGAACTGGCGGATATAGCGGCGAAAGCTGCTGCTCGTTCAGACGCCACTCCTATGTACTCCAAATTCCCAATATCATACGTAAAACAGATCAACCAACAGACACTCTTAAAAGAAATTGAAAAACTTTACAACATACCGGATAACTGCAAATATACTAAGAAGTCATTTCCCGAATACTCATCCTTACATAAATTCATAAATAAAGCCACACCTAATTTCGCAATCACCCAGTTCATTTCCGGGCACGGATATCATAAGGCATACCTGCATAGATTCCACATCGTTGGTGATCCATATTGTCCATGCGATGAAAACGTTGTACAAACTATGGATCACCTAATTCACGAATGTCCCCGTTTCCAAAATACCCGGCAAGCAATGACCATTGCATGTCAATTTAATGATATCGAATATAAAAACTATTCTGGAATCGCAGGAAAGGAGGAGACGCTTGGAACGTTCCTGCGGCATCTAGAAAAGATAATCAACAATCTAAAAACATTTAACGGAACATAACTTACACTCAATGAAATTGACGTTTTTATTTATTGTTTATTTTTATATTTATTCCTAATATACAAACTTTAAAACTTTTACAAACAAACATATACTCACTTTTATCAAAACTTTATTTTAAAATCTCAACCCTACATCCGTGATTTACGGCTGTCAAAGCTAGGTCACGATACAATTCAATATTATTATTATAGTTCATATATATTTATAACAGATATTTATCAAAACAATCGAAAATGCATACAAATTAATACCATACAAAAAACTCATAATATATTCCGTTCATTATCGTATATATCGTGCCTATTTTTAGTGTAGTACATAGCGCTAAAAATAAGCATAAGTATATTTTATAGCTAAGCATTCTTTTAAAAAAAAAAAAAAACCTAACCTAACCTAACCTAACCTAACCTTTTTTTTTTTTTTTTTTTTTTTTTTTTTTTTTTTTTTTTGACCCGGGGTAATGGCCGACCCATACCAGGCTTCGGGGGAAGACCTGGTTATGCGGGGCTCGAACCCGCTAAACCCCCCGGGGGCTTATCCTCCGCCGCGTTGGTGCGGTGTCGGGCTCTCGAGTATGCAACCGACGACCGCCGCGGCGTGGCCTTTCGGCCTCAACTGGCCTGTCCCTGGAGGGGGACCAGCCGCTCCGTGCCACGGGAGCGACTGCCGACGAGCCGTGCAAGGCGGGTGACTGCCTCCAAACCAAGGACCCCCGTCCCGTCACCCGCGTGGCCCTGGGCTCAGGCAACACCACGAAAGGCATTGCCATCATTGCCCTGTCGGAAAAGCCGGGTCGCCGGGCAAATACCCCGACGCGACCCTCGACTGCCGGGCAGATACCCCGACGCAGCCCGCCACCGGACAAAAGCCCCGACGTGGCCCGCCACCGGGCAAATACCCCGCCGTGGCTACTACAACCTTGTGTGATGCCTAACTCGCAATGACGCCGGATTTGGGCCCACGTTTGCCTCCTTTTGCCTGCTGAGGGCGGCAAAGTTTCCCCCCCATCACATGCCCTGAGGGCAGGTTCAAGGAAGAACAGACTGCGCATTTAGGTTTTGCGCTGCAATCAGCTGCAAGATGATTCTCCTCGCCACATCTAAAGCACAGAGAACTTCGATCCACCGTGCTTTTGCAAGTCTCCCGAGTGTGCCCGAGTTCTTGGCATCCAAAACAACGAAGCGGTCGTGGCACCAGAGCGACGACCTTCGCTGAGCTCCACCCAACCACCAGACGTTTCTGTTGTGCCAACTTCTTGGCATTAGCCACCGGACATCGAACGAGCGCCGCCAACATCCCATCCCTCCCTGGCCGAAGGTCGCCAATCAGGAAGTCGTCCGCCGTTGCACCCGTAGCCTCGGCGGCCGCCTTCGCGAGCTCTTCATGCGTCACAGCATAGTCCAGGCCCGTGACCCTTATTTCCGCCTTTTTAATGGGGCGAGTAACGCGTGCGACTATAGGCAGATTTTCTTTGAGACTCTGCTCGAGCCGTTGCGCCCCCTCAATCCCTACCTCCTTCGGGAGCTCTAAAATCACAGCTCCTGCGTACGATCTCTTCAAAGAAAGTGATGGTATCCCTAACTTCTTCAAGTCCACCTTTTCCCTGGCCTCTTTCATAATGTCGACCAGGGTGAGCCCGCCCTCCCTCTCCTTCTCAGCTTTGAGAAGATCAATGACAACGGCGGGAGCTTTCTTCTCGCGAAGTCTGACCGGTTTAGGCTTCTTCGGCCCCTTCGCCTGTTTCGGGGCTTTCGCTTCTTCGGCCTTCTTCTTCCCCTTGTCTGGAGCCGCACGCGCCTGCTCCTTCTTTTTCTGCCTCAAAGCCTTCTTGCGGCCCACTGCCGTACTCCAGTTGCCTTCCTCGCCGTTCATGGTTGCGGCCGAGGTGGTTGCCGGGATTGCTGGGGCCACTTTTGTCTGCGCCTTGGATGCAGCAGTAGCAGCGTAGTTCGTGACGCGCGTCGTTACTTCTGAGACCGGCTCAGGTGCGGGCTTGGCTGGAACCACACATGAGTCAGGTACCGGTCTTATTTCCTCCACGACCTCGCGTACCGCCGACTTAATATATTCCCGCAGTTTGGCGTCATCGCTGAACACTTCGCGTTGAGCCGCAGGAGCAGCCGCCATTTCACCCGCTGAAACTTCTTGTCGCATGAGTCTACGCTGGCAGTCCTCCAGTTCTCTCTCGACCTTTGCAAACCTCTGTTGCAACGCCTTATGCTCGTCTATGAGCGTCGTGTACTGCCGATGTATGACGCGGGTCTCGTCTGTGCTTGAGAGAGTGCCTATCCTGCTCAGCACCTCCCTTTGCAGAACGCAGACCCGCTTCATTTCGCCACGGACGTCTCCCTTCAATCTCGACGATTTATCCAACATGGCTTCGAAAACCCGCGTGCCCTGCTTGGCGAGTTCGATGAGGCCCGGGTTCGTTGGATCCGCGACGTCCGTTTCCAGCTTGTCGGGCAGCTTTCGTCTGCTCTCTCCACCGGTGAAATCGCGGGCCAGGTCTTCAATTTCTCGCGCCGATATGTCTTCGGCGACGTCGAGCCTTTGCCGCTCTCGCTCCTTCAGGGCCTTCCCATAGCCAATATACTCGCCCGTTGTGGGCGGCCTGCCGCGCCCTCTCTTAGCCGAACTTGCTGATAGAAATTCGACTTCCGACTCCACTGAGTAATCCGAGCTCTCCGACCCAGTCAACGAAGGACTCCGGCTGACAGAGATTTTTCTCGACACTATATCCACCTTTGCGGCCCTACTCCGCGTATTCCTAGCCGGCCTATCCGACTCCTTTTCAACCACTGTAACTACGTCCCGATAGCTCGAGCGTTTACCGGTTCCCGGTGTTGCATACCCAGTTCCGTCTGAGCACTCACCCTCAGTTTCGACCAATTGCCTTCTCGGCACACCTTCACACACTTCTTTTGGTTTTTTAGTTTTAAGAGACTCCATTGTTGTTCCCACGAGAAGGGGGGCTTTAGGGTCTGCCCCCCCTGACCCAGAAATCACCAGCCGCTAGCCGGCAGATCCACTCGCCTGCCACCTTCAGAAGAAGGCGGGGGTACGCCGCGCACTCCATCGGGGCCGCAGCCCGCCAAAACGCACCCCCGTTGAGGATTTGTTATTGATGTTTTCTCATCTCGGGGCCGGCCACTTAAGGCAAGCCCCCCTGGTCCCTTACCCGCGCCGATAAACATGACACCAGACGCCCGGGGGGGATAACAGGTTGGCCCGACGAGGTCCTGCTATGCAGGGGTCCCCGCCGCACCGTCGAAGCCCTTTCGGGCGAAGACAAGAGGGACAGAACCCTCCCAGGAGATAAAACTCCCACGACCGGAGCGCCGAAACCCAAATACTCCCGACGCCTCCCGCGAGCCTTGCAGGCCCGCCACCCACGACCCCGAAGGGTCCGCTGGCCCTGAAAAGGGCCCTCCACAGGGTAATTGTTTTAGAGAGGTTTTCTTCCTCGCAGCCAGACGCACAGGGCAAGCCCCATACGCCCAGCCCCCGGGCCCACTCAGTGTGAACTTACGGGTTGGTGTGACCGTGCAATGCCCGCCCTGAGAAGGGCAGGCAGTCACACCGTTGCTAGTGGCTGTCCGCGACGGCCGAAGCCGCTACCCCCCATATCTGGAGGGCATTCCCCTATCCGCAGCCCGGGGACGCGTCCGATGGCGGTACTAGCCCCGCACACGGAAACCTAACCTAACCTAACCTAACCTTTTTTTTTTTTTTTTAATCCCTGGGAAATGCCCGCGCATACCTTCCACCCGGGGGGGTGGGGGTTATGTGGGACTCGAACCCACTAAAACCCAGGGTGCTCGTCCTCCGCCGTATTGAGTTTGCTCGAGGATCTCAGGTAAGCACCCGAGCAAACACGGCTGTCCATATGTGGACACCTCAATTTATGGAGGGGGGGTGTAGAGGGCCCCCCTTCTTTTCAACCTCCCCTACAGGGGACTGCCGAACCTGAGCAACGGGCTCGGCAATCGACTGGATCGTTGGTGCAGACACCGCCAACCTTCCTCCGGGCCCCCGCCCCGGTGCCTGCGATCCAGGGCTAGGGAGACACCTGCCGTTGATACAGGCGTCTCCTTCGCCCGCCGCGGCGGCGTCGTTGCGGCTCCGCCAGAGGATCATCCTCCCTGGCCCGCTCCAACGCTTCCTTCTCCGAGATGACCTTCTCAGCGAAGGCTGCCACGACGTCCCAGCACCTCTCACTCTCGACCATGGACTTAACCACATTGGGGAGCGAGAGGTCTGTCCCTACCGTACGCGTTAGGATTTCGCGTTCGCGTCTGAAGTATGGACATTGCTCCAGAGTGTGTTGAGCGCTGTCCTCGTCTTGCCCACATTGGGCACAATTTGCGTTCGTCTCCCTTCCGATGCGGTGTAAGTATCCACCGAAGCAGCCGTGATTAGACAGCAGTTGCACCGTGTGGAAGGAGAGGTTGCCATGTTTTCTTTCTACCCATTTACGAAGAATAGGGCGCAGGGCTTCAATTGTCCTCGAGCCATAAAGTACATCTTGGAGTTTGACAGCCCATTCAACCAGAATTTCTTTGTTGGCTCGACGTCTGAGCCTCTCAATATCCACCGGCACATTTGATCGCCTAGCTTCTGTTTTCGCCATGTAAATTCCCGAGAGCACCTTCGCCTCCAGCTCCCACGGCGGGGTCGCCGCGAGGGTGCACGCAGCATCAAAGCTTATGGTACAGTAGCCCCTTATAATGCGGTTGGCCGCTATCCTTTGCGCTTGTCGCAATTGAGCGCAGTTCTGACTTGATAGGGCATCAGACCATACGGGGCTACCGTACATTGCCATTGAACGCAGTACCCCAGCATACAACCTGCGACATGTGCTGCTGGGGCCTCCTATGTTGGGCAGGAGTCGAGATAAGGAACCCGCCGTTCCGACCAATTTATTCTTCAAAAGGCGAAAGTGCTCTTTGAAATTGAGCCTATCGTCGAGTGTCAGCCCTAAGTATTTAAGGGTGGATTTTACCGGGATTCTGGTACGTTCCACCTCGATGTAGACACCGGTTGTTCGTCTTGTCCTGGATGGCCTGAACAGTATAGCCTCTGTTTTGTTGGCTGCAACTTTTAAGCCAAGGCTCTTAATTCTGCCTACGACTAGGCTGGTTGCGGCAGTCGCGAGTGCAGCGGCCTCATGTGGATTCCCGTGCCTGGCCGTGACGAGGGTGTCATCGGCATAGCAGATCACCCCCGTCCCAGGCAGGCACGAGCCTCTCAGTGCCCAATCATACCCAATGTTCCACAGGAGAGGTCCGAGTACCGACCCCTGTGGAACACCGCACATCATGCGCTGTCTCCGCAGAGCACCACTGCTATCCACGAAAAGGATTTCTCTGTCCGTCAAATAGTCCTTGATAATTTTCAGCAAGTATTCTGGCACCTTAAAGAATCGGAGTGCTTCTAGGACTACGGCAAATGGGAGAGTATTAAACGCATTCGCTATATCAAGAGACACTGCAATTAGCGACTCTCCCCTTTGCCATGTCTCTATCACGGAGTTCTTCAGCACCATTATCGCGTCAATGGTCGACCGATGTTCTCTGAACCCAAATTGTTGATCAGAGAGTCCGGGCGCTTGGTTCGTCAGATGTTGATTAAGGCGGCCAGCAATGACTCGCTCAAACATTTTGGCCACTTCGTCCAAGAGTACGATCGGCCGATAACCACTGGGGGAGTCTGCAGGTCTTCCATGCTTTTGCAGAAGTACTAGCCTACCCTGTTTCCACAAAGACGGGAATTTGCCTTCGATAATTGCCCTATCAAAAAGAGATCGTAGGTTACCGCCAAGATGGTTCAGAGCCAGTCCCAGCAGTCTTCCATGTACACCATCTGGACCGGGGGCAGTTTTACGGGCTGTCATCTTTGTGATTGCGCCTTCAATCTCCGCCTCCGTCACAGGTTGCGGCAAGTCACCATTCGGCCGCTCGTCTCTCGCAGTCCCCATAAAAGGTGCAGAACTCTCAGCGACGGGCGGAAACAGTGCCGTAACAACATTCCGAAGCAGGTCCGGCTCCATCGTTTCCACCGCTGGGGGGCCTTGAAATCGCAATTTATTGCATGCCCTTTGGTATGGGCGCCCCCAGGGATCGGCATCAATTTCCTCGAGAAGTTCTTCCCAGGCTCGGTCCTTATCTTGCGAAATCGCTTTTCGAAAGGTCTCCTTTGTCTCGCGGTAGGCTGACCAGAGGTTTTCCTCGTTGTTTAGGTCGCGGTCGCGGCGTCGCCTGCATCTGGTGTAAGCTCTTCGGGCACTATTGCACGCCGCACGAAGAGCTGCCAGCTCCTGAGACCACCAGTAGACTGCCTTTCTCGGCGGAGCACGACGCGAGCGCGGCATTGCCGTATCCGAAACTTCGGTGAGAGCTTCGCGCAGTTTGCTCGCTTGATCATCGATCTCGAGCAATTCTCCAGGGGTAGAAGCCCAAGCCACAACTATTGCTGCTAGGTTCGCCTTCTCTCGGTCTAATTTGGTAAGCGACCACCTTGGGAACGGATCTGAGCCAGTTCCGCGGTTACGAGAGACATTGGAAGAGGTGGGGACTTCGAAACGAATGTGGACATGATCCGAAAGAGTCTCCGTCCCCGCCATGACACGCCAGTTGCGAATATTGTCAGCAACACCAGGGGTAGCCAGGGTGACGTCGACGATTGAACCTCCCTGCTGCCGCACACACGTCCATTCCCTACCAGTGTTGGCTACAAGAAGGCCCATCTGCACAACCCAATCTTCTACGAGTTGTCCTCTCGGGTTTGAAGAGTTGGAGCCCCATGCAGCAGCCTTTGCGTTAAGGTCCCCCATGATGAGAACTTGATGGGGGTGAGCTGCGCTAACGACTTGTCCTAGCTGAATTAGAAATGCCTCAAAGTCGGCGATTGGCTTGTTCGGTGAAAAATAAACCCCCACTACTACCATTTTTTGCCAGATAACTGAGACGAAACCTTCCCCTTTGTGTCTAACTGCAAAAGGTGGGGCATTCTGCCCTACGACGATCATGACCGAACTATTCCGATCACCAGCCCAACGTGGCTGCTTTGGAACTGAGTAAGGTTCAGCCACGACGGCCAATCCAATTTCCTCCTCCGCCATAACTTGCACCAGCAGATCTTGTGCGTGCCTGGCGTGGTTTAAATTCGACTGAATGAAACAAATTTCGTTATTCCTGGCCATTGTTTGTCGCTGTTACTTCCTCCACAGTGACGCTATTGGTCTCCGGGACAGAACCCAGAGGTCTAGCAGGCCCTCTTCTTCTTTGTTTTGCCTGTGGGGGGCGACAGAGTATGCTCCCCATTGGGTGATCCGCTTGCACTCCCAGAGCCGCGCAAACTGCGCAGTTGGGTTTTGCAGTACAGTCGGCGGCTAGATGGGTGGAATCCCCACACCTGAAGCATAACCTACTGCGATCTATGCCACTGTTGCACGACTGTCTAGTATGCCCCAGCTCCATGCATCCAAAACATCGCATGGGGCGAGGTGGAAGAGCGACAACCCTGGCGGCACTCCAACCTACCAGCAGGCGCTTTTGCTCGATAAGCTTTTTGGCGGAAGACACCGGACACCTGATTACTGCCGCCAACATACCGTACTTATTCGGCCTGAAGTCCCCAATTTGGAAATCTTCTATTGGGGCGCCCACCGCCACAGCAGCCGCGGCAGCCAACTCTTCATGGGTTACCGAGAAGTCCATCCCCAGTATCCTCACCTCTGCCTTCTTAATGGGCCGAGTAATTCTAACCCCCTCAGGAAGCTTCTCTTTGAGGGTTTCTTCCAGCTTTTGGGCCTCTGTTACTCCTACTTCCTTAGGGAGCTGGAGAATAACGGCCCCCGCCTGCGATACCCTGAGCGAAAGTGACGGTATTCCCAAGCTCTGCAGGTTTACTTTCTCCTTGGCCTGCTTAAGGATATCAGCGAAGGTGAGGCCGCCCTCCTTTTCTTTCTCATATTGTGCGATGTCCACGACCACCGCTGTCGTCCTCCTCTCGCGCAGTCGAGGCCTCCGGCTTCTTTTGGGTGCCTTGGACTTCCCGGGAGTTTTTGACTGAGGCTTTTTAGCCTGCTCGCCCGCTTCCACATTGCTTTTCGCCGCCTTCTTCGCGGCATTTACCCTCTTTCTTTTAGCGCTCTTGGATTCCTGCACTGACCATCCCTCCTCATCTCTTTTCTGTACTGTAGCGGAAGTTGGTGGTAGGCTAGGCGCGGCACTTCCGACTCTCTTACTTGTGTCCTGTTGGTCGGACCTCTTCCAAACTCTGGATTGTTTGCCCGCTTCTATTTCCTTGCCCCCCTTGGCGAGTTGCGGGGCGGGTTCGTTTTCCTCTGGGACGTTAAGACTTGTCGTCAACACCGGGGCTGATGTTGTGGCGGGCGCAGTTGGGTTTTGAGGAAGGTGACTCTGGTTTTGACCAGCCGCCTTATCCGCATCCATTATTGCACGCACGGTCGCCGATATCCTAGCATCTAGCTCCCTTTCTCTATCCTTCTCCGACTCCCTATTGCACCGACAGGGAGGAGGTTCTAAGTTCTTTGTCTTTTCGGCTTCTACCTTAATACGCATCAGCTCGTATCGACATTCCTCCAAATCCTTCTCGATCTTTTCATACCTTTCCTGATATTGACGTAGCTCCGTCTTGAGGTCGTCCTTCTCTCTATGGAGCCTCCTTGACTCATCAGAGACGACAATAGAGTCGATCTTATTAATGACTTTCTCCATCAGACCGCAAGCCCGCCGCATCTCTCCCTTTACGTTGCCCTTTATATTTTTGGACTTATTTAGCCACATGTCAAACATGACGACACCCTGTCTACCAAGCTCGATAAGCCCAGGGCCCGACGGGTCTTCGATATCCGTGTCCAGCTGGTCCGGGATTTTCCTACCTTTCTCGCCTCCGGTAAAGCTGGTCGTCAGGTCTATGAGCTCTTTGGACGTTATGTCCTCCGCAATGTCGAGTTTACGCCTTTCCCTGTCTTTCAAGGCCTTCCCGTACCCGACATAGGCACCCGTTGTTGGGGGTCTGCCGCGTCCTCTTTTTGTACCTGGTACGGCCGACGACGTTCCCGATGCCTCTGAATCCTCCGAATATTCTGACGGCGAAGGGCTCCTACTCTCTTCCCTGTTCGTCATTTCAACCTTACGCGCCTTGCTACGGGTGTTCCTAGCTGGCGCGTTGGCACGCACCGTACTTGGTGTTTTCCTATATTCGGCTCCGAGCCGCTGTTCTGCATACGGTGTTCCGTAACCTGATCCAGATCCACCTGACTCCGATCCAGACCTGGAGCGCACCTCGCTCCTTAATCCTCCAGACTCCTTTTTACCTTCACTCCTTACATCCTCTTGTTTTGTTTTTTTAGATTTAAGAACTTCCATTGTGATTCCCACGAGTAGGGGGGCTTCAGGGTCTGCCCCCCCTGACCCATCGAAACAATAGCCGCTCGCCGGTAGATCATCTCGCCTACCACCATGAAGGCAAGGGTGCGCCGCGCACTCCATCGGGGCCGCAGCCCGCCAAAACGCACCCCCATTGAGGATTTTTATAGAGGTTTACTCCTCGCAGGGCCGGCCAATTAAGGCAAGCCCCCCTGGTCCCCAGCCCGCGCCGCTAGACGTGACAACAGACGCCCGGGGGGGGATTACAGGTTTGCCCGACGAGGTCCTGCTGTGCAGGGTTCCACGCCGCGCAACGTCAATGCCCTTTCGGGCGAAGACCTGAGAGAAGGAACTCTCCTTGAGACAGCTCCATCGACCGGAGCGCCAGAAACAACACTCCCGCAAGCCTTGCAGGCACGCTACCCTACGCCGCAACAACCGCGGCAACTGTCGCTGAGCGACCGACAAGAGTTGAACTCCCGCCAACCACGACCCCGAAGGGTCCGCTGGCCCCGATAAGGGCCTTTTCAGCAAATACCCGCGTCCATAGCCCAAACAAAGACCAAGAGCGGTAAACAACCCAGCGCCGAAAAGGCGCACGACACTTCAGGACATCCAAGTCACAACGGGAATCGAATAACTCTGGACTCGACCGAAAACTTAAGACTCAGAAGTCTCCACGGGAATCAGTAAACCAGGACTCAACCGAAACTCCGCTGACAGTTCGCAGAGGAGCGAGAGCAGCCGCAACTGTGGCTACTCCCGCTCCCCTCCCAGGGTGCACCACGAGGAGGTCTGCCAGCCCGCACCCCAACCTAACCTGAACCCGCTAAACCCCCCGGGGGCTACTCCTCCGCCGCGTTGGTGCGGTGTCGGGCTCTCGAGTATGCAACCGACGACCGCCGCGGCGTGGCCTTTCGGCCTCAACTGGCCTGTCCCTGGAGGGGGACCAGCCGCTCCGTGCCACGGGAGCGGCTGCCGACGAGCCGTGCAAGGCGGGTGACTGCCTCCATACCAAGGACCCCCGTCCCGTCACCCGCGTGGCCCTGGGCTCAGGCAACACCCCGAAAGGCATTGCCATCATTGTCCTGTCGGAAAAGCCGGGTCGCCGGGCAAATACCCCGACGCGACCCTCGACTGCCGGGCAGATACCCCGACGCAGCCCGCCACCGGACAAAAGCCCCGACGTGGCCCGCCACCGGGCACATACCCCGCCGTGGCTACTTCCTCTTCTGCTGCTTGGGCTTAGGGCGGCACAGCTTACCGCACATGACATGCCCTAATGGAAGCCCCATTGCAGCACACACAGCGCACCTGGGCTTAGCACTGCAGGCGTTGGCGTAGTGGCCTGCCTCACCGCATCTGAAGCACAGCGTGCTCCGGTCCGTACTCTTGCACATCTCCCTCGTGTGCCCCAGCTCCATGCAGCCGAAGCAGCGCATTGGCCGGGGCGCGAGGGCGACGACTTTCGCAGCGCTCCAACCGACAAGAAGGCGTTTAAGCTCCACCAACCTCTTCGCGGCAGCCACCGGGCACCTAATCAGCGCCGTTAACATGCCGTCCCTTCCGGATCTCAAGTCGCCGATCAGGAAATCATCCACTGACATACTTGTAGCGTCAGCAGCCGCTTGCGCCAGCTCCTCATGTGTGACTGATAAATCTAGCCCAACAACTCGAATTTCGGCCTTCTTAATCGGCCGAGTCACTCGTACCAATGCAGACAAATTCTCCTTTAAGCTCCGTTCTAGCCTTTGAGCACCCTCAGTACCAACTTCCTTTGGGAGCTCTAGTATTACCGCCCCAGCGTATGAACGCTTTAGAGATAAAGTCGGAATGCCCAGCTTTTTTAGATCTACTTTATCCCTCGCCTCCTTCATTACTTCTATGAGAGTTAGCCCGCCTTCCCTCTCCTTCTCCGACTTTAGAATGTCGATAACAACAGCTGGGGCCTTCTTCTCCCTCAGCCGGACCGGTTTCGTTTTCTTCGGCCCTTTAGCTTCCTTCGGAGCACTGTTGGCGGGAGCGCCCTTTTGAGCAGAAGTAGCTTTTGTTTGCTCCCTCTTCTTTTTCATCGCCTTTTTGCGGCTGACCACGGTGCTCCAAGTTTCTTTCTCGCCGGTAGTGATTTCGGCCGAGGTGGTTGCCGGGACAGCTGTGGTCGCTTTCGTCTGCCTTGTACTTACAACAGCAACACTAACTTCAGTATGCGTTGCGCGCTCGTTTGCCTTTGGGTCCGGCTTAGGTGTGGGCTTAGCCGGAACCGCGGGCGTAAGTGCCGCAGGTGCTGGCCGTAACTCCTCCAGCATGCCGCGCATTGCCGTCAATAGTTTGGCGTCTCGTTCATCGAGACGCTTATCTAGATCCGGTTGTATCACCGGGGTCTCCACTACGTCAGCCGCCGCAACCTCATAGCGGAGCAGCTTGCGTTTGTGCTCTTCGAGCTCCCTCTCTAATCTCCCAAATCGAAGTCGAATCGATTCAAGCTCATCCCTGAGAGCCTCCTTCTCCCGGTGATGCTTCAGTGCCTCGTCGGTCACGGTGAGGGTTCCAATCTTGTTTACGAGTTCCCCCATCAGGGCGCAAGCTCGCTTCATTTCCCCCTTGACACTGCCTTTGATGTTCGAGGACTTCGACAGCATAGTCTCGAACAATCTGACGCCCTCTCTCCCCATGTCAATGAGGCCGGGGTTCGAGGGATCACTCACGTCCTTATTTAGTCTATCGGGGATCTTTCGTCCTTCATCTCCGCCGGTGAAGGAGCGAGCTAGGTCCTCGATTTCTCGTGCCGAAATGTCCTCGGCAATATCGAGCCTGCGCCGCTCCTTCTCCTTCAGGGCTTTCCCCCAACCGATATATTCCCCCGTTGTGGGGGGCCTTCCTCGTCCTCTCTTAGCGGAGCTTGTCGTAGGGAATTTGGCTTCTGACGCAAAAGAATCGTCCGAGCTCTCCGACCCAGTCAACGATGGACTCCGGCTGACGGAGATTTTCCTCGCAGTATCACCTTTCGCGGCCCTACTCCGCGTGTTCCGAGCCGGCCTATCGGACTCCTTGTCCACGACCCCAATTACCTCTGGACGCTGCGCCGGGGTACTATACCCAGCACCGTCTGAATCTTCCTCCTCTTGACTACTGTTTTGCCTTCTCGGCTCTTCCACTAAATCGTCTTTGGGTTTTTTAAGATTTTTGCAACTCATTATGGTTCCCACGAGTAGGGAGGCTTTAGGGTCTGCCCCCCCTGACCCAGAAAACACTGGCCGCTCGCCGGTAGCTCCACTCGTCTACCACCATGAAGGCGGAGGTACGCCGCGCACTCTATCGGGGCCGAAGCCCGCCAAAACGCACCCCCATTGAGGATTGTTTATAGACGTTTACTCGTCTCGGGGCCGGCCAATAAAGGCAAGCCCCCCTGGTCCCTTACCCGCGCCGCTAGACGTGACAACAGACGCCCGGGGGGGATTACAGGTTTGCCCGACGAGGTCCTGCTGTGCAGGGGTCCCCGCCGCGCAGTCGCAGCCCTTTCGGGCGAAGACATGAGAGACAGAACTCTCCGGGAGATGAGACTCCCACGACCAGAGCGCCGAAAACAAAAACTCCCGACGACTCCCGCGAGCCTTGCAGGCCCGCCACCCACGACCCCGAAGGGTCCGCTGGCCCTGAAAAGGGCCCTCCACAGGGTAATTATTTTAGAGAGGTTTTCTTCCTCGCAACCAGACGCACAGGGCAAGCCCCATGAGCCCAGCCCCCGGGCCCACTCAGTGTGAGCTTACGGGTTGGTGTGACCGTGCAATGCCCGCCCCGTGAGGAGCAAGCAGTCACACCGTTGCTAGTGGCTGTCCGCGGCGGCCGAAGCCGCTACCCCCCATATCTGGAGGGCATTCCCCTATCCGCAGCCCGGGGACGCGTCCGATGGCGGTACTAGCCCCGCACACGGAACCCCAACCTAACCTTTTTTTTTTTTTTTTTTTTTTTTTTTTTTTTTTTTTTTTTTTTTTTTTGACCCGGGGTAATGGCCGACCCATACCAGGCTTCGGGGGAAGACCTGGTTATGCGGGGCTCGAACCCGCTAAACCCCCCGGGGGCTACTCCTCCGCCGCGATAGTTCGGAAGCCGGGCTCTCGTGTATGCACCAACTTCCGACGCGGCGTGGCCTTTCGGCCCCAACTGGCCTGTCCCTGGAGGGGGACCAGCCGCTCCGTGCCACGGGAGCGACTGCCGACGAGCCGTGCAATGCGGGTGACTGCCTCCATACCAAGGACCCCCGTCCCGTCACCCGCGTGGCCCTGGGCTCAAGCAACACCCCGAGAGGCGTTGCCATCACTGCCCTGTCGGAAAGCCGGATCGCCGGGCAAATGCCCCGACGCGACCCTCGACTGCCGGGCTAATACCCCGACGCAGCCCGCCACCGGACAGAAGCCCCAACGAAGCCCGCCACCGGGAAAATACCCCGACGTGGCTACTTCTTCTTCTGCTGCTTTGGCTTGGGGCGGCAGAGCTTGCCGCACATGACATGCCCCGAAGGCAGCTCCAAAGCAGCGCATACCGTGCACCTGGGCTTTGCACTACAGGCGTTTGAATAATGGCCCGTTTCTCCGCAGCGGAAGCATTGCGTGCTTCGGTCTACCTTGCTAACACACATCTCTCTGGTGTGACCCAGCTCCAGGCAGCCGAAGCACCGCATTGGCCGAGGCGCGAGGGCGACTACCTTCGCCGCGCTCCATCCTACCAGGAGTCTTCTTCCCTCCACGAGCTTCTTGGCGGCAGTCACTGGGCACCTGATGAGCGCCGTCAGCATGCCGTCCTTCCCAGATCGAAGATCCCCGATCAGGAACTCATCCGCCGACAGACCACAGACTTCGGCAGCCGCATTTGCCAGCTCCTCATGTGTGACTGAAAGGTCCAATCCAACAACCCGAATCTCGGCCTTCCTGACCGGCCGCGTCACCCTGACCAGCGCCGGCAGATTCTCCTTCAGGCTGCTCTCCAGTTTTTGAGCGCCCTCGACACCGACCTCCTTTGGGAGCTCAAGAATGACCGCTCCAGCGTATGAGCGTTTAAGTGAAAGGGTCGGGATGCCCAGCTTTCTTAGGTCCACCTTTTCCCGCGCCACCTTCATCACCTCAACCAGCGTAAGCCCACCCTCGCGCTCCTTCTCCGACTTGAGGATATCTATGACGACAGCCGGGGCCTTCTTCTCCCTCAACCGGACCGGTTTGATTTTCTTCGGCCCTTTTGCCTCCTTCGGAGCACTCTTGCTAGCGGTGCCCTTTGGTGCTGAAGTAGCTTTCGCTTGCTCCCGCTTATGCTTCATAAGCTTCTTGCGGCCAACTACCGTACTCCAGCTCTCTTTCTCTTCAGCCGCGGTGGGCGCTGGGATTGCAGGGGCCACATTCTTCTGCTTCTTAATTGCAGCAGCAACACTGGCATCAACATGCGTTGTTGCGGGCTTGTTTGCCTTTGGAAGCGGCTTAAGTGTGGGCTTGGCCGGAACCGCAGGCGTTGATTCAGCAGGCGCTAGTCGTAGCTCCCCCAGCATGCCGCGCATTGCCGTCAACAACTTAGCGTCTCGCTCATCGAGACGTTTGTCTAGTTCCTGCTGGGTCGCAGGGGTGTCCGCCGTATCAGCCGCCGCCACCTCGTAGCGGAGCAGCTTCTGTTTATGCTCTTCGAGCTCCCTTTCCACCCTTCCGAAACGAACGCGAAGCGCTTCTAGCTCACCTTTGAGAGCCTCCTTCTCCCGGTGGTGCTTCAGTTGCTCATCAGTTACCGTGAGGGTCCCGATTTTGCTCACTAGTTCGCCCATTAGGGCGCAGGCTCGCTTCATCTCCCCCTTCACGCTGCCCTTTATATTCGAGGACTTCGCCAACATGGCCTCGAACAGTCTGACACCCTCTCTGCCGAGATCGACGAGGCCGGGATTTGAGGGATCGCTCCTATCCGACTCCAATCTCCCCGGGATCTTCCGACCGCCGTCACCACCAGTGAAGGAGCGGGCCAGGTCCACGATTTCTCGTGCCGAAATGTCCTCGGCAATATCGAGCTTCCTCCGCTCCCTCTCCTTCAGGGCCTTCCCGTAGCCCACATACTCCCCAGTTGTAGGGGGCCTTCCGCGCCCTCTTTTCGCAGAACTTGGCACAACAAACTCAGGCTCTGACGCCTCGGAATCGATCGAACAATCGGACCCAGTCAGCGAGGGGCTCCGGCTAATGCTCAGTCTTCTCGCTACGGTTTCACCAACTTTCGCAGCCCTGCTTCGCGTGTTGCGGGCCGGCCTGTCTGACTCTTTCTTTACCGCTCTTATGGTCTCCCTACCCGAACGTTGGGTTGGGGTTCCGAATTCAGCTTCATCGGAGTCATCCACCTCACTATCTTCGTGCCGCCTATTCGGCTCTCCTACTCTTACATCTTTTGTTTTTAAGTTTTCACAATCCATATTTGTTCCCACGAGTAGGGGGGCTTTAGGGTCTGCCCCCCCCTGACCCAGAAAACACTGGCCGCTAGCTGGCAGATCCGCTCGCCTGCCACCTTCAGAGAAGGCGGGGGTACGCCGCGCACTCCATCGGGGCCGCAGCCCGCCAAAACGCACCCCCGTTGAGGATTTGTTAGTGATGTTTACTCATCTCGGGGCCGGCCAATTAAGGCAAGCCCCCCTGGTCCCTTACCCGCGCCGATAGACATGACACCAGACGCCCGGGGGGGATAACAGGTTTGCCCGACGAGGTCCTGCTGTGCAGGGGTCCCCGCCGCGCAGGTCCGAGCCCTTTCGGGTGAAGACAGGAGAGACGGAACTCTCCCGGGAGATGAAACTCCCTCGACCGGAGCGCCGAACACAAAAACACCCGACGACTCCCGCGAGCCTTGCAGACCCGCCACCCACGACCCCGAAGGGTCCGCTGGCCCTGAAAAGGGCCCTCCACAGGGTAATTATTTTAGAGAGGTTTTCTTCCTCGCAACCAGACGCACAGGGCAAGCCCCATACGCCCAGCCCCCGGGCCCACTCAGTGTGAGCTTACGGGTTGGTGTGACCGTGCAATGCCCGCCCCGTGAGGAGCAAGCAGTCACACCGTTGCTAGTGGCTGTCCGCGACGGCCGAAGCCGCTACCCCCCATATCTGGAGGGCGTTCCCCTATCCGCAGCCCGGGGACGCGTCCGATGGCGGTACTAGCCCCGCACACGGAAAAAACGGACGCATAAGCCTCAAATAAGCTGAAGGAAGGAGCAACAGTCATTATGGGCCCTCTGCCTAGACCGTCACCCCCCCCCTAGCCTATCTTCTAACCTCTGGTGTCTACTACAAGGCTGTGACTCAACAACCACCTTGATTCGACAAACGTTCAAGCCCGATTGCTACAAGGCTCCAGTGCAAGCACCTTCGCCACTCCACCAAAATGTTTACTACGGGCGAACCCGGTTCAACAGAAAAGTCGCAACAATCGGGCCTCCTCCCCGCTGACATAATTGGCCGAAGCCTAGCCAGAAATCGGTTTGGGCGGACGAGTTGTCCGTCTGAAGAGTTCGCGACCTAATCCCTCCTACCCCGAAAAGCGGGAGCAGATTCCAAGGCAAAGGTAGAAGGGCCATCTCGAACTCCCCAGACCGACGCAGCCTACTGATCCTGCGCATCAAGTTCCCATCCCGGGCGCCAGTGAGCCTCCTACCGTCCTAACCACGACTTTCTTCTGACACCCGACATAGCCCAATACGCAGAATCAGCATGCTCTTAAGGCTCTCGCAGACATCGAGCAAATATAGGCCTAGTCCACAGCAGAACCTCGGAGCAGTCCTAGAGAGGCATTTTTTTCTTTTATCAACTCTCTAATCCACACGAGATGCGACCTTGCATGACATGGTATGACGAGCATTCCACGGCATCCTGGTCGATTTCGGGCGGATGAGTACACCTGCATGCGCATGAAGGAGGCTAACCTAAACTGCAACGTGACATCCGCATACAGGATCGTACCCAGACGTTGGTAGTTGGCAGGAAGGCAATGCGGCATCTTTGCATTACCCCCCTCCCGGGGTGCTCTGCAGGGAGACTACCATCCCGCACCCGTTTCCTAACTGGGCATCATAGGGAAGGCCCTAGCCCCCACTGAGAGACAGCGGTGGGGTGAGGCTTGTCTTGAGAAAGACAAACCCACCCAGAAGTGCTTACCGGCGGACGGGCGAGTTTCATCCACTTTCAGCTGAATAGTCTCGGCTGCTGAGGTGTCGGCACTAGCAACTCGGCAGCGCCTCCACCAATATCGCCAATCTCGCAAAGCGCAACTCGGAGCGAGCTCCGTTCGCGCGATGTCAGCAGTCGAGACCTCCGAGGCGCGATAGACATCATCGGTCAGAGACCTAGTCTCAGCGGCTCAGGTGGCCCTAACCTAACAAGGCAGACGTCGTGCACTAAAAGTGCCTATTTCCGCCCCATATGAGCCGATGTGGATCGGTACCCCAGAGGCCACGTAACGCCCCGACCTAGCCGGCGAACTAACTCGACTCCGGGAGACGCGTATGACTGGGTATCGATACACCAAAGACCCATTAATACGGTCAATTTTTTATAGAGGCTTTTCTTCCTCACGGCCAACGCACAGAGCGAGCTCCACACGCCGGTCCCCGGGTCCACCGATGGCGGACTTACGGTCTGGGGGAGCAATGCAGCTCGCCCTCTGACGGGCAAGTTGCACCGCAGAAAGACGTGTCATCGTCGTCATGCAACACAGTACTGTACTGCACGCGAGGCATTCCCTGTATATAGCGTAACGGTATATACACAGAACGCTCCCAACACGCTCTATTTTTATAGAGGTTTTTTTTCCTCGCGGCCAGACTCGCAGAGCAAGCTCCGCACATCCAGCCCCCGGGCCCCCTGAAGGCGGGCTTACGGTTGTGAGATGTCCTAGAGAGGGAGCCTCCCTAGCCCGCACGATATTAGGCGTGGTATGGCATGGCATGACAGAACAAACCATGACATCCCGGCCCAATTCCGAACGAGCGAGTACAACTGCATCCGCATGAAGGAGGCTAACCTAACCTGCCACGTGACATCCGTATGCAATTGTACCCAGACGGTCCCTACCTAACTGGGCATCATAGGGAAGGCCCTAGCCCCCACTGAGAGACAGTGGCGAGGTAAAGTTCGTCTTGGGAAAGACAAACCCACCCAGAAGTGCTTACCGGCGGACGGGCGAGTTTCATCCACTTTCAGCTGAATAGCCCCGACTGTTGAGGTGTCGGCACTAGCAACTCGGCAGCGCCTCCACCAATATCGCCAATCTAACAAAGCGCAGACGGACACGGGCTCCGTTCGCGCGATGTCAACAGTCGAGACCTCCGAGGCGCGATAGACATCATCGGTCGGAGACCTAGCCTCAGCGACTCGGGTGCACCCTACCCTAACAAGGTGGAAGTCGTGCACTTAAAAGTGCCTCATTCCACCCCTTACGGTCTAATGTGGATCGGTACCCCAGAGGCCACGTAACGCCCCGACCTAGCCGGCGAACTACCTCACTCCGGGGGACGCGTATGGCTGGGTATCGATACACCAAAAGCCCGTTAGCTACGGTCAATTTTTATAGAGATTTTCTTCCTCGTGGCCAGACGCGCAGAGCAAGCTCCACACACCTGGCCCCCGGGCCCGCCATAGAGAGCGGACTTACGGTCTTATGTGGTTGTGCAATGCCCGCCCTGAAAAGGGCAAGCTACCACATAACGTGTCATCGTCGTAGTGCAACACAAACCTGCGTTGCATACGAAGCATTCTGCTTTCACAGAACACCTACAACACGTTGTTTTATAGAGGTTATGTCCTCGCGACCAGACATGCAGAGCGAGCTCCACACGTCCGGCCCCCGGGTCTCCTGAAGGCAGACTTACGGGATGGTGTGACCGTGCAATGCCCGCCCTGAAAAGGGCAGGCAATCACACCGTTGCTAGTGGCTGTCCGCGACGGCCGAAGCCGCTACCCCCCTAAGGAGGCATTCCCCTATCCGCAGCCCGGGGACGCGTCCGATGGCGGTACTAGCCCCGCACACGGAACCCCAACCTAACCTAACCTAACCTAACCTAACCTAACCTTTTTTTTTTTTGTTCACGCTGGAGGAATGCATTAAATTGCATACCACCGGGCGCGTGAGTTCCCGGTGGTTATGTGGGGCTCTCCTTCCCGGAAGGGGAAGGCCTACCCACTAAAACTCCAGCGATGGCCACCATCAGGCAATACAAGGGGCCCCAGGGTCAAGTTTTGCAACTGGGGACCCCCCAGCCTACGCTCCCCAACGGAGAGCCCAACACGGGCAATACGGCCCACGAGTGGGACGCTGCCACGGGCGGCACCGTGTAAAGAGCGGCGCGGCCCGCGGCGACATGCCACACCACGACGACACCCCCCAGCCATGCGGGGGTGTCATCCCACCACTCGGCGATACTGCGGGAGAAGACCTGCAGCACCGCCAAGACCGAGCTTCAGCCACCTGCTTCTCCGTGAGAGAAGCGGGCGCTGAGGCCCAGCGCTACCCTGAAGGGCACAAGTGCCCCCGCCGGCCTAGCAGGCCGGCCATCCCACGACCCCCCATCTGAGGGTCCGCTAGCCCTGAAAAGGGCTGTTTAAAGTGCCCGGACGTGACTATGTCCGGGCCGCCGACTCCTGTCGGCCATCCGCCGACGCACCAGCTCTCCTGGCCGTCTCCTTTCCTGCGCCTATAGGCGCAACACCGGCGGCACTCGGCGCACCCTCTCCGCCAGTCCCCCCGACCCCCGATTGGGTGTCCATGGGCTCGGCCTGAGGAGGGTCGCACTTGTGGCCGCCTATCGGGGCCGCCCTCACGCGGCGCCGTGGGGCACCGCACCTCCTCTCACCCAGCCGATGGCTGGCATTTCGTCCCGCTTCAGCGCAGAGAGGGCAGTGGGCCTTCTCTCTGCACTCTGCCGCCTTATGGCCGGTGCCTCCGCAGCGATAGCATACCTCGGTGCGGTCGACCACCGAGGTGCACGTCACCCTTACGTGACCCGACTCCAGGCACTTAAAACAGCGGACGTCGCGCGGGGGCAAAACCCGCACGAACGCCGCCGCCCAACCGATCTGGAGTCGGCCATCCTCCGCCAGCTTTTTGGCTGCACCACTAGGGCAGCTGGTCCAGGCCCGAAGGCCCCTGGAGCCGGTGGGACGGATAATCCCCACCTTTATGCTTTCCAGCGGGCATCCACCCGCCGCGCTCATCGCAGCAGCGATGTCGGCACCGGTCGTCGCATTGGCCAGTCCCGAGAGGACTAGCTCTGTCCGCTTTTCGGGCCGGGCGATCCTGACGGACCCCTCGGCAGCTGCCTCAATTTTTTGGGCGATCTCGCTGGCCCATTCCTCCCTCTGAGGCCCCGAAACGAGGCACATGGTGGCCCCAGTGACGGACCTCGTCCATCTCAGCTGGGCCGCCATTTCTGGTCTCAACTGGGAGCTCGCCTGCGCTCGCCCCATCACCTCTTCCACTGTCACGCCCTGCGCGGCCGCCTCCGGCACGATATTAATAGTCAAGGCAGCCGTTTCCGGCGCCCTGACCTTCACTTTCTTGGCCCTCGGCCTCTTCGGCAGTTTTTGCGGCACGGGAATCGCGTTTGGGGTCCTCGGCTTCTTGGCCGCATCCGCGTAGGAACGCGTCGCCACTACTGGTGCCTGCTGCTGGGTCGGCTGCTTCCCGAGCTCCTTAGCAAAGCGGCCCAGTTCATCCGCGACTCGACTCTCCAGACGGGTGAAGTCGGCCTTAGTGGCTGAAGCCTCCTCCAGCTCCGTGATGGCGGCCTTGAGGGCCTCGATCTCCCCTAGGAGCTCTCGCTCTCGCTTCCGGCTCTTTATGATGGCTTCATCTGCCGCGTTGTGGTAGGATTTAGAAATCTCCTCTGCATCACTTAGAATCTTGGCCATTTCCATGGCTTCTTCTAAGGCCTCCCTATTAAGCCACAACTTGCAGGACAGTGCTCGGAGCCTGCCAAGGTGCGGGACAATCCAACTCCTATCAGGAGTCACCCTCTGTTTCTTTGCGGGATCATCGGCCTTTGCCGGAACATCCGCTGCTCCTCCGTTACCGCGCACAGTTGCCCCCCCCGTATACGAGGGGCAGACCGACTCAGCGGAAGATTCGGATTCCAAGCGGATTCGCTTGGACCCCGACTCTCCCGCAGGGCCGGTGAGGGATTCCTCCTCACGGAGACCCTCCCGGGGACGTGTAGTTTTCCCATGCGCTTTCATTGTGTCTTTTCTTCCTTATCCCGGGCACTGAAGCCCCTCTCTATCAACGGGCACTGAAGCCCGGCGGCGGACCATCTGGGTGTGGTCTCCACCGCCTCATCCACGTCAGACCATTAGCCCTCCGCTGAACACTGATTTGGGGGAAATCCAATCCAGTGGTCAGCGGCGGTTGCCCAGGGTGCGCCACGAGGAGGCTATCTGACCAGGCACCCCAACCTAACCTAACCTAACCTAACCTAACCTTTTTTTTTTTTTTTTTTGTTCACGCCGGGGAAATGCATTAAATTGCATACCACCGGGTGCGTGAGTTCCCGGTGGTTATGTGGGGCTCTCCTTCCCAGAAGGGGAAGGCCTACCCACTAAAACCCCAGCGATGGCCGCCATCAGGCATGACAGGGGCCCCAGGGTCAAATATTGCAACTGGGGACCCCCCAGCCTACGCTCCCCAACGGAGAGCCCAACACGGGCAAACGACCCACGAGTGGGACGCCGCCGCGGGCGGCACCGCGTTAAGAGCAGTGATGCCCGCGGCGACGTGCCACACCACGACGACACCCCCCAGCCATGCGGGGGTGTCATCCCACCACTCGGCGAGACTGCGGGAGGAGAACCCACAGCACCACCAAGGCCGAGCCTCAGTCAATCACTTCTCCGAAGAGAAGTGGGCGCTAGGGCACGGCGCTACCCTGCAGGGCACAAGTGCCCCCGCCGGCCTTGCAGGCCGGCCATCCCACGACCCCCCGTCTGAGGGTCCGCTAGCCCTAAAAAGGGCTGTTTAAAGTGCCCGGATCACACTATGTCCGGGCCGCCGACTCCTGTCGGCCATCCGCCGACGCACCAGGTATCCCGGGCGTCACCATCCCTGCGCCCATAGGCGCAACACCGGCGGCACTCGGCGCACCCTCTCCGCCAGTCCCCCCGACCCCCGATTGGGTGTCCATGGGCTCGGCCTGAGGAGGGTCGCACTTGTGGCCGCCAATCGGGGCCGCCCTCACGCGGCGCCTTGGGGCGCCGCACCTCGACTCGCCCAGCCGGTGGCTGGCTTCTCGCCCCGCTTCTGCGCAGAGAGGGCAGTGGGCCTTTTCTCTGCACATCGCCGCCTTGTGGCCGGTGCCTCCACATCGAAAACACACCTCGGTGCGGTCGACCACCGAGGTGCACATCGCCCTAACGTGACCCGACTCCAGGCACTTAAAACAGCGGACGTCGCGCGGGGGCAAAACCCGCACGAACGCCGCCGCCCAACCGATCTGGAGTCGGCCATCCTCCGCCAGCTTTTTGGCTGCACCGCTAGGGCAGCTGGACCAGGCCCGAAGGCCCCTGGAGCCGGTGGGACGGATATTCCCCACCTTTATGCTATCCAGCGGGCATCCACCCGCCGCGCTCATCGCAGCAGCGATGTCGGCGCCGGTCGTCGCATGGGCCAGTCCCGAGAGGACCAGCTCTGTCCGCTTTTCAGGCCGGGCGATCCTGACGGATCCTTCGGCAGCCGCCTCGATTTTGTGGGCGATCTCACTGGCCCATTCCTCCCTCTGAGGCCCCGAAACGAGGCACATGGTGGCCCCAGTGACGGACCTCGTCCATCTCAGCTGGGCCGCCATCTCCGGTCTCAATTGTGAGCTCGCCTGCGCTCGCCCCATCACCTCTTCCACGGTCACGCCCCGCGCGGCCGCCTCCGGCACTATATTAATGGTCAGGGCAGCCGTTTCCGGCGCCCTGACTTTCACCTTCCTGGCCTTGGGCTTCGGCTTGGCTTTCGACAATTCCTTCGGCGCGGGAGCCGCGCTCAGAGTCTTCTTCTTAGCCGCATCCGCGTATGAACGCGGCGCAGCTACTGGGTCCTGCTGCGGGGTCGGCTGCTTCCCGAGCTCTTTTACTACGCGGCCCAGTTCATCCACCACTCGGCTCTCCAACCGGGCGAAATCAGCCTTGGTGGCTGAAGCCTCCTCCAACTCCGTGATTGCGGCCTTAAGAGCCACAGTCTCTTCCAATAGCTCAATCTCACGCGCCTTCGATTGAGCCTTGAGGGCCTTGATTTCTCCCTGAAACTTAGCGTCCCGTTTCAGGAGCCTTTGGATTTCCCCCGCCACGGCCTCGTAGAAATTTTTCGCCCGGTTATCAATCACCCTAATTTGGTGACGAAGCTCGCCCACTTTGTTGCCGATGGCATCGTCGTTTTCAACCCAGAAATCCCCCACTACCTTTCCAACGCCAGCGGCAAGATCACTGAGCACCTCCAAATCTGGGTCCAACCAGTGCCGGGTGAACCTTAATTCCTTCCACTCCTTAGCAGGCTCGTCGGCATCAGCCGGAACATCCGCTTCACCACCCTGGTTGCGCAAAGTTGCCCCCCCCGTATACAAGGGGCAGACCGACTCAGCGGAAGATTCGGGTGCCAAGCGCATTCGCTTGGCCTCCGACTCCCCCGCAGGGCCGGTGAGGGATTCCTCCTCACGGAGACCCTCCCGGGGACGTGTATTTTTGCTTGGCGCGTCCATTTTGTTTGTCTACCTTACTCGGGCACTGAAGCCCCTCTCTATCAACGGGCACTGAAGCCCGGCGGCGGACCATCTGGGTGTGGTCTCCGCCGCCTCAACCACGTCAGACCATTAGCCCTCCGCTGACCACTGATTTGGGGGAAATCCAATCCAGTGGTCAGCGGCGGTTGCCCGGGGTGCGCCACGAGGAGGCTATCTGACCAGGCACCCCAACCTAACCTTTTTTTTTTTTTTTTTTTGTTCACGCCGGGGAAATGCATTAAATTGCATACCACCGGGTGCGTGAGTTCCCGGTGGTTATGTGGGGCTCTCCTTCCCAGAAGGGGAAGGCCTACCCACTAAAACCCCAGCGATGGCCACCATCTGGCATGACAGGGGCCCCAGGGTCAAATATTGCAACTGGGGACCCCCCAGCCTTTGCTCCCCCACGGAGAGCCCTTCCTGGGCAAAACGGCCCACGAGTGGGACGCCACCGCGGGCCGCACCGTGTAAAGAGCGGTACGGTCCGCGGCGACATGCCACACCACGACGACACCCCCCAGCCATGGAGGGGGTGTCATCCCACCACTCGGCGAGACTGCGGGAAGAGACCTGCAGCAACGCCAAGGCCGAGCCTCAGCCAACTGCTTCTCTGTGAGAGAAGCAGGCACTGAGGCCCGGCGCCACCCTGAAGGGCACAAGTGCCCCCGCCGGCCTAGCAGGCCGGCCATCCCACGACCCCCCAACTGAGGGTCCGCTAGCCCTGAAAAGGGCTGTTTAAAGTGCCCGGACGTGACTATGTCCGGGCCGCCGACTCCTGTCGGCCATCCGCCGACGCACCAGCTCTCCTGGGCGTCTCTGTCCCAGCGCCTATAGGCGCAACCCTAGCGGCGCCTGGTGCCCCCCCACCGCCAGGCCCCCCGGCGCCCGATTGGGCGTCCATGGGCTCAGCCTGCGGAGGGTCACATTTGTGGCCGCCAATTGGGGCCGCCCTCACGCGGCGCCGTGGGGCGCCGCACCTCCTCTCGCCCAGCCGATGGCTGGCCTCTCGCCCCGCTTCAGCGCAGAGAGGGCAGTGGGCCTTCTCCCTGCACTCCGCCGCCTTATGGCCAGTGCCTCCGCAGCGATAGCACACCCCGGTGCGGTCGACCACCGAGGTGCACGTCACCCTTACGTGCCCCGACTCCAGGCACTTAAAACAGCGGACGTCGCGCGAGGGCAAAACCCGCACGAACGCCGCCGCCCAACCGATCTGGAGTCGGCCATCCTCCGCCAGTTTTTTGGCTGCACCGCTGGGGCAGCTGGTCCAGGCCCGAAGGCCCCCAGAGCCGGTGGGACGGATATTCCCCACCTTAATGCTCTCTAGCGGGCATCCACCCGCGGCGCTCATCGCAGCAGCGATGTCGGCGCCGGTCGTCGCGTTTGCCAGGCCCGAAAGCACCAGCTCTGTCCGTTTTTCTGGCCGGTCGATCCTGACGGACCCCTCGGCAGCTGCCTCAATTTTTTGGGCGATCTCGCTGGCCCATTCCTCCTTCTGAGGCCCCGAAACGAGGCACATGGTGGCCCCAGTGACGGACCTCTTCCATCTCAGCTGGGCCGCCATCTCTGGTCTCAACTGGGAGCTCGCCTGCGCTCGCCCCATCACCTCCTCTACGGTCACGCCCCGCGCGGCCGCCTCCGGCACAATATTAATGGTTAGGGCAGCCGTGTCCGGCGCCCTGACCTTCACCTTCCTGCCCCTTCTCCTCTTTGGCCGTTCCTTCAGCGCGGGAATTGGGGTCCTCGGCTTTTTGGCCGCATCCGCGTAGGAACGCGTCGCCACTACTGGTGCCTGCTGCTGGGTCGGCTGCCTCCCGAGCTCCTTAGCGAAGCGGCCCAGTTCATCCGCAACGCGGCTCTCCAAGCGGTCGAAGTCGGCCTTAGTGGCCGCAAAACCTTCGAGCTCCCTCATGGAAGCTTTGAGAGCCTCGACTTCCTCCTCCAACTCCCTTACTCGCGACTGGTATATTTCTTTGCACGCCATCGCCCGTTCGTAGAAACGGCTTGCGTCTGCCTCGATGTCCCTAGCAATCCGGCGTGCAAACGCTGCCTGCAACCGCAGCGAGATTTCCGCGTTGGGATGTTTTGCTCCCACGGCCTCCAGCCCTTCGACATGCATACGGATCTTCCTCCCTACATTCGACATCCAATCTCGCAGCCATTCGGGATCATCGGCCATAGCCGGAACATCCGCTGCTCCTCCGTTACCGCGCACAGTTGCCCCCCCCGTATACGAGGGGCAGACCGACTCAGCGGAAGATTCGGATTCCAAGCGGATTCGCTTGGACCCCGACTCTCCCGCAGGGCCGGTGAGGGATTCCTCCTCACGGAGACCCTCCCGGGGACGTGTATTTGTGCCATGCGCTTTCATTTTGTGTGTGTTCGCCTTAACCCGGGCACTGAAGCCCCTCTCTATCGACGGGCACTGAAGCCCGGCGGCGGACCATCTGGGTGTGGTCTCCGCCGCCTCATCCACGTCAGACCATTGGCCCTCCGCTGACCACTGATTTGGGAGAAATCCAATCCAGTGGTCAGCGGCGGTTGCCCGGGGTGCGCCACGAGGAGGCTATCTGACCAGGCACCCCACCCCAACCTAACCTAACCTAACCTAACCTAACCTAACCTAACCTAACCTTTTTTTTTTTTTTTTTTGATGACGATGGGGAATCCATTTATGGACGCGTCACGCCCCCGCCAAGGGGCGCAACCAGTGCGGGATTCCCGGCGCGGGAAACAGCGCCAGACTACCCGCTAAAACCCACCGGTACCCTCCTAAGCCCTTGTGAGGCCGCTCTGGGTTCGGCGCACCGCAGTGCACCCCTACTCCAGAGTGACCCCGAGCTGGCCCTAACCCCACAGGGGGCCGGGCGACGCGCCACTTAAGGGGGGGATTACGCTAGGGTACTAGGTAATCCCCAGACGTCGGTGTGGTCTATGCCGGACTCGGCACCGAGGAGGCGCACGGCTGGCTAGGCCGCACCCTCAGACCACCCAGGAGCCGGAAGGTCGGGGGTCTAAGCCACCCGTCTTCGCCGGCCCCTACGTCTACGCCGGAGGGGAGCGGCTAGAGGATCCTCCTCCCGCTCCCTCTCCGCTGCCTCCTTCTGCGCCATAACGCTTTCGCAGAAGGAGGCGGCAGCCCTCCATGCCCTCCCACTGCCAACCATGGCTCGCACCATGCTTGGCATTGAGAGGGCGCCACCGCCGAGCACCGCAACAAGAGTGCGGCGCTCCCGTCGCCAGGCCGGGCACTCGACAAGCGTGTGCTCGGCCGTGTCGTCGGGAGAGTCGCAGTGGTGACACCGCGGCGACTCCTCCCGGCGGGCGACGCGGTGCAGGTAGTGACCGAAACAACCATGTCCGGTCAAAACCTGCACCAGGCGGTATGAGAGTGTGCCCCGCTGGCTCCCTACCCACTCCTCCAAAACCTAATCTTTTTTTTTTTTTTTTTTTTTTTTTTTTTTTTTTTTTTTTTTTTTTACGCTGGGGAAATGCATTGAATTGCATACTACCGGGTGCGTAAGATCCCGGTGGTTATGTGGGGCTCTCCTACCCAGAAGGGGAAGGCCTACCCACTAAAACCCCAGCGATGGCCACCATCAGGCATTACAAGGGGCCCCAGGGTCGAGTATCGCTACTGGGGACCCCCCAGCCTTCGCTCCCCTGTTACTACTAGGGGAGCCCTCCTTAGTGACACCAGAGGGGGCCGCACCGTGTAAAAGGCGGTGCGGCCCGCTGCGGCGTCGGCCATTCCTCGACGACACCCCCCCAGCCATATCGGGGGGTGTCATCCCTCCCGGGTCGCGTCCATGGGCACAAGCTTTGTCGTGCCCACCAGCGACCCGCGGCGGCGCATCAGGTCTACCTCGCCCGACGCCGCCTTCTTCGAGCGGGATCGGCCATCTCCCGATCCCGCTCGGCGGCCTCCTTCTGGAGCATGACGGCTTCACAGAAGGAGGCCACAGCCCTCCAACCTCCCTCATCCGCCAGCATTGCCGCAATCAATGCTGGCGGGGACAGATCATGCCCGATCTCGTCGACCAGGACTCGGCGTTCGGAGGCCCAAGCGGGGCAGTCCGCCAGCGTATGCTGGGCCGAGTCGAGGTCGAATGCGCAGTGGTGGCAACGTGTCGTTACCTCCCTCCCTATTCGGCTCAGATACTCACCGAAACAACCATGCCCGGTGAGTATCTGAGTCAAGCGGTAGGTGACCTCCCCCTTCCCGCGGAGCCAAGCTTCGAAGTGCGGGAGAATCGCTCCGACGGCGCGCTGGCGCGCACAACCCATTAACTCTAGCTGTGCACGCCAGTCCCTCTCAGCCCGTCGGAGCATCTCCCGTCTGTGCATTCCGTACGCTGGATCTGGGGGGTTCCCCCCCTCTCCCCCCCCGCCGACACGCCGCGGCGCGTTGAACATCGCCGCGTACATGCCGGCAAGGATTTCGAAAGGGGGGGAGCGCCCCAGAACTGTCGCCGCCTCGTACGAGATAGTACGGTAGCCCCGCACGATCCGTATGGCCATTGTCCGCTGCATGCTCCGGAGTAGAGCTCTGCAGCGGGAGGACCTCGTGCAGTCTCGCGACCACACGGGGGCCCCATACAAGGCCACGGACCGTACGACGCCAGCGTACAGGCGGCGAACACCATCCCCTGGTCCCCCCAAGTTGGGTAGCAGGCGGTGTAGAGAACCCGCCACCCTTCTAACTCGGGGGACCAACCGCACGAAATGCTCTTCGAAGCTCCACCTGCTGTCCAAGGTGAGGCCAAGGTATTTGATATGAGGCCCCACCTGGACCTCCGCGTCACCTACCCGAATCCGGCAGCTGGGTGGTTCCCGGCATCTTGATAGGCCGTGGAACCATAGCGCCTCGGTCTTGTTAGGCGCTATTTCTAGACCCAGCCGGCGGATTGCCCTCACGACACATGCCACCCCTAGCTCGGCAAGCCTGAGCGTCCGCCCAAACTCGGCCCCAGTCGTCACGACGAGAGTGTCGTCGGCATAGCAGACGACACTCACGCCGCAAGGAAGGCTGGTGCGAAGGACCGCATCGTATGCGAGGTTCCACAGAAGGGGTCCCAGAACCGACCCCTGCGGAACCCCGCACTCGACCCCCCTCTCCGATTCCGTCCCGTTCCTGCCCCCGATCCGGATCTTCCTGTCGCGCAAATAGTCCCCGACCACAGCCCGCAGGTAGAGGGGCAACTCGTGGTACTCGAGTGCCCCCCTGATGGCCTGCCAGGGAAGGGTGCCGAAGGCGTTGACGATGTCAAGCGACACCGCCAGAGCCACCCCTCCCGCTCGGACTGCGGACTCCGACAGAGACCGAACACGCTGGACGGCGTCCAGCGTCGACCGCCCCCGCCGGAATCCAAATTGGCAGTCCGACAAGTCGGGACCAACCTAACCTAACCTAACCTTTTTTTTTTTTTTTTTTTTGACCCGGGGTAATGGCCGACCCATACCAGGCTTCGGGGGAAGACCTGGTTATGCGGGGCTCGAACCCGCTAAACCCCCCGGGGGCTACTCCTCCGCCGCGATAGTTCGGAAGCCGGGCTCTCGTGTATGCACCAGCTCCCGACGCGGCGTGGCCTTTCGGCCCCAACTGGCCTGTCCCTGGAGGGGGACCAGCCGCTCCGTGCCACGGGAGCGACTGCCGACGAGCCGTGCAATGCGGGTGACTGCCTCCATACCAAGGACCCCCGTCCCGTCACCCGCGTGGCCCTGGGCTCAAGCAACACCCCGAAAGGCGTTGCCATCACTGCCCTGTCGGAAAGCCGGATCGCCGGGCAAATGCCCCGACGCGACCCTCGACTGCCGGGCTAATACCCCGACGCAGCCCGCCACCGGACAAAAGCCCCGACGTGGCCCGCCACCGGGAAAATACCCCGACGTGGCTACTTCTTCCTATCAGCGCGCGGACCCTCGGACGAATTTGTTCCGCGCTTCTTGCTGGCTTGCTGCTTTGGTTTAGGGCGGCAGAGCTTGCCGCACATCACGTGCCCTGAGGGCAGCTCCATTGCAGCACACACAGTGCATCTGGGCTTAGCGCTGCAGACGTTCGCGTAGTGGCCCGTCTCTCCGCACCGGAAGCATTGAGTGCTCCGGTCTACCTGGCTCGAGCACATCTCCCTCGTGTGACCTAACTCCAAACAGCCGAAACAACGCATCGGCCGGGGCGCGAGGGCGATGACTTTCGCCGCGCTCCATCCAACAAGGAGGCGTCTCCCCTCCACAAGCTTCTTGGCGGCAGCCACTGGGCATCTAATAAGCGCCGTTAGCATGCCGTCCCTTCCTGATCGCAGGTCGCCGATCAGGAAGTCATCCACCGATAGACCAGACGTGTCGGCAGCCGCTTTCGCCAGCTCCTCATGCGTAACTGATAGATCTAGACCGACTACCCGGATTTCGGCCTTCTTGACTGGCCGAGTCACCCGAACTAGAGTTGGCAGATTCTCTCTCAGACTTTGCTCCAATTTCTGGGCCCCCTCAACGCCAACCTCCTTTGGGAGCTCCAATATGACAGCCCCAGCGTAGGAACGCTTGAGTGAAAGAGAAGGGATGCCCAGTTTCCGTAGGTCGATCTTGTCCCTTGCCTCCTTCATGACCTCCACGAGAGTCAGCCCGCCCTCTCTCTCCTTCTCCGACTTTAAGATGTCGATTACGACAGCTGGGGCCTTTCTCTCCCGCAGCCGGACCGGTCTCTGCTTCCTCGGACCTGACGTCTTCTTTGGTGGAGTCGGAGTGGTGTCCGCCACCTTTTTGCTAGAAGGAGCCGCTTTCGCTTGCTGCTTCTTCTCCCTCATGCGCTGTTTGCGGCCTTTCACTGTTTTCCAGCCCTCTTCCTCGCCGTTTGAGACAACGGCCGAGGTGGTCGCTGGCTTCGCAGGTTCGGGCTTTTGTCGCACTAACTCGGGCTTCTTATTTCCGGGTTTCTCTACCGCTGGTTTAGCTGCACGGCTGATGCTAGCCTTCGGTGGCGGCTCGGGAGCGGGTTCAACCGAGACTACCGGCGGAGGCCTAACACTCTCCAACATGCCGCGCATGGCTGATAGCAGCCTATCGTCCCGCTCATCCAGCCGCTTTTCAAGATCTTGCTGGGGTGCGGGAGCAGCAGCCGTCTCGGCCGCAGCCACCTCATACCGCAGGAGTCGGCGCTTGCAATCTTCGAGCTCCTTCTCCAACTTTTCAAATTTTTGCCGCCAAACGTTACGCTCGTTCTTGTACGACTCTTTCTCCTGGTGAAGGATGCGAGTTTCGTCCGTGGTAGTGAGGGTGCCGATACGGTTTACGACCGCCCCCATCAGTGCACAGGCCTTCTTCATCTCTCCCTTTATGTTTCCCTTGATATTCGAAGACTTGTTCAGCATGGCCTCGAACACTCGGACACCTTCTTTGCCGAGGTCGATGAGGCCGGGATTTGTGGGGTTATCCGTCTCTAACTTTTCAGGGATCTTTCGACCCCTTTCTCCGCCGGTGAAGGAGCGGGCAAGGTCCTCTATTTCTCGTGCCGTGATGCTTTCGGCAACGTCGAGCCTGTGCCGCTCTCTCTCCTGAAGGGCCTTTCCATACCCTATGTATTCCCCGGTTGTAGGGGGTCTACCGCGCCCCCTTTTCCCTGGACCACTTGCCATCACTGCCGGCTCTGATGCCTCTGATTCGCTAGAATATTCCGAGCACGTCAGCGAAGGGCTTCTGCTGACGCTGATTTTTCTAGCTGCCACCTTTTCACCTCTCGCGGCCCTACTCCGCGTATTTCGGGCCGGCCTGTCCGACTCCTTATCGACAACTTCTATGACGTCTTTTGCACCTAGACGCTGTGCTGGGGTTCCGTAACCAGCTCCGTCCGACAAACTCTCCTCGTCTGAATCTTCCATACGTAGCCTTCTCGGCTCACCTCCAACGTCTTTGGGTTTTTGAGATTTTGACACTTCCATGATTGTTCCCACGAGTAGGGGGGCTTTAGGGTCTGCCCCCCCTGACCCAGAAAACACTGGCCGCTAGCTGGCAGATCCGCTCGCCTGCCACCTTCAGAGAAGGCGGGGGTACGCCGCGCACTCCATCGGGGCCGCAGCCCGCCAAAACGCACCCCCGTTGAGGATTTGTTATTGATGTTTTCTCATCTTGGGGCCGGCCACTTAAGGCAAGCCCCCCTGGTCCCTTACCCGCGCCGATAAACATGACACCAGACGCCCGGGGGGGATAACAGGTTGGCCCGACGAGGTCCTGCTATGCAGGGGTCCCCGCCGCGCCGTCGAAGCCCTTTCGGGCGAAGAAAAGAGAGGCAGAACTCTCCCGGGAGATAAAACTCCCACGACCGGAGTGCCGAAAAACAAATACTCCCGACGCCTCCCGCGAGCCTTGCAGGCCCGCCACCCACGACCCCGAAGGGTCCGCTGGCCCTGAAAAGGGCCCTCAACAGGGTAATTATTTTAGAGAGGTTTTCTTCCTCGCAACCAGACGCACAGGGCAAGCCCCATACGCCCAGCCCCCGGGCCCACTCAGTGTGAGCTTACGGGTTGGTGTGACCGTGCAATGCCCGCCCCGTGAGGAGCAAGCAGTCACACCGTTGCTAGTGGCTGTCCGCGACGGCCGTAGCCGCTACCCCCCATATCTGGAGGGCATTCCCCTATCCGCAGCCCGGGGACGCGTCCGATGGCGGTACTAGCCCCGCACACGGAAACCTTTTTTTTTTTTTTTTTTGTTCACGCCGGGGAAATGCATTAAATTGCATACCACCAGGTGCGTGAGTTCCCGGTGGTTATGTGGGGCTCTCCTTCCCAGAAGGGGAAGGCCTACCCACTAAAACCCCAGCGATGGCCGCCATCAGGCATGACAGGGGCCCCAGGGTCAAATATTGCAACTGGGGACCCCCCAGCCTACGCTCCCCAACGGAGAGCCCAACACGGGCAATACTACCCACGAGTGGGACGCCGCCGCGGGCGACACCGCGTTAAGAGCAGCGGGGACCGCGGCGACGTGCCACACCACGACGACACCCCCCAGCCATGCGGGAGTGTCATCCCACCACTCGGCGAGACTGCAGGAGTGAAAGCCCGCAGCACCACCAAGGCCGAGCCTCAGTAAACCGCTTCTCCGAAGAGAAGCGGGCTCTAGGACGCGGCGCTACCCTGTAGGGCACAAGCGCCCCCGCCGGCCTAGTAGGCCGGCCATCCCACGACCCCCCAACTGAGGGTCCGCTAGCCCTGAAAAGGGCTGTTTAAAGTGCCCGGACGCGACTATGTCCGGACCGCCGACTCCTGTCGGCCATCCACCGACGCTCCAGGTGAACTGGGCGTCATCTTCCCTGCGCCCATAGGCGCAACACCGGCGGCACTCGGCGCACCCTCTCCGCCAATCCCCCCGACTCCCGATTGGGTGTCCATGGGCTCGGCCTGAGGAGGGTCGCACTTGTGGCCGCCAATCGGGGCCGCCCTCACGCGGCGCTTCGGGGCGCCGCACCTCAACTCTCCCAGCCTATGGCTGGCCTCTCGCCCTGCTTCACTGCAGAGAGGACAGTGAGCCTTCTCTCTGCAGTCCACCGCCTTATGGCCGGTGCCTCCACAGCGATAACACACCTCGGTGCGGTCGACCACCGAGGTGCACGTCGCCCTAACGTGGCCCGCACACGGAAACCTAACCTAACCTAACCTAACCTAACCTAACCCCCCCCTTGGTGGAGAAACCTTGTCGTGGTGGGGGGGCTTACGGGGAGGAGACCAAACTTTTTATTGCGCCAATAACACCCGGCCAACACACACTCCTCCCCAAACTAATAGCTCCACAACCTAAGTCCTCGGCGGGGTATTTGCCCGGAGGCAGGCCATCGTGAGGCAGCCGCCCGGTGGTAACCAGTCCCCCGAGGTCGTACGCCTTAACTCGAGGAGAACACACGCGTCTAAGTACAAAAATTTCTTAAAAAATTCATAAAAGTGGTAAATCCAAAAGAAACCGGGTCGTGCGGCACATCGTCGGGTGCGCAAAAATACGCTCTACACGTTGGCATAAATCGCAGAAGTGTCAGTGAAGTGCTCGATTTTTAATCGAATAAAAAGTGTTTCTGTGACACGTGTTTTGAGTGAAAATTAATACAAAAATTGAAAGTGCGACCGATTGGTGCTGCGCACGAGAACGGGCGACACGGCATTCGAAGCGCCGGAGCGCCCCCCACCTGACAGCAGCTTCAGCCAGACCGAAAACCCACTGACCTTGGAGTTATTTCCGATTTTCTGAAATAACCTAAAACACGAGGTCAGTGATCCTGAGGGAGGAGGGAGCAGCAAAGGGTGCGGCCGGGTGCCGGGAGCGAAGGAGAGCGCCGTGACACCAAGAACGCGGAAATCGGAGCAGTACAAGATAAGATATCAAATTTTAAAAATTAAAATTTTTCAAAAAATTTTTATTCAAAATTTTTGTATCAGGACCCAGTAAATGATGAATTAAACATTAAAGAGATAATAAAATACTACAGTTATCCGAAAAAATTTTTAAAATCGGACAAATACTGGCCCTGATACAAAATTCTGAAAATATTGGGAAAACTACCCCTTCATTTTAAAAATAGTAGGATAAGACTTTTAATTTTACAAATACATAGGATAAGTAGACGTAAGTGTGTACACTGTAAAACATTTTAGTTTCTGAAAATCGCCTAGATATATAAATAGTTATAAGTTTTTAAAAGTGCAATAATTAAGACTAAGGGGTAAGGGGGTGTAACAGCGTATCACAGGTCACAGGGTTACTTCTAAGTACACCCCTGCATATCCCCAATAGAAAACCGCAGCCCTGTAGGGCGTAAATTGGCGTAGGGCGGACCCGAGAGGACTTCTCCCATTTTGGGCGGAAATTCTTCAAGGGATATAACTCGCGAAATATCAAGACTAGGAGGCAGCGGTTTTCACAGATAGGATTAAAAAACAATAAAGAAGGCGATACACGTGACCAAACGGCTCTAACGCAAGGTTAGATTTTTTATAGGAAAAGAGGGTGAAGACAGCTCCCCAAGGTCAGGGGATACACCCAGAAGAAAACCCGGTACTCCTACGACGTCGGGAACGGAAGTTATAGCGATTTCCCGCCGCGTTTTGACATTAGTGGCGGCCATATTGGATTGGGAAATCAGCTATAACTCCTGAACTACTGGTCGTATCGAGACGGGAACTTCGGTTCCGGGGAGCTGTTGTAGTGAGGAAACACCCCCATAGGATTTCAGGGTGAAAGGGGGTGAAAAAATTCGCATCGGCTTTTTCCAACGTGCACGAAGGTCTAGGTCGCGCCCTTTCTGGGGAGCCCTCGCACGCTCGGATAGGACTCTGGGAACCGGAGATATCAGGCCCCAAAGACCAACTTTGACAGCTGCGGCGGCCATATTGGCAAACTTCAACTCGCCGTCAAACCAAGACCAGTGGTCGTAGAAGGTCCGGACTTTCGACGTTGGGATTCCCCCGGCGCGGACTAGAGGAGGACAGGGTCAAACCTAGACCATCACCAACCCCACCCCCCCCCAAACCCCCCACCTGGGAAATTCCCACATCCATAGCCAATCGATAGAGCGCGACCGGGCAAACCACCCGGGCTTTTTCTCGGCTCCCTGCGACATCTGGGGCCCGAGATAACGCCAGGGCGAAATTTGGGAGATTCTCCCGCCCAACTCCTACCGGAAACCGCCCAGCGTATATCTCCGGAACTATTGGTCCTAGGGAGCCGTGATTGGTGTCAGGGAAGGGGTCTCGTCGGGCTCTATCCATTCGGCACCCCACACACAAGCCAAAACACCCCTCCCCCCCTCCACCTGGGAAAAACACCCCCCACAGCGTAACTACAACAGTATTGACTCTGGAAACTCCGGGTTTCCACTAAAGGCAATAGGACAACGAGGACTAGGGCTGGGAAGGGGCGAGAGGCTGAGGTAGAGTGGGTAGAGCGCGTAGAGCCGAAAATAGAAAATAAGTTAGATTAGCACAAGACCTCCCCATATTGGGAAAAACTAGTTAGGACACTTATAAATAAGTTTAGGATAGGACACCCCCATCTACAGGGATAGTATAGGACACCCCCATCTACAGGGATAGCATAGGACACCCCCATTTACAGGGTTAGAACAGGACACCCCCATCTACAGGGTTAGATTAGGTCAGGAAACAGGACGTAGGGGTTAAGTGACAGGAACTGCGTGACAGCTGCGAACGTGGGTTCCGTGGTTGACCGTAGCTCTATTTATAGAGCTGAGCTGAACCGCAGGGCTCCAAGTTGAAGCCGACTTGTGCAAGCAAGCGGCCACGCACGAACGCACACACAAAACACGCATACACATAATACGCACATATTCAACACACTCATACATCACCAAGTAGAGCTGTAAACCGACCCCCTTTACAGGCTGACGACAGCTCTACAGACACAAATCCACACACAAAAACTGTACATCACTCACACTCACACTTACAGATATACAGCAGTTCACACACTTTCACTAATCACCACAATTATACTCACCAAACTGAAACACACTCTCCATAACACTTACCCCGAACCTGAAACAGAGAAATCACAAATTATTAATATTGAATTGCTATTAAATCACCCTAACATGGCGACAACAAGGACCCCGGTTGGTCAAAAACGGAGAGCTAGCACTGACTCCCTGCCAAATAAAATAATAAAAACACCCAGAGACAAGTTACTGGGAATGATAGAAGAGATCACCCCACTGATAAATAAGTCAGGGAACATAAAGAAAGAAATCAAAGAAAGATTATTAAAGATTAGTGAGGAGTCAAAATATATCTTAACCGGGCCCTTATTAAAAGATCAGGAGGTATGTAAAAAAGAGCAATTGGAGAAAATAGTGGAAGAAAGACTGAGCGAAAGGGTAGAGAGAGAGGTGCAAGAAAGAATGAGTAGGATGAAGGAGGAAGCGGAAGAGAGAGAAAGGAAGATAGAAGAGCTGAAAGAAGAGATCGAAACCGAAAGAGCGTGGAATGATGAGTGGAGAGGAAGATACAACCTACTTAGAGAAGGAAAAGTATTACCTGAATGCCCAAAGTGCGAGGAGATGCAGGAAATCGTAAAAGAACTGAAAGAACAAGTTGAAATATCAGACAAATATAGAGACCAAAACCTCCAAGAGGCAGAGGCATTCAGAGATAGGTTGGTATATGAAAAAGGAATAAAGAAAGAGGTGGAAGAATTGATGGATAGCATAAGAGAACAAATGGAGGAAAAGAAGAAAGAAATGGAAGACAGGAAAATGGAAATGGAAAATTTGAAGGGAATGGTAAAGACGATGATGGCAGAGAGCAGGAAAGACAGGGAGGAAAGAATGAAAGAAATGAAAGAGATAAAAGGGAAAATGGAGGCCAACAAAGGAAAGGAGGATCCAGCAATAAAAAACGAGCTGACAAAGGCCACAAAAATTATGAAAGAGTTAATGGAAGAAGGCAAAAAGGAGAAGCAAGAAAGAGTCAAAGGAATGGACGAACTGAAGAAGAAAATAGAAGGACGCAAGACAACGGAAGCGACAGGAGTAAGTGAGGAAATAATGAAAGAGATGAATGAACTAAAGACAATAATGAAAGAAGAAAGGAACGAAAGAAGAATGACATACGCGCAAGTGGCGGCTAGCCAGACCACAAAAGAAGAGTGGAGCGGCCGAACACTACACTCCATCGCGGTGTCAACGAAAGGAGGGATAGAAACGGGAGAAGAAATTGTAAGAAAGATCGAAGGAGTGTTGAGACAAAGCAAGAGTGAGGTGAAGATTGAAAGGATGAGGAAGGCGAAGGACCAAAAGGTGATAATAGGATGTGAAAGGGAGGAAGATATTAAGGAGCTGGGGAGAAGACTTGGGGAGGGAGATAAAGAATTCAACATCAAATTCATGAAAAATAAAGACCCATTAATAATACTAAAAAGCGTACAAACACAAGCGACGGATGAGGAAGTTGTAGAAGCGGTGACAAAAAACACGCTCACACGAGGAATAGAAAACCAAAAATTCGAAATAAAATATAAGAAACGGTTGAAAAACGACAACTACCAAAATATCATCCTGAGAGTGTCACCATCGGTATGGAAAGTCCTTACTGAGCAAGGTACAATAACCATAAAACACCAACGGATTGCGGTTGAGGACCAATCTCCGGTAGTGCAGTGTTCTCGTTGTCTAAGCTACGGCCATGGACAGAAACACTGCAAAGCGCCGGAATTGGTTTGCAGCCACTGCGAAGGGCCACATCACGCAAAAGATTGCACTAAGAGGGAAGACCCCCCCAAGTGCATAAACTGTACAAAAGAAAAAATACAAAACAATAGACACAACGCCTTCAGCAAATACTGCCAAACAAGACAAAAATGGGATAGGTTAGCGAGGTCTGCAGTGGCGTACTGCTGAAGACGGAAATAAACACTAGAGGCACATACAAATACAAAACCGGTAACAAAACAAATGGGGAACCTTTCCTGGGAAAGAAACCCAAGTTGTTAAATAAAAATAATACAACAATAGACCAAACAAACACAAACACACACAAATACAAAACACAACAAAACAAAAATATACAAATAGGAAGGCAAAATCAAAGATTTTGCCAACCTATATTAGACAAACAAAAAACAACAAAGTGAAGTTATAAATATTCATAGAATATAAAATAAGAAAAATATTCTTATAAGACAAACAAACCATGAAGTGCATCACACAACCCAATATATATGTATATTGGCGGCGTGGGTGCAAAAAATGGATTTAACCCGGATACGACTAGAATAAGATATTATATTAAGAAAATAAAACAGAATAAGGTAAATAAATGGAATAAAAATGAAATGTAAATGCTGAAAATGTTAAAAATGAGTGTAAATGTAACATAATTATGTAACAATACTGTAAAATAAAACATAGAATATGAAATGTTAAGTGATAAACAATGGAAAAGCAAGAAATGTAATAGAAATAAGTTATAGATATTAATATAATAAAAAAGAATATGATAAATAAATGTATGGAAGTGTAACATATTGCGTAATAATATTGTAAAATAAAACATAGAACATGAAATGTTAAAAATAAGCAATGGAAAGCAAGAAATGTATTAAAAATAAGAAAAATAACTGTAAAAGTAACACTAAGGATTAAATGTAAATGTTAACATAAGTTAAAAATGTGTAGAAAACAATAACAAGAAAATAAGAACTGTAAAGTAAATAATAAGGAAAGAAATGTAAAGAGATAAGCAATGAATAAATAAAAACAAAGCCCCACCCCAACCCCAACACCCATCCAATCCTACCCTTGTGTTAAGAAAATAAAGTAAATAAGTAAAATAAATAAACTTAAGAATGACCGAGAAGAAGAATGAAAGAAAGACAAAGTATGAAGAATAAAAGTACGAGAGGCATAAAAGATAGAACTGGAGTGAACGAGTTAACTAAAAAGATTAGATAAAGAAAGGCTCTAACCGCCATGTTAGAGGAGTAGTAATATAAAAAAAAAAAAAAAAAAAAAAAAAAAAAAAAAAAAAAAAAACCAGTCCCCCGAAAGGGGAGCTGCGAGGTGACCTCACGCCAGTCCCTCTTTCCGTAGACCGTCCTACCTTCGACAACGACCCCCATTCGAGGCGTCCATGGGGGTATGCCGTTGGTTATGGACGGAGCGGGGGGCTTGCCTTAATTGGCTGGCCCGCGACAAGGAAAAGTCTCTAAAACCCGGGAGAAACCCCGCTAAAAACCTACGGATACCAGGCAACCTCCGTCAGTACGTAGCCAGCACTTCCGGAATGGGCGTCACCCGGAAGTGTTTAGGTATATCGGCCCTACTCGTGGGTCTACAATGGATCAAAATATTAAAAACAACTCAAACTCATCTTCGAACTCTCAAACAACGACGACTCAGGCAACAGCTAATAAGGACTACCGACCGATGCGACATACGACAACAACGGCAACGAAAATGGAACAAACTACAAAACAAAATATAAAGAAAGATAACAAAGGAAACCCAAATAGAGACGCCAATGGGCGCTTCACCAGCAGTACCACAAACTCTAAAATATCTAGCACAAGCAAAATCACTAAACCAGTCACTCCTATCAACACTTCCTCCCAATCTTCTCAAGAAACATGCGGTCAAACTATCACACATCAAGCTGAAGTACACCCTAGCACCTCCTCACAGCAACCACAACCTTACGTCTTATTAACCCAAACAAACACACTTTTAAATCCTATCTCCCAATTGCCAACAACAACCCAAACACACAGAGACTCCCTACTAGAACAATCAGACATTCAAACATTCACACTTCCTAACACCAGTAGAGCTTACAGATCACCCTCTCCTCCATACTTTGATTCCTCAGACTTAGAAGAAATCTTCCACGAAGAGGACAATAGTCCAACTAGCCAAATAATCAAACATGCATTGGGAATCCTAGATGTGCTCAGCATAGCAACCTCCAAAAGCGTCACTAAGGCCAACAGGGAATCTGCAATCGCACACGCAAACGCAATCAAAAGAATTGCACAAAAAATAGAGAAGAATAAGACGAACCCAAACATCAGTTATACAGTACAAGAAACAACCGGTCACAATGCCAATAATACAGAAATACCAATAGAAATCAACAAACAAATACAACAAGCAATAGAAGAAACAGTGCAAAAGACAATTGAAAAATCAATAGGAAAAACCTTAGAGAAGACAATAGAAAAGACCATAGAAAAGACAATGGAAAAAACAATGACTAGCGCCTCGAAAACACAGGAAGCCAGCAAATTATATGCAGACGCAACCAAAACACCAAAACCATCACCACCACTACTAAACCAAAACAATAGCAAAAGAAATATCACCAGCAAACCGGCAATCATGATCACCGTTAACAACAGCAACAGTAAAGAAACAACACGAGAAACATGGTCTAAAAACGTATCATACAAGAGAGAAAAATACCTTCCATCAAAAATAACTAACATAGGATTAAACAAACTTAAAATAGAATTTGAAACAAACAAACAACTAGAGAACACAATACAAAAAATCAAACCAAGTTCGGGAATGAAATACAAAATAATTAACAACCTACAGCCTACTATCAATCTGAAAGGAATACACAAAACTGTTAAAAAAGAAGATATAATAGAAAACCTTATCTTCCAAAACTCCTATCTCGAACACCTAGATCCTAAAAATGAAAACCAACTAAAAATATGTACCACCAAAAAAAATAAGAACCCCAATCTCTACAATGCAATCATTAGAACCACACCGGAAATCCATAAGAAAATGACAACAGACGGACGAGTGAACTTAGGTCACTCTAGGGTATGTGCCGAAAACCATATTGCAGTGCTACAATGCTACACGTGCCTGCAATACGGACACACCTATAAAAATTGCAGGAACGAACAAAAAGCCTGCTCGCATTGCGCAGGCACCGACCACACATACAAAGACTGCAAAGTTAAGGAGGACAAAACCAAAATAAAATGTTACAACTGCCATCAATTCAACACTAAAAATACAAAAAATATACCAACGGAACACTCAGCAACCAACTACAAATGTCCTGCCTATGAGATTAACACAATCAGGACCATCGAAAGAACCAACTACCAATCCAACTAATGCACAACAATCAAAATAATAAGGAAAAATACATAAAATGCCTCCAAATAAACTGTAATAAAAACTATCTCACCCATCAGGAACTAACTAAAATCACAGAAACAGAAGATATAGGAATAATACTTTTAACTGAACCTTACACTGGAAATACTAACTCCGCAAAACCCATACCAGGATACACCATCCATCAATACCACAACACGAACGACACTAAAGAAAACAACTACAATAAAAGAAATAAAACTGCAATCGCAATGAAAAAGAACAAGTACAGCACCATATTAATTGAAGAATATACAAACCAAAACATTACACTCATACAACTGAGCAACAAATCAGGGCACAAAATATTAATTACATCAATCTATGTAGAACCTAAAACAGACCAAAATCACACAATAAGCAAACTAGAATCCATTCTGAAGAATTACCCCAACAGCACACACATAATAACCGGCGACTTCAACGCATGGAGCAAAACCTGGGGCTCCACGTCCACTAACCGAAGAGGTGAAGAACTCAATAATATATTTATAAGCAATGGCATCACTACAATTAACGACACAAACAACGACTACACATTCTTCACAACAACACACGGACAAACCAGAACATCAAATATAGATATCACTGCCATCACTGACAACCACAACCAAGTTACAATAGAAAACTGGAGAACAGATAAAAACCTCATTACCACCTCAGACCATGTAGCCATCACATTCCAAATACTCCAAGGAAAAGGACCAAAACAGATAAACACAAATCTCAATAACAACACATGGAAATTCGACACAAGCAGACCTAACTTCTGGAGCGAAACAAAAATAAAGGAATTTAAAGAAAAATGCATAGAATATATCGATACTAGCGAAAATACAATAGAACTCATTAAGAACCTAGACGCAGAAGAAATCAATAAATACATAGAATCACTAACCAATAAACTAACTTTAGTATGCAGAAAAACATTACCTAAATATAAAACCAAAAAAGGAAAACCGCACTGGTGGACCGAAGAACTAGAAGACCTTAAAAAGCAAGTAATACATATGCACCACAAAATAGCTAAATTATCAAAGAAAAACAGAAACATAACAACTAACACAAACCTAAACAACAACCCAAACCAAAACAACAATCTATCCACGTTACTACAAGACACCATTTCAGAAAGAAACGAACTTAGGAAAAAATATCACAGCATGATTCAAAAAACATCCTCCGAATCCTTCCGAGAATTCTGTAGCACCCAAAATAAAGAAGACGTGTGGACCATCACCAACAAAATCATTAAAAACAAACCACTGACCCAACCACCTGGAACATTCAAAAAACAAGACGGAACATACACCAAAACCACCGAAGAAACCTGCACAGAACTAATAGAAGCACTCTTCCCTGACGACACAACAAACAACAAGGCACAACAAAAAATCAAAAAAGAAACTGAAACACCACCAAATACTCACAACGAACCACCATTCACCATCCACGAAATAATAGCTAACATAAAATCCATGAATCACAAGAAAGCACCGGGTTACGACGGTCTAACATCAGACATAATTCAAAAATTCATAGAAATCAACCCTCAACTCACACTTACCTTAATGAACAGACTTTTAGAACTAGAAACATTCCCCGACATATGGAAAATAACAATAGCCAAAATAATCCCCAAAATCAACAAAGATAAATACAATACACCATCCGCCTACAGACCAATCGGCCTCTTGCCTGTACTAGGAAAACTATATGAAAAGTTGATCAACAACAGAATAATCCACTACATATACAAAAATAATTACGACAACCAAAAACAGTTCGGATTTAAACCACAAATATCAACAGTGCACGCAATAAACGAAGCAATAGAACACATAAAAAATGAAAAACAGAAACAAAAACAAATAATAGCACTATCATTAGACATAAAAGGAGCGTTTGACAATGCCTGGTGGCCCAGCATTCTCAAACAGCTAAAGAAATACAACTGCCCCAAAAATCTATACAACATTATGAAAACCTACACCCAAAACAGGAAAATAAACATCACTCTGGGACACATAAACACAACAAAAATAGCAACTAAAGGCTGCATACAAGGCTCCGTATGCGGGCCACTGATGTGGAATCTGGCACTCGATGACTTACTAGACAAATACTTACCAATAGATATCAAAATCCAAGCCTACGCCGACGACATACTAATTATAGCAAGCGACTACAGCAAAGACAACCTAGAAAAGAAATTAAACACAGCACTAAAAACAATAATGAAATGGGGAGAAGAAAACAAACTGCAATTTAGCCCGGACAAAACACAAATCATGGCACTCACAAATAAAGCTAAACAGACCGACATATACATTAATAACATCAAAATAAAACACACTAAAACAATAAAATACCTAGGCATAACCATAGATCATAAATTAAAATTCAACCAACACATAAGAAACGCTATAGATAAAACCTACGCAATATATAACAAACTTAAAAGCTATGTACGTCCCACCTGGGGCATCAATCCGGAAAACATCCAAACAATATACAGACAAGTCGTTATACCTATAATATCTTACGGAGCATCAATATGGAGGGAAGCACTCGACCTAAAACAAAACATTAAAATACTACAATCACTACAGAGAAATTTCGGAATACAGATCAGCAGAGCATACCGAACTATAAACACACAAATCGCCATACTACTCTCGGGATCCCCACCAATTGACGCTCAACTAAAAGAAATAGCCAACAACGAACTAATCAGAATCAATCCGAAGCTAATAGAACAGACAGAAAACATAAAACTAGAAAAACCAATAACTCTAAAACACAAACTGCACCCATCACAACGCGAACCAATAACCTATGAAGAAGCCAACAACGAAGAAGAATTAAAAATAATACTACAAAGAAATCACATAATAAATAACCATATATATACAGATGGTAGCAAAAATGAAGCAGGGGTAGGTGCAGCCGCCATCATACAAGACGAAAACAACCAAATCCATAAGATACTAATTAAACTCGACACTAAATGCAACAACTACCAAGCCGAACAAATCGCAATACTAGAGGCAACTAAATGGACACACAAAAACAAAACATCCGCAATAATCATCACCGATTCCAAATCCACCTTACAAGATCTACAAAACACAGGAACTTACAATAGAAACACTAACGAGATACACCACCTAATACACCATATAAAACACAAACTTAAGCAACAAATAATATTCATCTGGGCCAAAGCGCACAATAACATAGCCGGTAACGAGTTAGCAGATTTTAATGCCAAATTAGCCAGTAACACAGAAGTAAATGCATTGACATATAACCTCATCCCACCCGCATATATTAAAAAACAAAACAAAGATAAAACTCAGAGTAAAACAAAAGAAATATACGACACCGTCGGACACTGCAGATACACCAAATTATACTTTAAAACTCACACAGACCTACAAAACTATCTAATGAACACACCCAATAAATACGAAACAACACAATTTATAACAGGACACGGACACAACAAACAATATCTTTACCGCTTCAAATTAGTCACAGATCCGTACTGTCCCTGTGACCGGACTCACAAGGCAGTACAAAGCATGAACCACTTAATATACGAATGCCCATTATTCGGACGAACAAGAACAGAATTAGAATACCTCTGCACAGTCAATAAAATAAACTATATGGAAATCAGTCAATACTATAAAAAAGAAATAATCATCAACAAATTCAATGATTACATAACAGAAATAGTAAACAAAGTTAAAGATGTAAATAAATAAATAAAGACTCACGAATTTGCCGCTCCCAAGCGGTAAAATAATACAAATGTAAGGAAAAACAATAAATATAACAAGTGTAAAATAAAATAAATATAACATAAAATCAGTATTGTATCTCTAGGAGTAGTAACTAGCACCAGAGACAATATTAAACTAAATATAACGAACAAGGGATAACAAAAAAAAAAAAAAAAAAACCTAACCTAACCTAACCTAACCTAACCAACTCTTTCCTCTCACACATCAATCCTTCATTTCCTATCACACAAGTTCTTACCGGTCATGGATATTGCAAGCAATATCTACATATATTTAATATAATAACAGAACCATATTGCCCTTGCGATAATACTACCATTCAAAACTTTCAGCATTTAATATATCACTGTCCACGTTTTCAAAATACACGGTTAAATCTAAATATCACTTGCAATATATATAACATAAATCCGACAAATATATTAGAAATTATACAAAAAGAACAAACTAGAAAACAATTTGAAGATCATATTCATTATATAGTAAAACATCTAAAACAATTCAATAATACATAGCCATAATCAATTAGTTTTATTATTCACAAAACATTAACTTTCAACATAAACCATCACATTAATATTAATCTCAAACAAAATACAACGTAATGCTCTAAACTTAATAAATTTATATATAAATGTATACTATGTATACAATATAAATAAACATATTAACATAATGAAACTTATAAATTAAAATATAGACAATTAAAACACAAAATATCTATAAAAACTAAAATCAGGCTCATATCAGACGGCGTAGACCGAAAGCGCCCGAAGATATAAGCGTCTTAAGAAATAAAACAAAATTGAAAAAAAAAAAAAAAAAAAAAAAAAAACCTAACTAAACCTAACCTTACCGCTACAAATATCGTAATCATTGAACCTAATACACTCATTGAACCTAATATACTTTCCTAGGGAAAGAAAACAGTTTATTTCCACCCTAGTGAAAACAGGTTATTTCCACCCTATGGAATGGAAACTTTATTCAAACTAGGGAAAAAAGTGTATGTCCACCCAATGAAAAAAAAAAAAAATTCAAACTCAAACTCAAAGTCATTTAATCAAATTGGTATCATCGAATACACTTTTGACAAGTGTTGAAGTTATGTATTTGATGTAATACTTTTTACTTATAAACTATTTGTAAGGGTGGCTAAAGCCCTCAAAAATGACAAAAAAAATAAGAAATAAAAAATAAACTTCTCTTTGGATTTTCGTACAGAACATGGTTTTATTTTTCAAATTGGAGCGAAATATTATTGGTTTTTTTAGAACATTTAATTTAATTTAGTACCGATTTATTCATGGTCCTTATCGAGCCGAATGTTAAGGTTTTTTTTAAAGATTTTTAAGAAGTACACAGTGGTAAGGTGCCACTTAACCAGTACTTGAAGTTGATCGTGTATCAAACCGAGTACATGGAAAAAGGCGCGCAACGCGCGCGTTACGATCAAGTTTGCGGGACGGCAAGCTGTGGGTGAGCTGTATCAAGCTGAGGCAGCACGCGGCGTAGCTGTGTGGCGGTGCTGTGGGCTCAGCCGGAGCAGTACAAGGGAATACAACGGGAGTACAACTTCACTACGGATCAAAGGGTTATTTGTGCAATCTGTTTGTGAGTGCTGTTCAAACCGTGAGTACTTTGATGTTTGTTCATTGGCGATTTTCAACATATTTATTTTCAAGAAATTTATTATCCACCAAAATTTCTCAAGACAAGTGTACATTTGTAACAACAGTTTAAGACTTTCATTAGATTTAAGTGCATAATGATTAGATCTAAGAACATAAAGTAAGTTTATCATTAAGTAAGACTTTAAAGTTTTATTTTAGTGCAGCTTTTATTCATAATTGTTAAGTTTTAGTATTATAATAATTACTTACAAACAAGTAATTATTAATAACTTGTAATTAGTTTATTTCTTGTTTTCTTTTAATTGTGTGCTTTGTTTTTTTCGTTGTTGCTTGTGTTTTATGGCCAAGATGGAACCTTTGATTAATTACCAAAATGATTTGTCGCTGAGAATATCCAAGGCTAGGGGTAATTTTAAAAAATCTCCTAAAGAGCGCTTAACAAAATACTATGTAGAAAATAGGTTAATTGCATTGAATGAGATGTGGGCTGAATTTAAGCAAGGTCATAAGGATTTAATGCAACAAGCAGATCCTGAATTATTAAATAAAGCTTCTTATGTTGTCAATGACATATATGACCAAACAGAAGTAGTGTATATAGAATACAAAGGTGAATTAGATAATTGTTTATCCAAAATGCCGAAAGAGTTTGTAGACAGTAAGTCATATTTTCCGTCGCAATCTCAGGTCAAATTACCAGAAATCCACATTCTTAAGTTTGGAGGTAATTATTCAGAGTGGATTACATTTAGGGATTTATTTATTTCCTTGATTCATAAAAATCAATATTTAGATAATGTCCAACGTTTGCAGTACTTGAAGGGATATCTAACCGGAGAGGCAGAACAACTGGTCAGATATATACCTGTATCCGACGCAAACTATGAGCATTGTTGGAAGCTTTTGGAGCAAAGATACAGTAATAAAAAATATCTTGCAAATAATATTTTAAAAAGGTTCTTGAGCCAAAGAAATGCAACAACTGTGTCTGCAAGCATTTTAAAAGAATTTGTTGACACTACGTCGGATTGTTTGAGTGCCTTAACTAATTTAGGCATAGATGTGTCTAATTGGGATGTTATAGTTATACATTTGTTAAGCTTAAAACTAGATCCGGACACACGTAAAGAATGGGAGCTGCACATTACAAAAACTGTGCCCTCCGATTGTTTGCCTACATACAGTCAATTGAAAGATTTTTTATACGACAGATATCGTGCTTTTGAATGTATTGAACCTAAACACATTGGTAAACAATCACCATCGCATGTAAATATCAACCAGAATGTTAGACATAACAAGGTTTTGCACAGTACTGCTAAGGTTCAAAAAATGTGTTGTGAGTTTTGCGGGGATGAACATAAATTATGTTTTTGTAAAAAATTTATTAATTTAGAATATGAAGCTAAACGTGATTTTGTAGTGAAAAATAGAATATGTTTTAACTGTTTAGGTAGCAACCATGGTGTACAATTTTGCCGAACACCCATCTGCTGTAAAGTTTGTAAAAAACGTCATCATTCTTTGCTTCATCCAAGGGATGCCCCCACTTCGGCTGTTAGTTCAGGGTTTGCAGGTCAAGCAGTTGAATGTGGTTCAGGCAAGGTCAATCAAATAAATAGGCAACAACAAGATTTGCTTCCAATCGAAACAGTTAATCATATGGCTTGTTGGTCTAAAAGGAAGGGCAGTCATGTATTATTGGCAACAGCATTAGTTAAGGTTCAAGATAGAACGGGTCAATATCACATATATCGGGCTTTACTAGACCAGGGCTCTCAAGCATCCTTTGTGACCGAAGCTACAGTTCAAAGATTAGGACTGAACAAAATTAAAGTTACAAGTACAATATCAGGCTTAGGTGGTAACAAATTTCCTGTGTTGTGTCGGTCTATGGTTATACTTACATTAAAATCTAATTTGAATCCGAGTTTTGAGATAGAAGAAAAGGCATTTGTTCTTAGCAATATCACATCACAGTTGCCAGGTCAAAGGGTATATATAGACAATTGGGTGGAATTATCTCAGGTTGATTTAGCTGATCCACAATTTAATGTTCCGAACAAAATTGATATTTTACTTGGAGCAGACGTGTATAGTCAAATATTAAAGGGTGGTGTGCTACGGGGACCTACAGGCTCACCAGTAGCACAGTGCACCACACTTGGTTGGATAATTTCGGGGTCGATAAATACGGAATCCGACGAAAATAGTACAGTAGTGTTACATACATCTATAGAACATTTCGATTTAAAACAATTTTGGGAGTTAGAATCGGAGTCTTTATTGACTTCTAAAATGCTGACTTCAGAAGAGCAGAGATGTGAAGACATCTTCGCAGCAACAACTCATCGTAGTCCAGACGGAAGGTACGTAGTAAAGTTGCCATTCCGCGACGATGAGCCCTCCTGTAAACATGGAGATTCACGTGAAATAGCAGTCAAAAGATTAAAATACTTAGAAAGGAAGTTTGCTACGAATCCTATGTTAAAGAGTAGATATATTGAGGTAATAAATGAGTACTTACATCTAGACCACATGAAATTAATACCGCAACCGGATATTAAAAAGGACTCCGCAGTATATTTACCACATCACGCCGTAATTAATGAAAATAGAGCGACAACGAAAGTGCGAGTAGTTTTTGACGCCTCCTGTAAAAATAAAAATGGAGTTTCATTAAATGATACATTAATGGTTGGGCCTACGTTGCAACCAGAATTGCGACATTTAATAATGAACTGGAGAAAATATCCTATCTGTGTAGTTGCGGATATCGTTAAAATGTACCGCATGGTGAGAGTAGTGGATGAAGACTGTGATTATCAACGTATAGTTTGGAGAAATAATCCGGAAGAAGAAATACAGGACTTTAAACTACTCACAGTTACTTTCGGTACGGCTTCTGCCCCGTATTTGGCTATAAAAGCTCTTAATCAAGTCGCTTTAGATTACAGAGAGAAATATCCAATGGCCGCAAAAAGAGTAGCCAAAGAATTCTATGTTGATGACTTTATGAGTGGATGCTACACATTGGAAGAGGGAATAGAGCTAATTAAAGAAATGAGCGAACTTTTAAAGGAAGGTGGATTTATACTTCAAAAATTTTCAAGCAACAGGGAAGAATTGCTAAGGGCAATGGGAATAGGACAAATTAAAGAAGAGAAGGATGTCACAAATTTTGAACATAAATTGAATGATACAATGAAAATATTAGGTCTTACCTGGGACAGGGTTAATGACGAGTTCCGGTATTCTGTGAACTTGCCACAGCCATCAGCACCTGTAACAAAAAGAAAAATTATATCTGATGTATCACGTCTATTTGATCCATTAGGATGGATAGCACCTTGTATTGTAAGAGCGAAAATATTCATACAGCGATTGTGGATAGCAGGCACAGGATGGGATGAAGAACCTCCACAAGATATAGTAGATGAGTGGAATACTTACCGCGACGAGTTAAAACACTTATTTAGTTTTTGTATTCCCAGATGGTTATTCACTGGGCCAGACGATGTTCGTGTGGAATTACATGGGTTTTCAGATGCATCTATTGTTGCGTATGCGGCTGTTGTCTATTTGCGCATCATCAAGGCATCCGGTGAAATTCAGGTTATATTAGTTAGTGCCAAAACAAGGGTTGCCCCAGTAAAACAAGTCAGCATACCACGTCTAGAGTTGTGCGGAGCTGTGCTTGTAGCTAAGTTGTTAGTAGAGGTTGCTAAAGTATTTGAAATTACCAATGATTGTATTAGGGCTTGGACGGACTCTACAATAGTGCTTGCCTGGTTGAGTAAACATGCTAGCACCTGGAAGACATTTGTCGCAAACAGAGTAGCGGAAATTCATTCAACATTAGAATCTTCTCAGTGGTCTCATGTGACTACTACCGACAATCCCGCTGACTGCGCCTCCCGGGGCATAAGACCGGCAGAACTAGATCAAATAGACATGTGGAAGTTCGGTCCAAAGTTTTTACGAGATCACGACATTATTTATGAAAAATTAAAGAACAATCATACTAACGAAGAACAATCAATAAAAGTTCATGTAGGTACAGTAGATCAATCTATTTTGGAGAAATATTCTTCACTTACCACATTAGTTCGAGTTGTAGCATATTGCAGACGATTCATCACAAGAAAGAATATGTTATCTCGAAGTGTCAACTGCCTTAGTTCATTTGAACTAGCAGAAGCTTTAAATTGCTGCATAAAGATAGCGCAAGCTGCAGAATATGCACAAGAGATTAAAGAATTGAAGTCGTTTGGACAAGTTAGATCAAGACAATCAAAAATTTTAACATTAACTCCTTTCTTGGATGACAAGGGATTGCTTAGAGTAGGTGGAAGAATTTCACAGTCCCAAGAATATGAAACAATAAAACATCCCATTATACTGCCTTATCGATCAGAATTGTCGAAGTTGATTGTGGCTGACGCTCACTTGAAAACATTACATGGGGATATACGCTTAGTATTTAATTACACAAGGTCAGCGTATTGGATTATAGCATGTAAAAATTTGATCAAAGGACATATCCGCAAATGCATCAGTTGCATTCGTCAAAAAGCCAAAGTACAAAATCAACTTATGGGATCCCTACCATCAGTTAGAATTACACCAGCCAGGGCTTTTTGTAACAGTGGTGTAGATTACGCAGGTCCTATAATGCTTAGAACTTCGAAGGGAAGAGGACACAAAACTTATAAGGGGTATATTTGCTTGTTTGTGTGTATGGTCACAAAAGCTTTACACATCGAAGTCGTGAGTGATTTGACATCAAGAGGTTTTTTGGAGGCATTCAAGCGTTTTGTTGCAAGGCGCGGTCACTGTGCTCATTTATACAGCGACAGTGGCACGAACTTTGTTGGTGCATCAAACGAGTTACGAGACCTGTTTAATGCTGAAAAGTCAAATTTAGTTCAAGAAGTAGTCGAATCTCTGGCTACGCAAGGAACACATTGGCATTTCATACCACCTAGAGCACCCAATTTCGGTGGGTTATGGGAGAGTGGTATAAAATCTACTAAGTACCACATAAAACGAGTGATTGGAGAGACTACATTAACTTATGAAGAAATGTCGACACTTTTAGCTCAAATAGAGGCATGTTTGAATTCACGGCCTCTAACCATGATTAATAACAATCCAGAAGAACCTAACCCTATCACACCAGGTCACTTTTTAATAGGAGAACCATTGCTGACAGTTCCAGAAGCAAGCTATGAAAATTCGCCTTTAAATTCTTTGAGACGTTGGCAGGTAACACAAGCGATGCTTCAGAGCTTTTGGCGACGGTGGTCAAGGGAATATTTAACAAATCTTATGCATAGATATAAATGGGTTCACAAAGTTCCTGAGCCGGCAGTTGGGGATATTGTTTTGGTCAAAGAGAATGATTTGCCGCCAAGTAGGTGGTTGTTTGGCAAAGTTATAAAGAAATATCCCGGCTCTGATGGTATTACTAGAGTAGTACAGTTAAAATGTAAGAATTCTATCATTAAGCGACCTACATCAAAGCTTTGTGTTTTACCATTAGAATAGTTAAGGATTATACGAACCTATGTTTACTTTTTACCGAACCTATGCACTTTATCCCATCAAAACAGGTTGTTGTACTTATCACGCCATTGTGGGCGGTTGGGAAGGCCATTCTGTCCTTGGTGGGCGGAATGTTGAAGTTATGTATTTGATGTAATACTTTTTACTTATAAACTATTTGTAAGGGTGGCTAAAGCCCTCAAAAATGACAAAAAAAATAAGAAATAAAAAATAAACTTCTCTTTGGATTTTCGTACAGAACATGGTTTTATTTTTCAAATTGGAGCGAAATATTATTGGTTTTTTTAGAACATTTAATTTAATTTAGTACAGATTTATTCAACAAGTCAAAACAAAATAAATTATAAGTAAGTATCCTAAAATTGCCAATAACACTACTTTTTTTTCGGCCTGTTCACTACCGAGAGGCCTTGTCTAGAAAAAGAAACAGGCAAGAAAGTCTGCAAGAGTACCGTCCTTCCTTTACAACCTACTACTGTTCTACAACCTAATAAAATTTACGTGTGTTCTTAGTCACAAAATTTATTTTAGGCAAAAAAACTTTATTCAGCTCTAGAAGCAACTTTATTCCAAAAAAGTTTTTATCCACCCTAGGGAGAAGTTTTTTTCCACCCTAGGGAAAAAGTTTATTTCCTCCCAAGGAAAAGAACATTATTTCCACTCTCGGAAAAAACAGTTTATTTTTTACCCTAGGGAAAACAGGTTTTTTCCACCCTAGTGAAAAAAGTTTCATTTACTCCCTAACGGGAAAAAAGCTTATTTCCACCCAAGGGAATATATATTTTTTAATTTTTTTTACCATAGGGAATATTTTTTTCCACCCTAGAGAAAATTACCTTTATTCTCTAGGGTGTAACGAAACTTTTTTCTCTATGGAGATAATAATTTTCTTTCCCTAGGGACGTTACAAAGTTTTCCCGTTAGGGAGTAAATGAAACCTATTCACTCGGGATAAAGGAATCTTTTTCCTCTAGAGTGCTAAAAAACAATTTACACTAAGGAGTAAACATACTTTTTTCCCTAGTTACGGAGTAAGGAAGCTTTCGAATGATTTTTTTTCCCTAGTCAGTAAAGCAACTTTTTTCCCGAGGGTGCTTAAAAACAATTTACCCTAGGGAGAAAGGATTTTTTTTCCCTAGGGCGTCAAGACACCTGTTTCCCTAGGGTGTAATGTTACTTTTATCCCTAGGATGTAAAAATACTTTTTTCCCTAGGGAAATTGAATTTTTGTATCCCTTGGCACATAAAAAACTTTTCTCTTTATGGAGCAATGAAACCTCTTCCCCCGGGTGTAAAGAATCTTTTTTCTCTAGAGTGCAAAAAAACAATTTATTCTAGGGAGTAAAGTAACTCTTTGCCCTAGGGCGTCAAGACACTTTTTCCCCAAGGGTGTAATGATACTTTTCTCCCTAGGGAGATACGATTTTTTTACCCTAGGGACATAAGGAACTTTTCTCGTTAGGGTGTAAATGAAACCTTTTCCCCAGGGTGTAAAGAATCGTTTTTCCCTAGTTATCCCTAACTAGGGAAAAAAGTTACTTGAGGAATCTTTTCCCTAGGGCGTAAATAATTTTTTTCCCTAGTTAGTAATGAAACTTTTTTACATAGGGTGCTAAAAAACAATTTACCCTAGGGAGTAAAGTATTTTTTTCCCTAGTTAGGGAGTAGGGAAAATTCCCTAGGGCGTAAAGAATTTGTTCCCCAGTCAGAAATGACACTTTTTCCCCTAGGGAAAAAACGATTTACCCTACGGAGAAAGGAAACTTTTTCCCTGGGGCCTAAAGACACTTTTCCCAAGGATGTAAAGACACTTTTTTCCTAGGGTGTAAAGACACTTTTTTCCCCTAGTTTATAAAGATACTTTTTTTCCTAGGGTGTAATGTTACTTTTTTCCCTAGGTACATAAGAAACTTTTCACGTTAGGGCGTAAATGAAACCTTTTTCCCCGGGTGTAAAGAAACTTTTTTCCCCAGTAACTTTATTCCCTAGTTAAGGAGTAAGGAAACTTTTCCCTAGGGCGTAAAGAATTTTTTTCCCTAGTCAGTAAAGAAAAATGTGTAATTTTTAGTGCTTTTTATTTTTTTAAACTAGTATTTTTATTTTATACTTTTTAGTCTTCTTATTTTTTAAACTTAAATAACTACTTGGGACGGCCGCCATGTTGGATTTAAATCATGTGACTATTTTTTTCGAATGCCTGACAGTAAGCCCTTTCATTTGATACCCATATCGTGGGGGTGCATTTTAAACAACCTGTCCGCCATCTTGGACGTCCGCCATTTTTATTTTATACTACCAGGGTGGCAAACAAGCATACGGCCCACACAGATGGGCAGTGGTCACCGTAGCCTATGGACGCCTGCAACACCGAGGGCATCACCAGCGCGTTGCCGACCCTTAAAAAACCTTTTCACGCCCTTTTTGAAGGATTCCATGCTGTAGTCTCTTAGGAAAGCCTCACCAAGGAGTTCATTCCACAGCCTAAGCGTACGAGGAAGGAAATTCCTCCTAAAACGCACGGTACGCGACCATTTTGGTTCTAACGTGTGAGGATGAATTCCCTGGCGATGGCGAGCGGTGCGGTGATAAAAAGAAGCTATTGGCATCATGTCAAATAGCTCCTCGGAGCAGACCCCATTGTACAAGCGGTAGAACACACACAAGGAAGCAAAATCTCCCTTCAAGCTTAAGGGCCCAATACCGCTTGTGAGCTCGGGATCGCCGACAATTCTCAGGGCTCGTCTTTGAACCGCGTCAAGAGGTCCAAGTTGGTATGCTGGTGCACCCGTCCAAAGATGACAGCAGTACTCCATATGGGGCCTTACTTGTGTTGGAGTCTGTAATAGGCCAGTTAATTAATACAGGCTGGTTTATAGATAATCTAGTTACGACGCATGTCACTTTTATATGTAAAAAGTGTATAAATCTGTTTGTGCTTTTGTCAATAAAAATGTCTTCTGACTAAGACGTTGTTTTAGGTCCTCCACGTATTATTTAACTAGCGAATGATAACTTCCATTAACTTGCGACTTATAAAGAAGCAGACGCTGCCCCGGAGAGAAGTACCGCTTCGCACGATTGAGCACACCAAGCTTTTTAGATGCCAACTTGACCTTATCCTCTAAGTGACTGCGGTACTGGACGTCACTGGAAATGTCGACACCAAGGATACCCAAATCCATATTGCATTTAAGTCACGTAACTATTTTTTTCGTATTTCTGACAGCAAACCCTGTCATTTGATATCCATATCATGGTGGGTGGAGTTCAAACAGCCAGTCCGCCATCTTGGGGAGGCCGCCATATTGGATTTGTAATGACGTTTCTTAGCCAGTCATGTATTGTCATAAAAACTCAGAGCGTGTGTAAAATTTCATCCTAATCGAAGATCGGGAAGTGGGTCAAATTAAGATTCCAAGATTTTCTTACATAGTTAGTTACAAGTGAAGGTCGCTCCCACGGGATAGAAAATTATAGCGGGATAGAAAATTACTAAGCTGATTGTGGACAAGACGCTCCAGTATTTTAGAAAGATAAGGTAAAATTGATATAGGCCGATAATCGTTGAAAGTGGGATGAGGTACTTGAGGAAGAGGAATAATCTGTGCGTTTTTCCAAATTGAAAAACGGACGGACGGACGGCGGCGGACGTGATTTTTTATTTCGATGATTGTAATATTGTTTCGGAGTGGATATTGTTACGTAAAATCAGTGTAGTTTTGTGTAATAAGAGTCTATGATGATGTGCAATGTGGAGGATTATCGAAATAAGCGTCAAGTGGTGTGAAAAGTGATGAGTTTTTTATCGTGGTAATCCACCTCATCCAAGTAGCACCACAGTATCTGCCATAGACCGTTTAACGCCAAACTCTCCCAGACGCATTGAAATGTATTACACTTGCATTTCAATGCAAATGAAGACTTAATACTACTAAAGACTAGACCACACGCAATGTATACGACTTTGTATCCATGGTCATGAACAATAAGCCAACAAAAAAAATGAAGGAAAACAGCCAGAGGATATAGAGTGATTAAGAATCAAGGTAAGGGTGGGAGCAACAATATCAAGGATGGGGATTATCATTTTACGACTTATGTCATCAGCACCAACAGCATTTGAACCTATATTTTTTACGCTTCGTAGGATCTCACTTACGTTGAATGGTCGAAACATGAATGATGGATTCAGACAAAATCCGGTCCAAAGTTTCAGCTCTAACGGCGTCTTCGAGTTCATCAACAGATACTCAAGGCAGTAAAATAGCATGGACTAAAATCGTAGAAGTAAAGGTATCAAGTTCTAATCCTAATATTGTTCAGCCTAATATAATTGTGATGGGCAATACATTGAGTTAACACTGAAAGTTTTATCAAGAAGTAAAAAAGAGGCAATAGAAAAGGTAATGTTGAAGTGAGCAGCAACCATATTCTGAACCATTTGCTGTCAGTAGACCTCTGCTAGCAGATTTGCTCAGCTTTTGCAGAACTGAAGCCATACCTACCCACTATCATTCGTTTTATGATTCGCTCCAAAGTTGTAATGATAACACACAGTTGTAATGATAACGCTTCGGATTCAGATGGTGATGATGATGATTCTTAGAACTTAGAACTAAATTAGTATTGTTGTTTCTTTTCTGTTTATTTTATCAAAACAATTAATTTAATTTTTCAACTGATTAATAAAAAGATTTTTTTTAGCACAAAACCATAGTTTCATTAGGATTTATATTCCATTTATATTGATAGATAATAATATTACTTTAAAGACGATTGAACGATAAAAGGGTATTTAAACAATACTTTAATTGTAATTGCATTATGTGGGCGAAAAACACAGCCAAAATCTATTACCTTTTATGTGTGATTGTCTTGATTTAACGAATAACATTGTAGTATGCTATTATTGTGCACGATGTCCTTTTTGTTTTAACGCGAATAATATCGTAATGTTGTTTTGCGAAATAATCCTATGTCTAGCTTGTCCACTAAAATATATTTTCTTTAATAACTTGATTTTTATACTATAAAAAATTAATAATTGTACTTAAAATTATTCTACAAAAAAAACAGCTTTCGCCAACCTAAAAGAATCATTCTTTAGGTTGGACAAAGTTTAACAAAATCTTAAAAAACACTGTTCTATTTTCCCTGTGAAATTTAAATTTTTTATAACGATATTATTCGGTGGGAGGAGCGATATAAGCGTGTTAAATAAGCGAAATCAACGAAATCCCTAGCAAACGTATGAAACGCAGTAGAAGAATGTCGTAAACGACTGTAACACGCTTGTAACACGGCTGGTTGGCACTTCGCCATTTAAGGTTATCGGAAAAACAAACGTCAGAGCGTTATAAAATACAGTCAGCGCCATCTAGCGACGTGTATCACCACCACTCTTAGTCCAATGCAATTATTTTGACCAAATTTTTAGTGAAATTTATAATTTTGTGTAATTTGTTTATTTAATTTGTGTAATGTTCGAGTAGAAAAAGTTTATCGTTCGACTATTTCTTCTTGTAAACTTGTAAGTATAAGTATAAAAGTTAAAAGCAGAAGGGGAGGCATTCGCCCAGCAGTGGGACGCTATAAGCTAGATTAAATTAGAAGATGTGTCCCACTGCGCTGGATTTTTGCAATGACAGTCGATTTTTTTATGTACCAGTAGTATAAGGGGGCATTACCATATCTCTAATATAGCTGAGACCAGCTGAGGGTTCTTCATCAGATACTTCTTCAGACCTTTGATTTTGGATATCAAATGAAGCGGCCCACCAAGTTGAATAATTTTTGTAAAGGCGGTATAGGTCGATCTCTAATAGTTTGGTTGGGTTCTTGTGTTTTCTAATCAGGGTCACCAGGTACTCCAGATCTTCGATTAGCCTAGTTTTTATAGTTTTCCCTTTATGTGGCCATTAATTCCTAACTCTGTACCAAATTTCAGCTCTCTGAGTTTATGGGAAGTACTAGTTCTATTATGATGATCATGAGTGAGTGAGTGAAGGAGCTCGGTGGCGTAGTCATCAGTGCGCTTTGGCGTCGATCGAAAACAAAGCTACCTTCGCCATGGTCAGGCCGTGGATGGGTGACCAAGACTTTGTAATCTCGAGCTCCTCCGTGCTTCGGAAGGCACGTTAAGCCGTTGGTCCCGGTCGCATTTGTGACCGTTTCTACCCACCAACCCGCATTGGGCCAGCGTGGTGATGTTACGGCCCATACTCCTCATGTGTGTTTCTCCATGAGGAAGGCCTGTCCCAGCAGTGGGACGTATATAGGCTGAGGACGGATCATGAGTGTGTGAGTGAGTGAATACGTGAGTGTCGTAAATGCGAAACTTTTCTGTCGCTTAACTTCGGAACTAAATGACCTACTTACTTCAAATTTCGGATTTTAAGTATGTGATTATAGCTTACTGGATGACGAAAATTTCTGCGTTCTGGTCTTATCCAGAGGTTCTCAAATAGGGGCCTGAAAATGTGGCGAAATGGTTCCGGTAAAGGATGGTATGGCAGTGTTTGCTTCGCGCTCGACTTCGCGGGGTCACTGCCGTGTCCCCCGATTTAAGTGATCATAATATTGTTTCAGAGTGCATCTAGTTGCGTAAAATCAGTGTAGGTTTGTCTAATATTGAGGATCTTTGAAATAATAGTCAAGTGGTGTGAAATACGATGAAATTTTCATCGTAGTAATCCACCTCATCGAAGTAACACCACAGTATCTGCCATCGATCGTTTGACGCCAAACTCTTCCAAGATTCATTGAAATGCATTACACTTGCATTTCAATGCAAATACTGAAGACACTAAAATACCGACGACATGGCTGTGTGGGCTTCGTTCCCTTTGCCTTCCCTACATGGGAAAATTTTATAAGGGGTTTTTGGCGGCATTCAACTATGGCGGACGTGATTTTTATTTCAATGATTGTAATATTGTTTCGGAGTGGATCTTGTTACGTAAAATCTGTGTAGTTTTGTGTAATAAGTGTCTGTGATGATGTGCAATGTGGAGGATTATCGAAATAAGCGTCAAGTGGTATGAAAAGTGATGAGTTTTTTATCGTGGTAATCAACTTCTTCCAAGTAGCACCACAGTTTCTGCCATCGATCGTTTGACGGAAAACTCTCCCAAGATGCATTGAAATGCATCACACTAGCATTTCAATGCAAACTGAAGAAATGTGTTAACGTGTGGCTCAAAAGGTCCTGCAGCCAAAGCCGTAAAACTGAATATTAAATAACAATAATGAAAATTTTATAACAACAAATCTCAGAGTAAACAGAACTGGAGTAGCCTTTGTCTAACATTCCCCTCTGCCAAATGCACAAGCATCGGATGCTTGCACGTTTAATAAAACTAGTTGAACCGCCATTTTGACAGCCATAACAGTGTAAACGTTGCGGCGAACAGAGCTCCCGCAAAAATGCCTGCCTGTGCTGTTTTTTGTTGTAAAAGTAAATAGAAAACATCGAGTATGCTAAAAGATGGTGTCACCTTTTATTTGTAATTATAATTTTTAAGATTTCATGATTATTTACTTCATTATTTCTTGTTTTAGAATTCTACGATTTCAAATTTCGAACGCTAGCCTTGTGGGGAGTGCGTCTGTGACGTTGTCAAAACGCACACCCCACGTGACTATTTTAATCGTGTATGTGCGTGAAATTTAAATTTGTGTGTCGAATTATGCATGTGTGCATTTGTAAGAACGGCTGGCTTTGAGTGTAGTGGTAACCTCACCCCCCGCAAGAAATGGCAGAAAAAAATGTTTGAGAAATTGACTAATGGCTACTCCAGTTCTGTTTACTCTGAGCAACAAATTCATATCTCTCTAATCTGTGAACAAATTGCGAAACGTCACTGTCATTCATCGATTCAAAACAAGACTCCGATGGCGTCGTGCCGTGCGTGCGTCTTGTGAGTGGCAGTGAGTGCGTAATCGGGCTGCGGAAACGTAATGAGAGTAATCTAATTAGGTGGTTTGGTGCGGAGTGCGGCAATTGTCGGCAGTAGAACGGCAGCGGCGTGACGTCAGCGCCACGTGCTCCGCCATGCAGCCGGCGTGCAACGACGATGGTGAGTGCCACCACCACCACCACCATGACACCGCGCCGACCACTGCGGCCGTGTTGCTGGGCCTCACCGCTCACCTCACAGAGCCTCACGCTCATTTTATCTCTCATAAAAACATAAAAACTTAATTTACATATTACAAACATTTTATGTAAAGTTATTTGAATGTGAGGTCATGTAAAATATCTATTTTCAGTATTTAGTCAGTATTCAGTATTTATCATTATTATTTCAGAGTGAGGCTTGTCTGTGTAGTGGTGTTATGGTGTTTCCTTATTGTTCAGCGCTGCCATTGAGTAGCTAATTGTATTTAGCGAATGAGGGTCATGAAGTAGATCAATTGAGCCAATTGAGTCATTTGCTTACTATCAGTGTTTTCATTTGAAGTTACAACTATCATTTATTATAAAACTTAATCATTATATAGATAACGTAAAATTTACATAAACTTATAAAAATGTTTCAAGATATGTTGCCGTAGAGACAAAAGTAAATGAAATTGATTTATACAAAAAAAATAAACTACCTATAACAAAATGAAAAATTATAATATAAGTAAATGTGTTTTTTATAATGTTAACATTAACTTAAAAACTTAACAGTCGGGTAGTGAGGGTGTCAAGGCCTGTACACCTGTCATAAGTTAATCTTATTATCTTGGTGTATATTTAGTTCAATACAATGTATAAGAATATAAGAGATAAAAATTTATCTATACATATATGGCTGAATGGGGTCTTGGCTGTTAAAATACATCAGCATTACGCATTCTGTTTTTATCAAAAATTAAATGTAGTACGATTTATTGCATATTGCAGATAATGACTACAGTGAATAATAGTAATTTAATATATGTCTTACTATTTTTTATTATCAAAAGTATTAAGAACTAGTGGCTTCCCACAGTTTGACACATGCAGTACCCGTTCCCATGGGAATATCTGGATAAAAAGTAGCCTATTTTTTTAACATTTACACCTATCAACTAGCCCCATTTTAAGCAACTAATGCTACTTGTGTCAAGGACACTACATGACAGATAAATATATTTAATAGATATAAATATCCTGAATATATATAAATATATATAAACATCCAAGACTGGAGAACAAATGCCTGAAAATTCATCACCCAAACATTTACCCCCACTGGGGATCGAACCCAGATCCTATCGAGATGGCAATGCCTTGAGACAGGCATACAGAACACTAAACCACGGATCCTTTCCCAGGATCTAGACTATCGGTGTACCGTATTTCGATTTAATCGGTTCAGTAGCTTTGATGTGAATGTGCCGATAAACGGACAGTGTTACTTTCGCATTTATAATATTATATAGTATGAATAAGAATGAACTAATCAAAATTAAATTTTCTTCACCTAATCTTCATTATTCATTTTATTAACTAATAACAGTTGACTTAAGAGTTGCAAACAACATTCCTTGTCATGAGTGATATAACAGAGTCTTGTCTGTTCGTGTTGCTAATGTTTAATCAATCATTTATGAGTATTGATGACCATGAGGCAACTAACTACTTGAAGCATTTTGTCTGTTGAAGGTCAGTGACTATTGAAAAAAAAGAAATCAAATATATTGCCCAGTCATGTGCATGTAAATGTAAAAAAGTAACCTGATTATAAATTCAATATTTTATATTAATTTCTCATATGGTCTCTTGAATAATATAGTTACACTATTAGGTGTTATTGTGTGCTATCAGAATATCTGTCTTTTATCTTACTTTTGATTTATGGTATGTAGGTGGGTACTAGATGATTGAGGAAAATATCATTTTAAATCACTGTCACTGGAGAACAGATAGCTATTGACAACATGATGCGTCACTTAGATGATTAGGGACATTTTTGTTGTACAATTGCATGTTGAAGGTTACACTAGGACTGTTTACTTTGTATGTTAGCAGTAGTTTGAAGGATTTCCGATTATGTTTATTGAGATTGGTATATTATGTTTTTAATAATCATAGAGTAGTATTAAGTACACACGGTGCGATCCATCGTTGCGACATATCGTGACGATAAATCGTAACGATGGATCGCACCGTGTGTGACCGCACTCAGTTTGGCGGAGAGTCGAGACGACTCGTCGTGTGTTTCAACAATAATATCGGACGACGTCGTCTCGAGCAACCATTGTTTTTCATAATATATTCATAACATAAATTATTACGTTATATAGGGAAACGCGATCACGTTAAAACTACTGAACCGATTTAATCGAAATTTGGTGCACAAGTCTAAAGCCTCAAACTTAGGCTACTTTTTATCATATTCCCATGGGTACCGCGGGGGTGAAACCGTGGGAAGTCACTGGTATGCTTCTGATGAAAATCATGACGCGTGGCATTCCTACGATTCGGCGCCAGGATGAGTGGAGCCAAATAGTATCTATCGGTTCTTGACTAGGAAAGTATGGGTAGTTTTTGGGTAGGGTTTTTTTGTTGGTGAAACGTAACATGCAATGAATGAATTTTTTAATACAGTTGCTCAAAAAGTGGCGTATTGCAGGGACGTGTAGCGTTCGGGATCTGGGCTATTTCACACTCGTGCTTTTTTTTGCCTTTCCCGAACTCGTGCGTTTTCTTTCCCAACTGTCAAAATTATTTCTATTAAAAAAAACAACCATGAAGTTTTAACTAAAAAAATCATAGAAGTTTTTGCGATTCATGCAAATAGGTTTATTTGTTTTTAAAAAGAAGCTACCTATACTAATTTGTCCAATATCAGAATTAATTAATTGATTGAATGAGTTAGGTAAGGTTTCAGTTCATTTCATATCATTAAATTTCAATTTCATTTCTTATAATAAAAAATACTAAGTACTAAAGACTTGGCTGTATGGGCAGTTCCCTTTGCCTACCAGAATGGGTGAAAAAAAAACTGCTTACATTCTACGGTTGGCGCCATTTTCCGAAATTTTCTTTGCGAGTTTAGTTGTTTTTTACACAAAATGAGTAATTTCGACCTAAATTTTTTTGAATTAACTCCACCGGAACTCAGTATAATTGCACAAAATGCTTCGGAGAACATTTCACAGTTAGTATAAAAAACTGTACCAATTTCAATGTATATGTGAATTATAACTTTTATAAGAAATAAATGATTAGTTAATTGAGTTAATTGTGTTTTTATAATTTGATTAAATTGCTTCATTTTTTCGCAACTGTATTAAAAATAGTCGTTCAGTACACGTACGGAACCGTCATTGCAACTCGTTCCGACTGTCAACCCTCGCCTTCGGCTCGGGTAGACATTTGTCGGAACTCTTTGCAATGACAACCATTCCGTACTAGTAATGAAATATACTATTCCACACACATTGCTGCAATTTAACTGAATTCGTGAAGTGTCTCGTAGAGTGTGTGCCTTGCGCGCACGAACAGAGCATTTGGAATGAGATTGCAACGCTCGCTATCTTCATGATGATCTACTGGAAAGATTCAAATGATCAAAATTAAGCAGTCGTTGAAAACAAACAAATAGATCTTTAGTTATTATTTATTTAAAATAATTCACTTCATTAATAATTTTTAATACCCATCGTCGTCCATCCACCAACCCGCATTAGGCCAGCTTCTTACATTCCTCTTTCACGAATGTATCGTCAGTATAATGAGCTCATTGGGAACTGTCCTGATGTCATGAAAATTGTCAAAAGGCGCGCGAAGGCCGCGACCCGTGATTTGATGCGGAGCGCCGGCGCTCAACAACGATGAAAGTTACACTGTTACTTTGCATCTTACGTTTCACCAGACTGTACACACTGTCAAGATATATTTTAAAATCTGACAATCGATGCGGTCCGAAAGAGTCGCGGGATGCGGAACGCACACGACAGATCGCCAGGAGATTTTCGGGTGGGGTCTGCGTTTCAAGAATTCAATTCTAAATATTCATTTGCACGAATATGAGCCTACTTACAATTTGGTGCCACATTAACCGTTTATGTCCATATCATATTCTACCGGAAGAGAGAAATATGAGTATCGCTCGTGTGCCGGCCGTGCGGCATGCTATCATTGCATCTAATCGTGGTCACGTCTGCTATTTAAAAAAAATCTGTTACTTCACGATAATATGCAGTGACCCTTAGGTTAATTAGCCAGCTCAGTATAGATGGATATGTTATGTAGTCACCGTTCACCTAGCACTAGTACTCATGAGCTCACAGCTGACGTGGTAATGCCCGTGGCAGAGGGGCGGTCGTCGAGCAGCGGCGCGTCGTCGCCGGAGGCGGGCGCGGGCGCGGGGGGCGCGGAGGTGTGCCTGACGGACTTGGGCGCGCCGGCGCGCGCGCTGGCGGCGCTGAACGCGCTGCGCAAGGCGCGCCAGCACTACGACGTGCTGCTGCAGGCGGCCGGCGAGGAGGTGCCGGCGCACCGCGCCGTGCTGGCGGCCGCGTCGCCCGCGCTGCTCACGGCGCTGGCGTCGGCGGGCGAGGCGCTGCGCGTGGACGGCGTGGGCGCGGAGGCGCTGCGCGCGCTCGTGGAGTTCGCGTACACGGGGCGGCTGTGGGCGCGCGACGCGGCGGGCGCGCGGCGGCTGTACGCGGCGGCGGCGGCGCTGCGCGTGGACGCGGCGCGCGCGCCGCTGGCCGAGCGTCTGCTGGCGGCGGCGGCGCCGGCCGAGTGCGTGGCGCTGCGGGCGCTGCCGCTGGCGCCCGACCAGCTGCGGCGCCTGGACGACTACATCCAGCGGCACTTCGACGAGGTGTGCGCGGTGGGCGCGCTGGCCGCGCTGCCCACGCTGGCCGTGGAGCTGCTGCGGGCCAGCTCGGCGCACCACGGCGAGGAGACGTCGCTGGCCGTCGCCGACGCCGCGCTCGCCTGGCTGCGCCTCCACCACAAGCGCGACCTCGACGTGAGTCCCGACGCTTACCCTCCCGCCGCCTGACGCTTCATTTGCCGCTGTTTTTCGTCTTCTGTGCACTGAGTTGAAATTTGTGTTTGCAGGGAGCCAAGTCTGTATTGTTAAAAAAATATTTGTTACGAAAGAAAATCATTGGTTTCATTAAAATGTGGAAAGGTATCGTCCGTAGGTGAAAGATATAGTTCGTAACAAAAATAGTAAATATTAAATAGAATAGGGCCGAGAACAAAGCCCTGTGGCATGCCTATTTTTTGAACGAGAATCTGACAAATATTTTATTTAGATGTCGATTTTTTTTGTTTTCTGTATCTAATGTATAGTGACATTTGTGCATGATTAAATGTTTAAAACTATATCGTTTTTGTACAGTGATCGATTTGATGACCAACAAAATTAAAAGCTTTCCACTATTCAAAAATACGAATCCCTGTTGTTTTGCATTACACATGTGTAACTGGATAGATTATAAGGATGTTTCATGTTTAGGTAAATTTAATATTCAAGTTAGAATTAAGGTATTTATAGTGCAGTCTGCGAGATTCGAATTCAATCTCTCAATTCGTGGGCGAGACACGGCAAAATAATGAATTTGTCGTGCGGCAGCTGGAGGAGCTGTGCTCGCGCACGCACATGCTGTACGTGGACGCGCGCGGGGAGCTGCGCGACTGCAGCGAGCTGCCGGCCAGCGCGGACGAGGCGCCCGAGCTGACCGAGTACCGGCGGGCGGCGGACGAGCGCGGCGAGCGCGGCGAGCGCGGCGAGCGCGGCGAGCGGGCCGAGCGCGGCGACAAGGCCGAGCGCAAGCGCGCCGACGCCGAGGAGGAGCAGGAGGAGTGGAGCGTGGTGGCGGCGCGCGCGTCGGGCGCGGGCACGCGCGCGCTGCTGGCGCTGGGCGCGCGGCTGGCGGGCGCGCGCATCACGTGGCGCGGCGAGGGCGCGGGGGGCGGCGCGCCCGACGGCTGGGGCGGCGTGGGCCGCGGCGGCACGCTGGGCGGCGCGCGCGCCGGCGGCCCGCGCCTCGCCGCCATGAGCGTGGCGCGCTGCGCGCTCGGCGGCGCCGCGCTCGACGGCCGGCTCGTCGTCTGCGGCGGGTACGCATGCACACACCACACTGCGCGCGCATCACGTGGCGCGGCGAGGGCGCGGGGGGCGGCGCGCCCGACGGCTGGGGCGGCGTGGGCCGCGGCGGCACGCTGGGCGGCGCGCGCGCCGGCGGCCCGCGCCTCGCCGCCATGAGCGTGGCGCGCTGCGCGCTCGGCGGCGCCGCGCTCGACGGCCGGCTCGTCGTCTGCGGCGGGTACGCATGCACACACCACACTGCGCGCGCATCACGTGGCGCGGCGAGGGCGCGGGGGGCGGCGCGCCCGACGGCTGGGGCGGCGTGGGCCGCGGCGGCACGCTGGGCGGCGCGCGCGCCGGCGGCCCGCGCCTCGCCGCCATGAGCGTGGCGCGCTGCGCGCTCGGCGGCGCCGCGCTCGACGGCCGGCTCGTCGTCTGCGGCGGGTACGCATGCACACACCACACTGCGCGCGCATCACGTGGCGCGGCGAGGGCGCGGGGGGCGGCGCGCCCGACGGCTGGGGCGGCGTGGGCCGCGGCGGCACGCTGGGCGGCGCGCGCGCCGGCGGCCCGCGCCTCGCCGCCATGAGCGTGGCGCGCTGCGCGCTCGGCGGCGCCGCGCTCGACGGCCGGCTCGTCGTCTGCGGCGGGTACGCATGCACACACCACACTGCGCGCGCATCACGTGGCGCGGCGAGGGCGCGGGGGGCGGCGCGCCCGACGGCTGGGGCGGCGTGGGCCGCGGCGGCACGCTGGGCGGCGCGCGCGCCGGCGGCCCGCGCCTCGCCGCCATGAGCGTGGCGCGCTGCGCGCTCGGCGGCGCCGCGCTCGACGGCCGGCTCGTCGTCTGCGGCGGGTACGCATGCACACACCACACTGCGCGCGCATCACGTGGCGCGGCGAGGGCGCGGGGGGCGGCGCGCCCGACGGCTGGGGCGGCGTGGGCCGCGGCGGCACGCTGGGCGGCGCGCGCGCCGGCGGCCCGCGCCTCGCCGCCATGAGCGTGGCGCGCTGCGCGCTCGGCGGCGCCGCGCTCGACGGCCGGCTCGTCGTCTGCGGCGGGTACGCATGCACACACCACACTGCGCGCGCATCACGTGGCGCGGCGAGGGCGCGGGGGGCGGCGCGCCCGACGGCTGGGGCGGCGTGGGCCGCGGCGGCACGCTGGGCGGCGCGCGCGCCGGCGGCCCGCGCCTCGCCGCCATGAGCGTGGCGCGCTGCGCGCTCGGCGGCGCCGCGCTCGACGGCCGGCTCGTCGTCTGCGGCGGGTACGCGTGCACACACCACACTGCAGCGCTACTGATGCGACCTCTCACAGTAAACAGAACTGGAGTTGCCTCTGTCTAACATTCCCCTCTGCCAAATGCACGAGCATCGGATGCTTGCACGTTTAATAAAACTAGTTGAGCCGCCATTTTGGCAGCCATAACATTGTAAACGTTGCGGCGAATAGAGCTTCCGCAAATATGCCTGTGCTGTTTTTTGTTGTTAAAATAAATAGAAAAGAAACAGTATGCTAAAAGATGGTGTCACCTTTCATTTGTAATTATAATTTTAAGCTATTGCATAGCTTCTATCGCGGGCCTTGAGCGCGGGGACCGAATCCAGAAATTCCGTAACGAAAAAACCTCACGCTCCCCACTCCGATGCGCAAGGAGGTGTGGCTTTGTGGATTAGAGAGAGAGAGAGAGATTTAGAGAAAGAGAGAGAGAGATTTAGAGAGAGAGAGAGAGAGATTTAAAGAGAGAGAGAGATTTAGAGAAAGAGAGAGATTTAGAGAAAGAGAGAAATTTAGAGAGAGAGATTTAGAGAAAGAGAGAGATTTAGAGAGAGAGAGAGAGAGAGAGATTTAGAGAGAGAGAGAGAGAGAGAGAGATTTAGAGAGAGAGATTTAGAGAGAGAGAGAGATTTAGAGAGAGAGAGAGAGAGAGATTTAGAGAGAGAGGGGGGGGGGAGAGAGATAGAGATACTGACGTACGTTTTTCATACAAATTGACTTTCGTAAAATAACTACAAAAGTCACGAGTTTTACAATACTAGGGGTGGTGACGTGAAATACAAGGGGTGCTGATGGTAAGTGACGAATTACGTAAATAATATATGTACACATGTCAGAATTTTATAATTTTAATCTTTAGACGTTTTAGTTCAACTATTTATAGTCAACATGTCCCTACATAAGGAGGTACGAATGTTAAGTTAAGCATTTTGTAAAAAAACAATAAATAAAATTATAAGTTGATACAAAATGCTATGCAATAGCTTAACCGCGGCAGTCCCCGAGTGCCACACGTCTTTTTTTATGAATTTATCATTATTTACTTCATTATTTCATGTCTTAGAATTCTATAATTTCAAATTTCGAACGCTATAGTCTCGCGAGGAGTGCGTGACCTAGGGTTGAACATTATATATTTCAATTAATTATGAAATTACGAAAAAAAAAATTTAGACCGATATAGAACTATATTTTTATAATAATGAATTACCAATAATTATTTCGCTTCAACTTACCTCAAAATACGTAGCGTGTTTATCATAAGGTACATTTTATGTAAATACCAACCCATACCTCTTGGACTGCTGGAAGCCTACTGTTCGCCAAACAACTCTTTCGTCTGTCTATCACTGTCAATCTCATTGTATGCGTTTTTTGGGAATAAATACAGCAGTATTAAAACACTTGCTTTGTCTGTGTAAGTTTTAGGAAATATAAAAAAGCGGTTAAATGGTTACCATCGCTTAACCAGCGCAACCGAACATCTTTGAGAAACCTTAAATAATATTAATGTAAAATAAACAAAATTCTGACATCGGCAACCCTAATTGATTTGCACACTGTTAATAGTGATGTCAACTTCATCGATATTGTGATTTTACGAGTGAATATGCATGAATGAATGAATGTAATAAAATAAGTGTCAAATGGAAAATATAATATTTAGATTTAAATGGATAATAAAATTTAATTGAGAAGTAATTTAATTGTCAAAATCACGTAAATAAATTCACGTCTTTTGACGTTAATACGAAACTAGCCTTAACGGAAGGTAAACAACGAATGACGGCATTCGTCAATACATAAAAATTACTTACAATTTTGCGCGTTAATAATGGCATGTTTGCTCAACTTTGCTCAAATTTAAATAACTAAACTATCCTTAATGTCTCTAGGATCTCGACGTGTTGACTGAAACCACATTTTCGCACTTGAACCTTTTTTGGAACAATAATAAATTGAAAAATTACGTCACACGTCGCCATATTGCTGGAGCAAGCGTTTGGGCTGCCATGAAAAAAAAAAGCGTTTGGGCCACAAAATTCAAACAATGTATTTTGAAAAGATTTTATTTCAATGAAATTCTAAAAAAATATTTAAAATAAATATTACTTAAGAATCCTTCACTTATACTTCACCAAACAATGTGAGATAGTTTTCAAAAGCTAGTCAAACAGCCCATTCTCAATTCCAGAAAAAGTTTTTGAAAAAAACAGTTTGCTTCTTTTCAAAAATTAAAGTTGGGTTCTTTTAGGTAAATTATGTAATTTTAAATATTTAAGATACTCTCCCTCCAGGGCCCATTTGAATTTTTCACCTGTATAAATCAATATAAACAATAACCATTTCACCTAAAGGGAAAGGAAAATTTTATTTTAAAGTCTTTTTGTATGTTTCTTTATATGATATGTAAGCTATTATGTAAGCTATTGAGCGTAAGTTTGTATTTTATTAATATAATCTTCGAAATCTATCAATTTTATATCGACCCCATACATATTGTCGAAGCATGCTTTTATTATTTTATTAATGTAAGAATATTATCGCCAACGTAATACATCCATTCATTGAACGAAAGTGATTTTTCGATATCGATGTTTTTGGGCTATGTCATGTTACTTTTCACACTCTCACCTTCGTGTGTTTGAATAGAACGTAAACAGACTATTTTAATTGTGCGTGTGTGAATTTAAATTTGTGTGTCGCATTATGCATTTGTAAAAACGGTAAAAGTTTTCGTTTAGGCGTGCCGGCTTCGAGTGTAACGGTAACCTCACCCCCCGCAAGAAATGGCAGAAAAAAGAAATTGACTAACGGCTACTCCAGCTCTGTTTACCGTGTTTACTCTGTTTGACCTTCATCTCACCTGATGGTGAGTGACGATAAGGTCGAAGGTGGAAGCGAGCTTCACCTGTAAAATCCCAACGACCGAGGAACTGGCCATCTCACCTCCGATTGCCGGAACGCAACAATGCTTAAAACATCGTAATCGAGGCGACAATCTCAGGTAAGACGGCGGTAGCTAGCCAGGCGGGCTCAGAAGCCCTACCAACGATCGAACCGAGCAGAAAAACTTCCGCCCCCACGGGGAATCGAACCCGGACCTCCCGATAAACATCCGGCGGCGTGAACCACTAGACCGGAGAGGCGGTCATAAACACGTTCACTCACGTCACGTCGCAGCAGATGTTGACCGTTGACTGTGGGCTGGGCAGGTACGACCGCGCGCGCGTGCTGCGCTCGGCGGAGGCGTACGACCCCCGCAGCAACGCGTGGAGCCCGCTGGCGCGGCTGCCGGGCCCGCGCGCGCGCTTCGCGGCGGCGGCGTGGCGCGGCGCCGTGCTGGCGCTGGGCGGCTCCGACGGCGCCGCGGACCTGGCGACGGCGGAGACGCTGGGCGGGGCGGGCGCGGGGGCGGGGGCGGGCGCGTGGCGCGCGGGCCCGCGGCTGCCGCTGGCGCGCGCGCACCTGGCGGCGGCGGTTGCGCCGCACGCGCTGTTCGTGCTGGGCGGGCTGGCCGCCGGCCACTGCCTGCGCCGCGTGGACCGCCTCGCGCCCGACGGCGTGTGGACCGAGGGCCCGCCGCTCATCACCGGTGAGTCGCACGCGCATGCGTCTGCCTCTCGCGCATGCGTGCACGCTTGCGTGGGGTCACGGCCGTTCCCGTCCTTCTCACCGCTCGCCGCGATCCTTACGTGTGTCTTTTGCTTCGTGGACTCGCATCGCTCTCCCTGTCTCTCTATATGACTTGTATGAATGTTTGATTGCCCTTGGCGCTTGCAGAAGTTTCGGTAGAAACTAAATATTTTAAGTTTAATGAACTAAATATTTTTTGTTTTTAAATCTCATTTAAAAATTTTTGTTCTTTCTCTTTGTCTACAAAATAAAAGTAGTCGCCCGAGGTTCACCTCGTGTAGGTGGCGGATGGTCGGCACCTCTTATTGTTTTTTCTTGCAACCATTTTATAGTTTTTTTGTTGGTTTATATGCTTTTTAATTTTTAAATAACAAAAGAAAAAAAAAGGGGGTAGTTATAGCGCTCGTAATCGCGGATTTTATGCGCAATAGTACAACTGCTCATAAGGCTGTTAAAACAAATAATAAAGCCCAGACTGAAAAGGCTAAGAAGCAAAAATCAGGAAATGGGTAAGCTCTTTAAAAAACATCCTGTGGATGGGTTCAAGCGAGCAGGGAAGGCTATAACTTCCCTCTTTTTTTCTTTTGTTATTTAAAAACATAAAAAATAAAAATCTTAAAAAATTCACAAAACAATAAAAACCACAAAAATGAACAAAAAAATTTTTAACGCCAAAAAAAAAAGAAACGATAAACTGGTTTCAAGAAAAAACAATAAGAGTTTCGACCAACCATTATTTTTATATTTCCCCAATCAATTTGAACTTTAAAAGATATTCATCAAAATCGGGTGAAAATTCGGGTGATTTTTAGGGTGAAATAAAAATCTGCTGAAAAAATCGGTTGAATATTCACCCGAACTTCCAAATGTATTCGGGTGAATATTTCAGGTGAAGAAAATTAGGTGAAGTTTCGGGCGAAACTTCTGCAAGTGCTATGAGCAACACCAAATTTAACCCGACTCTTAGGTCCAATTGCGCGGTCGAGAGTTAGCACCTAACCCTGGGGCGAATATATGGGAAAACCTTGGGTTAGGCGCTAACTCTCGACCGTGCTATTGGGCCGTAAAACTCTAAGTTAGATCATGCACAATCAGTTATTATCAAGATTGAATAAATTATCTTAAAAATTAACAGTATACTTTAGATGTGTTCTGTGACCTGTCCGAAGCCTTTGACTGTATAAAGCATAAAACATTAATACGTAAAATCTATTATTTTATTGAGATCGTTCGACCAGAGCCATCTCAATATAATAATTAATTAATATTTAAATGCTAATTAATTATTATAATCTTCAGAAATTCCCATTCTTAGGGGAGTACCTCAGGGGTCGACATTAGGACCTTTGGTTTTTCCTATTCACATATTATGAAATATGAGTTTCCAAAGTTTAAAGACTTATTTACATGTATTATGTAGACAGGAAATTAATTAAATTTTAACTTTTTTTCTCTCAACTTTTAACCGAACTTATTTTTAGGGGAGTTAATGTTAAGTAGCAAGTGACAAGTAGAATAGAATGTTTCCTATTTTTTGGCTATGTTTGTGGGCGTGATTGACACTAATAGATTTTAGACGTTCACTACTATGGTATTATGCCCGAATGAAGTGCGAAACGTGCAAAGCAGTCATTTAAAATTTAGCCGCTAAATATTTAGTAAAAATTTTGAAGCTACTTATCTACTTAATACGTGTAAATCAGCCATGCATGACGTGTTGCTTCGCTTCAAAGAACCTGCTATAAATTTTAATAAAACAAAGTGTTTTACATTTTCTTTACATAATATGTAAAGTAGATATTGTCCTACATTTATTTATTTTGAATATTTTACATTGGTAAACATTATAGTTAATGAGGAAATAATTCAATGTGTTGATTCAACTGCATTTTTTCGATCACTTTAGATTCTCCTTTGCAATGGAAACCTAATTGCTACATTTATCGTTGATTTTTAGTAGTAATGGTTTTACTGTTTAAAAGTAATAATACTAACATTACGAAAATTCATGACATTGTTACGTCTACGCAAAATAATAATTATCCCAGCTAAAATATAATCTTAATACACGGTTTAAAATTTATCACTAGAGATATTACAACATTACAAATCCGAAAGTGTAATATAATCATTCCTTCGGTCTGGCCAGATAACCTTATCCGTCACTATAATAATTAAATTACACTATCTAAGTAAAGAGTTTCTACTACTAATGGTTAAAAACAATTCACCAAATACATTTGACGACCTCCGTGGTCGAGTGGTCCGTATGCCGGTCTCGAGGCGTCGCCATCTCGAGAGGTTCCGGGTTCGATTCCCGGTGGAAACGAACGTTTGGGTGATGTATTTTCAGGCATTCGTTCTTCAGTCTCGGATGTCAATGTTTATATATATTTAGATTATTGATGTATTAAATATATTGATGTATGTATGTAAATGTGTGCACTGGAATGCGAGTCAGTGGACGAGTGATGGTGGAGCGAGGCGGTGCGTCGGCAGGTCGGTCGCAGTGCGCGGGCGCGGCGTGGGCGGGCGGCGTGTGGGCGCTGGGCGGCTGCGACGCGTGGCACTGCCTCGCGTCCACGGAGCAGCTGCGGCTGGAGGGCGGGGACGCGTGGCGGCCCGGCCCGCCGCTGCCGACGGCGCGGCGCTCGGCGGCGGCGGCGGCGTGGCGCGGCCGCCTCGTGGTGGTGGGCGGCTCCGACGGCGCCGCGTCGCTGCGCCGCTGCGACCAGCTGGAGGCGGGGGCGGGGGCGGGGGCGGCGGCGGGGGAGTGGGGCGAGTGGCGGCCGGCGCCGGAGCTGCGGCGGGCGCGCGCGGCGCTGGCGCTGGCGGAGCTGCACGGCGCGCTGTACGCGGCGGGCGGCTTCGACGGCAAGCGCTTCCTGGCGTGCGTCGAGTGTCTGTACGAGCCCGACGGCGAGTGGACCGCGCTGTGGGCGCCGCCCGCGCTCGACGCCGCGCCGGCCGCCGGGGACCCGCCGGACTCGCAGCGCCCGCAGGACTCGCAGCACCCGCCGGACTCGCAGCACCCGGCGGCCCCCGCCAGCTAGCCGCGGCCGGCGGCCGCCCCCAGTGCCTTGCTTTCGTTCCGCCCCGGCGACGCGCTCCCGGGAGTTTGATTGTGATATTTAGAGTAATCGTTGATTTGTGCCGAGCGGCGACCGGCGATCGCTCCAGGGGCGTGGGCGCCGCGCGCCGCCGCCCTCGCGTCGTATGTTGTGCTACTGCAGATGTTTTCGGGAACTCTAATACCGCAGAGCAGCGGGGATCGTGACGGGCCATATTTTTTTTACTGATGTATCGGCGGCGCGGGCGGCCCACGGCGCCGAGGCCGCCCGGCTCCGCAGAGAAAAACTTCTATTAATGTTTTCTCCAATAAAAATATCTCTATCTACTGTAAGTGTAAAGTTTGTATTGTAAGGAACGCTCGTGGAGCCCCTGCGGCACACGCTCCCACATTCCAGGCGCGGCCGTCGCGGCCGCCGTCCGCTAGTTGAGGACGCTCGCAGTATTCTATATTGTTTATTTAACTCAATAAATATTCCATTTATTATCGATCATTGTTTTACTGAGAGATTACCCGCTCCGATACGTTATGTTCGCGAGTGTACTTTATAAAATAGCCTAAATTTTTTGCAGATGTATCGTACTGCTTGTACTTTCACGTACCTCTTAAAATCTGTGTACCTCCGTCTATACGAAGATATTTAAACATATTATAAATCTTACACATGTTGCTACAGTTTTCACTGTGCCAATGTTAATTTTGAATGTGTCCAAGTATCATGCTATATTAATTTATGCTGGTTGTAGTACATAAGGGGTACAAATTATATTCAAAAATATGTTACGATATACCCACAGATCCTCTCGACTTCTTGACGTCCTCTCGACTTCAGGATGACGGGTGTACCTTTTGTATTATATATCTTTGTAAACCTCAGGCGGTGTTGAGTCATTTTCTGAGCGTTTTATAGTAAAGCGCGGAGACTCTGAGACTCATATGTTTAGGAGAGGTACAGACAGACGGTAGGTACGATACGTTTGCAATAAAACTAAACCATATTGCGGAGTACCCTGCGATCCTGACGCACTCAATCTTACTCGTCACTTTCAATATGAAAACCGGGTAAAGTTTGTTTATACTAACTTGTCCTGTGTAATAAACAATATTTTCATGTCTTGCAATGTATTATAATAACTACCCTACTGTAAGTAGTAAATTATTGTATTGATTTGTATATATTTTTACATAGGTAAATAATTTATGAAATCGAATGCTAAGATTGTTTACTAAATAGGACAAGTCAAAATGGCCGGATTTATAATGAGTGGTTTAAATAGATGTTCCTTAAACGGTCAGCAATAAATTCCAATTTTGGACAGCAAATTAACTAATCGAGCAGCAAATATTTTTTTTTCTCTGCTGCCTAATCGTTTAATACCTATATTATGTTTTGATGACACATATTGTTTTGAAGGGTCATAAGAAATAACTTACCTAATATCTATCAAAATATATTTCCTAGGATTTGATTCTTGATCTTTCATTGATCCTTTTCCTAGATTCTCCATCAATTTCCGGTAATATTGCTGCCCAATTAATTATTCTCTTGACCAAAAAATTCTTTTGCTTCCCAAATACCTAATTATATTGCTGAAAAAATATTTGTTTCCTGCCCAAATGATTTTTCGGCTGACCATTTTGCTGCTGACCAAATAAAAAATGGCCAAATTAAATGGCTGCCCAATTACTTCCCTATTCAAGCCTATAACTTTAACTAGGTGATTTTCCGCCAGAGCAGGATTATGCGAGGTAGCTAAGCGGTTTGCGAAGAAAGACTTGCGCCATTTTTCGAGTCACAGATGCAATCCAATTAGTACATTTCTCTCGCACACCATTTAGCTATGTAACAAAGCTCTGGTGTAAAAGCAGTCTGTTTTAATTTCTGAAATATCCATTTATAAATACTGTGTCAATTTGTGCTAGTTCTCCCGAGAGCGGCCATGCATGATGCGCCGAAAAGTGGAAATGGAAAAAAAAAATTTGCTACTTTTGGTTGTACTTCATTTATTTTGAACCTTTTCAGGTTTCTGATGGCAGAAAAATATTGGCAGGAGTATATTTTTTATGCTTGCATGCTTAACAAACTGGTGTTATAATATATAGAGTTTATTGCGTTTTCACACAAAATAACATAAATGTGGCGATGATAATAAACCAAAAAACAGCCACCACGTGTTGGCTGTATTCTGCATTATTTTAAAATGGGAAAATAGTAAGAAACAAACAAGAAAGTATTAATCTTGTTTTGAAATATGCTAAAATAATGCTCCAAATGGTTGAAGTAAACATGGTAAATGTTTTGTGTATGTTTTCGGTATTAAAATATATAAACACGTCTTTTAAGATAAGATAAGAAAAAAGTACTAAATTGATGAATTCAAATCATAAAATTATTTAAAAAGACCAACTTCTATTCATCTATGGCGGCACGTAGAATACAACGGTATTGAGACAGTTGTTTTAACAAAATCTGCTTTAGGACTTGAATTTGAGTAGTTCTTCTGTTCCAAAATATTCCGTAAGCAATTACTTAATTCAAAGGGTTCAGATCGGGTTTGCAAGAGCCATCAGAGGCGATCAATTCCGTTCAAGTCTAACCAGCTATGTGTTTATTTCGGTTTGTGCGTTGGTGCCGAGTCTTGTTGAAATATCCAGTGTTTACCGGCGAAAACAGTGCCACTTACTGGCTTAACTACCTCTTCTAAATTATATTTATTGCAAATAAATGATGATTATTATTATAGCTTTGGTAGTTCGTTTTTGTTTTGCTTTGTCGTGCCCCCGTGGGACAGACAACATCCCACAAAACCATCACAGATGTTGCTGGGTCACCTCTTTAAAATGATTAGTACCTATTGGTAAAACCACAGGTAAAACCTACTGAACATAATTTGATCTACCATCATATTATTTCTTTTCAAATACCCCCAGTTGAACTGGAGCCAGAAGTTTTGGCAAGACTAGGTACCTAATAGTAAAATAAATGTTATTTCAGTTTGTGTCAAAATTGGCTGTTATTAACACCCTCAGAGTAAACAGAACTGGAGTAGCCTTTGTCTAACATTCCCCTCTGCCAAATGCACGAGCATCGGATGCTTGCACGTTTAATAAAACTAGTTGAGCCGCCATTTTGACAGCCATAACATTGTAAACGTTGCGGCGAACAGAGCTCCCGCAAAAATGCCTGCCTGTGCTGTTTTTTGTTGTAAAAATAAATAGAAAACACCGAGAATGCTAAAAGATGGTGTCACCTTTTTTTTGTAATTATAATTTTTAAGATTTCATGATTATTTACTTCATTATTTCATGTTTTAAAATTCTACGATTTCAAATTTGGGGAGTGCGGCTGTGACGTTGTCAAAACGCACACCCCACGAGACTATTTTAAGCGTGTGTGTGCGTGAAATTTAAATTTGTGTGTCGAATTATGCATGTGTGCATTTGTAAAAACGGTAAAAGTTATTGTTTATGTGTGCTGGCTTTGAGTGTAGTGGTAACCTCACCCCCCGCAAGAAATGGCAGAAAAAAATGTTTGAGAAATTGACTAATGGCTACTCCAGTTCTGTTTACTCTGAGTTAACACCAGATGACTGTTTTCTACACAAAATGAAATGGCTTTATTTGACGTTTCATATCTCCGTAACTATAATAGATAACATGGTTGTCTTAGAAAAAAATCCGGATTAAAATTTTTTATGACTGTGTTTGTAATACATTTCACAAAATATGCCATATGGCTGCTTCCTGCAGAACTAGATCTTATTATAGATACATTCAATAAATATAACATGGAAGACCACAGTAAATATTTGATCTCACCGCCGCCACAAAACACAAATACGTTATAAAACTCATGCAATGATTTAAATCACTTTCACAGCTATTAAAGAAAACAAATCTGGTGTAATGAAACACTTCATTTATTAACTACGAGTATAGATTTTGTTCGTCACAAGGCACTGTGATAAGGCAGGTCGCATCTCGTTTGTCACATTTGTCTCAAGAGCGCATCAACGTGTACATTCTGCAACTCCTTATTAACAATCTTAGTATGTCTTTTTAATGAAATTACTTATTAAAAAAATAATGTGGTGTATATGAATATAACATTGACCATAATATCATTCTCTATTTTAATGCTCAAGAGGGTTAAAATTGTCGACATCTTATTTGGTTTATTATAAATCGTATTTTATAAAACTGTATTGAGTATCTATCGATTTCAATAAAAAGACTCGCGGAGATCGTTTACTAAACCGGGCGATTAGAATTAGCAGAGTATGTTCTTCCAGCAGCAGCGTCGATACTGGCGCTAGCTGCGTCACTAGCCAACAGCCAGCGGGGGAAGTCGGGTTTGAGCTCATATTCCAGAATCAAACTGAAGCGTAGATCTGGGCTCGAGTACCGTTAGTGAAGCGTGCTTTGTTCATCGCCACATACCGCCATCTCTAGCTGCGCTCGAGAAGATCGATTTTGGAATAGGGGCCTCCGACTCGTATCACAGAATCAACATCGAGCGTCGTCAGAGCGGGGTGAGGTCGCGTAGGATAAATGACGTCCTTCTCTTGTAGCCGCTCAGAGGATCGGGAGATGCAAACATAACGTTACTATGTAGAGAAACAGTCGGATCACACGGTCGTATAAATGTGTGTGTCCACTAGGAAACAGTGTGAGGTGGAGCGTATAAATATATGCGTAGAGTATCGTCTATGAGCGCGTGTCGGCCTGGTCCTCGAGCAGCAGCCGCGCCAGCGTCTGGCGGTCGCCCAGCGCCGGCAGCCCGCGCGCGCGCCACCCGCGCAGACACGCCGCGCTGCCGGCAGCAGCACCAGCACCAGCACCAGCAGCAGCATCCAGCAGCGCGCAGGGCGGCGGCGGCGGCGCCAGCACGAGCGCGGGCTCGGGCGCCCGCAGACAGCGCAGCCCCGCCGCCCACAGCACCTCCTCCACGGGGGCCACGGGGGAGCCCGCCCACACAGACAGCGCTGGAATACACATGCCCGATCACTTTATGGCACTCTTAATATTATACGACCATACATACATATGATCACGTCTATTATCCCCTATGGGTTAGTCGGCGACTAGGCGAGAGCGCCGCAGAAGCACCCCACTGCCACAGTCCGCGGTTGACCGAGCAGCGCCTGCCCTCGGCGCGATAGGTGGTGAGCCCGTCGCCGCTCAATATAATCTATACATATAGTAAAACTGTACAGATCGACATCTGTACATAAACAAATGCATAAAATCAAATCAAAAGCATAAAAAAAGAAATAACCAATTTTTTTTCATTCAGTCCGTTTGTCTGTTTGTACGGGCTAATCTCCGAATCTAGTGATACCTTATATCCCTGGTCGACATCTGAGATGCTTTTAATTAATAAGTTCCCGTAGAATATTTAAAAAACCACTAACCGCGGACGAAGTAGGCATGTCATATTTTAAGGTTTTTGTATTCAGAATGTCAAGTTTTTTTGATAGAAACAATTGTACTTTTTTTCTGTCAGTGTGCTATTTGACATTATACGTGTTACATCGGTAGGTACGTGGTCTTATTTGCTCTCAATTTTCCATCCTCAACAATCATAAGAAAACAAGATCTGAAATTACAGACGTATTTTATTAACCATAATCACATACCTTTGTTCCCAACGAGTCACACTGTAACCTGTAACACTGAGACTCGTTGGAAGTGATCTGAGTAACCATAGCCTCATTATGAGAATACAAGAGATAGAGGAATGGATTCTTTAATTAAGTTACAGTTGGCCTGTAACCTGAACAAGTGATGTAGCACTGGTGGGTCTCGGTAGTGTCGCAGCGAGCGCGGCGGGCGGCGTGAGTGATGCGCGGACCTCCCGGAGTTCTTGTCGATTGTCTGAAGTTTCTGTATGAGGTTTTTAGCGTTCGTGCATGCGTCCGGCGCAAATCCGTTTGTTGTCGGTTTTTGTGGAACGGAACTAAGGGAATCGTCGCTCGCCTTCGGACGCATCTGTCTACGTGTAGAGGAGGCATGAAAGAAACAGGTGCGCGTTCGTCACGTTACTATTAGACAAGTACTTCAACAGCTTTGCGCTTATGGCGTCACGGGCTATTTACGCTGGCGCTCTTCGCACTGACAACTTGGCAATAAATATGGATGGGTGCTGACAGCGAACCCTTTCATTCATATCCATATCATGGGGGTGGATTTCAAACAGCCATTCCGCCATCTCGGGGAGGCCGCCTAATTGGATTTGTAATGACGTTTCTTAGCTAATCATGTATTGTCATCAGAACTCAGAGCGCTTGCAAATTTTCATCGTAATCGAAGACCGGGAAGTGGGTCACATTAAGATTCCAAGATTTTCTTACATAGTTAGTTACAAGTGAAACTAATATAAGCGTGTTACAAGCGGCCCGTTTACATGCGTCGTAGCAGTAGTGCGTGCCGTAGCGGGCTTCGTAGCAGTGGAGGCCGCCGGAGCGGCGTCGTAGCACTGACCGTGTTCGTAGTCGGCGCGGTAGAAGGCGAGCGCGGCGGGCGGGCGCAGCGTGAAGCGGCCGGTGTGGTGCGCGCGCGCGTCGGGCGCGAGGCGCGGGTGCGCGTGGTGCGCGTGGCGCGCGAAGCCGCCCGCCCACCACCACTGCACGCCCGGGATGCTGTTCATGCGCGCCTGCACACACACCGTGCTCTATATTCGCCGATAAGCCACCTACCACTAATCAACGAAACATCATCATGCTTCTATCCCCAGAGGAGTGAACGGTAGAGTTAAAGCCCACATTTCGTCTGATCCGACGAGTCTTTGTAACAGGGGAAGGCTGTATTGCATATTATTTTAATTATAATAATAATAAAAACATTATTGCCAGTATTGTGTACAGTTTTGCAGTCGATGTTACAAAAAGTGGCAACAACGAGTTTGTCCGTAACGGACATGCAATATTATTCAATTTTACAATTTCAACGCCTTAAACCTAAATTTATCTAATGTCTGTGATCAAAAAAAACAGCCAACGTGTAAAATACATTTGATACCAACCATGACTTAAGGGTTTTTAAAATTTTGGCATATTTAGGCATTTTATTTCATGCACAACGACGAGTTCACTCTTCCTCGCATCCGACGAACCGCTGACTCGAAGCCCACACGTCACACTCACCCTATTGAGGAAGTCCTGGCTGAAGTCGGCGTCGGGCGGCAGCATCAGCAGCAGCACGTCCCGCGGCAACCTCGGCAGCGCCGCTCTGAGGGCCACCGCGCGGTCGGCGTCGTCGGGCGGGTCCGCCCCCACCGCCGGGTCCACTGGGGCCGCCGGGGCCGCCGGGGCCGCCGGGGCCGCCGGGGCCGCCGGGGCCCCCGGGGCCGCGGGGTCGGCCCCATGGGGCGTCGTGACGAGCACGTCGAGCTGCGCGCCGCGGTGGGTGGAGCTCAGAGAGCGAACGGACTCCTTGATCGCTTCTACTGCTGTATCATTTGTAGATGCGTCGCGGATTATCACCTTAAACATTTTGTTTAATATTATAAGTAACAATGATCGCTAAGCGACCGACCAATTTCTAGCGTAGATCTTTGCTTCGGAACAGATGAAATAACGGTGCATGTTACAGATGTATAGATAGATGACGCAAATGCCGCAATGCAAATGTTCTAAAGCCAAGATAAAATGTTGGGATTGACCGCTGCTTAAATCTGCGCGCGTCCGAATGTTTACAAAAACAAAAAAAATGTCTCGTTGTGTGATAACTGGCGGAGAGGCATTAGTATCTTTCATTTCCTTTGGATTTCCCGTCTCTGTTATAACGGCTGTGACGTCACAGTAAACGTTGAAGGGTTGACACGCTTGGTTTTAATACAAATCTTTAAACAAGCGTTATCTATGTAAATGTATGTCTGTGCGTGCTATGGATAGAGTCTTGGCTTTCAAGCAGAGATGTATGCCTGAGTTTGGTACTGTAGAACTGACGTAAGAAAAAAGAATGGCTCCTATAGAGTTTTGAACCCAAACTTTACTAACGCGTTCATGATTGAAAATTACTAATACTTATACACCTAAGCAAGCCTAAAAATAAAGTATATAGAACTTGCCCTCTCAAAGTTGGGGTTAAATAGATATAAGAAAAATTATTTCAATATTGAGGTTAGGTTAAAGTAACTTTTATTTTGTCTAATTAACACAGTCGTATTTTAAAGAAAATTGGAAATTCGACACATTTTTTTTTTATGTGATTGACACATTTATTATAATAAACTCCTAATTTACAAAGTAGGCAAACAAAAATTTTTATATTTTCAAAATATCTAAATGATTAATAACAAAACGTTTTAATGGTTCACATGGTATTTAGTATAAGGGGAAATTGACCAAGTTCCATAAATATAAGGGATTGCTGTAGAAATTCAATATAAACGTTTTATTTTTAATTTTTTTTCATCTGCCAAAAACGCTTTCCTCTATGTTCGTGAAATAAGTGAAGTAACGCATCATGTAAACAATTATTACGCATGGTCAAGATCCGTCAAACGCCTCGCAACCAAGAATTTTGTAATATAAGATGGATGCCAAACTCCCATTCAATAGCATGAGGCAATGTTCTATCTCGATCAGTAGGTGTTCCCTCGCATTCTATCACTATTTATGAATGAAGGCTATCCGTGGGATATCCTCTTCCTCTCTTTCTATCCATAGTTTCTGTCTCACCTATCATATTTACGCCATTTTGACGCCTAGACTGAAAATTTTTCAATTTTTTGTAATTTAATATTTTAAATAAAAAAATATAAAACTGGTGATGACGTGCGTTGTTTTATGTTGTGTAAGTGAGTGGTATCCTGGATGTACCTTATCATTTCACAGGTGAGTCAATAATCACATATTAAATGAGAGTATTTGTATGAGAAATTTGTGTGTATTTTTGTGGGACGTCATTAGTTGTAATAGAAAGCTTTACTACGAAATGTCAAACTCATTCGTTAAAGTGATACAATGAGAAGGCACACCTACTGATCGAGACAAAACATTGCCTCATGCTATTGTATGGGAGTTTGGCATCCATCATAAAGTACAAAATTCTTGGTCGCAACCAATCAAGCATGGCGGTAAGCTGTGTCATGCATGCGTATTAAATTGTTCACCAAAATCGTGACGGTACGACACAGACAATTCATAGTTTATCATGGTCGAAGGCTTTTTTGACAGTTAAGCAAAAACAGAATGATTTCTATTGAAAGATGTAAAGAAACGTTGTTTATTTATTTATTTGGTTCGCCAACGTTTTTACACTATACATAAGCAAAGAACATGTTTAAACATAAAATTGAGATCAAAAGATCAAATAGTGCATATAAAATGTTACTAAGGAACATTAGTTCCATATGTCGCCAATAGTCGCGCCAACGTTTACGCGCGATGCAACGCCTAAATATTATGAGATCATTAATAAAATTGTTACTGATTTGGAGCAATCTCTTTGGTTTTATTTTGAACCTTATGAAACCCCATTAGTACTACCCAGTACAGACCATACATTGGTCCAAACATAAGTTCAACTAAATGTATTGAGATGTATCGTGCTGTGTCTGTGAACACCTTTGGTAAGCAACAAATGGAACGTAGCCGCGACTGGCGTCCGTAGCTCGGCGTAGCGCGTAGCGTGTAGCGTGTGGCGTGTAGCACGTACCAGCACGAGCGCGGTGTTGCGGTCGCGCAGCAGCGCCACGGCCTCGTAGCGGCGCAGGAAGGCGGCGGCGTCGCGCACGCCCCGCGGCGCGCGCAGCGGCAGCACGAGCGTGAGGCGCGCGCTCTCCGTCACGTACGGCGCCGGGGCCAGCCGCGCCGCGCCCAGCGCGCGCGCCGCCTCCACCACGCGCTGCACACACACACACACACTGTCGCATCGAGCGGAGCACACGCGCACACGCACACAGCGCAGAGCTCACGTCGGCCAGCAGCAGCCGGTAGCGCAGCGCGTGCGGCGGCTCCCAGCGCCACGCCGCCTCCGTCACCCGCGCGCTGACGCCCCACGCTCGCTGCGCCCAGCTCTCCACCGCTCGGGACACCATCTATATAACAACAAAAAACCGAGGTTAAGTGTGTGTGTGTGTGTGTGTGTGTGTGTGTGTGTGTGTGTGTGTGTGCGTGCGTGCGTGCGTGCGTGCGTGCGTGCGTGCGTGCGTGCGTGCGTGCGTGCGTGCGAAATTACCTCGAGCGCCTCCTTGTCGGCGGCGGCGAGCGGCGCGAGGGCGCGGTGGTCGTCGGGCATGAGCGCGTGCGTGCCGTTGGTCCACGTCCAGCGGATGTGGTCGAACCTGCGCACCAAGGGGACGGTTGTACAAGCTGCCAACTCACATTATGACACAATACTCAAACAAAAGGCTATTTGACAAGTGTTAGAAAAGACTCAAATCGTTTACTAATGCGGCGCGCGGCGGCCGGCAGTCGGCCCGCGCCCCCGCTAGTGTACGTGTGTGTACGTGTACGTGTACGTGTACGCACCTGGAGGGCGGGGGCGGCGCCGGCCCCGGGTCCGCCCTGAGGCCGGGCGGCCAGGCGGCGCGGCGCGCGGCGGCCGGCAGTCGGCCCGCGCCCCCGCTAGTGTACGTGTGTGTACGTGTACGTGTACGTGTACGCACCTGGAGGGCGGGGGCGGCGCCGGCCCCGGGTCCGCCCTGAGGCCGGGCGGCCAGGCGGCGCGGCGCGCGGCGGCCGGCAGTCGGCCCGCGCCCCCGCTAGTGTACGTGTGTGTACGTGTACGTGTACGTGTACGCACCTGGAGGGCGGGGGCGGCGCCGGCCCCGGGTCCGCCCTGAGGCCGGGCGGCCAGGCGGCGCGGCGCGCGGCGGCCGGCAGTCGGCCCGCGCCCCCGCTAGTGTACGTGTGTGTACGTGTACGTGTACGTGTACGCACCTGGAGGGCGGGGGCGGCGCCGGCCCCGGGTCCGCCCTGAGGCCGGGCGGCCAGGCGGCGCGGCGCGCGGCGGCCGGCAGTCGGCCCGCGCCCCCGCTAGTGTACGTGTGTGTACGTGTACGTGTACGTGTACGCACCTGGAGGGCGGGGGCGGCGCCGGCCCCGGGTCCGCCCTGAGGCCGGGCGGCCAGGCGGCGCGGCGCGCGGCGGCCGGCAGTCGGCCCGCGCCCCCGCTAGTGTACGTGTGTGTACGTGTACGTGTACGTGTACGCACCTGGAGGGCGGGGGCGGCGCCGGCCCCGGGTCCGCCCTGAGGCCGGGCGGCCAGGCGGCGCGGCGCGCGGCGGCCGGCAGTCGGCCCGCGCCCCCGCTAGTGTACGTGTGTGTACGTGTACGTGTACGTGTACGCACCTGGAGGGCGGGGGCGGCGCCGGCCCCGGGTCCGCCCTGAGGCCGGGCGGCCAGGCGGCGCGGCGCGCGGCGGCCGGCAGTCGGCCCGCGCCCCCGCTAGTGTACGTGTGTGTACGTGTACGTGTACGTGTACGCACCTGGAGGGCGGGGGCGGCGCCGGCCCCGGGTCCGCCCTGAGGCCGGGCGGCCAGGCGGCGCGGCGCGCGGCGGCCGGCAGTCGGCCCGCGCCCCGCGCTAGAGACGCGCGCAGGCGGCTCACCTCCGCGGCGTTTCGCTCCAGGTACACCTGGGACACGGAGACGAATCATATGAGAACCGTTCGCACCGTAGCAAGACGAAACATCATTCTTCTTCTCAGCACTAATAAACTATTAACAAATTAGAAATTGATAGTACTTTATTGTTCTTAAAGGACTTCTAGAACATAAATACATATCAACATACCCTAGAGACGTATGCGTGCAGCTGGTAGAAGTGGTCGGGGTCGGTGACCGGGTGCGCCGTGACGGCGTCGGCCAGCGCGGGGGCGGGGGGGGCGCCCCGCAGCTCCAGCGACTGGTACTGCTGGCCCTGCGCACGTCACACGAAACATAATAATTATTACCACGTTTTTATTAATTCACTTTCTTGTTTTTCTTTTTGTTTATTTGTTTTTCAGTTGGATTGCCTCACGTATGTTCGTGAGGCAGCAGCCCCTACCGCCACACCTACCATGAGCGCGCGCGTGCAGGTGACGTGCGCGGCGTGCGTGAGGCAGCGGCCCCTACCGCCACACCTACCGCCACACCTACCATGAGCGCGCGCGTGCAGGTGACGTGCGCGGCGTGCGTGAGGCAGCTGCCCCTACCGCCACACCTACCGCCACACCTACCATGAGCGCGCGCGTGCAGGTGACGTGCGCGGCGTGCGTGAGGCAGCGGCCCCTACCGCCACACCTACCATGAGCGCGCGCGTGCAGGTGACGTGCGCGGCGTGCGTGAGGCAGCGGCCCCTACCGCCACACCTACCATGAGCGCGCGCGTGCAGGTGACGTGCGCGGCGTGCGTGAGGCAGCGGCCCCTACCGCCACACCTACCGCCACACCTACCATGAGCGCGCGCGTGCAGGTGACGTGCGCGGCGTGCGTGAGGCAGCGGCCCCTACCGCCACACCTACCGCCACACCTACCATGAGCGCGCGCGTGCAGGTGACGTGCGCGGCGTGCGTGAGGCAGCGGCCCCTACCGCCACACCTACCATGAGCGCGCGCGTGCAGGTGACGTGCGCGGCGTGCGTGAGGCAGCGGCCCCTACCGCCACACCTACCGCCACACCTACCATGAGCGCGCGCGTGCAGGTGACGTGCGCGGCGTGCGTGAGGCAGCGGCCCCTACCGCCACACCTACCATGAGCGCGCGCGTGCAGGTGACGTGCGCGGCGTGCGTGAGGCAGCGGCCCCTACCGCCACACCTACCGCCACACCTACCATGAGCGCGCGCGTGCAGGTGACGTGCGCGGCGTGCGTGAGGCAGCGGCCCCTACCGCCACACCTACCGCCACACCTACCATGAGCGCGCGCGTGCAGGTGACGTGCGCGGCGTGCGTGAGGCAGCGGCCGAGGTTCTCGTGGTGATGCGCGGAGTACGAGTTGCGCACGCACCAGTCCAGCGACGCGTGCGCCGCGCGCACCACGCTGTTGCTGAGGATGATGCCGCCCTCTGCAGTACGACAGCGATGCTACTTTACCATACATACTTATAACGGCTATAAACTTCTTAGTGAGATGTCAAAAGAATGAGTTCGTTCACTTCAGAGTATGAAACCGAGTAACTTTTACCATGGTCAGATTGTTATTTTGTGAATAACACGAGTTCCTCTGTACTCAGTGAGACGCGTTAAGCTGTTGGTCCCAGTCGTCACTGCGACCGATCCACATTGGGCCAGCGTTACCTGACTCCCCTCACTCCTCACGTGTCTCTCCGTGCAGAAGGGTCCGTGCTCAGCAGTGACTCAGCTATAGGCGACGACGACGAAATAAGTAATAAATAAGGAGAGAAGGAAAATACATTTAGTTCCAAATAAATTGCGAAACTTCGTAACGGTCACAATCACAATCGTAAACGAGCATAAAAACACGGCAAGGCGAGCGATCGTAACTCACCGAGCGTGCAGTAATGGCTGTCATCTTCGGCCACCACCCCCATGTAGACGTCCTGGCTGACGCTGAGACTCGCGACGAGCTCCTGCAGCCGGCGCGCGTTCACGAACGACGCATCCGACACTAGAAAGAAGAAGTCGAACTCTTCCAAGTAATTATCCGCCAGGTACTTGAGAGCGTTGAACGGCTTGAGCATCTCGCGCGAGTCCGTGAAGCCGACGACGTTGGGGCGCGGCGGCGCGTCGGGCGCGGGCGCGGGCGCGGCGGCCACGAACAGCCGCAGCGGCGCCAGGCGGCCGGCCGTCGCGTTCAGCGCCGCCGCGCGCCCGCCCAGCGCCGCCGCCGACGTCAGCACGCCAGACATCAGCGACCCTGCGAGGGACAACACTGCATGGGCAGCCCCGACCTCCACGCCCGGTAACTCATTTGAGCCCAGGGAACAGGGGTGCTGGTGGAGCGAGGCATTCGCGTGCGCCACCACTTCGCCGACCAGTAGCTCGTCAGTTTTATATTAATACTGGCCCCATGGCAGATTTTTTCCTCTTCACAATGTCTTCAAAAATATAATAGTTATGGCTATTGGAACTCATTATCTTATAGCAAATTACAAAATATTTCTATATTGTAACACCATTTATCATAACACCTAAATGATCAACTCTTATTGACGACTAGCATGTGTGACCTACTTATTTTAGTTGTTTTAATTAAAAGTGATTTGAGGTTCATTGGCCTTGTGGTGATTGAAATGCCAAAAGATAGTTGTAACAAAATGAAATCTGTTGCAAAATTGTGTTTGACCCCAATTTTAGTTTGCATGATCATGTTGGTTAGCATGGAAATTTGTACCTGTTATAAATTTTTACTTTTTGGAGTTTTTCTTTATTGCCTTATTGGTATTTATATGAAATAAGATATAAAACTAGGAATGTTTCGAATTATCTGTATCATGAAAAATCAATAATATTAATTGATGAAATAAAATACTCAGCGGAAGTAGCCGAGTTGGAATGGACGAGGCACTACTCATTTGAGAGGCCACTGGAAATGTGGGTATGATCCCACCGCCTATTCCACGGAGTTTGAATAAAACTTATGTACAGTTCATTGTGAATATCTCTATCGCTTGGTGAAGTAATATCTTTAAACAAGATGTGATTGTAAACTTTTACTACTTTAGGGTGTCAGTGAGGGTTATAAAAATTTTCTTTTGAAATCAAGCAGTGTGTACACTTCAACTCCAAATAATAGAATTGGGAACAAAAGGTTCTAATTCAAGTGTGGGAATTGTGTTGTGTAAAGAATTCAAGAATTTAAATGAATATTATTATTGGTTGGAAGGAGCAAGACACTCCATTTATCAAAACCCGTAGATCCCAAAACAAAAGCTTTACATTTGTCACTTGGGGCTAGGCAAATGGGATCAGAAATGTAAGGAGGGCGTGGAAGGAAGGTGACCTGAGAACTTAATATAAAGAAAAACAGACCTCTGATGCCGAGCTCAGTGGTGTAGTATCTCGGCCGCTGCAGAGGCCGCGACGGCGGCGCGGCGGCCGGCGCCGGGCGCTGGTCACGGCGCGGCTCGAAGTCGTCGACGGCCGGCGCCAGGCCCGCTGCCGGACACGCTACATTCGCCTCTTCTTCAAGCGGGATGACTGCCAGCGACACGCACAGCCCCAGCACCACGCCCACCACGAAGTACGAGTTGTGCTTCATCTGCGACACCACCAGTCGCGAGAACATCGTGCCACGACACGATCACTGGCTCACACTCACACGGAGCACATCACTCAACGCTCCTCGATAACGCGGTAGCACCTCTAATCCTATGTTGGATAAAACGGATAAGCGTATTTTAATCTTATCTTAAAACACGTTGCAGACGATATTTCCTGTAATTACAAATAAATAAAACAAGAAAACAAGTGGAATAGGATTCATTCAGGGCTACAAACGTCAAGCAAGTTTGACATTTTTTTTCTTAAATTCTCCCCCTGTAGGGAAGGCAAAGGGAACGAAGCCCATACAGCCAAGTCTTCGGTGTTATAATGTCTTCAGTATTTGCATCGAAATGCCAGTGTAATACATTTCAATGCATCTTGGGAGAGTTTGGCGTCAAACAATCGATGGCAGACACTGTGGTGTTACTTCGATGAGGTGGATTACCACGATAAAAATTTCATCGTTTTTCACACCACATGACGATTATTTAAATGATCCTCCATATTGCTCATCATTATTGACAATTATTACACAAAACTACACTGATTTTACGTAACAAGATCCACTCCAAACAATATTACAATCACTGAAATAAAAATCACGTCCACTCTAGTTGAATGCCGCCAAATACTCTTGTTTTTTTTATTGGAAAATTCTCCCATGTTAGGAAGGCAAAGGGAACGAAGCCCATACAGCCAAGTCTTCAGTATTTTATATCTTCAGTAGTTTGCATTGGAATGCTAGTGTAATGCATTTCAATGCATTTTGGGAGAGCTTGGCGTCAAACAATCGATGGCAGACACTGTGGTGCTATTTGGATGAGATTACCACGATAAAAAACTCATCACTTTTCACACCACTTGACGCTTATTTCGATAATCCTCTACATTGCACATCATCACAGACACTTATTACACAAAACTTCACTGATTTTACGTTAAAGTTAACAGTAAAAGTTTTAGTGTAAAAGTTTATTTTTTTCTTTTTAGCGCATTTAAATAAAAGTTTGTTTTTAAAGAAGGTTTTTTTATTCATATTTTTATATTTTAGTTGTGACTATCGCATCATTGTTGCAAGGTCGTCTACCGGTTAACTTGGAACAGTGTAGCAATTCAATAAGAAGACCTTCTAAAGTTTTAACCCTGCTTAAGGCCACTAATGCTTGGTTACCATTTAATAAAAAAGTATTCTTCAAGACGAATTAAACGAGCCTAAACTCTATGAGGTTGTGTTGTTTAAGTACTGAGTACCTATGGTCACCTTCCAGCTCCATCATCAGATCAGTTTCAAGTCATAATAATTTTGTATTGTCCTTTTAATTAAAACAACAAAATTTTTGCTCAATCGGTTGGGGGCAATCCTTAAAATTTAGTTGTAAGATTCCACCCGTACACACAAACATACATTGCAAGTTAAATAAAAGCTTATAAAAAAATGAATTTCAGAATCACGCGTTGATGTCTTTTTGGTCGCTCTCGACCAAAAATCTCAAAAAAAAATCGCCAATGCTACGAAATAAATTAGGGATTGCAAATTGTATTTGCAGTTGTGCAAAAAATTGCATTGAATGTGGTAGTGCAACAAATAACAACTAGCACTACGAGATGCGTGGATTAATTTTAATTTTATTAATAACTAGCTTTTGCTCGCGACTTCGTTCGCGTGGAATAGTGACATTGAGGTGGCGTGATGTTATAAAGCCAAAAGCCTTCCTCGATAAATGGGCTATCTAACACTGTTTTTTTTTTAATCCGAGCAGTAGTTGCTGAGGTTAGCGCGTTCAACCAAACAAACAAACTCTTTAGCTTTATAATATTAGTATTTATACACACTTAAACCCCTATTATATCCCCTTAGGGGTGGAATTTATCAAAATCTTTTCTTAGAGGATGCCTACGTCAAACTAGCTTTACGCATGCAAAGTTTCAGCTTTAAATCGGTTTAAAATTGTCAAAGTTTCATACAAATTTTCATCCCCAATGTTATCCCCTTAGGGGTGAAATTTATTTGTTTTCTCACCTTTTAAACCTTCCCTAGACCTCCACGAACATTTCAAGGCCAAGATTAGATAAATCCGTCCAGCCGTTCTCGAGTTTTAGTGAGACTAACGAACAGCAATTCATTTTTATATATTTAGAAGATAGTAGACTGTATTCTACACTGGAAATTATTCCTGAGCAATTCGGGACGAAGAATAAGTTAATTACATCTAGGAGAGAGGATAGGAAACCACACTGACCGTTGATGTTTTGCTTCTCCTACTGGTGTCTCCGGGGACTTCCTTCACACAGTACAGCACGATAATTTTCTGATGAAAATTGATCCGTTGCTGATGAAATCGAGGCCCATTAAAACATAAAGTGAATTTAGAGTCAAGTCCGTACAAGCGTACTTGAGGAGCGACAGGTACACGGCGAGTGGGTGTATCAATATGTGCGCATGAGGTGGGAATGTGGAGAAAAATACGAAGGATGACCCTTTGGTTCAACTCAAATATTTGAATAGCGAATTACGGTACATATGTGATACTAATAGTATCACAAAGGTTCCAATATACTATATAATATATAATAACTAATATATATTAATATGTTCATGTTTCGATTCAAACAGTTAGTGTGTCCAGCAAGTTAAATCGGTTTGTTTTGGCGGTTCTCTTACATCATCACCTAAAAAGGGAGGGGGAGGACACATTGATCGCGGAATTAAATATCCTTAGGCCCAGTGGCGCGATCAAGAGTTAGCGCATAACACAGGGTTTGCCCATATATTTGCCCTAGGGTTAGGTGCTAACTCTAGACCGTGCAAGTGGGCCTTAGGTTGACAAAGTACTGTAATGGGTACATCTTTTTGCTACTTACTGTACAGGCCGAAGCGTTGGTAATGGTAGCTTTTTTTTGACCCGGGGTAATGTACACGAGGTGGATCAACAACCTGATTAAGATGCTAGAAAGCAAATATTGGGTCCTTATCTATGAAATTGGTGTTTTTTTTCACTCTTAGTATTTTGTCTGTAACTATTAAGATTCAGAGTATTCCTAAAGAATAATTACCTCGTCTAAAAATAGACTACATTTTTGAGCTCTTTTGATTTGTTTTGATAATTTGTTGTAAGTTTAATTGTGTTAAAATTGGACACGGAGACAACTCTTTTAAAGTGCCTCCCGAATAAATCATTTTATTTGCATTCACTAAAAAACGATAAATAATTTTTATGAAGTGTGATATAACACATATTACTAATGCTTGTCTAATGATACATGCCAAATTATAAACTCTGGATTTGTCGTTGTGAAGAAAACTGATAAAATTTTAGTATGGAAAATGCAGAATTCCCCAAAATCTCCATACAAAACACCAATTTCATAGGTACGGACCTAATACTTCGTAATTTCAATATCTTAATCGGGATTAAATCACTTTCTTAAGGTATTTAACAGGTATCCGGTGCATAAAAATGTGAGACGTAATATTTATTTTATCAAATCATATTTTATGTAAGACAAAGATACGATTATCTTGTATATTTTTTATTACATTTACACATAATTCGTAAGAAACACGTTAATTAGATAGATACAAATTGCATTCAGCTTGGTTTAGTTACCCATAAAACAGCAGTTGACATTTTTTAAAAGACTTTTATTGCTGACTGAACAGTATAATATAAACAATAAACAACTTGAGATTCTTACAATTATAATTGTACAGTAAACATCACGATAGCTACACAAAAACATTTGTCATTCATCGCTTAGCATACTTATCATTGAAATTACCACATTGCTCCTGTTAAGTTTAAGCGTGGTCAGCATAACATATTTCCTCTTCCGTTCTGTTCTGTCACTCGTCAACTTATATATTCAATTCATATCTCTTCTTTGGTTTTGTTCAAATTCTCGATCCATTTACATCCATAGTCAGCATTGTTATTCTTCTTGTTATTCCATTCTTTCGTTCTCATCACATTTCCGCACCATGCTAATGTATCACGCTTTGTCCTGATACATAATGTACCTTAATCATTTTCTTTACATACTTTCCTTTCTGACTGCTGCCGAATTTCTGGTTGCATTCTTCTTCAAGTCATTATTATTAGTCCATAGTAGAATGTTCATCTAAGATCGTTCTTTCACATCACTCTTTATGCACATGCTACTATCAAACTTCCAGATAATTTTCACGTCCACAACCAGCCACGTCCTGCCATCTCCATCCACACATCCACAGGTGTACGACGATCGCCAGGTACATCAAACTCGACTGGAGGGCTCCGCGTCCTTAACACTATGTTCGGTATCTTGGGGCTTGGCCAGCAGCTCATAGACTTGATCAGGGGTGAGTCCTCTAGTCTCCGGCACGCAGCAGAAGACGTAGAGCGTGTAGGCGGCGGTGAGCGCGGCGGCCAGCGCCAGCGCCGGCGCCAGGCCGCGCGCCGCCGCCAGCGCCGGGAACACCAGCACCTCCGCGGCGCCGGCCACGCACGCGGCCGCCGACGCCACCATCAGCGCACTGCTGCGGTGCTGTTGGATGACACTGGCTTTGAGACACTTGCTAGTGTGAGGGTCATTTAAGTTGGGACACAAATATGGCCTTATTAAGTAATTTGATATATAAAAAGAGACCGAGTAAATAGAAAGGATACTTAAACTTGATAATTTTGATAATTTTGCTTGCTTGTTTTTGTAATGTAACTTATTAAAATTAATGTGTTATTTATGGATTTGCTTACAAATGCTTGATATTAATTTCGTGAACGTAAACATATAATTCAATTATGTGATGTTAAGTGAAACAAGTGCGCCCATGAAAATTAAACATATCATGTATATAATAAGTTTGCGCAGATCTGTGCGGATGAGCGAGGTGCGACTGGTAACAGCGGAATTGGCGACACGGGAAGCGATAATATATTATTACATGATCGGAACTGTTGTTTCTCAGTAAGTGAATTTGTAATTCTTTTGAGAAATAAATGATCTTTAACCATAACTTTTTTGTGACTAGTTTAAGGCCTTCGACTGGGTAGAACATGAAGCATAAATAGGCCATTGTAACATTATGGCGTCTCAATCTCAACAAAGTTAATAAAAATAATAAATTTAAGTCTGACTGAACGATTATAAAATAATGCCAAGTATTCAATACAACTCTTGTTTCAGGAACTCTAATTCTTATGAGCGTGCCTCAGGGGTCTATATTGTGACCGTTACCATTTCTTTTGCATATTAGGTCCTTCCCTATGAAATTGGTGTTTTGTATGGAGATTTTGGGGAATTCTGCATTTTCCATACTAACATTTTATCAGTTTTCTTCACAACGACAAATCCAGAGATAATAATATTTGGCATGTATCATTAGACAAGCTTTAGTAATATGTGTAATATCACACTTCATAAAAAATATGTATCGTTTTTAAGTTAATGCAATTAAAATGATATATTCGGGAGGCACTTAAAAAGAGTTGTCTCCGTGTCCAATTTTAACACAATTAAACTTACAACAAATTATCAAAACAAATCAAAAGAGCTTAAAAATATAGTCTATTTTTAGACGAGGTAATTATTTTTTAGGAATACTCTGAATCTTAATAGTTACAGAGAAAATACTAAGACAGAATAAAAACACCAATTTCATAGGTAAGGACCCAATATTAACTTATACATATTAATTTTGATATGAAACTGTGTGATTATGAAGATAATAGATGTTTTATATTTAAAATTCATAGAAACAGGAAATTTAAACGATGTGTTAGTTTTCCGTGTCGAGCCGTGTGGTAGCGGCTCATTAAAAGAATACTACCAAACTCTTTTCTTCCCTTAGGTGTCGTAAAAGACGACTAATGGACTTAGAACTGCACAACCATCCAATAGCTTATAGCGGCGACGGGCTTACCACCAGTCTCGCTGAGTCACTGCTTGGTGAAACGCGGACTATGGCAGTGGACTACATCTGCAGTGCTTTTGCCTAGTCTCTTACTAACCCTTAGGGACTAATAGTCGTGATTGTATGTATGTACGTGTGTCAGTTTCGATCAGATGCCTTTGCTGTAATGAAACATTTTATTATAATGTCTGTTTTTGTGAGGTTCAGTAAGTAATTCATAAAGTTGTATGAGTAGCAGGTGTGCTGAACAGCTGGTGTTATCTGGTATTAGAACATGTTAATTCTGCTGGTGATGCCGCCGCCCGCCTACGCTAGCGGTACCCCGCAGCGGAACATGTCGGCCAGCCGCGCATAGGGCGCGGGCTGCAGGCCGCCGCTGTCGGCTGCCACGGCGCCGCCCAGCGACGCCGCCGCGCCCGCCCCCGCTCCCGCCCACGCCAGCGGTACCTCGTAGCGGAACATGTCGGCCAGCAGCGCATAGGGCGCGGGCTGCAGGCCGCCGCTGTCGGCTGCCACGGCGCCGCCCAGCGACGCCGCCGCGCCCGCCCCCGCTCCCGCCCACGCCAGCGGTACCTCGTAGCGGAACATGTCGGCCAGCAGCGCATAGGGCGCGGGCTGCAGGCCGCCGCTGTCGGCTGCCACGGCGCCGCCCAGCGACGCCGCCGCGCCCGCCCCCGCTCCCGCCCACGCCAGCGGTACCTCGTAGCGGAACATGTCGGCCAGCAGCGCATAGGGCGCGGGCTGCAGGCCGCCGCTGTCGGCTGCCACGGCGCCGCCCAGCGACGCCGCCGCGCCCGCCCCCGCTCCCGCCCACGCCAGCGGTACCTCGTAGCGGAACATGTCGGCCAGCAGCGCATAGGGCGCGGGCTGCAGGCCGCCGCTGTCGGCTGCCACGGCGCCGCCCAGCGACGCCGCCGCGCCCGCCCCCGCTCCCGCCCACGCCAGCGGTACCTCGTAGCGGAACATGTCGGCCAGCAGCGCATAGGGCGCGGGCTGCAGGCCGCCGCTGTCGGCTGCCACGGCGCCGCCCAGCGACGCCGCCGCGCCCGCCCCCGCTCCCGCCCACGCCAGCGGTACCTCGTAGCGGAACATGTCGGCCAGCAGCGCATAGGGCGCGGGCTGCAGGCCGCCGCTGTCGGCTGCCACGGCGCCGCCCAGCGACGCCGCCGCGCCCGCCCCCGCTCCCGCCCACGCCAGCGGTACCTCGTAGCGGAACATGTCGGCCAGCAGCGCATAGGGCGCGGGCTGCAGGCCGCCGCTGTCGGCTGCCACGGCGCCGCCCAGCGACGCCGCCGCGCCCGCCCCCGCTCCCGCCCACGCCAGCGGTACCTCGTAGCGGAACATGTCGGCCAGCAGCGCATAGGGCGCGGGCTGCAGGCCGCCGCTGTCGGCTGCCACGGCGCCGCCCAGCGACGCCGCCGCGCCCGCCCCCGCTCCCGCCCACGCCAGCGGTACCTCGTAGCGGAACATGTCGGCCAGCAGCGCATAGGGCGCGGGCTGCAGGCCGCCGCTGTCGGCCGCCACGGCGCCGCCCAGCGCCGCCGCCGCGCCCACGCCCACGCCCACCCACGCCAGCGCCGCGCCCAGCGCCAGGCACCCGCCCGTCGCCGCGCCCGACCATAACAGCAACGGCTACAAGCAAAACTTTTCTCTTAATCTAAACATGATTATTTATTTATTATTTTATTTATTATTATTAATTTATTTATTTATTTATTTAATATGTGAATAATTTTTCTGGATTTTAATAGTCCCGATTTCTAATTTCACATTTCGAGATCCAAAATAGCGAATAGTTTTTTTGATAAAGTTATCTAGTTTTCTGGAAAAAACTTACCCTTCTTCCAACCTTCTCGACGAGATACAAGGCAACAGCCGATGTGATGAGCTGCACAACTCCTAATATAACTGCCTGTCGCGCCGGCGTTAGCATCGGAGGTGCCACGCCAACGTCGTGAAGCGTCGCGTTGTGAAGTGTCGCGCCGTGAAGCGTCGCGTTGTGAAGGGTCGCGAGCGGAGCGGGCGCGTGTCCGGCGTCGCGAGCCAGCACGAAGGCGCGCTCGGCGAACTGCAGCAGCGTGTAGACGCCGCACGCCTCCTGCCCCACCACCGCTATGAAGGAGATCACGAACGCGCGGCGCCGGGCCGGCACGCTCACTGCAACCGCATCAAAGATTAGCCCTTCGGCTATAGAAACATCCAGTTCATAAGAAAATAAAGAGAATCCGTTTATTTTGGCACGGGCCCGAGACACGCAACTGTAAGTAGCGCCACCAGTGGGTCGCCAAATTATACTTAGCTGTACGTATGTAACGTATCATCACACTTATATCGATGAAGGGGTAGGCAGAGGTTATAATAAAAAATGCGAAAAGCAGTGTTGTCAAATCGTAGTTTAACCCCTTGGCGGGCACCGCGAACAACAATAGATGTTTCTATTGTGTCTCGATTTGTGCCGTTGCTTAACTTAGTAACAGCCAAACTGATTTTAATGTTGCATTCGACAGTTTTTACGATAATTTAAAACCAATACATAAGCTACGATGGTCATGGCAAAAATTTGGAAAACAAATATAACATTACGGCTTAAATATTACACCAGCAGAACTACAAACGACCGTTATAGTAGATTAGTAGCCAAGGGCTGTAAGACATCAATTGCAGCTCGAGATATTTAGGCGCACGAGCACAGCGAGAGCGCCTATAGTTCCAGGGTGCAATTGATGCTTACACCCGAGCTAACTTGTGAGGTAAGTAGAAAAAAATCGCCATTACAAGAATAAAACATTTTATTATATCTTCATCACTTGCAGAACTCATGTTTTTTCCTAATTAGCACGCAATTATAAAAAATCCCAAAAACAAACAATATTTAAAGTAAAACTTTTCAATTCCGGCCTTTTTCATATTTTTTTTTATTTTTTATTTTTGGAACTAAATTGAGCTTCGCCGTTGGATATTTACAATTGATGACTATTATACTCATACGAAGACAAGCTTGAATACCGAAGCGACCTTAACTAAGACAAATTTTATTAATTTCAAAAATTTTAAGCAACAAACTATTGACATTACATTTAATGGACAAACTTCGGATGGCTGATATGTGACAATTTTAGATTTAATTGTAGACTCTAAGTTTAATTCAGTTTAATTGGAATGAACATGTAGATAAAGTATGCAATAAACTCTGGAGCGATGTGTGCGAGCGTGTACGATTAGATACCAGACGAAATAAAGAGTTTTCCATTAAACATATTCAAAAGGGCCTTACGCGAATGGCTGCTATACCAAAGCGTCTGTTCACTGGATGAATTTATTATGTTTAAAAAGTAATTAATAAAAAATATTTTACAGTATTACGGCCGAATCGGATGTGCAGTTTTAACTTGTAAATGTTATTTTCATAAATATTTGCATGCTATAGACTATGGCCAATACAATACAATAACAACTCTGTAATTACCCTATGTAGTGCAAATAAATGATTATTTTTATTATTATTGTACAGTCACGCTGCGAAAATATTATGTAACACACTTAACTAAGTTTTGAAATTATTTATTTTCTGTTGACGTCTGTGACGTCGACTGCAGCAAATTGATCTGATCAACCGCGCTTATTGATATCATTACAGAACACCGACGCAGTGGTCAGTAATGGTCACTCTTTATAAAGCAAGTGTTCAAACGGTTATTATTTTATTTACTATAATTCAACACCTCTGCCTACCCCTTCGGGAAATAGGCGTAATGACATGCACGTAATATTATAATTTAAAAATACAAATTAATTGTCATGTCCGAAGTTTAAATTTCCACCTGCATTTACCTAAGAAAATTTTGTTAAGGTTAAGTCTTTTTATTTTTTTGTTGTTGACTATATAAAATATATTTACATTTAATTTCCTGACTTTTTAAAGTCATGGCTGTCCTCAGAGTATTGTTTAATATTGGTTTTTTATATCCTTAATTAATATTTTAACTGAATATCACAAAAGATATATTTTTGACGCGACATTGAGAGTATTATTATCCTCTCGTCGTATCATTAATCACACTACCTTTGACATTCTACTTTGTGTCACTAGAACCGGTTGAGTGCGAGTGTCAGTGACATTGCGCTGCCCGATATGGGGTACTTTTGTACTGGCCATCGTACTTAATTACAAAAAATCGCTTAGTAAATTGTTTCGGATACATTTAACTTACAATAACTTCCTGCCTCGCGCTGACCCTGCGTCGTAAAAGTTATGTAGGTATTGTATTACATGTGCGATACTATATGCTATGGTTGTGCTTCTTATTTAATAAATATTTTAATATTACAAGTGTTCGGTCTCAACCGAACAGAAATGTGATGTCATCAATTCCCCGTAATTGCACATTATAATATTATTAATTGTATTAATGTAAGAACAGTACACGTTCGGACAGCAAGCGTTCCGCGTGTGCGAACAAACAAATAAACATCATTTTTAACATTCTATCAGTTTTATCTATCAACCAATCAAACATCCAGTCATCTTATCATCTTAACATAAAAGGTGTTTACAATCCTTAACATCTTTTTGGTCCTTCGAGCGAAGTTCAGTGAAGCGTGATTGTGTTTCTTGCGGTGATAGCGAATCGGTTGTATTGGCCTCCCAGAAGCGGGTCTCACCAATACGATTGAGAAGGCGCATATATCGCTGTAAGTTCATCGTCACACGGATCTCGACCAGGAAATACAGTCAACAAGTTCTCTCTTCTATCGAATAACATGGAACAAAACATGGAAGATTTATTATCAACTCAACAACAATAAAGGACGAAAACTTACCTCCTGGGAAGTGGATGATGGGCCGAGTTACTGAGCTACATCCAGGAAAAGACAGCTTCGTTAGGGTTGTTACTCTGAAAACAAAAAACGGCCTAAAGAAACGACCAGTAAATAAATTATCAATTTTACCACTCCAAGAAAAAGCACAAGAACAACAAGAAGACAAACCGAAACGAAATACTAAGTCAGCGAAAGCAAGTTTTGCATCATTCTGCGCCGCGATTATATTCTTTTTGAGTATAATTATACCTACGCAGTGCGCCTTCAGTATCAAGCCGCTTCTCAACAATCAGTCGCTCTATTTTGATCCTATTTCTAACATTCAATTGATAAAGGACGACTGGAAACTGATCATATATTATGATATGCAACCATTCTGGGAAGGCTATGAAACACTCAATAAATATGTGAAACACATGGATAATATCTGCATAAACTTGGAAGGTGACGGTCACTGTGATGCGCTCCTATTACAGTTACGGCACAGCCTAAACGAACTTGACTATTATAATCATATGTTATTACATAAACAAACAAAGCTCTCCAAACAAACCAAACATCTATAATCGAAGCCGAATATAACATGATTAAAAGAATAGAAGACGTCATGCACAAACATCATAAAATTATAAATCAGCATTTGAATTCACTTGACAACAGTGTTATGAAAATAGAATCAGAAATGAAGAAATCGTTTTATGTAAGCTATTTCATTTCATTATCAATTGTCGCGAACAATCTATTGGTAAATATGAAAAGTATCCAAAACATGCTTATGGACACTATCATCGATACCTACCATGGAAAATTTAATATTCATCTGATAAGTCCTACTCAGCTCAGAAGCGAGCTTAATACAATCTCAGGACAGATACCTAAGGATTTAACGTTACCTATAACGAACATCCAGACAAACTTTCAACAAATATATCAATTCCTACACGCGAAGACCAAATTGACGGATAATTATTTGATATTCGAGATTAGAATACCTCTGGTCAGTAGAGATGCTTATAACCTGTACCACGTTATTCCAATTCCACATCGACAGATCAACAGCACCGTCAGCATAATACCTATCGCCGAGTACATTGCCATTAATTTAGAAAAGGATACTTACATACCCATGACAACCGCAGATTTCAACAAATGTCTCCCTTTACGAATCTGCAGCGCAACAGATCTGTCATGTGAAAGGTCCCATTTACAAGAAAAAATCTGACAACGATTTGTGTTTGAAGAACAAACAAACAAAGCAATGTAAAACAAGCAACTCCGAATGTAGTAACATGTTCATCGAGCTAAATAAATTAAATAATTATCTCTTCATTGTTTACGACAAATGCAGAGTAAACATACTTTGCGGCGATCAAGTTACAACACAACAGCTGAGCGAAGTTGGAATTATTGTACTAGAGCCCGGTTGCGTCATCAAAAACGATGAACTCGCAATATATTCTAATAAACAATTTACAAGCGAAACGAAAACAAAACCTGAAATATTCGCTCCAGAAATTGCTTCAATAAACCATATAATTAACATCCCAATTCCTGAAACAGTAAATCTGACAATGGACACCGAAAACCTGCAGAGAAATATGAGTCGCCTGGGAGAGAAGATCAAGGATATAAAAGCTCAAAATGTCCTTGACGAAAGAATATCTTATCATGATGTACACCATTACGTAGTAATATATGTACTTGTGGGAGTTGCTGTAACGCTAGCTATCATTCTGTGGTACAGACACTATCGTCACGACAAAAACGTCGCAACGATCACACCCACCAGCGCGGCCCAGGCCGTCGTCGCCGAGACAGCACGCTACGCCATTCCGACGCCGCTTTCTTGTCCAACCGCCGCTGCTAGGCCCTCCAGTTCAGCAACGTTCAATAAATTGGATCGAGCTACGTCACCGATTCTTCGAAATAATAATCCATAGTGCAATGAACATTTAACATTTTATAAGTGTTTGAAAAAATAGTGTAGTGCAGTGAGCATTAATAATTTTATAAGTTTGAATTTTATAGTTTTTTGTATACATCGTGTCTAGAGATATATTTTATATTCCTACATTTGTTTCAATATGTTTTAATACTTGTATGCTTAGTTGTTTTATCCTAAGTGCGGGAAGATGTTCGGTCTCAACCGAACAGAAATGTGATGTCATCAATTCCCCGTAATTGCACATTATAATATTATTAATTGTATTAATGTAAGAACAGTACACGTTCGGACAGCAAGCGTTCCGCGTGTGCGAACAAACAAATAAACATCATTTTTAACATTCTATCAGTTTTATCTATCAACCAATCAAACATCCAGTCATCTTATCATCTTAACATAAAAGGTGTTTACAATCCTTAACAACAAGTGTCCTGAGGAGCTCGGTGGAGTAGTGGTTAGTAAACTTTGGCTCTCGATATCGAAAACAAAGCTACCTTCGCTATAGTCAGGCCTTGGACGGGTGACCAAAACTTTGTGATCGAATTCCTCCGTGTTTCGGTAGGCAGTGTCGGCACGTTGTCTCTACCCATCAACCCGCATTGGCCCAGCGCGGTGGTGTTATGACCCCCCCGTACTCCTCGTGTGTTTCTCCATGGGGGAGGCTCGTGACCAGTAGTGGGACGTATATAAGCTAGGGAGGCTGGGACGACGGACGACAAAGTGTCATTGCTTTAAATATATTTTTTTGTGTTTTTTCCTGTATAAAACAATAAATGCCATTGTATATTGTTGTTAGTGAGTACTAAATATTAGATTGTTGAAAATAATTTATGATAACGATGTTCATTCGTTTTAATTTGAGTTTAACTTTAAAACTCGGTGCGCTCGCTTCCAGTCTCGTTAATTTAACGAATACCATCGTATGGTTTTGTCTGAGCGAAGGATCGAACATATATTTTATTTATTACAGATACCAACATGTTGTCAGTTTGTAAGTCGTTTTTATGTTTAATTATAGTTTTCTCATATTATAAGTGAATTGTTAATTCTTATTCAGAAAATAAAAATGAGATTTTAGAGGCGTACAGCAGAAGTATTTCTTAGTTTCATTACACTAATACACATAATGAAAAGGAAACTTTACTTACGTACACGCAGTCGATACCTGCCTAGAGCCTACCGATTACTCACGGTCAGCGTGATGACTTGCAGACGTACGAAAACGCCACTAAGGTGCAAGGTGTACATAGTAAATATAGAAGATGATATTTATGGGAATATAGAGGTAAAGTCCCACATTACGTCATATCATCAACCTTCAGTCGTCTAATAGTGGACATGGGTCCCCTCGATGCTAATGCTAGAACAGTGGTGGTGTGTATATCGAGATACGTGTAGTCGCACTCACCCATGTCTTTGAGGTCAGCCACCAGCCCCTTGCTGTCGTCGGGCGGCGGCAGCGCGCGTAGCTCCAGCGTCAGCGCCGCGTCGCCGGCGCGCGCGCCGCGCAGCCAGGCCAGCGCCCGCGCCGCCTCCTGCGGGCAGTGCCAGCTACAGTGCCGGGGACAGTGCCAGCTACAGTGCCGGGGACAGCGCCTGTCCCCGGCACTGTAAACTGTACTGTGAAATGAACTGTACGGATATCATTGTCGAATTTATACATTTTTCCTTTTCCTTCTTATTTTCTGATTTCACTGCTTTGGTTACAAACATAGATCTTGTTTACAAGAATGTACCCACTTCGAGGTAGAGGGGAGATGATAATAATGTTATATATAAAGAAAACATAAAAGGAGTACTAACTTTATCCCGTTTGTTGGCGGCGAGGAAGGCGGGCGACTCGGGCACGAGTAGGAACGCGACGCAGTGCGCTAGCGACGCGCCCAGGCACCACCACACCACTGTCCTGCGAACACACAGGGTATGGCAGGGAAAAACATTGTTATAACGCCAGCACCAGCGCCGACGACGGGAGGGGGGAGGGCGGGTGGGGGGACACGCACCTGTGGGGCAGGCCGAGGTCGGCGCACACGTACATGAGCAGCAGGCCGGCGTTGTGCGCCAGCACCAGCGCCGACGACGGGAGGGGGGAGGGCGGGTGGGGGGACACGCACCTGTGGGGCAGGCCGAGGTCGGCGCACACGTACATGAGCAGCAGGCCGGCGTTGTGCGCCAGCACCAGCGCCGACGACGGGAGGGGGGAGGGCGGGTGGGGGGACACGCACCTGTGGGGCAGGCCGAGGTCGGCGCACACGTACATGAGCAGCAGGCCGGCGTTGTGCGCCAGCACCAGCGCCGACGACGGGAGGGGGGAGGGCGGGTGGGGGGACACGCACCTGTGGGGCAGGCCGAGGTCGGCGCACACGTACATGAGCAGCAGGCCGGCGTTGTGCGCCAGCACCAGCGCCGACGACGGGAGGGGGGAGGGCGGGTGGGGGGACACGCACCTGTGGGGCAGGCCGAGGTCGGCGCACACGTACATGAGCAGCAGGCCGGCGTTGTGCGCCAGCACCAGCGCCGACGACGGGAGGGGGGAGGGCGGGTGGGGGGACACGCACCTGTGGGGCAGGCCGAGGTCGGCGCACACGTACATGAGCAGCAGGCCGGCGTTGTGCGCCAGCACCAGCGCCGACGACGGGAGGGGGGAGGGCGGGTGGGGGGACACGCACCTGTGGGGCAGGCCGAGGTCGGCGCACACGTACATGAGCAGCAGGCCGGCGTTGTGCGCCAGCACCAGCGCCGACGACGGGAGGGGGGAGGGCGGGTGGGGGGACACGCACCTGTGGGGCAGGCCGAGGTCGGCGCACACGTACATGAGCAGCAGGCCGGCGTTGTGCGCCAGCACCAGCGCCGACGACGGGAGGGGGGAGGGCGGGTGGGGGGACACGCACCTGTGGGGCAGGCCGAGGTCGGCGCACACGTACATGAGCAGCAGGCCGGCGTTGTGCGCCAGCACCAGCGCCGACGACGGGAGGGGGGAGGGCGGGTGGGGGGACACGCACCTGTGGGGCAGGCCGAGGTCGGCGCACACGTACATGAGCAGCAGGCCGGCGTTGTGCGCCAGCACCAGCGCCGACGACGGGAGGGGGGAGGGCGGGTGGGGGGACACGCACCTGTGGGGCAGGCCGAGGTCGGCGCACACGTACATGAGCAGCAGGCCGGCGTTGTGCGCCAGCACCAGCGCCGACGACGGGAGGGGGGAGGGCGGGTGGGGGGACACGCACCTGTGGGGCAGGCCGAGGTCGGCGCACACGTACATGAGCAGCAGGCCGGCGTTGTGCGCCAGCACCAGCGCCAACGACGGGAGGGGGGAGGGCGGGTGGGGGGACACGCACCTGTGGGGCAGGCCGAGGTCGGCGCACACGTACATGAGCAGCAGGCCGGCGTTGTGCGCCAGCACCAGCGCCGACGACGGGAGGGGGGAGGGCGGGTGGGGGGACACGCACCTGTGGGGCAGGCCGAGGTCGGCGCACACGTACATGAGCAGCAGGCCGGCGTTGTGCGCCAGCACCAGCGCCGACGACGGGAGGGGGGAGGGCGGGTGGGGGGACACGCACCTGTGGGGCAGGCCGAGGTCGGCGCACACGTACATGAGCAGCAGGCCGGCGTTGTGCGCCAGCACCAGCGCCGACGACGGGAGGGGGGAGGGCGGGTGGGGGGACACGCACCTGTGGGGCAGGCCGAGGTCGGCGCACACGTACATGAGCAGCAGGCCGGCGTTGTGCGCCAGCACCAGCGCCGACGACGCCGCGCCGCGCACGCGCCCGGAACACATCTGCGGGGAGGTGCACTGTGGACTCAATACGACCGAACCAGGCTGACACACAAGCATCGATTCTTGCTTCAACACCAGTTAGTTAATTCATAAAAAAAAGAGAAAGAGAGATCATTCAGTTTGTCTATCTATCTACACCGTGATCATCATTAGTTTATTTCATACAGGCGTTTCTACATGACAAACGTATTGGCGGTATGACTACCAGACGAGTAATGTGGAGTGACGGGTAGACACAATTACAATAGCAGTTGTGAGCGGGTCCGACGGCCGGAGGAAGTTAATTACTAAGTTGGGTCAGACACCATGGAGACGAACCATGGCTATGAGTATTGACAGATGACATAGAGTTCCTGACCTCCCTGGCGACGAGCGGCGGGATGGAGTAGGCGCCGGCGCCGCCGAGGCCGGCCGCCGCGCGCGCCGCCGCCAGCCGCCAGCCGCCGCCCGCCAGCTTCAGCGACCAGCACACCTGCCGCGTGACACACACCTCTAATCACTACATGATCGCAAAAATATAAAACAAGGCGAATATCCGATCTATCCGAATATCAGAACTGGTGTCGCGTGATGTAGGAGTGGTTCACAACCACTCCTACATCGCGCGACCTTATTGTCCGAGACAATGTGCTGAGAGTGAATGTAAACGGAGACCAAGGAAACGGTGGATTGAATGTGTGAGGCGTGACACGAGAAGATAAGAAGTGCATGCTGAATTAACGAGTATAAGATGAAACTCCACACCCCCCTGACCCCTCATTTTCAACATTCGGTTCAAAGAATGGACTCGGAAAGTCATCTCATGTCGCTCTGATTCGTCGCATTTTCGTCTGGATCCCCATGGGGGCAGAAGTTTTTCTGCTCGGTTTGGTTGGTGGTAGTGCTTCTTACCCCGCCTGGCTAGCTACCACCATCTTACCTAAATAAGCTTTTAGAATAATACAAAAAATATGTATTTAGATAGGCTCAGTAGCTCTTGGACTAATATAATACAAATAATACTATAGTTACTCGGTCCGGTAAAAAGGTTTTCCGGGATGAAGATTATAGAATGGCGGAAAGAAATCGGATGTAGTGCGTAAATTACGATAGAAATAGTTCTATGGCTACTACGGGACAAATTTTCACGGGATCGGATCGGACGTAGTTGAAGTAGTATGAGATTCCTATAGATGATATTTATATACGGAAGCTATGCTGTTCTGTTCTAGCCCCATTAATGTTGATAATACACGTGACTGTACTTAAATAATTCGTAGAAAATCAAGCAATGCGCGCGGTAAGTGCAAACGTAGGATCCGCGTGCATCTCTCGTACTACGGCCATAGTAACCGAGAGGTTGGAATGTCGGTGGAGGGTCAAAGAAGAAAATAAGGGGGAAGGAGAGAAAAAGAGCAGGAAGAAAAAGAAGGACTTACCACGAAACAGAGCGAGGTAGCAATAGTAGCAAACTTCCTGCCTAAGCGCAGGGCGGCGGCGCTGAGCGGCACGCCCACCAGCGAGGCGAGGAAGGTGGTGGCGGCCGCCGCCACCACGCGCCGCCCGTCCTCCGCCCCCGCCTCCGCCTCCGCGCCGCCCCCGCGCCCATGCTCGCCGCTCACCAGCGACACCCAGCCCATGGCCAGGCCGAGAGAAACTGTGGGCACGTGGACTGGAACACAGATGGAGCTGTTTCGTAACTTTTCTTCACGAGCATCATCGGCTATAATTAATACTACATTTAATCCTCGAAGAGGAACATTGGCAGTGGCGATGTAACTTTTTCCAAAATAATATTTTGTTGATGACAAAATAGCTCACTAAAAATAGCAAGAAATTTCATTGTATTTGGGTCATTTAAAATTATAATTATTAATGCTAGTGTTGCAAAGTTTTGAAAGTGACTTGTACCTATAATATAATAGAGTGATTTAAAGGTATCGCCATATTAGATGTTGAGTTTGAGTCCCAGACAGTGTCGATGTCCGTGTAATAAATACATTTATTTATTATTTATTTATTTAATCTTTATGTACGACGTACAAAGGCGGACTTAACAACAATAATTTGTATTTCCACACTTTCATCACTTTTGACAAGAAAATCATAATTAAAAATTTAGGTAGTTAGGTAGCTATCTAAAGTAAGATTACCTTAAAAAACAAAGCAATAGTTAATTTGATTGGTTTGTGGTCGCAGAAGTATTTTCTTATCTGATAGATCGGGTAACTATTGGCTACCAGTAGGTTTGTAGCTAAGAGGGCCATTTCACCACATAGCTACTATCCAACAGCACACATAACCAGAATTAATAAAAAACTAGCTTTTGCCCGCGAATTCGTCCGCGTAAAATAGCCTTCCTCAATAAATAGGCTATTCAACACTGAATGAAATTTTCAGAAGCCTCAATTGGTGGAATTGAAAATTTACTCCTACTCTATTATTAGAAGCAAAGTACATAGTAGCGTAATTTTGTCCTTCATTTTTCTGGGAGGCGTTATTTAATTGTTTTTAACTATCACTCGCATGGCACCCGTTCCCATGAGAATATCTGGATAAAAGGTAGGCTATGTCCTTTCTCAGGCTCTAGTTTATCTGTGTACGAAATTTCGGTTAAATTGGGTCAGTAGTTTGGACGTGAAAGCGAAACAGACAGACAGAGTAACTTCCGCATTTATAATATTAGTATGGATTATCTGTTAGATAATTTGTAAGGTGGTGAAACCGGTCGTATGTATATTTATCTCCTAATTGTAAGCAATTAGTTAAGGTGTTATCTATCTATTCCTGACGGCGCAGGTAGAGGTGCCAAAATTCTGACTATCACCTTATAGATGGCGTTAACGACCTGTCTATGTACTAATATGCTGTTTTACAGAGTCTCCTTAACACAGTTCGATTTTATTGCTAATGTTGTGGGACTTGTAAGCAGCCATAAAAGTAAACAGTCACTCTAGGTGATGAATTAGTCTTTAGTGCCCGCGACGTCGTTCGTGCGACTATTGATTTAACGCCGAAATTTTTGTGTTTGTTAACACTGCATTGTTTTTTTACAAAGTGCTCAACATTATTCCTACCTATTATTAGCAAAATGTAGATTGTTGATGACTTATTAAAATAATGAAAATAACATGTCTTGTCAGTGTCATATGATTAATTGATTAATTGTTCTCATAGTGATACATCTCTGTTGTCGTGTCATTATTTTACAATGCTGAGAAATTTTAAAATTCGAAATGAAATTACATTTTGACGGAATATGTCACATAATACTCGGTCGAGGAGATATTGAAAACCACGGACACCCGCGCCTCCCGCGCACTCATTCCCATGGGAATATCGAAATAAAAAGTAGCCTATGTCCTTTTTCATGCTCTAGACTATCTGTTACCTAATTTGAACTGGAGCGGTTCAGTAGTTTTGACGTGAAAGCAATACAGAGTTACTTTCGCATTTATAATATTAGTGTGGATTGTATTCTGTAGCAAAAACAACAGACGCGTCATCTGTACAATGTGGGTACTGTGCCGGACTCCTATGCCGCACGCGCGTTAACGAATAAAAAAATGTTTGAAATAAAAATATATTTTTAAGAAATCCAAATGGAGGAGCACAGGCTTGATGCGAACGACGCACTGCGCGCGGCACGGCGCCGGCGCCGCTATACATAAGCGTTTTATGAAGATTAGGATTATTTTCAATATACGAAGTTAATTAGTGGCAACACCATTATTGAATAGCTTCCAAATCAGACAGACGACACCTTAGTGGTCGAGTACCTTGAATCTGCAAGGCGTCGCCTTTTCGGGAGGTTCTAGGTTCTTTGGGCAAATGTTTGCGTGATGGATACAGGCATTTCTTCTACTAAACAAAAATAAACACCCAAGAGTGTTTATTTTTGTTTAAATATGACAGGCAAGCTCTTGGCCTTCATCTCACCTAGATGGTAAGTGACGATAAGGCCGACGATGGAAGCGAGCTTCAACTGTATTCCTCAACAACTGAGGAACTGGCTATCTTAATTCTACATGCCGGAAGACAACAATGCTTATAACATTGTTATTATTATGGCGACAGATTTAGGTAAAACGGTGGAAGGGTAGCTAACCAGACGGGCTTAGAAGCACTACCACCAACCAAACCGTGCAGAAAAATTCCTGTCCCTTGGGGAATCGAATCCCAGACCTCGCGATCAACACCCGGTGGTGTCAACCACTAGACCGGAGAGGCGGTTAATTAAGGCATTGTATATATTCTGGATATTTCAATATCTGTTCTGGATATTTATCTATTAAATATTTATCCGTCATCTAGTATCCGCAACACAAGTAGCATTAGTTGCTTAACATGGGCTAGTTGATGGGTGTGAACGTCTGAAGATATTTATTCATTAAATCCCCACAGTAGACAGGTACTCACTCAGGAAGACCACCAGCAGCTGCCGCGCGAGCCCGAGCGCGCGCCCCGAGACCGGCAGCATGCTTGCGAGCGCCGCACACGACCACCACTAATTGACAACTTTGGTCTGTTACCACCAGTAGAATCACTTTGTATTGTCATTAACACTCCAGTTTTGAAGCTTGGTAACGTATTCGATGGAACTGCCATATATGATGCAGACAGAAGGCGGGACTGTGTATGCAGCATGCGTGCTCGCAGCGCCGAGCCCGATGAGACTGCACGCGTGTGCAGGCGCAACGCCTTAAACACTGCGTGCGCTGACGACACACGCGCGTTGTGACGTCATTCGCGTTGTTATCGCAAAAAATTGCGCTTCCGATTTTCCTTTTCTTGACCTTTTCTGACAAATATAGGGATTTCGATTAAGTAGTAGAGTATAACATATTGAAGTATGGATATTGGTCCGATGAAGATTGTGTTATGTTCAGTTTGAAGGACTAATTACATACAACGAAATAAGATATATTTGACGACCTCCGTGGTCGAGTGGTCTGTACGCCGGTCTCAAGGCGTCGCCATCTCGAGAGGTTCTGGTTTTTAGTCTAAGCTGTTAAAGTTGTGAAACTTGATTCTTAAAATGTAGCACAGAAATATCAGTCTGATTTTAATGAAAATTTATTTGGTGTCCTAAAAGGGAGTGTGCTCTGTCCTATTCTCTTCGTAACTTTTATAAATAATATTCCTGACCTGACAAAGCATCGCTGCATCTTATTCGCAGATGATATTTCTATTATAGTGACAACTAATAAAAACTTGACATTGAATAATCATATAAATGACATTAATCATACATTAAATATAATTATTAATTGGTTGAATAATAATTTATTTAATAATATTGGTAGAACTAATTTTATAAACTTTAATGATATAACGCATCAAACATTAAATATCTATATATTATCAGGGACTAAGACTAAATGGTACCAATGTAACAAAATCCCCAGGTGTAGATCTTGATAAAGAATTTAGATTGGAAACAACAAATTGAAAAAGAAGGATGCAATGAAATAAACAGCTTATGCCTTGTACAAACTAACTGAAGTAGCATCCAAAAGTGCTGCCCTAGAAGCATACCTTGCTTACATAGAATCAATTGTACGGTATGGTCTTATCATTTGGGGAAATAGCACTGACATGAATAAGGCGTTTATCGCACCTGAAAAATGCAACATGTGGTACAGCGCAAGATGAATGAACCATGCGCATCATTGTTTCGTTCTTTAAACGTTTTATCTGTGCCTTGTATGTACATTTTCAAATTTCAAAATTTGTTAAGCTAAGAAATCTATCCTAGAAACACTAGGAACAGAAATAGGTTGGTGACCTGCTCTGTTCCCACAAGTGCTCGTTATCAAAAAAACTGCTACTGGAATGTGCTTTATTATTTACAATCGTGTGGCTGGGAGTATGATGGAACTTATATTAAGAGATTCTCAAGTGGTTTATTTAATTGGATTATCTCACACACTTTTTTTTTTGGAGTTCAAAAATTTTTAGGAAACCAAGACGTTAGAATGTTGTTTATCATGGTAGTTTTGGTTAAGTATTTTGTCGTTTAACTAAAAGTGTTTAAAAATTTTAGATTTTAACAATTTATGAAACTTTTGAAATATTAGTGTAATATAATTTTAATTTCCATGCCACCGTTGTCGGTGGAATGAAAGGAGCTCTATTTTTATATAAGAAACTGTAATATGTACCTCGGTCAGGTGCAAATAAATGATATTCTATTCTATCCTTCCTGTCAAAGCGATTTTTGTCCTGTAGTAGGTATAGAGTCAGAAACGCATAATTTCGTCAAACATGAATTATGCATAAATCCTAATTGATCTACGGTCAGTGTGTAGGTAAATTTATCACATACACTGCGACCACAATCATTATTATTGCAACTCTCTTTTCCTCATCTGAGTGGACATTTTCAGCGTTAAAGAGCATTGTTTTAGGGTGGTTTCAGACTTAACACCTTCAAAAATGACTAAAAGTGAATTAATTTTGAGAAAAAATACAATGAAACAATGCAACCAAACTTACTTCTTATCTTATTACAAGGTCATCTCATGAATTTCGATTTAATTTCAAACAAAAGGAGTTTGAAATTTTATGCAACGGCGAAAAAAACACCGTTAGATTTTAAATTGAAAATATCAACTTTATTGTACTCCATTTTATTCTTGACCAGTCATATCAATAAAATAAATACCAAAATAATTATGTACGCGAACATCTTAACACTGCAAGGTATACCAACGCTAGTCTGTAATCGGCCTCACACCGCCGCATCACTTACGCGTGCGCCGGCGCATATACCGCCTCATTACGAGTACATTACATATTGGGTATTTTCTCGCAACATATCTTTACATCTTCAATGGATAACATTTTCAAACACAACCACAAATAAAACAATAGTTTAATCATGTTGTTTATTTGTAACAGTTGTGAAAAGGATTTATATGACGGACTTGAAGGAATGTTCCTAATAACTTATAGACGAAGAATAAGTACTTAGTTGTTTTTCACCTTTGCCTCATAATAGTAATTCAGCTCCGTCATAATAATTTGAGTTACAGCTTCATAAAAATTATAGGTATTATTGTTTCTGTGGGCCTCATTACAGACTGTGAAATAATATAGGTACATTAATTATTCAGCATTATTGCTTTTTTCCGCGTAGGTAGATTGATCGTAATGATTATTCTCCAAGTGTACTTTATTCTTATTCTATGTAAACACTGTACACGGAGTTTTCGTCTCGATATTGTATTAGCATCCTTAAATTAGTCATAAATTCTGGCCTTTAATATTTAAAAAATACTTAAGTGTTGTTAATTATTTAAAAAACTTGCTGTTTCCAGCGACTTCGTCCGCGGTTGCTATGGTTTTTTGACTATCCCACGGAAACCCTTTAATTTTCCCTTTAATAAGCCCATACAAACAGACAAACAGACATAGAAACAAAATAAGTAAAAATAATATTTTATTTTGTATTTTCACGGTTTTTACATCCCCTGACTTGGTTTTAAGCATTGTTTTCTATGTACAGACATTCGACTTGTACAGTTTTATTATATGTATAGATATACAATGCATACAACCTTAGCATGATAGGCCAAATGCGTGCATGCTTGTAAGCCAGCATGACCGACACACGAAATGATAAAAAAGTCATCGCGATCAAAGTTTTTTGTAGGTTTTTTGTAAGAATGTTTTTGTTAAAAGTTTAATACAATGAAACTGTAGAGGTCGAATGTCTGTACATAGAAAATAAATGCTTAAAGTCAAGGGGATGTAAGAAATATGTATACACTTTTGACTGTTAGTGGCTCTTATTAGGGGGGAATAAAGACTGTCACCGGTCAAATGTTAATACATATTTTTGCACGTGACTGTACCAACATAATCTAATGAGGAATTTTGTATTTTTTTATGTTATATGCTTTTGACTGTACTTGAGGAATATAGGCTTATCAATACATTCGTCCTCAGTCTATATAAGTCCCACTGCTGGGCACAGTTCTTCCTCATGGAGAAACATAGAAACAATCGCAATAGCGACCGGCAACAATGGCTTAATGTGCCTTCCGAAGCACGGAGGAGTTCGAAATCACAAAGTTTTGGTTACCCATCCAAGGACAGACCAAGGCGAAAGTTGTTTTCGATATCGAGAGCCAAAGCGTACTTACCAGTACGCCTCCGAGCTCATCAATGCGTGTTCTAATTGGCAATTGTTCGCAAGGGTTTTCCGAGGATCAAAATCATAGTTTTCCTATATGAAGGAAAATTGTGTCTTTTGTACGTTATTTGCATAATAATAGGAAGATCACGAAATATGTGTCACGAGCAAGTAATAAATTAATAGCATATAAGACATCGGCGGGTTTTAACATGTGTACCCTATAATGTTTACATACACTGTATTTATACACAATAAGTAGCTTACCAACATGTGTTCTGGCTATGTGGCTATTAAACTAAGCTAAAATAACTTAAAATTATGCCATTATCCCCAAAGGAATAGGTAGTTGTGTTGCCAGCTTATATTATATATTATTAACGTAACAGGTTGCCTTTACTTGTTGGCAGATTGTACTTAAATATTAGAAATAAACTCAGAGAGAAACTGATAGTGTTCGTAATATAAACATCCGTCTCCACCAGGCCTCGAATCCTGCACCTCAGTCACAAAACAAATAAATCTTCAATTACAAATAATGCCCTTGTTAAAACCAGCTTGAAGCACACAGCCACTAAGGTCGTCGAGTATGCCGCGCATCAGGGTACACGGAAAACCAGGACCAATTAATTTATTTTGACAAATGCTTTATTTTGGGAAAAAGGATTAAGTCCGAACAAAATTATGTCCTGATTTTAATATCGTCATGTAACTATAAATACTTTTATCCGTTTGCATAAAATAACAAAAGAAAGTACCTAGTTGATTAAGTAAGTTTTTCAAAGGTTCATATGAGATGCGCAACTTGCATTTTTTTTATAAACAGCTCAACAAATGACTCCACAAAATTAAAAAAAAAAACAAAATTTTATATCGTTTATTCAATTTAGATGCGTCTTTGCACATGCTTATGAACGTCAAAAGCAGTTTACAAATATTCGTGAAAGCGATAAACTACGCCATCCGTTCACAAAACTACCAGGAGGCCTGAGTTGTTGGTTCTGAGAAGAACGGGCAAGAAACTCAGCAAGTTTCTATCCTCCCTTTACATTGTTTTTCTTTTTTAAAATGTCATAAACTACAACGTCATTGAAGTTTTAGAAGAAAAAATAAATAAATATATGTGTTATAAATTCAGCAGTTTACCACATTTTTCATTACAAATGCAAGTAGTCTAAAATATTACATTAATAAAATAAAATTAAGAAATTGAAAACGTAGTATATACAAAACCAGGATAGGTTCACCACTTCACCACTTGCCGTACCATACAGTCCCAAAGAAAACTTCATTGATTACGCCAATTCTACAAATCAGACAGGCATGAGTACATTACCTGATGATAAGCAGTAGAGGAGTCCATATGTGAAGATAGCTAGAGCAGCATACTGACATACTAGCCCTAGCCACCCTCACCTTGCCGGCACAAAAAATGCTTTTTCACGCCTCTTTTGAAAGAACCCATATTGTAAGAAGGAGGGAATACGTGTGCCGTAAGGAACTCCACGCTCTAGCTGCGCGACAGAGAAAGGAGTCACGAAATCTCTTAGTGCGCAAAGTAGACGTAGCGACAGTGAAAGAGTGACTCCGTAGACCAGCACGCGTACTCTTGTGTCGGAAAGGAGAAAGAGGGATAAGGTCATAGAGTTCTTCAGAGCTCTCTCCATGGTATAAACGATAAAAGGCGCTAAGCGACGCTATGTCGCGACGCAATTGCAGAGATTCTAGGGTGTTCGTTACCTCTGCATCGCCAATAATACGCATAGCGTTACTCTCTTCACTGCTCAAAAAAAGTCCTAAGAATCATAGTTAATATAGAAATGACCGATACACGTAGACCATATTTCATCAGGCACAACATCTTGACACTTCCAAGCATATACATTCTCGAAACCTTTAAATTTGTTCGAAAACACCCAGAGCTTTATACCAAACGAGATCAACTAAAAATGTCTTACTCACTTAGGGCTACACGTAAAAACAAATAAGTGCTTCCGACCTCGAGCCTAAATATACATTCGTCGGGCCCTTTATCTATGACCAGTAAAATTTATAATAATATACCAGAATATATAAAAAATGAAAGTAATGATAAGAAGAGTATAAGGCTATTAAAAGAACTATTAATTAGAAAATGTTATTACACTTTAAATGATTACATGAATCATATTTAAATAAATATAGATAAACCAAACAGTAAAATACAAATACATACAATTAATATTAAATATAAATTGTTAATGAATAATTAAATTACAAACTATCACATTGTGAACCTCTCCATTGTTGTGGTGCCCGACAGGGTTCATGGTGATCCAAATTATATTTTGTAAGACCTTGTACACACTATGAAATACAATAAATGATTGAGTATTGAGTAGCGCGACGCTGCAATCTGGAAAAACCCAGAGAGAACAGATGTGGGATGTGGTTTAGAATATTAGTGGCAAAAAGTGTATATAGGTATTTCACTGTAAATTCTATGGCTAAATATTGCTATTTGTTCTTAGTAGGGGTGATTTTTTCAAGCATTGGAAATATCGTTTATATCATTCATATTTAATCATTTTACTTGATTTTCCGAATAAAAAAGTAAAAAACGGAACAAAAGTTATCTAATATTTAGCGAAGCTCTAGCGTGGTGCTGGCCGCAGCACCCACAACTTTCTAACTATTTTGGGGTACATACATGCATAATGAAAATGCATTTTTATATTTTTATAATAAAATACGCAGGCGTCTTAATATAATATTTTGTTCGTATTAATTAATTAAATAAATAAACATTCATTTATGTCTTGCTAAGCCGAAATAAACGGTATTATCCATACTCAAAAATTTCACCCCTACTAAATTCAAATAGCAATATCGGATATTAAGCCATGGAATTCGATAGTGATATATTTACACAATTAACCCCACTATATGTCACTTATATTCTTAACCGCGTCCCCTTATGTTCACTGTCGGTTTTTTTCGCATTCTCCTGAAGTTTCAATGTGTGTATGATCAGCATTGCTATTTTAAAACTACAGACGCAAAATTAGTTGTTTTTGAGCAATAGCATCTGGACCTCTTTAGGGCAGCATCGCCACCATCAATTACACTACCTACTGAAGATGTGGACATCAGCGATTGACTTAGGGTGACGCGCCGGCTATAGCCTTATATTTTTTCGCTTGATCCTTCATTGCTCCTTTTCCTAGATTTTATACATTTCCGGTTACCTATATTGCTGCCCAAATTATTATTCTGCTGATTAAATAGTTTTTTTTTCTGCCCAAATAATTATATTGCTGAGAATGTATTTGTATGCTGCCCAAATGATATTTCGGCTGACGTTTATGTTGCTGACCGAGTAATTAAATGGCTGCCCAATTAATAATAATAAATATAAATAATCCCATTTGAATCTAATAATGCTTAAAACCTTTAACTACATTAGTTCTATTTCTTTTAATAGATTTCATGCCACAATCATTGTATAAGCCAGTGCGGTAGTGTTTGCGTGTCGTTGCTAGGTAACCGCGTATATCGATACTTCCACAGTCAATTGGCAGTTGCTCTGTGCAGCCGGATCCTGCAGCAGGGAACTAACTCTGTGCGCCACACACCTGACGCTACACCACTCCTGAACCAATCAATCACACTGAGGATCAGACGCCGATGGTAACATGAGTGATGAGTTTTAGCTCTTAATTTCAAGGTTAGTGATACTATTATAGCCTTATAACAAAATACGCATTAGAGTAATTAGGATAACATGATAATGCGAGTATATCTGGTGTAGGATATTAGTGTGATCATCATCAGCCCACGCCCGCCCACGCCCGCCCACGCCCGCCCCACAGGCTTCCTCTAATGCACGCACCCGCTGTCGATTTTTCTCACCCGGTCAACTCCAGCCAACCGACGAATATCGTCATCCCATCTTGTAGTGCCATCAGTGTTGTTTTGGTGCTATTTAATGTGCCCGGTGCATGGCAACAGGATCCCGTTACATGGGGACCTAACGCAACCTGTGCGTGTTTACACCACTGCCTACCCCTTCGGGGATAAAGGCTATTATGATATTTTGTCGTTGTTGTTAAATATTGAGTTAGTTAATTACTCACATGTCGCTGCGAGATGTCGCTAGAAACAGGCAGCGCAGGTCTGATGGCGTGGAGATCCACGACGAAGCCTGTGTCCAGCAGGCGCGCCATCGGCCGAGTGTGTTTTCTGCATTTGAAGAATTATACAGTATATTACTAATACTATAGGAAAATATGTGAATTAAAAATCTAAACTAAAGATAAAAGTCAGAGAAAAATGTATGTATAGTCACAAGATACACCTTTTCCGATGTAATTTACAAATGGAAGTAATTAATTGGGCAGCCATTCAATTATATTTTGTTCAGCAACAGAAAGATCAGTCGAAAAATTATTTAAGCAGCAAACAAATATTTTGTCAGCAATATAATTATTCCGGTGGCAAAAAAAATATTTGGAGAGCAAAATCATTATTTGGTCAACAGAATAATTATTTGGCCAGTAGAATAATTAATTGGGCACCAACATGACCATTTGGGCAGTAATATGCATGTTACCGAGAATCCTAGATTTTGTTCAATGTAGGAAAATTATAAAGGATCAATTCCTAAAAAATGTCTAGGTCAAGGTTATTTTTTTATGACCCATAAAAACAATATTTGAGTCCTCAAAACATAATTATATTACAATACATACCTATTAAATTTGGCTACAGAGAAAACATTAAAGCTGCTGCCCAATTACCTATTTTGCTGACAAATTAAAAATATATGTTGCCCACAAGTTGCTGACAAAGTAGTTATTTTAGCTGATCAATTGTATTTTTTGCTGACCAAAATTAGAATATTTTGATAACCGTTAAATAACACCAATTTACAAACAACAACAACAAACATATCATCAGGCCTTTTTCCCCGAAGGGGTAGGCAGAGGTGTTACCACCCCCATTTCGCCAGATGTGTTAAGTCCCCATGTAATAAAATGATGAAATCTAAAAGATGCAATTAATCGCAACGCAACGATGCAGCGATGAAATTTAATAGATAATTTATGTAATCTATCCATAAAGTCATTACCCATAAAGTGCTCACAAGCTCTTAAGCTTCCTATGGGCCGTTATTAATGATTTATTAATAATAAATGATGTGATCTAGTCTTAAGTGGCTATTAAATAGAGTACACATTTATGAGCAAATCACAGACAAGGAGCCGAAGCCCCGGACATCGAATTTAATACGTTTGGATAGAGTCATTTATATTGATTGAATAGATGCAATATAGCACAAATCGCCTTTTAAGTCCTTCTAGCTTCGAGGTTGTACTGTATGATTAATAAATTATTAAAATAGAAATTAAATAATAATACTCCTCATGTGTTTTTCCATGAGGAAGGCCTGTGCCTAGCAGTGGGACATATTGGCCGAGGATGTAGGCCCATCCTCAGAGAGTGTATGGAAATGCGTGGTACGATGATAATAATTATTGCCGTACCGTGATTCTCTCGCTCGTGGAGACAGCCGCATAGAGACAAAGTGCAAAAACAGTCTTCTTAATGATATCGTGATTGTTGTGCATTAGTTGTTTAGCAGTGAGCACCTCCGCCATGGGCCTGCTAGACAAGCTGTCGCTGTGGCTGGGGCGCGGGCGCGCGGAGGTGACGGTGCTGGTGCTGGGGCTGGACCACAGCGGCAAGACCACGCTGCTGCGAGCGCTGCGGCCCGGCGACCACCAGCCGCACCACGACCACGCCACGCCACGGGAACACTTCACCAGTAAGGCAACCAGCCCAGGTAACACTTCACCAGTTAGACATCCAGCCCAGGTAACACCTCACCAGTAAGAAATCCAGCCCAGGGAACACTGCACCAGTTAGGCAGCCAGCCCAGGGAACACTTCATCAGAAAGACAGCCAGCCCAGGGAACATTCCACCAGTGAGACAGCCAGGTTAAGGAACACTTCACTAGTGAGACAGCCATCCCTAAAAACACTTCACCAGTGAGACAGTCAGCCCAGGGAATACTTCACTAGTAAAGCAGCTAGCCCAGGGAACATTTCACCAGTAAATCAGCCAGCCCAAGGAACACTTTACCAGTGAGACAAAGATACCAGTCGCGATACGGCCCAAATACACCGCCACAACATAAAATAGTGACAACGAAGGCCAGCATGAGTGAGAATGTCGGATAAAGTAGGAAGCTCATCAGTACACTCGTCGAGGTAGATATAAACATTAGGACTACTCTGGTAAGACGCTCCAAGACCGTAAGGCTTCTCTTATTTAAAAAAAAAATTAATATCGTTCCTCTTTAAAGTCTCTGGTATTCCGAATTTTCTTCTACTTCGGCTAACACGTCATAACAGCTCGACAAAATGACATCACATCGTCGAAAATTGTGTTACTATAATATTTTTTACACGCTACATTTTTTACAGTTTAACTCACATTGCTTGTATGTTTGGATGGAATTTTGTTTTAAATAGCTAAAATATTATAAATATGATATTATAATTATATTCGTTTAAAAATGTTTGCATTAAATAAACGCTAGCGTGTTGCTGGCTGATAGAGTTGCTGCCTCATTGGCGATGGCGCTCGGCGCTAGGAGCTATCTCTGATTTTCCACGTGACGGGCGACGCGGCGACGTAGAGGTGTATAACGGCGGTGTTTACTCCCGCCAGAGCAGGTCACTTGAAATAGGTTGGGTACAAAGGCAGCACACACAGGCGACTAGTTTAGAAGATATAGGTACTCGTATTGTGGCATTGTGCTCCATAATTGTCGGTGATGTTCTGTCCAGAAAACACCACCGAATTTCAAAACATGCATTGACTCACTAATTTGACATTTCATCAAAAGTTGAATTAAGTAATTTGAACAAGTTTTGTGTTAATTTCTTGTCCTTTCTCGACATTAATTTTAATTTGATCGTTTCATCTTTTTAGTAGTAATAGATGTGTTTCTTTTTTAGATTTGTGGTATGTTTCAAAGGAAGAGAAACAAAGCTAAAATATACAGTATTTGTTACAGGTGGCGGCGTATCGTTCTGCGCGTGGGACGCATCAGGCGCAGCGCGACACCGCGCGCTGTGGGAGCGGCACTACGGCGCCGCGCACGCGCTCATCTACGTGGTGGACGCGGCCGACCACCTGCGGCTCGGTAGTGACACTGCTGCTCCGACACTACACCACACCACACATACACTACACGCTGTGGGAGCGGCACTACGGCGCCGCGCACGCGCTCATCTACGTGGTGGACGCGGCCGACCACCTGCGGCTCGGTACTGACACTGCTGCCCCGACACTACACCACACCACACATACACTACACGCTGTGGGAGCGGCACTACGGCGCCGCGCACGCGCTCATCTACGTGGTGGACGCGGCCGACCACCTGCGGCTCGGTACTGACACTGCTGCTCCGACACTACACCACACCACACATACACTACACGCTGTGGGAGCGGCACTACGGCGCCGCGCACGCGCTCATCTACGTGGTGGACGCGGCCGACCACCTGCGGCTCGGTACTGACACTGCTGCTCCGACACTACACCACACCACACATACACTACACGCTGTGGGAGCGGCACTACGGCGTCGCGCACGCGCTCATCTACGTGGTGGACGCGGCCGACCACCTGCGGCTCGGTACTGACACTGCTGCTCCGACACTACACCACACCACACATACACTACACGCTGTGGGAGCGGCACTACGGCGCCGCGCACGCGCTCATCTACGTGGTGGACGCGGCCGACCACCTGCGGCTCGGTACTGACACTGCTGCTCCGACACTACACCACACCACACATACACTACACGCTGTGGGAGCGGCACTACGGCGCCGCGCACGCGCTTATCTACGTGGTGGACGCGGCCGACCACCTGCGGCTCGGTACTGACACTGCTGCTCCGACACTACACCACACCACACATACACTACACGCTGTGGGAGCGGCACTACGGCGTCGCGCACGCGCTCATCTACGTGGTGGACGCGGCCGACCACCTGCGGCTCGGTACTGACACTGCTGCTCCGACACTACACCACACCACACATACACTACACGCTGTGGGAGCGGCACTACGGCGCCGCGCACGCGCTCATCTACGTGGTGGACGCGGCCGACCACCTGCGGCTTGGTACTGACACTGCTGCTCCGACACTACACCACACCACACATACACTACACGCTGTGGGAGCGGCACTACGGCGCCGCGCACGCGCTCATCTACGTGGTGGACGCGGCCGACCACCTGCGGCTTGGTACTGACACTGCTGCTCCGACACTACACCACACCACACATACACTACACGCTGTGGGAGCGGCACTACGGCGCCGCGCACGCGCTCATCTACGTAGTGGACGCGGCCGACCACCTGCGGCTCGGTACTGACACTGCTGCTCCGACACTACACCACACCACACATACACTACACGCTGTGGGAGCGGCACTACGGCGCCGCGCACGCGCTCATCTAAGTGGTGGACGCGGCCGACCACCTGCGGCTCGGTACTGACACTGCTGCTCCGACACTACACCACACCACACATACACTACACGCTGTGGGAGCGGCACTACGGCGCCGCGCACGCGCTTATCTACGTGGTGGACGCGGCCGACCACCTGCGGCTCGGTACTGACACTGCTGCTCCGACACTACACCACACCACACATACACTACACGCTGTGGGAGCGGCACTACGGCGCCGCGCACGCGCTCATCTACGTGGTGGACGCGGCCGACCACCTGCGGCTCGGTACTGACACTGCTGCTCCGACACTACACCACACCACACATACACTACACGCTGTGGGAGCGGCACTACGGCGTCGCGCACGCGCTCATCTACGTGGTGGACGCGGCCGACCACCTGCGGCTCGGTACTGACACTGCTGCTCCGACACTACACCACACCACACATACACTACACGCTGTGGGAGCGGCACTACGGCGCCGCGCACGCGCTCATCTACGTGGTGGACGCGGCCGACCACCTGCGGCTTGGTACTGACACTGCTGCTCCGACACTACACCACACCACACATACACTACACGCTGTGGGAGCGGCACTACGGCGCCGCGCACGCGCTCATCTACGTGGTGGACGCGGCCAACCACCTGCGGCTTGGTACTGACACTGCTGCTCCGACACTACACCACACCACACATACACTACACGCTGTGGGAGCGGCACTACGGCGCCGCGCACGCGCTCATCTACGTAGTGGACGCGGCCGACCACCTGCGGCTCGGTACTGACACTGCTGCTCCGACACTACACCACACCACACATACACTACACGCTGTGGGAGCGGCACTACGGCGCCGCGCACGCGCTCATCTAAGTGGTGGACGCGGCCGACCACCTGCGGCTCGGTACTGACACTGCTGCTCCGACACTACACCACACCACACATACACTACACGCTGTGGGAGCGGCACTACGGCGCCGCGCACGCGCTTATCTACGTGGTGGACGCGGCCGACCACCTGCGGCTCGGTACTGACACTGCTGCTCCGACACTACACCACACCACACATACACTACACGCTGTGGGAGCGGCACTACGGCGCCGCGCACGCGCTCATCTACGTAGTGGACGCGGCCGACCACCTGCGGCTCGGTACTGACACTGCTGCTCCGACACTACACCACACCACACATACACTACACGCTGTGGGAGCGGCACTACGGCGCCGCGCACGCGCTCATCTAAGTGGTGGACGCGGCCGACCACCTGCGGCTCGGTACTGACACTGCTGCTCCGACACTACACCACACCACACATACACTTTACGCTGTGGGCACTAAGTAGTGGTTGTCAAACACGTATTACTCTGACTAACATTGACTGCTGCGCTGCTGCGTTCCTCTCATGGTCCCTTCCGCTTCGTCTTCTTCATCGATGACCAAATCCTTGAAGCCTGTCAAAGTTGGCAAGTGAAACCACAAGTTCCACGCAACATCAACATTCCCAAAATACATAATAAAAATTTCGATTAGTGACCCCTCTCGACCGGTATTTGTGATATAGCTTGTCATCAAGCCACCCGCCCCTCGTGGTCGGCAGAGGTGTTGTTTTGGCTTCCAACGGTCGGTGATATTGCAGACGGACGCAGCCCGTACCGACGGACCGTGAGAAGAGAAGTGGTTTTGCAGACGTGGCTATGCCGGTGTATCTCATCCACGGCGAGTCGGTAACTTCAAATGTGCGATGCGAGCGCTTACGTGCTTGTCTGTCGGTCTGTTCCCACGTGAAATTCCTTCATGAATCTGCGCCCGTCTGTAATATCACCGACCGTGGAAAGCCACCTTTTGAGAGATGAGACCACTTGCATGGGCTTTGTGTCCATGCAAGTGAAATTGGGGCAAGCGAGTATGTGATATGTGTCGTGCTGTGCTTGCAGTGGTGTCGCGCGAGGAGCTGGAGCTGCTGCTGGCGCACCCGGCGGTGGCGGGGCGCCGGCTGCCGCTGCTCGTGTTCGCCAACAAGTGCGACGCGCCGCACGCGCTCTCGCCCGCGCAGGTCGCCGCGGGTGTGTACTCCACTATCATACCAGCTCCCTCACTTAGCTGTCTGCTGCACCGGGTGACAGGTCAAGGAGATACTTTGAGACCTAAGTCCAATGGAATTCGCTTTCAACACATGACTGTGTTCAACACATTCCTTTCGTCCTAGAACCGAACATTGAGAGTGGCTAATTGGATATGAATTAATGTAATAAAATAAATATATTTGAGAAACTACCTAAATGGTATATTGCTACATTTTGCAAAGCAACCTTAAAAGCATCCAAATCTTATATCCGTTAAGTAACCATTGATCCCGTTACATGTTTACCTACCAATCCACCGTAACAGTATTTTTTAAGTGGACACAGTTTGTAGTGCTTTTATAAATTTTGTGTTTATTTGTAGTTTTTATTAGCTTCTTGTTGATAACAGTATCTTCGTTCTCTTTACTAAAGTAAGTAGTTAATGGTCATAATGAACACGTATTAATATATAATTACTTTTGTATTTTTCAATTCCTTCACGTTTAAGCTGAAGCGTAGCGCCGCTAGCCCGGCATGGAGCCACTCTCAGTTTATTTGAGCAGCCGCAAAGCAATTAATTTGTTTGTCGGCGCAACAAGCGCGCCCGCTTCCCCACCCCGACGCCCCCCTGTCCCACGATAAAGTCTAGTATTTACTATGGCTAAGCTCTGTCTGAAATGTTTATTTTTTTTTAAACAAACAAGTGGGAAGCAGGCGATTTCTCTGATGGGAAGTGATCACTGCCGCCATTTGCAACCCCAGAGGGGTCATGTATGCGTCGCCAGTCTTTAAGAGTACGATTTTTTCTTCAATAGTAACGAAGTTCGGCGAATGTTCAAATGCTATTCGTTTAAATTTTTTGCCGCTCTGTCGCTACATACACGAAGTTAGGCAAATGTTTTTTTTACATATGAGCAAGCTCTTGGCCTTCATCTCACCTAATGGTAAGCGATGATAAGGCCGAAGGTGGAAGCGAGCTTCACCTGTAATCCTCAACAACTGAGGAACTGGCTATCTTACCTCTGATTGCTGGAACACAACAATGCTTAAAGCATTGTTATTATGGTTGGTGGCGACCTTTGGTTGGAGGTGAAGCACTACCACCAACCAAACCGAGTAGGAAAACCCTTGCCCTTGAAGGGAATCGAACCCCGGACCTCCCGATCTATACCTGGTGGTGTCAACCACTAGACCAGAGAGGCGGTTAAAAATGTAGACGAATAGCTCTCCACATTTAAACATTCGCCGAAGTACGTCCTAAGTGAAGAGGGGCCATAAGATTTGTATGTCGTAACGGACCATTTAGTAGAAGATGAGGAATCTATTTACGGACCGCACCTACCGCTGGCTGGGCGACATGTGTTGGCCTCGCCAGTGATGCTGGCACTACCCAATACTCTTCAAAATACCCATAGTTTTCCCCTATTTGTTTCATGGAAATAGAATAGAAATTATACAGTTAACCTATTCCTGAAACAACAAAGTAACGAAATTCTATGAAATCTGCAGTAAGTAGAACTAAACTTGATCCGACTTCAGAACACTGTGCATTAACGACTTCAAGTTGCCTGCAATTTGACGAACACGTGCGGCTAGTGAGGACCTGACATCTATTACAATGCGCTCACATCCCAAGAATGTTGCATGTTACTATACTTGTTACTTTGTATTTATACTTATCTTTAACTAGACATTTCGCGTTGACTTCAATATTTGTGTGTTTATTGTTGTCGGGATGGAAGGGGCACTACTCGTTCGACAGCCGCGGGTCTCGCGGGTTCGATCCCACCGCCTGTACTAGTTGAATAAAACATATGTACAGTTCATTGTGAATATCGCTGGCCTCACATTGTGCCCGGTGCATGGCAACAAGTTCGCCAGTTACTTATGGGCACTTAACATATTTGGCGAAATGTAGCTGTTAACACTTCTACCTACCCCTTCGGGGAAAGAGGCGTGGTATGACGTTATGTTACATACCAAAATATGAAGTAGTAGTAGCTTTAGCCGAGTAGACAGCACCATTCGTGCAAGAAGTCGGCGGATCGACCTCTAGCGTTGGTACGCATTTGAATTATGTTTAGGTACAGTCAAAATACATATGTACATTTTAGAGGTCACAATTTACATAACATGGCTATCGTTACCATAGATCCAGAGTCCCCAATCCAAGCCATAATATGTCCGCCAGTTTACATTCAGCCCGAGCGCTGACTGCGGCGCCGTTACTGCGCGCCGATTTGAGGTATAAATTGGAGAGAAACGCCAGCCGATTGTATACGACTGAATTAGGTTAAGCGACGAGATACGCCGGGAATACAGATTCAGCACTGGGGATTCAGAGCTGGTTGAGGATACAGCATTTACTGATCCGTAAACTGTAAACAAGCAAAGCCGGAAAACCCTGCTTTGATTGCGAATAAGTTTATTGGTGCTGGGACTATGAAAACCGTAACAGTCCTTGTCAAAAGGAATTAACAACGCTTAAATAAGGGAGTTCTTTGAAGTAACAAATGGTTGAGTTTTCGCTGGTAAATTTCTAGACGCTGGATTTTACTATTTGATATTAAATTTTACCTGCATAAGGTAGTCGCGAGAGGCCGGGGTTAAATTAAATTTTGTCTACAATGTTAAGTATATTTGACTTACTCTCGTGCAAGAGGTCGTCAGATCGATCGCCGCCGCCGTCTGTACCATGGCGATCAAATAAAACTTAAGTACAGTTCATTGTGAGGAGCATAGTGGCATAGTGGACTAAACGCTTTGGCTTTCAACATCGAAAATGTTGAAATCAGAGCTGTCTTCGCCATGGTCAGGCCGTGGATGGGTTACGAAGACTTTGTGATCTCTAACCTTCGGAAGGCTCGTTAAGCCTTTGGTCCCGGTCGCTATTGCTTCCGTTAACTCACCAACTCTCATTGGGCCAGCGTGGTGTTACGGCCCATACTCCTCATGTGTTTCTCCATGAGGAAGGCCTGTGCCCAGCAGTGGGAAGTATCTAGGCTGAGGAGGACAGTTTATAATAGGTAGGACAGTGGTTATAGCTTGCCCCATACCGTCATACGACAACAGACTGCTTCCTGTTTCATTAATTTGTGCCTACTCCTTTGGGGATGGAAGGGTGATGTAAATATCGTTCCTAAAGTGTATGTAACCCTGTTACATTCCAGCCCTGGGCCTGGAGCGCATCACGGATAAGCCGTGGCACATCTGCGCGTCCAACGCGCTGTCGGGCGCCGGGCTGCCCGACGGCGTGGCGTGGCTCGCGCGGCAGCTGCGCGACCTGCACGCGCCCAGACACTAGCGGCGGCTCCGGGCCTGCCACGCGCTGGACGCTGCCAGGGTTAACGTCACGGCCACAGCGGAACATGGGGATGAACGGTATCCTACGGTCACCGTACTTGTATTACTTGTTGCAGAGATTAATTGGTAGGTATGTTGTTGACCTATAATAAGAATACATATTAAAACAATTTAGCAGCACTACTTGAATGTATAGAATCTTATCTCTTTCGAGTTTTCATAACTGTCCATGTCAGCGAACTGCAACTGGGCAACTAAGCCGAAGAAGTACTTCACTGATATACCTCAGTTATGTAAGATACTCGTCTAATAAAGTCGCGGTCCAAAATTGGTCCATCATGAAATGGCTCGCTGGCGCGCACGTGAATGCCATGAATTCGGCTCGACACGCGTCGAGTATATGCACCGCCCGTGAATGGCTGCCTTAACAATGTTGGTTTACACAGAAGATAACTATCTAATAATCTTTTTTATGTAAGACTTAGAAACTTTACATTGCTTGGTAATCTTTCTGTATTCTTTATAAAATAAATGTAGCAGTTCAGCATATTGTCGCAGAGCGTGACCATATATTTTAGAATAAGATACAAATTATATTTAATTGTGAACAGATGCTGTATATGTTGTTATATTCGGTTTAGTTGTTATTGGAATATACGTTAAAAGGCTCGCGTCAAAAAGCCTCTTCTTTAAATGACCTATTTTTCAATGGGTCTTTTCGCATAATACATGAGGTATTATCCGGAAAAGATTCATTCCTATAATATATTATTCGTGTAATGATCTAAAATAAAATATATATATTTTTAAATCTATTAGTTTTAAGCTTATAATTCAGTATTCCCTAATGAGTTGAGGAGGTTCATGGCGTAGTGGTTAGGACGCTTTCGAAAACAAAAGCTACCTTCGCCATGGTCGTCAAGCCGTGGATTGGTGACCAAAACCTTGTAGACCGCAACTCCTCCGTGCTTCGGATGGTACGTTAAACCGTTAGTCCCGCTGTTTGGTCGGTGGCATCGGGCCAGCGTGGTGGTGTTACTCTTCGTTTGTTTCTCCACGAGGAAGGCCTGGGCCCAGCAGTCGGCCGTATATAGGCTGAGGACGAATGAGTTGAAACGCCTTCGTGCGATAATGAATGTATCATGACACAAGTTAGTTTAAGTACAGCGGCCTCTCGAGGGTCGGCGTGAACATCGGTGTTAAAATATCGTAATGTTAAATTTTTTTTATAACAAAAATTATGATAAATAAAATTTTTTTTCTATATAAGCGAACTCTTATGATGCATCTGTTTTGGTTTTAAACGAAATTTTTTTGTTTGTTTGCCATTTCTCATCCGGTTAGTAGTTTGCTGTCCCGTCACACCCTACCAGGAGATGAGCTGTTATCACGCTTTATACTCGGTTTGGCAGAGATTACAGTTTCCCACGATCCTGGTACACTAATTTCTCATGTTCTTTTTTTGATTTCCTACATTTGTCGGATTTACTGCATAAATCCCGGATGACATATCGAGATGCCACGAACAATAGATTAGGCTATTTTTCTGGAAGTCTGGTATCTGAAGAGTCAATCTATTGTTCGTGGTATCCCGAGATGCCACCCGGGATATACAGGGATAAAAGATTATTCTTTTAATATAACAATGCTTCGTGATTAGATCAATTCTCCATTTTTACCAGATCCTGCGACAGATAGGTATTTGATATCGGCAGTGTGTGCGGGAGAAAGGGCTGCGGTTCCGCTGATGCCGAGGCGTCAATTTAGGCGGCATTGTGTCGCGGTGAACTCGCGACAACTCCTGAATAGGATACACATACTTGGAATGGATGTAAACACTAAACAGCCGAATTATATATGTATCGATGTTTTCAAGCTCTGGTTGTTGAACTGTAGACCCATATTATATCTTTATCATTACATTACGTTTTTAATACTGATTAAAAGATACACAGGTATAAACCTTATATTTTTATATAAGTATATATAGTTAAAAAGAAAACTATAATTCATAGACTATTAAACATATTTACAGAAAAATATATATCTGGTGAAATGCTAAAATAATTAAAAATTTTCTTGTAATTTGTTTTGTTTAATATTGAGTAACATAGGATTATTCTGACGATTTAAGATAATATAGGAAAGACAGTTATCAAGGAATACAGGTGAAGCTCGCTGTCACCTTGCGCTTACGCCTTGTCGTTATTTATTATCAGGTGATATGAAGGCCAAGAGCTTGCATGACCCGTGTTAAAAACTGCAATGTACTTATACATAAATGGAATTGTTAATATTATTATTGGGTACAATTTAAGATCACCAGCACTAATAACATATGCCACAACCCTAAATGAAGTTTTATTTAGAAATTCGTCAACGTTATTAACGTGTATTTTGATAATTATGAATGTCTAGATATTATTTTAGATTTAAGTTTTCTGTAAGTTATTTATCTACTACTGTTTTACACACAAATGTTGTTGTATCACTTTTAATAGAATAAAATGTTTAAGATTTTTAGAGGTTTTATTTCAATTAATAAGAACAAAAATAAAATTGATGACACGAAAACAATGAAATTTAGAATGAAGATTTTTACAAACAATTTGCTTATCATATTTCACAACCAAGAAAACATCAGTCCTGACGTACAAAAAAAGTAAATAAATTGTAAAAACAATGACAAAAAACCTGCATCAGGTCATTGCTCTGTGAACAGACAATTTAATCCAGGTAACTGCAGCACGTCGATGAGATGAGACACTACACAACTTAAACACGCCGTTAATATCGAGGCGGTGTTTGCTCACCGCTCGCACCGCTCGCATCGCTCCGCTCGCTACAAGTTTGTACGGAAACTAGGGTTTTGTCAACTGTCATCAAAGTGATACGAACCGAGGTAAGTTGTATGCTCGGTTAGGATTGTAATTAAGCGAGATGTAAGCTCTAACTTGAAATTGGAACATTTTCATCTTATGGCGCTATTCTCGGTATAAATAATTGGAATGAATATCAAATATAAAATTCAAATACATCATTAATGTATTTCAATAATAATATCTAATGAGACCAAAGACAGAAAACCAATTTGTAATACTGCGATCAAGAAAAGGTTTCTCGGTTTTATATTTGAGATAATTTATGTACATCTTAATTTAGAAAATAACCAAATGCCATAAAATAAAGTTCTACAGAACCATGGTAACTCACTGCAGGGCGCGGGTTAAAAATAGAACAATTGGAAATCGCACCCAGGAGTGGCCGTCCCACCACAGAGCATGTGGACTAATTATGATTATTTATGATGGAATCACTCAGATTTTGAGCACAATACACATGGTGTTCAAATTTTTAAAGCCCATTTTAAATTCATGTCCTATATTGCATGTTTTATTATGACGTCCCATCAAGTCTTGAATTAGATGTAACTCTCATATCTAAGAAATTATGTTAACTTGGTACAATATTTACAACACAGCTTCCCCTCCGCCCGTGTGGAGCTGTGTTGCTTACATCACTCGGAATACCAGGAACAAAAACGTTTGAGAAGACCGGCTTTGGTAGTCTGACTGTACAAATATCACAGTATAAGGACCTTACTCCACAATTCTACATAGTCTAGGCAAATGTAGGCACTTACCTTAAGGTGTGTCGGACCCACAAGTTATGGGAAGCCGGGCAGGACATTGGCAACAATGTCGCGGCGACATACAGCGCGTCGAGCAACGGCAGTAGCACGCCGGCCGGCGACCGGGGTAGACGTGCGGTGCGTCGCTATCTCCTCAGTGTACAACTTACGCGAACTGAAAACAAAGGAAAACTTAACGAACCTTGTGCTGTGTTGTTATCGTGAGGATGTGCGAGCCTCGAGCACGACCCGGCCTCAAGTGAGTCAGAAATACACGCTTCTTACAAATTATTGCGAAAATCGGATGCCTGTGAGAAACGGGAGTTTTCAATTAAATGTTAGAGTAAAAACGCATTCCGCATTTTTTATAAGACACTCTTAGGAATGGAAAGGTGTTTTTTTACAGCTTATTCTTTGTACTTTACTAGATGGAAGAACCTCATACGATTTTTAGATTTATTTACATTGATTTTCAGCTTTTTCATTTCTTTCTATGGAGGAACTTGATGTTAGTAGGTACTCCGTTTGTTTTGGTTGACGGACAACCAAACTTGGCCAAAACTTACCCCTCGCAGTTATGGTAATTTCTCGTACCAGTAAGATTACGAGGGTATTTCGTGCTTGAGTAGTTAAGCTACTTATGTGAAGCTGTCGGTCACCGTGGTGTTACAGTTCATAGACCTCGCGTCTATCTCCAAGCAGGAAGTCATGTGCTCAGCAGTGGGAAGTAAATAGGCTGATGACGAGGTTATGAAAATCCGGCTTGGAGGACCATCATGCTCAGGTGTATATGATGGAGATGCTTGTTATAATTTTTATTCAAAACTCTGTGGTATAAGCAGTGGGATCGATCCCGCGAGTACCGAGCCTCTCGAACTATCCAACAGCCTTAAGACTCTTGGTACGTTCTGTAGCTTGTTTTAGTGTTGGGACGGACGGGTACAGTACTCACCCGTCCGTCCCAACTCGGGTACCGCGCTATGTTTAACAAATGTCCCTAAAACAAGCTACAGTACGTCCCAAGAGTCTTATAGCTGTTCTATAAACTCATGTAAGCCCGTACAAGAGTCGTAAGCCGCACATCGCGCACACGTCCGAAGTCAACAAGTTTATCCGCTGGTTGTATTGTGTGATGTCAGCGGCATCAGCACGCCGCGCACGCACGGGGTCGGGTCATGGTGATGGGAGAAACGATAGGTCTTTTTGTACAGCAGTTATTGTATTACAGAAAATATTTGACTTTAAACGTAGTCTTTAAAAATGCTCAGCAAACTAATCAACACTAAATTATTGTATGGCAGGAGATGAGTCCATATACGGATTATTGCAGAGTCAGCTAGAGAAACCATAACATTGAAGGCTATTTTATTAATAAAACTAATATTTTAGTTTAAAATTATTACCTCATTCAATGACCATCGACTATCAAACTGATTATTGTTTACCAATAGTTTTTTTTATTTAATATGATATGGTCCACAAAACAGACTACAAGTTTACAATCGATATTGTAACAAATCAACCAATTTATATACGAGTAACATCAAAGAACTTAGTATGTCTCTAATTCAGAACAATTTGACTAGGGTGAGAGTCAACGAAAAAGGCCTCCCATCCGAGTCATGAGTAGGAATCTAAACGACGCAGTACACTTAGGGATTAGTTAGCCAATGGTCAATGTGAAAATAAAAGTAATCAAAAGTAAAAAAAAAAAAAATTGTAGTTCTTTACGTAAAACATACGCAAAGTAGTTTTAGTCTCATCATTCATCCAGGGACTACCATTAATTTTATTGGCTGCTGAATTTATGACAGGTTATTATCATTTTCAATTCTCTAATTTTCTCTTTTAATATTTTTCGCTTCCGCGTCTACTCTGTACTGGCCTTTATCTCTTCTTTCGGTCATTATTTGAAGACGAGTACACGTTAAGCCGTTGGGCGGTTGCTACCAAACCAAACCGCATTAGGGCCAGCGTTCTTTTTCGGCAACAAAGGGATAATTATTTATGTAATTTTATATTGCATATGTATGTTTGTTATACAATATAATTTATAATTAAATTTATGTATGTGTTAATGTTAATTAAGCCGCCACCAGATCTCTGCTTTGCCTGATGGTTGACTGTTAGAGAGCGACATTAGTCGTTAAGTCCGCCATGTGTACATTTTCTGTAATGCACAAAAGCTTAAATAAATAAATAAATATAAAAGCTGGTGCTGAAGGTGACGAGACATTATTATGGATATCCCTTTCACATATTTCACACATGTGTCAAAGCAAAGTGCAAAGCAAGGCTTCCTATCTGTTTAGAACAAACCCCCGATCCCGATCTAGTCACGAGATTACATTACTACACTAAGTTGCTCTCAAGACGTTGACTGACCGACTCGGTACATTATCCGTGCATTGGAACCCTTTTTTTTACGAGGAGAATTCCATTTAGGTAGGCGTGTGTGGGACTCACCTGCCATATTGGCACTACCCACTAAAACTCCCCGATATACCCGTTCCTGCCCTTCTGTGGGAGCGACCCGGGCTCTGCCGGAGCAACTCTCCGAGCCGTTCCCAGGGCTTCCCGACCTAGACGGACACTAGGTCAGGGTTTGCGCCAATGGGAGATTTTCCGGGCATCTTCGGAAAATCCCTAGACGTAATACGCGTGCGTGGAAGCCATCCGACGCACGCAGCTGCTCCCGGTGCATTGGAACCCTAATAAAACCTTAATCTAAGTGCTTATCTAGTGCCTAAACAGACGTTCAGTGTTGTGCCTTACTAGCCTAGTGTCGACCTAGGTATAATCCTGAAGATCGCAGCATCAGAACCGTACGTGGGATCGTACCTACTGGATTTCCTCCTTTTATTCCTTTAAAATCGTGTGCTCAGCACGTGTTATAAACACCATCAATTAGGGCACTTACACATATCAAGTGTGGTTGGTTCAACAAGTCTAGCTTCCCCTTTTGAACCCCTTTTGAAATAAAAGCGTGTTTATATTATTATGTTATGTTGATCTGAAGGAAATTCCTTTTGTCGCGAATTCGTCTATCTCCATGATTTGTTTAGCTGGTTCAGTCAACGCCGTAAGGAATGTCATTCGATAGCTTTATTTCGTATTATTTTTGCATAACAAGGGTTTATGGGGATTAAATCTATTTCGGATGAAGCCTTCGCAGAAGATGAGGTTTCGATTTCGATGAGTATCCGATAATATATTTTATTTCTGGAGAACAAAATTGGTTTGTTGAAAAAATTTTATTGTTTTATAAACCCTTGTCTGTCGGGAAGCCTCCTGGAAGCCTATAATTTTTCAGTGGTGAACATCGTTACTCGCGAATGTTCTATTAAAAGTGCTTTGCTAATAGAAGACTCAGTTATAGATTGAGGGTCGTTTGGTGGGTAGAAATCGTAGCAAATAGCAAGTGGTATTAATAATTGAATATGTTCTGATACTAGGTATCCTAAAGGTATGCAATATATCCCTAAATTGGGCTGAAAACACTGCAGTCCCTTGTGTTAACGTGTATGCAAATGAATAAAAGGCAAATAATGAGAGCACGAGCGTAAACATGCAACAGTTCCATCGGTGGAGCGAGTGACGTCTTTACAACGGCGTATAGACGGACATTCACATTGAAATGTTAATGCCGAGAGTTAGGCGTAGCGTTTTATTGGATACCGTATTTTTTATTCTATGTAGATATTATGTATTGTGAGTACATATAAAAAATTGTTTTTAAAACATTAACTAACGGATAATTCTATACGAATTCTGTATCATTGTTTAATTTATCTGATGAACAGCGCCTATCTCGAGGTGGTGAAATCGGCACTTATCTATTATTTCCTGTAGAATAAAATTTCTATCGAAAATATTTCCTCCAAAATGATTGTAGCCACAGTTTAAGTTCGTGACTACTTACAATTTATTTATAAGTGGAGCTTTTATTTAACACAATTATTTACCGTTTATCATATCTACAAGTAGCCCGCTGTAAATCATAATTATTTTTTTGTCAATTTGAACCTCTAAGCGAAGCGAAGCGGGTGCTATAAGCTCCTCACCCAAATTCACTATAAATTATGTAGAGAGAAATGAAATGGAAAGAAAAGAAAAGGAATAGAATGAAATGAAGCCAATATCAAAAAGAGCGATGTCTTTTTTGATAGCCGAGTGGGAAAAAACGGCACTGCTTGTGCAAGAGGTCGTTGGATCAATCTCCAACTGCAGCATCACTGAGTTTGAAAATAGTTTTTAAACAGTTTGTGAAGATCTTAAGATACCAGGCGAAATGTAGAAGTTAGTACTTTTGCCTTCCGGGATAGAGATTGTCCTCATCCTATAATGTCCCACTGCTGGGCACATGCCTTCTTCATGGAGTATGGGCCGTAACACCACAACGCTGGCCCAATATTGGTGTTTGGATTGGTGGGCAGAAACGATTGCAATAGCCACCGGGACCAACGGCTCAACGCACCTTCCAAAGCACATAGGAGTTTGGTCACCCATACACGACCTGACCATGGCGAAGGTAGCTTTGTTTTCGATAGCCAAAGCGTGCTAACCACTACGCCATCGAGCTCCTCGTCTTTAAGACACCAGGCAAATTGTCTGTGTTAGCACTTTTGCCTAACCATTCCGGGATAGAGGCATATTATGTATATATTCAACATCAAAATTGTTAGGCTTTATGATTCGGAAGTTCATAGTACTAAACGTACATATTTCTTTCATTCAATGTTGTAGTAATGACTAAATTCCATTGCGAGCACCATTTAATGTAGCTATTACATATCTGGGAGGAAGGAACAACTGCAGATTGTCTTCGTTTGACAAGGCTTCCCGGTAGTTAACTGGCATGTATTGTGATATGAACGGTTTATATTTATTTTCCACAGTTTTAATTTCATACGTTACGATTCTTATTGAATTATATATTTTGTTTGTATTGCCTTTTGCCCGCGACTTCGTCCGCGTAGAATAGTTACTTTGAGATAGTGTGATGGTATATAGTACTCAGAATTTATTTTTTAGTTGAATAAGCTATTCAACTAAAAAATAAATTCCAAATTGGAACAGTAGCCTAAATTAGTGGAATTAAAAATTTGTATATTTCTTAGTTCGTTTTTTACTTTTATTATACGGTCCTTTTAGCTCTCCTGTCTCCGCTTTCCGGTTGACTGGTAGAGAATGCCTGAAGGCATTGTACGTCTTGCAAAAAGAATAAATAAATAATTGATCAAATGGTTTTTTACCTCCATTCATTAAAAGAATACTACCATCGCATCTCTTCCCTTGGATGTCGTAAAAGGCGACTAATAGACTTAGAACTGCACAACATCCAATAGCTTATAGCGGCGACGGGCTCACCACCTCATGGTGAGCACATGTGCAGTTACCGCGTACTACTTTTGCGGTGCTTTTGCCTGTTCTCTGACTAACTCTTTGGGGATAATAGTAATGATTATACGTATGTATTTATGTATATATATTATGGGTCCCTACAAGAGAGGCGTGAAAACGCACCTAATTACTATTTCTGCTTGTGGGCTCTCCTATCGTGTGATATGAGCCTTGAGCTGAGTCGTTTGCTCTTTAAAGACATTGAAAATTCCATTTAAAGTTATTATAACGTATTATGACCAAAATATTTTAAGCTCAACCTTCACTTCCCTAATTATAAGCACTTCGGACCAAGTCCTCCAGAATAATTACATTATCCCCCCCACTGATGTCGCCAGATGTGGGTAGCTAATGATACACTCCGCCGTCCCGAGTGGTTTGATCACTAATTTGGGTTTAAGAAGTTTTTGATCGGGATTGTGCTACGTTTTATTGAATAATATTATAAAAAGCCCTTAGAAAAATAGCCCGTCTTAGAAAAATATTAAAAAACCACTGAAGGCTTACAAAGTAATTTAAGTAATTTAATTTTACATTATATAAAATTTTGAATAAGCATTCTTTAATTCTTTTAAGGTATACCCATAATGATAATATATTTTTCTTCAATAGCTATATACAATCTAAAATAATGATAGTGTGAAAACGTACATTGGAACGTCCTGCGACAAACGGGAAGAAGATATTTGTATTCTATGCACAGATTTATTGCACTTATAAAATAGTGCAAAGTAAGTTGTAAACGCCTTTTGTTACCTATTATGTAATCGTATTAATATTATAATTCAAATTATTTTCATTATCAAAGCCTTTGTGGAATTAAACCAAGACATTTCAACATTACAATTTGTAACACGCTTCCAGTAATTGGTCCTGCGTAGCGTCGTAGCGGCGCCGTAGCAGCTACGTGCTACGAGCTTTTAGTTCGGGACGGAGTGGCGCCTGACACCTCTTTGTTTGAAACAAACGTATTCGTGCTAAAGTTAATGTTATTTATATTGATGATATGATAACAAAGTGTTTTAGAATGAGGAGCTCGGTGGCGGAGTTGTTAGTACACTTTGGCTTTCGACATCGAAAACAAAGCTACCTTTATACTCTTTATTGCATACAGAAAAGAAACACAATACATGAAAGAAACAAAACTTGGTGCAGAGACATCTTCCAGTCAACCCAACAACTATTCAAAGAGTAGGTGTTAGTGGGATTACACTAGAAGTGCACAAACACAAAGGTATCTTATCTAAATACTATTTAACTTAAACAAACAAAAAAAAAGAAACAAACAACTTTAAAACTAAAATAGTACCTATACATTCAAAATACAATAATATAGACATATGTTAAGGCGAAAGGTAAGGCAAATGACTTTGAGCGTTTGGCGTAATCGAAATTAAGCGACAGCGACATCTATTGAAAACTTGAGGTTCGTCGCAAAGATGACGGTTAGTGTTTATCACAGAGTAATTTAATCGACAGAGAAAACTAAAGGTTTATAAAAAATTAAAATATTTATAAATATAATATTTCGTAAATGAAATAACCTGATAGTAATGGATACCTTAGATTATGTATACAGTTTCCAGCATGTCAGACAATCCAAAATCAAATCAAGTTTTCTCAATTTATTTCCAACTCAATGTTTTGTTAAAAAAGAAAAGAGTTCATTGTCTATCGATAAATTATTTTCTGGTAGTCTGATGTGCTGCTTATCCGTACAAAAATTTGATTATACAGTCATAACCAGAAAAACATGTACAACTCCACGCGACTCTTTTTTGTCTTTTAGATAATGTATTTTGCTGATCTGTCTCTGAAATGTGTTTTCTTTTTAAAGATTTTTAGTGTCTCTTCTTTTTTTGTATGGTCATTACTGTAATTGTTTGTGCAAGTAGGATCAGAACTGAAAAAAATGAACATTATATTATGTTTTGTCTGAAATTGTTTTTATTTTTTGTCAATAAAAACACAAATGTTTACTGATAAAAATCCTAAATAATATGAAGTCTCAAGTAAATACATTTTTGTACAGTGAAGGTTGTATGAATACTAGTTTTGAAGCCTATAGTAGTTTTGTTTCATTCAAAACGAATCAGTATTTTTGATTATAGAGTTATCTAAAAGTCTTAGTTCCGCTTCCGAGCGTGAAACATCGTGTGACGTCAGCATGTATGCGCAGGCCGGTTGGAACATATTTTTAAAATCACGAGAACTATCGATCGGACTGTCAGAATTAAATAATTTAAAACGTATATAAAGGTATCGAACCACTCTTGAACATCATAACTATATTATAGTTATTTATTTTGATAAGGATTAATATCAATAAGCACATTAAGAGCATTTTGTAACGGTGAAATTCTAATTATCTTAAATAACAGTCACTGTGGCTAAACTATATGAATTATTGTATTATTATTATTTCTAGGCATAACGATAGATTTACGCCTACAGTGGAATCCACACATACTGACCTTGTCAGAAAGACATAGATCCGCTGCCTTTGCAGTAAAAAAAGTCAGACTCTTGTCTGACGTTGAAACGGCAAGACATGATATGAAAATAACTTTTGTAGACAAAAGTTATTTTCATAGTGTGATGTCGTATGACTTGTTGCTATGGGGGTCAACAGCTGATATTGAGAATATGAAAAACTGTACGAGCCATTTACAAACTTAAGCCACGAGACTCACTCAGAGAGTTATCCAAGAAAATTGATATATTAACTGTTGCCTCCCAATACATCTTTGAAAAGATTGTATACGTTTATAACCATAACCACACATTTAAGAAAAACTAATGAATGCCTTAATATAAATACTAGAAGCAAAAGAAAGTTGCTGTGCCTGTGCATTTACAGGGAAGTGTATACAATTTTATAATAAAATCCCACCAAATATACAGTATTGCCTTTTCACAAATTTAAGCCTTATATTAAAAAACTTTAATGAAACGAGATTTTTATAAAATCCAAGATTATCTGGAGGATAAAATTGTGTGAAATAATTATTTGCTATCGTTCGTCATCATAGAGGCATGTTATTTTGATGGATTAATGGAAATTATGTAAAACATTCAATACGGACAATAATTATATGATTGGCAATTTAAAAAAAGTGGCTTATGAGTTTCTTGCCAAGTTCTTCTCATGAAAAGCCTTACACTCGGAATCCAGCCGCTTGTATCCACACAGTCAATGCTCTGTGGTGGTACTTGCTACAAGCGCTCGCGGTAATGAACCTTAATTTAGAATGTACTTTTTATTTAATTACATATTTTTTTTAATTTATAAATTATTAATTATTGGCGTTTTTTAGTGCCAGGTTTGGCGTATGGAATAAAGTTATTTTAGTTTTTTTGTTTGTTTATCAGATTATTATTTTAAAATGTTTAGCTATCGAAAACTGTTGATCGACACCCCAGCCGGCGGGCGATTGGGTCCAGTCGGTGTCGATCGCGTTAGTTCGTTTTCGCATTCACGACATTCGCATTAGCAAGCGCGGCGTGAAACAGCGTAGTCGCTTTATTTCATATATTAGCAGCAGAACGCAACTATATAAATTCGCGAATAGTAACATTTAGCGTAATTATTTTTAGCAGCTATTATAAATTTCATTATTGGCAAACTCACTTATTCACTATAAGCAAATATTTATATATTATATTAATTTTCGAAAATTCTTTAAACCAAAATATTTATATTCCCCTTTTTAATCCATTAGTAAAAAGTGGTTTTTTAAAAGCCTTTCTTATATAGTATTTATTTAAACCTTTTTTATATATATATATTTATTTAATAATGTATTTGATCTCCACGGACAAGAAAGCAAGCTAAGAAACCGTGGTAAAAATGTATCAACATTCTTCGTTTATTTTAAAACGAAATTATGTGACAATTTCACAATTGCAGAGATTGCAGAGAATACGTCTAAAGAAAACATTAGAGAAACCCATTTCTATTAATAAAACAATCTTTCCTGCGTAGACTCTGTATCGGCCACTACTCTGTGCATTTTAGTAGTGAGAAGTAATTTTTGGTAGCCCGATTGTTGTTGCACACAGATCTGTAGGTACAATTATCTACATTATGACGAGGATAGGCAAGGTAATTAAAGAGGGTGGTACTTACTCTAGAGCATTATCAATATTTTGCTCTCGCCAAACAAGATGTTGAAAGATTAATAATTAATCGTTGCTTAGCAACGATGTCATTTCTTTGCAAAAGCGCCTACGAAATTTTGCCAGCAAATGTACAATTATGCAACTATAATATTTTAGTAGGCGCTACTAGGAAAATCGTTGCAATTAATAAATTTGTGGTCTTTTCTAAAAAAACTCACCGTCGGAGACTAGGTATTAATGTAACGGATATGTAAACTGAGTTTGATAATAAACAGAAACGTCGTTAAAAGAAAAAAGTGTAAAAGAAATTTCAATAGATTATGATAAATTGAATGCTCTCCATATGTTGCTATAAATAATTACTAGTATGTTGGACCGTCACGAACAAGTTTATGATATATGTCATAACATCAATTAATCTGATCATCCCTTGTGCTGTATTTTTGCCAGACTACTGTACCAAAAACACCTCATTTTTGAATATTTGCCTATCCCTTCGCCTTAATAGGTAGCAAATAATACAAAAATCAATAAATAAACATAATGATAATAATAATATCCTCAGACATTCACACCTATCAACTAGTCCCATTTAAATAATAATAATAAAATAATAATAATTACCAAAATAATAATAATTGCCCCATAATAATTGTATATATTTTGTGATCTCGAACTTTTCGTGCTTCGAAAGAAAAAGGAACGTTAAGCCGTTGGTCCCGGTCGCTATTTCAACCGTTTCTACCCAGCAATTCGCATTAAGCCAGCGTGGTGGTGTTACGGCCCATACTCCTCATGTGTTTCTCCATGAGGAAGGCCTGTCCCAGCAGTGGGACGTATATACGCTGAGGACGATGTAGAATAGTAGATGTTTTTCATAAGTCCCCCGCTTTTACGGAGTGTAAAGTGAAATGGAAAGCGGTTAGTTTCCCTTTTCCTAAGGTAGTCGAGTGGTTTCCAATTTTGCGAGACGAGATTAAAGAGACTCGATTATGAGCGAACAAGCTGAATATGTATCGTGTGTCAAAATGTTGTTGCCGACCCTTTCACGCCCTTTTTGAAGGACTCCGTTATTTTTCTCTCTTAGTATTTTGTCTGTAACTATTAAGATTCAGAGTATTCCTAAAAAATAACTACCTTGTCTAAAAATAGACTATATTTTTGAGCTCTTTTGATTTGTTTTGATAATTTGTTGTAAATTTAATTGTGTTAAAATTGGACACGGAGACAACTCTTTTTAAGTGCCTCCCGAATACATCATTTTATTTGCATTCACTTAAAAACGATAAATAATTTTTATGAAGTGTGATATTACACATATTACTAAAGCTTGTCTAATGATAGATGCCAAATATTATTCTGAATACACACATACATATTATATCTCTGCCTACCCGTCTGGAGAAACAGGCTATGTTATGTCATGTAGTTCTGAAAAAACTTGAGTTGTATGTGCTTTCAATATTTAAACTCATAACATATAATATCATCTCGTCTCTTTCCCTGAGGGGGTAGGCAGAGGTGTAACCAACCACATTTCGCCAGATAGCTAAGTCCCCATGTAACAGATGGCGAGCCTGTTGCCATTCACCGGGAAATGTGAGGCAAGCGATATCCCAATCAACTGTATTTAAGTTTTATTCTAACTTGTTTTGTTTGTTTTATTCAAAGTTTTAATGTGGTGGTGCGGTAGGATCGAACCCGTGTTTCCCGCGGCCTCTCGAACGAGTAGTGTCCCACCTCGGCAACTGATGCTTTATATTAAAGAGCCGCCAAATATTGATTAATAAACATCTCTACTGGTGTTGTGAAAAAAAATATTATTATACTTATCCATTCTCTTAATCTCACTTCCCTATCAATGGCCAATACATGAAACATGTAAGCCAAGACACACGCATGTATTTATAAGACACACTCATCCATACTGCCATACTAATATTATAAATGAGAAAGTAACTCTGTCTGTCTTGCTTTCACGTCAAAACTACTGAACCGATTCAATCGAAAATTGGTACATAGATAGTCTAGTGCGATCTCCCGAATATACCCGGGAATCCCCCATTTTGGCGCAAACCGCGACCGCGACCAGACCTGACTAGGGGAGTTTTAGTGGGTATTCTCGTCCGCCGCCGAGCGAGTCCCACACACGCCTTTCGCCTCGCCAGCGGTTGGTAGGTCCGTAAATAGATTTTGTCCTCGAGAAAAAAAAGGGGCCTGGAAAAAGACATAGGCTACTTTTTATCTCGATATTTGAAAGGATACCATGCGGGTGTAACCGTGGTTATCAACATCTGCTCGACCGAGACATATTCAGTCAAAATGTAATTTCATTTCGTATTTTAAAATTTCTCGGCATTGTAGAATAATGACACGACAACAGAGATTTATCACCATATCAACAATTAATCAGATGACACTGATAAGAAATGTTATTTTCATTATTTTCATAATTAGAGGTTTTAGTTCAAGTATTAACAATCAAAATTTTGCTCATAAGAGGTAGAAATATTATGTTGAGCACTTTGTTAAAAAAATGCAGTGTTAAAAACACACAAAAACTTTTAGTAAAATTTTATCGGCGTTAAAGCAATAGACACGCGAACGACGTCACGGGCAGAGCTAGTGTATTCATAAGTGAGTGTGCAGCAAACAAAAGTGTCCTCTCGCATCGCGTCGATAAATCATCTAGAACTCGTTCAAGTATTCAAGTGTTAAGTCCGCCTTTGTCGCGAGATTTATGTGGAACGCCTGTTTATACAGCACTCGGACGAGTGGGTGGTGTACTCGTGGAGGGCTGCGTGCGGACGGGAAGACAAATGGCTGAATGAGTTGAACATAGTCCTTATCAGATAATACTGTCTTGGGATACTTAATAGGCAGTGGGCAAGATACTTGACAAGGTATAGTCGACATAGTCGGAGTAGGTCCTTAATGGTGATGGGTGGGTTCCATTCCACCATTCGAGTGGAATGGAATGGACCCATCACCGAACGGGTCGCAATGGGGGCAAGATGGGGTCGGATTACACAGGACCGCAAGGATTGGATCGTAGGAGTGTTTGGGTGATGAATTTTCAGACATTTGTTCTCCAGTCTTGGATGTTCATTATATATGTATAATATTATATATATTCTGAATAATTATGTGTATTCATCTATTAAATGTATTTGTCCGTCATCTAGTATCCGTAACACAGGCAGCATTTAGTTGCTTAAAATGGGACTAGTTGATAGGTGTGAATGTCTGTGGATTTATTTATTTATTATTTTTATTTGAACAAGGGTAACGAGGCTTTTGCCCTGCAGTGGGCGGTAACAGGCTGAAATGTTGATGCTACTTGAGATACATTATCATTCCCGATCCGACGGACCGCCTGTTTATACAGCACTCGGACGAGTGGGTGTTATACTCGTACCCAGGGTGGTCGATGGCCGGGAAGACAAATGGCTGAGTTGACCATAGAGCTTATTCAAGAATACATTCATTGAAGGGCTGAGTCAATAGCACTGGAGACGAGCGGGTGTTTTATTTGAACTGGAAGGAGGGTTATGTGATTCGATGGATGATAAAACAAATGGTTGAATGGGTTGACCATAGTTACCGCCATTGAATGTTACTTCCGTGAGATACACAGCATAGATATCACCCCGCATGGGTGTAAACACTCACATCAAGCCCGATACGTTTGAGTCCCCGTGTAATAACACGTGAGTAATAACACTTCTGCCTACTTCTTCAACTTCCTTCACTTTTCAGTGTTTGATGTCAAACTTTACTCAAATTTTAATGCATTCTATCTACCTTCCCCGTTGTACGCCGTACTTGTTAACCTGAAACATTTGACGCCATTACAATCATTATTATTCCTGTCAATAAAAATCCCACGAAAAACATTCTGTAAAAAACTAGCTAGTCACACAACATTAACTATAATGATAAAGAAATCGCAGTAAGGAACCTTAGACTTGGCACGACTTTGTCTAGATTTCATTACTTTTTAGAGATAAACAAGCAGCTCCATCGAGACATGGCTAGTTTTGTACAGAATGTTTTTGGTGAGATTTCACTTCTTTTTGAAGCAACGTGGGCATATTTATTTATTTTATACCTGCCAATAATACATTTATACTTACAAACATATAATCACGGCTGCTTTTCCCGAAGGGCTAGGCAGAGTCCAAGGAGCACTGTGTTTTTTAAGACCACATTTAGCCATACAAAAATTGGGCTTGGTCAACTGAAAAATCGTGAAAGAGTAGTAACAAGTGGTTAGCTCATCGCCTACACAATAACAGAGCCAGTACCCAATACGCCCTTAGTCGCCTTTTACGACACGCTAGGCAAGAAAATCAGTTGGTATATTTTTTGTGTCCCGGACCAACAAGGGACCAATAGTAGAAGGGGGTATTATCATATCTCTAATACAGATGAAGCGACATACGACATCAGATGAAGCGGCCCACCAAGTTGAATATTTTTTTTAAAGGCGGTATGTCGATCTCTAATTGTTTGGTTGGGCTCTTGTGTTCTCTAATCAGGGTCACCAGGTACTCCAGATCTTCGATTATCCTAGTTTTTATAGTTTTCCCTTTATATGCCCATTAAACCCTAACGCTGTACCAAATTTTAGCTCTCTGAGCTTATGGGCAGTACTAGTTCTATTTTGATGATCATGAGTGAGTGAGTGTCACGTGAGTGTCGTAAATGCGAAACTTTGCTTTCGCTTAGCTTCGGAACTAAAAGACCTACAGACTTCAAATTGTGGATTTTAAGTATGTGATTATAGCTTACTGGATGACGAAAATTTCTGCGTTCTGGTCTTATCCAGAGGTTCTCAAATAGGGACCTGAAAATGTGGCGAAATGGTTCCAGTAAAGGATTGTACGGCGGTGTTTGCTTCGCGCTCGACCTGGCGGGGGCACTTCCGTGCCCCCCGATATGACGGAGAAATAACGTATGACATAATGTTTTTTATTAATATTATTGTATTTGAACTATCGACAATTATTACTCTAAACTGCTTTTAATTTGTATGAGTAAAAATTCCAGCCAATAGGATTATGTTTAAGCTGTAGAATCAAATCAATGATGATGTATTTTTGTTGCCGCTACTAGAACAACCACTAAAACGATAAAGGTTGTAATTTTAAACGTAATAATTTTGCTTGTTTGTATAAAATTTAAATTATGGTTCGGAGCCCTACATGCGTGAGTCCAGCTCACACTTGGTTTTTCAATTTATCAAAATAAATCAATCGAAACTATTCATGAATAATATTCTATTTATTAAGCAACAATGAAAATAAATAAAAGCCGTAATGTAAAACAGAAACTACATAAAATTATTGTGACGATATCAATGAATTCATTTGCTAAATCTAGAATCTTAAACATAAACAGGGTCCCTTAACGACGCCAAATAACCAGTCTACCTCCAAAACGACCTCGTTACTACTTTGTTATCTTTGACACTAGACCCGAAGCACTCGTGGATACTTATGTTACATTATTTTAATATTAATAAATAATAATTGTCTTCAGGCATTCACACCTATTATCTAGCCCCATTTTAATCAAATAATGCTGCATGTGTTACGGATACTAGATGACGGATAAATATATTTAATAGATAAATACATGTCATGTTAATATCCAGAATATATGGGGAGTTAGGAGGCGTACTGGTCTGTGCGCTTTGGCTTCGATAGAAAACAAAGCTACCTTCACTATGGTCAGGCCGTGGATGGGTGACCAAGACTTTGTGATTTCGAGCTCCTCCGTGCTTCGGAAGGCACGTTAAGTCGTTGGTCCCGGTCGCATTTGAAACCGTTTCTACCCACCAACCCGCATATGGCCAGCGTGGTGGTGTTACGGCCCAGACTCCTCATGTGTTTCTCCATGAGGAAGGCCTGTCCCAGCAGTGGGACGTATATAGGCTGATGACGATTCAGAATATATACAATACACATATAAACATCCCAGACTAAATGCCTGTATTCGATCGAATCCAGAACCTCTCGAGATGGCGACGCCTTGAGACCGGCTGTTAGACCAACCATGCAGGTCATAAAAATAGGTCGTCTTCGTAATATAGATAAGTAGATACAATCTTTATTTAAACATATCTTCATCAAACATTAAAATGGACTATTAAAGCATTGATTGAATGCGTGAAGAATGATATCAGAGAAAAACTAGTGGATACTGTGATTAAATTTCCTTAACAAATATTGGGTCCTTACCTATGAAATTGGTGTTTTTATTCTGTCTTAGCAATTTGTCCATAACTATTAAGTTTCAGAACATTCTTATAAAATAATTGGCTCTTCTAAAAATAGACCATATATTTGAGCTCGTATTATTTAATCTGATAATTTTTTGTAAGTTTAATTGTGTTAAAATTAGACAGAAAGACAATTATTTTTAACTGCCTCCCGAATACATCATTTGATTTGCATTAACATAAAAACGATGAATAATTTTTATCAAGCGTGTTCACACACATATTGCTAAAGCTTGTCTAATGATACATGCCAAATATTATTATCTCTGGATTTGTCGTTGTGAAGAAAACTGATAAAATGTTAGTATGTAAAATGCAGACATCCCCAAAATCTCCATACAAAACACCGATTTCATAAGTAAGGACCTCATATATATTGCGTGCGCTGCAGAATTATAAACAAATTCCTGCAGTGGGACCGCTCTGGGGGCGGTAAGTTCAGTTTGCCGGGAGCTGGTATCAACACCATAACAGGCTACGTGTGGCGGCCCTTAGTAACGCTATGCCCACTGCTGGCCGAGGAATGAATTCAGAGTTGAAAGAATGAATTCTTTCAACGCGGCGGGGCGGGGCGATGTTGCGGCTTGAAAGGCCTACACAATTTGCGATACAATATCACGGACGAGAAACATTGCCATCACCGTTTGCTAAGGATCGCTGTTAAGTACATGCGTCATAATTATAGTGTTACTTACCTCACTTACTTATTGGTTGACCGTCTACAAGGAAACATTGTATTAGTTAATCCAGATTATAATTACTTCAAATTTCAGATAACTAGTATCATTTGGCTCCATTGTGTCATGACAAGACAAAATTGGTTAATGATACGAAAAACAAGTCACCATACAACGGTTAAAATTCACCGATGAACCCTATAAGAGTTCACCGCTTTTCAGCCGTTACAATGCGGCACCGCCTTATTGAGTCCCATTCTCCATCGGATCGCACGTCCAGGAATTCTATCACTTCTCATTACCCGCTTCATCACGTGCCTCGTGCGCCAAACCCAACCTTATCACAACGCAGTAAGGGCAAGAGCATTTTAATTTAAATGCAAATATACGCGTGAGTCAATTGAAGGGCGCATTGAGAAAAATGTGTGACGGGTCATTGGGGTAGAGGTTTATTTGGCTCACGAGGACTGGGTTACCGTAGGGTTACCGTAGGCGATAAGTAATAATATGTTATAATAATACAATGCACTAAAGTGCTTTTGTCCCTTTTCCCGCCTTTTCCTTTTCACCATAGGACCACTCGTGGTAGCCTTCGCAGTCACCGCTTTACAGTGACTATATTCTAGCGCGCACAGCGATTTCGAAAGTAATTTCTATGTCGCACCATCCATAAGTGGAATTCGCGGCCGGCTCATGTGTCCCCCCCCCCCTCAAATAACCCCGGATCTTTCAAAAGAGGTGTGAAAAAGCACTATGCAGGCCGAGGTGGGGCTGATGCGATATATTTTTTTCGCATCAGCTACTCTCGCTTCTGGACCTCATTCTTGCTTAACTCCAGGTGACATGGGGTCATTTGTCTGGTCTATCTATATTTATAAAAGATAAAGCGTTGACACCTGCATTCGTTGGCAGCAACAACACAAGTCTTCTGTATTCTTATTAAACTGCGTGCTCAGTGAAAGATAGTTACTGAATAAGATTTTTAAGTGTTTTCTGTTCTCGTAACACTATTACTTTACTCAAATAGGAACAAAACGGCATAAATTTGTGTTATAGATAAACGTGTGGTAGCGGCTCATTAAAAGATTACTAACAACCCCTCTCGGCCCTTGGGTGTTCTTCCAGACAATCTGTCGATTGAGAGCTGGGAAGAGATTTTATGGGTGCCCATCTTTAAATAATATATATTACATACATCTATAAAGTATTAACTAAGGGCTAATGGACTTAGAACTGCACAACATCCAAAAGTTTATAGCGGCGACGGGTTCACCACCTGTCACGTTGAGCACAATGCTGCTTGGTGAAGCGTGAACTATGGCAATGGATGGCTTTTGCGGTGCTTTTGCCTAGTCTCTGACTAACCCTTAGGGGATAATAGTCGTAATTATATGTATGTATGTACAAACGTATTCTGTCTGTCTCATTCATCATCTGAGAGCAACCTTCCAACCCAAGAACAAAATTTTGCAGGACAAGGATGGGCTACGATTCTCACCAAGCATATACCCGAACTCGATGTTCACCTTCTTAGCCTTCCCAAATTTTTATATTATATTTATAATATTGTACGTAGAATAGTTCGTTTAATAAGTATTAAGTTCTTTAGTTTTTGTTAACCATTGCATGTTGTCCCGTGTTGGTCCGGGACACAAAAAGAATGTACCAACTGCTTTTCTGCCTAGCATGTCGTAAAAGGCGACTAAGGTACGTATTGGGTACTGGGTCTGTGACTGTGTAGGCGATGAGCTAGCCACTTGTTACTACTCTTTCACCAATTTATTATTTATCTGACCAAACCCAATTTTCGTATGGCTAAATGTGGTCTTAAGGGACACAGTACTCCTTCGATTTTGTCTACCCCTACAGGGATTACAGGCGTGATTTTATGTTTATTTATGTATTGCATGTTTATATATATAAAATCTTAATGTTTGCATGATGAGATTGCCTGTTATTGTAAGATCAGTTAGGTATTAGGAAAGTTATATTATTTTTGTGCTGATTCTTATGTTGGTAATCCAAATAAATAAATAAATAAATTACTCAATCCTGAATGTGGCACACAAATATGGGTAATTTTCCTTTGAGGGTAGGTCCATATAATACGTTAAGCAAACCCTCATGCGTTTAGTTCGTAATCCTTATTTATATTTAAATCTCCCATTTAACCAAATGTAACGGGATATTTACCGCATAAAGTCGCGTTTAAGAAGATTTATTATATGGGCGGCTGCGATATGATCGCGTAACGTGCTAGTGCGGTCTTATCGCGCTAAGCGATTTGCTCCACGGCCACTTGGGCACGACGCCATTAACACACTAGTGTTGCGTTGTAGGCGACGTTCAATATTTCTTCAGGTACGGATAATTGTAGTTTGTTCTTGAAACGGTTTTTATTTGTTCAAATATTGGACAGAGCCCAGGCGTGCCAAGCTGAAATTTTAAGAGTAATAATTGAACTGTCTTGTTAAGATATATGCGAATCCACTCATTGTAGCAACGCTGGTTTTCACATTATGTTTTGAAGGCAGCCGAGAGTAGACGGCACTATGCGGGGAAGAGTCGCCGGATCAATCCCCGACGTCTGTAGTAAGTTTACAGAACTTCAAAAATATTATTTTATAGTAAATGACGCTTATTAGACCTCTTAACCAGCGCGTACGAAAAGGTTTCAGGAATCATACTTTGCTCGTACACCCAGAGCATGGAATTTCCTACTGGCACACGTCTCCATCCTACAGCTTGGGTTCCTTCAAAAGAGGCGTGAAAAGGTATCTTATGAGGCGGCTAGCCCTGTTTTAATTGGTGCTTCCTTCCTTCGCGTATGGACTTCTAACGAGGCGCTGTTTATTATATTTACTATTGTGCTACATAAGTTATTAGTTTTATCTCTTTTCCCTTGAAGGCAGCAGCGGTAGCTATGTTGGGAAAGACAGCACTGCTCGTGCGACAGGTCGCGTGATCGCTCCCCGCCGCCTGGGCCACTGAGTTTCAATAAACACGCCTACGTCAAAATTAAATATTGCGGCAGACAATCGACTATTAGTCTCCTCCCGTCACATATATCGAAACATTTAGAAATTATTGCAATTCCGAAATTAGTTTTATATCCATAATTTTTTTTTAAATGTGACGTCACAAAATTAAGGAGGTCACAATTGGTCCATTCCTCCTTGCCCCATAAAGTATTACAATGGACTGTACGCAGTGTAAGTCAAATGTAAGGGTGGTGTTGCTTGTAATGAAGATGCTGCTTGCACAGACTCAGGCAACACCGAATGGAGGATAAAGACGTGGGGAAGATGTGCCTAGTGACTATTCTACAGTTTTTATTCGTTGATACTGTCTCATCAAACATCCCTTTATGCTAATGTTAACATCAATAAGCAAATGAAATCCTGGATTCATTGTATAGTCACAGCTTCATTGAAGTCACAGTATACCCTAGCTTACTACAGACCGTGACTAAACTAACACTGATTTCACCAAAACCGACCCTAACACGTTATGATATAAGAGCGAAGGCGCACGCAATTAAAGCTTGCCTTGTATTTGCGTGGGTGTATCGTATCTTTGCATTTTTCCTTCAGATTAAGTTTGTAGTTTCTTCGTCGCCATTACCCAAATAAAAGCTGTATTTTCGAAGCAATAAAGTCGAGCATAGCGAACACCGTCTTTACGACACTGAACAAATGTATTGTTGGAGGATTTAATATTAATTCTAGTGTTCGTATATCAATCATGGTCTCATAACTATGTCTATTTTGCTATTAGATAAGTGTCGGGAGGGAAAGGTCGCGAAAAGCCGGCAGATGCGTGGATTCGAACTCGAATATGAATAATAGTGACAAGAATAGAAAAACGCACGCTAATGGTTTGGTGGCGGAAAGGATGGGTTAAAATAGATTGACTAAAAGGATATATTGATTGAAAGGTCCATTGAAAGGTGAAGATATGAAAGGAGAAGAAAGACAAAGGCGATGTTCAGAAGCACCCGAAGCAGACGGTGTAAATATGTAAGGAAACAATATCCCTATTGGAGAGAGGCGTTTTTTAAAGTTAATAATAATCATTAACGTCAAAAAAGTAAATATCGTACAAGAAAAACAGTAATCTGTATTTTTCGACGATATTTACGTCACTGAGGATCGGTTTTTTGATCCGTAGGTTAAAATGGCGAAAACGTATGATGTCGTATGGAAATTAAGGAAATAATGAAGTACATTAAATACTGATAAAATATCTGTTGAAATATTGAATAGAATACTGACAATAAATATATGATTGGCTATTTAAAAAAGTGGCTCATGAGTTTCTTGCCGGGTTCTTCTCATGAAAAGCCTTGCTCTCGGAATCCGGCCGCTTGTATCGATTACAACCACAGTCAAAGCGCTAATAATTAATATTATACTCGTACTTACTCCTAATAATTATTATTTTTTGTGACTTTGTCACATAAAAAAAGAACCTTTCCAACGGCAAAATTATACAATGAGTGTAAAGTTCTAACGGTCAGGCAGTTGGCTGTCCTACGTATTCTACAACGCAAGCATGTGACAGTGCCTTATGTACAAACAACAACATCAAAACGTCGGTGTGCTGCGATATGTACACAACTCAAATGTCATACCGCCTGGGCCAAAAGACAGTTTACTTCTCTAAGCTCTAAATTATATAACAGAATAAACAAAATAAAACCAATAAACGCAATGACAAAATACAACATGAAAAAACTGATGCACGAATTTCTAATTACATTAAATTATGTGAGACCGAGGACATAATAAAGTAGTAAAAATATAACGTAAAGTTACACACATGCACGCACGCACGCCCACACACACACAAACACACACATTAATTAAAGTAATTTTATATCTTTATGAAATTCATTTTACATGTAGATTAAAAGGTAAAAAAAAAAAATAACATTACGCTTCGAAGGAATCACTAACTCCTAAGATACAGGACTGTCCTAGTTTAGGAGTTAGGGCTCGCCTTAAATAGTGCTTTATTAACCAGATCTGTAACTCTTATGTCTTTTACCCTGTGTAAATAAAAATTATTATTATTCAATTATAAAATAATTATTTAAAATGTAAAATGTTGACGATTGTGAGTGCCAAGTTTGGCCTATGAAATAAAGTTATTTTTGATCTTGATTTCTTGATATGACAGCTCGTCCAATAGTTGAATTTCCAAATATTACTATAGTTAAATAATCATCTACAATTAAACCACAACACGATGCTAGGACAGGTATACAAGGCAGCTGTGAATGGGAAAATTGAAGGTGGACGGTTGGCGAACGTACATTGATCACATTGGGGACTTTCCAAGGAAGAGCCAAGGTTAAATCCACCTTAAACCGATGAGTATGTATGAGGCAAGTGATGAGAGTTGAAGAAGCGAAAGGCGTATGCCAGGATCGCAGCAAATGGAAATCTGTAATCTCCGCCTACCCCACTGGGAAAGAGGCGTGATTTTATGTATGTAAGTATGTACGATGCTAGGATTAGTAAAATGGCTGGCGGCACAGCTGATGTATATTGCTTCGAATTTTCATCGCAAACTTAACAATTTGTCAAGCTGACGTAATACATTTTGGCGTTTCCATTGACGCTTTTGGTCTAGATTTTAACTATTGGGGTGACTTACTTCGGATAGAAAAACTCACCCACAATCGGATTGTATTTTCAGTCGCAATCGTCCATATGGCTGGCGGTAAGTAATATTAACACTGATTTATTGCCAAATATAATGCGAACAAAGGCCTCGGTCGCGGAACAACGTTATATTAATATCGTGTATAAATTACAGCGAACTATTAATTAGTGGACACTGGGCGAGGGCAATTACGATGTACCGACACAGAACATAGACGTACAGAGAAGACAGTCTTCATTGCGCACAACCAGAGATCCAGAGCATGGAATTCTCTAGCGGCACGCATCCTACATCCTACATGGTCCCACATCCTACATGGTCCTACATCCTACATGGTCCTACATCCTACATGGTCCTACATCCTACATGGTCCTACATCCTACATGGTCCTACATCCTACATGGTCCCACATCCTACATGGTGCCACATCCTACATGGTCTTACATCCTACATGGCCCTACATCCTACATGGTCCTACATCCTACATGGTCCTACATCCTACATGGTCCTACATCCTACATGGTCCTACATCCTACATGGTCCCACATCCTACATGGTCCCACATCCTACATGGTCCCACATCCTACATGGTCCTACATCCTACATGGTCCTACATCCTACAGGGTCCTACATCCTACAGGGTCCTACATCCTACATAGTCCTACATCCTACAGGGTCCTACATCCTACATGGTCCTACATCCTACATGGTCCTACATCCTACATGGTCCTACATCCTACAGGGTCCTACATCCTACATGGTCCTACATCCTACATGGTCCTACATCCTAAAGGGTCCTACATTCTACATGGTCCTACATCCTACATGGTCCTACATCCTACATGGTCCTACATCCTACATGGTCCTACATCCTACAGGGTCCTACATCCTACATGGTCCTACATCCTATATGGTCCTACATCCTACATGGTCCTACATCCTACATGGTCCTACATGGAACCCATGCGGTTCCATCTAAACAGGCGTGAAAAGACGTCTTATGGCCTAATGTAGGTTAGTGATTAGAACGTACTTCCGTAACACGAAGGAGTTCGAGTTCACTAAGTTTAGGTCACCCATCCAAGACCTGACCATCGCGAAGGTAGCTTAGTTTTTTCATACGTAAGTGTATTGCTATAGTCTTAATATAGTGTACCTGTAATCTGTAATTTTTTTGTTATAATAAAGAATTTTAAAAATTAATGAATCACTACGCCACAGAGCTCCTCATCATAATGTATGTATGTATATATTTCCCGTTCTTACTGTTTCGTTCTCAATAATACCAGGGTGAACGATAATAGGTAGGTGCATCAAAATAATTCGATTGAAGTTCATTACCACTATATTTTATAATAAATGCGTATATGCCACACGTTTGCACTAAATAGCGCGACCGCCAACCAATACTCGTAGTAGGTATAAAAATATAAGTACATACATGAGATTGCTTTCTGTTTGTACCTGATTTGGGATACAAATGGGGGGGGGGGGGGGGGTTAAAACATTTACAATTAACATTATTAATGTACCAGTTAAGTGCGACGCGGGGCGTTACTGTTAACACTCTATACAATAAACTTTTATGAATTTCATCAGTGGGCAAATAACAATATACACGCGTTTATACTGCAAGAGTGTGTCACTGCACACTCCGTTCAAATACGCACACACACATTCAGTGTGTCTGCAAGTAACACTCCAACTAGTAAAGTATATATGGTTTCATCATTTAGGGAGGTTTCACTGGCACGCCGGCGCCGGCCTGCGGCGTGCCAGTAAAACCACCCTAAATGGCTGATTATGTGAACATACATATAATCACAGTCAGAGACTAGGCAAAACACCGCAAAAGCACTCCATTGCCATAGTCCGCGCTCCACCAAGCAGTGACTGCACTCAGCGTGACAGGTGGTGAGTCCGTCGGCGCTATAAGCTATTGGATATTGTGCAGTTCTAAGTCCATTAGTCGTCTTTTACGACACCCAAGGGAAGAGATGGGTTGGTTCGAGTAGTATTCTTTTAATGAGCTACCACACGTCTCATTATGTGAACGTGTATAATTATGTACCTATATAATACCTACTATGTTAGGGGAAGTCTGAAAGTTGCCCCGATTGCTGGCAAACTGGAGAAAAACGACTTTCTTGGTATAGACATGTAATGAGAAGGGAGAATGATCATGTCACCAGGAAAGTTATGGACTTGAAAGTGGATGGGCGTGTGGGGAGAGGAAGACCAAAGAAAAGATGGATGGATTGTGTGAATGATGATTTAATGAGGATGGGCGTGAGTGTTGACTTGACGAGTGATAGAGCAGAGTGGAAGAGGAAGACATGTTGCGCCGACCACGAATAGAATTGGGAACAGGACAGGAAAAAGATGAGAAGATAATACCTACTATGTTACCAGCGATATTGACGAGCTCGGTGGCGTAGTGGTTAGTACGCTTTGGCTTTCGATATCGAAAACAAAGCTACCTTCGCCATGGTCAGGCCGAGGATGGGTGATCAAAAGTTTATGATCTCGAAGTCCTCCGAGCTTCGGAAGGCACGTTAAGGCGTCGGTCTCGGTCTATTAGTATTATCGCAACCGTTTCTACGCACCAACCCGCATTGGGCCAGCGTGTAGGTGTTACGGCCCATACTCATGAGGAGTGCTTCTCCATGAGAAAGGCCTGTGTGAAGTGCCACGTTTATAGGGTGAGGATAATATTCAGAGTTTATCCCAATTTAGGCGGGGATTGATCTGGCAACGGCTTGAACGAGTAATGTACAACATTATTCTAAGAAATTCTTCAAAACGTATCAGTGAACACCGTAATCTTGTTCTCTAAACTTGTAAAATAAAGTTAGCTACACATCCAGTTAGACAACGTAACGTTAACTGCGTTACTCTGAACGCGCCCCAAGACATGACACAATTTAAACTTGTCGGCAATGTTACTAAGTAACAGTGGCGTGGCGTGAAAAAAAAAGTTAGGCAAGCCACAGTAAAAATTAGGACCCACAAAAAATGGGTAATTTGTTTGTGTGTGTGAACGGGTCTACAGTGTGCGATAAACAAAGAAAACAAATACCAATTACAATACTTTAACCATACCACGATTATCCCAATTTACACTTTCGTCGTGCCCGCGAAACGCTAATCTTGTTTACCTAAGAGAACAACTGTGTCGAAGCGTTATTAACAGATTTCGATTACGTTCGACTTTGCGGTTATGAGCCTCAAAATTATTGTTAAAATAGTTTTCTATTATTCTATTTCCAAATTCATGCAACGCTAAACAACTACGTATATGTTTCTCACTTTGAACATTTAGCAGTTTGATAAATTATTAACATCAAAAAATCCCTTCGATTACAAACGTTGCTTGAATCAGAAAACAAAAGACACGGAAAACAAAACATTTTTTTAATAAACAACTGCCTGTAAGCCAACTATATTTATCATAAAGTGAACTGTGGAAATGCTTGAAAAAACCGTCCCTACGCTTGTAATCTATTGACATGCTTGGACGAGCTCGACCTAACTGTATGACATATTTTTTATTTTCAAAGGACAACTTTGAAAACTGCTTTCCTTCACTTAGCAAGAAATCGGTAAGACAACAATCTATGTGCATCAAAGCGGCCATTATTGTGCCGAGAGAGAATAAACCATAATTAATTAAAAACTAAAACCTACCAATTAAATCCCTGCGGAGCGACACAATTCACAATATCACAATACACCTTTAAAACTACAACACAAATGTAGTTAAATTTTACTATTTCACTGAATTACTGCTAAGAATACAATAAAACTAATTAATTACTTTAAGTTAACGAAACAGAATAAACTAAAATATCAGAATGAAATGTCAATATTCAAACACCGGCTATGCAAGACAGAGAAATAACTACAACTCGGCTCGGGATCGGCTAGAAAGAAAGGGATGCATTATACAAAAGCTGGCTGCGTTAGTAAGAGAAGGACGATACAAGCCGGCCCGTGGCAGCTTACGGAGCTCCGCACGGCGCGCGATATTGCGTGCGTTTCCCGAAAAAAAATCCGCCCTTATGGCTATTGTAATAAAATCTAAAATATTTACTTTTGGCTGAACTTTACTTTTGGTTTTCCGCGAAACGTACGTGAGAGTTTATGACTAATGTGTGCGTGTGTCGTAGTGTATCGATGGATAGGCTCGTAGGCCGCAAAAAGCCGGCATGTTAGGCAATCTTTAGGTACTATTTCTCTGTTCGTGCGCCTATGAGAGACCTACACAGACGTGACAAGAGAACGCTTGTCTGTGTGCGTGTTGTATCGCAGGCGTCTATAACTCGAGATTTTACGAGTTAATTGAAGGAATCTAGAGAGCGGGAGCGATGATGTGTGAGTGATTGGAACTTCGCTAGTTCTTTGTATGTACCTATGTTGCGTATTGTTTCGCGCGCGTGTTTTACTGTTATATGATTTTATATTTGTTTATAAAATGGTATTGTACCTGCATTATAGTAATGAAACAATACAAATTAGTTTTTAGTTAGGTATTTTTTTAAGCTCCCTCGTTTGGTACGGCTGTTAGGAATCGGGTTGTACGGACGCTCCGCCACTGCTAAGTAACAACCTTCAGCAAATAATCCTCTTTTAAACGTTGTAAATGTAAACATGGGTTTATAGTTTTATATGAGGGGGTTGGTACGTTTTTGATATGAAAAACAAAACTACTTTCTTCATAGTCTGTCCTTGGATGGGTGACCAAAACATTTGGTCTTAGTGTCTCCGTGCTGCAGCAGGCTCGTGAAGCTGTTGCTCTGGGTCGCTATTGCAACTGCATTGTCGCAACGTGACTGATTCCAAACTGGTGGTATTTATTGACATATCCCCAGCCATCATCATAAGAATTAAAATAATTGGATTACCTATGAAATTGGTGTTTTTTTTCTCTCTTAGTATTTTGTCTGTAACTATTAAGATTCAGAGTATTCCTAAAAAATAATTACCTCGTCTAAAAATATACTATATTTTTGAGCTCTTTTGATTTGTTTTGATAATTTGTTGTAAGTTTAATTGTGTTAAAATTGGACACGGAGACAACTCTTTTTAAGTGCCTCCCGAATACATCATTTTATTTGCATTCACTTAAAAACGATAAATAATTTTGACACATATTACTAAAGCTTGTCTAATGATACATGCCAAATATTATTATCTTTGGATTTGTCGTTGTGAAGAAAACTGAAAAATTTTTAGTATGGAAAATGCAGAATTCCCCAAAATCTCCATCTCCATACAAAACACCAATTACATAGGTAAGGACCTAATATAATTATACAGGTGACTCACACCTGCATTGGGTCCTTAACTCAAGATTACCTGTGCAGGTGTGGCTGCAATAAATAAAGGTAATATGGTAGCATGTAGGGCCTGTTGATACTTAGCGATATATTCGGTTGGTCAGTACAAATGAAGTCCACAAAAAGGCAGCTCTAATGTGAGACCAGCTGGGCTTCATCCCGGAATACGGAGGCTCATTACCGAATTACCGGGGTCACTTGCACCCCAAGGCAGCTGTTTATCACGAAGTAAAATGAGTACAGGCCTAGGTTTCGTCCATATCTAGCCGAATGGCTTCTAAATCCAATAAATGATAGGTCAACCTATGAGAGTGGATGGTAATGCAGTTTCCCTGAAAACCGAAGAAAAGATGGATGGATTGTATGAATGTGGAAATGGCTAGGATTGGAGAGAATGTTGATATGGCGTGTGATAGGGGGAGTGGAGGGAAGCTGGGCTGCTGCGTGCAGTTTTCTCCATTGCTTTCGTTCGTTGATAAATCTTCTTTAACAGCAAAATCGATATTTACACAAATCATAGTAATGGAACATGTTTATTTTGTGAAAATGTAAAAATTTGTAGAGGTTCACGGCGGTAGCACTAGGTTGATCCGAGCGGCTTATGTTGAAATATGTGGAGCGGCGCAGCTCATAAGGAGCGTGAAATATTCAAGCTAAGCGCGTATTACATTGATTCCGACTTATCCACAATAAAACGGAAGGAATGCTAATATTTACGCGGTTCAAAAACGATTATACATTCTCAATGTGCTCAATTTGTGTCAAGTCCAGTATGGGATGTGTCTGTCTTATTTTAATCTTCGTTACTTGATTCGTGGAGTAGAACAAAAATTGTACTTTACATTCTATTTGTGTTGTCCATTGTGTATCTGTCTTTTTATAAAATATAAATATTTTTCTATTTTAAATTATCAAAACTAAATAGAATTTCGAAAGTGATACGAGTAGTGTGTGTTGGCCTAAATTATGGAACGAGGAACGGAACGAGGTGAACCGACGACCTGGCGGTGGTCGCAGGAAGACGCTGGATTGTTGACGTAGAGTTGTGGAGGGCATTGGGGGAGGACTGTGTCCAGCAGTGGACGACTATATAGGCTGAGGGATGGTTGAATGGAATCCTGGATCACGATGAAACTGTTGAAAGCTGTAATGGGCCAGTTAATTAATACAGGCTGGTTCATTCGTGATCTTGTTACGACGCATGTCACTTTTATAAGTAGAAAGTGTTTTAATCTGTTTGTGTGATTGTCAATAAAAATATCTTCTAACTAAGACGTTGTTTTGGGTTTTTCTACGGAATATTCAATCAGTGCATGGTGACTTCCATTAGAAACACGGTCTAATTTATGCTACAAGGCGGAACTTGCTAAGTTATAATTGTTGCTCTGAACAAATAGTTATCACGTAGCATCTATCCACGTTGTCGTTCATTATGAAAGAAAAGAAAAGAAAAGAAAGAAAAATATTTATTCCGACACAGACACGAGCCCCGGCCCGGGCCCGGGCCCGATTATCAGCCCGTCGCACAGCGCACAGGTCTTCCTGCATGGAGAAACACATGAGAAGGACAACACCGCTACGCTGCTGGTCCAATACAATTTGGTGGGTAGGACCTGCTGCCAGTGACTGGGAACAACGGCTTAACGTGCTTCCGAAGCACGGAGGAGCTTGAGATAGTAAACATTTTTGGTCACCCATGGACTGACCATGGCCAGAGTAGCTGCTTTCGATATCGAAAGCCAAAACGTACGATTCTCTAAGTCTCCGAGCTCCTCCAAATTGTCCTTACAAAATTAAAAAATAATATATTCAGCTTTTTTACCAAATGTCCCGAAGTACCTCGCTCGTCCGTGCGCGACACACGGCGGCCTACATCGCGTGAGCGGGCGCCCCCGGGATTATCCTGACTTATCGACTGCGGAACTCATCATTCGGATAATTAATATGGAGCTAGGCGTGTTTCGTTTGTTGGGCGGTATCGTACATTGGAGTTTGAGTTATAATCTTTTGATAATTCCTTTTACGATCTGCTGAAGGTCGCAAGAAGTTGCTGGTTAAAGAGCAGCACCGAACTTCGTCTTTAGGGAGCCTTTGTCTAACAGATGCCTTTACTCTATGGTGATGTATTATTAAATCAAAGGACATCGATAGGTAAACGAATCACTTGAATATGGTATGTGATCAGAACGCCGCGATATCTGACCCAAAGATATACATTTATATAGATGACGCAAATGCATTTACTGTGCGTGATCGAGAACCCCGTTAAAACGTCGGGGTTGGCAGCTGCTAACTAGACAGCGCGCGTGCGAATGGCTGTAAAAACTAAGAAAGGCCTCGTTGAGTGATAATTCTCGAAGGGGCATCGACTGCATCGTTTTTTTTCAATGTGTTTGGATCTCGCTTCTCAAAATTATGGTTGTGACTGTGAAGTCACGTTAAAAAGTCCGTTAAAAAAGATGCCAGGCTTAGTTATCACACTAATCGTTACACTTTAGTTTTCTATGAAAATTTATATCTGTGATCTGACCAAACAACAATTGACCTTAGCAAGATAATTCCCAATCTGCAATCCCTGCTTGTGACAACATGAAGAATAATGGTGTACCGTACGCCCTCGCACGTGTTACTGCGTCTCGTCGATAGCCTGTATCGCCCCACTGCTGAGTCCAGACCGGAATAATTTCTGATGCATTGCCGGCTTACCAGCCTGTAAGAAAGAAGTTCACACATGATACGTTTGTAGACACAAAAGGAATTCAATTGCGTTTCGTCTTTAACAGGATTAGTGTTAGTCCAGGGTTTAAGCACTTAGGCCCTAACTTCTAAGCCAATCTTGAAGCAAACGTGTGTATATAACAAGATGAGTAGTGTTCATAATCGAGGGCGGGTGCCGCAATGGCCCCATTCGTATGCGGCCGCCGGCGACGCTATAAATATGGCTTTGCATCTCACCCAATAATCCTGATCGAAAATGAATAGAACATATATCTGTGCCTCAGTTGGACTTCGAGGCTGTACGCAGGGTTGAGGGAATTCCATAGAATGTTTTTTTACTTATATGAACATACTAGCTTTTGCCTATGACTTCTGCGGTTACTAATTTTTTAACTATCCCACGGGAACTTAAATTTCTCGGAATAAAAAGTATCTAAGATGTCGACCTGGGATATAAGGTATCACCATGCAAAATTTCATTGAAATCGGCTTAGCCATTTCGGACATAAGCCCGAACAAACAGACAAACAGAAGTTGAAACAAAAAATTAAAAAAAAAAATTGGTAATTGCCCTCTTTTTACATTCCCCTGTCTGGATTTTAACAAATTTTTTTCTTTGTGCAGAAATTCGACCTTACATCACATCACAGATGTACGTTTAGGGCCTTCCCTGCGTTAAGCCAACCCCGACGTTTGGTCGGGGTTTTCGAACATGTGCAGGACATGCATTTGCGTCATCTCTGTAAATGATTCTGCGGTATACTCCCATATTCACACACACACATTCATATTCACATTTTTCTATTCTATTCTATATTTCATCTGATTTGTTTAAGTCTCTATGCAGGAAAGAGTGAGCCTGCCATACAATGAGCAGTCTGAGCATAATGTAAGCGATATACAGTATAAGATAAAACAATTTTTAGCCGTCTCTCTGGTCTAGTAGTTCAAAAACGTGTGTTGATCGGGAGGTCTGGGTTTGACCCCATGGGAGCAGAAGTTTTTCTGCTGTTTGGTTGGTGTTAGGGCTTCTAAGCCCGCCTGGCTAGCTACCACCGTCTTACCTAATTTTGTCGCCATAATAACAATGTTAGCATTGTTGTGTTCCGGCAATCAGAGGTAAGATAGCCAGTTCCTCAATTGTTGAGGATTACAGGTGAAGCTCGCTTCCACCTTCAGCCTTATCGTCAATTACCATCAGGTGAGATGAAGGCCAAGAGCTTACCTGTCATATATAAAAAAGGTGTTTGTTATGCTTTATGCAAACCCAGTAGCATAATGATTAATCCGCGGCCTTATTATGTGTCTCTCCTCACCTCTGCTATCGGAACTATCATCTTATTGTAGCTAAGAATATGGCATTAAGGTGTAAGCCGGTGTAATACTACACCTTATCGTAACATCTAGAACTGTTGATCCTGGCAAGGAATTTGTTGCGGATTTAAAACAGTATATCATGTACTGTTAGCCGCACATCAAACGGTCCCGGTTTATGCAGAACTGGGCTTTATTATAAGGTGGTAAGGGAGGGTACGCCACTCCCGCCGACTGCATTATCTTGTCAAGGAGGGCTGATTCATGGAAACCTCGGCCTATGGATATCTTGTGGAGATACGTTGGATTTTCGTGTTTTATATCTTAAGTTAAATTCTTGGAACATCTAATTGTCTTTTTGCTCTCAATGGGCTTTAACAGTAATACCCAGTGAATTTTTTTTAATCTCACTTATTTTAAACCTAGAACTGAATTCTGAAAACAAGTGAAACGATAGTTTCACATAAAATGGACGTTTTTTGTAAGGGCAAAGAACATGTTTTTCTATTTGAAAGTATGAAATTATTTAACGAAATAAAATAACAATTGTAAGTACCTACCTACTGCTTAGACGGAGGAAATACATAATTTTTGTCGTCTTTATGTAAAATTTAATGAATAAAATAATCACAAAGGACAAGGAAAGGTACAAGTCACATTTTGTGGTACGATTTTCCGCAGCTTGCAGTCCCCAGAGCTCGAGAAAAGAGATTAGATTAAAAATAAATAAAACCAAGTCGTTCTAATTTAAGCCGAAGACAAGCCATCCAATTTGTTAAGCCCCCACTCCCTCCTTCCGCGGGAACTCCGACTTAGTTTAGAGTGTTTGATTAAAACATCCGGCCGCTTACTTTATGCAAATGTCAGTTGGCTGCTGTTAAATTGAGTTTTATCCGTGTTCCGTCGCGAGCACGCAATGAATTATAATTATTTAGCGGACTTGCTGCCGGGGAGCGGCAGGACGCCAGCTGCAGTACCTGGAGACATGGCGACACGGGGAACATGAAGTCTATTTACAAAACAAATAATAAAGTCATAGCACAACATTGTTTTTCTTATGTTTCTGCTTTAATTAGAAATGTGATACAATCTATTCATACAATAAAACTGTAGAGGTCGAATGTCTGTACATAGAAAAAAAAATGCTTAAAATCAAGTCAGGGGGATGTAAAAAGAGGGAAAATACCAAAAAAATATTTTTTTTTATATTTTTTTTTTGTTTCTTTATTTTTGTCTGTTTGTACGGGCTTATCTCCGAAATGGCTGGGCCGATTTCAATGAAATTTTGTAAGGTGATACCTTATATCCCCGGTCAACATCTTAGATACATTTACTCCGGAAAATTAAAGGGTTCCCGTGGGGTAATTTAAAAACCAGCAGCTCGGACGAAGTTACGGGCAACATCTAGTTGTTACATTAGATTGTTTAAAAACATATTTTTTTATTTAATCTTTACTATTTAAACATGATTTACATATATATCACACATCACTTGTTTGGGCAACTCGTGATACAGTAAAACTGGCAGCTAATATAATACTTCCATTGTTTTGGTCCAGTGACATTTTCAAGCAACGTAGATAAACCCAGAGAATGTTGCTTGTTAAAACTTGAGATATCTAGTAATATGAGCAAGCGCAACACACGGAGTAATTGTGGAAGTTGCCCCGTCAACAGCAAACATTGAAGTTGAGACCAAACTGGGAACAGGATAGCTGGAGTGGGTAAGTACTGCGTGCTTTGGAGATGAGAATACATATTAGGTCCTTACCTATGAAATTGGTGTTTTGTATGGAGATTTTGGGGATGTCTGCATTTTACATACTAACATTTTATCAGTTTTCTTCACAACGACAAATCCAGAGATAATAATATTTGGCATGTATCATTAGACAAGCTTTAGCAATATGTGTGTGAACACGCTTGATAAAAATTATTCATCGTTTTTATGTTAATGCAAATCAAATGATGTATTCGGGAGACAGTTAAAAATAATTGTCTTTGTGTCTAATTTTAACACAATAAAACTTACAAAAAATTATCAAATTAAATAATACGAGCTCAAATATATGGTATATGTTTAGAAGAGGCAATTATTTTATAAGAATGTTCTGAAACTTAATAGTTACGGACAAATTGCTAAGGCAGAATAAAAACACCAATTTCATAGGTAAGGATCCAATATTTGCTGTACACGTGAGAGTTACGCGTACCACGGAACATAGATTACTAAGTAATGCCAGGACAGTAGCAGGTACTGTCCTGGCACTGTCCATAGATTACTTAGTAATCTATCTATTTATTCGGGTACTTCAAATATTTATAAATATCAAAATAAACTAGCCATTCGTTCGCAGAACTAAGAAGGCTTTGTCTTGAGAAGAACGGCCATGAAACTTAGCAAGGTATCATGAACGTCTTCAGAAGTGGGGAGTGCTGGAACTGCTTGCGGTTCTCTTCATTGCCGTGAAAATCTTCTTCAATCTTCAATTTTAAATTTCAATAATATTCGCAGCATGAATTTTGTTTATAAATTTATATAGCTTATCCACACACACTTATAATAATATCAAAATTATTGAATAGAATAGAATACTTTATTTGTCTTTGAAAAGGGTACATTAAAGATGTTGTTTAAGTTAAACGCCTATTCAGCCACATATAATAGCATACAAATATAATTTCCATTACAAATTCACAATTTACTAATTAATCAATTTTCAACACACTTCCTTATAAAGTGGCTCTAATCCCATGGCAATTAGGCACATAATGACACCTATAATCAAACTGTGACTTTTTCATTACTATTATTCACGAGTGAGTAATAGTTTTTTTTAATATTATTGGTTGAGTTACGGTTACATTTGCGCTAAAAAGCTATCCGCGAAAAGCCCAAAAAAAAGAAACCTCATTTTTTAGTCTATGGCCGATGCGCGCGCATAGAAAAACTAATTAATTTTTCCCGCCATTACGAAATTTATTAGTCTATGGCCGATGCGCGCGCATAGGAAAACTGATTAATTTTTCCCGCCATTACGAAACATTTTTCACAACTCGTTTTCTCTTTTGAAGTTATTTAGTTAGTTATTAATTAAGATGTCTGCAAATACAATTTATGAAGAAAATGATTTATGTTGTACACCGCCCGATATAAGATGTGAAGCCCAGAACGTTATGGAAAGTTTACTACCAGAAAACTCAAAGGAAAAATATCTATTATTCCGAAGTGTGTTGAAAAACGTTGTATGATACACGTGTGTATTGATGATTACCGTCCTCGGCTCCTTAAGACCCTCGCCTGACGGCTTGGGCCTCAATGCGCCTCAGCGGTAATCACCAACATTACACACTTGTACCATAATGTACTATTACACAACTCATCGCAGGTAAATATATTGTGTGGGATATGTACGCCGTACGTTTATTTTTACGAAACTGTTATTGTATAATCAATAATGTGTAGCATGTGGCAGTACTTATTAAATAAATAGCTTGCATCATAATAATCATGTAGACATTTTATTTAACACAGTTGTTTCTACATACAATAGGTCAATACGATTTAGAGGGGATTAATACTTCACATCGAAAGCTAAATATCACGTCGAAGGATAATACCTTGAAAACGATTCAAAGAATGATCGAAATGGTAATAATCCAATTTTACGGTACGCCATTTCACAATTGCTTAAACACTTTCAAATTAAATAGCAGACACGCTGAAAGCAAGAGAGAGAGGCGAAGAAAACGCGAAAAAAAAAGTGTGTAACGACAACGACCTTGTTATTTAGCAACGAATTTCACAAGAAAACAAAAACTTGTCCTATAAATCATAAATATTGAAACGTTTTTTAATAAACAACGGCAAAGGAGTCGCGAACAAACGCCTGTAATATAGAACCAAATTATTCGTAAAACACGAAATTAGGATTGTAAATGGAAATTTATTTAAATATAAACGTTGGAGATTCATTGCGGTCGTATAGTAGCGTGTATACAGAACTGCTCTTGTATACGAGTCACAAAACCGACGTCGTCGTGTGTGAGTCATGTGGCAGCTGCTCATTAAAAGAATACTACCAAACCATCTATTCCATTGGGTGTCGTAAAAGGCGACTAATGAACTGCACAACCATCCAATAGCTTATAGCGGCGACGGGCTCACCACCTGTCACGCTGAGTGCAGTCACTGCTTGGTGAAGCGTGGACTATGGCAATGGACTGCTTCTGCGGTGCTTTTGCCTAGTCTCTGACTAGCCCTTAGGGGATAATTGTCTTGATTTATTTAATACCAGAAAAAGCTTATTTCTTTCGGAGGGACTTTTGACGAGTAAACAAAACCACAGATCCTTCAAAAGAAGCATAATAAAGACGCTGTAGGGGCATTCATTATGTAGTCTGTCGAGGAGACGGTGATTACAATATTTGTAATTCAATAGCTGATGTCAGTAATACGTGCCTGATTCCCAAGATCAGCTTTTTATGTTCTTATAATAATTATTGGTTTTAAAAAATAGAATGACTAGTCACGATATCATAATTTTGCCAAGTAAAAGTTTATATTAAATTATTTTTAACTGCAAATAACTACAGATATAACTTCATGCTAAGCTACATGCTAAGTGACACAGTATGATATAACATAAACATGAGTATATTCTATACTAGGTCCACCTGATTCTCATCATACTCGTATAATACGAAGAGCAACCCCTCCTCAAGGAACCATTACTTGATCAAACTGGGCAGTAACTATCGCGAATATTCCGCTAAAGTTTTTCCTAATTAATTGAATTACCAAAGGCGGCCGCCGCTATTAGTCTGTCAATCACCCTTTAACGCCGATAGTCTTTAGAGCAAAATTATGGGCTTCGACATATTGGTGATAGGCAGCCATTAAGGACGAGTGGTGGCCTTTTTTCATTTTGTTGATGAGAAATCCAGTTATGAAACGTCAGTTGGACCTACGACGCTGGTGATTAGTGAACGAGCGACATTTTGACGACAGTTTTGGTGACTTTGGCTTTTTTTCTCTTAGGGCTCATCAAAATAAAGGTAATTAAAGCACCTTTTTCAACTTACGCAAATTGGGATTATCCTGAAATAAAATCATCTTAATTTTGCCCAAGGTCTGCCTTAAAAATTCCGTTATAATATTGCGTCCACTAAATAGGCAATAGTTATTTGTCATACAAGAGTGCAAAGTTGTTTTTTTAACCGAGTGCTGAATTTTGATGACCGAGCAAGCGATGAATACATTTAAACACGAGCGCAGCAGTGACTCGAAATTGCATTACTGAGCGTAAGCGAGGAAATCAAAAGAGCACCTGGTGAAAAATCTTTGCACTCGAGTGCAACTCGTAACTTTTCATCCCACCGCAGCGAGTAAATGTATCGATGCAAAAAAATAACAAAACAACAAAAGTCATACTAGAAAACAAAAAGTAAAACAGTCAAAAACAATCCAAAACAATCAAAACTCTTAGTTCTTTGCTAAAAATATTTTTAGCAGTGAAAAGAAAATAGAGCGCCCAAAGCAACTACATAAAAAAAAAGAAGGTTCCGACTTCCGAGTCTAAGTTTTAACAATTTAAAAGGCGTTGTTTGATGAATTCAGCACCGAATGGAGGTATTTTGAATTTGCAAACATACATCATCGTTGTTCTCAATTCGAATTTACTTTACCCCTCAAGAGGTTATAAACGGCTTTTCCGCTCAGATAACGAAGAATTCATTCCGTTTTCGAGGACTCTACTTCATCAGTATGTGGAAATAAAAATTATAAAAAAAACTCACTCTAGAAATAAAAATTATCTGTAATAATGAAAATAAAGCTTTTAGAATAAAAGAGATCTTTGGATATAACTCAGTAAAGGGCAGTTAGTCAGACTGTTTTACAGCCTTACAGCTGAGCTGACCACTAGCTACCGAGCCCCTCAAAACTCTCTTACCTTTACATTTCGCTAAAATTTCGTGTAAATTCCAGGCTCGTTTGGGGCGACAACCATTAACCCTATAAATCTGGGATGGCATCTCGAGATGCCATGAGCAATAGATTTAGCCATTGTGTCTTGTGTCTGATATTTGAGCAGTTAAATGATGGTCACGAACATCTTAGTCAAGGAATTTTCTCTTCAAAGCATTAATAATTCGGATCGCCTCCGCCTCCGCTCTGACTCCGGCCCGGATTATGTCAAGATTTTTATTAGTTTGTCCCTCGCTTTATTATGTCCGCAATGTGGGCCCTCGTTAGCAAGGCCCGCCGCGGATTGTGCGAGCTCGAGTACGGGCTGTTTAGGGTAACCGCAGGTATGATGCTTGGGGACAGCGGGAAACCTTTACATTTTGATAAAATATTTACCTGACGTGGGCTTTTCGTTTAGGTTTTACTGAAATTTTTATTTCTTTGAGAATAAATTTTAGACACTCTTTGTTTTTGGTTTTTCGGAATGTTAATACGTCAGCTAAAAAAAATACTGGCCGAGTAATAATATAATAATAATAATAATATCCTCAGACATTCACACCTATCAACTAGCCCCATTTTAAGCAACTAATGCTGCTTGTGTTACGGACACTAAATTACGGATAAATATATTTAATAGATAAATACATATAAATAACCTGAATATATAGAATTATAGAAATATATATAAACATCCAAGACTGGAGAACAAATACCTGAAAATTCATCACCCAAACATTTGCCCCTACTGGGGATCGAACCCAGAACCTCTCGAGATGGCGACGCCTTGAGACCGGCATACAAACCACTCGACCACGGGACCTCCGTGGGACCACGGGACGTCAAATACGATTAAGTATGAGTAAGATTTATTTTGAGGTTTTTGTAAGCCGATCATTTGGTGCAGGAAGTCGTGCAGGTCCTTGGTAGAGGTCTATGTACAACAGTACTGCAGGACGTCACGTCATTTCACAAGCCTATCAACGTCATAATGCTAACATTCTTAGATACCGTACGTACCGGCCGGCGTAACACCATACAATTGCGACCGGAACTAACAGTTCTTGTGTCTTCCGAAGCTCGGAGGAAATTGAGATCACCCATTCAATGACGTCGTAGTTTATCGACAGTGTTTAGATGATGCTGTGTAAAGGGAGGGTAGAAACTTGGAGAGCTTCTTGCCCGTTCTTCTTAGAACAAGGCCTCCTGGTAGTTTTGTGAACGGATGGCGTAGTTTTCTCTTTCACGAAACATTGTAAAATGTTTATGACATTCATAAGGACGCGCTAAGATGCTTTAAACTGAATAAATTAATTTGGATTGAATAATAAAGCTTCATCTGTTAATGCCTTCAACAGTATTGTATTCAAATTAAAACCATTCCGTAGTAGTCATTCAAATTGTCACTGAAAGAGCTTTTGGTGCGGCGTGATGAGTGCTGAGAGCCGGATAAAGGAGGCCGCGCATTGAGCTGTGTCCAACCAATTCCAGCAACTAGTACTGCATAATGAACGCGTCACGCAGCCGCTGAATCCGAATTGAACACTGTTTTTATTTCGTTTCGTTTTTATGTTTCATCATGAATTCATGACACTGTAGGGGCTACGTCATACGGCTAAGCAAACGTAGGTTGTATTGCTATGGTTATTATGTGCTGGTTAAAATATCATTTAGTTGAGCAATTCCGTGAAAGAAAATACTGTAAATACAATGTGTTCATAAGTTGTGAATTGAGGTTATTTTGGTTTGATCTATTTGTCAACGAACCCAATAAATTATTGTTTTTATTTATATGGATATATTAATATTTTATTGCCTCACTAGCAGTTTCCCGCTACTTCGTTCGCGGTAATTATGGTTTTTTTAGCTATCCCACGGAAACCCTTTAATATTCCGGAAAAAAAGTATCTAAGATGTTGACCAGGGACATAAGGTATTGCCATACAAAATTTCATTGTAATCGGTCCAGCCAATTCCGAGATTAGCCCGTATATAAACAGACAAACCGACAAACAGATTTTTTTTTTTTGGTATTTTCCCTCTTTTTACATCTCCCTGACTTGGTTTTAATTTACTATTTTTTATCCATATACAGACATTCGACCTCTACCGTTTTATTATTTGTATATAGATATTCTAATTACAGGCGATAATTTTTGTGGAGCTCATTTTCCGAAGAGTAAAATAAAGCCTACGTTACGCTAATAAAATAAAATTAATTGTTTGTTTTTTGGTATAAAATTAAATGTTCCTTGAATAAATAGTTTATTAAAAATAATAGTTATAATAGTTTAGTTAATATTAAATGTTCCTTGAATAAATAGTTTATTATATTTCCGAAGCGGCTTTTATTAAAAATCAACTCTTTCTGTGTAATTTTTGTAAACATGTATTATTTTTTGTGGAGTCTCACATAACTCTGCCAGGAACTCGTGTGACCTAAACATGTTCCGGATAGCTCAGGGTTAATCTACCACATTGGCCCTTGTTCCCCGATAAGTTTGTTCAACGAGACCGGTGCTCCGTCCGATGTAAAAGTGTCTAACCGGCCATTGATCATAAACAAATGTGCGGGAAATCGTGTATAAGTCTCGAACTGCGTTTTGGCCCTTGCGTGTTTAAATTTATGTTACATTGGCCGTTTAACTCTGAAATAATCGTGTCATAAAGTGCTGTTTTTTTAGGTTCACTATATTAACTGTACTATATTATTACACACATACCCATATAATCACGACTATAATCCGTTAAGGCCAAAAGCAGTCTACAGCAGTGACTGCACATGTGCTCAACGAGACAGTGGTGATTCTGTCACCGCTATAAGCCACGCGCCGCCGCCGTCGTCGCTTTACACATTTCCCGTAAATATTTCAAAAATCACCATATTGTTAGTTTGGCCCTTATACATAGGACCCATCGATATGGGTTGTGTATAAGTTATACATACACATAACCTTAGAATTACATTGTAAGTTATTTCTGTCACGGACACAAGACGCCTCATCTCATCCATTCAGCCTCAGAAAATATTAATAGCAGTGCATTTTATAAGGAAATGCAGACTTTTATAGAAATTGGGGCGAGCAAACAGTCGCCCCTAGCCGGATCTCAACCACTTGTTACGGGCCTGGCAAATGTGGACTTTATGTACACCGGTTAAGGTTGGTTATCAGCTAAGGGTTGAGAGGGTATCTATCCCAAAGTTGTGTTATATCGATGTGATCTTTACGAGCTGAAGATAGAGTTGAGAATGGGCTGCGAATAGGATAATAGATCAACAGGTTGGTATTCATTCGGAACGGTTTGAAGAATGGTTGTGTCTGTGTGTGTATGTGTGTCAGTGTTTGTGTATGTGTGTTTTGGGACCGCAGAGTCCCGGTTGGGCTGGGGTGTCCATAAAACAGAATTTTGATGACAACCGTGTTGGAGTTTGAACTCTGACACAACTGGATTGGTTTTATGATGCCACTTTTACTGGCGAAGTTTGACCGCAAATTTCGTTACAGGAGGATACTTAAATTTAATGAATTTAGGTCTCATTCTAAAACACGGCTTATAAAATACGCGTATAGCGGAAAGGTGGTTTTAAAGTTACTATACCTGTTAAAGCAATAGGTATAAGCATATAAGTAAGCAGCGATTGCCGAATTGGGAAAACTCCAGCAATCGTGCAAGTGGTCGCCCAGTTTGTTACTCGTACATTACAAATATTGCTGTAGGCCTGTGAAGTTATCTTGTATTTATGCTTATTCCAAGTATTCTTTTTACATATATTATCTCAAAACCAGTAAATAGAATTGCCACGAATAGCAAAAATGAATACGAACCATTTCCAAGAATAAAATATTTTCTTCCAATTTTCAATCTTAAAGAGAACTGCTGGCTATTGTTTTAACAGTAATTAAGAGCCGGCTGAGCACAACACCGCTACAGGTGGTCCTGCGACTCGAGCTCGACTCAAACATGGCTGCCTTCTTTTTGTCCATTAGAGACAATTTGTTTCTGATATTGTACTAAGGAGCAATACACAGGTAATGGTATGTTTAAGTAATAAAGGGGAATAATTGACACATTATAAGGATGCCGGGCATGTGGGTGCACCAAGAACGAGAGGAAATCCAAAGAAAAGATAAGAATTAAAAAAGTGGATGCTGAGCTGACAAGTCGCAGAGGTCTAAGTGGGGAAGAGATGGAAGCAGAACCCAATAAAACGTAATAACTCGGGATTTAGGGATCGTTTGTTTGGAAGCGGTTCCCTTGGGTGTCGTAACAGGCGACTAATGGACTTAGAACTGCACAACATCCAATAGCTTATAGCGGCGATGGGCTCTCCACCTGAGCCACATGTGCTCTGCTTGGTGAAAGTGGACTATGGCAGTGGACTGCTTTTGCGGTGATTTTGCCTAGTCTCTAACCCTTAGGCCTTAGGTGTTGTTTAATATGTGTCAATAAGAAAAATGCAACTTGTAATATAGAGGTTCCGCAGACCACTCATTACCGAGATTGTTTGTTCTGCTAACATAAAAGCCAAATACTTAACATAATTACCGTTATTTTCCTCAACTTTATGAAAGTTATTTTATTAATACAGACCATTTAATCAAGTAAAACAGGTCACGTAGTTTTTTCTATTCGCATCGTGGCTTCACTGCCGGATCAAGTATTCACGAGGGTAGATTGCGGGTGACCGCGAAGGGTCTATGTACACACTACTGTGTCGACACAGGCCGACACTGTGTCGGCCTATCCACTCCGAAACAATATTACAATCATCAAAATAAAAATCACGTCCGCCATAGTCAAATTCCGCCAAAAAAAGCGGCTAAGAAGAGCGCGTCTTCTTCAGGTCATGTTGTTCACAGAGTACACAACCAGAAAATCCGTCAATGCAAAGAGGTGAGATGTGGATGGCCAAAACAAATAGGAACAATCTGTTACATTGTATGAGAGTGTATTTATGTCCGGGCCTCCGCCCGCTGCCCCAGACAGTTTAAGATCGTAAATTGTCGCGTTTTACAGCGACCTTTACTACCTTAGACGAAACGTTTAAGCAGTTCAAGAAATTCACTTGAGAAAACTATTTTAAGGCCCTCAATTTCATGGAATATAACCCTTTATTGTATTATTATTGTTGTAATTAAACAAGATTGTAGCAGTTAATATAATTTAATATCAGAGAGCACTTACAAATTCGGTCACATACGAAAAAGTGGCAAGCACAGATTAAACAGACGTAAGCAATCAGAGACTCAAGTGTCATGCAAAGAACGCGGCAATTTTAAATAGATTACTACAACAATTATTTACTATATTGCTTTTCAAATTACTGTTTGCATAGCAACAGGCGACTTTGTGTGTTTTGAGATAGCAACTCCCAAGAACGATGTTCCAAATGTTACATCTCAGATGTTTGCGCAACCGAATATTTGGAATGTGAACCGGCGAATTTGATTGCATATGCGTATATTTAGAGAAGCTTAATGAATTATCAATGAATTATAATAATAGTTATAGTCGTGTGGTAGCGGCTTGTTAAAAGAATACTACCAACCCATCTCTTCTCTTGAGTGTCGTAAAAGGCGACTAATCGGCTTAGAACTGCACAACCATCCAATAGCTTAAAGCGGCGACGGGCTCACCGCCGGATCAGTTCCATCAAGTCAACCGTTCGCCTGTTTGCCTCCTCTCAGTCTATAGGTCAAGTAAGTAGGTATATACACCCCACTGCAGGGCACATAGCATCCCCACGAAGAAACACATGAGGAGTATAGGCCATAACACCACTACGCCTGGCCCAATGCGGGTTGGTACGACGACGAAGTAGTTATAATTTATTTTAAAATTTTGACAAGGGTATATAATATTTGAAGAATAGCTAATCCAACTGCTTATTACTAACCCATGAGACGTCGCGACCTGCACTCACTCGCATTCGTTAAACATTCGCATTGTTTGATGCGAATGCGAGTGTTTTATGAAACTATGGGATTTATTCGCAAGTAGTAAACAGGATGAGTTCTTAGTAGTCTAAATATGAAAATTGAGGCACAGGAAATGGTCTCAATCTTGCTATGCGTCAAAGTAAATCGTTCTGACTTTCCATCATTGTTTTAAAGAAATTGAAATAAAAATCTTGGCAAAAACGCAGCCTTTCGAACCTTTTTCTCTTAACTCTACGATGAAGAATATTATATTAGGATAACTAAAGGAGATCTTATATAAGTTAGGGTGCTTCAAAACGCTGTACGTTTCTATTCCTTAGTTGGAGCTAACCTCGTAGCCTCCCCCTCCTTCCCCCCAGGCATGCATAATTCCACGTGTTCGCTCAGCGAGGACTCAATTACCTGAGGGTTCCTTTGTTTCGTTTCTTTTATTTATTTAATTTGTCTGGACGCGGAAATGAAAGTGTTCATTGGGAAGCCTTCTGAATCAAATTAGAACACTGTCGAAGATTCAACAAGAGACTTGGAGAGTTTTTTAATACGGATGTACCTCGAAAATAAAAAAAATGCAATATTACACTCGTTACCCAAAATAATTAATCTATGCATCAAGAAAAATTACTACAATTTTGATATTAAAATAATAATAGTAATAATAATAACCCCCAAGGGGAATGAACCTTGCCGTGGTTGGGGGGCTTAAGGAGAACAGGCACTATATATCGATCTGACCAACTAGATCAATTACCCCATATGGGAGATACTCATAACATAAACCTAATAATACCTGGGTTCACTGTCTCTGAAAATATCATTCCCAAACAACAAAAATCACTATGGAAAAAAATAAAAATAATTATAATCTACCCGTACCGGTCGCCGGGGCGCATCTGGAGCCGGTGCTGGATGCCTCAGTATGCGGGACACCGGTGGCGCAGCGTTGAGCAGGCGGGCGCGCGCCACACAACAGGTTACAGCCGGTCGCCGAGGGCTGAGCCGGCGGGCCCACGACGTCGAAGCTACAGCCGCATCATCGGGCGAAGACACAGAATCTTTGTTTTCATCTATCCCTTCTACTCGCCCATCGTACATGACAAGGCAAACACTTACCTTGTCGTCTACTAACACGGCCGATAGTGTTGTGCAAGAAGTCTTACCTGACTTAGACCTTGCACCCACTGTTGGTACTACTGACTGCATTAGACACAGATACAAAAGCTTACCTTGAACCATTATACCTCAAGTTCACTGAAAAATTCCCAGATATGGAAGTTAGTCGTCAGAGAGAAGGAGATCAACGCAGAACCATAGTCCGAAACAAATTATTACCGCAAAGTATAATAGCCTCGTGTTTCCGAAAGAAATGACAAACCAAATTGGCAAAAGCGACTAGAACGAAGACTAGAAGATCTACGAGTTAAAATAGGCAGACTTACACAGTACATAAATGGTAACACAAACATAAATTGAGAAAGACAAGTAAATAATATATTAATACAATACAGCATTCATTCCGTACACGAAGAATCAAACACTAATCTCTCCCACACTCTAGATACACTTAAACAAAAATTTGCTGTTATTTCTGATCGCCTAAATAGATACAAAGCATGCACATTAAGATAACAACAAAACAATCGGTTCAATAACAATGAAAAACAGTTTTACAGGAACATTAGGCAATCAAGCAAAAATTTACAAGAAAATACTAATAATTCCGAACACACACCGCACACAGAAGATTTACACAATTTCTGGGCAGGAATTTGGGAAGTACCAGATCCGCACAACACTGAGGCAAAGTGGATTAAAACCGAATTAGATATGAATCATTCATCACCAGACATGAGCTTTGAGCATATTCCCATAGATATATTTAATAAAGTAGTCACCAACCTACACAACTGGAAAACACCAGGATCCGATTTTATTCATAGTTACTGATATAAGAAATGATGAATGAATACTGATACATACATTCACGGTCATTTACTTAAGTATCTTAATCAATTCATTGAAGATCCTGATACCAAAAGACCGCAATGATCCTAAAAACCCTGCGAAATATAGGCCAATTACATGTTCACAAACACTGTATAAAATTTTAACATCTTGCTTATCAGAACTAATAGACAAACATATTTATGAAAACAACATTTTGACGGAACAACAGAAAGGATGCCGAAAGTTTAGTCAAGGTTAACTCAATTTAATTGGAAACTCACGTATAGAAAATTGTAAATAATGTAATCCCATGTAATTTGGTTTTATTATTTAAACTCTTTTTATAAATAGGTCTCATAGTTTTAGAATAATAGCCTGATCTTTGTAAATTTTTCCACTTGTATTTTTTTGTTTTATAACATATTTATAACGATAAATGTACAAACAAAATAAGGTAATAATATTACTCATTTCGGATATCTACCTATTAGCTAATTTCTTTTAGTTATGGACTAGGCCAATAATACTGTATATTATAGGGAATGTCCTGAATAAAACATAAGGAATAGGTTCTTATAAATTGGATAAATTGATGTGATTGTTGATCATGAACCTACTCAATAACGGGAAGAGTAAAATATATTTAGTTATTAATGCCCTCATGCATCATGCAAGGGCTGGGCAATCGCCGACGCGTGGGAGCGGTAGGTAAGCGGTAGGACGGCGGTAGGGCATTCATTATGAATGTAATCAATATTCCACATACACACGTCAGGACTTACGCTTCTTAGGGATGCAAGCTAGAAGATCATAACAAATTATTACATGCATTTATAATACACGAGCAAGTCAATGAGAAAGGCCTATGCCCAACAGTTGGACGTATAATATATCTTACGTACGTCTTGGAATCATTTTATAAAGTGAAGCAACCTTATGTGTGGTCAGATCTAAGATGGGTCAGCAATTTTTTTTCCTATCTTAACGTCACGAAGACATGATAAAGAAAAACATAACGGATTACACTGTTGACTTTTATTCACAACTATTATTCATCTTGGATATCAAAATACTACATCTCCAAAGAAAATTCCCAGAGATCAGCTAGAGCATTTTGTACCTTAAATCTATTCTATTAAGAAGAGTATTGTTTATGTGTGAGAGTCACGTCCAGAATGTCTCGCCCTCGAGGCCGTGTCAGCGCGTGACCAGTAAGTCTGCCTTTAGCTAGTCCTTGTTTTTTTCCATATTATTATGTATTTTTTTCTTATCTCAATTGCGATGAGTATAGCCACTTGTTTAATTTTGTGTAGCCACTTTTACGATTTTTCATCTGACCAAACACAATTTTTGTATGGCTTAATGTGGTCTTAAGGAACACAGTACTCCTTGGACTCTGCCGACCTCTTCGGGGATTACAGGCGTGATTGTTTGTGTGCATTGCATTGAAAGGCGTACAAATATTTTAATTAATACTAGCGTCCCACCCCGGCTTCGCACGGGTGTTTATATTATTAAACCTACATAAACCTTTCTCTTGAGTCACTCTATTAAAAAAAAACCATAAAAATTGGTTGCGTAATTTGTAAAGGTCTTAGTGACACGCTCGTCCGCATTGACCTACCTAGAGATTAGAAACTAACATATTTTATAGAGAAAGTGGTTTATGTTTTTTGATGAATTGAAAAAAAGGCTAACTTTTACAGTAACGGATGATACCAATTTTATTTCCCTCAATCAAGAGATATTTATTTTAAATGTTTAAACATTGAGGGTAAGTAAAAGCCTTTATAACAGATTGATAGTAAAATCAACACTTCGTCTACGTTCCACAAAGTGGCAAAATTCCACAATCATTTTCACACCCTATGACAGACGAGTAAAGGTCGAATGTCTATTATAGAATTTTGACTTTTCTCTGATATGTGGATCACTGTATAGTCTGTTGATGAGTTCGCTATCCGTTCCGAAACATTATTTCCATATTTTTGAATATCACGGCTTGATTGCGCCGGCCTTTGTTCGTGAGCGGACTGCTGTAGGGCTTAGCGCACACGAGCGTGGCTGCTTATCGGTAATGCGGTCATACGGTGTGTGTGACGAACCTTTGCCTGAAGAACGGCTTTTTGGGATTAATTAACTTTGAGTCTTTGACGTACTTCTTTTGAAGCTATACTAAAACTTCTTTTTTTGCGATTAATGGATTGTTCTTGATATAATCTGGGCCTAGCTGAGATGAGGTCTACGATAGAGCGAGTTTTACCAGAAGGTGCCTTTATGTTGTCTGTGAGTTATTTAACGGTCCCCAAAATATGAGAATATTAGTCAGCAAAAAAATAAAATTGGTCAACTAAAATAACTCATCGGCCAGCCACTTATGGACAGCAGATATTTCTAAAATGGTCAGCAAAATAAATATTTGGGCAGGAAATCAAATGTTTCTCTGCTGCCAAATTGTTTAATATATATTTTGAACACCCAAATTTTTAAGAGTTGGGGATGCCGGAGATAAATATAAGCCCGGAGATGTCGTCACTTATTGTATATGTTTTAAAAAACTTAAGGCACATTGAAACAATTTAGAAAAAGGTTAATTTCACAAATCACTGAACAAAAAATTAAAAGATATTATCAAAGGTAGGGCTTCTTACAATAGTGCCTAGGAAGAGGTTTTTGACACTTTTGAACATTTATCGTTATAGTTTATAACTAAAAATATATTTTACAATTTTACTATGAACACTTAATTTTTTTGTAATATTTTTACAATTTATTGGCGTCGCGTCTACCGCTCCAGCAGTGGGCGTGTCGTGCCCACAGCTGCCCTCCACCTGTACCATGGAGGAGTTAAATGCAGCAGCACCAAGAGCTGTAGCCGCCGAGTACTGGCGTCGTGCTTTTGGAGCCTTTGACACGAAGAAGATGAAGGGCCATAAAAAATCACCACAACCTAATATGTATCAGAACACGTATTTTAGGAATCGATCCTAGGCCCTTCATTAATCCTTTTACTAGATTTAATACATTTCCAATAACATTTAAATTGCTGCTCAAATAATGATTTTGCAGCTCATCGTATCATTTTGCTGCCCAATTAATTATTCTGCTGAACAAATAATTATCTGCCCTTAGCCTTAGAATATGCATCTTATTGAGTACCTAATAATGTTAAAATTCCCACAAAAATAATTTTATGTATACAATTTTAGGTAGTATGTATGACTTAAATTATATACACTCGCTCTCATATTATGCTTATTCCTTTGTTGTAAAGCTGTATTTGGTAGGTTGCTTTGACGATGATAAGCGAATTACACTGAATTGAATGTAGTTATTGTAATTATTTCTTGTTCTCTTGATTAAAAGCACTGAGCAGCTATTTCCTTGATTGGACCATCTAGGCCGTTTATCTTCTATAACTTTCAACTAATAGTCAACTGAACTACTAAGCGGATTGGAGGGAGTATTAATAGGATATTTTACTTGTAAAAAGCAGCGACAGCCGAGTAGGTATGGACGGCACTCCTCGTGAAGAGGTTGCAAGATCGATCCCACCGCTTGTACCACTGACTTTGAAAAAAAAACTTAAGGGACCTAAAAACATATCGGGAGAAATGTGGGGGTTACCACTTATACCCCCGATATATGTTGTTTCCGCCTAAGCTTTGCCGTAATAAATCCCTTTCAACCCCGTGTTATGTTTATATTTTACAAAAGGTACCTATGGTTGGTACTTTATCTTCTATTGACCGTCCCTATCGGATAAACGCGTCCATTGAATATAAAACATAGTACATTACAACAACAACACATCGCCAAATGACCATCAATCACAGTAAGTACGCGCTGAATGGTGGTGGATCACCCGATTTAGTATCAGAACAATCGTCAACATAAAATAAGTTGGAACGACTTCTCATCAGACTGCTGAATGGCTCGCCATACCCCATACGCGCGTGTATAGAAAGGATCTGGACGTTTTGGGAACATTCGGGCACAGTCTGGCGGAAACATCAGGAACTAGGACCAACAACAGCTGGGTAGGGTTGGCAGAATGGTCATGGACATTTTGATGGGTCTAGCGAATCTAGTGGCTACTTGCGACCCTCACCAGACCGTTGGACTACAATATACAAGGTGCTTCAGAACCAAAAAAAAACCGAAAGAGGGTTGTAAGGTCCCGTATACTAAACTCATTGCCAAAATATGAGCATAAACTATACTGTAGCTTGATATTTTTAATAGCCGATTTTTTTATTTTTGCTATCAATTTAAAACTATCGACATTAAAACGCAACTCTATTAATGGTTTAGCCTATTTTCAACTGTTCCTTCAAATCTCCTCATTCTTGATCCAATATTTAAGAGAACCTCCGAGCACATTCCCCCTACGGGTCTTCGGGTTTTATTAATGAATCATCATTATTATTCAATCCAGAGACGATAAGGATTTTCATAATCGGTACTGCGCTGTCTGCATCCAGCAAATTACCAGCGTTGCTCAATGTGGTTCGAGGACTTTTCCACACTAACTAATTTACTATTGGTAAGATTTTATTGGTGCCTAATCATTGGTTGTGCTTGCACAACCCTGTGTCACGTGGGGCACAAAGGGGCTTAACGGGCCGTTGGCTGGAGGAAATATGGCATTTGCCGAATTCCGGCGCGGGCTATTACGGCCGATCGCTTCCTTTTCGGGAATATTTTGTGGTGATCAGTAATAATCTTTATCGGAAGGCGCAGAATTCTTCGTATATTGGAAAAGGGAGTGTTATGATTGGGTGGTTTGAAACAGATGGTTTGGGTGACTGATAACCGTTGACAGACCATGCATTGTATAGATGTTATCCAACTTAAAGGTACGTAAACGGATCAGAATTCATATTTCTGCCAAATATTAAATAAGAAACTTAAAATGGTGAAAGTTAAACTGGCCCGAAATCATTTATTCTAGAATGTTGTGTTTAACGTTGCGCACTCCTTTGGGGCTTCGGGCAGATATGCGTCATGATGTAAGTTAGTTTATAAATCTGTTGTATGTGTCTTAAGCGAAATCACCAAAGGTTATCGCCTCCCCGGCAGCGGTGGGCGGAGTACTGGATATAAACAGATTATAATTGAGTGGATGTGAGTTGGACGTAACCGGTGATAGCGGCGAGGTGGACACCGCGCCGCGCTCCACTGGCCGCCACAAATCAGATCAACATGTAACACGGGAAGCCCTAGGTGTGATCAAAGGGCAATTTATTTGTAGGCTTGTGTTGCCCCCAGTGTCTACATACACAGATACATAGATAAAATTGTTTATTGGAACAAAAGAACAAAATTCAAAGCAACACAGTCGGCCTTCACCCTATTTATTTATTTATTTATTTAACAATTTATTGTACACAAAATACAGAACAGGAGAACATTTAAAGACAAAAGTACAAAAGGTAGGGCTTATGAGGGCCTATGAGTAATATCTACCAGGCAACCTTTGGGCAGAGAATGAAAGTAAGAAAAAGGCAGGTGTTATATAGTAACCTAATAATATTAGGTCCTTCCCTATGAAATTGGTGTTTTGTATGGAGATTTTGGGGATGTCTGCATTTTACATAATAATATTTTATCAGTTTTCTTCACAACGACAAATCCAGAGATAATAATATTTGGCATGTATCCTTAGACAAGCTTGAGCAATATGTGTGTGAACACGCTTGATAAAAATTATTCATCGTTTTTATGTTAATGCAAATCAAATGATGTATTCGGGAGGCAGTTAAAAATAATTGTCTTTGTGTCTAATTTTTACACAATTAAACTTACAAAAAATTATCAAATAAATAATACGAGCTCAAATATATGGTCTATTTTTAGAAGAGGCAATTATTTTATAAGAATGTTCTGAAACTTAATAGTTACGGACAAATTGCTAAGACAGAATAAAAACACCAATTTCATAGGTAAGGACCCAATATATTATAAACAGTTTGCTGTCAAATATTATTTAAAACTTTAAAGTTGTTATAAACGCTATGTCGGTCGTTGAGTATGTATGTACTAATACTAGTAAAAACCAAATTTTAAATTATTATTTAAACAAAATCCTACGTTTTTAATTGCCCTAAATTAAGCTCACCGCAAGCGCTAGTTGCAAGTTGCATTGTCACCAGCTACTGAACTATTATTTCCGCAGTTTCAACTGGATAAACAAAGAAACAAACAAAAAAGGGAACTGTTTATGACTAATACAGTTTGTCTCACATGCCCATGGTAACAGGCTCACCGAGTTCCTGCGGGACTTAATCATTAGGAAATGTGGCTGTTATAACACCTCTGCCCACAGCCCTTCGAGGATACAATCGCGGTGGTAATGTACTGCTGGGATAATTTTTTTATGTTTAATACACATATGATTGATGATAAATTATTATATTATATAATAACTAAAAACTAATAACGAAAAATAATACAATTAAATAAATAACTTACATACGAATATTAAAATTTGCTATTAATAAATAAATATCCTCAGACATTTATAATATTTATTTATTTATTAATAAATTCACTTATTACTAAAATGTACACAATTGAGAGATTTAAACATATTAGCGCTCATCCAAAATAATAATGACATAATTACCAAAAAGTCGAAAATGAGTTTTTGATGCCATAACTTCATGTTTTGCACGTTTTATCTACGGTAAAAACGACAGAATTGTTGTTCCATTAGTTTCCGACAGAGAGAGTCATTGCCGTCATGGTGTTGGCCTATACTTCGAAAGGATACGCGGAAACATCGACAAAGTTTATAAAATGTAGACAGATTTATAAAAATAAAACTAAAATTGAATATAATGTTGTTTAAATTCATGATTTATTTCCATATCCAAACCTAGTTTAATGTCATAATTGTATTATTTGATGTATAAAATGTCATAAATGTACGTCTGGTTTGTTTTATTTCGTTTTTTCAAATAGTTATCTTAAGTTTTCTTGCAAACTTTTTATGTTATATTATTGGTAGTAAAGTAACACAACATAACTATTAAAATATATCAATAGAATGATTGGAAATACACTATATTTTCGATGTCAAACTTTTAAAACGCTCTCCTGAAAAATCGCAAAAACGTAACTACGTCAATATTCTTTTGGATGAGCGAATATATAGAAAATACAACTGTATTTTTTTCCAGTAAGTATAATATGCAAAGCATTCTTAGAGTTATTGTGTTTGTATTCTGACATATTTATTGAAATTATTTTGTAATGCAAACCGGATTGGCCATGGCAACATTTAGAGTAATGTTGTCATGCCCAATCCGGGTCCATAATTTTCATTTATCCATTTATGTACCAACTTGTATACTTATGGAGAGTAATAATTAAATAAACAAATGTTCAAGGTAAAGTAGACGAAATAAATGATGACTTGACAATGAATTAAGCATTTTTTATATTTTGAATGTTGAATTGAATACTGTCAAACATAGGTGATACATAGAAATTACTCAATCGAAATTAAACTTATTATTTTATCTGTTATTTTATGACTCTCATAGTATTACATGAAAATCATTGCCAGGACAAAGACCAAGGCACACAGAACCGTAAAAATAAATGAGATACGTATTTCGATTACGAGTTACGTGTTCTACCAATCACAAGCAATTTCACATTAGATTAGCTTCCAATCAGGTCTGTCCTGGTGGGGATAGGGGGAGGGCTATTAATATAAGTGGCTCTTATAATTAGTTCTCCTTAATTAACTGAGTATCCGTATTATTCTGGTAATGATTCTTGGTCTGCTCCTGTAGTAAAGACTAGAATTTATTTATGGGAAAAGGGAAATTATTATAATGTATAATCATAATATCTGAGGCGCTCGGTGGCGTAGTGGCTAGTACGCCTTGCCTTTCGATATCGAAAACAAATCTACCTTTGCCATGGTCAAGCCTTGATGGGTGAACAAAACTTTGTGATCTCGAACTCCTCCGTACTTTATAGGTCCTGGTCGTTATTGCAACTGTTTCTACCCACCGACCCGCATTGGGCCAGAGTGGTGGTGTTACGGTCCATACTCCTCATCGTGTTTCTCCATGAGGAAGGCCCGTGCCCAGCAGTGGGACGTATATAGGCTGAGAATGATATATTACACTAGTAGAGGTAATAATTGTGTCATGTAACACCAATGCCCTCATATAGTATGTTCGCCATAATCAAAGCAGGACCAGTAATTGGGACATGATACTAGGTCGTTACGGAGCTAATGCAATTATGGACACAATTGGACCTTGTCACACCAATCATTGCACATAACGTAATTATCTTGGTGCCAATTTTGGAATACTTATTGGCGAAGTTTATGACACTTTCATTATCTCTGGATAACCTTTATCCAAATAAAGGCTGTTATTTAAACGGTCAGCTTCGAAATTTGGTCAGCAAAAAAATAATTTTTTTTAGCTAAAATAACTTATAGGTCAGCAACTTATAGCAACAAATATTTCTTAATTGGTCGGCAAAATAACTAATTGGGCAGAAACTTATGGGCAGCAGATATTTCTGATTTGTCGGCAAAATAACGAATTAGGTAGCAACTCAAATGTTTTCTCTGCTGTCAAATTGTTAAATAAAATTCTACAGTACTTTGACAGAAACGTGATAAAAATCCGCAATTAATCATATTGCGGTGTCCATGTTAGCGAGGCTGGAGGTAGGGAAGCCAGCAGTAAGGACAGTTTCATTGGAAATATCACCACTTTTCTATAATGAAAATAAAGCTACTTTTGCCTTGGTTTGTCCTTGAATGGATGGCCAAATCTTGGTTTTGAGCTCCCGGTTCCGGTGGCTACTGCAGTTATTATTGTTTTCTACCCACCCAGCATTGGGTTGGCGCGGTGGACTTACGGTTCATGTATAACACTATTTCTGTCTTTGTAAAAATTAGTTCCGTGTGACGCCAAGAGATGGCGCTGCATGCTCTTTCATCGCGCTAACGATGTTTCTTTTATGTGACATATAGGGCAAAGAAATTGTACAGAATTATAGCTATCCAATAAACCTGTTTGTACTGTTTTTTTTTGTTTTTATGGTTCATACCTAAGTACACTCGACGTTGTCGTACCTTGGCAACACGGTGGTTGTACAGTTCATATACCTCATCAATTTCTCCATGTCAGGTCTTGGGCCAGAAGTTGGACGTAAATACGCTGGTGATCTTGTATTTTTCGTAATTAATGATTAATTCATCTGATTCCCATTTTTCTACACCAATCGTGTTTTACATAGTAAGCAAATTTCATTCAATCTATATTCATTTTGTTTCAGGACTCACGAAGGGTGAAGGAGTGAGTCTCTTGGTGAGTGATAAAATTATTATCTACCTACCTATGTATTGGGTCCTTACCTATGAAATTGGTGTTTTTTTTCTCTCTTAGTATTTTGTCTGTAACTATTAAGATTCAGAGTATTCCTAAAAAATTATTACCTCGTCTAAAAATAGAGTATATTTTTGAGCTCTTTTGATTTGTTTTGATAATTTGTTGTAAGTTTAATTGTGTTAAAATTGGACAAAGAGACAACTCTTTTTAAGTGCCTCCCGAATACATTATTTTATTTGCATTCACTTAAAAACGATAAATAATTTTTATGAAGTGTGATATTACACATATTACTAAAGCTTGTCTAATAATAGATGCCAAATATTATTATCTTTGGATTTGTCGTTGTGAAGAAAACTGAAAAAATTTTAGTATGGAAAATGCAGAATTCCCCAAAATCTCCATACAAAACCCCAATTTCATAGGTAAGGACCTAATATTTTGAGTGAGAGTAAGGGTCAGTTTTTTTGATCCGTGGTCAGGTTGACCGATACGTAAAAATATTTACCAATGGCGAAAACGTATGATGTCGTGATTATTAGAATTTTCAAACTCAATTTCACCACAACACGGTGCTGGGATTAGTAGCATGGCGGCTGGCGGCACAGCTGATGTATATTGCTTTGAATTTTCATCGCTAATAAACAATTTGTCAAGCTGACGTCACACATTTTATCGTTTCAATTGAGGCTATTGATCTAGAATTTAAGTATTGTAGTTACTATGACTATGGAATAAAAAACAACTTGTCCAATAGTTTTATTACTTTTTCGTTGTAAAACTATTGTACCAGCTGTTATATGAAAAGATAGATCAATGACGAAAACGATACATTTCGATATGATAAGTTTTCATGTTGGTTCATATTTTAACCTACCGGCCAACCTGACCACGGATAAAAAAACTTACCCTTAGGAACCATGGCAGCCTCTTAGGGAGGTGGAAACCTCCCGATAAGTTCCTGATAAATCGTCAAAGAATTATTCCATTTCCATTTTTGGATTCATCTTTTGGACACATCGCAAAAGAACAGTAGGATACAGGCGGCCATCAGTTGTTTCAACTGTCAGCTTGACAATTAATAATAATTTATAATAATAATAATAACAACACCCCAGAAATGGAAAAATATGTTAACATATAATTTCTAATAATAATAATAGTTGCTAAGCGGAGGTGGTGTTATTTTTATGAATGATTACGAAAAAAATATAACATAACATAATATTCTCAGGAATAGAAAAGTCTGTGGCATTAAAGAATGAACAAATTCTCCATCTAAACCCCTTCGTCCACCAAAGGGTATTATCATAACAAGCACATCAGTAACAATGACAGAACTTCAAGTCGTATAGCACGGCGAGACTAAAGAGCCGCGGCTTGCGGTGACGCAACTAGTGCTGTGTGTATCTGAGATTCGGTAGGGTTAGCAACTTTGTTTGTTAGCAACGTTTTGGACATCACCATGGATGAGCGTGTAGGCAGAGGGCGATCTTTATTTGTTGACTAGTAGGAATCCCTTTGGACTCACTGAAAATGCCGGCACTACCCACAAAACTGATATAATATAATTATACCCATTGGAACTCTACCGCGAGAACGACTCGTTTTTAAGCGAAGATGGATTGCATGATTGATTAATGATGAGCAAGAGATTAAGTGGCATGGTGACTGGTAGGAGAGAGTGGCAGAAAGATGGAACAAAAACATTGATTCTCAGACTATCCATAAATTTTTGCTGATCCACCATTATAAAACTTTTTGATTTCAACCCTGATGACATAACAGGCCCCGGTCAGACGGCGGCCCTGGAGGCGCTGACCCGGACACAAGTAACGCCATAGCAATAGGAATTTTAAACTTTCAACACTAGGACAGTAATTTCACTGAACATTTCACAGCGATCCTTTATAGGAATAAAATAAAAAAACAAAAAATAATAAAATATTTGAACAGGTTATTATTATAGCATTTATGATATAGTATGTAATTTTATATATGTATATATTATGTAATTTATATATAGTAGTTTATATATGCACCTTACATATATAAGTATATTACACATACCTTTTCTTTAATTCTGCCGGTGTCGCATTGTATTTTTTTCTAATATATTTCTGTGTTTTTATTAATTACAATTAAGAATTTTATCTATCTATCTATTGCAAGCTGTGTTGGATGATGCTATACTTATTATCTTCTAAAAGCTTGAGCTATAACTTCTCCTTTAAACACTTGGCGGTCACCGCCATCACCGGTTTTTTTGCACAAAATAGATGTTTCGATGGTGACTCGTTTTGTGACTCTACGGTGGTCCGCACAGGAGCAAAAAATGCAACACAGCATTTTTTTTTAATCATATGAATGCATTCAAACGTCAGTCATTTTCCAACTCGCGACTCGCACACACATTCATTAATTTTATTCTAAGTTTATGTGACAATATTATAGTGTACCAGTAAAATGTGTTTTCATTATTTTTGGTGTAGCAATATCCCCTACAGTGACTGTTGACTAGTTAAGTTGCTTTGTCAGTACGATCGTCTCTTAGCTTCACTCAAGTTGACTAAGTTTTCATCAGTATATACCCCTTTTATTATCAAGCTGATAAGCTGATAATGCAATTATTAAAAAAATAGATTTATTGTTTTTAAGTTTTGGGCGAGACGTCCCACATTAGTATTTAAGTATTTCCTAAACATTAAACGTACAGCTAAAACATGAACACTGAAATACGATATATTATGATAAAGACTTATTCCATTTCGATCCCATTCCATTGGATCCGTTAGCCGAAGTAAAAATTATTAATTATTTCTTCTCATCTGATACCACAGCTTAATTTTTGTAGATAAAGTGGTCCATTTAGCAATAAAATGTGTTTCAGGGCTATAGTGTATTATTTAACAATTAATCATCAACATAGGAAGGAAACGGTGATGGTCCTCCGTTAGAAAAAATAATGCGTGGCGTACATTGTTATTTTTCCAAAATTTAAGCCAATCAGCATCCGACATTGTAAGGATGGTAAGGGAGAGAGAAGTGGTTTTCTTATCAGTAAGTTGTTATAATTTTGTCCTAGTCAATCCATATTTATTTAAATTACTAGATGACGTTTTGAAGTCATTAGTGTAAACTGAAAAAGTTGTAACATACAATTAACATTTTAGCTGATCCATTTAATATAATACTAAAACTAAGTATTGTTTTTAAACAAAAAAATATATATACAAATATATATATATTTACTGCCAATTTACTAGAAATCTCAAGGGGATCGAATAAAAAATGGACCATGCAATCTCAAGGCAACATTCAGAATCGTAATGAGCAAGTTCCGAGTTCAAAACATTTTACAGAATGCGGTCCTCATATGTTGCACTCTTGCTTGTTGTGATTTTGATAAGTTATTATATTATTTGATTTTGAAACTTCTTTTTTTCGCTTACCTTGTACCTTTTTCAGAAATATTATGAGGGGATCCATTCGGAGTTACAAACTATAAGTGGATCAGATGGCTTCTAAAAATGTAGGTGGATCGGTTGCAGGGGATCGGGGTGCACTTCAAATTATATCCGTATGAATTGCAAAATACCATAAAACTTCAAGTTGGCGGCTGGACCTTTGAAAAATAAAGAAGTAATGGCGCAGGCCTTTATAGGATATTTATGAATGAACGTCGAAGTGACAACATAAATTAACATAAATTCTTGTCCACTTTTCATTTACTCCATTCGTCCAATGCAAATAACTAATTTGTTGAGAGCATCTAAAACGTACTCTGTTCAGTGAGTAGTTTATTCATTTTTATAAATTTCATTACACACTTTGCGTCGGTACCGTGGCAGTAAAATAAAAATAGGAGTTTCTTGCGAAACCGCTTTTTAAAAGTATTTCAAAAACTCGTAAAGCTCTACCTTACCGTTAAAAAGGCGAGACTGTATGTAAATATAACAAATTCATAGAATTCACGATAATAATTACAAAAATAATTATCGTTAATAATTGATTTTTAAAAGCTAATACGTATCTGCTGCACAATATTTACTTTAATATCGATTTAATATTTGTTTATTTTCATCAGAATTTTGCTATTAAGTTATTAACATTCCTTCGATATACCCAGCCATCAGATGTATTACCTACCGATAAAATATCAGTTTTAGTTTATACATTTATTACTATTGGATGTTATGGTCACACGCTGTTTGTTGTCCGAATATTTATCGATAGAATTATTAATACAATATTATCAAAAGGCAGCGGTAACCGCGTTGGAAAAGAAGGTACTAGAGAGGTGCGGGTTCGATCCCACCGCCTGTACCACTGAGTTTGAATAAAACTTAAGTACAGTTCATTGTGAATATCGCTTGCCTCACGGTGCATGGCACCAGGCTCGCCATCTGTTATATCTTGACTTGGCATATCAGGCGAAACATGGATGTTTAACACCTCTGCCTACCACTGAGAGAGGTTGTAAACATAATTTTGGAGTATCGATTGAAAAGATGAAACTTTCACTTTCCTTGTATACAAGAATTTGTAACAATGTCTGTAAAATTATTCAAATGTAAAGATATTTTTGAATTTCAATTGTAAAGATATCCTATCGACTATACAATGTCAGTCGCTCGACCTCATTCTAAACAAGAGCAAACTTCGCAAGCGTGAGTTAAACGCCTAATTATTATGTATAGATTATTAGTATTTTAAGTGCATAATTGTATAACAATGTTCCTCTCATATTGCTGTGCCTTACAAGGTCCTTATTATTTCAGAACTATGTAAACCAACCAACTATAATGTACATAAGGAATGCAATAAATAATTTGATTAGATTTGATTTGATTTGCCTGGTAAGACCATCTCTTGCCGAAAAACGAAACTAATATTATATGACACATTCTTGGTGAGCTTTCAAACTTGTACAACACAACAAGCATAATCACGACGACCTCCGTGGTCGAGTGGTCAGTACGCCGGTCTCAAGGCGTCACCATCTCGAGAGGTTCTGGGTTCGATACCAAATGTTTGGGTGATGAATTTTCAGGCATTTGTTCTCCAGTCTTGGATGTTTATATATATTCAGGATATTTATATGTATTTATCTATTAAATATATTTATCCGTCATCTAGTGTCCGTATTACAAGCAGCATTAGTTGCTTAAAATGGGGCTAGTTGATAGGTGTGTGTGAATGTTTGAAAATAATGGTGTACTTATTATCTCGTAAAAAAATTGCGGTCACTACTAAAATAAAACTATGTGGGACGAGGTAAGTTCCTACCATTTCTCAAGTGTTCCCAGTAAGGAGCGGCATATTGCCTTGAATAATGAATCAATGAGGAGGTCTGTCTTTGAAAAAGGATTCGATTAGGTTGACAAAGCACTTTAGCACTAACGCGAGCTAGAATATTTCTTGATGTTACATTGGAATTATTCGTTCAAGAGTCATGCTTTTCATTTTGTTTATTTTATGTTGTTTATTATACTATCTTACCGAGTTTTGTTATTTATGATTCATTCAATTCATCCCACAGTTTATTTTAATTTAAATATTTTGTACGATTTATGTAGAGGCGTGTGGTAGCGGCTCATTAAAAGAATACTACCGACCCATGTCTTCCCTTGGGTGTCGTAAAAGGCGACTAATGGACTTAAAACTGCACAAACATTAAATAGCTTATAGCGGCGACGGGCTTACCACCTGTCACGGTGAGTGCAGTTACTGCTTGGTGAAACGCGGACTATGGTAATAGACTGCTTTTGTGCAGTGCTTTTGCCTAGTATCTGACTAACCCTTAGGGGATAATAGTCTTGATTATATGTATGTTTGTGTAGAATGTAAAGTGTTGCTAAGTTTGGTCTATAAAATAAATTTATTTTGATTTAAGTTTACTTCGATTTATTGAAATTGCACTTGCACTTGCCTTCCTTCTGCTGTCAGCACGTTTTCGCCCCCACCCACCACCCTGACTCCTTTAAAATATCATTACACGTCTCTTTTACCCTAGGAGTAGAGGTGTGATGATAAGGAGAGGTGTTATCAGCCACATGTCGCCTAATTTGCTAAGTCCCCATGTAACAGCGGGCGAGCCCGGTGCCATACACCGGGCACAGGGTGAGGCAAGTAATATTTAAATACAGGATGTACATGATATAGGGCATTCTTTGAAATGGCAAATACTATAAAATCAGGACATTCAAATGCAAAAAAAAATTTTTGGATATCACTTTCCGTTTCAAAGTTATTGTCGTTTAAAGTTTCATTAATTAGGTGCACCAATTTGAATATCATGTGCACCAATTTGAATTTTATCACATGTTTAATTAACGAAATAAACGGCAAAAACGATCCGAATTTTGATATGCTTCACCTTAATCTCAGCTGATGGTTCCGCCATGTTTGTTTGTTAATATCGCGCTATATGATAGGTACCTAACCAAAACTGAACTTAAGGGGAAGCGCTAATATTTTTTAATATTTTTTTTAGAAATTCCGAAACGGAGAGTGATATCCAGAAAATCCTTTTTGTATTTGAGTGTTCTGATTCTATAGTATGTGCTATTTCGAAAGATGCTCCATGATTGACACTGAATATTAGAGTCGTTTATTAAATGGATGACGATGTGATATCATAGCTCGACCTGCTGTGATACAGTGTGTTAGCGTTATAATAATTATTAACAGCGATATCACATATTTTTATAATATAATTATATAATAAATATGAAGTGTATTGTCGATATTAATTTTGTGAACCATAGATTCGACTGACACCCGGTACTAGAGAGATAGTCTATTGACTTCAACAATCCTTTTAAAAAGCGGGTATGATTATTCGGAGGGAGTCAGTCGAATCTACGTCGTCGTTGGAATAAGTTTTGTTCTGCTGTGGTTCTGAGTGAAAAGTATCTATTATATAAATCTAAAGATAAAAAAAATAAAAATAAACTATTCTATATCTAGGATGAATTCAATGTATGAATTGTGCATTAAAGTGGAAGGAGTAAACTGAAATTAATTAATTTATTTGTTTTATTTCAAAACTACCTACAAGGGTTCTTATTATTATGTGTAGCTAGTAGCAAAGTGCAATATCAGTTAACATTAGTTAACAAGTGTATCTTTATATTGGGTCCTTACCTATGAAATTGGTGTTTTTCTTCTCTCTTAGTATTTTGTTCGTAACTATTAAGTTTCAGAGTATTCTTAAAAAATAATTACCTCCTCTAAAAATAGACCATATTTTCGAACTCTTTTGATTTGTTTTGATAATTCGTTGTAAGTTTTATTGTGTTAAAATTGGACACGGAGACAACTCCTTTTCAGTGCCTTCCGAATACATAATTTGATTTGCATTCACATAAAAAAGATAACTAATTTTTAAGAAGTGTGATATCACACATATAGCTAAAGCTTGTCTAATGATACATGCCAAATATGATTATCTTTGGATTTGTCGTTGTGAAGAAAACTGAAAAAATGTTAGTATGGAAAATGCAGAGTTCCCCAAAATTTCCATACAAAATGCCAATTTCATATGTAAGGACCTAATATATGTTGCAGTCAAAACTCTTTAACCAGCCAAAAGTACTTTTGAACAGCAAAATCAGTCAAAAGTACTTTTGACCAATCCGTTCAGAAAATGTAACGTTAAAGTTATTTTTTTATGACCCTTAAAATATTTTTTTTATTTTTTTTTTTTTTAATATTTTTTTTAACCTAACACAAAATTATGAATATAGTCATTTATGCATAACGCTTGCGTAACTGCGTTTCTAACCATTAATTATCAGTCACAACCCCTTTTGACCAATATATTCAGTCGAAAGTACTTTTGTCTGATTTTGCTAGGTAAAAGTGCTTTTGCCTGGTTAAGGAGTTTTATCTGAAACATATTATTATACAAAAAAACCCAAAGATAACGGGTCAAATGCCATGCAGACTTGGGTCACAACGTTTTTATAATCTAATACTATAAAAGTCGCAGTTACGCATGTTCGAGCACAATCGCTGTTTGATAGTGAACTGAGACATTTAAAATAAAAATGAAGATTATATTTGGTAAGTGACACAATACAGATTCCTTCCACCAGAACCATCACTAACCTCTTTACGGCCACGGACACAATGGGTCAGTAGAAAAATAACATTGTTCGCGAATGCCGGCTTTCGCTTGACCTTCAAGTGCTCAAGGGTTTAACGTAAAAATCTTACTACTAATACTTTTGTTTGTGCTTTCGTTTATATTAGTTTGTTGATGTGTACTGCAAGATTTATTTTTCTTTCCTTTCCATTTGGCAACTGTGTGATTCGTTCTATCTTTTGACAAAACTTCTTCCGTTCCAAACTTTAGAGGGGGTATTAAGCAAAATTACCAATCTTAGATTTGATTTTTCCACTTAAACATAGGCCGCAAGCTACCAATTTTTTTTTAGAACAAATTTAATGTATAACAATTTGATAGATCTTCCGGCTCGCGCTGTCATTATTTATCTAGTTAGTTCGAGGAATAATGAGTGCGATCAGCCTATCACTAGAAGCGAGAGAGCGACCTTGCTGCTACGATGTATTCCGATACATCGTGGCGGGGAGTGGGAAGCGCGCGGGTAAATTCTGACTTTTTTCTTGGTGTATGCCCGCTCTTAATGCCCTAGAGCACCGCAGACTGGAGTGACTAATGATTGTAATGGTTGGGAGGAGACCTATGCCCTGCAGTGTGCGTGGGTTGATGGTGACCATACTGCAGGGTAACTGCTTCCTCCGTCCGCCACTAACTCAACACTGACGTATGGTGAGGTTAGTCATGACATGTTAAACTCAAATTTTATTTTAGACACCCATACCGATAAAATTGTCAAGTATTATTTAAAGTATTAAATACTATATCATGTTGTCAATGTAGCTTATGACATCGGTCTACTTGATAAAAAAGAAGGAATAATCTTGCTAGATTTCTACCCGATCTACTCAGGACAACGCCTCTTACTAATGAAGTTGTCATGATTTTTGACGTTCACAAGTGTATGGAAAAGCTACCTACACAGAGAATTAATGATTTTGATATCTGCCCTGTCAATGTAGCGCTGATGATGCTCCTCTCGATGGTCTGCCATTTATCGGCACAGTGCTATTGTATGATGAACTACAAACCGGTGTGCGGGACCAACTTCGTGACGTACCCAAACGAGTGCAGGTAATAATACTAAGGCCAGGTAAATAATTACAGCAATTAAGTCAATACCACCTGATTGTAAGCAGTAGTAGGAGTCCATCTGCGGTAGAGCCGTGTGGTACCAGCTCATTACAAATACTACTGACCCATCTCTTCCCTTAGGTGTCGTAAAAAGCGACTAATGGACTTAGAACTGCACACCATCCAAAAGCTAGCGGCAATGGGCTCACCACCTGTCACGCTGAGTGCAGTCACTGCTTGGTGAAGCGCGGACTATGGCAATGATCCATTGAGGCACTTTTGCCTAGTCTCTGACCAACCCTTAGGGGATAATAGTCGTGATTATATGTATGTATGTATCAAGTTTTTTCCACAAAATAGGAAAAAATATTTTTTTCCAAAACTCTCATAGTTTGGGAAGTAATTGATTGGACAGCCATTTGATTATTCGATTTGATAATAAACAAATATTCTGTCAGCTATATAATTATTTGGGCGGCAAAATAATTAGTTGGTCAGCAGAAAAATTAATTGGGCAGCAAGATAATTATTTGGGCTGTAATATATATGTTACCGAGAAATTTATAAAATCTAGGAAAAGGATCAAGGATCAAGGATCAATTCATATTCTGATAGATATTAGGTTAAGGTTATTTTTTTTTATGACCGATAAAAACAATATTTGTGTCATCAAGACATAATGTATTAAACAATTTGACAACAGAGAAAACATTTAAGTTGCTGACCAATTAGTTATTTTAGCTGATCAATTGTATTTTTTCGCTGACCAAAATTCGAATAATTGGCTGACAGTTTAAATAACACTCCTAAAAATGTCGTTGAGTTGTTAGTGGATTGGTATCGGCGGCGTCGGTATTTTTCAATCATTTTGGATCTCCCGTCTCAAAACTACGACTGTGACGTCAGAGTAAAGGTTTAAATGTGGACTGGCACGGTTTTAATAAAAATCGTTACACTTGCGTTATGTAAATATATATATCTTTGGTATATATCTTTGGTTCATTGGGCCAGAGATTTGTTTCTGTTAATTGGCAGCGATAGCCGAGTTGCTGGAACGGCAATGCTCGTGCAAGAGGTCACTGGTTCGATATCCGTTCCATTGAGTTATTCAAACATAAACACAGTTTATTATGAATAATGCTCTTTTAATGTACCCGGCAACAGGGCCGCCCTGTTACATGTGAATCTAAATCAAGCAAAATTTGAGTGTTAAAAGATATATCTTCAGACATTGACACCCATCAACTGACCCCATTTTCAGCAACTAATGCTGCTTGTATTACGGATACTAGATGATGCATTTATATAATTAATAGATAAATATATACTATACATATATAAAAATCCAAGACTGGACAACGAAAGGCTGTATTCATAACACAAACATTTGCCTCCACCGGGAATCGAACCCAGAAACTCTCGAGGCGACGCCGGCGTACAGACCACTCGACCACGGAGGTCGTCAAAACTACCTTACAAATTACATCTCTGCCAACCCCTTCGGGGTACAGGCGTGATGATTATAAAGTACGTATTACTTTTTCAGTATGCGGTGCGCTGGCGCAGACCTGGCTTACACCGGAATGTGCCGGTAATATTAAACATATTATTATTTAAATTGTAATTCGCTTTTAATTCTATATATTGTATGTAGCATTTTAATTTTATAACTTAATATAATATTGTAATCGCATTTTTGACATTGATTGGAATTTAATTGTATTTCTGATTTTATTTATGTAATTTAAATTGGATTTTTTACTATTTGTAATTGTATTTGAATATGGGTATAAAACCTGAAATAAATGATTTTTATTATTTTATTTTATAATATATTTCAAATATGCCCAGCTACCAATACAATATGAAATGTATGGAGTTCAATGAACTATTCATAGTACCAAATGTAATTTTACAAATAATAGTTATGTAATAAATGTCATTAAATAATGTTGGATTTAACATTTGTTTTGATTTGCAAAAATTAATCATTTAAAATAAATAGCGTTTTTATGGTAATTAAACAGTGTTAAATGATTAAAGAATAATGAAGTAATTCAAATGGTTATTCTCAATCATAAGTTCATTCGATTGCCAATCATTCGTTCATTCTCACGCTTCACCCGATTCAAATCACTTCCATATAATTATCGATTCTGCTGTGCAAGGAGTCAGTCGTATAAGCTTCCTAGTGAAGGTATTGAGAATATACTTTTTGTCGTCATAATTCCGTATTTTAATTTAGCCCTTCTGACCTATAAAAACCTACAAATAATAATCATGCTCATGAGTTTCTAGCCGAGTTCTTCTCATGAAAAGCCTTGCTCTTGGAATCCGGCCGCTTGTATTGATTACAACCACAGTCAAAGCGCTGTGGATGTACTTGATGCAAGCGCTCACGGCAGTAATTTTAATATAGGTATATTTTTAATTTCATTATTTCCTTTTTAACACAGGTGGTGAGTCAAAGGACGAAGTAAATTGGATTTGGGGACTAACCGGGTTCTTGCATCCAGCACTCGGGGAGAACCGAGTGCTGGATGATATAGACGCGTTCACCTTCACCTTCTTCGCACTTAATCACCACGATAGTTCTCGGGTGCACAATACACGTATCTCTTTAACGCGTAGATCGCGGCTGATTTTCCGTGTTTGTCTTCGACGATAGATATTATTTGGGAGCGAACGTCGTGCTCGAACAAGAGCCGTATCGGAGAAGGGTTCTTTTGAGTTACCCACAATTGGGATAGGAAAAATGTGCAGGTAGGATGTTGGTAGGATAGACAACAGTTATCGATGCGTTCAAATAATGTTAATTAATTTAAGGCTGCGTTCGAAATCTACTAACAGGTTTTAAGTGCTAAGCTTAGACTATACTTTTGATTGATTTGATTGTTGATGATGGTGTACGGTACCTGCAGCTTCTAAATATTCTATTCTTTCTCACGTCTGTCTATTCTTGTAATGAAATGAATTTAATGTACAGTACATTGACGAATACAATATTTCCTGCTATTATTTGTTTAATAGTTTATTGTACACAACAATTAAACAGAAACAACACATAAATAAAATAGAAAGTACAAAGAGTGTGGCTTATTCCAATAATCAGAAAATAATATAAGATTAAAAATCTAACACTCGGTTGCACAAAGATTTTTTAAGGACGACATTTGTTAATGAGGCATTAAAACTTTAATGTTCATTAAAGTTAAGGTAGCTAATGTCTCTTTTGCATTGATAGGGTGCTAATGTCGTTTTGTGCAACGTAAAACTACGCTTAGGTGTTCTTTTAATGGAGCATAAGAGATAATGCCGACATTTTAAAGTTCGTTTCTGCAACTGGGTGTGAGAATCCCACATTTTAAACTGGCAACAAAAACAATTGAGAACGTTTATATAATAGTCACCAGGAATTGTCAGGAAAGCTATGGACCTCTAAAAGCGCGTGAGGAGAGGAGCTAGCTACTTATTAAATAATGAATATATAAACAAACTAGCTGTGCCCGAGTCGTCGTTCGCGTGGCTATTAATTTAACACCGATAGGAGTTTATAACACTGCATTGTTTTTTTACAAAGTGTCCAACATTATACTTCTACCCACAGATCACTGACAGCCTCTTCCTACCTATTATTAAGCAAAATGTGATAAATCTCTGTTGTCGTGTCATTGTTGTACAATGCCTAGAAATTTTAAAATCCAAAATGAAATTTCATTTGACGGAATATGTTACATGATAATATTGTAGGTCGAGCAGATATTGATAAGGACCCGCGCGGTACCCGTTCCCATGAAATTATCGGGATAAAAAGTAGCCTATATCCTTTTTCAGGCTCTAAGTCTCTAGCATTAGTTCCCAAAGTAGTCCCGGTGAACCCCTAGGGGTCCACGGGAGATTCGACGGGGGCCTTGTTGACGTCATTTTCATTTCTGTCGAGTTTTGGGAATATGGTAGAAATGTAGCTGCAGGGGGTCCACCGGAACCAGATAAATTTTGAAAGTGGTCTATGAGAAAAATAAGTCTAGGAACCTCTACCAGACTATCTGTGTACAAAGTTCAATTGAATCGGTTCAGTAGTTTTGGCGTGAAAGCAAGACAGACAGAGTTACTTACGCATTTATAATATTAGTATGGATTTGTTCAGATATTCACACCTAAACAATTAGCCCCATTTTAAGCCTGTTCTAGGAACAATTGTTTCCACTTTAGATAGAATAATAATTTATGCCCTGATCGATTATTTTAATATTCCTTTTTATTCTATTTTACAATGACTATTATTACCCAACCCCCGATCGAGGCAATAAACACCAACGATAAATATCGCTTCCTCTAAATCATGGCGGAATCCTATTGTGCCTGATAAATTAAATGGATTTATGGCCGTCATCTGATATCGGCCATAATTACTAGCCGTCGGTGTTGCCAGCTTTTGAATATTAACTACGCACTGGTATCGAGTGTTTTCGCTAGCCTTCTGTTGCGAGCCTCTTTATTAAAAATAAAAATGTACCGCTAACTCCATACTACCTACATAACATATTATTACAGTCCACATTGCCGTGGCAAATTTTGATTATGACCGCTTCATCACTTGTTCTACTGCTACTAGCAGTTTGTACTCTCCTTAAAGGAGAATCAGATGAGGAATATGGTCCATAACCACACCATTGACTCCAAGTGGATTGGCGGGTCAAACCATTGAAATAGCAAATGAGATTAACAGTTTGAGCCTTCTGAAGTATGGAGGAGAACCACGAAGTTTTGGTCATCCATCCAAGGCACAAACATGGCAAAGGTATTTTCTTTAGATTTCGAAACCAATGCGAAACCGAGCTTAGTTAAGTTCACTAAGTACCAATTTTCCAGGATGAATTACAATACGTGCGTCAATAAAATTGGTCGCCGTTTCATCGTGATAACATTGGTTGTAGCCATGATATTGAAACTCCACAAAATTTTCGTCAATTATTCCCTCGTCTGTTGATCGGACTCCCGGAGTCCGCTGCGACAAGCGGCGCTTTGTTTAAAAGACGCTCAATCTGATAATAATCATTATTAAAAGAAAAATAATTCTTCTCTTGGGTGTCGTAAAAGGTGATAAATGGACTTAGAGCTACACACCATCCAATAGCTTATAGCGGCGGGCTCACCACCTGTCACGCTGAGTGCAGCCACGCTTGGTGAAGCGCTTACTATGGCAATGGACTGCCTTTGCGGTGCTTTTGCCTAGTCTCTGACTAACCCTTAGGGGATAATAGTCGTGATTATATGTATATGTATGTATGTATGAATTTATTATTCATTACAAGACAAAACTGAACTCATAATTTTATTGATGATAGCTTGTTGCCTGTTAGCTTGTGTGACGTCACAAGTTCTATATAAGCCGCCCTATATAAATTATGAGATAGCGTAATTCTAAAAGCACACGCGGTTAAAGCAGAAGATTTAAGAAGAAGCACGACACAGATGATGCGATTGAAGGGCTACATATTAAGCAACCGAGAAAGAAAATATCAGGTATTCCTGTTGAAACGATATTCGGTATCGGTTCCGATTGTGATTGTTTCAGGACAATTTGCAGTTACCATACAAAACCCGTATTACGCGGGTCGGGGGGACAAATGTGTTTTGGGATAAGTTTCTAAACAGAACACGAAAAATTCCAGTGCCATTTCTTTCATGTCATTTCTTTTCGAACTTCGTCAAAATGTTGAAACACAATGACGGGGCGCATCTTACACAATCAATGCATGTAATGTATTCCATTATGAGGCGGCTGTCAAAAAAGAGGGATTTTAAATCTATTTTCTCATGTTCATGTGTGTCACACATGAAGACCAGCACATATAAATTTTTAGTATATGAATTTTCATACCTTTATCTAGGTCGGTGTTGAAAAAAAATACATTAAAAACAAACATTTATAGCAGACTTTTGTTCGTCGAAAGCGATGATTGTGAACGGATTAAGATAATATTCGTTTTAAGAGTTACATGAATAAAGCTAAGTAAGCTAAGCTTAGTACAGAGTTCGCTAGTTAATAAGTTCATTTGTTAAATATTATATGGCAAATAAATAAAAAAAAAATCTTCTATTATATCAAGGACATAAATATCTATTTCGGCATTAAGCAGAATTTCAATCCATTGTTTGATAATCGGGAAATTAAAACTTACAACTAAAATTCATGACAAATATAAGTTCGTCTTCAGCCTATACGTATACGTACTACTGCTGGGCATAAGCCCTCTTCATCAGGATGGACCGTAACACCACCACGCTGGCCCAATGCGAGTTGGTGGGTAGAAACTGCTGCAAAACCGACTGGGAGCAACGGCTTAACATGCATTCCGAAGCACGAAGGAGTTCGTGATCACAAAATTTTCGTCACCCATCCACGGCCTGACCATGGCAAAGGTAGCTGTGATTTCGATCGAAAGTCAAAGCGAACCAACCACTACGCCTTATGTTATTTTTTTTTCCTTTTTGAATCACTACATATTACATATTACGTGTCAGCGTGGCTTTCATTAAAACTGTTTTAACACTAGGTGTATATTATCTGCCCCTTCATAATCCAAAACCCAAACGCTCGTATATTTCCTATTACATTCGGCATCGGTGCTCGGCTCAGCGGAGTGCAGCGGAGTTAATCATCTTAATGGTTCTGTTTACTTCTTTGCGATGGATGATGCGTAGCTATTATGGTCTTGACCTTCAAGAGAGAATGGTCAAAATGTACACTCGTGTATGTATAATTATGTATTTCCGATTTGTTGCTAAAGTCAACAGTGGTAATTTTTTTTTCGTAGATTAAGCTCATGTCAAAAATGTATACCTACCTACATGAAGTCTAGGTAATTATAAAATATTTCTAATTTTGTTGCTAAAGTAAAGAGTGGTAACTTTTTCGTTGGTTAGGCTCATGTCGAAAATGTATACGTACATGAAGTCTAGGTATATTTAGTTATAAAAGGTAGATTGGAAAATAAAACAGTATGTACAATAGGCAAACGATATTCACAATCCACTATACGTTCTCTCAGCCCAAATACGTCCCACTGCTGGGCACAGACCTTTCTCATGGAGAAACACATGAGGAGTATGGCCAACACAACCACGGTGGCCCAACACCACCAACATCTACTCACCAACCCGCACGGGTTGGTAGGGTAGTGCCTCCCGAAGCACGGAGGATTTCGAGATCACAAAGATTTGGCCACCCATCCAAGGCTTGAACAGTGCGAAGGTAGCTTTGTTTTCGATATAAATAATCAATCTTTGGCACGAGTGCCGACAACCTCAACTGAAATCTTGAACTAGGTATCTAAATAAAAATTTCTTCTTTTAACCGTACAGATTTGATACCAAACAAATATTCATTTAATTGAGTCCCACCCACCCTCGCCTAATTGGGATGTAAGTAACAAGTCGATGTTATCGGCGGGGATTGCGATCCTGTTAATTGGTCGGGACTAATGGGGTGAAGGGGTAGGGATTTCGGTTGGTACACGTGACTACACATTGAACACATTACTTTAAAATTGAGACTGGAATTGACGGGGCTGTTAGAGTGGAGTGTTTTTGATATATTTTTCGCAATACCTATTAAATTCCTGATGAGCTCGCCGTAGTGATAGTACACTTTGGCTTTCGATCGAAAACAAAGCTACCTTTGCCATGGTCAGGCCGTGGATGGGTGACCAAAATTTTTTGAGATTTTGAACTCCTCCGTGATTTGGAAGGCACGTTAAGCCGTTGGTCCCTGTCGCTATTGCAACCGTTTCTACTCACCAACTCTCATTGGGATAGCGTGGTGGTGTTACGGCCCATTTATTCCTCATGTGTCTCTCCATGAGGAAGGCGTGTGCCCAGCAGTGGGACGTATAGAGGTTGAGAACGATTCTGCCTACCTCTTCGGAGAATGAGTGGCGATATGTTATTTTATGTATTAATGTTATTTTACATCTCTCATGTTCGGTAAGTAGGTCCTTAATACCCCCAGAAACGGGTTGTAAGTGATCAATTACCACCCTAGGTTAATAATGTAGGTAGAAACGCCCTAGGGCGGTAAGTAATTAAAAAAAAACCTTTTCAAAAAGTTCGCGTACATCTAACCATCTTACTGGCACTAGACATCATGCATTCAGCCCAATGACAAAAGAGCGATCAATTTTGAATATCGAACGGCGAAGCTAAATTTAGTTCTTGAAAATAAATTTATTTATTCTTGTGACAAAAGAGGTCGCTTCGCTATTTTCATCAATTTTGAATATCGAACGGCGAAGCTAAATTTAGTTCTTGAAAATAAATTTATTTATTCTTGTAATGCCTTTTTTTCCACTTACCTCACAATCGAGATGTAAAGCAGAGTAGTTAGCTCGGGTGTAAGCATCAATTGCACCCTCGAACTATAAGCGCCCTCGCTGCGCTCGTGCGCCTAAATATCTCGGGCTGCAATTGATGCCTTACAGCCCTTGGCTACTAATCTACTATTACATCTCTCATGTTCGGTAAGTAGGTCCTTAATACCCCCAGATGCGGGTTGTAAGTGATCAATTACCGCCCTAGGTTAATAATATAACTAGAAACGCCCTAGGGCGGTAAGTAATTTAAAAAAAACTCTTTCAAAAAGTTCGCGTACATCTAACCATCTTACTGGCACTAGACATCATGCATTCAGCCCAATGACAAAAGAGGTCGCTTCGCTATTTTCATAAATTTTGAATATCGAACGGCGAAGCTAAATTTAGTTCTTGAAAATAAATTTATTTATTCTTGTAATGCCTTTTGTTCCACTTACCTCACAATCGAGATGTAAAGCAGAGTAGTTAGCTCGGGTGTAAGCATCAATTGCACCCTCGAACTATAAGCGGCCTCGCTGCGCTCGTGCGCCTAAACATCTCGGGCTGCAATTGATGCCTTACAGCCCTTGGCTACTTATCTACTAATACTTAATGTTATAGGTATAATAATAATATGGGAATATACCTATTATACTTAAATAATAGAGAAAAAAAAAACAAATAACAATAATAATAAAAACTTTATTGCCAATACTGTGTACAGTTTTGTAGTTGATGTTGCAAAAAATGGGAACAACAGTTTGTCCGTAACGGACATGCAATATTAAACTTTACAATTTCAATGCCTTAAACCTAAACTTAATCAATGTCTGTGATCAAAAAATTCAGCTAACGTGTAAAATACATTTGATACCAACCAGGACTTAAGGGGTTTTTTTAAATTTTGGCATATTTGGGCATTTTATTTCTACAGGTAAATTGTTAAATATATAAATTCCAGTACAATATGCGCACTTATAGGTATACATATAAACCTTCCCTTTATATCACTAGCAAAGAAAAAAATTCCTTACCCTCGAAGCAAAAGGTTAAGTTTAACTGTATATTTGTGGTATAACCCACCTTTCACATAGTCCCAATAGCAAAAGCTGATACAAATATTATTCTCAAGTAGCCTTTAATTTATTTGATAATCACAAAACACCGTGATCTTTCATTCTAACAGTGACAAAAAACAAGAGCTTTTAAACCTTTTTAAACTCATCAATTATCTAAAATGTCGCGCTGCTTAATTTTTATCTTAACTAATCTGATTTTTGCAAAGATTTTTCCCCTTCCGTGAATTTCAGACGAAAACATCTCATTTTTAGCTTTGGCCAGTCATTTCTTAGCTGGAAGCCGACAAAGGATTTGTAGACAAAGAAAATGTCGAGATGACAATGAACGTGACGAATGCGGCGAGACTGGTGATTTATGTATAATGTGTATCTTAAACTAGGCAGTGGAAGGAATATGATAGGGTCTTGGTATTCCACTCTTGTGCTTCTGGGGTTTCTCTTGATTAGTGTTTTTGACATCGTTATCTCCATAAAACAAAGGGGAGACTTTTAGTAAGTATTGAGCGAGTCCCACATAGGCGCCTGTTTGTCCTCTTAAACAAAAAAAAGAATTTATATCTCTGTCACAAAACGGAACAAAACTACTCGTTCGAGAGGCCGCGGGAAACAGGGGTTCGATCCCACCGCCTGTACTACTGAGTTTGAATAAAACTTATATACAGTTCATTGTGAATATCGCTTGCCTCACATTGTGCCCGGTGCATGGCAACAGACTTGGCACCTGTTGCATGGGGACCTGGCAGAAGTACCTATGTCTTCAGAATCGAAAGCCAAAGCAAACAAAGCGCTACACCGGCGCCGCCTGGCTTCTCCTGTTCGTCTAAAATAAATATTTCATTCGAATGTGCTGTCTTGTACAAAAATCGACTAGCGTGTTAGAAATCATCCCATGCACAATTCTCGACTTTATTACAATTAATTCAAGATGCACTTTTCTCGACAGCGTCGCGTCAATGATTCCTGAGGATCCTTCTTCTAAATACTTTATACAAACGCCTATTACTGATTCTACTACAAAAGAAATCCCACTCAGGAAAATTAAAGGAAAATATGTTTTATATTGCATTTAAATAAAGCTCTTTACAATTTTTATAACGCTGTGGCTTAGATGATTCGTAGTCATGTTTGGTTTGTAGTTGATTTAATTCTCAACTGCCCCCGAATTCTCAAAATTAAATGTCAATTCACACTCGCATATATCGATCACTATTGCAACCGTTTCTATTAGCTTGGGACAGCGTGGTGGTGTTACGGCCCGTAACCTGCATGGGACAACATATTTGGCTCAAGTAATTGGCTCACGAATAGAATGGATACGGTGTGGTTTCGTATCAATTGAACACACTAAAAATAAATCGTTTTGTTGTAAATCGACTACAAAAGGCTGTATGGACTTAGTGTCCTTTGCCCTTCTAAACCGTTTTCATTTTCATCGAGAGCAAAACATAAAAATTATGAGGGGTTTTTGGCGCCATTCAACTATGGCGGACGTGATTTTTATTTCAGTGATTGCAATAATTATTGTTTCGGAGTGGATCTTGTTGCGTAAAATCAGTGTTGTTTTGTGTAAAAGTTACATTTAAGATAGATTAATCTAGTTGCACATCTTCTGTGGTGTGTGACGGGCAGAAGGAACCCTTGTTGAATTTCTTGCCGGCTTCCTCTCAAGCCCCGGTCTCGGTAGTGAACTGGTAAAAGAAGTAGTATGAATGATAGAATAATAGATATCTACAGACATTGACGTACCATTTTAAGCAACTAATGTTGCTTGTGTTCTAGAGGACGAATAAATATTTTTAATAGATACATACAATCACGCCTGTAATCCCCGAAGGGGTAGGCAGAGTCCAAGGAGCACTGTGTTCCTTAAGACCACATTTAGCCAATAAAATTGAAAAATCGTGAAAGAATACCGTAACAAGTGGCTAGCTCATCGCCTACACAATCACAGACTTAGTCGCCTTTTACGAAATGCTAGGCAAGAAAAGCATTGGTAGGACATTTTTTTTGTGTCCTGGACCAAAACGTGGCCAGCAACGGGACCACGGGACTCGGGAATAAATAAATGCATATAAATATACAGAATTTAAACAATATATACCTATATATACATCCAAGACTGGAGTGGAGAACACATGCCTGTATTCATCACACAAATATAACAATATACAAATATCCCCGGCCGGGGAACGAACCCGGAACCTCTCGAGCTGGCGATGCCTTGAGACCGGCGCACAGACCACTTGGCTACGGAAGTCATCAAAACTAATTAATTGAGAGAAGCATTTTCGGAATCAGATTAAACGAAGTAGAAAATCCTATTGGGGGATCCACTGGCTGTTTTTAGGAAATACTATTGGCGGATCTACCGGTTGTTTTAAGGAAATCCTATTGGCTCCTGGTAATTTTGTGAACGGATGTCGTTGGTTTCCTCTTTCAAGAATCATTGTAAAGTTTTTATGCTCAGCCGCCACTTACCTGAGAGCCGCATTTTCAAATACAAATGCATTACGTTTATATGTGAAAATCGAAGAGTGTAGGGACTCAAAATATCAAGGTTTTGTTCATCCATCCAAGGCTTCAACAAAACGCCCACTTAGCACCGTATCTTAACACAAATAAAAATTGCCAAAAATACAAAAAAGCTATCATTCGTTTCGTAACAAAATAAAATGAATGATCTCCAAATATATGTGTGTCACTCTCGCCTAAGAAGAGAGATAAGGACAGCAATCAGTCATAATAATACCACGTTCGACCGTGTCCAGTCCGCTATGATTAATTACTTGAGGTATCGAATCAATCATCGGTGTAGTTGTCAATTTATGTGCGGTTGCCAACGCTCTTAGGGCATTACGATAGAGGCGAAATTTAATTGATTGAACAGCACTCGTACGTTGCAATAAGGCCTTACCGGTATACGCAATGATAGTTCTGTTTGTTATCAGATAGAAAAACTGAATTTAAGTTTTTATTGAGTGGTGAAATGCTACATCCCTTTGTGAAAGTTTAATAAAGTTATTTAAATTTTTTAGGGTTCCGTACTTAAGGAGATTAATAAGACTCCATATTCTGTCCGTCTGTCTGTCACCAGACTAAATATACCTTAAGACAGTTGAAATTTTCACTGATTTATTTCTGTTACCGCTAGAAGAGAAAACACTTGAAAACAGAATAAAACAAATCTTCCAGTGTCTTCCAAACAACAGACGTTCGGACCCCCCAGTGTGTGAGTCCGACTCGCATTTTTTTTAATGGTTAGGTATTGATGAATGTTACGCAGAATTAAGCTTATACTGTTATTATTAATATTCTGTATATTTTTATTGTATTGCATTTTTTATATTTAGTGTCATATAACATGGATTTTATTTTATTATTTATTTAACAATTTATTGTACACAAAATACAGAACAGGAGAACATTTAAAGACAAAAGTACAAAAGGTAGGGCTTATTTCTAATAGAAATGTCTAACAAACCACCTGCTATAGGAGAAATGCTGACAAAAAAAGCTAAGTCGCGTGTACAAAATAAATATATACCTACATATAAATAAAATAAGCCAGAACAAATTATGGGAAAAAGAATATTGAACATGATGGTGCTCAATTATATAATAAGCTTCCAATTTGGGTAAAAAATGCTCAATCTATGGTAGTTTTTAAAAAAACTCTAAAAACTTACATTAAAAATCAAAGTTAGTAAAACCGATTTTTATCTAATATAAAAAATAAATTAAATAAAAAACATATTTAAAAATAATACTATCTTATTTAACAATTTCGTTATTTTAAAATCTCCGTTAAATTAATAGGAAAAAAATAAATAATGAACTCCAAACTTACATTAGCAATTATTCGCGAGCAATCCGTCTTTCTATTCATATTCCTCAATGCCTTATCTAGCAATGGTATGTTTTTCGTTCATCCATGTAAGTATGACGCGCGACGAGTGATCATACTTTTATTTGCAAATCGGGCGGTATTCGAAAAAAAAAAAAAATTTCGTCGTCTTGTTTTGTATACAACAAAATTAAACATGTTTTAATAACTTTAATAAGTAATATTGTGTTTCAAGTGATGTGTAAATATCTGGATGTATGTGCTCGAATGCTGATTTTATATAAATGATATGTATTTGTTTCTCAGTAAGTGAATTCCTGTATATTCTAATGAGAAATAAAGTTCTTTAACCATATAAATAAAATACATAATAATAATACATACTATTATGTAAATACACACATATATACATAAACTACATAAACATACAATAAATGAACCGGATGTGGGATGATGATTAATCGGAAACAGAAAAGATAAAAGAGAGAAAAATCATTAAATACAATAGAAGCTACATTCCACTCTTCCCGGTAAGGCAACAGCTTGTATGTTGTATGTTGCCCTGGTATGTTGTTTCGGTTGTATTTCGCGTAAAGCTGAACGGGTTTATGATGTTACCAGAAAAGTATTTGTAAGTTTTGGGAGTTTTATTATTTTTTTGTTTTGTTATAATTGTATTGTTTTTTGTAAAGTGGGTGTTTATCACCTCTGGCTACCCCTTCGGGAAAATAGGCGTGATGGTATGTTGTGTTGTTGTTAATAATTTCCAAACCGTGTCAGTTCTGTGATTGCGATGAATCTATATTAACTTCTTCAATTTCTAAATTAGAATTACTTAACTTGCACCTGTTGTCTAGCACCCGTGCTATTGTATTCTGGCCTTTATCAGAGGAAGTTCATATCGGCTTCTATTCAATACCATTATTAGTAGTTTGAGATGAGGGCGTCGTGGAGAATTGCAGTTTATATCAGTTGAGAACTTGAGGTTTGCTTACTGAAGCTGGCTATTGTTTCGTCTGTGCGGCGAAATATGAAGGGAATTATTGAGTGAAATTAAGAAAGTATTTACTGAATTTTACTACTAAAAATACAAAAACATTATGTAGTGCATTTTTAGAGTAGTCTATGTATGTTGTTAGTCTATTATTAGTGATTAGTCTATTAGTCAATGTATAGATTAGTTAATGTATGTGTACTGCACAACTCACCACCTGTCACGCTCAGTGCAGTCACTGCTTGGTGACTGCACTGAGCGTCAGTATGCGTCAGTGTGCGTCAATATACAAGTTGATATATAGAGGTATATCCAGAGTAGACGATATGCTTTAATAACAATTCAGTCAGTTTAATAACAGTTCAGGTTTAAAGCCAGGTAGTAACTTGTACATTACATTCGCGTTTAGAAAAGCGATGGATTTCAATAATTTTATTACAGTGATTATATAGGTATGGTGAGAGGTACCGAAACTGTGCTTGGGCAGAACGTGAACGAGTCTGTGTGACTTTGGCAACATTAAAGATTCTTCTTTTTTTAAATTACGGTATTCTTTTCAAGATAGCTTAGATAAGAATAGTCGGCGTAGTTGTTATTTAAGATGCTAGCTACCTAGTCTTCCCAGGTTGTTGATTTAATAAAAATAGCCCTGTACACCCACTACCACTTGCAGTCTGTGGGAGTGATTCAGATTCCTCCCAAGATATTTTCTGGGCCCATTCCAGCAGACCCCGATTTAGTGAAAACCATAGGACAGACAATCGCGTATGAAAGATTTCTGTTTTTCTTTCTACTGCCCAGGAGGCCTACATCGAGAGAACGGGCAAGAACTCACCATGTTTCCTACCTATACGTTTTAGAATGATGTCAAATGCAGATTTGTTAAACACAAAATATTTTATAAAGGTTTTTCAGTCACTTTCAGTTTTATGTTCCATAAAATACAAAGTCAAATCGTTCAGTACAATATGTTCTAATGTTCTTTGTGGTACAGCGGTCGGCAGGTCGCGTGGTGTAAACCGCTGAAGATTTGTGGACGACGTGTGCCTAATAACTGCGGACACCATGCGTCAGGATAATACAGGACATTTACATTTTCAAGGATATCTGAATGTTTGAAACACTTTAAGGTGGAATGCCTTAGACTGTTATATTTAAATTATCTTCATTAAGCTTTATGAATTTGGTCTAAAATTAAATACGCAATGTCTTTCCTTGTAAGTTTTTGTATATTATTTTACCCCGTTTTTATTAACTCATTTCCTTGTTTGTCTCTTTGTCTTTTTAGGTCAGTTGGATTTTTGTCACTCATTTTGAGGCACCGACGGACTAGATATCGGGCTGAAACTTTGGGAATAGTTCAGAACCTGGTGAAAATGCAAGTTGCACCTGTAATTGTAAGTTGCGAAGATTTGGAGTGATTTGAGAAGTGCCAACTGTTTTTCTTGCCTAGCATGCCGTAAAAGGCGACTAAGGGCGTATTGGGTACTGGGTCTGTGATTGTGTAGGCGATGACCTAGCCACTTGTTACTACTCTTTCACGATTTTTCATCAGACCAAACCCAATTTTTAATGGTGATAAATCTCTATTGTTGTGTCATTATTTTACAACGCCGAGAAATTTTAAAATGCGAAATCAAATTACATTTTGACGGAAAATTATTATGTCACTTAATACTCGGTCGAGCAGATAGCGTTAACCACGGTTACACCCACGCGATACCCGTTCCAATAGGAATATCGGGATAAAAAGTAAAAACCTATGTCCTTTTTCAGGCTCTAGACTATAGGTGTACCAAATTTCAATTTAATCTGTTCAGTAGTTTTGACGTGAAAGCAAGACAGACAGACAGAGTTACTTTCGCATTTATAATATTAGTCTGAATTTAACTATTTTAGTCCTCCGTTGTCGAATAAAAAAAGTGAAGGTCGCTTCCATCTTTAGCCATTTAATTGCTTATCATCTATTCAGTTAAAGGACAAGAGCTTGCCCGTCATATTGTGTAAGAAAAAAAAACAATTTCATAAACCTGTCTCTTGCATATTTTGCAAGATTTAAACAACATCCTAAAATAATTGCTTACGCAGCCAAAGTCAGTTTTGAACTTGTGCTAAAGTGTTAAATCAAACGAGTAAAACAAGAACCCTCCGCCCTTCTTAAAATGTTCCCTTGTTTATAACAAGACAACCTAAAGAACTTATATCAAAGTTCCAGCATGCAATCTCACTTGACCTATTCTTTACTTGACGACATTCTCTCAACAAGGTTTTATCAGTTTTTATCAGTCGGTTTTATCACAAGGTTTTATCAGTAGCTAATAAATTCGCGGGGGTCAAGTAAGTGCTCTAATAAGCGCCTAGAAGAGAAAACAGAATAAAACAAATCTTCCAATGTCTTCCAAACAACAGACGTTCGGACCCCCCAGTGTGTGAGTCCGACTCGCATTTTTTTTAATGGTTAGGTATTGATGAATGTTACGCAGAATTAAGCTTATACTGTTATTATTAATATTCTGTATATTTTTATTGGATTGCATTTTTTATATTTAGTGTCATATAACATGGCTTTTATTTTATTATTTATTTAACAATTTATTGTACACAAAATACAGAACAGGAGAACATTTAAAGACAAAAGTACAAAAGGTAGGGCTTATTTCTAATAGAAATGTCTAACAACCCACCTGCTATAGGAGAAATGCTGACAAAAAAAAGCTAAGTCGCGTGTACAAAATAAATATATACCTACATATAAATAAAATACATAATAATAATACATACTATTATGTAAATACACACATATATACATAAACTACATAAACATACAATAAATGAACCGGATGTGGGATGATGATTAATCGGAAACAGAAAAGATAAAAGAGAGAAAAATCATTAAATAAAATAGAAGCTACATTCCACTCTTCCCGGTAAGGCAACACCTTGTATGTTGTATGTTGCCCTGGTATGTTGTTTCGGTTGTATTTCGCGTTAAGCTGAACGGGTTTATGATGTTACCAGAAAAGTATTTGTAAGTTTTAGGACTTTTTTTATTTTTTTGTTTTGAAATAATTGTATTGTTTTTTGTAAAGTGGGTGTTTATCACCTCTGGCTACCTCTTCGGGAAAATAGGCGTGATGGTATGTTGTATTGTTGTTAATAATTGCCAAACCGTGTCAGTTCTGTGATTTCGATGAATCTATATTAACTTCTTCAATTTCTAAATTAGTTATACTTAACTTGCACCTGTTGTTTAGCACCCGTGCTATTGTATTCTGGCCTTTATCAGAGGAAGTTCATATCGGCTTCTATTCAATACCATTATTAGTAGTTTGAGATGAGGGCGTCGTGGAGAATTGCAGTTTATATCAGTTGAGAACTTGAGGTTTGCTTACTGAAGCTGGCTATTGTTTCGTCTGTGCGGTGAAATATGAAGGGAATTATTGAGTGAAATTAAGAAAGTATTTACTGAATTTTACTACTAAAAATACAAAAACATTATGTAGTGCATTTTTAGAGTAGTCTATGTATGTTGTTAGTCTATTATTAGTGATTAGTCTATTAGTCAATGTATAGATTAGTTAATGTATGTGTACTGCACAACTCACCACCTGTCACGCTCAGTGCAGTCACTGCTTGGTGACTGCACTGAGCGTCAGTATGCGTCAGTGTGCGTCAATATACAAGTTGATATATAGAGGTATATCCAGAGTAGACGATATGCTTTAATAACAATTCAGTCAGTTTAATAACAGTTCAAGTTTAAAGCCAGGTAGTAACTTGTACATTACATTCGCGTTTAGACAAGCGATGGATTTCAATAATTTTATTACAGTGATTATATAGGTATGGTGACAGGTACCGAAACTGTGCTTGGGCAAAACGTGAACGAGTCTGTGTGACTTTGGCAACATTAAAGATTCTTCTTTTTTTAAATTACGGTATTCTTTTCAAGATAGCTTAGATAAGAATAGTCGGCGTAGTTGTTATTTAAGATGCTAGCTACCTAGTCTTCCCAGGTTGTTGATTTAATAAAAATAGCCCTGTACACCCACTACCACTTGCAGTCTGTGGGAGTGATTCAGATTCCTCCCAAGATATTTTCTGAGCCATTCTAGCAGACCCCGATTTAGTAAAAACCATCGGACAGACAATCGCGTATGAAAGATTTCTGTTTTTCTTTCTAGTGCCCAGGAGGCCTACATCGAGAGAACGGGCAAGAACTCACCATGTTTCCTACCTATACGTTTTAGAATGATGCCAAATGCAGATTTGTTAAACACAAAATATTTTATAAAGGTTTTTCAGTCACTTTCAGTTTTATGTTCCATAAAATACAAAGTCAAGTCGTTCAGTACAATATGTTCTAATGTTCTTTGTGATACAGCGGTCGGCAGGTCGCGTGGTGTAAACCGCTGAAGATTTGTGGACGACGTGTGCCTAATAACTGCGGACACCATGCGTCAGGATAATACAGGACATTTACATCTTCAAGGATATCTGAATGTTTGAAACACTTTAAGGTGGAATGCCTTAGACTGTTATATTTAAATTATCTTCATTAAGCTTTATGAATTTGGTCTAAAATTAAATACGCAATGTCTTTTAAATTCCTTGTAAGTTTTTGTATATTATTTAACCCCGTTTTTATTAACTCACTTCCTTGTTTGTCTCTTTGTCTTTTTATGTCAGTTGGATTCTTGTCACTTATTTTGAGGCACCGACGGACTAGTTATCGGGCTGAAACTTTGGGAATAGTTCAGAACCTGGTGAAAACGCATGTTGCACCTGTGATTGTAAGTTGCAAAAATGTTGAGTGATTTGGGAAGTGCCAACTGCTTTTCTTGCCTAGCATGCCGTAAAAGGCGACTAAGGGCGTATTGGGTACTGGGTCTGTGATTGTGTAGGCGATGAGCTAGCCACTTGTTACTACTCTTTCACGATTTTTCATTTGACCAAACCCAATTTTTGTTTGGTTAAATGTGGTCATAAGGAACACAGAGCTCCTTGGACTCTGTCGATCCCTTCGGGGATTACAGGCGTGATTGCATGTATGTATGAATGTTAACACTGCATTGTTTTTTTACAAAGTGCTCAGCATTTTTCGCAAAATGTTGACTGTTAATAGTTGAACTAAAACCAATAATTATTAAAAGAATGAAAATGAAATTTCATGTGAGTATCGTCTGATTAATTGTTTTCATGGTGATAAATCTCTGTTGTTGTGTCATTATTTTACAATGCCGAGAAATTTTAAAATGCGAAATCAAATTACATTTTGACGGAAAATTATTATGTCACTTAATACTCGTTCGAGCAGATAGCGTTAACCACGGTTACACCCACGCGGTACCCGTTCCAATAAGAATATCGGGATAAAAAGTAAAAACCTATGTCCTTTTTCAGACTCTAGACTATCGGTGTACCAAATTTCAATTCAATCTGTTCAGTAGTTTTGACGTGAAAGCAAGACAGACAGACAGAGTTACTTTCGCATTTATAATATTAGTCTGAATTTAACTATTTCAGTCCTCCGTTGTCGAATAAAAAAAGTGAAGGTCGCTTCCATCTTTAGCCATTTAATTGCTTATCATCTATTCAGTTAAAGGACAAGAGCTTGCCCGTCATACTGTGTGAGAAAAAAAACCAATTTCATAAACCTGTCTCTTGCATATTTTGCAAGATTTAAACAACATCCTAAAATTATTGCTTACGCAGCCAAAGTCAGTTTTGAACTTGTGCTAAAGTGTTAAATCAAACGAGTAAAACAAGAACCCTCCACCCTTCTTAAAATGTTCCCTTGTTTATAACAAGACAACCTAAAGAACTTATATCAAAGTTCCAGCATGCAATCTCACTTGACCTATTCGTTACTTGACGACATTCTCTCAACAAGGTTTTATCAGTTTTTATCAGTAGGTTTTATCTCAAGGTTTTATCAGTAGGTAATAAATTCGCGGGGGTCAAGTAAATGCTCTAATAAGCGCGTACGTCTAATTTAAATATTAAATTCTTTGCTTTGATATAAAGGAACACCATTCCTCCCAAGGTCGTTTTTATATCTGATGGATTCATGAAATGGAACAGATTTCCATATTTCGATTTTGTGTTATAAATTATTCATAAGAACACTTGAATTTGCAATGTCAAGGTCCTACTGTAGACGACAATCTTAAGAAACAGATCTCTTAAAATGCGTTTCATCTTAAATTGGTTCAAATTTTAATGAGAAAGTGGAAGCGATGTCGCATTGCCAAAGAAAGAATTGAAGGTAATAAAAATAGAATGCATTCGTTAATAAGCGATTGGTTATTTCATTACATTAGCTGACATTACGAGTATTTGCGTTGTCTGTTATTAGGGTTCTTGGTATTTTTGATATCGAACGAATATTTCGAATATTTTTTTTTATTATTTTGCCGTAGAATTAACTCAAGGCTGTATCTCTGTCTGCGAATTAATCACATCGCGTTTCAATTCCCGCTTTCAGCCCTAACATAATCACGGTCTTTTTACTGCTAGTTGAAATGCATTTTTCGCAATCGTGCCTGTGGGTTGTTACTAACGACAGAAAAATTTCGAACTTTAGTAACTTAGTAATGTTCCCTATTTTGGTAAGTGAATTTTGTGTGTCAGTAAACGCTTCTTGTCACAAAACTTTCTACAGAGGATTCCCAAATCAATAAGTATTTTTTTTTCCGAGGGAAAAAGATTATCGTCAAACACAGTTTTTCTTAAAGAAGATAAGATGCCCATTTTATTGTCCGGTAACGGCAATATGCTTACTATTATGTGGACGTAATGCATCTCCCATGGAGATATAGGCGTGATAACAATATGTGTAGATGTGTACGTACATTTTATTAGTTTTTATGGTCGAATAGCTCGTATGGAGCCTGCAAATTTTATTAAGTTCAAATAATAAATAATTTCGTAATATTTTGGTGTACCAAAATGCATTTTGACCCAAGACTCATGGTCACCCTCAAACCAGTCCCCTGCGAGCGCTTCACGCGAGATGCTATCGGTCTAACTGACCCATTACTTACCAGGTAGGCCAAATTACAGGCACGGGTTAACTTGCCTGTATCTCGGGCCTTTCAGGCCTCAAGTGGAACGAGGGTAGAGATCGAGCGATAGCAGTGATATGCATGCAATATTTTCAAACGTTTCGGTACACAAATTGAGTAATTAACTCTGTAGCGCAAAACAGATAGGTACAGAATACAATCTTCATACAAAGTGCGCTCGAGCGATGCACACATGACACTGTTTACTAGCCAGATTACTAGAAGAATAATTGGAATTCAGGATGGTTTCATAGGTAAGCTTTTAGGGTTGGCAACGCGCTGGTGATGCCCTCGGTGTTGCAGGCGTCCATAGGCTACGGTGACCACTGCCCATCTTTGTGGGCCGTATGATTGATTGCCACCCTGGTGGTATAAAAAAAAAAGCTGGCCGCCAGCGCCGGCCACGCGCGAGTTATGGAAATTTCGCCGCGTTATTGGCCAGCGCCAGGCCATGAATCGTCTCGCAAACTCGAAAAACGTTGATTCATTGAAGGTATTTTACAATGCACTTCGTCCTCAGCCTATATACGTCCCACTGCTGGGCACAGGCCTTCCTCATGAGGAAACACATGATGAGTATGGGCCGTAACACCACCACGCTGGCCCAATGCGGTTTGGTGGGTAGAAACGGTCGTAATAGCGACTGGGACCAACGGCTTAACGTGTCTTCCGAAGCACGGAGGAGCTCGAGACCACAAATATTAGCCTGACCTTGGTGAAAGCAGCTTTGTTTTTAATCGAAAGCTAAAGCGTACGAACGACTACGCCACCGAGCTCCTCACGCCACCGAGCACTTGAGCAATGCACTTGTGAACGTCAAATAGTATGCCAACCGTTTATCAACTACCGGATTATTCTGAGGAGAACGGGTAAGAAACTCAGCAAACAATAATGTCATTAGCTATAAGGACAAAATAGGACGAGTTCTTAAAATTTGTTGTAGTCATATACTCGTAGCTAATATCTTAGCCCAGCTTGGAGCAGTGCGCGCGCGAGTTAAGATTATTATAGTTCTGTATTTCCCGATCTACCTGTTTTGTTCTCAATAACACATCAAAATGTGTTTGACGAATCTAGCGTGACCGCCGAACGTAGGTATAAAAAGTGAATTCATGAGATTGACTTCTGTATGTATCTGTTTTTTGTTCATAAGGATGTGACAGCGGGCTTATCGAAAATTAATATAAAAGCTGTTTTCGGCACTAGATTTAAAGATCAAATTCAACTGCCAAGCTGAATTAGTTCGGTATAAATGTGGAGATATCGTAATGTCACAAAGATGTCCGAAATGCGAAAAAGGGTTAATAACGATCCCCTTTGGAAAACCCATTTAGAGTTCCTGAAACCACGTAAGTTTGCACCGTCCGTCCTCTGTACCGTCCAATAGGTTCCTTTTGTATTTACAAAAAATAAAGACCTAAAAGTTAGTAATATTATTCATTTCTCAATTTTCTACTTCTGCTAGATAAGTAATAATCTATGCTAATTCCCATTGTCTGACATGATAGCTTACTTGATTAGCATTTTTATATTTAATATCGTAATTTATCGAGGTTTTAAAAAATTCAGTCTTGAACTAGCAACCAGTAACTAGTAGACAAACAAGTAACCAATTGGAAAGGTTTTCACCACATGGTTATGGATGACAAGTACAATCGTCTTTCATTTTTGTCTTTCACGCAGTATCCATAACACAAGTGTGAAAACTTTTACAAAACAAAACTTTGTGTTTGCTATTGTTAGAAGTTATTTATTTGTTTTGAGGGATAGACGCTGACTCTGCACTGAGTCTCATCGTGGTAAGGTGCAATTCAAAAGTTCCTTTCCCCTGTAACCACAGAACTGCGTCGACAGAATTTGGGAGTCTTTACGATTTTGTTTACACTCTTCTACGGGTGGTGGTCCAAGTTAGAGGCGGTGGAATATTTTCTGTAGCAATAATTGATTATCAAAAACAAAGCAATTATCATGTTCTTGAAGGGGTATTAAGATGTCACCCACACTTACTTATGTTGTACTTTAGTTTAATTCAATCCCAGTGGCCCATACGAATAGTGTCGTTTACCCGCTCGTATATGCCTTATGTAGTTGTAGTAGTGTTTTTTCTCTTAATAAACAATTACATCTGTAATTGTATAGTTATTCTTTACTAACCACTAAATCCCACGCTTTCCGCTTATCCCTCATCCCCCAACTTTTGCATGAGCTGGAGACGCACGACCTTGCCTGACCGAACACATTATCAAAATCGAGGAGAATCTCTCGATGACGCCACTCAATAAAACACTTCAAGATTCGATGGCTCACAAACAAAATAGTTAAAAGATCGTAAATACAGGTCGCAAGTAAAATAATAAAATGAGTAGGTATCTCTCTGGTTTAATTTCGAGTAGTTTAGGCCCAGGGTTGTAGCGGTGAGTGGTGACGCAGGCGACAGGTCAACTTCGCAGTTTGGGCATAACTTACATGTATTTATGATCTTGTTTTCAACTGTAGGGCCTGGTGCAAGTGGTAGGAGAAATCTTAATTTTCATGTTTACTTTAATTCTGGTAGTGAAAGTTAATCTTATCATAGTGAAAATTTGCTAAAGAGGGTTGCGAATGACAGAGTGGACAAACAGCCAAGTTTTATATTGAGCTATAAATATATGAATAGTAGTTACTATTCTTCATTTTAATATGGTTAAAATTACCACAAAATTTAAATTTTTACGCCACTGAAAGCGAGCATAGCCAGTATCTAATAGTCATTACATACCCCCGTGGGGCTCGCGGGTTTGATCCCACCGCCTGTACCACTGAATTTGAATAAAACTTATTTACAGTTCATTGCGAATATCCCTTGCTTTACATTGTGCCCGGAGCATGGCAACAGGCTCGCCACCTGTTACGTGAGGACTTAATACTTATCTACCCCTTCGGGGTATGAGGCGTTATGATATGTTGTATTAATATTCGTAATTAATATTAATTTTCACTTATTAAATAATAGAGTATAAATATCATACATAAGCAATACATACTCAATCCATTTCTTTTCTTTTTTTGTAATTTTATTCCCTTGTATTTTTAATACTTAGACTGACTTAAAGTCTTTCAAAGGCAGTGCCACAAAAGTTAACTCTTATTAACAATGCAGCGTGTTCTTAAATTAAAACAAAAATTAAATTCCCAACTCTTGTAACTTGGGACACACGCATTCTACATTCACTTTGGCCGAATAGTGGCGCCGCCGGTTTAAAGTGTAGTCTATTAGGTTTCTGCTCGTAGCTTGGGCCGCAGTCTGGATGCGAGGATATTAACGGGACATAATAATATGTATCCTGTATACAATGTTACTGGATTATGGGATATAGATAATTATGCGGAAATGGAATAAAGCACTAAAGCGAAGTGGCTTAATTTGGATGCGTAGACCGACCGTTGAATCGTTGATTTTATTCGATTCTTGATCTTATGCCATATGATTAATAAGAGGTGTATGGTGGATTGTATTTATTAGCTAAAAGCAGGTACTAGCAAAATAACGTGGACCATCCCTCCCAATGTTTCTTTCCCTACCCGAAATGCACACTGAAGAGCTTAATATCCCCGCCAGTTGACCGTCAGTTACCGCCGTGATTTCTTAATGACAGATACGTCTGTATCGAGAGCAATTTTAACGTTCGTAGTTTAAGTCGCGGTGAAAGTTTTTCTCGTTACCGCCGTTTACACCACTCCTCAATAAAACAAAGATAAATAGAAAACATAAATATAATAAATAAATAGTTATTTAAATATTAAGATAACGATTTAAAAAAAGTATACAAAAAGATACTAATAACATTAACACTGTCTGACTGCCTAATATAGTAAGGTTGGCGCCCAGCTGTGGGACATAAAGGGTGGCGACGATGACTTGTCAAAATTCAAAATTCAATATCGTTTATTCAATTTAGATGCGTCTTAGCGCATACTTATGAACGTCAAAAGCGTCAAAGCATCCGTTCACAAAACTACCAGGAGGCCTTGTTCTGAGAAGAACGGGCAAGAAACTCAGCAAGTTTCTATCCTCCCTTTACTTTGTTTTTATTTTTTTTTGAATGTCATAAACTACAACGAAGAAGTTTTAGAAGAAAAAATAAATAAATATCTGTGTCATATATTCTGCAGTTTACCACATTTTTCATTACAAATGCAAGTAGTCTAAAATATTACATTAATAAAATAAAATTAAGATTCCGATGATTAATTGAAGAAATTGAAAAAGTAGTATATACAAAACCAAGATAGGTATCTTCACCACTTACCGTACCATACAGTCCCAAAGAAAACTTCATTAATTACGCCAATTCTACAAATCAGACAGGCATGAGTTTGACCAGACACCGACAGTGGCACCTGTTCACAGGCATGACACATGTATCAGCCATCGCTTCGCTCAACCATATTTTAGGGAACGCAACGACTATCACATTCGCCATTTTTCAATTTCATATTAAGTTGAATACCTCCTCTTAGATATTATTGTAGTAGGTGCACAAATCCCTAGTTATGAAGGTAGACAGTACATGGGTTCAGTGCATAGCTAAGAATTCATAAATTTTATATTTACTGTGTCGTTTTAGCACCAAATAAAATTGTATTATATTCATAAAGGAGACGTCTCACGCAGCTCATATACATATGTAAATCGCCTTGATCTTTTGTAGGAGCGGGGGTATGACGAGGTATCGAGAAAAATAAAATTGGCGGCAAATAATAATGTTAGCCTTCGGTGGAGTAAGGGTGACAACACTCGAATGGAATATTCAGAATATTGAGTTCAAAGGCGTTCAAATTATTCGTTAGCGTGGAATCTAAAACATTCAGTATTTTTTAAAAGTAAAAAGAAATATCTCATCGCCGACCAATGTCTTGTGTTTTAAACCGACTTAAAAAAAAGAAGGTTCTAATTTCGTTTGTATGTTTGTTCGTGGTTATATTGTAATTGGCTGAACTGATTTTTATGCGGGTTTCACCAAAATGTTTGTTTGTATTAACTAGGTACCAGCCGTTTAGGTCCAACTCCCAGTGTTGGGCATAGGCCTTTCTACTTGTGGAATAAGGGTTATAACACCACCACGATGCGGATAAATGTTTGGTCGAGGTTTTCGAACACGCGCAGTCATCTATGTGATTGTATAACTATCTGTGGTTGAAACCAAAGTATATGAACCATTACGCTGTCCAACTGTTCATCGCGCTATTGTTTATAGTACTTATCAATCAATCATCAATCAATCAATAAATAAATCTCTTTATTTATGTAGGCATCAATGAAGCCATAATAATATGGTTGCTTAAAAGAACCCAACTCTTCCCTTGGTTGTTGTAAAAGGCAACTAATGGACTCAGAACTGCACAACCATCCAATAGCTTATAGCGGCGACGGACTCACCACCTGTCACACCGAGTGCAGTTACTGCTTGTTGAAATGCGGACTATGGTAGTGAACTGCTTTTGTGGTATTTTTGCCTAGAATCTGACTAACCCTTAGGGGATAATAGTCGTGAAAGAGTGTGTGTGTGTATCAATGATGCGCTTATAAATCGTAAAGATAATCGGCCCCTTTTATACATATAGGAACGTTTTCGTATGAGGTTATTTATACTTCCCTATCAGAGACACAGGAGCTAATAGTTATGTGGTTCATGACATTCAAAATCCTTTGACCACTTTTAATAAGAACTAAGCCTTAAATCCATACCTCTTCATTCTCTAATCCTCAATACCTCAGTCAGTTTTCGCGCCGTCATCGTGCAACTGCGTCGCAAATAGACAACTTGCAATAAAACCGAGAACGTGACTTCACACATAAACTTTGTCGGAATCTAGCTTCTGTTTTTCAGTAGAGTTACGGCTCTCAATATGTTTAGTATCAGAATACTATAGCAAATATATACAGTTATCTAAGGTGATAATTTTTAATATGAGTGTGTTGGAGGGTGAAATCGTTAGCCCTATGTATAAGGGTCAATGTGTAAAATAAAAACTTAACAGGAGCGGATTTTAGGACGGTAACACCAAAACTTATGAAATTTTGCATAGTTGCTAAGATAATTGTCCTCAGCCTATATACATCCCACTGCTGGGCACAGGCAGAAACACTTGAGGAATATGAGCCGTAACACCACCACGCTGGCCCAATGCGTGTTGGTACTATGATAATTATAGTGGATAATTAATTTAATAATTTAACCTAATTTGTTTTAAAACCAAGCGTGTCAACTTTTTAGCGTCCACTGTAACGTCACAGCCGTAATTTTCAGGAGATCCAAACTGATTGAAAGTATTTTTTATATGACAAGTAAGCTCTTGACCTTCAATCTCACCTGATGGTAAATGACGATAAGGCCGAAGGTGGATGAGAGCTTCACCTGTAATCCTCAACAACTGAGGAACTGGCTATCTTACCTCTGATTGCCGGAACATAACAATGCTTATAACATTGTTTATATGGAGACAAATTAATAACAATGCAGTCGATGCCCCCTCCACTAATTGCCACACAACGAGGCATCTTTTTAGTTATTAACAACAGTAAGATGTGTTAATTGCCCGGTTTTTCATAAAACACGTTTCGAGAAAGCCACTCAATTCGAGCCAGAATAGCAAACATTGTTTTGGCATGCCGGATGCTGTCTGGGATTCGAAGTGTAAACAAGTACCTTTAGGGTGTATCGCTTCATCGTTCTCATCTCGGCAGTATCTCAGATAGAGGTCAAGAGCACTACCATTTAAAGAAAATACTCTAGAAAAAAATCTTTGCGAGGGGCGGGGCTCTAGCAAGATTGGGAAGCACTGGTACACTTTTTGTTCAGGATTTTATGACCCCCAGTTTATTGGTCAACATGATCCCGAGTATCCTTTAAAGGCTCCAAACCTTTTTGCTGTAGAAAGGCCAAGCGATATAGATTTCGTCCGACGAAGATAACTTATAAAGATGACGAGAAACTTTGTTATCTATCTGAAGTTATCTGAATTTGGTGTAGCATAATGCCAACAAATTAGAGGTTTTAGTAGTCACGTCAGACTTGTCGGTTTTTCTTTTTTGTAAAATTCTCCCTTATTGGGAGATAAGGGGAACTCAGCCCTTACAGCCTAGTCTTCAGTATAATAAAGTCTTCCCTATTGGCATAAAATGCATTTCAATGTATCTTGGCGTCAATGATCGATGGTAGATACTGTGGTACTTCCATGGTGGATTATCACGATGAAAAACTCAACATTTTTTTCACACCACTTGACGCTTATTTCAAAGATCCACATTGCTCATCATAACTACACTGATTTTTCGAAATATTACAATGAATAATAAAAATCCCGTCCGCCATAGTCAAATGCTGCCAAATACTCATTCCATAACAAATATAAATATACTTAAATATGCTTGAACCAACATGCATGTACCAACTGCTTTTCTTGCCTAGGATGTCATAAGAGGCGACTAAGGGCGTATTGGGTACTGGGTCTGTGATTGTGTAGGCGATGAGCTAACCAACTCTTTCACGATTTTTCATCTGACCAAACCCAATTTTTGTTTGGGTTAATGTGGTCTTACGGAACACAGTGCTTCTTGCACTCTGCCTACCCCTTTGGGGATTACAGGCGTGATTGTTGTATGAGTGTATGTATATGCTTAAATTGTTCATGTTATTTGATTGTTTGATTTTCTATACATATGTCAGTACATTTGTCAGAACATCTGTGCGGTGGTGTTGGGTACATGAGTACAAACGCATTGGTTTCGTTATAGAAAACAAAGCAATTATCGTAAAGGTTGAAAGTAGATCCGTGTTTTAATCTTTGAGGTCAAGAGCTGTCCTTTGGGATGCTCGTATAGCACTTGCGTCCAGGAGCGCCACTACTGCAGGTTGGGAACGATAACGACACACAATTAGTTTAAGCGGAAAATAACGCAATTCTTCTCTGTCTAGTCTACTTCTAGCCTCAACGCAATTTACATTTCTATTCGCATTAATTAAAACCGAACAACAGAACGCTGGGCCGTAAACACGCAATGTACACTCGTAGCAAAACTAAGTGTCGTAGCAGCCTCGTAGCATCTAGTAGCTGGATTTTCTCACAATAATAATAAAGATTTATGTTTGCTAGTGGCTTCCCGCGGTTTCACACGTGCGCTACCCGTTCCTATGAGAATATTGAGGTAAAAAATAGCCTGTTTTTCTCCAGCTATAGACTACCTTTGTACCAAATTTTAATGAAACGGTTTGGTAGTTTTGTCGTGAAAGTGAGACCAGCAGATAGACAGACAGAGCTACTGTAGCGTTTATGATATAAGTATGGTTTTTTCGTTTATGATATAAGTATGGTTTTTTATAAGCAAAGCAATAAAATAATAATGAAAACAATTTTTATCCTATATAAATTTAATTTAATCCATACAACCCTCTGATAGCAGAGGACAGAAATTATTAGCTGTCAATCTCACCTAGAAAGTTTTATTCTAATTCAAATCAAATTAAGATCAAGTTTGCCCCTCACTGGCTTACTGGCCGGTATGGCCCAAATCTGTTGCACGACATTATCATCCTTACTAGATAATAGTTGATTATAGATTAAGGGGATAAAGCAGTGCTTTATGTCATTGGCGGCATATTGAATCCAGAGCGTAATGAAGAATTTGAAATTAAAGAATAAAGAATTCTGAATGATGCGAGGGATTCAATTCGCCAGACATTAAAACACTTTTATCCCCGAAAGGTATACTCTATACACCTACTGTAGTAACAAGTTAAAAGAAGAGGACTGATGATTATTAGGCTGGTCGTTCTCCAATCCGAATAGCGTTGGCCATGGAATTTATTTTGTTTCAACTCCAGTCCAATAGCCAAAAGCAGTCAAATACAGTCAAAAACATTCCGATACAGTCAAACACAGTTAAAACAGTCAAAAACAATATAGTCGAAACAAACAACATATCATCACGCCTTTTTCCCCAAAGGGGTAGGCAGAGGTGTTACCACCCACATTTCGCCAGATGTGTTGTAAAGATGGCGAGCCTGTTGCCATGCACCGGGTACAATGTGAGGCAAGCGATATTCACAATGAACTCTACATAAGTTTAATTCGAACTCAGTGGTACAGGCGGTGGGATCGAACTCGCGATTCCAGCGGCCTTCTCAAACGAGTAGTGCCCCGTCCGTCCTAACTTAGATACCGCTGCCTCTATATAGTCTAATGCAGTCAAATACAGTCTGTACAAACCATTGTTAAGTGTTGCTTTGTAATTTGGCTCCTAGATGGCGCTGCATCAAAGGACGTCATTCTTGAATCACGCTATTTAGTTTTATTTATTTAGTATATAAGCTCAGATTTATTATTAGTAATAAATTATTTTTGTGTGGTTTAAAGGCATCTTTCATTTAGAACATTTTCCATTACATCATCAGGAGCGACCTGTTGTACCCAAGGTTGTACACAGTCAAATTTAGTCAAAAAACTAAAAACGAACAAAAAACATCAAAAAGGATAAAAAATTACATGTTTAAAAAAACAAGTTTGTTCCAAAGTCAAGGGAAAACAGAAAATTAGAAAGTAAAAGCACCACTAAAGTTCATTTTGGATATTATTTGCAAAATCTGTACAAATCTTTTCAAGGCAGTGTTTTATTGGTGAGATTTATGCAGGCTGTTTATAATGGATCATTGTCGTCCGATAACTAATTATTTTTATTTTATTATTTATAGTTGAAATAAATTGGAATAAGTCGTGTCTCATTAAAATTTTACCTTTATATTTGTTGATACTTTGCCATTCTAAATTCAAATAACTTTATTCCCTAGAAAATCTTGCTTTATACTCCGTATATATTATGACAAATATAGCGTGCTTTACGTGTAGGTGGTGTATATAGGTATTTTGTTTCCTATTTCCCCGGAATATCAGAAAGCTATTATAAATTCAAAGGGCGGGTCAAAATGTGGCCCGTGACCTTTGCCGCTCCCGGTTTAGATCTGAAAAGAGGTTTAAAATACCTCAATGGCTGGCAGGTAGTATGTGATTTGGGGGCGAAATTTGGGGGTGATTTAGGAATTATTTTGTTTAAAAATTGAAGTTTTCCTTTGTAGCCATGCTATGTCAGTAAATAACAAAACAACCGCATTAAAAGTATCAAGACTTCTTGAACTAGCCTGTACTAAAAGAACTGGGTGTCCCCGCGACACTCGTTCACGACTCATATCAATAAAAATTAGACATTTTTCGGCAGTAAACGTTATCTTACATGTTAACCAGGATAAGCAATTATCTTATCACCATAAGAAATGACATCAATATCCGTCGCGTAGTTTTTGCGTGATGCATGCCTCATAAATGTATAGAAAATCTTTGGATATTATGCAGACAATGTAATAAAATTGGTGATTTGGCTTCCATATCGATTATTTCTCACACATCCATTAAAAGTTTTAAAATATATTCAATTTTCAAAAAAGAGACAGGTTATTAACAAATTTATTATGTACTAGCGGTTGCCCGCGACTTCGTCCGCGGTTACTATGGTTTTTTAACTATCCCACGGGAACCCTTTCATTTTCCGGAAGAAAAAGTATCTAAGATGTTAAACAGGGATGTAAGGTATCATAATGCAAAATTTCAATGAAATCGGTCCAGTCATTTCGGAGATTAGCCCGACAAACAGACAAACAGACAGATAAAAAAAATAAAAAATATTAATTGGTATTTTCCCTCTTTTTACATTCCCCTTACATGTTTTTCTATGTACAGACATTCGACCTCTACAGTTTTATTATATGTATAGATATATGATGATAACTATAACTAAAAGAAAACATGACGACCAATTAACATGTAGGTAAATATATCCTGTAGCGCTTCATCATATGCGATTGAGGAAAAGGACAAAAGAAACTAGTAAAGTACAAGAATCACTTAAAGTGTGTATTACATATAAGTGTCGTGGTACAAATAAATAGTTTTAGTTCTTTTAGTTCACATGCAAAAGTTTTAGTTGGTCTCCATTATCTCCAGTCCTCAGCCTATATACGTCCTACTAGTGGGCACAGGCCTCCCTCATGGAGAAACACTTGAGGAGTATGAGCGGTAACAACACCACGCTGGCTCAATACTGGTTGGTCGGTAGAAACGGTCGCAATAGCGACCGGGACCAATGGCCTAATGTGTCTTTAGAAGCACGGAGGAGCTCGAGATCACAAAGTTTTTAGTCACCCATTCACGGCCTGACCATGGCGAAGGTAGCTTATTTTTTGATTAAAGGTCAAAGTTTACAAACCACTACGCCATCGACCTCCTCAACAGATAGTGTGGTTTAAGTCAAATATTTTTATGTTTAATAATAATTGCAGTAGGTGGAGTGGGTCGCAAGTTAATAAAAAATCAAATCAGAACGTAATCGAAACCAAATAATTTAAAAAATCTTAGGAAGCCGCAGATCTCAGCAGCGGGATCGTTGTGGGCGAAGTGGTTAGTGGTTAGTGGCGTCTCTTGGCTGAGGCAACATAATGAAACAAATTGAATTCATTTACAGTTTTATTATATGTATAGATTAATAAAATGGTATTTATATTTACATATTTTTGCGTAATTAGTAAATTTGTATTGCATAAAGCATTTTATTTTGCATTGTCATCTGCTGGACATAGGCATTACGATTGACAATTATTATATACCTATTTGTTTTTTCTGATTGCATGGAAAAAATTATAAAACTAGCAAACTAAAAAGCAAACAAAAACGAATAATTAAAAACATCTTGACCAAAGTCATAATTAGCATTAAAAAATAACAACTTCGCCTTTATAAGAATATTTTTGAATCATCAGCGGATTTCTAAAAATTCCATGAAATCCATTCCAAAAATGAAAAAATCTTCATTGTAATTCCATATGAAATGATAATGAAATAATTTTCATTGTAACCCAATGTATGTATATAATTGTTGACAGCGTGCAGTGATCTCTTTCAGACAACTCAGGATGAATTGACAGTGTATATTTACGTTCAAAACAAACAGAAATGTTGGTTGAAACTCTACTCAGCTCTTCTGGGATTAAAAAACTTATAGTATGTTAATTTTTATCCCTATCCAACATTGATTAAATTAAACAAAACTATATGTATAGTTCGAAACAAAAAGTTACACACAAGGACTCGCTGAACTACACTGAACTAGTTCTATCAAAAATAGCTCCCGGCACTAAATAAGTTGGCCCGGACGTCGACTTATTAGCAACTTTCGCACGTCCCAGCAGTATGTTAGCTTACCCTGTCTTCGCAGTGCAGAGTGAAAGGGACGGAGCATGGACAAATTAATCGAGTCTAGTTGTCTCTTATAACTTTATGAGGATTGAGTGAATTGGAAGCGATGCTAGTATTGGTTTCGCATGTGTCGCAGGATGATAGAAATAGCCGTAATATCAAAGAAATCGATGTCAATCGATAACACTAAACATGAACTGTATTATAACTGTATTATATCTATGTTCCGGTATATAATTATATTCCTAGGGACATAATATATTGCGTTTATAACTATCTTACTCCGTCATTTGTGACATCGATTTCTCGATAAAATTTTAAAAATATATCTTAATGAATGTGTTATTGTCAGGGATTGTCCTCTGAATATAAGTTAGATGCTTTGGTTTAAATATCGACCGCTGTTACCAGGACTGGACCTTGGATAGGTGACCAAAACTTTGTGATCTCGAGTTCCTCTGTGTCGTACGTACGTTAAGCCGATGGTGCCGGTCGCTATATCAACCGTTTCTACCCACCAATACCCATGCTCCTCGTGTGTTTCTCCAAAGCTGTCATAAGTCAAGGTTAGACTAAGGATGGGTAACTAAAACTTTGTGCTTAGGAACCGTTAATTCAGTTTGATGTATTTATGGCCCCTCCACTTGAGTATGTCTACGAAGACGAAAATTCCATGGATGTGCAATAAACTACAAGTTGTATAATTTGTACGCACCTTTACTTATTTCAACACCATATTTCTAGTACTTTATAGACATCTAATACCGATAATTTGTTTGGGCTAGTTAATGCTGTATCCTTATGGATTATATTAAAAATGTTATCAATTAATTCTTGTGTTAGAAATTTAGTAATTTTTCCCGATGCATTACAACAGGTTCGAGCCTGTTACATGGAGACTAATTAACCCATTTATGTACTGATGATTATGTTATGTTGTGTTAATGGAGGAAGAGAGATTTTCTGGAACAAGGACCCTAAAACTTATGAGGATATCACTTTCTTGTTATCAACGTATGTTTAGTCTCGTTAAGTCATGCCATCGGACTTTACTTAGAAGGATTTGGTGCAAATGAAATGTTCCACACTTGTCACATACAGTTTATTATCTTTCTTCACAACTGACTCTAAGTTATGGCAAACATAAACTATAAAAATACACTACACAGTGAGCAAATTAAAGACAGTTAATGTGGGCGCGATGGGTAATGACTGGCGAGTCGCGATTTGCGCGTGCGCCGCATCCAAAACTGCTGACATGGATATACATACAATGTTGTGTCCCTACACGTACTTCAAAAAATTGAATCACTAGTATCGGCGATTACCCCTAACACCAAACTTACAAACGTTACCTCTATAATACCAGAAGACTTTACAATTTATAGCAAAACAAACGACTTAATTTATATTTATCTTGTTTCAGATTAATCCCGAGAAAACCACACGAATACCTTGATTAGCAGACGAACATACCAACATGAGAAGAGTTATATTTTGTCCGGTTGGTAGCCTTGACGTAAAATCTAATAAATGAGGGCTGTTCGTAAAAAACAATGAACAATGAAGTGAGCGATTATCCATAAAATGGTTATTACGATTTGTAAAACTCGACTCAATTTTAATACCTAATAGTAAACTGTCAAATCGAACTATGAGGTGGACAAAGTGTAAAGTGAAGTGTTGATGTGAATGTGAGCTTTAAAAAAGTGCGTGTTATAAGGCAGTATGCAGACCAACGTGCAGATAGATGCGAAGGCTCTGAGGCACTCCCCAGACCACGGGAAGGGGAAGGGAGCCTACCGAGTAACAGCTGAGGTAAGTACTAATTTCGATTGTGAGGGTTCGACATAAGCTTCAATTTTGATTGCGAGATTTTTTATGTTGTGTTTACAGAGACGTGTATTTTAGCTGAATTTTATAAAAATATAATAAGCCGTATAACAGATATTAAATACATAGGATATTGAAACCGTATATTGAATGCTCGTATACAATAATGCGTACATTTTAAAATCGTTCACGAAGAATATATTAGGTCCTTACCTATGAAATTGGTGTTTTGTATGGAGATTTTGGGGAATTCTGCATTTTCCATACAAAAATTTTATCAGTTTTCTTCACAACGACAAATCCAGCGATAATAATATTTGGCATGTATCATTAGACAAGCTTTAGTAATATGTGTGATATCACACTTCATTTTTTTTTTATCTTTTTTAAGTGAATGCAAATTAAATGATGTATTCGGGAGGCACTTAAAAAGAGTTGTCTCCGTGTCCAATTTTTACACAATTAAACTTACAACAAATTATCAAAACAAATCAAAAGAGCTCAAAAATATAGTCTATTTTTAGACGAGGTAATTATTTTCTGAATCTTAATAGTTACAGACAAAATACTAAGACAGAATAAAAACACCAATTTCATAGGTAAGGACCCAATATTTCTCATCAGCGGGTTCTCGAATAAGGCGTTGTCATGACTCTACATGCCTCTATTATAATTACAGCGATAAAAAAGATATAAAAAGAAATCCCGCCAAAAAGTGATAAAATTTTATTTCTCGCCATAAAGTGGGTGAGTGGTGCTCGCATGCTCACGATTATTGGGCTGCTTGGGGCTGAAAGGGTTTTTTATTATATACATGATACATAGAGTCAAGCCCTTCTCCCAAAGGGGGCGGCATAGGCAGAAATTAGGTATTTCTATTTGCATCAATCTATATTTATATATGTATTATTAACTGTAGAGGTCAAATGTCTGTACATAGAAAAAAATGCTTAAAACCCAACCCATGCTTAAAATGCTTAAAAATGCTTATGCTTAAGGAGATGTAAAAAAAAATGAATTTATTTTTTGTTTCTCTGTTTGTGCGGGCTAATCTCCGAAATGGCTGAACCGATTTATCTTAGATACTGTTTACTCCGTAAAATCAAAGGGTTCCTGTGGGATAGTTAAAAAACCATAGTAACCGCGGTCGAAGTCGTGCGCAACAGCTAGTACTTAATATATTTCTTTCACTTCGTTCACTCTCATAATATGGACCTAAAGTGAAATCAGAATAGGGGTGGCGTGACATACGCTTTTATTTCGACACGAAAACAAAGCTACCTTCGGCATAGTCCGTGGATGGGTGACCAAAACTTTGTGATCTGGAACTCCTCCGTATTTCTGAATGCACTTAAAGCCATTGGTCCCACTCGCTATTTCAACCCACCAACCCACATTGGGCCTGTGGTGGTGTTACGGCCTTACTCCATGTGCTGAGGACGATAACAGCGTCAATGATTAGTTTAATCTAGAGCTTTTGGTTTCGAATCTCGTTGTGGGCAGATATAAATAAGTAATTTGGATTTCTAATACTTTCTCTCTGCTTTACCTTGTGCCTGGTTTATGGCACCAGGCCCAGTCACTAAGGACAAAAATGTGACACCATGTTATTTAATGTGTTATGAAAAAAAATCACACTTCCTGTTCATTTAACTCCGCACGCAAGGCTATTTTAGTATGAAACCTCTAAAAACCTCAATAAGCGAAAAAGACAAAGAAGCCAAGATAAGCAGCGGTACCGCTTAATACTACATTTCCACCCCAATATTGGCATCATAAAGACATTAAAAATACACTGGGTTGTGAAGAACAAAGCACAAAAAACCTTTAATTACTCAAGGGAGGGCAGACGATCCTCCGCGATAACTCGAGTACCATTACTACTTGAGATCTCCACAAAAATGCCAGGGAATATTATACCCTAACATCCAAATTTTATGGTTTAATATGATCCTAGTGACTTCAGGTCAAGTTATACAATTTTTTTTTGCCCCGGTCTCCAAGGATTTCTCTAAAGATTTACAAAGAGACCCGGAAAATGTGAGAGAAATACGCAGTGTGTGAATCATATTTACATAATAAATATTTCCATTTCCTTGCTTCCTTTGGTTCTTGGTTGGTATTATAATTCTTTCAATGCTTGTCGGTACTTGTAAGTTGAGATAAAAATGTACAATTTTCTTTTAATTCGCTGGTACCATGTGGAGAGCTTGATTTTACAAGTAAACAATTTATAAGCTATTGCATAGCTTCTATCGCGGGCCTTGAGCGCGGGGACCGAATCCAGAAGTTCCGTAACGAAAAAACCTCACGCTCCCCACTCCGATGCGCAAGGAGGTGTGGCTTGAAGGCCGTGCATCGTCTAACGTCGTTTCAGTTCGGCAGTCTTCGACACGGCGTTAAGATAATAAAACCCACATGTATTGTAAAATAATAAAAAATATTTTAAACAATATTAACTTTTTTTATTTATTTAATAATAGAAAAATTTGTTTTCTTATCGGTCACCACGCTCAAAAAGTGTAACTTGAATTAATATCAAAGAAAAAGAAATACTGCATGAATAAAATAAATAAATAAAATTATAATTGCATAAGTTGATACAAAATGCTATGCAATAGCTTTACCGCGGCAGTCCCCGAGTGCCACACATCTTTTTTTTATAAACCATGTGTAAAGGTTTCGGCCAGTGCGTCCTCCCAGTCATGACACTCACAGCTCGACTAGTCCACCAGTTTAAAGTCGCTCAGCGAGCTATAGAAAGGGCGATGCTCGGAGTAAATCTGTAGGACCGTCTTAGGAATGATGTGATCCGACAGAGAATTAGACTCACCGACATAGCCTACCGTATTAGCAAACTGAAGTGGCAGTGGGCTGGTCACATTAGCCGTAGAACTGATGACTGGAGTCGTAAAGTTATTGAGTAGAGCCCGCGACCCGACAAACGCAGCGTGGGACGCCCTATGACAAGATGGGATGACGATTTCCGTTGGCGGGCTGGAGTGAGCTGGATGAGAGAGATCGAGAGCGGTGTCGTGCATTAGGGGTGACCTATGTCCAGCAGTGGACCAACAGAGGTTGTTGAAGATGATGATGTGTATAGTTTATACTGTATGTAAACATATACAATAATTATCATTGTATTTGATTTGTCCAACATTATTTATTATTACGTCGGTCCCATTTTATTAGCTACTGTTACGAAATCAAAGTACTACAAACATTCTGATTGTGTTTACGTCTGGGAAAACACATTTTATTACCAAAACAAATATTTTGTCAATATTTACTCCAACAGGCACTTGTTGCTAACCCGGCCACGCCCACAAGCGTTGTCATGGCAACCTGACCTTTGAAGGTCAATAGTTTTCGCTACTCCCCGCTGGATACGTTGGCGCTAGTGTACCGATTTTGATATGAACCATTGCGAATGAAGGGATGGTTTTAGTACGTAATATCGCTACTTGAAGATAGATAGCGCTGGTTATGGTTTATTCCTGAAATTTACTTATTGTGTTCCTCGAAAAGCTTTCTTCATTGAATGTGCTTAATTTAGGTACTTTATTTTTCATTAGTTATCATTAGTTTCTGTGTTCTGGTGTTCTTTGTTTTTTTTAATGCTACGATATGAAGCTGGAGCTCGATGGCGTAGTGGTTAGTACGCTTTGGCTTTCACTATCAAAAACAAAGCTACCTTCACCATGGTCAGGCCTTGGATGGGTGTCCGAAACTTTGTGATCTCAACTCCTCCGTGCTTCGGAAGGCACATCAAGCGTGGTGGTGTTATAGGCTGAAGACGACGAGTACGTTATAAAACACAGGTGAAGAAATTATCTTTCTTGAATGACCTATTATTTTGTTTATAAAATAGATTTAAGATAATCAAAGCAATTTACTTTAATGTTTATTATTTTAGTTTGAGTACACAATAATTTTCTGTTCTATTTGAATAATATATGTTGTGTAGGACGTCAATGGAATATAATAATATTAGCGTAATTTACATTCGATTATTGAACTATCAGTTAAACTAATTACTCCTGGGAAATCACCTATATGATCTTCTATCTTATAAATATTGGGTCCTTACTTATGAAATTGGTGTTTTTTTTCTCTCTTAGTATTTTGTCTGTAACTATTAAGATCCAGATTATTCCTAAAAAATAATTACCTCGTCTGAAAATAGACTATATTTTTGAGCTCTTTTGATTTGTTTTGTTAATTTGTTGTAAGTTTAATTGTGTTAAAATTGGACACGGAGACAACTCTTTTTAAGTGCCTCCCGAATACATCATTTTATTTGCATTCACTTAAAAACGATAAAAAAAATTTATGAAGTGTGATATTACACATATTACTAAAGCTTGTCTAATGATAGATGCCAAATATTATTATCTTTGGATTTGTTGTTGTGAAGAAAACTGAAAAAAAATTAGTATGGAAAATGCAGAATTCCCCAAAATCTCCATACAAAACCAATTTCATAGGTAAGGACCTAATATACTCTCCTTTGAATTTTACCAGAAACAGGTTCCACCTCAGACATTTTATATCCATTTGTGAGCTATCGGATATCGAATCGTTATCGTAATGAGATCGCGCTTGTGACGGCGGTGTGTAGATGTCACGAATGATTAATACTGCGATAGTAGTAGTTGTGTCACGTGCGTGGATTCTGTGTCACGGTCACAATACGGCGGATTTAAGCTAAAAATTACATTCGTAAATAAATAAATAATATGATGTATCTGCATGAGATGGGCTCCGTGGATCAGTTGAGGAGCTCGGTGGCGTAGTGTTTAATACGCTTTGGTTTCGATTGAAAACAAACCTGCTTTCGCCAAGGTCAGGCCGCGGATGGGTGACCAAATATTTGTGATCTCGAACTCCTCCGTGCTTCGGAAGGCACCCATTTATTGTTCATTCATTGTTTCTACCCATTAACCCGCATTGGAGAGCGTGGTGGTGCTACGGCCCATACTCCTCATGTGTTTCTCCATGAGGAAGTCCCGTGCCCAGCTGTGGGACGTATATAACCTGAGGACGTGTATGTATCCCTGTTTGGGTAGTAGAGGTGTTTAAGACATTAACTGAACTGCAAACCCTCATGGGAAAGGCAAATTACAAAGTCCTGGATTATTTAGATGATAGGAATGTGTGGACATCCGTCGTTTAATCTTAATAATGTTTAGTTCAATTTGCCACTTAAAAGTAATGAGACATTAATACATGTATTATAATTCATACAAGTTAATATAATAAGAGATAACAATGTTAAATCTAATTATGATTATATACCGACATATAATTTCTAATTGTAAAAAATGTAACACTGTGACTAATAGATTGTATGATTGGCTATTTAAAAAGTGGCTCATGAGCTTCTTACCGGGTTACTTCTTACTTATATATAACTGTTGTTACACAAATAAAAAAGACGTGTGGCACTCGGAGACTGCCGCGGTAAAGCTATTGCATAGCATTTTGTATCAACTTATGCAATTATAATTTTATTTATTTATTTTATTCATGCAGTATTTCTTTTTCTTTGATATTAATTCAAGTTACACTTTTTGAGCGTGGTGACCGATAAGAAAACAATTTTTTCTATTATTAAATAAAAAAAAGTTAATATTGTTTAAAATATGTTTTATTATTTTACAATACATGTGGGTTTTATTATCTTAACGCCGTGTCGAAGACTGCCGAACTGAAACGACGTTAGACGATGCACGGCCTTCAAGCCACACCTCCTTGCGCATCGGAGTGAGGAGCGTGAGGTTTTTTCGTTACGGAATTTCTGGATTCGGTCCCCGCGCTCAAGGCCCGCGATAGAAGCTATGCAATAGTTTAAAACTTATCATCGCGCCTCTTCCCCCAAAGAGGTAGGCAGGGATGTTAACATCGCACTGTGCCTGTTGCCATGTACCGGGCAAATTGCGATGCAAGTGTTTTAGGTTTTTTTTCCGCTTGTTTCTTTGTGTAAAATATTTTAAACTGATTTACTCTATATTGTGTATTTGGTGACGTCTTGATTGTATTTTGTAAGCTACGTACATAAAAAAGATAGGTACTTCACATAGATATCAATATTTTTTTGTTCTAAGTCTGTGGATAAAGGTGTTGGTTTTACAATCATATTAGAATTGTTTAAATCTTGTGTATACAAAAACATATTGTACAATTGTTTGTTGCCAAAATATAAATTTATAAATAAAATATTGCCCAATATATAAATAAAAAATAGGTTCTATTATTCAAACTCAGTGGTACAGGCGGTGGGATCGAACCCGCGTTTCCCGCGGCCTCTCGAACGAGTAATGCCCCGTCCGTCCCAACTCGGCTACCGCTGCCTATAAAAACTGTTCCATACCTTCACGCGCGTAGTTTCTTCGTTATTGAAAACGAAGATACTTTCGCCATGGTTTGCTTTCAGATGGGTGACCAAAATTTTGTGATATTGGCCTCCTCTGGGTTTCGGAATGCACGTTAAAGTTCTATTTGCGATTATTCCTACCGCCCACATTGGGACAACGAAGTGGCGTTAAGACCCAATTGTGTGTTAACAATAGGTACATTCATACTACTATGTACTTATTGTAACTAATACTATTATAGCTTTTAGTAAGTCATAATTATTACTTATATTTGTATTATAAATACCTCGTGCGGTATAAGCCGGGACCGCTCATGAGCCTCTAAAAGTCATTCGTAGACATTAAGCCGGTAATTGGTGACGTGATTGTTATTTTACAAAACGTTGTAACGAGCTCAAAGGGGTGCTGTACAACGTAGAACAAAGACATAACGTGTTATTTATTGGAATATTTAATTGTGTTGGTATGTCTTAGACTAGAGCATTAAGGAATTCTAATGAATCGATAAGAATTACAGTAATTCACAAAAGTGAAAAAATTAAAAAGGTTGAAATTCAATTTAATTACGTTTTCACTTCTTCGGTTTACCGAAATTTTTTGTGGAATTGTAAAAAAAAATCTCTGCATACAACTGTGTTTATTGTGTACTGTTAACTCCAAAAATTAAAAGGAAATAATGATTGTAACCTCTAAAATGTGTATACATATTTTTGTACCCGACTGTACAATAAATTATTAAATAATAATGTGACCATTTTATGCGTATCATATTTCTTTTAATCAAATTTCATTAAAATTGCATACTTTATAAGAAGGAAAGGAAATGAGATGATCCTTCTAGGTGTCATAAACCACCGGCGGGGCTGTAAAACAAATAAATCACCATGGCCTTTTTTTAAATTGCACACAATCACATAAAATGCAAATGAAAGAAAATGCGTACCGGAAATCCTCTGAAAATTTTTTAAATTCTCTCCATAACTACTAGAGAAAAATTGGCTTAGCAGGATCTAATGAAATAACTTCAATGATAAGAATAAGAACAACTGTTTTAATGTTTTTTTTTAATGATATTTTTTTCAAGAAATTTTAAGTACATTTGGTCTATTTTATGTTTTAAATATCTAAGGGAATAAATAATAAATATCAGACTTCCACACCCATCAACTAGCCGCATTTTAAGCAACTAATGCAGCTTGTGTTACGGACACTAGTTGACGGATAAATATATACATATAAATATTCAGAATATATACAATACATTATCATCATCTATGACTACAGAACAAATGCCTGTATTCATCCCAACATCTACCTCCACCGGGAATCGAACCCAGAGCCTTTCGAGAGCTTTTGAGAGCGTCAAATAAATACGTACAGTCAGTATAAAAATATGTAATACACATTTAAGAAGTTACAATTTTTATTTCCTTGTAATACGAGTCATTTACTGTCAAATGTGGTTACATATTGGGTCCTTACCTATGAAATTGGTGTTTTTCTTCTCTCTTAGTATTTTGTTTGTAACTATTAAGTTTCAGAGTATTCTTAAAAAATAATTACCTTCTCTCTAAAAATAGACCATATTTTCGAACTCTTGATTTGTTTTGATAATTCGTTGTAAGTTTTATTGTGTTCAAATTGGACACGGAGACAACTCCTTTTCAGTGCCTACCGAATACATAATTTGATTTGCGTTCACATAAAAAAATAAATAATTTTTAAGAAGTGTGATATCACACATATAGCTAAAGCTTGTTTAATGATACATGCCAAATATTATTATCTTTGGATTTGTCGTTGTGAAGAAAACTGAAAAAATGTTAGTATGGAAAATGCAGAGTTCCCCAAAATCTCCATACAAAACGCCAATTTCATATGTAAGGACCTAATATTTGGAGTTGACTGTACCTACATACAATCACACATTATTTCCAGTGGAGCAGATGGAGATTGCACACATTAATTACACACTTGCTACAATTCTGGCACATATCTTTCACTTGCAATTTGTTCCTTCCTTGACAACGATAAAAAATTTCCAAAAAGAAACTCGTCATCAGCCTATATACGTCCCACTGCTGGGACACGCCTCCTCATGAAGAAACACATGAGGAGTAAGGGCCGTAACACCACCACGCTGGCCCAATGCGGGTTGGTGTGTAGAAACGGTCACAAATGCGACCGGGACCAGCGGCTTAACGTGCCTTCCGAAGCACGGAGGAGCTCGAGATCACAAAGACTTGGTCACCCATCCACGGCCTGACCATGGCGAAGGTAGCTTTGTTTTCGACCGAAGCCAAAGCGCACTGACCACCACGCCACCGAGCTCTAAAAAAGAAACTATTAAAGTATTTTATTGGGAGGACACAAATTGGTGAGGTTCTTGCCCGTTCTCCTCAGAGCAAGCGTCCTGGAACCTAGCGAATTTTTGGCATAACTTGATTTCTAAAGGAGCGTGTAAGCCTAAACTGAATTTTCTCCTTCAATTCAAAACTATTCCATACTTTTTTGTCTGTCAAACAAAGCAAGTAACAGAACCAATAGCAATGCAGTCCGCCACAGTCCGAACAGTCATTTAATATTCATTTCCATACGGGCTTTGGCGAACAAACGGCCGGAACTATTTCCGTCTCGCCCACTCGGGGTGGGTATGAAAGGGACGGAAATGGGTCGTTCGGAACACGTTTGATTCGGTATGAGCACCACTTCTTTATTAGCTTATGGGCTTGGGAAGATAAGGGGTAAAGGCGTGTGCACATTGGTGAAGGTTATTGGTGTTTATCGAGGATTACTGGCTGTTCTAATGGGCAGGCCACGTGCGCAGATTGGAAAACGATAGGTGAGCCAAGAAATTTACAGAGTGGCTTCCAAGAGAAGGTCAAAGAAGCAAAGGGAGACAGAAAAAACGTTAGGACGATACATTTAAAGTAATAGAAGGACAAGACTGGAGAAGACAAGCCAAAGAAAGATAGGGAGAGGAATGTGGGAGAGGTTTAAGCTGAGGAGGCGACTTTCACAAAAATATAATAATTTTAATTCCAATCGTAGACATAATTTTTATTTAATTAATATTATTCATTTTATTGATTTTTTTTCAATTATTGTACGAATTTTAATTTTGTGGTAGAATAAAGGCTATTTTTATTTTATTTACGGGCTGTTCAGTTTTTTACCTATTCAGATAAAACATCCCGAGATAATATTACTCTCTATATTCCATTTATATTTATTTAAAGTGATTTGACAGTTTGAAATGTCATTTTGCATTGGATAATTCAAAATTTAAAAGATGATATTTATGGCATTTCAAACTGATTATTTCACTTTGAATAATTAAAATGGATTTGATTATAGAATTTACTAAAGTAGCCATACACAATTCACAATAACTAAGGCAATCTGTCAAATATCACTTTGACTAATTCAAAAATGACATCTAGTAGATGTATTAACCACTTCGAATTTGATCATTAAAAGTATATAAATCTTCATTTTTTAAGTCTAGACGACACCCCTTCGTCGGACTGGGCTGCGACTGAAGTTACAAAGATGCTAAAGTAAACGGCTCGACATAGGTCGTTGTATAATTAACAAGTAATATCTATTATCATCATGGTTATATATACTGTAAACACTTACTGTTACTCTTACTGTCACTTACTTTACTGTTAATATACTTTTGTCTGATTCAGCTTCTTGCACGTGTAGTACCATTTTCCAACTCTGCTGTCAAAATTATTATTGTAATAATTTTCTAATATACGGCACAATCAATAAAATATACCTACCACGTCTCACATCCTAAAAAAATTGTCCTAAATGTTATGTTACGCTCTATTCTGTCTGCAGCCTAATTATTCTCAATGCTTGGTACAGCGTATTCAGCGGCTCTTTCTATGACAAAGGGAGCAGCGCAGCCAGAATTTATGAATTTACTGCCAAAAACTGTCTTTCCGTTTTTAGTTTGAGATTAATTGTCTTTGTTGTTGTTTACACTTTTTTGTTACTTTGTGAAGGTAAATTTATATAGAATGTCACGGACTAAAAAGTTCTCATTGACTTCAAAGGGTTCAAAAGTCCTTGTGAAGATTTTTGATATACACAGAAAATATTGCAGAATTTTTTTTTTTACATTCACACCTAGCAACTACCCCGGTTTTAAGCAGCTAGTGCTGCCTGTGTAACGGATAATATAATAGCGGATAAATATATTTAATTGATAAATACATGTAAATATTCAGAATATATACAATACACTATAATCATCCAAGACTGCAGAACAAATGTCTGTATCATCACTCGAGCATTCGCTCCCACCGGGGATTGAACCCAGAACCTCTCGAGATGGCGACGACGTCACCTTGAGGCCGGCACAGACTCGGCCACGGAGATCATCAAATCGTTTGAACACCAACATTTTCTCTAAAGAATACATTATTAACGTATTCTAAAAAGAAAATTGCTTAATTTGCTTATATAATAGATTAATCCGGCACTGATTATTAATTCGGACTTCATTCACTCCCATGAAACAGATGTTTATTTACTTATGTATACTTTATTCTACATACAATAAAGCCAAACAAATTAATTAATTAATTATTTCTATGAGTCTTCTGAAAAAAGGAGGAGGCTCTCAATTTGTCGGAATCTTTTTTTTTTCACTCGAAGATGCCTGAATCAATTCGGAAATTTCTTTTTTCTTCGAAAGGGTACTTCACAAGTGTTCCCATATTCATCAGATTAGATTCGATCCCATCATCAGATATGATGGGATCTAGGGAACTCTTAAAATTTTACAAACACACTTGAAGAGATTTTGGTGTTTTTTTATAATGACTCCAATATTCGCTTTTCAAAACCATTATTGGGTGAAGTCAGAAAGGCGTTTATTATTATCACTTAAAAGGTGTCCGAATAAGTCGGTGAAGAATATCCAATGAAAAAATATATGAAAAGGTTTTCAATAGCTAAATATCCCACACATTCAATTTGATTGCTCATCTTCGCCATTTATTAAAATTAAGTGTTTATATACACCTTAGTATAGATTGAACGGCTCTGACGCACATTGGACGTGCGATAAACTCCGTAATTAGAGGATAAAATCTTCTATTGATAATGTTTTACGAGTACAGCCTGTCTCCATCGATCTTACGCCGACCTTTAGGACAGGTTGAGGTCGATGAACTTACGTACAAATACTAAATTGTCGTTGCTAACCGTCTCTTAGAATTCTGGACTGTTTTACAATACAGACTTTGAAATTGTGTTTGGCAATTTTCTTCAATGACAAATTTTAATCCTCAAAGAGAGAGGCATAATAATCTAAGATTAACTGATTTTCAATAAAATTTAAATTGTAAACTTTGTGACGTGGTGGATGGTGGAGGTCAAATAAAAGATCCACTTTGTCTTCACTATTTCTTTACATATTTATTAATAAAAAACTAAGGCACACTGAAAGAATTTATAAAAGGTAAATTACACAAAACACTGAACATAAAAACTTTGAGATAATTATAACAGGTAGGGCTACTTACAATAGTGCCTTGACAGTGTTAGTTATGGTACTTTCGAAATTTATTGTACGATATTCCACAAATTCCATATGATTTTAACAATTTATATATAGTATATTTTACGTATTATATTATTAATTATTAATAAAAATTTAAGACCACCACAATGACAAAACAGACAGATGGTTAGTTTGAAAAAAACGAAACTAAGAGAGAAATGGCCAGAGAAGAGCGACATTACTGATATATAGCGCCTCGTTACAACTTGATAGTCACATTCACTTTCCATCAATATTATAATGTACTCCTTTTAAAGCGAATAAATGTTTTGCTTTAAAATTATTTGATTTGTAGCTCGTGAGTTAAAGAGAAAGGTAAATAAATACGAGACGTCCTTAGTGGCTTCTGCTAATTCTCACGAATTAACTTGGCTGATTTGGACAAACAGTCGTTTCTAAATAATTTGTCTCTGAATTCTTGGTAATTCGAACATGTAACCAAACTCAAAATGATTTACAGAATCTGAATTTAATAATTTACAGGTATAAAAAATAGTACACAAAAAGTAACATGTCTATACCACTATTTCTCGCATTGTCGCTGACATTGCCCTGTCGAAGGGAGACATAATAAACAGCGAAATATTCTGTATAAAAATAAGAATTAAATTGTGTGTGTCTAACATTGTCCACATTGGATTACAATAAATGTCGAGTATACTATATACGTAATATTCATTCATAAAATATCGTTTAGTTTTATAAATAATGATTTTAAAAATTTCACACATTCTCTAGTTATAGTGCTCATAAAAAGAATATTACCAACCAGCCTCTTCCCTTGGGTGTCGTATGAGGCGACTTATGGACTTAGAGCTGCACAATCATCCAATAGCTTATAGCGGCGAGGACGGGATCACCTGTCACGCAGAGTGCAGTCACTGCTTGGTAAAGCGCGGACTAAAGCAGTGGACTGCTTCTGCAGAGCTTTTTCCTAGTCTCTAACTAACCCTTAGATACCCATATGTTTTCTAGTTTGTTAGTGTGTTGGTGTAACGCCTCGATCTATTCCCGGCAAACTTTTTAAACATTGACCTTGACTGCGCGAGAACCGTTTTTAGTGCATTTTAGATCGGAACAGTGCGCGGTTACCCCCTCCACAACTATATTGTTGAAGAAGCTTGCCAGGTACTATACTATCGTATGTTTCTCCATTTGGAAGGCCAGTAGCAGGTGATATATTATGTGATAGTCAAATTTTCTGGATTTGCTCGAAACTCGGTCGTTAGTCCCGGTAGCTATTGCAACCGTTTCTACCCACCAACCCGTATTGGACCAGCGTGATGGTGTTGCGGCCCATACTCATGTGATTCTCCATGAGGAAGGCCTGTACCCAGCAGTGGGACGTATATAGGCTGAGGACTGACTGACATTTAATTTTTTTTTTTCTAATTGTGCTAGGGTTAGTTATAGCTAGAGAAAGCGGAGCGCTATTTACTACGCTCACACTTTATCAGCTTGTTTTAATGATGAAAATAAATGTTTTGCTTTTATGTTTCTTTACTTAAAATGGTTTGATTTTATAATTTACTTGGTATGATTTTTATTTTTTATTTTTATTAATTGTATTTTTTTTTGTCAGGCGTTTTTTATTTCATGTAATTCAAGTATCTGACGACTCCATTATCTTCGTAAACCCATTACAATACAGCATCATTTTCTGTGAACAAGTACAGTAACAAGCGATACATCGAACACTGGCCCAGTGGGCCGGACGTAACGACCCGTCGCGTCGGCTTCACACGCTCCGATTAGTGAACACATTAAGGAAAAAAAGTATCGAACATTTTCACTTTAATTTTCTTTTAGGGTGGCTGGAGGAATCTTTTGTGCTGAATAATGGTGGCGAAAAGATAATTTGTATTCGTAATCATAGGATTCCTTTATCAGGTCGTCTTTCGTTAGTAATATGAGTACTGTCCCCTTCTTCTGATCGTAGCAAAGGTAGATTTATTAAAATTACCTATCATGACGACGCCTTATAGCACCGACCCCACCTAGAGTGAAGAACATATGATGAAGAATGAAGAATGTCTGCGTTCGAGCGAGTGGTAGATTCACTTATTCATTGATTGACGTTTTTAAGTGTTTGTATATCAAGCCTATAAAATAAAGATATTTTTGAAGAGGTAAGCAGAGGTGTTGAAATAGCTACCGGTAAAAACGCGAATACTTAACGTGCCTTCCGAAGCACGGAGGAGTTCGAGATCACAAATAATGGTCACCCATCCACGGCCTGACCATGTCGAAGGTAGCTTTGTTTTCGATCGAAAGCCAAAGCGTACTAACCACTACGCCACCAAGCTCTTCATAGGCATAATCAAATGTACAAGCTTAATCAAAGAGATACAGGTGAATGAACCTGCGGCCTCTAGATTTAGTACAGTCGATTTCTTAACTCATCCATCGCTGGTATATCTAAATACCTTGTTCTATTTTCCTGTTAACTAAAAGCCTTGTACGAAATTAGTTACACATACCACAGTATACACGTAGCTAGATTCAAACTATAAATAGTACCTATGAGGGATTACCGGACTCCGAGCGAAGCTACGAATTGCTACGAGTTCCGTAGCGGGCAGCTGCTACGACCATTTGTTATCGTAGAGGCATATTGCTTGTATCGAGGTTCTCAACCTTTTGTTGTTATTATAACATGTCAAGTGAAATATGTTAAAAGATTTTATATCCTTTTCCAGCAAGCGAACGTGCCGCGGCAGCGGCCGGCGAAGCCCCAGAAGCGATATTTTTTTATTGATAATTATTTGTAAAATTTTATGCGAATAATAAATTATACCTTAAGATGGTTATTCCATTTGTAATGATTAAATAATTATGCATAAAATTTTATGCCAAAATCTATTATGCGTAAGTATATTTAGTAGATTTCATTATGTCAATTCATATTATGCTTGAAAAGTTTTTGTAAACAGATAGGGAACCTTTAGTTCTCTGTTTTGAAAGTGTCTACATCTAATATTTGTTCAGGTCCTTCGGGTTCAACAAAACGAGAGTATTGACTAAATCTTATGTGGAATCTGGTCCCTATGATACAGTTTAAACTAGTTTCAGTGTTAAGGGTCCACATATTGTTACCTATGTTTGTAAGTCCTAGATATAATTAATCCCAATGTCCAATTGTTCGGAATGTTTGTTGAATAATAGTACATTATGCTACAAGTGTGTTTAGTTGGTGATTACAGCTCAGGAGAGCCAAGGATGGTATTCATCAAAACACAACGACGTTCAACGCACTTGCGAGGAATATTATAACTTCTACCCATTAATACCACCTATTACTACTACTTCTACCTATTAATACCACCTGTCTGTAATCTCAATTTCCTCTGTGCTTTTTAAGGCACATAAGCCGCTGGCCCTGGTCGTTCGTATGACCTTTGGGTCAGCGTGGTGGTGTGTTGACCTAGTGGTTCTCCACATAGAATGGCCTGTGACCACCAGTGGAATGTATATAAGCTAGTGAGCTGGAAAAGTCCAAGTAGATTTTAGACACACAACCTGTCTTTTTTCGTCAAATTGATTGCAATATTGCCTTTCTTATAATAATACAAAGTATATTAATCTTAATTACAATCGCTTATACATATTAATGTATATGCCTAATATGTATGTTACATGAAATTTTTTTTATTTATCAGAGTATTTATTCGAAAAGGAATTTGAAGGATGCGCCTTAACAATAGGTACGCTTACTCCAAAAACAATAAATTATATTTATGTAACCGAAGGTAATCATTTAAAATTAAAATTTTATTTGAGAAGAATTTTTAATGTATTATAGTTGAACCTTAACTGCAGCATTGAGCTAGAAGCATCAAGTTAACTGTTAACAGCTTAAGTTACTAAAACTAAAACACTGCTCTCGCCTCTCCACATCTGGCATTCAGACTACGTCGTAGCTACGAATTCCGACCGCTACGAGATAAATGCTCGTAGATGCTGCTACGAATTCTCGGAAGTGAATTTATATTTCGTAGCTTAGTGTTGTTGTTTTATTAGTTCCATGGAATATGTTTGGCTAGTAAATGTCGAATAGGATAAAGATTTCTATCTAATTTGATGTCGTAATACATTCGAATTTAGATTGTACAGTCGCGGTCAGATAATGTTTACCAACCTAAATATAAAAATTGCTTGCATACATTGAAGTCAAAAAAGTCGAAATCACAAAATGTCTATTAATTTCGTAACGATTTGATTGGTCATAGATTATACCAAAAGATTATACCTATATTTTTAAGATTTTTAATAACACGAGAATCCATCGACGACATTTAAACGTGTATCGATAACTTTTTAAAGGAAACTTTTCGTTGATATTTCAGTTTTTTTTAATTATAAATAATTTTAAAAAATAAACTCAAACAATCTTTATTGTATTAAATAAAATTTTGTCATCTTATTTTTAAAATTACTGATTATAATTTTACTTTTGTCCGAATGACGTTCAAACAATCATTTTTGATAACTGTCATTTCTTTATTTGTCTTTTCCATACTTAGAATAAGGATGTTTCCTGATTTTTCCATACTTCATATTGTTTATTAATTTTCAAAGGGTAATAAGTAACTTGATATGTCATAAACTTTGTTGAAAACAGAGTGATAAAGAATCTAATTTGAAAACTGATAAACATTTTCTGACCGCGACCGTACGTCATTTATCTGTAAGATATTTTTATTGTATGAAAAGTGAAATAATTTTACTTACGAAAAAGATAAATAATTCTTTTCTTGAATTCATTCTAAATAACCATTCTATATGAAAAAAAAAACGAATCATAAGATTCATCATTATTTAACTGCCTCTCTGATCTAGTGGTTGACTGACACCACCAGGTACTGACCGCTAGGTACGAGGTTCGATTTCCCATAGTGCAGGAATTTTTCTGGTCAGTTTGGTTGGTGGTAGGGCTTCTAGCCAGTTCCTTGGTTGTTGATGCGGGTGAAACTCTCTTCCACCTTTGGCTTTATGGGTATTTACCATCAGGTGAGATAAAAGCCAAGAGCTTGCGTGTCATATGAAAAAAATGGTAATAAGGGGACGTTTTATAGCTACGCTGGTAGCCGGCGCCGGCCACGCGCGTGCGCTTACAATTTACATGAGTTAGTAGTAGTTCGCCTGCGCTGTTCTATGGCTCTGACACCACACTATAGCTACTATTTACTCATGTTATTATGACTGAAGGCTTACTCAACGACTTTAATTAATTCTAATATTCCGAGTTTCCGACATAATAATATTATTTTTGGATATGCAATGTGTAAAAATATCCGTAAAAGTATTTTTACAATTTTTGTTACAATTCAGGCTCCTTTGATTGTCATATCACGTATATTAAGTAAAAATTCCAACATTTTGCGTTCTGCTGCTTAATACATTATTTTGATTATTCTACCAAAACATGTAAAGGTACAAATTATATCACAAATTGATAAATTAACTTAATTTTACATTAAACGTCCACATTGTTCAAAAATTGCCACGGTAGAAGCCAACATGCAAAATAATAAAGGGGAATAATATATTTCTTTATTCACATAACGATTACCTTCTCCCAAGACACTGCAGGTAAAGGGGATCCTTATCCCGAAACTACATAGTAACAAGAAGTGCATAACTTCCTAGAGTGAAGTGTAACCAGGACGCGACCTCGGGATAAGGACGCCTCGCACCACACCGTGGCGTGACCGGAGCGGGCTCCGGGAGGAGGACGCCCCCCGCTCTCGACTCGAATCACTATCACAGGATTCGAATCTCCCTAACACCATCGGGGTGTCAAAGGAAATAGGTGACACCCTATGACACCACTGAGATTTCATTTGGTGGTGTCAATGGTAATAAAATGATTATTTTTCTTTGCCGCCGAGTTCAAATCAAATATTTATTGCATAACATGTGGTAAATACAGAGAGGAAGACCAAAGAAGAGATGGATAGATTGTGTGAATGAGGACATGGCTAGAATGGGAGTGAATGTTGATATGGCGTGTGATAGGGGAGAGTGGAGGAGAAAGACTCGTTGCGCCGACCCCAAATGAAATTGGGAAAAGGGCAGGATAATGATGATGTGGTAAATACAAGTTCTTGGTTTAATGCTCCCTGTTTGCGCAAAGCAATATTACTTAAAACTAATCAAATTATATCTTTAATTTAACATTATCATAAATTAAAACAAAGTGTAATCGAAACAATAATTAATAATTGCAATCAACAAACAGGAACCTAATAATCAGAAAAATAAATTCAAGTAATGTCAACAAAAATAAATACTTATAATAAGTTGTCACTAGGTTAATCAACTATTGGACATGTCTATAATATTTGCTCCATTCATATAATAACATTTTTCAATTAAATAAAAATTTGTTATATGACACGGCCACGGTTGTTCGGCCGTGACACGGTGATCATTTGATACTAAAGTATACTATAGATAAATATAAAAAAGTTTATGTAACTATCACACAATATATGTTATTAAAACACGAGCGTGGTTTTAAAAAACGAGCCTTGCCGAGTTATTATTAATGGTATCACGCGAGTGTTTTAATACCGAGTAATGTGCAGTTACATACGAGTACACTACTTTATCTACCCTCATTATTCAAAGAAACCAAACAAAATTTTATTAATTTTATTTATCGTTGGCTGTCTGGAAAACATTTGCCATAGTTTTGTGCGTTTTTAAGAAAAAAATTGTTGCAAAATTGAGTCCAACATGTTGCATAATGGTCATTATGATACAGTTTCCATTTTTTAATATTCGTTTTTATCATCTGTGTTAAAAAGTAAGTCATTATGAGTTCGAGTCTGAGTTCATAATTCGAACATTATAACATGAGTGTAAATAAGAATATTACACGATCCTGCTTGGTCGCATCACGGTTTGTTGTCAACTGTCCTTTGCTATTCCCTGCCGTGGAGACGAAGGCCAGAGGCTGCACAGGCCGAGGTCACAAGGACTCACGCGATATCTCTCGCATTCGTATGTTTACGAGATTATGTTAAGTGTATTACATAGTATGTCTAATGATTTGGGTTGTGGCAGATGTCAGTTGTGTGACAGTTATTAGCATAACTTGGTGTGTGTGTGTAGATTTGGTTTTGCTGAAAACGAAGCAACTTTTTCCAAAAATGGGTGACCAGATCTGATTTGATGGTGAATGATAACAGCATGATTAATATAGCTGTTGATTATAAAGCAATCTTTGCCATGTTGGTGGTCATTGATTTTACACCATTTTATCGAGCGAGATTAAGTAAGATTATGTCTTTTAATCTAGGTTGACGGTGAAGGCTGTTGTAAATTACAAATTAATTCTTTCACTCACCTTCAACAAGGAGAAAATGAAGGAAAATTCTTAGAAAACGTCCCATAAGCTACTTTTCAAAAGGCCGTTCCTTTCTCCTTAAAATGAGAAAATTATAACAAGAAAATATTTTGTTACTTAATCATTACCAGCATAAAATATGTCCCTCCATTGGGCCCTGGCCTTCCACATGAGGAGCACAGGCCGTAAACCACTGCGATTGCCCAGCGTGGTTTGGTTGGAAAGAACCGGGAACAAACGGCTCAACATGCCTGTCAAAGCACAGAGAAATTCGAGATGAATAACTTTTGGTCACCCATCTAAAGACAAACCATGGGTAATGTAGCTTTGTTTTCAATATTCCAAACTGAAACGTACGAAACACACAGCCTTCTCTAACTAAACAATAATCTCGAATAGACATGCCTTAGTAAATCTATAACAGGTTACGCTTCAGTAGTACAGCCACCTGTATCTTATTGTCATGGAATATGGTTCATATTTGAATGTGATTGTATAAATGTTAGTGCTCGTGACTGTACAAAGCCAGTCTGAAGGAACGAATAAAGAAGTAATGACAGTCAGAAAATTGCCGAATAAATTGACCCCTTTTTATCGGGCGCCCTCCATAACAGCTTATTACACTTATTTGTTTCAGGAATTCTGGGAGCGTTCCTTGTAGAGTAGCCAGCAACATAAAATGTTACGATATTACATAGTAGGTAGTAACATTTGAAACCTATGGTCATTTTTTATTTATTTGTGTGTTTGCGATGTGAAGGGAGATTTTTTTATTTGGAGTCTTTATTCGTTTTTTTATTGTATATCATCAATCATGCCTCTATTTCCGACGGGTAGGTAGAGGTGCTAATATCCATTTTTCCCGATATATTAGGTCCTTACCTATGAAATTGGTGTTTTGTATGGAGATTTTGGGGATGTCAGCATTTTACATACTAACATTTTATCAGTTTTCTTCACAACGACAAATCTAGAGATAATAATATTTGGCATGTACCATTAGACAAACTTTAGCAATATGTGTGTGAACACGCTTGATAAAAATTATTCATCGTTCTTATGTTAATACAAATCAAATGATGTATTCGGGAGGCAGTTAAAATAATTGTCTTTGTGTCTAATTTTAATACAATTAAACTTACAAAAAATTATCAAATTAAATAATACGAGCTCAAATATATGGTCTATTTTTAGAAGAGGCAATTATTTTATAAGGATGTTCTGAAACTTTATAGTTACGGACAAATTGCTAAGACAGAATAAAAACACCAATTTCATAGGTAAGGACCCAATATTAAATTCTATGAAATACACTAGGTATAGTGTTAACAAGTGTTTATTATCAAACGCTGCTCAAGGCTTATTCAAAACTCAGAAACACTGGCTAGGATTAAACAAAACCGTACCATAGTGTAAGTTATCATTGTAAAAAACTTATTCTATTATTGTTATGAATGTGGATTTCTATGGGAAACGTGATTTCTGATACATACCGGTAGGGGCGCTTTTCAGGTTTCCCATAGAAATTGCCAGAAACAGACCATAAGGCGGACGCTAGACGCGAGGCCGGTCACCGGAGAGATGAGGTGTGGTCCCCCAGGCGCCGTGTGAGAACGGCCAACCCAAAAAAGGTATTCATTAACCCTTTTTTTTGGGTTGGCCGCCTTCCAACTTATAATAAAGTGTGAATCTGGGATTATATCTGGGGCAGTAGTTTATGTGAACTTAACGTAAAATGTAAATGAAATAAACATAATTATATAATTAATTAATGTAAAACGAAATGAGTAAGCGGTTACAATCCATCCAAATATTATTAATGCGAAAGTAACTCTGTTTGTCTGTCTGTCTCGCTTTCGTAGTCTAGAGCCTGAGAAAGGACATAGGCTACCTGTTATCCCGATATTCCCATGTGAATGGGTACCGAGTAATACTGACATATTCCGTCAAAATGTAATTTCATTTCGAATTTCAAAATTTCTCGGCATTGTAAAATAATGACACGACTACAGAAATTTACCATGACATGACAACCATTAATCAGATGACCCTGACCAGAAATGTTATTTTCATAGTTTTAATCTTTAAAAGTTTAACTTCAACTATTAATCAGTCAACATTTTACTAAAGAAGAGATAGGAATGTTATGTTAAGCATTTTGTAAAAAAAACAATGCTGTGTTAATTATACTCACAAAACTTTTTGTCAACTTTTTTCGGCGCGAAATCAATAGCCACGAGAACGACGTCACGGGCACAGGTAGTTATTACTAAATTCACAGGTTTGGTAAAGAATACAGCTGATTATGTATAATGTATAAAGCTTATAAATGTGAGTAAGTATTCTATTACCAACCAAAAAATAGGAACGTAGTTGTTCGAGCCCACATTTTCGCTGACTCAGCATTTTATTACCAAGTTCATGATACCAAGTCGTTCAGTTTTACATTCTTTAAATATCCACAAAAATCTCAGTTGAGAGCACTTGGACAGCCCCTCAGGATTTAAAGGAGAGATTTTAAACAAAATTAGGTCACTGCATTTTTTTATATCTATGGGTGTCTGATCTCGAGGCGTTGGGTCAATGATGGGTCAGTGGGGTGAGTGCTTGATAATTGATGTCATTTGGAGTTTTTAAAACTAACAATGACATAACAAAATATCATTACGTTTCGGAAGTGTTTTCGGATCAATACGAATTTTTGGTTATTCAAAAAGAGAGAGCTTTTCTTTTCAGGGCCTTTCAACCCAAAGCCGGCTTGTCCCTGGAGGGGGACCAGCCGCTCCGTGCCCCGGGAGCGACTGCCGACGAGCCGTGCAATGCGGGTGACTGCCTCCAGACCAAGGACCCCCGTCCCACGCGTCAGGAGCACTTGGGTGAAGGGACAGGGTCCTTGGTCTGGTCACCCACCCATAGTCCAACCATGACGGAGATAGTTTTGTTTTCAATGTCGAAACCAAACCTTAACGCTCGGTCAATCTACAATAATTATTCAGTCAAAAATTTTAACAGTTAACTAGCAACGAGGAGGCCGTGTACTGAGAAGAACGGGCAAGAAACCTATCATGTTTCATCCTGCCTTTTGCTAAATCCATACTTCCAGACTTATATTATAAATGCGAAAGTAACCCTGTCTGTCTTGCGTCAAAAGTATTGAACCGATTAAATTGAAATTTGGTACACAGATAGTCTAGAGCCTGAGAAGGGACATAGGCTACTTTATATCCCGATATTCCCACTGGACCGGGTACCGCGCGTGTGTTACCGATGTTATCAATATCTGCTCGACCGAGTATTGTGTGGCATATTCCATCAAAATGTAAATTCATTTCAAATTTTAAAATTTCTCGGAAGTGTAAAATAATGACACAACAGAGGTTTTTCACCATGACAACATTTAATCAGATGAAACTGACAAGAAATGTTTTTTTCATTATTTTTAATTAGAGGTTTTAGTTCAACTATTAACAATCAACATTTTGCTAATAAGAGGTAGGAATGTTATGTTGAGCACTTTGTAAAATAACAAAGCAGTGTTAACAAACACACAAACTTCTTGTAGATATCATAAGCATCAACAAAAAGAAAATTTAACTATTCCGTTTGTTATATATCCAATTCTGTTCTAATAGGCTAGTTGACTCATATCAAAAGGAATGATAATAATGTGCCATACACATATTATTTATTAAAAGGGTCCGAAATATACCAAGTTTGATAAATGTAAATAAGGGATTGCTGTAGAAATTCAATTTAAATGTTTTATTTTTACTTATTTTTACATCTGCCAAAAACGCTATCTACCATGTTCGTGAAATTAGTTTAGTAACGCTTCATGTAAACAATTACTACACATGGTCAAAATCCGTCAAACGCCAGTCGCACCAATCAAGCATAACTGTCGGCTATGTCACGCATGCGTATTGAATTGTTTACAATAATAGTGGCGCTACGGCACAGATAATTCATAGACCATCAGGACCGAAGGTGTTTTTTGACATTTAAGCAAAATCGTAATTTAAAATTTATTATGTTATAGGCTTCAGAAAATAATTGCATAATTTTTTACGGTGATGGCTATCAGTAATTAATCATTTGGGGCCCATAAAAAAAGGGTCAACTAGCCTATTAGAAGATGTCATAAGCATCAACAAAAGGTAAATTTAGCTATTGCTATATACCTACTTCTGTTCTAATTCTGTTAATATTAAATTCATGGCCACCGCGGATCCCATGGCCCATTGAATTCTAATTGAGAGCGTTTATCCCCGCCATCGTTAGGACCGGCGTAATGAGTCTTGAAAACCGACAAGGGCGATTCGCAGTGTATATGTGTATTACGTTTAAAGAAGCTGTAATAATAAAAAGAACATCTCCTGTTTAAGCTGAAGGTGTGTCCATATGACAATGTAGCTAGTTGTTTCTGCGGTAGAGTTATGTCCGGGAGTTTATGGGTAGTGACAGTATAGGTGCTTACCACCCAACCAGTGGTAAGTACCACCTGTACAGGAATTCCTCCTCGTCAACGAAAAAGGGCATCACGGAGGTAGGAGTTAGGTAGGTAGGAAGGTACACGTGTTTTGTACAATAAGTATAATTCATACATACAAATTATAATTACGACTGTAATAATCCCCCAAGGGTTAGCCAGAGACTAGGCAAAAGCACCGCAAAAGCAGTCCACTGCTATAGTCCGCGCTTCACCAAGCAGTGACTGCACTCAGCGTGACAGGTGGTGAGCCCGTCGCCGCTATAAGCTATTGGATGTTGTGCAGTCCTAAGTCCATTAGTCGCCAGTTACGACACCCTAGGGAAGAGATGGGCTGGTATAGTATTCTGGGGCTGGGCTAATATTCTGTAAAGTATAATACGTACGATTATACGAGCTTCATCCATTTGTTCTTTTTATATTCCTTCGTCTTCATCTCTAAGGATATGTGAACTGTACAGGTCGAATGTCTGTAAATAGAAAAAAATGCTTAAAATCAAGTCAGGGGGATGTAAAAAGAAGGAAAATACCAAAAAAAAAATTTTTTAATTAATGTTTCTCTGTGTGTTCGTCTGTTTTTACGGGATAATCTCCGAAATGGCTGGACCGATTTCTATGAAATTTTGAATGGTGATACCTTATAACCCTGACCAACATCTTAGATACTTTTTATTCCGGAAAATCAAAAGGTTCCCGTGGGATTGTTAAAAAACATTGTATGAAGCATACAAATTGGCCTCGATCAATGTTTCACACATACCTCTTCAAAACTGGCATTATGTGGTGAGCACGAACCAACAACTCCATGTCACAATACGAATCCCATTGGTCAGCAGGTTTTATTTACGTTGTTCCTTACAGATATGGAGTGAGTAGGCTCACGGGCGCAGACTAGTGATGTTTTGGGACGCTAAATCTATTAAGTCCATCGGGTAACATATGTCTTTTCGGTTATTGTATTATTTCGGCGTTTATATTATTCAAAATAGTAGAATTTAATTACCATAATGATTTTTATTATGCTTTTTTTTTATTTGGAAAATTTTCCAACTGTAACACGGCAACTATTACAACCATATACATTCGTGCCTGCAGTAGTTCCGAACGCCACCAAGAGATGGCTCCACTGTACGCTGCAGCGCGCTAACGTTTACCACCGAAGATTTACATAAGTGATTAGACCGATATCATACAAATTGTCTTCTGATAGGTAGCGCACTTAAGAAGCTAAACAAGCTTTTGTTACTTCTGTGGTCCATCCGTAGGCTAGATAGTCGGCACCTAGTTTGCTCCCACGCTAGTGAGACATTCTGGGTCCGGCTCACAATAACTGTAATAGGCTAAATACCTTTAAATAAAAAAAAACCTTAACCACACTCCTGTTATTTATTCAGCGGAGACGCGCTGTCGAAGTCCCAACTGACACCGAGCCCCCTTACACAACTAGTAATTAAAAATAAACAAATTTACAACAATTACAAAATTCTACATATAAATTTTGGCTCATCATAGCGATTAAATTGTTTCTACCCCTATATCGCGTTACGGTTAACACAATTATTATTGATGGTATGGATCGGAATATCAAGTTCCTATCTAATAGAGCCTGTTTCCTCGCACCGGTACGATGTAATGCAAGCGATATAATAATAAGGTTAAGTTGTAATAACATTCTAAGTCAGTGGTACATGCAGAGCATAAATACCTGTAGCTCAAGCAGTGCTATTTTCCCCTACATAGCAGTGTAAACTATTTAAACTTTATGCCGTATAAAAATGTTAAGATATTTATACCAAGCAATAAACATGATAAAATAATTGGCCATATTATTGTAGTTTATTGTACTTAAGATGAAAAGAGTTGAAACATTTAACAAATAAAAAAAAATCAAAGCAGCAATAAACTTTTAATTCCAATTCTTCAATCAATTAATAAAGAGAGAAGAAAACTAACCCACTAATACAAACACAACAGTGAAACAAATACTTAATCTATTAGTCGAGACAGATAAAGTTTATTAGATGTTTATGGGTCATTATTACAACATGGCGTTAGAATTGCGCTATAAATCCATTTGCTGCTGTCAAATAACGCTTTGATCACGTTATAGACCGCGTGTGTTTTATTATGTACTTTCATGACCTACAGGCACGAACATAAACATTTGTACACTTGTAATATTAAGTGACTTTTACACCGAGGGAATAAAGACGATAATTGCTAAGAAGTGTGGACTCGTTCATGCTCGTCACAGTACTTCGTATGTAGTAAGCCGCACGGGTGGTGTACAGTTGATCTGCAAAAACATATCTTATTATATGGTCTCAATGTCAACATGTAGTCAAACTTGTTGCCGTGTGTAGTCGTTGTCTCAATGAAGATTAAAATGTGTAAAACAGCCACCGGAGATTGTGGTCGAGTGGTTTTTATAGTATTCAAGATATCGTCATGTTTAAGGGGTTTTCTTGGTTGGTCATTGATGAATACTAGCATCCAATGCTTGTACCTAAGCTTGAATAAAAGGGCACTAGTTCAATTCTGAGCAAAATGCTCGCCCCTGTTAAATGGAAAACCTTAAATCGTGTAATATGTGGCTATATGAAAAGGGATGCAGGAACGATCATACTAGTTTATCTTTATGAGAAACGTAGTTAACTATTTTTTGTATAATTATATTCATTTGATGTCCTCTAAATATGCAATGTCAGTACCCTGCAAGTGAATAAGAGTGTTTATTTTGTTATAATACGCTCTTTAGCGCAGAATCGTTGTGTATAGTTGTCAACAATGCCCAGGCAGCCTCAGGCTTAGAATTAAAGGATTGTAATATGTAACTTGCTTTTTCTTTTTCGGAACTACTCGTGCTGAAGTCGCGGGTTCAATAAATAAAACATAAGTACAGTTAGTTGCTAATATCGTTTGTCTGTGATACGTGGCAAAAGCCTACCCCTTCGGGGATGAAAGCGTGATGATATGTTGAAAGATTCTTTTAGCGAGACATTTGTACTTCTGTCGTGATACAAGCTAACATACTAAGCTAAGATTTAAAAAATATTAGTCATGTTTTGTCTATATTCGAAATCAAGTCTCCAGGAGTACGGTACACAGATGAATATTTTTTGACACCGAACTCTTAAGATCGATCAACAGAAGAAGGGATAGAACATACATACATACAATTACGCCTGTAATCCCCGCAGGGGTAGGCCTTTTACGACATGCTATGCAAGAAAAGCGGTTGGTACATTCTTTTTGTGTCCCGGGCTAACACGGGAAGGGATAGAAGCGTAATAAAAATATATAACCATCTCTACACAGTTCTACGAGTATAAACAACCGGTGTGTAAGGCCCCATAGTACGTCACGGAGTGGAAATGGACTTCCTTCGTAATCTCCTTAAGACATTGCAAGCTCGGATCGAGAATGCACTGAAGATGATCGATGGCACAATATACCTATTATAAATAAATATATTGATTTACAATCCATACTAATATTATAAACGCGAAAGTAACTGTCCGTCTGTCTGTCTCACTTTCACGTCAAAACTACTGAACCAATTTAACCGAAATTTGGTACACAGATAGTCTAGAGCCTGAGAACAGCGTTGATCATCGGGAACAAGCGCCGCGCGGAAAAATGCAGTGAAAAATGAAGGATTAATTTACGCCACTATGAACCTTGCTTCTAATAATAGAGTAGGAATAAAAATCTTTCAGTGTTGAATAGCCTATTTATTGAGGAAGGCTATAGGCTACATACCATCACACTATCTCAAAGTAACTATTCTACGAGGACGATGTCACGGGCAAAAGTAATTGTTATATTGGGTCCTTACCTATGAAATTGGTGTTTTTTTTCTCTCGTAGTATTTTGCCTGTAACTATTAGGTCCTTTATATGAAATTGGCGTTTTGTATGAAGATTTTGGGGAACTCTGCATTTTCCATACTAATATTTTTTCAGTTTTCTTCACAACGACAAATCCAAAGATAAATAATATTTGGCATGTATCATTAGACAAGCTTTAGCTATATGTGTGATATCACACTTCTTAAAAATTATTTATCTTTTTTATGTGAATGCAAATCAAATTATGTATTCGGAAGGCACTGAAAAGGAGTTGTCTCCGTGTCCAATTTTAACACAATAAAACTTACAACGAATTATCAAAACAAATCAAAAGAGTTCGAAAAAAATGGTCTATTTTTAGAGGAGGTAATTATTTTTTAAGAATACTATTATTATTATCTTTGGATTTGTCGTTGTGAATAAAACTAAAAAACAATTAGTATGGAAAATGCAGAATTCCTCAAAATCTCCATACAAAACACCAATTTCATAGGTAAGGACCTAATATAAATGAGGAGCTCGGTGCCGTAATGGTTCGTACGCTTTGGCTTTCGATATCAGTCCTGGGACGGGTGACCGAAACTTTGTGATCTCGAGCTCCTCCGTGCTTCGGTTGGTCCCGGTATTGCAACCGTTTCTACCCACCAACCCGCATTGGGCCAGCGTGGTGGTGTTACGGCTCCTGTGTATTCCCTGGAGGAAGGCTTGTGCTTGTGCCCAGCAGCGGGATGTAACAGGCTGGTTATTTTCAAAGGGGGAAATGTGAGTTTAGCAGTCTGGGGCCTAGGGTAATAGCGGACTTAGAAATTTTTTTGCGCTGTTAAAAAAGTACGATATCTTTAATAAAAATAAAAAAAATTCGTCAGACATTCACACCTATCATCTAGCCCCATTTTAAGCAACTAATGCTGCTTGTGTTACGGATACTAGATGACGGATAAATATATTTAATAGATAAACACATGTAAATATTCTGAATATATATAAACATCCAAGACTGGAGAACAAATGCCTGGAAATTCATCACCCAAACATTTGCCCCCACCGGGGATCGAACCCAGAACCTCTCGAGATGGCAACGTCTTGAGACCAGCGTACAGACCACTCGACCACGGAGGTCATTGAATTAATGATCACATTTATTTTGGTAGAGGTATACTCGTACTATCTGGAGACAAATTGCACCAGTTAGAAGACGGAATGGGGACTATTTTTACGCTCAAATAAACCTGTGTTCTAAGATATAGGGCAAACGGTGTATCCTACAACAGATCTACATCCACAAAACGTTTAAGCATTATTTGATAGAAATATACCTATAGATACCTCAAACTCGCAATGGGCCTGAGTGGTGGTGTATCGGCCCGTACTCCCCATGTGTCTCCATGAGGAAAGCCTGTGCCCACCAGTGTGGGACCTATATAGGCTGATAACGATTCTTATAAATAAACAGCCATGACTCGAGTACAAATAGAATTTATTTATCATAGAAACATCTGACTAGATAGAATTCGAACCCGGTTCCTAGGATACGGCGGCCTGATGTAGGTTGGAAGCGGCCACGGAGGTCGTCAAAAAACAAAATATTATAGATTATATCAGAGCTGAATTTATTGTTTTATCTCCGAAGTCTTTATTCTAAACAGTACACATGTGTACTATCACGAAAACAAGCTAAAATGCTATCTATAACAACAAGATACAGCTCAAAGCTGTGTAACTAAGGGAGCGAAAATATTTTGGACAGTTTACCTATCGGAGTACAGTCTGTGTACGCCAGGCCGTCAGTCCGCCGCTCACCGGCGTCGGGGCGACACGTCCGCGCCGCGACGACGCTCATACAATCGGGATTTTTACATGTTTTAATCGAAAATTTAGATTTTAGATCACATATACAACCCTTAGTGTAGACGTGGAATTGTTTTGTGAGTATTCAGTGACGTGCGGGAGAAAGTATACTAAATTCAATGAAAAATTTTGATGAGAGTAATGCAAAATTGTTTGTTGCTTCTAAATAACATACAAAATTGCGTGGGCGAATGCAACATGCTCTATATTTTTACATTCATAACATGGTCAGGAATCTAGACATACTTGTAATATCATCAGTTTACAAAATTTTGTTATGTTCATAAAAGTAAAGTTAATTTGATACAATACCAATTAAATATTAGGTTTGTTTATATAATCTAGTGTTCATAACAAAAGCTGAAGATTAATTCGTAGAAAGGATCAATAATATGTATTGTAATGTTAAAATGTCTTAACTCCTTTACTCATAACTAAAGATTTATGAAAAACAAATAATACAACAAATTACCAAAAATACTTATTATTTATTACATTTACAAATTTTGGAATTTAAGCTAAACAATATATAACAACAATAAATACAAGGGCAGGTTGGTTCTGGTCCTGTTTGATCAATCTCGGTATGTAAAGGTACTAAACAGGTATAACAAAAATAAATAGGTAACTCTTAATTCTTATAATTATGTATAATTATTATTAATATCTCCCTCTAAGTGTAATTAAGACGGTAATAAGTGATAAGAAAAAAAAGAGTGTTACAGTATAATGGTTATGAAAGTGAAAATTATACAAAAGGATAAGGAACGCGCAAGGTTTAGGTACATAATACCAATAATACACTATAATAAAATAAATAACAACAAATCAACGAGTGGTTTGCATGTTGATTAGATTTTTCTTGCTACTTTATTAGAATTCTACGAATCAAGTCGTTAAATTAAATTATCAATGAAAAACATGCAAATGACCCTTAAAAACTTTTCTCTAATGAAACCAGTAATATTGTTTTAGTACTCTTAATGACATAGGCATCTTACAAGATTATTAATTTGTTCTAATTTATGTTCCTGAATTTTTTTATGTTGCCGCGATTTTACCATAATATGTCAGTTTTACAGTTCAGTGAGTTCAGTAGTATTTGAGAAGTAAAATAATATTATCATTGAGTTTAGCATTTTGTTTTATATTCAATAACAAAACAGACTATTGTATTATAAGAGATACAACATCCTATACGAATCTCAAGTTTAGAGTGTCCAGTCTATATCTATACTAAGTTATAATTTTAAATGGTATTGGGAACCTATGAAATTGGTGTTTTTACCTATGAAATTGGTGTTTTTATTCTGTCTTAGTATTTTGTCTGTAACTATTAAGATTCAGAGTATTCCTAAAAAATAATTACCTCGTCTAAAAATAGACTATATTTTTGAGCTCTTTTGATTTGTTTTGATAATTTGTGGTAAGTTTAATTGTGTTAAAATTGGACACGAAGACGACTCTTTTTATGTGCTTCCCGAATACATCATTTTATTTGCATTCACTTAAAAATGATAAATAATTTTTATGAAGTGTGATATTACACATATTACTAAAGCTTGTCTAATGATACATGCCAAATATTATTATCTTTGGATTTGTTGTTGTGAAGAAAACTGAAAAAATGTTAGTATGTAAAATGCAGACATCCCCAAAATCTCCATACAAAACACCAATTTCATAGGTAAGGACCTAATATAAAAGAAACAGTTGCAATTGCAATAATTTAACAGTGAATTCTTAGACCGTTTGTATCTATCTGTTTGAAGTTAATTAGACGATTTGTTATGTCTTACCGAACCTGTTATTAATGCTTTTGAACGTGAAATTCTAGGTTATTTATACGATACAAGCAATTACAAATGCTCACAAAGAATGTGGCTGATTGTAAGTTTTTTCGATGTGGATTTTATGAAAGGGTGTTATTTAAGAGGTCAGTAAAATATTCGAATTTTGGTCAGCAATAATTATGGGCAGCAGTTATTTCTAATTTTTCAGCAAAATAACTATTTGGGCAGCAAATAAAATGTTTTCTCAGCTGCCAAATTGTTATTATAATGTTTTGATGACAATTCTTTGTTTAGAAGGGTCACAAAAAAATAACCATAACCTAATATCTATCAGAATACATTTAATAATAATTGATTCCTGGTCCTTTTTCTAGATTTATTTTCTAGGTGTATTGCTGCCCAAATAATTATCTAACAGCTCAACAAATTATTTTGCTGCATATATAATTATCTTCCTGTCCAAATAATTATTCTGCAGCCCAAATAATTATATTGCTGACAAAATATTTGTTTGCTACCCAAATGATTTTTTGGCTGACCGTTTTGTGTCTGACCAAATAATTAAAAAGCTGCCTAATTAATTACTTCCCTTTATGTAATAGCAACTATTTTATAACTAAAAGTACGGGTAAAATTGAAAATTATTATTCTGTTTTCTAAACTTACCTTAGAATACAATATTTTGGAATCCTCTTTACAAGACATGACATGAAATGTGACGTACCGCATCGCCTAATTCCAAAAGTCCCCCTTTGGCTGAGCCCGCGACGTCGTTACGCGAATAAAAGTTTACAAAAAGTTTTTGGGTGTTGGTTAATACTGCATTGTTTTTTTTACAAAGTGCTCAACATTACATTCCTACCTATTATTAACAAAATGTTGATTGTTAATAGTTGAACCTCTAATTATTAAAATAATAAAAATAACATTTCTTGTCAGTGTCATCTGATTAAGTCGTCATGGTAATAAATCTCTGTTTTCATGTCATTATTTTACAATGACGAGTAATTTTGAAATTCGAAATGAAATTACATTTTGACGTAATATGTCACATAATTCTCGGTCGAGCAGATATTGTTATCCACGTTTATACACGCGCGGTACCCGTTCCCATGGGAACGACAGGGACCATCGGCTTAGCGTGCCTTCCGAAGCACGGAGGAACTTGAGATCACAAAGTTTTGGTCACCATCCTCGGCCTGACCATGTTGAAGGTAGCTTTGTTTTAATCGAAAGCTAAAGCTTTTTTTATTATCGAAAGTAAATCGCTCCTACCACTATAATATAGCTTCTATTTGCTAATAAGAAGGCAATGGGATAAAATGTGTGCAGTCACGTATTATATAAATCTTTGATCTCGCCGCAAAGTGTGGATGCAGCGCGATCCAATGAGACCCCGAGAGACGTCAGTAAAAGCACAGCGTCAGTCGAGACTGAGTTTAAAGAGATGTCGGAACAGAAATCTATATACATACATTAAACCTGTAGAGGTTGAATGTCTGTACATAGAAAAAAATGTTAAAACCAAATCAGAGGAATGTAAAAAGAAAGTACCAAAAAATGATTTTTATCTTTTGTTTCTCTGTCTGTTTGTCGGTTTGTCTGTTTGTAAGGACTAATCTCCGAAATGGCTGGGCCGATTTCAATAAAATTTTTCATAGTGATACCTTATATAACTGGTCAACATCTTAGATACTTTTTATTCCGGAAAATTCCCGTGGGGTAGTTAAAAAACCATAGTAACCGCGGACGAAGTCGCGGGCAACAGCTAGTACATAAAAAATTTGTTAATAACCTGTCTCTACTTTGAAAATTGAATATATTTTAAAACTTTTAATGGATGTGTGGGAAATAATCGATATGGAAGCCAAATCACCAATTTTTTACATTGTCTTTGTCAAAACCAGTTACCACGGACGAGGTTGCGGGAAAAGCTAGTACAAAATAGTTAAGAACCAGCCTCTATTGTGGACGGCTCCGTTCTCCAATGGATTCTTTCAATAAAACCTTTCCTTAAAAATGCAACTTATGTACTTTTGTAGAATTGTTACTGTGAGATAGTGTGATGGTATGTAGCCTATAGCCTTCCTCAATAAATAGGCTATTCAACAATGAGAGATTTTTTCAAATTGGAACAGTTGACTCAATTGGTGGAATTGAACATTTACTCCGACTCTATTATTAGAAGAAAAGTTCATAGTGGCTTAAATTTGTCCTTCATATTTCTGGGAGGCGCAAAGTTTTTAACATTCACCCGCATGGCACCCGTTACCATGGGAATATCGGAATAAAAGTTTGCCTATGTCCTTTCTCAGGCTCCAGACTATCTGTGTACCAAATTTAGGTTAAATTGGTTCAGTAGTTTTGACGTGAAAGCGACACAGACAGACAGAGTTACTTTCGCATTTGTAATATTAGTATGGATTGTTTTTTGTAGTCATAGCTATTTTCGCATAATATGGACGTCTATTCCTTAGCATTGGGTGGCGCAGTCGAGTTCAAAAATATGTATATACATTTTAGAAGTAGCAATCTTTATTTCTTTGAGCTCCCGGCGTCGACTGTACAATTATATTGTGATATTTGTATATAAAAAAACATTTTACCTTCTTTCATGTGAAAGCGTACAAGCCAGTATCTCATTACGGAATGCACTCGCTATCTCAAAACTAACGTTACAATTGCAGCTTGCAGTTTACATTGAATGAGACCCCGCTATCTCCCTTCATAAGCCAGAAATGTACACAACATCAACGTCAGACAAAAGCTACCTCGATTATTTACTATAAGTGTGGTTTCACAGGTACGCGGCTATTACACGGAGCTACTCACATCGTTTCACAGCCACACGTGCGCACTTTAGACAAAATAACATACACACAGATCCCTTTCTCCGAATGGGGTAGGCAGAAGTGTTAAACACCCAAATTTCGCCAGGCTTGTTAGGTCTCCACAATGTGAGGCAAGCTATATTCACAATGAACTATACATAAGTTTTATTCGAACTCAGTGGTACAGGCGGTGGGGTCGAACCCGCGAGTCCCGCGGCCGAACGAACGAGTAGTGCCGCGTCCGTCCCAACTCGGGTACCGCTGCCTAGGCTGCTTGCTTCAGACGCCAGAATGTCCGCCCGTGTTGGTCCGAGACACAAAAAGAATATACCAACTGGTTTTCTTGCCTAGCAAAAGGCAACTAAGAGCTTATTGGGTCTGTGATTGTGTAAACGATGAGCTAGCCACTTGTTACTACTCTTTCACGATTTTTTATCTGACCAAACCCAACTTTTGTATGGCTAAATGTGGTCTTGCGGAACACAGTGTCTTGGACTCTGTCTACCGCTTCGGGGATTAGAGGCGTTATTGTATGTATGTATGGAAATCTCTCCGGCGCTGTCGTCCAGCGCTGGCCAACAGCGTAGCTATAAAACCTCCCCAACAGGTCATATACCTGAGCTTTCAAGCGTCTGTTGATAAAAAGAACAATTAATTGGTACATTTAAAGTAAACAGTGAAATGTGTGTTGTTTCGAGATAAAACGAACAAAGCTCTTTTAGAAAAAATGCTTCTTTTGTAGTCAGTTTAAAGTTTTCAATTAATGTTAGTCAATATCTATTATTGTAGCGTCAGCATTGCTTTTGTTTAAAAACAACAACATTACACTGGTTGTTATTTGGATGGGTGACAAAAATGTGGTTTCGAATTCCTTGTGCTTTAAGCTGTTGGTCACGGCTGCTATTTCTGTTGTTTTGATTTACCTATTCACTTTGATCCCAGCATGGTGGTGTTATGGCCTATTATCCTGGTGTTTGCAGGTAGGCCTGTGTGTTGGGTTGGTGGTCTCGATTTTTTTTCTTTTTTCTGGGATTACTTTTGACTTTAATCTGAGCCACAGTTAAGATGAGGTCTACAATTGAAAAAACATACATACATATATATAATCGCGACTATTATCCCCTAAGAGATAGTCAGAGACTAGGCAAAAGCACCGCAAAAGCAGTCTACTGCCATAGTTCGCGCTTAACCAAGTAGTCACTGCATGTGCTCAACGTGACAGCTATTGAATGGTTGTGCAGTTCTAACACTCAGTTGATTTTTTAAGGACGACATTTGTTAATGAGACATTAAAACTTTAAAGTTCATTAAATTTAAAGTTGGAACACAAAACAGTTCTAGCTAATGTCTCTTTAGCATTGACAGGGTGCTAATGTCGTTTTGTGCAACGTAAAACAACGCTAAGGTGTTCTTTTGACACTTCATTATATACATTTAATGGAGCATTAGAGATAATGCTGACTTTAAATCTTAAAGTTCGTTTCTGCAACTGGGTGCAAGTCTATTAGTCGCCTTTTACGACACCCGATGGATGAGATGGGTTGGTAGTATTCTTTTAATGAGCCGCTACCACACGACTCTAAAAAAACATACCTATAGTAAATTGTCAACTACAATTTCTTATTTCTCTTAGTTACTCCCGAACGAAAGCCCTCGAATCTTGGCCTAGTTTCCGTCAGTTTCCTCCAATAGTTCCGTTCAAATATTGTCTTTTCGCTCTCGCATCGTTATTGACAGATGTTGGTTTAAGTCGCCTAACGCATAGAGCAGAGAATTCGTCAAAAGCAAGTGTTTGCTCTGTGGTTTAACCAAGGTTGACCTTGTCATGTGCGCAATGACAGATGGTTTTCGTGATGTAATTCTTAAGCCGTAACCTTACCGCCACCCCGACTTTGACAGAATCCGTGAGAGCGAGAGACATTTATTATAAGAAGAAAAAAATATAGTGTGAGTCCTGCACTTATAAAAGGCTATTTAGCCTTTTATATTGGGTCATTACCTATGAAATTGGTGTTTTTATTCTGTCTTAGCAATTTTTCCGTAACTATTAAGTTTCAGAACATTCTTAAAACATAATTGCCTCTTCTAAAAATAGACCATATATTTGAGCTCGTATAATTTAATTTGATAATTTTTTGTAAGTTTAATTGTGTTAAAATTAGACACAAAGACAATTATTTTTAACTGCCTCCCGAATACATCATTTGATTTGCATTAACATAAAAACGATGAATAATTTTTGTCAAGCGTGTTCACACAAATATTGCTAAAGCTTGTCTAATGATACATGCCAAATATTATTATCTCTGGATTTGTCGTTGTGAAGAAAACTGATAAAATGTTAGTATGTAAATGCAGACATCCCCAAAATCTCCATACAAAACACCAATTTCATAGGTAAGGACCTAATATAATAGGTCGCCGGATCGAATCTCTCCACATGTACTGAGTTTTAATAAAATTTCTGTGCAGTTTATTGTAAATATAGCTAGCCTCCCACTGTGCCCGGTGCATGTCACCTTGGGTGCGTGTTAACACCTCTGTGTACACCTTCGGCAGGTGTGTAATCAATTCGATCTAACATTCTTAGTAATAATGAAAGCGAAGTCTGAGGTAGGTAACTAGTTTTTTTGTAATAACTAGTTGCTTCCTGCGGTTTCACCCGCGCGGTACCCGTTCTCGTAAAAATATCGGGTTAAAAAGTAGCCTATATCCTTTTTCAGGTTCTAGACTATTCTGTGTACAAAATTTTGATTAAATCGGTTTAGTAGTATTGACGTAAAAGCGAGACAGAATTACTTTTGCCTTTATAATATTAGTAGAACATATTTCGGTGGCGTAGTGGATAGGACGCTTTGGCTTTCAAAATCAAACAACAAAGCTATATTCGTCTTCGCCATGGTCAGGCTTTGGATTGGTGACCAAAACATTATGATCTTGAAATCCTCCGTGTTTCGGAAGGCAACTTAAACTGGTCCAGGTCGCAACTGCAATGGATTGGTGACCAAAACATTATAACCTTGAAATCCTCCGTGTTTCGGAAGGCACGTTAAGCTGGTCCAGATCGCAATACCAACCTTTTCTACCCACCAACCCGCATTGAGCCATTGTGGTTACGGCCCATACTTCATCAATATATCTCTTTGCCTTTAAAACGATCTCATTCCTCCCCATTCATTAACAAGCCCGCTTTAAATGGCGGTTCGTTTAAAATGGTAGTAATACCTCCATTAAGCCAATTCTGGTCCCCTAATGGCCAATACAGTTGCGTATAACTCCATTATATAGTCCGCAGGTGCAACATGGCGGCGTTAGTATCCACAGAGTAATAAACGTTCAACGGTTATAAGTTTTAACTGCCAGAGTTTGGGCGTGAATATTTTGAAACTATTTTTATGTTGGCACTTCCTAACTTTGTTTTTGTTCAACATTGTGGGGTAAATGACTGCGCTTAGGATTATTTCCTTGATAATAACAACGTAACAAAACATATTATCCCGCCTTTTCCCCGAAGGGGTAAGCAAGGTGTTGCTCATGCAACCAATACAGTTATAGATTTTTTTGTACCAAATCTGTTAATGAAAAGAGCCTCACCTAAACCTGGGATGTTTGGCTTCAAAGAGACCAACACGCATTGGACCGGCGTGGTGGTGTTACGGCCCATACTCTTCATGTGTTTCTCCATGAAGAAGGCCTGTACTTAAAAGTGGGATGTAATGAGGACCTTTCAAGATTGTTTTAATGCAAGAGTAAAAAGGCGTTATGATCCTTTATATACACCTACCTTAGATCACATCGACCTTGTCTATCAGACGAGATTGTGTCCGACGACCTCTTTTTTATAAAAAATAATTGCTATAAACATTACTGGACATACGCGAACATCTTCGAGTGTGCCAAGTCTCCCGGTGACTGTTGCATAAATTAAGATGTTATTAACCGTCCCGTGCGATTACGAGTGGTGTTGTAATTATTCAGATTATTCAGGAGGAGCGAAGGATTTACATAATTATTAAACCACTCCTGTACAACTAATTGTCAGGCTGTTCTAAGATTACAGAGGTCTGGGTTACTATTGGATAGTTCATTTGGGAAAAGATACTGTACTATGATTTTGAAAGCAAGTACAGTACTAAAATTTAAATATTGGGTCCTTACCTATGAAATTGGTGTTTTTTCTCTCTCTTAGTATTTTGTCTGTAACTATTAAGATTCAGAGTATTCCTAAAAAATAATTACCTCGTCTAAAAATAGGCTATATTTTTGAGCTCTTTTGATTTGTTTTGATATTTTTTTGTAAGTTTAATTGTGTTCAAATTAGACACATTAGACACAAAGACAATTATTTTTAACTGCCACCCGAATACATCATTTGATTTGCATTTACATAAAAACGATGAATAATTTTTATCAAGCGTGTTCACACACATATTGCTAAAGCTTGTCTAATGATACATGCCAAATATATTATCTCTGGATTTGTCGTTGTGAAGAAAACTGATAAAATGTTAGTATGTAAAATGCAGACATCCCCAAAATCTCCATACAAAACACCAATTTCATAGGTAAGGACCGAATAAATTAATAATAATTATTATTATTGAGGAGCTCGGTGGCAAAGTTGTTCGTACGCTTCGACGTGTAGTGTAAAATTATATCTAGGTAATGTTCGCTGTTGAAATCATAAATCAATTTTAAGCATGAGTGTACTAAATAACCATATAAATACGAGCAAAACTACAATTCAAGCTAGAATTACATAATATAGTACACATAATATATCTATTCGAGTAAACGAATTAACTCCAGCTGTAACGGTGACAGATGGCCCGACTCGCATGGCTCAGTCCTAACTTACCGTGTAATTCTTAGCAGCAAAAATATCGAGTTACCCTCCATTTCCTTTCAACTTGCCGGTACCCACGGCTTCGCTTACTTGGAGGAAATAATTTGTAAAAAATACCACTCAGATTACCGCATCTGATATCCGGTGCTGGTTAGAAAATGTATAGGGTTTTTTTTGATCCTCAGAAGATGTCTTTACTTCTCCATGCGGGGGGAGGAGGTGGTGAATCCCTCATTGGATGCCCGTCGGCCGGCCGGGGTTATGTCGGACTCCTACCGACTAAACACCACCTGTGATTGAAGCTTTTACGGCCTTGGTAAAGCATAACCTTGTGACGTGGGGTGGTTCCGATACCGTGAATCGACGTGGTAGACCCGGTGATAAGTGAAAGACGCAGGTCGTCACTTATTGGGGTATATTTAATTAAAATAACTGAGGAACTCTGAAACAATTTATAAATATAATTATATTGATTATTATATTACTTGGAGAAAAAAAAAAGAAACACAGATGGTTCGTTTTAAAAAAGAAACAAAGAGGGAAATGCACAAGAACAGCAAAGAGTCGCCAATACTGATATAGGCCTCGTTACAACCTAAATGCGCCCTCTTCCCCAGGAAAGAGAGAGGTGCGGCGCTGCCTTAGCTACTTAATAGGGCATGTGCGCCAGATATACGATTCGGGACCGAAGCGGACCGATCGTATCGTATCGGCCTATACGTGAGAGCAGGAGGCGACTCGTAGAGGGCGGGAGGGGACCACGGCGCGGATGCCGCAGCCTGCAGGCCTCTAGGTCCCGCGACAAAAGTTCGGGAGCGTCTGTGGAGACGTGCTTGGGTATATTTAGGTACTCGTATTTATCCGATAACCAAGTGGTCTGTAAAATTCTTAAACTTATAAAAAATTGCTTTAATCCTGAACTTACATATATATTACAGGGAGGTTAGAGGAAACTCATAACAATTTGCGTAGTGTATAAGGACAGGGCATAAGGAAAGTTATATTAATAACTAGCAGTTGCCCGAGACTTCGTCCGCGGTTACTATGGTTTTTTAACTATTACGACAGAAACGCAGAGGTCCTGTCACAATATCTCTGCTACAATAGAGGATAATTTTCCAAAACTAAAAATATTTAAGATGTTGACCAGGGATATAAGGTATCACCATATAAAATTTCATTGAAATCGGTCCAGCCATTTCGGAGATTAGCCCGTACAAACAGACAAAGATACAATTTTTTAGGTTTTAAGCATTTTATTCTATGTCAGACATACGACCTGTAGAGTTTTACAAGATTTTTAAAACTTAAATCTTATTTAGGCGGGAGTATCAATTACAAGTAATGCCTTTCATCCAACTCTGTTAATTTTACTCCGTGAAAACCTTCGTGCCCACTCTCCCGGCGGATTTGGGTTCGAATCTTAGCAAGTTCTGTTACCAGGGTTATATCTTTTACTTTTACTTACATATTTTTTTATAAACTTATCTATAAACCTAATCATTATATTTCATACAACAAGTCTCATAGTGCTTAACTTTTGGGTGTCAAAGTCATAACTTAAAAAAAAATATTAATAAATTGAAATATTTTCAAATTATCAATTACAAGTGGCTTCCTGAAGTTTCGCCCATACAGTACCCGTTCCTATGGGAATACCTTTTTTCAGGCTCTACACTAACAAATTTCGATTAAATCCGAGATCCGAGAGATACAATTAAAAGCGAGACCGACAGACCGACAGAGTTACTTTCGCATTTATAATATTAGTATGGATCCTACTAATTATATATACGAACAGTTTCAAACAGTTAACAGAGGTCCAACGATCGTTGTCATGGGAGTAGATGTCTGGTTGCATTGAATTAAGTTTCGGCAACTGTAGTTAGTAACTTAACTGTGATGTCTCGGTTAGTTATGAGTTGGGTTCATAGCTAAAGTGACTTAAGACAGAAAAGGTTGTCAAGTCAGACACTACTAGAGGCTTTCGATATTGAAAATAAAGCTTCTTACTCCATGGCCTATCCTTGGGTGGGTGACTAAAACTTTGTGGTACCTCTTATACTCCTATACTCTTCATGTGTTAATCCATATAGGCCTGTGCCCAGCAGTGACGTATATAGGTGACGAATATTTTTTCTACTCTCCGTTGAAAATGTAATGATTAATTTTTATTATTGTACAGTTCGACGTGGTCGTGGCAATACCTCTCACTTGACTACAAGCGAAATTTTCGTACAAAGAAGAACTTGAACTTGAAGCACGGCTTACCCACTCATCTTAAAATTTCTATACAGAAATCGGCCTAAAGTACCGTGAGTTTTAGAAATTATAACTTTATTGTTCTCTCTAAGATTACTTAGTAAAGAAAGGATCGATATTGTTGAAGTACCTTTTTAAATTATTCTGGTATTGTTTAAAACATATATAAGTTACTAGCTTTTTTGCCCGCAACTTCGTCCGCGTAGAATAGTTACTTTGAGATAGTGTAATGGTATGTAGCCTATAGCCTTCCTCAATAAATAGGTTTTTTTGTTTACATATGACAGGTAAGCTCTTGGCCTTCGTCTCACCTGATGGTAAGTGACGATAAGGCCGAAGGTGTGGAAGCGAGCTTCACCTGTAATCCTCAACAACTGAGGAACTGGCTATCTTACCTCTGATTGCCGGAACACAACAATGCTTAAAACATTGTTCTTGTGGCGATAAATTTAGGTAAGACGGTGGTAGCTGGCCAGGCGGGCTTAGAAGCCCTACCACCAACCAAACCGAATCACGGAGGCGATCACAAAATTTTGGTCACCCATCCACGGCCTGACCATGGCGAAGGTAGCTTTGATTTCAATCGAAAGTCAAAGCGTACTAACCACAACGCCACCGAGCTTTAATGTGATACAAACAAACATTTATATCACATGAAGATATCGAATAAAAATAACATAGAATACCTTAATTGTGTATTGAAACTCGTACAGACACGTGGACTATAATAAATGTATCTCTAATCTCGTTTATCGAAATTGAACCTTACCACGTTGTAATAGCGTTCACATCCTCTGTGGATTGAGAGTCCGATCTGTAACTCTCATATTCAAGATACACGTTATATTATTAGCTTCGTGTTTCTTCGCAACTTGAGATTTCTCGACCATTGAAGGGTTATTGGGTTGTGAATGCAATGGGGCCGAGTTATATTTAAGTATTGACAAATAATGATAGTAGTTACTAGATAAAGATACGTGATGTGGTTGGAAAAAATGATATCTAAAAACTAAGCACCCTTTCCATGGTTAGGAAAAGGATGGGTGACCAAAGAAAAAAAAAAAAAAAAAAAAAAAGGTGTAGCGGGTTAGCAATAGGTAATATCATTACGTTCCGCCAACATAAGGCAGCGACAATTTGAACTCTCAAAAAAATTTTTTTTTTTTTGTGTTTGAAATAACTACCTTGAATCCGCTAGATGATTAATAGGTCTAGTAACTATTAAACTCTTTCTTGCACTTAATACAAAGAAAAATTTAATTATCCATCTTTTTGTTATTGGCGCCCAGCAGTAGGAGTCTCCGTTTTTGTTAATAATATCACACTAGAATTCATAGCGCATATTTATTCACGTCTCAGCGTTAGTAAATAGACACATTACGAAACTTTGCTTTATAAATAAAGTTAACAAATCATACAAGAAAATCCCTGAAACCCCAATAAAATGGATGCCAAATCCTAGCTCATGTACTAACCTCTGATACAAATAACTCACTTGGAATTGCAAAATATATAGATTCCCAAAATAACTACTTACTTATATTTGGTGGAAGCCTTCGAAGAAATTTTGTGAGTTACAATGACCATACAATGACTTTAATTTGTCTGACATTTTCTGTAGATAAGTGTGTTACAGTCAGTTTCTTGATACGTGGTCATGTTGACCAGTTCGTTAACTTATGATGTCGTGATTACTCGTGATATGACAACTTGTCCAATAGTCGAATTTTCAAATACAAAAGATAAATAATCCTAGACAATTTAACCAGAACACGATGCCGTTAGTAAAATAGCGGCTGGCGGCACAGCTAATGTATATTGCTTCGAATTTTAATCGCAAAGGAGGACGGACGAAACGTACCCAGCGACCAATAACGACCAGACGTATGTCGTTGAAAGGCTTTTTCTACGGCTATTTATTGTTACTATAGGGGCTAGTCGATAGTTATAGCTAATTAAAATCTACGAAAAGTATTTTCTAAGGCTGTTCTTTCGGCTTATTATTAGTTCCCAGCGAGCTATAACGACCAGATATGGTCTAATTGGTCTAGATATTAACTATTGAGGTAACTATTACTAAAGCAAAGACCCCTCCCCCCCATGGAAATAGTGCTAGTGACAGCGAAGATAAGAATTTATAGACTGGCGTGGTGGGTTGTGGTGGATGGGATGAATGTCACATAACTAGAAGAATGCTAAGTATTCATTTTTTTTTTATTTATTTAACAATTTATTGTACACAAAATACAGAACAGGAGAACATTTAAAGACAAAAGTACAAAAGGTAGGGCTTATTTCTAATAGAAATGTCTAACAACCCACCTGCTATAGGAGAAATGCTGACAAAAAAAAAAGCTAAGTCGCGTGTACAAAATAAATATATACCTGCATATAAATAAAATACATAATAATAATACATACTATTATGTAAATACACATATATACATAAACTACATAGATTACATAAACATACAATAAATGAACCGGATGTGGGATGATGATAAATCGGAAACAGAAAAGATAAAAGAGAGAAAAATCATTAAATAAAATAGAAGCTACATTGAAGACAGATAGTGTTCTTTTAGTCGTTTTTTAAAAAGCATGAGTGTTTGACAATCGCGCACTGAAGGAGGCAGTGAGTTCCAGAGATTAACCGCGCGAACTGTGAACGAGTTCAGAAAGAAGTCGGTGCGAAATGATTGAGATGGCAACCTAAGCAGGGAGCGGAGATGCGATCTGCAAGGAGCATCTTTTGGTCGAGCATACTGGAAGCGCTCGCGAAGATATGAGGGATAAGATGGGTTATGCAAGATATTAAATAGAAGAGACAGAATATGAGAATTTCTTCGAAGCCGAATGGGAAGCCACTTAAGTTGAGACCGAAATTGGGAAATATGGTCGTATTTACGCAGGCCGAATATGAAGCGAATGCATACATTTTGTAAACGCTCTAGTTTATTTAACTGGTCTTCTGTTAAGTCTAAATAACAGGCATCCGCGTAGTCAATAATTGGTAACAACAGCGACTGAGCAAGGGAAATCCTCGTAGGTATAGGCAAGAAGTACTGAAGAGACTTGAGGGAGTGAAAAGAAGAGAATACCCTACGACTCACATCATTCACATGATCTTTCCAGCTCAGGCTGTCATCGAAAATTACTCCTAAATTTTTTGCCGAACAGGTTAACGGTATTATAGAACCATTCAAGACAATAGGTGGTAGGGAAGTTATTTTAACCTGATTCAGCATATAACGGCTTCCAATTATTAACGCCTTGGTTTTGGAGGGATTGACTAGAAGACCATAGGAGTTAGCCCAGCCATTGACCCGCTCCAGATCCGCGTTTAGTGCAGCGACAGCATCACTAATATTAGCTACCTCTGAATGGCGATAAATTTGTAAGTCGTCAGCATATAAATGGTACTTTGAAGCAATTATCCCAGTCACAGAGTTTATGAAGCAAGAAAACAGAAGAGGCGACAGTATCCCTCCCTGAGGCACACCTGCTGAAAGATCGCACCAATCAGATAGGTTACTATCATCACGAATGCATTGGGACCGGCCGTAAAGGTATGATTTGAACCAGGACAAGGCAGTACTAGAAACATTTAAAGAACCAAGAATGGCAAGAAGGATGTCGAAGTTCACAGCATTAAAAGCATTGCTGAAGTCAAGAAGTAAAAGGAGAGTCAGTTGTTTGTTTTCCATTGCCAGCCTGATATCGTCGGAGACTTGGATAAGTGCAGTTACTGTACTGTGTCCGGGACGAAAACCAGACTGGAAAGGATTCATTATGTTGTTGGAGAATAGGAAATGAGACAGCTGCTTGTATGCTAACTGCTCGAGGACCTTGGAAAGGAAAGGGAGAATCGAGATGGGTCGGAAGTCGGAAAAGGAATTAGGATTAGGAACTTTAGGTAACGGTATGATGTGGGCTTGTTTCCATGCCGAAGGAAAACAACAACTGGAAAAAGAAGAGTTAAAAATATGAGTCAAGACGGGGGTCACTTCATTGAGAAGGGGTAAAATCATTTTAGAGGAAATGTTATCATTTCCAGAGGCAGCCGATGAGATCTTCAAGATAGACTTTCGCACATCTTCGCAAGAAACGGGGACAAAAGCAAACGAAGTGCAGCAGAGCGAAGGAGTGTCAAGTAGAAGTTGCAAAGTCTGAGCTTTAACATCAATGTTAACCGATGTAGGAGGAGAAGCAAAATGTTTATTCAGAAGGCTAACATCAACGCTATGAGACATCTGCGAACAAGACTTTCCGATACCAACAGATTTTAGGAACTTCCAAACTTCAGAAGGAGACTTTCCAGTTAACGAATCACGAAAGTATTTTCGCTTCGCATCTCTGCACATACGATTACAACGGTTCCTTAAAAGCTTAAAACGGCTTTCATTAGCGTCGCTAGGAAAACGCTTCAAGCGGCGTTTGGCCCTGTCTCTGACAACCATTGCCTCTTTTATCTTGGGTGAAAGCCAGGGAGCAGGATTATGTTTGATTTTTATTCGCTTAATAGGGGCATGTTTATCAAACAAATCAAGCAGTATACTATTAAAGGTCAACACTTTGTCATCTGTTGAACCACTAGAAGTAATTTCGGACCAGTCCAGCAGAAAAGCATCATACTGTAGAGATTTTAGGTCAATTGATTTGAAGCTGCGAAGTTGACGAAATAAGGGCCGGCGTTTAGGAGGACGAATTTTAAAAGACAGGTACACAAGGTCATGGTAGGAGAAAACTGCAGTTAGCTGGCCGTGAACAGCTACTTTATCTGGAGAGGACACTATCATTAGATCTAACAGAGATGGGATGCAGTTAGGAAAGAAGTGTGTAGCAGAAGAGGGAAGAATATGAAGATTGACAGAGGAGACAATGTCTTGCAAAAGATGAGAGCGTGTGTTACTTTTAAGGAGACAAGTATTAAAGTCCCCTAATAACAGGACATCACTATAGCAAGCACATATATCATTTAATAACCTTTCTAAAGTGGAAAAGTAATCAATAGTCAAGTTGGGACTGTAAAAAACACCAAGAATTAATTTTTTATGCTTGACAGTAACTTCGATAAATAAATATTCGGCAGATTCGGAATATTGGCTAGGAGAAGAATGAATGATTTTATAAGGTAGGTCTGCACGAAGATAGATAGCTACACCACCGCCGCCCTTCCCGGTTCTATCGTTACGTAACAGAATAAATCCAGGAATAGAGAAAGAGGTAGAAGGAAGTGAAGGCTTGAGAAAAGATTCAGAAACAAGGATAGCATCAAGACAAGAATTTGAGAAGGAGTTTACCAGATCCGCATAGTGTGAGGGAATGCTTTGTGCATTAATGTGCACAACGTTGAAAAAATTTTCGACACGGTTAAAAGCGGAAGACAACTGCTCACTCAGTGGTAAAGAATCACCAAAAGACGTATTATTAGCACTCATAAAACTAATAGACGCGGAAGAACACGAGAAAAAGCTGTCATCTAAAATCCCAATATCATCCATAAATAATATTTAATAATATATATATATATATATATATATAAAATAAATATAAAAAAGTATAATAATATGTTCTATGAAGAAAAAAAAAAAAAACTAAAATCAAATTGTCTAGCTTCTACTTCAATGAAACCAGCACTCACCACGGCAAATAAGTTTTGGACTAACAAATTAAAACATTAGAATAACAACAATAAAACAAAAAAAAAGAAATAAATAAAAAAAAAATGTACAAAGACATTCTATTATAACAAACACGGTTCTATTATAAAAAACACTATAATATAATAACTTCAAAAGGCTAAAATGTTTATTGGCTGTATGAGTTACACTTCTAAGAGTAAAAAAAAAAAAAAAAAAAATTACAATGACAGCGTTTGTCAACGTCAAAATGACAGACATAAAAATAAGATTATAGGATTATAGCCAAGTAAATGGAACACAAAATAAAAACCACCGAAAAATTAAATGTGAGGTAACAAAATAAAAATAACGAAAAGACAAATAAGGGTACAAATTAATGAATAACACACTATCAAAGAATATCATTTTGAAGATTTTAAAGTAACCTTGCTGGATTTCACAATTCGCCTCCTCGTATTAGTAGTGTCGTCTGATGCAGTACGGCTATTCCCGGATCTGGCAGCATCTACTTCGCCGGGCACATGCGGAAATTTTGTCAAAAGAGGCTGCAGTTCTTCCGAAGTCTCCACCGTACGCCGAAACCCGTCAGGGAGAACGATGTGTATTTTGCCCAAGGATGTCCAACACTTGTTTACACCAAAGTGTTTACGAGCAGTGAGGAATATTTTGTGCCTGGACTTAGTCAGAAATTCTGACACAGTGATACCAGAGCCCTTGAGAGTACTCTTGCTGTCCCAAACCAAGCTGCGATGTTCAAAATTAACAAAACGCACCAGGACAGATCTGGCTTTCCCAGTGGCTCCAACACCACCCATGCGATGACAGTGAAGTAGGCTGGATTGTGTGATTTCACTTAACTTCATCTGAGTGGTCATAGTACCCAACATAACACCTGGTAGCCGCTCATCCTTGGTTTCAGGAATCCCATGGAAGAGTAACACCTTTCTCCTCATGGCAGTCTCATGACGATCGAAACCAAGTGACAGAAGGTCCAATTGAGCCTTGATGCTGGAAAAAGCTTGCCACATAAATTGTTTAAAGTCAGTGAACTCATGTAGGCGAAACTAGAATGAGAAGAAGACTAAAGAAGCAGTAGATGTAACGTTTGAAATATAATATGAAGGAATCCAGATTATTTGAGACTAGAGAATGAAAGAGGAAACACCTGGTTAAGGAGAAGATTTATGAATAACAAGAAATGGCAAACCAACATGAGTACCTTTTATCGTACGCACAGGGTCCGAGTTGGTCTACCTCTTTATTTCAACTATGTTATCCGTGTGTCAAACTCTAAAATATTACAAAACTTTAGGACCCTATTACCGTCTGCAGAGTTCCGTGCTAGAATTGTGATTTACAAAGAAACTAAAGGAATCAATTTGTGTATGTGTCACACAACTCAATAAAGTTAACTTATTTATTCAGGGTGAATTTCACCAAATTTCGATTGGCGCACGGGTGTACTAATACCAAAATGATTTTGCTGTCAGATGCGTACACGGCGAAAAATCAGCCGTGTACGCAGGACTTCAGCAATAGAGTGGATTTGAACAATGCAATTTAAGCACTTATTGGTGTACCCCCGAATAACACGGAATTTGGTCGAATTCGCCCTCAAACAAGCAGTGTAGGGGGATTCATTGTAGAAACATACTTAGACGTCTTAAATACAACACAGATTCACGATGTATCTTCTGATGCCTGTCGCAATATCAAAATCTTATGTTATTATACTTAAATCAAAATCTTATGCTATTGTAGAAATCGTAAATAGAGCGGACTTCGTCTAGATTAGACAAATACTCATTTATCATAAAGTCATCGCGGCGTAGAGTGCAGTATTTGTGTGTTAATATTATATTTTTCATAATGAAAGTAGTCTATTTTACTAACACTCAAGTTAAATACACAATTTTGAGGGCCTGTTTCACAATCGACGAGTAAGTTCTTACTTAGCAGATCATTTGACAGTTGTTATATGAAATTTATGTCAATTGAACTGCCAAGTAAGCTATTCAGAACTTACTCGTCGATTGTGAAACAGGCCTTAAGTCTAACATGTAAGAAAATTTTAATATTGAGACAAAAGTACAAAAGATTACCCTGAACTTCCAAATTCGCAAACTTTGTCATATTTTAATATAGACTAGCGACCTGCCAGGGTTCGCATGGGTGCTATATTGTTATACATATTATAAGCCTGTTGCTGGAATCACTGTTTGAAAATAACCTTAACGATCTTGTATCTAAGACATGTTATGAAAATTTTAAATACAACAAAACAACGTTTAAAAAAGAAATTATTTGATATCCAAAAATTTTTGCATAAGCTACCATCAGCATAAGCAAACATTGACCATGTACCATGATGTACTTGAATAACAAAATCTAAAACTATATTATTGTCATAACATCCAATTGTACTCACAATACAATTCCACACCAGTATTAAGTGCAACGCAGATTTAAAGCAGCAAAATCAACGGTCCAAAAACGAATTTTATTTAAATACCCTGAACCAATAGTTATAAATCAAAGGAGATATAGCCAAGACTGAGAGGGGATCAAAAACAACGCTTGGAAAGAAACTGGAGATAAAGGAAACGTCGGATTTACTGCGAATGGTCCTGCTATCTCTTCAGAAGTATGGGAAAATGAAGCTTAACGCGCCAGTTATAGTATTGAAACTCCTACAGCTATTTGTGAAATTTTAGAAGAATTTATTAATGGATTACTCTTAAATTATCCAAACTAGCTTAAAGACCTGACAATATCAAACTAATCCATATCATAGAGCATATTTTTGTTGTCAATTGCCTACATCACAAGGCTAGAGCAATTAAAATTATTTTGGACATGATCATCGTTGACTTTTGGAACGTTGTGGGAAGAGATTTGATTAATTAATTCTAAATGATTGGTGCAAAATTTGATACGAATAAAAGATTTAAGATGAGTGAACTGTGTTATCTTCTATTTAGAGTCAAAATGTAAAAGTAAACTACAAGTTTCAATGGCGGACTAATTTATGTAAATCACGGTGGCTGTAATAATGAATTCAAAAGAAACATACCGGCTTTGTTAGTTAAACAAAAGACTTGAATGTGAATAAACCTCTGTAATCCTAAATTCCGGCTTGAAAATTTCACCGAAAGCAATTTGTGACTGTTGCGTGTTGAAGTGTGACTTTCCACAACTTAGAAACTCGAGGACTTGCAATTATGAATGTTGATTTTTCGTAAATCTTAATGAAATCTAACGCAAAAGTGGTAAAGTCGAATTCTTTTGAACGTTCACTGAAATGAAATGAAGTTGAGGTTTTATTATTATAAACCGAATTAGATTCAGTGCCGATGACAGTGAAGATGAGGTTGCAAACGGTTTTATAGTTATTGCTAGTAGAGATTGAGTTGAAAAACTAGATTCAGTGCCGATGACAGTGAACATGACGGGCTTGCAAACGATTTTATAGTTTGTGCTGTTGTAGTTAAGGTTAAAAATGAATGTCCCGATGAAGGGAGGGCCAGCCCCGACGGTGGCGGTGGTCCCGGTACCGGAGAGCGAGATGGACGCGCTGCTGCTCGGGAGGACAGCGGTGAGGACCTTTGATCAGTACGTCAGAAATGTATGTATTGTACTACTCCTTAAACTCGCTAACATGCTTCGCTTTTTATGTTTGAATAAGTTGGGTATGGCATAACTTTGTTTTTGTTAGTTATAAATAGGTACGTTTCTTTGTGTTTATTTAAGCAATAGGTTAAGATTTAATGGGTTAGGATTTAATGGGGTCATAGGTTTTGTGTCTATTACATGTTTGAACTATTTAATTTTATCAGACAAAACACGCCTAGTCTCGCTGAAATCTGTAGGAGGCTAAGAACAGCTGCCATAAAATTTGTTACTGATTTACATATTATGAAGAGAAATGAGTTGTGGGATGGGAAATGGGATGGATTTTATCCAGTATGGTATTACAGTGATTTGACTAAATTGAAAGTAATGGTAGCCACAAAAGTAATGGTACAGTGGCATAAATAAATGATGTTAAAGTTTTTATAACTGCAACAGTACGAATTTAAGTAGCAATGAAAATAGTTTCTTATTTGACATATAGTTTATTTTTCATCGCTTGGTAACAACGCCTAATGCTAAAATAACACTTGTAACAAGCTGCTTTTTAATAGCTCTCAATAGGTGAAAAATGTATGGATTATTTGTCAATTGTATTTTCCAATAAGAAGACAATTATTATCCTACATATTATTCATCTGATATTTCTGTTATTAATCAGATCACGTATTTGGGGATGTAGAAATAATCTTTGTGTTATCGGATGTTGCGATAAGCTTCCAAGGTAAAAAGAATTTCATAGGGATCTTCCAAAGTTTGCAAAGATTTAGGAAGATCCCTATCTTTATGTTAGACCTAAAGTTGCAAACATCAAAGGAATACTGTTACAATATATCAAAGCAGGCAGGCAAGCAAAGATTGGGCATGTCTGTAACGCATTTCTTGGAATTTTATTTCGCCTTTCATAAAGGATTACATGATGCACTCTCTTGAGAAATCTCACTAAGGCTTTGTCTTAAGCCTGATAAAGAAAATATCAAAAGATTCCTTTTGATATTTCAATTGATCCTCCAAATGTTTCGGGACATAGCGTAAAAGGAATCAATGTTAAACATTAGTGACCATTTTTTTATTGTCATCAGAGCGATCAAGTCGTCGTAGGGTGATGTGAGGCTGCTGATTCTTACTAAAATACATAGTATTCTTCAATGTTCGCAACGTCAAGTGGCGAAGCTCTTAGTGCATCTTTCGCGCGTCGAACAGATTTGTGATCATTTCTATTCAAATTCAAAAGCGTTTATTCAGTTTAGATGCGTCTTAGCGCATGCTTATGAATGTCATAAATACATGTCATTACAATATTTCGTGAAAAAGAAAAACTACGCCATCCGTTCACGAAAACTACCAGGAGGCCTTGTTCTGAGAAGAACGGGCAAGAAACTCAGCAAGTTTCCCTCCCTTTACATTAGCATCATTTAAAATAATGTCATAATTTACTCGAATACCCAACATATTCTAATGCTGCTTTCCGTTTATTTTCTGCTGGATATCTTTCAAGTGGCCATTTAAAAGATTTACGAATAATTTTGAGTTCTTAAATCAAGCATTCTACCTGTTAAAAGCATAGTATTTTATCAGCTTATCAAGTTTATTACCAAAATGTCGCTATGAAAGATTTCCATTTTCTTTATGTTGCTTTACAGGGACCGTGTTAAATGCTTAGCAATGGCAAAATGGCAATCGTTGGAAAGGAATTTGCTTTTGCTAGTTTAAGAAGCGCGATGTAGCTGGCGTGCTTTAATTGTTAATAGATTATAAGATTATAGACTATATTGAGTTTACCGAAGAAAACGCACTTATTTATGTGTAAAAGCCCTTAAGATTCGAAAATATAGAAAATGCGTGATAATGTTTTTGACACAGAATATGAACCTCAACATTATATTTTCATAAAGAGATTTTTTCTACTGGCTGCTTAATGAATATATCGGGATACTTTTAAAATTGGGACGATTTGTTCCATTTTCGGTTTCCTGATTTTATAGGATTATGAACCTTAAAAGAAGGGATTAGCTACAAAATGTTCAGATGCCCAGTTTTTCTGCTGATTACTGAAAGGGATCGGGAATGCGTGAATCGTATACTCTCACTGGTTTTGCTTATTCGCTGTTATTTTAATGAGGGTCAACGAAGTGCTTACTGTGAGGTGTTTTGGCAATTTTCTTTCTGCAAATTTGGTATTATGTAATTTTTTTTAGCTATTCGTAGATAATGGATAAACAGAAAACGTATCAATTAACCATATTTAGTTTCATTTCTTTCTTTTATAATACGGACGAGACTTTTGTAAACTTGACCACGGAAGACCAGCGTCGGGTGTCTGCGATCACCAACACATGCTAGGGGTTCTCCATTTCGTGTAACTCAGCCTATATGTCCCACTGCTGGGCACAAGCTTTTCTCATGGAGAAATACACGAGGAGTATGGACCGTAACACCACCACACTGGCCCAATGCGGATTGGTGGGCAGAAACGGTTGCAATTGCAACCTAATGTTCCTTCCGAAGCACGGAGGAGTTCGAGAAAAAAATTTTGTTCACCCATCCAAGGGCCTGACCATGGCGAAGATAGCTTTATTTTCGATATCGAAAGCCAAAGCTTACTAACTACTAAACTCAGTGGTACCAACGAGATTTGAACCTGGACTACTACTATTTTTACAATGATGATAAATATTTATCCTGCCTATTTGAAACAGATCATCGGAATCTGTGCTGCTCGTAATTTGACGTTCAACTGACGGATTTAATAAGCTAACCGGATGAGATGAAGCTGGGATCAAAGGCGCTGTTTTTATGTTATTATACAGTGTCTTTATTTACGATTTAAAATGGACGAAAACAATAAAAGGAACATTGTGTAGCGGCCGTTGTATGAGTTTTACATTCACACATTGAACATATTTTGCAGGGCTATTACAGTTACAATTACGAGCAGGACCAATGGCTTATTGAACGGAGGAACTCTAAGTCAGGAAATCCCAAGATTACCCACGACGAAAGCAGCTTTTTTAATTTCAAAAGCTTTTCTTGTGTATAAATAAAGATGTTCTTTTTAAATAGATTTTAAACTATTCGAGTATGTTGTAATTTGTTGATCAGTACATTGCCAGCGAATTATCCAAATAAAGGTCGAGAAATAGCTACATTGTTTGATAAAATGTAGCATCCGACGTACACAGCGATGAATATTTAATGTTCAGCCTGAAGCCTTTACGAATCTGGTTTAGGCCACAATTTATAGTTGAAACGCGAAAACGGCAATGAATCGTAATGTGTTTTGTCCTTGTGCTCAGCCTATAGTTCCTTATGGAGAAACACATAAGGAGTATGGGCCGTAACACCACCACGCTGGCCCAATGTGGTTTCGTGGGTAGAAATAGTCGTAATAGCGACCGGGACCAACGGCTTAACGTGCCTTCCGAAGCACGGAGGGGCTCGAAAATTTTGGTCACCTATCCACGGCCTGACCATGACAAACCACTACGTCGCCGAGCTCACAATGTGTTTTCGTTAAAGTTGTTTTTCGGATGAGCGCTGAGGATTCGTGACTTTGCATTTTAAGCTGAGCTTGTAGCTCAAAACTCTTTTGCTTTTAATTTTTGTATGTGTGGGCTGGTTGGTAGCTAATAGTTAGATAGACATCAGTTTTCAAACCCCAAGCGAGGTGTCATGGGAATAAAAGGCTACACTGCGCCATTTGTAGTCGCCGTAGATACCGCCTTAGCCACCCAAAAATCTGTAACGCACAGTTGTACAAAACTTTATTAAATCCGGCTCGAGGGACCATGTTCAAAACCCAAGCGAGGTGTCATGGGAAAAGGCTTTTAAATTGTTGAACCATTTAATTAGGTTTAAAGCAAACTGTTGCTAGGACCTGGTGGGTCATGCATTCACAGCATCTATACGGTATTAGGGAAGAGCAAACGTTACCGCGATTTACGCTTAGCGCCATCTATTGAGTAGTTAATTAACTACAACAATTACTTACCCTCTCATTGTTTTTGGACGGTGAAACTTGAACAATCAGTTCCGACACTAGGGCCATAAATGTATTCAAATGTGCGAATATTGACTAACTTAAATGACATTGAGTTTTGCTAAAATCAGTACTTTCGTACCGCCTTGCTCATCTCGGTATTTTGAGTCATTAGATAGTGTTATTATTGAGTTTTAGTTGAGATTTTGTTTATTAGTAGGCTAGCTGGGCCCTGAATGTAGGCGATATCAGCTGACGAGGAAGCGTAGATGCGTATGTTGAGATGGATGTCTGGAGTCATTAGAATAGACAGGTATTTTTTTTAAATAAGACAGGTAACAAATGAGGAACTGGCTATCTTACCTCTGATTGCTGAAACACAACAATGCTTATAAAATTGTTATTATGGCGACCAATTTAGGTAAGACGGTGGTAGCTAGCCAGGTGGGCATAGAAGTCCTACTGTAACGACGCGTCATAGCTATATTAACGACTCGTTGCTGTCATTGCGCTCTTCTTTGGCCATTTTTCTCTTGGTTTCCGTTTTTAAATTTACTGTCTGTCTCTTTTTATTTGTTTTGGTCTCGAAGTTCATTCTTACCCGAGTCAGCGCGTAGAGCGGTTGACTCACTGCTAACAATAATTGTTATATATTTATAAAGTGATGATCAATTTAATAAGCTTAAAAAAAGTTACAACAACCCATAAAATCAGTTCCTGATAAGTAACAAAGTCTATAAGTCTCTTTAAGGCACTATTGTAAGTAGCCCTACCCTTTTTATAATATATTTAAGTTTTAAATGTGAAATTGTTTTGTGTTCAGTGTAATTTATCTTTTTTATATAATTGTTTCAGTTGTGCCTTAATTTTTCAACATAAAATATACCATACCTAAGTGACGATCCAACTGTATTTTTTTTATCCCGGCTTCACCCCGTCACACTACCACCAACTAAACCGAGCAGAAAAACCCCTGCCCCCGTGGGAAATCGAACCCTGGACCTCCCGATCTACACCCGGTGGTGTCAACCATTAGACCAGAGAAGCGGTAAAAAATTTAAAATTAAATTCATCAGACCTAATTCACTTTTTAAAATAGCCGCAATATCTATAATGTACAGAAATATATTAATATGTATGGTGTACATAGGTTAGCATTCTACGAACATGGTGATGAAGTCCTTATCATCCTCTTAAGCGCTATATAAAAAGACGGAACTAAATAAAATATGGCTGAAGCATTCTTGATCCATCCACGTCTTTACTTAGTTCAGTCTTTTTTGTCTGACGAAGAACACGAAGCGAAAGAAATTTTCCGGCTCAAAAGTAATATAGGAACATGTTGTCCTACCTTTTTCGTGAAAAGAAGAAGAAATCATAATAAAGTTTTAGCTGTTACAATAACTATAGTACCCAGATAAAACCGACGAAAAACGAATTATTACGAGAAATAACCCCCACATCGTATAATTTATTCTTTTCGATTCTCGACTGTTCGAGACCCGAGCACAGAACACCGCTTTGAATTATCTCTAGCCCGTAATAAATAAATAAGCGGTATCTATTTACTCATGGGTCGATGAGGGAGATTATGGCGGCTTCGGACTGCCCTTCGGTGAATAAATCCCTTCAATTGAGAGGTCAGTGTGTTCGAGTTATGGGACTAATCGTTGGCTTACTGACGTGCTTTCGGTCACATTACTTCAAAGACTTTAGATAGAGGTGCCCAAACAAATTAAATTCTTCAATGAGCACTTACAATTGATGGCTGTAGTTCCGTTGCGGCGGAAAGGTGTCCGAGTGGCGGACACGTATAGAGAGTACTGTTGGTAGTTCGTCTACTCGTTCAGGTAATTCATACGTCTATCGTGGTCAGATTCGGGGTCGCGAGGATCCGCAGGGTGCGGACAGTGAAGGACTAATTGTAATGGAAAGCATCAGAGGAGGCCTATGTCAAGCAGTTGGCGACTCAGGCTGATATGATGAATGTCTTCTCCTTGAGTCTTTTTGTTTATTTTTAAAAGCCTTTTAAAACCAAACTTTTTACGCAGAATTACACCAGTACATATTACAAAACGGTAGGGTTCTGACGTATATTTCTCCAACACATTTTTTTATGTTTTTTAAGGCCATAGGATTACCCAACAACGTCCAAGTTTTTAAAATGTTTGCATTTTGTTCGTGCCGGTAAAATCAATTGAAATAATTCAGTTTTGAAGGAGAACGCCACGATATTATGTAAAATTCGAATGAATTAAAACTTAATGTTTATAAAAGGTTCGCAAAGCTTCGCGGTGTTGCCAGTCGTAATGAATCCCTCGAGCAAAGAAAATTATATCCGACATTGAAACACAAATAACACATTAACAAAGCCTCCTGCTGTAACACACATAGCTATTGGAAGTGGGACCAGATTCCATGGAAACATTGGCATCATCCTTACCTTTTCAATAATTCTTAATTCATTTTTATGTGTTCATGTGTTTCTGCATGAGGAAGGCGTGTCCCAGCAGTGGGACGTATATAGGCTGATGACGATGTTTTTTTTTTTTTTTTTTTTAAATTCTCCCATTAGCAGGGAAGGCAAAGGGAACGGAGCCCATACAGCCAAGTCTTCAGTATATATTTCTTCAGTAGTTTGCATTGAAATGCTAGTGTAATGCATTTCAATGCATCTTGCGAGAGTTTGGCGTCAAACGATCGATGGCAGACACTGTGGTGCTACTTGGATGAGGTGGATTACCACGATAAAAAACTCATCACTTTTCACACCACTTGACGTTTATTTCGATAATCCTCCATATTGCACATCATCACAGACACTTATTACACAAAACTACACTGATTTTACGTAACAATATCCACTCCGTACAATATTACAATCATCGAAATAAAAATCACGTCCGCCATAGTTGAATGCCGCCAAAACTCCCCGATGTTTTTTTTATTAAGTCACAAAAGTCAATAAAATCATTTTATTTAAATCAATCAAAGAGATCGGATAAAAAAATTACCAAGAAATCTCCTGGCAACATTCAGAATCATAAAGTGCAAGCTTTTCTGAGCTCAAAACTATTAACAGAACGTGTTTCTCATGTTTTGCACACTCAACTCTATTCAGGTCCTGGTCTAGTTGTAAAAACATTTTTAGTTATTACTATTATTACGCCTTTTATTGGTGGGGAGCAAGAAGTAACAAAAATACACAAACAATACTTAGTAAGCAACGGGCGGACTTATGTCTAATAGAGTCATGGAAAGTAGTGTAAGGCAACCTCGCCAATTTATTTTTTATTATTATTTTTTTGCCATCGACTTACTCATTGTAAATTAAGTGATATCATAATATTAATATTATTATGCATTTATTGTACACCTACAACTTCCCTAATTAGTTATAGTCTTTCCTGTCCATCCAAAGGTTGTCTGGAAGAGATCGCTCTTTTTAGCGATAAGACCGCCCTTTGTACATTTTATGTTTTATTGTTCTATTTGTTATAATTTTCTTTTCTGGTGTACAATAAAATTTCTATTCTATTCTCGCGTGGTGTTGGAGCTAGCGTCCTCTTGCACACGTAGCACTGTTTTCGCCAGCTATGGCCATATCCTTAAACGGAGAAGTAAAAGCCAATTTACTATAAAAATTTATCACGGTGATGTATAATCTATAAAGAGGCGGTTTGGTACTGCAATACAGCGTCCCCACTCGGAGATATGCTGCTTCTTCTTTATACTCGTATAAAGTAAGTGCTCAATGAGAGACGATAATTCATTAAAAATAGTAAAAATTTCATATTTGCATTAATGTGCAAAATGTGCAAGAACTCTTGTGCATTTTTCAAATTCTAGTCTATATCAAGATTTTACTGTGAATTTTTACTCTTATAACTCTTATCTATCTATCTTAGCCATTATAATAATTATAATACTGAAATGAAATGAAATGTTTTATGTAATCATTTGGGTAACAAGGAGTTACACTTATGACGCGCCAAAACCATTACAAAATTAACAAACTAATTAATCAATTCTACTTGTTCACCTCTACATTTTCAAAAATAGTAAGAACCAACAGTTATATTGATGAATTAATTCAATTATTTAAATAGATACAACAAAATACGACGAGCCTGACAATTAAATATTCATGATTGAGGAGCGCTTTAGGTTTTCACTTGAACATCTGATTAACATGACTGAATTATTTAACAGACGCAGCGGTTAAGAGGCTGGTTAAGAGAGGAACTTCATTAAATTTAACAGCTCTAGTAACTTATAGACAGCGGTGGCCGAGTTGGGACGGACGGGGCACTACCCGTTTGAGAGGCCGCGGGAATCGCGGGTTCGATCCCACCGCCGTACCACTGAGTTTGAATAAAGCTTATGTACAGTTCATTGTGAATGTCGTTTGCCTCACATTTTGCCCGGCCCGACAGGTTCGGCACCTGTTACATGGGGAAACCTGCCTACCCCTTCGGGGGAAAAGGCGTGAAGTCACAACATCATCTTTGCAAATAGCTAAGCTATGCTAGATATGTCTATTTCTGTTGTCCAAGCTATCTTCGCCAAGTAAGAGTTCATCCTCAGTATGTCCCACTGCTGGACACAGACCTTCCTCACGGAAACTATAAGGAGTATGGGCCGTAACACCACTACGCTGGCCCAATGTGAGTTGGTGGGTAGAAACGGTTGCAATAGCAATAGTAACGATTTAATGTATCTTCTGAAGCAAGGAGTTTGAGATCATAAAGTTTTGGTCACCCATCCACGGCCTGACCATGGCGAAGGTATCTTTCTTTTCGATATCGAAAGCCAAAGCATAGTAACCACTGCACCACCGAGCTCAAGTTAGAGTTATCAGTGATGAATAACTTCTTGAGGTACTTATCACTATTTTATCAGGTAGAAAAGACATAAAATCGCACCTACGAACACTCCCAACCTTCATAAACCACGAAGGTCGGAGGCAGTATTTATACGTCGTGCAGCGAAACCATTACCGATAATAACACCCTTATCTCGTCCACACATATGTACTCTGTTTAGGGCTTACGCACACTTATTTTTGTGCGAGACGGACCGATAATATGGAGAATGCAGGATGTCGCTGGATTTTGGCAACGCAGGCATCCTCGTTAAGATACTTGCAAACCTGTAGATACTTTGTATCTCCATTAGCATCATAAATAAATAATAAAGAAATGATAAATAATAATAAATAAATATCTTAAAACATTCACACCTATCAACTAGCCCCATTTTAAGTAATTAATGCTGCTTGTGCTACGGGCACTAGATGACGGATAAATTTATTTAATAGATAAATACATACAAATATTCTAAGTCCTAAATATATATAAACATCCAAGACTGGAGAACAAATGCCTGAAAAGTCATCACCCAAACATTTGCCTCTACCGGGGATCGAACCCAGAACCTCTCGAGATGGCGACGCCTTGAGACGGGCATACAGACCACTCGACCACGGAGGTCGTCTTAGTTAGTAAGCAATTAGTTCTGCCCTGTGCACTACAAGGAGTGCAAATCCTTGAGATCTAATTCCCACAGTGGTCGTATCTCTTTGTATCGTCTAATTCAGTACCATATGAATGAATTGGCGCTATTCATCCCCAAATAACTCCATCCCTTTCTAGCTATGCTCAAGCAGAGGTCTACTCTTAAGATTGATTCTGGAAAATTTGCCTTAAATGATGTTGCAACATAATAATTATTGTAGCTTCTTAGCGAGCGAACATTTCACAGAATATTTTTCTCTTGGAGTATACTTATGTCCAACCGGGTAATCGGAGAATGTTTGCCAAATTATGATGATTTTTTAAAATCTTGAGACAATTCAGTCCTGTGCTCAGCCCATATACGTCCTACTGAGTAAAGCCCTTCCTCATGAAGAAAGACAGAAGAGTATGGGCCGTACCACCAGCACGCTGGCCCAATGCGGTTTGGTGGGTAGAACTGTGCCTTCCGAACCAAGGAGGAGCTAGAGATCACAAAGTTTTGGCCACCCACGGCCTGACCATGGCAAAAGTGCTTTGTTTTCAATCAAAAACCAAAGCGTACTAACCACTACCCCACCAGGCTTCACAAAGATAATTGCTTCCAGCAGTTAGTTGGCACTTTTATCAAATCTGATTCTTGCCAACATAGTTTGTGAAGCGCTATAAAAAACTCAAACGTAGCGTCCTTTTACGAACGCTGCCTCATTTTAGCTCGCAAAGTTTTTTTAAACTCCGTTTATATTACGGGCTCAAGTATCAATAACAGAAAGACAATAAAAAGGCCTTCAGCTTTTTTCTAGTTCGTATTACAACAAAACCATTATTTCAGAGTCTTTGTCTAGCTGCGTAGTTTTTTTTGTGACATGTTTTGATTATGATGGCTTACGTTATATTTTACGTTGAAGTCTATATGCCGTATTATGCTGACGTTTTTACAAATGATAATTAAGTTCTTTTTCAAATTTGTATAAAGGAGGAACGGATAGAAATAATTAAGTCTACCACTTTTCTTGGAATTACTGTGGACTCTAAACTGCAATGGGGTCCACATATTACGACTCTAGCAGGAAGACTAAGTTCAGCTGCGCATGCAGTTAGAAAAATAAGGCAGCTCACTGATGTTGAAACGGCGAGATTAGTTTATTTTAGCTATTTTCACAGCGTAATGTCGTATGGTCTACTGTTGTGGGGCTCCGCTGCTGACATTCAGACTATCTTTGTACTTCAAAAGAGAGCCATACGTGCCATATACAACCTTAGACCACGTGACTCGCTCAAGGAATTATTTAGGGAAATAGATATATTAACTGTGGCGTCTCAATACATCTTTGATTGTATTATGTATGTACGTAAACACTATGATACTTTCCTTAAAAATTCTGACTGCCATAGCCTTAACACCAGAAATAAGCATAAGCTCGCCGTTCCAAGCCTCAGACTTCACAAGACTGTTAAATGTTTTATAGGAATCAGCATAAGAATGTATAATAGGCTGCCACAAAGTTTTATTGACTTGCCCCTGCATAAATTTAAATCAACTGTTAAAAGCTGTTTAATGAAAAAGGGGTATTATAAGATAGAAGATTATTTTACAGATAAAAATTCGTGGCTACTATAATTTGCTCCTCTGCACATACTTATTTTACAATATTTAAAATGTTCTATATTCCTTTTGTTATTATGGCTGTTTAAAAAAGGCTAACTGTTGAGTTTCTTGCGGCACTTCTTCTCAACAGGCCATTCACGTCGAAGTGCTAGTAGGAAAAAAAATATTGACGTGCAAAAGTATTTCATGTAAATCTAATTGCAGAATAAATGATTTCATTTCATTTCATTTCATGATTTCATTTCATTTCATTTCATTCATTTCATTTCATTTCCATCTTCATTGAGTAGTTTGCTATCTTTGGCGAAGTTTAGACCCTTGTCATGTTTGTATATCTTTCATAAATGAAGGCTGTGACCAGATATGAAATGTATTATTTTATAATGGTGATATGGTCATATAAAATTGCATAAATTATTTAAGAAAGAGATTTACTAAGAAAATTTTTATTCTATAAGATGGAGGCCTGAATCTGGTTTTGCGTCTTAAATAGCTTTTTTTGAGGTCAAAGCTAGAGACATCATCATCATACAGAGACATCATCCACACAGAGGGCTCCTGATAATACAATAGACGGGTGCCGTAACTTTAAAATTTCATAAGAGCATTAACTGTCTAAAAATTAATAAATTCAGTGTTGGTGAATCAAATTTGTGTCGTCAAGTGAGCGATAGGCCTTACGGCTACTGAAATATAGGAGTGGTCGCCCCGTCAATTATCCTTAATTGATTGATGCCGCCACTGACAGACGTGATGGGTTTTTTAGGGGATTTCTATCGCAAATACAGTATTACTATGTATTAGTGTCGGCAAAAAGTGAAGCTACTTTCGCCATGGTTGGGACTCGGATGGGTGACCAAAAGTTTGACTTTTATAGAATACACGTTTAAAATTAAAATCGCTTACACCTCTGCCTAGGCACCTCTACCTCTGCAGTGTAATGTTTTCTACACTCTGTCTTTCACACACGCACACACACACACACACACACGCACACGCACACGCACACACACACACACACACACACACACACACACACACACACATACACACACACTATAAAGTACATACATACTTTTATATAGTCATATTAGAAGAGTAAAAAAACTGTCACAGTAAAATATTCGCAAACACGTTTTAGTACGTAACAATACTTGGCATTAAGAATTACTAAGGGATGTTTTATCCTCGGATGGGTTTCCAAAACCTTGTGATCTCGTCAATCTCGTGATCTTTGTGGTCCACGACTTTCTACTCACCACTCCGCATTGTGCTAGCGTGTTCATGACTACTAATAAAAAAAGACTAAGACCATGGTTCGATATCCGACATACGTGCTTCTTAGTTTGAATGGCATACCGTAGGACAAGGTCCAAAAAGCTCTATTGAGTGACGTATGTTCACATCCATACTAATATTATAAATGCGAAAGTAACTCTGTCTGTCTCGCTTTCACGTCGAAACTACTGATCCAATTTAACTGAAATTTGGTGCACAGATAGTCTAGAGTCCTACCTTTTATCCCGATAATCCCATGGGAACGGATGCCATGCAGGTGAATGTTAAAAATATTAAATAACGCCTCCCGGAATTTTTGTTTCTCTGTCTTTTTGTACAGGCTAACGTTTGAAATGGCTAGAGCAATTTTAATGAAATTTTGCATGGTGACACCTTATATCCCTGGTCAAGTTCTTAGATACTTATATTCCGGAAAATTAAAGGGTTCCCGTGGTACAAACAACAAAAAAACGGACGAAGTTACGAACTAACAGCTAGCCTATCATAAAAGTGTAGCATTTACATAAAAGTGTAGTCTTTCATAAAAGTAGACACACAGACACACACAATCACGACTGTTATCCTCTAAGGGTTAGTCAGAGACTAGCCAAAAACACCGCAAAAGCAAAACATTTTAAGTAGAACATGCCTGTAATTGCATGAAAGTGCAATAATATTACTTAACTCGGTAATACATGCAGATTTTTGACTACCGCGGTAATTCCTGCGTTTACCTTACAAAACAAATGAATGAGCGTTTTTTGTATCTAGTACATCTCTGTGAGTTTTGTTTCCAACTTATATGTACTTTCCTTCTTGCCTGAAATAATATTAGGCGTACATGAACTTTATTATTTTAAATAAGAAAGTGTTCCTTCGTTTACTGGTTTTTGTAGAAACTCTGTAAAGAAAAGGTTTTTAATTTGAGATTGTCAAGCAGCGTCATTAAAAATTTATAAATAATTTCTTGTGTTCCAAACATAGTGGCAAGCAAGTTAATCCAAAACATGCCATTCCTAATAATTTTCGTCGACCTTCCGATCTAAACAGATTCAACCTCAATGTGCAGGCAGGTGTAGGTATTCGTTTGACGTCACCGGCCGAGGGTTCCATGTCAATTGTCAATGCGAATATTTTTGGACACTGACTGATACCTGAGCCCTGAATAACGACCCTTCGAGAACAGTTTTTATTTATTGTTTTGAACTTAGAATATAGGTCTGTTATGAATGTGGCTGGCTAGTTGTTTCCCGAGCTCAGAGTAAACAGAACTGGAGTAGCCTTTGTCTAACATTCCCCTCTGCCAAATGCACAAGTGTCGGATGCTTGCACGTTTAATAAAACTAGATGAGCCGCCATTTTGACAGCCATAACATTGTAAACGTTGCGGCGAACAGAGCTCCCGCAAAAATGCCTGCCTGTGCTGTTTTTTGTTGTAAAAATAAATAGAAAACATCGAGTATGCTAAAAGATGGTGTCACTTTTTACTTGTAATTATAATTTTTAAGATTTCATGATTATTTACTTCATTATTTCTTGTTTTAGAATTCTACGATTTCAAATTTCGAACGCTAGTCTCGTGGGGAGTGCGGCTGTGACGTTGTCAAAACGCACACCCCACGTGACTATTTTAAGCGTGTGTGTGCGTGAAATTTAAATTTGTGTGTCGAATTATGCATGTGTGCATTTGTAAAAACGTTGTGCGTTGTGCTGGCTTTGAGTGTAGTGGTAACCTCACCCCCCGCAAGAAATGGCAGAAAAAAATGTTTGAGAAATTGACTAATGGCTACTCTAGTTCTGTTTACTCTGAGTTCCCGAGACATCAACTTATTTTGATATGTTATCTGTAAAATGTGGAGGAAACACTCCACAACCTCTGCACTCCACGAGGGGATACGCGTTACGTTAATAAGAGCACTATGTAAGCCCACCAGTTGAGGCTGATGATTTTTACGCCCTGACCCTTCTTCATGACTCCACTGGTATTAGGTCCTTACCTATGAAATTGGTGTTTTGAATGGAGATTTCGGGGAATTCTGCATTTTCCATACTAAATTTTATTCAGTTTTTATCACAACGACAAATCCAAAGATAATAATATTTGGCATCTATTATTAGACAAGCTTTAGTTACATGTGTAATATCACACTTCATAAAAATTATTTATCGTTTTTAATTGAATGCAAATAAAAGAATGTATTCGGGAGGCACTTAAAAAGAGTTGTCTCCGTGTCCAATTTTAACACAATTAAACTTACAACATATTATCAAAACAAATCAAAAGAGCTCAAAAATATAGTCTATTTTTAGACGAGGTAATAATTTTCTAGGAATACTCTGAATCTTAATAGTTACAGACAAAATAATAAGAGAGAAAAAAAAACACCAATTTCATAGGTAAGGACCCAATATTTCACATCGCCAAAACAATTATTTGTTAACTAATTTCCAATTCTTAACACCTAGCTAATTATTATAACCTATAAAAATTAATCTATCTAAGCCTTTCACAAAAATCTCCTCAATCGATGTGAGATGCCTGCATCCAGCGGCATTTCGAGACCTTGACTAGTAGGTTCATATGTAGTTATGGGGGCTTATCAACAGTTGGGAGATCTCTACGGTCGAGTGGTTTGTACGCCGGAGTCACAGCGTCGGTTTTTGTTTCATACAGGCATTAGTTTGTTCTAAAGTCTTGAATGTTTTATGTAATAATTAGTAAGCTATTGCATAGCTTCTATCGCGGGCCTTGAGCGCGGGGACCGAATCCAGAAATTCCGTAACGAAAAAACCTCACGCTCCCCACTCCGATGCGCAAGGAGGTGTGGCTTGAAGGCCGTGTTTTAAATAAATTCTATCTCTTTTATATTACACGGCTCATTTCTCTCATAAATGCTAAATGCATAGCCATAAATATACTCGCGAAAAAGAAAAAATAAGAGACGATTGGCGTGGCCAGGCGCGGCCTACGAGATGAGTATAAGATCGAGTTGGCCATGCAAATTTTTGGAAGAAATTCAGAAAATGACTGAGTGTAAATTAAAACACGTACCTACTACGAGTATTTATTATTTTTTATTTATTTAATAATAGAAAAAATTGTTTTCTTATCGGTCACCACGCTCAAAAAGTGTAACTTGAATTAATATGAAAGAAAAAGAAATACTGCATGAATAAAATAAATAAATAAAATTATAATTGCATAAGTTGATACAAAATGCTATGCAATTACCGCGGCAGTCCCCGAGTGCCACATGTCTTTTTTTTTTTTTCATATTTTACTTATATTTCACTATAACTGTCTTCAATCTCTTTAAAACACATTCTCTCATACATCAATCACATTATACAACATACAGAGAGAGACACAATTTCTCACACAAATCCGAAATAAACTATGTACTTAAATAAGATGTATAATGTAAATGATTACATATATGTTACCTACATACTATAAGTAACTCATTCCAAGTATTATTATGCATTTTCGAGGAAAGAAGTGCTGATTACCCAAGTATAGGTAACCAACCTTGTTCACTGATCAGATGCTAATTTTTAGTTTTGGTAAGAGTTATAGATGACAAATTAAATAAAAATGTATTCTGAGCCGTGTGGTAGCGGCTCATTAAAAGAATACTACCAACCCATATATTCCCTTGGGTGTTGTAAAAGGCCACTCACAACACCATTGTAATGCTGTATCTTATGTTGGTGATCCATTAAATAAATAAATAAATAAAGGCCTTAGAACTGCACAACCATCCAACAGCTTATAGCGGCGACGGGCTCACCACCTGTCACGCTGAGTGCAGTCGCTGCTCGGTGAAGCGCGGACTGTGGCAATGAATTGCATTTGCGTTGGTTTTCCCTACTCTCCGACTAACCCTTAGGGGACTATAGTCGTGATTATATGCATGTATGTATGTCCACATATGTCCACATATGTATGTATGTTTCTGTCAGTATCCATAACCCGTTATTTAAATGATAGTAAATGAATTATCTTGATTTTTGAATGATATTTATCTGTTGTAGTGTCATGCCATATAAATTGTCCTTACCAATTAAATAAACAACTTAGACTATTTGAGCACTTTATGTAGGTGAGACTTAGCAGCTTGAGGTTTGACGGTTGGCGCGTGCTGCACTCTAGATTGGCGCTACGGAAGACCAGCGCTGTGACCATCCAGGTTGTAGCAAATGCTGAGTGGTGACCATTTGGTTATAATACTTGTATTTATATTTTGTTATTCAATTATTCAGTACCTTTATCTTTCTATTACCTATATTGAATCGAATTACATTGCATTTCATTTTCATTACATTTTGATAGTAAATGAATGTCAGAGCACAGTTATTTTCTCTTTCAACGCTATGTCCCATATGTCGCAGCCATTCGATAACCTATTATTAGAGTCTCTGTCTTCAAACAATCCCGGATTTCGGTCACACTTTTGTCCAAGCTCAATGATAGCGAGAATTCGGGCAAGCTATCGAAGCCCCGGGTCATACGACGGCGCCTCATAAAGGCGTTCGCTAAATTCCGACCTGACATTCAACTGTGGATCGCAAATTGCATTCGTGGTTCTGAATTGGCATTTCAGCTGATACAGAGCAGGGGGTGGTATGGGATCGTGGTGGCTGAACTGTTTATTTCGGACTGTAGAAGATTTTGAGTAAAAAAAAGGTAAAAAAAAAATATAAAATCATTACTTGTGTTCGTCATAGATACGTTATCTGGGCCCTGATCGCGCTAATAAGGAACGTATTTATCACAACCAAAATTTTGAGGAGCTTGGTGGCGCGGTGGTTAGTATGCTTTGGCTTACGATTGAAAACAAAGCTACCTTCGCCATGGTCAAGCCGTGGATGGACCATAACGTTGTGATCTCGAGCTCCTCCGTGCTTTGGAAGCCGTCAAGCCGTTGTTTTTACCGAACAACCCGCATTAGACCAGCGTGGTGGTGTTACGGCCCATACTCCTCATGTGTTTCTCCATTAGGAAAGCCTGTGCTCAGCAGTGGGACGTATATAGGCGGAGGACAAAATTTTGTCGAAACGCTTCACGAGGAGACACGAGGATACGCGAGTGCGAGAGTAAGGAGTGTGGAATAACGTTTTCGACTGAGATTGGGTTATGTTAATTACGTTGTTATGTAACGCGATCAGGGCCCTGGTATCTGAAACTTTATTCATATTGGGTCCTTACCTATGAAATTGGTGTTTATTTCTCTCTTAGTATTTTGTCTGTAACTATTAAGATTCAGAGTAATCCTAAAAAATAATTACTTCGTCTTAAAATAGACTATATTTTTGAGCTCTTTTGATTTGTTTTGATAATTTGTTGTAAGTTTAATTGTGTTAAAATTGGACACGGAGACAACTCTTTTTAAGTGCCTCCCGAATACATCATTTTATTTGCATTCACTTAAAAACGATAAATATTTTTTATGAAGAGTGATATTACACATATTCCTAAAGCTTGTCTAATGATAGATGCCAAATATAATATCTTTGGATTTGTCGTTGTGAAGAAAACTGAAAAAATGTTAGTATGGAAAATACAGAGATCCCCAAAATCTCCATACAAAACACGAATTTCATAGGTATGGACCTAAGATCTACATAACCCAAACTTTTACTATATTTTCTTTATCACAGAGATCTTTAGTATGGTCGAGTAAGCACCTCCTGCGGAGCTTGTTCCGTAGCTCTGTGTGGTCAAGAGCATCTTAAATAACAACATTTTATTGACGAGCTTCGTGGTCGAGTGGTCTGTACGGCGGTCTCAAGGCGCCGCCATCTCGAGAGGTCCTGGGTTCGATTCCCAGTGGAGGCAAGTGTTTGGGTGCTGAATTTTCAGACATTTGTTCTCCAGTCTTGGATGTTCATTATATATGTATAATATTATATATATTCTGAATAATTATGTGTATTTATCTATTAAATATATTTGCCCGTCATCTAGTATACGTAACACAGGCAGCATTTAATTGCTTAAAATAGGACTAGTTGATAGGTGTGAATGTCTGAGGTTAATTATTTATTTTATTTTATTTATTCTACGAGTTTTACATTAACTTAATACAAATTAAAATATAATTAAAATTTATTTTACAAGCTTATAATGAACTGTCGTTACATTAGTAAGTCTATGTTCCGTTCATACGAAAAGACGAACCGCGGGAAGCTGGCGCGCGCTATCCGCACAGAGCTATGAACATTCAAAAATTGATATTTATTTTTGTATGACTGGTATCAGCCTATATACGTCCCACTGTTGGGACAGGCCTTCCTCATGGAGAAACACATGAGGAGTATGGGCCGTAACACCACCACGCTGGCCCAATGCGGGTTGGTGGTTGAAACGGTCACAAATACGACCGGGACCAACGGCTTTACGTGCCTTCCGAAGCACGGTGGAGCTCGAGATCATAATGTCTTGGTCACCCATCCACAGACTAACCATGGCGAAGGTAGCTTTGTTTTCGATCGAAGCCAAAGCGCACTGACCACTACGCCATCTTGTATGATAGTAAAATGTGTGAAATTATCAAAAGTCCTAAAAAATATAGTGAGGTTGTTGATTTATTAAAAATAAAATAAAAAAATACACAGCCCATTCTCTAAATTACTCCAGGTGCGTGAATAGCGTACAAGCTAATCCTACCACTTCGGGGATAGAGGAGTGATGCATCGCTTGTTAGGTAGTTTGTTTTGTTTTTGGTACGAACGCGTACCTGCAGGACTGCGTTAGACAAAAAGTATGGTTGTCTTGTTAAAATAGAGGTATTCGCCCGATATTTCACTCAATATTTAGTGAAAGCTGAGAAGAATTTCTAATATTTTAAATATTACCTCTCACAGGTTGACATCTTAATATAAAAGGTGGTTAAAGGTATCTTCAAAAGAATATTACAAATTACTTCGCCTCATTCATAGGCAATTTAGTAACTTTGATTTTTTTCCACGACATGCAAATTATTAAGATTAATTACTAAGAAATTGCAAAATAAATTGCTTATTAACTAGATAATTATCATTAAAAAAGTAGAAAACGAATAAATTTAATGGTTTTGTAACCCTTAAATTATTTTATTTTACTAAAAAGAGGAATTTTGGCTGAATATCGCAATTTCCAATGCCGTGAGAATTGAGTGGTGAGGTGGCTTCTTTAAAATAAAGGTTGGGGGGTTTTGGCGCCATTCAACTATGGCCGACGTGATTTTTATTTCAATGATTGTAATGGATCTTGTTGCGTAAAATCTGTGTAGTTTTGTGTAATAAGTGTCACTAATGATGAGCAATGTCCTCCACATTGCTTAGCAATGTCCTCATCATTGAAATAAGCTTCTTATGGTGTGGAAAACGATGAGATTTTTATCGTGGTAATTCACCTCATCGAAGTAACGCCGCAGCGTCTACCATCGATTGTTTGACGCCAAACTCTCCCAAGACGTAGTAAAATGCAACTACTGAAGACATTAAAGTACCGAAGGCTTGGGTGTATGGGCTTTGTTCCCTTTGCTTTCCCTACATGGGAGAAAATTACAACAAAAGATTTTTTTTTGACATAAAGTGAGTTTTTGGAAAATTTCGTTTTCTATTTTTTTGGTTGCTGGCTTTTCTGCGACTTGATTATTGCTACCAAAATATATACACCAATTACAGGTTTGATTCTTGTTGTTTTAGTTAGAAGCATCAGGCGAGATCAGTATTCTACGATTGTATTATCAAAACCATCAAAACTCATAGGTACTACATACATTTCATTTCATCACGCTTATTTTACCTAAGGCCTACCCTTTAGGTGTTAAACACCCACATTTCGCCAGATCTGTTAGGTTAGGTTACATGTAACAGGTGGCGATCCTGTTGCCATGCACCGGGCACAATGTGAGGCAAGCGATATTCACAATGAACTGTACATAAGTTTTATTCAAACTCAGTGGTACAGGCGGTGGGATCCAACCCGCGTTTTCCGCGGCCTCTCGAACGAGTAGTGCCCCGTCCGTCCCAACCGCTTTACATAGGGTACAATAGGGTACATAGGGAACTAGGGTACAATAAATTAAAAAAAACTTCTAGAGGGTTCAATTGAAGGCTATATACAAGCTATATACACTAAGCGATTAATATGGAGAAAGCAAAAATGTGTCAGAGGAGATGATAAGGATTACGACACGTACGAATGGCTAACATTTTTCATTTTTTCACCCTCTGAGCGCCATTTTTAATCTCTCGTGACGATTTGATGTACCTTTGTTTTTATGTGCGGTGTGTACTTTTAATGTATCATTTGTTTACGTTGTGTTTCATGGAACATTGGAGCTTTTTAACGTAGTGATTCGTATGCTTGGGCTTTCGATATCGATAACCAAGCTATTTTCGCCATGGTTAGTCCTTGAATGGGCGACCTAAACTTGTGAACTCGAGCACAGATAAATTAAGTAGTATAGATCGCTACCCTTTGGTTTTTACTTCGTCTAAAAGTTATTATTGTTGCTTGACGAACTAAAAACTCATGTATGGGAATAGCATTCTTATCTTAAATGATCTATTTCTCGAGTAGGTTCCGGATACTGTTGCAACTGTGTCTATCCACCAACCCACATTGGGTCAGCGTGGTGATGCCACCGTCCCTACTCCTCATGTGTTTCTCCATTTGGAAGGCCCTTACCCAACAGTGTGACGTCTATAGACTGGTGACAGACTGCTATATTAAATTAAGATCCATTACGCCAATTAGCTCTTCATATTTAAACTCTGTCAGGCCACTCCTCAAACCATTTTTAGTTCTTACATAATTATTAACCGTGACGCGGTACTTTCAGGAGTCAAGTTCGTAACAAAAAGAGCGGGAAACGTTATTAGGTAGGATATTATGAAGTAATTAGGTTGTAGTTTTTTTACGGTCGAGTAATTGCCTGTAATCCTATACTAAGTGACTGGGTGACGCTTGCGCACTTAGTGTTGGCATAATTAATTCATACTAACCAAGCTGGCATTTATTTTAGTGTTAAATAAAAATATGTTTATAAAATCGACCGATAGAATGGAATAGAATAGAAAAATGTTTATTTGGTACCATAATTACTTACTCTAACACATAAAAAAAAAAAAAGATAGTGATAGTGATAGTGATTTTATATTTAGCAGAACACCTACATTCTTTGTTTTTGATTAAAAAATTACTGCATTAAGTTTATTCACAACAAACTAAAACTTTAATACTGTACAGTTAATTCATTTTCATTTCCTTTAATTTCAAGAAACAAACTGCGTATCGACGCATCCGTTCCTATTATTTATTTGACCAAGTTATTTACCAGATCAAGCCTGACAAAGGCTTTTCCCGCCTTCTGTTAGACGCGATAAATGATATTAAAGGCGTAAACAGCCCCTTAGTCCTTTAGTGTTGTACATCAGTGAACTAGTTCTGAATTAGATGTTGCGGGGTGAACGGACATATGGACCGTGTCTCGTAAAACTAGCTACTAGTTTGTGGTAATAATGTTAATTCAAAACAACCTATGAAATTGGTATTTTTTTTCTGTCGTAGCAATTTGTCCCTAACTTTTAAGTTTCAGAACATTCTTATAAAAAAAATTGCCTTTTCTAAAAATAGACCATATATTTGAGCTCGTATTATTTAATTTGATAATTTTTTGTAAGTTAAATGTGTTTAAATTAGACACAAAGACAATTACTTTTAACTGCCTCCCGAATACATCATTTGATTTGCATTAACATAAAAACGATGAATAATTTTTATCAAGCGCGTTCACACACATATTGCTAAAGCTTGTCTAATGATACATGCCAAATATTATTATCTCTGGATTTGTCGTTGTGAAGAAAACTGATAAAATTTTAGTATGTAAAACGCAGACATCCCCAAAATCTCCATACAAAACACCAATTTCATAGGTAAGGACCTAATATATTGAAGTAAGTTTATATAAGACATGAGTGCAGCAGTGTTTATTGCTGTATACCGGATCGAAGAGTTGTGATTTTATATTTTAATAGCTTTTGCCCAAGATTTTGTGCGCGGTCTCAGCCCGATCGGTTTAAATTTGACAAGGTTTTATACAAACTTTCATCCCCTATTTTATTCCCTTGGGGGTAGAGTTAATCAAAATCCCTTTTCATCGGATGCCTACGTTATAACATCTACCTGCATGCTAAATTTCAGCCTGATCCGTCCAGTGGTTTGGACTGAGCGTTGATAGATCACTATGTCAAGCAGTCACCTTTGAGTTATACTATAGATGTCATAGGTAGGCTTAGTAATCTGTGATCCCTGTAGGAGTTGTAAGCAGATGCAATTTTTACAAGTAGGTAATTACATGGAATTTTTTTATGAGACTAGCCTGATGCAAATGTGTTATGTGTGTGTATACTGCCTCTTCGGAGATGAAGATATGTTTTATACACATCTCGTCCTCAGCCTATATACGTCCCACCAGTGCACTGGTAGGCACAGTCCTTCCTCATGGAGAAACACACGAGGAGTATGGACCATAACACCACCACGCAGGCCTAATACGGTATACAATTCTAAATGTTAAATATTAAAAATATTAAAAGATTTTTTTAAATGTTCAATTCCACTTCGAGCTGAACATTTAAAAAAATCTTTTCAAGTTACATACCTACTTTATAAAACCAACGTCATGTTTTATCTTTAAATTAATGTGGTCTAGCTAAGGACAGTGTTAAAAAATGTGGTGTTTAATTTTAAACGCTCTGCCCGCGTGACAGTATTTTTAATAGATCATTTTGCTGTACAAAGGCGAGTCAAATGGCGGTAATAGACATTGTAAAATAGGTTAAAAACTTCACATTTTCTTCCCAAATTCTTTACACTGTAAAAGAGCAATGTATTGATTTTAATTATGTATAAGGAAGTCCCGCTAAAGTAATACGAGAGTTTAGCAATGAGGCAGTACCGCAGTACAGAACTAAATTCATGTCGTACTGAAAAAAATCTCTGAATTTAGATAATTAAATGCTTTTATGTTTTTATGAGGTGTACTAGCCAAGCCACTACGATAAACTTCAAGGTATTTAGGATTGGGATTGGAAATGCCGTTATATACCATATTAACCCTAAAAAAATACGAAAATAGGCACGGGACTTCTGGCCATTTAAATATGGAACATATTCTGAACGTTTTACCAGTAATAAAACAGAAATATAGCTAGGTTCTGAACTAAATGGAGCGTTTTTATAGCAAAACAAAAAGTACACCCCTACGGTTAATCTCATACAGCCCTTCAGATTTAATATTAACTTGTTAGAAATCGTACGAGGGGATGAGAATAAGTAAAGAGCTTTGTTGTGTCTTAGCTTTGTTCTACTAAAAATACTAAACTGTTGTTAATTTTTTCACATCTGACATGTTGAATAGCTTGACCTTTAGCTTGTGGTTGAGGACTACGCGAGGTGAAAACAAAACCTTTAAATCGAGACAACTGGATCCACAAGCTCTTTTACTTCCTTTGTCTCGCTTTAGTGTTACAATTATATTTAGGCCCGATTTTTCAATCCTCAGATAAAATTATCCGCCATTTAAAACTATCACTGTCACTTTCTAAAGTCATGAAAAGAAAAGGAACAGAGCTAACATTTGTCTGACAGATAGTTATATCTGAGGATTGAAAAATCGGGCCTTAAAATTCTAAATAGTAATAACCGGAAACTAATTTATGCGACTATACGTAGTAATGAATTATCCAAAAGTCTAAGCTTACTACATTATGGTTTCATTTAGTATTCTAAACAACCAAATTCTTACGGTTTCTGAGATTCATTATTAACTTCACTAAAAGGTCGTGGAGATTCCTTTTATTCTCATGCCCTTTTCTCAGTTTAATTGAGGGTTGACTACATTACAGCATGCTACGAAAGAACATAATAAAATTTTGGATTATGAATACAATATATAAATTCCTTAGTTTTATGATTGTCCTATAAGGAAGCAATCAGAAAAAACATTTTGTAAATTAAAAATTTAAGACATCTTTTAACCCTACAAAACTGCTCATGAACATGTAATTTGTACAACAATGCGCCTACACCTAAACCAGTCAATATACGTCCTAATAATTAGATCAAAACCTACGTAGCCGTAGGACGAGAGAGTAATAAATCTAATGTGTCAGTCTCACCTTCCGTGTTTGTCCCAACAAACCCCTAGGTGCAACATCAAATAGGATTTACTGAGGAATGTCTCAAATTGAAATCCAATCGGGAATTAAGACGAGTTTTATGTCGGTGACGTGTAGACCTCGCATTAAATGGCAGTTTAATACAGGGAACAGATTTTTTTTCTTTTGAACGTGTTTATGAGCTTATGATACTGCACAGGGCCTAACATCGACCCCTGAAGAACACCCAAGGGAAATATACCACTGCATGCAAAAACTACCACAGTACCTACTTTCACATCATGTGAATTACTCTCATGATTTCTATTTGGCCGTCGTAGACAGTAAAAACCAACTCAACATAGAAACAAAGCATATTCAAAAGGTTTCCTAAAACAAAAGTCTGTGAACATGTGAGTCACAAATTTTAAACCAGCAGTATCTTCTGATTTGTAACCCCTGGCTCGTGCAGGAGTTACAAACATTTCGAAACTTATAAACCGTATTTCATTCCGGTGCGCCTTCACTTTTGTTTGTCAGTTGCCTTCCTCTGAATTACGCGGTATTTTTGAATTCCCGCAAAGTTTCCCGTTGATGAGTCAGCGATTGCTTAAAATGAGAAATGGAAAAATAAAGTTACCTTTTGAACGGTCTGGTTCTTGTGGTTTAATATCGCGTCTACATCACTGGATCCTCATTAACTATGTGTTATTTTATATTAAAACATCAGTTAATTTTCTTATTAGTAATTAAGTCATGAGAATATTGATTATGATTTTAAACGGTCGGTTTTTTGATCCGTGGTCAGGCTGACCAGTACTTTTAAATAAAAACCAATGGCGAAAACGTATGATGTCTTGATATGGCAGCTCGCCAAATTTTTCAAATATTACTATAGTTAAATATTCATAAACAGTAATAACCACAACACGATGCTAGGATTAGTAAAATGGCGGCTGGCGGCACAGCTGATGTACCAATATTGCTTCGAATTTTCATTGCAAAGTAAAGAATGGGTCCAACACTGAAGTCACACATTTTGTCGTTTCCATTGACGCCATTGGTCTAGATTTTAACTATTGAGGTAACTATTGCTACGGATTAAAAAACTCACCATAACATACGTAATTTTTTTGCGTCTTGTTAATAATTGTCTATCTTATGTATTTAAAAACTATCTATCAAATGATAGTGACCGAAAGAGAGATGTTAATATTGCGAATGATAGAAAAGTATAGGACGAAAGGCATGCTGCGCCAACCTAAAATATATCTATCTCTAGCTAAATATCGTTTCACGCACACAATGCACTCCCTAACCTAAAGCCTGCCAGTATTTGAGTGACCCCGCCTTAATACAATTAGCGCCGAATCAGCCACGGGTGACCTGGCACAGGGCTCGGACTAATTAAATTTCGGTCTCCGATATTTACTAGGTATTACTTACCTTAGGTAGCAGCTGGGCAAGATGGCGAAACTATTTGAGTTTGCGCGGTCCTTAGACCACGGCCGTATATCCGTCAGGCGAGATTGGGGTCAAACACAATGTGCTAGAGATTCAATAAATAGGCTATTCAACACTGAAAGATTTTTTCTAATTAGAACACTAGTACACAGTAAATTGGTGGAATTGAAAATGTACTCCTACTCTATGATTAGAAGCAAAGTTCATAGTGGCGTAAATTTGTCCTCGATTTTTCTAGGAGGCGTTATTAAAAATTTTTAACATTCACCCGTATGGCACCCGTTCCTATGGGAATATCGAAATAAAAGGTAGCCTATGTCCTTTCTCAGGCTTTAGACTATCTGTGTACCAAATTTCTGTTCAATTGGTTTAGTGGTTCTAACAGGAAAGCAAGACAGACAGTTTCTTTCGCATTTATAATATTAGTATGGGTACGCATACTCTTACGAATGTAAAAAATCAAAATTTTTGAGTTGCGATATGAATGTCAATTTCTATGGGAAACATGATAAGCGCCCCAAGCGGAAAGTAGTGAAGTCACGTTTCCTAAAGAAATTACATTCATATCGCGACTGAAATGTATGAATTGTTTTACAAGAGAACATACACCTAGGGCTACAGTTCTCAGAACGAGCAAGAAAGTGCAACATATTACGCCACTTTGCCAGAAGGACTAGGCAGAGATGGTAAAGATCCACATTTCGCCTGACCTGCTTTAAGCTCCAGCTTAACAGGGGACTAGCCTGTTGTCACGCACTGGGCACAATGCGAGGCGAGCGATATCAATAATAGATCACAGAACATTTACAAGATAACGCAAGTCTACTGTGACGTCACAGGATTAATTTTGAGACGCGAGATCCCGATTGAAAGATACTGATGCCGCCGATGCCCCTCCGCCAATCATCACACAACGAATCATTATTTTTAGTTTTTGCAGCCATTCGGACGCGTGCAGACTGCAGCAGCGGTCAACCCCGACGTTTTGTGGCGGTTTTCGGACACGCGTAGTACATGCAATTGTATCATCTATATACTATGCTTATGTTATCTATATTGTCACAGGTGGGGATTGAACCAGCACCTCTTGCACAGATAGCGTTACCATTCCTAAGCCAGCCATCGCTGCCCTGTAAACTGAACCAAATAATTTTCTTGCCAAGTAATACATGTTATCTTATCTAATGTGTCAGAATTTCCGCCGTTTATTCAAAATTTCAAACACTTACACCATTATTATGAAGAGGAAATTAATTTTAATTAAATGCTAGTGGTTAGATAAATACTGCTGATGACACCGTGGTCATAGCCGAGACCCTGGAAGACCTTGGCACTATGCTCGATGACCTGTATAAAGCTTCTCAACAAGGGGCCTGAAAATGAACATGGACAAGACAAAGATCTTGTGCGATTCCCATGTTGGCTCCAGTCCTGTTTAGGTTGGAGGTTCTACACTGAAATTTGTTGACCTGGGACAAGTAGTCCGACTAGGTAGGTCCAATTACCAGAAAAAGGTCAATCAACGAATCTAAATCGGCTCGACAGCGTTCGGGAATCTACCGCAGTATCCCAAGACAAAAGTCTTCAATTCGTGCGTGTTGCCAGTGATGACTTACGGTACTGAGACGTGGCCGCTTACAATGGGCCACATAAGTAGGCTCAAGGGCAATGGAGAGGACTATGCTAGGAGTTTCTCTGCGTGATCGAATCAGAAATGAGGAGATACGGAGCAGAACTACGGTCACCGACATAGCCCACAGAATTGTGAACCTTAAGTGGCAGTGGGCAGGGCACATTGCTCGCAGAACTGACGGCCGTTGTTGTGGAAAGGTCCTCGAGTGGCGACAACGTACTGGGAGGCGCAACGTGAGCAGGACCCCAACGAGGTGGACCGACGATCTGGCGAAGGCCGCAGGAAGTCGCTGGATGCGCTGGATGCGAGCGGTGCAGGACCGATCGTTGTGGATCATTGAGGGTGGCCTATCCAGCAGTGGACATCTATATCTGATGGATGGATGGTTAGATGCGATCATAAGTGCTTGCGAATATTCATCGTCAATTCAAGGATATTTTCATTTCTTGATTGATACTATTATTTGGCGAAGGGGGTTTTTGCCCTATCACGGGCATTCGCGACTTGTCATGCGGTAAATGCTGTGCGTAGGAGGCCATTTACCATCAGATGGGCAATATTGTTGAATAAAAACAAAAGTAGGGATTATTATGCCTTCGTCTTGTGATGCTATTCGCCTACTTTGAAATATAGGCCCAAAATCAGTAATTAGGTACCACTTCGGACTCTTTCCACTAATTAAACAAGTTCATTAACCGTATCAAATTCTCATGATTCCATGAAATACGAAATATTATACATTTCATGTTAATTACACTCAGTCCAGACCTATTTTCATTATGAGAGGAATTTCAGAGATAGTCGAATCAACAGTATTTGGAGTGAAATGAAAATGTATCGTAACTCCTGGACCTAGAGTTCATTTTGCCGTAGCTTCAATTCTTGCAGTTTCAAATGCTGAAACAAAAGGCTGTAGTTCACCTGATACCGGACCTGATTCAGAATCTTGAATGTAGGTCACAACGGAATATATTTATTTACATTCATGCAAATGTAAGAAACAGATTGTCTCTCTTTCATTCGTATGAGGATTATATTGCATTGGAAAGGGATAGAACACATACTAATGCATATTGTTAAGAGTTATGCGTTAATTTAGTTCCGTTTGTAACAGGCAACGTTATAAAGGGCAGTAGGTACTCGTACAAGAAATAGCCTTTGGAATCCCCGTCTGTACAGTCAGCTTCATAAAGTACCTGACTGTACTTGTACCACTGGTATAATTAAAACATTAGATAGAAGATAGAATTATACTTTTTTGTGTACACCGATAGAAATTCATACAGTAAATTTCTACAATTAGAACAGTTAGTTTAAGGACTAGTGGCTTCTCGGTGATTCACCCGCGCGGTCCCCGTTCCCATGGGAATATCGGGATAAAAAGTAGCCTGTCCTTTCTCAAGCTCTAGACTATCTGTGTACCAAGTTTCAATCAAATCGGTTCAGCAGTTTTGACGTGAAAACGAGACCGACAGACAGACAAACAGACAGATAGCAGACAGAGTTACATTCGCATTTATTATATTAGTATGGGTATCACCTTGCTTTAAACTGAGCCTGATGCATGGCAACACAGTGGGTGTAATGAGTGTTGTCATCACTAACGCCTGTCATAATAATAATATGAGAAATAAATATACCTATGAAATAAACTTATTTAGTGTGGTTTCATAGGTCGCTGGCTAATGGCGCGCGCGCATATTGGAAATGTATGGCAATCTCACCGGCGCTATTGGTCAGCGCTTGCGGCAAGCGTACCTAATGAAAGTCCCTAAAAGCATCCATGGAGATGAATGTGTCTTTGCACAAATACTGCAGTCGAACCCCAGAGCTCGTCACTCAAAAGTCCGTCATGTCATCACCTATGTTGAGACAACCCACATTATGATATTTTATATCACGAATTTACAATATTCAGCAATTTCTTATAATTAAAATCTGTATAATTTGCATGCCTTTGTGCGAAAAATTTTAAATATGAACGTAAAATTGCGAATGAGGCAAAGTAATTTGTTATTCTCTTTTTAAAATCTTCTTATCTACCTTTCATTTCAAGATGTCAACCTTCAAAAGAATATTTCAAAATATTAATTTTACTAAGCACTATTTATCTCCAAAAGATTCTTTTGAGCTTTGACGAAATATTTTCTGATAAATATTTATGTGAATACCTATAGGGAAATCTGGGATCTTACGAAATAATTCTAAATGCTGAGTAATGTTGTAACACTATATTTCTTCTATTATTACAAATCAATGTTTCAGAACCGTCCACAATTAGTTATATCCGACACACCCTCCTATTTTTACTTTTTTTTCTTTCCACCGTCAACTAGCCATTCGATTTTTCTTTTTTAAAAACTATTCGATTACAGAATCGATATTTCGTAAAAATTAAATTACATTTCAAAATTGTAACACACTGACTCGACACTCGATAAAAATCATTTTTTTGATTCGAAATTATTGAAATGCTAACAGTCGGCCGTCCTGTCTACGGAATGTCCCTATTCCGTCTCCGGCCATTTGAACACTAGTAGGTATGTCCTCATACTATAAGTAAATACTTAACATAAAATTATAGAGGAGAAATAAAATAAACAACAATAAACAAACTATCCATAAGGCCCTCTATATTGTGGTGCCGAAAATTGCTTATTTAAGCATTTTTATCTGTTCATCTAATTTATCATAAGAACCACACTATCACCCCGCCCATGCTCCCGAAGCGGTAGGCAGAGTGTCAACACATTATTATTACTATAACAGAACATAACATAATATAATTTTAATTTTGAACATAACTCCTCAAACTGCTTTGGTAAGATTCAAATTAATTTTAAATAAATCAATATTATTAATAATTGCAACATAACCATTGAAACCAGAAATTTAACTCATACATATTATAAAATTAGGTTAATAAGCTTGTATGATACGAGTAGGTAAATCGAAATAGAGTAGAGGTGCTCGATCTATGGTGCTCGTAGTTGGTTGCACAAAATACTTCACATTTATTTGCAATGTCTTTCCTGAATATACGTCGCGGTGGTATTATTATCTTCGTTGTCCATTGTCTTCGTTTGTCATTATATATACTCTGAAAATGAATTCTAGCATTAGGACTATTAAGTGTATGTTATCATTTTAAAAAAACTATTTACCAGAATAATGATGTAATGGGGAAGAAAGTAAGTATAACTCAAAAGTGTTATCTGTGTGTTTATCAATAGCAGTATTTGACTGAAAATACTACAAGAGCGAGTATTATGATACTGTTTACTAATATAGTTTTGCACGAATAATGCAGCCATTCAAATCAATAATCTATTGCAATGTTGTTGCAATAATCGGAGACGCTGTAAACATAAATACATAATAATCAACATTCATAATGAATAGTACTTGTTTTTACGTTGACGTCCTTCACTATAGTCAGTGAGCATCGCTTGTACATTCAGTATCTTTCCTTGATTTATGGGACTAATTGTACTTCGGTATCCTTCACCAGTAGACGAGGTGCGCACCGCTTGTACTTGAAAGCTTGATATTGCTTGTAAGTGAGCACCGCTTGTGCTTCGGCATCCTTCACCGGATCAGCCAGTGAGCACCGCTTGTACTTCGGTATTATAAGTCCGTGTGTACTTCGGCATCCTTCACTGTCCTGACACCATTAATGGTGAGTACCGCTTGCACTTCGGCATCCTTCACATTCATTATACTTTACTTATGACTTCAATTACCTGTCATTAATTCTTCAATGTCGTCCATTGGGACATAATTCATGCTTTTTCTGAAACATTAGAACCTATAAAGGTGGGAAGGACTGTATAAGGAAGGTTGAGCTGGCTTTGGGTTTGTCTTTTATACAACTAAAGAAGGTTTAGATCTTTATACACGCATGACATTACTAATACAACTATAACATTTAGATAATTGTTATCTATAACTCTAATAACGTTTACATATGGTTAACTAAAGGATAAAATCGTTTTTATAAAAATGCTATCTCTAAACATACGATGCTATTTATTCTTAATTTACACTATCGTCGCCAGAACTATCGTTTTCTCCGTCTGATTCTTTAGAACAGTCGAAAGTTATCCAACTCTTCAATTGGTCTGTTGGATAAATACTTTTATACTTTCTTTTAGCATGACCATCAATACTACAAATTTCGTACCTATCATTGTCTAAGACCGCACTGACTCTAAATGGACCCTTAAACTTTGGACGTAGTTTCTTGCTTTTGCCATCAGCAGGATTATGATGATTTGGTATCATGATAAGGTCACCAACTTTGTAAAATTTTGTTGGAGCTCTATTATTATTAAAGTATGATGTCATATAGTCTCGATTCTTTTCTATGTTTTCCCGAGCTGATTGTCTAATTTCCTGCAGGGAGTATTTCCCATCATTTGCGTTATGAACGTCTATTCGGGTTTCCTCTAACGCATTTATAATGGGTCCCTCACTTTCATTAACCGTGCGAAAACCGAAAACTATTTCCGCTGGTGTTTTGTTAGTACTTTTGTTTTTCGTGTTATTGAGACTCCACTGCACTCGTCCTACGTTCTCATCCCATACACGCTCGTCCATCCCATGACTACTTGCAGCTAAAGACTCTAGTATAGTACGATTGTACCTCTCTATCTGTCCGTTAGCACGTGGTGTCGCAACGGCGTTAAGGACGTGTTTCGTACCGATAGTTATAATAAACTTTTTGAAACTTGCAGAGGTGAAGCTCGTACCGCGATCAGAGATAATTATCTTGGGTATACCGATTATATTAAAAATATCTTTAAGTACGTTTATAGTAGTACTTGATTTAAGGTTTCGTACGGGTTTTACAAATATAAATTTACTGAAACCGTCGATAACCCCTAGAATATATGAATTCCCCCTCTTACTCCTCACAAATGGACCCAGGTGATCCATATGCAAAGTATGAAAAGGAACATCTCCTTTGGGGATTGGGTGCAAGTAACCCGTTGCTTTAGCTGAGGTACCCTTATTATATGCGCAACTGAGACATGATGACACGTATTTGCGGACAAACTTATTCATTTTTGGGAACCAATAATCCTGTTTAATTTTGTCTAGGGTCTTCTCATAAGCAAAGTGACCGTTATCGTCATGATTTAATTGACATATACGCCAACGGGCCCCTCTGGGAACTACCCATTTTAACTGATCTCCTATACGTCTGTAAATTTTGTCATCCTTAACTTTGAAATTTTTAAAAATGTCCTTAACTTCATTTTTATTTTTTTATCCTTTAAATTAAAATTAATTTTATCCTTTTTATCTCTGGATCTGTCATTTGAACTGTCTGTAGCCAATCATTAGTTTCTATTCTCATAATTTCAAACTCTCGACCTTCTGCTAAATCATCTATCCTATCATCCTTAATAGCGTTCCTGCTTAAGGCATCCGCGTGTTTCATTTGTTCGCCAGGACGATATTCGATACTAAAATCATACTCCTGAAGGAGCAGCCACCACCTAGCGATTCTTGGCACTAGGTCTCTTTTGGTTAAGGTAGTCCTTAAGGCATTACAGTCTGTAAATACTTTAAAATGAATGCCTATCAAGTAAACCCTAAACCGTTTCAGCGAACAGACGACGGCAAGGGTCTCCAGCTCGTAAGAATGGAGAAACTCCTCGTCTTTCGTCGTCTGCTTACTAAAATACGCAACCGGTCTGGGTGGTGATTTGTCCTCGGCTCGTTGTAATAATATTCCACCTAAACCTAATTTACTTGCATCGCAGTGGACTTCCGTCTGATAATTTGGGTCATATAATGCAAGTAACGGTCTTTTCGTTAAGCAATCTTTGATTGTTTGAAAAGCCTTTTCCTGATCTTTACCCCATTGCCATGGCACATTGCACTTAGTTAAAACCGTTAGTGGTTTAGCAATACTAGCAAAGTTGGGGATAAATCTTCGGAAAAAGCTTGCCAGTCCAACGAATTGCCTAACCTGGTGAACGGTAGCTGGAGAAGGAAATAAATTTACAGCATCTGTTTTTCTCTGACCCGGTCTTAAGCCATCAGATGATATCTCGAACCCAAGGTACTCCAGAGTATTCTCGAAAAAATGACATTTTTGTAAATTTAAGGTCAACCCAGCCGCACATATCGCCTCCAAAATTTTCTCCAACTTATCAAAGCCGTCTTCGACTGTAGTTGCAGCGGATAAGATATCGTCCATATAAGGCATAGCAAGCTCGTACCTATCTTTCCCTAGGGCTTTATTTATCATATGTTGGAAAACGGCCGGAGCATTAGCCAAGCCAAACGGCATCCGCGTATATTCGTAATGCCCATCGGGCGTCACGAATGCCGTAAGGTGTTTCGAGTTGTCAGCCATTGGAATCTGATAGTAACCAGATTTTAGGTCCAAACTCGAAAAGAATCTTTTGCCACTTAGACGGTCAAGTTGATCTTCGATTACTGGCATTGGATAAGAGTCCTTTACAGTTTTCTTATTCAATGCCCGGTAATCTACACAGAGACGATAATCATTGGTTTTCTTTTTAACAAGCACGATAGGGCTTGAATATGATGAATCTGATTCCTGTATGATTTTATTCTCCAATAGTTCATTAACCAGCCCTCTAACAATTTCGCGTTCCTTATATGACAGGCGATATGGTTTATATGATACCGGACTTTCATCGTGTAGTTTGATATGCATTTCCGAAATATTAGTAATGCCTAATTCACTTGTATCTATAGCAAAACAATCCCTGTATTTATTCAAAAGAATTATTAAGCGATCAATATGATTTTGGCTAATATTTGGTCCTACATTAATCATGTCTAAGTTGATCCCAACTTTACTTTCCGAATCTTTACAGTCTTCTTTAAGCTGTACGTGATTAACCTCAAGTGGTTTTGGTTCATAAGAGTTAAAGCCGTCACATACTGGTAAAAAATGTGCACGAGCTAGTAGTTTATTACATTCTATCATAACATTGCTTCCCGATATATTAATAGCTATTATAGTCCCTACTCCCTGATTCAAACGGTAAACCCCTTGTAATATTATATGTTCATAATTTACTTTGAGAGAGGTACTGCCAGGTATGTAAATATAGCCCGTATCATTTGTATCCGCTCGTATGGACAGGTGTTGCATGCCAATTAATTCGATGGACTCATTTGAGTATATTTTTATTTTATTAATATTTGTTTTTTCAGAATAAAAAACCAGGCTTTTATTCGTTTTGTAAACAATAACTTGAGGCAACTCTGTAAAATTTTGACCAACTAAGACATTTGTATTTAGGTACGTATCGGGTACCACAAAAGCTTTTATTTTTGCTTCTACAAAATCAATATTCACTTTTATCATCGCATAACCTACTGGTTGGATTGTACCAAAAGCAAACCCTTTCATTACTGGCAAGTTGTCACCGTATAATTTAATATTTAATTTACCGACCGTACTTTTAGTGATTATTGTACATTGACTTCCGAAATCAATGAAAGCGATGATGCTAACTCCATTTACTTTAATGACCCTATGATATAAATTTATTGCCTTACCTTGGAGAGTAATTTGTTGAACCTCTTTGTAAGAGTTTGTTAAATATGCTTCATTCCTGTCTGGTATAAAATCGCGCCTACAATGTTCGGCTATATGACCCATACGCTGACATTTTGTGCATTTTTGTAAAACCTTTGGACATTTAGGGACAGTATGACCAATTTCTGAACAGTTAAAGCATTTAACCACCCGTGTAGTATTTTGCTTCGTTGCCTTATCTATAAATTTTGTAGAACTTGTTTTGTTAGAGGTTGAGGTCCTTTTATTATCTATAAAGGGCCGAATATTTTTAACCGAAATACTCCTTAAATAACGTAGTAGCTGACTAGGGCGTTTAAAGTTTGAGCCTTGCGCATTAAGTTGAATATTGTGATCGTAAATCCCATGAATTATGCAGTCTACTGCATCTTTTCCTTTTATCTTACATCTGTTAACTAACTTGGCCTTTTCATAAAAATATTCCTCTAGCGTCTCCTCCCTCTTACTTCGTCTATTTAGCATCTCTGTTAACCTATCTGCATAGTTTCGGTCATCAGGGAAGCATTTTAGGAATTTTCTTTGCCAATCTCTCCAACTTAAATCAAGAGATGTAAGTCCTTCATACCATCTACGTGCTAGGCCCGACAGTTTAGGTAACGCGTGATATATAATTTGTCTCTCCGTCCATCCATATATATTAGCCACTTCGTTAACTTTTCTGAGCCAGGCCTGCGTATTCTGCGTTTTCTGACCAGGGTCAAACTGAGGTATGACATCTTGAGCACCGTTATAAGAACTAGAACCTCTTTTATTTATCGCATCTATGAAATCCCTCATGAGATTCCTAGAAGAGCCGCTACGGCTTCTTGCTCTAGACCGTATCTTTGAAGCATGCCTGTACTTCGAACGAGATCGCCCTGATGACGACAGACTCTCGTTGGATAAAAAGCTGTTAGTGGTGGACGATGTACTTTTTGATGATGAGTCTCGGTGACTCTTTCTGTAGGTTTTTGTATGCCGTCTATTTTGATTTGATCGGCTCGACCTATGACGCCTTCGATTTCCTTTTGATGATGTTTTTCTTAAATACGACCTGCTGCTTCGACTGGCAGAACTACTCGTATCGCTGCTGTCCCCTATTCGCTTACGGCAGCTACGCTTGCTACGTGCAGTAGCGTGTGGAGATCGAGATCTCCGACGCTTTGCTTTATTCGAGAGAGTCATATTATCACTTTTATGTTTTGTAAGTGTAACATTGGGCATAGAAATAGAAACCGCCGGTGTGTATCCACTTTGATCCGAATCTGACATTATGAGTAAAAATATACTATATTATTTAAGAATAGACAATATAAGGATGGATATAGGACGGTAGGGGATAGGTGGAAAGTTTCAAGATTATTATCGATGCCTTCTTCTTCTTCTTCTTCATCGATACGGGCGGTTTCCGCAACTCGACGTCCAATGTGCGCCTGTTTTGCGTCGGAGGGTGAATGCTGGATTACTCCAGCCATCCAAGCTCCGCCAGGAAGTCACCCAGCGCCTTCACGTCGCCGATGGCCTCCCGGAGGGTACCCGGTGTGCCCAGGTACTTAGCCCGGCATTCTGCTACCTCGTCACATTCCACCATGACGTGGGAAGCTGTTTCTTCTGTCGCCATGCACGCCCTGCACAGCGGACTGTCTGTGACACCTATGTTGAAAAGATGTTTGTTAAAAAGGCTGTGTCCTGTTATTGCACCTGTTACAAGGCGCAGTCTACATTTATCCAGCCGCATTAATTCCCTGGATAGGCGTGGCTCAACTCGTGGTAGTGCAAGTCTAGCCTGCCTGCAGTCGTCCAGGTTGTTCCAGTATTCATTGTGTAAGAATAATGTGTGCTGTTGGATTCTACCTTTAAACCAACTCATGGGAATGGGTATGATCGGTTCTGGACCTATGGGTGGCATCGTCGAGCCCCTCCGCGCTAGCTCATCCGCCGCCTCATTACCTCTATCCCCACTGTGGCCCTTGATCCATGCAAGGTTTAAATCGTTATTGTCCCCTACCTTGTTGAGGGTGTCGTGACATTCCTTGATGAGGCTGGAGACTGTCATCTTGCTGCACAGAGTCTGCAAGACCGACCTGCTGTCTGAGAGGATTGTAATGTTGTGTTCTGTGACTCCCCTTGTAAGAATGGCTTTGGCGGCCAGCAGTATGCCGGCACATTCTGCTAGGTATACGGTTGTTGTGTTTCCCAGCGGAGTGGCCAGGTGTATGTTGAGGTCATCAGAGAAGACTCCAGTGCCCGTTCCCGTGCCTGTTTTGGATCCATCTGTGTAGATGATCAATGATCTGTGGTGTATTCCCTCGCCCTCATATTTCGACAAGTGTATCTTGTACTTCTTGTCGAAGATGAAGGCTGGTTCCACCTTGTCGCAGATTGCATCTACCAGTGGAGTGTTAACCCAGGATTGTAGTAGGTTATCAAAGTGCCTTACCTTTTCGAACCTTACCAACTTGAGTTGTTTTAGTCTAAGTGCTGCCTGCGCAGCCTCTTGTTGTATATAGATGTGCAGTGGTGTGATGTTGAGCATCGCTTCCATAGCTGCTGTGGGAGTTGTCCTCATGCAACCTGTAATGGCGCAGCAGACTAGTCTTTGAAAACCTTTCAACTTATTTATGCATGTTGTTAGGTTTGTTCTGGGCCACCAGACTAGTGAGCCGTAGCTTACCATGGGTCTGATGACGGTCATGTAGAGCCATCTGATGATCTTTGGGTTGAGTCCCCAGCGCTTACCTATCATCCTACGGCATTGCCATAAGACGATGCTCGCCGATTTCAGTTTCTGCTCCACATGGCTGTTCCATAGTAGCTTACTGTCTAGTATAACCCCCAGATACTTGACTTCGCTTACCACTCTCAGTGTTGTGCCGAATAGTTTCGGTGGTGCTGGGTCTCCGATGATTCGTTTGTTTGTAAACAGCACCAGTTCCGTCTTAGTGGGGTTGACGGATAAGTCGTGTTTAGCGCACCAGCGCTCCACGTGTTTTAGTGCTGCCTGTAAAGTGTCACATACTAGTTGTGCATAGTTACCCGTCGTTATGATGGTAATGTCGTCTGCATATCCCACTGTAAAGTAGTACCTGCTGTTTAACAGCGTGATGAGGCTGTCGACGACTAGATTCCAGAGGAGAGGGGACAGCACGCCACCTTGAGGGCAGCCTTTTACCACTAGGGCGCCCAGTCCCTCCCCCTCCGGCCTCACCATTCTGTTTTGTAGCATGTTCACTATCCATCCTATGAGCAGGTCCTCCACCCCATGACTCTCCAGGGCCGCTCTGATGCTCGTGAAGCTGGTCCTGTCAAAAGCGCCCTCAATGTCTATGAAGGCTCCAATGCAGGTCTGTTTGTTTTGAAGGGCTGTCTCTATCTTACCTACTACTTGATGTAGAGCCGATTCTGTGCTTCGTCCAGCACTATACGCGTGCTGTTGTGGATGCAGAGGTAACTTGCGGAGGGGGCCGTCTCGGATTTCTCTGTCACAGATCCTTTCTAACGTCTTAAGTAGGAACGACGTTAGACTGATCGGTCTGTACGCTTTGGGATTTGAGTAGTCGGTTTTTCCCGGTTTCGGAATGAACACAACCTTCACTTCCCTCCACGCTTTCGGAATGTATCGTAGTGCGAGACTTGCCTGTAAAATCTGTGTCAGTACCTCTATAATGGTGTCGCCACCCCACTGCAGTAGTGCAGGGAAGATGTTGTCCCGACCGCTTGCCTTGAATGGTGCGAAGCCACTGATAGCCCATTGCACCTTTTGCTGCGTGACTATCCTTATGGCTTTCGCCCAGTCTTCCTGGGACGGAGTTACCGTGTGTTCTTGCCATGTTACCTGATTAGTTTTCCTGCTTCCTGGGAAGTGCGTTTCGATAAGGATGTCGAGGGCCTCACCCGTGGTTCTGGACTTCGAGCCATCGGGTCTGCTAAGACTTCCAACGTTGTTGGCACCTTGCTTGGCCATAATTTTCCTTACCCGGTTAGCCTGTGTACTGCTGCTTATGTCACTACTGAAATTCCGCCAGGTGGCAGTTTTCCAGTACCTGATACGCTTTTTGTATTCAGACTTAACCTTTTTGTAGTAGTCCCAGTCGTTCTCACTGTTTGTGTTCATAGCTCTGTTGAACCTCTTCCTGACTTGTCCCCGGAGCCGTTCCAGCTCGGGTCCCCACCAGTGGTTTTTTCCGGAACCGGAAGTCCTTGGGTACATCAGAGGACAGGAACAATTGAAGCTGTTAATTATGGTATCGCTGAAAGCTGTTACCTTTTGTTCTAGTGAGTGAGCGTCGGTGATTCCCTCCGCGTCACTAGCCTTAAGACCTTCCGCCGTCAGTCGTGCGAAACGTTGTCTGTCAGTTTTCCTTGGGTACCTCCTGGGAACAAGTGCCTTAGTGGTTACCTGCATATCAAACCTTATCCAGCGGTGATCCGAGCATGACGCCTCTTGGGAGACATGCCAGTCGGATATCTGACTCACCGCTGCAGGCGTTGCGAGCGTCAGGTCAATGATCGTCCGACATCTTCTTCCAACGAACGTTGGTTCATTGCCTGTGTTGACTATTTCAAGGTTAGTAGTAAATAGAAATTCAACTAATTGATTACCTCGAGTATTGCTTCTTTCCATGCCCCACAGCGGATGGTGGGCATTGGAGTCGGTGCATACAATCAGCTCCAGTCCCTCGTTTTCACAGAAACGGACAAGCTGCGCCAACTCTTCTGGTGGCGCTAACTCGCCCTCCGGCATGTATGCTGATGCTATGATGACCTCTTGGTTGTCGTTTAGGTTGCGTGTCAGCCTTATGGCAGAGAGGTCTCTGGAACAGAAATCTGTTAGAGGCTGTGTGTGGATGTCATTAGATGTGTAGATACATGCTCTTACGTCGCCAGTGTGGGCACTTACAAGCTTACCTCCTAAATTGGAGAGTCCTCTTATTGTCCCTCCTCTGATCCACGGCTCCTGGATCAGGGCGACCGCTGTGTTGTTGACCTCCAGCCACCTTCTGAGTTGAGCCGTTGCAGCAGTGCTGTGGTGGAGGTTGCACTGGACGAGCCTAGCACTATTGGCGGGGGGGGGGGATATCGATGCCTTATTAACATAATACCATTATGTTACGGGTTGACTGGAAGATATCCCTATTAGAGATAACTCCTCACTTGTATACTTCTGCATTTTATACTGTATTTTTTTTTATTTACAATAAAGAGGTAATTTATATTATATGCAAATTAAAATTTCTGTTACTATTTTTTTTTTTTTTTGCCGAATAAAAGAAAATGTTTAACCTAGATAATTATAATTTTACACCATTTCTTTTTTTTTTTTTTTTTTTTATGTAAAATAATATCTATCAAATCCACCAAATTTCCATTACAATTATAGTTACTTTTAAAAATACATTAATATGTTCTAACATTCACACGTATCAATTAGCCCAATTTATGCATCTTATGCTGTTTGTGTTTTGAAAACTAGATGACGAATACATATACGTAATAGTTATATACATATAAATTTTCATAACACATTCAATTCATATAAAAATATCCTTAACTGGAGAACGAATGCCCGCGCCCATCACGCAAACATTTTGCCCCCGCTGGGAGTCGAACCCATAACCTCTCGAGACGGCGACACCTTAACACCGGTGTAAAAACCGCTCGACCGCGGAGGTCGTCAGATAATGGCAACTTAGAAACAAACTTTTTTTTTACTTAAAACACAATCAAAACAACATTTACTATGGCTGACACAAGATATGTCACCATACATTGTAATCCTGAATTCCATGTAATTTGACAAATTAAAATAGAATATCAGAATCACTATCACCTAATGGCCAATATATTAAAGGCTCGATTTATCGGGTTCAGGCATTGTTTTACAAAAAAAATATGTTTTGCAAATTATTTTTGAATTCAGGATAACCGACAACGATATCTAGCAAAAGTCAATTTATTACTGTTAGTTAATATGAGATGAAAAAAAATTACTCACCCACTTGTAGGCGTGGAACGTAAAGTAGTTTACTTCCGATCCCACTTCTGATTTATAGGGAAATCTGGGATCTTACGAAATAATTCTAAATGCTGAGTAATGTTGTAACACTATATTTCTTCTATTATTACAAATCAATGTTTCAGAACCGTCCACAATTAGTTATATCCGACACACCCTCCTATTTTTACTTTTTTTTCTTTCCACCGTCAACTAGCCATTCGATTTTTCTTTTTTAAAAACTATTCGATTACAGAATCGATATTTCGTAAAAATTAAATTACATTTCAAAATTGTAACACACTGACTCGACACTCGATAAAAATCATTTTTTTTATTCGAAATTATTGAAATGCTAACATACCCTTTTTACCCCTTTTTTAGAGTTTTCTATTATACGACGTGAATACCCTATTTTATAAAATTGACCCTATTCCATCCATAGAGCAATGGGCACTACTCCTGCGATGACCGTGCAAAATTCAAGGGCCAGCGATATGTCGACAGGGTTGGAGACGAATCCTCCCAATAACATTAACCCTCTTTATTGCACAGAAACAAAAATATACAAGATAAAAAGCAGAAGTATACAAGGGAGGACTTATCTCTAATAGCGATATCTTCCAGTCAACCCGTCACAGGTGTGTGAGATCTCGTGTTGCAAGAGAAGCGACACCAGTGTACAAGACAAAACACAAATATATGCAAACATATACCTTACTAAACAAATAAAATTATATATATAATTACTCAATATAGAAACTCAATAGAAATGATATAAATAAATTAAAAATAAATGCACAATAATATGCCTGAACTGAGAAATTTATACAGATGAGAACAAAAAGTCAATAATATAAAATGATAAAATACACTTAAATGCTACGTGCTAATGGTTCCGGTTGGTATCAATCGCAAGAAAATGTTTATAACCCTTTCAATAACCCTTTCTAGATGAGCACGACAGCTCAAACACTGAGGGTTTTCCAAAAACGGTCTACGACAGATGGCAGCACTGTAACGTCGGGTTCATGGGCTGTCAAAACATATACGCGGATCCTCACGCGAATCACCTAGCGGAGGGCAGATTATCATTTTCGATACAATAGGCTAGTTGACCCTTTTTTTATTGGGCCCCAAAGGATCAATTACTGATAGCCATCACCATAAAAAATAATAAAAAAAATTCTGAAGCCTATAACACAATAAATTTATTAATTACGTTTTTGCCTAAATGTCAAAAACGCCTTCGGTCCTGATGGTCTATGAATTATCTGTGCCGTAGAGTCACGATTATTGTAAACAATTCAATACGCATGCGTGACATTGCCGACAGTTATGCTTGATTGGTTGCGACTGGCGTTTGACGGATTTTGACCATGCTTATTAGTTGTTTACTTGAAGCGTTACTCAACAAACACGAACATGGTGGATAGCGTTTTTGGCAGATGAAAAAAAGTAAAAATAAAACATTTAAATTGAATTTCTACAGCAATCCCTTTGTCACGGTTCTAAAACCGATTTACACTGTTTTCGAAACTTACGTCGATTTTTGATATAAAGTCCAAAAAACATAGCATCACATAAACAGAAACCTCTAATTGAACATTCTCAACTAATATAAACTAATTACTTGCTTTTAAATACAAATATAAACACAAACATTGTTATTGTGATTAACTTATTTTTCATCTGTCTACTAATGACAGCTAATGTATCGGTAACGCTGGTACTTTTGAATCTTGTGATTTCTCAAATGATGGCTGGACCGATTTCAATGAAATTTTGCATAGTGATTTCTTACGAGTATATCTCTCGTCAACTTCCTAGATACTTTTTATTCCAGAAAATGGCATAGGTAAAAAACCACAGTAACCGCAGACGAAGTCGCAGGCAACAGGTAGTTGACAATACAATCGTAATGGCGACACTTAGTTCCGATTTTGGCCACCCTCAGATAATGTGACACTGTAAAGTTAATTTCCAAGTCTTATAAGTACCCAAAAGTTAACCTTAAGATGTCATTTAAGTATTTAATTAATCTTCTTTTTTTCAGGTAAGTGCTTCATTAAGGCCCCTAAATCGGTAAGTAAGTCTTATTAGGCAGGGCTCCGCATCGAATAATGGAAAATGGATTAAATTGTAAAGAAAATAAAGCATAGTTTTCCGTGCTCATGAAACCATCGGTTACTAGCAGCATAGTTAAAATAATAACGCAGTGTTTTTGAAATGAAAATGACAAAGATAATGTTTTATCCACTGCACAGTCTCATCCTGTACATATCTTATTTACACACTGAGCGATGTTGGAAGTATAACCTATCGCTACTGGGTGGTGGTTACTTTGTACTAATGGGGTTTCATAAGGTTCAAAATAAAACCAAAGAAATAGAAATTGTTTAAGGTTTGCATTCGTAATCCATCCCCATTCGTATAGTCAACCTAAAACTTTCTTTACAACTTTTAACAAAAACTTCCATCTAAATTGATTTTTGCTAAGATTCATTATGAATGTTGATATTGACAAGATTGGTGAACCATAATTCAATCAGTAATCCAAATTTATGCAACGTACTCTTTACTCTTGTTTCAAAACAATATATAATAATTTCTACTAAAATAATAGTTTATTTGTTAAAAATCACAAAGAACTAAAATCTGGTTATATGCAAAAATAGACCTTGTGGTTGTGTGACATGCCAACGACGTTCACTCTAAAGGTGGTAAAGGAATTTTATGGTCTACTATACATAACTGCTGCACAGTTAATTAAATAAGGCACCCACTGTACCGAAGTGACAATCGCGCTAACTTAAGGCGAAAGGTAAGGCAAATGACTTTGAGCGTTTGGCGTAATCGAAATTGAGCGACAGCGACATCTATTGAAAACTTGAGGTGCGTCGCAAAGCACATTGCACCGTATTGCATAGATGACGGCTAGTGTTTATCACAGAGTAATTTCATCGACAGAGAAAACTAAAGATTTGAAATAAATTGAAATGTACAATTGATAGTTCGTAAATGAAATAACCTGATAGTAATGGGATCCAAAATCAAATCAAGTTTTCTCGATTGATTTCCAACTCTATGTTTTGTGTAAGAATTGAGTTCATTATCTATACATAAATTATTTTGTGGTAGTCTGATGTGCTCTTATCTGTACCAAAATTACAGCCGTACAGCCAGAACCAGAAGAACATGTATAATTTCACGCGATTCTTTTTTGTCTTTTAGATACTGTATCTTGCTGATCTGTCTCTGAAATGTGTTTTCTTTTTAAAGAATTTTAGTGTATTTTTTTTTGTATTATCATAACTGTAATTGTTTGTGCAAGTAGGATCAGAACTGAAAAAATGAACATTATATTATGTTTTGTCCGAAATTAATTTTATTTTTTGTTAATAAAAACAATATTTTCTGATAAAAATCGTAATTAATATGGCATTTAAAGTTTAATTTTCATAATTTAATAATGGAAAAGGACGTAGGAATAAATTTTTGAAATCGCGAGAACTATCGATCGGACAGTCAGAATCAAATAATTCAAAAGTTATAAAAAGGTATAAAAAACCAGTCTTGAACATACTTATAGTTATTTATTTTGATAACGATTAATATAAATAAGCAAATAAAGAGCGTTTTGTACTCGTAACGGTGAAATTTTAATTAAATTAAATAACATTCACTGGCTAAACTATATTAATTAATGTATTATTATTATTATTTCTATGCATAATGATAGATTTACGCCTACAGTGGAATCCACACATACTGACCTTGTCAGAAAGACATAGATCTCCTGCCTTTGCTGTAAAAAAATCAGACTCTTGTCTGACGTTGAAACGGCAAGACTTGTCTACATAAGTTATTTTCATAGTGTGTTGTCGTATGACTTGTTGCTGTGGGGGTCAGCAGCTGATTTTTAGAATATGAAAAGCTGGTCGAGCCATTTATAAATTTAAGCCTCGAGACTCACTCAGAGAGTTACTCAAGGAAATTGATATATAACTGTTTCCTCCCCTATGAAAATATTATATACGTTTATAAACATAACCACACATTAAAGAAAAACTAATGAATGCCTTAATTTAAATACAAGAAGCAAAAACAATCTTGTTGTGCCTGTGCATTTATGGGGAAATGTATTCAATTTTATAATAAAATCCCACCAAATATAACAGTACTGCCTTTTCACAAATTTAAGCCTTATATTAAAAAACAATAATGAAAAAAGGGTTATTATAAAATCCAAGATAATCTGGAGAATTAAATGGCGTGGAAATAGTTATTTGCTATCGTTCGTCATCATAGAGGCATGTTATTTTGATGGAGTAATGGAAATATGTAAAACATTTAATACTGACAATAATTATATGATTGGCTATTTTAAAAAAGTGGCTACCCTCGGAATCCGGCCGCTTGTATCCACACAGTCAATGCTCTGTGGTTGTACTTGCTACAAGCGGTCGCGGTAATTAACCTTAATTTAGAATGTCATCAACAACCTCTACTCGTCCACTGCTGGACATAGATCTCCCCTAATGCACGCCTATAATAAATAAACACCTAAAATAAATGTACTTTTTATTTAATTATATATTTTTTAAATTTATAAATTGTTAAATATTGACGATTTAAGTGCCAGGTTTGGCCTATGAAATAAAGTAATATTAGTTTGTTTGTTTGATTATCAGATTATTATTTAAAAATGTTTAGCTATCGAAAACTGTTAATCGGCAATCCGGCCGGCGGGCGATCGGGTCTAGTCGGTGACAATCGCGTTAATTCGTTTTTGCATTCACGACATTAGCATTAGTAAGCGCGGCGTAAAACAACGTAGTCGCTTTATTTCATATATTAGCAGCAGAACGCAACTCTATAAATTCGCGCAATAAGTAAAATTTAGCATTAATTATTTTTAACAGCTATTATTAATTTCATTATTGGCAAATTCACTATAAGCAATTATTTAAATCTATTTAGGTTTTCTGTACATTGTAATGATTATGTGTGAAACTTTAACTATATCTTGTTCATAAAATAAATAAATAAAATAATTTATGATTGCAAAAGCTAATTAATCCAACACTAATCAGAACTGAATTGATAAAAATACTTTTTGAAAATAACTTTACAAAACCACGTTACAAAATTTAATCGTGGTGCGCATTTTTCAGTCATTTGCCTATTGATATAATTATTTATCATATTAAGAAAATTTTCGAAAATTCTTTTAACCAATATATTTATTTTCCCCTTTTTTGGCCACTATTAAAAAGTGTTTTTTTATATAAAGGATTTATTTAACCCTTTTGTATTTTTTTATATATTTTATTTAATATTGTATTGTCACCGGAAGCAAGCTTGAATGTAAAATTTCAACTCAATCGGATGTCGGGAAGTGGTCGAAAATCGACGCCAGATTTGATCTCCACGGACAAGAAAGCAAGCTAAGAAAAACGTGGTAAAAATGTATCATCATTCTTTGTTTATTTTAAAATCTAAATTATGTGACAATTTCACGTCTAAAGAAAACATTAGGTAAACCCATTTCTATTAATAAAACAGTCATTCCTGCGTAGTCTCTGTATCGGCCACTACTCTGTGCATTTTAGTACTGAGAAGTAATTTTTGGTAGCTCGATTGTTGTTGCACACAAATCTGTAGGTACAATTATCTACATTATGACGGGGATAGGCAAGGTAATTAAAGAGGGTGATACTTACTCTAGAGTATTATCAATATTTTGCTCTCGCCAAATAAGATGTTGAAAGTTTATTAATTAATCGTTGCTTAGCAACGATGTCATTTCTTTGCAAAAGCGCCTACGAAATTTTGCCAGCAAATGTACAATTATGCAACTATAATATTTTAGTAGGCGCTACAGGAAAATACGTTGCAATTAATAAATTTGTGCTCTTTTCTAAAAAAACTCACCGTCGGAGACTAGGTATTAATGTAACGGATATGTAAACTGAGTTTGATAATAAACAGAAACGTCGTTAAAAGAAATAAGTGTAAAAGAAATTTTGATAGATTATGATATATTGAAAAATTTTGAATGCTCTCCATATGTTGCTATAAATAATTACTAGTATTTTGGACCGTCACGAACAAGTTTATGATATATGTCATAACATCAATTAATCTGATCATCCCTTGTGCTGTATTTTTGCCAGACTACTGTACCAAAAACACCTCATTATGAATATTTGCCTATCCCTTCGCCTTAAATGTAACTTCCAATACAAAGTTCCGGTAACTTAGTTACACCAATTACTTGCAGGCTTCATTCGGTTAACTTCTCTATTGTTTCGCGCCTGCGCTGTGCTTATCTTTTTAAATTTTCAAGATCTCTTTTACAAGTTCGCGAGATTGAGTTGAACTTCGGAAAAGGGTAACGCGTTTGTTTTTTTATTCAACTCGATTGTGAAAGGCGTAGACTATTATGTAAATAGTACCTACTTACGATTAGATACTACCTACCTAATTTTTCAACAGAGATCCCACAGATATACAATCATCATGTCTCCTAGCCGTTTTCGGCCACAGCGACTGTTTATAGGCCAACCGATACTTAAGGGCGTTGATTTATTGCCCTACGACGGTGTGCTCGAATGTGACTAACATACCCAATTTTAGCAGAAAAAGTTCTCCCGCATTTGGGGCATGTCAGAACACCGTTTTCTTTGTAATAGTTAATGGCCGCAGGTCTGGCCTTTATATCGTCCCTCTTTTGGTCTAAGTCTGCGTGACGAACAGACTCGAATTCGCCAACATGTGCATTTATGAGGCGCCTCCATTCTGGACGCTGCGCTGCTTTTATTTCCCACTGTGATGGTTCTATCTGGCATCGCTTCATATGTCTATTCAGAACATCCTTGTATCTCAGGTATTACCTACCCTGTCTTCGCCTACCATTTTGAAGTTCCGAGAAGAGAATACGCTTGGACATTCTGTCGTCCGACATGCGTGACACGTGTCCGACCCAACGTAATTGGCGCCTCATGAGGTATGCCTCGATACCGGCGAGGTTTGCACGCCGTAGAACATCCGTATTTCGGACTCTGTCCGGTCATCAAACGTTCATAATGTCCCGGAGGCATTTTATATGAAACCTGTCGAGTGCGCGAATATGTTTCCGGTATGGGTCCCATGTTTCAGACGAATACAGGATATTAGGCAGCACAACAGCCATGTAGACGCTGACTTTGGTTTTCAGTTTAAGATCACGCGATTTAAATACTTTAGATCGCAGCTTACCATAAGCTGCAGCAGCTGCACCTATTCTTGCATTGATCTCAGCATCTAGGTCGCACTTAGATGCACAGATATACAATGACATAGATGACGCAAGTATAACGTTTTGTATTGAACCCAAGCGTGTCAACTTTTTAACGTTCACCGTGACGTCACGGCCGTAATTTTGAGCACGGCACGGCATTTTGGGCACGTTGAACACGGTGGGTTTAGTAAATATATTGGATCCTTACCTATGAAATTGGTGTTTTTTTTCTCTCTTAGTATTTTGTCTGTAAGTATTAAGATTCAGAGTATTCCTAAAAAATAATTACCTCGTCTAAAAATAGACTGTATTTTTGAGCTCTTTTGATTTGTTTTGATAATTTGTTGTAAGTTTAATTGTGTTAAAATTGGACACGGAGACAACTCTTTTAGGTGCATCCCGCATACATCATTTTATTTGCATTCACTTAAAAACGATAAACAATTTTTATGAAGTGTGATATTACACATATTACTAAAGCTTGTCTAATGATAGATGCCAAATGTCTTTGGGTTTGTCGTTGTGAGAGGAAACTGAAAAAAAATTAATATGGAAAATGCAGAATTTCCCAAAATCTCCATACAAAACACCAATTTCATAGGTAAGGACCTAATAGTAAAATGGCTGCGGCTGGCGGCACAGCTGATGTATATTGCTTCGAGTTTTCATCGCAAATTTAACAATTTGTCAAGTTGACGTCATACATTTTGCTTTTCCATTGACGCTATTGGTCTAGATTTTAACTATTACCTACTACTGATCAAAAAACCCTAATAAAATTGTTTGATAAACGTGAAGTAATAAAAACTTTTTCATATTTTCTCCCCGCTCACCCCCGGACCGTTGTCACAGTGAATTATGGAGTTCCACCACAATCTCTTCCCTATATCAGTCACAAATCGGCACATCTATTATAGATGGCCGGGGTCAATGGACCGCCCATTCCGCAAAAAACGTTATGGTTTAGTTTGTTTTCAACTAGCCGTTGCCCGTGACTTCGTCCGCGGTTACTATGGGTTTTAACTATCCCACGGGAAACCTTTAATTTTCCGGAATAAAAAAGAATCTAGGATGTTGACCAGGGACATAAGGTAATAAAGTATCACCTATTCCAACATAGTAAACAATCTAAAAGAATTTAACAAAACATAAACTTATAACTATTATTTTGTATATTATATTATATATCATATATATGTGAAAACACATCAATTACGTCATAAAAATTGTGTATAAATAAAAAACCATTTGACATAATAAAAACAAATATCCATATATATCTCTATAAGATTAAACCAGCAAATCTGTTATAAATGCAAATATAAACACAAATTTAATAAAAACCATATTTTTAATAATGAAATAAAAACACTCTGTTTAAGTATGAGCGTAGTCCATAACGCTCTACTTAAAGTAGCTTAATGAAGAGCTAAAACATTAATTAAAAAAAATACATATAGTCGGACGGCTTGTGAATATACAATGAACTACCCACCCAAGTACTTAATAGGGCTAATCTTTATTATTATTTATAAAATAAAAGGCAATATTAGGTGACAAAATGTGTATATTTAAAAATGAACCTTAGAATATATATATCGCCTGCGAGAAATCATAATAGCGCGATTCAGGTGTGTCGCAATTTACACTCAAACTCAAACTCAATGTCATTTAATCAAATTGGTATCATCAAATACACTTTTGACAAGTCAAAACAAAATCAATTTTAAATAAGTATCCTAAAATTGACAATACCACAACTTTTTTTTCGGCCTGTTCACTACCGGGAGGCCTTGTCTAGAGAAGATACAGGCAAGAAACTCTGCAAGGGTTCCATCTTCCCTTTACATCAATATGTTCTACAACCTAATAAAATTTACGTGTATTATATAATACTCTTACACCCAGCTGCAGAAACGAACTTTAAAATTTAATGTCAGCATTATCTCTAATGCTCCATTAAATTTATTTATTGAAGTGTCAAAAGGACACCTTAGCGTAGTTTTACGTTGCACAAAACGACATTAGCACCCTATCAATGCTAAAGAGACATTAGCTAGAACTGTTTTGTGTGACAACCTTAACTTTAATGAACTTTAAAGTTTTAATGTCTCATTAACAAATGTCGTCCTTAAAAAATCTTTATGCAACTGAGTGTTAGTCACAAATGTCAAAATTGAATTGGAAGGAAAATGCTCCAAAAGCGACGTATCAATATATACACACAATATACACAATATATACACACTTTTTATACTATGATAGTTAACAGCGCCATCTAGTGGCGGACGCACGAACTAAACATTCTATACAAAAAAGTTACCTATACGGCTTGTATGAAACGAGTCAGACCCGTCAAAACGCATCGCGCGCTTAAACAACACGATGATGCGATTCACGCACCCGAAAATGTGTGTACACACATTTTAGAGGTGACAATCTTTAGTTCCTTTTAATAAGAAACATTTGCTGTCAAAAGCCAAAGACTGGAGTCGACTCGCAGATTTTGTCCCATATGTTTATTTACTTACTTAATAAAATTAAAAATACAACAGCGACAGGTTATCTTACTTATCGTCTGGGAATCATGTACCCTGTCTTCGACTAAAATACACGAACTTATATCATCCTCGGATGATAAGTTCTTGATTTTCAATGAGGAGCTCGATGGCATAGTGGCTAGTAGTAGCTCTTTGGATATCGAAAACAAAGCTACCTTCGAGATGGTCAGGCCTTTGATGGGTGACCAAAACTTTTTCATCTCGAACTCAAAGCGCGTTAAGTCTATTTTTGTATTTTTGGAGATAGCGGTGGGATCGATCCGGCGACCTCTTGCACGAGAAGTGCCGTCTGTCCCAACTCGGCTATCACTACCTCAATACAATAACAAGCAGAAGCAACTGATGTGTATAAACGGTAACGTCCCAAAAAAACCGTTATATTCTCCATGATAAATTGTAATAACACAATACACCAATACAATCTTTCCACAAGTGTACACAATAGATAAAAATGGAATGTTTCGTCCGGAAAATCCGTCGTTACATTCGTCCGGCCATAACCATCCGTTCAGGACACGTTTACATTGAATGTTGTGAGTGCGGATTAAATAAATTGGGTTTGTTAGTTGTAGGGAAATAGACTGCGGCTCTATCATAAAAATACAAAAAAATTATATACTATAATATAAAAAACGCGTCCAAAAAGGGGTTATCACTTTATCACCCACATTTCCCCATTTTTTTTATTTGGCCTGATAGAAAGCGAAAACGCAAACCCAAATAATGTCTGTCCTCTCCACAGATATATATTTGCATAGATGACGCAAGTACATATACTGCGTGTGTCGAAAAACCCAGACAGTACGTCGGGATTGGCCGCTACTAACGAGTCTACACGCGTACGAATGGCTGAAAAACTAAAAAATGCATGGTTGTGGGATAATTGGCGGAGAGACATCAGTGACATAGGTATTTTTCAATCAATTTGGATCTAGTAGACGTTAAAAAGTTGACACGCTTGGTTTCAATACAAATCATTAGTCTTCCATTATCTATAAGTAGTATAAATTTAGAAATCAGTTTATTTTGTCTTTTAGCTGTATCTTGTGAAAAATAGACACAAACATGATTTCTGCGAATGCGAATGTGTTATAACAAAGTTATATAACGTTACATAATCTGGACGCAGCTTTATACATATTCAACGGGACTTTAGTAATTTGTTCTACGAATAATGCCGTGCCTGCGTATTGCATTACACTCTTAAACTACAGCGAACTTAGTAAACCAATATTAAATAACACGTACACTTCTAAAGCTCCAAGTTTCAAGTTTCAGAAATATCGAATCGAAACAATGCTCTAGAAAATTGTTTGATCAAATAGTTTCCGAACGATTAAGCTGTTGAAACATGTCGGTGCTCCGCTCTTGGAGAAAGTTTAATATTATTGGAAAGCTGAAGTATGATTTAAAGAGGTTGGGTTTATTATGTACTCAGAGATTGCAAGGCTGTCAATAAATATATTAATATTTATTGACATTTTTTATACGACAAACCTCCTGATAGTAGAAAGACAGATGGTATCTAAGATCGATTATTAACCGTTTCATAAAAGTTTACTTTTTAAGTAAAACATGTCTGTTACTGCATTTAAACTGCAATTATATTATTTACCTTTGTGACGAGGTGGATGCCGATGTAAATAAAACCGGAGATGTTCACATAATGTATATATATTTATAAATAAGCTTAAGGCACACTGGAACAATTATTGAAAAGGTAAATTTCACAAATCACTGAACATAAAAACTTAACATTAAAACGCAGAGCTACTTACAAAAGTGCCTGAGAAAGTTATTAAGGTCCTTTGGAAATTTACTGTACGAATCTTTAGAAATTCACTTAGGCGTAGGTATAAACATTTATATTTAATATATTTAATAGTACTTATTATACAATATTAATAATTAGCTTTAAAATTGAAGACTAAACGATAACAAGCAGACCGATGGTTAGTTTGAAAATAAAAACAAAGAGAAAATGGCCAGACAAGAGCGCAATAACCACAAATAGTCGCTAATACTGATATAGCGCCTTGTTACACCTAATGCCTGCAGATTTTTGACTACCGCGGTAATACCTACCTGCGTTTTTTATGTAAAGAGGGGGCAAACGGGCAGACGGCACACCTGATGGTAAGGGATGACCGCCGCCCAGAGACATCTACAACGCCGGAGTTGCAGATGCGTTGCTGACCCTTAAGGAGGGAATACACTCACTTTTTATATACCTTAGAGGTATATTACGCATATATTATAACGTGCGTAGAGAAAAAGTCTGTTGCCGTGCACCGCACTAATAATTGCGCTTAGTTTTGTTTAATTTGCTTTGTTTTGACGACCTCCTTGATCGAGTGGCCTGTACGCCGTTCTCAAGGCGTCGCCATCTCGAGAGGTTCTGGGTTCGATCCCCGGTGGGGGCAAATGTTTGGGTGTGGAATTTAGGCATTTGTTCTCCAGTCTTGGATGTTTATATATATTTATATAGGTATATTCAGGATATTTATCTGTACCTATTTATCTATTAAATATATTTATCCGTCATCTAGTATCCGTACCAAAAGCAGCATTAGTTGCTTAAAGTTGATAGGTGTGAATGTCCGAAGATATTTATTTATTTAAATTTTGCTCACTGTTAACCGGATTGAACTGGTCATTCAACGATAGTGGCTTTATCGTAACTCCTGGGCTGTGTGTTCACACCTCTGTCTACCACTTCAGGGAAAGAAACGTGATGATATGTTTTTTTTTTGTTTTTTTTTATTTGGAACTTTTTTTATTTGCCTTTGATACGATTTGTCCAATAATTCCTTTCAGCTATGTAAGATATGATTATTTATTTTATCATAATAAATAACGCAAAAGCATCACAAACCCGCGTCCGAATGTCAAGGACCTTACAAATATTTATGTATCTGTCCAATCTAGCTATCTAGTTATCTCTGAAGGTCCCGCCGAGTTTTCCGCCATCTTCTTTATCGAGAGCCGAGTCGAGCGAGAGTTGGCGCGAACTAATTAAACTTTAGTTCTGATCTCTCTGACGTGTTTATTTGAAGATTTGTAATTACCTCTCAGGCAGTTGTTTTTGTATTTATCTACAAGGTAGGTTTTACACAACAAAAAAAAATTTAAAACCCCGATCAAAATAAATAAAAAATTGTTGTCTAGTCGGAGGTCCGCTAAGTACCTTGGTATCCCCCTGTAGAGAGGTCCACCGACTAGACAACGATTTTTTGTTTTCATGTCGTATACAACCTTTGATTTGATAGCTCACTCGGGTATATTTGTAAAGATCAGACTTTTCATTGTCACTTTCATTCCTCGTATCTAAACCGATTTCCATAAAACTTGTATCGTGATCTTTAAGTTGTGAACTTTTATTTGATACCCAACACGGGCAGATTTGTAGACATACGATTTTTTATTCTTAAAGGGTTGATTTATATTAAATGGAGATACGTCAAATTGTCCGTCAAATAACTCAATATTGATAGACTAGGAAGTTACATAATGCAAACAGTGAAACAATTTTATAAATATTACATGCACTGTTGGCAGTATGCTTGTTTGTGAACAAGTTAATTAAAAGCCAAAACGAAAACAAACAGAATTGAAAGTTACCTATTTCAACCAGCAATAGGTAAGACCCTCCAATAAGGCTGAAAGTAAAAACAGTTGTTTGAACCGGCTAGTCTGATTCTGTTGGGATCCTGCCAAATTGAAATGGCACCAATGCGGTTTACAATAATTATGCTATAGGTTTACATAGTATAGTATTCCTTCTGATCGGCTGTATTCTTTGGCCTTGCGTAGGGTTGTGGCATCGCTCTGCATCCTCTACCGTTACTACTATGGGGAGTGTTCAGAAGAATTGTTTGGAATAATCCCTGCCGCTGTATTTCGCAATCGCACACCGCGAAGTCTAAGTCATCCCCATACTTTGGATGGTTGGCTGTGCAGAATCTTGAGATACCATTAAACTGTTGAACCAGTTGTCGCCAGCGGTATTTCCAGCCCGTTACGTCATTCAAATATGCAAGAAAAGAGCGTACAACTTTCTAAAGGGACGACAACGCATTTGTGACCCGTCCGGTGCAAATGTTCATAGGCGACGGTATTCACTTTCCATCAGGTGAACCGTCTGCTCGATTACCCCCTATTAATATAAAAAAAAACCAAAGGTACGTTCAGTGTTTCCGTTTCCTGGAGAGGGCGATTTCAGGTTATGTTTTACCAAGGCCGTTGAAAGCTTAAAGCACAGGTGGTGTCGGTAAGAGTCCGACATAACCCCGGCCGGCCGACGGGTATCCAATGAGGGATTCACCTCCTCCTCCCGCATCGGGAGGAGGAGGTGAATAGTGAGTGAGGGAGGTGAGGTAAAGATCCTCCTTCTGAGGATCTAAAAAAGGAAGTTCACCTGGGCCTACCACTTCGGGAATAGAGGCGTGATGATGGGTATGCTATGTTAAAGTTACTCTTTTGCTAACCCAATTCAACATGCCGGTACATGTCAAAGGGCTCGCCCTTGCCTGCTGTTGAACATATCAGATGAAATAAATTTAACAGCTCTGCCCAACCTTTCCGGGATTCTGACGTCATGACATTTAGTTCTATTTTATTTTCGCCCCTCATAAGTGTAACTATAATTGCATAATTCATGATTAAACGAATGGTGATTTGTTTGCCCTAAATATTTCGAAAAGGAGGTACTACACCTGATGCTATTGGACACAGAACTATTAAAATTTAAGGTACTTACTTGTAAAATAAAGATCTTTATTTTCTCACAAAAACTAGTTAGCGCTGGAGGACAGCGGTTAGTGGAACAATGACGTCGGATATTTGCCTTTTTTATTTTAACTTTGGAAAGAACGTGGCCTCTTTGTACGCTTTGACGAACCCGGTTGACGAAAAAATTTACCTTACATAAAAATACTAAAATTGTGACTGGCAAACTACGGTAAATTTAATAAAATGAATACCGCGAACACCGGTTTTCGCAAACAATAGATGTTTCTTTTCCATCTCGTTTTGTGGCCGTTGACTAGTTAATACTCGTACAGCGATTCCAAATCAAAAGCTATTAGAAATTTTGTCTGAATGATTGGACCAGCAATACTGTACTAGACATAATAGACATCCAGCACCTTCCCGAGACATTTTCAAGATCGTCGGTTCACCGCATAAACTCCCAGCACATAGCAAAACGAATTGGATTTTCCCATATATCCCTCTAGACACAAATCTATATCCCCGAAAGCTACCTTCGCCATACGCAGAGGTACATTAAATACTCACACTTCTCCAGTCATCCTCAGCCTGTATACGTCTCACTGCTGGCCTTCCTCATAGAGAAACACATGAGGAGTATGGGCCGTAACACCACCACACTGGCCCAATGCGGGTTGGTGGGTAGAACCAGTCACAATAGCGACCGAGACCAACGGCTTAACGCGCCTTCCGAAGCCAGGAGGAGATAACAAAGTTTTGATGACCCATCCACGGCCTGACCATGGCCAAGCCAAAGCATCCTAACCACTACGCCAATGAGCTCCTTATATAAGCATATAATTATTATATAATTTTAGACATTAAGTAATATTATTACTTTTTTTTCACACTGGTATCTCTTCCCTATCAACACTAAATCTCATGCACACACCCGTGAAGGTTTAACTGGCAGAGAGCTCAGAGATAAGTCCTCTCTTGCATACTGTTTATTTTAACTTGTATTATTATTTTTTCTGGTGCGATAAGGGTTAGTCAGAGATTAGGCAAAAGCACCGCAAAAGCAGTTCACTGCCATAGTCCGCGCTTCACCAAGCAGTGACTGCACTCAGCGTGAGCTCGACGTCGCTGCTAAAAGCTATTGGATGGTGCAGCTCTTAGTCCATTAGTTGTTTTATAGAATAAAGAAACATAAAATATAAAACATAGTATTACCTTATTTATTATAATAAATCGCCGTGGAAATGCTGTCATGGCGTCTCTATCTCGGAGACAGCTTGCCGATATAAGAGCTATCGGTTATTAACTACATAGGGTTGTCACCGCTCACATTTAATTAATTTACGTAAATCACTTTTTATGGTAACCATTCGGCGATTTAGGGCGAATTAGACCAAATTTCCTCCACGGGGTTACGGATACCAATAAATTCTTAAATTTGGTCAAATTCGCTCTAATGGCGGAGTCCCGCGTACACGGCCAATTTTTGACGTATAGCGACGTATAGCGGTCCGCGGGGGAATTTCATTAAAAAATATTCAAAATTTAAACGACTCCTACGCCTAATAATTGTCGTATTTATTTAGAAATGGAGCTGGCTGTCTGTATGGTTCTAATTTCATATCGAACCTACGTGTAGAATAAAAAATGCGAAAAAAGACAAATTGACTTTGACATATTCAGTCAATGACAGTTCGGGCTAAGGTTCGGGCAAATATACGACAAAAGGAATGAGAGCTGTCAAAATTACTCTGCCGCGTTAGAGGTTCGAAATTTGGTCGAATTCACCCTTAGTTTTTATGATATCGAATTCTTTTGTAAGCAACGTTCTGGGGTTCTAGTCCAATAAACTTTTATTTTTTTCAATGTTTGAAGGGCTGTGCCTACTATCCAGCAATAGAACGTATTTAGATAGATGATGTAACTGTATGCTGCTCTAAAGAAGCCGGCACTTCGCAGGCCACCTAATCTCTCCTGAAGAGATTAAAACCCCCCTGGCCATCGATGACTACGTGATCAGCGTTAGAATTGGGAATGTGCTATAAATATATAGGAGCAGTCACAATAGATCTGCTCAGGTTGCAGTGACGTTTAGACACACGCAAGAGCATACCTTTTTTTAACAAACAAAACGTTTTGTTCTTCATTAGGAAAATTACAGTGTTTGAATAAGTATTTTCTTACCATTACTTTCGAGTCATTCTTTACTCTCCTGTTTTTTTTATTCAAAGTATGATAATTTTTCCTTCTTTCAATTTCTTCCGTCATTTACCAATTGCATTCTCTTCTCTTCTCATGGTATACCTCTCATACTCAATGACGACCAAGTCGAGTGGTCTGTACGCTGGTCTCAAGGCGTCGCCATCTCGAGAGGTTCTGGGTTCGATCCCTGGTAGGGGCAAATGTTTGTGAGAGGAATACAGGCATTTGGATGTATGTATGGCATGCCTTCTGAGTATTTGTATGTATTTATCTATTAATTATATTTATCCGTCATCCAGTGTCCGTAACATAAGCAGCATTAGTTGCTTAAAATGGGGCTAGTTTATAGGTGTAAATGTCTGAAGATATTTATATTTGATAAAAGGGTGTGAAAAATACATCAATATAACAACTTATAACCCATCACGCCTCTATTCCGAAGACGTGGCTATCTCTTGGTACATCGACAACCCTGCATGACACAGTTTCCCAACATCGAGAGGCTCTAGTTGGAGCGCTGCCCGAGGCGTCGCGCTCTTACTTCGGCGTATATAGGCCGATACCGGTCTTATACAGAGTGATTTACCTGTGTTACAGCTTAGATTGTAAGCGCGGTGCAATAAGCCACTTGTTTAGGCACTTGTATCATTATAATCATTATGAACATTCGTACATCGTCTTATACAGAATGGTTGAATTGTGCAATCAGCGAGAGGGTTGCAGTTATCATAATATACATGCATACAATCACGTGTCTTTCCCCGAAAGGTAGGCAGAGGTGGACCCACATTTCCCGACATGTTCCCATGTTCCCATGAGCAGTGCCGTCTTTCCAAATTCGATTAATTGGATACTGACTGGACAGAAACCATATTAATTATGAGTAGTATTCCTTATAACGTCGTATACAGAATGGTTTACCAATGTTACGAGACCTGGCGGTTAGCAAGCGCGGTGCAGTCAGACAGTGCCATTCAATCTCAATTACACAATGCAGGCGGGGCGTCTAGTTGAATTTCGAGGAGTTATTGAAGTTATTGATCAACAAAAACCACAGACTCGCCCCCAGTTACTATGTAGATTTAATATTAGGCAAAATGAAAATTTTATTGTATTGTATATCATAAGACTATACTCTTTATAATGTATTATACCTTAGTGCTCTGTGAGACGTATAAGGCCTCGTATATAGCTGTGGTCATATGCCTAGTGGCTACGCTTTGACGCGGTTACTACAGATCTAGTGTATTATACATCAATGCCTCAGCCCTTTAAAGGGCGTAATGATATATTATTTTATTATGGGAGGTATTTATTGGTCAACAGATTAATTATTTGGTCAGCAGAATAATTATCTTGGCAGCAAGTTAATTATTTTGGTAGCAAAATAATAAGTTGAGTTGCAAAATAATTATTAGGGCAGCAATATATATGTTACCGTAATTATAAAATCTAGGAAAAGGATCAATGAATGGATGAAGGATCAATGAATGACCAAGAATCAATTCGTAGGAAATATATTCTATAGATATTAGGTTAAGGTTATTTTTTATGACCGATATAAACAATATTTGTGCCATGAAAGCATATATTAAACAATTTGACAGCAGAGAAAACATTTGAGTTGTGTTCGACTGTAGTACATATTCGTTAGATACTTCAGTAAAATTTGATTCAAGCAAACATTGATGTTTTGTGACAAGAGGTAATAAGGTACATTGTAATCTCGCCAGCAGCTATAGAACGGGAGTGCATGCAGCCTCTTCAGACAATAAAACCGCCAATTCCCGCCACATCCTCTGAGCCAGTTTACCTCCGGGAAATAATGTGAATGATAATTTCAAATCGCTAGTGCGGGGACAATGTTATTTCTTTGTAACGACGGAATACGATAAGGTGTCAATGTGCACATAACTTAAAGATCAACAATCCCTGTTTATTTTGCGTGTGTCAATTACACGGAGTTACTAACGTTTCACAGCACGCGCGCATACGTCAAAATGTGTGGACTCTCGCCGACGCTGTTGGGCAGCGCTGGCGCCAGCGTACCTATGAAACGTCCCTACTTATGGCACAGTTTGACAACGTACACTCAGATCCCACTAGGAATTATAAGCACATGTATTTTTCTTTCAAGTACCACCAGTATTCTAGGAGACAATCGCCTCTTGCCATAAAGTGGATAATCTATACATTAATAAAACTGTAGAGGTCGAATGTCTGTACATTGCAAAAAAAATCCTTAAAACCAAGTCAGGGGGTTGTAAAAAGAGGAAAAATATTAGGTCCATACGTATGAAATTGGTGTTTTGTATGGAGATTTTGGGGAATTCTGCATTTTCCATACTAAAATTTATTCAGTTTTCTTTACAACGACAAATCCAAAGATAATAATATTTTGCATCTATCATTAGACAAGCTTTAGTAATATGTGTAATATCACACTTCATAAAAATTATTTATCTTTTTTAAGGGAATGCAAATAAAATGATGTATTCGGGAGGCACTTAAAAAGAGTTGTCTCCGTGTCCAATTTTAACACAATTAAACTTACAACAAATTATCAAAACAAATCAAAAGAGCTCAAAAATATAGTCTATTTCTAGACGAGGTAATTATTTTTTAGGAATTCTCTGAATCTTAATAGTTGCAGACAAAATATTAAGAGAGAAAAAAAACACCAATTTCATAGGTAAGGGCAAAAAAAATATATTTTTATTTTTTGATTCTCTTCTGTTTGTATGGACTAATCTCTAAAATGGCTGGACAATTTTCAATGAAATTTTGCATGGTGATACCTCATATCCCTGGTCAATTTGGATACTTTTTACTCCAGACAATTAAAGGGTTCCCGAGGGATAGTTAAAAAACTATAGTAACAGCAGACGAAGTCGCGGGCAACAGCTAGTTCACAATAAAAAATACAACCTCGAGCCTGTCAAAGGAGATCTTTGCTATCGCTGCGCTTCCGTACATACTCCAGCTCTCAAAGTTTTTCAATTGCTTTATTAACAAAAGCTCTTTTATCGATTATCAGTTCATCCCACCCTTACTTCGTAGCTATATGAGCTACCTTACAAAGAAATTCAAATGATTTGCTGTCCTTATCTACCTATTGAACAGTACCTATTCAAGAATTGTCTGAATCGATGTGGTCAAAGGCGACAATTTGATTTATGGTGTAAGAAAAGCCTTCTAGGGTTCCTTATAACTTGTCATAAGAAGTTTAAATTGTTGAGGTGTGAATTTTTATTCTTTGACTTGGTAGGTATTTTCAATTTCCCAATTTATGTTGAATTAAATTAATTACACTTATATATTTTATATACAAAAATATATATTTGTGATTGGAGTCTTCTTGTGCAGGCGCCCGACAATGGAACAACATATGTATAGTAAGTCTCAATCCAAGTTGCCGAAAGGTAAACCAAAAAGCCGACTTACCGAATTTTTTGTTCAATAATCACACTTTTTACATGGACATTGGCATGTAAATATAATTAACGGTATTAATTGTTGTCCCTTTCAATTGATTTCAATTACCTATGCTAAAGGGGCATTAGATTTACATGGATTTACATAGAAACAATTTTTTTTTACGCACGCACTATGCCTATCAGGCGGCCATTACTTTTTTTCTCCCTTTATTATTCGGGTCTTCCGTGCGTTGTCGTATACGCTCGGAGACATATAGTTGGCGCGAAATTTAAACAGGAAGGAAAACACTTTAGGTTCAAGGGAATTGATATGGATGATGTGTGATGATCATACACAAACCATTTTAAAGATGAAACATTACCTTTGTTTTGTTTACCTTTTTGGCAACTTGGATTGAGATGTACTATAAGGATGACAATGCAAGTTTGCGATACTCTAATAATTAATTATTAAGATTTACCGGGTGTACGGGTACGTGTATGTGTACGAGTACGAGTACGTGTACGTGTACGTGTACGGGTACGTGTATGTGTACGAGTACGAGTACGTGTACGGGTACGTGTATGTGTACGAGTACGTGTACGTGTATGTGTACGAGTACGTGTACGGGTACGTGTATGTGTACGAGTACGTGTATGTGTATGTGTACGTGTACGAGTACGTGTACGGGTACGTGTATGTGTACGAGTACGTGTACGGGTGCGTGTATGTGTACGTGTACGAGTACGGATACGTGTATGTGTACGTGTACGAGTACGTGTATGGGTACGTGTATGTGTACGAGTACGTGTATGTGTACGAGTACGTGTATGTGTACGTGTATGTGTACGTGTATGTGTACGTGTACGAGTACGTGTACGTGTACATGTATGTGTACGAGTACGTGTACGGGTACGTGTATGTATACGAGTACGTGTATGTGTACGTGTATGTGTACGTGTACGAGTACGTGTACGTGTATGTGTACGAGTACGTGTACGGGTGCGTGTATGTGTACGTGTACTAGTACGCGAACGGGTACGTGTATGTGTATGTGTCTTTTTCACGTGCAATGCAATGTCACCTTTCTCCCTTCCTCTTCAGTAAGTATTAGTGTGTTACTCGTATATAAAAGTAAAATTTTAAGCAGGCTACGGAACCGTCATCGCGTATAAGGCCGCGCTCAGTTGAATTCATTTTCGTACGAATTTCGTTCGTACGTACAATGTACGAACACGTATGAACAATACCGATCTAAGTAGTACTATGGAAGCGCTCAGACTGCCTACGAATTAGACGTACCTATAATTCCATAGTATATTGTTCGGACGTGTACGCACGAGCGAAATTCGCACGAAACCGCGATCAAACTGAGCGCGCCCTAAGAATCTCTTGTTCAGTTTATTGACCTACTGATAGACCAATCTCTGGAGACATTAGAGAAATGTCATTGATATATCTTTTACAATAAATATATGAGAATAATGGAACGCCTGTTATTATCACAGATTGGGGATAGTGTAGAATCGACACGGATTATGTTTTTTGTAGGTGAAGAAGGAATGAAAAACATAGAATAGGCTAGTTGACCCGTTTTTTATTGGGCCCCAAATGATTTAATACTGTTAGGCATCACTATAAAAAATATTAAAAAAAAAATTACCGTCTTTATCACAATAATTTTTATTGTGATAAAGAAATATTATCAAGGGATTGCTGTAGAAATGCAATTCAAACATGCTTAATTTTTACTTTTTTCTACATCTGTCAAAAACGCCTTCGGTTATGATGGTCTATATTATGATTTGTGCCGTAAAGTCACGATTTTGGTAAACAATTCAATACGCGTGCGTGACACAGGCTGACACAGCCGACGGATATGCCTGATTGGTTGCGATTGGCATTTGACGGATATTGACCATGCGTAATAATTGTTTACATGACGCTTTACTTCACTAATTTCACGCACATGGTGGATAGCGTGATGGAGCTGAGGTAACTCAGGGATCTTTAACCCTATGGGATCTTTAATGCTCCCCCTTCCCAATTCATCTCTCCCTGCAAGCACCCAAAAGGTCCTGGATGAACGTTATGATGCTGGCTGGGCCGCACTTAGAATCCACCTAACATATCATCACGCCTCTTTGCAGCGTGGTGGTGTTACGGCCCATACTCCTCATGTGTTTCTCCATGAGGAAGGCCTGTGCCCAGAAGTGGGGGGTATACAGGCTGAGGTCTATTGTATGTATGTGTGTTAGCAACAACCAGAACTAAATTTGGTCACTAATCCAGACTCCATCATTGACAAAAGTAGCTTCGTTTTTAATCAGTAACGACCTACTGTATCACTCACCAAGAAAGTAATAACCAATACCTATCTAATATCCAATCTACTTATTTTCCGCTCCAGCGCCGAAAAGGCAATACATTCTTCGCCAATCAATAGGCGGGTATTGCTCCAAAGACAGTGTTACCACCCTAAACATTTGTCAGCGTCCCGTCTACTCTATCCTTAATTTGGGAAGGTTGGTGACATTGATTTATTTGTGTAAATAGGTATCGTGATGGATTTACTACTGAAGGTATATTAAGCCGTTATGTTCAAAAGGTGAGATAAAAACTCTTAGAAAGGTGAGTTCATTACTGCATAGTACGTCTCATTCCAAGTTGCCAAAAAGGTAAACAAAAAAGCCGACTTACCTTTGGCATTTGCACGTAAATATTAACGGCAACAATTGTTGTCCGTTTCAATTGATTTCAATTACCTACAGTCATCACAAAACATTTTAGAGATGAAACATTACCTTTGTTTTGTTTACCTTTTTGGCAACTTGGATTGAGACATACTATAATAACAAATATCAATTTAAATCTATAGGCCCTGGGAGGAGCAGCGTCGGTAGGTATCACACAAGATGGTATTTTAATGATCACGCTTTAATATGAAGTTAACATGATTGGTTATCGGTATCACTTCCATTTGCATTTGTTTTTGACATTTGGTGTGATTTCAAAGCGTACCTATGAATCCCTACCCCCCTAATCATGACATTGACATTTTTTTTTTGTCTGTTAAATCGAAAAAGGTTTCGATGCAACGGTTGGTCCCGTCTCGTGTCTTGTGCGTATCGGTTTCTATATTAATAATAGGTCTTTACCGATGCAATTGCCGTTTTTTTCTGTCTTAGTATTTTGTCTGTAACTAATAAGTTTCAGAATATTCAGAAATAATTACCTCCTCTAAAAAAAGACCATATTTTTGAGCTCTTTTGATCTGTTTTGGTCATTTGCTGTAAGTTTAAATACGCTAAAATTAGAAACGAAAACAACTCTTTTTAAGTGCCTCCCGAATACATCATTTGATTTGCATTCACTTAAAAACGATAAATAATTTTTATGAAGAGAGTTATCACACATATTGCTAAGGCTTGTCTAATGATACATGCCAAAAATTATTATCCCTGGATTTGTAGTTGTGAAGAAATCTGAAAAAATGTTAGTATGGAAAAGGCATACTTCCCTAAAATCTCCATATAAAAAAACGGCAATTTCATAGGTAAAGACCTATTATTAAAGTTCTCTTTTGTTATTCCGTGGCTACGTACTTTGTTGGCCAGTGATGATGTCCTTGTGAAATGAGCTTCTCCTTAAGGGAAAGTATGTGTCCCGTGTGAACAAACTGGCGATGTTTGCGATTTCCAAAGAAATTGGTAATATAAGTAGTAAATTGTCTTCGTTATCTAAGTATTTCAATTCGAATTAAGCGTCGACAATTGCATAATATGGTAACGAGGCGAACGCCTCTAAAATGTTTCTGGGACGTTATTGAAAACTTGGAATCTATTTGCGTGAATATTGATGAGTCCCAATCTTAATTCGAATTTAACGACTCTGTTATAGCCAGTATTGCTGTTTGATGAGTCAAAGAAATTGCGGCAGACTGGTTGGAATCATTTGAGTTTGTCACGTGGGAGATTTCGGAGATAAAATAAAAGCCGGAGATGTCGTCACTTGATATATTATGTATATTTAAAAACTTAAGGCACAAATAGTGCCTTCGTAAAATTATTTGAAACGAACAGTTATTGTTTATTAACAATATGTATAAGTTATTAATTTTTGTGACTAAATTTTTATTATTATATTATATTTATTATTATATTTTTATAATTATTTACTTCGAGCCAACCGCTCCAGACGCTGACTCTGATAGGAATTAAATGGAGACCAAAAACAATGAAAAAAAGAGACAGAAGGTTAGTTTTAAAACAGAAACAAAGAAAAAAAGGCCAGAGAAAAGGGCGGAATAACAGAAAAGAGTCGCTAAATACAGCTACAGCGCCTCTTTACAAGCTTTAACTATTAAATTTTAAAATAATATCTTGCAATAAAAACCATACTTAAATATCTAATGTACAAGTAGCTAATCTACTCGTTCATCGAGGAACTGGCTATCCAGTTCCATCAAGTGAGATGAAGGCCACGAGCTTGCCTGTCGAATGAAAAAAAAATTTACACTTAGATATGATGTTTTTTTTCTTTATTTATTCTTTATGGTACTGACGACCTCCGTGGCCGAGTGGTCTGTACGCCGGTCGTCGCCAGGCAGCCAGGCGTCGCCATCTCGAGAGGTCCTGGGTTCGATCCCCAGGGGAGGCAAGTGTTTGGGTGATGAATTTTCAGACATTTGTTCTCCAGTCTTGGATGTTCATATAATATGTATTATATTATGTATATCTCAATAATTATATGTATTTATCTATTGAATATTTGTCCGTCATCTAGTATCCATAACACAAGCAGCATTTAGTTGCTTAAAATGGGACTAGTTGATAGGTGTGAACGTCTGAGGATATTTATTTGTTTATTTATTTATACATCTTATAATAATTAACAAAGAAAAATGTACAAAACATTTGCACAATGGACGGCCTTATCGCTAAGAACGATATCTACCAGATAACTTTAGGATGGCGAGGAAATATGTAATTGAAAGAGGATGGTTTGGATGATATTACACAGCATGGAGCCCGATGTAAGACATGTCATAGTCAGAGCGATCTTTTTCTTAACATATTACAAGCAAGCTCTTGGCCTTGGTGGAAGCGAGCTTCACCTGTATTCCTCAACAACTGAGGAACTGGCTATCACACCTTTAATTGCCGGAACACAAAAATGCTTTATAACATATAATAGTTTTTATGGCAGCTGATTTAGGTAAGGTAGCTAGCCAGGCGGGGTTAGGATCCCTACCACCAACCAAACTGAGAAGAAACCCCTGCCCTTGTGGGGAATCGAACCCTGGACTTCCCGATCAACCCCCGGTGGTGTCAACCTCTAGACCAGAGAGGCGGTAAAAAGATAATTATACGATAAAAGATATTTACTTGAGTTCTATGCAAGTAAGTTGGCACTGGTGGAGATCAAACCATCGACCTTTGTCTTTGTGTTGAACTTTTTATATTTATCTTGACGAAGATAAAATAGTCTTAAGACAATTTACTCTTGTTTATCAATTTCCCTGTCGTTATGCGCTTCGTAATAACTAGTTACTTAACATTAGTAAGTAGGTACATAATTCACGCTTAAATTTACTCTGTGACAAGGTACTAAAAGCATATACATTTTAATGCACTCAGCGACTAGGTCACATTGTATTAGATGGAAGTTGCCCGTAAATAAAACAGGCCTCCGGGGTGTTTCTTGTGGGAATCGCCTGAGTATCTATGTAACTAAATCCTTAGAAATACATTATTTTCGTATGAAAAATGGGTTTTGACGCGGATCATTATTTTCGCAAATAGTTATCGCGAAAAATTTGGTCACTTTATCTGAACGTCATTTTCGCAATTGGTCTAAAGCGAAGTGGTTCGTACACTTTGGCTTTCGATATTAAAAACAACAAATTTCACCGTGGTCAGGCCATGGATGGGTGACTATAACTTTGTTATCTCGAGTTCCTCCGTGCATCTGAAGGCAATGAACACCAACACTGGGGCTGCTTACCTAAGTTATTATATTAGGTCCTTACCTATGAAATTGGTGTTTTGTATGAAGATTTTGGGGATGTCTGCATTTGACATACTAAAATTTTATCAGTTTTCTTCACAACGACAAATCCAGAGATAATAATATTTGGCATGTATCATTAGATAAGCTTTAGCAATATGTGTGTGAACACGCTTGATAAAAATTATTCATCGTTTTTATGTTAATGCAAATCAAATGATGTATTCGGGAGGCAGTTAAAAATAATTGTCTTTGTGTCTAATTTTAACACAATTAAACTTACAAAAAATTATCAAATTAAATAATTCGAGCTCAAATATATGGTCTATTTTTAGATGACGCAATAATTTTATAAGAATATTCTGAAACTTAATAGTTACGGACAAATTGCTAAGACAGAATAAAAACACCAATTTCATAGGTAAGGACCCAATATTACCATGCACAGAACTGATAAGAAGGAATAATAATGGAATTCTGAAAAGAGAAGCTCGGTGGCGTAGTAGTTAGTACGCTTTGGCTTACGATATCGAAAACAAAGCTTCCTTCGCCATGGTCAGGCCTTGGATGGGTGACCAAAACTTTCTAATCTCAAATTCCTCCGTGCATCGGAAGGCACGTTAAACCGTGGTCACGGTCGCTATTGCAACCGTTTCTACCCACCAACCCGAATTGGGCCAGGGTGGTGTTACGGCCCATACTCCTCATGTGTTTCTCCATGAGGAAGGCCTGTGCCCAGCAGTGGGACGTATATACGCTGAGGACGATTTTGAAAATGCTAGCTTGTGCATAGCAATAGTCACCCTCTATGTCATCGAGACCTAAAACATAATAATTTGTGTATTAACACGACCTACATACGTGTAAAGATATATTGCTGTGTTATTTTCGGAATAATCTGCACTGAAGAGTGATTTTAACTCACTGTGACGCTATGGGGTTTTATTATACCCCATGATAAATTCAACTCGCACCCAATTCACACGCTTGATTCCGTCGGACATATTGGGATGAGAGTTCGTATTCCGTTCTATTGACAGAAACAGTTATCTGCCTGACAGGTTTATATGTCCACCCGTCGTCGAAGAGGACTTTGCTTGAAATATTTGCTATTGCTTCAACTTTGACATTTTGAGCAGATATTATTTTCTCTTGTGTTTCTATCATATTATATTACATGGACTAATGCGACTAATGGACTTCGAACTGCACAACGTCCAATACCTTATGGGAGCGACGGGCTCACCACCTGTCACGCTGAGCACATGCACGTTCACTGCTTGGTGAAGAGCGAGCTATGGCATTGGACTTTCGCGGTGATTTTGCCTTGTCTCTAACTAACTCTTAGGGGATAATATTCGTGATGATATGTATGTATGTATGAATATTACATGTTAGGCTACGATAAACGATCAGGCGTTCAAAATTGCCCAAAATAATAGGTTAAATAATAACCTATGAAATTACGGTTTTTTTCTCTTAGTATTTTGTCTGTAACTATTAAGAATATTCTTATAAAATAATTATCTCCTCTAAAAATAGACCATATTTTTGAGCTCTTTTGATTTGTTCTGATAATTTGTTGTAAGTTTAATTGTGTTAAAATTAGAAACGAAAACAACTCTTTAAGTGCCTCCCGAATACATCATTTGATTTGTATTCACTTAAAAACGATAAAAAAATTTTATCAAGAGTATATATCACACATATTGCTAAAGCTTGTCTTATGATACATGCCAAAAACTATTATCTCTGGATTTGTCGTTGTGAAGAAATCTGAAAAAAAAATTGAATGGAAAATGCAGACTTCCCCAAAATCTCCATACAAAACGGCAATTCCATAGGTAAACATCTATTATTGGGTTGCCAACATGGGCTCCTCCAAGAGAGGCGTAAAGGCACCCAATGAGATTATGTCGAGGTGACTATTCCTCTGTTCTCTGTTCCACAAATACACTTCTCTACTAACCGTTAAGTGGAATTGTATCAGTTACTGTGCTTAATAAAGAAATATCGACTTAAGTAAAATAAGTGAGCGTTCCCTTCTTCAGACAATGCCCATTTGTCTTCCTAAACGAATGCAACGTAATAATTCTTTCAAGTTTCAAAAATCCTTAATTCCAGCTAACTGACTGATCCGCCAGTCCTTAGACTCATCAATATTCATTTGGAATAATTATTCGCTGACGTCACTCGATTAATTATTCGGGAAGACAGTCAGAAATGAGAGATTTGGTGCTCCTATATATTTTGGGAGTTCGAGCAGCATACAAAGACTTAAAATCTTATCAGAATTAGCATAGCAGCTCGTGTGGAATACATTGGTAGGCTAAGTAAAAAGAATATTACAAAGCAATGGTAGTCGAGATGGAGAAGGCGGTTCTACGAGTAAACATTAAAAAAATTGCGGATTCGATGCCACCACTGAGTTTGAATAAAACTTAGGTACAGCTGATTGTGAATCTCGCTTGCCTCATAATATGATCGGTGCATGGCAACAGGCTTGCCACCAATTACATAGGGAATTAGACAGCTGCCTACCCCTTCGGAGATAGAGGCGTGATGATATTTACAAGCTTTTATTTAACTTGCAATGTATGCACGTTCGGGTGAAATCTTGCAACTCAATTTTTTTATTTTTTTTTATTTATATTATGTATGTATGTAGGCACGGCCAGAATACCAGCGCTGTATCAGCTTCGCCTGATGCAGCATATGCTGAGGTCGGGTCCTAGTTGACCTTATATGTGATTGTTTGTGTATTTTGCGTCTTGCTTGTGCCTGTGGTCAATAAATGTTTTTCTTTCTTCTTTCTTTCTTTCTTTTGTAGCTGAAATTTTACTTGCATGTGTAAATCGAATGACAATGCAATATTATTATGACTCAGAGCTAATCTGATGATGGAGTAGAAGGTGGCCATAGGATCTCAGTAACTACACGAGACAATGACATCAAGTTTGAGCTCCTGTGAAACGTCTTAACGAGTACTTTGCTTAACACAATTTTTTTTTAAATCACATGTAACACGCTTTTATTTTGCAAAGTAATTAAAGCTTGTTTTTTTATATAGTACAAACATGACATAGAAAAACTAGATATAAATAACACACTCCGGGCAAAATGTGAGACTTTTGATGCCTACATATAAAATTACACAAATATGTAGAATCTTGCTGTTGAAAGCGAGAGCCGATTAAATGCGATTGGGCAATTTAAATTTTAAGGGGCTAATTGTTTTTTTTTTACAATTATGACAGGCAAGCTCTTGGCTTTCATCTCACCTGATGGTACGATAAGGCCGAAAGCGGCTGCGAGCTTCACCTGTATTCCTCAACAACTGAGCAACTAGCTATATTACCTCTGATTGCCGGAACACAACAATGCTTTATAACATTGTTATTATGGCGACAAATTTAGGTAAGGCGGTGGTAGCTAGCCCCGCGGTCTCGGAAGCCCTATCACCAATCCAACTAAGCAGAAAAACTCCTGTCCCCGTGAGGAATTGAAATCCGGACCTCCCGATCTACACACACCGATATCAACCACTAGACCAGAGAGGCGGTCGAATGATGGTGAAATGTGGGTGTTTAATACCTCTGCCTACCTCTTTGGGAATAGTGTATCTATGAGTAAAGTGTTCTTGCACTATATTAGCCTGTGATTGTAGAGAGACAGTAATTGCGGTATGTAGCTTTGTCATTAAGCAGTCACAGTGCAGAAGTATAACTTTCCCTTGCAACATTCAGCTGAGCGAAGAAGCCAAGATATTATATTTCAATGCTAGTTTGGTTTTGTGGATATGGAAAGGGCTATGCTCGAGGTTTTGCTGAAGTCCCGTATCAGGAATGATGTGATATGACAAAGAACTAGAGTCACTGGTATAGCCCATCGAATTAGCAAACTGAAATGGCAGTGGGCTGGTTACGTCTGCCGTAGAACTGACCACCATTGGAATCGTTCTTGAGTAGAGACCGCGACTCGGTAAACGTAGTGTGGGACTCCCTGTGACAAGATGGGATGACGATATTCGTAGGTTGGCTGGAGTGGGCTGCATGAGAACTGCCTAGAATTGAAGTGGCGTGCATTAGGCGAAGCCTATATCCAGCAGTGGGCAAAAATAGGCTGATGATGTTGCTTGTGATGTGGTATGACTATCCCCATAGACAAAATGTGGATAGAGTATAGATATAGCATAGGTTTTTTCCTAAAATGTACATGATTAAGATAGAGTATGTCAGTAGATAGTTTGAAGTAGCACCCACCAATGACAAAAGAGATGAGGAGAGAAATTCTGAGTAAGGATTTCAGTGGAATGAGAAAAAGACAATGAGCGCATGGTGGAGTGTGTGAATTTGATTGACTAAAGTCAACGGAACAGGAAGACAAACTCGCACAATTTGTCACCATTTAAACTGAACTATGGCAGTATAGGAAGAGAGAAGCTATCTTTATGCAAATTACAGTTTTAATGCTATAGAATTTATTTTGCGCAGACTATGCCAGTGGACTTGTTTTTGTGGTGCTTATCCATACTTAATATTATAAATGCGAAAGTTACTCTGTCTGTCTGTCTCGCTTTCACGTCAAAACTACAGAACAAATTTCACCGAAATTTGTATGAGTACACAGATAGTCTAGACCTTGAGAAAGGACATAGGCTACCTTTTATCTCGATATTCCCAAAGGAACGGGTGCCATGCGGATGAATGTTAATAACTCAAATAACGCCTCCAAGAAAAATTAAGGACAAATTCACGCCACAATGTAATCCTTCTAATAATAGAGTAATCAGGAGTAAATTTTCAATTCCACCAATTGAGGCTACTGTTCCAATTTGAAATAATCATTCAGTGTTGAATATCCTATTTATTGAGAAAGGCTATAGGCTACATACCATCACACTATCTCAAAGTAAATATTCTAAGCGGACGATGTCGCGGGCAAAAGCTAGTTTTAAATGAATATATGTATGTAGAATTTAATTATGCTCAAAATATTGCTCGGAATGAAGAGATTCTATTTAGAGGTATGTACCATGTATCCTGGCTGTTAGAATTTTTGTTTGAATGAGTAGTTAAAGATGTATAATACCCAACAACGGCAATAACTGGTCCCCATTACGTGGAACCAACGAAAGTGGTGAAGTGTAGGCGTAATAATTATAATAGTAGTAGTATGTATATCAAAATATTTTTAGTCTACTGTTAGCCCCGTATACTGTGACCCACGACCAGATATTACGCCCCCTAGCGGTGAGTTAGGCAAGTCATTAACCTGTATATTAACGTCGGCTTATTGTATCAGAGAATTTGAAATTGCTTCTCATACACAATAGGTGTTCTGCTGCACACAGCACGCGTCACATTTACATTCAAACATTAGATTACCTAACCTTACTAACCTAACCTAACCTAATTTCACATTTGAGTATGAAGGTTTTTTTAACGTGTCTTTTTAACGTTGAGTGTCTTTGACCACAATCTGATGGAAAGCGCCAAAGCTGTCTAAGGTGGAACACGCAAACTCAATAAGTGCCTATTCACTCTTGTCTTGAAAGTCCCCAAATCGAAACCGGACGGAAACACAGACGCAGGAAGGTTATTCCACACTTTTGCGGTGCGCATTAGAAAAGTTGAGGCGTACCGTTTGGTGCGAAAAGGTGGAATATCGACCGCATACGGATGGAGACCCATACCACGTCGCGTCGCCCGATGATGGAACGGTGCTGGTGGAATTAAGTGGTTTTGTTCCTGCAAATGCAGCCTGTAAAAAACCGAGGGACAAGAAACTAGACGGCCATGCTTGAGATTCTGGAGCACTGGAGTTTTAAGGTTCTATTGAATTCAAATCTTTACATGACATTTTATATTTTCTCGTAAATGTAACTACACTAAACTGTGTCGTTATTACTGTTTCTGTGGCATTTGCAATGATCTCACCTTAGATCTGAGCCCCTAGTGCACAATGTCAAGGTCAATTTCTATGGAAAACGTGACAAGCAGCCCTAGTGGAATGTAGCCGGAATCATGGATCTCATAGTTTACATTCTTGACATATCTCGCAACTCGCAAAAACTCCCATCACTTACTGTACTGAACGTGAATTACATAAGGTGAGTGGTGGTGATTTTTTATCCGTAATCATTGAAAGCACAATTGTTAATTCTAGTGCACATGGAAACGCCTAAATGTGTGACGCCAGCTATACAAATTGTTAAATTTGCAATGAAAATTCAAAGCAACATACATCAGCTGTGCCGCCAGCCGCCATGTTACTAATCCCAGCACCGTCTATGATTGAATGAATTGTCTATGATTATACAACTTTAGTAACATTTGAAAATTCTACTATTGGACAAGCTGTCATATCAAGAAATCATACGTTTCCGCCATATTGGTCCATATTGTAACCTGATCACGGATAAAAAATCAGACCCCTAAAGTTGATTGGTTAAATGCTACATAGACATTCCATCGATAGAAAAATCAAGAACGTAACCAACGAGATAAGTTAACCACATGATTTTGAGACGTAACATACTGTCAATAAAGTTCTAAATAGAATGACCTTGAGCTCAACTTCTTCAGCTACCCTCTAACTTGTGGCAGAACAATGAAATACAATGTTTAGTAGGGTTGTCTTCCTACAACGGACCCTTACCACTAATTGGACCCTCTGATTTGTTTTTGGACTCCTAATGAGAACTAAATACGGGATTACGTGCTTCTATGTGCGTGAGTGTGTGTAAAAACTTTTTACAAGTGCGTGCCAGTGGCAACTTTGAAACTGTAACAATAGCATAGGTACTGAGTCGTCTGAATAGACAGGTACCTAACTGGGTCGTAACTTCATCTGCCGAAAAACAGGGGTTACTCACCAACTTGTCACATACATGTCTGTTACCTTTTTCATTTACATTTTTGCAGAAATCTAGTATTTACATATATATTCTTAATATATTATTTTTTAAATTAATGTAGGCAATATTCAAATCAATATTAATAATAATAACGGTAAATCAATCTTATATATTACACATGGCAATAGAATATATAAAATCAATTGAATTTCTTTTTTTTTTTTCTGTATCAAAAGTTAAATTTTTGGGTGGGTACATATTTATGCTTTCCACTTCACCATTAAAATTTATTCTTCTTTATTTCATGCGAGCGACAAAGCAAATTTTAATTTGGTAGTACAAGGTCACAGTTGAAAATCAGTTATTTGCTTGTGGCTTCACGAGCATACTAAGCTGACATGTCGCCTAATTTGTAGACAGCAGCACACGCGCATTCAATAAATTATTATTTGTTGTTTATTTATTTATTTATCCGAAATATACATCACATTACATAAAATTAAAGTCCTGCCAACCTGGACAACAGGTTGCTGGCGAGGAAGCGCTCATTAATTCATTCCGTATATTCTGGATATCTTAAACTTATACTACTAATCTGATAATCTTAAACATTATTTATATTTATATACTTTAACATTCTGCCAAACATAAAAACGACTCTAATTTTGAAAATATTACAATTTTATGTTACCAATTTTTTAAGAAGAAAACGATACTAAACGAAACGACTACCTACTTTGACAATGAAAGAATAATATAACCAACAAATACAATATACAACCACACTTACAATTGTATATACTATTTTTTTTACTGTATTTTTTTTGTGTATTTTCTAGAGTTGCAGAATTACAAATAAAGTTTTTATTATTATTATTATTAAATCTCAATAAAACAAATTGGTCCGTAGCGATGTGTGACGAGATTCAGCAGTGTTGTTGTTGCGGTTTGAAGAGTATGTTAAGCGCAATGATCCAGATGAGTATTACACCACCACACACCACACACACACATCACACACACACACCACACACACGTTTGCTACTTAGTTATATATTTTAAATTAAAATTTTTGTTTAACTGTATACAGATTTATTATTGCTAAGTGGGAGCGATTCTCTCCTGACACAAGTGCTACTAGCGCTAAAAGGAGAAATCAACTTCTGTTATTGTAAAGATTAATAATTTTAAATAAACTATTTTTCATTTTTTCATATTTTTTTTCATTACAGACAACTGTCGTCGATTTATCCTTAATTGTTGACGCGCAAAAGAGTATTTCTGAATGCCTAAATACACAATGGTTTAAGATTACATTTGAGCTAGCTTTTACTAATTAAATTATAGAGGTGATGTAGAGGTAAACATAAATATAGCTTCAGACATACACACCTATCAACTAGCCCATTTTAAGCAATTAATGCTGCTTGTGTTACGGATACTAGACGACGAATAAATATATATTTATTAGATAAATACATATAATACATACAAATACAGTCATATTCACATATTCAGAAATATCCAAGGCTAGCGAACAAATGCCTGAATTCATCACATAAATATCTACCTCCGAGATCGAGCCCAGAACCTCTCGAGATGGCGTCGCCCTTAGACTGGCGTACTGAACACTCGACCACGGAGGTCATCGAAAATAATCTGATTTCCAATTTATCTTGATGGAACAGGCATTTATCCGGCAACAATTAGTGCAGGTTTTACTATTCAGCCAATTTTAATTCAGTTCATATGAGTTAGAAATTAAAATCAAGGAATCATCCTCGAGTAAACCTAACACAATAGACCCTACACTATCCTATTTATGTGTTATTGATATAAAAAATGATGGAATGGGTCGGGTCCACCACCCTCATACATAAAACATCAAAGGTAACCCGACACGGTATCCGGAATATTATGTAGGTTTTATAGTTACTGTGTAGTATCATAGTGGGAGTGAAGAAGAAGAACTTTTTTTCCTTTATTCATAAGAGTAATCATGATTTGACTTTAGCTCGCACAAAAAGTTCTTATGTAAGAACTTTTTGTGCAATTTTAAAGAAATTTGAAGGAAGAAGAAGTCTCTACCGGCACACATTCCCTCCTTCCTACACCATGGGTTCTTTCAAATGAGGCGTGAAAAGGCATCTTATGAGCCGGCAAGGTGGAGGTCGCTGCATCCTTTGGTGCAGCCCTAGCGGAGTTATCTACTGCTTACAATCAGGTGGTGTTGAGTCGTTTGCTGGGCTGATAATTAAAAATAAGAAGACTGCTGGATTCATAAAATATGACAACATAATCACTCCTTTTTCCTGTGGGAGTACTTCTTTCTACTTGTGTATATAACTATAATATGTGTATGAGGAGGGATGAATGTCACAGTACAAGAAGGATGCTGAGCATGGATGTGCACGGACCTAGAGTGAGAGGAAGACCAAAGAAGCGATAGATTGAATGCGTGAAGAATGATATGAGTATAAAAGAGTTGGATGCTGAGCTGACGAGTGGCAGCCGGAGAATGGAAGAAGAAGACATGTTGTGCCGACCCCATCTAGAGTGGGAAAAGGGCAAGAAGAAGAAGATGTGTATGATTCACATACAAGTTTAGGCGATTTTCCGAACGTGTTCGGAAAATCTCCTTTACATAGGCGCGAAATCCGACCTGGGAGCAGCTTTATGAATTGCTTCGCCAGAACCCGAGTCGTTCCCACGATAGGGTTTCAATGGGTATATCTGGGAGTTTGAGTGACTAGTGCTTGTATGTCTGCTGAGTCCCATACAGGCCTACCACCCAACTAGCGGTAGGTACGGTCCATAAAACGATTCCTCTCTGTTTAAACAAGGGTTCAAACCAAGGCGTCAAAACCAAGTCAGGGGGATGTAAAAAAGGGAAAATACCAAAAAAAAAATTTTTTTTGTTTCTCTGTCTGTTTGTCCGTTTGTACGGGCTAATCTCCGAAATGGCTGGACTGATTTAGATGAAATTTTGCACGGTGATACCTCATATCCCTGGTCAACATCTTAGATACGTTTTATTTCGTACCTGTAGCTGTAGTACCTGTAGTCACTGCATAATTACGATGCTGGAACAGCTACGTAAATTAGTATCAAAAACCATACAGTCAGCTCAAGCAATTTACTTGTCAAAATATATGTGTATTTGCTTAAAACACGCATCCAGCCACGGAAGCTTTTAAACAAGTAATTTGGCCGTTGTATATGAGCACTTAAGTTAAATGTACTATGTGTCGGAATCGCTTGCCAGCCCGAAGGCTCGGGAATGAATGGCAATCATTAGAAGGGACATAGTAAAGTTGGTAGTATTATTGCGCCAATTTAGCTGTTAGAAAACTCTACTCTCTACCACAGCCTCGAGGAGCTCGTTGACGTACTGGTTCGCATGCTTTCAATTCACTCAAATGACTCTGCTGTGGTGTCACGTGCGTCGGGTCGTTGCGTTCCCTAAAATATGGTTGAGCGAAGCGATGGCTGATTCATGTGTCATGCCTGTGAACAGGTGCCACTGTCGGTGTCTGGTCAAACTCATGCCTGTCTGATTTGTAGAATTGGCGTAATCAATGAAGTTTTCTTTGGGACTGTATGGTACGGCAAGTGGTTAAGATACCTATCCTGGTTTTAAACTACCAGGAGGCCTCGTTCTTCTCAGAACAAGGCCTCCTGGTAGTTTTGTGAACGGATGGCGTAGTTTATCGCTTTCACGAAAATTTTTAAAATGCTTTTGACGTTTATAAGCACGTGCAAAGACGCATCTAAATTGAATAAACGATATTGAATTTTGAATTGAAAACAAAGCTTCCTTCGCCATGGTCAGGCCTTGGATGGATGACCAAATCTTTGTGATCTCCGTGCTACGGAACGCCGTTGGTCCCGGTCGCTTCAACAGCGTTTCTACCCACCAATAGGCATGGGGACATTGGGGATACGGCTGGTGACTGACTACCAGCCAATAAGCCATAGTGATAGTGGATTTGTTATCAATAAACCGATCTCCAGTTTTTATTGCTAGTCCAATACAAATGAAAATGTGAAAATTTACATACTGCATTATTTTATACTGTGGCAGGCAGAGAAGCGTTAGTCTTTTAAGGGCCTTATTTGTTCATCTAAGGTAAAACATCCCAATCATTATAACATATGTAAGAGTATGTATATTTGATTATATACTTGTATATGTCGTAGACATTTTGGAGAATCCTAATGGGAGACCGTTACTTTAAGCTATTGTAGTCGGATTATAAAAATAACAGCGGGCAGGAGGCAGCGGTAGCCGTTGGGTAAGACGGTACCTTGTATAAGGGGTCGCCGGATCGAACCCCGCCGCCCGTACTATTGAGTTTGAATTAAATTGAAGTATTAGTTAGTAGTGAATATCGCTTGCCTCAAATTACACGGGAACTTGAGCATATCAAACGAAATGTGGGAGCTTAACACCTCTGCCTCCCCCTTCGGGGATAGAGGTGGGATGATATGTTATAGTATGTTATTACGACGACAGAGAGTTTACGTTATTCAACTTTTAAGTTGATTGTAATCTAAATTAATCGACTTTCCATCGATTTTGAAATCGACAGTGCAACGATTAATCCGATTTCGCTCGATACCTTTTTCGACGGACTTGTTCAGTAGTCACTCGATTATCTCGCTTCGCCTCGGAATCGCTTCGTGTTCATACAAAAATTCGATTTCGAATCGAATAGAACTCCGATTTCGATTTCGGGAATCCGATTAATGACGGAATAGACTGGATCGCTGTTATTTGTTTGTTGTTACTGCTCTTGCACCTTGTGGTCTTTCAGATAAGAGCTATTATTGTGTAACAAGAACAATTGCCTTATGAATAAGTTTCTCAAGCAATTCATTGCTTTTCAGTTTTTTCTTACGCCAATAAGTTACACTAGATCCTATAGGAAATTGGAATCGGTAAAGAAGAAGTTACTTTGAGGAGCTCAGTAGCCAGTGATACGTACACTGCTTTTGATACTAATACATTTTATTACCTTAACAATCTGCCTGTTGAATTACAAACAGCATACAAGCAAAATGAAAAGCAGTTTCGTTATAAATAAAAAAAAAACTTTTTACCAAAATGCTGTTTTAGCGACTCGCCGGAACCCAGATAAACCCTGCGTGGTTTTCGGTGCTTGGAATTTTGTAAGAATGTGATGTGTTTTTTATTGAATAACAGCTTTAAAAAAAGACAAAACAACCTTCACCATGGTTAGACCTTAGATGGGTGACCAAAACGTAATTTCGAACGTTCGAATCACCACGCTGGCCTAATGGGGGTGGGCTAGAAACGGTGACCAGGAACATGTTGAAGGTAACTTTGTTTTCTATATCGAAAGCCAATGAGTGAGCTGGGTTCCTCACATGCTCTTTTTAATGTCAAATTTTGCCAAGCAGGACCTAGTTCCAGGAAGGAGAATCTGTTGCAGTAGCGGCTGGTACAGTTTTTGTGTGTTTGTTAAAACACTACATTGTTTTTTACATAATGATCAACATAAACTCCCACCTCTTATTAGCAAAATGTTGATAGATAATTTTATTTTATTTTATTCGGATAGCTAACAGCAATATTCAAAAACATAACATATTATAAAAACTAAATGCCAATGAAAAGCTATCACAAATAGCCATAATTAAAATAGAAGATAGAAAAAAGGAAATAGCCTAAAAACTAAAAACAAGGCAGCCAACACATTCACACACATTGCTGCTCTAGTAAAGCTTTGAACAAAAACCTCTAATTATTAAAATAATGAAAATAACATTTCTTGTAAGTGTCATATTAATTGTCGTCATGGTGATATATCTTTTTTTTTTGGCTTTACTGGCCTGGATACTTGTCCTTTAGGCCATTTCTTAATTTTAAGCTTCATTGAATATTCTTCCATATGTAACAGAGTTCAGTAACACAGTTTTTTAGATATATTTCACAGTATTTTTTATATATCCATATAATGGTATATAATAACATTTTTGTTTGAGATAGTTCTGCAAGCGGCGGGGGACAGGGATTTCATTTTTACAATTTTGAGCTTCAAGGTCACATATGTCACTCGCGAGCACCAGTCGTTGTAGCGAAAATTCACGACAAACGAACATTAAATGATTGATGTCTCCTATATCAGAATTGCAGTAATGGCATTTGTTATCGTGAATAATGTTTATCCTTGCTAGGTGGAAAGGTGTTTTGTGATGACCATATCTTAGGCGAGTTATAGTTGTAATAAAATCACGGCTTGCCTCTTCATACTGTTTATCTGAATACCATGGCTTCGTTGGTAAAACGGTTTGTATTGAGCCATACCATCTTCCTTTATTGTTTTCATTTTGATCGCATTGCCAAAATTGAAACCACACTTGCTTTAGCGTTTCTTTTATAGAGTTTTGGTTATCAACCAAAGGAACTTCTGTTGAGGATCTCTTATCAATTTCGTTAATTCCAGTTCTCGCTATTTCATCGACTACTTCATTGCCGACTATTTTACAATGAGATGGTATCCATTTAAATTTAATATTATATCCCTTAGACTATACAATGTCTCTCGAATTATATAAATCAAAAAGTTTTTATTGTACTTAAGTTCTAATTTTTCTATAGATTGCACTAAACTTAAAGAATCTACGAGTATCATAAAGTTTTTTACATTATTTACAGATGATATATAATGAAGAGCTTTAAGAACGGCATAGGATTCTGCTGTAAAAACTGAACAATTTTCATTTAGTCTAAAACTTTGTTTGAAATTTTTGTTTGGATCAAATAAAGCACTACGGACACAACCTGGACTTTTACTTCCATCTGTATAAAGTTGATAGTAATTAGAGTTACATTTGATATATTCTACAAAATCACTATTATTATGTACAGGTATTGAGCACATAGATATTTCCATTAATTTACTGTAGTATGTACCTGAATAGCATGGCCATTGTGTATAGTTTTGATGAGTATTAGGATATTTACAATATATATATGAGAAAATCTCCTTTACAGTAGGAATTAGGCATTTTAACAAGCTATTTACATTATAAAGACTATTTACAAAAGGTACACTTCTTTGAGTAATTTTATTTACAATTAGATCATTTTGAGGTGATGAAATTATTTTAAAACAAAACCTTTGTGTTAACTGTAATATTCTTAAGGATAAGGGCATTATTCCTGTTTCCACCTCCATTGCCCTGATAGGAGTTGAACACATAGCCCCTGATATTAGCCTTAATGCTCTGTTTTGAATTTTTTCTAATTTATGTACATGGAGACTGTTCATGAAGGCCAAAAAACTATAGTCAAAGTGACTTCTTACAATACTTTTATATATTAAAGATAAAATGTTTGGGTCTGCACCCCAAGAGACACCGGTTAAACAGCGCATGATGTTTAGTCCTATTAAAGCATTACTTACTAAATAATTGATATGTCGCTCAAAAGTTAATTTCTTATCTATTATTACTCCAAGAAATTTATGGTATTCAACCTCTTTTATTGGGATATTATTATATTTTATTATTGAGTTTGAATACTGCCTACTAATTATTAAAACAGAACTCTTTTCACTATTAATATTCAACTTCAAAAGGTTATTATAATAAACAAACACCTGGTGCAGGGCTTCATTAATGTAATACTTAGCTAAATCTATATTATTCTTAATACTGTATAGAACAATATCATCAGCAAACTGTAGGATATTTATATTACTAGTATTTACATATTTTAAAATTTGACTAGTGTACAAATTAAATAAGATGGGTGATAAAATAGAGCCTTGCATTGTACCTTTAGAAGTTATTTTTGGACCATGTAAGATATTATTATGCCTAACATACAAAACCCTATTAGTTAGGAAATTGTATAATCACTTGCAAAGATGGCCAGGGAAATTTAAATTTAATAAAATCTTAACTAATATGCCTGGGTCTAAATTGTCGAAAGCACCTTGGACATCAAGGAAAGCACATACAGCATTTAGGCTACTATTTTTTGAATGCTTTAAATCTGATATAAGGCAAGTGAAGCTATCAGCGCAACTTTTCCCACGTCTAAATCCAAATTGCGAAGGAGGCAGTACATTGTTAGTTTCAATATACCACTCCATTCTTAGTTTTAACAAATTTTCAAAAAGTTTGCCAATACAGGATGATAAAGAGATAGGTCTATATGAATTTGCATCCCCAGGAGGTTTGCCTTGTTTAATTATAGGAATGACACATTGTGTTTTCCAAGGTTCTGGGATAATATTATGATACCAAAGTAAATTAAATACATCAAGTAAAGCTTTCTGACCGGATTGATGCAACTTCTTGATCAATATATATGGATAATCATCAAGACCAGGAGTGGAATCTTTTCTGCTATTTATACTCATTTTAAATTCAGTCCATGTAAAAGGTTCCAGTAAGAACCTAAAAGTATCATAATCAGTATTCTGATTAAATATATTTGAATCAAAATTATGGTTGTTGGAGCTCTGTGACAATTTATCAAGAAAAGGTTGAACAAACTCATCATTTTTAAATTTTCGTGCCAAATTGACACCTTTCAACATCCTGATATTATTCCATATTTTAGTAATATGAGTTGTTCTATTAAAAGATAAACATAATTCACGCCAACTTTTCTTTTTTTGTATTACTATTGTACGCTTTTTAAGGGCATCTAACTTTTTATAATTTATAAAGTTTTCTGTACAGGGAAATCTGCGATAAAACTTTAAAGCCTCATATGAATTGATAACAGCTTTTTTACACTCCTCGTTCCACCAAGGAGCAGGCTTCCTAACCTTAACCGAGCAAGGTTTGTTTAGTTGAGGTATACATTCTGATTTTAATTGGTTTAAAATAACACAGAAATTGTCATAACTTTGAAGAGGATTGTTTGGATCTATAAAGAAATTTTCAAATAGTAATTCTGAAAGTTGCATGAATTTCTTCCAGTCACCTTTAGAATACAAAAACTTATTTACAGGATCGCCGACCTCATACCGAAGAGTATTAATCGTTAGAGTGGTAATAGTGGGATAATGATCACTCCCTAGGGGATCGTCGTAGACTGCCCACTCACAAAAGGGGGCTAATTCTGAGCTTACAAAAGTAACATCAATGGCAGAAGGATTTCGATTTGGATACTGGAGAGTTGTAAACTGACCATCATTTAAAATACACAGATTTTCATTATCTATTATATCATATAAATCTTGACCGCGACCCTTGGTAGCAGAACACCCGAATGCTACGTGGTGTGCGTTGAAATCTCCACTAACGATTATCGGTTTAGGTAGGCTATTAATAATGCTAGCAATTCTTTGAATTCTTATGCAAGCAGAGCTAGGTGGACAATATACACATAGTATAGTAATTAATCCTCTAGCGGTTTCTACATTTATTGCTATGTTTTGAATATCTTGAAGAAATCTAGTTTGTAATAATTTATGTTTAATATTATTTGTAATTAAAATAGCTACTCCGCCATAACCATTATCAGCATTTTTTATGTAAACACTATAACCTGGAACTTTAAGTTGATAGTTTGCTTTTATCCAAGTTTCATTTAAAAGACAAATATCTATGTTATTTTTACTTAGACAGGACACTAGTAAGGGTATTTTATTTTTAACACTTTGTATATTAAATTGCATTATGCGCAGTTGACGTGGAGACGACTGATCCATTATGAAAGATTAAGCAAAAGTTTATCTTTAATCAATGCATGAGTTATATTAATGTCATCTTTTTTATTACCCAGCTCTACCAAAGTCTTAACTAAAGCTGAAATTACATTTTTATTATTAATTAATTCTTGTACAAATGAATCACTGTTTTTTACATTATCACTTTTTGAAAGCTTATTTACATTATTACTATTTACATTGATACTACTTGAATATTTATTTACATTTTTTTGGCTAGTTTTTTGTACAGGCAATTGCAAAGGTGGAAAATCTGTAATGTTTAAATTAGTTTTGTTTTCTACAGTAGATGCATAAGTTACTTTACTCTTTTTTTCCAAAAATTTTTTAATCTTTATAGGGCAAGATTTATCAATAGCTAAGTGGGGTCCGCCACAATAAGCACAATTAATCTGTTGTGTGTTATCACATTATTTAAAGTGATGCTCTCCGGCACAGATTGAGCACTTTTGTTTATTGCCACATACTTTAGCCGAATGATTATATTTAAAGCACCTAAAGCACTGTAATAAAGGCGGTACATATTTGGAGACTCTATAAGAAAATAAATCATATTGTACCGTGTCAGGTAGTATGCTTGATAAGAATGTGATGCTAACTGTTTGTAATGGAACCATCTCACCATCAACTTTCTTCATAAATCTGCGAACTGCTACTATTTCGTATTGGGAAGATAATTTCTTATATAACTCCTTATTGGAGATGTTGGTTGGTACAAACCGAATTACTCCAGTTTTTTCAATTTCCTTTGCAGGAATATAGGCTCTGAATAAATATTTATTTAAAAATGGTTCATTATTAATGAAGTTATTGGCTGTAATAGCCGTTTAAAAATTACTGCAATTTTTTTAGCATTCACTCGATGCATTGCAACAACACCTTTAACTTCTCTTACGAAAATATTGTTTAAATAAGTAGGGCTCTAGTTGCCGATTTTTTCGTTGCTTGTACTTTCTATAAATACTTTATACTCATTTATTGGCAAATCCGGGTATTGCCTCTTGTACGCCGGCTTAAAAAAAGGATTATAAAAGTCCTCACCCACATTTTTGTCCTTTCCCTGTCCCTCCGTGTTGAATGACCGCTTTCGGGGTGGTTCCCCCGAAGAGGTGCCGGGGATATGATCCCCGACCATTTTATTTACAAAATCACATAAAAATATACAAATTAGGTAACACTTGAACTATAAAATTAGGAAAAAATTTTTTGGACAAATTTAAATCGACCGCCTACTTCAAAGTTCCCGCCAGAATCTATAATGCAGCTTGCAGCTGACATTTAATCGGTGATATATCTCTGTTGTCATGTCATTATTTGACAACGCCGAGAAATTTTAAAATTTGAAATGACATTTTGACGGAATATGTCTCATAATACTCGGTCGAGAAGATATTGATAACCGCGGACACCCGCGCGGTACCCGTTTCCATGGGAATATCGGGATAAAAAGTAGACTTTGTCCTTTATAGCTTATGTCCAGGCCTTAGACTACCTGTGTACCAAATTTAAAATGAATCGGTTCAGTAGTTTGACGTGAAAGCAAAACAGACAGACAGAAAGACGAACAGAGTTACTTTCGCATTTACCAACTCATTAAACCCTCCCAAAACTACTCTTTGACCTAATCCTCACTTGTCTGTGGCGCATATAATTACATTATTACATTATTCACCTTCACCAATCAATGCTCTTACAGCAATTATAATTCTAACACTCATCCACTTTACAGCACTCACAAACCATTCGGGATTTCTATCCAAAACAATACCTACCATTTCTCTTTTATAAAAAAATTACATATTTGCTTATACGCCCGGGGCGAAAGTAACTTTGTTTTCAACATCGAAATCCAAAGCGCACACGCCGCCGAGCTCCTCAACTGTTATGTAGTTAACCGCAATTTCCATAACTTAAACTGTTCAAGAATCGAAGTAGGCGCCCCTTTCCGGCCTCAACCCTCAAAGCCTTACCGGAAGAACCTCGTTACTCGCCCAGTTAGCTCTCCTTCGCCTCGGGCCACAATGCCAGCGGGCGCGCGTAACAAGAGCTTCTTTTCACCTGTTTTCGTCCAGCAATTCACCGCCCCTCTGGTCTAGTGATTGACACTACCGGGTATTGATCGGGAGATCCAGGGTTTGGGTCCTTACGGAATCACGGTGCAGAAGTTTTTCTGCTAGGTTTGGTTAGGTAGAGTTTCTGAGCCCACCTGGCTAGCCTACCGTCTCATCTAAATCTGTCGCCATTATAGCATTATTGTGTTCCGGCAATCAGAGGTAAGATAGCCAGTTCCTCGGTTGTTGAGGATTACAGGTGAAGCTCGCTTCCACCTTCGGCCTTATCGTCACTTACCATCAGGTGAGATTAAGGCCAAAAGCTTGCCTGTCATATGTAAAGAAAAAGCGATGCGAACGAAAAAAATTGAACATCTAATGATTCCAGCGATGTCAATTTTGCACCTTGTTTGCCAAATCTTCATTGGCGCTTGCTAACGGCGAAGTACACCGATGGAAACTGTGACAAACTAAGCGATGTTTAGCAGTAGCTTCGGTGGAATAGTTTTGATAATTCATTTGTTTCTTCCACATTGCTGATGTACCACTCTGTAGTTCGCGGTGTGAATCAAATTACGAAAAGATGTAAAACGATCCTCGTTCGTTTCGCTCACCCGCTAACATTGTGGCCTGCTCCTTAATCGCTGTCCGGGCACAAATTGTCTCTAAACACTCACTGTCTCATTACCAACCGCTGTTGAGGAGTAAAGGCAATCTGTGGAATGAATAATTTATCGGACTTCGGAATACGCATATTTTTACATGTAATTTTGGAAAGACCTTAAGAATTTGCTTTTCCATTGAATTATGGAGCAGATGCTTGGTTCTAGAGTGTGATGAGTGCGATAAACTGATTATACAGATAAGGAAAAATTACAGTAAGCTGTGTTGTAGGAATTTTTTGGTGTATTAAGAGGGAGGGGAGATATTACGAATGATTACGAATAAAAATAGAATTTGAAAAAAACAAACGAATAAAATTTTGTTTTTTAGCAGTCGTAATGAAGATAGTTATTTAGTCATTACTATGAATGTCCTTTTAGAAAGATAGCATAAGGTCTTGAGTTTTTGAATTATTCAGGTAATTCACATGACCCTACGCCCAAAAATGCTGGTGGATCTTGAATTTGTGTAATCTTAGTTAGTTTTTACAGTGAGATATTATGTTTAGTTATCAAATAGCTCTTATAAGACATTTCAAAAAGCAATCATGGTGAAGACATTTTACTTTTTATTTTTCGTTTTTTTTCGATTATAACGTTGTTGAAATAAGACCCCTATGCTGGAGCAGTACATTTCCTACTATATTTTTAGGGTCCACATAATTCTTTCATGACAGAAACGACGGCCGATTACAAATTATACGGGTGTTGGGTACAGTCTCGAGCAAGTACACGTATACATCTTTGTTCGTAAATAACTTTTATCACAAGGGAATAAGGACTTTAATTAGTCAAATGGTTAACATGATCAAACTGGTGACTGTACAGTTCTCTATGTTTATGCGAGTGAATGAAGCGTTTTAAGAAACCTTTATTATTGTTGCGAACTATTATTTTCATAAGCCTTTAAGATCACTTGTCACATTTTAACCGCCTCTCTGGTGTAGTGGTTGACACCACCGACCAATTTTTTCTGTTCGGTTTGGTTGATGGTAGGGCTTCTTAGCCCGCCTGGCTATCTACCACCGTCTTACTTAAATTTGTCGCCATAATAACAATGTTATAATCATTGTTGTGTTCCGGAAATCAGAGGTAAGATAGCCAGTTCCTCAGTTGTTGAGGATTACAGGTGAAGCTCGCTTCCAGCTTCGACCTTATCGTCACTTACCATCAGGTGAGATGAAGGCCAAGAGCTTACCAGTCATATTAAAATTCCTTTACATTTTAAAAAATTACACCTGAAAACCTGAAAGGCTGGAATTACCTTCCTGCGTCTGTGTCTCCGTCCGGTTTCAATTTGGGGACTTTCAAGGCAAGAGTGAATAGGCACTTTTTGAGATTGCGTGTTCCATCTTAGGACCACTTCGGCGCTTTCCATCAGATTTACGCTCTCAAATTTACGTTAAAAAAAATCTTCGAAATTAGGATATGGAATTGCCACAAGTGTCTGGGCAGTATAAAACTGGGTCGGGCATGTTTCTCGAGGAAGGAAAGCTGCTCTGGTAATCATAATCCGATTTGATTGTTTCTGTACCGCCGATGATCGGCCCTTTTCATTATTGGTTATCAGCTTATATCCGTTCCACAGCTGAGCACAGGCCTTCTTCATGGAGAAACACATGAGGAGTATGGGCCGTAACACCACCTCGCTGGCCTAATGTGGGTTGGTGGGTAAAAACGGTTGCATTAGCGACCGGGACCATAAGCTTGACGTGCCCTCCGAAGCATTGAGATCACAAAGATTTGGTTACCTATCCAAGGCCTGACCATGGCGAAGGTAGCCAAAGTGTACCAACCATTACGTCACCGAGCTCCTTTTCTTATTACACATATACATATAATCATGACTATTATCCCCCAAGGGTTAGTCAGAGACTAGACAAAAGCCCCCCGAAAGCAGACTTCCCCCCCTTCCGCTTTTCGACTTTTCTTAATATACGAATAATAATAGAATCCAGAAGAATCATCTACGAGACCGTTTTAAAGCCCGTATGGCGAAAACAAGCGGCTTTAAGTCTAAATAACAAGGACTGTCTAGATTGTATTTTACTTAAAGCACTCGTAGAATATGCAACGAGATTTCAGACCGACAATTGAATTATTTAGGAGTGTAGAAATAATATTACACTCAGTTAACCTTAAACAGCAAGACGAATAACGGAAAGACGCACACAATTCAAAAAGATTTTTCCACTTCATAACAATAATCCAAGATCCATTTTGTCGTTGGGCTCTCGAGATAAAATTGGACAGTGAAATGAAATGTTATTTTTTCATCTTATCGTGTAAAGCAGAGATGTGAGCGCCACAGATGCTCGTATACATTAAAAATATCAGAATTTAAACTTTCGCTTTGCATTGTATATGTAACAAAAGTTATACTAACGGTACCTTTACAAACCAACCCAGCGCTTTACGTTTTTGATTATTGTAAAATAGCAAACCGAATGTAAAGCAAAAGCTTACACTTCAATCATCAATGTTTATTCTGCTAAGCATTCTTTCTTCAAACGCATTGGTAACGCAATTGTAAATTTATAGTAGAATTGGGGCGCAGATACTGTTAGTGTGGTATGCCGAAGTGACTTTAATATTAATAATGTGTGGGAAGAAGAAGAATCCCGGGCCCGCCCGAGCAGTCGACGCCGCGCGCCAGGCAGCTCGTGACCACGGCTGGTGTAACCGAGCCGAAACGTCGAGCAGTAAGTAGTATCTATATACTCGTACTACATAATGTACGTCGCGTGTAGTCCCGTTAGTATAACTTTTATATTGGGTCCTCACCTATGAAATTGGTGTTTTTATTCTCTCTTAGTATTTTGTCTGTAACTATTAAGATTCAGAGTATTCCTAAAAAATAATTACCTCGTCTAAAAATAGACTATATTTTTGAGCTCTTTTGATTTGTTTTGATAATTTGTTGTAAGTTTAATTGTGCTAAAATTGGACACGGAGATAACTCTTTTTAAGTGCCTCCCGAATACATCATTTTATTTGCATTCACTTAAAAACGATAAAAAAAATATATGAAGTGTGATATTACACATATTACTAAAGCTTGTCTAATGATAGATGCCAAATATTATTATCTCTGGATTTGTCGTTGTGAAGAAAACTGAAAAAATTTTAGTATGGAAAATGCAGAATTCCCCAAAATCTCCATACAAAACACCAATTTCATAGGTAAGGACCTAATATTAAAATTATCTGTGGTTAGCTCCCACATCTTGCCCGATAATAATATGTGAAGTCCCTTTGAAACATGGGGCAACACGGCTGCTTTGCCACAGCTAGAGTGTACAACTGTCGATATTCCGCAGTGACACAGGTTGTGACTTTTTAACCATTGACCAATAACTATACCAAATAGTCCAAAATTAAAATCTACTTCACGACTTTTTCCCGCTCTAGATGGGATCAGCACAAAATGTCTTCTTCTCCAATTCTACTCTCTCACTCATCAGCTCAGCTTCTTTTATTCTAAGGCACTTTTTATGTTTACTCTTAAATCATTAATCAAGATTCAATCTATCATCTTCCATCTTCCATTCTATGTCTATTCTACATCCACGGCAAGCGTTACCGTTTTACATTTTTTCTGCAATGTTAGGCCAGGCGCACATTATCGGCATCGGCAAAGGAAAGGAATCCTTCGGCATCCCTACATGCAAGCGCACACTGTCGGCAACTATGCCTTGGCATGCTGCAACGTCCTTAGGGATGCGTCCTTAAGCATGAAGTACCGTCCAAACTACCGCCGAGTGTTGACTTGGCGCGGCGGGCGGCAGCGTACTGAAGGAAGTATCTCGAAGCGAAGTATACCAAGCGGTATTTTTGTTACTACGACCATATATCATGGAAATTTCTACTTTGTTGCCATGAAGTTAATATACGATGTTATTTATCACCTAAAATCCTGAGCCGTGCCGATGCCGATAATGTGCGCCGGGCCTTTAAAGTGACGATTTAAAGTGCCAAGCTTTCCCTATTCAGAAATAAATATGATTGATTTGATCCAGCTCAGTATCCTTCAAATAAGCCGATATTAAAATACCGTTTATATCCAATAATTTTTTATAACATAGAGCCCCAAGAGTCTTCGCCTTCAGAGTCCTTGAGCGCGTGCCTCAACGGAGCTGGCGTGGTAGTGGTCGTAGTGGTAGTGGTGGTCGTAGTCGCGTTAGTCGTGGTGACTTCAGACATATAGTTGCGTGGAGTGTTCAGACTATACTCGTGTTCGAGGTAGTGGAAGAGCGGGTTCCTAGCGAACAACGTCGTTCGGGCCATGCCGCGGTAGTAGCCAGGCATCTGGAAGTAAATATAACTTTTAGTTCGGCATACAGTCGTCAAGTGCAGACAGTAATAATAAAGGGCCAATTCTTATATATATATATATAGCTTGTTAGACGGTTAGTGTAGGCGACCAGTACCTTTCAACCTTTTCGGACCCCAAACTACAAATACCCAGCATGTCATAAATATATCTATCTCCTACAATAAGCAGTTGATGACTCGGGCGGAGACAACCAGCAAACCACACAAATAAAGGTCATGCCACCTCCACCTTATTTTTGGATGAAGAGTATATGTATTCTGAAAAGAAGAAGATTTGCGAAGAAAGACTTTCTGAACCCTATTCCTCCTCTTTGCCCTACTACTACTTACGGTCTCGTTAACAGTTTCAATCCAATCAGCGAATGCGCCGACCAGCGTGAAGACGGTCGGAGCGTTAGGGTAGCCGCACACTGCCGGACCGAAGGATATTATCCCGACTAGTTGCCCGCCCAGAAGCGCGGGCCCGCCAGCGTCGTGCTGAAAATTTTATGAAAAAATGTTTGTGCACCTGACTATAATTCTCTGAAAGCGGCAATGTCGCTTTTGGTGCAATTTACCAAGCAGTGACTGCACATGTGCTCACCGTGAGGTGGTGAGCCCGTCGCCTCTCTAAGCTATTGGATGGTTGTGCAGTTCTAAGTCCACTAGTTGCCTTTTACAACACCCAAGGGAAAAGATGGGTTTGGTAGTATTATTTTAACGAGCCGCTACCACACGACTCAACGCGCACCACGCACACACTCAACCATGGACTATTCTTTTTTTTCCTATCAGAATTCACATGATTCCACCACCTCTATTGTTGTTCCTCTCATTCTTTGCTCATAACCTAAAGTCTAGTTTATTGTAATTTTAACCCCATGTGTCATAAGTGACACAAGTGTCAAAAGTGTATTTTATGATACCAAACGCTGGACCCATGCGCTGGACTGACCAAGTTAAATCCGTAGTGGCCTCCCACGTATCTGATTGCGTCAGACAGTCAGCCAACAGGGAGAGATGGCGGGAGATCGCTAATAATACTTTTTAAATTCACTAAAACTCACGTCACACGCCCCTTCCCCCGTAGTGAACGTGCCAGCACAGAACATGGTCTCTGTAATGAAGCTTCTGTAAATAAGCCATTTACATCTCATTAATATTCAGCCTGCGATGGTTCTAAACTCAAATTAAAATATTGCTAAGTTTAGTAAACCAGTCTAAGTTTAATCAAGACCTGTTGCCCTACTCCCTAGGGGGGTATGATTTGGATTTCTGTCATTTCGATCACTTTTTTGAAATTATCAAAGGACATTTGATATTGCGTTAAATCAATATTCCTTTGTATAGATAACGTTACAGAATGGGGCAGGCTGACTGCAAAGAATTGCCGACTGCCTTGATGATACAGAGGTTATACTTTTTCACGGCGACAGCCAACGTTCATAACACGTTAATATAGAGTCTAAAGTCGAATGCTTTCAGCGCTCTCGTGAATATCTATAAGTGACTAAAGTCACATACATGCGATAACATAACATGTTCACAACCTCCGTGGTCCAGTGTTCGGCGTCGCCATCTCGAGAGGTTAAAGCATCTGTTATAATGCATCAGGCACTGTGTGAGGCGAGCGCTATATAAATATTATTATAATACACAGATAGTGGTAGCGTAGTGGTTAGTAGGCTTTGGCTTTCGAAATGGAAAATAAGGCTACCTGTGCCATGGTCAGGCCGTGGATGGGTGACCAAAACTTTGTGATCTCGAACTTCTGTGCTTCGGAAGGCACGTTAATCCGATGGTCCCGGTCGCAATTCCGTTTCTACACGCCAACCCACATTGGGCCAGCGTGTTGGTGTAACGGCCCATACTCCTCATGTGTTTCTCCATGAAGAATGTCTGTGCTGAGGATGGATGGATGGATACAATTCTAGCATACTTACTTCCCGTAAATCTGCTTACAAAATGAGTTCGGGTATATAGGCAGCCACTTCCTCTGAAGGAATACTGGCTCGTAAGACATTCTCTGTGAGACCTGGAATACCAAATGCTGCTTTAGTTCCGAGTTTCAGATGCACTAAACCATAGAACAGATACGTACGGACGGTAAATTAGTATCTGTACTTATTTTTTTTTTATACCTATTTTCTTTACATATGAGATTGTGAGGCAACTAAGGGCGTGCTGGGTACTGGGTCTGTGATTGTGTAGGTGATGAACTAGCCACTTGTTACTACTCTTACACGATTTTTTATCTGTCCAAACCCAATTTTTGTATAGCTAAGGGCGAATTCGATCAATTGAGATTAGTAACACGGGAATAGTAATACCAAACTGAGTTCACACGAATCTGCCCTAAGGGCGGAGCCGATTAGCTATCCTAGTTTTTACATGTTTGGCTACACGCGAGTAATATTATTTTAACGGAGTACGCAGTTTTTCGCGCACGAATGTGTCAATGTCTCGTTTGACATAGGGCAGATTCGACCAATCGTTTCAGCTCAGTTTGGTATTACTATTTCCTTGTTACTAATCTCAATTTGGTCGAATTCGCCCTTAATGTCGTCTTAAGGAACACAGTGCTCCTTGGACTCGGCTTACCCCTTCGGGGATTACATACGTGATTTTATGTATGTATGAGATTGTAAATAACCTATGTCTGTACCTTGATAAAATTTAAAAAGTTTAGGATGAAAGAGATATCAAATTACCATTTTTTTACATTTAGTTTGTCTGTATGTTTGTGAACGTATCCTGTGAATAGCATCCTGTGTAATAAAGGTATGGTGATGGCTGAAAGCCCTGATTAACATAAATAGCTTTTGCTACAGGAAAATGGCGTCAAATTAATACGATAAAATTATCGTGGTAATGGTCTGGTAATGGTCGTTCTGAATAAGGCAAGAGCCTTATTCAGAACGAAACATTATGCTCTGGAAATATTTAAAATAATAATAACTAAACCCCCTTTCGCAATGGTTAGAACTAGGCTGCGATATCGTGTCCGTGAACGGTGGCTGTTTCTGTTGCTCGAGTTCGCATTGTTTGGAGATTGCCTTCTGTACGTACTTGTTCTGTGATCGAACTTTGGCTGGCAGTTAAGTGGAAGCCAATGTCAGCATAGTTTACAGATTAGGGACTGTCGGCTCAAAGGCTTAAACTTCATAGTATAAGGTAAATAGTAATGGGTCGCAATTTATGACCGAAAGCTGTGAAGAGTATACCCAAGTTACTTACTACCTACTTCAATATCTTCAAAAATATTGAACATGGCACTTGTCACTAGATGAAATTGTGTGTGTAAGAATGCTATTTCAATTTAAATCCTTACAGCATAGGTTTTATTAGTAATCTTACACACTTTACAAAGAAATCGAAGTTTTTCTGAAGTGGAATTTGCGCTCGTCAGTGTTTTCGCTAAACTATTTACGTATTCAAATAATTTTAGTGATGGATAAAGTTCTGCTTCCGTAACCATTCGTCATCTATAACACTACCAGGATAAAAACGACTTACCTTAGTCACCCCCCAGCCCAACAACAATACTTCTGCCGTGGGAGGGATGGCGTTCTCATTGTGGGTGATGGTGATCAGCTTCGGAATCCTGTGGTAGTTGAATGCGATCTTACGGCGCAGGCGGATGATCGCGATGTTGTTCTTCAAGGTGCGCGGGTTGTAGCCCGGGTGGAAGTACACCTACATAAAATAACATATCATCACGCCTTTTTCCCTGAAGAGGTAGGCAGAGGTGTTAAACACCCACATTTCGCTAGATATGTTAGGTCCCCATGTAACAGATGCCGAGCCTGTTGCCATGCATGCATATGCCTAATTGGTCATACTCATACTTATTTTTGGTACTCATACTCATACAAGTTTAAGAAATGACGAATCAGGAATGTGACGAGTCAAGAATATGACAAGTTAGAAATGTGTCGAAAATAATATATGAATGTGACCAATTAGGTATATGACGAATCAGGAATAAATCTCTAAAGCAATAGGTGCTTGACTATTACAAAAACATAGATTATTCTGAACTTTCCTACCTCCAAAGCATCAACCAATTCTCCACTGATCCTGCTGTGGTTGCTGCCAACCCTCACTTGCAAGACCTTTGGGTTCTCCCGGAAGAAGCGGTTGTTGTGCATCCTAAATGAGGATTAATTAGTAGCTAGTGTTGTTTGCACTATCCATGAGGGAAAGACAAGGGAAAAGACGACGAGGACGACCTATAATGCGATGGGTCGACGACATCGAGCGAGTCGCGGGAAGACCTGGGGACGGATCGCGCAGGACCGGAAAGATTGGCACAAGAGAGAGGAGGCTCATGCCCTGCAGTGGACGGTAATGGGCTGATATCATGATGATGATGATGATGATAGTGTTGTTTGCTGGACAGACAGTTGGTTATAAATGTTACGATTCACAACGGAGACCTCTATACTGTTGAAGTGCTGTAGTAACTTGCATTATTATTTTAAAACAGCTGTTTTAAAACATCAGCTAAACTGATTACCAAGGACATCATCATCACGCCTCTATCTGCAAAGAGGTTAACAGCCACATTTTGCCAGATATGTCAAGCCTCCATGTGATACGTGGCTAGCAGCGGCGGCGGCAGGTGGTGGGGTAAATTTGCTATAACATTTGTTATTTTCAGGAGAGAAGAGAATGAGCGAAGATCATGGAAATAGAGCACGTAAATGATGATCATCACGTACTCCACTGTTATCTAATTCTAGATGGTTCTGGCTGGCACAAAAGATCCTTTCATTCCATTACCTTCACTCATTTGCTAAGTATTTACACAGACACGAGACCAAATTATCAGATCTACTTACAGTTGCAAGCAAGCGGCTGACGTAAGCACCAAGTCATACCAATACAGGGATCCCCCACACCAGAACCTTCCCATGACGTGGATGGAGACGATAAAGGGGTAGTATCTGACCGTAGTCCTTTCCCCCTTGAAGATACGCCGGCCGTCGTGACTGTGGTAGTCCTTCAGGTCTTCTAGCTCTGCTTGAGGGTCTGAGAGAAATAATTAACTGAAATTGCTGATCACAAATATTTGAAATTTCAATTAATATGACTATAAACAAAATTATATATTTTAGTAACTACCAATTTGACTCATTGCAATGTAATTATTTCAATTAATCATTAATTTCTACCGACATTGAATTAATGCTTTTAACTTTCTACGTATGGTAAATCATTATGAACTAAGTTATATACTTTTTCTTTTTTCATTCGTTTAAAATGTGAAATTTGTGGTCAGGCTGAATAAAGCTCCCAGGGACTGTGTTACCTTTCACCCTGCATTGTTTGTACTTATTCACGCAAATGAATGACTTATTATTATTTGTCATCGGATCTGTATCTCGTAGCGATAGCGGGAGGTGGCAATACTTCTGACTAGTTTTGGTGCCTATCCATTGTAATAAAGGCGGGGCTACTTATATTTTGTCAAGCCGACAGAGCCATAGCCGTGGAGTTCTGAAGGCTTTGAGCCCATCACGCGAATAAATAACGTACAAAATATCTCGACTATCCTGGAAGTCTCCTACAAAGGTAACTAAAATTTCTGCATCTCTTGTGAAATAACTCAGTAAAATCTCAATTATTTTATTCCAAAGTTAATAACGGCCCATATTTTTGTATGAAACCAATTTGAACTTGGTGTTTATCAAACAATCAATCAACAGCTTGCCGGACCTCGGCTCGAGATAGAATCAATATTATTGTTCCACAGATCAAGTTTCGATCAAACTGATTGGTTGCCAAAATAAACATAGTCAGGATATCAAGGCCAGATGTTTTAAAGTTTGAAAGTCTTCCTAATTTGGTTTATTGGAAAGTTATTGAGATAATCTCTCATAAAATATTAAGTCCTTACCTATGAAATTAGTGTTTTGTATGGAGATTTTGGGGATGTCTGCATTTAACATACTAACATTTTATCAGTTTTCTTCACAACGACGAATCCAGAGATAATAATATTTGGCATGTATCATTAGACAAGCTTTAGCAATATGTGTGTGAACACGTTTGATAAAAATTATTCATCTAATGCAAATCAAATGATGTATTCGGGATGCAATTAAATATAATTGTCTTTGTGTCTAATTTTAGCACAATTAAACTTACAAAAAAATATCAAATTAAATAATACGAGCTCAAATATATGGTCTATTTTTAGAAGAGGCAATTATTTTATAAGAATGTTCTGAAACTTATAGGTAACGACCCAATATTATCTACTTATTATAACCCGTTAGCTTCATTTACTTCCTATAAAGACACTTGTTACTCTAATATAATGTTAATGTTAAAGAAATAAAGTCTATAATCACCCCAATAAATACTCTCTTGTTGCTTGGCATCATACTTGTGGTTATCCCGTGGTGACTCAGCAAGTAACTTATCGACGATGACATCTATCACTTCATCATCACCAACCGGAGTTGGGTAGACTTCGGGGTTCATAACTCTTCTAGCTGATTTTATAATTCTCTCTTCTTCTCCTTTCTCAGATAAAATGTTTAATATATCATCTCGATTCATCCTTTGTTTCAGTTGCAGGATCAAGTTTTTTGGTTCACCTTCAGCTATGAATTGAAATTGGTCCTCGTCATTTAAAGCTTTATAAAAGTTAGTCTCGTTCAAGTTCGTCTCCATGGTCACATTCGTTAGTAACAGCGCGTACTTTTCTTTATCAATTGCAAAGCTGTTAACCTTCTTAAGTTTCTCATTAAGATCTTTAACTCTTTCATTTTCTGTCTCATCTAAATTGAATCCCAGTATCGAAATCAATGTTTTTGTGATATCATTAATATTTAAACTGTCTATTACAGTACTCGTCACAGTCTCAGCAGATATTTTTGCCGTCACATTCTCAGCGGATATTTTCAATACAAATATTGTTAGGACCACAATCGAGTCCGCTATATGACGCATTCTTTCCTCAGTGTTAGGATTTTTATAGATTTTCATAAATTTTACGGTCTATAAAATTGTAGGTGCGGCGATTTTATGGTGATAGCGCTTACATTTTAGCGTTTCCGTAAGAGCTAGTAAAAATTTTGCATATACTGCAAGTTTTTATTTAATAGTTTTTACATGTAATTTTATTTCTCAACATTCTCTCCGGTCTCCGATCCAACTGATTAAAAAAATATCGATGAAGCCGACGTCCCTGCGCCGATCATCAACAACGAGGCATTTCTTTTAGCTTATTGTAACCATTCGAACGCGCCCAGATCTTTTCCCAGATTTTATATCCTGATTTTTCGATATCATATAGTGCTGCCCAAATAATTATTTTGCCGCCAACATAATTATATTGCTAACGTAATATTTGTTTGTTGCCCAAATGATTTGTCGACTCACTTTTATCTTCTGACCAAATAACTAAATTGGTGCCAAATTAATTACTTCCCTAAAATAATTCCGTTAGCATTAGAAATCTAAATTGCAAAAGCGACTTTTCCAAATGTTAACAAGATCGACAAGAACGAAAGTACAAGTTGGTGATATCTAATGTCTTCAATTGTGTCACGAAATCGGGAACTTCGCCTAAATATAAAACAAAAGTTTGAGCTTGTAAAGCGAACTTCTCGAACAACGTTGAAATAAATTATAAGTAACTTACTTACGAGCTGTGTGGTAGCGGCTCAACCCATCTCTTCCCTTGGACGTCGTAAAAGATCCTAACTAATGGATTTAGAACTGCACAACCATCCAATAGCGTAACATGGAGAAACATGAGGAGTATGGGCCGTAACACCACCCGGCCACGCTGGCCCAATGCGGATTCGTAGGAAGAAACTTGATCACAAAGCTTGGTCACCCATCTCCAAATTGACCACGGCGAAAGTAGCTTTGTTTTCGATCCACCACCGCTCCTCTGTTAAAAGATACCTTAATTGCTTTTGTGACTCAATTTAACTGCAGACTAATCATATAGCAGTTTTACTTAATTATCGTCTTTATTCCCTTGCAATAGAAGTCATTTACAAAAGTGAGGTTACGTAGGTAGGTTCGACTTTCAAAGAATTAATGTAGAGCATTTTAATAGTGCGATCTCGCTAGTTGTTGGTTATGGTATTGAAAACTATGCAACTTTCGCAATGCTTTGGATGGGTGACCGATACATTGTGATCTGTAGTTCCTAATTTCGGTAGCCACACTAAATACACGTATTAACCACGTTACTACCACAACTAAAGATGACAAGTTCCAAAAGAAAAATGTCCATAGTTTAATTATTTTTGTTTGTATAGAAAATGCTTGTTGTATCTAATTTTATCTAGACTAGATACCTCATCACAACATAAGCCATCTCGAGTAGATTTGAGGCATTACGGGCTAGACTGTGTAACGGGATCCGTGCCCAGGGGAAATTCACTCCAAATCGAATCAAGGTTGAAAAAAACCGGCCGCTTGTAAGGTCGCGGTCATAGACCTATGTGGGGCTAGACATGATTATTTGTCAATTACCTAATTTAATGCAATGTTGTGCGTGCATTATTGCGTCCTGGTTAGAAGGGCAATTATGGGTACTTTAGATCTCAGGTCACGGTTTGGCAACGTATACCGAGATCTCTGTAGGGGTTGTAGCAGATGGATATGTAACGGTGTGTACAGACTGGTAAATCGTAACATGCAATATCATGATATGAAAGAATTTTCCGTACCCATTACTGCTGTATCACGCAATGTAACAGAATTCGTTAAGTATGGATGCGCGCGCGAACAGAGCATTTCGTTGGGCGCGCGCCGCGCTCCGCCATTTGTCGGGTTTTATCGTGTGTGTTCGGAGCAGCAGTGTCCATGCTTGCACTGAACTTGCAGAATGTTTCCATGCCTTTATATTTTACGATCCACCGATCTGTACACAACATTACAAGTAATAGTTGTATTCTAGGCGGCAGTAGCGTCTTACCATTTGCCAGACTTGTTTGACAATTTGTTGACAGAAAAATTAATAAAAACATCATATCGTCCATATCCCTGAAAGATGCTGCAGAGGTGGTACACATTTTGCTGGTATTTTTTGTGATTGATAACAAAATAAACAATTTAAATTACAGTTACATAACAATCACGTTCCGTCAAGTGAAGGAAGAAGTTTTTTCTTCCATCCATCAGCTTGAGGACGTCCACTGCTGGTCATAGGCCTCCCCCCATGATCGCCACAACGTTCAGTCCTGCGCCGCCAGCATCCTGCGACCTGCAACCTTCACCAGATTGTCGGTGCACCTCGTTGGGGGCCTTCCTTAGTTGCGCCTCGCAGTGCGTAGTCGCCAATTTCCTTCCGCCCCAACCGCCGTCAGTTTTTATAATATGAACTCAAATAACTTCCTTTTAAGTATCTGTCTTATTGTACGACATTTTGTGATGAGACCGATTTAATTTTAACAGAAAACTATTACCTACCTTTAATGTAGTATCTGTAACGGAATCGCGTGAGTTGGTAAATACTTGTGGCTGAAAGTTGTGAATGAAAGATTGTATTTATGGAACGTAGTTATTTTAATATACCTTCTTTTTGTTTCAGGTGAGTAAGCTGATTAACAACTACAAATAGACCTTCCACAACTTACTGGGTAAGAAATTGAATTATTTATTTTATATCAAAGGAGAGAATCACCAAAGAATGATTTAATTTTTCATTGGCGCATTTATTCCATCCAGAAATCTCTTCCGGCCTTTTACTTTTAAATACTCGTACCTACAATAAACTAATAACGTAAACAATTATTTATGATTCTTCTGATAGGTAAGTATGACATGATTTCTTAATAAGTTTCCATAAAGAATTGGAAGTGTTTCCATCAGGGTACCTCTTTTTTCGTAATAAATGTTGTCTTTGTCTTTACCATAACAAGTCTGTGGCTGTCGTGTCGTCAGTCGTTATTAGCTCAATTTGCTTCAGTAGGAGTTGCGGCGCGTCCTCTTTGTTTTGTCCTCGGTCTGATTGAGGACTTGAGATACTCGCGTTTTTTACACAAGGGACACATCTTATTTGATGACGGTTTTAAATGAAATGTTCGTGATATTTCTATGCTTTCTTTGGTCTATATTTTATCTCAACAACTAAAAATCTCACATATAAAGTAAATTACACGAATAACGTATTATATTATGTTAAGTTAATAACCATGAGAAGGTGCACGGGGGAATCAAGGTCACTGACATAACCCAAATTGCAAATATTTAGTGGTAGAAGACTGGGCACACTCATAGAAATGAGGACCGAGCGGAAGGGTTCTCAAGTGGCGGCCACGTATTGGGAGCTGCGTCGGGAGGTCTCGGCAAGTCGCAGGTTGCGGGCAACACAGGATCAATGGTTATCGACATCCTTAGGAGAGGCATCTCTAGGCTGAATGTTGCTGATGATGAAATACCCTCACATTCCTTAATAAGCAATAGTTTTAACTTTTATGATGGTTGACTGGTAAAGAACGATGTTAATCGTTAAGTCCGTCATATGTACCAACATTCTGTGCAATGGGACCGCAGGTAACTATAGCAACTGCAAACTATAACGATATATATATTCACAACAACACAATTAAACTTTGTAAATCATAAAAGCGAAAGTGAACTTTATTTATGCTTTCTAAATAAATATTGTGATGTTTCGTGACATTATACATACATACATACATATAATATATTATGTAATTTATATATAGTAGTTTATATATGCACCTTATATATGTAAGTATATTACACCTACCTTTTCTTTAATTCTCTCTCTACCCAAAGGTTGCCTGGAAGATATTGCTATTAGCTATAAGGCCGCCTGTGTTGCATTGTATTTTTTTCTTTACTATATTTCTGTGTTTTTATTAGTTGCAATAAAGGATTTTATCTATCTATCTATCTATACATACAATCACGACTATTATCCCCTAAGGATTAGTCAGAGACTAGGCAAAAGCACCGCAAAAGCGGTCCATTGCCATAGTCCGCGCTTCACCAAGCAGTGACTGCAGTCTGCGTGACAGGTGGTGAGCCCGTCGCCGCTATAAGCTATTGATGTTATGCAGTTCTATATCCATTAATCCCCTGTTGCGACACCCAAGGGAATGATGGGTTAATAATAATAATAATTTATTGTCTCACCATAATCACACAATACAACATAACAAAAAGATGAACAGTATTAATTTACAGTTTGATTATGGCGGGCTGATACCTGAACTAGGTCAAACCTGTATCTCAGGTTCTCAACCCTCCACCTCATTATAACAATTACAGTAAGTACATAATTTTAACAAATTTTGAGTTTTTTTACTTTTTCTCTCTAAACATAAACATAAGGTTGGTAGTATTCTTTTCATGAGCCGCTACCACACGACGACGACATTATCAAGGGGCTAAGAAAACGTTGTATAGTGCTTATCGTCATCGGAAAAATAATTATGCCAACTAACTTCTACAAATACTACTACGAGTACTACTCTAAATATACTATTTCCTTGTAGCAATTTCTCCCTCAATCATTTCTTTATTGTTCTATGAAAGTAATACAATAGGGGGAAATAATGTAACCTCTATTATCCTCAAATCTTTTCGCCATCTAAAAGAAATTGTATGAAGTTATTACATACATAGTCACACCTTTTTCCCACAGGGGTGGACAGTTATTATTTAAAAGTAATAGACGATGTAAGTGCTGGAAAACATACGTGAAATAAAACATATCTTAATATTCCGCTAATAAATGCACTTATCAATAATATAGTTCTGGGTTCGATCCCCAGTGGGGCAAATGTTTGGGTGATGAATTTTCAGGCATTTGTTCTCCAGTCTTGGATGTTTATATATATTTCTATATATTCTGGTTATTTATATGTGTTTATCTATTAAATATATTTATCCGTCATCTAGTGTCCGTAACACAAGCAGCATTAGTTGCTTAAAATGGGGCTAGTTGATAGGTGTGAATGTCTGATTATATTATTATTATAGTTACTCGTACCATTTAAATTAAGTGTCACTTGATTTTGTTTGTAATAAATAAAAACAATGATAAGTTATTTTCATCGTAGTTATTTATGTATTCCAATCTTTCATTTTGATTTAATATACTAGCGCCATCTAGTGTGGAGTAGTCAAGTCTTACCCACTTTTTTATTGTAGCAAAAACCTCCTAATTTTTGTACTGTTTACTACAAAAATATAATATCACAATAATTAAAATATTATATTATTTTTGTTAATAATATTTTAAATAATCATACTTAGGTATTACACTACGTGACATACATTTACATTTAGCGCCATCTACCGGCAAGTAGCGGAACTCGTGGAAAACTTTACCTGCCACTTTCACGAACTGCAAGTTCATGAAAATTGTCATAGATGGCGCTGCGTAGTGCGTACGGAGAATGTGTTTAAATTGATAAGCATTTCAGAAATTCAATTTTTAGTTTGGCATTTACCAGACAGACGCGGCCTGCGATCAATTTAGTAATCTGTGCAGTAACCCATGGAAGTTCATGATAGAAATAGTTGTATGCAATGAAATTTCATATTGTACTCTTTATTTTAAAACCATGTTTGGTTAATTTCCGGCACTTCAAAAAGCGATAATTCGAAATGTATGCAATCACCTTAGCGATTTGAGAATTTAGATGTAATGTCTCTGCGATAATACGGTTTAAGTCTGTCGCTTTACTCAATATTTGTAACAGGTACATATTTGTAACAGATTCTCGTACTTTTGGCAACGCTGCAGCCGCTAGGCCGCGCGGCTTTACAGCGCTTATGTGAAATAAGTGGCGACCGGATCCCGCGTCCTGCGGAAAGCTGTCACTGGCCGCTACCGCAGGCCGCGTCTGGCTGGTATAGGACTAAGCTTTCATGTTAAATATTCATTCGGGCAGCCTTTTCTATTGTTTTTAATAAATATCCTCAGGCATTCACACTTATCAACTATTATAGCCCCCATTTTAAGCAACTAATGCTGCTTGTATTACGGATACTAGATGACGGATAATATATTTAATAGATATAAATATAAATATTCAGAAAATATACTATACTTATATAAACATCCAAGACATCCAAACATGGAGAACAAATGCCTGTATCGGCACACAAACATTTGCCCCCACCGGGGATCGAAGTGTCGAACCCTGAACCTCTCGAAATGCCGACGCCTTGAGACCGGCGTACAGACCACTCGACCACGGAGGTCGGAATAATGATGGGCTAATGAAAAGGAATAATGATGTTCTTTCATCTTACAAATGTTTCTATCTTACTGATTGGAGTATATTATGGTTACAGTGTGGGTGTTAAAAATATTAAATTACTAATAAAGATGTGCATGTATATTATGTATGAATCATGAAGTCTAAGATTCATTTGTATTAAATTTTCAACCAAGAAACCCTATTTTCCTCAACGTTATTGATTGGCCTACAGTGAAACTGAAAATGTTTGACCTTCAGTGAAACAGTCAGATGGTAAGCGAAGGGTTTTCCAAGAAAGGTTGACGAGAACCCTTAGCGCCCGAAGCGGTATGGGTAACTTTATATTATTATACAACATGAAAACAGATAACGTTAGTGAAAATAAAATTAAAATAAATGAATTCCAATAATATATTTTTAACAGGACTGGTTTGGTAGTCGAGGAATTTCATGATCTTTAAGGATGTTTTATTACCTTTATTAAAAAAAAGTATTTTTTGGAGGCTTCATTTTTTGTGTGTTTGTTAACTGTTCTTTTACAAAGTGCTCAATATTACATTCCTACCTCTTATTAGCAAAATGTTGATTGTTAATAGTTGAACTAAAACCTCTAATTATTAAAATAATTAAAATAACATTTCTTGTCGGTGTCATGTGTCATCTGATTAATGGTTGTCATGGTGATAAATCTCTGTTGTCATGTCATTATTTTACAAAGCCGAGAAGTTTTAAAATTCGAAATGAAATTACGGAATATCTCACATAATACTCGGTCGAGCAGATATTGATAGCCATGGTTGCACCCGCGCGGTTCCCATTCCCATGGGAATATCGGAATAAAAAGTATCATATGTCCTTTTCAGGCTCAAGACTATCTGTGTACTAAATTTCATTTGAACCGGTTCAGTAGTTTTGATGTGAATGCAAGACAGACAGATAGAGTAACTTTCGCGTTTATAATATTAGTATGGATTTACATGAAGTACTGTTTAGCACTAATTTAAGCTATTGATTTTACTTTCTTACTAACGGAAAAACGGCTCTACTTGTATGTAGGTTTCGCCAGTTCAAATCTACCTATGACATTGAGGTTGAATGTAGAATATCTTTGTAACTATCTAACAACTCATGTGCCTATGGATTTAATAACATTTTTCAGGCAAATAGTAAAATATTGAATGACTTTTGACCTTTGTACAAGAAATCAGGGCTCATATTATTTATTTATATTATATGAGGAGCTCGGTGGTTAGTATATATGCTTTGGCTTTCGATATCGACAACAAAGCTACCTTCGCCATGATCAGAGCGTGGATGGGTGACTAAAACTTTGTGATCTCGGACTCCTCCGTGCTTCAGAAGGCACGTCAAGACGTTGGTCTCGGTCGCTAATACAATCGTTTCTACCCATCAACCCGCATTGGGCCAGCGTGGTGGTATTACGGCCCATGCACCTCACGTGTTTCTCCATGAGTAAAGACTGTGCCCAGTAGCAGTGGGACTTATATAGGTTGAGGCCGATTATTTATATTATGGTCACCATCCAAGATTCTTTAATTGCTTCACCTCAAAAATTACCGCTCCGCTTAAAGCTATAAATAATTTTCTTTGAAAATTAGTAGACTCATTTACAAAACGAGCGACAGGCGAACTGCCGCGTTCCTGCGGATTAACTCGGCGAAATTAAATCGGAACGCCGACAATAGGTTTTGTTCGAAATCGCTATCAATTTGATTTGATCGAATAATTTTGTAAAGCCACGAAATGTGCGGCATTTGTAAGTAGGTATGTTTAATATGTTATCTGGATATTTGGTTATATGTCCACTGCTTATAAGAAAGAGATATACTCATTGATGTAGCAGCGAGAAAGGCAACACTCAATAATAAAAAATAGACTTTATTTCAATGCAGTAAAATCAAAAATAAATGATAATCAAAAGCATTTATTCAGTTTAGATGTGTCTTAGTGCGTGCTAAAGAATGTCATGAACATTTAACAATATTTCGTGCAAAGAGAAAAACTATGCCATCTTAAATCCTAAAATCAATAGTAGATTGATATATTGGGTCCTTACCTATGAAATTGGTGTTTTTATTCTGTCTTAGCAATTTGTCTGTAACTATTAAGTTTCAGAACATTCTTATAAAATAATTGCCTCTTCAAAAAATAGACCATATATTTGAGCTCGTATTATTTAATTTTATAATTTTTGTAAGTTTAATAGTGTTAAAATTAGACACAAAGACAATTATTTTTTACTGCCTCCCGAATACATCTATACATAATTTGATTTGCATTAACATAAAAACGATGAATAATTTTTATCAAGCGTGTTCACACACATATTGCTAAAGCTTGTCTAATGATACTTGCTAAATATTATTATCTCTGAATTTGTCGTTGTGAAGAAAACTTATAAAATGTTAGTATGTAAATGCAGACATCCCCAAAATCTCCATACAAAACACCAATTTCATAAGTAGGGACCTAATATCTACGTGTAGATTTCAAAATTGAGTTTACGTTATTGTTTTGTTTGTTCATACACACACACATAAACATACCTTTTTCCTAATTGGCAGGTCCAGATGTAAACAAGCACATTTCGCCAGATATTTCAAGTCCCAATGTGACCGGTGGCGAGCCTGTTGCCATGCACCGGGCACAATGTGAGGCAAGCGATATTCACAATGATTTGTACTTAAGTTTTGTTTGTTGTTAACTTATCTGGATCGCCTGCTTAACAATAGAATAAATTTCATCTTTGGGGTTCGTAAGTTCGACCCTTATCGTGAGCGTCTTATGTGGCTTCCAGTAAGATCGTTGGAGTCTTAGAATGCTTTGCACGCATTTTTCTGTTCTCTTTGAGCCCAGCTCTCCTGACTATCTTAAATGTATGTTTAGGTTTTGCACTGATGGCAGTTACCGCAATCTCCGGCCTTCAAGACAACTTATTCTCCATGTACCTTCCCATCATTCCGGTTTTATGGCTGACTCCTTCTCCGTACAAGCGGTCATCTTGTGGAATTCTTTGCCGCTGGACATTTACCTGAAGCTACCTTTTCGGGTTTAATTAAGGGTTCGGGAACAATATATGTATATATATTTATCATATATATATATATATATATATATATATATATATATATATATGGTTTTTACTTTAATGATACCGCCACCAAATCTCTACTTAACTGGTTAGAGTTACTTAGAGAACGAAACTTGTCGTTAAGTCCGCCATATGTACCTTGTTTAGGACATTAAAGTTTAAATAAATAAATAAATTAATAAATAAACTTGCATTTCGCATCTTTCGCACTATGTTGGCTGAGTCAACAGTGGTCTTTCTTAGATCAAGATACTATCTTCAATCAAAACGCTACTCTCGTGGCCCAACGGTGATTGTCACTTCATTGCTTGGTATGTTTTAGTTTTTCGTATTTTGCCAAATTCCTAGGCGCTAGACATATTATCAGGTCTATCTTTTGATAAATTATTAATTAAAACTAAGATGGCATTCTCAATATTTGTAAAATGATCAATGAATGTCGGGGCATTGACCCGAGATCATCGCCTTTGAAAAAATTGTCACGTCATTGGCACCGGGTTCACGCAACTAAAATAGTTAAGTTTTTCAAATGATAACTTACATTAGAAGTGCTGTTGCTCGCGAACGCCAGCGTTCTCTTGTCGATTAATGGTACCTTATCCAACTGCGCCATCGTAGTAAAGAATGAAATATTAAGTAATGACATAACTCTTTCTAATTTCTCCTCAATCTACATAGACACTAAATGAACTCATTCTAGACACACAATATGGCAGACACAGCCTTCAGCGGCCATTGTGGCAGTAATGGCGTATTTCCGGCCCTGTGTTTGGTGACGTCACGACCGGTGCGGCTGTTTTAATTTGTTTCAGAAAAGACCTGGCGTGTCACCGTCTTGGGGATTTATTTTAGTTATCTTTGCTATTGTACCGTTGACCTTTTGAAGGTCAAGCGAACGCCGGCGCTCGCGAGTAATATATGTTTCTATTGTGTCTCGTTTTTGCACCATTGAGAGGTAAAGGGTGAATACGGCCAAATTCCGTGTTACTACACGTGTAAGGTCGAATTAAAACTTGTTGACTTGATAAATAAAATAAAATAAAATAAATAAATATCTTCAGACATTCACACCTATCAACTGGCCCATACTAGACATCTAATGCCTGTGTTATGGGTACCAGATGACGGACAAATATATTTAAACATTTATTTTTTTGATAAAATATAACTTTATTTTACCACTGTTCTTAATGTCGTCGTCTCCTTTTTCACCAAGTGATGTCTCGCGTCAGTGTCAGTCAGTCAAGCTCCAGTCGTCTATGTCCTGTCTGTAAAAAGGCTAGACGCCGCAACAACACGCGGGTTCAGACACCAATAAATGCTTTAATTTCATTGGTCGAATCCGCGCTAATGGCGGAGTCCTGCGTGACAGCTACAGCACCGAAATCTGGTCCAGTTTCTAAATGCCAAGATTGGCATAATGCTATTGTTATTTTACAGGGATAAGTACATATCTCTGTATTCGAAATTGTGTCCAAAAATCAGGAAATATCTGTAGGTATTATTACCACTACTTGTTAAAACATAAAATTAGGAGTGGAGCCAACTGTGAGTCTGCAACCTACGCAGTTATAATACAACGAGACACAATAGAAAAATGTATCGTTTGCGAACACCAATGTTCGCTCGTCAATGGGCGTGGTAAGCCGCCTCGCCAGGGCCCCGATCGCGCTAAATACGAACGTATTTACCGCAACCAAATGTTAGTCGAATTCATAGTCTCGTACTCGCGTTCCCTCGTGTCGCCTCGTGCAGTGTGGCTAGGCCGTAACGGTTTCGAGTGAGATTTGTTTTGATTTGATTTTTGTATATTTAAATAGGCCCGGTCAGAACAGCAGCGCTGCATTAGTCTCTGATGCAGCACACGCTGAGGCCCTAATTGACCATTATTCATTGTATCCTGTGTCTTCTTTTGTTATTTCTTCTCTTTTTATGTGTATTTGTTGAATGGTCAATAAATATTTTTCTTTATTTCTTTCTTTCTATTTTGTTTTTGGCAACTACGTTCGTATTTAGCGCGATCGGGACCTAGGGCTCGTAACCTATCGAAAACTGCTGTCGTAGTAGCTAGCTAGGAGGAGCTCGGCGGCGTCGTGGTTATCACGTTTTGGCTTTCGATATCGAAAACAAAGCTATCTTCGCCATAGTCAAGCCGTAGATGGGTGATGGGCTTCGGAAGGCACGTTAAGCCGTTGGTTCCGGTCGCTATTACGGTCCATATCCTCATCTTTTTCTCCATAAGGAAGGCCTGTGCCCAGCAGTGGGACGTATATAGGACAGTAGCTTGGTAAATGGAAAATGTAGGATTTTACTTAATGCGTTTGATAGCATTGAAACAAGCGAAAATTTATGGCAAATCATATAAATTTTCCATTGCATGGTAGCGTAGCGATCGTAGCAATGCATCTGTAAACGAGCTTAGATGTTTCACATGAAAACGGCAGAAGACCCACTGTAGCTTCCACACAAAACTCGAGCAGAAAATTGGCTCGAGCTCGTCTGCAACCACTATTTGGGACAGACTTACCAGTCCACGATATCTAACAGGTTTGAAAACACGATGTTCGAGTACAGGGAACAGCAACAAAATATAATGCACTCACGTACCTTATAGCTGCTACTGTGTTCGATGAATTTCCACCTCGTTTCTATGCACGGATGATGATAACAAGTACGGTGATCAGGCTAGGGGTCTAGCATGTGGCTGACGACGCGATTCCTCGGAACAATTCTTATGTTCGCTGCGGCGGCGGTTGCTAGCACACGACTATCTAGCAGCGAGTACGGAGTACATGACAGCCGTTGTAGCTGCGTTTTATTACTGCTCAAGTAATTCGAACATCTTGTTGCGTTTTAGATAAGTTGAAAATTATGAACGAAGTTGTGATAACGAAACATTCCGCCCACCAAAACACCTATGGGGTTTTCTACTAGATGTTGTAAATAAATTTGCAGTTATGGACACGATTAGTTATGAAACTAAGTTACTAAGACGTTAATAAGATATGCTAAGATATATACATATATAGATATAGGATAAAGTAATGATAAAGTTAAAAATAAATGATGCTGTTAATCCGTTATTGGTAGGGGACATAGTTTCACCAATGGTCTTTGGAGAAGTTGCGTTTTACTTGTTTTTATAATTGCACTACGAACTATTCCATCAGCACCAGGGAGAAGTTGTACCACTCTGCCGAGTGACCATTGTAATGGAGGACGATTGTCATCTCTAATTATCACCATTGAATCGATCAGTAGCGGTTTAGAATCTTTAGTCCATTTGGCGCGCTGTATTAAAGAGTTTAAATACTCATGTTTCCATCTGGACCAAAAATTCCACTGGAATTTCTGTATCATTTGCCATCGGTTAAGTCGAGACACATTGATACTGGAAAAATCGTCATCTGGCACAGCTGTAAGAGGCTCTAGGGTTAGAAAGTGTCCGGGAGTTAAAGCTAACAGATCATTCGGGTCGGAGCTGATTGGGCAAAGAGGCCTTGAATTTAAAACCGATTCGATTTGTATGAATAGAGTGGTGAGTTCTTCGAACGTTAGTACCTGATCACCGACGACTCGATAAAGGTGTGATTTTGCGGCTTTTATTTGAATCTCCCAGACACCCCCAAAATGAGGGGCAGCTGGTGGGTTAAATTTGAATTCGATCTGTTCAGTATTTGATGCTCTTTGCATTAAGGTAAGTAGTTGATTGCGGGCACCTACGAAATTTGTACCGCAATCCGCGTGAATTACAGTACAACGTCCTCGACGACCTACGAAACGGCGTAATGCGGCGATAAAACCGTCCGTCGATAGAGACGAGACCACCTCGAGATGAACCGCCTTCACGGCTAGACATACGAAAAGACATAGATACGCTTTATCTATTTTTGCGCCTCGATGGGAACCGAGTTTTATGCGGAATGGACCACCGAAGTCCACTCCAACCGTCGAGAAAGCTTTAACTTGATTTACTCGATACGCGGGAAGGTCACTCATTATCGGCTGCAGTGGTTTTGGATTAGTGCGATAGCATTTAACACACCGTGATAGACAACGTCGAATCGTACGTTTCGCAGATATTATCCAGAATTGTTGTAATAGTAAAAATTGTGTTGTATTGATACCTGGATGACAGTGATTACGATGAGTGTGCTCAATGATTAGGCGAGTGAGCGGATGTTCCGATGGCAAGAAGGCTGGATGTTTGTGTTCGTACTCTAACCCCGACCGTGAGATTCTGCCGCCCACCCTGAGGATTTCCCGGTCGTCAATGAATGGATTTAATTTTCTGAAAGGCTTAGATAAAGTTTGCTTATTTTTTATCTTAGAGATTTCCTCCGCGAAGACATAACTTTGTACGGATTTGACAAGACGCATCAGACTTTTCTGTCGCTCAATGTTACTTAAAAATGTCATTTTGTTTGCTTGGTTAGGAGACCTACAATTATTAATGAAACGATAAATGTATGTTACTATATTGATAATTTTTGAAAGACACGAATATTCATTAATTAGTTTATTTAAGATTGAGTCGACATTCTTTGAGTCAATACTACCACCTTTGAGGACCACCGTTTTACGTGACTCAAGCTCCACTAGTTCCTCATTATCAGCAGATAGTTTATTTGCATGTACAGGCCACAGGTCAGAATGAGTCGACAACCAGGTAGGACCTGTCCACCATAGGAGATTGTGGACAAATTCAGATGGGAACTGTCCACGTGAACAGATGTCAGCGGGGTTGTCCGCTGAGGATACATGGTGCCACCATTCAGTAGGTGTAATGTCTTGAATATGACTAACGCGGTTAGCTACAAATGTGTTCCAACGCGATGAATGAGAGCGCAACCACGACAGTACGATTGTGGAATCGGACCAAAGGTATGTGGCATCGATAGGAATAGATGGAACGTAAACATCACGGACAAGGCAATATAAATCTGACAGGATAACTGCGGCACACAACTCTAGCCTCGGCAGTGAGTGGCGTTTTAGTGGTACTACTCGAGCTTTAGAACTAACTAGGAAATTCTGAATAGTTTTATCTTCATTAGATACGCGCAAGTATATTACTGCTCCATAGGCGATTTCTGAGCTGTCGCAAAACCCATGTAGTTGATAAGTAGCTTTTACGCTAGTGAGATGACGAGGAATTTTAATTTCACTTAATTCAGTAAGTTGACTTTGGTATTTTTCCCACGCAATTATAACGTCCTTGGGAGGGGTCTCATCCCAGCCCACACCTCCAATCCACAGCTTTTGAATTAAGCATTTTGCCAAGATTGTGATCGGAGATAGAAACCCCATGGGATCAAAAATTCGAGCCAGTTCGCTGAGGATATGTCGTTTTGTGCAAGACTGATCTAATGGTTTAACCTTAAAAAGAAAAGCATCAGAGAGTGCATCCCATTCGAGGCCAAGGATTTTAAGAGACGACTCTTCGGAAGCATCGAGTGGAATCGAACCTAAGCGGCAGTCTTCGCTTGGAAGATCCGACAACAACTGCGGATGATTGCTGACCCACTTACGGAGTTTGAAATTTCCTAAGAGGAATAAGTTGATAAGTTGATCTCTAGCTTCCCTTGCAAGGTCAAGCGTGTCACATCCACTGACAACATCATCGACGTAAACATCTGACATAACGATTTGTTTTGCAACAGGGTATGAATCTCCTTCGTCAGCAGCGAGCTGTTGCAATGTACGGCAGGCCAGAAATGGTGAAGATGCCACACCATACGTAACAGTATTCAGACGATATTCTTGAAGGGGATCCTTGGGGGAAGCTCGCCATAAAATCCGCTGATAATCGCGATGCTTCGGTACCACCAAGATCTGCCGATACATCTGCCGCACGTCAGCGATAAAAACGACACTATATCTCCGAAACCGTAATAATATTTCAATGATGTTCGCTTGCAGTTTAGGTCCTATGAGTTGAGAAGCATTTAATGATAGACCCTGACCATCCTGAGCTGACGCATCGAAGACAACGCGAAGACGGGTAGTTAAAGAATCGGGGCGTAATACACAGTGATGAGGTATGTAGTATCGTCCACCCCCCACGTCATTGGTAGACACCGGAGACATATGACCGGCTTCAATGTAGTCAGCCATAAATTCAACATATTGACGTTGAAGTTCAGCATCACGTGATAATCTTCTCTCGATAGCATAGAAACGTCTTAAGGCTACTTCCCGTGAGCCCTGAAATATTGGCTCAGAATTCAACTTGAAAGGTAATGAAACCGTATACCTACCCGTGTCCCCACGATAATGTGTATCAACAAAGCTCTGCTCACACGACAGTTCCTCCGGAGTTAAGACTGCGGAATTCGGTAGAGAATCTAGCTCCCAGAAGCGCTGCACCAACGAGTTCAACGAGTCTTCGTGCTTCAGAAGTGTACACAAGCTGTTTGATGCAACACGAGTCTTACCAAGCAAAAGCCAGCCAAAGACCGAATTGATAGCAATAGGTTGACCTATGCTCCCTTTTATACTGTTGTCAAGTATAGATTCAGCGAAGACATCTGCAGCGAAGAGGAGATCTACTGGACCAGGTATATCAAATCCTGGGTCAGCTAGTGCAAGCGTCTGGATGTGACTCCAACCGGAGGTATTTAGTTTAGCTATAGGCTGGTCATTGCAAATCTTTGGAATCACGAGCATGTCGACCTCAAAGATATCGCCGCGATCGATCGCACCTATGGTACAACGAACATCGCCGATTATCTTAGCTGCTGCGTCACCGAGCCCACTGACTCTGGAAGAAGTCGCTGAGTAATTCAACTTTAAGCGCTGGAGAGCCGCTTCTGTAATAAAATTACTCTGGCTTCCTGTGTCAAACAAGGCCCTAAACGATTGCATAACTCCGGATGCATCTCTAACCTGCACAATCGCAGTCGCAAGCAAGACAGTCATGTTAGATGGAACTCTCGACACCAGAGATGAAACGGATTTAGATTCCGTTTGAATGTCGCGGTGAAGTAGTGTATGATGCTTCCGTCTGCAGACACGACACGAAAAGATTGACATGCAATCTTTAAGCTGATGTGAAGACTTAAGACAGTTGAAGCACCAATTTCTTTTCTCGGCAATTGCCATTCGCTCGTTGACAGGTTTACCTATAAATTCACTGCAAGCCGTAATTGTATGAGGATTGTTGCAATATGAACATTTGATATGGACATTTATGTTACTAGATGGGCTATGAACTTTGTCTGACGCGGCGACAAGCGTATGTGTGATAGCGCCATAAGGTGAACGTTTTACTTGTGGAGTCGTTAACGTGGGCTTGGGAAACACCTTGACTGGTACATTTGTTTCGGAAAAGTGTTTATCTCTCACCAAGGCCTCGCATTTAGATTGTAAAAATTGTTTTAGTAGCTCATATTTCGGTATGTCAATATCAGAATATTTTTCCTCGAAACTGCGCCGCAAATTGGTGTCTAATTTTGATAGAATATGATATACTAACACGAAGTCCCAAGAATCGATAGGTAAGTTCATTGTTTTTAATATGCATAAGTTTTCTTCAAATAAATCCAAAGACTTTCGGAACTCGATCGCATCAGTACATTTGAACTGAATATTCAAGATTTCTCTCCAACAAGTGAAGGCCAAAGCACGTTTACTCTTATACCGCGAGGCAAGAGCTTGGTAGGCATCTTCGTAATGTTCATGTGTGAGCGGAAAGACTTTAACGACTGACAACGCGTCGCCGCTAAGCGATGAAATTAAATAATGGAACTTTTCGGTTATAGTGAGTGTTTTAGAGTTATGTATCAATGTGTTGAATGTATCATAATATTCAGGCCATTGTTTTATATTTCCAGAAAAGCACGGTAACACTATTTTTGGCAGCCGAATGTTTGTGGTAGTATTACTTGACGATTGCGATGAATGTTCCGATTTTGATAATTGCCGATATATTGATGAAACCTTATAATACATTTCATCGAAACGGTCCTGAATATCGCTGTCATCGCTTTCGGAATCACCCAAAATATCTAAGATGCATAGGTGAGCCTCCTCAAAATTGGCGGCTATATGCTTAAGATCCTGATGGTAGGAGAAGAATAAATCTAGTTGCGAGTCGTCAACGGAAGCTAATAGACCGATTTCTAAGGCCTTTGATAACCTTTTATAAGCAAGAGTTCTTTTCCTACGAAAAGCCGGTAAGTCCTGGCTAGTAAATTCGGTATCAACCGAACCAGATTTCGATTTCTTAAACGCACTTCGTTTACGACTCGAGTGTTTACTCAGCAGCGACATTGTTTATTTGTGATTTATAATGTGGCCAAACGTTAATTAAATACGGGAAAGGCTAATATTAATGATGTAAATAGATTAACGTGTAAATAGAAGAACAAATCAAAAATAATACTTTTAAGACGTATACTTTTTTTAACAAATACGGTTCGACTACAAATGATTACTTGATAGTACCTAATTGTTGAACGCGACTGTACTACGACACTAAAATGTTGTAACATGCAGTATTTTTATATCATGTGCAAATATTCATTCGTAACGTAGTTATTTGTAATAATCTCTTACCACTTAGTATGAGCGAGAATACGAGCGGTCTACGTGATAACGAATAATTATTTTTCTACCTGCAATTTAACATAACAAATTGTTCGAAGAATTTTGCCCTTTAAATATAGAATCAATGATTGAGATTGGAATGAAATTAGGCCGATTATTAACTAAGCACCGATGCGTATAAGTGATTGCTTCGTTAAAGTTCCTATAATAAAATGTAGTTATAATCAATGAATGTAACTACGGAGTACTTATAGCGATTCGATAGTGATAATATGAGTAAAATTTTGTGATTTACAATGGAATAGAACGTGTTACACTGTATTTTAATGTAACTTATATTTCTACGGTGTGATACGGTCTGATCGGAACGGTAGGCGGAAATTCCCGGGTTTCGGCACCATAAAAATGTAGCTTCCACACAAAACTCGAGCAGAAAATTGGCTCGAGCTCGTCTGCAACCACTATTTGGGACAGACTTACCAGTCCACGATATCTAACAGGTTTGAAAACACGATGTTCGAGTACAGGGAACAGCAACAAAATATAATGCACTCACGTACCTTATAGCTGCTACTGTGTTCGATGAATTTCCACCTCGTTTCTATGCACGGATGATGATAACAAGTACGGTGATCAGGCTAGGGGTCTAGCATGTGGCTGACGACGCGATTCCTCGGAACAATTCTTATGTTCGCTGCGGCGGCGGTTGCTAGCACACGACTATCTAGCAGCGAGTACGGAGTACATGACAGCCGTTGTAGCTGCGTTTTATTACTGCTCAAGTAATTCGAACATCTTGTTGCGTTTTAGATAAGTTGAAAATTATGAACGAAGTTGTGATAACGAAACACCCACTTAGAGGCTGCCCATTCATCCATCCATGCCAAATTGCGTCACCCAAAAATCACCCATTACCACGATTTGGAAGAGCTTCATTTAAATGGCACCAACATAACTTAGGTCATTGTGAGCGCAGTTAGCCGAAATATAGTTCGCGTTCGCTCTAATTTATTGCGACACCAAGTTATCTATCGTAAAATAAAATTTACTAATCGCTTAGTGTGCTTTGGAGGAGCTCGGTGGGGTGGTGGTTAGAACGCTTTGACTTTCGATTGAAAACAAAGCTACCTTCACCGTGGTCAGGCCGTGGACGGGTGACCAAAACTTTGTCATTAGACGTATCAAAAGCACACTAAGTCATTAAAAAGGAAAAAAGTCATTGGATGTATCAAAAGCACACTAAGTCCTCAATCCTCAGCGTATATACGTCCCACTACTGGGCACAGGCCTTCCTCATGGAGAAATACATGAGGAGTATGGAACGTATCACCATCACGCTGGGCCAATGCGGGTTGGTCTACTGCTGGGCATAGGCCATCGTCGTCCTCCTCCCACTGACCCAATGCGGGTTGGTGGGTAGAAATAGTTCCAATAGCGACTGGGACCAACGGCTTAACGTGCCTTCCGAAGCACGGAGGAGCTCGAGATCACAATGTTTTGATCACCCATCCAAGGCATGGCCATGGCGAAGGTAGTTTGTTTTCAATCGAAAGTCAAAGCGTACTAACCACTACGCTACCGAGCTCCTCATGCGTTTGTTCGTGTACAATTAGTAACATATAATTCTCTTCAATTGTAATTGTTTCTATCCGTTCTTTGTAAGGCACGTTAAGCCGTTGGTCCCGGTCGCAATTGCAACTATTTTTACCCACCAACCCGCATTAGGTCAGTGTAGTTGTGTTACGGCCCATACTCCTGATGTGTCTCTCTGAGGAAGAAAAAGATATCTGCAAAAAACAATGTTCTCTGCTGTGCTTCAGCGGAAAAATTCAAAATTCAATATCGTTTATTCAATTCAGATGCGTCTTTGCACGTGCTTATGAACGTAAAAAGCATTTTACAAATTTTCGTGAAAGCGATAAACTACGCCATCCGTTCACAAAACTACCAGGAGGCCTGAGTTGTTGGTTCTGAGAAGAACGGGCAAGAAATTCAGCAAGTTTCTACCCTCCCTTTACATTGTTTTTCTTTTTTGCTTGCCGTACCATACAGTCCCAAAGAAAACTTCATTAATTACGCCAATTCTACAAATCAGACAGGCATGAGTTTGACCAGGCACCGACTGTGGCACCTGTTCACAGGCATGACACATGAATCAACCATCGCTTCGCTCAACCATATTTTAGGGAACGCAACGACCCGACGCACGTGACACCACAGCAGAGTCATTTGAGTGAGCATGACACACCCATGATTTCTGATTATTAAACAAAAAATACTATAGTAATGAAATGATAATTTAGTTCGAAGTGACTGTAGGACACAGAATTTTAGAGCAAGAAAAACATAATTATTGCCACGCATTTTTATACAAACTACAAACTTTATTAACAGAGCGAATGATACACGTACTAGTGTCTCACACATTACAGTGGCACATAAACTTAAACGTGTGTCCACACATTCCTATCATCTATATAATCCTGTACTTTATAATATGCCTTTTTCATGAGGATTTTCTTAATATACGGTTTAAACTTGTGCAACGGCAGTTCAGTCACATGATGAAGAATTGGAAAGTATGACCTAGCTTCGTTAATTGTGTTTTGAATATATTTTTGGGCCAAGTTTGCATGTCAAACAACAACTACATTGTACAGCACTGTAATCACGGCCCAAATAATTGCTGTTCTCAGAACTTTTAATAGAAGTTAATATTTCATTTCACAACTAGAACGGCAACCATGAATATGAACTTCCCTTATGTAACTGAGTATTTACTCAATGTCATTGTTACGTTAAAGAATGGAATATAGAACCTTATTGGTTGTCCAATTGTAAATAAAAATTATCAGCATTTCTTTTGTAGCAGGTGGGCTGGAAGATATATCTATTAGAAATAAGCCCTCCTTTTTGTACTAGTCTTTTTATTTTATGTGTAATTTTACTTAGAATAAATAGTCACTCATTCTTTCTTTCTTTCAAATAAATAAATATAAATAAATATCATCAAACATTCATTCAATTAGCCTCATTTTAGGCAACTAATGCTGCTTGTGTAACGGATACTAGATTATGGGTAAATATATTCAATAGATAAATAGATATAAAAATATGTATTTTTTCTTTCTGCTGTACGCAATAAAGAGTTTTATTACGAATATTATTATTACATATAAAATTGTCTAGGCTTTACTGCTCGAATAGGCATCTCTCTTGCGCACCACCGATCTTCAATAAAGACATATACTTACATATCATACCCCGAAGGGGTAGGCAGAGGTGTTAAACACCCATATTGGATTTTTTAAGTCTCTTTGTAACAGGCGAACATGTTGCCATGCTCCGATCACAAATATCCACCGATCTTGATCTACAAAATTGCTATGTAAAAGGTATTTTTTCTTCAATATTTCTTTTTTATTTGAAGCAAAACCAGCAACAAATTCTTGTCTATCATATTTAAATGTAACAGAAGACATTGGAGTAGCGTTGGATGAGAGGAAATACCTTGAAAGAGAATATTAATTTATTCCTTTTAATATCGATAATAAAATTCAAATGAGTTACGGATATTAATAAAATTGGTTTTTACTGTTCAAAATTGATAATGTCGCATGAATATTAGACCATTTATTTTATTTAAAAGTCATTAAAAATTCGGCTACTGATCCGAAAGTGACTGCAGTTATTTGCTGTAGTTTAAGAGTATAAACAGGATTCCTTCTTGAAGTAGATCTTTCCTTTTCGCTAAGGATACCTCCTACCTTTCACATCGAAACAAACATCTGGAAATCTGGAAGCAAATGATTATAAGCGTTAAACGTAAGAATTGAAAACTCAATAACGATATTTTTTCCTTTTTAGTAACTTATCAGTTGTCTACTAAAAAAACCAAGTATCAAAGCAAGAATAATAAAAATTCATAGAAGTACCACGCTGAACAATGTCTCTGTTTTATTGGGGCTCAAGATGTTACAGAATAATAAATTCTAATAGGACAACGGAACCTAAAACGGCAGCAGAACCGACAGGAATTTGAATAATTTATTCATTATTTATTTCAGTGTATATTCGAGCGGAGCAAAGGGTATCATGGCATTTTTGTAAAGGAAATTATTCTATTTGATGTGAATTGCTAGACCGCAAGGAATTTTTAAGATTGATCGAAAAAAAATGTTTGGATTCGGAGGAATTAAAATAAGAAGAAGACAAAGCGGTGGATTAGGTGTTTAAGGTGTGGTGAGATATGGGAAGAAATTAAGTGAATGCTGAACCAGCAAGTGACAGAGAGGAGAGTCACAGAGGAAGACATGTCATGCCAACTCCGAGAGTGGGAAAACGGCAGAAAGAAAAGAGAATTTTAAAGGAAATATTTCTTGAAAAACCATTGACGACCTCCGTGGTCGATTGGTTTGTACGGTCTTAAGGCGTCGCCATCTCAAGAGGTTGTGGCTTCGATCCCCGGCGGGGGCAGATGTTTTGTTTAATGAATACAGGCATTTGATCTCCAGTCTTGGATATTTATATGTATTTATTTATCCATACTTATATTATAAATGCGAAAGTAACTCTTTTTTTTATATACGACAGGAAAGCTCTTGAACTTCATCTCACCTGATGGTAAGTAACGATAAGGCCGAAGGTGGAAGCGAGCTTCACCTGCAATCCTCATTAACTTAAAAACCGGCTATCTTACCTCTGATTGCCGGAACACAACAATGCTTAAAACAGCGGGCCAGGCGGGCTTAGAAGCACTACCACCAACCAAAACTCTGTCTGTCTGTCTCGCTTTGACATCAATACTACAGAACCAATTTATCCGAAATTTTGTACATAGATGGTCTAGATCCTAAGAAAGAACATAGGCTACTTTTAATCCCGATATTCCCATGGGAACGGGTGCCATGCGGGTGAATGTTAAAAAAAAATAATAACGCGTCGCAGGCAAATGAGGTATCATTGCTAGTTGAATGAACACTAAGTTGAGTTCGTTCGACTTGAAGGGTATGACTACGAGTTGATTGGAAATTCTCCTTGAATAATGAAATGTTAATATTGGTGGTAACTTATCTTGTTTTCTTTGAATGTTTTGAACTTTAAATTACTTGATTAGCTCTAAAAGGGCGTCGTCTTTTCCGAGGATAATAATAAAAAGTGTTTTGGAGGATGATCTCTAAAATAATCCGTTTTTAGCTGAAATTGTAGAGTGAAATATGCTCAAATTGAAGATTCTCCTAAATGAATTGCGTTACAAACATCTATAGAAGCAACTATAAAATCCAACAACACAGAATTGTTTTGCCAGTCCGCGATCTTTCAGAAGTGAAAATATCTCTGGAGTGTCTTCAATTTGCAGCAAAACGATGCTAACGAGATCTTCTCTTTCGAGCAATCTAATATAACAGAACTCCAGAATAATGCATACCTAGTAAAAAATGCACGCGAGACATTCAATGAACATTATTGGCGAAAGTTTGGGAATTCGCCAGAGGATGTGACCTCGGGACTCTTGGGGTTTGCATTACCAACATCGTGTTGTTGGATTGAGGATTGCCTTTTTGGGTATCAGAATGAATTGAATTTTCATTTAGATCAACCCAGCTGAGCCTTAAATAATTGCTATCGATATCATGGACGAACGTCAAACGGAAAATTTGTGATTTGCCATTAGTTTTGGCTTAAGAGTTCAAGTGGAAAGACCATTGGCCATGAGAGGAGGGATGAATATCACAACACAAAAAGAACAGCGCTCGATGACGAGCTCGGTCGCGTAGTGGTTAGTATGCTTTGGCTTTCGATATCGAAAACAAAGCGCTAGTCAGGTCTTGTGTGTTTCTCCAAGATGAAGGCCTGTGCCCAGCAGTGGGATGGAAATGGACCTATAATTATATTAGTGGAAAACTAAAGAAGCGTTGGGTTAAATGTGCAATTTTTTGTGTTAAAGTACTGTTGGAAAAACCAACGCCGCCATGCGTAGAAATAAAAAGTGAAGTGATGATGCTGACAGAAGATTGCGTCTTCTGTAAGTATCGTATTTTGTGGTTCTCTGCGACTAATGTAGGTAGGTAGCACACATTCACCTGCTTGTTACCTGTCCACTGTATGCATATTTGATATTTGTTATATACATTTTGATTATTCCACCATGGTCCTTCGCGCAGGATTAGCGGAGGTAATACTGAATATCATTAGCATCAATTAAATATAATTTGACCCATAAATTAATAATTTTATGTCACATTTAGCGAAGTATTTTAATATTGGGTCCTTACCTATGAAATTGGTGTTTTTATTCTGTCTTAGTATTTTGTCTGTAACTATTAAGATTCAGAGTATTCCTAAAAAATAATTACCGCGTCTGAAAATAGACTATATTTTTGAGCTCTTTTGATTTGTTTTGATAATTTGTTGTAAGTTTAATTGTGTTAAAATTGGACACGGAGACAACTCTTTTTAAGTGCCTCCCGAATACATCATTTTATTTGCATTCACTTAAAAACGATAAATAATTTTTATGAAGTGTGAAAAGTAGTCAGAGTAGTAGTTAGTTTTTGTCAGATATTGCTAAAGCTTGTCTAATGATAGATGCCAAATATTATTATCTTTGGATTTGTCGTTGTGAAGAAAACTGATAAAATGTTAGTATGTAAAATGCAGACATCCCCAAAATCTCCATACAAAACACCAATTTCATAGGTAAGGACCTAATATCTACGACGGAAAAACAACTTAAAAGTATATTTATTTTTGATAGTTAGTTACATTTGGTTGCAACTAGTTACAACAAAATTTCTTTTATAAGTTTGACTTGAGTGGGTGTGGGATACTTCTTATACCGCTTTGGGGAAAAAGATGTGATTATATATGTATGTATCTGAATAGATAAGATTTTGATTACCGGTGATATCGATCTTAACTAGTTGACTTAAGAATGACTATATTTCTTACTAGGTTGTACAGACTCCAAATCTCATCATACAGTAAAAATTTCATATTTGCATTAAGAAACCGGTTATAATGCCAGTATTCAAATCCTTTCAAACGTTATATAAAATCCCATGTCTAATAAGGAATCAGGGCACGTCTCTGAGAAGATTGGAATTTAATATGAAAGAGATATCGATGTTTACAAACAAAAGGCGTAGGGTTGCTTTTAATTTATACTCTTAATTATCCTTAGCCCCACTGCTGGGCACAGGACTTCTTCATGGAAACAAATACATTAGGAGGAAGTGGCCGTAATACCACCACGCTCGTCCAGTGCGGGTTGGTGGGTAGAAACGGTTGTAATAGCGACCAGGACCAACGGCTTAACGTGCCTTCCGAAACACGGAAGCACGCACGAAGATCAAAAGTTTTGATCACCCATCCACGGCCTTGCCATGGCGAAGGAAGCTTTGTTTTCGATATCAAAAGCCAAAGCGTATTAACCTTTACGCCACTGAGCTCCTCAATGTTAAGACTTTATGATTGTTCGCCCTGATAACCGCATGCCAGCAAGCCAGCAGTAAGTACGGACGGTTAGCAGGATTGCCATAAACGGATACCTATATCCACAGAAGAGATAATCGCGGTTCATTTGTTGTTCTGTGTCACTGCTAGATACTTTCGGTTCAAAAGAGAACTTGCCATAACTCAACTGACGATCGTCGCAGGATTTCGCTGGATGGTGGCAGGCTTAGTTGTAGAAATCCTTGGCTTATATGTTGTAATAGCTATGAGTTATATCCAGGTTATCAATCACTATATCTAAGTATGTAAATATTTGGATATACCGTTATAGGTAGCTATATCAAGGCTGACAGCGACAGCACCCTAAAAAAACGAAGAGGCAAAAAGACAAACAAGATAAAAACGTGGTAAAACCCGTATTCCAACTCGACAAAAACCAGCGTTCCTTACAAATTGTGTAAAAATATTTTTTTTTTATTAATTAAAACGAGACAGCCCTGACGTTCCTTTGAAATAAGCCGCGGGTATTTTCGTGTTGGTTAAGGCGAAAACAAAAGGAGCATACTGAGGCCTTGTTAAGAGTCTGATAATTAGAGATTTCGGTGAATTTTGTGGATAAAACGGAATTTACGTCACAACTTCGACAGACTTGTAGCTCTCCCGTGTTACGTTGCGAAACAATTTTTGCATAAAATTTTAAATTGGTTGTTTATTTAAAAAATTACCTAAAGGTGCCCACTGTGGGAATTGGAATTCCAAGCACTGAAGAATTACTAAGTTAAAACTCAAATTTGGGCCTCCAGGGCCCTGATTGCCCTTGAAGCCTCATACCCTGGTACTCGCGTTCTCTCGTGTCGCCTCGTGGAGTGTGGAGGCCATAACGTTATCGACGGTGATTTGATTGTGGTTAATATGTTCTGATTTAGCGCGATCGCGGCCCTGGTAATTAATGAACGGTTGGCATTATGATCTCAACTATTTAAAGTCAAATACCAAGGTTGAATGGATTTTAGTGTTTCTCAAATTGACTCGTTTGCATTTGTTGTTGTCGTCCGACTATCATAAAAAAAAACAATCATCTTAGTAATTAAGACCAATCGTACCAAAGATCCGTTTTAACGACGCAACTCAATCGAATTGACTCGCACGATAAAATACATTAATTTCCCGATAGAACATTAAGTCTTTAATCAAAATACAATCGAACTTTTGATTGGTGGTTGGACTGGTGGGTGGATATTACCCGTTCTTCGGAGCTAGGTAACGTAGTGGAAAAGTAAGTTCTTCTCGTCATGGTCTGTCCTTGGATGGGTGACCAAAACGTTTTCTCGAGTTCCGCGTTGGTCCCGGTCGCTGTTGCCTTATCTACTCATTTACATTGAGCCAGCGTGGTGTACGGCCAATACTCTTCGTGTGTTTCTCTGAAGGAAGGTCAGTGCCCAGCATTGGGACTATCTGTTAGTAAATAAGTTACGGGTAGGCTGCGCCCTGCCATACGGTTAGTCGATTACAAGCCATTGATACAAGACCACGCTTGTTTCTCTTAATTCGACACTTCCCTGACGCGCGGTTAACTAACACTATCGACTAATGATGTTGTCATCAGCCTATATGCTCCCCACTGCTGGGCACAGGCCTTCCTCATGGAAACAAACCATAAGGAGTATAGGCCCGTTACATCACCACACTGGCCCAGAGTGGGTTGGTGGGCAGAAACAGTTGCTATAGCAACCGGGACCAACTGCATTGCGTGTCTTCCGAAGCACGGAGGAGTTTGAGATTACAAAGTTTTGGTCACCCATCCACGGCCTGGCAATGGTGAAGGTAGCTTTGTTTTCGATATCGAAAGCCAAAGCGTAGTAACCACGCCATCGTGCTCCTCGGTTGATGATGGCTCGTTCTGAAAGAACGAGTTCTCTTGTTTTCATAATTTTTAACAGTTCATAATTCATTTGCTGTTCTTCCCAAACTCTGGGTAAACATAATTATGTACTATATTTTCAGTGCGCTCTGAGTAACCCAAACCTAATCCGTTCTTGGGAAGTCAAATTACGAAGAACAATCTCAAATTACGAGGGTTAATTTATGGCTTACAGTGTAATGAAACTTAAAGAGGTTCTTGCTTGATTTATCAGACTAATTAAAACTAAATTTTCATTAGTAAATTATTAACAATTCATCACATGAACAACAGTCCTTTCTGGGACTCTAACTGAAACCTTAGAGATTGCATGTGTGACCTTGTTATCGGTACATGAAGCATTCGCCTTAGGAGGCTGTCAAAACATAACTTTGTGCAACTGCTGGACTGTTTCGTGCAAACAAAAAACAGATAATAATAATTATAATAAATAGCATTTATTTTTATCAATTCACAAAAGAAAATTTCATTAATACACGCGCCAAACTGCAAAGATAGTTTATTGGCGCTAAGCGCTGTTACAAATTAATTTCCATTAAAATAAATATTTACATTATATTAACATGCAACATAATTGAAATTGTATTTGTAAATAAATAATTAAATTAAGTCCAAGTAAATAATCATTATAATTCATTAAGTGCAAAATTCCCAAAATTAAAATAAAGTCCATTAATTCATTTGTCTGTTGTTATTTAGTATCAATTAATGATTTTTGCTGATGTCACAACATTGCGTCACGTCATAGACTATTCCTCCGAAAGCAAAAAAAATGATATCACAAGGTTTTGGTCACCAATCCAGGGTCCAACCATGGCGTCCTTCTTAATATTCGCTGCCTTTTCTAATTGTAGCCGCGAACAGTGACTTCGCTTATGAAACAAATTATTCTTTATGTATGTTATTTTTGTTAAATTCTGTGTTAATTTCAATGCATTTTGGGAGTTTGGCGTCAAATAATCGATGGCAGACACAGTGGTGTAACATTGATGAGGTGGATTATCTATCACTATAAAAATTTCATCGTTTTTCACACCACTTCGACAGTGATTTCAATGATCCTGCACAGTGCTTATCATTATAGACACTTTTTACACAAATCTACACTGATTTTAACAACATCTACTCCGAAACCATAATTAGAATAATTGAAATAAAAGTCACGTCCACCATAGTCAAATAACGCCAAAAACTCCATACAAAATAAGTAAATAAATTTGAAAATCGAACACGACAAGCCATACGATCAACCTACACCGTTTAATGTGAAACCAATCCGAAAACCGCCCTACACAACCCGCACCTCCAGGACACAGATCGCCGCATCCTTGCGAGCGCTCGCTTCAGTATACCCCGACGCGTCGCGAGGGCGACACGCGCCCTTCCTCTCAAACTATTCTTCAAAAACCTTCCTCTAAAATCGAACACCCAAAAATAACAACCCTCTTGAGTAATAGAAAGTAGTGTAGAAATTCAAAAGTCAATTCGAAGTCACTTCGTCAATACAAACAATCTACAGGTGGTGCGTGTTTTTGGCAACCCTTCTGTTGCTAGTGATGATTAATTTCGACCGTATTTTAAGATATGTTAAATAGTTTTTACATAAACCCAAATAATAAACATTTTACGAATATTAAATTAAAAAAAAATCATTTTTAATTTTCGTGACGAAATAAACTATAAACACAACGAATAAACAAAAATGAGCCGTAATATTACATAATAAATAATAGAGTATATGTATTTTAAATAAAATACCTACATTTCGATGGGTCCCTGGAACACTACAGCAATAGCCATTGCAGCGGTTTTCCGATTAAGCCATTTTCGTAATCTACAGATTCTATTACACCTTGTGAATTTTTTTCATACAATTAATGTAAATACTGGCTGATTTAGCATAATCACTTTGGGGATAGACTCGTTATTCCCCGTTCATTAATTGAATTTTATTTACCGGAATAACAGTGCTATGTGAAATGATAAAAAAAAAATTCAACATTCTACAAGTAAGGGCCATTGCGGTTCTGTCCCCCGAAATAAATGTAATGAAATTCAATGGTAATATTCATTACGGCAATATACTAAAAACTTTTACGAAAGCAATGTATGTTGCTGTATATTACTATAAAAATATTGGAAACAAATTGGATGCATGACTCAGAGGGAAATAAAATATTGTGGTCCAATGTTGTTGAAGTGGTCGCGAGTCATACTCACGAGGGTATATTGAAGTTAAAGTACAGTTTTGAAGATGATTATATGGAGTTACACACTCGTGACCTACCAACCAGATTTCCGTCTCGCGGCGCCCGAGTACGAGGTGGACGCGCACGAAGTAGACGTACACGAGGTGCACAAATTTTCCGTGCTGCAGATACTCCTACTGTTGAAATTCCAACCGATTCCGAGCTGCAAAGAGCTTACAGTCAACCATTTCCTGTGCCTAAAGCCTTGCACTCAGACTTGTTAAGTCTTTGTAAAACTCGTGACATTCCACGCCACTACCATGGTTTTTATGCAGCTTTGGTTGCGAAACTGACGAGCATTTAGTTGCAGGACATCTTTCCCAGGAAGACACACCACTTCCTTTTGAATAATGTTTTTTTTCTAGATGCCTATATTGTGATCGGGGGGCACGGGAGTGCCCCCGCCAGGTCGAGCGCGAAGCAAACACTGCCGTACCATCCTTTACTGGAACCATTTCGCCACATTTTCAGGCCCCTATTTGAGAACCTCTGGATAAGACCAGAACGCAGAAATTTTCTTCATCCAGTAAGCTATAATCACATACTTAAAATCCAAAATTTGAAGTCTGTAGGTCATTTAGTTCCGAAGCTAAGCGAAAGCAAAGTTTCGCATTTACAACACTCACTCACTCATGATCATCAAAATTGAACTAGTACTTCCTATAAACTCAGAGAGCTGAAATTTGGTACAGAGTTAGGGTTTAATGGCCAAATAAAGAGAAAACTATAAAATCTAGGATAATCGAAGATCTGGAGTACCTGGTGACCCTGATTAGAAAACACAAAAGCCCAACCAAACTATTAGAGATCGACCTATACCGCCTTTACAAAAAATATTCAAAAATATTCTCCACTTCATTTGATGTCAAAAATCGAAGGTCTGAAGATATCTGATGAAGAACACTCAGCTCGTCTCAGCTGTATTAGAGATATGGTAGGGAAGGGAGTATCCCTTCTACTATTGGTTCCTTGTTGGTCTGGGACACAAAAAGAAAATACCAACTGTTTTTCTTGCCTAGCATGTCTTGGGTACTGAGTCTGTGATTGTGTAGGCGATGAGCTACTTGTTACTACTCTTTCACGATTTTTCATCTGACCGAGCCCAATTTTTGTATGGCTAAATGTGGTCTCAAGCAACACAGTGCTCCTTGGACTCTGCCTAGCCCTTCGGGAAAAGCAGGCTTGATTATATGTATGTATGCATGTATGTACTATTGGTACATAAAAAAATCAATCGAAAAAAAATATGCTCACGTTTCTACAAAAAGAAGTGAAATCCCACGAAAAACATTCTGTTAAAATCTAGCCTAGTCTCGATGGAGCTGCTTGTTTATCTCTAAAAAGTAATGAAATCTAGACAAAGTCATGCCAAGTCTAAGGTTCCTTACTGCGATTTCTTTATTATTATAGTTAATGTTGTGTGACTTGGCCGTTGAACATTCTTTATACATTAGGGGCTTTGTCAAGCCTACAATTGACTGGTTATTGAATCAACGTTTTCCAAGTGGCAATATTCCATCTTCAATGGGTAGCGGTTCTGGCGACAGATTGGTGCAATGGTGTCATGGAGCACTTGGTTTTGTACCCTTGTGTACCCTTCAACGGCCAAGTCGCACAACATTAACTATAATAATAAAGAAATCGCAGTACAGCTTACTGGATGACGAAAATTTCTGCGTTCTGGTCTTATCCAGAGGTTCTCAAATAGGGGCCTGAAAATGTGGCGAAAGGATGGTACGGCAGTGTTTGCTTCGCGCTCGACCTGGCGGGGGCACTCCCGTGCCCCCCGACATACGCGTGTGAATAATGTACATAAAATTATAAATACATCTATCAAACAATACCTATTATATATGGGACATGGGTATAATAAAATATTGTTATGATTATTTACAAATGAATTCCAATACATTAAAGAGATATTTAGAAAGAAAGAAAATCTTTATTTCTTTATCTTTATTATATTAAATATAAAACTCTAAGAATGGGTACACACCCATTCTTAAATAGATAACTATAATCATGCAACGTACTTACACAGTATTGACAAGTACATTTTCCAAGTCAATCATCAATTTATTGTAATATCACTGCAAAACGCTATTACTGTATTCGCCATACATCCTTTCGATCGAGACATAACGTTGCAATAGATTATTGCTGTTCGAGTTTTTCGCACTTTTTACTGGAATAAAACCACAAAGGACTCTTAACGTAAACGCCTTTTGATGGACGAAGTGGCAATATGATTTTTTACCCTTTTTTAGGTATTTTAGAAGCTTTACATGCTAATGAACATTAAATGTCACTTCAGGAAAAAATAACCCATCGTTTGATACCCATACCGTTTTGGTACGACTCGTAGTTTAGTAAATATACAAGATTTTCATTAAATCTTTTTTTCTGAACAATTGTGTTTTGTCGATTGCTGTAGTGTTCCAGGCACCCATCGATTTGATTATATTTTAGACAATTTTCCTTTGTGATTATTTAATTAAATAGCAAATGTAATTTGAATTCTAAAGACGAATGTAAATTTTCACGACCCGTTATGAATGTGTTCAAATCTAGCGTGAAACAATCTTAATGTGACGGCTGAAGGTGCAATTTTCAGTGACACTGGATTCCTGAAATATATTCTCAACTTAGCAAGTTTAAATTCGAAAGGTTTTAAAATTTGAATCTTATCTGCGTAATACTTAAAACGGTTTTTCTCACGGGCTCAATATTATTTTATTTGTGAGTGTGTGTGTGATGTCTGAATATTTTTTCTTACTATTTACCTCTCTACATTTTAATAGTAATTTATCTGTTTTGATACTGTCATATTTGTACATAATATTCTTTCTATCACTCTTCTTCTTCTTTCTTCTTAATTTTATGTCTTTATGCTAAAGGTATTTTTATCTTTTATGGTGTATGAGAGTAGCAGTGCACTATCTAGAATTGAAGTACATACATATTTTTTTCTCTTTTTTTTTTCTTGGCATCTACGGAAGACCAGCGTCGGAGCATTATTCAGATGCATCGACTATGCTGAGTAGATACCTATTAAGTATCGTGATGTATACAACATGTCGAATCTATTATTATATTCAGTGTATCATGGTTCTTAATAAAGTTTATTTTTTTCTTTCTTTCTTTCTTTCATACTATTGTTCTGTCGTTCTTTTACTTTTTTTATTATTAATAAATCCCTGTTGCCTTCAATTGGCTTCTGTTTCCATCCACATCCATCCAGTCCACCATCACGCTCTCCCACTCGCTATCATTTTGGATAGATTTGCTTCTATAATATGGTGTCCTAAACCTAACTTTTAAGGAGATAATGAGTTTCAAATATTTGTTATCTACACTTATGTATAATGTTCGAATTATGAGCTCAGACTCGAACTCATAATGACATACTTTTTAACACATATGATAAAAACGTACATTTAAAAATGGAAACTGTTAATGACCATTATGCAACACTTATTTTTCTTAAAAACGCTCAAAACTATGGCAAATGTTTTCCAGACAGCCAACAATAAATAAAATTAATAAAAAATTTTGTTTCATTATTTTGAATAATGAGTAGTGTATGTAATTGCACATAACTCGGTACGAGTATTAAAACACTCTTTAAAATCACGCTTGTGTTTTAATAAATGTGACAGAAACACAAACACACAAACAACACAAACTACTATTTTTGTAAATACTATATTTTTTTGCTTATTGTCGTTTTTTTAGAATTTGAGCCCTTAGAGTCGATTATGTATTTTATAGATATATGTATTTTGTTAGAAGACATACCAATTAATAAATTTGATCACCAAAAACCAAACCTATTAGTAACAACTTATACAAAACTGCATCAGAATTGCTTCAGAAAACAAGAATTTTCTAATAGTGTTATTAAATTAAAAGAGCTTTGATGATAAAATGTATGGAACTTATTCTATTCTACTAATATTTTGCGTAGAATTAGATATCTTATTTGCATCTCCAATATTTTCATCATTCATCAGAAATGTTAAATTTTTCGTTCAATCAAAACTCAGGTTAAAAACTATGCATATTATTCAGAACATACATTAACGGCAATTATATTTATCTTGTGGTCTATTACAACTCGTAATATGCCAGTGTTGTTGTATTGCACACCTTAGTCATGGTTAGATCTTAGATGGATGACCAAAATTTGGTGGGCTCAATTTCCTGCATATATCCAGTTCACAAAGGGCCAGTATGACGAGGTTCTGGTCCATAAACCTTGCGTGTTTCTCCATGAATCCTTTGCCCAGCTGTGGGACGTATATAGGCAATCTATAAATAGAATGCTATCAAGTAAGTACGGAATAAATTTACCTACTTTATAGGTTATCATCGAATTACGAAACTTCAGTGAGAGAATAAGCCTTACGAACGATATGATTATTAGAATTTACATAACCGATTTCCTCGAAGAAGCAGGAAAAGCGACCGCCCACATATCGGCTGAGATATTCAAGTTCGTTTGAAGGGGCGAGCCATGCACCGGGCACAATGGAATATAAGGAAAACATTAGTAAGCGTCTGAATGAACGGTCAACACTCATATTTTTACATCGAAATAAATCTGGATAGTGATTCCTAGTTGTATCTAGTTGTCAGCAAGTATATTATAACTAGCTTTTGCCTTTGTCTGCGTAGAAGAGTTACTTTGAGACAGTGTGGTGGTATGGAGCCTTCCTCAATAAATAGGCTATTCAACACTGAAAGATTTTTTTTAATTGGATCAGTAGCCTCAATTGGAATTGAAAATTTACTCCTACTCTATTATTAGAAGCAAAGTTCATAGTGGCGTAAATTCATTTTCTGGGAATCGGTATTAAAATTTTTTAACATTCACCCGCATGGCACCCGTTCCTTTGGGAACCTCGGGATTAAAGGCAGGCTATGTCCTTTCTCAGGCTCTAGACTATGTTTACCAAATTTCGGTTAAATTGGTTCAATATTGGTTTGACGTGAAAGCGAGACAGACAGAGTTACTTTCGCATTTATAATATTAGTATGGATTAATAATCATAATATTAGGTCCTTACCTATGAAATTGGTGTTTTGTATGGAGATTTTGGGGATGTCTGCATTTTACATACTAACATTTTATCAGTTTTCTTCACAACGACAAATCCAGAGATAATAATATTTGGCATGTATCATTAGACAAGCTTTAGCAATATGTGTGTGAACACGCTTGATAAAAATTATTCATCGTTTTTATGTTAATGCAAATCAAATGATGTATTCGGGAGGCAGTTAAAAATAATTGTCATTGTGTCTAATTTTAACACAATTAAACTTACAAAAAATTATCAAATTAAATAATACGAGCTCAAATATATGGTATATTTTTAGAAGAGGCAATTATTTTATAAGAATGTTCTGAAACTTAATAGTTACGGACCAATTGCTAAGACAGAATAAAAACACCAATTTCTTAACCGCCTCTCTGGTCTAGTGGTTCACACCACCGGGTGTTAATCGGGAGGTCCGGGTTCGATTCCCCAAGTTTTACTGCTCGGTTTGGTTGGTGGTAGGGCTTCTAAGCCCGCGGTAAAATAGCCAGTTCCTCAGTTGTTGAGGATTACAGGTGAAGCTCGCTTCCACCTTCGGCTTTATAGTCACTTACATCAGGTGAGATGAAGGCCAAGAGCTTACCTGTATGTAATATTAAAGAAATATATACTTGCTACCTACGAGTAAAAAAAATACCATTTAAGGTGACCGGCCAATCTGATATCAGAATGACCTTTGGTTATTTAGTTTTTGACTACAGGTTATTGAGTGTTGTTTGTGACCGTCAAACCATGCTAATAACCTGTAGTAAAGTATAAACAGCTCGGTGGCTTGGTTATTACGCTAAGCTTACGATATCGAAAACAAAGCTGCCTTTGTCATGGACAGGTCTTGGATGGTGACCAAAACATTGAGATCGACTCCTCGGTGATTCAGAAGGCATGTCGATCCCTTGGTCCTGGTTGCCGTTGCAACCGTTTTTGCTCACCAAGCCGCGCCGCTTAAAAAAAAGTTGCCATATGATTCGACCCTTAAGGTTAGCTCATTAGAGCCACCCGGCACCCGATCAGCATCGCCTCGACTCGTTGTCCACCGGTGGATAACGCGTTTTCAACGTAAGCGTCATATAATCAACGAGTGGTCAACGCGTTGTCCGCAAAAAAATGAGTAAAAACAATGAATGATCTACTCGGAACTACGTAAGCGTGAGCAACGGGTGGTCACCGAGTGGTCCACCCGTGAGCCACACGTGGACAGCCCGCGTGCGAGGCGATCAGATGACAATACGGAGTTCATGTAATGAGCACATGTCCGCACTACACTAAGCACTGACTGCACTCAGCGTGACAGGTGGTGAGCCCGTCGCCGCTATAAGCAATTGGATGGTTGTGCAGTTCTAAGACCATTAGTCGCCTTTTACGACACCCAAGGGAAGAGATGGGTTGGTAGTATTCTTTTAATGAGCCGCTACCACACGGCTCAGAACAAAGGCTTAGAACAAAGGTGTTTATTCTTATTAAGCTTTTTCTTTGTTTTAGGAAATAATTACACAGTCTTTCGGTTTCTAGAATAGACTAAAGGGTGTAATGAGTGTTCTTCATAGAAAGAATATAATCTATTCTAATCTAGTATTTGAAAGTAATATTTTCTTAACCACTGGTTCAAACGTTTTTTTAATAGCTCCATAACTGTTTGCATAAAATTATCAAGCATAATATGATTTGGCATAAAGGAATCTACACTAAATATACTTACGCATAATTGATTTTGGCATAATATTTATACATAATTATTTACGCATAGTTACAAATTGCATAACCATCTGAGTCATAATTAACAATTCTATATTTTAAGAAATAAATAACCAAAAAAATATATCGATTGGCTCAGGAATAGATATTGGGTCTTTACCTATGAAATTGGCATTTTTTTCTCTCTTAGTATTTTCTCTGTAAGTATTAAGATTCAGAGTATTCCTAAAAAATAATTACCTCGTCTAAAAATAAACTATATTTTTGAGCTCTTTTGATTTTTCTTGATAATTTGTTGTAAATTTAATTGTGTTAAAATTGGACACGGAGACAACTCTTTTTAAGTGCCTCCCGAATACATCATTTTATTTGCATTCACTTAAAAACGATAAATATTTTTTATGAAGTGTGATATTACACATAATACTAAAGCTTGTCTAATGATATTATTATCTTTGGATTTGTCGTTGTGAAGAAAACTGAAAAAAATTTAGTATGGAAAATGCAGAATTCCCCAAAATCTCCATACAAAACGACAATATCATAGGTAAAGACCTGGTAAAGACCTATTATATCTAGTCTGTGCTTATGAATGTCATAAACATTTTACAATATTTCGTGAAAGACAAAAACTACGCCATCCGTCCACAAAAGCTACCAGGAGGCCTTGTTCTGAGAAGAACGGGCAAGAAACTAAGCAAGTTTCTACCCTCCCTTAACATTAGCATCATTTAAAAACTGTCATAAACTACAACATCATTGAAGTTAAAAAAAGAAAAGGATAGGTCCTTTTTTAATATCACATTTTCCATTAGAAACATGTACAGATAGTCTGAAGATATACCTTAAAGTTTTTTTCTATACGTATTTTTGAATTATGGCAGTTTATAGCGATACATTGTTTTATCGTGTTTCTGTGGTCGTGCCAGCCTTATCCAGTCGCTTTTTGACCTTAAAGGCTCATTTTAATCCATTTGAATTAGATTGACGTAACTCTATGATAGAAGTCACGTTCCCGTTTTTCTACATACATACGTCATACATACATATAATCACGACTATTATCCCCTAAGGGTTAGCCGGCTACTAGGAAAAAGCACCAACATAGCAGTCCAATGCCATAGTCCGCGCTTCACCAAGCAGTGACTGCACTCAGCGTGACAGGTGGTGCGGTGAAAAGCGGCCACAGATTTATTATTTTATGATTATTGTAGTCTATAGCTATGGCTATTTAAAATTTTTTATGATTAGCTATTTCGTGAGTTTCTTGTCGGGTTCTTCTCATGAAATGCCCTACTCTCGGAATCCGGCCGCTTGTATCCATTACAACCACAGTCAACGATGTATTTGTACTGTCCTGTGGATGTACTTGCTACAAGCGATCGCGGTAATGAACTTTAATACATGGTTAAAAATAATTTATAATAAGCTATTTATTTTGTAAAATGCAAAATATGTAAAATGTTGACGATTTTAAGTGCCAAACTTGGCCTATAAAATAAAATTATTTTTGATTTTGATTTTAGATTTATGTTATTATTATTAATAATCTTCAGTGAATTTTAATTATTGCTTTTAAAGAATAAACCGTTCCCGCTATTCTAATGGGGACGGAACAGAGCAGGTGCATTACCGAACATATTTTATGCGGAAGCACGGCAGGGCTGTCGCACCTTCGGTGGCGTCGCCATCTTTTTTGTCATGTGTTTATGGCAGAGGTGGATAATGAATAGTTATATCGTGGACAGCAACGGTAGCAGCTTTGCTTTTAGTTTTAGCGGGTATTTTTTAAGTAAAATTGTTTTTCACAATTTATTTTGATAATGTTATTTCAGAGGATCTCGGTGGCGCTCTGGCGTTCGATATCGAAAACAAAGCTATCTTCGACATGGTATAACCTTGGATGGGTGACCAATACTTTATCATATTGAACTCCTCTGTGCTTTGTGAGGCACGTAAAGCCATTGGTCCCGTTTGCTTCTGTAACCGTTTCTACCCACCATCCAGCGGGCCAGCGTGGTGGTGTTAAGGCCCATACTTCTCGTGTCTTTCTCCAAGAGAGAGGCCTCTGCCCAGCAGTGGGCCGTGTATAGGATGAAAAACCTTAGAATTTATAGAAGAGGCATGAAAAGGCACGATGCATGTTGACAATCAAGCACTCTGTTGCGTTATTTTTAGCCCTTACATCTGAACTAGATTTGTAGCCGAAGACTGTGTCAATAGCACACATTAGGAACCTATGATAGAGTCATTTGGTCAGCGTATTCCCAGTTAAAGGCTGGCAACTCTCGTTACACCTTTGGTGTTGTGGGTGTCCATGGGCAGCGGTTATTACTTAATATCAGGTGATCCCTCTGCTCGCTTGTCTCCTAATTTATAATAAAAAGTTTCTCATTTTCTACAGTCGTATAAAAAATTTAAAAAGTATAAAAAGTTTTCCTATTTTAAACTGTCGGACACTAAACGAATCATGGAATCTCTATTCCTGTCATTTTTTATTGCAGCGACTTAGAGCGGGACGGGATGTGACTTTCCGGTTCGAATCCGTGAACCGACAGTTAAGAATAAAGGGGCTGCAGGGACCATGGTAAGTGGAGAATCGTCGATTGTAAATAAAAATGTCCAATGTCCTTTGTTGTTTAAGTATGGCATTTCGTATTTGAACATCATTCACAAAGCGTCTTCGGTCCCTTGTCTTACTTATCCATGACAGCCCTACACTTCGGCCATCTTTAAATTCCGTTCGCATCCCGCTTACTAAGATTTGAAACGTTTTTGAGTAATTTCTTGCGTTTCCGTTTAAATTTACACGATTTAAGAATTCGCAATACGTTCTTAGTTCTTAGGGAATATATAAAATGTTGAGTAACATTCATAACATTTTTAATCAAAAGCAAGAATCGTACTCAGCCTGTATATATCACATGAGGAGTAGGTATGGGTCGTAACACCCAATGGCCCAATGCGGGTTGATGGGCAGAAAAGGCTGCAATAGCGATCAGAAGCAACGGCTTCATGTGCCTTTGGAGCACGGAGGAGTTCGATCACAAAGTTTTGGTCATCCATCGAAGGCCTGACCATGGCGAGGCTAGCGTTATTTTCGATATCGAAAGCCAAAGCGTACTAACTATTACGCCACCGAATTCCTCAAAAAGAAAGAATAGAAAATTATAATGTTTATGAAACCATTTTAACCAGATAATGACGATTTATGTCCCTAGTAGAAGTTTTGATTATTACTTTACGTCAATCTTAGTGATTTTTTCTTGATACATTTATTACGAGCATTTCTATCGACAATTTCAAAGAATTGAAAAAATGTACATGTGATTGTCGTAATGCTACAAAAATTTCACTGAGTCGTCAACGTCAAGTTGTCAGTATGTAGGGCCTTACATTACAGACTCAGACCAGTTTAAAATTGTAAGGTAGCTACTATAATTCAACATCTTGCCACAAATTGACATCGAACACAAATGGGGTATATAGTAATTGAGCCAGAATCAATTCCCTTAGGTATTCTGTATTAAAAAACTATCTGTCAACTATGTTAAATCAAAAAACGTAGACGGTAAAACTTGTTCTAGCTGATGATTAACACTATGTATGAACGGCGGGAGACCAAAAGGCCACTTCAATATAATTTAATATAGCATATTATAAGTTACTCCATTTTAAATAAATTCAGGTACCGTCATAAACTTTACTACCAATTTTCATTGTTTAGTTCGGGAATGAGGAGCTTAAATCGTGTGGCACAAGTTATAAGCGCTTGATTTGTTGCTTTCCTATGAACTCATTCCCAAAAAGATTTTATTCTAGAAAGAAAATAATTAATTAGAAACTGAATCAACCTAAGTACTAATTTCAACAGTAATTGTGACACTAAATGGCGAGCCACTCAGCATGTGTCAGTTGTCGCAGACAACCGACGCTGGTCTTCCGTGGTCACCTAAATTTTTCCTATGCTGCGCTGTATTAAAATAATTAACATTTCTTTAATAAAAAAAGTGTTTCATATAAATTTTGTGGCGGAATATCTAAAGCTGCTTAAGCCACGAAATGCAGCCGTGTTGTGTTTTGGGCATGCAAGGCGAGGTGCGATTCTTATTTGGCGCTGATGAATGATAACTTATTAAATAGGTCACGTGAGTCCCGTTCAAAAATATGTTGATGTTTTGGTTGCTCTACTATACCGTACAAGTCTACTTGCTAATAAACCCCCTAACACATAAATATGTTCTTTTTTTAAATAAGGTTATGCAAAAATACGATCGCCAATTTGATTAGTACTCTTGCGCGAGCTTTCCTGTTGCTATTCGAGACTAGTTCGTATACAAAGTTAAATACAGTTTTTTTGGATATCGCTTTCCTTTAATTATGCCTGGTGCATGACAAGAGACTGACCTGCTGTTGTAACATAGGGATATTCTGGAATATATTAGTTATTTATTGAACCTCTGTAATGACGCAAAATCTGCTTAGGGTGACCTCGTTTACGATTTTCTTAAACATTCCAGCCTGCCTACGTATGTGTATAGAGTTCATTTCGAGTGGAATGAATGCATGTAAAGAAAAGATTATTTTCTCTCTCTGATTATCTTTAAGAGTCTTACCTCTTTTGACTTGGACCACTCGCCAACGGTAACAACGTTGTTCGAAGCTCGCTTCAAAGTCGTAAATATTAAACCTTAGGACTCAAACAGATTACAGTTTTGTCACGATCCGACCTAAAAGCCTTCACTGGTATTGTGGAGTGATTTACAGGTCTAATAGACATTACAGCCAATAGGATCGACTTATTTTTGATGACTTGTGAAAATGGACCCCCCATTGGTGGGTAATTTCTATTAAATTTATATTGCAGTCATAATTTTTAATTTAACATCCCACTGATACGCGAACGAAAAGAGGAGTGTGAGGGGGTTCTAATTAAGTTAATTAGGAGCCAATATTGGTAAGTAGGGAATGAAAAAGGCCGTGACAAGTTCAAGAGCTACGAGTATAATAAATGTAAAGTCAACAGATACAATGCCATTAATATAAAAGGCATAAACATAAATAATATGAAAAAGGTTCACGGGTTCAACACCACACAAAATCTCAGTAGCATGATTAAAAGCATTTTGAATTCGATACATACATACAATCACGCCTGGAATCTCCGGAGGGGTAGGCAGAGTCCAAGGAGCACTTTGTTCCTTAAGACCACATTTAGCCATACAAAAATTGGGTTTGGTCAGATGAAAAATCGTGAAGAGAGTAATAAGTGGCTAGCTCATCGCCTACACAATCACAGAACCAGCCCCCATTACGCCCATAATCGCCTTTTACGACATGCTGGGCAAAAGCAGTTGACACATTCTTTTTGTTCTGTTTGTTTGATTTTGATAGTTACGATAAAGCAATCTTCGTCACGACCTACCAACCCGCATTGGGCCAGCGTGGTGGTGTTACGGCCCATACTCATCATGTGTTTCTCCATGAGGAAGGCCTGTCCCAGCAGTGGAACGTATATAGGCTGATGACGAATCTTCGTCACGGCTACACCAAATTGGGAAAAATTAAGCATGAACCACAGATATACGTGTACATAGATAGCGCAAGCCTAACGATTTTTTTTAGTTTCTGTAGTTCATTTGGACGCAAGTTAGCAGCGGCCAACCCCAACGTTTGGTCGGGGTTTTTGGACTCGAGCTGTACATGCATTTGATTCACTATGTAAATGTATATCTGTGATTTGAACATGTTGTGCTAATCGTTCGCTACTAACCTGCTAGCTGCTAATATAGGAAGCCTTGACCTAAGAATAGCAGGCACGAAATATTAATTAGACGATTCCTTAAGTCAAGTTCTCGCTGTGGAAGGCACGCTCATCCTTCATTATTTCAGCTATTTATATCCAATGACCCAGTGTCGTTTAAACTTTATCTCTGTGCCCAACAGTGGGAACTCAGGATACCACCTTCCCACTCCGCATTCATATCAGGGTAGAAAAGTTTCACAAAAAAACCAATTATTACGGCCCCAACAAGCAATGCTTCAGATACGACAGTTTAGCAAAACGATAGGGTGATTTGCGCGCGGGAAATGAAAAATTCACAGCGCCATTCACATCGTGATGTCGGAATCTGTGGAACGTGACGCATGGTGTAATGCGTCCTAACATGTTGTTGTATGTCGCCATTCCGCAGCGCATTCCGAAACAAATCGATTTAAGGTCACCGCATACTCAACGTGATTTAAAAGGTGATATAGGAAGGAACTAAAACAGTTTAAAAATTAAGGTCAGTTCAATTTTAGATATCGGTTTCCGCCCACTATGCCCGGTGCATGGCAACAGATTCGCCCCTAGTATAGCATGGGGTCTTAACATATCAGAAGAAATGTAAGTGTTAGCTCCACTACCCACCCCTTTGTGGATAGAGGCTTGGACCTAGGATGAGGAAGAGAGATACGCGATGGATTCAGTGTGTGAGGTATGAAATCTAAAGAAAAGATGTTAATGCTGGGCTGACGAGTAATTGAGGGAGTGGAAAGAGAGAACCTGTTGTACCGACCGTACCTAGAGTGAGCAAAGAGCAGGAAGAAAATTAAACGGTATTGGTCGTAGTAGTTTACTCTGTTCTTATATAAATATTAGGTCCTTACCTATGATATTAGGTCCTTACCTATGATATTAGGTCCTTACCTATGATATTAGGTCCTTACCTATGAAATAGGAAACACCAAGGGTCAAGCCGTTTTGAAATAACCTGGCAGTCGATGTGTCGCTCTCCGTCGAATGCGGTCGAGAAGGAGAAGCTGGTACTGAGTATCTCCCGCCCAAAGATGAGAATAGTATTCTATTAGTTCCTTATCTATGAAATTGGTGTTTTTTATGGAGATTTTGGGGAATTCTGCATTTTCCATACTAAATTTTTTTCAGTTTTCTTCACAACAACAAATCCAAAGATAATAATATTTGGCATCTATCATTAGACAAGCTTTAGTAATATGTGTAATATCACACTTCATAAAAATTATTTATCGTTTTTTAGTGAATGCCAATAAAATGATGTATTCGGGAGGCACTTAAAAAGAGTGGTCTCCGTGTCCAATTTTAATACAATTAAACTTACAACAAATTATCAAAACAAATCAAAAGAGCTCAAAAATATAGTCTATTTTTAGACGAGGTAATTATTATTTAGGAATACTCTGAATAGAATAGTTACAGACAAAATACTAAGAGAGAAAATAAACGCCAATTTCATAGGTAAAGACCCAATATATTTCCGAATTTGCATACGTCACGAAAAAAGACTGAATTGGAACGTATGTCTACAACGTGCCTATTTTTCATATATAAAAAATTCGCCTTGTTCAGACTAACATAAATTAGTTTCAGTTCACTGTCACGATGTCACTGTCACTGTATAAAAAAACTACGCCGGGTTTAATAAACCAGATCCCGTCTCCGTCTTGTGCCCGTTCCGATCACGTTACGTATGTAACGACCTTTGGAGCTAAAAGCAAGCCTTTTGCCTTGAGAGGAGAATGCGCAGCTAGTATGGAAAAAAACAAGTGTTTTTCACACTTGTTGCGGGATGTGGTTTCGAATATTAGTGATGTATAGTGGATTAATTGTATAGGTGTTTCACTGTCACATTTCATGGCTAAATATGTGATATTGCTGTTTGTTCTTAGTAGGGGAGATTTTTTCGAGTATTGAGAATATTGTTTATTTCGGCTCAGAAAGTTCTCCTATGTGAAAAAGTAAAATGTGAAGAAATTATTGAGAAATTAAAATATTTAATTTGGCTCGTATGGGAATATAGCCAGTCCCAGCAGGACTAACCACCACGCTGGCCCAATGCAGGTTGGTTCATGGGAAGTAAATATTTATTTGACATGTTTGTAAGATCTCTGCTTTCCCATCAAATAGTGCCTTAATGTGCAAAAACGTAGTAGGCATGAGTTCAGTAATTTTCAATACTCTCCCGAGCAGTATTAGAGACATTGCGGAAGTACATTCTTTTAAGAAAAAAGTCCATAGCTACTTAATTGGAAAAGCATATTACAGGATCCAAGATTTTTTATGTGATAAACATACCTAGGAAATACAAGTCGTTAAATGTTAAAATTGTAATTGTTGCGACAATGTGCATGATAATTTTAATTGATAAATGTGATTAAAAAAAAAAAAAAAAATTTGTACACCTTCAAAAGGTAAGCAAAGCTGGACACAATATCTATGTAACAACTACAAACCTTTGTCTTACAAATAAATAAATTATTATTATTATTATTATTATTATTATTTTTAAACGCTACTCACTTTTTCAAAACCGCTATTATTTTAAGAAACAATACGCATATAAAATGAGATATATTGGGTCCTTACCTATGAAATTGGTGTTTTTATTCTGTCTTAGCAAGTTGTCCGTAACTATTAAGTTTCAGAACATTCTTATAAAATAATTGCCTCTACTAAAAATAGACCATATATTTGAGCTCGTATTATTTAATTTGATAATTTTTTGTAAGTTTAATTGTGTTAAAATTAGACACAAAGACAATTATTTTTAACTGCCTCCCGAATACATCATTTGATTTGCATTAACATAAAAACGATGAATAATTTTTATCAAGCGTGTTCACACACATATTGCTAAAGCTTGTCTAATGATACATGCCAAATATTATTATCTCTGGATTTGTCGTTGTGAAGAAAACTGATAAAATGTTAGTATGTAAAATGCAGACATCCCCAAAATCTCCATACAAAACACGAATTTCATAGGTAAGGACCTAATATATATATATGGACATTTTCATTACGCAAGTATGTACCCCAATAATTAGTTGTTAGTTGTCGATGCTAGAGCAAATTCCGAGTCAGCCCTGAGCTAAATATTAGATTATTATTGTTCAATTTTTTTACTTTTTCACTCGGGAGAGCAAGTAAAATGATTCAATATGTATTTAGATGTCTCGCTGAGGCGAAAGAAACGGTATTTGCCGCCTCGAAAAAATCACCCCTGCTAAGTTCAAATACCAATATCACATAATTAGTCATGAATTGTAAAGTGAAAAATTCACACAATTAATCCACTATATAGGAGGAGCTCGGTGGGGTAGTGGTTAGTACGCTTTGGCTTTCGATTGAAAACAAAGCTTATTTCGCCATGGTCAGGCCGTGGATGGGTGACCAAAACATTGTGATTTCGAGCTCCTCTGTGCTTCGGAAGGCACGTTAAGCCGTTGGTTCCACTGTTTCTACCCACCAACCCGCATTGGGCCAGCGTGGTGGTTTTACGGCCCATACTCCACATGTGCGTCTCAATGAGGAAGGCCTGTACCCAGCAGTGGGACGTATATAGGCTGAGGACAATCCACTACATATCAATAATATTCTAAGCCAAATCCCACGTCTTCACTTCACTCTGGGTTTTTTTCGCTCATTCTCCTTTTCCTGGGATTTTGCTGTGCTAACTGCTAAGTGACTTTTCGCTTCAATTTAGATCCTATGAATTGTAAAAGATGAATAGTCTAATAAGTGTTAGTAAGCTTCGTCATGCCTGTATTTTAAGCCAAGAGTTGCCTGAGTTGAAGCCACTTATTGCCTCAATCTAGAGCCACTAGCCGAAAGACAATAACTGCCTGAATTTGGAGCCGCGGGCTACCTTTATGTAGAGCCGATAGCTGCCTAAGTGTATAGCCACTATTGATCAGAATTCAGAGCTGGTGTTGTGTCTGAAGTTTGAGCAGCCAGCTCACTGAATTTACAGAAGCTAGCTGTTGAACACAGGAAATATATCTGCCTTAATTTAAAGCCAGTAACTGCCTGAATCTAGAGCTCTAGTTTAAAAAGTTCTCAACTCCTCTGTACTGATTCAAACATTCTATGTTGTCACTAGAGAAAAAGGCTACAATTAAAAAACTTCGTCTGCAAGATACATAAGTCTATAACACGCAGACAGATGTCAGTCCAAAATTGGAGTCAATTACCTCATTCGCTACCTTCTCTCGCCTTGTACTATAAAAATAAAAACATTTCGTAATAATCGTAAAATACTTCGTACAAAATTTATTGCGCGTAATACCTTACTCCGCCCACAAAGGTCACTGGGCAAATAACATGAGCACTGGCAGAAAGGTACGAGTTATGTGATGTTCAACAGAAACCGCCGAAATGAAGACATTCATTTGGTACGAAGAACGGCATGGGCACAGAAATAAATAAAGGCCCTTAAGTGTTACACCTTTAGGACCCTTTAAGCTCAGAGTTTGAAGAAAGGGATATGATTTTCATTAAAAAGTTTTGTTTTTGTTTAAACAGTAAGTAATTTATTCATTCCGTAGATTTTTCCGCCTTTTAACTCGAGTGCCTTTGTCCCAAATCAGCTGATCCTTCCTTTCCTCTTTAGATAGGTATATTTTAATGAATCAACAACTGGGTAGTTTATATCATTAATAACAGCATATTGTTCTTAAACTTTTCATAATTTGATATATTTTACTTTCATACAAAAATTATATCAATTTCTGAATGTTCGTAGCTCTGTGCGCTTTGCGCGTGAGCGTCGCGCGTGTCGCCTTTCCGTATGAACGGAACATAGACTTATTAATGTCACGACAGTACATTATAAGCTTGTAAAGTCATTTTTAATTAATGATTTGAGTTATGGTAAAACTTGTGCGACAAATGTTATTATTTAGCTAGTCTTGCGAGGTCGTTGATTCGTTAGAAATAACCCTTTATAAAAAATACTGTGTAAAAAAAACACGTTTTACTAATGGATTAGTCCATGGGGAAAGAAATATTTTGGTTAAAAGAATTTTCAGTTATTTGCCTATTGATATAATTATTTATCATATTAAGTTAACTGCGCACCACGTTTAAATTTTCGAAAATTCCTTTAACCAAAATATTTATATTCCCCTTTTTAGTAATCAAGACGTGTTTTTTAAAGTTTTTTATACAGTATTTATTTAACTCTTTTTTTATATTTTTTTACTTAATATTGTATTGTCACCAAAAGCATGCTTGTATGCTAAATTTCTGCTCAATCAGATGTCGGGAAGTGGTCAAAAAATCGATCGCCAGATTTGATCTCCACGGACAGACATATAAGAAAGCAAGCTAAGAAAAACGTGGTTAAAAGGTAGAATGTATGATACCATTTTTGTACCACGGGCAAGCTCAATTACCCAAAATAGCGGTCCATTTAACGTGAAGCTCAAAAGTAATTTATAGCTTGTTTTATCGCAACGCCAATATGTCAGAAGCAAACGTAGCCAAGATTTACATAACGCAATTTGTACGGCACGCGATTGTGATATCAATCTGCATAAATAAATGATGTGAAACTGCAATGATTTCGGGCGATCTGCACATTGCCATGTCCTGCTGGTGCTTAATATCGAATGTCGCTTCTCAAACTGTGCTCTTGACCTCTAACATTTGGGGACGTAGACGTGATATAAAAGGTTGTATGAGAATGTGCAATCATGAGATCAAGCTTACTAATGGGTGGCGATGAGTCGTGCTTGATGTACTTTTTATAAAAAAAAATTGTATATCAGAAAAATTTATATTTTAGCATATTCGAAAATTATGTTATTTTTCCGATACTGCAACCAGTAGGAGAGTCTAGTAGTTAATCCTCCCCTTTTCAAACATTGATAGTAGGGGACTTATCCCGGAAATATTTTCCTTAGACACCCAATCTCAGTAATTGCCGTTTTATCGCTGACTCGACACTTTCAACAGGATTGAGTAACATTTTAAATCCGTCGAGTTCGGAGTGAAGTGTAATCATTTTTAAACTTTCATCCAAGGATCTGCTAATTTGTTGACTTGGGAAAGGAAAATATCGTCTCCTTCGATATCATCTCTATGGAAGCTAGTGCACTTTCTTCTGAGGATTTAAATTAAATTATAACGGAGAAATTTCATATTTATTCTGTTGCAACAGAGTTTTGTAATCCGATCCGAATCCATGAAAATATTGGTCTAGAAAACTAGGACCAAATTCGGATACTGCTACTCCGATCTCATTCAAATCCAAGCAGTTCAGGAGACAGTTTTTGACTTTACGTAATTAAACGCGGATTTTTTTAACGTGAATTTTACATTCTACGATTTCTTGTAGTTTTCGTGTAATAATAGTAATTATTAAACTCTTTATTGCACATAAACAAAAAGAAACAATGTAAAAAGCAGAAGTATACAAGGGAGGACTTATCTCTAATAGGGATATCTTCCAGTCAACCCGTTGCAGGTGTACGAGATCTCAGGATATTATTCAGGAGTCTCAGGATCTCAGGAGTTATTCGTTTTTTTAATAAGATTCAACGGCGCGATGACTTTACTATGATTATAAAACTTTTTGGGCCGACTTTTCTTGTATATTTGTATTGTAATACTCGTATAATTTCCATTAATTGCACTTTTATGAGTAAAAAAATCTCCTTCCACACATTATATTAAAATAAAAAAGATTTCCATAGTTTCTGTTTGTATTTAAAAAAACTGATATGATACAAAATACATGTATGTAAAAAGGTTCAGTAGCTCTTGGACTAATACAAATAATGGGAATCCATCATTTTATCGCAATTCCTTTCAACGAATTTCATTACCCATAAAGCGATTCGCAGAACTTTTGGTTCAATATTCAACAAATCCTAGAATTTCGTTTCATCGCATTTTTACTTCATCAAATATTCATTATCTAGAAACACAGTTCATCGTTATTTCATTTCATATTTTATACATTTTATCGAAATAGCGTTACATCAAAGTTTTGTTTCCCATATTATTGTTAAGAAATAAATATCTTCAAACATTCACACCTATCAACTAGTCCCATTTTAAGCAACTAATGCTGCTTGTGTTACGGACGATGGATAAATATATTTAATAGATAAATACAAGACTGTAGAACAAATGCCTGAAAATTCATCATCCAAACATTTTCCCCCACGGGGATCGAACCTAGAACCTCTCGAGATGGCGACGCCTTGAAACCGGCGTACAGACCATTCGACTACGTAGGTCGTCCATAATACATAAAGCAGATACTATGGTAACTTCGATCCGTCAAAACTGTTTTCCGGAATGGAGATTGTAGAACGACGTTAAGAAATCGGATGACGGAGATCGTAATGTATCATAGAAATAGTACGACTACCTCGGAACTTATTTTCACGGATCCGGGTCGGATTTGGATCGGACGAAGTCTTATTGTAACTGCAAAGCTAGCTTAAGATTTATTCTACTACTGGATCTGACTAAGTCTTTTATGTGTTGGAAAATTCCATACGCAACTCTTGCTAGTTTGAAACTCTATTCACCAGCAGTTTGTTAACTTGCAACCGAATCATTTGTTGTTCTTAGGATCAGTTTTTTGATCCGTAGTCAGGTTGAATTAACATAACATCGCATCGCCTCGTAGGCAGAGGTGTACAGCCACTTTTCGCCCCAGTAACAGGTGGCGAGCCTGTTGCCATGCACCGGGCACAATGGTTTAAATATGGACCAATGGCGAAAACGTATGATGTCGTAGTGTGACAGCTGGCTTAATAGTCGATTTTTCAAATGTAACTAAAGTTGTATAATCATAGACAATTTAACCACAACACGGTGCTGAAATTAGTGACATGGCGGCTGGCGGCGCAGCTGATGTATATTGTCAAGCTAATGTCGTGTGACATTTTGGCATTTCCATTGACTCTATTGATCTAGAATTAACCTATTGTGGTTACTATGATTACGGATCAAAAAACTCACCCCAAGTTTTTATTCCAGGGAATTTCTCAAATTCAATTTAACTTCCTACATGAAGGAAGCTAGGGAATCTCTATTTATAGATTGTCTGAGGGAATATATCTAAATTCATCTCCTTCTATCTATCTATATCTATTATTGATAGAAGAGAGACAGCGAACATTTTTCAAACATTTGACGACCTCCGTAGTCGATTAGTCTTTACGCCGGTCTCAAAGTGTCGCCATCTCGAGAGGATCTAAGTTCGAAACCCGGTGGGGGCAGATGTTTGTGTGATGAATACAGGCATTTGTTCTCCAGCCTTGGATGTTTGTATATGTATTGAATGTATTCTGAATATTTATATGTATTTATCTATTGAATATATTTATCCGTCATCTAGTATCCGTAACACAGCATTAGTAGTTGATAGGTGTGAATATTTGAAGATATTTATTAATTTATTTCTATTTATGTCATAATTTCATTCTATTTTACTTTAAGTTTCTATAATTTTGTTACTTTTATTTGCTCAGAGCAACGAAATTACTGGCAAGTTACGGGTGTATCATGCACCTCCCCTTTGGGGATATAAGTATGTATGCATGTATGAAATACTAATTTTTTTGATACAAGCTCGCCCAATGTTCGCCTCGCACAGATTTTTTTTTTTCTCTCTTAGTATTTTGTGTGTAACTATTAAGATTCTGAGTATTCCTAAAAAATAATTACATCGTCTAAAAATAGACTATATTTTTGAGCTCTTTTGATTTGTTTTGATAATTTGTTGTATGTTTAATTGTGTTAAAATTGGACACGGAGACAACTCTTTTTAAGTGCCTCCCGAATACATCATTTTATTTGCATTCACTTATAAACGATAAATAACTTTTATGAAGTGTGATATTACACATATTACTAAAGCTTGTCTAATGATACATGCCAAATATTATTATCTCTGGATTTGTCGTTTGAAGAAAACTGAGAAAATGTTAGTATGGAAAATGCAGAATTCCCCAAAATCTCCATACAAAACACCAATTTCATAGGTAAGGACCTAATATTACTGGAGTCTGGATGCTCCACTGTATCCTTCCTTAACATCTACAATATCTTCACTTATTTTTCTGCTCTTTCTAGATTACGGTCTTACTAATTAAAATATTACAAAAAAAAATTAAATGTCAAGCATAGTTCTGTGGTTTTAAAAGTAAATATAAGTTCGAAACTGACATCGTCTAAAAACTTAAACTTTCTCCTTATTGCAGGAAACTTTTAATAATTAAAATACTACTTTTAATGTAACTGAAGTGCTGTGAAAGAAGAATGTTAAACAGTGCCTGAATATAGTGAAAATTGTCCATTTACGGTAGACGGAACTAATACTTAGTGTAAATGTTACAATATGAAATTTGTCCTGTCAACTTAAAAGTGATTGTCAATTGTTTACCTACCCAAGTGTTCTATTGTGCTGTAAGTGTTTGAATTCGGAACTTTCAATCGCAAAATGAAAGTTAAGGGATACTTTTAAAAGTTGTTAGGTTCTTTTAAAAGTTATTGAACTCTTTCAAAAGTTATTCGGTGCTTTCATTGTTAGTGTTGAACAGTTGAGCTAGTGCTGTCAACATGAACACAGTCCAAAGTACGGGCGGGCATGGAGGATCGCTGAAGAAGGATCACAAACATGAGGTAAGTAACCACTTTCTTTGTATACTATATTAACTATTACAGCGTAGTATTTATGTAAAATTTTCAAGCATAATATGAATTGGCATAATGGAATATACACTAAATATACTTACGCATAATAAATTTTGGCATAACATTTTATGTATGATTATTTACGCATAATTACAAATGCTATACTTAAGGCATAATTAAATATTCGCATAAAATTTTAGAAATAATTATCAATAAAAAGTATCGATTCAGGCCCTAACTAAAGGACACAGTTATATCTAACACTCCTCCTCGCTCCGCTCTCGTCGTCGCTATTCGACTTTAATAATAATAATAATAATAATCATTTATTGCAAATATAGGTGATTACATTGATGTTATTATACTAAATTGTCCAGCTATATTTAACCATCTGGTATGCAATATTCACAAATCTAACAATCAAGCATTTATAATTTCAATTAAGTATTCTATGTATTTTTAATTGGCAAAATTAGTCATTTATGTACATTATTGTTTTAAATTCTATGTTTAGTCAGATAATCTTTTACACTATAGTATGCCCTGTCTAGCAAAAACATTTTTAATTTATATTTAAATTTGTCCAAATCTTGGCAGTCTGAAATATCCTTTGGGAGATGATTATATATTCTTGGAGCCATACAAAAAACACTGTTACTTTACATTATGCCGATACCCATTATGCGGAATTATATCAGGGATAATTACATTAGTCCAAATTATAATTATGGGAAATAAATATTGTACCACAATGAAAATTATGCTTAAGTAATATTATGCCAAAGTATATTATGAGTAAAAACAGTATGCCACAAAGAAAGGATCCCTAGTTTTTTCAGAACACACAATAGAATCATCTATTGTTTGCGAGCACCGGTGTTCGCATAACCCTCAAGGTGAAATGTTTGAGCATAGGTTACCATATTGAAAATGAAGCAACATTTGCTATGGTATTTCGCGGAGGGATACAAAAATATAAAATAAAAAATGTGAACACACATATCACATTAAAATAGTGGCTCATGAGTTTCTTGTCGGGTTCTTCTCATGAAAAGCCTTACTCCGGCAATCCGGCCGCTTGTATCAATTACAACCACAGTCAACTATATACTTGTGCTGTGCTGTGGATGTACTTGCTACAAGCGCTCCCGGTAATGAACTTTGATTAAGTACTGATTTATTTTGTAAAATGTTTATCATGTAAAATGTTGACGATTTTAAATGCCAAACTTTGCGTATGAAATAAAATTATTTTTGATTTTGATCAGTAATTTTTACATACTTCAATGGGAAAATGGTCAGACTTTATACAGGTGTATGTTATGTTATTTATAAGCTTTTAACTGAGTTGTTTCGACATAAAGGTTTTGATGTAAATGACTGCAAACATCCCAAATAACTTCCACATACAATGGGAGTCGTGTGGTAGCGGCTCATTAAAAGAATACTACCAACCCATCTCTTCCCTTGGGTGTCGTAATGGCGACTAATGGGCTTAGAACTGCACAACATCCAACAGCTTATAACGGCGATGGGCTTACCACCTGTCACGCTGAGCATATGTGCAGGCACTGCTTGGTGAAGCGCGGACTATGGCAATATACTGCTTTTGCGGTGTTTTTGCCTAGTCTCGTTATATCGTTGAATAGTCGTGACTATATCGCTCATCCAAAAGAATATTGACGTAATTACGTTTTTGCGATTTTTCAGGAGAGCGTTTTAAAAGTTTGACATCGAAAATATTGTGTATTTCCAATCATTCTATTGATATATTTTAATAGTTATGTTGTGTTACTTTACTACCAATAATATAACATAAAAAGTTTGCGAGAAAACTTAAGATAACTATTTGAAAAAACGAAATAAAACAAACCAGATGTACATTTATGACATTTTATACATCAAATAATACAATTATGACATTAAACTAGCTTTGGATATGGAAATAAATCATGAATTTAAACAACATTATATTCAATTTTAGTTTTATTTTTATAAATCTGTCTACATTTTATAAACATTGTCGATGTTTCCGCGTATCCTTTCGAAGTGTAGGCCAACACCATGACGGCAATGACTCTCTCTTTCGGAAACTAATGGAACAACAATTCTGTCGTTTTTACCATAGATAAAACGTGCAAAACATGAAGTTATGGCATCAAAAACTCATTTTCGACTTTTTGGTAATTATGTCATTATTCTTTTGGATGAGCGATATGTATGTACGAGTATGTACAATGTAACCGTAACTATGAAATGTTGTATAGCCAAGACATGTCGCCTTCCAGGCACACGAAAAGTCCTGAAATTTAAAATGCACACTGAGTTCGCAGCATCAGTGGTGAATCTAAATGCAACTTACAATTTCACACATGAAATCTCTGCTCACAGTCGAGATGACATGCATGTTAGCTTATAGTTATTTCGGTAGACTAAGCCTTTGTACGCACTGCAATTTTCTTCGCAATAGGAATCAATTGAGAATGAATTGTCGTATTGCGATTTTATGCGTGTGGAATAGGATGTACCAAAAAGAAAGTACCAACTGCTTTGCTTGCCTAGCATGTCGAAAAGGTGACTAAGGGCGTATTGGATACTGGATCTGTGATTGTGTAGGCGATGAGTTAGCCACTTGTTACTACTCTTCCACGATTTTTCATCTGACCAAACCCAATTTTTGTATAGCTAAATGTGGTCTTAAGGGTCCGACGAACAGTGAATTTTTCATACAAACGTAATACCAAAATCATTTTCAATTTGAGAATATCTGGACAAATCATCGCTGTTATTCGGATTAAGAAAGTATTTTTCTATGTTTCTGTTAAAATAACATAATGATTAATTGCGTTTTTAATATGAAACAAATAAGCGGAAAATATGTCCGAAAACGTCGAAAAATTTACGAAATATAATCGAATATATTGATAAGTTTAAAAATATTTTGAACAAACTTTTTTTAACCGAAACATACTTTCTTAATCCGAATAACAGCGATGATATGTCCAGATATTCTCAAATTGAAAATGATTTTGGTATTACGTTTGTATGAAAAATTCACTGTTCGCCGGACCCTTAAGAAACACAGAGCTCTTTGGACTCGGTCTACCCCTTCGAGGATTACAGGCCTGATTGTATGTAGGTATGTGTGTGTAGGATAGAATAAAAGTAAATATCAGACTATTTTAGAATTTCTCTAACAGTGCTTTTATTGGTAGGCTGCCAGGCTGTGAAACTATGTTCCGCTCCGTGTAGTAGGAGCTACTAACATAGTTTCACAGCCACACGCGCGAGAGGAGCTCAGTAGCGTAGAGTACGCTTTGGCTTTCGATTGAAAACAAAGCTATCTTCGCCATGGTCAGGCCGTGGATGGGTGACCAAAACTTTTTGATCTCGAGCTCCTCCGTACTTCGGAAGGCACGGTCGTTATTGCGACTCTTTCTACCGACCAACCCGCCATGGGTAAGCGTGGCGGTGTTACGGCCCCTGTTCATGTGTTTCTCAATGAGGAAGGCCTGTGCCCAGCAGTGGGTCATATACGCTATGAAAGATGTAGATACCTATGTATAAAGCAATGTTCACAAACTTAAAGCGATGGCTAAGCATTACCAGTAGCTACGTATTTATTCTGAGCGTTAACCAGTTAAGGTAGGCACGTCCTGAACCTCAATTTTACGTACGCAGATTCAAAGTGAGTTTGGTAACTACATCCAACATTTTTGCTGACTTTAAAAACGTGTTACAATTCTCTGCTTACATATTTAGTATTCACCGCGGCTTTTAAACCATTTGGCTAAAATAATATTAGGTCCTTACCTATGAAATTGGTGTTTTGTATGGAGATTTTGGGGAATTCTGCATTTTCCATACTAATATTTTATCAGTTTTCTTCACAACGACAAATCCAGAGACAATAATATTTGGCATGCATCATTAGACAAGCTTTAGTAATATGTGTAATATCACACTTCATAAAAATTATTTATCGTTTTTAAGTGAATGCAAATAAAATGATGTATTCGGGAGGCACTTAAAAAGAGTTGTCTCCGTGTCCAATTTTAACACAATTAAACTTACAACAAATTATCAAAAGAAATCAAAAATATAGTCTATTTTTAGGAATACTCTGAATCTTAATAGTTACAGACAAAATACTAAGACAGAATAAAAACACCAATTTCATAGGTAAGGACCCAATACTTACCTACTCTCATGTTGTACTTGAAGGAAAGTAAAAAGTTTATTATGTTCCTACTTAATATTTGAGTTATGATCTCTGTTTTCAAAAGAGAGCATAACAAACTTAGAACAAACTTTTTGATGGTCCCTAATAAGCTTTCCAAAGTACGGAATTCGAGATCACAAAGGTTTTGGTGACCTATCCAAACCGGGACATTGCGAAAGAGCTTTGTTTTAAACATGGACACGACATGCAAACCGCAATGCCACTGAGCTTCTCGGAAATCATATAAGCTTACGTATAATTTCTTAAATAAAGGAATATCACCTTTTAAATGTATTTATTAAGATAAAACAATAAGATTTTTTTTTATAGAGATAAAGACTAATATTGTGATATAGCCTTATTCAAATCAAAACAAATCAAACATAATTATTTATAGGCCAAGTTTGGCACTTAAAATCTTCATCATTTTACATATTATGCATTTTACAAAATAAAAAAAATATGTAATGATTAAAGACTATTGTATTAATGTTCATAATTGACATTGGTTCAGACGCCCTACTCTTGTCTGTGTGGCAGTAGACACAGTGCCATGTGCACATTGCTTGTAGAACTGACGTGCGAGGTAGAAAGGTCCTAGAAGTGAATGCGATGCTCTAGGAAATAAGCGACTACGGATTCTAGAGGCGGCTTATCCTAAACCTGAGGAATTTATAGGCATGCCCCCAGCCAGCATCATAACGTTCATCCAGGAGAGTTGAAGATAAGAAAGACTTGAAGGAAGACAGATGAAGGTAAAGTTCTAAGAAAGTAAAAACTGGAAATTATTAAACGAATATAATTTCGTGTTCGTGTAAAATTGAAGTGTAATCAAATCGTCAAAAAACAAAATCATTAAAAAGCATAAAAAATAATAATCATCAAAAAGTATAAATATTGGGTCCTTACCTATGAAATTGGTGTTTTTTTTCTCTCTTAGTATTTTGTCTGTAACTATTAAGATTCAGAGTATTCCTAAAAAATAATTACCTCGTCTAAAAATATACTATATTTTTGAGCTCTTTTGATTTGTTTTGATAATTTGTTGTAAGTTTTATTGTGTTAAAATTGGACACGGAGACAACTCTTTTTAAGTGCCTCCCGAATTCATTATTTTATTTGCATTCACTTAAAAACGATAAAAAAAAAATATGAAGTGTGATATTACACATAGTACTAAAGCTTGTCTAATGATACATGCCAAATATTATTATCTCTGGATTTGTCGTTATGAAGAAAACTGATAAAATGTTAGTATTGAAAATGCAGAATTCCCCAAAATCTCCATACAAAACACCAATTTCATAGGTAAGGCCCTAATATTTATAAAAGAGGTTGCTAGCTTAGCATCGGCAACAAGGAGATTTTGGGTGATGGCAGGAAGGGAGTAATAGGGAAGGGGAAAGCACAAAAGATCCCATAGGGTCGAAGTGCGCTGAGTTATCTTAGCCCCATCACAAGAATAGAATAGAATAGAAGTACCTATAAAGTGAAAAGTCTTGTCGCGTTGATCGATGGCGGAAAGTGGCGGCAGGAATGAAACCGAACTAACCTCGGAGCACTCCCCATAAAACATGCGCTAATGAATGTACAACGAGCTACATCTCCACGAAACACCAAGGGTCAAGCCGTTTTGAAATAACCTGGCAGTCGATGAGTCGTTCTCCGTCGAATGCGGTCGAGAGGGAGAAGCTGGTACTGAGTATCTCCCACCCAAAGATGAGAATAGTATTCTGTATGTGGCCGGACTTGCTCCTTTTACAGTTGCAGGCGGTACCTTTGTGAAATTCTGCCTCGATCTGTTTCCTAGAGGCTAATTTATGTCCAGCAGTGGACGTCTATGCGTTAATGGACGGATCGATGGACTCTTTTCTGTGAGAAAACAAACTGCCACTATTAGCTTCCGCAACACAAGTATGTAAATTACTTTTCGGGGCGTCTCAATATATGTAATTTATTCTAATTTTTGAGAAATAAAAGACTTATAATTGTTATTAAATATTATTACGACTACGGTAGTATATTGTGCCAGGATTTTTCTGCTCCGTCTGACGTGACCCTAAGGGCTTATAAGCTAACGTTGTCCCTCAGTAGTGCTGTTGTATTAACACGGGCCATCGTGACTAAACTGTGCGCCAGCGCATTCCATGCTGAAATTGATAACGGAGATTAATATTCATAAAATAAGCTCGGGGATAATAAGAAAAGAAAAGGAGACAAAGAAGAACCAGCCAGGTGCCAGCGATTAACTATTCAAGGGGCATAAAACGAGAGACAAAAGAAACATCTATTGTTTGCGAATACCGGTGTTCGTGGCGCCCTCCAAGGAGCGAAGCAGCCAGGGTGACTTAAATTAAAAGAGGTTAGAACCAGTTCGAACTTATCTTACTTGCAACTGTTGGTGTAAGTCTCCCCATTAGTAGCGCAGACTGGTGAGTAGTCAGCTGTGCAGATGCAGAGGCCGGCGGCCTGCTGCACCACCAGGCATCCGATTATCACGGGGAGGGCCAGAACTGAAAAAGTTTATTGAGCTGATCAGTTTTAAATCAATTTTCGCTTCTGCGGTGGGGTAGATCAAATTACATTTCTTTATGTTTTCTTTATGAGAGGCGTATGTAGTTTCGTAGACTTAGCGTGGTTCTCTGAGTAGGTGTTTCTAGGTGTTCAATCAATTGCAGCGCTTTTTATTGAAAACAAAATTCCTGTCAAGCAACTTGAAATATTTCTGCTTAGACTCTAAGGATCAAGGAGCATCCTCTGCTGAATTTCTTACGAAACGACCAGCTTTGAGTTTGTCTATCCGAAAAGTCTTATTATTCATGTAGTGTGAGAATTAAAATACAATAAAACATATATATTATTACGCCTTTATCCCCCAAGGGGTAGGCAGAGGTAGATAACACACCCACACTCTCGTATAACCATCACCGGGCACTAAAAAAGCGTACGTCCTACTGCTGTTCACAGGCCTTTCTCATGGAGAAACACATGAGGAGTATGGGCCGTAGCACCACCACGCTGGCGGGTAAAAACGGTCGTAGTAGCGATCGGGACCAACGGCTTAACGTATCTTTTGATGCACGGAGAAGCTCGAAATCACAAATATTCATACAGAATATTAATAGCATTTATGATATATTATGTAATTTTTTATACAGTAGTTTATTTGTGTATGCACCTTATTTAAGTAAGTATATTACACCTACCTTTTCTTTGTATCTCTAACAATAATATCTAATTATCTTCAAACATCAACTAGTACGACAAATACATATAAATATCCTAAATATATATAAACAACCAAGACTGGAGAACAAATGCCTGAATTCATCACCCAAAAATTTGCCTCCAACGGGGATCGAACCCAGAACCTCTCGAGTTGGCGACGCCTTGAGACCAGCGTACAGACCACTCGACCACGGAAATCGTCAAACCACCACCTGATGTTAAGCAATTACCGCCACCCATGGACAGCCACAACACCAAAGGAGTCACGAGTGCGTTGCCGGCCTTTTGAATAGGAATATATATATATATATTAGGTTGGGGAAAAAGTCTTTTCGCATTATAGTATGTATAAACTTGTAATAAAATCTCTTTGGCTATACTATTTGTATCTGGCTGGTTTTGGTATCATTGAAAGTTTAAATTTTAAAGAACATAATTCCAAATTCAAATTAGGAAAATGTGTGATTTTCATTTGTTTTTCGTACCGCCAAGATGAGTGAATCTAATGAAGAAATTCGATACATTTTAAAATTTTACTACAAAAAAGGTAAAAATGCAACGCAAGCCGCGAAAAAAACTTGCGATGTTTATGGACCTAGTGCAGTGACTGTGAGAGTAGCACAAATTAGGTTTAAGCGTTTTCAATCCGTAAATTTTGATGTCAAAGATGCACGTCGCTCTGGTCGCCCTATTACAGATAAAATGGATGCCATTTTTGAAAAAGTGGAGCAAGATCGGCATGTAGCTGTAGCTGAAGAACTGGGAATTCACCACAAAACAGTTTTGGCGCATTTGAAAAAAACTGGGTACACAAAAAAACTCGACATTTGAGTACCTCACGAGCTCACTGAAAGAAACCTAATGAACCGTGTACTCATTTGTGATTCTTTATTACGACGTAATGAAACCGAACCATTTTTGAAGAAGCTGATAACTGGTGATGAAAAGTGGATCACGTACGACAAGAACGTGCGAAAAAGGCCGTGGTCAAAGGCCGGTCAGGCTTCACAGACTGTGGCGAAACCCGGGTTAACTCGCAACAAGGTGATGCTGTGTGTGTGGTGGGATTGGAAGGGCATTATTCATTATGAGCTGTTACCACCAGGCAGGACCATCGATTCTGAACTCTACTGCGAACAACTGATGAGATTAAAGCAAGAAGTTGAGAGAAAGCGGCCAGAATTAATCAACAGAAGGGGTGTGGTTTTTCATCATGATAACGCTAGACCTCACACATCTTTAGCCACTCAGCAAAAATTAAGAGAGTTTGGCTGGGAGGTGTTAATGCATCCGCCGTATAGTCCTGACCTTGCACCTTCAGATTTCCACCTGTTTCGGTCTCTTCAGAATTCTTTAGGCAGTGTCAGGTTAACATCACGAGAGGACTGCCAAAACCACTTGTCGCGGTATTTTGACCACAAGTCCCAAAATTTCTATAGCAATGGGATCATGTCCCTACCTACAAGATGGCAAAAAAATTATCGAACAAAATGGTACCTACATACTTTAGTTAAATGTAAATAAACTATATTAAAAAATGTTTTGAATTTTCTTAAAAAATGCGAAGAAACTTTTTCCCCAACCTATTATATATATATATATATATATATATATATATATATATATATATATATATATATATATATAGGAATACGCTCTTTTCTTGAAGATTTGGATATTATCGTATCGTTCCGGAAATACTGCAGGCATCATTAATTCCATAATTTGGTTGTGCGAGCTATAAAGATACTACAACACACACACACACTTTAGAACATTTTTATCCATTTAGTGTGTGAGAGAGAGAGAGAGAGAGTACTGTACCTCAATTATGAGTCACGAGTCAGGAACGATTCCGTTCCTTCATATTATTATGATATTGACTGGATCTATTTTGTCAAAACCGTCCTACATGCATGACGTGTCTTATCGTGAATGTTAATTTCTTTATTTATTTTGTTGTAAAGGAAGTATGAAGTGCATTGAATTGCCTCCTAGCAAAAGTGGTTTTAGTTAGTGTAATTCGACTTGGCTACAATAACTTTTCTCCATTTTTTCAAATGTGTAAACTAGTTTCCTAACAGAGAGTAGGTTACTAATCCTATATAGCTATTCTGTAGAGAATCGTTTCTTTTTTTAAGTACATGACCTTGATCTCTTTTTAAACTAATGAGATTTTGCTGCACCTCCCCAAACAGGAATGCAGTAAGACCTTATAGATTGTGCAAGAGCAATGTACATTTAAATGTGAAGTGGTGCTCGGTTCCATATTTTCTGGTAGGACATGTTTCAATGTTTTAAACGCCCAGATTAGTTTTCTGGTCCTCCTAATAACATGATCAAGATCAGAGGTTCCCAGACTCATTATTCTCATAGACCACTTTCAAAATTTATCTGCTTTCGGTGGACCCCCTGCAGCTACATTTCTACCATATTCCCAAAACTCGACTAAATGTGAAGAAGTGAAGACAACAAGACCCCCGTCGACTACTCCCGTGGACCCCTAGAGGTCCACCTGGACCACTTTGGGATCTAATAGTTTAAAATAATATTTAATTTTTGATACTTTTTCTATGATGGGACAATGACTTGGATAACTAACTCTTCAAGGATGGCGTGAAAAAGCACTCAATAAGCCAGCGGAAGCAAGAGGTACACCTCTGTGGCCATACCTATATCCTAATCTTTACCATAACGTGGTTGCAGGTTCTACATCAGGCCACATGGCTTGCCATAAGCCGAGACTGCGGGCAAACGCACTCACATAAATCGGCAGATTTTAAATGCCAAACTTTGCCTATGAAATAAAATTATTTTTGATTTTGATCAGTAGTTTTTACATACTTCAATGGGAAAATGGTCAGACTTAATACAGGTATATGTTATGTTATTTATGAGCTTGTAACTGAGTTGTTTCGACATAAAGGTTTTGATGTAAATGACTGGAAACATCCCAAATAACTTCCACATACAATGGGAGTCGTGTGGTAGCGGCTCATTAAAAGAATACTACCAACCCATCTCTTCCCTTGGGTGTCGTAATGGCGACTAATGGGCTTAGAACTGCACAACATCCAACAGCTTATAACGGCGACGGGCTTACCACCTGTCACGCTGAGCATATGTGCAGGCACTGCTTTGTGAAGCGCGGACTATGGCAATATACTGCTTTTGCGGTGTTTTTGCCTTGTCTCGTTATATCGTTGAATAGTCGTGACTATATCGCTCATCCAAAAGAATATTGACGTAATTACGTTTTTGCGATTTTTCAGGAGAGCGTTTTAAAAGTTTGACATCGAAAATATTGTGTATTTCCAATCATTCTATTGATATATTTTAATAGTTATGTTGTGTTACTTTACTACCAATAATATAACATAAAAAGTTTGCGAGAAAACTTAAGATTACTATTCGAAAAAACGAAATAAAACAAACCAGACGTACATTTATGACATTTTATACATCAAATAATACAATTATGACATTAAACTAGGTTTGGATATGGGAATAAATCATGAATTTAAACAACATTATATTCAATTTTAGTTTTATTTTTATAAATCTGTCTACATTTTATAAACATTGTCGATGTTTCCGCGTATCCTTTCGAAGTGTAGGCCAACACCATGACGGCAATGACTCTCTCTTTCGGAAACTAATGGAACAACAATTCTGTCGTTTTTACCATAGATAAAACGTGCAAAACATGAAGTTATGGCATCAAAAACTCATTTTCGACTTTTTGGTAATTATGTCATTTTTCTTTTGGATGAGCGATATGTATGTACGAGCATGTACAATGTAACCGTAACTATGAAATGTTGTATAGCCAAGACATGTCGCCTTCCAGGCACACGAAAAGTCCTGAAATTTATAATGCACACTGAGTTCGCAGCTTCAGTGGTGAATCTAAATGCAACTTACAATTTCACACATGAAATCTCTGCTCACAGTCGAGATGACATGCATGTTAGCTTATAGTTATTTCGGTAGACTAAGCCTTTGTACGCACTGCAATTTTCTTCGCAATAGGAATCAATTGAGAATGAATTGTCGTATTGCGATTTTATGCGTGTGGAATAGGATGTACCAAAAAGAAAGTACCAACTGCTTTTCTTGCCTAGCATGTCGTAAAAGGCGACTAAGGGCGTATTGGATACTGGGTCTGTGATTGTGTAGGTGATGAGCTAGCCACTTGTTACTACTCTTCCACGATTTTTCATCTGACCAAACCCAATTTTTGTATAGCTAAATGTGGTCTTAAGGGTCCGGCGAACAGTGAAATTTTCATACAAACGTCATACCGAAATCATTTTCAATTTGAGAATATCTGGACAAATCATCGCTGTTATTCGGATTAAGAAAGTATTTTTCTATGTTTCTGTTAAAATTACATAATGATTAATTGCGTCTTTAATATGAAACAAATAAGCGGAAAATATGTCCGAAAACGTCGAAAAATTAACGAAATATAATCGAATATATTGATAAGTTCATAAATATTTTGAACAAATTTTTTTTAACAGAAACATAGAAACATACTTTCTTAATCCGAATAACAGCGATGATATGTCCAGATATTCTCAAATTGAAAATGATTTTGGTATTACGTTTGTATGAAAAATTCACTGTTCGCCGGACCCTTAAGGAACACAGAGCTCCTTGGACTCTGTCTACCCCTTCGAGGATTACAGGCCTGATTGTATGTAGGTATGTGTGTGTAGAATAGGATAAAAGTAAATATCAGACTATTTTAGAATTTCTCTAACAGTGCTTTTATTGGTAGGCTGCCAGGCTGTGAAACTATGTTCCGCTCCGTGTAGTAGGAGCTACTAACATAGTTTCACAGCCACACGCGCGAGAGGAGCTCAGTAGCGTAGAGTACGCTTTGGCTTTCGATTGAAAACAAAGCTATCTTCACCATGGTCAGGCCGTGGATGGGTGACCAAAACTTTTTGATCTCGAGCTCCTCCGTACTTCGGAAGGCACGGTCGTTATTGCGACTCTTTCTACCGACTAACCCGCCATGGGTAAGCGTGGCGGTGTTACGGCCCCTGTTCATGTGTTTCTCAATGAGGAAGGCCTGTGCCCAGCAGTAGGTCATATACGCTAAGAAAGATGTAGATACTTATGTATAAAGCAATGTTCACAAACTTAAAGCGATGGCTAAGCATTATCAGTAGCGTAAATACGTACGTATTTATTCTGAGCGTTAACCAGTTAAGGTAGGCACGTCCTGAACCTCAATTTCACGTACGCGATTCAAAATGAGTTTGGTAACTACATCCAACATTTTTGCTGACTTTAAAAACGTGTTACAATTCTTTGCTTACATATTTAGTATTCACCGCGGCTTTTAAGCCATTTGGCTAAAATAATACTTACCTGCTCTCATGTTGTACTTGAAGGAAAGTAAAAAGTTTATTATGTTCCTACTTAATATTAGAGTTATGATCTCTGTTTTCAAATAAGAGCATAACAAACTTACAACATACTTTTTGATGGTCCCTTATAAGGTTTCCAAAGTACGGAATTCGAGATCACAAAGGTTTTGGTGACCTATCCAAACCGGGACATTGCGAAAGAGCTTTGTTTTAAACATGGACACGACATGCAAACCGCAATGCCACTGAGCTTCTCGGAAATCATATAAGCTTACGTATAATTTCTTAAATAAAGGAATATCATCTTTTAAATGTATTTATTAACATAAAACAATAAGATTTTTTTTTCATAGAGATAAAGACTAATATTGTGATATAGCCTTATTCAAATTAAAACAAATCAAACATAATTTTATTTCATAGGCCAAGATTGGCACTTAAAATCGTCATCATTTTACAAAATAAATCAATATGTAATGATTAGAGACTATTGTATTAATGTTCATAATTGACATTGGTTCAGACGCCCTACTCTTGTCTGTGTGGCAGTAGACACAGTGCCATGTGCACATTGCTTGTAGAACTGACGTGCGAGGTAGAAAGGTCCTAGAAGTGAATGCGATGCTCTAGGAAATAAGCGAGTACGGTTTCTAGAGGCGGCTTAACCTAAACCTGAGGAATTTATAGGCATGCCCCCAGCCAGCATCATAACGTTCATCCAGGAGAGTTGAAGATAAGAAAGACTTGAAGGAAGACAGATGAAGGTAAAGTTAAAAGAAAGTAAAAACTGGAAATTATTCAACGAATATAATTTCGTGTTCGTGTAAAAGTAATCAAATCGTCAAAAAACAAAATCATTAAAGAGCATAAAATATAATAATCATCAAAAAGTATAAATATTGGGTCCTTACCTATGAAATTGGTGTTTTTTTTTCTCTTAGTATTTTGTCTGTAACTATTAAGATTCAGAGTATTCCTAAAAAATAATTACCTCGTCTTAAAAATAGACTATATTTTTGAGCTCTTTTGATTTGTTTTGATAATTTGTTGTAAGTATGATTGTGTTAAAATTGGTCACGGAGACAACTCTTTTTAAGTGCCTCCCGAATACATCATTTTATGTGCATTCACTTAAAAACGATAAATAATTTTTATGAAGTGTGATATTACACATATTACTAAAGCTTGTCTAATGATAGATGCCAAATATTATTATCTTTTGATTTGTCGTTGTGAAGAAAACTGAAAAAAATTTAGTATGGAAAATGCAGAATTCCCTAAAATCTCCATACAAAACACCAATTTCATAGGTAAGGACCTAATATTTATAAAAGAGGTTGCTAGCTTAGCATCAGCAACAAGGAGATTTTGGGTGATGGCAGGAAGGGAGGAATAGGGAAGGGGAAAGCACTTTAGATCCCATAGGGTCGAAGTGCCCTGAGTTATCTTAGCCCCATCACAAGAATAGAATAGAATAGAAGTACCTATAAAGTGAAAAGTCTTGTCGCGTTGATCGATGGCGGAGAGTGGCGGCTGGAATGAAACCGAACTAACCTCGGAGCACTCCCCATAATACATGCGCTAATGAATGTACAACGAGCTACATCTCCACGAAACACCAAGGGTCAAGCCGTTTTGAAATAACCTGGCAGTCGATGAGTCGTTCTCCGTCGAATGCGGTCGAGAGGGAGAAGCTGGTACTGAGTATCTCCCGCCCAAAGATGATATAGTATTCTATATGTGGTCGGACCTGCTCCTTTTACAGTTGCAGGCGGTACCTTTGTGAAATACTGCCTCGATCTGTTTCCTAGAGGCTAATTTATGTCCAGCAGTCCAGTAATTTATATCGATGGACTCTTTTCTGTGAGAAAACAAACTGCCACTATTAACTTCCGCAACACAAGAATGTAATAGTAGATTAGTAGCCAAGGGCTGTAAGGCATCAATTGCAGCCCGAGATATTTAGGCGCACGAGCGCAGCGAGGGCGCTTATAGTTCGAGGGTGCAATTGATGCTTACACCCGAGCTAACTACTCTGCTTTACATCTCGATTGTGAGGTAAGTGGAAAAAAAGGCATTACAAGAATAAATAAATTTATTTTCAAGAACTAAATTTAGCTTCGCCGTTCGATATTCAAAATTGATGAAAATAGCGAAGCGACCTCTTTTGTCATTGGGCTGAATGCATGATGTCTAGTGCCAGTAAGATGGTTAGATGTACGCGAACTTTTTGAAAGAGTTTTTTTTTAATTACTTACCGCCCTAGGGCGTTTCTAGCTACATTATTAACCTAGGGCGGTAATTGATCACTTACAACCCGCATCTGGGGGTATTAAGGACCTACTTACCGAACATGAGAGATGTAAATTACTTTTCGGGGCGTCTCAATATATGTAATGTATTCAAATTTTTGAGAAATAAAAGAATTATAACTGTTTTCAAATATTATTACGGACTACGGCAATAAATTGTGCGAGGATTTTTCCGCTCCTCTGACTTGACCCTAAGGGCTTATAAGCTAACGTTGTCCCTCAGTAGTGCTGTTGTATTAACACGGGCCATCGTGACTAAGCTGTGCGCCAGCGCATTCCATCCTGAAAATTAATAACGGAGATTAATATTCATAAAATAAGCTCGGGGATAATAAGAAAAGAAAAGTTACACAAGGAACTGAAATATTTGGCGAAATGTGTGACGTGATGATAAATTGTTTTACGGAGACAAAGAAGAACCAGCCAGGTGCCAGCGATAAACTATTCAAGAGGCATAAAACGAGAGACAAAAGAAACATCTATTGTTTGCGAATACCGGTGTTTTTGGCGCCCTCCAAGGAGTGAAGCAGCCAGGGTGACTTAAATTAAAAGAGGTTAGAACCAGTTCGAACTTATCTTACTTGCAACTGTTGGTGTAAGTCTTCCCATTAGTAGCGCAGACTGGTGAGTAGTCAGCTGTGCAGATGCAGAGGCCGGCGGCCTGCTGCACCATCAGGCATCCGATTATCACGAGGAGGGCCAGGACTGAAAAGGTTTATTGAGCTGATCAGTTTTAAAACAATTTTCGCTTCTGCGATGGGGTAGCTCAAATTATGTTTTTTATGTTTTCTTTATGAGAAGCGTATGCAGTTTCGTAGACTAAGGCCCGTATTACAGAACCAAACTCACGCGTAGATCTCTGCTTGAGCGCAGTTAAAAAGGGATGGCTCTGTGATCAATAGCGCCATCCCTCTCTAACAGTGCTCAAGCAGAGATTTACGCTTGAGTTTAGTTCCGTAAATCGGGCCTTACACCCAGTTGCAGAAACGAACTTTAAAATTTAATGTCAGCATTATCTCTAATGCTCCATTAAATTTATTTATTGAAGTGTCAAAAGTCAACCTTAGCGTAGTTTAACGTTACACAAAACGACATTAGCACCCTGTCAATGCTAAAGAGACGTTTAGCTAGAACTATTTTGTGTGACAACCTTAACTTTAATGAACTTTAAAGTTTTAATGTCTCATTAACAAATGTCGTCCTTAAAAATCCTTAAAAATCTTTGTGCAACTGAGTATTAGCCTGGTTCTCTGAGTAGGTGTTTCTAGGTGATCAAACAATAGCAGCGCTTTTTATTGAAAACAAAATTCCTGTCAAGCAACTTGAAATATTTCTGCTTAGACTCTAAGGATCAAGGAGCATCCTCTGCTGAATTTCTTACGAAACAACCAGCTTTGAGTCTTATTATTCATGTAGTGTGAGAATTAAAATACAATAAAACATATATATTATTACGCCTTTATCCCCCAAGGGGTAGGTAGAGGTAGATAACACACCCACATTCTCGTATAGCCATCACCGGGCACTAAAAAACGTCCTACTGCTGTTCACAGGCCTTTCTCATGGAGAAACACATGAGGTGTATGGGCCGTAGCACCGCCACGCTGGCGGGTAAAAACGGTCGTAATAGCGATCGGGACCAACGGCTTAACGTATCTTTTGATGCACGGAGAAGCTCGAAATCACAAATATTCATACAGAATATTAATAACATTTATGATATATTATGTAATTTTTATACAGTAGTTTATTTGTGTATGCACCTTATTTAAGTAAGTATATTACACCTACCTTTTCTTTGTATCTCTTACAATAATATCTAATTATCTTCAAACATTCACTCATATCAACTAGCCTCATTTTAAGCAACTATTGCCGCTTGTGTTACGAATACTAGATGACAGAGAAATATATTTAATAGACAAAATACATATGAATATCCTAAATATATATAAACAACCAAGACTGGAGAACAAATGCCTGAATTCATCACCCAAAAATTTGCCTCCACCGGGGATCGAACCCAGAACCTCTCGAGTTGGCGACGCTTTGAGACCGGCAAACAGACCACTTGACCCCGGAGGTTGTCAATCTCTGCCCAAAGGTTAATAATAATAATTTTATTTACTGTAAAAGTTACACATTTTATGACACAGTGATCGAAGTCACCTTTTAAGCAAAATTATGCCTGTGCCAGGTGACTTCGGGTTGCCTGGAAGATATAGTTATTAGCTGTAAAGCTGTGTGTTGCGTTGTATTTTTTTACTAAATTTCTGTGTTTTTATATGTCGCAATGAATAATCTTATCTATTAGGTCCTTACCTATGAAATTGGTGTTTTGAATGGAGATTTTGGGGAATTCTGCATTTTCCATACTAACATTTTATCAGTTTTCTTCACAAGGACAAATCCAGAGATAATAATATTTGGTATGTGTCATTAGACAAGCTTTAGTAATATGTGTATATCACACTTCATAAAAAATATTTATCGTTTTTAAGTGAATGCAAATAAAATGATGTATTCGGGAGGCACTTAAAAAGAGTTGTCTCCGTGTCCAATTTTAACACAATTAAACATACAACAAATTATCAAAACAAATCAAAAGAGCTCAAAAATATAGTCTATATTTGGAGGAGGTAATTATTTTTTAGGAATACTCTGAATCTTAATAGTTACAGGCAAAATACTAAGACAGAATAAAAACACCAATTTCATAGGTAAGAACCCAATATCTATCTATCACCATCCACGGCCTGACCATGACGAAGGTAGCTTTGTTTTCGATCGAGAGCCAAAGCGTACTAACCTCAACGTCATTGAGCGCAGTTTGAACAATATAGTGTGTAAGTAGTACTTACAGTAAACAGTTTTCATTGTGAGGAATCACGAACAACGTGGTGTCACGAGCAATCTTTGTGTAAAAGAAACAATAAGGTACTGGTTATAAATAAACACCTTCTACTTTATATATTACCAGACAAGAGGAAAGTAATTAAAAGTATTTGTTTAGAGGAAAAACTGGTTAGGGCTATCGATTTCTAGATTTGTGGTTCCGCGGACTTAATTAGTAATGAGGAAATACTGGAAATTAACAAGATTTTATGAAATTAACATGTTATTTACCTTAAGTTATTGCGATAGCAAATTTGAGAAAAATACTAGTGATCGCTATTATGCATATATTTTAGTGGGTTGGGGGCAAGCGAGCAGACAGATAAAATAAATAAATAAATATCTTTAGACATTCACACCCATCATCTAGCCCCATTTTAAGCAACGAATGCTGCTTGTGTTATAGACACTAGATGACGGATAAATATATTTAATAGATAAATACATATAAACATCCTGAATATATAAAAATATATATAAACATCCAAGACTGGGGAACAAATGCCTGAAAATTCATCTTAGGAAAATGTGTGATTTTCATTTGTTTTTCGTACCGCCAAGATGAGTGAATCTAATGAAGAAATTCGATACATTTTAAAATTTTACTACAAAAAAGGTAAAAATGCAACGCAAGCCGCGAAAAAAACTTGCGATGTTTATGGACCTAGTGCAGTGACTGTGAGAGTAGCACAAATTAGGTTTAAGCGTTTTCAATCCGTAAATTTTGATGTCAAAGGTGCACGTCGCTCTGGTCGCCCTATTACAGATAAAATGGATGCCATTTTTGAAAAAGTGGAGCAAGATCGGCATGTAGCTGTAGCTGAAGAACTGGGAATTGACCACAAAACAGTTTTGGCGCATTTGAAAAAAACTGGGTACACAAAAAAGCTCGACATTTGAGTACCTCACGAGCTCACTGAAAGAAACCTAATGAACCGTGTACTCATTTGTGATTCTTTATTACGACGTAATGAAACCGAACCATTTTTGAAGAAGCTGATAACTGGTGATGAAAAGTGGATCACGTACGACAAGAACGTGCGAAAAAGGCCGTGGTCAAAGGCCGGTCAGGCTTCACAGACTGTGGCGAAACCCGGGTTAACTCGCAACAAGGTGATGCTGTGTGTGTGGTGGGATTGGAAGGGCATTATTCATTATGAGCTGTTACCACCAGGCAGGACCATCGATTCTGAACTCTACTGCGAACAACTGATGAGATTAAAGCAAGAAGTTGAGAGAAAGCGGCCAGAATTAATCAACAGAAGGGGTGTGGTTTTTCATCATGATAACGCTAGACCTCACACATCTTTAGCCACTCAGCAAAAATTAAGAGAGTTTGGCTGGGAGGTGTTAATGCATCCGCCGTATAGTCCTGACCTTGCACCTTCAGATTTCCACCTGTTTCGGTCTCTTCAGAATTCTTTAGGCAGTGTCAGGTTAACATCACGAGAGGACTGCCAAAACCACTTGTCGCGGTATTTTGACCACAAGTCCCAAAATTTCTATAGCAATGGGATCATGTCCCTACCTACAAGATGGCAAAAAAATTATCGAACAAAATGGTACCTACATACTTTAGTTAAATGTAAATAAACTATATTAAAAAATGTTTTGAATTTTCTTAAAAAATGCGAAGAAACTTTTTCCCCAACCTATTATATATATATATATATATATATATATATATATATATATATATATATATATATATATATATATATATATATATATATATATATATAGGAATACGCTCTTTTCTTGAAGATTTGGATATTATCGTATCGTTCCGGAAATACTGCAGGCATCATTAATTCCATAATTTGGTTGTGCGAGCTAGAAAGATACTACAACACACACACACACTTTAGAACATTTTTATCCATTTAGTGTGTGTGTGTGTGTGTGAGAGAGAGAGAGAGAGAGAGTACTGTACCTCAATTATGAGTCACGAGTCAGGAACGATTCCGTTCCTTCATATTATTATGATATTGACTGGATCTATTTTGTCAAAACCGTCCTACATGCATGACGTGTCTTATCGTGAATGTTAATTTCTTTATTTATTTTGTTGAAAAGGAAGTATGAAGTGCATTGAATTGCCTCCTAGCAAAAGTGGTTTTAGTTAGTGTAATTCGACTTGGCTACAATAACTTTTCTCCATTTTTTCAAATGTGTAAACTAGTTTCCTAACAGAGAGTAGGTAACTAATCCTATATAGCTATTCTGTAGAGAATCGTTTCTTTTTTTAAGTACATGACCTTGATAAGGGTACGTTGAGCTCTTTTTAAACTAATGAGATTTTGCTGCACCTCCCCAAACAGGAATGCAGTAAGACCTTATAGATTGTGCAAGAGCAATGTACATTTAAATGAGAAGGACGTTTGGAAGTGGTGCTCGGTTCCATATTTTCTGGTAGGACATGTTTCAATGTTTTAAACGCCCAGATTAGTTTTCTGGTCCTCCTAATAACATGATCAAGATCAGAGGTTCCCAGACTCATTATTCTCATAGACCACTTTCAAAATTTATCTGCTTTCGGTGGACCCCCTGCAGCTACATTTCTACCATATTCCCAAAACTCGACTAAATGTGAAGAAGTGAAGACAACAAGACCCCCGTCGACTACTCCCGTGGACCCCTAGAGGTCCACCTGGACCACTTTGGGATCTAATAGTTTAAAATAATATTTAATTTTTGATACTTTTTCTATGATGGGACAATGACTTGGATAACTAACTCTTCAAGGATGGCGTGAAAAAGCACTCAATAAGCCAGCGGAAGCAAGAGCTACACCTCTGTGGCCATACCTATATCCTAATCTTTACCATAACGTGGTTGCAGGTTCTACATCAGGCCACATGGCTTGCCATAAGCCGAGACTGCGGGCAAACGCACTCACATAAATCGGCAGATTTTAAATGCCAAACTTTGCCTATGAAATAAAATTATTTTTGATTTTGATCAGTAGTTTTTACATACTTCAATGGGAAAATGGTCAGACTTAATACAGGTATATGTTATGTTATTTATGAGCTTGTAACTGAGTTGTTTCGACATAAAGGTTTTGATGTAAATGACTGGAAACATCCCAAATAACTTCCACATACAATGGGAGTCGTGTGGTAGCGGCTCATTAAAAGAATACTACCAACCCATCTCTTCCCTTGGGTGTCGTAATGGCGACTAATGGGCTTAGAACTGCACAACATCCAACAGCTTATAACGGCGACGGGCTTACCACCTGTCACGCTGAGCATATGTGCAGGCACTGCTTGGTGAAGCGCGGACTATGGCAATATACTGCTTTTGCGGTGTTTTTGCCTAGTCTCGTTATATCGTTGAATAGTCGTGACTATATCGCTCATCCAAAAGAATATTGACGTAATTACGTTTTTGCGATTTTTCAGGAGAGCGTTTTAAAAGTTTGACATCGAAAATATTGTGTATTTCCAATCATTCTATTGATATATTTTAATAGTTATGTTGTGTTACTTTACTACCAATAATATAACATAAAAAGTTTGCGAGAAAACTTAAGATAACTATTTGAATTAACGAAATAAAACAAACCAGACGTACATTTATGACATTTTATACATCAAATAATACAATTATGACATTAAACTATGTTTGGATATGGGAATAAATCATGAATTTAAACAACATTATATTCAATTTTAGTTTTATTTTTATAAATCTGTCTACATTTTATAAACATTGTCGATGTTTCCGCGTATCCTTTCGAAGTGTAGGCCAACACCATGACGGCAATGACTCTCTCTTTCGGAAACTAATGGAACAACAATTCTGTGGTTTTTACCATAGATAAAACGTGCAAAACATGAAGTTATGGCATCAAAAACTCATTTTCGACTTTTTGGTAATTATGTCATTTTTCTTTTGGATGAGCGATATGTATGTACGAGTATGTACAATGTAACCGTAACTATGAAATGTTGTATAGTCAAGACATGTCGCCTTCCAGGCACACGAAAAGTCCTGAAATTTAAAATGCACACTGAGTTCGCAGCTTCAGTGGTGAATCTAAATGCAACTTACAATTTCACACATGAAATCTCTGCTCACAGTCGAGATGACATGCATGTTAGCTTATAGTTATTTCGGTAGACTAAGCCTTTGTACGCACTGCAATTTTCTTCGCAATAGGAATCAATTGAGAATGAATTGTCGTATTGCGATTTTATGCGTATGGAATAGGATGTACCAAAAAGAAAGTACCAACTGCTTTTCTTGCCTAGCATGTCGAAAAGGTGACTGAGAGCGTATTGGGTACTGGGTCTGTGATTGTGTAGGCAATGAGCTAGCCACTTGTTACTACTCTTCCACGATTTTTCATCTGACCAAACCCAATTTTTGTATAGCTAAATGTGGTCTTAAGGGTCCGGCGAACTGTGAATTTTTCATACAAACGTAATACCAAAATCATTTTCAATTTGAGAATATCTGGAAAAATCATCGCTGTTATTCGGATTAAGAAAGTATTTTTCTATGTTTCTGTTAAAATTACATAATGATTAATTGCGTTTTTAATATGAAACAAATAAGCGGAAAATATGTCCGAAAACGTCGAAAAATTTACGAAATATAATCGAATATATTGATAAGTTTATAAATATTTTGAACAATTTTGAACAATTTTTAACAGAAACAGAAAAATACTTTCATAATCCGAATAACAACGATGATATGTCCAGATATTCTCAAATTGAAAATGATTTTGGTACACAGAGCTTCGGGGATTACAGGCTTGATTGTATGTAGGTATGTGTGTGTAGAATAGGATAAAAGTAAATATCAGACATTTTAGAATTTTTCTAACAGTGCTTTTATTGGTAGGCTGCCAGGCTTGCTACTACACGGAGCTACTAACATAGTTTCACAGCCACACGCGCGAGAGGAGCTCAGTAGCGTAGAGCACGCTTTGGCTTTCGATTGAAAACAAAGCTACCTTCGCCATGGTCAGGCCGTGGATGGGTGACCAAAACTTTTTGATCTCTAGCTCCTCCGTACTTCGGAAGGCACGGTCGTTATTGCGACTCTTTCTACCGACCAACCCGCCTTGGGTAAGCGTGGCGGTGTTACGGCCCCTGTTCATGTGTTTCTCAATGAGGAAGGCCTGTGCCCAGCAGTAGGTCATATACGCTAAGAAAGATGTAGATACTTATGTATAAAGCAATGTTCACAAACTTAAAGCGATGGCTAAGCATTACCAGTAGCTACGTATTTATTCTGAGCGCTAACCAGTTAAGGTAGGCACGTCCTGAACCTCAATTTCACGTACGCGATTCAAAATGAGTTTGGTAACTACATCCAACATTTTTGCTGACTTTAAAAACGTGTTACAATTCTTTGCTTACATATTTAGTATTCACCGCGGCTTTTAAACCATTTGGCTAAAATAATACTTACCTACTTTCATGTTGTACTTGAAGAAAAGTAAAAAGTTTATTATGTACCTACTTAATATTTGAGTTATGATCTCTGTTTTCAAAAGAGAGCATGACAAACTTACAACATACTTTTTGATGGTCCCTAATAAGCTTTCCAAAGTACGGAATTCGAGATCACAAAGGTTTTGGTGATCTATCCAAACCGGGACATTGCGAAAGAGCTTTGTTTTAAACATCGACATGACATGCAAACCGCAATGCCACTGAGCTTCTCCAAATCATATAAGCTTACGTATAATTTCTTAAATAAAGGAATATCATCTTTTAAATGTATTTATTAACATAAAACAATAAGAATTTTTTTTATAGAGATAAAGACTAATATTGTGATATAGCCTTATTCAAATCAAAACAAATCAAACATAATTTTATTTATAGGCCAAGTTTGGCACTTAAAATCGTCATCATTTTACATATTATGCATTTTACAAAATAAAAAAAATATGTAATGATTAAAGACTATTGTATTAATGTTCATAATTGACATTGGTTCAGACGCCCTACTCTTTTCTGTGTGGCAGTAGACACAGTGCCATGTGCACATTGCTTGTAGAACTGACGTGCGAGGTAGAAAGGTCCTAGAAGTGAATGCGATGCTCTAGGAAATAAGCGACTACGGATTCTAGAGGCGGCTTATCCTAAACCTGAGGAATTTATAGGCATGCCCCCAGTCAACATCATAACGTTCATCCAGGAGAGTTGAAGATAAGAAAGACTTGAAGGAAGACAGATGAAGATAAGTTAAAAAAAACTAAAAACTGGAAATTATTAAACGAATATAACTTCGTGTTCGTGTACAATTGAAGTGTAATCAAATCGTCAAAAAACAAAATCATTAAAAAGCATAAAAAATAATAATCATCAAAAAGTATAAATATTAGGTCCTTACCTATGAAATTGGTGTTTTTTTTCTCTCTTAGTATTTTGTCTGTTACTATTAAGATTCAGAGTATTCCTAAAAAATAATTACCTCGTCTAAAAATAGACTATATTTTTGAGCTCTTTTGATTTGTTTTGATAATTTGTTGTAAGTTTTATTGTGTTAAAATTGGACACGGAGACAACTATTTTTAAGTGCCTCCCGAATACATCATTTTATGTGCATTCACTTAAAAACGATAAATAATTTTTATTATGAAGTGTGATATTACACATATTACTAAAGCTTGTCTAATGATAGATGCCAAATATTATTATCTTTTGATTTGTCGTTGTGAAGAAAACTGAAAAAAATTTAGTATGGAAAATGCAGAATTCCCTAAAATCTCCATACAAAACACCAATTTCATAGGTAAGGACCTAATATTTATAAAAGAGGTTGCTAGCTTAGCATCGGCAACAAGGAGATTTTGGGTGATGGCAGGAAGGGAGGAATAGGGAAGGGGAAAGCACTTTAGATCCCATAGGGTCGAAGTGCCCTGAGTTATCTTAGCCCCATCACAAGAATAGAATAGAATAGAAGTTCCTATAAAGTGAAAGGTCTTGTCGCGTTGATCGATTGCGGAAAGTGGCGGCAGGAATTAAACCGAACTAACCTCGGAGCACTCCCCATAATACATGCGTATTATGGGGGGCGTTCTCCGTCGAATGCGGTCGAGTGGGAGAAGCTGGTACTGAGTATCTCCCACCCAAAGATGAGAATAGTATTCTATATGTGGCCGGACCTGCTCCTTTTACAGTTGCAGGCGGTACCTATGTAAAATACTGCCTCGATCTTTTTCCTAGAGGCTAATTTATGTCCAGCAGTGGACGTCTATGCGTTGATGGACGGATCGATGCACTCTTTTCTGTGAGAAAACAAACTGCCACTATTAACTTCCGCAACACAAGTATGTAAATTACTTTTCGGGGCGTCTCAATATATGTAATTTATTCTAATTTTTGAGAAATAAAATACTTATAATTGTTATTAAATATTATTACGACTACGGTAGTATATTGTGCCAGGATTTTTCCGCTCCGTCTGACGTGACCCTAAGGGCTTATAAGCTAACGTTGTCCCTCAGTAGTGCTGTTGTATTAACACGGGCCATCGTGACTAAACTGTGCGCCAGCGCATTCCATGCTGAAAATTAATAACGGAGATTAATATTCATAAAATAAGCTCGGGGATAATAAGAAAAGAAAAGGAGACAAAGAAGAACCAGCCAGGTGCCAGCGATTAACTATTCAAGGGGCATAAAACGAGAGACAAAAGAAACATCTATTGTTTGCGAATACAGCGAAGCAGCCAGGGTGACTTAAATTAAAAGAGGTTAGAACCAGTTCGAACTTATCTTACTTGCAACTGTTGGTGTAAGTCTCCCCATTAGTAGCGCAGACTGGTGAGTAGTCAGCTGTGCAAATGCAGAGGCCGGCGGCCTGCTGCACCACCAGGCATCCGATTATCACGAGGAGGGCCAGAACTGAAAAAGTTTATTGAGCTGATCAGTTTTAAATCAATTTTCGCTTCTGCGGTGGGGTAGATCAAATTACATTTCTTTATGTTTTCTTTATGAGAGGCGTATGTAGTTTCGTAGACTTAGCCTGGTTCTCTGAGTAGGTGTTTCTAGGTGTTCAACCAATTGCAGCGCTTTTTATTGAAAACAAAATTCCTGTCAAGCAACTTGAAATATTTCTGCTTAGACTCTAAGGATCAAGGAGCAACCTCTGCTGAATTTCTTACGAAACGACCAGCTTTGAGTTTGTCTATCCGAAAAGTCTTATTATTCATGTAGTGTGAGAATTAAAATACAATAAAACATATATATTATTACGCCTTTATCCCCCAAGGGGTAGGCAGAGGTAGATAACACACCCACACTCTCGTATAACCATCACCGGGCACTAAAAAAAGCGTACGTCCTACTGCTGTTCACAGGCCTTTCTCATGGAGAAACACATGAGGAGTATGGGCCGTAGCACCACCACGCTGGCGGGTAAAAACGGTCGTAGTAGCGATCGGGACCAACGGCTTAACGTATCTTTTGATGCACGGAGAAGCTCGAAATCGCAAATATTCATACAGAATATTAATAGCATTTATGATATATTATGTAATTTTTTATACAGTAGTTTATTTGTGTATGCACCTTATTTAAGTAAGTATATTACACCTACCTTTTCTTTTACAATAATATCTAATTATCTTCAAACATCAACTAGTACGACAAATACATATAAATATCCTAAATATATATAAACAACCAAGACTGGAGAACAAATGCCTTAATTCATCACCCAAAAATTTGCCTCCACCGGGGATCGAACCCAGAACCTCTCGAGTTGGCGACGCCTTGAGACCGGCATACAGACCACTCGACCCCGGTGGTCGTCAATCCCTGCCCAAAGGTTAATAATAATAATTTTATTTACTGTAAAAGTTACACATTTTATGACACAGTGATCGAAGTCACCTTTTAGCAAAATTATGCCTGTGCCAGGTGACTTCGGGTTGCCTGGAAGAAATAGCTATTAGCTGCAAAGCTGTGTGTTGCGTTGTATTTTTTTTACTATATTTCTGTGTTTTTATATGTTGCAATAAATAATCTTATCTATCTATCTATCACCATCCACGGCCTGACCATGACGAAGGTAGCTTTGTTTTCGATCGAGAGCCAAAGCGTACTAACCTATACGTCATCGAGCGCAGTTTGAACAATACAGTGTGTAAGTGGTACTTACAGTAAACAGTTTTCATTGTGAGGAATCACGAGCAACGAGGTGTCACGAACAATCTTAGTGTACAAGGAACAATAAGGTACTGGTTATAAATAAACACCTTCTTCTTTATATATTACAGACAAGAGGAAAGTAATCAAAAGTATTTGTTTAGAGGAAAAACCGGTTAGGGCTGTCGATTTCTAGATTTGTGGTTCCGCGGACTTAATTAGTAATTGAGGAAATACTGGAAATTAACACGATTTTATGAAATTTTATGATAGCAAATTTGAGAAAAATGCTAGTGATCGCTATTATGCATATATTTTAGTGGGTTGGGGGTAAGCGAGCAGACAGATCAAATAAATAAAATAAATAAATAAATATCTTTAGACATTCACACCCATCTTCTAGCCCCATTTTAAGCAACAAATGCTGCTTGTGTAACACACAACACACACACAGACACTAGACACACTACACACACTAGATGACGAATAATATATATTTAATAGATAAATACATATAAACATCCAAGACTGGAGAACTTTGCCTATATATATATATATATATATTATATTATCGTATCGGATATTATCGTATCGTTCCGGAAACACCGCAGGCAACAATTAATTCCACAATTTGATTGTGCGAGCTAGACAGATACTAAAACACACACACACTTTAGAACATTTTTATCCATTTAGTGTGTGTGTGTGTGTGTGTGTGTGAGAGAGAGAGAGAGAGAGAGTACTGTACCTCAATTATGAGTCACGAGTCAGCAACGATTCCGTTTCTTCATATAATTATGGATCTATTTTGTTAAAACCGTCCTACATGCATGACGTGTCTTATCGTGAATGTTAATTTCTTTATTTATTTTGTTGTAAAGGAAGTATGAAGTGCATTCAATTGCCTCCTAGCAAAAGTGGTTTAGGTTAGTGTAATTCGACTTGGCTACAATAACTTTTCACCATTTTTTCAAATGTGTAAACTAGTTTCCTCACAGAGAGTAGGTTACTAATCCTATATAGCTATTCTGTAGAGAATCGTTTCCTTTTAAAGTACATGACCTTGATAAGGGTACGTTGAGCTCAGACAGGAATGCAGTAAGACCTTATAGATTGTGCAAGAGCAATGTACATTTGATTGAGAAGACGTTTGGAAGTGGTGATCGGTTCCATATTTTCTGGTAGGACATGTTTCAATGTTTTAAACGCCCAGATTAGTTTTCTGGTCGTCCTAATAACATGATCTAGATCAGAGGTTCCCAGACTCATTATTCTCATAGACCACTTTCAAAATTTATCTGTTTTCGGTGGACCCCCTGCAGCTACATTTCTACCATATTCCCAAAACTCGACTAAATGTAAAGAAGTGAAGACAACAAGGCCCCCGTCGACTACTCCCCTAGAGGTCCACCTGGACCACTTTGGGAACTAATAGTTTAAAATAATACCTAGATATTTAATTTGTGATACTTTTTCTATGATGGGATAATCACGTGGATAACTAACTCTTCAAGAATGGCGTAAAAAGGACCCAATGAGCCAGCGGACGCAAGAGCTACACCTCTGTGGCCATACCTATATCCTACTCTTTACCATAACGTGGTTGCGAGTTCCACATCAGGCCACATGGCTTGCCATAAGCCGAGACTGCGGGCAAACGCACTCACATAAATCGGCAGATTTACAAGGATTTTAGATAATAAAAATGCGCATATACTTGTAATGTTTATTTTAACTTTTCTGTTTGACTGGAGATATTAATGCCCCTTGAATGGAAGGCGTTTTTTATTCTGCTCTAATCTGTAAAAGAAACAATTTTAACGTTACCCCTAATTGACCCGAATCAACCAAAACGTGAAGTGCCTACTGTACTTAAATAATAGGTATAGTAGGTATAATAGTAGACTATATATTTCTTCCTTATGATAATTTAAAACCAATTTACAATACAATCTTGATTATGTTATAATCTAGATTGTATTGTAAATGTTAAAGAACGCTAAAATTTAAAATTATCATTTCACGGTAATATGGCCACGTCATGAAATAACCAAATTGTGTGATGCCCTCGATATATACATTCTTTCGTCAATCAATAGTATGCTGTTGTAAAATCTTACCTAAAATATAACAAACTTATAAAACTGCATATCCTTAAGTAACTCCGTCAGTCGAGCAACCTGGGCTCATTTCTATGCGTCTGGCCTCTGCTCCCAATGGACACCCCTTCTTCCATTAGACCAATTGGACCCGTCGTATCCGTTGGACCACCCAGACCCACCCCCGTTAGACCAGCCAGACCCACCCCCGTTAGACCAGCCAGACCCACCCCCGTGAGACCAATCAGACCCATGCTGTCCTTGAGACCAATCAGACCCATGCTGTCCTTGAGACCAACCAGATCCATCGTTTCCACTGGACCAACTAGACCCATCGTTGCTATTCCAGGTGGAGCCGTCGCAATTGTTACTGTTACTGTTGCTGTTGGACCCACTGTCCCCAGAGGACCAGCTGGTTGAATGGGATTCGGACCAATTGGACCCACTCCCACTGGATCCACTTCCACTGGATCCACTTCCACTGGATCCACTTCCACTAGATCCACTTCCACTGGATCCACTCCCACTGGATCCACTCCCACTGGGGCTCTCACATTTTACGAAGGAGTGAGCCGCAGACATCATAAGAATGAAACCTGCAAGAAGGGGATTATGATAATAAGAAATAACAAAGTTAAAAAGAAAGAATAACGCTGATTTTATGTCGTAGTATATAACTTATGTCCTGGCTGATGCTTGGTTTGAATTACAGGGTGGTTGTGTATTTGCTTATGTGCTTGTTAACGGCAAAAGGCTTGCCCTGTAACGTGGGCCCAACTAAATTACTGGCAAGTGGGGTGAAGTGCACCTTATACTGTGACGTGGTGAGGTGGTGATGTAGAAATGATACCCGGAGATGTGGTCACTTAATTTATAATGACATCAAAAGGCACAACTGAAACTATTTATAAACAGGTAAATGTCTCAAATCACGAAACACAAAACTTGAAGAATATAGCGCCTCGTTACAATACTACCCCTGTCTGCCTAATCGGAATTGTCGGTGTTAATACGAGTTATGTTAGAATAATAATAATAAGTTGAGTAGTATAAACGCACAATACAAATAATTGAGGAGTTGGGTGGCGTCGCGAATTGTAGGTTTTGCTTTCGATATCGAAAACTAAGCTACCTTCGCCACGGTCAGGCACGTTAAGCCGTTGGTCCCGGTCGCTATTGCAGCCGGTGGTGGCCTATACTCCTCATGTGTTTGTTTCCATGAGGAAGGCCTGTGCCCGGCAGTGTGACGTATGTAGGCTGCGGACGGACAAATAATGCCAGCTTTAGCCGAGTTGGGACAGATAGCACTACTCCTGCAAGTTGTGACTAGGGCATGAAAATGCTGAAATAAGTTTCTGACACTCTCGTCTCATCATTTCAGCCAAAAGACGTCCACTGCTGGTCATAGGCCTTCCCCAATGATCTCCACAACGACCGGTCCTGCGCCAACCTCATCCAGTGACTTCCCGCGACCTTCACCAGATCGTCGGTCCACCTCGTTGGGGGCCTTCTCCTGTTGCGCTTCCTAGTACATAGTCCCCACTCGAGAACCTTTCCGCTCCAACTGCCATCAGTTATACGAGCAATGTACCCTGCTCACTGCCACTTAAGGTTCGCAATTATGTACACTCTCGTTTACTATACTAAAATATATACATACCTACCTCATCACTACTATATCCCCGAAGAGGTGCTTGTCACAACCACACCTTTGTCAGTAATTTTGTTAGTTCTATTTTATAGGGGACATTATAGAAAATCCTTAACCACTATGTGATTCTACCCAAAATTCTAACAGTCAGGACAGAAGATTACGTTTGGTTCCTAACAGCACCACAAGAATATAATGCAGATTCCTCCTTTTTTACAATGCAGATTAATATATTATAATAGATTAATATATACGGTGTATCTAAAAGCACTTGACCATCACTTTTGATCACTATTTATCACCAAAGTATCGAACCGTAGCGATTCTTCCTTTCTTTTAAATCTGTTAGCCACCCATCCTTAAACCAATCTGCACTACACTGGGTTTCTCTGGTGACTTCAACATCAGCAAATCATCATTATCATTTCAACCCATGTCTACTGCTGGACAGAAGCCAGAGTGAACATAATGTTAGATTTGAAATTCTTTCTAGATTAAATATTATGTATGGTGACTCACCAAATATAAACTTCATTTGTAATATTTTTCCACGTCTGCGCACATGGGAAGGTGTCAACGCATTTATATCCATTTGTCAACATATTTTAGGGTTCTTTCTGTTAATTAAAAGTCATTTTATAAAAGTCAAGTAGCAATTCCGGGTACAGCGAGTACAGCTTTTAAAGAGTGTACTTTCTCTATAGTTGCTTCTAGAATCTTGAGCCTGGGTGATAAAACAATGTTACAGAACCCTACAGTAAAATATTACTTCTTTCTATCCCTGCATCCCCAGATTGCTTATAAAATCAATAAGATGTCATAAGCTACAAGAACAAAAAGGACTAAATATTACAATGTTCGGGTGGAAAATTCAGGCATTTGTTCTCCAGTCTTGGATGTTTATATATATTTATATAAATTCAGAATATTTTCATCCGTCATCTAGTGTCCGTAACACAAGCAACATTAGTTGCTTAGAATGGGGCTAGTTGATAGATGTAAATGTCTGAAGATATTTATTTATTTATTTATTTTTTTATTGGTTGTTTTAAACGTATCGAAAAGACTACGTCTAAAGAACACAGAATAGAGAATAAACCTTTTCCCATTTATGGCTTAATGAGAGCGGATTGGAAATAAAAAAATATAAGTACGATACCACAGCGAGTTTTGGTGCAAAAAAGTCTTTCCTTTGTTTTGTTTGAATTCAGACGTTTGTTCAGGTGTAAATTGCAGTTAACAATGTAGCGGTTATTTACACAATAATAAGTCGCAGTTTTTACTCCTATTAACAACATTACTAAGAACTAGCGAAGCCTACCAATAATTCTCTTCTTTCTGGTCTTCTCACACTCAAGGAGTGTGGTCGGCACAGCCAAATGTCTACAATTTTGAACATATTTTGGTTACCATCTGTATTAGATCTGTATCAATCCAATCAAATTACGGCACTGTAAAAGTGTTAACCAGAGACTTGTAGAGTATCTTAACAAAGATGCACCTCGAAATAATAAAATTACGCAATATTACACTCGTTACAAAGTACACCTTACTTCGGCTCAAACTAGGATGGACGGTCCGCGCGCTAACATCGGTATTTCTTTCGTGTTATCAAAATAAATACACATTTCGACAATAAAGACACTATTCGTTAAAGATAACATGCAGTTTTGTCATTATTCAAAAGCTGATTACTCTCCGTGAAGCACTTACGCCGGGCTTATATTTTCTTAAAGGTATCTTTGGTATTTTTTCTATCGAGCCAACTACGAGTTTGTGTTTCTAATCAATATGTTTTATAGAGTGAAACATACATATCTTGCGTGTGAATTACATAATTATAGCTATGTAAAATATGTTTTCTTTGTTATTTATGTGTTACATCAACAATTCTTTCATTAAATTTCGATTTGGCTTGATTCTCAGTTAGGTACTTATGACATATGAAAATAAATTTAATGCCATTATTAATATATCTAAAATCGATGTCATGGTTCCTAGGAACAGGTTTCGCTATCTAACATAGTTTCGGCTTTCTCCCTACTTACACATTTGGATTGATCACCTGTACTTTGATGATGATTAACAGTTTGAAATCATTGATATCAGTCTTTGTACCTCTATGACTCCATGAAAAATTTACGCACTCTCATATCATCATGCCTCTTTCCCCGAAGGGGTAGGCAGAGGCGTTAAACATCCATATTTCAGATATGTTGGGTCCCCATGTAACAGGTGGCGAGCCTGTTGCCATGCACCGGGCACTATGAACGGCAAGCGCTATTCACGATGAACTGTACATAAGTTTTATTCAAACTCAGTGGTACAGGCGATGGGATCGAACCCGCGTTTCCCGCGGCCTCTCGAACGAGTAGTGCCGCGTCCGTCTCAACTCGGCTACCGCTGCCTTGAAAGCACCCTTAGATTTAATCGATCTTATATCCATATTCATAGGTTAGGAGTTCTGGAGTTCCAAAGTAATTAATTATTTAGTAATTATAACCTGTCAATGGTCAAACTAGACACAATAGAAACGTCTATTGTTTGCGATCACCAGGGTTCACGCCGACCCTCAGGGTTAATTAATCAATTCTTGCACTGAAACTTATTGACTAGCCCAAATTAAACAGCCCACGCCTTTGTGTTATCGATAATTTATGGTGGATAACCTCTGTTTTGGAAGGCATGTGCCCAGCAGTGGGATCTATATAGGCGAGGGCCTATATACATCCCACTGCTGGGCACATGTCTTCCTCGTGGAGAAACACGTGAGAAGTATAGGCTATAACACCACCACGCCTAGTGCAAGGCGGGTTGGCGGCTCAACATGCCTTGCGAAGTACGGAGGAGTTCGAGATCACTAAGTTTCGGTCACCCATCCACGGCCTGACCATGGCGAAGGTATGTTTTCGATCGAAAGCCAAAGCGCTAACCAATACATAGCTGAGCTCCTCAACCCGAGCTCTTATCAGAGGTATTTTAATGAATTAATAATACAACTTCAAATTTAAATATTTTTATTTAAATTCCTGTGTCCGATAGATGTCAGCATATCCTTCAACATTCCAAAACGTCGTTGTTCTGCTATAGCTGAAACCAATAAATAATAGTCGTATATTAATAATGTATTACGATACATAAATTAAATATTTTTGGTCACTCCTATTATCCGTTGAACTGACACTAATTCTGTTTTGGACGAGACATAATTTATTTTCTATAGGTAGTGTTTAAACAAGTGACTGTAAATTAATGTTTTAAGTGTCAAAAATATTTAATTTAGGTTATAGTATTACTAAGTGAGCGACTGTCTGCCAGCGACGAGAAACCAACAGAAGAGCGACATATAAACATTAATTTAGGTTACTTAATACACAAAATGAGAAGCTTCATATTTGTTTGAGTGTCAACGTTACGTCCTGCATTTTTTTCAATATTTGTAATTTTTTTTTATACTGAGCGGCATTTTATCATGAATGAAGTGATTTGAATTCAAAACTGTTTTAACGCGGGACTCCGGCGAAGTCCAGCTTATCGTCGCAGATGGTTGTCGCTCACCACCGCAAGTTCGTCTTGCTGGCCGCCTACCAGCTAGCCTCAGCCGCGGAGGCGAGCTTTCAAAGCACCTGCTTCTCAGCACGCGTGCCGCCCCTTCGTGCCTTCGCGGGCTTAAATTACTCTCCAGGCCCACATTAGGCGCACATTATCGGCATCGGCAAGAAAAGGAATCCTTCGGCATCCCTACATGCAAGCGCACACTGTCGGCAACTATGCCTTGGCATGCTGCAACGTCCTTAGGAATGACGAAGCGTCCTTAAACATGCCTTACCGTCCAAACTACCCCCAAGCGTTGCCTTGGCGCGGCGGCGGCGTACTGAAGGATGCCGAAGTATCCCGAAGTAACCTCAAGGCCGCCGACGCAACCTCAAGCATACTGAAGCGGTATTTTTGTTACTACGGCCATATATCATGGAAATTTCTACTGTTGTTTGTCACCTAAAAACCTGAGTCGTGCCGATGCTGATAATGTGCGCCGGGTCTTAGTGTAAGACAAGGTCGGGCCCCGTGAAGTCTCAAACTCAAACTCAAAGTCATTTAATCAAATTGGTATCATCAAATACACTTTTGCCAAGTCAAAACAAACAAAATAAATTATAAGTATCCTTAAATTGATAATACCACTACTTTTTTTTCGGCCTGTTCACTACCGGGAGGCCTTGTCTAGAGAAGATACAGGCAAGAAACTCTGCAAGGGTTCCGTCCTCCCTTTACATCAATATGTTCTACAACCTAACAAAATTTACGTGTATTATATAATACTCTTAGTCACAAATGTCAAAATTGAAGTTGTCGGGTCGGGGTTTTCGGTTCGAATCTGCGTGGATAATTTGAATTAAATTATGCTCAAGAAAAATATGACTACCTACTCTGTTTTCTAGTCGCTCACTTAGTAATGTAGTCGCACAGATAGAATTTTAATACCTGAAATGGAATAATCAAAACCCACTTTTTGTCAGCTCGTTCTGGATTTTATTATTAATCGATATTCGTCGTTAGTTAAGTTAATTGTTCGCTCACTCGAATTCATACCGCTCAAGTTATTAAAACAGTATGTCATCATCAGTCGCATAGTAATATGTCATATTTCTTTACAGTCGCTCGTTTTATTAGTCCACATTTCCTATTGTGTCTACAAACAAATCAGGTGATGAGTTAACTAGCCTGAAGTAATTTACGCTCTTGTGGTTTTTTTATATGTGATTACATCTATATATATTTAGCTCAAAGGTGACTGACTGGTTAACGCACAGCCCAATCCACTCTACGGATCGGGCTGAAATTTGCCATGCAGTTAGATGTTATGACGTAGGCTTCCACGAAGAAAGAATTTTTATGAATTCTACCCCCAAGGAGATAAAATAGGGGATGAAACTTTGTCAATTTTAAACCGATCGGGCTGAGACTTTGAGAGAAAATTTAAGGGTTCCCGTGGGATAGTTAAAAAACCATAGTAACCGCGGACGAAGTCGTGGGTAACAGCTAGTTTTATAGATATAATTATACCATATAAATATCAGAAATACACTAAACAAACTTATTCATGACTGAAAAGAAAATGATTTTATTCAATATCGATTGTTAATTAATGTTCGAGTAAGAGTTATTAATTAATAAAAAAATATACCTATGTGACTGTACAAATAAATGCATTTTCATTGTTTCTTAAACGTAAGATTTTTTTTTTATAAAAATTAACAATTTGCTCTATGCAATTAATAAACAGTTCGTTTTATATAATACATTATATATGCAAATTGTAACTTACTAGCTAGGTCCCATTAGTAGCGCCATCAGTCATCATCACTTTCTGGAGCTACTGAATCTTCTGGAGCCGGGTCACTGGGACCATCTGACCCGCAGCCTCCACTCGAAGACCCGGGCCCAGTACCCCCTTCAGACCAACTAGCCCCTCCGTCCTTATTGTTCCAAGTGGACCCACCGCACTTGTGAGACCCTTTGTCCCCGGAGGACCAGCTGGACCCGCTCGACTTGGACCATGACTTGGGCTCACACTCCACGAAAGAGTACGCGAGGGTCAGAAGGAGTAATCCTGAAAGAGGAGTTTTTTTATAAAATTTTGTTAGAGTACAGAAGTGAGGAGCTCGGTGGCGAAGTGGTTAGTACGCTTTGCCTTTCGATATCGAACACCCAAGTTACCTTCGCCATGGTCAGCCTTGCTTGGGTGACGAAACTTTGTGATCCCCAACTCCTCCGTGCTTCAGAAGGCACGATAAGCCGTTGGCCCCGGTCGCTATTGCAACCGTTTCTACCCACCAACCGACTTGGGCCAGCGTGGTGGTGTTACGGCCCATACTCCTCTTGTGTTTCTCCATGAGGAAGGCATGTGCCCAGCAATAAGTCGGAAACAGGTTGAGAACGGACGGACAGAAATGTCATAAAATGAAATTGAATTATGGTCAGGTCAAACTGCTCTCTAAGCGTTGACAGATTACAGCTTTGTTCAAAGGTACTTCGCAAATTACCATGAACCTATAGTTAGGAACAAATAGGATAATGCTTTTGAACAGCTTCTCTTCTCGTATTCATCTTAAAACAAAGAGAGATAGAGTAAATGAATATGGGGAGCTGATCCTTGTAATGAAATGAAGAAGACAACTTATAAATTTATTCGGATTACTCGTATAATGATGCTGGTTCTTTAATGATTCTTTGACGATTCTTCATCGAATGTTTGATAGTAAAATTCTATAATTATACACACATACACAATTTTAAAACAAATGCAAAGGCATTACAATAATATTCGTTTTACAATAACAATAAAAATTTTGGTTGTTGATGACCAAATAAAACATAGATTGTGTAAATGATGATTTGATGACAAACACAAACAAACAAAAAGGAAGTGAGTGTTGGCTTAGCGAATGATAGGAAAGTGGAAGAAGATATGTTGCGCCGACCCCAAGAAATAGAATTGAGAACAGAGAAGGACAAAGAAGAAGAATAATTATTGATAATTCTCCCGGAACGTAAACCACCAATCCCGTTTAGGTTCAGATTTCATTTTAAGCAAAATGTATAATGGTCTCATGCTTCTAACTACGTAAGACCTTCCATCCCCCCCTTTATTATAAAGGTTCTCCACTGTCGGAAAACTGTTTTCATCTTGGAATATCTATAACTGTTTTTTTAATGAACATGACTTTTAAAATCGATAAACAAACAAGTATGAAACCTTTTCCGGCTATATATTTCTGGATTTAACCGGCCTATTCTCTATTTTTTTCTCCATCTGCCGAGATTCCGAAAATTTCAAGTCCGATCTTAAGCAAAACCCACTGATTTTTAACAATTTCTCTCTCAAATTATAATGACTCCATTTGTTTATAATTTGCTGTTCTTGTTCTGAACCGATGTATCCGAAAAGAACCTCTTATGGCGATTCTTCCACTGAGCGTTGTCTGTAACTGACACCGAAAACGCACATATGCGTGTAGATGCGTTCCACGCGCCTAAATGCGGAGAAAAACTCACATACACGCGTGAGTGAGGCAGACGCAAGGCATGGCACACTGGATCGTGCGTGACGTTCGAACAGCTTTTATGAAATGCCGCACACGCTCCGTTATGCGGCTCAGTGTGTGAATCGACAAAGTCTGGAAACTCGCCCTAACTCGCCCCAACTCGCCCCAATGATAATCACAAAGACTTTACTCTATTCTGATATTCTCTAGAATGTAAATAATAACACTTGATTGTGTATAGCACACAGTAAACGCTAAAGTAAAATTAATAATGTATTAATTGTCGAAACTCACCGAATACAAATTTCATTGTAATGCTTTGCTAGGTCTGTGCATTATCAGAAGATGCCAAGCTATTTATATTGATATTTTAGGGTTCAAATTCAAAAATCATTAGTTCATATACAAATAATTATTTATGAATCGTCAAACAACCTTTTTTTCGAAGTAACGATTCTTTTGTGTTACCTTTATTTAGGCGATTGTCACACGACGTTCGAACCCAGCTACACGCGTACTTGCGGGTGCGTCGATCGTTTCATTGTGCGAGATAAATGCACCCAGTATCGATGGTTGTCAGAACCGGCTGTCATTTCATACAAGCTGTTCGAACATAATGCACGACTCGGGTAGACCTTGCGTCTGCTTCACTCACGCATAGTTGCGTGTTAGTCCGCATATGCGCGTGAACCGCATGTGCAGGCTTAGATGCGTTTTCATGTTGGACTGTGCGTTTTTTCTATACAAATTGAGATACTTTCGCACAGTGTGAGAATCGCCTTAGTGTGCTTTTCATTGTAAATAAACATGTAATGAACTTAGCATAATAATAATTAAAGCAGTCTGCCCACGTCGCTGATTTATGTTCTACTGAAAGCAGTTTGTCCAAAAAATTCGCTTCAGTATTATCAGGAGTCGTGTGGTACCGGCTCATTAAAAGAATACTACCAAATCAAATCTTCTCTTGGGTGTCGTAAAAGGCGACTAATCGACTTAGACTGCACAACCATCCAATAGCTTATAGCGGCGACGGACTCACCACTTTCACGCTGAGGGCAGTCACTGCTTGGTGAAGCGCGGACTATGGCAATGGATTGCTTTTGAGGTTCTTTTGCCTGGTCTCTGACTAACCCTCAGGGGATAATAGTCGTGATATGTGTGTACGTATTATCACAGAAATATGTGAACATGCAAAAGAACACACGGTGAAACATATCATCATCATCATCATCAACCTCTGCCCGTCCACTGCTGGACTTCGGTCTCCCCTAATGCACGCCACCGCTCTCGATCTTCGGCCGCAAACACACCTTTCACTTTTTTGGTTGTGAACAGAAAAAAGGAGATATATTCCGCCGACCTCCTTAAACTGGGATCAGCGCCTATTCTCAAACAGAGGAAAGAATTGAATCACTTAAGCGCCATACCCATCATCTATTGCGCTGGATAAGAGCGAGACGGGACGATACTTTCCGCATCTAATATGTGAATCATCGGTTCGGAATAAGGGGGACAGGCCCAAAACATATCGACTACTAGTGGCTTCCCGCGGTTTGACCCGCGTGGTACCCGTTCCCATGGGAATTTTGGGATAAAAAGTAGCCCATGTCCTTTCTCAGGCTCTAGACTATCTTTGTACCAAATTTCGATTAAATCGGTCCAGTAGTTTTGACCTGAAAGCAAGACCGACAGACAGTCAGACATTTATAATATTAGTATGGATTTCTCAGTACTGCAGCCATGTCATATTATTCTAATAATTAATTTAAATTAAGGTACGAAACCACATCAAATTAATTAAATTAATATGTGTTCGTAATTAGGTCTGGTTTTCGGCTAATTAAATTAATTTTGATGCATTATAATATTATTTATTCAACTGTAAATTTAAAATGCTAATTTTCAATATTTTACATGAAGAAACAATAGATAACTTTATTATTCTTACTGAATTTTTTAAATTTGTATGCTATCAACACATATAGGTACTGTTTTTACACGTGATGGGTTTTTGTTCTGCACGTCACAATTTTCTTACTTCGTACCTACCGTTGTTCCGTGGTACAGTCAGCGTCAAATAGTTAGTGACACTCAGGGTGTTCAATAAAATTGATACTACCAAAAAGTCAATGAGTGTCACTAACTATTTGAAGCTGACTATACCGCTGGCGTGGTAGAAGGCGTATAAAGTTAACTCCGAAACACGCATTGCGTCCATTTTTCGTTTTGTTTATTCTTTACTGTGCAAGCTTTTTTTCTTGTTCTTTGAAATGCTTTTTGTTGGCTATGATCTCTTAAAGTCGAACGAAAGCATTCTCAGAATGTGCAGCTGATGATTAGGTGAGGAGCTCGGTGATGTAGTGGTTAGTACGTTTTAGCTTTTTTGAAAACAAAGCTACCTTCACCAGGGTCAGGCCGTGGATGGGTGACCAAAACTTTGTGATCTCGAGCTCCTCCATGCTTCGGAAGGCACGTTAAGCCGTTGGTCCCGGTCGCTTTGCGATCGTTTCTACCCAGCAACCGGCATTGGGCCTGCGTGGCGGTGTTACGGCCCATACTCCTCATGTGTTTCTCCATGAGGAAAGCCTGTGCCCAACAGTGGAACGTATATAGGCTGAGGACGGATAGGCGATGACCAGACATATCTGGCGAATACAAATAAAAAACACGTCATCACGCCTTATCTACGAAACAGGGGAAAGGCATGATGAAAATAATTAATATTAGGTCCTTACCTATGAAATTGGTGTTTTGTATGGAGATTTTGGGGAATTCTGCATTGTCCATACTAACATTTTATCAGTTTTCTTCACAACGACAAATCCACTGATAATAATATTTGGCATGTATCATAAGACAAGCTTTAGTAATATGTGTAATATCACACATCATAAAAATTATTTATCGTTTTTAAGTGAATGCAAATAAAATGATGTATTCGGGAGGCACTTAAAAAGAGTTGTCTCCGTGTCCAATTTTAACACAATTAAACATACAACAAATTATCAAAACAAATCAAAAGAGCTCAAAAATATAGTCTATTTTTAGACGAGGTAATTATTTTTTAGGAATACTCTGAATCTTAATAGTTACAGACATAATACTAACAGAGAAAAAAAACACCAATTTCATAGGTAAGGACCCAGTATGTAGCTATACATTATATAGAGACATTTCGTGGGAGCGACTCTGGTTCTACCAAAGCAGTTTATTCTCCGCGCGTTCCTAAGACTCCCTTCCAGTAGGAAGAGAAATGCATCTATGAGGAATACTCCAGATATATACAGTCTGTTATTTTGCCATTATGCTGAATAAAAACCAATCGAAAGGCTTATTATTATGTAATTACAAGCTGTTGCCCGCGACTTCGTCCGCGGTTACTATCCCACGGGAACCGTTTATTTTCCGGAATAAAAAGTGTCTAAGATGTTGACCAGGGATATAAGGTATCACCATGCAAAATTTCATTTAAATCGGTCCAGTCGTTTCGGTGATTAGCCCGTACAAACAGACGAACAGACAGAGAGATAAAAAAATTTTTTTGTTACTTTCCCTCTTTTTACATAGACATTCGATCTCTACAGTTTTATTATATGTATAGATAATCACGAAAAATTTATTGTCTTTTTTTTATTACAGGTAAGTGGCGGATAACTTTTCTTCTAGAGTGTACGAAGGTATGTAACAGGAACAAACTGAATAACTCACGGCTGAAAAGTGATTTTGTATCATCATAAAAGCCTGGAATTAAAGCTTTTATTTATTCTTATTAAATATTCCGTGCATGGAAAATAATCATGACTGTATAGGCAAAGTATACGTAAGGTAGCGTGCTTGTCCACTATAGAGCAATCATGGAAATAGAACTAAATAGGTTTCTATGCAAATGTTTAACAGCTTATGTTGGATTTGTCTTAAAATAGACGTGTAGTTCTTTATTAAGTATCCTTATCGCTGTAGCTCTTGTTTTAATAAGGTAAAGTAAAATATTTAATTTCAATTTTCATCAACCTATGCTCGTCCAATGCTGGACATATCCACTAATGCACACCAGCGCTCTTGATTTACGGCCGTCATCCAGCCAACTCCAACCTACGAATATCGTCATCCCATCTTCTCCAGGGCGTACCATACTGCGTTTGCCGAGTCGCGGTCTCCACTCAGCTCTCCACGCGAGCTTCACAACTCTAACGGTTGTCAGTTCTACGGCTAATGTGACAAGACGGTCCTTCAGAAATACTCCGTGCATAGCTCTTTTCATAGCTCGCCTACTGTCTTTTTTTTTACATATGACAGGTAAGCTTGTAGCCTTCATCTCACCTGATGGTAAGTGACAATAAGGCCGAAGATGGAAGCGAGCTTCCCCTGTAATCCTTAACAACTTAAGAACTGGCTATCTTACCTCTGATTGCCGGAACACAACAATGTTTATAACATTGTTATTATGGCAACAAATTTAGGTAAGACGGTGGTAGCTAGCCAGGCGGGCTTAGAAGCCCTACCACCAACCAAACTGAGCAGAAAAACTTCTGCCCCCATGGGGAATCGAACCCGGACCTCCCGATCAACACCCAGTGGTGTGAACCACTAGACCAGAGAGGCGGTTAAAATTGGTGGAATAGTCGAAATGCGAGTGTCCACGCCTCGGCACCGTAGGTCATGACTGGGAGGATGGTCTGTCTGTCTGTCTCACTGGTCTGTCTGGAATTTAAAAATTAATAAGCACTAACGATATGCTACACCATCAGTATTGTCCAACATTACTCTTTTGCGACTTTATGCTTTCTGTAACGTTTCGTTTTTTGTAGTTTTTAAGTTATGTAAACTACCACATTACTAATACTTTATCATTCGTTTGCAAACTATTTAAAAGAACAATTACCATGTTAATCTCTTTCTCTATTTTATTTTTTATATTACCGTCTTTTACTGTTTCCCTTTCATTTGAATCATTTGACTTGATTGTTTAATTACATGTTAATATTATAAAATATGTTTTTATCTTCAATCTCCTCCAAGTCTCAAAATTATTAATGAATGCTCCCAGTCTTAACATGTTTGCTTTTTAGCTTGCTCGTTACAGTGAGGCCTTCATTCAAGCCATTCAAATATTCTCGCTTATCACATGGCTATGAATAGAGTAGAAAGTTCTGAAAAGACTATCATTTTAAAAAATAACCCTCATTTACTGGAAGGGTTGGTAGTGACAGTGAGGATGCTGCGCGGAAATGATTAGTCATCATCCAAAAAAAGAAGGTCCAAACTGAATGTAAAACATATCATTGCATGCAGGAAGAGTGTGTTAAATTTATATTTTAAAGGCAGTTTTTTCAAATTTAATTAATGTGTCTACAATCACTTTCTACTTCATGAAACAAAAATGGCCATCAAGTATAAATTTGCAGGTTTGTCGGGTTTTTATCGGCTATAGACTGTGACGTTGTTAGCTTGTTGGCCCCACGCTGGGCGCCAGTGTGAGATACAAACATCAAAGAGTCGCTAATGGAAACCGAGCCTTGTTACAAGACCACAAACGGTACCGAGCTCCCAGTCTATATAAAAACTGTAGCTGTAATGTAAGTTTAATTGTTAAAAACTTCTCACTTTTAGTTGCGTTAAGAAATGTCAGGAGTTACAATGAGAAACGTGAAAAGCGCTCGCGGAAACTAGCGAAAACTATAGTACGTCTCAATCCTAGTTGCCAAGAAGGTAAACAAAACAAAGGTAATGTTTCATCTCTAAAATGTTTTGTGATGACTGTAGGTAATTGAAATCAATTGAAACGAACAACAATTGTTGCCGTTAATTATATTTACGTGCCAGTGTCCATGTAAAAAGTGTGATTATTGAATAACAAATTCGGTAAGTCGGCTTTTTTGTTTACCTTTTTGGCAACTTGGATTAAGACGTACTATAGTTGGAGTCACATTTTTTTTAAATATTGACATTTCTTAACGCAAATACAAGCGAGAAGTTTTTTTACAATGAAAACTTACACTAGGTAAATTTTTCGAATGAATTGCATTTTTGAATTTTTTTAACTGGCTTGCCCTGTTTTACATGGGGACTTTTAACATATTGGGTCCTTACCTATGAAATTGGTGTTTTTAAGTGCCTCCCGAATACATCATTTTATTTTCATTTACATAAAAACGATAAATAATTTTTATGAAGTGTGATATTAAAGCTTGTCTTATGATACATGCCAAATATTATTATCTCTGGATTTGTCGTTGTGACGAAAACTGATAAAATGTTAGTATGGAAAATGCAGAATTCCCCATACAAAACACCAATTTCATAGGTAAAGACCTAATATTTGGCGTAATGTGGGTATTAACAGCTTTTTCTATCGCTTAGGCTTTAGAGGAAAGAGCTAGGCCTTAAAAAAATTCATTATCCACTCCAGAAGTAAAAAACATTCTTGTTCTATTTTTAAAATTAAATAACGATTCTCCACAAAGACCAAAGAGGTTGGAATTAAAACTAATATCCCTTTTTGTTTCTGTCCCGTTTGCTCTGTTCCCGCTCATTACGGCGCGGACCGGTTAGCGTCTGGTAATCCCTGAGTAATCTCGGAACACTCCCAGGGCTTTTCACACATGGATATTTGCAGTCAAAGTTGGCCCAACACTGTTGTTGTGTGTAGAAGCTTAAATGTCAAGGTACAGTTTTAGACTCACCCAAATATATTACACTTTCATGTCAATGGTCATATCTTATTTATCTCGCTGCTAATGTAAAAAATATGACTTCTCTCTTTATTTTGTTTCCCTACAATTTTTTTTTTAATTTATTGAAATACCCACGCCCGTATACACTCATACATTATTAAAACTAAATTAACTTAATTGATTCTTGCTCAGTGTAACAGTCACTTACGGGTAAATACCACATGCATAATTCTATAACCTCTTTATGATTTGAAAGTAATTACAATTAATTTTATTCTTCATAATTGAGGTCAAAATCATGTAAGACTGGTTTATTTACTCAATTCTACCGATTGTATCGACATTGCAAAAGTAAACCTGGGGCTGCCTTCCCGTAGCGCCGGAGCACACACACCTAATTGTATGCTGCAAATGTCTATGATGTGAAATGATAATTAGATCAAACAAAGTTAGTCGTAATGAAAATTAGGTTAAATGTATTTATATGAAATGAATATTTATGTCTAACAATATTAGACAAAATGAATATAAGATGAACTGAAATTAAACAAAATGAAATTATATAACACATTGTTCGGACAAACATAGTGTTGGTGAGAAAATAAAAAGAGGAGTTAAAATATTCTGCTGTAAAAGAAAAACATGTCAAACGTATATAAAAAACAGATATTGTACAAAATTCAAAAACAAGTAATGGATAAATTACCAAAGTGTTTGGCGGCCAGCTCTACGGCCTCAGACCAGTCCACAACACATAGGAGAACCCAATTTCCCTATTTCAATTATCACTACCAGTATTCTCAAGATTATTATTGAACATAACAATGCTACAGAATAAGAAATTCTAGAAGCTAATTGTGAAGATTTATTGGAAACGACTTTTCATTTTGTAGACAAAGCACCGGCAGAAATGTACATGAACAGAACAAAAAGGCCATCTCTGTGCGGCTCTGTAATTAGTACCGGTCATAATGAAACGGTTTCCTGTGTCCGTTTTAATTGCGCTGAAGGCCGTTGAGATTCTCTTGGGTCAGTTTTGCAGGACCGTGAGATATTTTTTATATTTTATCTAGAAAGGATAAATTGTGGATAACTCCTTTGCTACCAGTTAGTATGGTTTAGGATTGAAATAGACGGTTAGATAGATGGTTTAAGAATTTTATCTTTTTTATTTTTATTTTCGGATAAGCAATTGATTCAATTGTTGTTTTGCTTATGACGATACTAGATGAATAATTAAATACATAAATACATATAAATATTCAGGAAATATACAATGTTTGTATAAACAAGACTGGAGAACAAATGCCTGTATTTATCACACCAACATTTGCCCGCACCGGGGATCGAACCCCGAATCTCTCGAAATGGCGACGTCCAGAGACCGGCGTACCACACCACTGGACCGCGGAGGTTATCAAAGGAGGTATTGCGACCGTTTCTACCCACCAACTCGCATTGGGCCAGCGTGGTGGTGTTTCGGCCCATACTCCTAATGTGTTTCTCCATAAGGAAGGCCTGTGCACAGCAGTGGGACGTATATAGGCTGAGCACGATGGTAGTATTGTGCCTTTTATGTCAGAAATTACATACCACCAATCATCATGTCTCTATCACCGAAAGAGTAGGGAGACGTTTTAAGTGCCTACATTTCGCCATTCATGTAGTGATATTCAAACAGTGACTAAGTATTAGTCAAACTCAGTGGTACAGTTATCGCTTCCGCGACTTGTCTTTCTCAGAAATGGCTGTCCAAAACCTAAATGTAAATAACCTGTTAACTTAAAAAGGCTTCATTAATATTGTGTTCCGAACCATTCAATTTCTTCTCATAAAAGCAGGCGTTCAAAAACTTATTTTTGCATTATATGAATTTCTAGAAAAATGTTTTCATCATGCCAATTAACACATACATTATTTCCACAGCTGTTTCGCGAAACCTTTAAATTTACGCTGAATTGTTAACTTTGCGATCATTAATTACTGTTTTTTAAATAACACAATGACGCCACCGTACTCTTTTGTTGTTTAATGAACAATACGTGTATTCAGCTGGTTTTAAATGGTTATTATAAATTGATAATTATCATTTCACATTCAATGCTTTTAAACTCCTTTAATGAATCGCAATGCTGCATGTACAATATTATTTTTAAGCGTTCATGTACAGCTCTATTTCGCAGTTTCGTTATCTACAAGACGTTTTGTATCGTCCAATGACTGGCAAACCGCCAAGGTCTAAAGTGACTACAGTAATTACTGTAGTCAGCGACAAGCCGCCATTTGGCCGTATTAGTCCGCCAGTACCTAATAACTGCGAACCGCATTGCCTTTTTATAAAGAAAAAGGAATAACGAAAATTCAGTGTTATTATATGTAGGTAATGTTATTAACAGAGCCTGTTTTTGAACTTAGAATTTTGTTTCAAGTTTGTGTTGTTTCATGTTTTAAATATAATGTTTCATGTTTTAAATATAAAATACTTTTATCATAAATATTTATTAATTGCTTTTTGGAAAGAGTTAGAACTTATAAGCTATTGGATAGTTGTGCCTATGTCCATTAGTCGTCTTTTACGACACGCAAGGGAAGAGATGGGTTGGTAGTTCTTTGTTCTTCCTATTAGTTTTTCTTGGTTGCCCTAATTTCGTCGTGGTTTTTCTGAATTTTTCTTACGTATAGAAAACAGGATGACACATAAACATTTTATACGATTTGTTTAAGAAAATTACTTATCAATTATTATTTAAGCTTTCGTGTACACATAATAAATATGGCGGATTGTACATCTATCGTCAACTCTAACAGTCAATATGGTAATCATTTGTATTTTTATAAATATTTCATACGGATCTAATGGTCTGTAAAGTACCAAGCTATCTCAAACCAATTCTTTCTTCTTCATACAACAAGAGTTCTGAAATTTTTTTCGTGTTTCAATAATATTATCAAACAGTGCCCAGTTATTTGCTGAGTATATTACAAAAAAATTGAAAAGGCCTAGTTATTAGAGTTCCTTAGTTTCTATATTAAATTATGTATCCATGAATGACTAATAATCTTAAATTCATATAATAAATGCATATAATTGGGTGATCCCCAAACTGTCAAAATAATTTATATGATAAAATCTTACTTATTTATTTCAGTGAGACGAATATAATGATAAATATGAAGATGTCACTTATAGAATGTTCTTTATATTTATTCAAGCAATTGATTACAAAGTTACGATAATTATAGAACCATACTCTCCAAAATGTGCCAGACATGTTTGGGCACAGGACAATCTGAAAACATAAGAATAGAGAGTAAATACCAGTTATTTCACTAACAATAACAAGCTGTAAGTTTGGCGCTTTCATTGAAATTGTTAGTCGGATTTTATAGCCGCTATTACTCGTAATATTGGGTTCTTACCTATGAAATTGGTGTTTTTTTCTCTCTTAGTATTTTGTCTGTAACTATTAAGATTCAGAGTATTCCTAAAAAATAATTACCTCGTCTGAAAATAGACTATATTTTTGAGCTCTATTGATTTGTTTTGATAATTTGTTGCAAGTTTGTGTTAAAATTGGACACGGAGACAACTCTTTTTAAGTGCCTCCCGAATACATCATTTTATTTGCATTCACTTAAAAACGATAAATAATTTTTATGAAGTGTGATATTACACATATTACTAAAGCTTGTCTAATGATTGATGCCAAATATAATTCTAAATATAATTTTCTTTGGATTTGTCGTTGTGAAGAAAACCGAAAAAAATTTAGTATGGAAAATGCAGAATTCCCCAAAATCTCCATACAATACACCAATTTCATAGGTAAGGACCTAATATATTTGGATGGTCACTACGAGGATTATTTGTATTTTGTATTAGGCCATTGTAGCCCAACAAAATTGTTTTATTAATATGGACTAGTCTTTATGACTCAGGGAACTCATTTAGTACAAAGTTACATGGTGTAGTTTTCTTTGCAGAATCTACAGATCACGATGAATTAAATGCTAGGCAAAGATAAAGAGACTATAGAATCTATAAAATTTTGGTCACGCAGCTGACATTAAATTCTTTCTCCAACACTTTGTCTAAAAAATATTCATATTTGTCACTCAAACCATCTGTGTCTCCCTTGGTTTTGACATCGAGAGTCATTGACCTAGTGATCTCTACGTCAGTTGTCATTTAAAGGTGGAAACCAGTGGGAACGAAATACGTTTTTGATTAATGCTTGCAATGACAACTGAACGGAAACAATGGCGTTGACGTCACGAGAAACATCGCAATTAATTAGTCTAGTTTCGCGCATTCCGTTTAACTACCTCGCATAGTTCTATTGGAAAGGCACCCTTAGGGTGCTTTAGGTGCCCTTAGAGGTAGCTATGCTGTGTGCGAGGAAAAATAGACCAAAAGGATGCCACCATTTTGCTAGTCACGTGAAACGAAGTATAGTATAGCATAATATAGCTATATAGTATAGGTCTAGTGGAATCGCACCCTAAGACTCGTGATCCAATGCTGCTGAAGATGAGTGACTACAAGTCTACCACTATCACCTGTTATTAGGTCGTTACCTATGAAATTGGTGTTTTGTATGGAGATTTTGGGGAATTCTGCATTTTCCATACTATTTTTGTTTCAGTTTTCTTCACAACGACAAATCTAAAGATAATAATATTTGGCATCTATCATTAGACAAGCTTTAGTAATATGTGTAATATCACACTTCATAAAAATTATTTATCGTTTTTAAGTGAATGCACATAAAATGATGTATTCGGGAGGCACTTAAAAAGAGTTGTCTCCGTGTCTAATTTTAACACAATTAAACATACAACAAAATATCAAAACAAATCAAAAGAGCTCAAAAATAAAGTCTATTTTTAGACGAGGTAATTATTTTTGGGGAATACTCTGAATCTTAATAGTTACAGACGAAATACTAAGAGAGACAAAAAAACACCAATTTCATAGGTAAGGACCCAATAGAACAGTTCGCGTCGAATAAATTCTAAGAAAAAGTTTTAATTGATCGTCGGATTAGTTGATCGGCTTATCTGGGATCGGTAGACACTGTAATCCATTTAATATTAAACAAATTCTTCTTTCTACGGCCACGGCAATCCTGATTAATGGATGTTAATGGCATATTTTTTTTTTCTACTTTCATTGTGGTGTTAACCAGAAGTGCATGGCAACGGGCTCGCCACTTGTAAAAGGGGAGCTTGACGATACTGGCGAAATGTTTGTGGTAACACCCTTACCTTACCCTTCGGGAAAAAAGGTGTAATGATATGTTATGTTTATTGATCACACCGATGTAAAACTGTTTTATTGACTTTCGGTACATTTCCTGTGAAATAAATGAAATCTTAAAATAAAGTAAGAGAAAAAAAGAATGTTTTACCAAAGAAGTACTTTATGAAAGCAGCCATTACTGAATTTATGTCACGTTTTATACCATGTTAAAGTTTCATGGACTCTATATGCAACGGATGACGCAATACATTTTTATTAAATAAAATTTAACTAATAGTCAAATGTTATTTATAAGTGTGTTGGTCAAGCAAAAAATGTTTTATTAAGCTATTGCATAGCTTCTATCATGGGCCTTGAGCGCGGGGACCGAATCCAGAAATTCCGTAACGAAAAAACCTCACGCTCCCCACTCCGATGCGCAAGGAGGTGTGGCTTGAAGGCCGTGCATCGTCTAACGTCGTTTCAGTTCGGCAGTCTTCGACACGGCGTTGTGTGCGTGAATATGAATGAACAAAGTGCATTTATTATTATTGAAGAAAGTCACCAAAAAAAATAATGAAAGAAAATGAGTGAGTACTCTATATACATACATTTTATTATTATCACAAATAAGTTGATACAAAATGCTATGCAATAGCTTTACCGCGGCAGTCCCCGAGTGCCACACGTCTTTTTTTTTATTTGAGTACTTTGACTAGTCTCTAGTGCCGAAACAGCAAACTTTTTACTAACACCTTAGAATGACAAAGTTCGAGGAGGACCCCGCCGTTAGTACTGTTTGGCTTTCGATATAAAATAGAGCTACTTTCGCCTTAGTCAGACCTTGGATGGGCGACCAAAATAGATAGAAGTAAATTTTCACTTCCACCAATTGAGGCTACTGTTCCAATTTAAAAAAAATCTTTCAAAGTTGAATAGCCTATTTATTGAGGAACTATTGGCTACATACCGTCAAAGTTTACACTATCTCAAAGTAACTATTCTACGCGGACGAAGTCGCGGGTAAAAGCTAGTTATAACACGTTTCGATTGTGAAGCTTAACTAGTGTTGCCCATCGATAGTCGACTATCAATGATTAATTCGATAACTTGTCGATAGTCAACCAATCGTGAGACTATCGATCGGCCTATCGATTGTATCGATAGTATCGATACTATCCATGCGATCGATAGCACAGAACTAGGCAATACTATCGAATAAGTTCAAGACTATCGATACTTTCGATAGTGTCGTAGTTCCTTGCCAACAAACTATCGATAGTATCGACACTATCGATTTTATTTCGACCGATAGTATCGATTGTATCGATAGTTCGTTATTAATGTTCATCAACTACATTACTGTTAATCCACTCCTGATTTTATTGCAAATTGTTAAACTATCGATAGTCCAAAACAATCGATAGTACACACTGTAAGAAATTTACTTGAGATTACCGAACCTCTGGCAACATTGTGGTTTTTTTATTGTGATTTTTATCACGGCTTTCGTTTGTATGCCGAAAATGAAATGTCTAAATTCAGCATTCTCAATTCTGTATAATGTATGGGGTTTCATAAGGTTCAAAATAAAACTAGACAAATTTGTTCTAAAATCGGTAACAACTTTAATAATGAGTTCTTATTACCTACTTGAGCATTGCATCACCGTACAACGTCATCTCTTGGTGACTTTCGGAACTAATTTTACTATGGGACATTTTATATGCACTATAAGCTCTTGAACACAATGCAAAAATTTATAAATTAATTAATTTATTATATAATTAATTAATTAATAAGCCACACCCTTTGTACTTTATATTTTATTTATGTGTTGTTTCTGTTTAATTGTTGTGTACAATAAACTATTAAATAAATAAATAAATTTTGATGAACCGTCTAAATTCAAACCAATTTTGTTTTCTATTTTGTTTACAAATTCGTCTTTATCGTTGTCTTACTTACAATTCATTATCTTAATGTTAATTTAAAGCCTACCATAAAAAGTTTAAGTAATACTAAGGAGTATCTAATCTTAATGTAAATTTATAGCCTGATAAGGGTACTAAAAAGGGGAAGGGGAACTAGGGCAGAATATAAATTACTAGGAAGATATACAGCTACAAAAACTCGTTCAGCAACAAGGTAGTCTGCTTGCAAACATCCAGAAGGTTTAGCACGGACCGAGGAGACGAGGCCCACGAGACAAAATTACTCATTGCCTGTCCCGTCGTCTCGAAGAAGTGGAAATCTGGAACATATTCAATACCTAATCGCCAATAATAAATATACAAATCCTCTAAAGATGTTAAATCATTGACGACGACTTGGCTTAAAAAACTAACTTATGATGAATTGGAAAGCTTTATTACGACCCCTTATTAGTTGTTTTATCATTACCTAACTTATTTTAATACTCCTTCATAGTTGCCGTTTTAACTCATATACAAATACAACAACTGATACACACACAATCGCGCATACACATTCTACGCACGCACGCTACCTTACACACCGAAACACACACACACGCACGCACACACATGCACATGCACACGCGCACGCACACACACACACACACACACACACACACACACACACACACACACACACACACACACACACACACGCATACATTTTTGGTTGACATTTTATTTTTATTTTCGTAGAACTTGATTTTTTATTCAAAAATTATTCGGCGAGGTAAATTTAAATAGATATGGAGGAGCGGAGTCTACTGGCACAAGTATTCTATAACTTAAAAGTAGACTCCAACATCTGTAATATTAATAGTACTTAACATAATTTACCTGAATAAATATTTTTTTTTGTACAAATCATGTAGTACAAAACTATTAAATCATTTAAATCATAAATAAAACGGCGGCGCCTATTTCGCAAAACTTGCAATGTCGTTATGGGCATATATAGTTTTGGAAATAAGGACATTCATTGTTGGAACAATATTTCTTTTTGTGACCAGAAAAATATGGTAAACAGATGTCTTGAAGATTTTTTGTGGCATTGCATGCACTGTTTTGCATCATTAATTAAAAGTTTTGCTATCATCAAACTTAAACAGCAGAGTTAGTAAAATATCTCGATTTTCGTATAATTTTTTTGCTGTTTTTGGAAGGAACGCATTTTATTTTAAACGAAAAAGTGCACTTTATGCCGTTTCCACGTTTTTGGTCTTGTAGTTAATTTGTCCAAAAAATTTACAACAGTGTGAGATTTGCAGGATCTCTATTTCTGTACTCATAATTATCCATTTGAAATGTTATTTCAAAACAATTTGTTTCAAGCAATCAGTTTTTGATGAATGACTTCTCAATTGCTGATTAAACTTTTTACTTAACATAGAAATTTTTTTTCATGACACGAATGTGTGGTATTTACCTTATCTTTGTATTACCACTGCAAATATTTTTAATGGAGAATGGTCATCTGTAACCCAAGCCTTATCTCATTTTTGTTATGTTCAGTGGAACTTAAATATGTAATTTTTATATACAACTAGCTGTTGCCCGCGAATTCGGAATAAAAAGTATCTGAGATGTTGACCAGGAATATAAGGTATCACGGTATCACCGTGCAAAATATCATTGGAATCGGTCCAGCCATTTCGGAAATTAGCCCATACAGACAAACAGACTAACAGTGAGAGAAACAATTTTTTTTTTATTTTTCAGCCCCTGACTTGATTTGAAGCTTTTTTTTTCTATGTATAGACATTTACCTCTACAGTTTTTTTATATTAGGTCCTTACCTATGAAATTTGTGTTTAGTATAGAGATTTTAGGGATTTTTGGGGTTTTTCATACTAACATTTTTTCAGATTTCTCCACAACGACAAATCCAGAGATAATAATATTTGGCATGTATCATTAGACAAGCTTGAGCAATATGTGTGTGAACACGCTTGATAAAAATTATTCATCGTTTTTATGTTAATGCAAATCAAATGAGGCACTTAAAAAGAATTGTCTTTGTGTCTAATAAAATTAGCATTATTCATTATGAGCTGTTACCACCAGGCAGGACCATCGATTCTGAACTCTACTGCGAACAACTGATGAGATTAAAGCAAGAAGTTGAGAGAAAGCGGCCGGAATTAATCAACAGAAGGGGTGTGGTTTTTCATCATGATAACGCTAGACCTCACACATCTTTAGCCACTCAGCAAAAATTAAGAGAGTTTGGCTGGGAGGTGTTAATGCATCCGCGGTATAGTCCTGACCTTGCACCTTCAGATTTCAACCTGTTTCGGTCCCTTCAGAATTCTTTAGGCAGTGTCAGGTTAACATCACGAGAGGACTGCCAAAACCACATGTCGCGGTATTTTGACCAGAAGTCCCAAAATTTCTATAGCAATGGGATCATGTCCCTACCTACAAGATGGCAAAAAGTTATCGAACAAAATGGTACCTACATACTTTAGTTAAATGTAAATAAACTATATTAAAAAATGTTTTGAATTTTCTTAAAAAATGCGAAGAAACTTTTTCCCCAACCTATTACAAAAAATACAAAATACAAAAAATGTTTATTTCAGTAACTTAGTCTAATACATGCATTAGTGTGGTTGGTGCTTCCATTTAAGCTTATTTGCTTGTGATAGGCTGCACCCCCCTTCCATATCGTAGCTACAACAGACTAAAACCACCTTCATGGTAAACATAAAATTGTGTGTGTGTGTGTGTGTATGCGCGTGTTTGTGTGTGTGCGTGTGTGTGTGTGCGCGTGCGCGTTAATAAATAACGTTTTTCCTCGTGCAGTATTAAAAATATATTAAGAAACGAATTTATGTTGGTTGCTCTACCAACATAAACCAGATGATAGCTTCTAACCGAGGTATCATTTCAAAATACCGCGACTTGAGGAAAATTTAGAAAAAATAGTTTCCTTATATCTTTTTCATATCGCGACTGAGGAAAAAACAAATCAACATGTGTATGTCTGTATGTTAGTCGAGGAGATCGGTGGTGTAGTGGTTAGAACGCTTTGGCTTTTGAATGAAAACAAAGCTACCTTCGCCATGGTAAGGCCGTGGATGGGTGACCAAAACTTTGTGTTCTCGAGCTCCTCCGTGCTTCGGAAGGCACGTTAGTTAAGCAGTTGGTCTTGGTCTTGTTATTGCGACTGTTTCTACCCACCAACCCGCATTGGGCCAGCGTGGTGGTTTGACGACCCATACTCCTCATTAGGAAGGCCTGTGCCAATCAGTGGGATGTATATAGGCTGAGGACTATATGTTGGTCACTAATATTGAACATAAAAATTACTTTTTATGTTACACTGAACATAACAAGAAAAAATTAGACAATTTCTTTCTCGTCGGACTTAGGTACCTAAATTTTAAATAGGCCATGACCATTCTCCTTATTCAATGTTGTAATATATTCACGATGAAAAAGTATATACAAAATGATTTTTTTATGTTAAACAATGTGTGTCATTCTTACAATTTTATATTTAATAGTTAATTGTTAATGTACTGCAATCTAGCGCGTACTAAGAAATTCAGCCACTCGAACCATTTATTTTTCACGCCCTCTGGAGCCTATTCATACTTAATATAACGTTAAAGGTTAGATTGAGTCGTTTGTCTAGTCTCCCTATAAATTATCACGTCAAAAATTCGACACTAAACTATATTTCCCGCATCAAATGAACCAAATTTATTTTACGTTCTTAAGGGTTCACGGAAGGGTTGAATGTTGAATGACGTTCATTACACATTGTGTCTTGGGAGGGATCAACCTCGTTGCCTTGTTGTGAAATGGTAAGTGTATAACATTTTATCGTGCGCTACATATATCTTACTATAAAACTTCCATATTGTAAATTCTGTTATTTGTGAGTAAATGGTGAATCCGTTCGGTACCGTGAATTAGGATTTCTTCTTGAAACGGAAAAAGTAGAAATCGTCAGTCAGAATTTAGGTCATAGCTCATTAGAGCTACCGGCACGCGATCAGCACCGCCTCGATTCGTTCTCCACACGGTGGACACCGCGTTGTCAGTAAGCGTAATATGATCAACGAGTAGTCAACGCGTTGTTCGCAAATAAATGAGTAAAAACAAGGAATAATCTACTGAGCTTGCGAGCAACGGCTCGCGAACGATGCGATTTGGTGACGATACGAAATTGACGAAATGGTAGTATTTCCATCGTCCTCAGCCTATATACGTCCTACTGCTGGGCACAGGCCTTCCTCATAGAGAAACACATGAGGAGGAGGCGTCCTGAGGAGTATGGGCCGTAATACCACCACACTGGCCCACGGGTTGGTGGGTAGAAACAGTCGCAATAGCGACCGGGATCAACGGCTTAACGTGCCTTCCGAAGCACAGACTAACGGCCTAACCATGGCGAAGCTAGCATTGTCTTCGATCGAAAGCCAAAGCGTACTAGCCACTATGCCACCGAGCTCCTCTTTATTTTCATACAAGTACATAATTATTTAATAATACTAAGCGCTCGCAGCAAGGCGGTGTGGGTCGGGTGATGAGTGGCTATGATGATCTATGGACCTTTATCCTAAAATGTTGGGCTCAAGCATTCCTGCATGGACATATACATGAGGACTGTTACACCATCTCGATAGTCCAATGCAAATTTCTTAGCATGGAGGTCATAAAGATGTAACGAGGCGCTATACCAGTGTTGGCGACACTTTGCTATTATTGCGCTCTTCTCTGGCCATTTTCTCTTAGGTCCTTTAAATAAGAACGAACTATCTATTCTGTCTGTCGGTGCTGTCTCCTCATTGTTTTTGGTCTCCAACGTTCGATCCAATATAACAATAAATAATGTATATTTTGAAGTATAATTTTTATGCCCAGATTATTATGTGAGCAGTTTTTAAAAAGAACCTTAATAATCCTACCAAAGGCACTATAGTGCCTTAGTTTTTGATAAATCAAATATATAATTATAAGTGACGACCCAGCGGCTTTTATTAATCTCCGGGCTCACCACGTCACAAAGGTCACCCATCCAAGCTGCAACTACGGCGAAATTAGCTTTGTTTTCAATATTGAAATCAAATCAACCGACTGCGCCAATAAGCTTCTTAACAGTAACGAAACTGAAATATTCGTGTGCAAGTTTCACTACGTGACTAGATTTGCTTACAGATTGAGTAATTTCAAGCTTATACCTACAAAAGAGAATTGAAATATTCAAACGACTCTCCAGTTAAGAGGAGGACGAACCATGAGAGGTTTAAAGGCTGAGCCACATCGAATCCGTACTCGTAAGTGTACACATGTGTACATGTGCGTAATGCGTACTCGAAGGCGAGTACACGCGCGTATTACGTACACGAAGGAGTGTACACGCGTGTATTGCGTACACGAACGAGTGTACACGCGCATATTACGTACACGAAGGAGTGTACACGCGTGTATTACGTACACGAACGAGTGTACACGCGCGTATTACGTACATGAAGGAGTGTACACGCGCGTATTACGTACATGAAGGAGTGTACACGCGCGTATTACGTACATGAAAGAGTGTACACGCGCGTATTACGTACACGAAGGAGTGTACACGCGTGTATTACGTACACGAACGAGTGTACACGCGCGTATTACGTACACGAAGGAGTGTACACGCGTGTATTACGTACACGAACGAGTGTACACGCGCGTATTACGTACACGAACGAGTGTACACGCGCGTATTACCTACACGAACGAGTGTACACGCGCGTATTACGTACACGAACGAGTGTAAACGCGCGTAATTACGAGGTTTGGTGTGACGCCTTCTATAGAAGCGATTGAGTAAAAAGTTCAACGTCACATTTTGTGTGTGCACGTGTAATTTGGGTAACCGGTGTGCCTGTCCCATAACTATTAAACACTAAAATGTCTTGCCAAATTCTTGTATTTTTTTTCAATTTAGTTTTTCATAAAAAGCTCAGAAAATGGCTTACTTTCTGACAGGGTGAAGCCGGAAATAATTGAAACGCAGTTGGGTTGTCACTTGGTATCGTATATTTATAAGTAAGATTTAAGGCACAACTGAAACAATTATATTAAAAAAAGGTTAATTACACTGAACACAAAACAATTTCACATTTAACACTTAAATATATTATAGAAAGGGTAGGGCTACTTACAATAGTGCCTTAGAGAAAACGTATAGTCTTTGTTATAAATTAAGAACTGATAATTTGGTTTGTTATAAGTCTCAGCTTATAAAAATTGATTCACTATATAAATAATTTACAATTAATTGTTAGAAGGGAGTCAACCGCTCTACGCACTGACTCTCGTAAGAATGAGCTTCGAGAACAAAACAAATAAAAAAGAGACAGACAGCAAATTTAAAATCGGAAACCAAGAGAAAAATGGCCAGAGAAGAGCGCAATGACAGCAACGAGGCGCTAATATAGCTAATGCGCCTCGTTACAATTTATTCCTAAGAGACACACCGCCTCTACGGTCTAGTGGTTCATACCACCGGATGTTGATCGGGAGGTCCAGGTTCGATTGGTTGGTTGGTGGTAGGGCTTCTAAGCCTGCCTGGCTAGCTACCACCGTCTTACCAAAATTTGTCGCCATAATAACAATGTTATAGTTATAATCTTTTGTAATGTAAGATAACCCGTTCCTTAGTTGTTGAGGATTACAGGTGAAGCTCGCTTCCACATTCGGCCTTATCGTCACTTACCATCAGGTGAGATGAAGGCCAAGAGCTTACCTGTCATATGTAAAAAAAAGAAAAAAAAACATGCATTTCCTCAGATGCAGCAAATGTGACGGTGATAACTTTCCATCAGGTGAACTGTCGACCCGTTTGCCTCTTTTCATTTTTTTTTTTTTATTAATGACTAACCACCTGATGGTAAGTAGTAGATACTGGCCCATCAGATGTCAGCAGGTCAAAGTTCGGTGTGTGAAATTCAGCCTCTATTTTGTCCTAGCTCATCAAGAGTGGAGGACTTTTATTTGCTATATTACAAGCCATTCCTCGGAATGGGTCCGTCTAATTAGAAAAGCTTGGGAATGACCACATTACCCAAATAACGGTGATACAGACATATTAAGGCCGATTGGTGCTTAACTTGCTACAGCTGATGCGCAAGATCTCTCTGGCAATGTCAAGGGATGCGACAGTTTAATTAATAATAATAATATCCTCAGACGTTCACACCTATCAACTAGCCCCATTTTAAGCAACTAATGCTGCTTGTGTTACGGACACTAGATGACGGATAAATATATTTAATAGATAAATACATATAAATAACCAGAATATATAGAAATATATATAAACATCCAAGACTGGAGATGCCTGAAAATTCCTCACCCAAACACTTGCTTCCACTGGGGATCGAACCCTGGACCTGAGACCGGCATACAGACCACTCGACCACGGAGGTCGTCAAAAAATTGGCAACAGCTGGAGGAAAAGTAAGTTAAAAAGATAATTAGATAGAGTTATGAATCTTTACTGATTTTTGCTTGAAGTAGCAATATTTTGACTTCTCTAATAAAGTGAGGAATAGACTAGTTGACCCATCCGTCACCATGTAAAAAACATTTCATTTTTGAGGCCTTTATCACAATATATTTTAAATTACTTTTTTGCTATCTGTCAAAAACGCCTTTGGTCATGATGGCATGATGGTCTTTGAATTATCTATGCCGTACGGTCACGATTTTGGTAAAATTCAATACGCACGCGTGACACAGGCTGACATCCGACAGACATGCTTGATTGGTTGCGACTGGCGTTTGACGGATTTTGATCATGCGTAATTGTTTATATGACGCGTTACTTCACTTATTTCACGAACATGGTGGATAGCGTTCTTGGCAGATTAAAAAAATAGTAAAAATAAAACATCTTTAAATTGAATTTCTACAGTAATCGCTTATTTATATTGATTGAACTTGGTATTTTTTGAACCCTTGTACGAAATACCATGTGAATTAAACATTACTTTCATTACTTTTGACATGAGTCAACTAGCCTATTGGACAGAATGTTTTATTCTGTCGATAAATGTAAGGTTATGTAAGTGTTTGACAGAATGGGAATGACGCTCTATTCTGATGTCTATTTCACCATAGTAAGGATATAGAGGTATAAACCAATGTAAATATAAAAAGTAACGATTTCCTAGTTGTGTCGGATGTCAAAGTGAAAGGTGTAGCTAGATCACTGAGTTTGAATAAAACCTAAGTCCAGTTTACTCGTCAGGTTACATGGGCATATGCTACCTTTTATCCCGATATTCCCATGGGAACTGGTGCCACGCGGGTCAATGTTAAAAATTTTAAATAACGTCTCCCAGAAAAATTAAGGACAAATTTACGCTAATGTGAACTTTGCTTCTAATAATAGAGAAGGAGTAAATTCTCAATTCCACCAATTGAGGCTACTGTTCCAATTTGAAAAAATCATTCAGTGTTGAATAGCCTATTTATTGAGGAAGGCTACATACCATCACACCAAAATGAAATGAAAATCAAATCAAAAATAATTTTATTTCATAGGCCAAGTTCGGCACTTAAAATCGTCAACATTTTACAATATTATGCATTTTACAAATAAATAGTTATTATTATAAATTATTTTAAAATTACAGTATTAAATTATACCATTGTATTAAACTTAATTAGCGCGAGCGCTTGTAACAAGTACATCCACAGGACAGTACAGGTACTTCGTTGATTGTGGTTGTAATCGATACACCATCTTACCATCACCATCTTAATGTAACTATTCTACGCGGACAAAGTCACGGTCAAAAGCTAGTATACTCAATAAAAGAAAAATACGTGTTAATTAGTTAAGCAATCAATAACTGTAATACGAGTTGTTATACATGTTTACTATTCTATTATATACATCTGTGTTATTCATAAAAAATATTAAAGGCTTAATAAACCTATTTTAATTAAAAATATGTCACTATGATTCTAATTTAGATTTGTGTTTGAAAGAAGAAAACAAAACACTCTGTAACTAAAATAGGTTTATTAACACTTTATTATTATTATGAATAACACGGCTAGTACCTAACGAACACTAAACAATTTATTCACAAGTCATAAATCAATTTAACAATGCAATAACACAATAAAGACAACATTGCTTTGAAATTTTCTCCTTCAGTGTTCAGAGCGTGCTCCGACAACAATAGCAAAACCCGCTCTGAATATGCTAATACACATAACTTTCAATATTTTAACAAAAACATAAATTTGTAGTTTAACAAACTTGTTAGAGAACTAACACCGACATAACTCAAATAAATGCGAGGCTTTTGTGGCGAGTTGGGAAATATGACACGAGTAGAGAAGACTTCTATAGGTGTAGAGGTTCATGTCTACATCTGACATGTATGAGGGTTCTACTTCTAGTCTGTTGTCATGTCCCGGGAAACAATAAGGCAAGTACATACATACATATAATCACGACTATTATCCCTTAGGGGTTAGGCAAAAGCAGTCCACGCAGCAGCAATAAGGCAAGTGATGCGATATTTTCTCATTTACACTACTTTGTATGGTGGCTCAAAAGTCTGAAAGATGTGGGTTTACACAGGGGGGGGGGGGGGGTCATTTGCATACAATTATCTCTGTTAAATAAGGTCCTAACTTAATTTCCTAAAAACTCTTATAACCACTTTTGTGTTGTCTTTATATTACATGTATCGAATTTTTTTATTTGAACCCAAATAAAAACAAATCTTGAGTAAAGAAATGTATATATAATGTGTTTTATTATGTATTGTGTGACTATCAGGTGAACTATATCTCCGCTTTCCCCTTCAGGGATAGAGGCGTCATGATAAATTACGTTTTTGTGTGTGATGCAAATGACCCATTTTGTCTGATCCATGACTTACGGGTCACTGTATAACATAATATAACATATCATCACGCTTCTTTCCCCGAAGGGGTAGGCAAGAGTGTTAAACACCCACATTTCGCCAGATATGCTAGGTCCCCATGTAACAGGTGGCAAGTTGCGATGCACCGGGCACAATGTGAGGCAAGCGATATTCACAATGTACATAAGTTTTATTCATTCTCAGCGGTACAGGCGGTGGGATCGAACCCGCGTTTCCCGCGGGCTCGAACGAGTAATGCCCCTATATATCCGTTTGTTTTTCCAAGTCCTGTAGTAATAGCGCGGCCAAGCGTGCTATTTCTCAAGTCAAAGTAAACAGCTGTCTCAGCGAGCAAATCTTACATTTGACCGAGTTGTAACTCTAGGTGTTGACTTAGATAACACCGATGTCTGCTGTCGGAAGGAATGAGCCAAGAACCTTGTTTTTGTGTCTTTATTCTATTGCACTTACATCAACGCTGGAATCTTTACAGAAGGTCAAGCTGCTGAGCGTTTTTTTCTTGACAAAGAGGAGCCGATTTACTAATCGTACCTACTACTGGCTGGACGACAGGCGTGTGTAGGAGTCACCAGAAACGCCGGCACTACCCACTAAAACTCCCCGATATACCCATACCAAGCAATCCAAATAAAGACTTGGTTTATACCCATACAAACATTTAAACGACGCGGGTTCTGCCGATGCAATTTTTCGCACCGTTCCCAGGGTTTTTCAAGTTATTTAAACACTGAGTCCGGGTTTGCGCCAATGCACAATAGGGAGTTGCCCGAGCATATATGGAAAAACCCCAGACGTGGCAGCCGGTGGGGTGCTTACATGGAAGGCAGTTACGAAAACTGCCGCCCTACCTGAAGAATTTACGATGGAAACAATGAAAGCATGGAATACATGTCTTTAATGTTGCACTAGGCAATAAGCGATTTAGATCCCTTGTACGATTTGTCCCAAACCGAAAGAATAATATGGACATGCTATGATGGTTGTCCAACGGTTTGTTATCTCAGGTTCATTTGTGGTTTAAAAAAAACTAATAGAAATACAGTTAAACTGTTAATCTGTTACTTCCGTCATAACTAGTCATAAGAATAGCTTAACGTGTATAATATTTTTTCCTCCAAATGATAATGAATTGTAAAATTACATAAAAACATTTTTGCTAAAGGAATTTTATTTGGCGTCACAAAAAAAGATGGATTATCTGGTACTGCAATTAATGTTTGAGGAAAATATTTGCTCAAGTTCGAACGTCATCTCCGATAAGAATAAGAAACATGTGACGTACGTAGTCTGTGACCATATTTTCTTTGAGATAAAAATAATTGTGAAACACTTTTTTATATACCTTTGAGTCTAGGCAAACGGGTAGATGGTTCACCTTCTGGAAAACGATCACGGTCGCAAATGTGTTGCTTCTTTTTAAAAATAAGTACGCTCTTTTCTCGAACGATTGAAGTTCGTATCGGTCCGGAAATACTGCTGGTGACAATTGATTCCACAGTTCGGATGTGAGCGGCACAAAATGACGCGAAAAACGCAGGGTCGTGTACAGCCAACCATCCAGACTATGGGGATGAGTCTGGATAGAGGTAATGATGCGGCAGACGAACTAGCACGAAGGGGCTCGGCGATGACACCCATGGGTCCGGAACCGATCATACCCATTCCCATGAGTTGGTTTAAAGGTAGAATCCAACAACACACGACATTCTTACACAATGAATACTGGAGCAACCCGGATGACTGCAGGCAGGCCAGACTTGCACTGCCACGAGTTGAGCCACGCCTATCCAGGGAATTAATGCGGCTGGATAAATGTAGGCTGCGCCTTGTAACAGGCGCAATCACAGGACACAGTCTTTTTAACAAACATCTTTTCAACATAGGTGTCACAGACAGCCCGCTATGCAGGGCGTGCATGGCGACAGAAGAAACAGCTTCCCACGTCATGGTGGAGTGTGACGGGGTAGCAGAATGCCGGGCTAAGTACCTGGGCTCACCGGGTACCCTCCGGGAGGCCATCAGCGACGTGAAGGCGCTGGGTGACTTCCTGGCGGAGCTTGGATGGCTGGAGTGATCCAGAATTCACCCTCCGACGCAAAACAGGCGCAAACTGGACGTCGAGTTGCGGAAACCGCCCGTATTGATAAGAAGAAGAAGAAGAAGAAGAGTCTGAACAATTCCTCTGACACAGCGGTAGAATATGCAGAGCGATGCTACATCTCTTCGCAGAGCCGAGGTGTCAAGACTATTACTACAAAGTATGAAACAAAATCACTGCTCGCTGTCTATACACTCATTTCTCATTGCAAAAGGATTTGGCTGTTGTTTTATGACCGGCCGCCTGCCTGACGTCAACCCTCCTTGGGAATGCTGTTGTTGGTAGTTTACCCACCACCATTGGGTGACCTCAAGGCGACAGATGGATTTGCACCAAGGTCGAGGGGCTCTTGCTCGCTGTCTATACATCATAGAAATATTTTACCTAGATGACTCAAATGCATGTACTGCTGTAACGAGGCGCCATAGCTATATTAATCATCTCTTTGCTGGTACTGCGCTCTTTGTTTCCTGGCCAATTTCTTTGGTTTTTGTTTTGAATTTTACTGTATGTCTCTTATTAGTTGTTTTTGTTCTCGAAATTCTTACTCGTTGACTCACAGTCAATAATTTTAAATATTAAACTATTGTCTTATTTATATTGTCTTAACAAAGTTATTGAGTTAAGAAAAGTACAGTACATACAGTATAAGTTTATTTAAGGCACTATTGTGTGCCTTAATATACCAATAAATAAGATATAAGTCACGCGATCTCGTCATTCTTATTTACTGCCTCCCCGTCACACTGCGCGTGTCCGAAAACCTCGACAAAACGTCGGGGTTGGCCGCTGGCTGCGCGTCCGAATGGCTGCAAAAACTAAAAAAAAATGCCTCGTTGTGTGATAACTGGTGGAGAGGCATCGGCGGCATCGGCAATTTTCAATGAGTTTGGATCTTCCGCTCAAAATGGCTGTGACGTCACAGTAGAGGTTCAAAAGTTCACACGCTTGGTTTCAATACGTATCGTTATACTTGCATTATTTATGTAAATGTATCTCTGTGGTCCCTATGTGTGCTTACCTTTAAATCTATGCAACGGATGTTGATACGGTTTTTTATAGGATGATTCAAGAGAAAGTTCATATAAATAATAAATGTGTTTGAAAGTAGCGCCAGTGACAGAAAAGATTTGGAGCAATAGGTTAGTTAACGTGGTATGGACATGTGATGACGAGGGATGAATGTCACATTACAAGAAGGATACTGAGTATGGATGTAGACGGACCTAGAGTGAGAGGAAGACCAAAGAAGCGACGGATTGAATGCCTGAAGAATGATATGAGATTAAAAGAAGTGGACGCTGAGCTGACGAGTGACAGAATAGAATACAAGAAGAAGACATGTTGTCCCGACCCCACCTAGAGTGGGAAAAGAGCAAAAAGAAGAAGATGCGTAATATAAACGCCGATGCGAGGCCGGAGCAAATCGCTAATATTTAATTAAAACCCTTTAAAACCCAACGAGAAAACTCTTGAAAATCTAACTCCTTGAAAATATAAGCAAAAATTACAACAATAAACGACATCATAAAGAAAATTATATCCGTGGATCCCTCGAGCAATCCTTCAAACGATCACGCACAGAAATATACAATGTCAGAATGATTCATGAATATTTTTGTGGTTTAAATTTGAGCCCTCAAGGCATTGCCAGGCACGGCGCCGGAGTTCCAATTGTTTGTTAAATAAATCTAAGTAACTTCTTTCTGAATAGTTTGAATACGTTCCTTGGCGGTTGGCGGAGGTTGCTTTCGTTATTCTTTCTACTTTATGTCTACATTATTTATGATTTTAATAGCTTTTTACTACAAAATAGTTTGCTAGCACATCATTAGAATAAAAAGAACGCGATATTAATAAGGCTTCTTTTCTCCTTTATTGTGTTATAGTTAAGGAAAAGTGAGAATATGCATGTATAAAAAGAAATATATAAATATGTATTTAAAGACAGATAGAGAATGTATTTTGATGCCCCTGCCTGTCAATCTCAAAATGAGTCTGTAGTAGTGACAGATTGGGAGTAGTGGCCTTGACTTAAGTCGATTATAAGTATAGGCGACGCAAAATGTAAATATAATATTTTATAATTTTATTATTTAAATGGAAAAATTTGAAATAAGGTTTCACGCTGGGTTTCACAGATTACAATCTCCGCGGGCGCGCACCGACCCGCGTGCAGGGAGGTTACGATCAGTGCCGTGAAAATTTCAGCAATCGGCTTTTGTATTAGGTCCTTACCTATGAAATTGGTGTTTTGTATGGAGATTTTGAGGAATTCTGCATTTTCCATACTAACATTTTATCAGTTTTCATCACAACGTCAAATCCAAGGATTTGGCATCTATCATAAGACAAGCTTAAGTAATATGTGTAATATCACACTTCATAAAAATTATTTATCGTTTTTAAGTGAATGCAATTAAAATGATGTATTCGGGAAGCACTTAAAAAGAGTTGTCTCCGTGTCCAATTTTAATACAATTAAACTTACAACAAATTATCAAAACAAATCAAAAGAGCTCAAAAATATAGTCTATTTTTAGACGAGGTAATTATTTTTTAGGAATACTCTGAATCTTAATTGTTGCAGACAAAATACTAAGACAATAAAAACACCAATTTCATAGGTAAGGACCCAATATTTTGGATCTTGACATCTTGTCGTCTGAAAAGCCAAGCGCTATCTTTTGCATTTTCTAATATTATGTTTATTTATATCAAAAGTAAACAAGCTGTAAATAGAGTTCTGAGTTTTCATTTATTCGGTACGGCAACAATAAGGAAAGTTACACTGTCACGCTTTTCATACATTTTGACGTTTAAGGCGCGCGCGTGGCCGTCGCCGGCCGACGGTGTAGCTCTGAAACCACCCTAACATTCGTGCCAGAGACCACCGCCGCGCTGTTTGTATCCCTAGGTATTTGTATACTGAGCCACTGAGTCTGAATTAAATGTCAAAGGTGATAACATCTTCCTACCCCTTCGGGATATGTGCAAGATATGTTTGCTTGTTCAAATAACTTCAATTTATTAAAACTAGTTGGGGGTTACCACGCAAGCACTTTCCTCTGCAGTATGCAAATTATATTTAACTAGTTTAACTCAGCTATGCAAATATCCTGAACACAGCAACAGTATCAGCTGACATCCAGACAAATTAAGACATGAACCGTCCAGAATTAATTAAATATTATATAAAGCTAGCGAAATGGTCAAAATCCTCTCATACATATAGGGTATCATCAAATAATGTAACTAACGTAACTAAATGTAACTAACTAATAAAAAAACGATACACTAAAATCCCTATAGATAACATAATGCATGCATAGATCACAAAGAAAAGAAGACAGATTGAAGAGAGATTGAGATTGATTAATTGAGATTGAGATTGAGATTGAGATTGATTGAAGATTGAAGTTGCAAATATGCGCCCCCACGTTTTAAGTGGACCCGGCCCCGCAGGATCGGCATTATTTTGCTCTTTTTAAAAACGTGGGATTTTTAGATTTTTATTCTAATAATAATATTATATTCCTTTTAACTATGCACAGCACCATCTATCGCATACAAACATACACACAATCATGACTATTATCCCCTAAGGATCAGTCAGAAGGTTAATAGATGGCGCTGTGCGTAATATCTCCATAGAAAACCTGGTAGTTGTTGAATTTTCGACGAAAGTGCTCGTAGAAAGTTGAAAGTAGTTGCAAGTTCCATTGTCACCGGGTTCTGAACAATTGAAATAAAATGTAAACCTTTGAAAATTCCGAACGCTCTCCATCCAAAAACAACAATCGCAAAGTACACTAAAAACATTTCGCAATTTCAGAATGTAAGTCACGATTCCGCCATTCCTAGCACTTGTCTCGCTGCTGATAAGGTTGAAGTTCGTACATGTGTTTTAGGAACTGCAGTTATATGCGACAGTGGGAGAATCCACGGAAATATGAAATATGATCTCCTGCCAAGAGCAAAAAGCCCGACAAGACATTTTTTTCAGAAAACGCTGAAAAGGGTTGTCGTATACTTTGTTGCAGTTTTTGAGCAAATACAACTGAAAGGATTTTATTGTCAATGCTTTGCAGTCGCTAGTCCATGAGAGTATTATTTCACAGTTTGTCCAGATTTGCTTCTAAGCATTATTTAACAGTACCTCACAGCCACTAAGGTGGCAATTAAGCCTGCCCCCCATTGGCGCAGCCCTAAACTAGTGCCTAACTTAGATCCAATTCCTGACCATGGCGAAGGTAGCTTTGTTTCCTATATAGAATGCCAAAGCGTTCTACCCCACAGAGCTCCTCCATATATACAGCCTTCTTGAAATACGAGTTTTTTTTTACATATAAGCTAAGACAGGTAAGCTTCCTTCCTTCCTTCCTTCATCTCAACTGATGGTAAGTGACGATAAGGCCGAAGGTTGAAGCGAGCTTCCCCTGTAAATCCTCAACAACTGAGGAACTGGCCATCTTACCTCTGATTGCCGGAATGTTGAAGATAGCCAGTTGCTTATAACATTGTTATTATGGTGACAAATTTAAGTAAGACGGTGGTAGCTAGCCAGGCGGGCTTAGAAGCCCTACCACCAACCAAACCGAGCAAAAAACTTTTTCATGGGGAATCGAACCCGGACCTCCCTATCAACACCCGGTGGTGTGAACCACTAGACCAGACAGGCGATTAAAATGAGAGTCCATGGAAAATTAGTTTTTAGGAATAACTTCGACAGCTTATTCCGCAACTCGAGCGAAGGAAGGAAGTCTGCAGCCTGCAAACATATCGTCACACCTCGCTGAAGGGGTAGGCAGAGGTGTTAAACACCCACATTTCACCAGATATGTTAGTTCCCCATGTTGGCGGTGGCGAGCCTTGTGCCATGCACAATATGAGGCAAGCGAGTCTTATTCAAACTCAGCGGTAGGTACAGACGATGGGATCCAAGCTGCGTTTCCCGCGGCGGCGTCTCGAACGAGTAATGCGCAACTGCCGAGTGTCCCAACTCGGCTACCGCTACCTTTTTTCTAAACCAAATATCTCCATAGCTTGAATACTATTCGTTTTAGATATATTTCTTCTTATTTAAACATAAAACAGGAAATATACATATTCATTTCTGCTTGGAGCTCGGTGGCGTATTGAAAACACAGAACAACAATCAGGAAATCGTTAACAAAAAAAAGGATCTTATTTCGTGCGTAATAAAAGTTAGAATTCCTTGAATATATTCAGTGTTCAGTCTCACATAGTTTTTAGTCCAATCATAATCCAGTGGGCATACCTATATTGATAGAAGCTGAAGTCTACGCCAATTTGAATATAAAGCGGCTAGGATGAGGCTGTGGCTTGATTGAGGCGATTTGTGAGAGTGTTTTTAAATAAGATGATAAAAAATGAAACACGTTAAAATACTCAAATTAATCAATAATTTATTAGTTAATAATATATTATGGTTCCTCAAAATATTTTCAGAATTTATACTAAATTAAATCAGTTCGGTAGTTAGACGTGAAAGCCAGACAGACAGAGTTACTTACGCATTTATAATAAATATGGATTATAATTATAGAATTTATGCTCAAATGCATTTTCATAAAACGGATTTAGAATTAATTTTGTTAGTTCTTTTTTATTAATTGAGTGCGTTGTTGCGAAAAAGAGAAAAATGGCGTTTCTTAAGAACTAGCTAAGATTTTTTTATCACCACTATTCTGTATATTCATAAATTGGGTCCTTACCTATGAAATTGGCGTTTTTTTTCTCGATTAGTATTTTGTCTGTAACTATTAAGATTCAGAGTATTCCTAAAAAATAATTACCTCGTCTAAAAAAAGACTATATTTTTGAGCTCTTTTGATTTGTTTTTATAATTCGTTGTATGTTTTATTGTGTTAAAATTGGACACGAAGACAACTCCTTTTCAGTGCCTTCCGAATACATAATTTTATTTTCATTCACATAGAAAAGATAAATAATTTTTAAGAAGTGTGATATCACACATATAGCTAAAGCTTGTCTAATGATACATGCCAAATATTATTATTTATTATTATTATATTATCTTTCAATTTGTCGTTGTGAAGAAAACTGAATGTTAGTATGGAAAATGCAGAGTTCCCCAAAATCTCCATACAAAACGCCAATTTCATATGTAAGGACCTAATATTATATTTTCACACATCTCAACACGCCAATGCGAGCCTGTTGCCATGCCACCGACACAATGTGAGGCATGCTCTATTTACAATCAACTGTAGGTACTTTAACTATATTCAAACTTAGTGGTACAGTACTAGTGCCTTCTTTTACCAGCTCAGCTTCTATTCTGTTCCACAATAAAAAATCAGTTTCCGCTCCACGCGTGAACTCGCTGCATACGTAGCCACGGGTCGAGGGATAAGCCCATTTTATAGAAGTTGTTCGGAATTAAGTTATCGATATGAAGTTGTAACAGCCTTCGCTTCTGAGTTGAATTTCGATTATTGCATAGTATTCATGTAGTTTATTCCTTTTTATTAGAACTAAGACTACTTTATTCTTATAAGTAACTTATCATGATGATCACGCTTTTATCCCCGAAGGGGTGGGCACAGGTGTTTACCTGTTCCCATGCACCGACAGCGTGGGGCATGCAAGTACAGTTTGTTGTGAATATCTCACGAGAGAACTGTACTTGTACAGTACAGTGGTACAGGCAGCTCAAGAAAGAGTTCGGTAGCGTAATGGCCAGTACGCTTTGGCTATCGATATCGAAAACTAAGCTACCTTCGTAATGGTCAGGATTGGATGGATGACCAAAACTTTGAGATCAACTCCTCCGTGCTTCGGAAGGGAAGTTAGGCCGTTGGTCGTTGGTGGTGAAATTTAGCTAAAGAATGTTGGGGCTAGCTAATCACAGACCTAATGTTATGCCAAATGAAATTATGGATTTCTATAGTGCTGCATGCACACTGCGCTACAGTAGGTATGCATGCAGCGGCTAGCCAGGGAGCTGCGTGGGTTCTGGTGCTGGACTCAAGAGTGTTACAAGTTGGTGAATATGGTGTTGGCGTGTTTTCTTTACTTCGAAGTTCGCAATCAGTACAAGAAATACTGGCAATCCAACAAATGTTGAACAAGAGACTCCTATATTGTTTCTCCTATCAGTACAATTGATTACAATTACCACTTACACATTTCATGAGCATGCAATGAAAATACACAAGAAGTGCTTTTGTTTACATTATAAAATTCTTATAATTTATCATCTGTTTTTTTCTAAATATTCAGTTTAATGATATTTCTTATAAACAGTGCTGCATTAGCAGGTTATGGATAAACCTAGTGGCTCTAAGCGGTTCCTGTAGGAATATCGGGATCAAATATAATATATGTCACCCGGGGATAGCGTAGCTTCCCAATGGTGAAAGAATATTTCAACTCCGTCCATTAGTTTCGGAGTCTATTCAATACAAGCAAACAATCAAACCTTTACTCTTTATAATATTGGGTCCTTACCTATGAAATTTGTGTTTTTTTTCTAACTTAGTATTTTGTCTGTAACTATTAAGATTCAGAGTATTCCTAAAAAATAATTACCTCGTCTAAAAATAGACTATATTTTTGAGCTCTTTTGATTTTTTTTGATAATTTGTTGTAAGTTTAATTGTGGTAAAATTGGACACGGAGACAACTCTTTTTAAGTGCCTCCCGAATATATCATTTTATTTGCATTCACTTAAAAACGATAAATAATTTTTATGAAGTGTGATATAACACATATAACTAAAGCTTGTCTTATGATAGATGCCAAATATTATTATCTTTGGATTTGTCGTTGTGAAGAAAAGTGAAAAAATGTTAGTATGGAAAATGCAGACTTCCCCAAAATCTCCATGCAAAACACCAATTTCATAGGTAAGGACCTAATATTAGTATAGATAATAATATGCCTTTTGACAGTTAAGCACATGAATATTATGCAACATGGGTGTTATGCCTATTTGATGACTATGCCAGTTGATGTATGACAAACGATTTTATAACAATCGATGTCATGCTAAAAGTGCCGCCCACTCCTTACACACATTTCCGCTTCATCTACTCTCATTACTTTCTATTACACGTCCTCAGAGAAATAAATAACTTGCGATCTCACTTGCGTTTAATAAGCCACACAATTTTTTTTTTAGATATGACAGGTAAGCTCTTGACCTTCATCTCACCTGATGGTAAGTGACGATAAGGCCGAAGGTGGAAGCGAGCTTCACCTGTAATCCTCAACAACTGAGGAACTGGCTATCGTACCTCTGATTGCCGGAACACAACAATGCTTAAAACAAACAATTATGTGTGAACTTCTTGAAAACACTCTTTCCTCATATAATGACGACCTCCGTGGTCGAGTGGTCTGTATGCCGGTCTCAAGGCGTCGCCATCCCGAGAGGTTCTGGGTTCGATCCCCAGTGGGGGCAAATGTTTGGGTGATGAATTTTCAGCCATTTGTTCTCCAGTCTTGGATGTTTATGTATATTTTAATATAGGTATTCCGGATATTTATATGTATTTATCTATTTAATATATTTATTCGTCATCTAGTGTCCGTAACACAAGCAGCATTAGTAGCTTAAAATGGGACTAGTTGATAGGTTTGATGTCTGAGGATATTATTACGAGTATTATAATTAAAAAACTAACACAGAAAGCAGACTCTTCTAAAGTAATTCGAAGCTTTCATTCCGCACACACTAGGCTAGACATCTGTCAGCTCTCAGCCGGATACAGATACGCTTAAACCCCCATTCTCAAGATAGTAGCGACATCCAATATTTTCTCAGGCTACGTCAGACGATTGATTGATGAAACGGTTAGCACTCTACAACCTTCGCGGAGACCTAATGGCTATTTATTTAGCGATTTTATAGCTATGTCTGAACCTCTTACTGATTTTCACAGTATATTTTTTATTTTTGTTAAGGTCCTAAGGTGTCTGGGAGCCGCAACGTGGGAAGGCCCCCAACGAGGTGAACCGACGATTTGGTGAAAGCCGCTGGATGAGGCCTGCGCAGGACCGCGAGTTGTGGAGATCATTGGGGGGGGGGCCCTATGACCAGCAGTGGACGACTTTTGCCTGAAATGATGATGAAGGTGTCTGAAGAAAAAATATATAGATAATGATAATATAGCTAACACTAGATAATTACTTATCAGTAACACGTGATTAAAATTACCTTTGTTCCAAACAAACAATTGACTTTACCAGGATTTTGAAATTCTGTTTTAAAAGTCCTTTGGGCTATCGTAGTATCTAGTAAACAACTTCACCAGAATAAGGATTCAAAACTGCGAGTAAAATTGACAAATCTTAAAAGTAGAGGTGGTCCACCCACCAATCTATCTTGTAAACTTAATTAACCTCGTATTAAGCAATAACGGATCACTCTTTATCCTAAGCGCGACCTCAAATTAATCAAAATTCGTTGAAAATTTCGTAGAAAAATATGGACAGAGGTCAAACATTTCCATTTTGATAAAAAACAAATCCACTTACATAAATTGTAAATACCAACACATATATATCTCCAGGCCGATAAGTCACAGTGGTACTCGTAACAGTGATAAATCACAATTTGGCGGAGCAGTCGATCTGATAAATACTTGGAACCGTTCCAAAAGTAAACACGATTCGCGGAAGTGTTATCGGTGTTGTCCTTATTGTTTTTATGGGGTTTTAAGTGGACATCTCTCTGATTGGGATTTCATGCGATAAGCTACCTTATTTTGTATTACATAAGCGTTGCTTCGTAAGAGGAGAATTGTGTCAAAGTTTGCGTGTCGAATTAGACATGTTACACAAAATTGGATACTATTTACTAATATTATAGTAGGGGTTTGTGAAAATAGACTTAAAGACAATAAACATACATTCTAGTTCAACGATTAGCATAGGTAAATAGGTAAGTTTTGTGGAAAAAGGAATTGTAATGTGAAATTCAAGTTGGTTAATAACAACTTGAATAAGGTTTTCTTTTAGTTACACTTCACAGAGAGAATATTGAGTTAACCTTCCAATGTTACTGAACCTTCTGTTGATTTTCCTTAACAGATATTTTTTTTCATTTTAAGGGTTCGTCTCTAGAGGTTTGCGTTGTTAGAAGGAGACAGATTTATTTTGTCACCTCCCACGCGTAGACAATTTGTATTATAGCACTCGAGGAAAATCTTAAGGTGTTACTTAATCTAAAGTAGAAATAGTATTAGGGCTCGTTTAAGACAACGCGGGGCGTCGAGCTGTGAGTGAACTCAAACAAACGCTTAAATAGGGTTAATAAATTGTTATTTAGTTTTAATATAGCGCAGCGTAGTCGTATTCCCAAGGGAAAAATTTTGGTAACCACGCAAGACCAGCGTCGGATGTCTGCGACAACTGACACATGCTGAGTGGCTCGCCATTTCGTGTCACAATTTTCTTAGGTACAAGTATTAAGCTTAGTACTAAGGTTGATTCTGTGTCTCTAATAAATTATTTTCTTTCTTTCTTCTTTCTTGTAAAAACTTCTCCTTGAACGCTCCAAGCATCGCCGTATGATTGTTTTCGTGGGCGGCCCGCGCCGCAACGCCCCGCGAGTTTAAACGAGCCCTTAGTTTAATGCTAAATAGTTTTCTAACCGTTCAAGGATAGTTCATCTTCATCTTCAATCTGTAATAAATTAAAACTTTTATGTTTCACTGCTTCGTACAAAATATATATTTTAGCCACAGAAATACATTTACGTAGATGATGTAAATGCATGTCCAGCGCGTGTCCGAAAACCCAAACCACGACCAAACGTCGTGGTTTGGGTCAGTATTCGGCGACGGGAGCTCTTGGTGTTGCCGTATTTAGCTCCTTAATAGTACAGTCACGTGCAAAAATATGTGTACACTATTGACAGTTACTGACATTCAATAGAAGGGAATAAAGACTGTCACCTGTCTAATGTGTATACACATTCTTTGCACGTGATGGTAGTAGCAAATGCGACATGGATTCCATAATTTTAAAGAGAGAGACAGAGTTTCTTTCAAACTCTTTTAACTTAACCAATTAAATAACTTTGCCATGGCTTAAAAGCTTCTAAGAAATAGAATATATTCGTTGTGCCTCAAGAAATATTTCCTTGAAAATTTTGCACATTTGCGAAGTGCATTTGTGCCATTCAGAGCTTGCTTTGTCTCTGCCATAAATAAGAATAACGTTTGAAATCCTAAGTATAATATATATATATATATATAAAAGCTGGTAAATTTATTTTCTTTTGGACACAGAATTTACAAAGAGGAAATTTTTGCTTTTATTTAATGTGATCTCGAACTCCTCCATGCTGCGGAAGGCGTTGGTTCTGCTTGCTATTATAACCGTTTCTACCCACCAACCCGCACTGGGCCAGCGTGGTGGTGTTACGGCCCATACTCCTCATTTGTTTCTCCATGAGGAAAACCTGTCTAATTCTACAGTCACAAACTCACTTTTTACTTGTGATACATGAAATTAAAATTAATTTTTTTTAAAGTGAAATATAAATGAACTTTTTTGTAAGATGAGTTTGTTTCTTGGGTCGAATAATTTATATGTATTTCATGAGAAAACATTTACTTTATACATATAAGTCGACAAAAACCCTACACAAGATTTTTTTTTCTCAGACCCAACGAGAATAACGGCCACAACAGCTACCTGCTTAGATAACATATTCTGTGAAAATGTTAACTTTTTAAATAAGTCTATAATTAATCGGTTAAAATCGGACCATACTGGGCAGTTAGTGAGTTTTGAACACCATTATGTTACAAAAAAATAATTATTAATATTAATTATTAATTGTAGGTTACTAAAAGTCGCACAAAAAAATTTCAATGTAACATTACCCAAAAAATTATAAATTTACCATTTGGTGAGGATAAAAATATCTGTACGGAAATCTTTTTGAATTAATAAAAGATGAATTCGACTCCGTTTTCACTGAGAAAACAGTAACAATAGATCAATTTAAAAGTAAATTCAGTGATTGGGCCACACCCGGCATTTATAAAAGTAGAAATAAACTTTATGACTTATATGATCTTAAATCAAACACTAATGATCCGAAATGCATTGAGTATGTTAAAAATTATTCCAAAATATTTAAGAAGGTCTGTAATACTGCAAAATGTATTTTCTTGAGGAATAAAATTAATAATTCTAAAAGTAAAATAATAGCAACTTGGAATATAATTAATAAAGAGACTTGTAAACATAAATCAGAAGATAAAAAGTTTTGTTTAAAATTCAATGATTGTATTGCTACCACAAATAAAGATGTAGCCGACGTGTTTGAATCTTTCTATTCTAATATAGCAGTCACAACTACAAAACTCTTAAATTCTAGAACTGATCATGTTAAATCATCACTTGAGTCAAGTATTAAAATATGTGAAAATACTTTTAAATTTAATAACGTAACTCCACTTGATATTTTAAAAAACCTTTAAAGAACTTAATATAAAAAAAACAAAAGATCTATGGGATATATCAACAGACCTTCTAAAAATCTTCTTCTGTAGGTGCCTCTCCGACTAGCGAAGGTTGGCAGTCACGTCCGCAAATTTGTCCCTATCTCTAGCAAGGCGAAATAGCTCGGCAACACTGTTGATGCCCGTCCACTCTCTGATGTTGCGTAGCCATGATTTTTTCCTTCGCCCGATGCCTCTCTTTCCAGCTATTTTCCCCATTATTATCGTCTGCAGCAATTCATATCTATCGTGTCTTAAGACATGACCCAGATATGCAACTTTTCTACGTTTGATGGTTGTCAATAGTACGGTTTCACGATTAACTCTTCGAAGTATATCAGCATTGGACACCTTTTGAGTCCAGTTGACCCCTAGCATACGCCGGTATGTCCACATCTCAAATGCGTCTATGCGCCTGCAGAGATCCTCCAGTAAAGTCCAGGATTCACATCCGTACAGGATCACCGGCCATACGTAGCACTGCAGTAGTCGCATTTTCAGAGCAAGACTAAGGTTACGATTGCACAAGATTTTTCTCATGTTGTTGAATGAGCTCCTGGCAATTTCTATGCGAGTCTTGATTTCCTGCTCACTGGACCATTGCTCATTTAGCCACATACCCAAATACTTGTATTTTTGTACTCTTTCAATGGATTTGTTAGCTACTTTCAAAGTGGGAGACAGACCCTGGGACTTCGACACTACCATGAATTTAGTCTTGGCGGCATTCATGTTCAGTCCCGCCCTCTGACTGTATTCGTTGACCCGATCCACTATTATCTGAAGTTGAGCCGCGTCTGCCGCTATCAGTACTGTGTCATCGGCGTATCTTAAGTTGTTAATGATGCGTCCATTGACTTTGACTCCGCAATCGAGGTCCGTCAGTGCCTCCGATATCACTGCTTCTGAGTAGAGGTTAAACAATGTCGGGGAGAGCACACAACCCTGTCGGACACCTCTCTTAATCTCCACTTCCTTAGTTTCTTCACCTTCCACACGCACCGTTGCATTCTGGTTCCAATACAGATTCCGAATAACTCTGATATCTTTGTCATCCAGGCCAATGTCATCCAGAAGCCGAACGAGCCGTTCATGGCGCACACGGTCAAAAGCCTTTTCGTAGTCGATGAAGCAGAGATAAACGTCCTGCTTCATGTCTAGGCATTTTTGTACCAGAACCTGAATTGCAAATAAGGCTTCTCTTGTTCCCACTCCGGATCGAAAACCAAATAGGCAGTCTCCTAATTGTTCATCACATTTTGCTCTAATTCGCTCGTGAATGATATTAAGGAACAATTTGAGAACCTGGCTCATGAGGCTTATTGTTCGGAAATCCTCACATTTGGTCGCGTTTCTTTTTTTCGGAATTGTCACGAAGCAGGACTTATACCAGTCTTGGGGCATTTGTCCGGTGTCATAAATGATGTTAAAAAGTTTGACGATCGCATCTATATTATTATCGTGGATAAGCTGTAGAACCTCTATGTGAATCTCATCCGGACCTGCAGACTTTCCCGATTTAGCTCTGCGAAGCGCTTTAATGACCTCACTTCTAAGAATTGGATAACCTCCATGAGAATCCACCACAGATCCCAAAGGATCGCGAGAGTCGTCCGCAAACATTGTTCGCACGTAGCATTCCCATATATTCTTCTTTTCCTCCACATTAGTTATTGGAACATTATTTTCGTCTGTCATCTGGTGGCGTTGCGATCCCCGCCCTACCATAGCCCTGATTTCCTTATGCAGGTTAAAAGCATCGTGTTTAGCATGAAGCGCCTCCATGTGTTCACATTTTCGAGTATGCCATGCATTTCGTGCGTATCTAACCTCTCTTCTCACTTGCCGATTTAAAGCCTTGTAAGAGTCACTATCTGTGTGTTTATAAGACCGACGCTCCTCCATCAACTGGAATATTTTGCCGTTCATCCACTCGTGCTTCGGAACATACTTATCAGGCTTGAGATGTTTACTGTTGATTTCTTGCACCTTAGACTTAAGTTAACTTAAGTTCTAAAAATAATGATAAATAAAATATCACCTCATTTTAAATTATAGAAGCCTATAACACAATAAATTTTAAATTATAAATTACGTTTTTGCTTATGTCAAAAACGCCTTCGGCACTGATGGTGTATGAATTATCTGTGCCGTAGCGTCACGATTATTGTAAACAATTCAATACGCATGCGTGACATAGCTGGCAGTTATGCTTGATTTGTTGCGTGCATTGTCAGCAACAAAAAGGTCAGCCGAAAAGTCATTTGGGCAGCAAACAAATATTTTGGCAATCTATTTATTTGGGCAGCAAAATTATTATTACTAGCCACTTGTTACTACTCTGCCACGATTTTTCATCTGACCAAACCCAATTTTTGTACGGCTAAATGTGGTCTTAAGGAACACAGTGCTCCTTGGACTCTGCATACGCCTTCGAGGATTACTGGCGTGATTTTATGTATGTATGAATGTGCATACCATACAAAAATTGGGTTTGGTGAGATGAAAAATCGTGAAAGGTAGTAACAAGTGGCTAGCTCATCGCCTACACAATCACAGACCCAGTACCTAATACGTCCTAGTACATTTATGTATGTATGTATGTAATATTATTATTTGATCAGGAGAATAATTAATTGGGCAGCAAGATAATTATTTGGGCAGCAAAATAATTAGTTAATAATGGGTAAAATAATTAATAATTAGTGGGCTTCAATACATATGGTCCCGACAATGTATCTAGGAAAAGGGTCAATGAAGGATCAAGGATCAATTCGTACGGAATGTATTCTAATGGATATTATGTTAAGGTTATTTTATATGGCACTTAAAATATTTGGGTCATCAAAACCCATATTAAACAATTTGACAAAAGAAAACATGTGAGTTTCTGCCCAATCAGTTCTTTGCTCATCAACTTAGAAATATTTGCTGCCCATAAATTCCTGACCAATTAGTTATTTTAATATTTTGCTAACCGTTTAAATAACACCCTACTGAAAAGTCTGAAAAGATCCCAAATGATGTGGGTCAATGTAAGCTCCGGAGTACAAAATAAGCCGAGGTCTACAAAACAGTAGTTATTAAAGTTATGACACGGGTTACTGGTAATAAGCGAGGAGAGGCTGACCCTGGCTTATCCCAAATGAGTTGTGGAGTTGAGGACTAAGTCCATTTGCTCCAGTGACAGATTTGGAGAACTGAAGGGTGTCAGGGAAATCTTATATTAAACCTTTTGCTTTGAGATTTGTGTTACTACTATGAGTGATAGCAAAAGTTCTCGACAGCCGTAAACGTCTTTTCTCCATACATTAACGTCAGTTATATTATCTACTAGCTGTTGCCAGCGTCTTCGGCCGCGGTTACTGGAGTTTTAACTATCCCACGGGATCATTTTAATTTTCCGGAATGCAAAGTATCTAAGCTGGTGATAGGGGTATCACCATGCAAAATTTAATTGAAATCGGTCCTGCCATTTCGGGCATTAGCCCGTACAAACAGACAAACAGGCAGAGAAACAAAAACTAAAAAAACGGCATTTTCTCTTTTTACATCTCAAGACTTGATTAAAAGCATAATATTGTTTGCGAATACCGGCGTTCGCATTGGGGGCCAAGAGGTTAATAAAGCAGATGAGTTTGATTGGTTAAACGCGCTGATCTCGGAAACTACCTAGTCCTATTTGACAATTTCTTTAAATGACAGATAGCCAATTTATTGAGAAAAATAAAAAGATATAAATATAGGCTATAATATAACATCCCACTAAGTTCCACTATTCCACGCGGACAAAATCGCGGGCAAAGCTATTTATAACAGAAGAGTAAGATTTGCTTAATAAATGTTGAGAGGATAGATCGTCTACAAAATAATAACAATAGCACAATATTAGTGTTTTAGTCCACCAATTGTAGGGTTTTTGTGATGGGCATTGAAGCTTAATAAATGTCAGACGCCACAGAGCTTCTCCTATATTTAGCTATACAAAAATAAATTATATAGTATTTTATTTGTTAGTGTTAAAATAAACTTGAACAAAGTAAAGGCTATTACTTTTTAACTCCACGTTAATTTTGTTGGCAAGTATTCTTGTAACTTAGTTTTCAAGTTGCCAGCATAAGATAACTTGGAACAGTGCTGCAGTGTTGCAACTAGCATTGTTTGCGAGCGCTAACTTAAATTAGCCCGCGGTGTGTTCTCGCGTCGTCACCGTCGCAGGCTAAGTCGAACATGTATGTAGGGATTAGTTCGACAACAAGCTATAAAGAACTGAATAACTTTATGTTTCATCTACTAATAGAATAATGTCAAATTGGTATAATTGTGTAGATAATAACTGTTGAGGATGGAGAATTGAGAGTAAATAAGACCACGCACTGATGTAACACGTATAATGTTTAATAGCACACTGACAGTAAAAAAGTACAATTGTTTCTATCAAAAAGTCTGACATTCTCAATATAAATAATTCCAAAATATGACGTACTGGGAATTTGGAGTTAAGGTCCGAAAAGGTTGGTGCTGGTCGCCAACAATAACGTTCAAGAGTAGACTCGTCTATCTTTATTTCCTTCTCTTACAGATTTAAATGTTAGTTAAAATGTAAGCTGAGGAATGTTGCACAGAAAATTCTTTGTGTTTGTGAGGCACAATGTCCTCAGCCTATAAACGTCCCACTGCTGGGCACAGACCTTCCTCGTGGAGAAACACATGAGGAGTATGGGCCGTAACACGACCACGCTGGCCCAATGCGGGTTGGTGGGTAGAAACAGAGCCCACGGCTTGACGTGCCTTCCTAAGCACGGAGGAGCTCGAGATCACAAAGTTTTAATCACCCATCCACGGGATGACCATGGCGAAGGTAGTTTTGTTTTCAATCGAAAGCAAAAGCGTACTAACCACTACGCGACCGAGAGCCGCCACTGTATGAGAATGGAATTTTTATTTTGGTTCAAAAAAAAACGTACATTTCAACAGCCTTGGCAAAGCGTTCGACGAGACGGGAAATAATACTTGTCATTTGCGTATAGCCCACTCCCCGTGTAGAAGGTTGTGCCCAGCAGTGGGGCGTAGTAGTACCCACGTTCTCACAAAAGAGCAAAAGACAAGTTTTAAGGCAGTGTCTACTCCTGCTACACATGCTGAATATAGTGACATTAATTGTAATTCATCGAATGTATTTCTCCTCTTTTAATCGAGACTATGATGAAAAATATTGGGTCCTTACCTATGAAATTGGTGTTTTTATTCTGTCTTAGCAATTTGCCCGTAACTATTAAGTTTCAGAACATTCTTATAAAATAATTGCCTCTTCTAAAAATAGACCGAATATTTGAGATCGTATTATTTAATTTAATAATTTTTTGTAAGTTTGATTGTGTTAAAATTAGACACAAAGACAATTATTTTTAACTGCCTCCCGAATACATCATTTGATTTGCATTAAAATAAAAACGACGAATAATTTTTATCAAGCGTGTTCACACACATATTGCTAAAGCTTGTCTAATGATACATGCCAAATATTATTATCTCTGGATTTGTCGTTGTGAAGAAAACTGATAAAATGTTAGTATGTAAAATGCAGACATCCCCAAAATCTTCATACAAAACACCAATTTCATAGGTAAGGACCTAATATTATGGTCCCGAAAGTAACTCTGTTTGTCTGTCAGTCTCGCTTTTGTCAAAGCTACTGAACAGATTTAATCAAAACTTGGTATACAGATAGCTTAGAGCCTAAGAAAGAATATAGGCTACTTTTATCCTGATTTTCTCATGGGAACGGGTACCGCGCGTGTGAAACCGCGGGAAGCCACTAGTACAAAATAAACGAGAGCGTTGTACGTACTTTAGCTGATTTTGCATCCAATTTGCGAGAGTATCTATGCAAAAATAAAAGGAATGAAATTTCAGCTGAATTAGTTATATCGATGTACAAAATTCTTAAAGTTGGCAATTTCTCCAAACACGTTTCCCTTATATTTCTCTCAAAGACAACAGTTAATCAAAGTTGCAAGCGAAGCGAAAAGATTTTAAAAATCTAAACTCAAAGGCTTCTTTTGTAGAGGAACTTGGGATGTATCCAAGTAGGGATTTGGGAAAGGATTCTGGAAAGTCCTCCCTCGGGATTCTAGAAAGTTCTGGCTTCAATTGCGGCATGGTTTGGAATTTCATAAAAGCATTGCACAAATAAAAGTATTAGGCAATAGTTAACAATAACTGCATTTATATATTTCCTCTACATTGACAACCTCTACGGACTGCCCAAAATTCAAATTATTAAAATAAATAAATAGTAAATAAAGTAAATTAACATAAAATGGTTTTTCAATAAATATTTTATGTTAAGGCTTAAGAGGCAAACGAGCAGACGGAGCAAAATAGTTTAAAAAACTAAAAAACACGCTTTCAGCACGCACTAAAAATTACAAAAAGAAAGCGTGGAGCGTTTTGTCCCAAAAAGTTAGTTTTTTAAACTATTTTTTATATCAGAGTGTGCGTCACTGAACTCCTCCTAAAAGGCTGGACCGATTTTGATGAAATTTTGTATGTAGAATAGTGAACACACAAAAATCATCATCCTTTTCTGCGTCCGATTTCTAATCCACTTCCTTATCCGCATCTTCATCCGCATCCTCCCTAAAAAATATCCCCATCATTATCCACATCCCCAAAATTTGTGACTGACAATTCCTCTTTCTCCTTCTCTTGCTCCTTCCTCAAAATTCCTAGTTTTATCCGTACGTCACAGCTATCTCGGCGACCTCTCGGTGAACTTCGCTAGTAATTTGGTCATAACTTCGTCAATTTTGTGCAATTATTTTGCAATGTGTGTTGAGGATTTCGTATCTCTATAAATCTGCATTCACTGTTAAAAAGTAACGGATCCTCATTGTGAGTGAGTATGGCCGGTCTGGTAGTGTCGGAGACCTTATTTTGGAACTTTTTTGGACAACGAAGATAATTAATGTAGGATATTGTTGCTTATTCGTTTCGCTCACACGGAAGTTTTCCGTATGTTTTTAACACCGCTTTTGATGAATAAATACCAGAAGAATAAATAATAAATAAATAAATATCTTCAGACATTCACACCTATCATCTGGCCCATACTAGACATATAATGCCTGTGTTATGGGTACCAGATGACGGACAAATATATTTAATAGATTCAGAATAAAATATACATAAATAAACATCCAAGACTGGAGAACAAATGCCTGTTCACACAAACATTTGCCCCCACCGGGGATCGAACCCAGAACGTCTCGAGATGGCAACGCCTTGAGACCGGCGAACAGACCACTCGACCACGGAGGTTGTCGAATAGTATTACCAGTTCTGTATTAAATATAAAAATGGCAGGGAGTTAATGATGCAAAAATATAATTTAAATAAGCAGGATATTGGCGCTCTCATCAGTATTTTGGCGGAGCCTACAAGTGAAGCTGCAAAATGTTTAGTGGAGGTTTTTTTGCATAATTAACTTCCCGCCATCCCGCTCCCGCGCGCATATAAGATTGAACTGCAACATAGTGGTTAGGTTTCGATGGGGCTGACATGTCAAAATGAGACAAAAGCCTCTAAATTCTATTGAGATAATAAAAAACAAAAAAAATTACCAGTTCTGTGGTTTAATTACTATATAAATTTCTTCAAGAAGACTTAAGACCAGTATATTTCAGGATATCGCGCCACGTGAACGCTCTGCAAGATAATAAATTCCCACGGGAACATTTCGTATAAATTCTAACTTCTTTGTAGTTTGTAACAAACGGATGATGGAGATATATCATTGCGCGTGTAATTGAAGACTTGAATGAATTTTTACTAGCAATAATGGTTCTTCTGGTGTTGGAGTAGATTTATTCCATTAATACTCGATGAGGCAGCGAAAAGTTAGTTGGAACTACAGGTACACGAGTCCGCGTATTCAAACCCCGTCCGAAACATTGAGATTGAAAATAATTCGGTTTTTACTACCAAAACTTTTCCTATGTATACCTCGCCTTATTTTGTGCCCGATGTAAAGCAATAGACATTTCCCCTGTTACATAGGAATCCAACATATAATCCTTACGACGACTATATACGAGTATCTCCTAAGTGTTAGTCAGAGAGTAGGCAAAGGCACCGCAAAAGCAGTCCATTGCTCTGCGTGACAGGTGGTGAGCCCGTCGCCGCTATAAGCTATCGGATGGTTGCGCAGTTCTAAGTCCATTAGTCGCCTTTTACGACACCCAAGGGTAGAGATGGTTTGGTAGTATTCTTTAAATCGGGTGAAATATTGGTGTTAACTTTAACTACTAGCTTCTCATTATCATGACACCTCCGTAAGCATAATAGTGATTATAGCAACGTCTTGGCGAGGAACTCGAGGTCAAAGTTTTGGTCACCCATCCAAGGTCCACCCATGATGAAAATTGTTTTGTTTTAATTCGAAACAAAAGCGAGCGAATCACTATGCTACAAAGTTTTTTAGATAAAGGTATACCAAGATCATAGCATTAGTTTTCCTAGCTAGTGTGACGCGTTTCCGGCCGCGGCTATATCCGCTGACGTCACATCCGAACGTAGCGGAAGTTTGCGCAATATAGTTTTATAAATGGATGGCTTTTGCGTTTTAAAGTTAGTTATTTATTTCTTCTGTATTTGATTTCTTGTGTGTTCAAACCTTATTTTGTACTTTTTTGGATAATTAATATATGATTTTGTTGCTAATTTTTTTCGCTCAAAAAAAGTTTCTCGTACATTTTCAACACCGCTTTTGATGAATAAATACCAGAAGAATACAGAATGTCCCACGGCCATGCCACATGGAGGGAAAGTATATTAAATATTGAAGGTAGGATGTTTTACTGAAAGATACATCATTTTATTTTTTATAATAAGTGGAATGTATTCATAGGTTTATTAAAAATCGCCTGCCTCAACCGGGAATCGAACTCGCGAAATTGAAAAATAAAAACACCATTTATTTTATGATAACCGTCGAAAGGGTTAATCATTAGAATAATTTTCCTAAGGAGCCTAGCATCGTCAATTAAAGGAAGATCATGAAATTTAAAATTTTATTATAATTTTCGTTAGGAAAATTTCGTCTGACTTTGCCGTGTTTCCTATAACTTTTTGAGCATGCAATTACAATGTGGCTGGCCGAAATTAGTAAAAAAATCATTCTTCTGTATATATGCATACATACCATCACGCCTTATTCCCCAGAGGGTTAGTCAGAGACTAGGCAAAAGCAGTCCACTAAAACAGTCCGCGCTTCTCTCAGCACTTGCTGCTCAGTGCTTTATTTTTATTAACATATATATGCCTACATAGTATCATGCCTATATACACTGCTGTGGGCAGAGGGCACACCCTTTATTTTCTACTACTGTCGTTGTCCCACTCCCACGTAGAGGGAAAGTCTAATACCGTTACCGCGCACTAGGTATAGAAAGTCCATAACCACTTTAATTCACACCAAATCTCCAACAATCATGACATTATTACCACTAAATAGAATTTCTATAGTCCGAGCCACGGCTTACTCGGCTAAATTGCCGAGTCCATAATAATTCGTTCGTTCATGCTTCGATTGCGCAGTCGATTCCACGGGAAAGAATTATAGGTAGGTAGTTAGCTGCGCTTCCGCTTTAAGCGCTGTCGAGCGCTTCCTATCTGTTTCAGACGAAGTTGGACGTATTAAGGTTAGTACAGATATTACCGCGATAGTCAAAAATCAGCAGATATTACTCAGGTTAGTAATATTATTGCAGTTTTATGCAATAATATTAGACGTTCTAGAGAAGGGCCAGGTTAAAAGTACCCGAAATTGCCGAGCATGCAAGAGGATTGTAATGAGAGTTGATGAAGCGAAAGAAATATGCAAGGATCGTAGCAAGTTGAAGGATGTAATCTCTGCCTACCGCTGTGGGAAAAAGGCGTGATTTATGTACGTATGTATTGTATGTATATTACCACCCTGGGTAATATCTTAATATTCGTGATTATATGTATGCATGTGTAAATATAAATAAATTTCTTTAAACATTCACATCCATTAACTAGACCCATTTTAAGCAATTAATGGTGCTTGTGTTACGGATACTAGATGACGTATAAATATATTTAACATAATTATTAATTTCCAGAATATATACAATATAAACATCCAAAATTGCAGAACAAATGACTGTATTCATCATACAAACATCTGTCCCCACCGAGGATCGAACATAGAACCTATCGAGATGGCGTCGCCTTAAGACCAGCGTACAGACCAGGTCGTCAAAATAAATAATAATTATGTTAATGAGTGATACATTTAAAAATCTTAAGAACAAAGAACGCAAGTTTCAACAAGAACATCCTTAATATTCCTTTGCAACGCGGTCTCATCTGAAAAATCATCCGAAAGAATATTAAATTACATATTATATTAAATTATAAATAAAATCGTTTGAGCTAGTTTTCCCGGCGGAACCTTTTTCCACAAACTTCATCTATAAGTCTGGCAACACGGACGAACTTTCAGTAATCATGGTATATTGTACATTCGCCGATCTGCTTTAAAACTCGTGCGGGATGGAATTATTTATTACCAGTTCTTAAATAGCATAATTAGGTATAAACATTCATTGTTGTAATATAAGATGATCCATATCACATACCTAACATTAACGTTATACATATCTATCCGAAGCTAAACGGCATTCGAAGATTGCGCGATTTTGCCAATCGCTAGGAATGCAGTAATTTCCATCATTATCAGCATACGTCCCACTACTGGGCACAGGCCTTCCAAGATGGGAATACACAAGGAGTACGCTGGCCCAATACGGATTGGTGGATGGAAACCGAGACTAACGGCTTAACGTGCCCTCCGAAGCAAGGCCAACTCGAGGTCACAAAGACTTAGTCACCCATCCAAGGTAGATTCCTCTATCATTATAATATTGAGCAATGATGGCATAAAAACGAAGATTGAGGGAAAACTTATTCTTATACAAACAGGGGAACAAACGAGCAGACGGTTCATATGATGAGAAGTGATTACCGTCGCCCATAGACATTACAAAGACAAGAGGAATTCCCTCTTAGCATAAATACCGCATTATTTATTTATTTAATCTTTATGTACGACGTACAAAGGCGGACTTAATGCCTTGAGGCATTCTCTACCAGTCAACCGGAAAGCGGAGTGAGGAGAGCTAAAACGACGGTACAATAAAAGTTGAAAAACCAACAAAAATAGAATACTTAGAAATATGATGATATATGATGATGATTATGATATATAACGGGTTTTTATCACCTTCAATTGTCAAGATACTATGGAATTTTACAATTAGGTGTGATAAAAACGTAATAAATATCATATCGCCCTGCTCGTGCTACTCATGCTTCAGAAAGGAGTACGCTCTGTTCTTGAAGATTTGAATGACGTAACGATGCGGAAATACCGCTGGTGACAACTGGTTCCACATTCGATGAGTATTTCTCGCATATCACACGGCTATCTCGCCTGGTTTTAGATTTTAGTGGAAACGCAGTGCAGCTATTAAAAATATATACAAATCAATAAACAATGTCGATATGGGTCAGAATCACCCGAAAATGGGCCCAAAACAGCGCAATACGATAAGTTATTGTTTTAACGGTCTTTTTGTACCGTATTTTAAACGCACGAGCTAGTTAACTAGGTTTTTACAAAAAATAAACTGAAACGGTTTTATTCAACGTTGTTTTCGAACAAAACGTCCACCGGATGTTAGGTGGCTGAAGTCACTAGAATACGTGTGCTGCTAATGTTTCTTTTACCGCTATTGTCGTACTTCTAGGAATTTATTTTATCAGAGAATATATTTCTCCACGTGCATACGCGACTTGTACAAAAAACCTGGTCAAGTGCAAGTCGGACTCGAACGGTTCCGAAGCTTCCCTGGGTGTTTACACCTCTGCCTACCCCTTCGAGGGAAAAGATGTGATGATGTCTGTTGTTCTTTTCTGAAAATCCTTAAAACTGTAAGTGTTATGGTAACTCATCTCAATAAATCGTCACCTTGTCCGTACTTCACTCGTCGGTTGGTGGGCTAGTAGGACTTTTCTACGTCTGATCATTGCAGCACTAGGATAACAGTAAACTTCCTGTAGTTGACGAGTGACAGAGAAGAATGAAAGAAGAGAACATGTGTTGAACCTACTTATAGTAGGAAAATGGTAGGAAAAAGAATATACTGAAAAGCTGTTCCGTGGTAGCCGCTCGGGTTCTGCCAAATACTGTTTGGCCCACAGATATACATTTATATAGATGACACAAATGCATATACTGCGCGTGTTCGAAACCCCGACAAAACATCGGGGTTGGCCACTGCTACCACTCTGTACGCGTCCGAATGGCTGCAAAAACTAAAAAATGCCTCGTTGTGTGATAATTGGCGGAGCGGCGTCAACGATATCGGTATTTTTCAATCAGTTTGGATCACCCGTATCGAAGTTACAACTGTGACGTCACAGTAGACGTTAAATAATTTATACACTTGGTTTCAATACAAATCGTTATGCTTGCGTTATCTATTTAAATGTATGTCTGTGGTCGGACCCTTTCAACCTAATCATGTCCAGAAGATCTCGAAGATAATAAATACATTTCAACCACGATTCCCCGGCCATCATTGCCAAATATTAGTCTCTTCTTAGAAAAGGCCAAATTATAGTTGTCGCAAAAGAGTACAAAGTGTCTTTCAAATCAAATCAAATCAAATCAAATATCATTTATTGTGAAACACAGGTAACAAAGGTAGTTATACAAAATAAAGTTCTGCTGTGTTCTGCCATTACAGCATACAATCAATTTTATACTTTAATTAATTTTAACCCATAACCAGAGTAACAATAAAATTATAAAAGATAAAAGTCAAATCCTTGGTAATAGGGTAATGCATACAAATGATCTTACATAAAATTTCTGTTTGTGATACCTTTGTCATAAAATTTCTGTGTTGTAAATAGTAATGTATTTATTTATAATTCATTAAAATGTTAATTCCATAATATTATGTAAATAAAACTCAAACAAAAATAAAGCATAAACAGAAAATTAATAAGAGTCAAAATAATATAAAAAGAAACAAAAAAATACAGAATATTATACATTCTTGTCCAATAAAAATTCCTGTAAAGAATAGTAACATTTGTCTATTAAAAATTCCTTCAGTCTATATTTAAAAGCATTAATATCATTATCATCATTTCGAATTGACATTGGAATTTTATTATATATTCGGTCATATATATCGGTCAATCAATTTGGTCATATTTCTCACCGCTTCTGAAGTACCGGGAAACTCATTTGAGACATCGGAGCTGCTCCCAAGTCTCCATTCCCCCCGTTATGTTCAGACCTGCGGAGTTTTATGGACACATTTCAGTTAACTCGCGCAAAAATTGCACGATCTAATTCCATTGGCACGGTACATTATTCTGGTGTCAGGGTTCCTTTCAACACTTTCATGTTTTTGGAGTCCAGGTGAATACTTTTGATGATATTTTTGGACGCTATAAGTGGTTTTATGTGCTCTGAGAATGGAATTTGATGATAATTTCCTTCTCTACCAAGCGATTTGGTCTAAACTGATTCATACCTATACAATCACGCGTATTTTCTTCTGTGGCATGCAGATATTGGGCCAGCGTGGTTACGGCCCATACTCCTCATGTGGTTCTCCATAGGGAAGGCCTGTGCCCAGCAATGGGATATATATAGGCAAAGGACAACGACAGATATTTCTACCTTTATTGTCGTTTACGACTGATCCAAACCGTTTTGTTTCCAAAACCTGACTGTAAACCAGCTGCGGTCTCGAGAAGCCTGGTCGATATTTCATCGCCTACCCTCTCAATTTGGACAATCGTTGCAAAAGTTTAAAATCATTAGGGGCCCATTTTGGAATTGCCAGTTTCATTGGGATTGCTTTTAATAAAAGTTCTCGAGCCAATGCAAATTTAACTTTTAGTTTTAAAAGTAGCCGCTTGAAAGTGATTTAAATGTATGTAGGGTTTAAATGTAGAATTTTTTTAGAAAAATTGTTAGAATATTTTTGATCGGGTATAAATTTATCGTAAATTAGAAGTATATTTTGTTTTAGAAATCAGCTTTACGTGAAGTTAGGCATTTCAAACAGATGTTACGGGCTTGATACCCTTACAAGACAAATATTTGTTACTTTCTCTATGTAAATATATATTAAGTATGTATATACAAAATATGTTAATGTTCATCTGTTATGATACTTTAAACAAATTCCTAACGAAACTGGTTTGGTTATGGTCTAGCAAGATAAAAGGCGAACAATCTGTATTGATATCAAGATAAAACTTAATTTAGCAACCTATTTTCGACGACCTCCATGGAGGAGAAGCCTATATGCCGGTCTCAAAGCGTCGCCATCTCGAGAGGTTCTAGGTTAGATTTCCGGTGGTGCAAAATGGTTGTGTGATGAATACCTACCTCCCTACGGCTTAACTTGCCCTCCGAAGCACGATGAAGATCGAGATCAAGAAAGTTTTAGACACCCATCCACGGCCTGACCATGGCAAAGGTAGCTTTTTTTTCAATCGAAAGCCAAAGCATACTAACCATTACTCCACTACTCCACCTAGCTCCTCACGCTAATTTATGGTACCTGAAATTGCAGTCAGGGTGTAAATGGAAGTTGCGTAAACGATATGACCAACCGTAAAGTTAGTTCAGATTATTTATGCCTGTGACCTCGTAAACGATAAAGTGACATAGTAATATCACAGGTAATATTAGAAGGGCCGTATAAAGCTGTCACTAGCACAAGACGTAGATATTACTTTGCTGCGCTAGTTTCACAAAGCAAAATGTTAGCCAGTTGTAAGAAACATTCTAGGCATTCCTACCTGTTTAGAACAGCCCATGAAACCTTACGCTTTATTAATAGAATGCCTATTTATACCAAAAATACGGCTTAACGATGTAATTACTTATGACGTTGGGTGTTAGGTGTAATATTGCTAAGTAGTATTTTTAGTTGAACTAGGCATAAAGTTGTTCTTAGTTATTAATAACGCGGTGTGTTAAGCGTCTATAATTATATATTATTAATATTGGAGATTTAAAAACGCTCCAATTATAAAAGAAGAAAATATCACTTTCGGGATATTTAAAAACCGGCCAAGTGCGAGTCGCATCGCGCACGAAGGGTTCCGATTCACTAGGTAAACAACTGTAGGTACACAATTTTCATACTTCTTAATATTTATTGATGTCGAGCAAAAATTGGCAAAAATATTGCGTTTTTGTATGAGAGCCCCTTTAAATATTTATTTACTAGCTTTTGCCCGCGATTTCGTCCGCGTACAATAGTTACTTTGAGATAGTTCATACTCTTTGGAATTGTTTACGATAATACTTCTTTGTTCTTGCTCTGGATAAAAGTGCTTTTAAAAATATTACAATTACTTCTTTTAACTTTATTATGAAAACTTGTGCGTCTAAAGTGACATTATTTAGTGTGATTACATTATTGTCAATAATTAGACCCCTCTTAACGTGCAGATATCGAAATCAATAATTGCTAGTGACTTTTTGTAAATAAGTACGCGGTATTCCAACAAATTATTAGTGACAACCTAAGGAGTGCACACGCGCTCAACTCTCGCCGTTACGTGCCTTGGAATAAAGAGCAATTTTTCGTGCGCGTATCTCAGTGCGCTGTGGTTTTACCTTACGACGGACCCGTGCCGTGCGTCATAGATCAAGCAGAACAGACTGGGCATAAATACAGCAATCATACACAGTCATCTGAGAAACTAACGTGTTTGATTTCTGATTTTTGTATAGGAAAAGAGATAATTGATATGGCGAACAATAAGTGGGGCTGCTGCGTACCGGATAAAAATAATCATGATATGTTTATTTTATGTGCCAAATGTAAGAAAAACTACCACTATGCATGCATGTCTCTGGATGAAAACATATTCAACTCGGAAATGAGAGCTGTTTGGAGTTGTCCAGATTGTATCAGAGGTATTCCCAAATCTACTAAACAGGATAATACCCCTATTCGTAATTGCTCGGCCAGTAGAGGAAGCAAGAGACAAGCCCTTACGTCTCCGCCTATGCAATCGAACCCATCTTTGTCCACAACTGATATCCGTGAGGTGGTACACGATGCTCTGAAGCAAAACATGAGTGAAATGTTGTCAAAAATACATGAAAGTATTGCCAACCTATTTGATAAGGAACTAAAACCGATTAAAAATGAGTTACTAGATATAAAAGAGTCTATGAATTTCATTAATGCTCAGTACGAAGATTTGAAAAAAGAAAACGATGCTTATAAGAAGAAAATATTCGACTTGGAGGCACGTAATGCAGAATTAAAAACAACTGTAGATGAACTCAATCAGCGAATGAACCAAATGGAGCAACACACGCGCCAAAACAATATTGAGCTTCAGTGCGTGCCGGAACGAAAAAATGAGAACCTAATAACAATTGCCACTGAACTAGGTCGAGTAGTTGGTTGTGCTCTAAAGGACACCGATATCATGCATTGCACCCGTACTGCCAAAATAGACCGCACTTCTTCACGCCCACGTTCAATAATAGTGCAGTTAGTGACTCCAAGATTACGAGATCAGCTCCTTGCGTCAACAATTAAATATAATAAGACCCATTCTCAAAACAAGCTGAATAGTTCGTTGCTGGGCTTTTCTGGAAACAGTACCCCTGTGTTTGTCACCGAACACTTGTCTCCATCCAACAAGGCCCTTCACGCAGCTGCTAGATTGAGGGCGAAAGAGGTTGGATACAAGTATGTATGGATACGTAATGGCCGGGTTTTTATGAGAAAAACTGATGAAGCTAATTACGTTCTGGTTAAAAACATAGATATGTTGAAAAACATTGTTTGAATTTTTTTTTTGTGTAATCTTTTTTTCTTGCTTTTATATAAAATTAAATAGTTAAATTCAATTCGTTAACAGTATATTATCAGAATACACGCGGTCTTAGGACAAAGACACATAATTTTTATAGGCAAGTTCTTTGCAATGATTATGATGTAATAATTCTCACAGAAACATGGTTAAACAACTCTGTCTCCAGTAGTGAGCTCTTCGATCAAAGATACATTGTATACAGAAGAGACAGAAATGACATTGGACTACTCAGTAAGAAAGAGGGTGGTGGAGTACTAATAGCAGTATCTAGAAAATTTAAGTCAAAACGCATAATTACCTCGGAAACTAAATTGGAAGACCTTTGGGTCTCCATAGAAATGCCAATGTTACATTCGAGTAAACAAGTTTATTTATGTGCGGTCTATTTGCCACCACCTGTATCTCGCGCTACGTTAATCGAATTTTTGGATAATTGTCAAATTATTTTAGAACAGTCACCGGATGTCTGTATATTGGGTGATTTTAATTTAGGAACTTTAGACTGGAGCTTGATAGGTGATTCATGTAGTGGGTATAGAATCCCAAGTTTATGTCAACCACTTATTGACTTATTGCAGGAATATGGATTGAAGCAACATAACTTAATACCGAACAAATCTAATAGAATTCTAGACTTAGTGCTCTCAAATTTGTCAAACTGTCATGTAAGTCTTTCTTTCAGTGAATTAAGTAAAGTTGATGAATTTCACCCTCCTTTGAATATAAACATTACCCCAGCATTCCAGTCAAGATTGTCTTATAATACTGAATCCATCAAACTAAATTTTTACAAAGCTGACTATGAGAAAATCCGGAAAGATTTCAAGGAGTGTAACTGGGAGGAGTTATTTGATCACACTGATAATATTGATGATATAGTAGAAATTTTTTACAGTTCAATTCGTAGCATAATTGACAGAAATGTGCCTAGAAAAGTTTTGAAAAAAAAGCCTTATCCCCCGTGGTTTGACCGTATTCTAATAAGAGCCCTAAAAGAAAACTATAAAGTTAGACGTCGCTTTAAGAAATATAATAATCCCATGGATGAAGTCGAATTAAGAATGTTAAGCTCTCGTTGCAGTCGCTTAGCAACTAAATGCTACAACAGGTACATTACTAATGTGGAAAAAGATATCTATAAAAATCCGAAACTTTTTTGGGCATTTGTCAAATCCAAACGTGGCGGTAGAAGTTCTTATCCTGTTTCTATGACGGACGGAGTGATCACAACTTCTGATGGTAAGCATATATGTGAACTTTTCTCATCTTATTTTGCGTCTGTTTATACTGACGGTAGTAATAATGTTTTGACTAATTACAAACACACAGACTACCTAGAGACTAGAGAGAATTTTAACCAGCAGCTATGTTTGCCTGTTATAGATCATAAGACACTTCTACAAAAATTAAAAAGGATTAATATTAATAAAGGAGCTGGGCCTGATGGGATTCCACCCATATTTGTAGTTAAATGTGCTGAGTGCTTAGCAACACCCCTCTTATTTATTTATAATATGTCATTACAAAAGGGTGTTGTTCCTTTACATTGGAAAATAGCTAAGGTTGTTCCAATCCATAAATCAAGCGGTGAAGATTTGGTAAATAATTATAGGCCAATCTCCATCTTGTCAGTTTTTGCTAAACTCCTAGAATCCCTTGTTTGCCCGTATATACAATGTCACCTAAAACAGACTTTAAGCATTGATCAACATGGTTTCGTTCAGTATAGATCAACAAGTACGAATTTGTTGGATCTTGCTGAAACTTTGTTTGGGGCTGTAGATGCTAATAAACAGGTCGACGTTGTGTATACGGATTTTAGCAAGGCTTTTGATCGTTTAAATCATGGCATTTTATTGAAAAAGTTGTCCGCCTATGGCTTATCTGAAGGATTACTAAAATGGACAGAATCTTATTTAGATGAACGTTCTTTCTTTGTAGTTGTCAATGGTTTTCAATCCGATAAGCAAAGTATTCTATCAGGTGTTCCTCAAGGATCACATATTGGTCCCATATTGTTCAATATTTTCATAAACGATATACCTAGTATCATGAGGCACTCCAAAACTTTTTTGTACGCGGATGATCTTAAGATGAGTAGAGAGATTAATACAGTACAAGACTCATTTTTGCTTCAACGTGATCTTGACGAACTAGTCAAATGGTGTGATATTAACAGGATGGACCTAAATCCTGAGAAATGCTTCGTTGTAAGATATGGACGTAAGAGAAACTTAGTTACACATTTATATCATATTGGAGCAACAAACATCAAAGAATTAAATGTAATTAAGGATTTGGGAGTAGTTTTCGATCAAAAATTAACATTTGTTCCCCATTTAAAGAATATTGCCGGCCGTGCGTCTAGAATGTTAGGGTTTGTAATTAGAAATTCTAAAGGCTTACGTAACAGCCAAACCAAAATTCTTTTATACAATACTCTAGTACGCAGCGTGTTGGAATACTGCTCAGTCGTTTGGAGACCACACTATGCTACCCACTCATTGATGTTAGAGCGTATACAAAAACGATTTATGCGTTATTTAGTATACTCAAATGGAATCTCCAAGAGACAGTTACGATCTTATAGAAGACAACTTGACTACTTTAAGGTAGCTTCTCTAGATAAACGTAGGAAAATTAGTGACCTAATTTTTGTATCCAAAGTTTTTAATCATACAATTGACTGTCCTCGGTTACTGGAAAAGTTTAACTTGCGCATTCCCAGAAGGTACCCACGAGGTAGAATAACTCCTCTCAGTCCTCCTATCCGCAAAACAGTGAGTGGTTCAAACTCCCCCATAGCCAGAATGAGTAGATTGGTGAACAAGTACAGTGCCCATTTGGATGTGCATGCCGACTCACCTAACAAGCTCCGCATTATGTTTAGGACACTGATACCTGATTGTCCTTATCCTTGATTTTGTTTTTCTGTTAGTCTTAATTTAATCTTATGTTAATTATTATCTATTGTTATAGCATGATGTATTCGCCTATAAGTGTTTGTTACACCTAGCTTAAAGAAATTATTTATAGTTTTTTAATGTAATACAATGTAATAGTGTAAACAAATGTTGGTGAATCAATAAATAAATAAATAAATAGTGTATGTAGCCTATATCCTTCCTCAATAAATAGGCTATTCAACACTGAAAGATTTTTCAAATTGGAATAGTAACTCAATTGGTGGAATTGAAAGTTTACTCCTACTCTATTATTAGAAGCAAAGTTCATAGTAGCGTAAATTTGTTCTTCATTTTTCTGGGAGGCGTTATTAAATTTTTTGACATTCACCCGCATGGCACCCGTTCCCATGGGAATATCGGGATAAAAGGTAGCATATGTCCTGTCTCAAGCTCTAGACTATCTGTGTGCCAAATTTCGGCTAAATTGGTTCAGTAGTATTGACGTGAAAGCGAGTCAGAGAGAAATCAAAATCAAAATCATTTTTATGTAAAACATAGGTGGTTGTAACATACAGATTCCAAATATTTTTAATTTGTCTCACTATGTTTGATCATTTGATAGCGTACAAATTATTTAACCCTCTATTGCATATGAGCCCATATATGGTATGGCGATTTTATTGTTGTTTTACTTGTAAATATATAATAACAAAGCAATTCCACATTCTTAAATCCATGTAGTGGTTTATTAGTAATAACAAAATGCAATAAGTTTGTCCATGGTTTGTCGACATTTAGAAATAATGTCACTTTTGTGCGGGTAGTCGGTTAAACAAAAGACGAGTGTCTGTGAGATATTTTTGAGTATCAAAAACCATAAGAAAAGTAAGTATTTGTAAATAAAAAAAAATATATTTATAAAGTGAATACAATCTTCTTTATCTATCAAACATTATTTTCACACTTTTTACCTCTTTTCTATTATTTTCACTCACTTTTATGTCGATACCATATATGGGCTCGTATGCAGTACGACGAAAATACGTTTGGACATATATGGTATCGTATGCATTCAGACTTAAGGTCATTAGGAATAAGTAATTCTTCGTTTTCTTCCCGTTTATCTTGTAATGCCACCTTCTTTGCTTTTGTATGGCAGAATGGACCCTGCTCGCTTTTATGGCAAAAACATGGCAAAGACAAAGACATGGCAAAATGGTTTTGTTAGTGACGATGATGAGTTGGTTTCCGACAGCGAAGTATCCTCAATTCCTTTCCCAGCTAAAAGACCCCTTTTAATACTGGAAACTGATGAGGAAAGTTCAGATGAAGATAACGCTGGTACCCCCGTATCTTTTAAAAAGATGAAACAAAGGTTACAGAGGCACCAAGACATTCCTTGAACCTTGAACTTTTTCAGAACAGACAACTTTGAACATTGGCCTAAAAAGGCCAACATTACATAGTATGTTCCATGAAACCATATACTAAATTAAAACGCTTAAAACGCAAAGTTTTTCTATGATACAATGGTAAAAAAACTGTCTCCATACATTCAACGACTAATAATAATAAATATTACTTTTGTAATATTTTAATATAATAAATATTATTTTATTTATTGATTTGTTACGTTTTTGTTTGACTGCATACGATACCATATATGTCCAAGCCAGATTTTGTTTAAGTGCATACGAGCCCATATATGGTATCGCAGTTTTTTTTCAACATTAAAACACATTTTAATATTTTTTAGATTTATTTGTCTTAATAATACCTAAATAAAGCAATATCCACAAAGAAAAAATTTTTTTTTCATCTCCTTAATAATTCATGCAGTAGAGGGTTAAATCCTTAATAATAAATAGGTACATAAAAAGTGTCAAAGGTACAGACAGACGGAATTACTTTCGCATTTATATTATTAGTATGGATTTATTATTAAAGTAAAAATACAACTGAGTATTTTGTGAATATTTCTAGTGCTAGTTTCTACTGCCATTACTTGAGCAAAAAAGGGCGAAAAAAGTCGCATTCATTGTATGGGAGCCTCTTTTGCCCTTAGTTTTCACAGAAAATATAAAATTTTCTGTGCTTTATAGATATTCTTTAAATTATTCCAATAAATTATCGAGAAAACATTACAAGTCATAACACCGAAAACTGAGCGGCTCGTTCACATCGATTTTACTTGGCCCGTAAATCTTCGGATGCTCAACAAGTCAAAAATACGAACAGAAACGTATCCGCATTGCGGACCTTCCTCAGTCCTTTGGTCCCCGGACGATCGCGATTATAGATTGGGACCGCTTTGTAAATTACCTAATGCCCTTTGAAAGTAAATATTGTTCGCGAGGGGTTGCTAATGGGAATTTTGTGTAGCAACAGATCCCGTGTCTGGTTTTCGTTTTCCTGTTTGTTTTGTTTTTGGTTGATGCCTGTGCGTCGGTTCTGTGTCACTGTCAGGTATGATTAACTTGAGAATTGGCAGTGGATGGACTGGCAAGGGAAAATTCTCGATATTATTTAATTCTTATATAATTTTGGGAGCTCGGTGGCGTAGTGGTCAGTGCGCTTTGGCTTCCATCGAAAATAAAGCTACCTTCGCCATGGTCAGGCCGTGGATGGGTGACCAAGACTTTGTGATCTCGAGTTCCTCAGTGCTTCGGAAGGCACGTTAAGCCATTGGTCCCGGTCGCATTTGTGACCGTTTCTACCCACCAACCCGCATTGGGCCAGCGTCGTGGTGTTACGGCCCATACTCCTCATGTGTTTCCCCATGAGGAAGGCCTGTCCCAGCAGTGGGACGTATATAGGCTTATGACGATTCAATTCTTTGTCTATCTTACAAGATGAATTGTAAAATGTTAGTATTTTGCCATCTTATTATTTATACCAACAGAGAAAAAAGTGTACAGCAGCACTTGTAACTTTATTAAAAATATTAAAAACAACTTCTATTGTGCAATTATTGAAAATTTTATATTTTGTTGTACATTATTATTTATAGGTAATTATGATATTTCACTATTTGAAAAGGAACAGTTGCATTTTGTATTATAAGCTACGCATATTTTTTTTATGTAAAAATGTTCTTGGACTGGAAAAGGGGACTTAACATACATACACATAATCAGGACTGTTATCCCCTAAGGGTTAGTCAGAGACTAGGCAAAAGCAGTCCACTGCCATAGTCCGCGATTTACCTAGCAGTGACTGCACATGTGCTCAGTGTGACTGGTGGTGAGCCCGACACCGCTATAAGCTATTGGGTGGTTGAGTTCTAAGTCTATTAATCGCCTTTTACGACACCCAAGGAGAGAGATGGGGCTGGTAGTATTCTTAAAACTAGCCACCACCACACGACTTAACATATCTGACGAAATGTGTGTTTTAACAGCTCTTCCTACTCCTTCGCGGAAGTGGTTTTCAACCACTACGCCAACGAATTTGTCAGAGTCTTGCTAATTCTTAGTTTAATTTAAAGTCTTTAAGGTTATGACGATGGGGATGCCGATGTAAAATTTTTGCCGCTTGATGATGTCACTTATATAGGTATCAAAAAAACCTAAGGACAACTGGAACAATTTATAAAAAGGTAAATATCACAAATCACTGAACATAAAACTTAACGATTATTTTAAAATGTAGGGCTACTTACAATAGTGCCTTGAAATAGTTATTTAGGTACTTTCAAAATACTGTTCTAAGAGCGTATCCTTGTAACATTAGCTTTTAATATATTCACAATTTTATCACGACTATTAATAAATATAATATTATATTAGGCGTCGACCGCTCCCGACGCTGACTCTGATACAAATGAGAATTGGAGACCAAAAACAATAAAAAAGAGACAGTTTAAAAACAGAAACAAAAGAAAATTACTAAAAAAGAGCTCAATAACAGGAAAAGGTCGCTAATACTGATATAGCGCCTTGTTACAAGGTAAATGCAGGTATAACCGAGGTAAGGTATTATTGCAGTGTTATATGCAATTACAGGCACGTTTTACTTAGAAATTTAAGCTTTTATGAAATATTGATTAGTAAACGTTTCATAAAAGTTTACTTTTTAAGTTATTTTTTTTAATTACCTGTAATTGCATAAAACCGCGGTAATACGACTAAGCGTTTCTAAATTACTTATCTCTAGATCGCTTCACAATCATACCTTTGCCGGAATAACTAATAGAATCAATATCGATAATCGTCTATATACATCCTCGCACAAATGGGACGCAACAAGTGTCTGTTTAGGCCCATCCGAAGGGTTGTAAGTGTAACATTATCTGGTGCTCCGTGAAACCCGCAATGCGGTGGGAACGTGCCTTTATCATGACGTAACTAGTTCCGCCCTTGGGGTTGGTTACATCTGAAACCATATCTGAAGGTTGTTAGCGGAGTTGCTTTGTTCTAGTTTGTTTTGGACATTGGTTCTAAATGTTAATTGAGCTAAGGAGTCTAGATCTTCAAGATGTTGATATAAAGGTGTAAGCATACGACAGATGATACGCGACTATACTACGCATGTAGAACAAGTACCCTTTTCCAAAATTTACTGATACCTACCTCTTGCCGCCATATCCAAATTGTTGATTCAAAATTAAAAAAATAACAAACAAATTTTGGTGATAACCAAGTTTGGAAATGAATTATTATATTGTTGGACTTTATAAACCTTTTATTTAATGTTGTGATGGAGGATGTCTTTAGTTGCATGAATCGATTTTAAAATTTTCTTGAACACATTCTTTTTCATGAGTAATTTTGTCATGTTAAGAAAGAAAGAAAGAAAAACATTTATTAACCAACAAACACACACCTTGTAACGAGGCGCCATAGCTATATTATTTATAGCCAGAGAAGAGCGCTAATATCATAGCGATATTAGCGCTCTTCTCTGGCCATTTTTCTCTTGGTTTCCGATTTTAAATTTGCTGTCTGTCTCTTTTTATTTGTTTTGTTCTCGAAGCTCATTCTTACGAGAGTCAGTGCGTAGAGCGGTTGACTCCGTTCTAACAATAATTGTAAAATATTTATAAAGTGAATCAATTTTTATAAGCTGAGACAAAGTTACAACAAACCACTTTATCAGTTCCTAATTTATAAAAAAGACTATATGTTTCTCTAAGGCACTATTGTAAGTAGCCCTACCCTTTTATAATATATTTAGTGTTAAATGTGAAATGGTTTTGTGTTCAGTGTAATTTACCTTTTTTTATATAATTGTTTCAGTTGTGCCTTAATTCTTCATTATAAATATACAAAACATAAGTGACGACCCAACTGCATTTTCTTTATCCCCGGCTTCAACCCGTCACAACCTTGTAATATCATCCCATTCATTCCACATTGACTTGCCTCTAATTTGTATAATGTAGAACATAAGACAATTTTGTGTAAAGGGAGGATGGACCCCTTGCAGAGTTTCTTGCCTGTATCTTTTCTTGACAAGGCCTCCCGGTAGTGAACAGGAAGGAAAAAATGTAGAGGTATACAAGTAGAAGTGTATAGTTTTTTTGTAAACTATTGTTTTTGACGCGTCATATGTGTAACTACTTGTTACCTAAATGATTAAATAAAGAATTTCATTTCATTTCAATATAAAATATGTGTAAACATAAAACATTGTGTTTAAGTCGAAGCCTGCAAAACCGTTTCTGAATACACGGCAATAAAAATAAAAGACGCTGTAAAACCAAGAGAAAGCGATATGCTGATCGGCAATCCCAGAATTCCAATTCACTGAATTTGTACATTTTTTTATTAAAATTTAACTTTAATTATACATTCCTAAAAATCACACCGTTCTTACTGATAGGCAGAGTTTACAGATTAAATAAATAAATATCTTCAAACATTCACACGGTTCACACCTAGCATTAATGTGCTTGTGTTACAGACACTAGATGACAGTTAGAAATATATTTAATAGATAAATACATATAAATATCCGGAATATATATAAATATATATAAATAAACATCCAAGACTGGAGAACAAATGCCTGAAAATTCATCACTAAGCATTTGCCTCCACCGGAGATCGAAACCACAACCTCTCGTGATGGCGACGCCTTGAGACCGGCATACAAGTCAAGATTACCAATTACGATCGATCCCGGTACAAATCTTTCGGATCTTCTTGTACGTACTATGAATTCAATTCTTTTTCGTTTTAATTTGTAAATAACACGTAAAAATGTATTTTCTTTTTATTCGTCTGCAAAAAGAATGCAAGTCTTGGTGTGATACGACTCAAATAGTTTGTCGAGGCGCAATCACTCTGATCTAAACGTCCCTTCGAGCTTTGCTGGAGTAAAGCCTACCGTCTATCTTATCTCAACTAGTACGGGACGCTGTAATTCCCATAAAATAATATTCTTACACGTAGTACCAGAGTTAAGTTAAGTAGCTTATGTAGTTGTTTATGGTACTAGGTGAAAGATAAACTTAGTTAATATACCTCTAAATACTGGAACATAACACTTCACGAGAATTTAAAATGGAAAAAAAACGATTGGCTTATACACTATACTAACTGTCCATATACGGCAAGAAGCTGAAAAAGTTTCTAGATTCCGCTTCCATAAACATGGTTTCCTCATCAATTCATATTTTTGGTTTTACTAAGGATGAGGTTCTTGATCCGTAGTCAGGTTGACCAGTAGCTTAAAATATGAACCAAGGCGAAAACATAATATGAAGTCGTGATATAATAGTTTTCCCAATAGTTTTCAAATTTAACTAAAGTTAATTATTCATAGACAATTTAACAACAACACGATGCTACGAATATGAAGATGGCGACTGGTGGCACAGCTGATGTATATTGCTTCGAATTTTCATCACAAACTTAAAAATTTGTCAAGCTGACACATTTTGGCGTTTCCGTTGACACTATTGGTCTAGAATTAAACTATTACTTCGGATCAAAAACCGCACCGTTAGCCTAGTTATAAGCATTTACAGAGTGTTATATTAGGTCCTTACCTATGAAATTGATATTTTGTATGGAGATTTTGGGGAATTCTGCATTTTGCATACTAAAATTTTTTCAGTGTTCTTCACAACGAAAAATCCAAAGATAATAATATTTGGCATCTATCATTAGACAAGCATTAGTAATAATATCACACTTTATAAAAAATATTTATCGTTTTTAAGTGAATGCAAATAAAATGATGTATTCGGGAGGCACTTAAAAAGAGTTGTCTCCGTGTCCAATTTTAACACAATTAAACTTACAACAAATCAAAAGAGCTCAAAAATATGGTCTATTTTTAGACGAGGTAATTATTTTTTTGGAATACTCTGAATCTTAATAGTTACAGACAAAATACTAAGAGAGAAAAAAAAACACCAATTTCAGAGGTAAGGACCCAATATTAACGGTTATTAAATTACCATCTATAATCCTGATTACACATAAGTGGCGGAGTTCGTAGACAGTTTACGTCGGATTACGGAAAGCTGAGCTGGCATCATCCATCATACCGCCCCCCCTGCAAAAGCAGGGAAGAATCGGATGTATAATACAGAAATCACTTGCTTTGATGGATTGTTAGAATTTTATTGGACTCGGCTCGTTGGGAAGGAAAAAGTTGGGAGTTCCGGATTTATTTTTCTCCACTACATGTGGTTATTGAATTAAAAAACAAATTAAGAATGGTTGTAATGATCCAAGACATCTGGTGAAACTTCATATTCTTTCTCACAAAGTCGGTGTTTAGGAATAATGAATTGTTAGTCGAAATAGTTTTCAAAAGGTAACTGGGTTTTTTTGACCCGGTCGCGTCGCTATTGAAATTGGGTATTTTTTGAAGTTTGAGGATTAACATTTCATGGGATGTTTTTATTTTGATCCAAATCCAAGGGGAAAAAAGTTGTGAGATTCAACACATTGGTAGTGGTTCAGTTGAGTTTCGTTAGTGGACGCTAGCGGGTCAAAGGTCCGGACAAAATGCTGCGTTACCTTTTATCTAATTAAATGGTACCTGTACACTTAAAAAAATATTAAAAAAAGATATTATTGCAGGAAATTTTAAATCTAGTTTTAAATCTCGATTTAAATTTCCTGCAAGAGGCCCTTAATCGGACTTACTTTTTCAGTCTGCCATTGCGCTTTTGCTTGGTTTTCTCATACTTTCCAATTCTTTACATTTATCCATTTTTAGTAGTAAGAACGCTTTGGCTTTTGATATTGAAAATAAATCTTAGCCACTGTCAGGCCTTGGATGAATGACCAAAACCAACTCCTCCGTGCTTCGGAAGGCACGTAAAGCCGCTCGTCGAGTACTGAGCGGCGAGCGGCGCGGCAGGCGTTTTTTCTTTTCATTGCTTGCGATGCGCGGACGCAAGTGACTCATGTATTGAGCGAGAAATGAAAAGAGAAATCGCTTGCCGCTGCCGCTCGCTGCTCGTAGTCGTGACCAGGCCGTTATTCTAAACTAAACGAATCACGGAATCACTATTCCTGTCACTTTTTATTGCGGTGAATTAGAGCGAGACGGGAAGTGACTTTCCGAATCGGATCCGTGAACAGACAGCTTAGAATACCAACCAACCCGCATTAGGCCAGCTTGGTAGCGTTATAGCCCATACTCCACATGTGTTTCTCCATGAGAAAGACCTATGCAGTGAGACGTATACAGGCTAAAGACGGACGACGATCCATTTAGTTTCCATATTTAAGTCCTTAACAGTTCACTTTCGTCCATACCGTGTCTTCCTCCACGTCGTCGGCAATCTCCGTTGGCCCAATCCGCCGCGAGTTCGAAACTCGATCAAACTTTTTCCATTAATGGTCGTTCACACGTACATTAATCTAGTGCCGTTCTTTGCGATAGTGTTGTGCTGTCAGCATTGAGTTTACGCACCTGTATCCGGAGATATTGTTATAGTCATTGTGACGGATCTGTAACCTGGAGAACAAGTAGGTACTAGGGACTGTGCTGAAGTGCAGCACACACTATCATTGTCTGCAATGTCAGCAAATTTGATACTATGACGTAGGTCAATCGATAGCTGGTTGTTCCAGTAAAATAAAAATTAAATTTTAAAATTAATTTCCGTTCTTTATCCCTTTCTGTCATTCATGTAGAGACAAACAAAAACACACGTTACACTACGGTAATAAGGTGTAAGTTAGACAGTACTGATGTTATTTTATTTCACTTAATGATAGCGTCACGGTCCGAGACGGTGCCATATTTAGGGTTTGTTTTTGTTCGTGCGGCCCAGTCTATAGTATAATAAGGCGCCTGCATTTGTCCCTCTGCAGGGTACAGACAGACCTTCCTACGAGGAAAAACACATATTGGTAGGAGTATGTGCCGTAGTATGTATATTAATAATAACCTGTCCCAAAACGGGTGGTAAAGTGATATTATTAACATTATTTTTGACATCTGAAAACCTGAGAATAGTTACAGATTCGAAAGTTAGATTTTTTGACCCCTTTTCCTAATTTTGAAACAAATTAATTAATGCTGGTGTGTCCTGAAGGGCAACAATGCATAATGCTGTATCTAGGGTGTTCTAGTCTGAGCCAGAGGTTCCCAGACTGTTTTTTCTCAAAGACCACTTTTAAAATTTATCTGAGTCCAGTGGACCCGCTGCAGATACATTTCTACCATATTCCCAAAACTCGACAAAAATATGAAGATGTGAAGACAACAAGGCCACCCGTCGAGTCTCCGTGTACCCCTAGGGGCCACCTGGACCACTTTGGGAACTAATGGTCTTAGCAATAATAAATGTAATTCTCTGATGAAAATAGGCACGTTTTAGGCTGCTGCCTATTACTATGCCACTATGGACCAGCCTTCCTACTCAGAAGGAAAATATGAAGAATTTGGTCCATAGCATACTATGCTGGCCTTATAGCGAATTTTAATAGTGAAGCGAACGAAACAACATTGGACCGAAGAGATTAATAATCGTTGTCTAGTTGTGTCCACAACGAATGCCGCCGAGCTATGCAAATATTTACCTATCCAATAGCTTCGAATTTCCTTTTTCTTTTTATACCACAACTTTGGTTTTCGCATGCGTAATAAAACGAGATGGATACTCGATAATACTCGTTCTGTTTACTTAACAACAGTTGACTCTTGGGAATATCCTTTGTGTAGAATATCCGAAAAATCCATATTTGTAATAATCGACCTACGAATATGTTTATGATGTAGATGGGCAAGGTGATATCCACTTTTTCTAATGATAAGCGATGATGCGATCGAGGATGTAGTGTGTTGTATTGTTTTTATTTCTCTTTTATACTGTGTTTGTTTTTTTTATCTATAAATGATTTCTTCATTTCTTTCTTAATCGATACCTTCCTTCTTGATAATAGAACCCCATTAGGGAACACTCCATTGTATTCATTAGGTAATATTAATTGGAGCCAAGAATCTTCCTGTACGAATGGTGAATATAACCAAAACAAAATACAATTTAATACATAATAAATTTATTTTTAAAAATAATAATCAACTATATTGACCAACTAATCATAATTATTGGATTTATTTAAAAAAAAAATTGACATCTACTTATAATTTAAATTTTAATTATACCCACCTATAAATATTGACATTGAGCATAATTTAATTAATTTTTCTTTGTATTTTAATTTAAATTCGACTAATAATAATACCTACATGTGACAAAACACAAAAGTAATACAAAATCAATATTATTATTCTACTTAAAGATAGTAAGTTTAAATAATTAAATAATTTGAATGTACAAATAATAAATATGAATGCAAAGTCTATTTAGTCCTACCAATTATAAATGTTAAAATAGTATTATCAATGGAAAGTTTCCTCCTCTCATTTCATTTGTCATTTTTGCAGTGCCCGACAGGGTTCATAATGTTGTCAAAATTTACCTGATAAGACCTATTGTATGTACATTATGATGCAATAAATAAATAAAATAAATAAATAAATTCTCTTTTACATAGAACGTCACTAACTTCACTAAACTTCAAAGTGCAATATTGGATAATAATTGGAACGGTATCGGGTTCTTGTAAGTGACTCAAAATTTGTTCTCGTTTGGTTTAATTTACAAAACTAATGTTACTTCTTTAAGCAGGAAGATTCAACTTCATTCATTATTTAGATTTAATACCATTACCAATACCGTTTATACTTATGTTTGTGCAAGGCGTAATAATATACGAACGTTTGCGTTCAAATGTTTTTGTTCTGGAATATAAGTTTTCCTTATAAAGAAATTAGTGCGTTTTCAAAATATCCGTTGTAGCACATCCCTATTTACGATCCATCACCGCTATCCTTATTGTGACGGATTTGAGATGGATTCGGGTGTCCACGGATCGTGTTACAAGGGGATAGTGGTAATCGTTGAATTTAACCTAAATCCGCCTAGATATGAATAAGATTTACAATGTTTTATTACATACACATTAAATTTAATAGCAGATTTTCAATGGTGGTAGCTAAATACCGTACATTTTACGTAAATAATAGTATAAATAGACGATATGCACACGTAAGCACTATGTTTTATTAGCAGATTAGTTTTTTATTAGTTGCCGAAGATTGAAACAACCTTCTTTAAGAAATTTCTATTTTTCGTAAAATTATGTTCAGACTTCAAAGGTCCAAATCTACAGATATTCTCAAAATCTAGGTAGGGTCTTCGACCACATCTATGTACCCAGAACAGGCAGAATAAATAGAGATATTCGTGTCCCATGGTATTTAGGGAAGTACCGATAAATATAAGTGCCCAATATTATTTGCGGACCTCAGAAAACTTGACCCTTAAAACACCACAGTTCCTCTTACAACTCTTCATTCATTTGTAGTGCAGGCTGTTCGATTGTGGAATTTACTTCCAGTGAGTGTTAGATGTTCCCAGTCTTTAGGTGTATTTAAAACGAAAGTCAAAGAGTTTTATTTTACTCAATTATTTTAATGGTTCATACTGTTTTTTACACTCCTTGTTTGCTGTTTGTACCTAGTTTTAAGATAATTTTAATGGTATTTTTTGGTCGTTTTATCACTTTTTTTGTTAATTTATTTGTGCACCCATACAATCTTTTCCCAGCTCTCCATCGACAGGTTGTCTGGAAGACATCGCCGCCTAGAGATAAGACCTGATTACATCTAGTCTTAAGTTATCTATTGTAATTTCTTTTTAATTGGTGTTAACAATAAAGACTTATCTATCTATCTATCTATAAGTACAAATAAACAAAACAACCTAATTTTCCCGATCGTAAAATTCTCATGTTACCTTTGAAGTTGAGAAACAAGAAACGCTTAAGTTCGAAATTTGAGAGTATTAAACTGAATTTAATGGTGCTTCAAATGCTTTAACGACTGTGATTTTTATAATGAGCTTGCAATTATAACTATAAATGTAGTTTTGTGCATACACACATTATTATTAGTAATTAGCGCGATTCAAAACCGTGCAGCGCCATCTGTTGGCGACATTGTGCCCTATTTGCTAAGGAACATTTTTTATGCACTCGGTCTTGAACAATGTCATTTTAATATCCGCACAATTTGAATCAATTTATGGCGCTAGTGTCGCAACTGAAGAGTGAGAAACGTCTCAATCTCATTGTCGATCGATCGGGATTGCGTTCAAGAGTGCTCTGCAGTCCAAGCTATGTAGGTTTGTGCTTGAAATAACAGTATAATTATATGTAGATACATTAATATATAAATTTAGTAGTAAAGATCGCTATTCCCACACATCGAGAGATTCCCTTCACCTTCGTTCGAGTTATTACGTTAGGTGGCGCTAATATACTAGCGGAATCATAGTATGAAGTAATTCCGCTAGTATATTAGGTCCTTACCTATGAAATTGGTGTTTTGTATGGAGATTTTGGGAATTTCTGCATTTTACTAACATTTTATTAGTTTTCTTCACAACGACAAATCCAGAGATAATAATATTTGGCATGCATCATAAGACAAGCTTTAGTAATATGTGTAATATTAAAAATTATATATCGTTTTTAAGTGAATGCAAATAAAATGATGTATTCGGGAGGTACTTAAAAAGAGTTGTCTCCGTGTCCAATTTAAGCACAATTAAACTTACAACATATTATCAAAACAAATCAAAAGAGCTCAAAAATATAGTCTATTTTTAGACGAGGTAATTATTTTTTAGGAATACTCTGAATCTTAATAGTTACAGACAAAATACTAAGAGAGAATAAAAAAACTAATTTCATAGGTAAGGACCCAATAGTAGCGCCACCTAACGTAATAAGTCGAACGAAGGGGTACAAGCAACAATAATAAGTTGTAGACGAACTAAAAACCATGTATGGGAATAGGTATCTATACAGTACAGTGGAGCTTCCATTATCCAAACGACCGCTTATCCAAACTACTACAACCGCCCGAATATAGGGGTTATCTGAACACCCATGTCGCCGTATTAGTTCGAATAAACGACGTTTTCCCTGATATTTTTAAATTACACAAAAAATATTACTTATATTATAGGTAGAATAGAAAATTTGGTATGCCCGAAAGGGGGTTGTTCTCCCATATTACAGTCAGCCACAGACCAATAACACTATATTTTTATGTTATGTTTCTATTATAGAGTTAACCGGCCCCAATAGAATATGAAGGCTGGCCCTAACTACCCACTTAGCTCTTACAGCTGTATTTCCAGTACTTACATACATTATTATTTGACGACCTCCGAGGTCGAGTGGTCTGTACGCTCTCTGAGCTCTCAAGGCGTCGCCAACTCGAAAGATTCTGGGTCGATTCCCAGTAGGGACAGATGTTTGTGTGATAAATACAGGCATTTGTTCCTGATCTTTACTGACGGACGAATTTAAAATTGACCGAATAAAGTAAAAGATCGAATTAAACCTCTATAAATCGATTTATTAACTCAATACTCTTAAATATTGCTCTATTGACGGAGCCGATTTTTTTAAGGTAAGAGTAGACTAACCAAACCAAACCAAACCAGTAGCCAAACCTTTTTTAAAACGTTCCATACTTACTTGTGGTGGTTTATGTTTAAAAATTAACCGGTTAACAAGCCCTGGATCCCAGACACGATAGCAAATTTTTTTGTCTTTGCATGTTTATATGTCATCCAGGACTAATCTATGGTGCATATTAGATACAAGAAACGCACAAGTATGTACACCACAGAACAATAAAAAAGGTACACCATGTACACTCAGTCCGAAAATCGAATATTGTTGCGCCATCTATGTTCGTTTGACGGCAACTGTTAAAAAGTTTTTTAAACCGTAATTTAAATTATTTTATCTTTTTTTGAGATTTTATTGACATAAATTGTTTAACTCTACATTTATTATCTCTCTGACCTTTGACCAATCTCAAGCTATTTAACGCCATCTATTGCCAATAAAAAGAACTTCTGCAAAACATTATACACAAACATGAACCCGTACTGCTAAACGCGACATCTGTTGGTGAACGCTAAAAGCTTTATTCGCAAGTTCGGCGAGTGTTGCTGTTCGTGATTCGCCTTGCTTTGAACAGATGGCGCTGCTGGACTTGACAATTTCCTGGCGTGAGATGAGATGGCGGTAAACATGTAGTTGCTAAATTACTAAGCGCTTCGGGAAAAATTTAAAATATCTTTCTTAAAGTATTTAAAGTATTTTAAAGTATAATTTGTACGTGTATCGTTGACAGGAGAAAGAAACAAACGAATGTGATAAGTACTGGCGAATATAATACAACTTGGATGAAGGAAGACGAAAAAGCCGAAATTGTAGAGGAAGGTAGGTACTTGGAGTTTTCCTTTAAAATATCTGACTAAGGTTATTGAAAAACTAGTATAAGGGTTTTATTCCTTTTTTATTCCTTATTTTGCTATCTCGAATCTTGAACACCCAGTGAGGTAGAACCAAAGATATACTAAGGTATATAAAATATTATTGTTGTTGTGTTATTTAAACGGTCAGCTAAATATTCGAATTTTGATCAGCGACAAAATACAATTGGTCAGCTTAAATAACTAATTGGGCAGCAACTCAAATATTTTCTCTAATTGTTTTTATAACCCATTATTGATACAAATATTGTTTTAGGGGTCATAAAAAAATTACCTTAACCTAATATCTATCAAAGTATACATCCTAGTATTTGATCCTTCATTGATCCTTTTCCTAGATTTTATACATTTCCGGAAACATATTATATTGCTGCCCAAATAATTAATTTGCAGCTCAACTTATTGCTTAAATTATCACACGAGGCAGTTTTTTTTTAGTTTTTATATCCATTAGGCTGCGCACAGACTAGTTAGCAGCGGCCAAGACGTCTTGTAGGGGTTCTAGAACACGCGCAGTAATGCATTTTGTTGTCATCTATATAAATGTATATCTATGTATACAACAGTATACAACAATGTAAGCTGTGAAAATAGCAATAGAGTGACAGTATTATAATAATAAATTATAAATACAAGTAAACACCACATCTATGTCACCATTGTGGAAAACTTCATTATATCGTTTTAATACATACATATATGAAAGGACATTTACTAAATTTACAGGTTTATACAAAATTATAAGGTGAAAGGTTTATAATTAAGTGACCTGGCAGTTATTCTAGGAACGTTAATGTTTATTTGAGACACCAGGGATGGATCCGCATCCTGCTTTATATTTTTTCGTAGGTACTTCGTTTAACGACATTGTTTCTTCATTTATCAACAACCACAACAACAACTTTTTACTAAAAGTGTTTAAGCAAATCACAAAAATTTGACATTTTAACTACTCTTATTATTATACGTATCTGGACATCTAGAAATATTTAAATCTGGATTAATTAGCTATGAAAAAGAATTGATTTTTCACAATTAGCAATTGGACATTTTAACAATTTATTTATATTTTGAAATAATATATAATAATTGTATTTCAATCTGCATGCCACCGTTGTCGGCTGAATGAGAGCAGCTCTATTGCTATATAAGAACCTGTAATATGTACCTTATTCAAGTGCAAATAAATGATATTAGGTCCTTACCTATGAAATTGGTGTTTTGTATGGAGATTGTGGAGAATTCTGCATTTTCCATACTAATCTATCATTAGATTAGTATGGAAAATGCATCTATCATTAGACAAGCTTTAGTAATATGTGTAATATCGTAATATCACACTTCATAAAAATTATTTATCGTTTTTAAGTGAATGCAAATAAAATGATGTATTCGGGAGGCACTCAAAAAGAGTTGTCTCCGTGTCCAATTTTAACACAATTAAACTTACAAAAAATTATCGAAACAAATCAAAAGAGCTCAAAAATATAGTCTATTTTTAGACGAGGTAATTATTTTTTAGGAATACTCTGAATCTTAATAGTTACAGACAACTAAGAGAGAAAGAAAACACCAATTTCATAGGTTGGTTGGTCTCGTATCGAAGACGTTACAAGCGAGTAGCAGCCATTAGTGCTCAGAACACATTTAGGGAACTATCAAATTGGTAATTCATATCCTTGTTTGCGACTCTTGACTTGAACGTGTTAATCTCTAAAACTACTGGTCGGATTAAATAAAAATATATTTCAGTGATAAAAATATATGTCAGATAGCCAATTTCTTGAGGAACGCTATATAACATCACGCTAACCCATAGTAACCATTCCACGCGGATAAAGCCGCGGGACAAAGGTAGTATGAAATAAATAGTTTAATTATTTGATTGAAACGTTAACATTCTCAATCATCTCAACTTCCATTTACCTTGGAAATCTGCAAACAAACAAATAAATTATCAGTTAATAGGGACAATAACGTTTCATGTTTCTTTTGTGAGAGCTTTTCCTCATCATAAAAATTTGTTGAAGTTTCGTCTCTTTACTAATATAAATAGACCTGTATTCTCAACTGTTCGTTCACGGATTCGATTTTGAAACTCACGTCCCGTCTCGCTCTAATCCAGCCCAATAGAAAGGGACAGGTATTAGTTGCCACATATGTTTACTTACCGACATTGAAGGATGAGTTCAGACATCATCTTGCTAGAAAATATTTGCTTATGAGCTTGTACGCGTTAGTTACGATATTGAAAACGATGGTTGGAGTTAGTATGGGTGACCTTTTAAATAAATCTACAACGTTCAGACACTCCTGTGGCAAATGGGATTGATTCCCACAATGCCGTTATTATCAAGTCATTTTCCCCATTAGTCCCGGCTACAGGCCGTCACCCCAAACATTATTACCCCTGACAGGTAGCACTCGAAACACAATTTCCCACGAAGGAGTTAACACAATAATTCGTTTTTGCTGACGCTACTAAAGGACCACAGACGAAAAAGCACCTAAAACCGTAAAGCCGAACGTGGATTCTCAAATGAGGGTAGTTTTCAATTCGTGTATTTGGCTCCGTTGTGGCTGTAAATATGCACAGTGCTAATGGTAGTCCTTCCTATTGGAAATTGGTTTTTGTTCTGTTAAGTATAGGGTTTTGTTTTGTCCTGTTCGGGTCAAATTCGTTCGCTTCTATTTAAAAATAAAACAATGGTACTATAGACGTTAAGCGTAGATTATGTTTACATGTAGGTCGGTATTTTCACCAATTTTCGTCTAACTGATGAGAACGGGGAACAAAAAGGGAGCGGTAGCCGAGTTGGGACGGACAGGGTACTACTCGTTCGAGAGGTCCGGGCCCGGCGGGTTCGATTCCACTGAGTTTGAATAAAACTTACATACATACATTATTACATACATTATTACATATAATCACGACTATTATCCCCTAAGGGTTAGTCACAGACTTGGCAAAAACACCGCAAAAGCAGTCCATTGCCATAGTCCGCACTTCATCAAGCAGTGACTGCACTCAGCGTGACAGGTGGTGAGCCCGTCGCCGCTATCAGCTATTGGATGGTTGTGCAGTTCTAAGTCCATTGGTCGCCTTTTACGACACCCAAAGAAAGATGGGTTAGTAGAATTATTTTAAAGAGCCGCTACCACACGGCTCGCATAAAACTTATGTACAGTTAACTGTGGATATCGCTTGTCTGACATTGTGCCCGGTGCATGACAACAGGCTCGCCACCTGTTACATGGGGACTAAGCATATCTGGCGAACTACCCCTTCGGGGAAAGAGGCGTGATTGGAGGCTCCATTGAGAAACACATGAGGAGTACGGGCCGTAGCACCACGGCGCTGGCCCGATACGAATTGGTACGAGCGGTTGTAATAGCGTCCGACACTAACGGCTTACATTGTCTTCCGAAGCACAGAGGAACTCGAGACCATAATAGTTTTGTCGCCACCCATCCAAGGACAAGTCGTAGCGAAAGTTGCTTTGGTTTTCGATATCGAAAGCCAATGCGTTTGAACCACTAAGCCACCGCGCTCCTCCTGAATGAATAAATTATAACAATTTGTAAAAACCTTTTAAATTACTCTCCTTTTTAAATTGCTCTATTAATTATCAAAATCTTTGTTTTCTTGGTATGGTCGTAGATGTAGATGTAGTATAGATCGCGATACCCATACATGGGTTTTTAGTTCGTCGTCGTTTAAACTCATTTACCTCTTCGTTCGACTTATTACGTTAAGTGGCGGTACTATACTAGCGGAATCATAGATAAATTAAGTAATTCCGCTAGTATAGTAGCGCCACCTAACGTAATAAGTTGAACGAAGGGGTACAAGAAACAATGATAAGATTCAGACGAACTAAAATCTCATGTATGGGAATAGCGATCTATACAACTTAATTAATCTATGGTATGGTCAATATTCGTGAGACTACCACGAGCTGTCCAATTTCTTCAATAACTTCCCCTTTGTTCCTAACGACATAAGGTTAAAAATCTATTGCGTGTTGTACAGTCCGACTTGCTGCTGAATATACCTTAAATGTCTCGTCCTATTAAGAATACATTTGTCTCTGGCACGTCCACCGGTTTCTTTTTAGTATATATTATTTTAGGGTCCTTTGAATTTGAGCGACATTGCAATTAAGGTTTCTCTTCTTACATTTCAAGCTAAAGTTGAGTACTTATCCTGAGAATCCTCTAGGTATTTATGTGTATTAAAGTAACCCAGTATTTATATGTAAAAACGGGTTTACTAGTGGCAGCCACGTACTGCGAGACACATTGTTGGCAGGCTTCCCATAATGTAAACCGATGATCTGGCGAACGTCGCAGGATGTCGCTGGATGCAGCCAACGAAAGACCTGTGTGCGGGAAGGCATGCCGCACCCTCAGCAAAAAAGGAAGATCTTCCGCCGAGACACGCTCGGCGGAAGATCTTCCCTTGTACGCTCGGGGACCGCGGTCCGACTTTTTTTTTTCGAGCCTCTGAAGGAGGACTCTTTACCTTCCCAAGGAGGTGGTGAATCCCACATTGGATACCCACCGGCCGGCTGGGGGTTATGTCAGACTCCTATCGACTAAATACCACCTTGCTTCAAGCCGTTTTACGGGCCTTGTAGAGGATAACCTGAATGCGCCCCCTCCCTCAGGAAAGGGAGAGGTGCGGCGCTGCCCTACTAACTAGTACGATTGTTATTGGTCGGAACTTATATATATTAATCTATCTTGGAAACTCTGCCATCGTGATTCAGGCTTGCTAAACTTCTATATCTCCTATTTCTGTAGCCAGTAGGTCTAGTACGATAATCAATTCGACTCCAATGTTTATTATTCACTATCGTACTTTTAGCTGATCAACCATTTCTCGGTTACTTAATATCGTACCTATGACGAATCCGCTACAGACCGATCGCTGTCGAGATCCTTAGTAAGCATATATGTCCAATACTGGACGTTTTTGAGCTGAAATAATGTTGACTTCTGTACCGCCGGTGCAATAATTTTTTTTAATTGATCTTAATATCACTTTTCTTGTCTTTTCAGGTAAGTGGACTTCAACACTGATTTCAACGCAAAAGATTCTAAGGCCGGTAAGAATCATGTGAAATTTTATTGCACCCTGTTGTTTCGCAGATATTAATAATTTATTGGTTATCAGCCTATATAAAAATAGAATATAATACAATTATACTTTATTGCACAATAAAGCCGCTGATGTGGGCAAAGGGGGTTGATTGCTATGGAAATCTTTGGGGAAGGGCTATGTCCAGTCTAGGAAACATACAGCTTTTTTATTTTACATATAAACAATTAATTAAGAAAAGCACAATACAATTTAAAATCTCCACTACTAACTTATACAAAAACAATACATTACATTTGTTCAACGTGCAATATGAAAATCGGATGTCGATGTGGTTGAATGAATTGTATTCATTAACGAATCTTACAATATTACGTCTGTAATTTGTCTTGCAAAATAGCGTGGGAAATGTATTTCGGTTTGGGACACCTAAAGGCTATTTTACTCAACAAGTGGGATGAATCTACATAGTTATAAATTATTTTATAAAGCAGAACTTGATGTCGATATGATCGTCGATTTGTCAAGGATAACAATGAAGATGCACAATTAATAATTTGGTTCGTTCCTCTCTTCGTTTAATCCAATCATTTTAATTAAATTTTTTGTGTTGTATGTAGGGTGTTAACGCTATAGGCAGGTCCACTACTGGACGTAGCCCCTTTTTAATATGACAGGCAAGCTCTTGGCTTTCATCTCACCTGATGGTAAGTGACGATAAGGCCGAAGGTGGAAGCGAGCTTCACCTGTAATCCTCAATAACTAAGGAACTGCATTCTAGGTATTTCTCAGATTCTAGGAATGTATTCTCAGATCAATACGACCTTCAAAATTAAAAAAAAAAGTGTATTCCCTCCTTAAGGGTCGACAACGCATCGACAACTCCGGCGTTGTAGATGTCTTTGGGCGGCGGTCATACCTTACCATCAGGTGAGCCGTCTGCCCGTTTGCCCCCTCTTTACATAAAAAAAACTGGCTCTCTTACCTCTGATTGCCGGAACACAACAATGCTTTAAACATTGCTATTATAGCGGCAGATTTAGATAAGACGGTGGTAGCTAGCCAGGCGGGCTTAGAAGCCCTACCACTAACCAAACCGAGCAGAAAAACCCCTGCTCCCGTGGGGAATTAAACCCCGAACCTCCCGATCTACACCCGGTGGTGTCAACCATTAGACCAGAGAGGCGTAATTTGTTCACCCTGTCTTCTGCTTGTCACATGTTTCCAGTAGCATTTCGCAGTCTCACCACAGTGTGGCCTACACTATATTAACCGTTAATTTAACATTAATAAATCAATATTGGTATTATTACCGCCAGTCACATTTAATATTAATTCATTCCATTGGCTATAGACTGAATGACAAATGAGTTTTTGAGACCAAATTTGCTAAGGGTCAGTTTATTGATCCGTGGTCAAGTTAACCAGTAGGTTAAAATATAGACCAATGGCGAAAACAGCCAGTGATATGACAGCTTGTCCAATAGTCGAATTATCAAATGTAACTAAATTTAAATAATCATAGACAATTTAACCACAACACTGTGCTGGGCATAGATATACATTTACGTAGATGACGTTAATGCATGTACTGCACGTGTCCGAAAACTCCGACCAAACGTCGGGGTTGGCCGCTGCTAACTAGACTTCGCGCGTTCGAATGCTTGCAAAAAACAAAAAAAAATGCCTCGTTGTGTGAACATCGGCGGCATCGCTATTTTTCAATCAGTATGAATCTCCCGTCTCAAAACTATGGCTGTGCCTTCACAGTAAGCGTTAAAAAGTTGACACGCTTGGTTTCAATACAAATCGTTATACTTGCGTTATCTATGGAAATGTATATTTGTGGTGCTAGGATTAGTGACATGCCGGCTGGCGGCACAGTTGATGCAAATTGCTTCGAATTTTCATCGCAAATATAAAATTATACTTTTTGGCGTCTTCTAGAAATCAACTATTGTGGTTACTATGACCTACGAATCATAAAACTCATCCTATGTCTACGTAATCATAGTAACCACAATAGTTAAACCATACGTTTTCGCCATCCATATTTTAACCTACCTGACCACGGATCAAGAAACTGGCCCTATGAATTAACGTTTACGCATCGGTTAATGTTAACCAGGATTATAGCCGGAGGTTAACGGGAACGGCAATGATTTAACTATAACCGATTATCAGAATGGTGGGTCTTTCGCGTTGAAGCTAAGTCAAATCAAATCTCATTTTATCTAAATCAGAGGACCTCGGTGGCTTAGTGGTTAGAAAGCTTTGACTTTCGATACCGAAAACAAAGTTGTCTTCCCCACGGGCAAGCCAACATTTTTTTTGGTATTTTCCATCCCCCTGACTTGTTTACTAGCATTTTTTTCTATGTACAGACATTCGACCTCTACAGTTTTATTAATGTATAGATTTATATATTGGGTACTTACCTATGAAATTGGTGTTTTTATTCTGTCTTAGAAATTTGTCCGTAACTATTAAGTTTCAGAACATTCTTATAAAATAATTGCCTCTTCTGAAAATAGACCATATATTTGAGCTCGTATTATTTAATTTGATATTTTTTTGTAAGTTTAATTGTGTTAAAATTAGACACAAAGACAATTATTTTTATCTGTCTCCCGAATACATCATTTGATTTGCATTAACATAAAAACGATGAATAATTTTTTTCAAGCGTTTTCACACACATATTGCTAAAGCTTGTCTAATGATACATGCCAAATATTATTGTCTCTGGATTTGTCGTTGTGAAGAAAACTGATAAAATGTTAGTATGTAAAATGCAGACATCCCCAAAATCTCCATACAAAACACCAATTTCATAGGTAAGAACCTAATATGTATAGATAACTATGCTCTATACTTAAAAATTATGTACTTAAGTCGTCCTCAGCCTACATACTTCCCGCTGCTGGGCACAGGCCTTCCTCATAGAGAAACACATGAGGAGTATGGGCCGGGACCACGCAGGCCTAATCCGAGCTCGAGATCACAAAGTTTTGGTTACCCATCCAGCCCCATCCAACCCAGCCTGACCATGGTGAAGGTAGCTTTGTTTTCGATAGAAAGCCAAAGCGTTCTAACCACTACGCCACCGAGCTCCTCGTAAGTTAATTCTGAACTACTCCGAAGTAAATACTTGAACCTTTTTAATATGTTTCTTACAAATACCTAAAGCAAAATACTTTTATGAAAAGTTAGTAACTCCCTCAGGTCTCAGCAATGGTAATGATATAACGAAATGAGTTAATATCATTACTGGGATTGCAAAAGTTTGTAGTAATTCTTCGTTTTTAGGTAGAGTTTTTGAAATGGCTTGTGTTGGTGATCTGAAAAATAGAATATGGAAATGGGTGGAATCGAGTAGGTTTCAAAAGTAGCTGCATTCCAAGTGTAACGGAACGTTACTTGTTTGTCTGTGGTGTTTGGGGGAGTTTGGCGGCATTTGACTAATGGCGGACGTGATTTTTATTTCGATAATTGTAATATTGTTTCGGAGTGGATATTGTTACGTAAAATCAGTGTAGTTTTGTGTAATAAGTGTCTGTGATGATGTGCAATGTGGAGGATTATCGAAATAAGCGTCAAGTGGTGTGAAAAGTGATGAGTTGACGTGGTAATCCACCTCATCCAAGTAGCACCACAGTGTCTGCCATCGATCGTTTGACGCCAAACTCTCCCAAAATGCATTGAAATGCAATACACTAGCATTTCAATGCAAACTACTGAAGAAATGTTTACTGAAGACTTGGCTGTATGGGCTTCGTTCCCTTTGCCTTCCCTATATGGGAATTTTACAAAAAAAACTGTGGTGTTTGGTTGCTAGGTGAGTGTGAGTATTGACGTCCGCTGCTGAGGCATAATATTTAAGTTTTTTATATTTATCTACTGTTTATTCCAATACATTTATTTCAAGCTATCATCATCTTTCATTTCACAAAGTCCATTCGCTTTCACCAAGGTTACTCTTTGAGTAAAATTTGAAAAATCACGGAAAAAAATACACCCTGTTTTGCACCTGATGGAGAGCTCGACACAGCTTATTTACACTCGCATCCGCATGACCCATCCACAGCTTAACCACAACGAAATATGCTTCGTCAACCTACAACGCGGATCAGACCACCGAATCCACTGAGTTTCAAAAATTAATAGTGTAAAATATTTTTACTTCCATAATAAATAAATTTCAACAAAAGAAATATTTTTTTGCCGACCATGAGTTCATAGGGCTGCCGGTTCTCGAACAATATTATATTAGGTCCTTACCTATGAAATTGGTATTTTGTATGGAGATTTTGGGGAATTCTGCATTTTCCATACTAACATTTTATCAGTTTTCTTCACAACGACAAATCCAGAGATAAGAATATTTGGCATGTATCATTAGACAAGCTTTAGTAATATGTGTAATATCACACTTCATAAAAAATATTTATCGTTTTTAAGTGAATGCAAATAAAATGATGTATTTGGGAGGCACTTAAAAAGAGTTGTCTCCGTGTCCAATTTTAACACAATTAAACTTACAACAAATTATCAAAAGAGCTCAAGAATATAGTCTATTTTTAGACGAGGTAATAATTTTTAGGAATACTCTGAATCTTAATAGTTACAGACAAAATACTAAGACAGAATAAAAACACCAATTTCATAGGTAAGGACCCAATATTTAGATACATTTTCTTAGGTAAACTAAAAAGTCGCCACCAAGATATTTGGCTTAAAAATCTTGTTGAACAGAGAAGCGTAGGTATGAGAAATAAAAAAATTACATGAGATTTTTTCTGTACTTATCCATTTCTGTGGATTGTTAACATAACATAACATATTTATCATCACGCCTCCTTCCCCGAAGGGGTAGTAAGAGGTGTTAAACACTCACATTTCGCCATATATGTAAGGTCCCCATGTAACAGGTGGCGAGCCTGTTGCCATGCACCGGCCACAATTTGAGGCAAGCAATATTCACAATCAGTTTTATTCAAACTCAGTGGTACAGGAAGTGGGATCGAACCCGTGCTTCCCGCAACCTCTCGAACGAGTAGTGCTCCGTCCCTCCAACTAATCTACCGCTGCCTGCAAATTGAGCACGAAGAAAATCTGCTAACCGCGTCAGTTATGTGCGCAATGGTCCGTGTAGGTGACCACAGACCACAGATGCCATTTGTATAAAGTGCTCAGAGATAAACCTCAATTTCTCAAGGTTTGCCCTGGACTGGAGCTGCCACCTAATGGGTCAATCTTGTATCTTTCAATCTCCATAACCTCCTTCGTTGTCCTTCCACCTTACCGTTAATGTTGGTGGCCGCATTGTCTTTCTTCATTTGTAATACAATCTGTATCTGACTGTAAATATAAGACAAAAGTGCTGCGTCACTCCCTTGGAAAACCTTATTGATTGCACTTAGATTTGCTCTTCAATTTGGCTTTATAAAGTTTTTATATATTTTTTGTTTCTTATGACTATACTTAGTGTATTATTTTTTTTAATCTTCTTATTTTTTTATAACTTTTGTAAATATTACCAAAATTATAGGCCATTTATCTCTTAGGTTGACTCTTTATTTTCACCATTATAATAGAAAATATACCTCAAACACTCCCTCTTCACTGCAGTATTATTAGATATTATTATTCTTCCTGAACTTTGTCAATAAAAACTCTGCTTTAGTGAAACCAATACCTGTTATTTCTAAAGCAACATTGTGACAAAAGCTATTCCAGCGCTTTCAGCGATTGTAATAGATCCTTCGACCTCGCTTGTTGGCGCTGTTGTTCCAGAGGGAACTGTTCGAACCTTATTGCATTTCGCACCTTAACCAGTAGTGACTAAAATAACAGTTTGAAAATGCAGGAAAAATTGTTCAGCGTATCGTTTACAGCTTGCAATATAATTTTTGACTAGAGAAAGTATCAGACGGATTTCTAAGATCAATTTGCTTTCGTAAAATATTGGTTTGGAAAACTCGAATCGAATTTGGATATTGCTTATGCACTACTCTGATCTCTGATACAAATCCAAGCAATTCAAGACCATCTTTTGTAATGGCTACTTCGGTCCGTCAAAAATCTTCTGCGGACTGGAGATTCGAGAATGACGAAAAGAAATGTGATGACAGAGATCGGATCTAGTATGTTAATTGCTATAGAAACAATTCTATCGCTACTACGGACCATATTTTCATGGGTTTGGATCGGATTCGATAAGATATTGCGAGTGATAGAAAGAGATACTCGTAAGCGGAAGATATGCTGTGCAGACCTCAAATAAATTAGGAATAGGTCAAGAAAATGATTATCGCCGTCTAGCGATGAGACCGTCCGAATTGTGTAAGGATGTTACGGAAGTGCTTCTTAAGCTTCTACGCTTAAGAAGCACTTCCGAAGCACGGAGGAGCTCGAGATCACAAAGCGAAGGAGATGAAAGCGAATGATGGCAAAGGTAGCTTTGTTTGCAATCGAAAGCCAAAGCGTACTACGCCACCGAGCTACCCCCGATGACATGGATCGATTATAAAATGGATTAGTCGACATCGATAGATAAATTCTACCATACGATTAATAGATTCGACCATCGACTCTCGATTGATCTGGTAACACCCTAATCTAGAATTAAGAGATGTATCGTATGAATTATACCTATCTGTACTCCTGGTGTAAGTTTTCATTGTAAAGAACACAACTTTTTTAATTGCATTATGAACGTCCTTTTCTATGGGAAACGCGATTCTTTCACGTTTCCCATAGAAACTGATATTCTTACCGCAACTCAAAAAAAATTTTTTTTTACAATGTAAACTTAACTACAGACTAGTGTTATCTACCCATTATGAGTTGCCGGTTGTATGCTCGGTGCATGGCATCAGGCTCGCCAACTGTTATATGGCTACTTAACATATCTGGCGAAATGTGGGTGTGTTAACGTCTCTGCCTGCTCCTTCGAGGAAAAGGCGTGATGATAATAATATGATAGTGTGTATGAGTTCAACTTTGAAGTCATAATTAAGGAAAAATTAGTAAAATTTAAATACTATGTTGAAATTAATTTCAAAGTGTAGTGGGCGGATTTAAGGGTAGCGACAGCCCTAGACTGGCGTCCCGAACGCGCGCCTACCCGACGCCGGCGGCTATCGAATACACATCATTATTATCAGATATCATTACGAATGCGTCTCTCTCATTTAATGACAGAAGGGTTGCTTAGCAACGTAGACCTAAATTAGGGTAATATTGTTTTATTCACTACGAATGCCTTTTGATGGTTTCCCATCTCTTTGGTGTCGTAAAAGGCATCTTATGGACTTAGAACTGCACAACATCCAATATCTTATAGCGGCGACGGGCTCACCACCTGTCACGCTGAGTGCAGTCGCTGCTTGGTGAAGCGCGGACTATGGCAATAGACTGCTTTTGCGGTGCTTTTCCCTAGTCTTTGACTAACCCTTAAGGGAAAATAGTCGTCATTATAATTGTATGATGGCTTTTCTAGTTTTTGATGAATTTTGTGTTGCCTTGTTCTATTCGTTTTATGTATAAACATTTTATAATCACATAAAGTCAATTCATTAAATGTTGAAGAAATCTTATCTTATCTTGAAGAAAATTTCACTGTGGAAGGATGTTAGAAAGCGAACCTCCTTTTTATCGGTATTATATTCTTGATTGATTTATTTTTGAACTGAACATTTGTTTTTCTATCAATGTCATTATAAAAATATTAGAATTGTTAGATAGCGGACCCTGTTTTTTTTAATTTCTTATATAATATTATTTTCTGAACAAAGGATGAGATAAAAGAGGAAAATATACAACTGTTTCTCGTCGCAATTCTGTTTCCTTGTCCAGTTTAAAAGCCCTCAAACACTACAAAAAAACTTAAGATAATTCAAAATATTTTTTTTTGTGGTCGCTCATTCACGTCAAAACCAGGATTACCGTCGCTTAACTTTCGCGATCGCAAGAAAAAATATATTATAGGAAATTCTATAAATATTACGCCGCCCGCCCTTGACTAATCTGCTAACAGTACGCAAGGACCGCCCACCGTCCTGTCAGTATGGCGCCGGCAGCCTCCGGGGGCGGACGTGTGCCGCGTACCCGCGCGTATAAATATGTAACTCGTAAAATACAAATTTTGCGTTTGAGTGAAAAAAATTTTAAAATATATTTTTTTGTCTAAACATAATAGTGTTTTCAGTAAAACGTTAGGTTTCTATTGATTGTAAACAAATTTTGACAAATGAAAGAAAGTATTGATAAAAGCATTAAACAAATATGTTAGTAGTGTCATTGTTAATTGTGTAGGCAGTGATTGGAATTAGATTTTTCTATGGTGTGTATACGTAGTGCTTATTAGAAGAAAAAAAATGAAGTAAACAAAATATTTTGTTAGGTGTATAGGAAGCTGTTACATGTATGATAATAATAATAATAATGTAATAGAAATAATGTGGCTTGCTCAATCCGTTTTTGACTGTTATCAGTCAAAATATAGGTGTTAACATCTCTGCCTACCCCTCCAGGGATATAGGAGTGATGTTTCTTTTTAAATTGGTAAACAAAATTACTTGCATAATACCAGCCCTATTGCTGCTAATCACGGACCCTCCTACCCAATAACCTAACACGTTTTTGACCAATAAGAACCTTTAATAATAATAACAATAATTTATTTATTTGTAAGACAAAGGTTTGTAGTAGTTACATAGATGTTGTGTCCAGCTTTGCTTACAAATTTCATTTTTTTTTAAATCACATTTATCAATTAAAATTATCAAGCACATTGTCGCAACAATAGAAACAAGTCAAAAAAAATCAATGGAACAAGAACACCAGTTTTTTTAATTGCACTTTACGTAATTGAGAACAGTTTTCGTTGAATTTATTATAAGTTATACACATAAACTATGGTGTAGTCTTCATTTACCACGTACGACGCTTACGAATGTGAGTATGCTGGTCGGTCTGCAGTCTGAATAATTTAATAGGTGCATTTTAACAGTTGTTTGTAGTGAGATTAATCGATTCTCATACCAATGTATATAAAGCTTTTCTGTCAGAATGCACATATTAAATTATTCAGACTATAGTGAGTCGTGTGGTGGCAGCTCATTAAAAGAATACTATCAACCCATCTCTTCCCTTGTATTTAATAAGTGTTTGAATGAAACACAAAGTAATCTAGTTAGAAAGTAATTGTATTTGCACCACAACACATTTTCCACCAAATCACAATAATCGGTAACAAATCATTTAGTACAAGTACTACCTGCTTGAACCAACAGTATTCCGTAATCACACGACAATTCCTTTTTGCCGGTTTTCCTCAAAGCAGAGCACCACCAAATCTCACTCTCACTTAGCTTGGCGCAATCTCTCTCTGCCATTTTGACAGTTCTTTTTTTTTGTAAAATTCTCCCATGTAGGGAAGGCAAAGGGAACGAAGCCCATACAGCCAAGTCTTCAGTATACATTTCTTCAGTAGTTTGCATTGAAATGCTAGTGTAATGCATTTCAATGCATCTTGGGAGAGTTTGGCGTTAAACGATCGATGGCAGACACTGTGGTGCTACTTGGATGAGGTGGATTACCACGATAAAAAACTCATCACTTTTCACACCACTTGATGTTTATTTCGATAATCCTCCATATTGCACATCATCACAGACACTTATTACACAAAAGTACACTGATTTTACGTAACAATATCCACTCCGTACAATATTACAATCATCGAAATAAAAATCACGTCCGCCATAGTTGAATGGCGCCAAACCTCCCTTTGACAGTTCTTTTCATACAACACCATAGACTCAATCTGCCTAGATTGACTAGATTGACAGGATTGACAGGAGCTATCAGATATACAGCCACTTTGTAATTATCCTAACACTTGGGTGTCGTAAAGGCGACTAATGAATTTAGTACTGCACAACCATCCAATAGCTTATAGCAGCGATGGGCTCACCACCTGTCACGTTGAGGGCAGGCACTGCTCTGCCAAGCGCAGAATATGGCAATGAACTGCTTTTGCGGTGTTTTGCCTAGTCTCTGACTAAACCTTAGGGGATTATAGTCATGATTATATATACATATTAGGTCCTTACCTATGAAATTGGTGTTTGTATGGAGATTTTGGGGAATTCTGCATTTTCCATACTAACATTTTATCAGTTTTATTTATTTATTTATTTAACAATTTATTGTACACAGAAAAGCATAACAACGAAACGACAAATTACAAAGACAGTACAAAGGGTGTGGCAGTTTTCTTCACAACGACAAATCCAGAGATAATTAAAATTATATTTGGCATATATCATTAGAAAGCTTTAGTAATATGTGTAATATCACACTTCATAAAAATTATTTATCGTTTTTAAGTGAATGCAAATAAAATGATGTATTCGGGAGCCACTTAAAAAGAGTTGTCTCCGTGTCCAATTTTAACACAATTAAACTTACAACAAATTATCGAAACAAATCAAAAGAGCTCAAAAATGTAGTCTATTTTTAGACGAGGTAATTATTTTTTAGGAATACTCTGAATCCTAATAGTTACAGACAAAATACTAAGACAGAAAAAAAACACCAATTTCATAGGTAAGGACCCAATATATGTATATGTGGTGAGCATACTTCCATACATTTCTGTATCATACATTATTTGTTTGACACACGGTCCATGGTACAGACATGCGTTGGAAGTCCCTGCAAAAACTTGTATTTGCAGTTTTGTTATTTCGTAGAAATGGGCCTCATCACGGATCTCCACAACGATCGTCCTACATTACCACCCAGACCTGTCAATTATAATGACAAATTGACAATCGCCTTAAGAAACAAGTATTGATATTTATAGCTATGCTTGTAGAAACGTATACAAAAGTAATAAGCTATTCATCAAAGAAATATTGATAACACAATGAGGTATTTATTAAACTTAATGGGTTTATACCGGAAAATAGTAAGAAAGTTTGATTGGAAAGTCCTCATGATATTGAGTACTGTAACAAGTATAACTGCGTAAGATTTTTAATGAAATATCTCGGACCTAACAGCACACACACACACACACACAAACACACACACACACACTTCTTCACACTTTTCACATTTACTTTACACTTACACTTCTTACACTTTATTTAAATATATATTTATATATATATATCTTTTCACAATAAAATCAAAATTGTTCACTGAAAACGCTACAATGTAATGAATAAATAAATATTACAACGGATTTTCAACAAAGTGTAGTAAATAGCACCGCGTTGAAATTAGTAACAATGTTATATAATTCCAGGAAAATAAAACAGCACCAAAAATCGGTAAGCGAAATCACTTGCTGTACTTCTAACACAAATTGAGAAATTCATCATCTTAATTGCCAGTCTGCGTCTTATTGCGGTCTTCCTACATAATAAGCCGAAGAGCAAAGCGCGCGATACTATGCTGAATGGTTGGAAGAAATTTCTTAATGCTGCTTCATAAGCACAGAGGAAAATACATGAAAACAACAGTTTAAAATCTTATATTAGGTCCTTACCTATGAAATTGGTGTTTTGTATGGAGATTTTGGGGATGTCTGCATTTTACATACTAACATTTTATCAGTTTTCTTCACAACGACAAATCCAGAGATAATAATATTTGGCGTGTATCATTAGACAAGCTTTAGCAATATGTGTGTGAACACGCTTGATAAAAATTATTCATCGATTTTATGTTAATGCAAATCAAATTATGTATTCGGGAGGCAGTTAAAAATAATTGTCTTTGTGTCTAATTTTAACACAATTTTACTTACAAAAAATTATCAAATTAAATAATACGAGCTTAAATATATGGTCTATTTTTAGAAGAGGCAATTATTTTATAAGAATGTTCTGAAACTTAATAGTTACGGATACGGTTACAGAATAAAACACTAATTTCATAGGTAAGGACCCAATATATCAGTCTAGCTGTGCCCGCGACGTCGTTCGCGTGGCTATTGATTTAACGACGATAAAAGTTAACAAAAAGTTTTTGTGTACTTGTTAACACTGCAATGTTTTTTTTTACAAAATGCTTAACATTACATTCCTACCTCTTATTAGCAAAATGTTGATTGTTAATAGTTGAACTAAAACTTCGAATTATTTAAATAATTAAAATAACATATCTTGTCAGTGTCATCAGATTAATTGTTGTCATGGTGTTGTTGTGTCTTTGTCTTACAATGCCGAGAAATTTTAAAATTCGAAATGAAATTACATTTTGTCGGAATATGTCTTATAATACTCGGTCGAGCAGATATGATAACCACGGTTACACCCGCGCGGTATCCGTTCCCATTGGAATATCAAGATAAAAAATAGCCTATGTCCTTACTAAGGCTCTAGTCTATCTGTGTACCAAATTTAAATTGAATCGGTTCAGTAGTTTTGACGTGAAACAAGACATACAGATAGAGTTACTTTCGCATTTATAATATTAGGATGGTTATATCCGCTATCTTGCGACTGCAGACGAACAGGTTGCCAATTCAGCATGTGCCTTGTAATTAAGCGAGCACTGGCTTTCATTAACTCATCTTTGGTTTTTAAAGGAGTGTGAAAGTCAACTTATCATAATGGTTTGATCTCACATGTCTTCTGCTGGTGGCCAAGTATTTTTTTTTTTAAATATTCACAATCTAAAAAAACAACAAAGTTATTAAAAACTGATGCCCGCGACTTGTCCGCGGTTACAATGGTTTTTTAACAATCCCACGGGAACCCATTAATTTTCTGAAATAAAAAGTATCTAAGATGTTGACCTGGGATATAAGGTATCACCACGCAAAACTTCATTGAAATCGGTCCAGCCGTTTAGGAGATTAGCCCGTAAAAACAGTGAAACAAAAAACAAACATTTTGTGGTAGTTTCCCTCTTTTTACCTCCCCCTGACTTGGTTTTAAGCATTTTTAAAACTGACTGAGAATGAGAATGAGACTGAGAAATAAAAACAAAAAAAAATCTGTGTATAGACATTCGACCTCTACAGTTTTAGTATATGTATAGATAACATATTAAAAAAGTCATTTCAGTTGACAGATTCAAACTCCCCAAAATCCGCTCGGTGCCAAAACTGCTGAGTCACCTAAAACATTCGCGTTCCTTTGTCTTTTATAAACGAAACACATCAAAGTGACTTTTAAAATTTGCAAGCGAAGCGAGGCCAATAAAAAGGCGATATTTCATGATGTCGCGAGAGGACGGTCTGCTGAAGATGGATGGAGCTTGTCGGAGGGATGTCGTTTTTCTTACATGTGTCAGGGGGCAGGCTTGAGCGATCAGCGGGATTCTCGGTGAAAAGGAAAGCTGGCTAAATGATGGACTGTATTTAAAGTTAAGGAACTAATGTAACGGATATAGGGCTAAGGAACTTATACTGTAGAATGACAAGTGAAAAACACTCAAAACAACCCTCAAATTGTAGCATTTTCTTAATACCCAAATCAACTACCATCTTACTTAAGGAATACATCGCTGAGGATACTTTTCTTTTTGAACTTATAAATTAGTCTTCATATAATGAGTTTATTGTACATGCATGGTTAGATCTGATATAGAACTAATCGGCGAGATTAATTTGGTTTTCCTACAGTACATAACAAAAAACCGGCCAAGAGCGTGTCGGGCCACGCTCAGTATAGGTTCCGTAGATTTCCATCCGTCACAACAAGTGACTGTTGCACTGAGTTTTGAACAAAATGGGCTATTTATTCTTGGCTGGTTACAAATGCTTGCATATATGGTTGAGTCACAAATTTAGTACAAAAATAATTTTGTAAAATTTATCAGAAACTGTTCAACCCATCAAGTTCAAAATAATTTTCCTAGAAAGTACTTATAAAGTTCTAATTTTGAGAAATTTTTCATATTTTTTTAACTTATGGTTCAAAAGTTAAAGGGTTATTTTTAACTTTCGGAGCGATTATTTCAGAAAATATAAATGTTATCGTAAAATGATGTTAAAAAAAACCCCTATTTATTTTTAAATAGCTATCCAACGATATATCGTTAGGGTCCAGAGGATTAAATAAGGGGGGGGTGCCCATACACGTATTGGGCAATTTAATATTTTATTCCACTTTTGATTTGTCCACTTTGTCGGCGTTATTAATATACATAATTATTCAAAATTTCAGCTCCCTAGTGCTAACGGTCACTGAGATTATCCGCGGACGGACAGACATGGCGAAACTATAAGGGTTCCAAGTTTACTATGGAACCCGAAAAAGTACATCGCTGGCTTACGGCGACAATTGATGCAATTTTTTAAGATAATTAAAACGGAACGAATAACCTACGTCGTACCTACCAGTATGTTTCGATAGAACAAATATAGAACAAATTCCCCATCTTTCCCGTTTTCCCGCAAGACATGACCCATCGCTAAGTATAGACACAAAACATGAAAAATCACGCCTTCACCCCCAAAGAGATAGGCAGCGATGTAACACCCACATTTTCCTGGCTGTCGAGAACACGTAACTAATAATTTTGACAACAATTTTAAACCAAAGCAACTTAAAACAAAAACTTGCAAGTATGTCCTTAACACTTGGTTTTAAATTTAAAGTTCCACATTTAGGCTACTTTTACACCAGAGCTATGAAAGGTAGTTTTATCTATTATCAAAATACACAGATTTAGACACACACACAGACACGCGCGCACACACACACACACACACACACACACACACACACACACACACACACACGTACTTTGGCTTTGGCTTTGGCACTTTGGCTTTCGAGATCGAAAACAAAGCTACATTTGCCATGGTCAGTGCTGGGATGGGTGACCAACATTTTGTGATCTCGAGTTCTCCACACCATGCAGGCGGCGCAGGACCGGTCGTCTAGAAATGGGCTACAATAGGCTGATATATAGAGAGAGATAGAGTCCCAGTCGCTATTACAACCGTTTCTACCCACTAATCCGGATTGGGCCATCGAGGTGGTGTGAAGGCTAGTACTCCTCGTGTCACTACATAAGACGTGTACCTGATGAAATTACACCGCTTAGCTATGCTTAGCTGTCTCGCTGGGCTCTGTTGGCGCTCACCGTAACGCTATTGTTCAGCCGCCCATCAATCATACACAATTATCTATAGGTGCTATATTTGTAAATGTAAGGAAAAGTGCCGCAGCTTATTGAAAAGGAAAAGGATATTCTATATATTTGTCTGGGAGGCTTAAGATAACCGGAATATCGAAAATAAACTGAAAGGGTTCGATTTACATAGTCCAAAACTTTTATATTTATATCACAGCGTAATACTCTTTTCACTTAAGTCCTGTCATCCTTACCACTGAGAAAATTTGTTTTTATTTCGCAACAGATTTAAGAAACTGCAGCAAACCATTTTCTACCTATAACATGAAAACAATTACAAAACTTTTTAAATTCCAATTTAAGTATTATGCAAAAAAACCTTAGCAATAGTTCTGTCAGGCTGAGGGACCAACTTCAAAGACCTTGATAATGAAAAATTTAAAAATTTTGCCATCTTTTATATCAACATCGCCTAATTTCAAAGCAGTCTTTATTTATTTTATTTATTTATTCATTTAATAACATAAACACCAATTGACTCACAAAATAACCCACGCATCCACGCCAAAAGTTCTCAAATAATATTAAAACAATACAAAAAAAATGAATTATAAAAATATAGTTAAAAATACTAAAAAACACGCTTAAAAGCGTGTTTTTTAGTTTTTAAAACTATTAAAAGTATTTTATACTTTTTAGTCTTCTTATTATTCACTCATAATTAACTACTTGTAACGGCCGCCATGTTGGATTTAGGTCACGTGATAATTTTTTTCGTATCCCATTCAGCAAACCCTTTCATTTAATACTCATATCATGGGGTGCACTTCAAATAGCCAATCCGCAATCTTGGATGTCCGCCATGTTGGATTTAAGTCATGTGACAATTTTTTTCGTATTCCTGACAGCAAACCCTTTCATTTGATATCCATATCATGGGGGTGGATTTCAAACAGCCAGTCCGCCATCTTGGGGAGGCCGCCATATTTGATTTGTAATGACGTTTCAAAGCTAGTCATGTATTGTCATCAGAACTCAGAGCGGGTGTAAAATTTTATCCTAATCGAAGACCGGGAAGTGGATCAAATCAAGATTCCAAATTTTGACGCAGACAACATACAAACAGTGTGAGTTAAATAAAAGCGTATAAAATAGAAAACGCAAATTTAAATTAAGATAATTACAATGTCAACAATTAAGTAAATGTCATGTGAAATTTGAATTTGGTCAATGTCAAAAGAAATGTGAATATGTATATAATATATATGCGAGCTTTATTACTTAAATCACCCAAACGGTCGGCAAATATGTCAATATCATTTTGCTGAGCAAGCAGTCATCAGTCATAGGGCGCGAGTAGTAGGCGCGTGGACATCTCTCCTAGTGCGGGCGACGGGCCACCACTGGAGACGCGGATATCCTGGAGAGCCACGTTTTAGCTTCTAGTCTGTCTATCTATATGTATGTTTGTCCACGCATCAGGCCAAAACCACGCGACGAATTTTGGAAATGAGGTATGGTGATAGTTAAATGTCCTGGTCAACAATATTTTAAATAACTTTTACTGCAGGAAAATGGCGTTAAATTAATAACTCCACGCGAACGACGTCGCGGACACAGCTAGTCCAGAAATAAAAGAACAATATCCAGTTTACCTAAATAGGTCTTGGATTACAAATCAATAAATTTTTATACCGCATGAGCCAGCATGGTGGAGGTGGTTAGGCCTGCATGCTTCGTTGCTGCCCTAGCAGCCTTCGCGTATGGACTCATCTACTGCTTACATCAGGTGGTGATGAGTCATTTGCGGTGATTATAAAAAAGAAATACCATATTATGATTTACAGTCAAGCTAAATATAACTTCGCGTTACTGGATCTAACGGCAAAGAAACGTCACGGGGCAGGCATTGTTATTACATACTATTCTTATTATTATTCTTAACTATTGTTTAAAAGAATATAAGATATCTAATATTGATATTATTAAATAATATATCTAAATCTAAATAAATAAGGCGTCTTAAATTACGAAATTCTATTTCAAAAACGATTGAACAAGCCACTAACTTTTGAAAATCAATAAGGATAATTATAACTTTTAAGTTACGTTTCATTTCATCAATTATTTTGTTAAGCTCTTTTCAAACTGAAATTTAAGCCGTTTCAACATTTTAAGCAGTCACGTACTAAGGACAGTGTGTAACATTAAAAACTAGTCTTATCTTATAGTCAAAAGTAAGAATCTCAGTTATCGGGCCCAGAGACGTGCCTTGTGGAACTCCCAAAGTTGATGAACTAATTAAAACATTTTAACATGGCGTCGTCGAATGGAAAGGAAAGTTCGAAAATGACAGCGTCAGTGGACAGTTTGAAGCTGTCAAGTAAAAATCCTTCGACGTGTTCGTCGAAACATGCTTCGTCAGAGTCAGTACTATCGAGGAAAGAGAAGGAGTGCTTGCAGATGCAAGAGTGCAAGAAGAAGCTGCTGGCTATGGAACCGCAGATAATAATAAGAGATGAAAACGTGGTGTTGCGGTCGCCGCCGCAGAAGAAGATTTTGATGCCGCCTACTATCAACCCTGAGGTAAGCAAATAGAGTATAAATTTCTCTGCAGCTTTTGATATGGTTGATTTAGATGACCAATGTCTGTGCGAGGTTATTCGTATTCTGTACTCACCTTAAGCTTTCCATATCTATTGTAATTCTAGTTCCGTTTATAATACCCCCTTTAGTCCCAAATCCTGCATAAATTGGAGGATATTTTGCCCTTCTAAAAGTATCAGGATACATAATGTGTTTTCCTAGACCGCGGCTTCATAGGTCGATCAATGACCCGTAGTCACATTGGAGTTATTTATGACTCTCACATGTCAAATAAAACAACAACAAATAAATCAGACAAAACAGAAAGACCTATATAAAATATATTAATACATAGATGGAATTACTAAAATATTTTTGTGGTCTTTTTAGGCCAAATGTAGGCGTAGGGCCTCTGCCCTTAGAGGATAAGGTGGTTTTAAAGTATGTTTGTTTTTTTTTTAAATTAACTTTGTATACTTATTGTCCTTATAAAACTTTCATAAAATGTATCCTTTAACTTGTCCCTGATTAAATAAAAAGTGTGAAGACCCTATTCGAAAAATTTAAGCCTGTACTCATACAACCTTTGTAAAATAACGCTTTTCCGCGTATCGTACGTCTTCAGGGTAGATTTTGTTGCACGTTTATTCAGACAAAGTCTACCCTTCGTTTAGACACGTCTCGCCTATTCTCCAAGGCGCAACCTACATCGCTGAGATAAGACGTTTTCGCTTAAACAACTCTTTTATCTTCGCTTTGATAGCGCCTTTTAATTATTTTGCGCCTTTAAGATTTTGTATAAAGATAGCAGTATTTAAATATAGGATATAAAATTTATACGCGCTTTACCGATCCTACTGTATCCCGTCCTATAGTATGCTAGTTTTATAATGTACTTTGCTGGCCTTTTAACCAACCAGTTTAACTGGAAACCAGTTGGCTGGCTTCCCACTGCTGGGCGCAGGCCTTCCGACATGGAAGAACACATAAGGAGCATGGGCTCTAATACTACCACGCTGGCCCAATGCGAATTGGTGGGTAAGTATAAAAGAAAAATGTTAAAAGTGTGGATGAAAAATTGCTAATTTTCTTGTCCGTTCTTCGCAGAACATCTCCTCAAGTGAATAAATAGTTATTGATTTGTATTCGCCAATGCAAAGCCGGCAAAGCTTCTAAAAAAGAAAATAATAAGCGAAAATTCGACTCCAATAATAATTGGGAAAAAGAAGTTCTGACACTTAAATCACAGAGGCGTGAGATCGTCTGAACAACTTTTGTTTTAATCATTTAAACTATTCCAAGACAAGCCAAGTTCGAGTGGATGTTACGGTAATTAGTTAATGGAAGTTCAGTCCAATCTGTCTAAGGTTGTCTTCATGCTAAATTAATGTGGAATTTTTTTTTAGATTAAGATTTTTTTTTTAATATTGTTTTCACCATTTTAGAGTGTCTTGTTACATGTTCATTTGTTGTTAATGTATTCTCGTAATTATTTATGCTTATGTGAAGTAAATTAAATGAAATTAAATGAAATGAAATCATTTATTCTGCAATTAGATTTACATGAAATACTTTTGCACGTCAATATTTTTTTTCCTACTAGCACTTCGACGTTAATGGCCTGTTGAGAAGAAGTGCCGCAAGAAACTCAACAGTTAGCCTTTTTTAAACAGCCATAATAACAAAAGGAATATAGAACATTTTAAATATTGTAAAATAAGTATGTGCAGAGGAGCAAATTATAGTAGCCACGAATTTTTATATTTAAAATAATCTTCTATCTTATAATACCCCTTTTTCAATAAACAGCTTTTAACAGTTGACTTAAATTTATGCAGGGGCAAGTCAATAAAACATTGTGGCAGCCTGTTATACATTCTTATGATGGTAATTAAAAAATAATAGTTATAACTTTCGTAAGTTCACAGTGTTATTATATTTCTTAATTAAGCGGATCTTCTTCTTTCTGCCGCCGTTGTTCGGAGTCGCCACATCATGCTGTTCTTCCTCCACTCTCTTCTGTCAGTTGCCATCTCAATACTCAATCCCTTATAATGTTAAATAATATAGTTCTATTTCTGTCGTTATTTTCACACAATGCAATTTTTTCTTCAGTCTTTTCTCTCCTTACACAATCATCCAATTTTATGTCCAAAACTAGTCACCCCACACACACACAGACATAACATATCAACTCGCCTCTTTCCCCGAAGAGGCAGGCAAAGGTGTTTAACACCCAACTCAGTGGTACAGGGCGGTGGGATCGAACCCGCGCTTCCTACGGCCTCACGAACGAGCAGTGCCCCGTACGTCCCAACTCGGCTACCGCTGCCAAATAAAGTCCACAATTGTTTTCACTGCCTGTGTTAGCCATCAAGTCGGAAAGCAGCATTTCATGCATTATACTTTTAGTAACAATGGCAGTGGCGAACACTTACTACAGTTTTTCTCTGGAAGTCGGGTACAAAAACATTTAAACACATTTTAGAGGTGCCAATCTTATTTCCTTCTAATAAGAGTCGTTTACTGTTAAAAGTGGTTACATATTTTTTGGATCGACTGTAGCTTTATTTATTTTGTGTTAACACATTTCGCAATACCGTTTAGCAAGTACAGTCACGAGCATGAACATGTATACATTTTAGAACAGTTGTTAACTTTATTACCTTGTAATAGAAGTCATTTACTGTCGAAAGTGTTTACGATCACGATCGTGGTGTACGCAATTCAGAATATATAAATATTAGGTCCTTACCTATGAAATTGGTGTTTTGTATTGAGATTTTGGGGAAGTCTGCGTTTTACATACTAACATTTTATCAGTTTTCTTCACATCGACAAATCCAGAGATAATAATATTTGGCATGTATCATTAGACAAGCTTTAGCAATATGTGTGTGAACACGCTTGATAAAAATTATTCATCGTTTTTATGTTAATGCAAATCAAATGATGTATTCAGGAGGCAGTTAAAAATAATTGTCTTTGTTTCTAATTTTATCACAATTAAACTTTCCAAAAATTATCAAATTAAATAATACGAGCTCAAATATATGGTCTATTTTTAGAAGAGGCAATTATTTTATAAGAATGTTCTTAAACTTAATAGTTACGGACAAATTGCTAAGACAGAATAAAAACACCAATTTCATAGGTAAGGACCCAATAGTTTTGATGTGTTGGCGGGATTCGTATCAAAACGTGAAAGCCACTTTGTACCCTACTCACTATGACGTCACGGGATAGGCGGTTCACTTGATACGTCACTCGAAATTTTCAGAAGTATTAAATACTAGGCTTTAGCATCACTTTAGTATCCATACTAATATAATTTATTATACTAATATTGGGTCCTAACCTATGAAATTGGTGTTTTTTTTCTCTCTTGGTATTTTGTCCGTAACTATTAAGATTCAGAGTATTCCTAAAAAATAATTACCTCGTCTAAAAATAGACTATATCTTTGAGCTCTTTTGATTTGTTTCGATAATTTGTTGTAAGTTTAATTGTGTTAAAATTGGACCTCCGTGTCCAACAACTCTTTTTAAGTGCCTCCCGAATACATCATTTTATTTGCATTCACTTAAAAACGATAAATATTTTTTATGAAGCGTGATATTACACATATTACTAAAGCTTGTCTAATGATAGATGCCAAATATTATTATCTTTGAATTTGTCGTTGTGAAGAAAACTGAAAAAAATTTAGTATGGAAAATACAGAATTCCCCAAAATCTCCATACAAAACACCAATTTCATAGGTAAGGACCCAATATTATAAATGCGAAAGTAATTCTGTATGTCTGTCTCGCTTTCACGTCAAAACTATTGAACCAATTCAACCGAAATTTGGTACACAGATAGTCTAGACCCTGAGAAAAGACATAGGCAAACTTTTATCCCGATCTTCCCATGGGAAAGGGTACCACGCGGTTGAAACCACGGTTATCAATATCTGCTCGACCGAGTATTAAGTGACATATCCCATTCGAATTTTATAATTTCCAAGCATTGTAAAATGATTACACGACAGAGATTTACTATGACAACCATTAATCTTCATAACTATGATGAATATTGCCCTCAGTCTACCTACATCCCACTACTGGGCCTTCCTCATGGAAACAACACATGAGGAGTATGGGCCGTAACACCACCGCGCTGGCCCAATGCGATTTGGTGGCAAACGGCTGCAATAGCAATCGGGACCAACGGCTTAACGTGCCGAAGCACGGAGGAGTTCGAGATCACAAGGTTTTGATCACCCATCTACGGCCTGACCATGGCTAAGGTTGCTTTGTTTTCAATATCGAAAGCCAACGCGTACTAACCACTACGCCACCGAGCTCCTTATGATGACTATGAATATATCCAATGCATAAGTTATTGCGAGGTACCACACCACGCCAACCTATCACCCCTTATATCTGAAGTGATGGTCAGTCACTTGCAGTACTTCCAATGATTCCCTGCCATCCATATTTAATCCAGACTTTGGTCTCTATCTCAACATTCGTATTTCCCTTGCGTACACTTTTATTTCATCCGTGTCTTTTCTAGCCTATTAATTAATGTTCATAAGGATAATCATTATTTACAACCATATTCATTAGTACTAAGATGGCTCGAGTAGTTCGTTATGGGAACGGAAGGTCAAAGAAAAGACAAAGCAAGAATAGAGAGGATTTCGTGGGTGACGATATGACTAATGATGCATTAAGTAGAACCCTAACATTTATACATACATACATATAATCACGACTAATATTCCCTAAGGGTTAGTCAGGGACTAGGAAAAAGCAGCGCAAAAGCAGTCCACTGCCATAGTCCGCGCTTCACCAAGCAGTGACTGCACTTAGCGTGACAGGTGGTGAGCCCGTCGCCACTATATGTTGGATGGTTGTGCAGTTCTAAGTCCATTAGGCGCCTTTTACGACACCCAAGGGAAGCGATGGGTTGGTAGTATTCTTTTAATGAGCTGTAGGGGCTCATTAAAAGTCACACGGCTTATGAACCTAACCTGTAAACCTAACTAAATAAAAAATAGGTATAATTCTGAGAATCGCTTCGGTTGTTCTCTAAGTGGGGTCCGTAACACCACCACGCTGGGCATATGCGGGTAGGTGGGTAGATAGTTGCAATAGCGGCCGGGACCAATGGCTTAACGTGTCTTCCGAAGCAGGCCTTCCGTGCCCTCCGAATAGGTGTAATCTAGGAGTATATCAGGTGAAAATGGGTGTTTAACACCTCTGCCTACCCCTTCGTGAACAGACGTGATGATATGTTATCATAGGTCCCCATGTTACAGGGCCCCATGTCCCATAGGTCCCCATGTAACAGGTGAGGGCACAATTTGAGGCAAGCGATATTCACAATGAACTGTTGATAAGTTTTATTCAAACTCAGTGGTCCAGGCGGTGGGGTCGAACCCGCGAGTCCCGCGGCCGAACGAACTAGTAGTGCCCCGTCCGTCCCAACTCGGCTACCGCTGCCTTTTACATAAAATAACCACACATTACATAACTACATTAAAAAACTTTTTACCTCAAAATCTTTATATAGCATAGAAATCGTTGTAAAAAACGCATACCTATTAATATTGGTGATGAAGAAGTTTTGCCACAGTTGAAAATAACTTCCTTAACTTAAAATTACCAAATAGTTCCTCAAAATACGTAATAACATATTTTACTGTACGTTCCAAAAGGAACTTTAACACTAACTTACACAACTTACATTTGAGTACGACGTTTAATGTCCAAAGATTTATGACTTGAACAGCGTGCGACTCACGAGAGATCCATCAGACGCAGTTAGCTACAACTTGTTGGGAACTTTACGTTCTTGTACATATTAGGTCCTTACCTATGAAATTTTTGTATGGAGATTTTGGGGATGTCTGCATTTTACATACTAACATTTTATCAGTTTTCTTCACAACGACAAATCTAGAGAATAATATTTGGCATGTATCATAAGACAAGCTTTAGCAATATGTGTGTGAACACGCTTGATAAAAATTATTCATCGTTTTTATGTTAATGCAAATGATGTATTCGGGAGGTAGTTAAAAATGATTGTCTTTGTGTCTAATTTTAACACAATTAAACTTACAAAAAATTATCAAATTAAATAATACGAGCTCAAATATATGGTCTATTTTTAGAAGAGGCAATTTTTTTATAAGAATGTTCTGAAACTTAATAGTTACGGACAAATTTCTAAGACAGAATAAAAACACCAATTTAATAGGTAAGGACCCAATGTTATGATAAGATATAACGTATCTTATCATAAAATGTACCCGTGTTGGTCCGGGACAAAAAAGAATGTACCAACTGCTTTTCTTGCCTAGCATGTCGTAAAAGGCGACTAAGGGCGTATTGGGTACTGCGTCTATGATTGTGTAGGCGATGAGCTAGCCACTTGTTACAACTCTTTTACATTTTTTTCACCTGACCAACCCTATTTTTGTATATTTTTGTATGTCAAAATGTGGTATTAAGGAACATAGTGCTCCCTGGACTCTGCCTACCCCTTCGGGGATATCAGGCCTGATTGTAAGTATGTATGTATAACGTATATCACCGAAAAAATATAGGTTAAATAGGTTAAATATATACATATAATTACAACTATTGTCCCCTAAGGGTTAGTCAGAGACTAGGCAAAGGCACCGCAAAAGCAGTCCATTGCCATAGTCCGCGCTTTGCCAAGCAGCGACTGCACATGTGCCCAGCGTGACCGGTGGTAAGCACGTCGCCGCTATAAGCTATTGCATGGTTGCCAGTTCTAAGTCCATTAGTCGCCTTTTACGACACCCAAGGGAAAAGCTGGGTTATATTCTAAAGCTGGGTTGAATAATTACTGTATGTATTTGTAATGACGCATCGCATTGCATCTTCAACTGCAACTACTACGGGGAGTGTTCAGAGGAATTGGTCCAGCTCATACCGGCCGCTGCCATCCGTCACCTAGTTGGTGGTTGGCTAGGCTAGTTGACTCATATCAAAAGTATTGAAAATAATGTTACGCCAAAAGAATGCTGCGTATGGATGTGGACGGACCAAGGAAGAGGTGGATCGATCATAACATAACATGGCATGTCATGGCATGGCATGGCATGGCATGGCATGGCATGGCATGGCATGGCATGGCATGGCATGGCATGACATAACATAACATAACATAACTTTAAATATGCCTGTTATAATAACAGAGACTAATTAAAATTGTTCCTTAATCATAAGTCTTAAAGTCTAATTTTGTAAATGTAGACACTGTCACAGCTTATTTTAATTACCATAGAATATACGGAGCCTGAAAGCGTCATGCTATTTCATTTTAATAAGAGAGTGAATACCCCGCTCCTGTATAGAATGAAAATTATATTAGAAAAGTTCATGTCTATGGAATTGTTCCGTTGAGAATTTTCTCATTATCTATACATATGTTTAATAAAACTGTAGAGGTCGAATGTCTGTACGTAGAAAAAAAATGCTTAAAACCAAGTCAGGGGGATGTAAAAAGAGGGAAACTACCATAAAATGTTTTTTTTTTCTTTTTTTTCTTTTTCTATTTGTACAGGCTAATCTCCGAAATGACTGGACCAATTTCAATGAAATTTTGCATGGTTACTTACCTGTACAACATCTTAGATACTTTTTAATCCGGAAAATTAAAGGGTTCCCGTGAGATTGTTAAAAACAAGTAACCGCGGACGATGTCGCGGGCAACAGCTAGTTATAAAAATAAAGTAACACAAACACACTAGAAGAGCTCACTTGTAATCGTTTCTGAATTGAGAACAAAGCATCTTTCGCTATGGTTGTATCTAGAATGGGTCACGAAAACTGATTTCACGCTCTAGAACTACCATTATTATGATGGCTGATTATTATTATTATTATTAATATTAAAAAAGCTCGTTGGTGTAGATATGAAATAAATGGCGTAGTAGTTCGCAGCAAAGATTGATTTTTAAAATTTTGTTGGCCTCAACCTCCAACTGCTGGGCCCAGGCCTTCCATATGGGCTGTAACACCACCACGCTGGCCCGATGCGGGTTGGTTGGTGGAAACGATTGCAATAGCGACCAGAAACAACGGCTTAACGTGCCTTCCGAAACACGGAGCAGCACGTGATCAGTTTTGGTAACCCATGTTTTGGCTTGACCATGGCGAAGGTAGCTTAGTTTTCGATATAGAACGCCAAGGCGAACTAGCCACTACGCCCGCCACCGAGTTCCTCAAAAACCATCTTAATGCGTTGATTCTGGTTCCTGTTATATAATAATAATAATAATAATAATATCCTCAGACATTCACACCTATCAACTAGCCCCATTTTAAGCAACTAATGCTGCTTGTGTTACGGACACTAGATGACGGATAAATATATTTAATAGATAAATACATATAAATAACCTGAATATATAGAAATATATATAAACATCCAAGACTGGAGAACAAATGCCTGTAAATTCATCACCCAAACATTTGCCCCCACTGGGGATCGAACCCAGAACCTCTCGAGATGGCGATGCCTAGAGACCGGCATACAGACCACTCGACCACGGAGGTCCACCGACCCTAATTTGACCCAGCATCTAAGTTCGTCTCATTCCTCCTTATGTTCTCCTAATAAACTGATATACTTAAATGCCCTAAACGTAAATTACTACTTTGGTATTTGTATATGTCAAGCGAGTTTTAGGGTGGTTTCATAGGTGGGCTGGCCGCCGGCGATGGCGGCGCGCGCGCTTACAATTGCAAGAGATACCTATCGTTTCACAGTCACACACGCGCGCTTTACTTCAAAATATATGGAAATCTCGGCTAGCGTAGTTACATATGATACGTCCGTTTGCCAGACATAATATCTCTATAAACGTTTCTTCAATCAATATAAATTCAATCTTAGACATTTATAAAATGTTTTCGCAATAAAGACCGAGACGGTGTTCACAGAAAAAAGTCTACATTGTAAAAGAAATAAAATTTCTCCCATCCTTTTAACTTTTAAAAGACTCATTAAATGTTTTATGAAGAGCGTGGCGCCACGTCGAGTAACTTAGTAAATATTCACCAGAAAAATCAATAACACAGAATAGATAGAACAGATACATACATACAAAGGCAAGCGGCGTAAAAATGCGACATCAAGGTGGAGGTGGCTAGGCCTGCATGCTGCTGCCCTAGCATCCTTGTGGCGTTGAGTCATTTGCTGGGCTGATTATAAAAAAAAAGGTTTTTGGCGGCATTTGGGTAAAGGCGGACGTGATTTTTATTTCGATGATTGTAATATTGTTTCGGAGTGGATATTGTTACGTAAAATCTGTGTAGTTTTGTGTAATAAGTGTCTGTGATGATGTGCAATGTGGAGGATTATCGAAATAAGCGCCAAGTGGTGTGAAAAGTAATGAGTTTTTTATCGTGGTAATCCACCTCATCCAAGTAGCACCACAGTGTCTGCCATCGATCGTTTGACGCAAATACATTACACTAGCATTTCAATGCAAACTACTGAAGAAATATATACCGAAGACTTGGCTGTATGGGCTTCGTTCCCTTTGCCTTCCATACATAGGAGAATTTTACAACCAAATTTTTTTTATTGCTCACGCAAAAAAATAACACAATTGACAGACATGCCGACAGCTCGCTTAGTCTATTTTCCCTACTTTTATATCTTATGCCTTATGCTGTCATTTTGTGGGGATCTGCTGCTGATTTGAAATCAATATTTATTGTACAAAAGAGAGCTATTCGAAATATATATAAAATGAAGACAAGGGAATCCCTAAGAGAGTTGTTTAAATAGATTTATATTCTTACTTTGCCATGTTTATACATATTTGTAAATATTGTTTGTTCGCCAACATATTCACAGCTACGTTCAGATTAGTGAAGGTCATTGTCTCAATATGAGAAATAAATATAAACTTCGTCTTCCAAGTTACAAGAGAAGTAAGACGAATAAATCTTTCTTAATGAATTCTGTTAGATTTTATAATATGCTACCAATCAATGTTACCCAAATGACTAATACAAAGTTTAAAGAATTTGTAAAAAAAACCCTCATGAAAAAAGCCTATTACAAAATCAATGAATATTTAAATGATAGTCAAGCATGGGACATATAGATTGCTACACACTGCTATCTTACATTTGGTCACTTTCGTGATTGTATATTGAAATGTTCATTTTTTTTTATTATACATTTTGTTTAGCTATCATAAATTCCTTTTTTCCTATTATATTAACACAAAACTCTTTTGTGAAACAGTTATTATTGTATCCATTCATATTAGATATAATTTTTTTTTTGGCCGAATAGACATGACAATTAATTAACTACTTAAGTATAGTTATTACAATCACTTGTATATTTTGATACGTCGGTTTTGGAGCATTTTTATTAGGTTGTAGAACATATTCATGTAAAGGGAGGATGGAACCCTTGCAGAGTTTCTTGCCTGTATCTTCTCTAGACAAAGCCTCCCGGTAGTGAACAGGCCGAAAAAGAAAGTAGTGGTATTGTCAAATTTAGGATAATTGTAATTTATTTTGTTTTGACTTGTCAAATGTGTATTTGATTATACCAATTTGATTAACTGACTTTGAGTTTGAGTTTGAAAAAAAAAATTGGACTTCGGTGGTTACTGGTCTATCAATGAGTGAATAGTAACGAATATAAAGACGTTACTATCAGGCCGACAAACATTGTTGGCCACATTTATCACAAAATATAATAAAGAATTTCTTTTTAAACTCCTTATTAACTAGTACCTTTGCACAGTGACCATAATTCTTATATTGCTGCTGAATCATATCAATATGGAACTCCAGAAGCGGCTCTCACAACCCCGCTCAAAATAAAACTGCATGGTGCCTCCGTGTCTGCATATGAATGGAATCACAAATGACTGAACTTACTAAAAAAATTCCATCTATAATTGGTAAAGTTCAGTTAATGTTGGGAATTTCGATGTAAAGTGCGAGTTGTGAATGTTGTTTGGAAGTTTCCAGAATGTTTTGGAGTTTCGTACAAGGGATTGGTATCTTTGGTCGATAATACGATACTGTTCCTTATCTGAAACTCTGTACATATAAAATACAAATATATATAAAATGCAAAGTTAAAATTCTGAAAATAACTTTTCATTTCTCAATAAGTGAGCATTCGAAATTAAAAGGCACAAATTAGTTGTATCAGACTCGGCATCATTTATGTCGATGATATAATTTTAGCATACGGACTTGTGAACATTTTGGTTCCCATAACAATTACATTCTCAGTTAGCTCTAAACTACCTCATAATAGAAGTAATACTACTCTTTTGAGACTTCTACTACTAAGTTTATTTTGTCTCTCTTCCACTTCAGTGTTTATTGTTATTGCTGTTTCATTCAGTCTGGGAGAAAGGCAATTACGTTTGCAATTCATGAGCTTAGTCTACGTGTCTTTGAATGTGGTAAGTGATATTTTTTATTCAGAACATTAAAAGTGTCCGCTCAACCGTTTGAAGAAAATCTATTACTGAATAAATGTTTGACTTTAATGTATGTGGCAGACATATCAATATTGCTTGCAGGGTTGGAGTTTGTGTATTGATCAGTAATTCCCATTAACACCGACTTCACAGCGAGTATTGCAAATGTTTGAGTAAGACCCAATACCTAGTAAGCCTTTGGTGTTATACCTATATTATTTAGGTCCGTTATAATGTATAGTTGTAACAGCTACTAAAATTGATTAAAAGCGTCTCTTGGAACAAGTAATCATCAATGGTATGTTGTAATACTTTTCCAAAATTATGAGTTTCATGTGAAATAATAATATGTAAAATAGTGCAGTTTTGAAAAAAAGTATTCATAATCTATAAAAGTTGAAAAAATATAAAAATGTTTTAAAATTAAACAAAAAATATAAAAATACAAGATACAATTTGATTTCTCCCAAAATTAAGTCTACTTCAATGATTTTAAAACTGGAATCTCAAGAAGATAGATAAAAACCTTATCGAAATGATTGATCTTAGATATTCTCTTAAATTCACTAGCAAAATATATTTTTGAAGCTATTAAGAATATAGAGGTATATTATAGAGCTAGTATTATTAAGAGAGTTAATAAAAATAAACAGTAAGAAAAAGACGATATAAGAAACGGGAATATAAGAATTGCTTTAATAACAATTCATCTAAATAAATGTAGAAAGATAAAAGTTCACTCAACACAAAGCGAGCGTCATGTCAATAAATTAGAGTCCATTTTAGAACAGCAAATCTCTGAAAGGCCCGAAATTAAGTGGAGACTTCACATCGTTTTAATAAAACCGTTTAAACAACCCCTGAGTAGATGTACACGTCATATAAACATGTCAGGGAACTTAAGAGGACTTGAAAGCTTTTAAAGAGCTATAAGTATTTGGAATGGGTTTAACAACAGTGAGATGGATGGCTGTAGGAATATTTTGTTAGACGGTATTTCCATTTTTCTTGGTTCATTTGTATATGGTAGATTTCATTGTTCACTGCGGGGTATTCATTTAGTTATAAACTAAAAGAAATGAGTCTCAGTAAGATGGCGAAACCTGAAATAATATAATCGAACACTATATTTGGAAAATAAACATAATAAAAGATTTCGTTTTTCCAAATACAAACTTAGGTACACTTAAGCTTAAATAAAAGTGACATAGGCGATTGAAGCAACTTAATTATATAAAAATGTAAGGAAATTGCACAATCCGCAGTTATTTCTGAAATATGTAACATAATAAAGTCGTCAATATATTTTTTAAACCATAATGAAGTCTATTAACAATAAGCAAAGGTATTGATATTTTAAGGGCCTTACCAACTAAATCCCTTTATGTCACAATACTCATATTGGATGATTAGGTCCCCAATTTTTCAATACATTCGGCAATAATGGGGCCATTTCTCGGAACCCTACAGCCAATCCCCTCCCACCCAGTAAGTTACAGCGTGTCGACAAAATCCGTTACTTAAAGTCATGACGTTGTCGAGCATCAGAATATCGCCCGGAGTCGGAATATTCTAGAATATTCACTTGCCTGTTATTTTATAGGGCGTTTAGGGGTTTTCTGGGTGTGTTCTTGTGATAATAGAGCGTTTACGTAAACAATTTATAGTTGGAATGATAAATGTAACGGATAAATGAGTTGGTGAGGAAATTGTATAAGTGTAAGAACTGTATATGAATAAGTTGCTCGTTCGATTCCCCAATGATTTGAATGCATGGTTCAGTACTATCGCCATTTTTTTTTCATATTGGATGTAAAGTGCTTACAAACATACTTGGATGGTCCTACATTCGTCCGAAAATCTTGATTCCGAAGTTGAATTATGAAGCCACTTGTCGCGGTTGATGCCTAACCCACGAGGTTTGGGTTCTCCGTGTGTTTGTTGATGAAGAAAGGCCTCCGTTTCTTTGATTATTATTGGGGGTTATTTCATTTACTTTATTGGAATACTTCTACGATTAATTTATAAAATGGCATGATAGTCAATTGGGAAGAGCGGCTCTCTTGCACTAAAATACTGTGCTTTATTAAAATTTTACTCTATTATTTAGTTTTAAGACCTCTCCTTACCTTGGAGTTAGTGAGGCATATGTTGATAATGGTTTTTTTGGAATTATAAATCCTGTAAGGAGTTATGTATTTCATGAATTTATACATTAAATTTACCTTACTATGTTATAAACATTAAAATGTCCACAGGGCTTAACCAGTCACTCTCGTATTCATAACATGCCCAAGATGAATCTTTTAATATTAAAATCAAGTCACTCGCTAAATCTAATAAGCAAAAACCGCATGTTTTTCATTTTTATTATCTGAAATTAAGTCACGTAAACTATTCATAGAAAAATGTTTACGTGTGGTAAAAAACCGATTTGCACGATAACCAGTTGGGGTCAGTGTACGTCTACGATCTTCTCGTCTCCTCTCATTTGGTGGATACATTTGCAAATCGTCAACTTAATAATTCACTTTAGATTTTAACTTTATAAGCTAAGTTATAGAGTTCATAAATCATTTTGAGTGTATTATTTCATTTTAATCTGTCCTGGTATTTCGCGTCTTGGTATTTCATGTTATAAAACTTTTCGAGTGCTTTCACATTCTTATTACTTCTTGCTGTGTTATTGAAGTTTGTCGTAAACTTCTGTTTCGTTATTGCTCCTTTAATTTCCTAATTATAAGCCCGTTGAGTTTATTCGTAATTATCCAAGACTCTGAAATTGTATTCCAAATTAAAACTTTGAGATCTCGAGTTCAGCCGTACCTTGAAAGGCGCAGGTGGTTTACCGATGAAACTTCGCATGCTCTTCTTTCAGTGTCCAGGAGTAGATACCATTATTTTAACAGACGATAAACATAATCATCATCATCACTCTTTTTCCCAAAGGGGTAGGCAGAGGTTTTAACACCTACGTTTCGCTGGATATATTAAATCCCCATGTAACAGGTGGCGAGCCTGTTGCCATGCACCGGGCACAATGAGAGGAAATCGATATTTACAATTAACTATACATAAGGTTTATTAAAACTCAGTGGTACAGGCGGTGAGATTGAACCCGCGATTCCCGCGGCCTCTCGAACGAGCAGTGCTTCGTCCGTTCCAACTAGCCGAGTTGGACCGATAAAACTTATACTGAAATTCCTGCCAACTATTTTTTGTGAATACAGCCACATTATCTGTCTTTCTTTCTAAATAAATACCTCTCCACTAATCAAGGTTGGCCACAAAATGAAAGTTTACCGCGATATTTTTCTTTCGTAATTCTTATGACGCGAAAACAAACCGAACCATCGGCCAAACTTTGTCGGCTATACAAAATACTGCTTTCGTAGTAGTTGCGACAAATCAAACCGAGTAGGCAATTGGATTTTGCTTTTCGAAGTTGCCTTGCAGATCTTCTACCCTGTCCGTATTGGTCCATGTATTTTGTCCTCTCTGTCTCGTCTACGTCTCATCATCTGTCTCTTTCTGCAAGCTGAAATCCACCAAGACAGATGATGAGATGTTGCGGAAAGTCATAACTCTCATGCCTCTAATGCCTAAACAGACATTATACTCAGAGCTGACTCTATGACTAACTCTATGATTACCAATGACAATCTCAGATGACAATAGACTATCCTTCTATCCATACATTTCTTATGAATCTGGCTAATTTAGATTAATTCCGAATAATTATGTTTTGTAAGTTAAAGTAAATTTATTTTCGCAACATTGTTTTAACCTACTTTCAGTATTTTATTATTAGCACGTATTACCGTCTTGGTACAGAGAAATTGTTGATTTTTAATAAAAAAAAAGGATTTATTGATTGTGTTGACATAACTTCAACTTTTTTTCTCATTGTTATTGTTTAAATAAGGTACTATGAATATTATAATAATATTTTTATATAATTTATTAAGATGTTTTTTAAGGTCTAATTCACCTGGAAATACAACCTAGTATTTCCAGGTGAATTAGACCTTAAAAAATCCTAGTTCAGACATCAGTATTTTTTTAGCTTCTAGTAATAGATATATAGATTTAAGCAATTATTTGTGAACTATGCTTGATAATAAAAATATTATTGTTATACATTCGCTTCAACATTTTAGAGAAATATCATTTGTGTTAAACTTGCTAACAATGGCGATATAGATAATAGCGGCTTGAAGCCCAGCTCTCGTTAATCCATTCAACTACAGCAAACTTAAAACTTCGGAAGTCACAATGCCATCAAACTCGATAACAAAGAGCAATGATTGATTGCCGACAAAATGGGAAGCCGGTCCTTTTATTCGTCGATATCAAAAGAAATTCTTGCAACTTTACATTTGAGCTTGGAAGGTGCAATTATGTGGTTTAGTTATCCTTCTTCTATGCCTTTTTGTTTTGTTGCTAGCTAATTATTTCTGTTATATTTTTTGGCATTAAAATATCCGTAAAAACCTTTTGACCCATCTAACAAGTTGCTAAGTTTAATACATACAATCACGCCTGTAATCCCCGAAGTGCTAGGCAGAGTCCAAGGAGTACTGGATTCCTTAAGACCACATTTAGCCATTCAAAAATTGGGTTTGGTCAGATGAAAAATCATGAAAGAGTAGTAACAAGTGGCTAGCTCATCGCCTACACAATCACAGACACAGTACCCAATACACCTTCAGTCGCCTTTTACGACATGCTAGGCAAGAAAAGCAGTTGGTACATTATTTTTGTGTCCCGGACCAACACGGGGCGGGAAGTTTAATGGCTATAGATTTAAGATGATATTGTCCATAACTGACTAAAAAATGACATGGAAAATTTACAGATTTTTCCGATCCTGGTAGTTCATCTGGACCTCTTGGAGCTTCACCCAAAGTTAAGTGCAATGAATTTGTCTTTTTTATTGCTGTTATAGGATACCAATTAGGGACAATTCACGAGAAAGCTAATATAATATGGGTTTCTAGTCTTAAATATTTAACTATCGCCAGCAGTCTCATACTAAATGTTGATTTACCTCTAACGTTTATAAGCCATTAACGCTACGGTAGCCGAGTTGGGATGGACAGGGCACTGCTCGTTCGAGAGGCAGCGGAAATCGCGGGTTCGATCCCACCGCCTGTACCACTGACTGAATAAAGCGATATTCACAATCAAATTTTGATTGTGAATATCGCTTGCCTCACATTCACCCGGTACGTGGCAACAGGCTCGCCACCTGTTACATGGGTCTTAATATATCTGGTGATATGTGGGCGTTTACACCTTTGCCTTCAGGGAAAAAGGTGTGGTGATATTTTTATGGTTATATGTACTACAACAATACAAAATAGAAATATGCCATGTACAAAAAAACTATTTTGATCTTAAAAATCGAGTGCCTACGGGAAATTGCCATCATTGAAGAACTGGAAAACTCACCGTAGAAGCTAATAAGTATGTCGCCTTTCAACAGCAGATATTTCTATCTGCAACTGTGAGCAACATCAATGATATTCCCTTGTGTGAGATTATACCACACGAGGTTAAAAGTAATCCTGGAAAGTGCTCTGAGCTCTCGACTTTCTTTATCTGCTTACACAACTTCGTTAAGAATGCAATAAGTTTTTTTAAACCCCGACGCAAAAAGAGGGGTGTTAAGGATTTGACTTTTATGTTAAAATGATAAGATGACTGGATGTTTGATTGATAAATTGATAAAACTGATAGAATGTTAAAAATGATGTTTATTTGTTCGTTCGCACACTCAGTACGCTTGCTGTGCAAACGTGTACTGTTCTTACATAAATACAACTAATAATATTATATTGTGCAATGTGTGTGTGTGTGTGTGTGTGGAAAGATATGAGGAATTTACTGTTTAACACATTCGCGGACGGTGAGTCACCCTGCTTTAACACTATTTTATTGTATGGGATTTTTGCGATTGCTCTAGCATTTCCGTTACGATGCACCACGCATGCGTCAAATGATAGGTCGCCCCCATGCATTTGACGCATGCTACAGCCTCAGAGTAAACAGAACTGGAGTAGCCATTAGTCAATTTCTCAAACATTTTTTTCTGCCATTTCTTGCGGGGGGTGAGGTTACCACTACACTCAAAGCCAGCACATATAAACAATAACTTTTACCGTTTTACAAATGCACACATGCATAATTCGACACACAAATTTAAATTTCACGCACACACACGCTTAAAATAGTCTCGTGGGGTGTGCGTTTTGACAACGTCACAGCCGCACTCCCCACGAGACTAGCGCTCGAAATTTGAAATCGTAGAATTCTAAAAAATGAAATAAAGAAGTAAATAATCATAAAATTTAAAAAATTATAATTACAAATAAAAGGTGACACCATCTTTTAGCATACTCGATGTTTTCTATTTATTTTTACAACAAAAAACAGCACAGGCAGGCATTTTTGCGGGAGCTCTGTTCGCCGCAACGTTTACAATGTTATGGCTGTCAAAATGGCGGCTCAACTAGTTTCATTAAACGTGCAAGCATCCGATGCTCGTGCATTTGGCAGAGGGGAATGTTAGACAAAGGCTACTCCAGTTCTGTTTACTCTGAGGCTATAGCATACGCGACCATGCGGGGTAGAGGAGGAGTATGCATTGTTTTTTCTTTGTGAGCAGAATAGGTCAAATGCGACAGTGATCTGTGATCTGTGACAGTGACAGTAAGGAATAGAGAACCCATATGTTATATTGAAAAAGCATCTGCTCAAGCATCACTGTCAAAAAATCTCAATAAACTCAATAAGCATCCGCGACATAATTAAACTGTCCAACAATAACGCTATAGCATGCTCATCCGCGAAAGTGTTAAAAATCTTTACAAATGTACCCGTGTTGGGTATCAAAGAAAAGATCATAACTTAAACAACATAAAAAGGCATGAAATAAAAAATAAAATTTAAATTTAAAAAGCCCCCGATCAAAAATGTATATAAACAAAAATCGATGTCTTGTTGGGGGACCGCTCTGTACTTAACAAGGTCAAACGAAGGTACACTGCAGACCCCAGACAACGACGTTTTGTTTACATATTTCTTTTGGTCGGTGGTTTTTAAATTTATATTTGTTTTCATTGCCTACTGGTTATAATTTATTTAGCTATTCCTTGAATGACAACGTGGCGATGTCATTCATATTATTATTTAAACGCATTTTTATTATTTAAACGCCTCGCGTTTTTAATTTTACCTGTGTGTGGTTATAGTGGAATTGTTTTTTTTTTAATTTTTGTCGGTATATATTTAGCTTAGTACCTTGTCATTCTAAGGTGGAAATATAATATTGGGTCTTTACCTATGAAATTGGTGTTTTTATTCTGTCTTAGTATTTTGTCTGTAACTACTAAGATTCAGAGTATTCCTAAAAAATAATTACCTCGTCTAAAAATAGACTATATTTTAGGCCCGTATTACAGAACCAAACTCAAGCGTAGATCTCTGCTTGAGCACTGTTAGAGAGGGATGGCGCTATTGATCCCACACAGCGCCATCCCTTTTTAACTGCGCTCAAGCAAAGATCTACGCTTGAGTTTGGTTCTGTAATACGGGCCTTAGAGCTCTTTTGATTTGTTTTGATAATTTGTTGTAAGTTTAATTGTGTTTAAATTGGACACGGAGACAACTCTTTTTAAGTGCCTCCCGAATACATCATTTTATTTGCATTCATTTAAAAACGATAAATATTTTTTATGAAGTGTGATATTACACATATTACTAAAGCTTGTCTAATGATACATGCCAAATATTATTATCTCTGGATTTGTCGTTGTGAAGAAAACTGATAAAATGTTAGTATGGAAAATGCAGAATTACCCAAAATTTCCATACAGAACACCAATTTCATAGGTAAGGACCTAATATTTACTGTTGTGTTCAGACAATAGTGATGTCAAAATGACAAAGTACTTAAATCGTAACATATTGCTCTTTACTGTACATGCATCACGCAATAACATAATGATTTTCATTGCAGTTTTTAGCGAAATAATATCAGTGATCTAACTTGAAACTTTCTGAGATCGTCGATCCACCTTCTGCATTCAAACATATCATCACGCCTCTTTCCCCGAAGGGGTTGGCAGAGGTGTTAAACACCCACATTTCGCCAGATTTGTTAGGATCTGTCCACCACAACTCCCGAGGACTTTTCTACCCACGCAGCAGCCGTCAGTTAAGTGCTCACTGCCATTATTTTTTCTATTCACTAAAACAAATTTTCTATAGAAGACGGTTTTTTATGAATGTCCTTTTATGAATGTACTTTTTATGAATGTATGAATGTACTTTTGTGTGGATGTTCAAAAACAAAGAAAAATTGGACCACCAAAAAGCTAATAAAATCGAATGTGTTAATCATGACAATGAGTAGAAAAGTGAATTTTGAGTTCAACTTTGGAAGACAATCCAACTTCATTGCCGATTCAACTTAGTGCTGAAGAAGTTGCCCGCGGTATGAAGAAGGAGCGCGGGAGGGGGCCACGCATCGCAACGATCCCGGCCGCGCGACACACACTCGCGACCAACCCGTCACACAGAACACACGTTCGTTTGTCGGGCTAATTTTGTACATTTATTCTCTGAACAAGTACCAGTTTCCATACAGTCCACTCTTTTACTTGACGCTATACATCCAACGAAACCTGCTGAGGGTCTAGCTCCACTAAACTTCAACTCTTTTGCTGAGTATGTCATACGACAGCCTGTCCACCAACGCGGGGCGAGGGAGCGGAGTGGAGGTTTCAAGCAACGCTATTGGTTACTCGAGATAACGGATCAACAAAGCGGCGATTTGAAGCAATGCTATTGGTTTATCATACAGCTCAAGCTATGTTGCTTCTTTTTTGCTCCAGTGGACTGCCTTCTTCTCGGTAAACGAGAACTACTGTTAACTAATAAACGGTTAGCATTCACAGTTTTAAACGTTTACAGCATACATACATCATCTTATCCGTGATCGGCGGCACCGATAGATTCTCCAGTCGCATTCCGTCTTGCTCGTTGGTGTAAAATCAGTACTCCATGCGCAGCTATTGCCAGCTAACACCTCCATGTAACGGTCAACACCCAAGTTAAATGCCGCTATTTATACTAAGCGGACCCCCGACGAGACCTCTTTTTATAGTTTTTTTCTGTTTTGTAAATTGTCAATTTAATTTCACGCCTGTAATCCCCGAAGGTGTAGCCAGAGTCCAAGGAGCACTGTGTTCTTTAAGACCACATTTAGCCATACAAAAATTGGGTTTGGTCAGATGAAAAATCGTGAGAGTAGTAACAAGTGGCTAGCTCATCGCCTACACAATCACAGACCCAGTTCCCAATACGCCCTTTGTCGTCTTTTACGACATGCTAGACAAGAAAAGCAGTTGGCACATTCTTTTGGTGTCCCGGACCAACACGGGACACGTTTACAGATGTATTTCTAAAATATAACTTATAATAATATCATCATGCCTTCATCTCTGAAGGTGTAGCCAGAGGTACTTACACTCACATGCACACATATCTAAAGCTCCCAATTACAGGTGGCTTTCACCAGTCACAATGTGAGGCAAGCTCAGAGAGGCAAGCGATATTCACAATCAACTGAAGGGTACGTTATATTCCAACTCCGTGGTACAGGCGGTGGGATAGAACCCGCGACTACTGAAGTGTCGTCTTTCCCAACTCGGCCACCGCCTTGTGAATAAATGATTTTAACTTTAACCTTAATAACCTCACGTCTAATTAAATTCACTGTATCAAGTCTCCAAGGAGAACGAGCACACAAAACCTGAGAAGTTTGAGCACCTGAAACTTTGCTGAATGAAAGCCCAGCGTAGTTAATTACCGCTATGAAAGTTGTCGATGCGCAACTTCGGTCCGGGAATATTCTGGAGATTTATTCGAGACATTATAGGTTGGCCGTGTGGTAGCGGCTCATTAAATGAATACTACCAACCCATCTCCCATCTTGAGTGTCTTATAAGGCGACTAATGGACTTAGAACTGCACAACATGCAATAGCTTATAGCGGCGACAGACTCACCACCTGTCACCTAGAGCACATGTGCAGTCACTGCTTGGTGAAACGCGGACTATGGCAATGGTCTGCTTTTGCGGTGCTTTTGCCTAGTCTCTGACTAACCCTTAGGGGGTAATAGTCGTGATTGTATGAATGTATGTTTATTATAGATTGGGACCTTTGCTACTTTGCCATAGAATTTATATTTATTTTTGCATTTGACAGGCAAGCTCTTGACCTTCATCTCACTTATTGGTAAGTGACGATAAGGCTGAAGGTGGAAGCGAGCTTGACCTGTATTCCTCAACTGAGAAACTGGCTTTCTTACCTCTGATTGACACAACAATGATATTATCAATGTTATTATGGCGACCAATTTAGGTAAGACGGTGGTAGCTAGCCAGGTCGGTTTGCTTGGTGGTAGGGCTTAGAAGCCCTACCACCAAGCAAACCGAGCAGAAGAACTTCTGCCCCCACGGGGAATTGAACCTGGACCTCCCAAACAACACCCGTTGGTGTGAACCACTAGCCCAGAGTGGCGGTCAAATCATTTAGAAAATGTCTGAGTGTCATATTTTGAGTAACTCGTCGTTAAGCGCCTTTTACCGGATATACCATGAGGAATGTTCTGAAGAGCTTTTTAACCTTATCCTACCCTCCCCTTTCCTACTAAGGAGCACGCGTGCCGGATTGCGGAGCCACCCATATACGGTGACCTCTTTGCCCGCGCGTACTAAAAGGTTTCGGGAATCTTACTTTGCTCGTACATTCAGAGCATGGAATTCTCTACCGGCACACGTGTTCCCCCCTTCCTACAGCATGGGTTCCTTCAAAAGAGGCGTGAAAAGGCATCTTGTCAGCCAGCAAGGTAGAGGTCGCTAGGCCTGCATCCTTTGGTGCTGCCCTAACGTCCTTCGCGAATGGACTTATCTACTGCTTACCATCAGGCGGTGTTGAGTCATTTGCTGGGCTGATTATAAAAAAAACTGCATGTAAAGCAAGATTTTCATACATCAGTTTCTTTAACATATCGTCTTATAATAACAGGCAACGGTAGTCAAGTTGGGACGCACGGGGCACTACTCGTTCGAGAGGCCGCGATTCGATCCCACCGCCTGTACCACTGAGTTTGAATATAACTTAGTATCATTTAGTTCATTGTGAATATCGCTTGCCTCACATTGTGCCCGGTGGACAACAGGCTCGCCACCTGTTACATGAGGACCTGTGACTTAACATATCTGACGAAATGTGGGTTGTAACACCTATGCCAACCCCTTCGGGAAAGGTAATAATGAAAAGCAAGGAGCTGACGAGTGTCAGAGCAGAATGAAAGAGAAGAGAAGAGAAATGCCGACCCCAGTGAGAAGATTTACAGAAAAATTATAACATATCATTATGCCCTATTATAAGGAGCTCGTTGGTGTAGTGGTTCGTACGCTTTGGCTCTCGATATTGAAAAGAAAACTACCTTCGCAATAGTCAGACCTTGGATGGGTGACCACAACTTTGTGGTCTGCTCCGCCGTGCTTCAGAATAAAATAAAAAGCCGTCAATTATTGCAATTGCGACCGGAACCAACAGCTTCCTACTGATCAACCCGCATTGGCCTAGCGTGGTGGTATTAAGGCCCATACTCCTCATGCGTTTCTCCATAGTAGGAAGGCCTGTGCCCAGCAGTGGGACGTATATAGGCTGAGGTCGATGCCAAACAACACCGTATACATGGTAAAAGTACTTACTAAATTATTTTTCTCATTTCCTAAATAAGCCTAAACAAGAACCAATTATGCTGAGCGAAGTTTACGTTTGTGGCAACATAAGTTTTTAACAAACTACCCTCATTTGCTTAAAATACAGGCTGCAACTGTTGGCGCAGAAACTTTAAGGGTGTAGTGTTTTAGCTTTCAGGAAGAATTTTAATGTTTCAGGCAAATGTAAAAGCTGATTTTAATAAGCGTCTTTTAAAGAAAAATCTCTTCTACCCTCTTTCATAAAAGTTTCTCCCTCCTTTTTTATTTCTTTTTTTTCTACCCTTTTCCAATTTTGTTCCGGTTTCCTTCCTTCCGGCTTCGGTTTCCTCGCATTGGGTCAGCGTGGTAGTGTTATGGCGCGTACTGCTCAAGTGTTTCTTCATCAGGAAGACCAGTGCCCAGCAGTGGGCCGTATAGGCTCAGGACGACGGTTTTCATGAATCGTTACAACTATGATGGAGTGGTTTTCAAATCCCAGGCTTCTGATGCATGTTATTACCGACTATTCGTGAAAGACGAGTTAGAAATTGATAACAAAACTTCAGTAGGTACAGTTTTTTTGTGAACATCGCTTAACTTACTGCTGTGCATTGAAACAGGCTAGTCTCCAGTTACATATCCCCCCCCCCCTGTTACATATAGCCTCTGCCCCTAACACAGACAACAAAAAGAAAACAAGTATTTTAATTGATTTTCACCCAATAAGCTTATATTATATAAAACAAACAGTTTTCAATATTACTAATAATAAATTTAAGACTAAGGCGCAATTGCACGATCGAGGGTTAGCACCTAACCCTGGGGCAAATATATGGGCAAACCCTGGGTTAGGCGCTAACTCTCGATCGTGCAATTGGGGCTAAATTAAGTAACTAACCCTCTAAACATTCCATTTTAATCTGATCATACTTACATGTTAAGATGTTAAGATGCTTACATGTTAAGAGTTATAGTCTGGACTTACTTTTTTGTAAAATTTCACATTTTAACAATTTATATAATTTTCCGCGGGAAAATGTAGGTTAGATACCACCGTCCTGTACACGTAGTGTAAGTTTTCATTGTAAAAAACTTCTCACTTTTAGTTGCGTTGAGAAATCTCAATTTCTATGACAAATGTGATTTCAACTAGTTTCCGCTAGGGGCGCTTTTCACGTTTCCCATAGAAATTGGCATTTTTGACATTTCATAACGCAACTATAAGTGAGAAGTTTTTAACAATGAGAACTTACACTACGGGTTCTGTACCACATAGCTTGAATATCACTCAGTTCATTGTGAATATTGCTTGCCTGACATTGTGCCCGTTATCTGGCGAAATGTGCGTGTTTAACATCTCTACCTACCCCTTCGGGGAAATGAGGCGTGATGATGTGTTAATTTATAGTCTTCTTCAAAGTGCAAATAAATGATATTCTACTCTATTCTATTCAGTAGTTTTGACTTGAAAGCGAGACAGACAGACAGTGTAATCGCATTTATAATATTAGTATAGATCTGTAACGTTACCATCTAATAGGTCTTTACCTATGAAATTGACGTTTTGTATGGAGATTTGGGGGAATTCTGCATTTTCCATACTAAATTTTTTTCAGTTTTCTTCATAACGACAAATCCAAAGATAATAATATTTGGCATCTATCATGAGACAAGCTTTAGTAATATGTGTAATATCACACTTCATAAAAATTATTTATCGTTTTTAAGTGATTTAAAAAATGATGTATTCGGGAGGCACTTAAAAAGAGTTGTCTCCGTGTCCAATTTTAACACAATTAAACTTACAACAAATTATCAAAACAAATCAAAAAAGCTCAAAAATATAGTGTATTTTTAGACGAGGTAATTTTTTTATTAGGAATACTCTGAATCTTAATAGTTACAGACAAAATACTAAGAGAGAAAAAAAACGCCAATTTCATAGGTAAAGACCCAATATGTACTCGTATATAAAACTCAAAGGTGACTGACTGACATAGTGATGTAACAACGCACAGCCCAAACCACTGGACAGATCAGGCTGAAATTTAACATGCAGGTAGATGTTATGACGTAGGCATCCGCTAAGAAAGGATTTTGATAAATTCCACTCCTAAGGGGATAAAATGAGGGATGAAACTTTGTATGAAACACTGTAAATTTTAAACCGATCAGGCTGAGACTTTGCATACATAAAGCTACTATGACGTAGGCATCCCTTAAGAAAGAATTATGATAATTTCCATCCCTAAGGGGATCAAATAGGGATGAAAGTTTGTATGAAACTTTGTCAATTTTAAGCAGATCGGGCTGAGATTTTGCATACATAAAACTACTATGACGTAGGCGTCCGCTTAGAAAGTATTTTGATAAATTATACCCCTAAAGGGATAAAATAAGGGATGAAAGTTTGTATAATTACTAATAATATGAAGCTTAAAAGTTTTTTTGTTTGGTTGAACGTGCTAATCTCAGGAACTACTGCTCCGATTTAAAAAAAATCAGTGTTTGATAGCCCATTTATCGAGGAAGGCTTTTGGTTATATAACATCACGCTACCACCAAAGATATTCCATTACTTATAATGTGGGTGTGCCTCGTGGGTGTGAACTACACCCTCTCAATGTATTAGACCACACCTTTGCGTTAGTATCAGCTATCAAGACGGCCGGCAAAGAATATTATGAGAAACTAAATTTGCCGCGGTAATATTAGGTCCATACCTATGAAATTGGTGTTTTGTATGGAGATTTTGGGGATGTCTGCATTTTACATACTAACATTTTATCAGTTTTCTTCACAACGACAAATCCAGAGATAATAATATTTGGCATGTATCATAAGACAAGCTTTAGCAATATGTGTGTGAACACGCTTGATAAAAATTATTCATCGTTTTTATGTTAATGCAAATCAAATGATGTATTCGGGAGGCAGTTAAAAATAATTGTCTTTGTGTCTAATTTTAACACAATTAAACTTACAAAAAATTATCAAATTAAATAATACGAGCTCAAATATATGGTCTATTTTTAGAAAAAGCAATTATTTTATAAGAATGTTCTGAAACTTAATAGTTACGGACAAATTGCTAAGACAGAATAAAAACACCAATTTCATAGGTAAGGACCCAATATAGTAGCGGCTCATTTAAAGCATACTACCAACCAACCCATCTCTTCCTCATGGCCGGCCTTCCTCATGAAGAAACACATGATGAGTATGGGCCGTAACACCATTATGGTGGCCCAATGCAGGTTGGTGGGTAGAAACAGTCAGAATAGCGACCGGGACCAACGGCTTAACGTGCCTTCCGAAGCACGGAGGAGCTCGAGATCACAAAGTTTTGGTAACATCAACGGCCTGACCATGACGAAGGTAGCTTTGTTTTTAATGGAAAGTCAAAGCGTACTAACCACTACGCCACCGAGCTCCTGTTAGAACTGTACTTAACCATCCAATAGCTTTTAGCGGCGACGGGCTCACCACCTGTCACGCTGAGTGCAGTCACTGCTTGGTGAAGCGTGGACTATGGCAATGGACTGATTTTTGCGGTGCTTTTGTCCAGTCTCTGTCTAACCCATAGGGGATAATAGTCGTGATTATATGTATGTAGTATTACAAGTTTTTAATATACCGAGCATTCGGCAGCTTGAACCGAATTTCGGCCGAATGTTGAAGTTCGTTGTGACCGAATATAAATATATTAATTATTGAACATAGCCGCCACCACAAGCTTATAACAATAAGCGACATTTCAACGAAATATCCGGCGAAATCCCAAATTACGTGACACTATCAGACCTTAAATACTTTCTTAACATACACAAACACATGAATAAAATATGAAGACTCCGCCATTTTGGATAATCAATAACGCTAAGAACACACACGTCATCTAACGTCTGCTGGATAAAGATTAATATGAAGGACTTTCGGAGATTTTGTCTGTTGTATTTATTTGGTGAAGCTTATGTTTATTATTATTGATATCGCTCACTTTACGTTGCCCGGTGTGTTTAAATTCACAATAGATTCACTCTTACATAACGCTTCACACCAGAACAAAAGCATTATTAACATTTCTGATTTAAGGTCGTAGCTCATAAACGGAACATAAACGTATCGACTCTACCAGTTACTGCAACGCACACTAATCGGAATCGTAACGTAATCGCTTCGCCTCGGGATATGCTCACGTCTTACCGTTCTCGCGTTTATGTCTCACCGTGCGCTATCTTATGACTACCCGCTACACTTCACGTTCTGAATGAACTTCATACAGCCGTAAGCGCGGCGGGCGGCGTCGTCGCCTAGCCGTAGCCGAGTTGGCGGCGGCGCGGGCGAGGCGATACAGTGACGATCCCTTTACGAGTTAAGTGTGTTACGACCTTTACACGTAGAAGTAAATTAGTAGACAACAAAATTTTTTAAATATTTAATGACAAATCTTTAAGTGATCGTTTACACGTTTCGCACTAAATCCGAGCATTATGCTCTAGTCATGGACGTTCAAAATCGTAAGTAGTGAATCATGCCTATCATACTTTTCGAAAAAAAATAGAATTCAATCTACGTAAATCGAATGTTTACATGCATTGTCATTCAAATTATTTGATTGAATAACGTTTATGAATAAGGTGGTTTATATTTATTTGGGTGATAGCAAAATAATTAGTTGAGCTGAAATATTATTATTTTGGCAGCAATATATGTTACCGGAAATGTATAAAATCTAGGAAAAGGATCAATGAAAGATCAATATTCAATTCCTAGGAAATGTATTCTGATAAATATTAGGTTAAGGTTATTTTTATGGCCCTTCAAATCAAGATTTGTGTCATCAAAACATATATTAAACAATTTGGCGGCAGAGAAAACATTTAATTTGCTGCCCAATCAGTTATTTTGCTGAAAAATTAGAAATATCTGATGCCCATAAGTTGCTGACCAAAATTGGAATATTTTGCTATCACCTTATTACCATATATATTTCGTAAATGACTCTTTTGTTAAAAACTAAATCATAAGCTCTATTTGAGGAATTTAGTCCTACATAATCAAAAGCAACATATATTAGCTTCACGTGCTTTTTAATTTGGCCGTTTTATTTCACTCAAGCAAAGTGATAATATATGAATACTACGTATAAATCTTGTACGTGATAAAGCTGTCTTCACCTGCACATTACGCCTAAAGTAATTTGTGGATTGGTTTATTTACGGCACCACTTTATATGGGAGTCTTTGCCCGCTAACGATTACCATTCTACTGTAATGGGGGCTTGCGCCGCCGCTGGTTTTAAGGTAACTTCGTATATATTTTGATGAAAGAGTGTGACACTGGAGATGCCGGAGATACTCGTAAATAAAAGCCCGGAGATGTCGTCACTTATAGTATATATATATTAGGTCCTTACCTATGAAATTGGTGTTTTGGATGGAGATTTTGGGGAATTCTGCTTTTTCCATTCTAAATTTTTTTCAGTTTTCTTCAAAACGACAAATACAAAGATAATAATATTTGGCATCTATCATTAGACAAGCTTTAGTAATACGTGTAATATCACACTTCAAAAAATTATTTATGGTTTTAAAGTGAAAGCAAATAAAATGATGTATTCGGGAGGCACTTAAAAACTTCCAGAACACCTGTCGATGGAGACCTGGGAAGAGATTTTACGGTTGCACAAATAACATAAAAAGTAACAAAATTTTAATTATGCGAAAAAAATATTGTGCCAAAATAAATTATGCATAGGTTATATTATGCGAAACAACATTATGCCAAAGAAAAATATTATGAGTAAATACATTATGCCATAAAAGGATCCACACTGAGCACTAGTGCTGTCAAAACGACAAAGTACTATATTGGTGACATCTTTTATCCGTGGCTGTGTACTGCGAGTTGCGCAGACGCAACTCTTACATGATTCACATGACGTATTCTAGGCGATTTAACAGCTACCTGTCAGTCTGTGTGATTAACATATTTGTTGTGTAAATAATTGAGATTTTATGTGTAACCATGTTTGTTATGTTCATTGGGTCAAAATAATACTGTATTTATAAGACTTTCTGGATTCACTCGTATATTTATTGAAAATCGTTATTGATATTGTTATTCGTTATTTGTTTCGTCTCTCGTATATTTGTTTTTCGTCAATTTCATAACTGTTTCATTTATCAAACAAAGCAACCATTCATCACTTTGTTTTAGAGCTGAAAATCGTAACGTAAAGATACAAGTAAATCTCAACATTCGCAACGAGTGTGTGGTACTAAATATATCACCCAGTAACGGAGATTTATCGACACCCGGCTGTTGACCCGGACGTCCGGCCGGGTGTTTGACCGGTTGTTACCGCCTGATCGATATCATAACTTCTAATATTTGAGAGACGTAAAAATTTAATATAATAAATTTTCGTGATATATGTGTGTTATTTTTGAGACAACGATAGCCGAGTTCCGAAAAACAGTACTGCTCGTGCAGGTAGTTGGATCGATCACCTCCTAATGTTGGTCTTTAACGCATCAGGCGAAATGTAGGTGGGTTACACCTCTAACTACTCCTTTGGGGAAAGAAACGTAATGTTTGCATATGATATATTGGTGAATTAAAACTCTTCAGTAGCCGATGCGTAATTTTACCTACAATTAGGTAGACAACCCAGTTTTCAGGCGAATGAAAATTAAAAAATAATTGGATAAGGCAAAAATTATTGGTATGCTTCTCGCTTAAAAGGTCTTATAAACATACAAAGGAATATGTTTGTCCCATGAATATACAAAGTAATATATTATTTAAAAAACACACTTAGAAAACATAACATGTCATTATGTCCATAGTCTTCTATTATAATTATATTATAGATAAATATCATTTACAGATAACCAACTAAGGTAGTATCTTAAGCATCAGAAATTATTATATATTAGTTTTTAGAACACATTAAATGAGACTCAGGTATATAATACAACTTGAAATTCACGGGGGCCACTGCCGACAAACTGTTGCACAGTTTGGCAGAATATAAACTTGTTAACTGTATTATTTATTGTGATAATATATTTAAAAAAAACACAAATTGATCATCCTCGCCGAAATTGATTATCCTCCTCATATTTTTTTTTCATATGACAAGTCCCACCGCCTGTACCAGTGAGTTTGAATAAAACTTATGTACAGTTCATTGTGAACATTGCTTGCCTCACATTGTGCCCGGTGCATGGCAACAGGCTCGCCACCTGTTACTGTTACTGATCGCCATGCTAACATATCTGGCGAAATGTCCCTGTTTATCACCTTTGCCTGCCCCTTAGGGGAAAGAGGCGCGTTGATATGTAAGTGACGATAAGACCGAAGGTGGAAGCGAGCTTCACCTGTAATCCTCAACAACTGAGGAACTGGCTATCTTACCTCTGATTGCCGGTACACAACAATGCTTATTATATTATCAGACGACCTCCGTGGTTGAGTGGTCTGTACGCCGGTCTCAAGGCGTCGCCATATCGAGAGGTCTTGGGTCCGATCCCCAGTGGATGCAAGTGTTTGGGTGATGAATTTTCAGACATTCATTCTCCAGTCTTGGATGTTTATTATATATGTATTATATTATGTATATTCTGAATAATTATATTTATTTATCTATTAAATATATTTGTCCGTCATCTAGTATCCGTAACACAAGCAGCATTTAGTTGCTTAAAATGGGACTAGTTGATAGGTGTGAATGTGTGAGGAAATTTATTTATTGTTATTATGGCGAAAAATTTTGGTAAGATGGTGGTAGCTAGCCAGGCGGGCTTAGAAGCCCTACCACCAACCAAGCCGAGCAGATACCCCCTTCTACCGTAAGGAATCGACCCCGGACCTCCCAATCTACACCCGGTGGTGGCGGTTACTAGACAAGAGAGGCGGCTAAAATTTATTCATTGTTATTATATTGATCGATATTGTTTGATGTTGATATTAGTTACAATAATTTTGTACCACAAACATGTACTATCACTCCATTCGTGTTGTTAGAGCAAACTCCACGCACTTATACATGGCCCAAAATTTCTCAGGCATTTTACGGTATCTTTTGTTTTTACACTTTTTCGTGTACCATGCTTACGCTGAAGAATTTTCCAGATATTAACGCGGAGTTTTTAATCTATATCTATACATATAATAAAACGGTAGAGCTCGAATGTCTGTACATAGAGAATATTAAAGTCAGGGGATGTAAAAAGAGGGAAATATACCAAAAATGTTTTTTTTTGTTTTTTTATCCTCTGTCTGTTTGTACGGGCTGATCTCCAAAATGGCTGGACCGATTTCAATGAAATTTTGCATGGTGATACCTTATATCCCTGGTCAACATACTTTTTATTCTGTAAAATTAAGGGGTTCCCGTGGGATGGTTAATAAACCACGGACAAAGTCGCGGGCAACTAGTGTGATATAAAAAATATCATATCACCACGCGGTAGAGAGAATATATAACTTTGGTACCTTAGAAATGCTTTAAAATTATACTTTTTAAAATTATCATCAACCGATGCTCGTCAAAAATGCTAAAACATGTTGTAATTACCTCTCCTATTACTAAAAAGTCAAGGTAAGGGTTGATTTATTAAAAAAATCGCAACTTTCGTTACTTCTAACATCTATGAGCATGCCTTTGTCATTTGCTATATATTGTCTTTCCTTGACACGTTAGGTACAGTCAGCATCATAAGTCATCACTTGAGTCCTATGTCACATTTTCCATGTACGTTGTGACATTTTCCTAGAAACTTGTCATTTGTTTCGACATTTATTCGACAAGGTACTTAAATGGTCATCTGCTTTTGTTACTGTACAACCGTCAATTTGAATTTTGTATGGTAATTCTTAATTATTTCATTTTAATCGCTAAATAATGTGCTGATCATGGTTATCAATGAAGACCAATGAAGAAATGTATTGAATGCGTGAAGAAAGATATGAGAATAAAAGAAGTGGATGCGCTGACGAGTGACAGAGAAGAATGGAAGAAGAAGACATGTTTTGCCGACCCCATCCAGAGTGGGAAAAGGGCAAAAAGAAAAACAAAGAAGATTCTTTATGATGAATTCCATTTTAGTTATATTAGGTCCTTACCTATGAAATTGGTGTTTTGTATGGAGACTTTGGGGATGTCTGCATTTTACATACTAACATTTTATCAGTTTTCTTCACAACGACAAATCCAGAGATAATAATATTTGGCATGTATCATTAGACAAGCTTTAGCAATATGTGTGTGAACACGCTTGATAAAAATTATTCATCGTTTTTATGTTAATGGAAATCAAATGATGTATTCGGGAGGCAGTTAAAAATAATCAAAATCAAATCAAATCAAAAATAATTTTATTGCATAGGCCAAGTTCGGCACTTATATAATCGTCAACATTTTACAATATTATGTATTTTACAAATAAATAGTTTATTATAAATTATTTTAAATTACAGTATTAAATTATACTACTGTATTAAACTTCATTACCGCGTGCGCTTGTAACAAGTACATCCACAGGACAGTACAGGTACTTCGTTGACTGTGGTTGTAATCGGTACAAGCGGCCGGATTCCGAGAGTAAGGCTTTTCATGAGAAGAACCCGGCAAGAAACTCATGAGCCACTTTTTTAAATAGCCAATCATAAAAATTTAAATATATGCTAATTGTCTTTGTGTCTAATTTTAACACAATTAAACTTGCAAAAAATTATCAAATTAAATAATACGAGCTCAAATATATGGTCTATTTTTAGAAGAGGATATTATTTTATCAGAATGTTCTGAAACTTAATAGTTACGGACAAATTGCTAAGACAGAATAAAAACACCAATTTCATAGGTAAGGACCCAATATAAAAATCAAACCAATTCCTTGATTTTTCTCGACTTAAAACATCACCTTCCTCTCATTTCTTTATGTTGACCTGTCTTAAGCAAGTAATTGTTTACACTGAAACGATTAAGAATTTGATTATTCCAAAATGGACTCTATTACAACTGAATTAGACCCCGATTACCACACATAAAATAAACCTTACAGATATAAAGTAGTACATCAAGGAACCACGCCTTAATAGATTGCTTCCATTATGCTGACAGTGACGTTATATTATTCTTAACCCTGGCTAAACATCACCCATTATGACGACTGAGAGCCGGTTTCTTGATCCACAGTCAAGTTAGCCACCTGGTTTAACTATTGACCAATGACGTAAGTATGATACCCAAATATGGTTCGTCAGCTAACCCAATGGTTAAAAAATAGATCAATGGCGTCACTATAAACACTATGTGTGACGTTAGCTTCATCACCATCATTAGCCTGCCCTTTTCCCAATTTCATTTGGGGTCGGCACAACGAGTCTTTCTCCTCCACTCTCCCCTATCACACGCCATATCAACATTCACTCCCATTCTAGCCACGTCCTCATTCACACAATCTATCCATCTCTTCTTCGGTCTTCCTCTCCCTGTTTCCATCCACTCTCATATTAATCTCTTCTCGTTACATGCTCATTCTCTCTTCTCAAAATATGTTCATACCACGATAGCCGCTTTTCTCTCAACTTCTCTATCACTGGTGCAAGCTGGAGTAAGCTTGACCAATGGTTAAATTTGCAATGACAATTCGAAGCCATAAACATCAGCTTGTGTCTCCAGCCACCTTTTTATTAAACGCAGAATCGTGCTGGCGTTAAATTGTCAATGTTTATTTAATTATAGTAATAACTGAAAATTGGACTATTGATCAAGCTGACATATTACGGCATCATACGTTTACGCCATTGTTCAATATTTTGCTCACTTGGTCAATCTGACCACAATAGCAAATTTTGACCAGTCAGGCAAACATAATGACATCCAAAAGTGTAACGCCAGCTTGGCCAATATCCAAAGGAGATGGCTAAATTTAGTATGGGCAGTTGCCCTAGCAATGTATAAACATTGGATGTAGTTGCATGTAATGCTGGGTACCTGAGTTTTAGTATGTAGCACATAAAAAGTTTCATGAACTTTTCACACGTTATAATCTTGAAAAGTAAATCATAGAAATAACTAGGATAATATATTATGTACACAAAAATACAAAAATCACAGCTGACATTAGTTTTTTTTTGGGCAAATCGAGTATCTCCCTTTATAAGGACGGTAAAGGGAACTAAGCCCACACAGCCATGTCTTTTGTAATAATTTCTTCAGTACCATACGTTGAAATGCTAGTGTAATTCATTTCAATGCATCGTGGGAGAGTTTGGCGTCAAACGCAGACACTGTGGTGTTACTTCGATGAGGTGGATTACCACGATAAAAATCCCATCGATTTTCACACCACTTGACGATTACTTCAAAAATCCTCCATACTGCTTGTCAACACAGACATGTATAACATAAAATACACTGGATTAACGCAACAAGATCCACTGCGAAACAATATTACAATCTTTGAAATAATAATCACGTCCGCCATAGTTGAATGGCGCCATAAACCCATTTGTTTTTTTTTTACGTGGATTGAGAACATTGAGTTACCTGAGAACACCTAATCTACATAATCGATTATTTGCTTCAAATGTCAACACTGTCAACCACAAATATCAAAACAAGTCAAGAACAATTTTTTTTAACGAAAGTTGTAGGAAAATAATAAATATGTAATAATTCATTAATCAATTTATAAAAATAACGTGGCAATATTATATATTTATACGTGTTTAGAGCAGTCGTTTAGCCATCTCCTTTTCAACTAACAGTCAAAAAATAAACAAACAGTTATATTAATCACTGCACGAAGGCATAATAGGCTAGCTAGTTGAATCCTTTCAAAAGTTATGAAAATAATGTTTATGTTTATTCACATAGTATTTAGTGCAAAGGTCCGAAATATACACAGTTCAATAAATATAAATAAGGGATTGCTGTACAAATTCAATTTTATATTTTTATTTTTACTTTATTTTTCATCTGCCAAAAACGCTATCCGCCATGTTCGTGAAATTTGGTGAAGTAACGCTCATATAAACTTTCCACGTATGGACAAAATCCGTCAAACGCCAGTCGCAACCGATCAAGCATGTCTGTCGGGTTTGTCAGTGTGTGTCACGCACGCGTATTGATTGTTTTCCAAAATCGTGAATTATTTGTGCCGTGGGGTACAATAGATAATTCGTAGACCATCATGACCGACAGCATTTTCGCCTGTCAAGCAAAGTAATTTTAAATTTATTGCGTTATAGGCCTAAAAAATATAATGGTTAACAGTAATGAATCATTTAGGGCCCAATAAAAAAAGGGTCAACTAGCCTATTAAGGAAAATGGCGGTCCTTGTCCACAACAGTTGAAGGAGTTATTTAAAGTTAGTTAAGATTTAGCTTGGTCAACGTCACTATGTAGCAAATTTAATCATTGGTGTAGCTAACGTCACACATTTTGATGTTACATTGACGCTATTGGTCTAGTCAAGACTTTAACCATTTGGTTAACTACGAATCAAATAAACTGGCACTTAACTACGAATAAAAAAACCGGCCCGAAGTTACAGATCGGGCAAATAAAACATTAGCTTCTTTGGGCTCTTTGTCCATATCTTACCCGGGTCTGTAGAAAGTGAGTTTTGGTCAGCGGCCAAATTATAATGACTGGGACTGTTGCTCTATAGCGAAAGTTATTCTATTGTTCATAGGAATATAATAAACTAGTTGAGGTATGGGGTGATGGATAGAGTAAGGGGTGAGTATAATAATGGATGTCTGAACGTAGGATCAATCGTAGAGTTATGAAGACTATCTTGGTATGGATATGTAATGAGAAGAAAGAATAGGCCTGCGACCAGGAAAATTATGAGAATGTTTGTTGTTATGCAGAGGGAGGAAGACCGTCAAGGACATGGCTAAGAAGGTAGTGAGTGATGATATTGCGTGTTACAGAAGAGATTCGAACCGGAAGGCATGCTGTGTTGATCGCAAATAAAATTGGGACAGGGCCGAAACATGATTGTAAGGCAGTCTTACCCACTTTATTTGCACTATTTATCACTTTTAGGATAAAACACGGAGACTTCATAATAAAAACTCTTTCTTCTTTACAATACAGACTTCTATTATTCAAACTATTTTGACTAGGTAACCTTAAATACTTAACAATAATTTATTGTACGTTTTTTAATACAAGTGAGAAACGACCGTTCACTTTCGTCGTCCCCAATAGAATGCCTTCGTACCGTTCCGCATGATTCAATCGGCCATTTTTCAAAAAGCGCTATCTACAGTTTCCAGTTACATTTTATTTTATTCTAAATTACTATGATATTGACTTTACATCTTTTTTTCTATTTTATTCAGGGACTTTTGCCTTAATAATAATAATACAATTGGTCAGCTAAAATAACTATTGGTCAGCAACTCTAATGTTTTCTCTGCTGCGAAATTGTCAAATATATGTTTTGATGACACAAATATTGTTTTTAAGGATCATAAAAAAAATTACCTTAACCTAACATCTATCAGAATACATTATACAATTGGATGGATCATTGTCGTCCGATAAATAATTTTTAAGCTATTGCATAGCTTCTATCGCGGGCCTTGAGCGCGGGGACTGAATCCAGAAATTCCGTAACGAAAAAACCTCACGCTCCCCACTCCGATGCGCAAGGAGGTGTGGCTTGAAGGCCGTGCATCGTCTAACGTCGTTTCAGTTCGGCAGTCTTCGACACGGCGTTGTGTTGCGTGCGATTAGACGTATTGTACGACTCTACGAAACTCGCACGAATCGAGACGAGCTGCTCCGAAATCGGACGAATACATAAGCAGCAGTTTATGAGAAAAAAAATAAAAATTAAATTTTAGTCGCTTCACAATTTGTCAAGTCTACATCACAGATTTTGGCGTTTCCATTGACGATATTGGTCTAGATTTAACTATTGAGGTAACTATTACTCGTTGACTGGCTTGATCGACGACTTTGTCAAACATCCAATAATAATAATAATAATAAATAATTATTATTTTTACTAGGGATAAAAACTCACCCTAACATGACAACAATAAATAACTTCTCGTTTATTGATGTCGTAAAGTCTCAGAGTAAACAGAACTGGAGTAGCCATTAGTCAATTTCTCAAACATTTTTTTCTGCCATTTCTTGCGGGGGGTGAGGTTACCACTACACTCAAAGCCAGCCGTTTTTACAAATGCACACATGCATAATTCGACACACAAATTTAAATTTCACGCACACACACGTTTAAAATAGTCACGTGGGGTGTGCGTTTTGACAACGTCACAGCCGCACTCCCCACGAGACTAGCGTTCGAAATTTGAAATCGTAGAATTCTAAAACATGAAATAATGAAGTAAATAATCATGAAATCTTATAAATTATAATTACAAATAAAAGGTGACACCATCTTTTAGCATACTCGATGTTTTCTATTTATTTTTACAACAAAAAACAGCACAGGCAGGCATTTTTGCGGGAGCTCTGGTCCCCGCAACGTTTACAATGTTATGGCTGTCAAAATGGCGGCTCAACTAGTTTTATTAAACGTGCAAGCATCCGATGCTTATGCATTTGGCAGAGGGGAATGTTAGACAAAGGCTACTCCAGTTCTATTTACTCTGGGCGTAAAGTAATTCTTGGGTATATTGTTCAAAAAAAAATTAATGCGGTGTAACATGCTCCGTGAGGAGGGAATATTGCTTTTCTTGGATTGTGTTCGCTGTTTAAGCATCAAGAAAATTGTGATAAAGTGAGGTTCCTTTACCTACCCCTATGGGGAGATAAAGGCGTGATATTTATGTACTAGCTGTTGCCAGCAACTTCTTCCGCGGTCACAATGGTTTTTTAACTATCCCACGAGAACCCTTTAATTTTCCGGAGTAAAAAGTATTTAAGATGTTGACCAAGGATATGATGTATCACCATGCAAAATTTCATTGAAATCGGTCCAGCCATTTCGAAGATTAGCCCGTACAAACAGATAAATCGACAGAGAAACAAATAATATAAAAAATATTTTTAAACTATTGCATAGCTTCTATCGCGGGCCTTAAGCGCGGGGACCGAATCCAGAAATTCCGTAACGAAAAAACCTCACGCTCCCCACTCCGATGCGCAAGGAGGTGTGGCTTGAAGGCCGTGCATCGTCTAACGTCGTTTCAGTTCGGCAGTCTTCGACACGGCGTAGTGTGCGTAAATTAACAGTGTAATTTTTCAATTCAAGTTACACTTTTTAAAAGTGTAACTTGAATTAATATCAAAGAAAAAGAAATACTGCATGAATAAAATAAATAAATAAAATTATAATTGCATAAGTTGATACAAAATGCTATGCAATAGCTTTACCGCGGCAGTCCCCGAGTGCCACGTCTTTTTTATTTGGTATTTTCCCTCTTTTTTCCTCACCCTGACTTGGTTTTAAACATTCTTTTTCTATGTACAGACATTCAACATCTACAGTTTTAATATATGTATAGATGAATGCAACGAAAAAGGCCCCAACTTAGTCAGTAAAATGATTCCATTCTTTCAAGATGCCATGTACGCATTCCCATGTTAATGGTCAGAAATTTCAGTTTTTTTTTTTTTTTATTGATGTGAATCATACTCGTCGTTCGCAGCCTATATACGTCCCACTGCTGGGCACAGACATTCCTCGTGGAGAAACGCATAAGGAGTATTGGTACCTAACACCACCACGCTGGCCCAATGCGGGTTGGTGGGTAGAAACAGTCGCAATAGCGACCGGGACCAACGGCTTAACGTGCCTTCCGAAACACGAGGAGCTCGAGATAACTAAGTTTTGGTCACCCATCCACGGTCTTACCATGGCGAAGATCGAAAGCCAAAGACTAACCACTACATACCGAGCTCCTCTTTTTTTATCACTCCAAACTCCAATATAAATATGTATAATTTCAACATTGCGTTTCCATTTAATTTTAAAAATAATCTGCCCATTACATAAACAGGGGCTGACGTGGGAGTAATAAAACCGTATTTATTTGTTCGCGGTCGCAGATTCGATTCTCGGGCAATAAAAAACGCTATCAAACGAGATTTGAACACCTGCGTTCTAAAGTAAACAGGAAAACTTCACGGGCAATAGATTCATGATTTTTGTTTTTTTTTGAAAATGTTTAAATTACTTTCATGGTGGTTAGATCTGCCTTATTGATGGGTAGCGGATATCGACTGTGTCCAGTCCCAGAAGATAAGATAAGATGTCGTTTGGGCATTGTATTTTAATATCGGAATATTGTGATGAATGAATAATAACTTATAATAAAATATATAAATCTAACAGTAAATTTAAATATAGCAAAAAAAATATATAAGAAAAAAAAGACGTGTGGCACTCGGGGACTGCCGCGGTAAAGCTATTGCATAGCATTTTGTATCAACTTATGTAATTATAATTTTATTTATTTATTTTATTCATGCAGTATTTCTTTTTCTTTGATATTAATTCAAGTTACTCTTTTTGAGCGTGGTGACCGATAAGAAAACAAATTTTTCTATTATTAAATAAATAAAAAAAGTTAATATTGTTTAAAATATTTTTTATTATTTTACAATACATGTGGGTTTTATTATCTTAACGCCGTGTCGAAGACTGCCGAACTGAAACGACGTTAGACGATGCACGGCCTTGAAGCCACACCTCCTTGCGCATCGGAGTGAGGAGCGTGAGGTTTTTTCGTTACGGAATTTCTGGATTCGGTCCCCGCGCTCAAGGCCCGTGATAGAAGCTATACAATAGCTTAAAAATCGTCTGCACGTATATCCGTCGTTGGAAATGTACCAAAAAAGCTGGCTGAATTACCTCTTATTCTTTGAGCAAAATACAGACCAGCCTTCTTGTCACCAGATTTGTCGCAGAGCCGCTTCGAAATCTCTTTGTAGAGCTTATGAGCAGATGGTCCCCAGGGTCCCAGCGTTATATGTTATATAATAACATATATGTTTTTTTTTTCTACTGCTTTTGTGAAACTATATCGCTCATCCAAAAGAATATTGACGTAATTACGTTTTTGCGATTTTTCAGGAGAGCGTTTTAAAAGTTTGACATCGAAAATATTGTGTATTTCCAATCATTCTATTGATATATTTTAATAGTTATGTTGTGTTACTTTAGTACCAATAATATTACATAAAAAGTTTGCGAGAAAACTCAAAATAACTATTAGAAAATTCGAAATAAAAAAAAACCAGACGTACATTTATGACATTTTATACATCAAACAATACGATTATGACATCAAACTAGGTTTGGATATGGAAATAAATCATGAATTTAAACAACATTATATTCAATTTTAGTTTATTTTTATAAATCTGTCTACATTTTATAAATTAGTCGATGTTTCCGCGTATCCTTACGAAGTATAGGCCAACACCATGACGGCAGTGACTCTCTCTGTCGGAAACTAATGGAACAACAATTCTGTCGTGTTTACCGTAAATAAAACGTGCAAAACATGAAGTTATGGCATCAAAAACTCATTTTCGACTCTTTGGTAATTATGTCAATATTCTTTTGGATGAGCGATATACGTCCCACTGATGTGCACTGGTCTTCCTCATGCTGAAGCACTTGAGGAGTATGGCCCAATATAGGGCTTAATACAGGATAAGTTAGTTAGTAGGTGTGAATATCATAAGATATTTATTTGTATTAGGTCTTAAAAGTTTCCCTATATCATCGTAAAATATCATAATGCCTCTTATCCCTGAAAAGGTAGGCAGAGGTATTTCGCGACTTCATACGCGGCTACTATTGTTTTTTAACTATCCCACGGGACCTCTTTGATTTTCCGGAATAAAAAGTATCTAAAATGTTGACCAGCGATATGAGGTATCAACATGCAAAGTTTAATTGAAATCGGTCCAGCCATTTCGGAGATTAGCCCGCACAAACAGACAAACAGACAGAGAAACAAAAAATACAAAATCTTTTTTTGTATTTTTTGCATTTTACATCTCCCTGACTTCATTTTTAGCATTTTCTATGCACAGACATTCGATCTATACGGTTTTATTATATGTATAGATGGCCCATCCTGATTTAAACCTTGACGAAAATTGCTTTGTTTCGAAAGCATTCAAGCTACTATACTATACTTCTCATTTGCTAGAGTAAAATTTGCTATACCAAAATAAAAGGTACACGTAAAAGGTTTTACGCTTTGGATCGATCGATCGATCAAAAAAATATACCTTTACCATGGTCAGGCTGTAGTAGGGTGACCAAAACTTTATGTTCTCGAGATCCTCCGTGCTTCGGAAGGCACGTTAATACTGAGGACGATAGGTACCACGAGTACCAGCTGTTTAATCTATCGTAAAAATTTTATGTACAACATCCAGAAGCAAAGTTTAATGACCATTCTCAAGATTAAAACAACAGAACGTACTGACAACGCTCAACCATCAGCTGTGGACTCACTGGTTTAGACGCAACTCTGAATGTGTGACTGGTACTATCATTGTAGAAACGAGACGCAATATTATGCTGCATCTAAAGCGTCGTCTGAAGTCGTCTTATTAAAACTCCTTGTTAACCAAATTTGAATTGGTTTGGCCTCCTTATTGATCATCATTAAAAATAATATGCAAGTTTACGACCTCCGTGGTCGAGTGGTCTGTACGCCAGTCTCAAGGCGTCGCCATCTCGAGAGAGAGGGTTCGATCGATGATGAATAGTACAGGCATTGGTACTCCGGTCTTGGATGTTTAAGAATGTTTTGAATATATTCTGTATATTATATATATTTACAATTTATCTATTAAATATGGGCACTGATATCTAATATCCGTAACGCAATCAGCATTCGTTTCTTAAAATGGTGCCAGTTGATAGGTGGCAATGTCTGAAGATATATTATTATTATATTAATATCGACTCAATCTGTCTCCATTGCCAATGCCAACATGAAGTTCGAACAAAAACGATATAATGAGACGTGCTGAACCAAAACAATTCAATTCTCATTCTAAGATATACTCAGATCAAAGAGAATACGAGTATAATTATGCTTTAGCGATCGGAGTGCCAAAGCTCCAATAAAGACTTCCCTGCAAGATTAGGTGGCGTGGATTATCTTCAAAACATCATCCACAGCCTATATATGTCCCATCGCTGGGCACAGGCCCTTCTCATGAAAACATGAGAAATATGGGCCATAATACCACCACCACTGGCCACATGCCGGTTAGCAACGAGATCGCAAAGCTTTTGGTCACCCATCCAAGGCCTGACCATTGCGCAGGTAGCTGTGTTTTAGATATCGAAATCCAAAGCGTACTAACCACTACGCCACCGAGCTCCGCTTTAACATATGACCACCTTTAGAACATGTATACTGTATACTATATTGAAAGAAGTTCATTGCGTCTTTTAATTCCTTGTAAAAGAAGTCATTTACCTTCAAAAAGGTCTTCATATTCATGCTCACGATTGTACGAAATAGCGTTCATTATCAATCCATCCCCAGTGAGATTTTGCTTTTTAATCCATAGCCAAATCCAAAAAGGAACTAAACCAAAATGGCGGCGAGCTATCAGCTGTTCAATCTCCCGCCTATTTTGCCGCGTGTCATATTTCACGTGGGAACTCGCAATATGATGGCTTGTAAGTTATCGGATATGGCTCGAAACGGTTTTAGTTTGCCAATGCAGTGTTTTTTTTTTGCTGAATTATTGTTTGGAGACTGGCACAGATAGATACACGAGTCAGAAACTAGATTTACTTTTTTCTATAGTTTCTAAGTTGTTTGAAAAACATAGAAACTCAAATTGTCGTACGTAAGTGATAATGATTTTGTATGACACTTTGCTGTTCTCTGTGGCCCTAGTTGTTGTTTTTTATGTAAAAAGGGGGCAAACGGGCAGGCTGGCTTAAATAGACTCCCCTACTGATTACCATCACGTGTTGAGTCATTTACTGTACTTCTTATAAAAAAAAATCACTAAAAAGCATACATAAACTGCAATCAATCAATCAATAAGTTTATTGCAAAAACATAACGTTCATAAAATGGTCAGGATTAAATACAAGATCTGGACCCCGCCGGGCACGCAATATACTATAGCAGAGGAGAAAAGAGGACGGATTTGTTGACATACATTTAATTTTACTTAATGGTGATACAATGTGTTGCAATAAAAAACATTATCATTTAGGTATTCGTTTATGTCGTAATAGCATTTATGAAATGAAATGAAATCATTTATTCTGCAATTAGATTTATTCATGAAATATTTTTGCACGTGTTCAAGCAACGTAAAATTGAGCCGCCACAAGTCCAAAGCCAGCATTTTTTAAGAACATTGTACATTTTTTAAAGTTTTTTCTCTTCACTGGATTTTGCCGCGAATACATGAATTTTATTGCGCTGAATCAAAGTTTTATTTTAAAACAAACACCTGCCAAGCAGATTATCACAAGTTTACACGTTTCCATGGTCATCTTCGAGCAGGATTTAAGTACTTTTGGAATAATAAAGTATTATTCAGCCATTTTATGAAAAAAGAAGAACGTGACTGTATGGAGGTGTATCAGCGCAAAGAATTACGTTAAAGTTGAAAAATATGCGGTGTTAAGGGCATAATTGAGTAAAATTAAATAACCCAGCACTCATTCAGGTAGTATTTGGTAAAATTATAACCAATTAATAAGGTTAGTTGATATTTTTCATTCATTTATATACCAAGTACATACTGTGCAATTTAAATTGTTGTTGTAATCACTAAACATAAATAACTTAATGTTTTAGATCAAATGTACTTAGTAAACAGTACAGTTTGCGTAATAGCGACATTATTTTGATCTATAATTAATTGTTTTTAGTAATTATTTGTAATAATTCCGTAGTTGTCACAGGCCACCTATTGTTTAGTGCTGAATTGTTAAACAAATGTTAATGTTGATTTTATTAGTAAATTAAAACCTAAACTTTGTTGATTATTTTAATAATATTGCTTGCACCATAACTTTTAATTTAATTTAATAAATTATTTTTGTTCTATTTTCGAAAGTGTAAACATTATTATATTTTTTTGTATAAAGAGGTTCTATTCTGTTTGATATATTGAGTTTATATCATTATTATATTATTATACGTTTTTATTGTGTAAATTCCAGGTTGACAGCACCAGATCTACCAAGCTACCAAAATGAGTGAGGAGAAGGATCTGGTTAAACGTCGGGCTAGTTATAAGGGCCGGTTAACGGTATTTATCAATTATCTCCAAAACCTTGTTAAGCCTATTACTGCCGCTGTCGCCAGGGAATTGCAACTGCGTATAGGTAAGGTTGAAACTTTATATGAAAAATATGATGAAGTGCAATTGCAACTTGAATGCTTAGTAGATAATATGCAGACACAGCTTTCGGAGCGAGCTGATTTTGAATCGCTTTATTACGGGGCTTTATCTGACGCTCAATGCTTATTAAATGATTTTAATTATTTATTGAATGAACCTCAAAATAATGATAGGAATTCACACGCTAGTAAATATAAGCTTGTTAAATTGCCTACTATACAGTTGCCTAAGTTTCGTGGGTCATACGACAATTGGCTCGAGTTTCATGACACCTTTACCAGCCTCATTCACTCTAATGAAGAAATAGATGAAATAAATAAATTCCACTACTTGAGGGCTTCTCTGGAGGGAGCCGCTGCTGTGGTGATCCAATCTATAGAATTTTCGGCTTTGAATTATGCGGTCGCTTGGAAGCTTTTATGCGAGAGATTTGATAACAAGCGATTGCTTGTTCAGAATCATGTGTCCGCATTATTCAACCTCGAACTGATCACAAAAGAATCTTCTGTTATTTTAAAACTGCTAATTGACACAGTTAATAAAAATCTTCGTGCTCTCGAGTCCTTAGGTGAACCGGTAAAAGAATGGGGTACACTTTTAATTTATATTGTAACACAAAAGTTAGACCAGAAAACCTACCGTGAATGGGAGGAGTTCAAAGGTCACCTAAATAAAGATAGTTCGATTACATTTGATATTTTTTTACAGTTTTTACGTAATCGTTCAGATCTTATTGAAACGTTAGAAATGTCACGGAGTAATAATTCTAATTCATATAGTAAATCACTTCCGAAACTTAAGTCCTTTGTCACACAAAATACTGTAAATTCAAGTAGAGATCATTCTATAAAGTCTTGTCACAAATGTAAAGGTGATCATTATTTAAATAATTGCCCACAGTTTCTTTCTTTGACTAATGAAGCTCGACTTAAATTATTATCAACTTTAAAGGTTTGTTATAATTGTTTTAGAACAGGCCATTTCGCAAACACTTGTAAAAAACCAGGTTGTAAGATATGCAAGCGTCGTCATAATACTTTGATACACGTAGTGGTGCCTAAGCCCGCGACAAATTCTGTAACTAGCGAACTTGAAGACGCTACGTCAAGCTCAACAGCACTGCATGCTTCTTCGTTGACCAACGACAATATAGCTTTGTCTACAAGCGATGCTGCTGCTTCTTGTACCGTAAAGGCCAACGACGTGTTGTTGTCTACCGCACTAGTAAAACTGTGTGATAGCAACAATCACGAGCATATTGTTCGTGCAGTGTTGGATAGTGGCAGTACGTCATGTATTATGACATCAAATGTGTGTAATAAATTAAAGTTATGTACAAATAAAATAGATAGATCGATCCTGGGTATCAATAACGTCACTGCGCACGTAGGTAAAACATGTCGTGTCACAATGAAGTCATTGAATGGCAGTTTTAGCACTGAGATTCATTGCTATGTTTTACCATCAATTACAAATAAGATACCAGGTCGTGATGTAAATATTTCAGATCTAAGAATTCCTTCTAATATTTGTTTAGCTGATCCTATATTTTATAAGTCCTCTGAAGTAGATCTTCTAATTGGGGCTGATATCTTTTGGGACCTAGTGGAGGCCCAAAGAATAAAATTAGGTAATTCTCTCCCTGTATTGTGTGAGACGAAATTGGGCTGGATTATTTCAGGTCCTTTACCCTGTAAACAGAATATGTTGCTTTCTAATGATATTAGATGTCACCTAACGTCAAGCAGCTATAATTCTAGTGATGACGATAAGGTTGACATTCATGCCGATTTAACGCGGTTCTGGCAGTTAGAGGAAGTTAATTCTAAGTCTCCTCATTATTCACCAGACGAAAAGCTCTGTGAGGAACATTTTATAAATAATACATTCCGTCTTGATGATGGTCGGTTCTGCGTTCGAATACCCCTTAAGCATAACCCTAATATACTAGGGGATTCTTATCAGCGGGCTAAACAATGTTTGTTGTCACTAGAACGCAGGTTGCTTAACAAACCCGACCTTAGTAAAATGTACCATGAATTTCTGACTGAGTACAAATTACTCGGTCATATGTCAGAAAAAGCAACAGAATCGGAACATACTTATTACATGCCCCATCATGGAGTCTTACGTGAGCATAGTACAACCACTAAGCTTAGAGTTGTCTTCAACGCGAGCTCTCCTTCATCATCAGGTGTATCATGTAATGATATCCAGTTAGTTGGTCCAACTGTTCAGGATGACCTTCTGTCTATACTTCTCCGTTTTAGGCAACATAAGTACGTCGTATCAGCTGACGTAGAAAAGATGTATAGACAGATAGTAGTACATCCATCTGACAGGCATCTTCAACAGATACTCTGGCGTGATGACGTATCTGAACCTGTCAAAAGATACCAGATGAACACTGTCACATACGGGACCGCAAGTGCACCATTTCTTGCGACCAGATGCCTTAAGCAGATAGGCTTAGATTGTCCCAATCAGACTGTCGCAGAAGTGATACAGCACGACTTTTACGTTGACGATATGTTGACTGGTGGTGACGATTTAAAGATGGTGGAAAAAATATGTAAAGGTGTTTCTAGTGAACTTGCATCAGCGGGTGTGACATTACGAAAATGGATATCAAATGATCCTTCACTGATGCCTGTTTCAGGTGTTCCATCTAAAAATTTGAATATTGGGTCTGAGGATCCAAGTAAATTGTTGGGTCTCGGCTGGCAATCAAACACAGATAATTTATGTTTTCCAATAAATTTATTGCCGCTAAACATTAAGTCAAAACGTGATTTACTGTCTGCAATTTCAAGGATTTTTGATCCCCTTGGTCTACTCGGTCCCTGTGTTATAGTCATGAAAATGCTGTTGCAAAAATTATGGCTTCAGAAATTATCATGGGACGAACCTCTTCCTCAAAATATTATCAAGAATTGGAATCAAACCACTACAAATTTACATTTATTAAATGATATTTATATTCCTCGTCATGTTATTTGCCATGATTACCAAACACTGCAACTACACATTTTCACGGATGCGTCTGAAAACGCATATGGTTCTTGCGTTTACATCCGTAGTGTTGATAGCAGTGGAAATGTTATGGTTCGTCTGCTTATGGCTAAAAGTCGGGTAACACCAATCAAACCGATTACAATTCCTAGGCTGGAATTGTGTGGTGCTCTCATTGGTGCCCGTTTGTATGAGAAGGTTTTACAGTCGCTTAGAGTAAGGTTTAGCGACGTTTATTTTTGGACGGACTCTACCATCGTCTTGGGATGGTTGCGAATGCTGCCTTCTAAGCTTCAGCCCTTTGTGCGGAACCGCATAGCTGAAATTTTAGAAAAGACGGGCAGCCATACATGGAGACATGTCCCAACAGATAAGAACCCTGCAGATCTGATCTCTCGTGGAGTGGATGTTAGTTCTCTGCAAACTTGGAATTTATGGTGGTCTGGTCCGCAATTTCTAATGCACGATCTGTGCGATTGGCCTTCTCAACCAAAAAGTGTTGTGGCATTACCTGAGACTAGACCGAACGTAACATTACATGTAGCTGAAAGTGAAGGCTCTGGTGACTTTTTCATTAAATTTGAACGGTTTTCAAATTACCTAAGACTAGTCCGTACCGTGGCTTACGTTTTGCGTTTTATTCGGTCATGTATAGGTCACCGTATTGCTAACAGATTTTTAGAAGAGCAGGAGCTTCAAAACGCTTTGATAGTTATAGTTAGGCAGAGTCAAAAGGAATCATTTCCTGATTATACTTTACTTTTAGAAAAACAGGCTTTACCTAAAAAGAGTAATTTGCTCAAATTTAATCCATTCTTAGATGACGACAAAGTAATGCGTGTTGGCGGTCGTCTTGAAAACTCTGAATTTCGTTACAGTAAAAAACACCCTATTTTAATACAGTCCACTCATTTATTTACAAAATTAATGTTTAACTACGAGCATATACGACTAATGCACGCCGGTCCTCAGCTTCTTTTGGCATCTATACGTGAGGCTTACTGGCCAATTGGTGGTCGTAACTTAGCGAAAGTTTGTTATCACAAATGTGTAAAATGTACCCGCATGAAAGGTAAAATTGTAAATCCTATAATGGGAAATCTGCCACAGCAGCGACTTACATCAGATGGGTACCCGTTTCAATCCGTCGGTGTTGACTACGCAGGTCCAGTTATGTGCGCTAGTCGTCAGGGTCGTGGATGTAAGTTGGTAAAGGCCTACATAGCAATTTTTATTTGTTTTTCGACTAAGGCGGTGCATTTAGAGCTAGTAGGTGATTTAACAAGCAATAGTTACTTGCTCGCGTTGCGTCGTTTTATTTCCCGCAGAGGAAAACCTGTAAATATTTATTCCGATAACGGAACTGCCTTTGTTGGCGCCTACAACGATTTGTCTAAATTCCTAAAGAGCAGTTGCAATTCTTTGAGCGAGAGTATGGCAAATGATGGCATTACTTTTCGCTTCATACCCGCGTATTCTCCTCATTTTGGTGGGCTCTGGGAGGCAGGTGTAAAGTCGACCAAGTATCATTTACAAAGAGTGCTGGGAAATTGTAACTTAACATTCGAGGAACTTAACACCACGCTTGTACAAATAGAGGCGATTTTAAATTCCCGGCCGCTTACACCGTTGTCTACAGATCCAGCCGACTGCAACCCACTTACTCCAGGTCATTTTATTATTGGACGTCCTCTTACGTCTTTACCTGAGAAGGATCTTCGGGACATACCTACTGGAAGCTTAACCAGATTTCGCCGAATTCAACAGCTACAGCAACATTTTTGGGCTCGTTGGAACAAAGAATATGTTGCGGAGCTGCAAGTAAGGACTAAATGGCGCTCGAGCAAAGGCGTTTTAAAGATTGGTGCTTTGGTAATAATCAAAGAAGAAAACCTTCCTCCATTAAAGTGGAAATTAGGAAGGATCGTCGCAGTACATCCTGGAGCTGACGGCATCGCTAGAGTAGCAGATATTAAAACACCTACGGGCCTGATTCGGAGGGCATTTAACAAAATATGCCCGTTGCCTGTGACGTGTGGTTGAAAGTTTGACTTTCAACGCCCGGGGGGATGTTCAAGCAACGTAAAATTGAGCCGCCACAAGTCCAAAGCCAGCATTTTTTAAGAACATTGTACATTTTTTAAAGTTTTTTCTCTTCACTGGATTTTGCCGCGAATACATGAATTTTATTGCGCTGAATCAAAGTTTTATTTTAAAACAAACACCTGCCAAGCAGATTATCACAAGTTTACACGTCTACACACGTCAATATTTTTTTCCTACTAGCACTTCGACATGAATGGCATGTTGAAAAGAAGTGCCGCAAGAAACTCAACAGTTAGCCTTTTTTAAACAGCCTTAATACTACTGCTCAAGGGCTTAGGTACAACGCGAAAAAGAGTGAGGTGCTTGAGTTTAAAGCTGGTACCCAAACGTACTCTACTGTACCTTCGTTATTTCTATGCAGCACTCCTCATAAGAAAGTTAATCGTTTTAAATACCTGGGTCATTGGGTTACTGAAGATCTCAGTGATAATGGAGATATAGAGCGGGAGCGCAGAGCGCTGTCCGTCCGCTGTAACATGCTCGCACGCAGGTTTGCAGGTTGCAGTGATCATCGGTGAAGGTGACGCTTTTTAAAGCCAATCGTTTTACACCTGCAGCCTGTGGGTGAAGTACACTCGGCGGGCGTACGGCGCTTTGTGCGTCCAATATAATAACGCATTAAGGGTGCTGTTCGGCCTGCTGCGGTATTGTAGTGCCTCATTAATGTTCGCAGAGAGACACGTGGATGGATTCTTCGCCATCATTCGTAAGCGTTGTGTATCTTTATTGTGGAGGCTGCGAGCCAGCTCGAATAGAATCTTAAAGATGTTCGCTGGGATTCGCCTATGTACGCGCACTGGATGCAATTGCATGCACATTAAGTGCAGTTGCATCCAGCCCGCGAGACTGGCGTAAATAATCTTATGTTTCGTTTTATTTCATTTCATGTCTATAGTTGTATGTATGTTTTGTTTTATGTCATCTGTATATGTATTTAGTTTATAAATTTGTTTTATGTTTTGATAAATTTATTTTTGATTATGTATTTAGTTTATGTTTGTTATTATGTCCATATTCCTCGATGTATCTTTGTTTGTGCCTAATTATGGACTTTGTCTGAAATAAACGTTTTTATTATTATTAATAACAAAAGGAATTTAGAACAATTTAAATATTGTAAAAAAGTATGTACTTATAGTAAGCAAAATATAGAAGTTTATGTAAAATTTGTTAGTTTCGTTATTTTCTCCATTAATTAATATATCCGATAATTTATTGTAAATTTAATTGAGGAATTAAATGTGCTCGAAGAAGTAATTTTAATCGGGAAACTGGTAGAATTAATTTTATTTTGTGGCGAAGTGGCCAGTGCGCTTTAGCTACGATCGAAAACAAAGCTACCTTCGCCATGGTCAGGCCGTGGATGGGTGACCAAGACTTTGCGCTCTCGAGCTCCTACGTGCTTCGGAAGGCACGTTAAGCCGTTGGTCCCGGTCGCATTTGTGACCGTTTCTACCCACCAACCCGCATTGGGCCAGCGATGGTGTTACCATACTCCTCATGTGTTTCTCCATGAGGAAGGCCTGTGTGACTTTTATAGGCTGATGACGATGAAAATTATATTTGCGTAATTATTTGTTTAGAATCTGCATCGTACTAGTAGATATGTCGTTATAAAGATATTCGAGTCCCTGTACCAAACTAGGGCTCCGCAATGTTACCTCCGGGACTCAGAGGTCCATGTGAAAGTTCCTGGCATCATTCGTTTTAACTGTTCTTTTCGTGTGTTGTGAGGTCTTGTTGCTTAGGATTGAGGGACACAAGTCCCGGACACGTACATACATAAATACATATAATCACGACTATTATCCCCTAAAGGTATGTCAGAGATTAGGCAAAAGCACCGCAAAAGCAGTCCATTGCCAGCACGCTTCACCATGCCCGCGCTTCCCGAACACAATTACTGTAATCTATTTAATAAAATTATGAAAAAGAAAATTAAATAAATTTTTTGTTTCTTTGTCTGTACGTCTGTTTGTCTGCTTGTACGGGTCAATCTCGGAAATACCTGAAACCTTATATATACGTGATACCTTATATCCCTGGTCAACATCTTGGATACCCTTTATTCCGGAAAATTAAAGGGCGTGGGATAATTAAAAAACCAGTAACCGCGGACGAAGTCGCGGGCAACAGCTAATTATTTATAGGCGTGTATTGCTTGACTACTAAACAAAGACCCGTTTGAATCTCAAAATCAAAAAATCAAAATCAAAAATAATTTTATTTCATAGGCCAAGTTCGGCACTTAAAATCGTCAACATTTTACAATATTATGCATTTTACAAATAAATAGTTTATTATAAATTATTTTAAAATTACAGTATTAAATTAAACCATTGTATTAAACTTCATTACCGCGAGCGCTTGTAACAAGTACATCCACAGGACAGTACAGGTACTTCGTTGACTGTGGTTGTAATCGATACAAGCGGCCGGATTCCGAGAGTAAGGCTTTTCATGAGAGGAACCCGGCAAGAAACTCATGAGCCACTTTTTTAAATAGCCAATCATAAAAAATTTTATCACGTTTAAATATGTTTTTACATTATTTCTTAATTCCTATCAGTCCATCAATATAACATGCATAAGATAACAGTATTACATAACTATTTCCACACCATTTTATCTTCAATCTGTATCAAAATTTATATTTAAAATTGCAATTTCAACTAGTCGAGGGGCACAAAACGAGACACAATAGAAACATCAATTCTTTGCGAACACCGGTGCTCGCGGTGCCCTCCAAGAGTTTAAATAATATTACAGCACTATTAACACCTCTGCTTTCCCCTTCAGGAAAAGAGGCGTGATGTTACCCGTGTGTTGTTTTCTACGACCAATGTTGTTGGTAGTTTTTATAAAAACCGGCCAAGTGCGAGTCGGACTCGCGCTCCAAGGGTTGCTTACAATAAAGCTTTATAGGCAAAATATAACGTTTATTGTATAGGAGACCCCCTTAAATTACTATTTTATTTTGTTTTTAGTATCTGTTGTTACAGCGGCAACAGAAATGCATAATTTGTGAAAATTTCAACTGACTAGCTATCTAGGTTCTTGAGATACAGCCTGGTGATGGACGGACAGACAGCGAGTCCAAGTAATATTCCCATTTTTACCTATTGGGTACGGAACCCTAAAAATCAGTCTATCTCTGTCCGCTAATAAATATTTTACAGAGTTATACCGAGAGACACTACCACTTATAATGTTATATCTTTTCGAAGTATTGGCATTGACGTGAAAATAATTTGATATGAAAATAATGTTATATAAAATGCTAACTGACTTGAGAAAACTTTAGCAATATTATGTACAAATTTATTAAATATGTGTAGTAGTTGAAAACATCTCGAATTTCTTACTAGTGAATCCTTCTAAGATTATGACTAGCATAATTTTCGATTTCTCTCTCTCATAATATTGGAAATATAATTATTCTGTCGCTTCAATCCAATTCCTTTAGTCCTGAGGATGAGATGATAGTATATTGCGTTAGTGTAACAAAGACGCCGATTCGCGCCAAGGGACCAAATTGATTCCTCTAAGGATGCCCGGGATAATCTAAAGTGATTATGTCCCTTGTATGTTCCTGTAGTATGGAACTGACGAGATTTTTGAAGCTAGTACAGTTTGGTAGGCATGGCGTAGAATTTATTCACAATATTCCTATCATAATGGGACTTTTTTAAACATAACCTGGAGAAAGTTCTGGTCCCTCAAAGAAATATTAAAAGGAGATTACAGCCTCAAAGGCAAGAGAGTAATAATGGATACCTGTATACTGCCAACTATGCTATATGGGTGCCAGACCTGGTAATAATATACAGAAAAAATAAAAGCAAAGATCGCCTCCACCCAGAAGGCGATGGAGAGAAGCATTCATAAAATTAGGAAAATTGAAAAAAAGAAGCAAAAAGATTAGAGATAATATAACTAAAGTAACAGATGCTCTCTCCAATGCCTTGAAACTTAAGTAGCAGTGGGCAGGTCACATATCGCGCTTCCAAGACAAAAGCTGGACACAAAGAGTCACACAATGGAAAGGTCCGGAAGGAAAGCGAAGTGTGGGCAGACCAAAAAGAAGATGGGTTGATGACATTACTGAATATGTTGGTAGGGCTGGATGCAAGTGGCAAGAGACAGCAATCATTGGAAGGAGTTGGAGGAGGCCTTCACCCAAAAAGTAGTTCATATCAATTAGTAAAGTTGAATGTTAATATAAATAAGACATGCATTATGATATTAATACTTAAAAAAAATTTAATCTAAGATTGATTGTAATGATATGAAATAAAGGGCTAATTATTATTATAATGGGACTTTTAGGGTCTGTGCTATTTGCTTTTTAATACATTTGCTTGTTAGTTTATGGTCGGGCCGCTCGGTCGCGCGGACACATATATTTCGACCTTTACTGTATTTGTCAGAAACAATAATCACCAAAAGAGGTTTTTAATTATTTACCTACAAGACTGCGTTCAAGATATTTTACACTTGTTGACGTCAAAAACTATACCAACCGTTCATAAGCTACCAGGAGGTCTCGTCATAAAAAAGCAGACAAGAAACTCCGCGAGTTCAATGCTCCCTTTGCATATTTATAAAATTACCTGGATGACGTGATAAGCTACAAGGAACGTAATCTGTTTATAGCCTTAGAAATGATAAAATGCCTAGATCATAAAGAAGGCCGAACTGCACATGCGGCCTTGTTGGTTTATTTTCCTTCTCTGAGCCGTTGAAGCTTAAGCATTATTTCATCTTGAGCCTATGATGATGTTGCATAATGCTACTCTTTATAGCCGTATATTTTGCATACTTAAGTCGCTTGAAAACGATATAAATCGCGCACACTTTTAGGTAAGGTTTTCGGTCCGCTTAACTATATCGTATCGCTTAAAAACTTTCGGGGAATACACGGTTTTCAACTTTAAGTAATCTTATTATCATACTAACTGTAGCCCGCACTTCGTTAGCGTTACTATGGTTTTTTAACTATCCCTATACTATATTAAATTTTTCGGAATAAAAAGTATCGTAGATGTTGACCAGAGATATAAGTGATACCTAATGCAAAATGCTGCAAAATTTGATTGAAATCGGTCTAGTCATTTCGAGATTAGCCTGTACAAACAGATAAACAGACAAACAAAGAATTTTTCCTCTTTTTCTATCCCTCTGACTTGGTTAAAAGCATTTTTTCTACAGTTTTATTATATGTATAGATAAAATTAAATGAAAGTAGATGGAGCGAAAAATTTGTGCTTGGATCGAAGCAAGTGGTGAGCGGCTATCTCTGTCTTTACCAGAATAAAGGCGATTTAAACTTTTGACTTTTTGATTTTTGACGACCTCCGTGGTCGAGTGGTCTGTATGCTCGTCTCAAGGGGTCGCCATCTCGAGAGGTTCTGGGTTCGGTCCCCGGTGGGGGCAAATGTTTGGGTGATGAATTTTCAGGCATTCGTGCTCTTGTCTTGGATGTTTATATTTATTTATATATATTCAGAATATTTATTATGTATTTATCTATTAAATATATTTATCCGTCATCTAGTATCCGTAACACAAGCAGCGTTAGCTGCTTAAAATGGGCCTAGTTGATAGGTGTGAATGTTTAAAAAAAGAAAACTTCGTTCTCAGCCTATATACGTCCCACTTGGGCACAGGCCTTCCTCATGGGGACAACAATGACATGGGCAGGCCCGTAACTCCACCACGCTGGCCCAACCTGGGTTGGTGGGTAGAAACGGTTGCAATAGCGACCGGGACCAACGGCTTAATGTGCCTTCCGAAGCACGGAGGAGTTCGAAATCACAAAGTTTTGGTCACCAAAGGCCATACCAGGTGAAGGTAGCTTTGTTTTAGACATGGTGTTAATCCAAGCATATCTTTTCGTAAGATTTTGTGATGATGTACAAGAAGCAAGTGTGCAAAAGCAATTGGGTAACTGTAATCTCTGCCTTCCGCTTAGTAATATCGTGATTAACGTTATTAATTAAATTCTTTAATCAAACACCAGCTTTACAAAGTTTACACACATATATTACTTACCAATTAAGCCGCAGCACAATACAAGGCCAAATTAATACGCGGCAGTTTCCACCGTGTAATTATCCCTTACGGCAGATGGTAATGACAACAGTATAAAATCAATTAAAACCGCCCGCCCGCATCACTTTTGATGACAGGGGACGTCCCTGGAGGCTTGCTTTGCTGCGAGTAATGTACAACAGAATTTCATTTGGAAAACCATTCAAATGGTGATTTCTCATCGCCTTGTATTTAGAAAATCATTTTCTATACAGTTTCTTCGAATCTCACATATTTTTCACTTCATCTGCTCTCATTAAAATCACTGCTAGGCGATTTCGTAGGTATACTTTTGACCTACCACTTCCTAAGAACGTCCTTGATTTAATCGAGAAATAGCTTACTACTTCGAAATAATTTGATACTCCCATTATAAGGGCATTAGCAGCTCAATAAAAAGTAATCAGTCTACTGAAATTAGGACACAATTTGACTAGGAATTAGTTTAAAAAAATCTCAGACGAGTTAGTTCTGAATAGCTTACTTGTCAGTTCAATTGACATAAATTTCATATTACAACTGACAAATGATCTGCCAAGTAAGCTACTCAGAGCTTACTCATCGATTGTAAAACAAGCCCTTAATCTAAAATATTTTTTGTCATTTGGTGTTTCCAACATGCACAAATATTACAATTAGTACTCTTTTGAATATTATGGTTCAAGTTAAAAGTAATGTACTTTTTCCACGTTTTTCATATCTAATTTTTTTATCTCCTTTTTGCTTGATTTCATAATCACTACATAGTTTATGACAAAGTCGTTTGCCGCTGTCTATCTAAATCCAAAAGTCTATTGAATATTATGGTTAGAGTTAAGTGTAATGTACTTCTTCCACGTTTTTCTTATCTAATTTTTTTTATCTCCTTTTTGTTTGATTTCATAATCACTACATAGTTTATGACAAAGTCGTTTGCCGCTGTCTTTCTAAATCCAAAACTTATATAAAATAATCATGATTAAATTTTCACGAAATCAGAATTAAATTTTCGGGGGCATTTGCCTCTTGTAACCACTCCCTGAGCTTTGCAGTAATGACAGTGGCGGAAGAGCAATTAAGTTGGGGACCAGCCATCACTTCGGCTAATAAAGGACCCGCAGAGCACGGCTGACCTTTACAATGTACGATTAACTAAATTAAGGTGTAAATTTGTTCGCATTAGTTACCTAGATGATTGTTTTAAATGCTTTAAAAGCATTTTAGGAATTCTTTTTGACCTTTAGCAGGCTTAAAAATAAATTCGTAAGCCCTATACGTTTTCAGGAGATTAAAAAGGGATTCGAATAAAAGCAGGTTATATTTTCTCTAGTGTAATTACTTGTTGGTGATTTTAAAGATTTTATTCTAAATTTTATAAATCTAAGGAATAATATTAAATCCAAATAGTCGGTAAAGTGTGTGAGAAAAACTAAAGAAAGATCAGCATATACAATTTATCAACTTAATATGTAAATATAATGCAACCACGACGCACGAACAAATACATGTATGACTACTATCTAGTAAGCATTGGTATGAAACACGGTTTTGCACTCTCAATAATAATGTATTCAAAAGTTCATAGTGTTAAACTTTTCTCAAAAACATTTTAGAACACCGCCATCACGTAAAACCATAAATTCATTTCGGAACATTTTTCGGGCATTAATTCACAAATCGAATTATCATTTGCTTTCGACTCTGTTGAAAATCTGTAAAGCCAGCCATAAATACGGTCATAAATTATCCGAGCGTTCACTTTGGCTATAAATCGACTGGGGACGTGATTTAAAACGTTGTGGTTGCTTAGGTCGCGCCTTACACCCAGACTTCTCCAGGGGAGTGTTCTAGGTCCATTTAAAATACATTAAGTTTGAGAGCATTTCGCTGAAGCTGTGACAACCCTGGTCGTTTTTACAACTATTACAGACTTGGAGCAACTTCGTCTTACTATTTCTGAATCAATTAGAATTTCAATTTGTAATGAAGATAAAATGTTATTCGTGCTTAAGCATAAAATTAAGTTATCTTTAATAGACAAGGAATTAAGACGGAACGGTTTCGTTGGTAGTTTTTTTATAATTTTTTTTAGAAAGCATGGGTTTGTCATCATAATGGTTGCTTTTTTGGATCATAAATATATATGCCAGGTCTCACTATCAGTTCATGGTTATCTTAATTTATTAATAGTAGTATCATGTTGCCTATCATGTTGAATTTTGTAAATAAATAATGTCATTTAAAAAAAAAATCCGCCTTTTTTTGCTGCGTTTCTCACACATTCTTCTCAGGATAAGCCATGATTTCGTTTTTGCAGATGGACTTCCTATTATTTTATGACGGTCGAAAGTGTACAGTATAAGTTCTAATAAAACAATTTATTGTCTATTAAAATTATAAATAATTTATTTTAAACTCAACTTTAAACTCAACAGTGGGTGTTCTAAATTAGAAATAAATAAATAAAAACTGTTTATTTGGCACTAAAACTATAAATACATTTCAAGGACATTTAATGGTCACATAAAATTTGTACCAAAAAGGTCTCCGCTCAGCCAAAAAGAATATATCCAAAGTAAATTTTATCAAAAGTATCAAAACAATACACTCACAGTAATGTAATTCATATAATAATAAAATAAATATTAATTACACAAAATCTTTATTGGGTGATTCATAAATTGGACCTTGTTATGCAGAAAGCGGTCATGTGACGAAAAATACAAGCCGAGAAATAAGCATTTTACTACTTTTCTTTACATATAATTTTTTTTGTAACTTATTTTTAATATTTTCTTGGGTTGTTACAACGCTGAAAATCAGCAGACACCCGAACTTTACGCCGATTGGCTGATCAGCGCTTGGCAAATACTGAGCGTTGCCCCTTTGGCACATTAAATTACGTTTCCTTTTTATCGTTCGTATGTGTAAATTTTGAATATGTGCATTTTATATTGGCTGCATTTGATGCAGTCGTATTTTGATATTTAAATCGTCATGCTTCGTTGCAAACCTTTAAAGCTATTTCACACAACGCTGTTAACCAACTGGGTTAACGGTTGCCGCTTTAACAGTTCGCATTTACCACAACACACTGTATTGTTTAACTTTCCACTGATTGAATTAACCTATATTGATACATCTAAATATGGATTACGCCAAATGATTGTTAGCATAATTGGCAGTATTGATTTTTATAGATCGTTGTCCTCCTTCCTCAGCCTTTATAGTGGGCCGTAACACCACCACGCTGTCCCAATGCAGGTTGGCAGCTAGAAACAGTTGTAATAGCGACCGGGACCAACGGCTTTACGTGTCTTTCGAAGTATGGAGGAGTTCGAGATCACAAAGTTTTGGCCTGACGAATTTTGGCATCCACGGCCTGACGAAGGTAGCTTAGTTTTCGATATCGAAATCGAAAGTGTTCTAACCACCACGCCTCGGAGCTCCTCGCTCGTCTGAGGTTGTGGTGCTAATGATGAAATAAAGATGTTTTTTTTTTATTTTAACAAATTTTAAAATACTGTCACAGTTTTCTAGGCATCTACCACTACTTATCTACTATAAGGCAGTATGTTTGGTTGACATACATACATAGAATCACGACTATTATCCCCTAAGGGTTAGTCAGACACTAGGCAAAAGCTTCACCAAGCAACGACTGCACTCAGCGTGACAGGTGGTGAGCCCGTCGCTGCTACAAGCTATGGATGGTTGTGCATTTCTAAGTCCATTAGTCGCCTTTTACGACACGCAAGGGTAGAAATGGGTTGATAGTATTCTTTTAATGACCTACCACACGACAATAACATAAAGTATACTACATATTTGCAACATATTTGGACCGAAGGCTGACATACTCCTCATGTCAATCAAAAGTCAGTTATTAATAAAGTCTAATCTGTAACGCTGTTCATGATTCCCAGTAACGCTTCCGAACCCATTGTCGGTGGCGTTACTGTTGCAACAAAGGAGAGTAACAACTGAAGTAGTCGTAAAACCGCCGTAACTCACTTTACAGTGTTTAGTTCTCGTTATATAGTTTCTAGAACACTAATAACGTGATAGTTTCGATTCTAAAGCACTTTTCAAATGCTTTAATATTATAGCACAAGTATTTTAGAGCTCAACAATATCGTCCTCCATAACTAAGGACACGTTCACAATATTATAGAACTGCGCAACTCTCAATTTATAAGATTATATCCTTACTAGCTGTGCCCGCGACGTCGTTCGCGTGGCTATTGATTTGATGCTGATAAAAGTTTACAAATTTTTGGGTGTTTGTTCACTAATTGTTTTTTACAAAGTGCCCAACATTACATTCCTACCTTTTATGAGCGAAATGTTTATTGTTAATTATTTGAACCAAAACCTCAAAATTTTTTGAAATTCGTAATTAATTTACATTTCGACGGAATATGTCACTTAATACTCGGTCGAACGGATATTGATAAACACGGTTACACCCGCGCGGTACCCTTTTCCATGGAATATCGGAATAAAAAGTAGTCTATGTCCTTTCTCAGGCTCTAGACTATCTGTGTACCAAATTTCAATTGTATCGGTTCAGTAGTTTTGACGTGAAAGCAAGACAGGCAGAGTTACTTTCGCATTTATAATATTGGGTCCTTACCTATGAAATTGGTGTTTTTTTTTAGCTCTTAGTATTTTGTCTCTAACTATTACGATTCAGAGTATTCCTAAAAAATAATGACCTCGTCTAAAAATAGACTATATTTTTGAGCTCTTTTGATTTGTTTTGATAATTTGTTGTAAGTTTAATTGTGTTAAAATTGGACACGGAGACAACTCTTTTTAAGTGCCTCCCGAATACATCATTTTATTTGCATTCACTTAAAAACGATCAATATTTTTTATGAAGTGTGATATTACACATATTACTAAGGCTTGTCTAATGATACATGCCAAATATTATTATCTTTGGATTTGTCGTTGTGAAGAAAAGTGAAAAAATTTTAGTATGTAAAATGCAGACATCCCCGAAATCTCCATACAAAACACCAATTTCATAGGTAAGGACCTAATATTAGTATGGATTAACTATACACATAGCACCCGTACCCGTACGTATTAAGTACTCTTGAAATTTGCTTCACAAATCAGCAACGACATACATACATATAATCAAGCCTGCAATCCCCGAAGGGGTAGGCAGAGTCCAAGGAGCACCTTGAGACCACATTTAGCTATACAAAAATTGGGTTTGGTCAGATGAGAAATCGTGAAAGAGTAGTAACAAGTGGCTAGCCCATTACCTACACGATCACAGACCCAGTACCCAACACGCCCTTAGTCGCCTTCTACGACATGCTAGGCAAGAAAAGCAGCAACAAATATCTTGGTAATAACTAAGGTTAGCTATTTTTGATTGCACTATTGCACTACCAAATGTGCCTGCGTTTTGAGCGTTTAGGAAGATAATATTCAAATCCCAAAAAGTCCAGAAGGTGCAAAACGCCCATATCCCACAATGCCCAGATCCTGCTAGGTCCGTCACAATCCATGCCACATCTGCTGCCCTCCACCTTTACCATGGAGCAGTTAAATGCGGCAGCACCAAGAGCTGTAGCCGCCGAGTACTAGTGGCATGATATTTGAGTGAGCCATTGACACGAAGAAGAAGACAAGGTCCGTAACCCACAATGTCCGGATTCCACAACGCCCATACCCCAAAACGTCCAAATACCCTGTTCATGCCAAAACTGTCCATATCCCATAATGTCTGAAATACAGTTAAGGACGTCTATTTTACAATAAAAAATTTATGATATATTTAATGGATGATTAAAAAAGCTACTTACACCTGAAACAGTGCGCCCAACTATATATTTCAAACATGTCTGTATGTATGTATGGCTTCAAAGCCATTCCAGTGTAACCAGCCCTCTATAAATTCGTATTTTCTTGTCGTAAAGGCTGTTCCATCATAAAATACAATACACGTGCTCTGTTGACAATCGTGGGCATTATTAACGAGAGAGCTAGTCACGTGACTCCAAAAGGCGGCTGCGTTACGTCTACGGTCACGTTTCACGGATTCCGTTTTTCAGAGCTCTGCCGATAAAATGGGCATCTAGCTACCATTTTTATTTCTGAACAGTTATAATTTATAGCTTTACATATATCTATAATCTATATAGATAAAAAACGGGCTCGTCGGCCTGTAGAGTTTCTATTTAGTGGTATGTAATATCTGTCCTGTCTGTTGGAAGTTCCGTTAGAATTACAGATTGGTTATCATTTTATAAGAGTTTGGTGGCGTAGTGGTTAGTACGAAACCAAAGCTAGCTTCACCATGGTCAGGCTGTGGATGGGTGACCATAACTTTATGAACTCAAGCTCCTCCGTGCTTTGGAAGACATGTTAAACCGTTGGTCCCAGTCGGTCGAGTCGGTCCTATTGCGGCCGTTTCTACCCACCAACCCGCATTGGGCCAGCGTGGTTGGATTAAAGCCCATACTCCTCATGTATTTATCCATAAGGAAGGCCTGTGCCCAGCTGTGGGACATTTATAGACTCTGTACGAACATCTGTCCTGCCCAATTCTACTACTCCTTGGCTTAATCATTATTACTGCCAATTATCGAGCATGCTGACGCTCGCTACTTAGACATTAGCGAGGATGTGTTGAATAAGTTAGATCGCCTGCAAAATGTATGTATTCGGTTTATTTTTGGGCTCCGCAAATACGACCACATTCCACAATTCCGATCACAACTTAAGTGGTTACCTATTCGCCTCCGAAGAAATTCCCGCATTCTCTCGTTGCTTTTTAATATTTTGCATAACCCTTCCTACCCTTCATATCTTCGTGAGCGATTTCAGTATGCTCGCCCAACAGACGTTCCCTGCAGATCACATCTCCGTTCCCTACTAAAGCTACCGCCCCAGCCTCTTCGCACCGACTTTTTCCTAGACTCTTTCACGGTTCGCGCGGCCAATCTCTGGAACTCATTACCTCCATCAGTACGAGATTGTCAGACTCTCTCACCGTTTAAGGCACGGCTTAAGGAATACTATCTCAATTCAACATAACTTTTTTTTTGTTTAATTAACTTGTCTTATATTTATTTTACGTTCCCCGATCATCGTTTTTGTCACATCCGTAAAATTTTATTTATGTATTATGTGTTGTTACTTATTTATATATCGGTATAATATTATTTATTTTATATATTTATATATATTATTTTATTTATTATTTAATATGTATATATTGTTAAGTACACGCGACTCAGTTTACTCCTCAGCATTTTTCTTTCGCAGGTGGGCTGGAAGACATTTCTATTAGGAATAAGCCCTTCCTTTTGTACTCAATTTCCTGTCTCCTTTTGTATTTCTTATTGTATTTTTTGTGTGTGTATAATAAATTGTTAAATAAATAAATTTACAATTGCGTAACCAATGCGTTTGAAGAAAGAATACTCATCAGAATAAAAATTGATGATTGAAATGTAAGCTTTTGCTTTACGTTTTTGATTTATGTACAATTGCAAACCGAATGGAGCCGAATGCAACCGAAACGCACGGTTGCGTTTTGCTAGCAGAATACCAATAATGTTCGAACATTAGCGTTCCTCATGCGTCTCAGATCAAAATAACATATCAGAATTGGCCTACAGGTGTCTTAGCGGCGTGCAACCATGACGGTCACACACCTGCGAGAAAAAAGAAAAACAACGTGGCGTTGACAGAAAAACAATTGACGATCGAATTTTCACACGTCGCTCTCAATTTTGACGATTTTATCACGCAAATATATAAGTATCTTATTTATTTCATTATTATCACACAAAATTTCGACGTTTCTACATTGAATTCACCTCATCACCCCATCACGATCACTGTCGAGCGCATCATCATTGGTAATTTTTTTCTCTCCTAACTTCATGTGCTGGCCATAAGACACCTGAACATTCTGTCCCTTAAAAGTGACTTAGGGTCCGTTCACACAGACCGGCTCGGAGAGGAGAGCAGATTTTTATCACGTTGAAAACAGAGTTTTGAGTAACTGAAGTAAAATTTATTTTTGCATGTGCACTTTTTTTGTCGTTAAGAATGCTTGAACGCGCTTCGTGTGAAATAATAAGAGGAGCCGACCGGCTCCAATTGCGTGTTCTTTCTCGCTCGAGCAGCCGATCGCTCCGCTCCAGCCAATTCCTAGCGTATACGATCCTGTCTGTGTGAAAAGAAAAATTCGAGCCGATTCTCTCCGAGCTGGTCAGTGTGAACGGACCCTTAGACATTGCGGCATCCCATTCCCGATCTTAATTATTACTCCTACAAGTTCATCCAAATTAAATACCCATTACACAAAATATATATATAGGACTAACGACTAACATCTTTGTTAGTTTTCGTTGCCATAAAGTTCTATAGTAACAATATAATGTGACCAATTTCTTACCGTAGTAAATTATTCCTTCGCGACCCAGCGGCCGGCATCGACGCTATTATTAGACACCCCTCCCCCGCACCCCCTTGTTCCTGTTTTCCAACCCCGCTTTGTAGGGTTGTCTGTAGTGTATTGGTTGGTTATCGATAATGATTGTCAAAAAAGTTTGTATCACACCAAATTCAAATAGCGAGAAAATTAAAAATATATAGACTAACGTTCTAGATCAAGTGTTCGCTTACGGTCAAGAGAGATAGAGCTCTAGAGTTTAAAACAAATATTTAACAAGGTTGTTTTTTTTTTTAATTAGCTAGCGTTACGTAATTTATGTCGTTTAAATGTATCGAATTTTCAGTGGTAATTTTTTTAAATTATTCATTAGTAATTATAAGAGGAGCCGTGTGGTAGCGGCTCAATAAAATAATACTAACAACCCATTTCTTGGGTTTCGTAAAAGGCGACTAATGGAATTAGAACTACCATCCAATAGCTTATAGCGGTGACGGACACACCACCTATCACGCTGAGTGCAGTCACTGCTTGGTTAAGCGCAGACTATGGCAATGGACTGATTTTGCGGTACTTTATTTAACAATTTATTGTACACAAAATACAGAACAGGAGAACATTTAAAGACAAAAGTACAAAAGGTAGGGCTTATTTCTAATAGAAATGTCTAACAACCCACCTGCTACTTTACCCTAGTCTCTGACCAACCCTTAGGGGATAATAGTCGTGATTTTATGTATGTAATTATTAGAGCCTCCTCTTAATGTGCACCATTTCACCTTGTTGAAGGTCCGCCAAAACTAAATTCAACACACATTAGATGGGAATTAAAATTTGTGTACCCTCTGGTTTCATGTGTTCCACTTAGACTAAATTACCCTTGGCTTATTTAAACTTAGAGATACAGGTGGGTTTGAACGGGCTACAAAAGACAGTGGAAGCCGAGTTAGGAAATGCGGTTCTACTCGTTCAAGAGGTCACCAGTTCGATCGATTATAACTCAAATGCAATTTGTGAAAATCGCTTACTCGCCACCTGTTGGGACTTAACATATCTGGCGAATTGGGTGTTAACACTTCTGCATTTTCTTAATTCAGTAAACAAAAGTAATAATTTTAATCGATACATTAAATTTGAATCACACATCACTAGTAATCAATAACTGCGTGGTTTAAAATAAATGCCTGTTTATACTGTTTATACTCGATGGCGTCGAAGCTGTTTAACGCTTGGATCTCGAAGGAATATTCATGAAATACTTAGTTGGGGATCTTGTGATTCGCAGTCAATTATTAACCCTTAGCCTGGATAAGAAATATCTGGCACGAAATCTTTAGTATTAAATAATGTTAATATATAATATTTACATAATATAACTTTGCAGCGATAGCTAAGTTGGAAAAATAGCAGTATTCGTGCAAGAGGTCACTGGATCGATCCCCGTCGCTGGATATTTTCCAAAATTTTTGTGTGAGCAATACAGGCGTTTGTTTTGCAGTGTTGGATTAATTGTTAAATTTTATGAGGGCGAGTAGCTACGCTCTTAACGCCTTAACATAGAGTCTAAAGTCAAATGATTTAGTCGCCTTCGCGAATTGCAATATCTGTATAATGTTTATTGACATGTAACCTTATAACTATATTTATATTAAGTGGGTCGCTCCTGCTTGCACCAATGTTAACGCCGAAACAGCGTGTATATTTTCTTAAATTAAACATCATAGCAAAATGAGTTCGCAAAATACGAGCACCCTCTAGACGATAATCCATTACGCATTAAAGCCTGCTTTACTATTTCAAAGCACATGTCCCTACTAGTAATGTATGTACGATGTAGGCTAGAAGCTAAATACCGTATTGAACCCAACAAGTGGGTTCTACGTGGCGACTAATTGACACGATTAAATGTCATTTGGGAGATACTTGTATATGTACAGAGATTTCCTTTGATGTGTTTTAAGTGCTAGAATTGTATATTCTGTTTATTTAATTCTCGTGTCATTCTTACTTACAAAGCTTTTCAATAATTTAACAACTCGCTCGCATACTTTTTTTATTATTTGATAGGTCGCAATAAAAAGTGATAGGAGTAATTCCCCGATATCTTTACATATAATAAAACTGTAGAGGTCGAACCTCTGTACATAGAAAAAAGGTTTAAACCAAGTCAGAGGGATTTTTTTTTAATTTGTTGTTTCTCTGTCTCTTTGTCTGTTTGTACGGGGTAATCTCCGAAATCGCTGGACCGATTTCAATGAATTTTTGCATGATGATACCTTATATCCTTGGTCAACATCTTAGATACTTTTTATTCCGGAAAATAGAAGGGTTCCCGTGGGACAGCAAAAAAAACCGTAGTAACCGCGGACAAAGTCGCGGGCAACAGCTAGTTTTTAATATAGCGGCGGTGGATAATAATGTAAATACATACATTAATCTGAAGCAATTGCTCTAAACATAAGGTACCTTTACAAGTACCCAGTCACCCATTATTAACCTCCTACAATAATAGTCTAGTCTTTATTTTACTAAGCTTACCAAGACTTTCAGTAAATTATTCAGATAAGCTCCAAAGGTATCTAATTTTGTTTTGATTCTGTAGCAGGTAAATTACTTTTGCATTAAAACAGTTTGTATTTATATGTTCTGTCAACGACAGGGCAGACTTTATTATAAAGGTCAACATTTTTCAATCTATTTTAATCCCTAGCCTGTTTGGCACAGAGTGCAAAAACGATTGTGACATTTTACGGTTTGTCTATTTAAACGTAAGGTAGGGAGGAGTTAATACTTTTCAATCCTCTGATTTTTAAATAAGTTATTTCTATCTAGTCTACCTCGATCTCCCTTTCCCCTCTATGTTCCTTTTCCCAGTGACAAAGGAAAACTTATATCGAGTATCGATAAAAATGTTATGACACATCACTTGTCGCAAACAATTCCCGTGATTAGATAGTTGTTCGAAGTTCTAACTACTTAAAGAATGTACAACAATCTGAACCCATAACTCAAGCGCTGATTCCTTTAAAACACAGACTAAGTTTTAAACTAAATCCGCCATCGATAAATTAGAGTATCGACATTTCCACTATCGATGTTAAGAACTTTTACATCACTATTATTGTGTATTGTGAAGTTTGAGTGTCGTTTCTTTGAAAAACTTTAGGAACTTCCGATTTTGTAATGTTTGTGTTATAATAATGATGTAAGAAGCGGTCAGGCTTCTTGGGCAGAGTATAAGAATGTATTTTTTTGTTAATAAGTCATATTTCTCTCTCTCATTCTATAAAGCGCTTCTGATGATTCCACATCATCATCAAACCTCGACAGATTTTATTTTAACATTTTATTGTGAACATCACTTGCATTATACAGTCTTGAACATGTTGAAATCTGAATTAAGACCTTTGCTTGTGTTTAATTCTACGAGTTCATTATTCGAATGATCATTTTTATATATCTAATATCGTTAAGGGCCACTTGCAGAAATTCAAACCTACTTTAAAACTCGATTTTAATTCGATCGACGATCGACTCGATGGCGAATTAAATTTCCTGGAAGTGTATTTAAGATGTCACTATCGCATTAAGGGCGTCTTGCAGGTAATTTAAATCGAGATTTAAAACTAGATTTAATAATTTTTTGACATTTCTAATATGGATGAAATGTCAAAAAATTACAAAATCGAGTTTTAAACAAGGTTTAAAATTTTCTGCAAGTGGGCCTAATTCATTTAGCTTTTTATATTCCATACTTTACCCTCTACGCTGTTATTATTTTTTGACACATAATGAAATCTACAAGATGTCACATAACGAGTCTCAGAAGATTCAGAAACCTTAACAATAACACTGGGTTATTATCTAAATCTCACGAAGAACCCTTCAGATCTCATAAAGTCACACAAAAAGGCCCTGTGACAATAGCCTGAACATTACTAGAGGCTCACTTCGGTCCTTCGATGACCGGATACGCTTTTGTTTGGAATGCGAAGTTTTTTCTATTGTTTCTTTATGTAGCTGTGGAAATTCGATCAGGGGCTTTAGAGGAAATAATTAAAACTGGGGTTCTGGTGAAACAACAAAAACTTTTTGTGTGTCTTGTATTGTGACGCTTGTTAGAAAGTTCTTTGACGATATTTTAATATTTTGGAATAACTTTAACATTTGTATATCGTGATTATTTCCACTCTGTAAATCCATATAGAATTAGGCAGAGGTATTATTTGCCTGCCTGTATTATTACTGGATAGTATTTACTGCTTAGCTGCAGACGCAGTGTAAGGGCCAGTTTTTTAATCCGTGGTCAGGTTGACCTCTAGGTTTAAATTTGGACCAATGGCGAAAACGTATGATGCCGTGATATGACAGCTTGTCCAATAGTCGAATTTTCAAATATTACTGTAGTTAAATAATCATAGACAATTTAACCGCAACACGGTGCTGGGATTAGTAATATGGCGTCTGGCGGCACAGCTGATGAATTGCTTTGAATATCCATCGCAAAAACAATTTGTCAAGCTGGCGTCACATGTTTTGCCGTTTCCATTGACGCTATTGGTCTAGATTTTAACAATTTCTACGCATGAAAAACTCAACCGTCAACAGGAAAAAACTCTGGTTAATTTTTATTTGCACTCAGTGGCATTTATTTATTTAAACTTTAATGTCCATTACAAAAGGAATGTACATATGGCGGACTAAACGACTAACATCGCTCTCTACCAGTCAACCATTAGGCTAAACAGAAAGTTAGTGGCGGCATCATTAAAGTAACCTAATTACACTAGCAAGAACAATTAAATTACATATGCAAAATATTAATATTACAATAAAATAAATGATATAAATAATAAATTATATAACATGATGATTATGTTAAGTTTTCTGAGAAGTTTTCTGCAGTCTTTGTGCGTTAAAAATTACATTAATATTGGGTCCTTACCTATGAAATTGGTGTTTTTCTTCTCTCTTGGTATTTTGTTCGTAACTATTAAGTTTCAGAGTATTCTTAAAAAATAATTATCTCCTTTAAAAATAGACCATTTTTGCGAACTCTTTTGATTTGTTTTGATAATTCTTTGTAAGTTTTATTGTGTTAAAATTGGACACGGAGACAACTCCTTTTCAGTGCCTTCCGAATACATAATTTGATTTGCATTCACATAAAAAAGATAAATATTTTTTAAGAAGTGTGATATCACACAAATAGCTAAAGCTTGTCTAATGATAGATGCCAAATATTATTATCTCTGGATTTGTCGTTGTGAAGAAAACTGAAAAAATGTTAGTATGGAAAATGCAGAGTTCCCCAAAATCTCCATACAAAACGCCAATTTCATATGTAAGAACCTAATACCTAGAGCATCAGTTCTTACTGTGGTACCGTGATTACATTTAGGCCGTATTTTCTCGTTCCTGTGCAGCTTACTTTCCTTATATAAACCTACAAGATAGCTAAAGGTTTTCTGCAGTAGTCGTTTTTCGTCTGCAACCTCAAATACCAGTTTGGTTATAGTCAAATGAGACGAGATCCTCCATCGAATCTGTACCATTCCACAGAAATATAACAGGGGATTGCAACTAGACGTCTAATACCACGAGTTGGCAACGATCACTGGGGTTGTTGCCAACCACCCGTATATGTCAACGTTATTATTGATGACTTAGGGTGAGTTTTTTGATCCGTAGTAATAGTTAAAATCTAGGTCAATAGCGTCAATGAAGTAGGTATATAATTTTTTTGTTATATTTCTAATGTATTTGTATAAACTTTATTGTTTTTGACGCGTCATAAGTGTACTACTTGTTACCTAAATGGTTAAATAAAGAATTTCATTTCATTTCAATGGAATCGCCAAAATGTATGACAAATTAATAAATTTGCGATGAAATTCGAAGCAATATACATCAGCTGTGCCAACAGCCGCCATTCAATTAATCCCAGCATCATGTTGTGGTTCAATTATCTATGATTATTTAACCTTTATTTATTTGAAAATTCGACTATTAGACAAGCTGTTATATCACGACATATCATCATCATCATCGACATATATCACGATCATATGTTTTCGCCATTGGTCCGTATTTTAACCAACTGGTCACAATAACTTCGGATCAAAAAGCTGACCCGTAAGCCACGAACCATCAGAGGGTAGTCTGTATATTTGGGGACGACGCTAAATTAAAATAACTATTCTGAGTGATCAATCCCAATGTGTTCTTTGTGACTCATGATTCACACTACCAACAAAAACAATAAAAACAATACAATATTGTGGTTGACCCGGCTCCAGTATGAGAGTTGAAAAAGAAATAATTGAATGCCATTATTATTTTATCCAAAATCGAAGCCATGGTTCCCAAGAACACGTTTCGCTATCTCATAGTTTCAGACACCTTACTAACCCATTTTCATTGATCATTCTGTGTGTTCAAACGTAGTATCAAGCATTGTTCTTGAGTTCACAGAAAGCGTTAACGAATATTATACCCTGTGAATATACTTTATCGTGTGCGCGCATGCGAAAGAGATAAGGACTTAAAAACAAAAATGTAAGAGGTCCGAAGACCGTTGATTAGTAAAGGAAGACATACGAGTATAAAGTATTGGGTCCTTACCTATGTAATTAGTAGTTATTCTGCCTTAGCAATTTGTCCGTAACTACAAAGTTTCAGAACATTCTTATAAAATAATTGCCTCTTCTAAAAATAGACCATATATTTGAGCTCGTATTATTTAATGTGATAATTTTTTGTAATGTGATAATTTTTTGTAAGTTTAATTGTTTTAAAATTAGACACAAAGACAATTATTTTTAACTGCCTCCCGAATACATCATTTGATTTGCATTTACATAAAAACGATGAATAATTTTTATCAAGCGTGTTCACACACATATTGCTAAAGCTTGTCTAATGATACATGCCAAATATTATTATCTCTGGATTTGTCGTTGTGAAGAAAACTGATAAAATGTTAGTATGTAAAGTGCAGACATCCCCAAAATCTCCATACAAAACACGAATTTCATAGGTAAGGAGCTAATATTATCATTGTACATTATTCCAAAACTTCTAACAGCGTTGATATTTTCTTGTTGTTGCCTAGCTTCGCGCGCATATGCGCCTAGCGGTATAGAGGCTGCGTTTGGGGCTTCTGGGTGCGTTACACACTCCCTCTCTAGTCCGGACATAGCGCGCTCGCGTTCGGACTAGCTCCTGATGCCTGCGCAGTCTGCCGTGTCCTCGATTCCCTCTGACCGGAGCCTCAACAACGCTCACGAAAGGACACCTCCTTAGAGCGTTCGGGACTTTTGGGTGCGTTACATATATACATTCCTTCTCATCTAAAATATAGGTAACCCAATACCACAATAAAACCTTTTTTGTAGGTTGTCTCAATGAAAAGGCAAGATAGATCAATGTAACATCTATGTACATATTCCTATAGATAAATAAATGATTGATTGATAGAAAAAAAAAAGGAAAAGGCAAGACACAAAGGCTAACTAGGTAGAAGTGTCTGGAGCAGCATTACTCTATTGCCCTAGATATCATCCATAGAGTCACTGAGTCACTGCGTATCATCAGGAAGCAAAATTTTCGGAAAGTCACACAGACTTATCCTAATCTATACATATAATAAAACTGTAGAGGTCGAATGTCTGTACATACAAAAAAAATGCTTAAAATCATGTCAGGGGGATGTAAAAAGAGGTAAACCACCAAATAATGTTTCTTTTTTTTTTTTTGATTCTACGGACTAATTTCGAAAATGGCGGGACCGATTTCAATGAAATTTTGCATGGTGATACTTTATATCCCTGGTAAACATCTTTGATACTTTTTATTCCGGAAAATTAAAGTGTTCCAGTGGGACAGTTAAAAAACCAGTAACCGCGGACAAATCACTCTATTCTTATCACTAGTTCTCTTTCAAACCACACTTCAATTTATTACATTATTAGCTGTCACCATGGAAAATTCTAGACATTAGCCTGTACAAACAGACAGAGAAACAAAAAAAAAGACGTGTGGCACTCGGGGACTGCCGCGGTAAAGATATTGCATTTTGTATCAACTTATGCAATTATAATTTTATTTATTGGTTTTTTACAAAATGCTTAACTTAACAACTTACATATTTACGTAATTCGTCACTTACCATCAGCACCCCTTTTATTTCACGTCACCACCCCTAGTATTGTAAAACTCGAGACTTTTTTTAGTTATGTTATGAAAGTCAATTTGTATGAAAAACGTACCGCAGTATCTCTCTCTCTCTCTCTCTCTCTCTTCCCCTCTCTCTCTCCCTCTCTCTCTCTATGGAAAAAAGTAAAAAGCGCCCCAAGCGGAAAACAGTTGTAATCCACAAAGCCACACCGCCTTGCGCATCGGAGTGGGGAGCGTGAGGTTTTTTCGTTACGGAATTTCTGGATTCGGCCCCGCGCTCAAGGCCCGCGATAGAAGCTATGCAATAGCTTCAAAACTTTTTTGCTATTTTTTCTCTTTTTACATTTCCCTGCCTTGGTTTTAAGCATTTTTTTCTATGTACAAACATTCGACCTCTACAGATTACTAAGTTAAATTATTACTAGGTATACAAAAATGTGCTGGCCATACTAATGGCAATATAATTTAGGTAAGCGATGCTAATGCTTAGTATTTCACACAAATGCCAATGAGGTCATTCCTCATTCAAGATTCCATAGGGTTAATATCTCATCATATCCTCGAAAAGAGCGCCTTTTACGTACTTTTGATATCGTTAATATCATTAGGGTCATAATTAATTACATTTGTCTTCTCCCACCCCGTTGCCCTTAACCCGTGTCTCATCCACCCATTTGGAGCGTTTAGGGATGATAAAGGTTCTGGTGCAAAACATATAAACCTTCGTTTTCCGCTTTTCAGTCTATTGTCTTGTAATGTTATCGTTTATGGGTGTGGTTGTTTTAGTATCTGTACATTGTTCAGAAAAGGGGCGATCGACAAGGTGGAATGGACGGCAATAATAATAATAATAATAAAATAAAAAACCTCATCACACACGCACAGACATACACACACGCACATACACATATTCAGCACGAACACCGGTTTTATAAAGTTTACTGACATTAACACCTCTGCGGGGATACAGGTTAACAAACCCTGCTTTAACCGATTGAGCAGAAATTTTGCATGCATGTGTAAATAGGATGACAATGCAATATAATTATGACTTGGACCTGACCTGATGATGGAGCTGGAAGGTGGCCAAAGGAAGTCAGTAATTAAACGATACAGTGCCATCATGTTTGGGCTCATTAGAATCGCCTTAACGAGTACTTTGGCTTAAACACTAAAAAGTTGATAATAATATAAAAATGGAATATTGAAGAACATCTTTTGCAATCACAATGTAACACGATTTTATTACTATTTATTATTTATTATTATTTTTATTGATAATTTAAGTAAAATCTGGATTTGTGCACAAAATTTATACTCTATGAAAAGATCTTACTAAAAATTATGTAAGTTAAGTGTGAAGACTGTTTTTATCCCGTGGCTGTGGGGTTATAACTTTTGTGTGTATTTAAAGAAGCAATCTCTGCCTACCCCTATGGGAGAAGGGGGTGATTACGAGTATGTATACTTATCTACTTTCTTTGTCTCCCTATCACATGCAGCTTTGAGGCATTCAGCTACCTAATTGGTGGCTGTTAGGTCTGGTGTGAATGTCAGACTATTTTTTTTTACTCACTGCGGGAATATAAAGCTATTTAATGTTGAGCTGCAATTTTACGTAAGGTGAATTCGACTATTCTCTAACTCATTTGAACCACATGATAGAGTTACCATATTAACCAACCCACCCCCACCTTTTGCTTACTGGCAAAATGTGGACGAGCAATGGCTGCCTACCCCTCCAGGGATATAGGCATGATATTACGTATGTATGTATATCCAACTGTTACGTAACAAGTTCCATTAAACTTATGCTTAGCAAATAAAGAGTCGAGAGTTGTGCGGTAGCGGCTCATTAAAAGAATACTACCAACCCATCTCTTCCCTTGGGTGTCGTAAAAGGTGACTATGGACTTATAACTGCACAACATCCAATAACTTATAGACGGGCACACCTCATTTCACGCGGAGTGCAGTCACTGCTTGGTGAAGCGCGGACTATGGCAGTGGACTGCTTTTGCGGTGCTTTTGCCTAGTCTCTGACTAACACTAATGGGATGATAGTCTTGATTATATGTATGTATGTAAACAAAAAAATGTGATTATGATTAGTTCTCAACATCAATCGATTATGGGTGGGCACAAAAATCATTGTGTTTAACACCTCTACCCACCCCATCGGGGATAGATGTGTGTGTTTGTATCTATTCATTAGTCAAGGATCACGAATCAAGTTGTAAATACCACAAACCGCTTTAAACCCGTCAAATGGTCAGAAAATTATCAATAGAAATATCTATTGTTTACAAGCACCGGTGTTCGCGCTGACCCTCATTGCTTTAATTACTTGGTGCTGTAGCCATCGATTCTAACCAGTTCTTCCTGTTCCAGGAGCTAGCAGCGTCGACCCCAACCCAGCGCAACTGGCGCGGGATCCTCATCGCGCTCCTAGTCATCGCAGCGGTCCTCGGCCTGATCGTGTTCAGCATAGCGCTCCTGACGCCGGCGGGCGACGGCAGCCGAGTGCGCGGGCGCAGGCCTACACTTCAAGATGTGCTGACGGAGCATTATAAGCCGTTTAATGGCACCTGGCTTTCAGGTTAGTGGACTTGTTTTGATTACTACCTTTTTTATTTGTAAGGCTGTTTGATTATATTAAGAGGACGGAATTGTGGGCCCAAATTGCAATGACTTGAGCATTGGCCTAAAATTTGGTAAATTATTTTATGACAGTTGCAAATCTAAAATGAATTAACTGAAGAAACATTTAAATAATGGATGAATTTCCGAATAAGTCTCGTTTCACAAAAACTTTCCATAAAAACGAAGAAAATCTAAAATATAGAACTTAGAAATTATCGGTTTAATATCGAAGTAAATCCGGATCCGTGTTTACACTGCGTTAGTGTCAAGAATGCTAGCATATAACATAAAACGTTGTTTTATGTTATGTATAACATAAAATATGTTTGCCGTTGTGTTCTTCAAATGATTGGTAAATTACTTAGTTTTTTTGTTTGGGGCAAAATTATTTGACAATTCAATTTGTGATTTTATTTATTCATGATGTATAGAGATGGACTAGTTGATTTGTTTGATGAATTTGGTTTTTAATTTGATTGATTTTCTGATTTGATAAATAATATAAATAAAATTAATAGAGCCATTGTATAAAATTGACATACCTTCTTACATGTTATTCTTACACATACTACTACTAATCACGACTGTTATCCCCTAAGGGTTAGTCAGAGACTAGGCAAGAGGGCCGCAAAAGCACTCGATTGCCATAGTCCGCGCTTCACCAAGCAGTGACGGCACATGCGCTCTGCGCGACAGGTGGTGAGCCCGTCGACGCTAGAAGCTATTGGATGGTTGTGCATTTTGTGCAATTCAAAGTCCATTAGTCGCCTTTGACGACAACCAAGGGACGGCTCTCTTATTGCCATGTTATTCTTATTTAAATAAAAAAGTTTATCTTCCTAACCAACCGTTGACTAAATAACAAATAAACAAGCATCTTTATTAAATCTTCCCTAAACCAAGGCAGTTAATTTGTTTGTATGTAATCTTATATTTTATACTAAGTGATGTATTGTGCCTATTTATTATGGTCTCTCGTTCCACCCCATTTCTTAGACAAGGGAAGAAAAATCCTTTGTCATTTGTAAACAACAAACAAATCGTGTTTTGTGTACTCTTTGGTTGAAGTCACTCTTTTATATCATATCTACCAAGAATTTTGTACTGTATGATGGATGCCAAACTCCCATAGAATAGCATGAGGCAATGTTCTGTCTCGATCAGTAGGTGTTCCCTCTCATTCGATCACTTTAATGAATGAGTTTGTCATTTCGTACACATAAATACACACAAATATCTCAAACAAATACTCTCATGTAATATGCGATTTTTGACTCACCTGTGAAATCTAGGATCTAGGATATCACTCACTAACACAATAATAAAACAACACATGTCATCACCAGTTTTATAAGTTTTTATTTAAAATATTGAATTACAAAAATTTGTAAAAATTTTCAGTCTAGGTGTCAAAATGGCGTAAATATGACAGGTGAGACAGAAACTATGGATAGAAAGAGAGGAAGAGGATATCCAAGGATATCCCACGGATAGCCTTCATTCATAAATAGTGATAGAATGAGAGGGAACACCTACTGATCGAGACAGAACATTGCCTCATGCTATTGTATGGGAGTTTGGCATCCATATAGAGTACAAAATTCTTGATATCTACAAAATCGCTAGTATAAAGTTGTTTTTTTTACAATAGAACTATGCGATATGGTAAAGAAAAAAATGCTTAAATCCAAGTCAGGGGGTTAAAAAGAGGGAAAATCCAAAAATGAATTTTTTTTCCAAAAAATGTTTGGTTCCCTGTCTGTTTGTCTTGCGTTTTTAATGGTGATACTTTATATATATTGTCAACATCTTAAATACCTTTTATTCCGCAAAATTAAAGGGTGCCCGTGGGATAGTTAAATAACCATTGTAACCGCAGACGAAGTCGCGGGCAATAGTAATCAACGAATAAGGTAGCTTCGTTTTGCTTGACTTTGAAAATGTTGTTATCTGATTGTTATATAATATAACAATCAGATCAGATTTTTTAATCGTAAGAACGAACAAGAAACTCAGCAAGGTTTTTTACAGAGGTTCTTGTCCTTTCTTGAAACTAGTGACGGCCTCGGTCCTCGGTAGCTAGCGGTTGGAATAGACTTAGACGTTTACTATATTGTAAAAAAAAGCTAGACTTATTTTTGATTGACAGATGCCGGGATTCTTCTTTTATAAATTAAAAATGTGTGAAAATATAACTATTCAAGAATTAAACTTGAATTATTAAACATAGAGACAGACACAGAGACATGACGTCTTCAAATTCTTTGTGAGTCTTATTTTGGTGCTTTCATATTAATAAATAAATATCATCAGACATTAACACCTATCAACTAGCCCCATTTTAAGCAACTTATTCTGTTTGTGTTACAGATACTAGATGACGATTAAATATATTTAATAGATAAATAGTCATATTTTATATAATAAATTACATATATAACACAATATATAAACAGCCAATACTGGAGAACAATGCCTGTATTCATCACACACGATCGATCCCAGAACCTCTCGAGATGACGACACCACGGAGGTCGAATATTATCTTAGTTCTTGATTTTTGCTTTGAATTATGTTTCTTCTTATTTCGTTATGGTTTATCATTAAGATTTTTCTTAAAATCCATCATTTTTATAAAGCGTTTGTCCTTATCATCCTAGTTATATCTTCTTTCTTCTTCCACTGTTCTGGACACAATCGTGACATCCATTGATCATTTCGTCCAACGTCACAGATTCATTGTAATTACTTCGTCTGTCTGCTCCAACCATCTATCAGCGTCTAGGTACTTAAGATATTAATTTAGGCGGCACCAAGAAAAGTCTATCTTATTGAGGATCTTATAAGGTTGTGTATTGTAAATCTGTACAACTAGCACCTAAGGCACATCACATAGAACATAGACATAAAAGAAATAGTTGAGAGTTCATTTTGGTTTGTGAATTACTTATAGTTATATGTTGAGGTGAATAAATATTTGTAATTTTTGTGCTTGTAAAAATATTTTTTGATATAAAACAAGCTGTTGCCGGCGACTTCGTCCGCGGTTAATGGTTTTTAACTATCCCACGGGAATAAAAATTATCTAAGATGTTGATCAGGGATATAAGGTATCACCATGCAGAATTTCATTGAAATCGGTCCAGCCATTTCGGAGATTAGCCCGTACAAACAAACAACAAAAAACAAAAATATATTTATTCTATATTTTTCCTCTTTTTTTATCCCTCTGACTTGATTTTAAGCATTTTCTTCTATGTATAGACATTCGACCTCTAGTTTTATATGTACAGATAAAGATTTTATGTATCGCGCCTTGTGATGTCCGCTTTGTGAACATGTTATTGGCAGATTGCCCAATAAAGTTTTAAATAACTTTATTTAGGTGAGAAGGAGTTCGACAGGATTTTTCCTCCATGGTTGTCCGGTGACCAATATTTTGTGATCTCGAGTTATTCCGTACATCGGAAGGCACGTCGCCATTTGTCTTGGTTTATAACAATCGTGGTGGTGTTATGGCCCACGGCTAGTTCTAAGGGCAGTGCCATTAGTATATTATGCCACTAATATAATTCCTTACATTATTACCTGCCAGGCTTTAGACATATATGTACCACATAATAATATCTACTATATATTTCTTTACACCTAACTACTATCCATAGTAAGCTTGCGTCAATGTGTATAGCATCATATTATATTTCGTCCTCACCCTATATACGTCCCACGGCTGGGCAAAGGCCTTCCTCATGGAGAAACACATGAGGAGTATGGGCCGTAACACTACAACGCTCTGGCCCAATGCGGGTTGGTGGGTAGAAACCGTCGCAATAGCGACCGGGACCAACGGCTTAACGTGCCTTCCAAAGGAACTTGCACGTAGGAATTCGAGGTCACAATGGTCAATTTTGGTCACCCATACGCGGTCTCACCATAGCGAAGGTAGCTTTGTTACGATATTTTATTATATTTATTTCATTTTTACAATATTGGAACATAAAATACAGTTTTTAAGTCATACGTAAAAATGATCGTCAAATTGTACAAATAATTTAAATTAATTAGGAATTTAAAATAGATAAGATAGAAATCCAAAGTGTACTAACCACTAAGCCTTAAACCGTCGATACTCAAACTTCTTCCAACATTTATCACCAATCAAATATTCACCTTAAGACGTCAATATTTTAAACTCAATATACATCTATCGGCTCAGATCCGTAAAGACCGAAATTCATTAGCTTTTTCCCCCAAAAGTTTGTAAGCCCATTGATCCTTGTCCAGGCACGAACTCAGGCCCTTAATCTTAAACCGACGCGATTTAACTGAAATGGCAAATCAAGCTTCGACAAAAAGCCGATTCATTATTTCTCAGCTAAGTAGTACTTGACGTTCGTAGGGTTGGCAAGTTGATGTTTTTTAAGCATTTTTTTAATAAAAGAAAAAAATACTGACCACCACAATGTCGTATTGGTACGTTATGTTATTAGGTATTTTTTACAACACTGTCTAGATTTGTGATAAGAAGGAAGAAAAAAATACAGTACCCACAATAGTATCCTAAATACGGCAGTTAACTGAATTTGCCGCAACAGTTACCCTAGTCGAGGTTAAACTCTGACGGAAGCAATGAGACAGATCTAAGACTAAGGGTGCCTATCCACCAGTGCTATGCGAGGTGCCATGCTAAGTGTGGGAGGGAAAATAGACCAATGGCACCATTTTGCGAGTCACGTGAAACGAAGCTATCCCATTGGTCTATTTTTCCTCGCACACAGCATAGCTAAATAGCATAGCTCTGGTGAAAAAGCACCAAAAAGCGTATTCATTTACCTCTGACGATAACGTATGATTTATTTTACATAGGACCAGTGGCCATCCGATCCCGAATTTGTTCCGGAAACAGGACCATACTTTGGGTTTCTCTTTCCGGGCCATTCCGTCCGGAGTCCGAGCCTTGTGGTTATAAAAGTCGTAGTTCCGGATCGGAACCGTATGACGTAACAGAGTACCTTATGATTTATTTTAACTTATATCGAATTTGACGTTATGTCATCGAGAAAATTAACATCTTGCCAAAAGGCATATTATTATGTTAACAAATGAATTAACCCTTAAAATTCTGGATGGCGTCTCGGGATGCCACGAACAATAGAAGCTATTGTTTATGGAGTCTGGTATCTGAAGAGTTTCTTTTTCTACTTTATTTGGGGACTTTTGTCTTCTACACTTGTCAGTCCCATCATACCCTAATGATAACAAGTAAAACTAACCTGAACAGTTAAATAATGAAATATTTTGAGTCAAGATTATGACAATCTTCCGATTGCACACTAAACATATCTTTGTCGGTTGCCAACCCTAGCATATTGACTTAAACAACGACAACTCAAATGGATTTGGGGATTTTTGAATCCAGCAATTCCTTTTCCATTTAAAACAACATGGTGTTCTTAAGTCGACAAATGTTTAAAGATTGAGACCTCCTTGGACTCTGCTGACCCCTTCGAGGACTGCAGGCGTGATTGTATATGTATGTTTAAAGATTTGTTCCTATTTTTTATACCCATATTTGTCTCACTTTGCGGCTGTCACAACATGTCTTTACCCAGAACAATAGATACATCGATAGAAAAAGAACAGCATCACCCCTCTATCAGACAATAATTTTTTAATTTCATTTTTTTCGATGCAGTAGTTGTATGTGTGTAACAGACGAATACAAGTTTTTTACTGATAAAACAGTAATATCTTACATAAAGCCGCCATTTTGTTTTGTTTTACGCATTTTGACAGCTCATAGCGATACAAATATTCTCATATCGTGTGGTCACGCTAATAGACATCGTCCAATTACGATTTTATCATAAAATACGTGCATATAATGCTAAGAATGGAAAGTATGGTTTTGTATATGTTTTTATATGCAACAAAGAGTATAATAGGTATTATTAAAAATAGTTTTTACTTTAGTAGCGATACTTGACGACCTATCGGATACCAAGTGTTTATATGTAGCTACATCTAATGAAATGGGCTCCTGCCATGAATATTTTAGTGGGAAGCTTTTAAGTTCGGTGCAGGCTCCAATTAAGGGGGGATCTTGGGTATTTACCCCCAATTACTGGATACTTGGGTGTATTATGCCAGAGTTTCAACTAACTAAAAAACACTTCATTCAGTGTTCATGGAAAGAGTGGATGATGACATTCGTAGGTTGGCTGGAGAGGACTGGATGAGACCTGAGGATTGACACGATGGTGTTTATTAGGTAACACATTGATGTACCAACTGCTTTTCTTGCCTAGCATGTCGTAAAAGGCGACTAAGGGCGTATGAGATGTGATTGTGTAGGAGATGAGCTAGCCACTTCTTACTACTCTTTCACGATTTTTCATCTGACCAAACACAATTTTTAAGCTATTGCATAGCTTCTATCGCGGGCCTTGAGCGCGGGGACCGAATCCAGAAATTCCGTAACGAAAAAACCTCACGCTCCCCACTCCGATGCGCAAGGAGGTGTGACTTGAAGGCCGTGCATCGTCTAACGTCGTTTCAGTTCGGCAGTCTTCGACACGGCGTTGATGATAAATATTCCTGAATAATCAACAGCTACTGTAAGATAATAAAACCCACATGTATTGTAAAATAATAAAAAATATTTAAACAATATTAACTTTTTTTAATTAATTTAATAATAGAAAAATTTGTTTTCTTATCGGTCACCACGCTCAAAAAGTGTAACTTGAATTAATATCAAAGAAAAAGAAATACTGCATGAATAAAATAAATAAATAAAATTATAATTTCATAAGTTGATACAAAATGCTATGCAATAGCTTTACCGCGGCAGTCCCCGAGTGCCACACGTCTTTTTTTTTTGTAAATTTCTCCATATAAAGGGAACTTAGCCCATACAGCCAATAATGTCTTCAGTAATTTACATTGAAATTTCAATGCATCTTGGGAGAGTTTGGCGTCAAACGGTCGGTGGCAGACACTGTGGTGTTACTTACTGCAATGAATTCTATCTTTTTATTTGTATACGATGATCACTAAAAATCGGGGTGTAATTAGTCCCAAAGACCACTGCCGATCAACAGACAACGCTCAAGCAATGACAATATCAACTCATGCTAGGCCAATGGTGGTATTACGGCCCATTCACCTTACGTGTTTTTCAATGTAGCATTGGGACGCATATAGGCGGAAATATTGAAGTATTACCCTTTCTGCTGGGCACAGGCCTTCCTCATGGGGAAGCACATGGCCATAACACCACCACGCTGACTCAATGCGCATTGGTAGGTCGGTACGTGCCTTCCAAAGCTCGGATGAGTTCGAGATCTCTAAATTTTGGTCACCCATCCAAGGCCTGACCATGGCGAAGGTAGCTTTGTTTTCGATATCGAAATCCAAAGCGTGCTAACCATAACGCCACCGAGCTCTTCTCAATCTATACGGTAATTTTAATAAATCGCGTTCAAAAGGATAAAATATTCGACAATTTACTTCCAATCCGGCCATAATAATATATTTTTTTGTTTATTGCCTCGCAAGTGACCTTTGGCTTGGATCTTATAAATAAACTCAACATAACAAGAATAAAAACATCGACATATGACATCTATTAACTTAGAAATATTTTATTGACAATATAAACAAAAAGAATTGCCACAATAAAAACAAAGCCACTAGAAACTTGGTGGCGTAATGTTGTTCGCTTTAGTTTTGATATATAAAACAAAAACACTTTCGTTATGGTCGGGCGAAAGATGGGTGACCAAATTTTGTCATCACCACCTCTGTGCTTAAGGCCGTTGATTATAGTTGTAATTAAAAAATGTTTCTATAAATGTTCAGTGAACCTTATTATTTTATACAATAATGATAATTATGATAATGACAATGCAAATTTTTTCTTGGTCTTGAATTGAAGACAAAAATGTTACTTAATAATTGGTCTTTAACTATGAAATTACCGTTTTGTATGAAGATTTTGGGAACGCTGGATTTTCAAATATTTGGCATTTATCATTAGACAAGCTTCAGCAATATGTGTGATATAACACTTCATAAAAATTATTTATCGTTTTTCAGTGCAACTCAATTCGGGAGGCACTTAAAAAGAGTTGTCCTCGTGTCCACTTTTAACACAATTAAACTTACAACAATTTATCAAAACAAATCAAAAGAGCTCAAAAATATGGTCTATTTTTTGGGGAGGTAATTATTTTTTAAGAATACTCTGAAACTTAATAGTTACAGACAAAATACTAAGATAGAAAAAAAACGGCAATTTCATAGTTAAAGTCCTATTATCAGGTAAAATGTGTACTTTAATCCTCTAGAGCTTATCTGTCATATGTAAAAAATTCCCTCTTTCACTCCTTTAGGTGTAAATTCTTGACGATATATTATTGTTATGAAAACTATTAGGTTTATTTCGATATTTTTAATTGTTCGCGAATTAATATCATATTCAAAAGCTTATCGAAATGGAGCTCGTTGACCTACTCACGTGTTGCCAGCGTTCGTTGACCCCGTATCATTAAATCTTCTCTGAAAGCACGACGGGATTATAAAAAAATTATGAGTTCCCCAGATAGGATTTCTTCTGCGTAAAATACGGAACAGAAGGATAATACACAAATCCATACAAATTATTATAAATCTGAAAGTAACTCTGTCTGTCTCGCTTTCACAACGTCAAAACTACTGAACTAATTTTACCGAAATTTGGTACGCAGATAGTCTAGAGCCTGAGAAAGGACATAGGCTACCTTTTATCCCGATATTTCTATGGAAATGGGTGCCATGCGGGTGAATGTTAAAAATTTAAATAACGCCTCCCAGAAAAATGATGGGAATATCGGGATAAAAGGTTTTGACGTGAAAGCGAGACAGGCAGACAGTGTTACTTTCGCATTTATAATATTAGTATGGATTATTAAAGTAAATATACAATCAGTGTGTTTTGTGATTATTTCAAGCGCCTACCTGTTTGCCCTTATTGATATCGAGCAAAAAAGGCCAAAATTAGCGTTTGTTGTAAAGGAGCTGCCCTTCAACCTTGATTTTATTTTGTTTTTAGAATTTATTGACATAGTGGCAACAGTGGCAAATATTGGGTCCTTACCTAGGAAATTGGTGTTTTTTTTCTCTCTTAGTATTTTGTATGTAACTATTAAGATTCAGAGTATTTCTAAAAAATAATTTTTGAGCTCTTTTGATTTGTTTTGATAATTTGTTGTAAGTTTAATTGTGTTAAAATTGGACACGGAGACAATTCTTTTTAAGTGCCTCCCGAATACATCATTTTATTTGCATTCACTTGAAAACGATAAATCATTTTTGTGAAGTGTGATATAACACATATTACTAAAGCTTTTCTAATGATAGAGGCCAAATGTTATTATCTTTGGATTTATCGTTGTGAAGAAAACTGAAAAAATTTTAGTATGGAAAATGCAGAATTCCCCAAAATCTCCATACAAAACACCAATTTCATAGGTAAGGACTTAATTCATAATAAGTGAAAAATTCAACTGTCTAGCTATCGCAGTTCTTGAGATACATCCTGATGACAGACGGACGGACGGACTAACATCGAAGTCTTAGTAATTGGGTCCCGTTTTTACAAAAATGTTAATTTTACATAGTTGACCTCCGCCTACTCCGTTTAGAGATAAATGCGTGATGGTATGTTTTGTGTTGTTCTAGTATCCATAAAAATAACATACGAATTTTGCTACTTATCTATTTATTATTATTTAACTATTTACTGTATATAAAAGAAAATTTTAAAAAAATAAAAAACATAAAATAAAAAGATGAGTACAAGAGGTAGGGCTTATTTCTAATAGATATACCACCAGAAGAGCTAAAGAGAAGAGAAGTACCCAACAGAAGAGCTTTACAAGTTTTGCAACCTACTAACTGTTAGGAAGCTATACATATTAAACACGACCTTACGCGTTCATAAATCAACGCTATATGATCCTAGGAAATTATCAAACAAACGAAGGAAGGACGTAGTTAGTACTATTTTCAGTAACACATCTTCTGCTAGACGCCATTACTTGTCAAGGAGTTCCTATATCTATACTAAAATTAATCATAAATTAAACATATTTCCAATGAATGCTCACGAATGTAGAAGGGTTGTAAGTGAATGGCTTAAAACTTTAACCTATGACGAAATAGAAAATTTTGTTTTAGTTAAAAATAATTGTCTTTGTGTCTAATTTTAACACAATTAAACTTACAAAAAATTATCAAATTAAATAATACGAGCTCAAATATATGGTCTATTTTTAGAAGAGGCAATTATTTTATAAGAATGTTCTGAAACTTAATAGTTACGGACAAACTGCTAAGACAGAATATAAACACCAATTTCATAGGTAAGGTCCCAATATTACTCGCTTATTGAACAAATTGGGCGAAGTGACATTTTTTTTTTATTTGTGGCCAATAAGAAATATTGCGATCTCGCCGCTGGCGATAATAAAGCTGAATACAAATATTTTTTCTAACTTTTTCGGATAAAAATATATTATCCTAATTCTCGAGCCGCGGTAATCATGATTTATAGTGAGCTAGGAGCTCACTATAAAACTTACTACAAGGTTTTGTTTATTTATGACTTGTAATATTTTGGCAGTGGTGGCAGCGTTCGGAAAGAGGTCACCAGTGCGATCCTCGCCGTCTGAGCCACTGAGTTTGAAGCCACTGAGTTTGAATAAAACTTATGTACAGTTGATTGTGAATATCGCTTGCCTCACATTGTGCCCGGTGCATGGCAACAGGCTCGCCTACATCAGGACTTAAACATATCAGGTGAGATGTAGATGTTTATACCTCTGCCCACCACTTCAGGGATAGTCATGATAATATTAATAATTTATCTACTTTCATACACTTAATATTAGTTACGACAATCATTGGATAAATGAGTAAAATAACGCTGTTTCGTTTCACCTTATATACGTCCCTCTGCTGGGCACAGGCCTTCCTCATGCAGAAACACATGAGGAGTATGGACCGTAACACCACCACACTGGCCCAGTGCGGGTTGGAGGGTAAAAACGGTTGCAATAGCAATTGGGACTAACGGCTTAACGTGCCTTCGGAAGCGCGGAGAAAGTTTGAGATCACAAAATTTTGGTCACCTATCCAAAGTCTGACCATGATGAATGTAGCTAAGAGTGAAGCTTATGGTAGCTTAGTGTAGCCATAAAATGGTATGCTGCGGGTGCAGTGAGCCCTGAATTCGATAAAATCTTTTAAAAAAAGCATTTTTTTTGCTTAATAATTGAAATAAACAAGTTTAAAAACAAAAAGGGTCATTCCCAACGGCCATTTATTCATTTGGCGTCCATCTGGTCTCCATCCGTCTGCAAAGAATTTGTAAAATTACTCTTTCGCATTTTTCTTTGTTCTGTTTCGAGATTGGAATACTTGCGGGTCCTCGCAATTTAAATGCGATGAATAATGTTTCTTGGAAAACGTATAATTTCCTAAAGTAACGTTGGGGTACAGAGTTTATATTTAGGAGCTTGGTGGCGCACTGGTCAGTTCGCTTTGGGTTTCGATCGAAAACAAAGCTACCTTCACTATGTTCAGGCTGTGGATGGGTGACCAAAACTTTGTGATCTCTAACTTTCTCCGTGCTTCCGAAGGCACGTTAAGCCGTTAGTCCCAATTGCTATTGCAACCGTTCCTCCCCACCAACCCGCATTATGGCGTGGTGGTGTTACGGCCCATACTCCTTGTTTCTCCATGAAGAAGGCCTGTGCGCAGCAGTGGGACGTATATAGGCTGAGGACGATCATATTACTTACAACCCGCGGTACAAATACCGCAGACCCCGACACGTCTTCACAGACGCTCCCGATCCATTGTCGCGGGCCTTAGAGGCCCTGCAAGCTGCGGCATCCGCGCCGTAGCTCCCTCCCGCTCTGTACGCGTGGCCTTCTGCTCGCATGTACAGACAAACATGACCCATACGGTCGGCCCACTTTGGTTCCGATCGTATATCTGGCGCACATGCCTTAGTAAGTAGCTAGCGCAGCGCCGCACCTCTCTCTTTCCTGAGGGAGGGGGTGCCATTCAGATTATGCTTTACCAAAGCCCTAAGGCCCAATTGCACGATCGAGAGTTAGCGCCTAACCCAGGGTTTATCCATATATTTGCCCCAGGGTTAGGTGCTATCTCTCGAACGCGCAATTGGGCCTAAGTGGCCTAAAGCAAGGTGGTGTTTAGTCGGTAGGAGTCCGATAAACCCCCGGCCGGCCGGCGGGTATCCAATGAGGGATTCACCACCTCCTTCTCCCGCATGGAAAGGTAAAGAGTCCTCCTTCTCTTGAGAGGAAGAGAGGAAAAAAAAAATATTACAAAAATATTTCTTGACCTCTTTCTTAGAACTAGGCCTCTTAGTCTCTAGGCAACTGAGCTCTTAGATTAATGAAATTAGTTAGCTAAATGTTAAGACTATGACGAAACATACTTACTATTGCTTTTACTAAAGAAATTTAATTTTAACGTATAATAAAAATTTTCCTCAGAATACATTTCCTAGGAATTGATTCTGGATCTTTCATGGATCCTTTTCCTACATTTTATACATTTCCGGTAACTTGTAGGTATATTGCTGCCCAAATAATGATTTAGCAACACAACTAAATTTGTTTGCTGACCCCAATAATCATCTTGCTGTCCGATTAATTATTCTGCTGACCAATTAGTTATTTTGCTGCAAAAAATATTGCATACAAAATATATGTTTGCTGCCCAAATGATTTTTCGGCTGAACATTTTGTTGCTGACCTAATAATTAAATGGCTGTCCAATTAATTACTTTCCTTTTTGAAACCGTAAGTCACACTACTCATGCAGCTACGTGCTACGACGCTACGAATTTCAATGCTACGAGTTACGACCGACCCGCTACAATCCCCACTTACCATTAGTCGGACAAACTTGTTTTCATGTATCGTAAAAAAACTGTCCCAAATACAATCATTCGCATGGTTTTCAATATTGAAAACAAAGCTATTTTCATCATAGTCAGTCTTAGGATGGGTGGCCAAATCTTTGTGGTCTCGAGTTCATACGTGATGGCACGTTAATCGGTTAATCACGGACCGTTTCCACCCACCAATCCTCATTGACGGTGGTGTAGCGGCTATGCAACTTGTTGTAGGAAGCCCTGTGCCCAGCAGTGGGACATATATAGATGGTTATTCAACCGGGGGGCTAATACGATTAGTTTGAGAACCACAGCATAAGACCATTAGTACAAACTGTCGTACTAATGATGCAGCAAAAATTTTAGGTTCACGGTAGAATACAATACGTGACGTCGTAACACAACTTGTGCGACCTGCTAAGTGCTATACTGAATAACAGTCAATAAATACCTGGGTTTACTTTTGAAATTGTCTAGTGACTGAGAATAGACCTTATTGTGTACATGTTTAAGTTTAATGTACTGTAACAACAGAATGATATCGTGATACCTGTACGTGTGACACCAATTTCATAGGTAAGGACCCAATATAACCAGCCCACTGCCACTTCAGTTTGCTAATCCAGTGAGCTATGTTGGTGACATTAGTTCTTCAGCGGTTGAAGCGGTCTTCAGAGATACATTATGATAATTATCGAAAAATGCCAAATTTTAAGCATTTTTTACCATCTTGAAACAACACAGGTTATTATCACATGAATTACATCGCCATATAGTAGAAATTCCATTATCATTGTTCCATAACTGATACGCGGACCTCTCCTGGAATTAATTACCGTATTCCCCTCCCCCCTCTCCCCAATTACTAACATCTGTCCACCTTTATCAATCATCATCTGGACGTCGTTAATCATGGCTCAGGCATGTTACTTTTTCTTGTATTTCATTATGATTTTGTTTTATGACCATGTTGCTAAAGTTATACACGTTATATACTTACATCTATTATACAATGATTATAAATTGCATAATAGTAGTTTATGTAACTGTCACATAATATAGGTTATTAAAACACGAGCCTTGGCGAGTTTTTTAATAGTATCACGCGAGTGTTTTAATACCGAGTTATTTGCAGTTACATGCACTGCTTTATCTACACTCATTATTCAAAGAAATAAAACAAAAAAATATATTAATTTTATTTATTGTTGGCTGTCTGGAAAACATTTGCCATAGTTTTGCGCGTTTTTAAGAAAAACAAGTGTTGCATAATGAGTCCAACCTATGGTCCACCATAATGGTCATTATGTTACAGATTCCATTTTAAAATTTTTGTTTTATCATCTGTGTTAAATAGTATGTCATTTTGAGTTCGAGTCTGAGTTCATATTCCAACATTATAACATGAGTGTAGATAAACATGTACATTTGACTGTATGTAATCTTAAGTGTAAAATAACCGAAAGTTCTTCACAAAACTACGGACATTTGAGAAAAATCTGATATATTTTTCATAATCTAGTCAGCGGGCACTTAAAGAGACACAAAAAACGCCAAGGGATAATAAAAATAACCAGAATTTTCTGCAATTTTCCACATACTGCATTTTCCTTATTCTTGCCACATACTTCAAATACTCGACTACTAAACTGTTTCTTGAATGATATAAAACAAAATATAAATAAAAAAACCTTTAAAGACAAGCTTTTATTTAATTGCGCTAAAAAGAAGCCCTTACCTGTTTCTTCTTGTTATGGATGCCCTTACAGCAGACATACAAGAGGGGGCAGACATACCTTGGTGTATGCTGTTCGCCGACGACATTGTTCTTGTTGGAGAAAATGTATCCGAGGTTCAAAGCAGGCTGGGAAAATGGCAGAGTAGGCTGGAAAGTGTCGGTTTAAGGATTAGTAGGACGAAAACCGAGCACTTGTTCTGCCCTTTTGGGGAGGCATCCAGTTTTTCGGACATGACCTTAGGTGGTGTATCCCTACCTGTTTGCTCCGATTTCCGGTACCTCGGATCATTAATTCAAAACGATGGCGATATTGACAAGGATGTAAGAAATAGGATAAATGTGGGATGGATGAAATGGCGACAGGTCTCAGAAGCAACGTGTGACCCTGGATTACCCCTTAAGCTTAAGGGGAAGATCTATAAATCCGTCGTTAGACCAGTTGTAATGTATGGATCTGAATGTTGGGCATCGAAAGCGATGGATGAAAGAAAGCTGCACTCAGCAGAGATGCGAATGTTGCGATGGATGTGTGGAGTTACAAGAATGGACAAGATCAGGAATGAATATATTAGACGAAGTTTGAAAGTAGCGCCAGTGACAGAAAAGATTAGGAGCAATAGGTTAGCGTGGTATGGACATGTGATGAGGAGGGTTGAATGTCACATTACAAGAAGGATGCTGAGCATGTATGTGGACGGACCTAGAGTTAGGGGAAGACCAAAGAAGCGATGGATTGAATGCGTGAAGAATGATATGAGGATAAAAGAAGTGGATGCTGAGCTAACGAGTGACAGAGGAGAATGGAAGAAGAAGACATGTTGTGCCGACCCCACCTAGAGTGGGAAAATAACAAGAAGAAGAAGAAGAAAAAGAAAAGAATAAACTTTTACTGTTAACCTATAACGTCATTTCAAATTTAACACATTTGACAAAATTTATATGTTATAAAAGCTTGTCGCGAAATTTAAGTACACGTATTTACTTTGTTAATTTTAATATTTAGTAGGCAGCAAGTACATAACATACACCACATGTTATACATAACATTGTCATTTCTTGTAAAGAGTCTGTTGACGAATAAATTTATTTTATTTCTTTCTTACTTAAGGACAAGTACCTTTAAATTGAGTTGTAAGATTCCACCCGTACACACAAACATACATTGCGAATTAAATAAAAACTTGTAAAATATGTGAATCTCCGTGCTCCGTGCTTCAGAAAGCACGTTAAGTCGTTGGTCCCGGTCGCTATTGGGACCGTTTCTACCAGTTTCTACCCACCAACTTGACGACCTCCGTGGTCTAGTGGTCTGTACGCCGGTCTCAAGGCGTCTCCATCTCGAGAGGTTCTGGGTTCGATCCCCAGTGGGGCAAATGTTTGGGTGATTAATTTTCAGGCATTTGTTCTCCAGTTTTTGATGTTTATATATATTTCTATATATTCTGGTTATTTATATGTAATTATCTATTAAATATATTTATCCGTCATCTAGTGTCCGTAACACAAGCAGCATTAGTTGCTTAAAATGGGGCTAGTTGATAGGTGTGAATGTCTGAGGATATTATTATTATTATTAACTGCATTGGGCCAGCGTAGTGATATTACGGTCCATTCTCCTCGTGTGTTTCTCCATGAGGAAGGCCTGTGCCCAGCAATGGGACGTATAAAGGCTGAGGACTACAAAACAAAACTCAGATAATATTTAACTAACTTACTAACGTGTAATTGAACACCAAGCTCTGCAACGTGCCTCTAATGAAATAAAACCACATTTCTGAATATTATGCTGAAAACAGGTTCCGGTTTTCGAATGCATTCCTATATGTTAATTAGGGCGCCTCTAAACTGTGGTTCTTTACGCCTACCTACCTTACCTCGACTGTATGAACAATTCAATTATATTGTAAACAATATTATATCTGCCTACAGTTCTTCTACTAGTTGGACTAATATGACCATCAAGACAGGACACGGATTACAATAAAACAATTAATCGCCATGGCGTAGTGGTTGGCACGATTTGGCTTTGGCTACACACCTACCTTCGCCATGGTCAGACCGTGGATGGGTGACCAAAACTTTGTGATCTAAACCGTTGATTCTGATCGCTGTTGAAACCGTTTCTACCCACCACCCCGCAATGGGCCAGCGTGATGTTACGGCCCATACTCTTCATTTATAAGTCTAGTCCATAATTATATAAATAAAATTATTCTTATTCACTACAATCTCAAAATTGTAAACGGATCCCTTCAATATTCGAGTAATTTCTTCACAAAGCTCTCAATCCGATCTTATAAATATAAACGCAAGTAACTTCAATACCAGATGCATCAATCGACTTCCATCCAACAAAACTGCTATCCATCAATAGCCAACAAGATGGCGCCCATATTTCAGCGTCTCTCGCAACGAATGCATATTTTTCAATTTTCCGAGCCGTAGCCTTTGGAGGTATTTCCATTCGTCTCTCCGCGGACCTCTCCTGAAACAATTATAAAGGAAGTCTGGAAATGGCACTGAATGATGACTGTGAACAATGTGTCTCAAAAAGAGCTCGGTGGTGAAGTGGTTAGTACGCTTTGGCGTTTCATATTGAAAACAAAGCTCCGCCATGGTCAAGCTTTGGATGGGTGACTAAAAGTTTGTGGTCTCGAACTCCTCCGTGCGTCAGAAGCCGTTTCTGCTCACCAACTCGCAATTGGACAGCGTGACGTAACGGCCCATACTCCTCATTCATATCAAAAAAATATAAAAAAATAAAAAATAGTGGAAATAATAGAAATGTATAAAGTCGTAGGGTATCCAAATAACTCTCAGATATCAATTTCTAACTATAAAACGTAACAACTGGACGCAGTAAAGTTGTTATGTGACGCCATGTGTTGGGAGCACAAACAAATCGTACTACGATAAATGAGGGTGACCATGAGTTTTGGTCGTTTCGGATACTGGATAAGAAAATGAAAATTATTTTCTAGTGACCTAACACGACTAAATATAAAGTAAACAAAAACATTTTATCAGTCTTAATTATTTTAAGATTTTGTTCAAAATTATTTAAATAACCAACTTTAAAAAGTAATGAGATATGAATGTTGAATTCAGAGACAGCGCCTGGTGGCGTAGCGGCCTTCTGAACATGCCACTCCATGTTCAGAAGGCCTTCAAGTCATTATCTTTTACAATCGATTCTCCGTTTTAAATCTAGTTCATATATCGATTTTGTAATGTTTTGACATTTCAGCCATAATAAAATCGTCAAAATATTACTAAATCTAGTTTTAACTCTCGATTTAAATTTCCTGCAAGAGGCCCTTAATCTTATACATTATCCTTCTGACGCGTATTTGCTGGTCACCCCAGTCCTAATAAAACGGAATGTTTTCAGCTTTCCGATGTAAACAGTTTTTGTGGGAGTTTTACAATGAAAATTGATTTGGGAATTCGAACTCGACTAGAAAAAAAATACTTAAAATGTTAAAAAGACGGAAAATACCAACAATATCATTTTTATTTTTTTGTTTCTCTGTCTGTCAACCTTATATCCCTGCTCAACATCTTAGATACTTTTTAGTCCGGAAAATTAAAGGGTTCCCATGGGATAGTTAAAAACCATTAACCGCGGACGAAGTCGTGGGCAACAGCTAGTTTGTAATAAAATTACTAGACAGGACGATTTAGTAGGATACACACTGGCCCAATGCGGTAGTCTTCCGAAGCACGGAGGAGTTCGAGACCACAAAGTTTTGGTCACCCACCACGGCCTGACTACTTCGAAGATAGCTTTGTTTTCGATCGAAAGCCAGAGCGTACTAACCACTACGCCAACGAGCTTCTCAACACGATTTTTATCGTCTCTGTATTATTTATTTAACAATTTATTGTTTTTATTTTTATTTTTTAATAAAAAAGAAGACAGGTTATTGAGTACAAAAGGTAGGGCTTATTCCTAATAGAAATGTCTTCCAACCCACCTGCGAAGGAAAAATGCTGAGGAGTAAACTGAGTCGCGTGTACTTAACAATATATACATATGAAATAATAAATGAAATAATATATATAAATAAATAATATTATACCGATATATAAATAAGTAACAACACATAATACATCAATACAATTTTACGGATGTGACAAAAACGATGATCGGGGAACGTAAAATAAATATAAGACAAGTTAATTAAACAGAAAAAAAAATGAGTGAATTGAGATAGTATTATTGTTATAGTGCTATTAATGTCAGTAAAATAAAAACCATTTCTCCTGATTATGTTCTGTTCTGCATTCGGTTCTTCGGATCCCATCTCATAATATCGATGCATCAGTTTTTCGTTCAATATTATCATTTCGGCTTTCCAATTTTGGGTAAATAAACTCTCATATGAATAGTAGACTGTATTCAAACGATGTAACGATTGGCTCGCTAGCGTCGAGTTTCCGTACATGATTATTTATATAACTGTATTTAGCTGCTTTTATTTTACTTACGTACAGGGTTAGTCAGAGACTAGGCAAAAACACCGCAAAAGCAGTTGACTGCCACAGTTTGAGCCTCACCAAGCAGTAACTGCACTCAGCGAGACAGGTGGTGAACCCGTCGCCGCTATAAGCTTTTGGATGTTTTGCAGTTCTAAGTCCATTAGTCGCCTTTTACGACACCCAATGTAAGAGATGGGTTGGTAGTATTCTTTTAATGAGCCGCTTCCACATTTTAAAGAGTAAAAATATGGTGTTAGGTATCGGAGATAAATAATGAGCCGAGCTTCCGTCTAACAGTGGTAATAATTAGTTGTAAAAAAGACAACGTCAAAAAGGGCATGTAAAAATATAAGTAAAAAATTTAAGAAAACATAAATATATCAAAAAATATCCATACAATGTGTCTATGGCCAGATAGCCAACATATGGATGGACTGCAATTAGATAACGATAAAAAGTTAAATACAGTAAATACTGAAACACTGACCTCAGAAAGTACATGGTTGGTGTTAGACCGTACAAGCATATTTCACAGGGACCCTTTTTAACCGCCTCTCTGGTCTAGTATTTAAATAAATAAATAAATATCCCATCCCATTTTAAGCAACTAAATGCTGCTTGTGTTACGGATACTAGATGACGGACAAATATATTTAATAGATAAATACATATAATTATTGAGAATATACATAATATAATACATATATAATGAACATCCAAGACTGGAGAACAAATGTCTGAAAATTCATCACCCAAACACTTGCCTCCACTGGGGATCGAACCCTGGACCTCTCGAGATGGCGACGCCTTGAGACCGGCGTACAGACCACTCGGCCACGGAGATAGTCAACACCACCGGGTGTTGATGAGGAGGTCCAAGTTCGATTCCCCATTGGGGCAGAAGTTTTTCTGCTCGGTTTGGTTGGTGGTAGGGCTTGTAAGCCCGCCTAGCTAGCTACCACCGCTTACCTAAATTTGTCGCCATAATAACAAAGTTTTAAGCATTGTTGTGTTCCGGAAATCAGAGGTAAGATAGCCAGTTCCTCAGTTGTTGAGGATGACAGGTGAAGCTCGCTTCTACCTTCGGCCTTATCGTCACTTACCATCAAGTGAGATGAAGGTGAAGAGCTTACCTGTCGTATGTAAAAAAAAAAAGTCACGGCCTGGTCACGACTGCGAGCGGCGAGCGGCAGCGGCAGGCGTTTTCCCTTTACATTTCTCGCTTAATACATGCGTCACGTGCGCCCGCGCGTCGCAGGCGAGCGACGAAGAAAAAAAAGGCCTGCCGCGCCGCTCGCCGCTCGGTAGTCGTAGCCGGGCCGTTAAACAAGGCTAATGATCATATTCTGCTTTTAGGGCTGTAGGCGCGATGACAAGATGATATGTGTTTATGTATGTAAAATACTATAGCGTTATAGGTTACAGGGAAGCGCGGCGTGGTAGCCCTCGCAAGGTGGACCGACGATCTGGTGAAGGTCGCGGAAAGCCACTAGATGTGAGCATCGCAGAGCCGATTGTTGTGGAAATCTTTGGACTTAACACGGCTGCTGATCATCATCAGCAGCCGTGTTAAGTCCAAAGATTTCGAAGCTTATATCGTACTGACCACATATAATAGGAATAGTTTCTATACACTTACACCATAGGTCTTAAATAGGTTCCACAAGATTTAAGATCAGCGTCTCGAAACGGCCGAGAAAATAACAGCACAATAAGCACCTAACTAAAATTGACGTTTTAGTTCGCTTTCGATTGCGCCAACATGCAGGCGTGCGACAAAATGGTAATAAATATTGAAAACATATGAATTAGACGGAATATTGTAATTTCGCTGAGTAACTAAACTAACACTTGATAATAAATATAAGTTGATCGCAAATATTAGGTCCTTACCTATGAAATTGGTGTTTTGTATGGAGATTATGGGGAATTCTGCATTTTTCATACTAACATTAGATCAGTTTTCTTCACAACGACAAATCCAGAGATATTTGGCATGTATCATTAGACAAGCTTTAGTTATATGTGTAATATCACACTTCATAAAAATTATTTATCGTTTTTAAGTAAATGCAAATAAAATTATGTATTCGGCACTTAAAAAGAGTTGTCTGCGTGTCCAATTTTAACACAATTAAACTTACAACAATATATCAAAACAAATCAAAAGAGCTCAAAAATATAGTCTATTTTTAGAGGAGGTAATTATTTTTTAGGAATACTCTGAATCTTAATAGTTACAGACAAAATACTAAGACAGAATAAAAACACCAATTTCATAGGTAGGGACCCAATATTTAACAATATTTGAATTAAATTACATTGGCCAACGCCACTCCATAAAGTTGGACGAGTCGTTAGATTCAATAAACCCTTGTAATTACCTCACAATTTATTCTACAGTGTCGTAATTTGTTAGTATTGGTAGATCCGGGAAAATGGCAGTTATTTCGAACATTTAGGCATTATAATAAAACGGCACCTTTCGGGAATAGATGTGATATTTCTAATTTTGCTTTGCTGTTTATGGAGAGGCATTATTTAAAAAAAGCGAAGTCGCTTTGTAGGGTTCCGTAGTAAACTAGGAACCCTTATAGTTTCGCCATATCTGTCTGTCTGTCCGTCCGCGGATAATGTCAGTGACCGTTAGCACTAGAAAGCTGAAATTTTGAATATCTATGTATATAAATAACGCCGACAAAGTGCACAAATCAAAAGTGGAATAAAATATTAAATTAGGGGGGGTGCCCATACACGTAATGTAGAGACTGTTTTTTTCCTCTGGACCCTAACGTGTGATATATCGTTGGATAGGTTCTCTAACATCACTTTACGATAAAAAATTTGTTTTCTGAAAGAATCGCTCCGAAAGTTTAAAAATATGTGTGTGTCCTCCCCCCCCCCCTTTAACTTTTGAATGAAAGTTTTATAAGTACTTTCTAGGAATATTAGTTTGAACTTGATGGGTTGAACAGTTTGTGATAAATTTTACAAAATTATTTTTCAACAAAACTTGTGACTTAACCATATATGCAAGCATTTTTTTATCTCATTTACATATTTTATGATATAGAACATATCGTCTTTTTTATGCTAGTTTGTGGTCAAAACAACTGAAATCCCTCTAGATAAAGACTGTAATGTTATGGCGTAGTCCAAACAAGTTATTTATTCAACTATATTTTTTATCAATCCAAAATCTATCGTTGTTTATTTATGTTCTTCATTTCAATACCCTGTATTTGATCTTTCCCCCAATTTCTTTGAGACCCCAGGCATTATTTTACAATTTTCCGAGCCATTGGAACCCGGCCACCCTTCCATTGAAGGCCTGTCCAGCTATTCGACCTCACTAAATGAATTTAGAAATTTTCATTACCTACTGTTCGTGGGCAAAGGATGGGTTTGATCGATTTGTTAATAGGGGCCGAGAATAGTCGAGATACTCCCGTTCTCATAACCTTTGCATCAAGGAAAATTGCTAAAATATGTATTTGTCGTGCGATTCAGCTCGGTGGCGTAGTGGCTAGTACGCTTCGGCTTTCGATCGAAAACAAGGCTACCTTCGCCATAGTCAGGCCGTGGATGGGTGATCAAAACTTTGTGATCTCGAACTCCTCCGTTCTTTGGAAGGCACGTTAAACCGTTGGTCCCGGTCGGTACTTTGTACCTACCAGCCCGCATTGGGCCTGCGGCCAACTGGCTGGCGGCGGCTGGTTACGGCCCATAATCCTCATGTGGTTCTCCATGAGGAAGACCTGTGACCAGCAGTGGGACGTATATAGGCTGCGACCGACGAGTATGATTCACATCAACAAAAATAAAGAAATACTGAAACTTTTGACCAGGTTCGATTGCCAGTTAGACTTTGAAAGTTAAAATAAAGTTTTTAATACCATTATCAATTTGTTTAAATTTAAGCCAAGGTTTCTAAGAACGCCGAGGTTCCGTTGCTTTGTCGTATACTTTCTGATTTCTGCGCACTGGCCCATTTCGATTGTTTTTTAAGCACAAAAACAAACAAAAAAATTTAAGCATTAAGCTCGTATGTAATCTCGAAATATATCCAAGTCTTCAAATGTCAGAAAGTTGGAGACTTCAATGTGATGTTGGAAGCTGAGCTGCCAGGATTATATTAGGCATATGACTTGAACAAGATCCGAGGACGGATTACCTGCTTATGTTTATTATTTTGAAGCTGAAAAGTTAAGGTTCTTATCCCGGACACGGATGTACTCTTGAAATAATTGGAGTGTAACCTTTCTAATCCCCAATGTTAAAAGCTTGATATTTATGTGTATTTGAGTGAGTTTTGTGTGTGTGTGTGTGTGTGTGTGTTTTTCGAGACCGATATGGTTTAAAAATGGATAAGTGTATGCTCTCTTCTTGAAAGACTTCAGGAAGAGAGCTTACTCTTTCTTTGAAGGTCAACAAATTGCAGTTCCTCCGGTGCAGCTGACGTCTATGGGCAAATGTGATCCATTTAAATAAACAAAACAATACGTTTTTCTTTTATTCTTACCTATGAAATTGGTGTTTTTATTCTGTCTTAGCAATTTGTCCGTAACTATTAAGTTTCAGAACATTCTTATAAAATAATTGCTTCTCCTAAAAATAGACCATATTATTGAGCTCGTATTATTTAATTTGATAATTTTTTGTAAGTTTAATTGTGTTAAAATTAGACACATAGACAATTATATTTAACTGCCTCCCGAATACATCATTTGATTTGCATTAACATAAGAACGATGAATAATTTTTATCAAGCGTGTTCACACACATATTGCTAAAGCTTGTCTTATGATACATGCCAAATATTATTATCTCTGGATTTGTCGTTGCTAAGAAGACTGATAAAATGTTAGTATGTAAAATGCAGACATCCCCAAAATCTCCATACAAAACACCAATTTCATAGGTAACGACCTAAAGGATTTGTAACTGAAATTAAAATATTACGATTTTATATTCATTCACTGTCGTCCACTCGTCAGAGTGTAAGAGAATATTCACAATAAATAAGTCTCTTAAATCACGTCACTCGGTTCGACCTGTCATCCAGCCCACTCCTGCCTACGAATATCGACATGTATTCACAGCACCCGTCCCGATTTCAATCCCGTTTCCATTGGTGTTCACGAGACGAAGTCGTACGACACGCAGCGTAGACGTTCTCGAACGTACGTAGCTTAAGGGTCCGGCGAACAGTAAATTTTTCATACAAACGTAATACCAAAATCATTTTCAATTTGAGAATATCTGGACATATCATCGCTGTTATTCGGATTAAGAAAGTATTTTTCTATGTTTCTGTTAAAAGTACATAATGATTAATTGGTTTTTAATATGAAACAAATAAGCGGAAAATATGTCCGAAAACGTCGAAAAATTTACGAAATATATCGCATATTTATAAGTAAATATTTTGAACAATTTTTTTTAACAGAAACATAGAAAAATACTTTATTAATCCGAATAACAGCGATGATATGTCCAGATATTCTTAAATTGAAAATGATTTTGGTATTACGTTTGTATGATAAAATTGACTGTTCGCCGGACCCTTAAGTAAGGTCAGTGCCTCGTCGTCTTCAGCCTATATACGTCCCACTGCTGGGCATAGGCCTTCCTCATGGAGAAACACGGTCCAATGCGGGTAAAAACGGTTACTATTGTGACCGGGACCAACGGTTTGACGTGCCTTCCGAAACACGGAGGAGTTAAAGGTCACAAAGTTATGGTCACCCATCCACGGCCTGACCATGGTAAAGGTAGCTTTGTTTTCGATCGAAAGCCAAAGCGTACTATATTGAGCTATGGACTTAAAACTGCACAACATACAATAGCATAAAGCGGCGACGGGCTCACCACCTGTCTCGCTGAGCTCATGTGCAGTCACTGCTTGGTGAAGCGCGGACTATGGCAGTGGACTGCTTTTGCGGTGCTTTTGCCTAGTCTCTGACTAACCCTTAGAGCATAATAGCCGTAATTATATTTATGTGTATGTATATATTGAGCTAGTAGGAACTGTTTGGAGGAAAGACGGTTACGATTGTCCTATAGCTTAGTAGATATTAAAAACACAGTTGATGATTATAAAACTCGCAGTGAAATTAATTTACGTATGTCTTCTTGATTACATGCTCAGCGAAAAGGGAAGATCTTCCGCCGAACCAGGTGTACGCTCGGGGACCACGGTCAAACTGTTATTCGTCTGAACTTGTATATAATAAGTCTTTACCTATGAAATTGCCGTTTTTTTCTCTCTTAGTATTTTGTCTGTAACTATTAAGTTTCAGAGTATTCTTTAAAAATAAAGACCTCCTCTAAAAAAAGACCAAATTTGTGAGCTCTTCATTTGATTTTTTGATTTGCATTCACTTAAACACACATATAAAGGCTTGTCTAATGATACATGCCAATCTTAGATTTTGTCGTTGTAAAGAAAACTGAAAAAATGTTAGTACGAAAAATGCAGACTTCTCCAAAATCTCCATACGAAACGGCAATTGCATAGGTAAAGACCTATTATATTAATCTATCTTGAGAACTCTGCCAATGTGATTCAGGCTTGCTAATCTTCTATATTCCTCAATGCTGTAGCCAGTAGGTCTAGTATCAATTTGACTCGAATGTTATTATTCACTATCGTACTTTTCGCTGATCAACCATTTCTCGGTTACTTGATATCGTAGCTCGCTTCTTCAGACAAACACTTTTCAAAACAATTCCTTCTAACAAATAATTCTTCGGTCCATCCCCAAAAATATAAAAAATATTAGGTCCTTACCAATGAAATTGGTGTTTTGTATGGAGATTTTTGGAAATTCTGCATTTTCCATACTAACATTTTTTCAGTTTTCTTTACAAAGACATATCCAAAGATAATAATATTTGGCATCTAGCATTAGACAAGCTTTAGTAATATGTGTAATATCACACTTCATAAAAATTATTTATCGTTTTTAAGTGAATGCAAATAAAATGATGTATTCGGGAGGCACTTAAAAAGAGTTGTCTCCGTGTCCAATTTTAACACAATTAAACTTACAATAAATTATCAAAACAAATCAAAACAGCTCAAAAATATAGTCTATTTTTAGACAAGGTAATTATTTTTTAGAAATACTCTGAATCTTAATAGTTACAGACAAAATACTAAGAGAGAAAAAAAACACCAATTGCATAGGTAAGGACCCAATACTACAATGCTCAGCTTATCAGGCCGCCTTCCACCTGACACCGACCTTGGCGACCAGCCAATTCCAACACACACCTTGTTTACTTGCCTTCCTAACTCTTTTGACGCTTAATATTGATTATTAACGTTATGTTTCAGGCTCGTAACCTGAAGTGATCTAAGTTATTTTATTTATTGATCGTTTCAAGGCATCACCATCTCTAGAGATTATGGCATTAATTCCCAGTGTAGGTAAATGTTTTTGTGATGAATGCAGCATTTGTTCTTTAACTCATCATATTCATGATCAGCCAAAGACGTCCACTGCCGGTTACAAGACAAAAGCCTGCCGAAAAGACCAAAATACCTCAACCATCGATTCTACATGTAATTTGTCCTATTGCCACTTAAGTACCTCGTCGTCTTCAGGGACTCGTCGTCCTCTAACTCTCTCTATGGTGGTATCTTTCATACGCCGTTGAATCTCTTCGATCCTGATTCGATTACTTAGAGAAACTCCGATAATATCACATTCTTATAATTATATTAATATATAGGTCCAATAGCGTAAAGCGGCGACGGGCCCACCACCTTTCACACTGAGTGCAGTCACTGCTTGGTGAAGCGCGGACTTTGGCAGTGGGCTGCTTTTGCAGTGCCTTCGCCTAGTCTCTGACAAACCCTTAGGGGATAATATTTGTGATTATATGTATAATAAACAAATGTAGAGCCACAATAGTGTTAAAAAAGCGAAAATTACTTTGTTTACGACAAGCTAAACCATTTAAATAAATCTAACGAGCTCCACCAATAGTTTTATAGATTTTTATCACAAAAAAAAACTAATGGTTCAACTTCTAATAATGTTTAGTTTGCCGGACATCCGATAGTACTCTTAGTAAGAGATAAGACTGTCACTAACCCCTATCTTGACTATTATGAGTATATGTATGGATGTAACTATTTAAGTATACCCTAAGCAGTATCCTTACACAAGCGGCTGCTCCTTAACGTTAGCTACTTGATAGATGTAAATGTCGGAAGTTATTTATACATGGCCTGGAAAAGTATTCTAAATGTTGATAAATTTTTCATGAAGGAACAAAGAAATTGTCCTGAGACAAGAATAGAACTCGCCTCCCACGCGTTCCGTGTTAACATGATTACTTTTACGCCACCCACCATAATGGGGATTAGTTCTTGTCTCTAGTTGTCTCCAAGGACCTCTAGTTGTGAACATACTCAATGAATTGAAAAATATATAAATATTGAAAAATATAATATACAGATATATTTGGACTTTATGGCATCGCTAGAGGAACTTCGTGTGCGGAGCGTCTCTGTCCGGAGTCGTCAGCCGTGCGCCAAGAATCTGCGTCCGACTGCAATATAGCCAGCTTACGGAGACCACAATGTGCGTTACCACAATAGTAATCTATTATTATAATTGATTTATATTATTATTATTAAATAAGACTCCCATAATAAGTAGAGAATTGCTAGAATTAATAAGAACACCAACAACACTGTTATACCCCAGGGGATTATGTACCAAATTTAAAACACCGTGTCTAAGGTGAATAGAAATTTTAAAAAACATCAGATTGACGATTTTAAGGATGAGTGGTGCCATCTTGTGATACAAAAAGGAACTAATTTAAACAATGACGCAACTTTGGTTGTGTCTCTATATACATTTTTTAACATGAGTTTAGTTATATGTGTTATTTACTTTATTTACAGTTATTTTAGATACTTATTTATTGAGTTGATTTAATTTTAAGTTGATACAAACGAAAAAATATACACCATACCAACAGGTTGTACAACACAACAAATGTAGGCAGGTATACCACTTCTGCAAACATTGAAGAAACCCCGCGATTATCCAAAATGAACCCAATTACTTCGCAATAACGATCAAACGCCTGACCATTTTCAGTAAAACATTCGTTGTTACTAAGAACGCTCTTTACCGTTACTGGGTGCTTAGCGATAATGATACTATTACACCAATCTTCACCAGCTGGAAGATAATAGCTTCTATACATGTAGAATGAAAGGAAATATGTTTGGATAACCTTGCGAAATAATGCATATTGAAAATTATATTAGGAGAGCTAAATTTCAACTAACAAAAAACTTTGACAAAATCAACGGAAAATATGGTATTTATCCTCAATCATGATAGTAATATAAACATATACAGCTGGGTGTTTAACACCTCTGCCTACCCCTTTGGGGTTATAAGCGTGATAATTATTATAGGTATAAGGTTAAAACACGCAGATTTCCGCAACTCGATGACTGAGCGCCTATATTGCGTGTCCATTCATATAATCACAACTGCTATCCCCTAAGGATTAGTCACAGACTAGGCAAAAGCACCGCAAAAGCAGTCCACTACCATAGTACGCGCTTCACCAAGCAGTGACTGCACTCAGCGTGACAGGTGGTGAGCCTGTCGCAGCCATAAGCTATTCGATGGTTGTGCAGTTCTAAGTCCACTCGGTCGCCTTTTACGACACCCAAGGGAAGATGGGTTGGTAGTCTTTCTTTTCATAAGCCGCTACCACACGACTGTGAGTGGGAATATTATTCCTATTCTCGCAAGCCTAGTTCATCCATGAATCGCAGCAGGTTTTTTATTCTGCTGAAGATTCCCGGTGTGAAACCGGCTGTCCGAGTTCTACCCGGTAGTTTGCTACACCTGGACAGTCCATGATCACGTATGCTGCCGTTTCCTTAGCCTCCATGCACGTCTGTCAAACTTAAATTAAACAACTGTTAAACGGTCCGTGGCCTGTTAAGGCCGCGGGTACCTGAGTGAGTTGTTTCCTGTTGTTTGATGTTCGGCAAGGGGCCTCTTGCCTGATTGCAGTCTTCTGTTGTGTTCCAGGCTTCATTGTAGATTCGTAATGTGCGTTGCGTTTCGTAACGTGATTTTATATGTAGATATGATTGAATGATAGTAAAAAGGCCAAACAGAACACATAATGCTCCGGTATTCTTTAAAGCGTGGGCAAGTATCCGAAATGATTAACCAATTTTCACCTAATAATAATATTGATACGAGCTAGGGTTCTTCTCAGTAAATTAAATACGGTTTTACCAAGAATAACACTTTTTAATTAATTAACATAATCAACAATCACTGGTTAATCGTACTGGTAAATCACTTCTCTCTCAGTTCGCTATTTTCGCTCCGATGTTATCCCACTGTATCGTAATTAATTACTGTCTCTATCGGCCGACACGCTCCGCTTATTTATTTTTTTAATATATAGGTAAATAGACAGGTAAGCTCTTGGCCTTCATCTTACCTGATGATATGTGACGATAAGGCCGAAGGTGGAAGCGAGCTTCACCTGTAATCCTCAACAATTGAGGAACTGGCTATCTTATCTCTGATTGCCGGAACACAGCAATGGTTATAATGTTGTTATTATGGCGACAAATTTAGGTAAGACGGTGGTAGCCAGGCGGGCTTAGAAGCCCCATCACCAACCAAACTGAGCAGAAATACCCCTGCCCCTGATGGGAATCGAACCCCGGACCTCCCGATCTACACACGGTAATGTCAACCACTAGACCAGAGAGGCGGTTGAGAGGCTATATACCCATATTCATACCGAACGCACTAGAAACAGGTCAAAACCAAAATCGCGATCACACGTCACATGGAGAAATCTATACGATTCTATAAAGATTCATTATCTTTATTTCCGCTACTCGACACAAGAAGGCTTTTTTTTATTCCGAAAGATATTGGCGAATACTTTTTAATATTTCTTTAGAATTCTTATTGTTGCCACGTTTTACTTTTTTATATTTTTCGTATTGCTGTGTTTATTGGATGGTGTGTCATATTTCCTTATATGTGAAACATTAGCTGACGACACATATTTTTTTATTTATACGGACAGAATTTCAGAACATCTCCTCTCTTCTTCTTTTTCCTGCCCTGTTGCCAATACTATTTGGGGTCGGCGCAACATGTCTTCCTCTTCCACTCTCCTCTATTACAGCAATTTCAGCACATATTTTAACGAATATTTTATAATCGACTTTTCTTCCCTGAGAAATGCTAACCATATCCCTGGAAATCAATTTTCCTTAAACATTCTTTTTCGATGCCCAATTTAACTTTGTAGCTGTCCATTTAATACAATATTTTATTTAATAACAATTCATTTTCTCAGTTCTGATCGTGATAGAGCTTCAGACCGAATAGTTTGGTAAACAACTAAAGGTCATTTTGAACCTTCGTCCTTTATGCTAGAGTTATCTTTGCCTCCATCAGATTTCAGACATCCCAAATTAGACCCTTTACGTGTTCGGTGTACGTTATCTGTTTCTTCGATTAAATCTATAGAAAACGCTTTTAGGACTAATACAGGACTGTTGTAACTTTACCATCGTTTCTTGTAACAAGATACTGACCACAAATATTGGTCAACTAAAAAGTATTTAGGGATTTGTTTGAAGGCCACCGATAAAATTGATAGATGGGTTGCGTAAATGATGATAAGATGAGGAAAAGAGCAAGTGGTAATATGGCAAGTGATAGGAGAGAGTGAAAGAGGAATCATGTTACACCGACCCAAAATAGAATTGAGAACCGGGCAAGAGAAAAAAATTTGAAAGAATAAAGAAGGAAATTTTGTAGCGGAGCTAGTTGTTATTACAAAGAGCCATAAAATAGTCCGAACATTCATCTACAACAATCCGAATTCTATCATCAGCGTATATGAACGGGTGTACATCCTACTGATGAGCACTAACTTTCCAACCTTTGAGAAAAGTAGGCAATAACAAAACCACGCAAAATAAAGCGGTAGCAGCGACTAAAGGTGCCTTCCGATGCACAGTGGAGCCTGATTACAAAATTCTATTCACCCATTCTGTATCCTCGACGAAGATAGGTTTATTTCCATTGTTCGATAGCAGGAGACACTCCTTATACTCGTATTCCTCAATCCAAATGTTAAAAAATGGCAAATCTAAAAACCGTTCTAATCCCTTTAAATTAAAATGATGGTTCATTGCTAAAATGGAACGTAAAAGTTACAACACAATATCCCAACTCAAAAAATCCAACGTCACTCCGAATTGAATATATAAATACTATTACAAAAGAGATTTTAATTAGAGAAGCCTGTGACGCAGTAAATGCCAGTAGCCGTCACGTACAGCCTTTGTTACAGAACTTCGATAATTAAATCTGGTCTCTATTCACCGGCAATTAGTTCTCCATTCCATTGGCGAGACACTTAATAATGATCCTTAAAGAAAACAACTTTGGATTCTGGACAAATTTGGGTGTTTGTCACACGTTTTGTTTAAAGAATCAACTTCTGGAAATGCGGAGTTATGAACAAAAGTACTCATTTAAGTAGTCATTTGATTCGATTGTTTTGAATTTTGTCCGTTTTTCCTTTACAACTTTACATTGTTTAAAAATGTTTTAAATTCTGCGAAAAATATTTAAAACCTCCGCTATTTCTTTGTTTGAAATTTTTAAGCTTAACTTAAGTCAAGGGGTACAAAACGAGACACAATAGAAACATCTGTTGCTTGCGAGCACCGGTGTTCGCGGTGCCCGCCAAGGAGTTAATAATTCTTGAGCAGTCTTTATTTATCTCATGCATTTTGGATTAGAATTCAAATGCTGTTGTTAATTCAACCTTTGGCTTTTACACTTAAAAGTCTTCTAAGGGGCTTAAACTCACCATTTTGCTTAAAATGTCTTAATAATCATTAAAAATGTATATACCCATTAAAAATATATATGAATAATAAAAACAAATGTTTCACTTCAATATATTTTTCTCGTCTCTAATATTAATCAAATTTCTGTGATTACTTACTTTCGATTGCGTAATTGTCATCGCGCTCGAGGTTAGTAAGTTTTGGTCACTATGTAATAGGGAACCTTTTGACCTATAATCCCATCCTATTCTATTCTATAATAATATACAAATTATTCAATATAAGCTGTACTCAACTTTTATTTTTTAGTGACCTTTTGTACAGCGGAGATTAAACTGGCGTTCTCTTGGATGAAAAATTTCGTATGCGTATTGATACTTCACACTATGGCGGCACTTCGTGTATCGTGTTCGCGTATTTGCTATATTGTGGACAGTCTATTTGAGTATTTGCATGAATCGTGCAAACAACGCAACTAATGAACATGCTTTTCCGTCCGCTTGTTTGTTTTTGATCGCACATCAAAGGATTGTTTGTGTTTGTCCATGTGTGGATGGGTTTTTTTTTTTTTATAAAAATAAACATCTGTAATGACCATATTGTGAGAGACTGGTGCCCCGTACTAGGAAACCCTGTGTTACAGGCGACCAGGCTCTCACCATATCATAATTTTACAAAATCTACTATTAAGTAGGTAGTTTAATCTAAAAACAGAGTAAGGTTAATTATTTACAAATACTTATTTTAATCAGTATGCTTAAAGATGATTAATTATATGTTTCCATCCAACATGTGTATCATTGCCTAGATGCATATTTATTTTAGTGCGTGTGTTTGTGTATAAGTACGAGTATATGTGTGCAACAGTGATCGAAAAATGTTTATTTAAACGTAAGTTTATTTGTAATGATTTTATTATTTGGGCAAAGTCGAATCACACAACGATAACGTTACACGAATACGCAAAGAATTGCCGCCATTTTGATTGTTATATTAAATATAAGACAAAACGTCAATCATCATTATTATCTCTCTCTTAGATGAGCAGAATCACAGGCAATAATCCTTTCGTAACAATAATATCATCTAGTTAGAGAGTCAATCGCAAAACCGAGTGACGTAAATAACAAGACGACTTCGCCAATAATTTCCTGTGTCGTCATTATTATCTCCGATCGGTAAAGACTTCTTGGGGAAAGCGAAAATGCTGATCTCAATTCAAGATAATATTGATTTAATGCCTTCCTTAGGGAATTTGATAATATCCACACTTTAGATCCAGTTTCTAGCAAAATTTTTATGGTAATTGCAAATAAAGACTTCGCGAGGCTCTGAATGTTTTATCTAAATTATGTATTTAGTGGAAACGATGAAAGTGCCTTTAGTAAAATTAAGTTTAAAGCCCCACAAAAGCAAGAATTATTCTATTAAAATTTAAAACGTGAAATTATTTGTATTGATGAATTTTATTGAATGAATTTGTATTGTATGAATTTTGATTGAAAAGCTTTTGAGAAATAAATTGCTATAATCAGAATACTTTCATCTAAAGTTGATTGTACAATATTCTCTAAATGATAATACTTAGGTAAAAGACACTTTAGTGTTCAACACTGTCTTGACCTTTGACGTCAAGCATCTCTTAACGTCCGTCTAAAATATAATATTACGGTTAGGTACTTCATCAACAATTTAATTGTTATCTCTTGCTCTATTTGGAATATAAAGTAAATGTACAATAAAGATTCCATCATCGGCATTATTATTATTATTTATTTATTTATCCAAAATATACATCACAATATTTATAATTAAAATCTCTCCAACTTGTGCAACAGGTTGTTGGCTAGAAAGCGCTCATTAATTCATTCCGTTTATCCTGGATATCTTGGATTTACGGTCTAAAATCGCTAGCTAGCTTGGACCAAGTATGCTCAGGACCATAGACCAAACACTATGACGCTGGCCTAATGTAGACCAAACAACTGTTTCATCATAGCTATGATAATGGTTTTTAGTTAGCCAAATCAGAGACTCGATAATCATTCTCCAATTCTACTCTTCCTTTTTTATTATTGTCTTCGACAAAACATTACCGGTTTAACGTAAGATGGAGTGGCTTGCTCCATAGTTGGGATAGTAGAACTCTCTCCAAGAGTAATAACTTTCCTTTAAAAAAAGTTTAATTAGTAGCTTGACATCCAAGATTGTCGACAGTTGCACGAAACAGCCCGATCTGGTTTCTTGTACAGCTTTTAGCTTTTGAAATGTGTTCTGTTCCACTAATTACTGAAACCATTTGCGTATACATTGAAATGGTATTTCCTTTATAGTGTTTTTCTACTTTTTTTAATACTGGAAGTTACCGAACTCCTAGTAATTCAACTCCTCAACAGATAAAACTATTTATTTAATTTGAAATCGCAAAAGGTTTTTCTAGTGTTGCTAAATGGGTTTCAAAAGTGTCCTAATGGGAAAAGCACGCTTAAGCCGTAACGACCGTGTTTTTTTACATAGAAGTCCCTTGAGGACCATTTTTAAGCTCCAAATGAAATTCTTTTGAATCCAGTGGGACTAAGTACGAAAATTTTATTATTTCGTAACAGCTGATGCCTGATTCCGTCTGAATTTAATTAATTACATCTTTGCGACACTTAACATTGACTACCTCGTGACATTTAACCAGGAATTATTCACCAGAAATGGACGTGAAATATTTGGCAATTTTAATTAAGAATTACACTTCATTTAGCAAATTTGCTGAAGCAAATTCAGCTTTATTTACGAAGTGAATCAAGATGATTGGTTTGGGAGTGAACAAGGCGCATTAATTGAAAGAGTAAGCAAAAAGGTTTCAATGATGGAGATGGTTTTAAATTTATTAATCAACAAGGAAATATGTTCAGAATACAATTAGAATACCATATTTACTACAGCAACAGTTAAAATATCTAATAGAGATAATCATAGATTTAGATTTATTTATTTAAGTAATTTTAAAATGCAACTGAAAAAACAAGATCGCCAAATGTACAATAAATAATGATTCTTAAATATTAAGAAAAAAAATAAACACTGTGTATTATGATACAAAACAATTTATAATAATTTAAAAATGTAATAGAATTCATTGAATTGTCACAATACAATTAAAATAAAATATTAAAAGGGTCCCGATAATAATAAAAATGATTACTTAGTGTAAAGTAAAAAAAATCAAATAAACAATTACTTATAAATGTCAAAAAGTTAAAATTAATAATAATATAATTATTTCAATTCATGAACTATTTGGTCGAATACAATTCCATAACTAACAAAAGATTTTTAGTTGGCGAGCAAATGTTTCGTTTCGTCATTGGTTTGATTTTATAACTCCGACGGCCATCGCTCATAGTATGTCGGACCAATCACGCGTGGGTTTCTAGTAGCTAGTGCTGTCCGCCGCGCGACTGACCTGACTGACTCAGCAACTGACCAGCTTTGCGGAAATTATATTTAGAGCTCTGATGACATCTAAATAAGGCAATATTTTGTCTGATATTCATTATAATATTATATATCTATAAATAGTACAATGTCATTATTCTATGTTTCTTGAACAACGTCTTACAAGGTTGTCGATCGTTGTCCCCTCGGTCAGATTCAGTAGAATAACCAACTGAATCAACCCGTAGTACATCAAGGAATGAAAATACGCATAATAAGTCTGTCGCAGGATATTGTAATTGTCAAGCGGTGTTTGTTTACGTATAGCATAAGCAGCACTACTTAGCCTATCGCAGAGTGTATCTATGTGTCACTTCCAGTTGAGGCAAGAATCAAGATGAAGGCGTAAGAAGTTACATCCTTCCTTCACTGGTATTGTAGTAAAAAACGACATTGGACGTGGGATAGCATTGCCAGTGAATAGTGTTGGCAACCCAACAAAAATTATTTTTTTTTATACTGTGGCAACATTTTCAAGCCCCCTTCCGTTCACGAAAATATACAAGTGTGCATCTACGTCCTGCCTTTTAATTTAAATTAACTAATTACCAGCGTCCTACACAGTTTAGACACATTTCAAAACAAATAGTACGACATTTTATTTGTTGTCATTAAGAACCAGTCCATTTGCACTAAACCAATCTCCTACTTTTGCACTAAAACAAATTATTTTATTATTTAACTACGTGTATGACCGTGCACATTTCACAACAATCGTGTCGTCGGCAAAAATAATGGTGAAACCACCTCTCCTTAGTGAAATATTTATAACTACATTAAGAAAGCAATGAATTATATAAATTATAACTTTATCCATATAATTTCCCATTATTACCACCGAATATGGTCAACAAAAAACAACCTTCCTAAACAAACCACCCAGTAGGAACTTCATCGTTTCCAATTATGAAGTTGGAAACTCCGACATTGGGCTTTCAGAACCAGTGTAATTTGACCCCGAGAATTTTAGCAATGCTTCATCTTACATTACAATGCTCAAAGCTGCAAGGATCCGGAAGACCTGGTTAATCTGGCCAGTTAGATAACGGAGGTGTGGTTGCCTAGTTCTGTTAATTATGAGAGTCTGCCATAAAACCAGTTTAAAGAAACTTGCACCTTATATCTGCTTGTTTAGGTTAATTTTGGTATTGAGACAGATTTATTAGTTGTTACAACTAATTCTAACTTAGATGATATCTGGTGAGATATAAGGGGTAAACAGAATATATTCTAACACAAAATTGTTGTTGTAATAGCGTATTAGTAGGCGATATTAGGCGAATAGGTGAAAGAAGAGCTCTTCGAGGTGCTCGGTCGCGTAGTAGTTAGTACGCTTTGGCTTTCGATATCTAAAGCTACTTTCGTCGTAGTCAGTCCTTGGATGAGTGACCATCGAAACTTTGTGAGCTTGAGTTCCTCCATCCGCTATTGCAACCGTTTTTACCCATCAGTCCCCAGTTAGCTTGCAAACGTTGTAGTATTTCGGTCCGTACTCCTCATTTGTTTCTATGAAGTAAAGTCTCCTAACATGCGGGACGTTGGAAATATTTTTCAAATATTGTAAAAAACTAGCTATAAGAGTTATAAATAGAAATAAATAGATTAAGATAATAGTTTGTTGCAATATATTTTGTAAATATAGATAGCAACAAAACGAAAAAGAATATTGAAAATGTAAGAAAATTATAGATAAGAAAACAATATTTTAAAATAAATAATAAGGCAAGAAATGTAAAGTAATAAGTAAATAAATAAAGACAAACCCCACCCCAACCCTGACTCCCATCAAACCCTACCCTGTGTTGAGAAAGTAGATTAAATAAATAAGTATAAAAATAGGAAAATTAAGAATGATAGCGCAGAATGAGAGAAAGACAAAGTATGAGGCATGAAAGTACGAGAGGCATAAATGATAGAACTGAAATGAAAGAATTAAATAAATATTAATGGATAGAAAAAGGCACTGACGCTATGTTAGAGGACTAGAAAAAAAAAACATGCGGGACGTATTAAGATGGTCACGACAGCGGTATTGACGACGATTTTGTCAATAAACGCCTAAAGCGACACAAAACTATCAAAATTCCATTAAAGATTTTCAGCCTTCACCCCTAATACATAAAGAGCAAAAATTGATCAGGAGATTTAACAGTTTGTGGTAGTCTGATAAACTATTGACTGCACCTTAGCCATGACCCACAAAAACTTGTTCAACTTGTTCTTTGCAGTTGGCGGAAATTAACACTTTTCTTCATGAAGCTATCATCGGAAACTTGATTATACCTAAACGATATTGGCCTGACAAATGAGAACGAAAATAGAATATAAAGTGATATTGTTTCGATAAATGTTAGAACTCCTCTGAGAATTGGAGCAAATCCAAAAAACATTAAAGACACGAATATTGAATGTTTATTATCCTGGCGTTCTGAAAATCAATAGCTAATTTGTAAATTACTTTACCAATACATAAAACCATGCTGTAGCTATTTAAAAATATAATAAGTTATAAATACTCTTAGGAAGAATGTATACACGTTGAAATTTTAAAAATTGTGTTCAAAGAGAAATAGAGAAATTTTTTGGCGCAATGAGGGTTTTCTCTATATTTTCTACCACTAGGCGGTGCTACGTAAAACTCGGGTCTAGTCAACTCGTAAAGCTGTCAGATAGCACAGAGTCGTACGTTTCTACATGTATGGTCGTAGGTACTGCATCGGAATGACAATCCGCGGTATTCGCGTCAGGATCCGCAGATGTATTTTGACAGCGAAATCATTACGATCGAAATCGAAGTCGAAATGTTGCTGAAAACGTATTAATACTCACAAACGCGCACACACACACACACACACACACACACACACACACACACACACACACACACACACACACTCACACACGCACACACATTCACACACACACAATTAGAATGACTTTATTATTAATTACATTGCTTTCTCTAGAAATAAATTTCATAGCCAAGGTTCAGAGGCTGGGGGCCGGAACTCTGTAACACAGGGTATCCTAGTACAGGTTCCGATCTCTCACAATGGCTACATGTACTGTTTACCTTTTATTGTTTTTACTCTATACAATTGTAAAATTGTATTATGTAGTTTTTGTGTTGGAATAAATGATATTATTATTATTATTCTAATAATACTTACTTAATTACTTAAAATTGATATGTTTAAAGTAGTATGTAATATAATATAATGTTTTAATAATTCAGTGATATTGAATGAATATGTACAAGGACAAAGTAGGTAATATGTGATTTATACTATAATAATAATAAATACGCACATTGATTTAAGAATTTATTTCATAAATTTGTATTAATATAGTATTAAGAATTAATGTATGGTACCTACTTGCTGTGTCCTAGCATGGTCATGTTTGCGTCCATTCATTACATAACACCTATGTTACATCATGGTGCAATTCATAATATTACTTCTATGTGTGCAATAGAGAACTTTGTCTTTGACTTTCACCAGACGTGAATGACGACAGTGCTTCAGTCTGTCGTTGATCGTTTTTATAAAACCCTCATTTAGAAAGAAGACAACGAAAGGTAAAGCAGTGTTAGCTACTTTCGTGTTTGGACTCCACGTGCTGCTTAAGATCAGGCAGAGTGTAGTCATCAGCTGAGTCACTCAATAAAAAAAATATTGAATATAATCCGAATTTTACACTTTTACAACTTAGTTGACGATGCTTCGTGAGTACGTTACACGATGTTCAGGTTTTCAATGAAACTTTACAGCGGATCTTTTAGAGGAATAAAAAAACATGCTTTACAATTCATTGTGGTCTTCAACAAGCTTTTGTTAGTTCTACGATCATCGCTTTTGTTTTTTGTTCTTTTTATCCATTTAATAGGAAACTGGCTTCGAGATAATGCCAATAATGGAAACTATTATTCGAGAAAACAGATATTTTCTGGTGATGGTCTCTTGATGATGGAACTGTTCAACCAAGGAGTACTTAATATTTTATTTTTTATGACACTTCATTTTGCATGAACTAAACCTGGAAAAAAATCCCTTCCTGACTTCACTCAATTATGCTTTCGAAAAGCGAATGTACGAGACTCTATAAAATTACACGAATCTTTTAAGTGTGCTTATGAAATTTGAAGAGTTTCCCCAATTTCGCCAATATTTCATCATCATATCCTAACCTAATGAATATTGGACCAACTGTGAACTTTGGCAAATTATTTGTTCAAACAAAAAGAGACTTTTCCAAATCGGTCAGGCGTCTTCGAGTAATGGGGGGAACATATATAAAAAAATTAATGGTATTCATCATCATCAACCTTTGCTCGTCCACTGCTGGACATAGGTTTCTCCTAAAGTTCACGCAACCTCTCTCTGCTTATCACTCCTTTTCTCTCTCTCTTTTAGTATTTTTTTATTTTTATCATGAAAATGCTTATCTATTAATTAATATTGTACATGATTAAGACTTCTAAACTGAATAATGTCATTTGAATTTGTGTTAAGTGTTTCTAGCATTAGCTTCGAATTTAAAGCTGAATACTGCATAAACCTATTAATTCCTGTAACAGCTCGCCTCTGTCATAATTTCAAGTTCATTAAAATTCATTCAGACGCTTTATCGTTCTGCGGTACATGCTAAATACTCATGTTTGTAGTGCTGGATAGGCTCCAATTCTCCATGGGGCTGTGACATCTGGTTCGAACTAATTTCACTTTAAATTCTATTCAACGTTATCGTTTACCAACATCTGTTTCCTGATTTATTTCCTGGGGCTAAGTTAATAAGTTTGAATTTATTGCTCGAAGTACCTCAAGGCATAGTGTTGGGTCACAGTAGGCTAAATAAATATTATTTATAAATATTATAGTCTTATTATATAAGTATTATATTATATTATTTATAAATATTATAGTAATATTATAGTCACAAACTAAAAAATACTTAAATAGTCAAAACGAATATTCAATCATGTTGTTATTCCGACAAAGACTTATGGTAAGTTAAAGTTAAATAACATGTTGGTCCGTCGTCGCCCGTGACGTCACACTCATGCATAGATAATATATTAGTATATACATCTTCTTATGCGTGTTGATACTTCAGCCTTACCCCTTGGGGGAAAAGGTGTGGTGATTATGTTATGTTATGTTTATTATTTCTAATGATTAATCGATTTAAGCTAATTTCGGGTTTATCGCTATACTGCTGCAGCGTGCGTAATGAAATTGCCGTATCCTTTTTCAATTGTTCTTTTTCTTACCTTCGAGGTAAGAGTTTGGTAGCCCCAAAGCCGATTCTAACAAATTTGGTTAACAGTTATTTTTACCCTCACATTACGTTACATTGTTAAAAAGCGATTGATTATGTATATGTATTGTTGGAATTTCCCTCCAGCTGTTTGAATTCTACGTAATTATTTTTGGATTAACCCCTAACAACGAAATAGTTGAGCAACGTTAGTATTCGTGTTATGAGGGTTATTTCTATAAGAATGTCTTGATTAAATCCTTTACTAATGAAAATGTGGATACCCGAATAATTTATACGGTTTTCTTAGTAATTTTATCGAGGATTTTGCAAAGGCCAGTAAAAGCTTAGTGAGGCAAATGCAACTGTTATTTCTAATATTCCATGAATTTAAGGTTCAATTCTTGGAATAATAATAACATCTAAGAAACAAAAATATCATTAAAAGCACCCTTTTAAATTTGAAATACTTTAAACTAACTTATACTGCTAGACTTAGATTTGTGATGTTGGCAATAAATATCTACAAAGAAAATGGACCTGTTTTGCACACATTCATAGAAAGTATAACCATAAATTTTAATTGTTTGAAACTTGTAATATTCACATACACACACAATGGTTTGTACTATCAAATAAGCAGATTTATGACCCACTTTGACAATTAAAACGACTATCTACTGCACTTACGGCAAAATGACATTATGGTGGGTCAGAAATCTATTTTTAACACTCTTATATTGGGTCCTTACCTATGAAATTGGTGTTTTTATTCTGTCTTAGCAGATTGTAACTATTAAGTTTCAGAACATTCTTATAAAATAATTGCCTCTTCTAAAAATAGACCATATATTTGAGCTCGTATTATTTAATTTGATAATTTTTTGTAAGTTTAATTGTGTTAAAATTAGACACAAAGACAATTATTTTTAACTGCCTCCCGAATACATCATTTGATTTGCATAAACATAAAAACGATGAATAATTTTTATCAAGCGTGTTCACACACATATTGCTAAAGCTTGTCTAATGATACATGCCAAATATTATTATCTCTGGATATGTCGTTGTGAAGAAAACTGATAAAATGTTAGTATGTAAAATGCAGACATCCCCGAAATCGCCATACAAAACACCAATTTCATAGGTAAGGACCTAATATTAGCTTCACATGCAACTGACTAATATGTAAGAAAATCTTGGAATCTTAATTTGATCCACTTCCCGGTCTTCGATTAGGATGAAATTTTGCACACGCTCTGAGTTCTGATGACTAGCTAAGATACGTCATTACAAATCCAATATGGCGGTCTCCCCAAGATGGCGGACTGGCTGTTTGGAATCCACCCCCATGATATGGATATCAAACAGCGTTTTGTCCAAAAAGAGTAAATATTACATTAACGCTACACGCTTTCTTTTTGTAATTCTTTGTACGTGCTAAAAGCGTGTTTTGTTAGTTTTTAAAAACTATTATTTTTTCGATGATATCATAAATGAACAAAAATAAAATTAATGATGACCTAACATAACTGATTGAACAAATCCGCAATACTCTTCAACTTATTGATATCTTTTACTGCCGCCATACCAGGCAATTCCAAAGGTTCTCATACCTGCAGGTGACCTGGCAGCGTGCCAGAAGCCTTCAAACTGCGGACAGCGAGATTTAAACTTTGCCAACAAATTTTTGGGATCCGTCCAGGCTCGATGGAAATTAGCCGTGTGTGAATAACAGACACAGCCAACTGTTCTTTTCAGGATTTAACAAGTTTTAAGTTATGTCTGTTTTGAACTGTGGTTATAATTTCACAAGATAGTTGAACAGATAATACGGTTGATATTCAACTGATAGTGTAAAATGAAGAAACACAACTAGAAACTTGTAGCATTTTATATTAGAGACTCCTGAATGACAAATATTTAACATAATTATATTTAATGCGTATACAAATCACAATTTTTTAGTTTTGTATGTAAGTTAAAATGTATTGTTTATGTCACTATATAGTATACCTATATTTTTATCACCTATTTATTTATATATTTTAAATTTGTCAATTATTAACATAAGTCTTTATGTCTGAAATTTGATTCAGAGAACCATTGTAAATTTTAGGACGCATGTTGTTGGAGTACAGTCTGTACCCTATATTTATAGCTAATTTTTTATATGAACTCTGTCGTGTGTCTAAGTAAATAAAATAAAAATAAAAAATTATAAATAAAAATATTTTTTTATGGCGAGATTTTAAATCAACAACTACGATCTTTTCAAAAACTGTTAATGGCAGAATTTGGACCTTTAAGTTGGAAGTAAATTATAAACTATGTGCGGATTCACATTAGCAAGCTTATGCTGGTATAGCTTGTTAAACGATAGCAAGCCTAAGCCTTGCAAGCTGTTATACAAGGTTTATGCTGTACATTGTTGGGATATATAAAAAAACAAAAAGAAAAGGGTGCGCGTTCGAGTCATTTAGAATTTACAAAATAATTCTTTCAAATATAGAAAAGAGCTTGGTGGTGTAGTGGTCAGTGCGCTTTGGCTTCGGTCGAAAACAAAGCTACCTTCGCCATGGTCAGGCCGTGGATGGGTGACTAAGACTTTGTGATCTCGAGCTCCTCCGTGCTTCGGATGGCACGTTAAGCCGTTGGTCCCGGTCGCATTTGTGACTGTTTCTACCCACCAACCCGCATTGGGCCAGCGTGGTGGTATAACGGCCCACACTCCTCATGTCATGGAGAAACTCCATGAGGAAGGCCTGTCCCAGCAGTGGGACGTATATAGACTGATGACGATAGAAAAGTTAAATACAATATATTACTTTAATTTTAAACTTGTTCAATCACACCGCTGCATGAATTTACATAAAATTTAAGTACAGCTTATTGTGAATATCGCTTGCCCCCCATTGTGCCCGGTGCATGGCAACAGGGTCGCCACCTATACATTGGGACTTAAAACATTAGACAGAATGTGGGTATTAGCACCTCTGCCTACTCCTTCGGGGATAGAGGCGTGATGATATGTTTGTTTTTATGTTCTAATATTAAACGTTAGAATTTTACAACTTCGCCAGCCATTCACAAAACTAAAAGAAAACCTTGCCCTTAGAAGAACAGGCCAAAATCTCAGCAACGTTTCATCCTCCCTTTACATAAACATCTCATGAGAACAAGAAATCCGTCTTTCATAATTTGTTTAAGCTATATACATACAATAAAATTGTAGAAATCAAACGTCTGTACATAGAAAAAAAATGCTTAAAATCAAGTCGGGGGGATGTAAGAAGTGGGGTATTTTTTCTCAGTGTGTTTGGCTGGACCCATTGCAATGACATTTTGCATGGTGATACCTTAAATAAAATAAATAAATAAATATCTTCAAACATTCACACCTATCAACTAGCCCCGTTTTAAGCAACTAATTCTGCTTGTGTTACGGACACTAGATGACGGATAAATATATTTAATAGATATACATAATATATAAATATCCTGAATATATATAAATATATATAAACATCCAAGACTGGAGAACAAATGCTTGAAAATTCATCACCCAAACATTTGCCCCCACCGGGGATCGAACCCGGAACCTCTCGAGATAGCGACGCCTTGAGACCGGCATTCTGACCACTCGATCATGGAGGTTGGTCGGTCGGTCGGTCGACCACTGGTCATAAATCTTAGATACTTTTAATTCCGGAAAATAAAGGGTTCCCGTGGGATTGTTAAAAAACCAATAACCGCGGATGAAGTAGCGGGAAACAGCTAGTGTGTAAATAGGGTGTAAATAAAAAAAGCCGTGCCAATTACCATTCTGTCATATTTTCCAACTCAGATTACTAATGTTAAAAATAGCAAGAGGACCAAAAACACATTTTTTTCTGTTTCATATTTCATTCTTTTGTAACTTATGAAACATAATTTGGGGTGAAAAATAACGAGTTTTCCGAAGCAATTTAAGAAGGAAATTTACATTATTTACAACGTTGTTTAAGAAATTTGTAGTCGGCTTATGTTGGAGTATACTCTTTTAATTCAGAACTGTAACGTCATTTGTTACTTTGTCACTTATTATTGTTATTTTTTTTATACTATTTATATAATAATTTGCGTCGAGCCAACCCCTCCAGAAGCTGAATCTGATACGAATTAAATTGGAGACCAAAATCAATGAAAAATTATAATTTTATTTATTTATTTTATTCATGCAGTATTTCTTTTTCTTTGATATTAATTCAAGTTACACTTTGTGAGCGTGGTGACCGATAAGAAAACAAATTTTCAATTATTTTTTTTCGGACGATTACATACAATAACAAAATAAAAGTATTTTTTTTTTGTATTTTTTAATACAGCTGCTTATGTATTCGTCCGATTTCGGAGCAGCTCGTCTCGATTCGTGCGAGTTTCGTAGAGTCGTACAATACGTCTAATCGCACGCACACAACGCCGTGTCGAAGACTGCCGAACTGAAACGACGTTAGACGATGCACGGCCTTCAAGCCACACCTCCTTGCGCATCGGAGTGGAGAGCGTGAGGTTTTTTCGTTATGGAATTTCTGGATTCGGTCCCCGCGCTCAAGGCCCGCGATAGAAGCTATGCAATAGCTTAAAAAAAGGAGACAGATGGTTAGTTTAAAAAAACTGAAACAAAGAGAAAATGGCCAGAGAAGAGCGCAATAACAGAAAAAAGTCGCCAAAACTGGTATAGAGCCTCGTTAAAGAACTATACATATATGATGATTTATACTATACCTATCTTATACTGGCATCTATTATTTTGAACATAAAATGTCAATGTTTGAAATTAAATATTATGTAGTTTCGATGATTATGTGTGTTGTCGGAAATTACCAAAAGCGCATTAATATGTACGTATTTGATCTCTGCCTTCCTCATGGAGAAACACATGAGGATTATGGGCCGTAGCACCACCACTCTGCCCCAATGCGACTCGGTGGGTAGATACGGTCGCAATAGCGGCCGGGACCAACGGCTTAACGTGCCTTCCGAAGCAAGGAGGAGCTCGAGATCACAAAGTTTGGGCCCATCCAAGACCTGACCATGGCGAAGGTAGCTTTGTTTTCGATATCGAAAGCGCTCAACCACTACGCCACCGAGCTCTTTTGTAAAAAATTATTTCCTGATAAAACATGTGAATAAAGAGACATGATTACTCATTACCTCTCGCTTCCGCGCGAACGAAGAAGCGAGAGACAGTGAGCATTTTTGTCTCCAAGGACTTTTTCTCTCTGGACTGTGCTAGGCCTTGAGTAAAGTTATGGACATTAAAGGAGATATACATTAACATAGATATCGCAAGTTTAACTATTTGTATTGAAACCAAGCGTGTCAACTTTTTAACGTCTACTGTGACGTCACAGCCGTAATTTTGTAACGGGAGATCCAAACTGATTGAAAGATACCGATGCCGCCGATGTCCCTCCGCCAATTATCACACAGCGAGGCATTTTTTTTAGTTTTGGCAGCATTCGGACTCACGCAGACTATCATGCAGGTTCCCGTGGGATAGTTTAAAAAATTAGTAACCGCGGACGAAGTCGCTGGCAACAGCTAGTTGTGGCATAAATGTAATTACATTCATACATACATAATTATCATCATGCCATTACGTTTCGCCAGATATATTAGGTCTTTACCTATGAAATTGGTGTTTTGTATGGAGATTTTGGGAAATTCTGCATTTTCCATACTAACATTTTTTCAGTTTTCTTCACAACGACAAATCCAAAGATAATATTTGGCATCTATCATTAGACAAGCTTTAGTTATATGTGTAATATCACACTTCATAAATATTATTTATCGTTTTTAAGTGAATGCAAATAAAATGATGTATTCGGGAGGCACTTAAAAAGAGTTGTCTCCGTGTCCAATTTTAACACAATTAAACTTACAACAAATTATCAAAACAAATCAAAAGAGCTCAAAAATATAATTGTTTTTTAGACGAGGTAATTATTTTTTAGGAATACTCTGAATCTTAATAGTTACAGACAAAATACTAAGAGAGAAAAAAAAAACAATTTCATAGGTAAGGACCCAATATTAGGTCCCCATGTAACAGTTAGCGAGCCTGTTGCCATGCACCGGGCACAATGTGAGGCAAGCGAACTGTACATAAGTTTTATTCAAACTCAGTGGTACAGGTGGTGGGATCGATCCCGCGTTTCCCGCGGCCTCTCGAATGAGTAGCGCCCCGTCCGTCCCAACTCGGCTACCGAAAATCGACTAAAATCACAAGACTGTTAAATGTTTTATAGGAATCAGCATAAGAATGTATAATAGGCTGCCACAAAGTTTTATTGACTTGCCCCTGCATAAATTTAAATCAACTGTTATAAGCTGTTTAATGAAAAAGGGGTATTATAAGATACAAGATTATTTTAAAGATACAAATTCGTGGCTCTATAATTTGCTCCTCTGCACATACTTATTTTACAATATTTAAAATGTTCTAAATTACTTTTGTTATTATGGCTGTTTAAAAAAGGCTAACTGTTGAGTTTCTTGCGGCACTTCTTCTCAACAGGCCATTCAAGTCGAAGTGCTAGTAGGAAAAAAATATTATCGTGCAAAAGCATTTCATGTAAATCGAATTGCAGAATAAATGATTTCATTTCATTTCAATCAAAAAAATTAAAAGAAAAACACCGAGCGATATTTTGTGATTCGAATTATGTCTTTAATTATAATTCATTAATTAGAAAACTCACTTAAAAATTATTTTGAGTGCGAAGTTGAATCTGAGTGTGTTTATACAGCCTCATTGCTCATTCAGATGAGCAGAATAATTTCATTCTAAATTCGGAACATGAAGTCACTCTCATGCGTTGTCTTTTTGTTCATTTTATTCTGCAGGGTTCACTCGTCCAGAGTGAAATGAATATTTCGTAAATTGCAAATTAAAAGAATATCATTACGTATCATACGCTTTATATTACGCTTATACATGTAGAGGAGCTCTTGGCATACTGGTTAGGCCTGCTCGACACGTTGGTCCCAACGCTTTTACCAACGTTGGCCTGTAAATTTGATGAGGCGCTCACACGTTGGCTATTATACTAGTTCTGTCCCGTTAGGACCAAAATGTGAAGGTGTCTGACACAGAAATCTAAATTGCTCTATGCGCATTTACAGGCCAATTGTCGAGAGATCGAGATTTTTTGCGTTCCGTTCCATGTCATCCGGTTTTAAACAAGTTGCATTTATTTATCATAAATATAATTCATATTTTAAAGGATTTTAGATGTATTGAACATTGTTGTTTTAATGAATGAAGTAAATTTTTTGTAATAAGTATAAATAACAAATATCTTCAAGCATCAAATAGCCCCATTTACCCAGACACTAGAATATATATTTAATAGATAAATACATATAAGCCATTCTCGTTTGACGCACGTACTTACTCTATGCGTATCACAACAGGACTGAGCAAATCGCCAACGTGTGGACAGATCGCGAGCGTTGGCGCAGATTTCTTTGATGAAACCGACACGGGCCGGCCAACTAACGACGCTCGTGCCAACGTTGGGGCCAATATGATTTTCTAGATCTACACGCTGGACGAGTGGCGTTGGGGCTAATGTTGGGGTCAACGTGTGGAGCCGACGTTAGGCTTTTGATATTAAAATAAAGCTACTTTTACCATGGTCAATCATCGGATGAGTGACCAAAACTTTGTAATTTTCAGTTCCTCCGCCCTTCGATTGTCATTTTCAGCCGTTGCTCTCGGTCGCTATAGCAATCGCTTCTAACCACCAATCCTCATTAAGCCAGCGTTGTTGTGTTACGACCCATTCTCCTCTTGTGTTCCGTCATATATACACGCTGAAAATTTCGTGGTTGTTTTCCCGCAAATAAAATGATTCCATCTTAGTAGTATTATAGATTGGTGCACTTCTTTTTTAATTCCAATGAAAGAATACCAGTTTTACGATTGTGATAAACGAAACTCGAAAGCAACCTCGAACCAATAGTAGGAATCAGCCGCGCGCGCCGCGTCCGATCACCGGCTGGGGTCATCGCCCCTCGCGCTGTCAGCTGATAACTCACCATTTACTAAGAAGTGATTTCCATTTTCCCTTCATACTTTAACGGGCTTAGGACCGTCGTAAATACTTTTATTTACACATAACTACGCACAAACACAATTTTAATGGTTTGTTTAACATGTTTTTATAATTATTATCTTAAAATGATTATTTATCTACTGAATTAGGTAATAAAGTATTTATGGCATATTTAAAAAATGGGAATCAACGTATTTACAATGACTTTATTTACCTAACCTCAAAAATGTTCGCTATTTACAAATGTACTACAAATACTTACACTTCACGGTAACGGAGCAAGTGTTCAAAATGTAAACCACTGCGTTCCACACACAATCATGCACGTTTTACTTGATTAGCTTTTGATTTTAAGAATATGTCGCTATCACGTCTTATTACATCAGAAAAGTCCACTATCGCATTTTTAAACATTTTTAACGCGTCGCGAGTTTGGTGTTCTTCGCGATACACAAGGCGTTTGAACTCAGACCACAAAATAAAAGTCTTACGGAGTAAAATCTGGGCTTCGCGGTGGCCACGCTACTGGCTCGCCGCGACCGATCCAGCGCTGGAGAAACACAGTCGAGGTGCTCTCGCACAGCGCGCTGATAATGGGCACCCATCGTGCTGGTAATACAAGTTATCCGGGATAAAAATACGTAGCATTCGTAGGTACGTTTCACCGGTCAAGTGACCTGTCACAAAATGGGCCCCAAATGAGCAGCTGTTTATTATGCCGGCCCATACGTTTACAATTACACATAGAAACGTACTTCACAGTTGAATGGCGATTCATTTTCACGGCAACAATAGCGCATTTGCTTGCGGTGTTGCGCGGGCGGCATTCGCGGTTCAACTACTGGGCGGCGGCAGCGGCCTTGGTGTTTACGCAAAGGCACCGCGCGCATGCGCACGGCGCGGCGCGCGCGCAGATGTTTGTGTGGTTTATGCTGTATTACTTTAACTGTAGAGCTTCTTTTGCTTTAAACATTGATTTCGTGCGGCAAGCAGCACCCAAATACGTCACATTTCGTACAAGTTACTATCGTTTCTCACGCTTTCGAGTTGATGATTATTTATTTGATTACTTGAGAACAAAAATATTTTTATTTGCAAAAATAATTCCCGTGATTCGACATTACTAATAAAGGTAAATCTTTTTTCCGCGGGAAAACAACCATTGAAAATTCAGCCAGTATATATAGATCTGTGTCCAGAAAAAAATCTTATAGTATTGATCCTGAAAGCTTTCAATAATACATATTCAGTATCAGATAATAATAATTAATATATGTATGTGCCATTCATTTCATATTTATTCTAAGCCGTTAACGTATATATTAATTCAATGTTATATAATAAGCAAACCATTATTTATAAAACAGAACCAAAATATTCAATCTCCGCTTAGAACAATAAAAACTAATAAAAATATTCGTAGCCGCCCGTAGCAATCTACGGCGTAGCGCTCGTAACGGTCGTAGCAATTTCGTAGCAAAATAGCTTGTGGCGAAATTCTTTGCACTTAACAATATTGAAGGGAAATTTTTTGCTTATTTGGTTCACAAATTGGTAAGAATTTGGTGAAGCAATGATGCTTCACTTGGGTTTTTTTATTGAATCATAACGTAAATTGATATGGATGAATTGGTACTAGAGTAGATTGATCATAGAATTAATGAATGGATGGTTTTTGTGATTATCCTAAAACAGTTTTGATATTTTTGTAACCACTATTCGTCCTCAGCCTATATAAGCCCTTCCTCGTGGAGAAACACATGAGGAGTATGGGCCGTAATACCACCACGCTGACCCAATGCGGGTTGATGAGTAGAAACGGTTGCAATAGCGACTGGGACGGCTTCACGTGCCTTCTGAAGCAGAGAGAAGTTCGAGATCACAAATTTAGGTCACCCATTCAAGGCCTGACCATGGCTAAGGTCGCTTGGTTTTCGATATCGTAAACCAAATCGTAACAACTACGCCACCGAGCTCCTCATACGATGAATACGAGCATATATTTGTTCTCTTGTCTACTACTATAAGGATACAGCCGTCACGATGTTTATGCCTCTGCCTACCCCTTCGGGGAAAAAAGCTTTATGATATGTTATGTATTTGTGTATATATGTAAATGTCAAATGACATTTCTGATATTTTTTTTTTAAGTTTTGACTTGTCCGAAGTGTACATTTTTTATTGTTATGTTATTCCATATTTTTTTAATTTGTTCACTCTTCTATGTTTATATTTATGCATTGAGTATGTTCTGAATATGTATGTGTATGCAACTATTAAATATATTTATCCGTTATTTAGTATTCCACAAGCGGCATTAGTGGATTGTGAATGTCAATATTTATTTGTTCATTTGGATTAATGTTAACGCTTTGGCTTTCGATTGAAAACAAAGCTCCCTTCGCCATGGTCAGGCCGTGGATGGGTGACCAAAACTTTGTGATCTCCAGCTCCTCCGTGCTTCGGAAGGCACGTTAAGCCGTTGGTCCCGGTCGCTATTGCGACTGTTGCTACCCACCAACCTGCATTGGGCCAGAGTGGTGGTGTTACGGCCTTCCATGAGGAAAGCCTGTGCCCAGCAGTGGGACGTATATAGGCTGAGGAGGATTCAAAGTTAAATAAAAATTTTACTTGTTCATAGCAAGAAATCTAAGCGAAGATCCCTATTTGTCCTCAGATCACCATTTCTCCATTTTGCTAAACCAAACCACGTATGCTGTATTAAGATTTCCAGATATGAATCCGAGCGTTTTAATCCTTACGATGATCTAACAGACGAGCGTTTTTCCAACTGCATCTAAGGGCGAATTCGACCAAACTGAGATTAGTAACACGAGAATAGTAATACCAAACTGAGTTCACTCGATTGGTCGAATCTGCCCTAAGGGCGGAGCCGATTAGCTATCCTAGTTTTTTCAAGTTTGGCTACACGCGAGTAATATTATTTTAACGGAGTACGCAGTTTTCGCGCACGGATGTGTCAATGTCTCGTTTGACACAGGGCAGATTCGACCAATCGTTTCAGCTCAGTTTGGTATTACTATTCCCGTGTTACTAATCTCAGTTTGGTCGAATTCGCCCTAAGTCGTTTTATCAGACTTGATTTGTTACTTTTTATCTTTCTTTAATATACAAAGTTATTTTTATTAATCAACAGCAATACAAGGTAGCTAACATCATAAATAACAACATTTGATGTTGTTCTTCGACTATTGATAGCCGAGCAGGCAGCGGCAGCGGTAGCCGAGTTGAACGGACGGAGCACTACTCGTTCGAGAGGTCGCGGGAAACACGGGTTCGATCCCACCGCCTGTACCACTGAGTTTGAATAAAATTTATGTACAGTTCATTGAGAATATCGCTTGCCTCACATTGTGCCCGATGCATGGCAACACCTGGCACCTCTAACATGGGGACCTAACATATTTGGCGAAATGTGGGTGTTTAACACCTCTGCCTACCCCTTCGGGGAAAGAGGCGTGATGAATTTGACACATTTTACTTTCAAACAAAAATAAACATCAATTTCTAAATGCCCTTAGCTTTGTGCGAATTGCGCGCGCGATCAACGTGCCTTTCGCCTTTTCCTATAAACGGGACATAGACTTACTAATGTCACGACAGTACATTATAAGCTTGTAAAATCATTTTTAATTAATGTATTGATTCATGGTAAAACTCGAAGAATAATAGTAGTTTATGTAACTGTCGCATAAATAGGTTCTCGCGTGCCACCACGCACGCGCGCGCAAACCACGCTCGTGCTTTAATACCGAGTTATGTGCAGTTACATACACTATTTTATCTACACGCATCTCATTATTCAAAAAAAAAACAAAAAATTTAATTTATTTTATTCATTGTTGGCTGTCTGGAAAACATGTGCCATAGTTTTGTGCGTTTTTAAGAAAAATAAGTGTTGCATAATGAGTCCAACCTGTTGCATAATGGTCATTATGTAACAGTTTCCATATTTAAATTTTCGTTTTTATCATCTGTGTTAAAAAGTATGTCATTATTAGTTCGAGTCTGAGTTCATAATTCAAACATTATAACATGAGTCTTGATAAATGTTGTTATATATGATGTAAGCTATCTAGTCTTATAAGGTTGTTGATTCATTAAAAGTAACCCAGTATATTCATTTTTATAATGATATTTGGTATGATTGGTATGATATGATAGGTTGGATGGAGCGCACTCCGCGTGAATGAGGTCACCTATCATTGCGCCCACTGCTGGGCACAGGCCTTCCTCATGGAGAAACACAAGAGGAGTATGGGCCGCCACTACCACGCTGGCCCAATGTGGGTTGGTGGGTAGAGACGGTCGCAATAGCGACCGGGACCAACGGCTTAACGTGACTTCCGAAGCACGGAAGAGCTCGAGATCACAAATATTTGGTCACTCGTCCACGACCTGACCATGGCCAAGGTAGCTTTGTTTTCAATCGAAAGCCAAAGCGTACTAACCACCGAGCTCCCATGTGTTATGAAGACGTAAGAAAAACCTAATTTATACAAAATCTATTAAGTTTAATATCTCGTCTGCCAAGACGTTAGAATTTCATTAGAAAGCATATAAACTATTTAAACGTAATAAGTAAATATGCTTTCCAAGGCTTTGAATTTTTCAAATATAAAAACCCTTCGTTCATTCGTTTGAACATTTCTTAGAAGACCTTTAAGAAATCCCTTTAATGTTAGAGGTCCTTTTGAATTTCTTACTCGATTATTTCAGAATATCCTTTGGTTCGTAAAGGGAAATAGTAAGTCGTTATTATTAACTCATACATCTTGGTGTATTACAATTTTCTAAGAAAATAGTCTTATCCATTTACGTTCAGCTCTGAGAACACGTTCATTGAAACATGATTTTGTAATGATGTATTAAGTTTCAAGATAACATTTCTACATAGCTATATCTAAGTTATTTTTGGCATCTTTATATTTTTCTTAAAGCGCAGCCATGGTCCAGCACCTTCTGTTGGTAAGCGGCAGATGTGCCAATTGGCGGAAATGGCTAGTATTGCGCCATCTCCTTCATGCTGCCCATTGGGAGTACTTCCTCGTATCTCTTGAATGAAACAAGGCTTATGGACGGAGGGAGTCCGGGTGATGGAAGGGAATATGGTATAAGGATGTATTTTACCACGTTTTGTCACGACTGTCTGTCTGTCCAGATCAAATTTCTTATAGCAATTTTCAAGCACTTCCTGATATCCGATAGCGCTGAAATTTTGCATTCAGGCTTGCTTCCGGTGACAATAAAACATTAAATAAAAAAGACGTGTGGCACTCGGGGACTGCCGCGGTAAAGCTATTGCATAGCATTTTGTATCAACTTATGCAATTATAATTTTATTTATTTATTTTATTCATGCAGTATTCCTTTTTCTTTGATATTAATTCAAGTTACACTTTTTGAGCGTGGTGACCGATAAGAAAACAATTTTTTTTTTTTCAATTTTTTTTTTTTAGTCCGACGTATACATACAATAACAAAATAAAAGTATTTTTTTTTTGTATTTTTTAATACAGCTGCTTATGTATTCGTCCGATTTCGGAGCAGCTCGTCTCGATTCGTGCGAGTTTCGTAGAGTACAATACGTCTAATCGCACGCACACAACGCCGTGTCGAAGACTGCCGAACTGAAACGACGTTACACGATGCACGGCCTTCAAGCCACACCTCCTTGCGCATCGGAGTGGGGAGCGTGAGGTTTTTTCGCTACGGAATTTCTGGATTTGGTCCCCGCGCTCAAGGCCCCCGATAGAAGCTATGCAATAGCTTTAAACAATTTAAAAGAATAAAATAAAGAGTTAAATAAATACTTTATAAAATTTTATAGCTCGCGTGCTCTTTTGATTCCCTCGCTGATGCTCAGGATTCTAATTTCTAATTTCCTTCGCTGGCTCGGTCATCAAAATTGAGCACGCGGTTAAAAAACCCTTTTGCACTCTCGTATAACAAATAACTATTTTTGGTAGAATATTTTTGATATACATGCTTAAAATTCTAATAATTTTTAATGTCTAGAATACTTTTACTGAAAGTTGTAAAAAACTTTCGAACATTTAAACGTGGTGTGCATTTTTTGGGTATGGATAGTTGTACTACGCAAACTGAATTTTGTCTTCGTCATAAAAAAACATCAAAAAGTAATATAAGCCAACCTATTCACAACTCTCGGAATATATTCGGAAAGACAGTTCCCGTCCTGTCTCGCTTTGAATCAACGCTATAGTTAACCTAACAGCTACAGAGGCGTTGTCAATTGTGAATAGGAGGACTGTAAGATCTCTTTCTGAGAATGATAAGACTCTCCACAATGTATTGTCTATACAATTGTATATAGTTAATTAAAATGCGTCCATTGCAACAGGCTCGCCGCTTGTTACTCAAGGGACTCAACATATCACTTGAGATTTGCGGGAGTAATAATAGCCTATTATTACCTATTAGTAGTTAAAATAAAATTAAAAAAAAAAAAAAATTGAGGCCTGTAACACAATAAATTTTAAATTACGCATAACTGTCAAACACGGCTTCGGTCATGATGGTCTATAAATTATCTATGTCGTAAAGTTACGATTTTGGTAAACAATTCAATACGCATGCGTGACACAGCCGACGGATATGCTGGATTGGTTGCGACTGGCGTTTGACGGATTTTGACCATGCGCAGTAATTGTTTACATGATGCGTTACTTCAGTAATTTCACGAACATGGTGGATAGCGTTTTTAGCAGATGAAAGAAAAGTAGGTAAATAAAACATGTTTCAAATGAATTTCTACAGCAATCCCTTATTGATATTTATTGAACTTGGTATATTTCGGACCCTTGTACTAAATAATATGTAAATTAAACATTCTTTTCATTACTTTTCATATGAGTCAACTAGCCTATTAATATTGGGTCCTTACCTATGAAATTGGTGTTTTTTTTCTCTCTTGGTATTTTGTCTGTAACTATTAAGATTCAGAGTGTTCCTAAAAAATAATTACCTCGTCTGAAATAGACTATATTTTTGAGCTCTTTTGATTTGTTTTGATAATTTGTTGTAAGTTTAATTGTGTTAAAATTGGACACGGAGACAACTCTTTTTAAGTGCCTCCCGAATGCATCATTTTATTTGCATTCACTCAAAAACGATAAATATTTTTTATGAAGTGTGATATTACACATATCACTAAAGCTTGTCTAATGATAGATGCCAAATATTATTATCTTTGGATTTGTCGTTGTGAAGAAAACTGAAAAAATTTTAGTATGGAAAATGCAGAATTCCCAAAAATCTCCATACAAAACACCAATTTCATAGGTAAGGACCTAATATGTATCCGTACCAGGAAAATAAAATCCTCGCCATACCGCGGGAAATTGATTAAACTAATTTATTTGAATGGCACCAGTAATTTTATCTGTCAATAATTTTGAAATGTCCTAACGTATTTTTTCGTAGACAGCTCATTTATTTCAGTTTATTTAATTTTATTACGGCAGGCAGGGGTAGCCGAGTTGGATGAACGGGATACTACTCCTTCGGGAGGCCGCGGAAAACACGGGTTGATCTCACCGCCTGTACCACTGAGTTTGAAAAAACTTATGTACAGTTCATTCTACATCGCTTGCCTAACATTGTGCCCGGTGCATGGCAACAGGCCCGCCACCTGTTACATGGGGATCTAACGTATCTGGCGAAATGTGGGTGTTTAATACCTCTGCCTACCCCTTCGAGGAAAGATGCGTGATGATATTTTATGTAATGTAGTGCATTTTATATAGTTTAATTCGATGTTTATGTATATTGAAATACATAATATCCATTTTAACCTTTGCGGGCGCCGCGAACACCGGTTTTCGCAAACAATAGATATTTCTATTGTGTCTCTTTTTGTGCCTGTTGACTAGTTAAATAATAGTAACATATTAAAACAAGTATAAGGGAAATACATATTATTTCTGTTGCAATATCGAGAAAATTTCTACACCCTCAGAGTAGTATTATCTTCCTGGTCCATCTATAAAGTTAGTTTCATAAAAAAATTAATCAATCTCGAAATTATTATTTATAATTAATTATGAGTTCTTTAGCGAAACTATAAACATAACCAAAATATATTAACTATCTCCAAGACTTCTTATGTTATATACATATGAAAGCCTTTGCTCTGAAATCAAGAATTCCCTCGCCTGTTCCCGAGGTGAGCGATGCCAATGAAACGATAATAAAGCTATTTCCACAAGAGCTAAATAAGGCCGGGCTCACGGGCGCGTGCACCGACAATCTAGTTAAGGTAATGCGTGCCGATGCAGACGGGCGATTTTGAAACGGGTATTTTAAATATTACTTCTTTCGAAACTCAACTCAAATAACATACATACAGTCTAGCTAGGCATTTTAAAATTTTTTCGTGAACGTTAATTGTGCATACTACTTAATTTGTCTGAAGGTCCGGTTCTGAGTCGAACGGGCAATAAAATCAGCAAGCTCTTTATAATCCTTACACCAGTCTGGGCCAAATTAAATTCTGTAAGGCTTCTATTCTGAATATACGGTAACGATGTTCTTTTGATATGCTATTTAAATAAATTTATAAATAAAAAACACATATTCTACATAACCTACATTCTACATAAATAATATTGTATAAGAAATAAATAAAATAAATAAATAAAAAATAAAATAACCATCTGCCCCAACCGGGACTTGAATAAGATGTCGACATTGCGAATAAGACATTGAATACGAATAAAAGCGGCATTAAAAAACAATCACTCCAAAAAAATATTACCACATGCTTAAATTTTATTTCAAACTTTTTATAATTATCACGCCTACAGCTCCAAAGGGGTAGACAGAGGTGTATTACACACCCACACATCACCGCCTTTTCCCGTTACCGGGCACACACACAATTAAAAATCCACAACTCGAGTAATTCAAACCAAAATTCAAACAGCCAGGATAGATGTTACAACTCCATACATATATTAATATTTATTAGTATAAATAGAATCCCTAAAATTCACCAGATAATTATTTCTCCAGTGAGCCGGTAAAATAACAAAGGCCCTTCACTGAGAGGGGAGCTCTTAATAAGTTTATGGTATAGACGCTAAAATGTTGTTTTAATTAAAATCCCCATTTAATCTCGGAATACGTGAATCCTTAGAACGTCATTAACAGGCCTGTTTCATTCGCGTTACATAATCGTCTGCCGTCATTATTTTATTATGTTGAAAAAACAGAACAAGTTCCTTTGAAATCTTTCAAATAATCTTTCTGCTGTACACTTACACAATTAAGTGTCTGTAGTATAGCATGCTTTGCTATACATATCATGACGCCTCTGTCCCCGAAGGTGTGGGCACAAAAAATTACATATTTAAAAAAAAAAAATTGTATTACAGACATTAAATAAATTGCACCTGCTTTCAAATCACATTTCATGGTTACCATAGCCACATTTATGATTTATTTCACCATTTCGCCAGTTTAACGACGGTAAGGTCTACAATAAAATCCTAATATACTTGCCTCGAATGCTAATAAAGCACTTTATTTCCAAATAGATAGGGAAACTGACCATTTTCAGGCTTAGATCGATATATAGATAATAGGATTTACTCAGGACGCTGGTCACAATATATCTTATTAGGTCACAGTGACGCAAATACAAATAAACGTGATAATAATTACAACTCAAAGAATTGTGAGCCAAGCGATAGTGGAGCTCGGTGGCGTATTATTTAGTATGCTTTGGCTTTCGATATCAAAATCAAAGCTTCCTTCGCCACGGTCAGGCCGTGAATGGATGACCAAAACTTTGTTGTCTTGAACTCCTCAGTCTTCGGAAGGCACGATAAGCCGGTCCCAGTTGCTAGCAACCGTTTCTACCTACCCACTCACATTGGGTGGTGTAACGGCCCATACTCCTTATATGTTTGTCCTACTGTTGGGCACAGACCTTCCTCATGATATAAATATGACAGATTAATACAACAAGATATAATTCAGCATCGCAAATCAAAACCAATGGAGTAATACATCACAGACACGTACGTGCGCGTCAGATATATTATTTCTTTTGCCTCCTTAGACTTGATTTATTATGTTATAGATTTCGTACACTTCAGTAAATTGTTATATACGCAGACTATTCTATTTATTATACTGCTAGAAAGTTAGTGAAAGAAATTCATAAAAAGTTATAGGTCAGGTTTTTCTGTGACAGTCAGTAACAGCTTTTATATATCTACTAGCTTTTGCCCGCGACTTCGTCCGCGTAGAATAGTTACTTTAAGATAAATAGGCTATTCAACACTGAAAGATTTTTTCAAATTGGAACAGAAGCCTCAATTGCTGGAATTGAAAATTTACTCCTACTCTATTATTAGAAGCAAAGTTCATAGTGGCGTAAATTTGTCCTTCATTTTTCTGGAAGGCGCAATTTAAATTTATTAACATTCACCCGTATGCCACCTGTTCCCATGGGAATATCGGGATAAAAGGTCCCAAGGGAATATCTGAAATTTCGGTTTAATTGGTTCAGTAGTTTTGACGTGAAAGGGAGACAGACAGAGAGAGTTACTTTCGCATTTATAATAATAGGTTTTATTTACCTATGAAATTGTCGTTTTGTATGGAGATTTTGGGGAATTCTGCATTTTCCATACTAAAAACCATACAAATCAAAAGAGCTCAAAAATATAGTCTATTTTTAGACGAGGTAATTATTTTTTAGGGATACTCTGAATCTTAATATTGGGTCCTTACCTATGAAATTGCTTTTTTCTCTCTTAGTATTTTGTCTGTAACTATTAAGATTCAGTAGCCCTTTGTGTCCCGAAAGGCATCCCGACATGCCAAGCCAACAGATTTCGCTATTGTGTGTAATATTAGGTCCTTACCTATGAAATTGGTGTTTTGTATGGAGATTTTGGGGATGTCTGCATTTTACATACTAACATTTTATCAGTTTTCTTCACAACGACAAATCCAGAGATAATAATATTTAGCATGTATCATTAGACAAGCTTTTGCAATATGTGTGAACACGCTTGATAAAGATTATTCATCGTTTTTATGTTAATGCAAATCAAATTATGTATTCGGGAGGCAGTTAAAAATATTGTAATTGTCTTAGTGTCTAATTTTAACACAATTAAACTTTCAAAAAATTATCAAATTAAATAATACGAGCTCAAATATATGGTCTATTTTTAGAAAAGGCAATTATTTTATAAGACTGTTCTGAAACTTAATAGTTACGGACAAATTGCTAAGACAGAATAAAAACACCAACTTCATAGGTAAGGACCCAATAATAAAGCTTCAAATAAAACATTAGTAAACCCATATTTCCCCTTACATATTGTCTAAATGTTAAACGTGAAAACAAAAAAAAATCAGTCGAAAAATGCGTGCGTTCCACCCCAGACCGGGCGCGGGCGCGGTCCACCCGCCCGTCTACTCAGCCCACACAAGCTGAACTTGCAATCCCGTTAAGATAATACTTCTACTGTAACCTACATCGCGCGCGTTTTATTACGCAAGTTTTTAATGCGCCCTTCTCTCTCTCTCTCTCTGTATTTCTATCTCTTTCTGTAAGTTGGTGTCGAAGTTAAACACTATGTTTCACTTTGACAGTCTAATCTCTTTCTACTATTGGATGTCCGGCAAACTAAAGATTATTAGAAGTTGAACAATTAGTTTTTTTGTGATAATAATCTAGAAAACTATTCGTTGGGCTCGTTAAATTTATTTGAATGGTTTAACTTGTCGAAAACAAAATAATTTCGCTTTATTCTCACTGTTTTGATGTTCTACATTTGTTTATCATATATAACACAACTATTATCCCCTAAGGGTTAGTCAGAGACTAGGCAAAGGCACCGCAAAAGCAGCCCCTGCCATAGTCCGTGGTTGAGCCATTCGTTAACATTAATTAATAGTTTCAAATAAATATCTTATAATATAATAGACGTATAACGAGACCTTAAAATTAACCTAATATTTTAATTCGTCTCCTATAAGCGTAATGATTTTATCTGTTTGTGTTGCTAAATTCACTCGCGAATCCTGCATTTGATGCGAGCGATGCACACCAGAGGGCGCGAGCGCGCCTTTTTATGAATGAACGCGCGAACGCCGTATGAGTACCTACTGAAGGACGCGACGCCACGCGCCCCTCTCTTTTTCTCTCTATTCGCCCGTAACCGTCTTCTGGGTTACACATGTGAAATACAGCGCATCTTCTTTCCACCAACGTGTTCGTGAAAGTGCTTCATTACACTGGACAGCTGTTATTCATGAGCTAGCGGACATTATTGGTGCATATCATACACATAGTGAACTTTTCTGTGAGTGTTTAGTGAGAAGACAATTTTCGACTTCATACACGTGCCAGGACTTCCACTCTGGTTTTGCTGCAGCGCCTATACGAGCTAAGGAAGGTGTCTCTAGCATATAATCAGGTTAGTGGGTGTTTTGGTGATGCTCTCAGGTACATAGTCATACGCTGTTGGAGACTAAAAAGTTTATTTTTGTATTCGGTTACGTTCCCGCCTGGTGTAGGCTATTTACACGCCTCGCCATAATATAGTGGTCCTTACGAGCCTGGATTTGTACCAGTCTAAATTAAATATTAAATTAATTATCTACATAATTAATTATTAAAATCATTCAAGTGAAAAGACGCCAAGCGCGCCGCCATATTCACGTATTGCTACCGCGCCATATTAAATTCGCGACGATAGTGTAAAAGTTTTAAATTCAAATAATCATATTAATTACTACATAGAGCATTGGCAATAGCATTTTTAAATAATAATTATTAATTATCTTTGCAAGTAACTAGTTACCCACTCGATTGTGTAACTTTTATTTTTATATTAATTTAATAAAGCATAAAATTTTCTTGTGATACTACAAAATGGCGGAAGAAAAATTAAAAATGGAACGCAAATTAATTTTATTGCAATCTAAACAGGAAGCAATTTTTGCGCGTATGGATCGCCTGTTTAATATGTCTAAAAACATTTCCAAATTTGATTCCAAATCCAATGAAAACTTTCTGGCTGAATCGGAGTCTATTGATGATTTGCGTAGTAAATATGACAATTTAATAGATGTTATTAATGATCTTAAATTGTGTTTAAGCCCTACTGCTAAACCCGATTATCAGGCGTTTTCTACATTTGAGGATTTGTATGTGTATGTTAAACGCACACGTAATAATTTAATTAACCCGCCAAAGTCTTTACCGTTGCAAAGTACATCATCTCATACGCAACAAACTAGACATGTAATTAAATTGCCACCGATAGAAATCCCTTCCTTTGATGGTAAGCCCGAGAATTGGCCGATTTTCTATGAGTCGTTTAAGTCCAATATCCACCAGAACGATCAGCTGACGGACTCGCAGCGCGTGCAGTACCTCATAGGTAAACTCACACATAGTGCACTAAAGGTCACGGCCGGCTTAGTACCTACAGGTGAAACCTATCGGATTTTGTGGGACAGTTTAGTTAGTAAATATCAGGATAATCGTGCACTAGGTACACTTTATTTACATAACATATTTGATTTAAAGTCGTCCAATAATAGTGCCAGTAGTCTCGATACATTTATAGAAAAATATTCTTCTTCAATTGCTGCTTTAAGACAGTTAAAAATACCGGATTTAACCGATTTTATTTTATTAAATTTAGCGTTGCGTAAACTTGATCCCGAAGTAGTTCGTTTATTTGAAATGTCAATTGAAAATGACAAAATTCCTACTTACGAGGATTTAATTAGTTTTGTTAGGAACCATGTTAAAATATTAATACGTTCTCAAAGTTATAATAATAATAATATCAGCCCGCGACAAGCGAATAAGTCTAGTTCATTGACCTCGTCACATGGTCGCCCATCTTTTAATTCATTTGTTTCCAATTTTAATAATATTCATTCCTGCGTTTTTTGCAAGAAAGGCAATCATTTTCTATACGAATGTCAACTATTTAAAGGTTTAAATAAGCCACAGTTAAGGTTTGATTTTATAAAATCAAAACATGGGTGTGTCAATTGTTTGTGTCTGTCACATTCACTTTCTTCTTGTGATTCGCCGTCGTGTTGCGAAATATGCAATAAACGGCACCATACCTTGTTGCATTTCAACAAAAATAATGTTGGTTCAAGGCCACATCATGTACACACAGCGAAAGCGCGTGTTAGTCGTTCGCCATCTCATCGTCCTTCCGTTGCCGCCTCTGCGCCACCCATTGACGACGCTGTCACTGTGCCAGCATTCACAGCGGTTGCGACCGACAAAAACTCGTTTGTTGTTGCTGCGTCGGGAGCGAATTCGCAGTCGTCGAGTGTAGCGCCGCGCGTTCGTAGTTTAGGCATGGACGGTAATGTGTGTGCGTTCGGAATTAACACCCGGTCATCGATTTTATTAGCTACTGCGCAAGTATTTGCTAGGGCTAGACATGATAGCGAACATAAGTTGCTTGTTCGTTGTTTGATCGACAATGGGTCGCAAAATAATTTAATTACTTTAGAATGTTGTAAATTACTCAACTTGCCAATAATCCCATTGAGTAATTCAGTTGTCAAAGGGGTTGGCTCAATTGCAAAACCGATTTATGGTTATGTTTATTTAGATATTGAATCGCGTGTTTATACAAATTATCGATATAGCATTTTTGCATTAGTATTAGATTGTTTAACGGATAATTTACCATCACATTTTATTGAAAAAAGTGTCCAGATGACGTACTTAGATAACATACCGATGGCCGATCTGACATGGAATATTCCTGGGAATATTGACCTTATTCTGGGTGCGCAACTGTTCCCACGTATTTATCTAGGGGATAGGATCGAGTCTGGGTCTCGTGCGCCGCCCGCCATATCGACTGCGTTCGGTTATGTTCTGATGGGAGATATTATGCCCGATGTAAGTGTCGCGCATAGCTCTTACTCTTGTCTCGCGTTATACGACTTAGTGCAGAAATTCTGGGAGCTTGAGGAGTTGTCTCACGTAAAATATTTAAGCCCAGAAGAGAATGAATGTGAGAACTTATTCACGTCGTCAGTTTCGCGTAACGATGAGGGTTGCTATGTTGTCGCGTTACCGTTTTGTAAGAGTCCAAATAATTTAGGAAATTCCCGCATAAATGCCTATCGCCGATTTATGGCCTTAGAGCGAAAATTTAAATTCGATGTTCAGTTGCATGAAAACTATGACAAGGTGATTAATGAGTATTTAGACAACGGGTATTTGTCTGAGGTCCCTGATAGCGAATTGTGCCATGAGGGTTACTATATTCCTCACCATGCGGTTGTGAGGCTTGATAAACCGTTGCCACGAATTGTTTTAGATGCCAGTGCGAAGACGCACTCAGGGCAGTCGCTAAACGACGTATTACACGTCGGGCCAAATTTACAGTCTGATCTTTTTGTATTGTTATTAGAATTACGTCTGTTTCCTGTCGCTATGACAACTGATATTCGACAGATGTATATGCGAGTTGGTCTTATACCTAATCATCGTAAATATGTACGTATATTATATCGTTTCCATAACAATGATTATATTAAAACTTTTAATTTCAATCGTGTTCCCTTTGGGTTAATATTGTGTTCTCTTCCTGCCATGCGGGTTATTCGTCAACTAGTTTCTGACGCGCGACAGGTATTCCCTGAAGCCGCCAGTTTAAAGTCTAAGCTGTATATGGACGATTTGGTCCATGCGGTGATAGACGTTGAATTTGCTGTGGTTTTGTCACCGCAATTAATAAGTCCATTAAATTCGGGATTCTTTGATTTAGTAAATTGGAGTAATAATCGTCCTACCTTGCTTTCAAGTGTCCCTGATACACATCGTTGTCCGATGAACTTTAATGAAGGTATTTTTGCCTTCAAAGTTTTAGGGTTGTCTTGGAACCCGGTCGGCAAGTTCTTCCTATCTACGTTTCTCGTCAATAAGAAATACACAGAGAGAGATATTCTCTGTGTGGTAATTCGGAACGTTTCTGGTTTAGTGGCCCTCGTTATTTTATACGCCAAGTTGTTAAATAAGGAACTTTGGCTGGGTAACATGTGTTGGGATTGGGATGAGTTTCCCCCAAGAACAATAATTCGACGATTTTCTTCTTTAAGTCAGGAGCTTCCTTTGCTCGCTGTTTGTAGAGGTTCACGCCACCGTATCGGTGTTGTGACCGAATGTACCTTAAATATAGTAGCATTCTGTGACGCTAGTTTGAACGGTTATGGATGTAGCGTCTATCTGCACACTACCGATACAGTCGGTAAGGTAGTTGTGCGTTTGCTATGTACGAAATCCAAGGTCATACTTGCGAAGCTTACGGAATTAGCGTTTTTGGAGTTATGTGCTGCTGTTCTGATGTTTAAACTTATTCAAATAGTCTATGATACGCGTGTGGCTATAACATACATATTATTATATGCAAGTTCGGATTTGACAATTGCGCATCTTTTTATGTCGACCTTTGGAAATAAAAAATTGCTCAAATATATAGTCCATTCTTCTTGGAAGAAGAGGCATTTGGAGTACTGGCATACGCTGCGAGTTCGCCAAAAGTGGACAAAATCCATAGATTTCATAAAATTAGGAACTGTCGTATTAATTGGACAGGATGATGTTCCACCTTTATGTTGGCCGTTAGGTGTTATAATTGCTGTACACCCGGGTAGTGATGGGATGGTTCGCGTTGCAACTGTAAAGACCAGTATAGTGGTATTTGTAAAAGATCAGTTGTAAAGCTATACCCTTTTACCCTTTACCTCGATCGACTACGTTTCAGCCAGTTATAATTTAATATATAATATATTTTATAATTTAGTATTTTTTCATAATATAGTTTATATCCTTAATATAAAACTAATACGTATATATAGTTTTGAAAGCTCTTCCGATCTTCCAAGGCGGGGAGCATGGTTGAGCCATTCGTTAACATTAATTAATAGTTTCAAATAAATATCTTATAATATAATAGACGTATAACGAGACCTTAAAATTAACCTAATATTTTAATTCGTCTCCTATAAGCGTAATGATTTTATCTGTTTGTGTTGCTAAATTCACTCGCGAATCCTGCATTTGATGCGAGCGATGCACACCAGAGGGCGCGAGCGCGCCTTTTTATGAATGAACGCGCGAACGCCGTATGAGTACCTACTGAAGGACGCGACGCCACGCGCCCCTCTCTTTTTCTCTCTATTCGCCCGTAACCGTCTTCTGGGTTACACATGTGAAATACAGCGCATCTTCTTTCCACCAACGTGTTCGTGAAAGTGCTTCATTACACTGGACAGCTGTTATTCATGAGCTAGCGGACATTATTGGTGCATATCATACACATAGTGAACTTTTCTGTGAGTGTTTAGTGAGAAGACAATTTTCGACTTCATACACGTGCCAGGACTTCCACTCTGGTTTTGCTGCAGCGCCTATACGAGCTAAGGAAGGTGTCTCTAGCATATAATCAGGTTAGTGGGTGTTTTGGTGATGCTCTCAGGTACATAGTCATACGCTGTTGGAGACTAAAAAGTTTATTTTTGTATTCGGTTACGTTCCCGCCTGGTGTAGGCTATTTACACGCCTCGCCAGTCCGTGCTTCACGAAGCAGTGACTGCACTTGTGCTCAGCGTGACAGGTGGTGAACCCGTCGTCGTCGTAATATTATACAAAATCATCATTCACATACTTAATAGTTTATTGATAACAGACTAGGACCGTACCCGTCAGTGGAGTCGTCCTCGTAAAAAAGGTATAAAAACGTGCCTTCACAGCTTGCTTGCTTTTAGAGCAAATGGTATTATCACTTATCCAACAAAGGCAACGAGCAAATCAGTCGAGTTTCATCTTTAGGAAGTTTTTTTTTTCATTTATTATAGTTTACAAAATAATACATAAAGTTGAAAATAATACATAAAGTTGAAAATAATACATTGACATAAACCACAGAGGTTTCGCGACAATGTAGAAATCAGATCAGATCATCACGAAAGTACACAATTTTACAGTTTTGGTAACAGATTAGCCAAATAGGTATTGATTTTGAGAACCAGGCAATGTTTCTTCCTATGTGTATTTAAACATTACACGGATCAACCAATCTTTGAATAAAAAAGGACTTAAGAGTAATTTTAAGATTTTCTGCAATCTGAATTCGGTGCCTATGACCATGAGAAACTCTTCGAATTCTAGTCATTAGTAGTTTTAGTATTTAATGATGACGTCTTCAATATATTTCAATCTAAGTTGCTCAAAAAGTAAACAAACGAAGGTTTTTAATCTCTTAAATGTTCTTTTAACCGCCTCTCTGGTCTAGTGGTTCACACCACCGGGTGTTAATCGGGAGGTCCGGGTTCAATTCCCCAGGGAGGCCGAAGTTTCACTGCTCGGTTTGATTGGTGGTAGGGCTTCTAAGCCCGCCTGGCTACCACCGTCTTACATAAATTTATAAATAAAAATAATGTTTCATGCATTGTTGTGTTCCGGCAATCAGTGTTAAAATATGTTAAAAACCGTCAATATTATCAGTTCTTTTATGTTATAGTTCTCTCATCGCTTCCTAAAACACAATGCTGACCGAAGAACTTAGTATGGTAGACTTTTTTATACCCGAGTAAGGTCTCCCAAATAATTCACCGGGGTGAGCCCTTATGAAGCGTTCCGGGACGAACCGTAAATCAGCGGGACAGCCGCGACATGTCCCGGCAGATAAATCAAATACTTTAGTCCCATGAAGTCCTGACACGTTGAGACAGTCGGGAATCTTTTATTACACATAAGAGGTGCTCGTTCGGTGAATCAATTGTATTTTTATATCAATGAATGCAATGCTTGTCCTCACCCTATATACGTCCACTGGGCAATGGCCTTCTTCATGGAGAAACACACGAGAAGTTTGGGCCGTATCACCAGCAAGCGCAATGCGGGTTGGTGGGTAGAAACGGTTGTAATAGCGATGAGACCAACGGCTTAACATGCCTTTCGAAGCACGGATAACATAGACATCACAAAATTTTGGTCACCCATCCATGGCCTGACCATGGCGAAGGCTCAGCCTATACAGTGTTTTTTTAACTGGGACAGTATGGGGAAATCCAAAACCATATAAGATACAGGCAAACGGTCTTAGGAACCATTTATTATTTGTTTTTGGTGAAAAAAATTGAGATAGTAATTTTTTGGTCAAGCGTGAGTTGTCCATAGAAATGAGTCATTTTGAAAATGTTTGATGCGGATCGCCTCAGTTTTTATATAGAGAATATTTCATTGTAACGAAAGAAAAAAAACATTGCAGCAAAAGTTAGACAAATTTAATAAAATGTTTCTCTTACAACATGTTAGTTGGCAGTAGGTACCCATCTTCTGCATCACAGTCGATACTTACACGTACAAAAAGGTACCATGTTCAAAAATGAGATTTTATTTGAATTTTAGCATTGGAACTATATGACGTATAACCTACCAACCCATTAATCACCACAAAGTAACCAGATTATTCCCAAAATTCCCATGTAGCCCCAATTTATCCCTATCAACCCCAATCAGTTCAATCCTACCCCAATTAGCCTCATTCAATCCCTATCAATCTACCGAACCGGTTAAAAGCACAAATGCGTCACAATAGTACCAAACGGTTCTTACAATGTTATCACTTTTCTTCACGCTCGTAATATACCCGTCTTTAACCCGGGCGAGATTTATACCGGGATACCGGACCCGGGTGAAATTGATAGCGCCGTTACTATTGTTGCCCGAGTTCGTGGAGAAAAGCACCCGATTCGTATTCCGTTTTAAGCACACGAAGGGAACAATGTAGGATGAGAACACAAACCATTTGACGTATCGTTTTCGTAATCGTAAGTGATGTTCGAAATTAAAAGGGAAGTAATTAATTTGGCAGCCATTTAATTATTTGGTCAGCGACAAAAAGATCAGCCGGAAAATCATTTGTGCAGCCAAAAAATATTTTGTAAACAATATAATTATTTAGGCGGCAAAATAATTGTCTGTGCAGTAAAATAACTATTTTTGGTCAGCAGGATAATTAATTAGGCAGCAAGATAATTATTTGGGCAGCAAAATAATTAGTTGAGATGTTAAATAATTATTTGGGCAGAATTGATTGTTACCAGAAAAAAAAATAGGAAAAAGATCATTAAAGGATAAATTTCTGGGAAATGTATTCTGGTAGAAATTAGGTTAAGGTTATTTTTATGACCCTTTTCTAAACAATGTTTGGGTCATCAAAACATAAGGTATTTAAACAATTTGGCAGCGCAGAAAACATCTAAGTTCCTGCCCAATTAGTTATTTTGCTGACATATTACAAATATCTGCTGCCTATAAATTGCTTCCCAATTAGTTATTTTGCTGACTGGTTTAGAAATATATGCTGCTCAAAAGTTGCTGACCAATTAGTCACTTTAGTTGACCAATTGAATTTTTTTGCTGACCAAAATTCACACCCAAATAAAGATATTGGAGTTATGTTACACCTCTAATTAATATAATACATTATGCCCTCTTCGTATCATACAGAGATAATTATAAATAATAAATATTTTCACTCATTCACACCTATCAACTAGTCCCATTTAACGCAAATGCTGCTTGTGTTGCGGATACTAGATGACGGATAAATATATTTAATTGATAAATACATATAAATATTCAGAAAATATTAAATACATATTAATAAATAAACATCCAAGACTGGTGAACAAACGCCTGTATTCATCACACAAACATTTGCCCCTACCGGGGATCGAACCCAGAGCCTCTCGAGATAGCGACGCCCTGAGACCGGCATACAGACCACTCAACCACGGAGGTCGTCGAAGAGATGTTTGTTAAACTCTTAAAGATAAAAATATTGTGTCTATAATAACAACGCCGGTCTCAAGGCGCCGCCATCTCGAGAGGTCCTGGGTTCGATCCCCAGTGGAGGCAAGTGTTTGGGTGACGAATTTTCAGACATTTGTTCTCCAGTCTTGGATATTCATTATATATGTATAATATTATGTATATTCTGAATAATTATGTGCATACAATCAGTATTTAGTTGCTTAAAATGGGACTAGTTGATAGGTGTGAATGTCTGAGGATATTTATTATTTATTATCTGTATTTTTGTTATAAAGCATTGTTGTGTTCCGGCAATTATAGCCAGTTCCATCATTGTGATTGAATACAGGTGAAGCTCGCGTCCACCCGGCCTTATCGTTACCATCTGGTTCGATGAAGACCAAGAGCTTTCCTGTCATATATAATAAAGTACTGTCGCTCGTTTACTCAACAAGGCAATCGGAGCTATTTAATATAACAGCGATATTATAACACATTAAAAGGTCAAATTAAATCATAAACCTTCGAAAAAGCACTTAATGTTGAGTTTGCATAAGTCATAATATCCCTTTGGGCCCTTTTCAATATAATACCCTCATAACCCTAGAACACTGGCCAATGTTCCGTATAAATTGTGATCCGGTAGAAACGTGCGAATCGTTTCCGATTACCGTAACTATTCGTATGTCAACGATAAACGGTTTTAATATGGATTGGACCAGCGTTAAATATTATCATAAAGCTAGAGAAGCCCACTGACAAAGTCCTCCCTCAAAGACATTATCTATAGGTACATATAATAAAACTGTAGTGGTCGAATGTCTGTAAATAGAAAAGAAATGTTGAAAATCAAGTCAGGGGAATGTAAAGAGACGGAAAATACCGAAAAAATGTTTTTTTGTTTGTTTTTCTGTCTGTTCGTCTGTTTGTCTGTTTGTACGGGCTAATCTCCGAAATGGCTGGACCGATTTCAATGAAATTTTGCATGGTGATACCTTATATCTCTGGTCAACAACTTAGACACTTTTTATTCCGAAAAATTAAAGTTAAAAAACCATAGTAACTGTGGACGAAGTCACAGGCAACAGCTACGTAATATTTGTGTACCTTGGTCTGCTAAGCTTAAGTCACATTTTCCCTTGTTCCAGACGAGGAGCTGGTGTACCGAGACCGGTGGGGCGGCCTGACGGTGCTCAACGTGCGCAACCTCACGAGCAGGCTGCTCATGAGCAACACCACATTCGTGAGTAGCAGTCGCCAGAATATAAATTGATACATGTACCTTACGTCCTCATCAACTGAATAACAACATTATCACCACGCCTACACATACAGAAAATAGGGGTAGGGGTGCTAACACCCTCGTTTCCCTATGAAACACACTGTCGTGTAAATATAACAAAAGTAAACAGGTCTTGCCTATGTCATGAGCATGGCTGAACCGAGAACGAGTGGGTAGTTCCGCCATCTCGACTTCTTCTTCTTTTTCCTGCCCTGTTCCTAATTCTATTCGTGGTCGGCGCAACATGTCTACCTCTTCCACTCTCCTCTATCAGTCGTCAAGTCAACACTCACTCCCATCCTCATCACATCATCATTCACACAATCCATCCATCTTTTCTTTGGTCTTCCTCTCCCCACACGCCCATCCACTTACAAGTCCATAACTTTCCTGGTGACATGATCATTCTCCCTCCTCGCTTCTTCTTCCATCTCGACTATTGCTGCTAAAATTAGATTTCACAATCGCCCTTTTCCCTTTGTTTATTTCAAAGCAAGCCTTTGTAATCTTAGATACTAGATAACTTACAAAAAAGTAACCTCGCCATTTTTAGATAAACGCAGCAATTCTACCGAAGACGTGTTCCAATATAAGTAACTCTGCACAATAAATGTGTCTGTCGGATACCGCGGGCGTATCTCAATGCCTATTACTTTACGGCCCGCTGTTACACCGAATGGGTATAAAAACAAAAAAACCGACTAAGGGCGTATTGGGTACTGGATCTGTGCTCGTGTAGGCGATAAGCTAGCCACTTGTTACTACTCTTTCACGATTTTTCATCTAACCAAACCCAATTTTTGTATGGCTAAATGTGGTCTTAAGGTGCTCCTTGGACTCTGCCTACCCCTTCGTGAATTACAGACGTGATTTTACGTATGTATGTATGTATAAAAATATCGTGGAGTTTTAGTATGTATTTGCTTAGTGCCTGGGTGAAAGAAATAAATAAATATTTATTCCTTATACATTTGCAAAACTAGTCTTACAAAAAAACGCCTACGACCCAGCTAGTAGTAAGTAATATCCTATTATGAATTGGGTGTTATTTAAAAGGTCAGCTAAATATTCGTATTTCAGTCAGCAAAAAAATACAATTGGTCAGCTAAAATAACAAATTAGTCAGCAACTTATGGGCAGTAAATATTTCTAAATTGGTCAGCAAAACAACTAATAGGGCAGCAACTCAAATGTTTTCTCTGCTGCCAAATGTATGTTTTGATGACACAATTATTGTGTTTGAGGCCCAATTGCACGATCGAGAGTTAGCGCCTAACCCAGGGTTTGCCCCAGGGTTAAGTGCTAACTCTCGATCGCGCAATTGGGCCTAAGGGTCATAAAAAAATAAAATTAACCGAATATCTATTAGAATAGATTTCCTATGAATTGATCCTTGATCCTTCCTTAATTGATCTTTTTCCTAGTTTTTTTACATTTCCCGTAACATATTAGGTTGGGGAAAAAGTCTTTTCGCATTATAGTATGTATAAACTTGTAATAAAATCTCTTTGGCTATACTATTTGTATCTGGCTGGTTTTGGTATCATTGAAAGTTTAAATTTTAAAGAACATAATTCCAAATTCAAATTAGGAAAATGTGTGATTTTCATTTGTTTTTCGTACCGCCAAGATGAGTGAATCTAATGAAGAAATTCGATACATTTTAAAATTTTACTACAAAAAAGGTAAAAATGCAACGCAAGCTGCGAAAAAAAATTTGCGATGTTTATGGACCTAGTGCAGTGTCTGTGAGAGTAGCACAAATTTGGTTTAAGCGTTTTCAATCCGAAAATTTTGATGTCAAAGATGCACGTCGCTCTGGTCGCCCTATTACAGATAAAATGGATGCCATTTTTGAAAAAGTGGAGCAAGATCGGCATGTCAGTAGTTACGACGTAGCTGAAGAACTGGGAATTGACCACAAAACAGTTTTGGCGCATTTGAAAAAAACTGGGTACACAAAAAAGCTCGACATTTGGGTACCTCACGAGCTCACTGAAAGAAACCTAATGAACCGTGTACTCATTTGTGATTCTTTATTACGACGTAATGAAACCGAACCATTTTTGAAGAAGCTGATAACTGGTGATGAAAAGTGGATCACCTACGACAAGAACGTGCGAAGAAGGTCGTGGTCAAAGGCCGGTCAGGCTTCACAGACTGTGGCGAAACCCGGGTTAACTCGCAACAAGGTGATGCTGTGTGTGTGGTGGGATTGGAAGGGCATTATTCATTATGAGCTGTTACCACCAGGCAGGCCATCGATTCTGAACTCTACTGCGAACAACTGATGAGATTAAAGCAAGAAGTTAAGAGAAAGCGGCCGGAATTAATCAACAGAAGGGGTGTGGTTTTTCATCATGATAACGCTAGACCTCACACATCTTTAGCCACTCAGCAAAAATTAAGATAGTTTGGCTGGGAGGTGTTAATGCATCCGCCGTATAGTCCTGACCTTGCACCTTCAGATTTCCACCTGTTTCGGTCTCTTCAGAATTCTTTAGGCAGTGTCAGGTTAACATCACGAGAGGACTGCCAAAACCACTTGTCGCGGTATTTTGACCAGAAGTCCCAAAATTTCTATAGCAATGGGATCATGTCCCTACCTACAAGATGGCAAAAAGTTATCGAACAAAATGGTACCTACATACTTTAGTTAAATGTAAATAAACTATTTTGAAAAATGTTTTGAATTTTCTTAAAAAATGCGAAGAAACTTTTTCCCCAACCTATTATAAATTAATAGCCAAATAATTGAGCCACATGAGTGCAATAAAGTATTTGTATTTGTATTATTTTGCAGCTCAACAAGTTATTTTGCTGTCCAAATAATTATCTTGCCGAATTAATTATTCTACTGATCAAATAATTATTCTGCTTCTCAAATAACTATATTGCTGACAAATTATTTGTTTCTAACCCAAGTGATTTTTCGTACACACACACACACACACACACACACGCATCCACCTTTTCACCTGATTTCCGTATTCTTAACCAAGCACTTGACACACTTTTACCAAAATAAGCTTATGGTAAGCACAAAAAAGTTTTAGATAATCCGTTCTTATTCGGTGTAAGGGCGTCCAATTTATCCGGGGTCTTTAACACATCGGAGCAGAAAAGTTTATCCAGACTTACTACACCAGCAAAGCGGGAACAAACATCTTTTGTTTATCACTAAGAAAAGGAAGCTCTTTCACAATCAGAACAGATACAATGACTTCGCGTTAAGTCCTGCTGAGGTCGGGTCCTAGTTGACCTTATATGTGATTGTTTGTGTATTTTGCATCTTGCTTGTGCCTGTGGTCAATAAATGTTTTTCTTTCTTTCTTTCTTTCTTTCCTGCTTTAAGTAATAAATATGCTGTTATCGCTTGCCTTACTTTGTGCTCGGGGCATGTGTCGTGTCGTGTCATGTCATGTCATGTTATTCTATGCTATGTTACGTTAGGTTATATAAATGACTGTGCTAAAACCTTTTCAAGCAAAAAACATTCCTTTATTAAAAATGTGCATTAAGTTTTTCCAGGCGTTTTTCCAATTTAAATATGGTCGTTACAACATTTGTTCTTCATCCACTATCCGCTGGCACTCGTCAGTTCACTTCTGTTATTTTCTTTTATGTGTATAGTATTATTATGTTTGGCGTTCCTCAGGGCATTGTACTAGGTCCCACAATCTTTTTGACATAAATACGTGCTCTAGACCCTGACCTACTTCGTAAAAGAAAACTTTCATATTGTATCAACATTACCTTCATACATAATTAAACTTATCTTAAGGTACGTTAATTTTAATTACCTTCTTGTGGGTATAAAAACTTTCATCATGTCCATTGACCTTTATCCTTTATTCTATGTTTGGGTCTCATCTAAGTTTAGACTTCTAAATTTACTTAACGTCTACGTTGACCGCTCCTGCCGTAACTTAATCACTGGTTCGGGAAAATCACAGTCTCGTTACGTCACTGTACTACGTGACTGTGACAAAGCAGGTACGCGCTGTAAATAATGCAACGAAGCTTTCATTTTTGAATCAATGGGCGACTGTCATAGCTTGGAGTGTAGCTGAGGAAAATCTATAGGTACAGTTAAAGGTCTCTGCCCACTACACCACAGCATACAATGGCATAAAATGAGAAATGTATAGTTTTGGGCACCCATCCAATGTCAGACCATTACTAAAGTAGCTTTGTTTCAATATCGAAAACCAGCGTCACTGAGCTCCTCATAACAGCTACAATAAAAATTTACTTCCACAATTTTTATTAATTGTTTGCAATAACAAGAAACAAGAAAAAGCTCCAGAATTTTTCAATTACGAATTTCGTGGGTAGCCATTTATTAAAGCAATAACTTTAAAATTCTTTGTTCCATTAAACTCGTGTTACAAAATAAATTGTACAAAGCCCACCGCACAACGAAATAGCACGAAACCATCGCGAAAATAACGTTATATCTGTTATTTATATGGTTTTTAACGTAATTTCGTGTGTAAATCACTGGGGCGTACCTAATAATCGAATGGAAATTGGACTCTGGCGGGTATTATACCAGATTTATCAGTCTTTATGAACACAGCGTTAGGGTACTTATTTGGCGATATTTTGAAAGTTTCGAGGCAAAATATTGTGGATGAAATTTAACGTCTCTTGTGTATGTTCTATATTATCGACTAATAAAAAACATAAACATAGGTATCATAACGCCTTTTCCCCGAAGGGGTAGGCAGAGGTGTTAACACTCTCATTTCGACAGATATGTTGAGTCCCCGTGTAACAGGTGGCGAGCCTATTGCTATGCATCGCGGTGAGATAAATAAATATATTCAAACATTCACACCTATCAACTAGCCCCATTATAAGCAACTAATGCTGCTTGTGTTACGGACACTAGATGACGGATAAATATATTTAATAGGTAAATACATATAAATATCCTGAATATATATAAATATATATAAACATCCAAGACAACAAATGCCTGAAAATTCATCACTCAAGCATTTGCCCCCACCGGGGATCGAACCCAGAACCTTTTGAGATGGCGAAACCTTGAGACCGGCGTACAGACCACTCGACCAGTTAGCAAGATATGGTGCTATTCATTCCTTTTAGTCCGTCCTCAGCCCATTTACTTCCCCCTGCTGGAAGCCCATTTACATCAATTCTATAGAAATAAAACGGTGTTTTAAAACATTTGAATTCCTTACATACATACATAAGTCACGCCTTTTTCCCACAGATGTAGGCAGAGATTACATCCTTCAACTTGCTACGATCCTTGCATATTTCTTTCTTTGCATAATTCTTTACATATCAATAAAAATGCTGGCCCAGACTGTAAACCACCATTATTTATAAAATACTGTCGTTTTTCCTTATCGCTCCCTCTATTCATATAATAAAACTGTAGAGGTCGAATGTCTGTACATAGAAAAAAATGCTTAAAACCATGTCAGGAGGATGTAAAAAGAGGAAAAATACCAAAAAATATTTAATATTTTAACATTTTTGTCGATACGGGCTAATCTCGGAAATGGATGAACCGATTTCAATGAATTTTGAACCTTATACCTTATATCCCTGGTCAACATCTTAGGTACTTTTAATTCCGAAAAATTAAAGGGTTCCCGTGGGATAGTTAAAAAACCATAGTAGCCGAATCTCAGACCAGTCTTTGAATGATGGTGTGTTCCAATTGTCCACAGAGAGAACTAAACGCGGTGGACTTCAAGGTGTCGGGTGACCTGAAGTTCGTGCTCCTCATATCGGATGTGCGGCCGGGGTGGCGGCACGCGCGCCTCGCGCGGTACCACGTCTATGACGTCATCAACAGGTGAGGAAGGATCCGCCACATCACATTGAGAGCGGGCGAGCGAAACAAACAGACTTCGTTTCTCCTCTCTTCGTACTATGTAGCACACACATACATATGTAGCTGCCATCCCTACACCAAAGCATCTACAATATGACTCGGCTTATCTGTCACGCGAGAACCGTGTTTGTATATATGAGCTCAGCGTTTGAAATAAAGTCAGCCTGTTCCTACACTCAATTGGGAGTTTTACTTACCACCATATTAATTCCTAAAGTGGGTCTCTTCATATACGGTTCTCGCGTGATAGATATGTCATATTGTAGATACTTTGATGTAGGGATGGCAGCTACACATACATTAAGTCACGCATTTTTCCCACAGGGGAAGGCATAGATTACATCCTTCCACTTGCATATTTCTTTCGATTCATTACTCTTACAGTCCTAATACATGCTCGGCGATTTCTGGTACTTTTGACCTGGCCCTTCTAAAGAACGTCTTTAATTTGATCGAGGAACGTTCGCCTAGGTCTGCCTCGTATCTCCACTCACATCCGATTCATATATCCCTTTTATTAATCTATTTTCATCTATCCTTTCCACGTGTTCAAAAATCTTAGCATTCCTTTCTCTATTCTTGTCACTACATCCTCTTTCAAACCACACTTCCTTCTTATCACATAATTATATATCCTGTCACTCAATTTTACTCCAGCCATGCTTCTCAAAGCTCTCATTTCTACCGCATTTATTCTACTTTTGTGTCTTTTCTCCCATACCCAACATTCACTTCCGTACATCAGTGTACTATGCTGCACACCCACAGATATATATATTGTAATCAAGCGTGTCAACTTTAAATCCTACTGTGACGTCACAGCCGTAATTTTAGACGTAAATCCAAGCTGTTTGAAAAATAACTTTTAAGTTTCCGCCATTTATCACACAACGAGGCAATTTTTTTAGTTTTTGCAGCGGCGGCCAAACCCGACGTTTGGCCGGGGTTTTCGAACACGCGCCATACATGCATTTGCGTGGCATATGTAATTGCCTATCTGTGTTCACACCGCTCACTAAAGCATCTGTGTCAGAGGTGAACAACAAAGCGTACAAACCCCCAGTGAATAGAATAAAATTCTTTGTTTGCTAAGAACACAGTATGTTACAGAAATAAATTTAAAAGTTTAAGTGAATGAAACATCTGTCAATTCCAGCGAAGCCTTTTTCATCTTATTCGCCAAGGCTTTGCTTAGTTCGCATATTTCCCATCGCTATACTTCGACCTTCAGCCCGTTCGCCAGACCGCCTGCTGGTCTGCGCTCGAGCCATGAACGGAAGTAGCTAACGGCAACTGCATCGATTGACACGCTAATGAAAAATGTGTAAAAAAGCCAAATTATGTTGTCTCGCTTCTCTAACAGTGTTGTGCCTTATGTCTTGCTTTTCTTATGTTCAGTTTTAAAGTAGTTTTTAAAAGTATTCTCAGATGATTATTTGCGAAAACTGGAACATTTAGTCTTAATAATTTTAACCGCCTTTCTGGTCTAGTGGTTGTCACCGGGTGTTGATCGGGAGGTCCGGGGTTCGATTCCCCACGGGGGCAGGAGTTTTTCTGCACGGTAGAAGGGCTTCTAAGCCCGCCTGGCTAGCTACCACCGTCTTACCTAAATCTGTCGCCATTGTAACAATGTTTATAACATTGTTGTATTCCGGCAAAATGTTGAGGAATACCAGGTGAAGCTCGCTTCGACCGTCGGCCTTATCGTCACTTACCATCAGGTGAGATGAAGGCCGAGAGCTTACCTGTCATAAGTAAAAAAAATCTTTTTATTCTTCCTGCCATCCCCAGGAACAAGATCCCAATATCACCAGTAGAAGACGACCGGTCGGCGCCATTACTGCAGTTCGCGGAGTGGTCCCCCGCGGGCTCCGGGCTGGTGTTCGTGCACGACAACGACATTTACTACAAGCCGAGGGTGCTGAAGACCCTTGTCTGTCGGATTACTAACACAGGTCGGTAGATGGAACTGACGTTGAATATTTTTTGTGACAGATATGTGTATTGTCGGCCATCAGGCCATGTGACTATAACATTGCTCGAGCTCCTCCGTGCTTCGGAAGACACGTTAAGCCGTTGATCCCGGTCGCTACTGCGACTGTTTCTACGCATCCACCCGCTTGGACCAGCATGGTGGTGTTACGGCCCATACTCCTCATGTGTTTGTTCATGAGAAAGGCCTGTGCCAGCAGTGGGACGTATATAGGCTGAAGACAAGATTAGAAAAATTACATTTGACATCTTCAAAAAGAAAACACCTGAATCCGATTGCAATCTGATTCGGACGACTTTATTAATTAGGTACTAAAATACAAAATCGCAAATTTGACACAACTTGTTCTCCTCAAGTGATACTCATAACATAAGACATGTACCTATTTATATTCATTACATACATACAAAATTCTGTAAAATAATAACATATTTTACACATAAGATTCCCCTATTTTGTATATCATTTCATAAATATAAATTCGACAATATTTTTCTATGTATTTGCAGTGTTATAGATCTACGAAATAGAATATGTACCACAATTTGTAAAATAAAATTCCGTATGGCAATCACCACAATTAACAGCTACTGGAAAGGAAAATAAATTAGCTGAGTAGAAAATTTTGACATAGGACCTGTAAATAGATTTATTGAAAGTAACATACAGTTTTACAACAATAATTTAATATTATTACTATCACAATGGGAATTTAACCATCACAAAGATGTTACTCACTGCACAATTAGGCATTTTTTTTACAACCACTCCGATGTGTTCAAGTCGAGACTTGCGCGCAGACTGAATGAGCGTTTACGTTTTTACTAAGGCCACCATGAAGACAGAGTTACCACAGTATTCTTCAAGGAAGGCATGCTTGCAACCATTGCTTCAACGTATAATATTCTATCTAACTTCTTTAGTGGTTTATGGCTAGAAATTGTTTATGAAAAAATCATAGACATTGGAAACAATAATTTTAAATAGAAATATTGGCATGTTTACAGGAGTACCAGGCGTAATCTTCAACGGCGTCCCAGACTTCCTGTACGAGACAGAAGTGCTGCGGCTGGACCGCGCGTTGTGGTTCAGCCCGGACGGGCAGACGCTCGCGTTCGTGACGTACAACGACAGCCTGGTGCCGCAGCACAAGTACCCCTGGTACGGGCTGGACCAGGTCGAGCCGCCTGCCTACCCGACTATTAGGACGTTGAGGTATCCGAAGGTAGGTTTCTAAGGGTTATAAGCCGTGATCGGAGTAGGTACAGCTATTTTATGTACTTACCATATGATAGATTAATATGGATATGAAATTTTTTTTTTATATTTATACAAGAATCAACAATAATTTTACATTTTCATTCTGTACTTGTACAAGAACATAATTATCATACAAATTATTTGGTCCCTTTAAATCGAAACATGATTGAAAAGAACAAACTATTTGTATCTACAATAAAAACCACTTACTTAGTGAAACGAAAAAATTCCCATTTTTTATATTGATAATAATAATTATAATTAAATCCCGGAGTATTAGGCGGAATCCTGTGAATATCCATATTAACATCAATGTTTGCGGTCAATGAACCTAAATAGCTCTACCTACTCCGATCAGTGGTTATAAGCATTAAGGTTTTTGTATTTTAGTTCAGAGTTTTCTTCGCAGGGGCAGCAAGAGGGAGCTAGCAACCTGTCTCAATTGTTCTCTTTAGTCTAAAATTTTTCCTTTTACGGACTGCATATTATCACTCAGTACTCAATCACTTGCTATACTTAAAAAAAACTCCTTTACTAATATGACTATTTGCTGCAGGTAAACACCAACAACCCGGTGGTGACAGTCTTCGTGGTGAGCCTGAAGACGCCGAAGTTCCTGTTCCCACACGCTCTACAGTTCAGCTCACAAGTCGACAAGAGTAAGTACTCATTATAATCGTTTTAGAGTTTTATGCAAGAGTAATCTTTTTTCTTCTGAACGCAAGTATGCTAATTAATATGTTACCTAGTGTCTAAGCTTGATAGTTATTTTTAATTATTTCTCTTGTCTATTGAAGTTCTTTCCGAAAGTGTAAATAAGTAAATAAGAACAGTTCTGATAGTCCTCTTAAGAGTTTTAAAACTATATCGGAAAGGCTGTATGTGATTCGGACTTAAACATTCCTTTTATCAAAAGAAACATACACAAACTTGAACCACGCTTTTGTCACGCGAGTGTTACAGTCATCTATAAGTTACAATGACTGCTTATGACCCCGATAGACCCTTCAGTCAAATGAAATGAAAGAAGTCGTACCATGATCAGTATCACAGTCTACGTTGTCCTTCTAGCGTGGTACGTGCGATGGACCAGCTGGACGTCGGAGCGGCACATCGCCGTGCTGCTCCTGAACCGGCCGCAGAACGTCTCCATCGTCAGCATATGCAATGCTGTGCAATACAACTGTCAAGACGTAAGTCCTATTTTGTTTAAAGTATGACTTAATATTCCCTAACCTAATGATGAAGCCATTTTTACAAGCTTTTATTTAACTTGCATTATAAGTAATGTATGTTCGGGTAAAATCTTACAAACTCAATTTTGAATCAGGTATCCGTAACAGATTGAGCTGAAATTTTGCATGCATGTGTAAATCGGATGAAGGAGCTGGAAGGTGGCCATAAGAACTCAGTAATTAAACGATACAATGCCGTCAACTTTGGGCTCGTTTGAATCGCCTTAACGAGTACTTTGGCTTAAACAGTAAAAAGTTAAAAATAAAATAATAATTCAATTTGATGGAACGTTGAAGAACATCTTTTTCAATCAAAATAACACGCTTTTATTTAAGTAACAAAAGCCACCCCCACCTTCTTCACGGCTCTCTTGAAGGAACCCATGTTAAAGGAGGGCGGAAACGCTTGTGTCGGTAGGGAATTCCATGCTCTAGAGTCTACTTGTACCATGTTCCATGCTCTAGAATATACAAATTCACTACCTATAACGAGCTTATCACTGCACCCTATTTATGGGTATACGTAAAATTTTAAATTATGATTTCAACAGATATTAAAATACGGAGCTAATCCATCTCTTCTTTGGGTCACTCAAAAAAGATCAAGGGGAATTATTTAGTTGCAATGACATAAAATTAAGAATACGGCTCAGCGAATATCAAGAGGAGCGCAACGGAGAGGATGTTTCTAACCCACTCGAAAATCAACATTAAAATTATTAACATAAAGTGCATACATGCTTAACCCTGACAAAAAACGCGCGGCGTCGAGTATTCAGTGTTGGCATGTAGCGTTAACAGTTGAATGGTAACCCAACTCGCTCCTCTCTGTCTGCCCCTTATGATTTTAAATCAAGATTCTTAACAAGTGCCGATCTTTTATTCATAAAAACACGTCAGTATAACAAATTATCGTGGCTATGTTGGACGTTTAAGCAGATTTTAATTCAGTAACAATAAATGATCCAGGCGGAAGCGATTTTAGAAGAGAGTGTCCGAAAATTAAACACATGTCCAGAATTGAACAAGTATAGGTTGATGTTCGCTCTAATACATAAGCTGTTCTATTCACCAGATCTACCGCGACGAAACAGACGGGTCGCGCTGGTCCGGCCTCGGCGCCGAGCCAGTCGAGGAGGACTGCGGCTGGTGCGGGGGCTCCGCCCTCCTCGGCGCCAAGGACCTCGTGTACACCACCGCGCCCGTCGCCGCGCCCGGCGCCGGCACCTGGCGACATGCGCTGCGCCTGGCGCGGGATTCGAGGACTATACTCACTCAAGGCAACTTTGAGTTGACCCAGTTACTGGCGTGGGACGAAGTGAGACAGATACTGTGAGTTTTTATTATATTTAAATGTAATATTGGGTCCTTACCTATGAAATTGGTGTTTTCCTTCTCTCTTAGTATTTTGTTCGTAACTATTAGTTTCAGAGTATTCTTAAAAAATAATTACCTCCTCTAAAAATAGACCATATTTTCGAACTCTTTTGATTTGTTTTGATAATTCGTTGTAAATTTTATTGTGTTTAAATTGGACACGGAGACAACTCATTTTCAGTGCCTTCCGAATACATAATTTGATTTGCATTCACATAAAAAAGATAAATAATTTTTAAGAAGTGTGATATCACACATATAGCTAAAGCTTGTCTTATGATACATGCCAAATATTATTATCTTTGGTTTTGTCGTTGTGAAGAAAACTGAAAAAATTTTAGTATGGAAAATGCAGAGTTCCCCAAAATCTCCATACAAAACGCCAATTTCATATGTAAGGACCTAATATAACTTGACACAAGCGTTACGATACGACATGATACAGCTAACATGACGCGACGCTATTCGACGCAACGCGACATAACACAACATAACATGACGTAACCGTTTTAACCTCAACACGTTAAAGTTAATATAGGTAAATGTTGAAAAATTATTGGGGAAATTCGACATAGCTGACGAGCTGTTGACCTTTAGATTTTATTGAAAAACTATAAATTGGATGTAATGTATGTATGAAAAAAAACTGTACCTTCTTACTTGTGCTTAGCCTACATACGTCCCACTCCTGGGGCACAAGCCTTCCTCATGGAGAAATACATAGTTATTATAGGCCGTAACACCACCACGCTGGCCCGATGCTGGTTGGTGGAGAGAAACGGTCTCGATAGCGACCGGGCCCAACGGCTTAACGTGCCTTCCGAATCACAGCACCTTGGTGTATGGTGATAACGGTCAGCAGTAACTCAATTTTTCAACACGCTCGTAATGCGAAAGTTCCTGGGTTTTAGGCACAAAATGCAAATAATATATTAAACACGCGCGCGGTAAAAATATTACCACTATTTTGCGATCAGTATGTTTTTGTAGATGGAATGTTTATGACTTTCATAAGCATGCGCTAAACTGAATAAATGCTTTTAATTATTTATTTTTAATGACTTTCCCGCGGCGCGGGTTCGAGCAGCGCGCGCAGCGACAGCGTTGCTTGGGCCGTGCCGCCGACGTGAGACTATAGTGCGCGCGGAACTAGTTGGCCGCGCCTTAGGTATGTGAGCGGTGGGAGGAGAGGCGGGTGCGCTTGCTGTCATTACTCAGTTCGGCGCCGAACTTCGCGACGTCAACACGCATTGAAAGTCCCGGCTACTTTAAACAAAACGCACATTAGATTGCAATAGCGAGATGAATCGCCACCTAAGGCGCGGTCAACGAGTTCCGCGCGCACTATAGCTCATATTACACAACCAAATTTAAGCGGAAATCTTGAGTACCGTTAGAACGATAAGGCGCTATTCATCCCCATATAACGCCAGCGGCTCTCTCTAGCTGTGCTCAAGCTTGAGATTGATTCTGGACAACGTGTGTATTGATGAGGTCTCATCTCAATGGCTCCTGGGCGGTAATCAGCTTGTATGATATGACGTGTCGGCACAGGTACGTGGTGGGCACGGCGCCCGACCGCGCCGGCGAGCGGCACCTGTACGCGGTGCGGCCGCCGGCGCCCGGCGCGTGGCCCGCGCCGCCCGCCTGCCTCAGCTGCGGCCTGCCCCCCGCCGACGTCACCACCGCCGCCGCCGCCGCCGCCGCCGCCGCCGCCGCCGCCGCCGCCGCAGACGACACGGTGAGCCTGGGACACCACTACACCAGCTACATGTTTAAACAACTGCAGTCTGTAAACCGACCCTCACACACACACGCAAACACTTAAAGTAAAAGACAAAACATCAGACTGTCGCCTGTCGCCGTCCGTTTGCTTAACTATCAGGAGACGTTTTTCTGTGAATAATGGGCAATAAACTCAGCATGGATTCATCCTCCCATAACATAAACATCGCCCTATCTTCATATCATCCATAATAACTTACAGGCCTATCGGGATCGGTAATCGTTCGAGAAGCCGCTTGAATCGCGGGTTCGATCCCACCGCTCTGTACCAATGAGTTTGTATAAAACTTAAGTACAATTCATTGTGAATATTGCTTGCCTCACATTGTGCCCGGTGCATGGTAATAGGCTCACCACCTGTCACATGGGAACCTAAAATATCTGGCGAAAAGTGGGTGTTTAACACCTCTGCCTACCAAAGAAAGAGGCGTGATGATATTTTATTTTATGTTATGCTATATCGATATATCAACTAAAGCGTCTGTCCCCAGGAGTACGACAACGCCACGTCTTCCAGCCCGCCGCCGTGGACGTCGACGGCGGCGCCCGTCGCCGACAACGACTCGCTGCCCGAAATCTGCCTCTACAACCGGATTACTTTCAGCAAGAATTTCTCCTACTACATCCAAGTAAGAACACCAATATAGAGAAAAACTATTCTTTTCTCGCCGTATTAAAAAACCATTTTATTTATGGCCTGACCAGGAAAATAAAAAACCACCAAGAATACATTTTAAAAAAATCAAAAGATTTCCACAAACGCATTTTTGCATGAAAATAATTATAGCCAAGTTTAACATCTTGAGCATTACAATACACACAAAAACAACGAAAATGAAATAAACTAAACTGAAATAAATGAAATGAAGATTAGACTGCATTAGACAGCAAAATACGAGAACGTTTCAGACCGTCAGTTCTATGGGCTATGTGCTGTCACCTAAGGCGCCAGAATTCTGTGGGCTACGTCGGAGACTACGGAGACGCCTGTGGATCTCCCCATTCTAAATTTGGCCACGTAGCCAATGATTTTCTTCTTTATAATATTACCAAATCGAAACTTTGGGATCTCGCGTTCCTCCAAACTTCGGAAGGCATGTAAAGCCGTCGGTCCCGATCGCTGTTGGAACCGTTTCTACACGCGGTAATGTTAGGGCCCGTTCTCCTCATGTAGGAAGCAGCGCCAGCAGTGGGCCGTACGTAGATCGGTAAGTAGCGTGCGTGCGTTGCAGGAGTGCGTGGACGCGTCGTGGGGCGGCGCGGGCGCGTGGGGCGGCGCGGCGGCGTGGGTGTGCTCGCGCGAGGGAGTGCGCGTGGCGGCGCTGGCGGGCGCCGGCGCTCGCGCTCAGGAGCTCTTCGCGGCGCTGGCGCATCCGCAGCAGCGGGTCTTCCGGGTCGAGGTGAGGTTTAACACTTCTTTCCGTATTTGTCATCAGACGACATCGATCGTTCGACTTATTATCTGACATATCAAAAGCACATATTATATCATAATTATTTTTATTGAATTATTTATTGTGTGTAAGTCTTAGTAATTTATTTAAGTATAATTATTTATTATTGTTATGTATTTTTTATCTCCGTAGTATATGTATATTAATGTTGTATATAACATACATCGTGTGTAGGTATATTATATTCTATATTCATAAATATATTATTATGGTTATTTATATCTTGTAGTGTAATTATTAGTGTATATTTCTAAGTATTCTATTTTTGTTGGTTTTTCAACTTTTATTGTACCGTCGTTTTAGCTCTCCTCACTCCGCTTTCCGGTTGACTGGTAGAGAATGCCTCAAGGCATTAAGTCCGCCTTTGTACGTCGTACATAAAAAAGATTAAATAAATAAATAAAATAAATCGTCTGCTCAACGTTGGCCCATAACAGGACCAAATTCAAGCGCAGATCTCGTCTACAAACAAGACTATAGACTTGTGTTGTTTTTTAACACACTGACGACGCGAATTGAAGAAACGCAATTGTAGGGCGCAGCTTACGCAAATCTGGTGAAATTGTATCGTAAAATACGCGCTTAGGAGGAAGATAGAAAGTGCGCGGATCGAGAACGTCATGCATATAAGGTCTCTCATGTGCGCCATTTCACACTGTCTTCGGCTTATCGCTTCCAGCATCTACCAGCAGTCTCCTCCACGGCAAGGTGACTTTAACAATAACTTAAGTTTTAAACCGATCAATAGCGAACTTCTTTTCATCAACTATATTTTTTCGATATCTCCAGGTGCAAGCAAACCGGGAAGCCAGAGTGCGTCTCCTGTTACCTCCAGGGTTCCGAGAGACTGACGACCTGCCGCTACCACTCGTACTCCACATGTAAGATATGATTTGGTACTTACGTTGAATGTAATTTATGAAGAATTAACCCTCTACATACATTTAAGCGTGTATGTGTTGCGAGAAAGAAGAAGTGAAATCATAAGTTGACTAGTGACAGAGGAGCGGAAAAAATAGATTTTTTAAAAGGATGGGTAAGGGAAGAATTATCATGTCATATGCTGACATTGTCATATTATGTGTTCATATTTTCTAAATATTTTGAGCCGTATGGTAGCTGCTCATTAAAAGAATACTACCAACCCATCTCTTCCCTTGGCCTTCTCACCACCTGTCACGCAGAGCGCATGTGCAGTCACTGCTTGGTGAAGCGCGAACCATGGCAATGGAGTGCTTTTGCGGTCCTTTTGACTAGTCTCTGACTAACCCATAGCGGTAATAGTCGTGATTATAAGTATATATATTTTCTAAAGCATTGGAATTATTTGAAATTTATCCTGCACCTTTTCTTACCCTAATCCATCTCTTCTTTTGCTGATCTCTACATACCATAACATATCATCACACCTGTGCTATGCACCGGGCACAATAAAACTTATGTATAGTTACACGCAAGCGATATTCACAATGAACTGTGCATAGGTTTTATTCAAACTCAGTGGTACCTACAGGCGGTGGGATCGAACCCGCGTTTCCCGCGGCCTCTCGATCGAGTTGTAGACCCAACTCGGCTACTACTGCCTTGCTGATCTCTATGGATCTACAAAAGCACGTTCCTGTCCGAACCCACGTTTCCCGCGGCCTCTCGATCGAGTTGTAGACCCAACTCGGCTACTACTGCCTTGCTGATCTCTATGGATCTACAAAAGCACGTTCCTGTTCTAAATCTATTTGCTGTGATGTCTTTGGTGACTCAATATAAATATATGGTGTTGTAGTTCCGCTGAGCCTGGTGGGCAGCTGGTGACGGAGCGATGGATGCCGGGCTGGAACTGGTACCTGGCTGCTGCGAGGAACTTCATCGTGGCGGAAATTGACGCGCGGGGTTCAGGAGGACAGGTAAGAAACTGTGTCTCATCACTATATGTATCCCACCACTACATTTGAGTTGTGAAAATTGGCCTAATTTATGTAATGTAATTATTGCAACATACAGATGGTGACAGAAGGAGCCATGAAGAACCAATGTTCTCATTTTGTACTCTTTGTGTGTTTACAGGGAGAAGAAATGCGAACTGAAATCTACAATAAACTTCTGACAGTGGACGTGGAGGATCAGATAGCTGTGCTCTCGTAAGTATTTTTATAATTGACTTTATTGGAATTTGTGTTTAGCTCCAATGTTAAATGAATCGCAAGGATTGGTTGTTATAAATATTAGGTGATTAACTCATCATCTCTTATCTCATCTCTTCATCTCATCGTTTATCGTATAATTTGGAGGAAGATCTTCATATCTTCAAATGCAATTTCGCAGTCTGACAGCCCGGCCACGATTACAAACGGTGTACGGGCAGACCGCGAGCGGTTGTAAGGCGCCGCGCTGCACGTGCATGATAAGTTAGTGTTAATGGAGGCTACCCCAGAGAGTAGCCCTGGGCGGCAGCATGACAGTGTTAGAGGAGCTACCCCAGAGAGTAGCCCTGGGCGGCAGCATGACGGTGTTAGAGGAGCTACCCCAGAGAGTAGCCCTGGGCGGCAGCATGACAGTGTTAGAGGAGCTACCCCAGAGAGTAGCCCTGGGCGGCAGCATGACGGTGTTAGAGGAGCTACCCCAGAGAGTAGCCCTGGGCGGCAGCATGACGGTGTTAGAGGAGCTACCCCAGAGAGTAGCCCTGGGCGGCAGCATGATGGTGTTAGAGGAGCTACCCCAGAGAGTAGCCCTGGGCGGCAGCATGACGGTGTTAGAGGAGCTACCCCAGAGAGTAGCCCTGGGCGGCAGCATGACGGTGTTAGAGGAGCTACCCCAGAGAGTAGCCCTGGGCGGCAGCATGACAGTGTTAGAGGAGCTACCCCAGAGAGTAGCCCTGGGCGGCAGCATGACGGTGTTAGAGGAGCTACCCCAGAGAGTAGCCCTGGGCGGCAGCATGATGGTGTTAGAGGAGCTACCCCAGAGAGTAGCCCTGGGCGGCAGCATGACAGTGTTAGAGGAGCTACCCCAGAGAGTAGCCCTGGGCGGCAGCATGATGGTGTTAGAGGAGCTACCCCAGAGAGTAGCCCTGGGCGGCAGCATGACGGTGTTAGAGGAGCTACCCCCGAGAGTAGCCCTCGGCGGCAGCATGATGGTGTTAGAGGAGCTACCCCAGAGAGTAGCCCTGGGCGGCAGCATGACGGTGTTAGAGGAGCTACCCCAGAAAGTAGCCCTGGGCGGCAGCATGACAGTGTTAGAGGAGCTACCCCAGAGAGTAGCCCTGGGCGGCAGCATGATGGTGTTAGAGGAGCTACCCCAGAGAGTAGCCCTGGGCGGCAGCATGACGGTGTTAGAGGAGCTACCCCCGAGAGTAGCCCTCGGCGGCAGCATGACGGTGTTAGAGGAGCTACCCCAGAGAGTAGCCCTGGGCGGCAGCATGACGGTGTTAGAGGAGCTACCCCAGAAAGTAGCCCTGGGCGGCAGTGGGACGCGGAAGTGAGACCCAACACGGACGGTCGAAATCTAGTTTATTTTTCATAACAGTACAGTTTATATATTAATTGAGGTAAATGTACACAATGATAGGTTTTAAATGTACACAATGATAGGTCGGTGTAAAGTGCCGAAGGTGCACGATGCTGCTGTTAATGTGGAATGTAGGTTGGCCCGCTGCTGACCGCGCTGTTGCCGGAGTCCAATGTTCGACTTGTGGCTCGAACAAACGGCGTGCGAATTCTTTTTCATTTTCATTGCTCGCTCGATCCGATCCGAGATGGGTGATGATTCGTGATGAATGTCTTGAGGGTGAATTGAAATGAGAATTCGACGCACCATGTCGTGGCCAAGCCGTCTGGCAGGTGTTGTTGAATAAGAAACCGTTGTTTCGATACCTATGTACCTGTATTTCAGGTACTTACGAGACAATCTCAAAATGGTGGATGGCACGCGAGTGGGCGTGTGGGGCACGGGGTACGGGGGCGCGGCCGCCGCCGCCGCCGCCGCCAGCGACGCGCGCAACGTCACGCGCTGCCTCGCCGCCGCCGCGCCGCTCGCCGACCTGGCGCACCACAGTACGTGACACACACACACACACACGCTTACGCAAACGCACTCGCACGCGCGCAACGTCACGCGCTGCCGCCGCGCAGAACAATCGTTCTTAGTAGGTACTGGTGGTCTCAAGCAAAAAACTGGACAGAGCGCTTTGGCGGTAATTATTGTGATAATTGCAGACTCGTACTGGACGGAGCGTTACGGCGGCGCGTCCCCGGGCGGCGCGGTGTGGCGGCGCGCGGGCAACCTGCCGCCGCGCCGCCTGCTGCTGGCGCACGCCACCGCCGACCTGCGCGCGCACGCGCCGCACGCGCTCGCGCTGGCGCAGGCGCTCGTGCGCGCCGGCGCGCTCTACACGCACCAGGTGCGTCACACGTCTCTTAGGGCGCGCGGGCAACCTGCCGCCGCGCCGCCTGCTGCTGGCGCACGCCACCGCCGACCTGCGCGCGCACGCGCCGCACGCGCTCGCGCTGGCGCAGGCGCTCGTGCGCGCCGGCGCGCTCTACACGCACCAGGTGCGTCACACGTCTCTTAGGGCGCGCGGGCAACCTGCCGCCGCGCCGCCTGCTGCTGGCGCACGCCACCGCCGACCTGCGCGCGCACGCGCCGCACGCGCTCGCGCTGGCGCAGGCGCTCGTGCGCGCCGGCGCGCTCTACACGCACCAGGTGCGTCACACGTCTCTTAGGGCGCGCGGGCAACCTGCCGCCGCGCCGCCTGCTGCTGGCGCACGCCACCGCCGACCTGCGCGCGCACGCGCCGCACGCGCTCGCGCTGGCGCAGGCGCTCGTGCGCGCCGGCGCGCTCTACACGCACCAGGTGCGTCACACGTCTCTTAGGGCGCGCGGGCAACCTGCCGCCGCGCCGCCTGCTGCTGGCGCACGCCACCGCCGACCTGCGCGCGCACGCGCCGCACGCGCTCGCGCTGGCGCAGGCGCTCGTGCGCGCCGGCGCGCTCTACACGCACCAGGTGCGTCACACGTCTCTTAGGGCGCGCGGGCAACCTGCCGCCGCGCCGCCTGCTGCTGGCGCACGCCACCGCCGACCTGCGCGCGCACGCGCCGCACGCGCTCGCGCTGGCGCAGGCGCTCGTGCGCGCCGGCGCGCTCTACACGCACCAGGTGCGTCACACGTCTCTTAGGGCGCGCGGGCAACCTGCCGCCGCGCCGCCTGCTGCTGGCGCACGCCACCGCCGACCTGCGCGCGCACGCGCCGCACGCGCTCGCGCTGGCGCAGGCGCTCGTGCGCGCCGGCGCGCTCTACACGCACCAGGTGCGTCACACGTCTCTTAGGGCGCGCGGGCAACCTGCCGCCGCGCCGCCTGCTGCTGGCGCACGCCACCGCCGACCTGCGCGCGCACGCGCCGCACGCGCTCGCGCTGGCGCAGGCGCTCGTGCGCGCCGGCGCGCTCTACACGCACCAGGTGCGTCACACGTCTCTTAGGGCGCGCGGGCAACCTGCCGCCGCGCCGCCTGCTGCTGGCGCACGCCACCGCCGACCTGCGCGCGCACGCGCCGCACGCGCTCGCGCTGGCGCAGGCGCTCGTGCGCGCCGGCGCGCTCTACACGCACCAGGTGCGTCACACGTCTCTTAGGGCGCGCGGGCAACCTGCCGCCGCGCCGCCTGCTGCTGGCGCACGCCACCGCCGACCTGCGCGCGCACGCGCCGCACGCGCTCGCGCTGGCGCAGGCGCTCGTGCGCGCCGGCGCGCTCTACACGCACCAGGTGCGTCACACGTCTCTTAGGGCGCGCGGGCAACCTGCCGCCGCGCCGCCTGCTGCTGGCGCACGCCACCGCCGACCTGCGCGCGCACGCGCCGCACGCGCTCGCGCTGGCGCAGGCGCTCGTGCGCGCCGGCGCGCTCTACACGCACCAGGTGCGACACCACCAAACTCTAACCGTATTATTAATAAACTAAGGCCCACTTGCGCGGTCGAGAGTTAGCACCTAACCCTGGGGCAAATATATGCACCCTGGGTTAGGGGCTTACTCTCGAAAGTGCAATTTGGCAAAATAAGCGTGATGATATAATTTTGTGTTGTTTCTTTTGTAATATGTTTTAAAATAACGCTTTATTTTTACCAAAACTGACCGCAACAATAAAACCCTATTATATACAGGTATACCCGGACGAAGGCCACACGTTCGAGCGGTCGTCACAACACCTACATAAAACAATGGAGCAGTTTTTCGACGAGTGCTTCGGGCCGGTCGAGGTGGCCGACTGGGACGCCGGCGTGGGAGGGCTCTTCCCCTTTAGGGACTAGCTTGGGCCCGGGACGGCTTGTCCCTGCTAAACACGCGATGCTAGTGGATGTGACTCGAGTAGCTTAAAGTCTCGGCTACGAGCAACGGAGCATACCACATATATACATTTATATAGATAACGCAAATTTATCGATTTGTATTGAAACCAAGCGTGTCAACTTTTTTACGTCTAATGTGACGTCACAGCCGTAATTTTGAGATGGGAAAATGCAATCTGATTGAAAGATACCGATACCGTCGATGCCCCTCGAGGCATTTTTTTTTTAGTTTCGCTCGTGCGCAGACTAGTTAGCAGCAGCGGTTTCGAACCGCGCAGTACATGCATTTGTGTCATCGATGTAAATGTATATCTGAAGAGACAACATGAACGTAGGACTTTTTTATTATATTAATAAAGAGACGTCAAAAATAGGCCTTTTAAGGCTTTTATAGGCTGAGTCACTTTCATCACAAACTCTGTCCCTTATTCTGAGGCGAATCGCACGCTGTATCGCATTGATTTAAAAACACTTGTGCCTACATCCAGAATAGCAGCCTTTTTACGATTAAACCTAAATGATGATGCAAATCCGCATGCAATGCCCGTGGTCCGTCACAATGAACCTGCAACGTAGAGCAAGACAGTGTGTGAATCGCCTTAAATTGAAAAGACAAAGAAATTAGGAAAAATATAAGTATTATAAACATCTGTAATTCTTTAAACTAATAATAATTTGGATAATCAAGATCGGGGTCTAAAGGTTGCAAATCGTACATACACCTAATTAATCAGATATTCAACATTGATAGTTAACAAAAGTTTTTAAGCGATGATGTTCTCTGTGAATGCCGATAGGTTGACATCTACACTGAGAGGTGTAGTTTTTTTCTGCCCCGATTATTAACATTTCAAGAACCACTGCAAAAATAACATTATTATTACATTATAATTCATCTTGATAAAACTTCTCGAGAAAACGTGTTACTAATGGGGCTTCAGACATATTTTGATCTCTAAACTCTCTTTATTTATAAGCCTTTCTAATGGCTTTTAGGTTCTTTTTTGTTTTACAATGTTATCAAAAAAACATATAAAGAAATGGATAGGCCAAAATTTTGCTTCCAGTCATATAAGCAAAGGATGTGTTTAAATAGGAATTTAAACGGAAGGTAGTTTTAAAAAAGTTTATAAGTTAAACTGAAATATTTTACTTACCACTTTACACAGTAGCATTGGCTATGGAAGCATAGTCTACCTACACAGCCAACGGTGATCACTTACTTCAAATATTATAAATATATTTCAATCAATGTGTACGTAAATCAAAAGTATATGCATAAAACCATGTTTTGACGCCATCATCCGTTGTAAAATTAATAAATATTTTAAAAAATAAGATTCTAAATAATTTCCAAGACAGTTTTTAAAACGTGGTTTTATTAATAATAAACGTCATAATGGTGCGTAATTAGATTATTATTACAAGTTTATTACTGTAATAATATAAGCCTAAATACATCTAAAAGGAATATCCGTTAACAAGAATCTGTATTGACAGAGGGAATGAATCTAGTGTGTTTGAATGTATGGTAGTGGTAAACAATTTTGTTTTAAATTAAAACATTACAAATCATGTGATATGAATGAACCGAACACAATTCACTAAGCCACTAAGCTGGATTGTCTTGTTTAGCCTTGTGTAAACTGTCCATAAACTCACATTATGTCAAAACTGGCTTAACAGAATTCATGATAAAACGTAGAAAAAAAGAGAAAACGTATTAAAATATTTACTAATGAAATAACAAAAGCCCCGCTAATTACAGACGCTGGAACTCTGCTGAGACCTTATTTGAAAGCCGTATGACATTAACGACATCAAAAAGTACAGCTAACAACAAAAAAAATTTTAATTAATTAATATTGCCGTGTCCGAAAAGGGCGACTAAGTATTAAGTGCTATTATTTAATAACATCTCTGTATGTACACTTGGTCTGCAATTAATATTTGTATTTGTAACTTTGAATATGATTGATTTAATTGAATGCATTATGTTGAATGCTTCTTTAATGATATATCAGTAATTTTCGGGGATTATTATCATACTAAATGTACATTTTTGTATTTTGTTTAAAAATAAGATTGTTTACCATCACTACACAGATGGGGCAAGGGTACCCCAAAGAATTTTCTTATGATTACTATAAGGGAAAAATCTATATTTTAGTGCTTAATGTATCACTATCTGTATATTTCTATGTCGCTTTTAATGTCATCTCTTTAAACGTAGCTTTAAAGAGTATAGTTTAAAACTATTTACATTTCACCACAGTGCATGCTATAGTAAACTCAAATGTTGAAACCATAGAGAAACCGTAGTCAATGTAACGAAACATGGTTTAAAATCTCATTAAGAATGATGAGTTACTGCTTTTAGCTACACTGTGGCTTTTTATTAAATAAATATCCTAGTAGATTAGCGTACATAATCTGTATTTTAGTTTTACTCTATTTAGCTGTCAAATTCTAGTCACGAATAGTGAAAATATACTGATTAATTTTAATTAAGTTAATTTATTTTAAGTTAATCTATAACTTGTTTATTCAGTTTAAAAGCAAAAATCTCTAAGGCAATGAGGATGGAGTAATATTGATTGTATTTTAAAATTTAAAATCGAGTAGAAAGGAAGAGGCGTTGGTGACAGCAAAACATAAATGGAAAAAAAACCTTTAGGGTAATATTATAGGTAACCATATAAAAGCAGGAGTACTCCTTGTATCACTCCTATGACTGACTGTACCTAACCCTTCCTAACCTCCGAAATATCGATATAACGATATAAATAGTTTATCGCTGAACGACCTGTCTAAATGGAAAAGAAAACACTTCTTAGTTTTCATACAATTTCCGCAATAAAATGCCATTTGCATATTGTAAAGACCACTATCATGAACTTGCCTCTTATTTCTGCACAACTTTAAACGTGAAACGATTTTTTTTATCTATTTAATATAATGTTTTGATATCCCATAACTTTAAGGTAATAAATATATTCTATATATAATAATAATAATTCAATAAATATATTATTGAATATAAATAATAAAAAGACGCTTTTGTATCAAATAAATTGGTTATGAAAAGTTTCAATCATTTCGTTGTAACCAAAATATAATAATCAGAAAATAGCATTTTTTTTTCTATCTGTACAATAGCAACAATAACTACTACTAATACTAACTTTCATTGAGAAGCATCAATCATTCAATACTTAAACGAAAAAGTTTTCATATTTAACGTAAAGATGATGTTTATGGGAAATGTTACTTTTCTTTAATTATTTTGTAGTAGCGACCCCGGCTTTGCACGGGAGCAATATTTATGCATATACTATACTATTATAGAGTTCGGTGGCGAAATGTTTAATACACTTTGGCTTTCGATGTCGATAACAAAGCTACCTTCGCCATGGTCAGGCCTTGGATAAGTGATCATATCTTTGTGATATCGAACTCCTCCGTGCTTCAAAAGGCACGTTAAGCCGTCAATCATTGAAGCAAGCCGTCAATCATTGAAGCAACCATTCCATTCGGAAGTTGGGGTCTCCAAAATGGCCGTTTTGTAGGCGTCCACAGCTTCTTAAGTTGATGAAAATCTCTGTCCACGCAATTTATTCTTTATTTTAGGGAAAGTATAGAAAGCATTAGGGCTTAGGTCGGGGCTGTACGGCGGATGGTCTAATAATTATGTTTTCTTGCTCTAAAAACTCTTTGGTTCTGTGCGCGGTGTAAGAACTCGCATTATCGTGATGGAGGATGATGCGGCGGTTGCAGTTCTCTTTACGGAGTTCAGAAACGACCTGTGGCAAACAAATGCTAGCATACCATTCTGCAATAACCGTTCTTTGTCCCTCGAGAGGAATAGTCGTAACATGGCCGGTTTTGGAGACAAACGTGGCCACAATTTTTTTTGTAACACCGTGAACGAACAATTTTTGTTGGCTTTTACTCATTTTCGAACACCCAAACTCGTGACGGGTTTTTTGTTTCGGGTTCGTACGCGTATATCTTGGATTCGTCACCTGATACGATGTTGTATACAGCATTTGAGGATCCTGCGTGGAATCTCTCGAAAGTTCTGACGCACCAAGTAACGCGAGCCGCTTTTTGCTCCTGAGAGCGAATGCGGTATTCATCGGGCAAACAACTTTTTTACACCTAATTGTTCATGCAAGATAATTTGTATTTGACTCATGCCAATGTCTAAAGTTGCCTGAATTTCGCGGTATGTCACATGTCGGTCTTCCTCAATCAGCTTACGCACAGCATCAACGTTTTCTTCGGTGACTGCAGTTTTTGGACGACCTTGACGGGGATCATCACTGAGCTTGATAAATCCACGTTGAAATTCAGCAAACCAGCGATAAATTGTGTTTTTGGATGGGGCTTCATCACCAAATGCAAAAATCATCAGGTCAACACACTGGTTTTCTGTTAAACGACTTCGAAAGTCATAATAAATCATCGCTCTTGAATTTTCTCGAGTCAATTCCATTTTCTCAACGACTAAACAAGTTTGACAAAACCTTGTGTTTTAAAACCAAGGAGTTTTTAATTAAAAAGATTTTTTATATGACAGGAACAGTGGAAATATTCCATTCCCGATTCTTTTTGTGCAGCCCTCGTAGTGATACAGCCCGTGCTCCTCATGTGTTTCTCCATTAGGAAGGAAGGCATATGCCCGTCAGTGGGACGTATATATGAACTGAGGACAGGATACTATTATACTTAAAAACCTTTCCCTTGAATTACTATAAAAAAAAATTACAAAAATCACATTCATGCCTATCAACCCATTATCAACTAATCCCATTTTAAGCAATTAATACTGCTTGTGTTACGGATACTAGGTGACGGACAAACATATAAAAATAAATTTAAGAAAAATATTTCTAAAAATTCCAATCGATAATAAATATCTTAAAAATCGAATCTAATCTATCTAATAACTATCTCTATCTATAAATATCCATTTAAAAAAACCGCATCTAAATTCATTGCAGTGGAGAGACAAACGCCGTTTCAACTTCGTTTCATACTATGTATAGTGATAGAAAAACTGATCGTATACATGAATTAGATCGTATACATGAATTGAATGAATTGTATGTATATTAATTACATTCCATCAAAATTTATGCATTTTTATTTTTTAACGTTTTTCTACTAAAGTAACGTTAATCACTGCGATGAATGTCAATAAGAAATTTCATTTTCGGCATTTCATCGATAATGAATCGAAAATTAAAGCAGAAATGAATCGTCTAATTGCTTATTTATCAATTATTGCTATTCTCGTAAATGAGTTATGGGATATCAAAAGTTTCGTTGTATAATCGTGAAAAACGAATCTCTAAACTTTGTCTAAATACAATAAATTATATAAATAACTAAAAGATGTTCGATTGATGTTGAGACTTAAAATTTTGAAATGTGATAGGGGTTTTATTTGAATGCCATTTTTATATGTAATGTTCGATATATTACTGTAAAAGAATAATGGATCCATATAAATTAATTGGTGTAGGTATTCCTACGATGTTCATCGATATTTTTGTAATTAAAATGTGTACTAAAGATATAATTGTAAAATTTTGAGACAAGTTACAAGTTTTCGTGATAATTCAAGAAATAAACGGTATGATAATGTTTTATTGGAACAAAAATATGTGCATAGAATTTTTTTTCTATCGGTACAACTAGAATATTATCTTTCATTGAGAAGTACAACAATTCATAATGTTTAATAGGAAATGTCTTACGAAAACATTCAAATTATTTATTAATATGTACAAACTTTTATTGAACTACCCTCTACTACGTTTTTTATTGAAAATAAAAATTGATTCAAAATAAAAAAAAACATGAAAACTTGTATCTTTCACTTTGAATAAATATTATAATAAAAAGAATTGCACTAGTAGAATATCCATGTTGAATTTATTTCCAAGTCTAAGGGATGTAAAATTAATTAAATGTATCTAATAGATAATAAATGATAGCATGTGCTATGTTCATGATAATATTATTATGTTTTAACGATGCTCATTGAATGAATTGTTTATTTACGTTGGATTGTTGTTTTTATAAGAAAATTAAAAAAGTTGTTCCCAAAAATGCTTTTTTTTATCTTTAAAAATTAGAGTTGCACTGAAAGGTGATTTCGCCGAATAACCGAATACAGAATATTGTTCGGTGTAACCTTTACCGAACCGGATATTCGGCCGAATTATTCGGTTTACAATTACTTTGCTTAGCCACGGACACAACTTAGACAACATGTACGTTTCGTGTCACTACAGGCGATGTTAAAATAGAAGTTGACTATACTTAACTACCAATAGCCTATGAAATCATTATGTTGACATAAGTAACATAAATATTACAGAAGAAGTTATGTCTTTTTGTTCTATACCCGGTCATCTAGCCAAGAAAACACAACCGAATATATTCGGCACAAAAACCGAATAATTTCTTTTTCACGAAATATTGTAAAATGTTTATGCCATTCATAAGCATGCGCTAAAACGCATCTAAACTGAATTAATGCTTTTGATTTTGTTTTTGATTTTGAATACAAATAGTGGAAATGATGCCGAACACGCTGAATACCGAATACAAAACGAAAATTCGGCGCATCTTTTTTAAAAATCTATGCAGATGTTTCACTTCGCTGCAATCTTCGTCGAAGGTATATCCTCATCCGACACTTCTTATTATCTCGTGATAATTTTGTAATTTTTATGCATATTATATAAAAATAAACACAACACGCGGTCGGAAGAGCTTTGTGCTGTGCATGTCATGCACAGCACAAAGCTCTTCCAACGATGCCATTAAATCCAAACTAAATCTGTCTGCGTCTGCAGTTAACTTCCCACCGTCTGTGAACATCGCAGACAGACGTAGAGTCATGCGTGAAATCCATTGATGAATCCGCACCCTTCTGCAGCATTAACCAACCGTGGGACGAGCACACGAGCTCGCACAGCACCTTGAAGTTACCGTCTCGCCGCGGATCGGACAGACCGGGTCAGACACGACTACAAAACCTTGTAACGAGGCGCCATAGCTATATTAGCGCCTCGTTGCTGTCATTGCGCTCTTCTCTGACCATTTTTCTCTTGGTTTCCGATTTTAAATTTGCTGTCTGTCTCTTTTTATTTGTTTTGTTCTCGAAGCTCATTCTTACGAGAGTCAGTGCGTAGAGCGGTTGACTCCCTTCTAACAATAATTGTATATATTTATAAAGTGAATCAATTTTTATAAGCTGAAACAAAGTTACAACAAACCACATTATCAGTTCCTAATTTATAACAAAGACTATATGTTTCTTTAAGGCACTATTGTAAGTAGCCCTTTCTATAATATATTTAAGTGTTAAATGTGAAATTGTTTTGTGTTCAGTGTAATTTACCTTTTTTATATAATTGTTTCAGTTGTGCCTTAAATCTTCATTATAATATACGATACTTAAGTGACGACCCAACTAAATTTTAATTATCCCCGGCTTCACCCCGTCACAACCTTAGACGCTTCTCTTCCCACATGTGCGGTGCGGGCTGGTCTGCGTCGGTTTGCAAATATCACAGACCGTGCAAAGCCAGCTTAACGACTCATCTAAGCTGAACGCACGCACTTGGAGCCTCGCAGAAGGTCGTCCCTGGGCTTTCCGACGACGATGACCTCCGTGGTCGAGTGGTGTCGCCATCTCGAGAGGTTCTGGGTTCGATCCCCGGTGGGGGCAAATGTTTGGGTGATGAATTTTCAAGCATTTTCCAGTCTTAGATGTTCATTATATATGTATGATATTATGTATATTCTGAATAATTATATGTATTTATCTATTAAATATATTTGTCCGTCATCTAGTATCCGTAACACAAGCAGCATTTAGTTGCTTAAAATGGGACTAGTTGATAGGTGTGAATGTCAGAGGATATTTATTTATTTTTTTTTTTTTTGTAAATTCTCCCATGTAGGGAAGGCAAAGAGAACGAAGCCCATACAGCCATGTCTGCAATATATATATCTTCAATAGTTTGCATTGAAATGCTAGTGTAATGCATTTCAATGCATCTTGGGAGAGTTTGGCGTCAAACGATCGATGGCAGACACTGTGGTGCTACTTGGATGAGGTGGATTACCACGATAAAAAACTCATCACTTTTCACACCACTTGACGTTTATTTCGATAATCCTCCATATTGCACATCATCACAGACACTTATTACACAAAACTACACTGAATTTACGTAACAATATCCACTTCGTACAATATAACAATCATCGAAATAAAAATCACGTCCGCCATAGTTGAATGCCGCCAAAAACTCCTCGATATTTATTTATTTCCGGCACTAACCAAAGCATAGCAAAGGTACGCACGGTAAACGCTAAGTCTGGTAAAAATTCAAATATAAAAACTCACAGTGGTCATGATGACCGTTTTTAATCACTATTAGTACACTAAAAACGGTAAAAAAATATATTTCTCGAGTCAAATAAATTCAACGGTAAAACAAATGAGAAAAACTCACTTGTTGGGCGATCGCACTAATGAATCACGAACAAGGTTAGAAACATCTTTTGATAGACAGGCAGTCAAAAGGGCCCCGGTCACTGCCTACACTGTTTAAACGTAAATCAATAACTTCGTTGTACTAAAATTAATAGCACTTACCTTTCCATGTTCTCAACCGTCCATCCAGCATTTCCAGATTCGTTCCGTTCTAACTCTTGCTAAGTATGTACTTTTAGACTGAAGAAAATCCTTGCGGAAGCCATACATAAATCACGGTTTGGTTGGAGAGATTATGTCCCATTATTTAAATCGTTTCTGCAGTTTTGAATAAACGTAGCCACGAATCTTTCATTAGGGCCATCGAATCTTCGATTCACAGATTCGATTCGGAACGGAAAGTCAGGTCCCATTCTCGTTCTCATTTACTGAGAAGAAAAGAGACAGTAATAGAGATTCCGGGAATCGTTTGTTTCAGATAGTTGAGAATAGGAAGGCGAGTCACTCGCACCAACTTCGCTCGATTCATGCATTTATCGAGAGCGCGCGTAATCTTTATTCTTAAATAGCAGGAGGCAAAGAGAACAAAATCATTAAGTTTTGCAGGAGTCTAATAACAAACACACCTCAGAGTAAACAGAACTGGAGTAGCCTTTGTCTAACATTCCCCTCTGCCAAATGCACAAGCATCGGATGCTTGCACGTTTAATAAAACTAGTTGAGCCGCCATTTTGACAGCCATAACATTGTAAACGTTGCGGCGAACAGAGCTCCCGCAAAAATGCCTGCCTGTGCTGTTTTTTGTTGTAAAAATAAATAGAAAACATCGAGTATGCTAAAAGATGGTGTCACCTTTTATTTTTAATTATAATTTTTAAGATTTCATGATTATTTACTTCATTATTTCATGTTTTAGAATTCTACGATTTCAAATTTCGAACGCTAGTCTCGTGGGGAGTGCGGCTGTGACGTTGTCAAAACGCACACCCCACGTGACTATTTTAAGCGTGTGTGTGCGTGAAATTTAAATTTGTGTGTCGAATTATGCATGTGTGCATTTGTAAAAACGGCTGGCTTTGAGTGTAGTGGTAACCTCACCCCCCGCAAGAAATGGCAGAAAAAAATGTTTGAGAAATTGACTAATGGCTACTCCAGTTCTGTCTACTCTGAGAAACACACTAATTATCCACTTGAAAATTTAAAAAAGAACAAATTTCAAACGTGATTTTATAAGTCACCACTTTTTGATGTACATATTTATATTTCGATTAAATAAAATTGGTAATTGAATTTTATTAAAATAGATGCAATTTTTTATTGGTTGTTCATGACAGGGCAAAGGGAGCCTACACAGCCATGTCTTATGGAATGGCTAAAAATGAATTAGGTTTTCTCTTTGATTTCATTAATCTGATAGATAATTGAAGTAATAGCAAGTTTTGTTGATTTGTTTATCACCCCAATATATGAACGCTATTTGGTTTTTAAGCAACACTTAAACAATGGTTAAACAGGTACTTGCTTAAAATATAACTAGCGTTTAATTAAGTAGGTGTGGTGTATACGTTTAACATGAAATACTAATGCATAATAAAACATTATAATGAATTCAGAAAAAAAGGAAATCAATGGAAACAAAGTTGTGATTGGAATCATAATTTTATTATCTTACAAAGAAGTGTTGCTTATATTACAGAAATCGTTCTTCTACACTATTTTACCCGATTCTATTGCCAGCAGGTAAAGCACCATCCCTAGAAAGATAAACATTACTATATTAAACATAAGAATAAATATAACCTTCGTTTAAAATACTAGTTTTATCATATTATATGTTATTAATAACACGAGTATATTTTTAAAATAAGCCTTGGTGAGATTTTTAGTAGTATCACGCGAGTGTTTAAATTCGTTAAGTTACATACACTACACCATCTAAATTTCATTATTAATATTCCAATAATGATCTTATGTTGGTGGATGACAATGACTTTAACCCGATATTTAATTCTGTGAGCTATGGTAAGTACGCTTTGGCTTTCGTTATCGAAACAAAGCTACCTTTACCATGGTCATGCCCTGGATTGGTGACCAAAACTTTGTGATCTCGAACTCCTCCATGCTTCGGAAGGCACGTTAAGCCGTCCCGGACGCTATTGCAAGTTTCTACCCACCGAACTACATTGGGCCAGCGTGGTGGTGTTACGGCCCATACTCCTCATGTGTTTCTCCATGAGGAAGGCCTGTCCCAGCAGTGGGCATATAGGCTGATGACACTACTTAACTTAAGAGCTAGATTTGACGTGTCACTTTTGAAGGTAGACTTTAAGTACCACTTTACTTCAAACCTATTTTGAAATACATTTAAGTCAAACTTATTTTCAATCCTAGATTAATCCAAGATAAGTCAACATTGAAATACCGGCCCTAACTATTAGGTCCTTACCTATGATATTGGTGTTTTGTATGGACATTTTGGGGATGTCTGCATTTTACATACTAACATTTTATCAGTTTTCTTCACAACGACAAATCCAGAGATAATAATATTTGGCATGTATCATTAGACAAGCTTTAGCAATATGTGTGTGAACACGCTTGATAAAAATTATTTATCGTTTTTAAGTGAATGCAAATAAAATGATGTATTCGGGAGGCAGTTAAAAAGAGTTGTCTCCGTGTCCAATTTTAACACAATTAAACTTACAAAAAATTATCAAAACAAATCAAAAGAGCTCAAAAATGTAGTCTATTTTTAGACGAGGTAATTATTTTTTAGGAATACTCTGAATCTTAATAGTTACAGACAAAATACTAAGAGAGAGAGAAAACACCAATTTCATAGGTAAGGACCCAATATTTAACTCCTTACCCAATTTACTTCCAGCGGTTGTTCTCGTAGTCCCACTTGGAGGCCAGTCCGTCGATGGGGTTCACCTTCAGGTCCAGCATACGACGGAGCTGGGCTTTCTGGTTTTCGTCGCTCAGGGACTCGGGCAACGGGCTGTACACTGAAATGAAAGGAATAAATAAATATCTTTATACATTCACACCTATCAACTAGCCCCATTAATAGATAAACACATATAAATATTCCGAATATATATAAACATCCAAGACTGTGGAGAACAAATGCCTGAAAATTCATCACCCAAACATTTTCCCCCACCGGGGATCGAACCCAGAACCTCTCGAGATGGCGACACCTTGAGACCGGCGTACAGACCACTCGACCACGGAGGTCGTCAAGAAGAAGAGGAAGATACTTATGCGATACCTCACCACTCAAATTGAAAAGACAAGTAATGCAAATGTTAAAAATAAAACACTTGGACCTGTATAAGGATTATACACTAAGGGCCTCTGCAGGAAATTTAAATCGAGATTTAGATAATTGCTTAATCTAGTTTTAAATCTCGATTTAAATTTCTTGCAAGACGCCCTTAGGGCCGATTTTTCAATCGTCAGTTAAACAGACAGATAAGGTTTAGTCGATAGATACCAAAATAATGGATAGCTTTAACCAAATAATTTAAGGAATTTATCTGGCCCTCGGACGGCCAGATAACTGTTTATTCCATAGATAAACAGTAAGTTTGAGGTTGGTTTACGTGCGATTTTTGGTATTAGCTCTACTAAAATTGATATTTTCGATACACTTGACAATATTCGTTTAACGAATAAAGAGTCTAATAACTTTATTCGTCTGGTACTTATTGGGACTTTTATCCAGCGATTGAAAATATCGGCCCTTAGACATTATAATAAAAATAGTATTTAAATAAACAGAGTTACAGAGAAAATATTTATACTTTCATTGGAAATGAACAAAATAAAATATCAATAAAGAAGCCACGTTGCCAACCCTCTCAAAAGGCGCAGATTTAAAAAAACACGTTCTTTAGCTGCCTTTTCACACTCACAAAATATCTACAGGCCCTTATCAATCCAGACAGAGGCAGTGAAACTACCCACAGAAAAAAATCTAGGGAAGTCCACTTAATCAGATCGTTCCACCTTCATTCCCAATACGTGTGGGTACTTCAACACTTGATCGAAATCAAAAAATCAAAATCAAAAATAATTTTATTTCATAGGCCAAGTTCGGCAGTTAAAATCGTCAACATTTTACATTATTATGCATTTTACAAATAAATAGTTTATTATAAATTATTTTAAAATTACAGTATTAAATTAAACCATTGTATTAAAGTTTATTACCGCGAGCGCTTGTAACAAGTACATCCACAGGACAGTACAAGTACATCGTTGACTGTGGTTGTAATCGTATCGATTCGAGAATTCGAGGAATTGAATACCGAGAAAATTCCTAGATCGAAAAACTGTGATTCGAATAAGTAATCAAATTTGACAACTTGTAATAAAAATTTAAGTCAAAATGTAGTTTTTTTTACTTGTATCTCGATTTTTTATTTCATTTATACACGGATACATAAAATCACGCCTTTAATCCCCGAAGGGGTAGGCAAAGTCCAAGTGGCACTGTGTTCCTTAAGACCACATTTAGCCATACTAAAATTGGGTTTGGTCAGATGAAAAATCGTGAAAGAGTAGTAACAAGTGGCTAGCTCATCGCCTACACGAGCACAGACCCAGTACCCAATACGCCCTTAGTCGCCTTTTACGACATGCCAAGCAAGAAAAGCAGTTGGTACATTCTTTTTGTGTCCCGGACCAACACGGGACACAAAAAGAATAATCGATATCGATCGATCGATCGATTAATTTATATTAATCGATTATTCGAAAATTTTGAAACACAGTATTGCGATTTAGGATTTTTTCGATATTCAGATCGTGACCCGTGTCTATCATTCAGAAATTTTCATCCTATACCTGAACCTTCCTCAGCAGCCTTGAAACTCACCGAACAGCTTCATGCCCATGTAGATCCAGACGGAGAGGGAGCAGAAGAACAGGCCCCAGCCGAGCACGCCCTTCCACTCGCCCGTCGGCGCCTGGAACTCCGCGAACGTCTGGCAGAACGACGCCCGGTATAAGGCTTTCTTCTCTTCTAGGGTGAGCTTACGCCAGTCTCCCTTTTCCTTGTCGCGGAGGACCTGGACACAAACATTTATATATAATTATGTTATAAATATGGATATTTATTTATGTAATTAATTGGTCAGAAACAAATAGGTCAGCCGAAAAATCATTTGGGCAGCAAACAAATATTTTGTAAGCAATATAACTATTTGAGCAGCAAAATAATTTGTTGAGCTGCAATATAATTATTTGGGCATTTGTTACAGGAAATATATAAAATCTAGGAAAAGGCACAATGCTTTCCGGTTGACTGGTAGAGAAAGCCTCAAGGCATTAAGTCCGCCTTTGTACGTCGTGCATAAAGAATAAATAAATGAAGGATCAAGGATCAATTCCTAGGAAATGTATTCTGATAGATATTAGGTTAAAGTTCTTTTTTATGACCCGTAAAAACAATATTTGTGTCATCAAAACATGTATATTTAATCAAGTTGGCAGCAGAGAGAACATTTAAGTAACTGCGCAATGAGTAATTTTGCTGACAAATCAGAAATATCTGCTGCACGTAAGTTGCTGACCAATTAGTTACTTTGCTGACCAATTTAGAAATATTTGCTGCCCAGAAGTTGCTGACCAATTAGAGATTTAAGCTGATCAATTGTATTTTTTTGCGGACCAAAATTGGAATATTTTGCTGACCGTTTAAATAACACTCTTTATTTATTACATCTTATGCCGCGTCAACACGCTTACCAAGCCTAAACAAGCCGTAAATTCAAACGTGTGGACGGAGATTTGCCGTGGTTTGACTTGTCGCAAGCGCTTGCGACGCGTCTACACGTTTGTCTTTGTAGAGGTTTGGAGCAAGAACTTTGTACTGTATGATGGATGCCATACTCCCATTCAATAGCATGAGGCAATGTTCTGTCTCGATCAGTAGGTGTTCCCTCTCATTCTATCGATTATAGTATGAGTTTGTCATTTCGTAGTAAAGCTTTCTATTACTATTAAAGACGTCACACAAAAATACACACAAATTTCTCAAACAAATACTCTCATTTAATATGTGATTTTTGACTCACTTGTGAAATGATAAGGTACATCCAGGATACCACTCACTTACACAACATAAAACAACGCTCGACATCACCCGTTTAATAATTTTTTTATTTAAAATATTGAATTACAAAAATTTGTAACAATTTTCAGACTAGATGTCAAAATGGCGTAAATATGACAGGTGAGACAGAAACTATGGATAGAAAGAGAGGAAGAGGATATCCCAAGCCTTCATTCATAAATAGTGATAGAATGCGAGGGAACACCTACTGATCGAGACAGAACATTGCCTCATGTTATTGTATGGGAGTTTGGCATCCATATAGAGTACAAAATTCTTGGTTTGGAGTAGGGATGTCACGTGAGTTTGTCGGAACCGAAATCTTTAAATTTGTTTTATAGGATGCGGATTCGGAACCGGAATCGGAATCGGTCTGAGTCAAAACCAAAGCCCGGGTGGAAGAGACGTTATAGGGAAAACAAATTAAATTCGTATGTATGTGTATGTATGTTTATAACATGAAATACGAACCTTAACGTCAGGTGTGTCAGCGCGGAACCTCACAGCGGGCATGGGGAAGTCGGGCCTGTCGATGTAGTTGGGCTGGCCATTGAACCCATAGCACACCCACTCGCGGTTTCCAATCTGAAAAAGAAAATGACTTTCATGATAAGAGGAGATGGAAACACCAAAAAGATTGAATGAATGTTATAAATAAATAAATAATAAATAAATATCTTCAAACATTCACACCTATCAACTAGCCCCATTTTAAGCAACTAATGCTGCTTGTGTTACGAACACTAGATGACGGATAAATATATTTAATAGATAAATACATATAAATATCCTCAATATATATAAACATCCAAGACTGGAGAACAAATGCCTGAAAATTCATCACCCAAACATTTGCCCCCACCGGGGATCGAACCCAGAACCTCACTAGATGGCGACGCCTTGAGACCGGCATACAGACCACTCGACCACGGAGGTCGTCGTCGAGTTATGATTAGAAATTGTTAAAAAAAGTCCCCAACAAAATAACCCACAGCTGTTAAAGTTATGGTAATAATAATGGTAAAGACACCTTACACTCCATCCATCGTCCGCAGCCTATATACGTCCCACTGCTGGGCATAGGCCTTTCGAATGGAAACAAACACATAAGGTGTATGGGCCGTAACACCACCACGCTGGCCCAATGGCCCAATGTCGGGTAGAAACGGTTGCAATAACAACCGGGACCAACGGCTTAACGTGCCGAAGCACGGAGGAGTTCGAGATCACAAAGTTTTGGTCTCGTCTCCCGTCCACGGCCTGACCATGGCGAAGGTAGGTTTCTTTCGATATCGAAAGCCAAAGCGTACTAACCACTACGCTATGGAGCTCCTTTATCGTAGACTTTAATTGAAGCCAATTGTAACCCTATTTAACAGGCGTAAAATAGGAAAAATCTACTAACAGTAGGGTTTATTTTAATCTAGGCCGTTCTAAAACACACCTTAGTGAAACCGAATGTATAGAATAGTAGATTTGTATTGGGCATTCTACTCCAATTTCCGCTGCGCACCATTTGGATTAGAATCCCAATACACAAGGGTTTTCATTAGCAAGAAGATTATTTTTAGACTCCCAATCGATACCGATCGAGCACGCACCGACATCTCCTAAACTGTTCAGCTGAGAGAACCATGGCAAGTATCCCTACCGATGTCGGCTGAGAGAACCATGGACTCGCAGAGGGATACTTACCATGGTTCTCACAACCGGTATCGATTAGGAGTCTTAGAATAATCTTGTTGCTAAGGAAAACCCTTGTGTATTGGGATTCTAATCTAAATGGAGCACAGCGGAATTTGGAGTAGAATGCCCAAAACATATCTACTTAGAATGTACACTGACAAGTACGATTTCTACCAGTCGAGGTAAAATTTACCATGATTTGAAACACTCCCTAATGTCAGAAAATCTAAATGAATGGTGTATAAGATAACACATCAGATACCTTTGAAAGTTCGCTGTGTGCGCGCGCGCCGGCGGGCACGCGGACTGCGTCAAGCAGCGCACGGCGCAGTAAAAAGCTTGCCATCTACACAAAATAAGTAACATAAATCACATTTTTTTAAAAATAACTTACATAACTGTACAACTAGCACGAACCATCTGTTGTATCATTATTGTAAGTGATTTTGTAATGGAAAATTGTCAATACTTAATATTTATTATCTTTGGGGGCTTAATATCTCTGTGTATTCCATGTGGGCATAATTGATATTAATTAAAGATATATAATAATTATAATAACTAAAGATATAACAAAACTCCAGTCTTTGTTATTCAATCATTATTAACGATAATAATGATACATCAAATATCAGACAGTGCAGCTAGCCTACTCTCAAACACAATTTCAATTAAAACTCAATATTAACACAATCCTATATCTCAAAATGCCGAGACTAGAGAGGCGGTACGAGAGTACCAATTTCAGCTAAGCTCAATGTCATTTAGGTCACTCAATATCCGCATATATTGAAAGCATTTATGGCCCTAGTGTCCCACAGAAGAGTAAGAAAAATAACAATCTCAATGCCGATCGATCAGTATTGCGTTCAAGAGTAGGCTACCCGGTGTTGGGAAGATGTGGTGATGGAAATGATCAGAAAATCTAATACTAGAGTAGCCACACGCAAAAAAGGCGCTTAGACGTCGAGTTGCGGAAATGGCCCGTTTAACCTTGTACCTTACTAGAGTAGCTAGACTGGAGGAGTCCTTTGCCTGGAGGTACACAGATTATATATATATATTCATTGTTTTTTTCACGATTTTCCATCTGACCAAACCCAATTTTAGTATGGCTAAATGTGGTCTTAAGGAACACAGTGCTCCTTGGACTCTGCCGACCCCTTCGGGGATTACAGGTGTGATTGTATTTATGTATGTGTATGTATACATACATATAAATAGGTGTTTCTATTGTGTATCCTTTTGTGGCCATTAAGGGTTCGGCGAACAGTGAATTTTTCATACAAACGTAATACCAAAATCATTTTCAATTTGAGAATATTTGGACAAATCATCGCTATTATTTGGAATAAGAAAGTATTTTTCTATGTTTCTGTTAAAAAAAATTGTTCAAGTCAACATAGATTTAAGTATACGAAGTCTGTCAAAATAGCTTAGAAAGAAGTGTTTTAGGAATGAAAGAAGAACGATGAAATTAAAAAACGAACACTATTTATTGATGTTGAAAAAACATCCAAGAAACTTAAATGACGGTGGGCAGGGCACACAATGAAATGCAGTACTGATAGATGGATGAAAATGGTTACAGATTGGTATCCAAGAGGAGGCAAAAGAAGAAAAGGACGACAAGTAAAATGTTGGAAAGACGACATTAAAAAAGTAGCAGGATCTACATGGCCTCAGAAAGCAAACAACAGGCAAAAATGGAAACTCTAGTGAAGGCCTTTGTCGGAAGACATTCTGTACCTACGTAAAGATTCGTTTTTATAATATTAAAATAGAATGTAACATTTAAATATATGTATAAAAATAAAGAAAATCTTAAAACCAGCATAATAAGAAAGAAATGAATGTAATTTGGCACAGTCATAAGGGCTTATTTTATTCTATTTATTTTGATGTCAGGAAAGTGCAATATGTAATACTACTTGGGTACTACTACTACTCACAGCATACTGAATAATGTTTTGATAAATATAATTGTTTTATTTTGGGTCCTTACGTATGAAAATGGTGTTTTTATTCTGTCTTAGCAATTTGTCCGTAACTATTAAGTTTCAGAACATTCTTATAAAATAATTGCCTCTTCTAAAATAACTTATATTTGAGCTCGTATTATTTAATTTGATAATTTTTTGTAAGTTTAATTGTGTTAAAATTAGACACAAAGACAATTATTTTTAACTGCCTCCCGAATACATCATTTGATTTGCATTTACATAAAAACAATGAATAATTTTTATCAAGCGTATTCACACACATATTGCTAAAGCTTGTCTAATGATACAAACCAAATATTATTATCTCTGGATTTGTCTTTGTGAAGAAAACTGATAAAATGTTAGTATGTAAAATGCAGACATCCCCAAAATCTCCATACAAAACACCAATTTCATAGGTAAGGACCTAATATTTACTGACTAGCTGTTGCCCGCAACTTTGTATGCAGTTACTATGGTTTTTTAACTATCCCATTTAATTTTCTGGAATAAAAAGTATCTAACATGTTGACAAGATATAAGGTATCACCAAATAAAATTCCATTGAAATCAGTCTAGCCATTTCAGATGTCAGCCCATGCAAACAGAGAAAAAAAAACATTTTTTTGGTATTTTCCGTCTAAGTACGTGGTTTTTTACTATACATTCCCCTGACTGATTTTTAAGCATTTTATTTTCTATGTACAGACATTCGATCTCTACAGTTCTAATATATGTATAGAAAGATATTTAGATACTAAATAATATGCATTAAGCCTCCTGAGAATGCATGTCAGAAACATACAACATGTCAGTAATGAATCGTGGAAAAGAAACAACTGAGACAATAATTTAGTTGATTTTAAGTATTACATTGACTTGTAGTGTATAGATATGTATATTGACCTATGTATGTTAACCAATATTCTATCAAATATATTCAGTTTAATACCAGCTTCATGTTGTATCACTCATCTCCAGATCCCTATATTGCGATCCTGCCATTATTTAAAAAAATCACCATTGAAGATAAAATGACATACATAATTGATTTTGTAGACAAAACTGTACAATGAGGAATATACTTGCTTAGTTTCTTGATTGTTCTTCTCAGGACAAGGCCTCTTGGTAGGTTATGAACAGATTGCATAGTTTTAGATAAGTGTAATTAGTCTGACATTGATTATATTTTTATAACATGATGGGGAGAATAATTAAAGTTATTGTTTTATATTATGACATACTAATATATTAAATAATTAAAGTTAAATAACATTATTTGAAATAGCAAGTGTGAAAAAATACCTTCAAACCTTCAACAGTAACTATGTGAATTAATAACAAATTTTGTGTGGTATTTATTTTTATTAGATACTAAAAAAAAATTTTATAAAAAAAAAATGCAAAATGTAGGTACGTTATTTAAAACCGCATAGGATAAATTTGGGCATTGATTGAACAGGTAAGTTACGAAGTGTATCTTGTTGAATAGATAAGGCAAAATAAGGTTATTTCAGCTTAGCCTGAACAATCGATTCCAGAGTTACATAACGTAAAATATTCATACTAACCAAACTAACACAGTCATACACTGTCATTTAATGTCGTTTATTACAAAAACAAATGAAAAGACGAAGTAACTTTTGCGGTAAGAAAGAAAATTAAAAATTATTTAAATTTAGAACAATACTTATGCGTGAAATTGTTATCAATAATTAACGCACTTACCGTCTTGAAAACTTTAAGCACAGATATAAGAAAATATTTTATAATCGCACTACATGAATTTATTAAAATATATTCACAACTTTACCTTTTATTTGATATTTTTGGTGAAGCAAATCTTTATCGCCACCTTTTATGACAGAAAAGTTTTAGCGACACCTAGCGGCGTTTATGTTAATCTATGTTTTTTAAATTTTCAATACTGACATGAAAAGCTAAGGGATCTAGTTCATAATATGTTATCCTAAATCACACAAAGGTTTACAGTTTACAAAAATATAGATATTGTGGGTTTACAGTGCTTACTTTAGACTAGACTAAGTATTATACTTGGATGTGAAAATAACGCGCGTTTAATCCCAATTACAGTTCATTGTGAATATCGCTTGCCTCACATTGTGCCCGGTGCATGGCAACAGGCTCGCCGCCCCGTTACATGGGGACCTAACATATCTGGCGAAAAGTGGGTGTTTAACACCTCTGCCTACCCCTTCGGCCTTCGGGGGAAAGAGATGTGATGATGTTTGTTTGATGTGTAAATAAATCATGTGTGGACATAAAACCATTCAAATCAGGAATGTAAGAAGAAATGTATAATTTTTAAAAACGCCTTGTTTCCCGAAGGGATAGGCAGATATGGTAAATCCCCATGTAACAGATGGCGAGCCAGTTGCCATGCACCGGGCACAATGTGTCCGGTGCATGGCAATCGCCATCAACATACACGTCCGCTGTTTTCATATTACCAGGGATCAAAAAAATTGCGTCATAATGTGGACATGACTACAAAATTAATCAAAAATAATAAAACATTTGCAATTTGTGACTAGAATACGTTTTGATACAAGACAAACTTTAAAAAATAGAAAATTTGGAAGAAAAACAATTTTTTTTTTCAAGAAATCTACGTCAATACAATCATAAGACAACATGATCGCGCCTCACACGCAACACGCACCTGTATTTATTAGCTAAAATTCAAATTGATTTTTCTAGTAAGTAATTAATGAAATGATTACTTTTAAAATTAATTTTGGAGTCATATCCACATTCTGACGAGTTATGACGCAAAATTTTGCGATCCTACCTGTTGCAGAAGGTCTCTCCTAATACACACTGCTGCTTCTCAATCATTGTCACTTATTTAGACCGTAATAGGATGTTAATACAACTACAAAAGATGTTTGACTAAATCAGTCGTTCACTCTGGTCAGGGCTGAGATTTCGAACCTAGGTCACGGCATGCTCCATGAATTTGTAGGTATAGGTGGATCTTAAACTTTCATACAAGAAAATGAGGCAAAAAAAAATCTCAGTTTGACATTACAGTATTACTATCCTCTTTCTACCCACCCACCATGGATAGAAAGAGAGGATAGTGGTACAGAAATGTCAAATGGAGACAAATGTTTGCCTCGTGTTCTTCTATAGGATTTGGGTTCCACTTAAGAATTGACTGACTGACTGTATCAAGGTGACAAAAATAAATGATACTACTAAAAATCTTTATTTGCGTTCTGTAATTGTTAGTGAATTGTTCCCAGTCAGTTCTGACAACAAATCATACAACTCCTCAAAGCGAAAGAAATCTTCTATGGTTGATTGGTTTTTACTTCTTTGAGTTAAATCCTTAAATGGCTCTAACGGGATACTTAGCCCTTCATCAATTTCGCTAGTGCCCGTTTCATCACTATCCGCCGAATCTTCAACTGTTTTACTCTCATCGGAATTTGACATCACAAGATAAAGAGGCTCAACATCTTTCTTATCTTTAAAATACTGAAGCAACTGAGTATTATCTGTTTTGATTGCCATATTTTCGTCGTCCACTGTAGACAAGTTGCCGAGCAAATGCCTAATGTCGATTTTATCGACCAATTCAATGAGATCATTATTAAATTCAATATTGTTTTGGATTTTTTTATTGGTCTTTGATTTTTTAGGCATAACATAAGGCATTTCAGTAAACCCTTCTTCAGACTTTATATATTCTACAAGGTCTACTTGCTCCATTATAGTATGTGGATGTACATACATAGGCGTAGTTTTTACTGTCTTAGTACGATGGTGTTCATTTTTCTTTTTTACTTCCTTCTTTTTTTGAGTGGTTCTTACTTTCTTCTGTCTATTTGTGATAAGAGGAGTCTCCGAAGGTTCGCTATACAACTCCCTAAATGCTCCAATTTCCTTACTTCCAAATATGGCTGCAATAAAATCTCGGAATAACTCCTGCTGTTTTTGCTGTCTTAATGTGTCTACTTCTGAAATTGGTCTACTTCTGATTTTGGCACCTAATGGAGGTATTTTAAATGTGGTTGTTGGCAATGGGTAGAAGAAACGGGGTGTATAACGAGTAGAGAGTGTTGTTCTTGATTTTCGATGAGGTACTCTCTAGAAAAACAAATACAAATCTGAAAATCATTTCATTAAGTCTGAAAATTAACTTGGGTCGTACAGTGCACTATTACAGCCTATCATGGCGATCCATTGAATGCTTCCAAGACAACTGAGTCTTAAAAATTTGTTCACTTTTTCGCCACTCGCCAACATCCATCTGACTGATAGGGAGTATAATTTGACGAGCGACGAAAAAGCAAAATAATTTCACTGGACTGCCAAGTCCTACGCACTGTAATTAAAATACTCGCGACTTGAAGATTATAATTGAGGGAAAAAATGACTTCGTAAGGAGTTCCACTTTCGGGCTGTTCAAATAAAATACGTTGCAGCAAACGCAGCGCTTGAGACGGATTTGTAGAACCTCTGCCATATACCTGCAGAAAAGTTGATGCCCGCGCTTGCACTCCAGACTAGTTTATACACGTTCACGTTCAACATTAGGTTAGTTTGAAGTTGACATCGCTTATAAAACCACAAAACCAGACCTGTTCCATGATTTCGTCGATCCAGTCTATGTAGTAGCCGACTTTGGTGAAGACTGTGGGCGAGTCAGGGGCGCCGCAGAGTGGAGTGCCGAAGCTTATCACTCCTACCAGTGTGTCACCCACTACTCCTGGACCGCCCGCGTCACGCTGTGAGAAGGAACATCACACTTTAGTCCACTTACTCCCGTTTGTCTTAAAAGCCGAAATAGGTTCCTGAGCTGCGTTTGTTAGTACTCTACGAGTAACGTGCCTTCCGAAGCACAGAGAATCTCGAGATCACAAAGTTTTAGACATTCATTCCAGCTACTCTCAAAAATATTCTATGGCATTTAGGGCTTTTGAATCTTGACACATGAACATCATCAGTCCTCTGCTGGTGGACATAGACCCTACCCTGCCTAATTTTGTCTTCAGCATCTGCCAGCAGCTCAGTGCTTAGATAAAAAAAAACATACTAACGTTGCAAGCGCCACCACCTTTCCCGAAGAACCCAGCACAGAAATGCTTTTTTGTGACATATTCTCTGAAACAATAGACGTTAGAGGAAAACATAGCCTATTATAATTATGTATTATATTACCTTAATACCTAGTTCACGGAACTTAAACGCAACATTTGAATAGAAGAAGAATGGACTGATAATGATCTCTCTTTACTAAAAGGAAAAAAAACGATTGAGGAATAGTGAGGTACTACTCTAACAAACTGTTGACTGGGAATTAAGTTGATAGACAGGTAGTTTAACTAAACTTCATCATCACCTTAATCATCAGTTTATTATCAGTTTTCAAGGAAAGAGGGTTTCGCTCAAAATGAAAAATAAACACTCACATTTCCATAGGCTTCATTTTAAGGATACTAGATGCAGTGGGTACACATTTAAATGTTAAATAAATATACATTAAGTCGTAGGTCGTGACCAATATGATCAAAGCTAATTAAAAAGACTTTGTTATCATCATATCTACCTAGATATGTATAAATTCCCGAAATTATAAAAACAAAGGTCACAAAAATAGATTTTAATTTAAAATTAATGGAATGTTTAAAAGTTATACTCATATTGCTTAATATTTGGAGAGGACAGATATTAACTTATGGTGCCCGTTTTTTATTTTATAATAAAACAGAGAAGAGCGTTCCTGATCGCAGGTCTGGAAGGAAGTCACATTAGGTTTCTAGTTTGTATTCAAAATAAAACAGCTTGATACTTAATTTTATTTGCGTCTTATGGTACTGTTGCCTAGAGCTTCAGACAACAAACTATACAACTCCTCCTGACCAAAGATATTTAATAGCATTGAATCATTCTTGCTTCTAGTTAGGTCTTTAAACGACTCCGCAGCGATACTTAGACCTTCGCCTTCCTTATCACTGATGTCTTCTTGCACACCTTCCGTCATACTCAAACCGTTTATATTATTATTACTATCTTTTCCTTTCTCAGCATCTGATAAGTACAGCAATGCTAAAACAGGATCGTCAACATTTGTAAGTTTTTCAGTAACTTTCTTATCATCTAATAAACCAAGGAATTTAGGATTCTCTAAAACATCTAGCACAGTTTCTTCTTCTGGGCTAGAAATATTTTCAATTATTTCGTTCAAATCGATATTGTCAATAAGATTAACTAGTTTCTGTTCAAATTCTGTTTTCCGATCAACATTTGAAGAAACTTTGTCACTTATCATTTGTATTTCAGTTACTTTGGGCAATTCAGTTTGATATTCTTCTTCATTAACTATTTCAGTTAGTTTTGATAATTCAGGTTGATCTACTTCTTCATCAGCATCGTTGTCAACACTTGCTGGAGGCAATGTATCGACTTCTCCCATAGTAGTGCGATGCTCTACGTACGAAGGAATTTCTGGAATATTCATTTTTATACGTTCGTGTTTCTTCTTTTGTTCTTGAGGAACTGTTGCGCTGTCATTGAACAAATCTTTAAGAAGAACCTCTTTACTTCCAAACATGGTCGCCATAAATTCTTGAAACAGTTTCGCGTTACGGAGTACTCTTAAGGCGTCAATCTCTGAAATCGGTATTGGTGGCTCTTTACCAGTGAGTGGTGGTATTCTAATTGTCGTGGGTACATATGGAGCGTAGTACTGTGCTTCTATGATGGGCTTTTTGGGTGGCAATGTTGATCTGGCCTTTGCTCTCGGTGGTGACTAAAAACAAAGGATAAAGTGAATTGAAGTGCTAACACATTTGCATAAACCTTTCAGACTTGATACCTTGGTAAGTTTTAAGAAATGCTCGTAGTAACACAACAATAAGTAAAACCAGACCTGTTCCATAATTTCCTCGATCCAGTCGTAGTAGTAGCCGACTTTGGTGAAGACTGTCGGCGCGTCAGGAGTGCCGCAGATGGGAGAGCCGAAGCTCACCACACCTACCAGAATGCCGTTCGCCACACCAGGGTCACCTACGTCGCGCTGTAAGTACCAGGACACATAATTGATATTTGTAAAAACAAAATAGTACCTACTAAACAATTTACTGGAAAAATAATAGCTAGTATTCTAGGGATGAGATTTTAAAATTAAACATAGTCATGAGTTGTCTAGTGCTCTCGCACCCCGTTACAACTTTGCACATTTTGCATCTACACAGAACTTTCAATATGGAATAATTATGGTCTTCTTTCTGAAAGATACCCAATAGCTTGCAGTAGGCAATAGGCAATGCAGTTTAGTGACTAGTTGCATGTGAAAGCGGGATCAACTTAAGATTACTTTTGGGAGTTTGATTACCTATCTACAATCTAACCATAGTTCCTCTGTTTCTAGGTTACCAAGCTTCTCAGAAGCTTATTCACTGAGGGCTAATTTTAGAATTATTTTAATCATTTATAATTAAATAAATCAAGGTTTATACATACATTACAAGCACCCCCGCCTTTAGATATGAAACCGGCACAAAAATTCTTGTTTGTGACATATTCCCTGAAACAATGTATGGTACAGATAACACCATAATATTTGCTGCAATAGGACCACCAAATGACATAGTAAGGTCAGAACATGTAAAAAAAGAAAGAATATTTAGATACGGGTAATGTTCTATAGATCAATAAAGTCGCCGCACAAATAGGAAGGCGTCGCTGACGTGTTGTACATAACCCAACTATTCCCCTCATCCACAAATACACCGAGAAATCTCCCACTGCCTTGCTTTGTAAACGTGCTATGTAAAGTTAAAACATTTTGAGTAAAATTTAAATTCTCATGCAATTAATATTTCAGATTTTTTTACCGTTTGTGTCATTAGTTACTAGATAACGGACAAATATAAAGTTTAATGTTCATAAATTAATATAAATATTATGCTGTTTAATGTAAATTATCTAAAAATCTTGAACCCTGTACATTTATAGACACTTATATCACCCAAATTTTTCACACTACCTGTGTAACTCCTCAGAGTAACATTATCTTTACCTCTATTTATGTTACAGGTACGTTGTTTTAAGAAAATTTCCGTAGTTTTTGAAACACAAATCTTACAAAATTGGACAGGAATACAAAAAATTACTACTTATACTAACTTTAATTTCATTTTCAGCGATTACACCCTATTTTAGTCCCTAAAATGGATGGATATTTTAGTCCCTCCCTGGTAATTTAGAATAACATAGAACTTATAGAGAAACACGTATTTAACATGGTGTTGCCCTTTGCTTTTGTTTTTGCATGAATCACACCAATTATTTCTTGTTCTTTCTAGGTATTTTTTTTTATTTTTCTATAAAAATCCATTCTAATATCAATAATTGTAGATAGTTACCCTATCAACATGACAATCTACATATTAGATCTGTCTAACAATCTGATTATTAGATCTACACATTTGCGACTCTTAATGTTAGTTTGATAAATTTCTTAGTTTTCTTAGAATTTAATGGTTTTTCTTCTACGACAATGTGTGCAAGGATTTGTTGGGAGCTGTCAGGATTTACTTTAGCTTTACAAACTACTTTACCAAATTATATTTGTCAAGTCACTTTAACATATACAAGAACCGCTTAAATGTGCAGTGCGAGATTTCTCAGTGTTAGTACTGATTTTTTGGTAAGTATAAATTGAACGTGATCATATCAAGAGAATTCCATTCTCATTTAAAATAATATTTGTAATTGAGTTTATTAACACCATCACATATCAGAGGCCTGATGATATGTTATGATATGTGAGTTTAACTTTCTTCATAAGAATACCTTATCGGTAACTTTTAAACTTTATCTTTGGAGCCAAAAATTAATCATAGCATGGAATTTAAAAAATATTATTACTGGCGTCTAAAATTAGAAGCACTTACCATATTCGTATCCAGAAATGCTGATTTTTAAGTCTCGATATTTTATGCACACATAGAGCCGAAAATTCGAAAATAGCCTGATATCGTTCCTGAATAATTCTTATATTTAGACTGAATAGGTACGTATAAAAATTTATCCGTCATCTAGTATCCGTAACACAAGCGCGTGAGTTTCTTAATTTAGATTACACAGTTTATGCAGAAAAATATGAGTGTTTAAATAAAAAAAATACATTGCAGTTCATCATATAGTTACATTCGGAAGGGAAGAGGCAGTAATTCTAATTTCTAACACTAAATAGGTTCCCCAGGTTCATCAAGAAACTTGTCATGTGTACTATATTTAGTAAATGGCGTTGTTTTTCTTACTAGTATACTCGAATCATCCTATTTTCACTCACTTACATTTCAGTCATTTATTTCATTCAGCATTGTTTCTTAAAAGCTTACTAGCAGTATGCAGTCGTATAGAACACGAGTGATTCTGCAGTTGTATCTGCTGTCGGTCATTTAGCCTCTCATAGTCAGAAAAATATACACAATAGAGACATCTGTTACTGGCGCTGATCCTCAAGGGTTTATGACAGTGTACGGTACCAACTTTTAACTTATGATACCAGTGTGTGAGTGAGTCACAGTGATTATGTATCCATCCTTCTCTTCTTCATATATTAGGTCCTTAACTATGAAATTGGTGTTTTGTATGGAGATTTTGGGGAATTCTGCATTTTCCATATTAAATTTTTTTCAGTTTTCTTCACAACGACAAATCCAAAGATAATAATATTTGGCATCTATCATTAGACAAGCTTAAGTAATATGTGTAATATCACACTTCATAAAAATTATTTATCGTTTTTAAGTGAATGCAAATAAAATGATGTATTCGGGAGGCACTTAAAAAGAGTTGTTTCCGTGTCCAATTTTAACACAATTAAACTTACATCAAATTATCAAATCAAATCAAAAGAGCTCAAAAATATAGTCTATTTTTAGATGAGGTAATTATTTTTTAGGAATACTCTGAATCTTAATAGTTACAGACAAAATACTAGGAGAGAAAAAAAAATACCAATTTCATAGGTAAGGACCCAATAGTTAGAGAAGAAAAGATACACTATTTAGTTTAGTTTCTTACGGAATCGGCCTCAGTATCCAGTAATTTACTTTCATTACCAATCGGTAAAATAGAGGTACCACATATAGACGAGTGGGTACGTTAAATCTTTCATAAGTCTTTTGGTAAATCAACAAAGCAAGGAACATTTTCAGTATGATGTTCTAGATTAATTCTTTGTTATAAGTAAATGTATTATACATTGACAACCTGCTTAATATCAAACTCACTTGGAATAGACTTCTTGGCAATCCTTTATGGGGTAGACGTCAAGAACTGCGTAAGATAAGGTGTGCTGCCAGGGATTCAGCATGATGTTGCTACCCTGTATAATGGCAAAACATATGTTAAAGAATGGTCTTATAGATAACGAAGCGATGTTATTCTTTCTAAAAAATATGGAAAAATGGCTGATAATTTGAGACCATAATTACATTATTTGACCTCAAGACCTTGAAGGATCTGAAAACTGTACAACTGAGCTAGCTAATTCTTAGCACAAATACGTTTTTTCTCGGATACTCATCTAAAAATAACCAATAAAGCAATACTTTTAATTATAAAAAATAGTAATGATATCTGATATCGACCTCTACAAAGTAAGGACCGGTCTCTTTCAGATGAAATTATAGAACCACCATGATTACCCTAAACGGATAGGCGAGTTGTTTATCCTAAATTAGGAAAAACTGATGAAATTCCTCAAAAATATTCAAAATCCTTTACAAAAACTACTGAAATCAGGCCCCTCGTTTGGGCTAAAAATTTTAGAAGTGATTTCAATTTACTATTAAGTTAAGAAGTGAATTCCATTTTATTTAAAACAATCCATAAAATAAATTCTCTTACCCCTCTTGCCCCCCATCCAATAATAGTAATCCCGTCAGTAGTCATGGGAAGCGTTGACGCATACTGATCGAGGTTGATCCTTTTTACTTTTCTTTTCTTGAAGTTGAGTTGCCTCGTCAAGCGCAAAAGGCAAATGTTGTTGTTCAAATTACGAGGGTTGTACTCCGGGTAGAAATAGACTTCCAGCACAGGTACGTTCTCTCCACTATTGTAAAACTTACTTCCAACTCTCACGGAGAGGAACGCTGGGTTCTCTCGAAAGAAGCGGTTGTTGTACGCTCTGCGGGAAATAAAGAAAGAAAGAAAGAAAAAGAAAGAAAAATATATTTATTTCCATAAAATTGTGAAACTATGGTTGAAACAAAAGAACTTAAGCTTAGCGATTATTAAAAAAAAGCCCCACAACTGCATGGAATGGGAGACCCAATTCAGCATTACGCGAGAACAAAATGTTCTGACGCTGATTTTGAATAGGCACCCGTTATAAATTAGTTAAGCCTCTCAAAGGCTACAAAACGAGATAGATATTACTATTATTTTCAGATATTACTATAGATAAATTAATCATAGACAATCTAACCAGCACAAGTTGCTGCGTTTCGTAAAATGGCGGCACAGCTGATGTATATTGCTTAAAACTTTCATCGCAAAAACCATTGGTCAAGCAGATGTGACACATTTGGTTTCCAATGACGTCATTGGTCTAGATTTTAACCATTGGGTAAACTATAACTGCGGATCAAAAACCTGACCCTTATTTCGACAAAACCGACCATTGTAGAATTTCGCATCAACTCAGCAAATGTTATCTGCCACAAAAGTCATACTTAATCCTATAGTAAATAATTAAGACTAATTACTGAAAAAATTACAATTGTAAGCACGATGCAGCGGAAATAACGAGGTCGTTTTTGATGATAGATCCTCCACAATGGAACTGGCCGAACAGCTGGACAGCGGCCATGAATGGAAAATACTTTATTCTGGTCCTCTTTCCGTCATATATACGTCGCCCGCTTTCTGGTTCTGTAAAATCCGCAGGTTTTTTGACATAAGACTCAGATTATTTGCATTCTAGAAATCGTATAATACTATAAACTTTCAAACGCATTGCTAAATTGTACTTGTCTTTAGATAATATTTCTGTAATTCTGGATTTCTTAGTCTAAATATGTGTGATCCGAAATTAGTGCGGTCATCGGCTGAACATCGTTGGGTATATAAAAAAACTGCTTTCGTAGTAACCAACAAAATATTCATCGGAAAGCTAAGAACATAACATAACACATCATCACGACTTTTTCCCCGAAGGGGTGGGCAGAGGTGTCAAACACACACTTCGCCAGATATGTTAGGTCCCCATGTAACAGGTGGCTTGCCATGCCCCGGGCACAATGTGAGGCAAGCGATATTCACAAATGAAGTTAAAAAGCTAAGAAGTGACCAAAAATACTTACTCCAATAACTAAGGCCCAAAACAGAATCCTCGTCAGATGAAAAGTCTGATCCATTTAAAGTTAAATCAGATTTCTGCAAAATCTTATAAACTTCATCACTAATTCGCATATTTTCAGTTTTGACACCATGATCTGCTTTCAAAGCTTCAAGTTTTGACAAAAATAACTCAATGTACTTTGTCACGCTTTCATCATGAGGATTGTCTGCATTTTTGTTTTCAATTTCGACATCTTCATCCAGCAAGTCATTTAATGCAGTCATAAATCTTTCAGTTTCATTATTCGTTTTACTTTTATCGACTCTCGACAATTTGGCTATTTGTTTCAAACTGTTGTAATCTTGCAGCGTGAACGCAACTAAATGGTTGTGGACTATAGAGTATTCTTTCAATTTGGGTTTTTTCTTTACCTCTCTGAGGCGGAGTATTGAAAACAATGAGTTTACCGTCTTCCGGATCGCTGTCTCCGTAGATGCTATGTTATTCTCTTCAACCTGCGGCAACTCAACGAGACCAGACACAGCCCCACAGAATAAAATGAAACAAGAAATGATGCTGCTAATTACAACCATTTCTACAAATTCAAAGATATTATAAAAAAATTCTATATTAATACTGCGTTGTTCTTAGTTTACAAGTTTGATACTTTCGTTATAAAAGAGTGTAAAGGAAATGTTTTCGCAATACAATCAATATTTTTATGACTTTGTTTTATTATACACGTGGCTTTGTTATTTGAAAGTTGCGATATATTTCAATTTAAATTTTATCTTTATGGGGATGCGGAAATAAAATGCTTTTGTGTTGCGTTACATTTTTATTAAGCTAGTCGTTATATTAAAAAAGTAGTTTAGTGCGCTTTGATCTCATTTAAAACATTTTTTCTTGTTGTACTTTCTTCTTGTTAACAATAATCGTCATGATCTCAAACATCAAACTCGTGTTTCTTTTCTTCATTATATTAGGATATATCGAAAAAGCCTTTCTAGTCGACACGTCGGAGAAAAGTTACAATATATTCTACAAAAATACAAGACCCCTTCACATTGCCATGAACGATTTGTTTACAGTTTTAAAACTTAATAAACATTTTAAAGAAACTGCGAAAATGGAACTGATGTTGACTATGCATAACAATCTATTACAAATAATAGAGACGAATCATAAACTAGCGGAAACTCAAAATGTTACTGATAAAATAGCAGTAAATCATTTGACTAAAATAAATCAAATACTTTTTCGTATTTTAGAAAACAGTTCGTCACTTGATCTTGCCGTGCCAAGTTACCGCGAAACACTGACAAATGAAATATCTATTGAGAAAATAACAAATATATTATTTAAAGAACTAGAATCATTTTTGAATGTAACGAATAATTTTCAATACAGTAATAACGTTGATAATATTGAAAGCTTTTCAAAAGATGGAAAGAAAAGTTCCAGTACAAAGAAAGTGAAAAAAATATACGTGCGGAATCTGAAAAAATGGGGTAAGACAATTATTTTAACACTTTTTTTCAACTAATTTAAGCTGTCGCCGAGCGGCCTATTGAACTCTTTGCTCGGGGTGTCTCTGGAGAACAAAAACCGTAGCGATGTTATCAGCAGTAGTAGGTCTTAATTAGCGAAGAACCCATAACCGTTGGGGTAGACGTGTTCTTGAGTGAAGACCGCGACTCAGCAAACGTAGTGTAGAGGTAGGATGCCTTCCGACAAGATGGGGTGATGATTTTAAGGGCTAAACACTGCTAGCACATTCGGAGATCCGGAGTCCAGCAGTAGACTGATGATTTAAGTTGAACAACTTAACATGCCTTAGCATAATATTAAGAACATACTTAAATTAGGCAATTCAGAAAGTTATCTTCATTTTAGTTCAAAAGGAGATGCCTATGCTGATGAACAGAAGAATTTACAAGAGCAAGAAAGCTAAGATCAAGAATTTTGCATTCATGGTCAGCGTTCATGTTGACCATGAGTTCGTATGTGCCGGGACTATCATCCACAGAGACTTGGTGATCACTTGTGCGTCTTGTCTAGAGGGGTAAAACTAAGTTGCTTACAGTACTTTATTACAGGGGTTGTTTATATAATATCAAGTAGACTTAGAACATGGTCTGGTGTGTACTACATGCGTACGTCGGTGTCACCAGCTCAAGCCATAGATGTTATTATTTTCGTTATTAGTCATTTTAGTGTAACTTAATCAGATAGAGTATAGATAGTCATGAAGCGCGCCATGCTTCGCATTAAGACCGGGTGAGAAACAAAGAAATCCTACGCCGCGCCAAAATGCGAGATGACGGAGATGCTATTGCCAAACTCAAGTCATTTGGACAAGGTATTTTGCTAGATAAAGTGATGATAGGTGGATCAAAACGTTTACGGATTCATAATTACTCTCCGGGAGAAGTGTTGGTTAACCACCAGCTCGATAGGTCGATATTTAAAACTCGTTTGGCTATGGATCGAGATGAATTGCGTACTAGGAGAGAGGCTTGTGCTCAGCAGGGATGGTGATGATTAGTCAAGCACGAAAGCTGCTTACTTTAAAAGGTGTGAACGTAAAAGTCATTTTTTTATATGCCACGCCTTTAGTTGGTTAACTACTAAGACCTTTTCCTAATAAAAACAAGTATGAAATAAGCAACCAAATATTTATACACTTTACACAACAAATCAAAGTTTCTTATAATTACAATGTTCAACGACAAATTGTTATTTCCACCATAAACAAAAAAAAATCAATTTAACAATAGTACGCAATGTAGGTATAAGTATATCTAATAGAGGAAAGACTTCAAACATACAAAACGATTTTTTTTGCAATCCAGAATCAATTTATCAAACACACAAGATATCAGCAGAGTGGTTTTGAGAGTGGGCAGTGACTACACAACCTACGGTGGAGAGTTGATAAACGTTATTCAGATCCACATACACCCTGGCTTCGACCCCAACACCCTGGCGAACAACCTCGCCATCCTACAGATGAACTCAATGATACGAATAGCCAAAAAGAGGAGGAAGGTCAGACGAATCAAGCTTGATACTGAAAATGCTTTGACTTATGAGTCTGTTATGATGTTAGGTTGGGGAGCACGCAAGGTAAATTCTTGTTTTTTTAATTCTCAGTCAATTTATGCCCCTGTTTTATATGCCCTGCCCATTTTTATATATGCCTTGCCCTTCTTGATAGTCTGGTACCAAGATGTGTGTAATTAAGTTCTCATAATATTTCAGGCTGATAATGAACCGTTTGAATTCCAAAGATTGTCGTATGCACATGTGGACTTGTATGACTTGGAAGACTGCAAAGAAGTTTATTCCAGGTATTAAATTGATAATTTACAAAATTTACAAACTTTTTTAGAACAAGTTGTTCGTATTTTTTTAACTAACTATATAAATTGTTTTCAGGTTTTACGTGAAGGACTACAATTTCTGTGCTGGATATTTTGACAAGGGAAGTGGCGCTTGTAAGGTTTGTTGTTAATTTTAAAAAAAATCAATTTATCATCTTCCAGAGATAGTTTCACTACTGCTGAATTTGCGTCACTTTAAATTTATGGCCGATCCAGACTCTCCACGAGGCTACACGAGCGAACGCGAGTATGAGAATGAGAACTTCTGCAGCCTCCACTCAAGAGTCTAGAGCCGACATTACATTTTTCTGTCGCAAAACTTATGCTTGCATGGTTCTGAAACGAATCGAAGAGCAAGACAGGCAGCCGAATAACACTGGCTAACGATTAAGTTTCGAGGAACTTGTGACAGTTGGCACGTCGTCCTCGCTCATGTCTGTCCGTGGCCGAGCTCTGCAATCAGCGAGTTTTACCAGCAGTCAACCGTAAGCTCAGCGTCACCAGCCGTAGCAGTCTGTGACTGGTTACACGCTCAGATTGTCGCCTGCTTGGCAGCGAGGTGAAAGACGAAGTTTTTATCCCTTCCAGAGTTGATATTTGTGTTGTGACCCTAATTCGGTTCTTCTTCATTTCAGAATGATATTGGTGACCCAGCTATAGTTGGAGGGAGCTTAGTTGGCCTGGTGAGCTACGGACCACCCCTTTGTGGAAGCTCCGATGCCCCCACAGTATTCACAAAGATCAGTCACCACTCACATTGGATTGAGAGCATCATAGAACTGGTAATATTTATTCTGTCATGCAAAAAACCTCAAAACTAACCGGCACCTGCAAAAAAAACACGCTTGTTGTATGGGAGCCAGCCCATATTCTTACTGTGGGGCACAGGCCTTCATGAGAAACACATGAGATGTATGGGCCGTAACACAACCACGGTCCAATGCGAATTCGTAGGTATGAAACGGTTTGCAATAGCAACCGGGACCAACTGCTTTACGTGTCTACGGAAGCACGGTGGAACTCATGATCAGTTTTGGGCACCGGCCCAACGACTGACCATGGCGTACGATTTCAATATTGAAAGCCAACGCACGAGCTTCTTCGTAATTCATTCATAAATTCTTCTTTATTTAAAAACAAATAAGTCAACCACTTACCCGGAAGTCAAGTATTTATTATTCAAAAATTTCAGAGTGCAGTAAAACCAGTGACAATGCGAACAACCGAAGGCATCATGCCGCAAATAAATCTTGTTGTAAAAAGCCAAGATTACCCAGATGAAATTGTGGTTTTGAAGCAAATAATCAGGGATCTAGATATAACTAACACTTCTGTGCTACACGACGTAATCAATGAAGGCTTTGACAAAGAAATACTTGACATATTCAACGACACAACGAAAAAAATAAGCATGTATGAACATCCCTTAGCCAACAAAAGTATAATTCAAATAGCTACTCCTACCCCGGCTGATCATCACACGGTTATTCAAACGATCAAACTAACTACACGACATAATAATTCATTTACTCCTTTTTCTCATGAAGTCCGTCCTCCAGACTATATAGCGGATTACGATGCATTTGTCGAATGGGTAGACCACTATTATGGTCAAACCATACGACCTACCTCACCTAGTTTTAGGATTAAAACGCCTAACGAAACTACAAAATACATCACTGACATCATTGCTCGAGGAGGACCTGCTTATGCTAAGAAATTAGATGACGATACCTTACTTTCATCAGATAATTATGAAGATAGCACAGGCATGAGTATAGAAGAGACAACAAAAGCTTACATTAAACCTATAAGCAATGTAAATAAATTAAGCATAAATGCAAAATCAATGCTATTAAATGAACGCGACAAAGAATTAAGCGAAGAAAGAAATATGTTAAACATGCATGAAAATATAAATAAGAATATAGATATAGAAAACCGTATGTCTGGAAATAATAAACAAGTAAGAACCGAAAATTGGAGATATCAGACAGTAAAATCTAAGTTTTCTGTACATAAGCCATGGGAAACTACTAAATACAATCGAAATTTTCACACTTATAACGAAATTCGCATGAAGGGAGCGTTTAGGAAAAATACGAAAGCTTACTATAGAGCTTTTCTTTCAAATGTAAATTATTGAAAAAGGTGCTCATTGTAGGAATTTGTATAATGTCTGCAATGAAGTAAAACAGGTTTAATTTTTGATGTTTGCTTTATTAATTTATTAATTTTTGATGTTTGCTTGGAGTTGACATCCCATGTAGTTTATCCTTTTTATTGGGTAATAGCTGAAAAATAGTGGGTTGCTCTTTGAGCGCACCAGAATTTTACGTACCTTAATTTTGTTTATTGTATTGTTTTGTGTAATAATGAAGAAATTTGTATGTCTGTCCTATATTTGTTTGTAAGTATGTGTATATCTATCTAGTCTACATACATACATATAATCACGACTATTACCACTTAAGGGTTAATCAGAGACTAGGCAAAAGCAGCATCTAATCTAGACATTTATCAAGGAAAAAGACTAAGAACTGATGGAAGATTTCTATATTTAGTTTTAGATACCTAAGCCATACCATTACAGAAGAACGGAGGAGTTCGAGATTACATAGTTTGGTCACCCATCCAAGGCCTGACCATGGTTAAAGTAGCTTTGTTTTCGATATTGAAAGCCAAAGCGTAGTAACCACTACGCCACCGACCTCCTCCCAACACTTACTAACCACTACATAATTTTACGAATTTTGACTCAAAACAGGAAATGTTTGCAAAACATTTAATTTTGTGACATATTGTTAATCTGTCATTGGAATTACAATAGAAATAAATATACAATTTGAATGTGCTATTTTGTTTAATTTAACGTGGAACTCTGTTTGCAGTGAAGTTTGAAGTGAAGTCTGTCTAAAAAGTAGGTAAAAACTATAGGTAGTTTTATCCTCACAATTTGGTAAATTAATAAGAAAATAATCGTTTTCATCAGTTTTTCATAAAATTTTGATACAAATTATGGGAAATAATACTTAACCTCACTAGTAGTGTATGTTCGCTAGTAGCGCATAAGTATGCTCATGAAGTAAAAATAAAAAAGTTTTTTTGTTTGTTTTTCTTTAATAAAGTAAAAGTTTGATTCCGCCGTTTCGCGCAAAAAACACCGTTCCGTGGAATAAAAAAAAATATCGATTTAAGTTTTGTTTTTTTTATTGATTCATCTAAGAACATCCCCAGATTCTAAAAAAACGGAAAGGCACTTTTCTATCTTATTTAGATACGGAGAAAATAACAATTAAAAATTACCAGATGGACGGTGATGAAAACTGTAAGGATTGTAATGAACTTGCAAGCGATGGTAATGATTTAAGTCGGGATGGTAATGAAATACCGCAGAACAGTACTGTAACTAGATGGGATTATAATCACAGTATTTACTCATAAAAACAACTAACACATCTATAAAAGTAATTTTGGGTTAGAGTGCAAATCACAATATAATAATATACTTACAAAAAAAAAATATTAAAAAATCCTTTATCAATTATCACTTCTATTATCATAATCAACACGGTCTATAAACTTTTATTAATTTTTATAATTTTTTTCTTATTACATATTATTAACTATTTTAAAGTATGTTGTACCTAATCATCACTATCATCTGAGTCGTCGAAAAAACTGTGCTTTTAAAATTGTTTTTCTGATGGAGTTGATTTAATGAAAGTCTCAAATTGCTGTTGGTGTTCAGAAGTTTTACATACTACATCTAGTTGTTTTGGGTATCGATTTTCCTTTGGTATCTTATAAAATGAATTGTTTCTCAACTCAAACGTACGTCAAATAATATTTTGACTGTAGGAGATGTTGGTGTAGTAGAAGATGTATATACATTTATCAACGGTGAGAGCTGTAAGTCGCTTGGACCCTGTAAATATCTAATTCATCCATGTTGTTCAAAATTGTTGTTGTATCTATACTTAATACTGACTGATTGTCAAAAGAGGCTTGGATTTTATCACACTGATTATTGGATTGACCTCTCTCCATATCGCCGTAATTATCAGAATGAAGAAAGCCTATAATTATGCTTATTATGTATACAATAAGTGCAACCTTGACAATCGAAGCTACTAAATGTTAAAGTTTTATTATTATCAGCAGCTCAGACGCGTTGATGAACTTGCATTGATCCCTTAAATGTTGGAATGTTGGGCGGAAATGTTTTACCTTCAATATCACTCTCTGTTACCATATCAACATGTACATTTCGTACATTTTTAGTAACTAACGCCCAAAAATCTTCATAACAACCAACATCTCCGCCATGCTTAATAAAATTGTTAGCAGTTCTTTTGACGACGGCACCAATCCCATACAGAGCTCCTTGCCTTGGCCGGATTCTTGATAATCCCATGTGACCTTAGTTATATTTGGGTAATAATAGTGCAGAATGATTAAGTTTTATTATTTGCGTTACTATCTTTATAGTATAGAACTCCAGTATGTAGGGATACTTGTTTTCTACTTCCACCGAAATTAAAGGACTGTATCTCTTCATTAAACTTCACGCTATAATTCTCGCTAAAGTCTACGTGCACGAGTATCTCTTTGTCTTTTAAATTTTGTTTACGTTGTTTGATAGCTTCATATTGTACTGTAATATTTAGATTGTGTTTTAAAAATGTGTCTAGAGTTGACTCTAGTACAAATACTTCATTACCTTTCGAAACAGTTCATTACCTTCCTGCAAGAAAGGTGGAAGGAACGGATGGTAATGAGATGGAGATGAATGAGAAATTTAAACATTTCTTTTAATAATTTCGCTACAAAATGTATTATAAACTTGATATTAATATGGGAATATAATTATTAATAGAGAAGAACATATGGGGTAAATATAATAATCTACTTGTTAAAATGCCTTGAGAAATTGCAGGAATGTAATGAACAGATTTTTGGACGAAACACTATCAACAAGGTAAAGAACGTAAATAATTTTGCTAGCAATGTATACACGTCCACCAAGATCAGTTGTCACCTACGACTGGCCTGTAGAAACACGTTGAAACTAGAACTTTATTAGGGATGTTACAATTATCGACGATAAGTAAGAGTTTCTCGATACGGATGGCGATGACATTTTTTCCGTTACAATTTTAAAGTTAGCTGTTCTTGTATTATTGTTGAAATAAATACATAATGAAAATACTTAATTAAAAGGTTTTGAGTTTGGGTTTCATATAAAATATTAACAAAGGTCATAAATTAAAAAGCAAACTAATAAATGTGAAAATTCCCGACGAGAATCCTATCTGGAAACAGAGAGGAATGATTTTTGAGGTAGTTTTTTATTTTTGTTTCATAAACTAACTGATTAATTTGAAATATTAACTATGCAACTTTTAAGGATTTTATGTTTGTTCTTACTGTAAAAATTAGATTTAAGACAAAAACATGTAAAATAGGGAAATTCGCATGGAATTGCTTTTTGCACGAAATGGCGGAATCAACCAAAAGCAGATAAATGTTTAATATCGAGTGTGACTCCCTCTAGCTAAAATCACAGCTTGAATTCGTCTGAGAATGCTAGCGAGTATATCCCGGATACTTGCTTGCGGAATACGTTCCCACTCCGCAGCGCACTCCACTCCCCATTCTTCAGGTCTCTGATGGTCTGCGGAGCCGGTTATACTGATCTCACACGCCGTTTCAGAACGTCCCAGACATGCTTTATGAGATTGAGGTCGAGACTTCGAGCCGGCCAATCCAAACGACGAATGCCGACCTCTTGCACATACGCTTTAACATCGCGAGATCGGTGGGCGCGAGCATTGTCGTCCATAAAAATCGAGTCTTCATCTAGAGCGGCCAATGCGGGTTGTGCATGAGGAATTAGGACTTCCGTTATGTATCGATGCCCAGTCAGTGAGCCGTTTTCAATTAAGATTAACTCTGTAAGATCCATTAAATTTATTTCTGCCCAAAACATAACAGAGCCCTCACCATAAGGTGTGATTTCTTCGAAACATGCCTCTGCAAAGCGTTCTCCTTGTCTTCTTAGCACTCGCCGACGTCGATCTTCACCGAACAGAGATATCCTGGCTTCATCAGAGAACAAAACCCTATTCCAATCTTCTTGAGTCCATGATTCACAATTTCTAGCGAATCTTAGCCTGTGAACTTCCGTGCTCACGGAGTAATTTGGGGCCGCGGGCCGGGCAATGACTGCGTAAATTGGCAGCGAGAAGCCTCCTTCTGACCGTCCATAGACTAATATGCACATTTCTTCTTGGAGGTTGTTCTTAAGATCCACATACGAAGATTTGCTATTTCTCAATGCGCGACTCACAAGAAAACGATCATACCGTGGTTTGGTACATGGTTTTCTTCCAGATGGTTTTCTCTCGACGGAACCAGTGTCCTGATATCGCTGCAAGTCCTTTGGACCGTCGAGCGACTAACATTTAGCCTCCTAGCCACGATTGGCTGCAACCCTCTTCAAGCAGCGCGATAATTTTGGTAGCTTTGACCACTTTTTCTACCATTTTTGATACAGCCAAACAGCAATAAATAAAGCTTTTACAGTCAAGGATATGAAATTAATCGATGAAAATTGAATAAAAGTTATGAAAGTCGATGTTAACTTCTCGAACTTCGCGCCAAAAATTTAGGATAAAATAGGGGTTTTCTGTAAAAATGAGCATCAAATAAAAATTTGAATTTAAAACGTACTTTTTTAAATATCACGGCATTCTTAAAACCGGCCAGTAACTTTATCTTCTTCTTCATTAACAGTATCTTAGTTTTTGTTTGTTGTTTTTTTGCAAATGAGTGTATAATTATTTATTGCTAAATGACTATGACATATCAAGCTGTCAAACCACTACGACTAATTAAAAAATGGACTTTATGAGTCCCATTGCTGGGCACAGGCCTTCATAGAGAAATAATTTTTTCTCCTACATCATTTCGTCTGAACTAAACCTAAACTGGTAATGGGACAAAGATTACGAGCAAACCAATTCCACAAAGTTGGTAAAGTTAAGCTGATAAAAGCTGACACAAAAATATCTTAAATAACTTGAACTATATTTCATCTACATGAGCATCTACATTATATTTCACGTTAATAATAAAACCTTATTAGTGCCAAATAATAAATTTTAAAAAGCCATTCGGAATGATTAACATTATTTGACACCCTTGTCGTCCGTCGCTGCCAAAATGGCGCTCCTAGCTAGAAAAGGCACCAGATTGGTACTTTCGAATGTTAGAAACATCTACAGCACCTGTCGGACTGGTAATCGGGATCTTGTCGGGTTTGGTGTAAACGGATGCGCCAACTACAAGGATGATGCCAAATTCCCTTTCCCATCTGTGAGATTCAAAGAGAACACTACTGATATTTGCGTAAGTACTATTTCCAATATTTGTTTGGAATATTGTCTTACTTGGAACGATATTTCTATACATTTCTGGTTAACGTTCAACTGTAGATTCCATTGCATTTGAAGGCGATTAATGAGTCCTTCAGAAATTGTTTTTACATCGCAATCCAGACTTATGATGACCTGTTGGTCGAGTGCTTTCTGGGTTCGATCCCGGTGGGGGCAAAGATTTGTGTAATGGTTTGTTTTCTACTCTTGGATCTTAAATTATTTATCTATTGCAGATAATTTGAATATTTATATTTATCTATGTATTAAATTTTATCCGTCATCTAGTATCCGTAACACAAACAGCATCAGTTGCTTAAAAAGGGCTAGATATTAGGTGGGAATGCCTGAAGATAATACATATTTATTTGATATGAGTATGGTTCTGTATTATTAGGCTTAGTACCCAAAATAGCCAAATAAACATTTCTGACAAATCATTAACCATTACTGACCACAACTCCAAATATTTTGTATTTTAGGCTCTCCGTGAAAAAGAGAAAGGTGACTGGAAGCAGCTGTGTTGTGAAGAGAAGAAGGCCCTGTACCGGGCCTCCTTCTGCCAGACCTTTGCGGAGTTCCAGGCGTACACTGGTGCCTGGAAATTCATTCTTGGAGGCTGGTTCTTCGTCACTTCCATCGCGTTTTGGCTCATGATGTTCTACAGCTTTTATGGTGAGGTTTCCTTTATAGGATGAAGGCAACCAAGTTTTTTTACAAATGACAGTCTGCGGGTACAGGACTTCCTCATGGAGAAACATATGTGGAGCCATAACACCACCATAACACTACCACGCTGGCTTAATGCAACCAACCAATGCAATATGGACCGGTACCAACGGCTTTACGTGTCTTCCAAAGCACGGAGGACTTCGAGATCGCAAAGTTTTGGTCACACATCCAAGGCCTGACCATGGCGAAGGTAGCTTTGTTTTCAATATCGAAAGCCAAAGCGTACTAACCATTACGCTACCGAGCTTCTCCTCAACTATGCCAGTCTGCGGTCGTCAAATAGAACTATTAAAACTCATAAAAGTCCAGAGGTGATTGGTTTTCTTTTCCATTCGTCCAGTTAAGGAGCCACTCCCAGCAACGCTGTCGAAGCAATCCCAGAAGGCGCAGCTGAGGAGGATGCTGGAGCTGCGGGTCAACCCCGTGGACGGCCTGGCCTCCAAGTGGGACTACGACAACGACCGATGGAAGTAACGTGCAGCGGTGGGGACGGACTAGCGGTGGGTGCGTAGTCTGGTTTTTCATCAACAATAATCCCGTGCGGGTAGTTTGGTCTATCTACATAAAGCACGAACATCAAAAATAACTTTTCCCAAAATGACTGATTTTCTAAGTCTTAATTATGAAATGTCAAATGTAAGTACAGTCACTCTCTATATTTGAAGGGCATTCACGTCTATAATCTTTACTCCGTCAGAGACTTAACACCAAGATTTTTGTACTATAAGATGGATGCCAAACTCCCATACAATAGCATGAGGCAATGTTCTGTCTCGATCAGTAGGTGTTCCCTCTCATTCTCTCACTATTTATGAATGATGGCTATCCGTGGGATATCCTCTTCTTCTCTTTTATCCATTGTTTCTGTCTCATCTGTCAAATTTACGCCCTTTTGACGCCTAGACTGAAAATTGTTAAAATTTTTTGTAATTTAATATATTAAATAAAAACTTATAAAACTGGTGATGACGTCCGTTGTTTTATGTTGTGTAAGTGAGTGGTATCCTGGATTTACCTTATAATTTCACAGATGAGGCAATAATCACATATTAAATGAGAGTTTGAGAAATATGTGTGTATTTTTGTGAGACGTCAGTAGTTGTAATAGAAAGCATTACTACGAAATGACAAACTCATTCATTAAAGTGATAGAATGAGAAGGAACACCTACTGATCGAGACAAGACATTGCCTCATGCTATTGTATGGGAGTTTGGCATCCATCATAAAGTGCAACATTCTTGCTTAACACCAACAACTCACATAATACTCGTATTTTATGCCCTGTGTTATAGATAATAATGCGCCCTCTATTATAGATAATAAATCAATAAGAAATAGTGATAAATTGCTTTGTGTTGTTTCAGAACCCCGCTGTTATTTGAAGTTATCGGAATTCACTCAAGCATCATGGTTACTATTACCCTGCGTACAATTGTGGACTTTCTGTTTAATAAATAAAGCATTATTTTATGTATTCATGTCCTTTTTAATATCTACTATAAAAATCTAACAAAATTTTTGTTAAAACAGGTTGTTAACATATGTTTGCAAGGGCGGACATATCCCTAACAGAGATCTCTGCCTGCTAACCCATGAAAGTAAGTTGAGAAAATAGATTATAGGGGATACAAATGCATAAAGAAGACAATATTGAAAAACTTTAATATTAAACATACCTACATAATAATAATCCTACTTAAATACACATATAAATACAAATACTTAAATAATTACACAAATATATACATATTAATAATATATACCTTTAAATATATACAAGATACCTAGATGACAAAATTCTGATTAAGCGGTAATTTGAGTATTTTGAGATATATAATAATGCTTCAGCCTGGTTTTGAAGGAGTGTATCGAAGTATTAGAGTCATGTAATATAATCCTCTAAATTCAAAGGATTCCATTCCATGTTAACTATCAATTTGAATACACCCGAACCCGTTTAATTAACACCCAAACATTAACGGAAATAATTACAACATTGTTCACAGATATTGACAGATTCAATTACCAGCAGCAGGAGAGTTGAAAAACCAATGGAACGCCATTACTGACGCCATAGTTCTTAAGAACAGCCCTCTTAGCAACACCGCCTTATGATATAAATATATCGGGTTTTTATCACGTTCTACTGTCAAAGTACTAAATAAATAATAAATATCCTCAGACATTCACACCTATCAACTAAGTAGTCCCATTTTAAGTAACTAAATGCTGCTTGTGTTACGGATACTAGATGACGGACAAATATATTTAATAGATAAATACACATAATTATTCAGGAGATGCATAATATAATACATATATAATGAACATCCAAGAATGGAGAACAAATGTCTGAAAATTCATCACCCAAACACTTGCCTCCACTGGGGATCGAACCCAGGACCTCTCGAGATGGCGACGCCTTGGGACCGGCGTACAGACCACTCGACCACGGAGGTCGTCTAGGAATTTGGATATTACAAGTTACAACCGCCTCTCTGGTCTAGCGGTTGACACTACCGGGTGTTGATCGGGATGTCCCGGGTTCGATTTCTCACGGGGGCAGGAGTTTTTCTGCTCCTGGATCTGGTTTGGTTGGTGGTAGGGCTTCTAAGCTCGTCTGGCTAGCTACCGCCGTCTTACCTAAATCTGTCGCCATAATAACAATGATTAAGTACCTCAGCTTTTGAGGAATATAGGTGAAGCTCGCTTCCACCTTCGGGCTTATCGATATACAGAGTGGACCATCCGAAACGGTCAGTGGGAGGAATTCTATAAATATAGAGATACGAAGATTTGCTCTTAGGAACCATGTCACCGATTTTAGTAAAAATAAAACTGCATACTCAGATTTTTTTTAAATCTTCTAGTTATCATTAAATATTACTATGAAACGTAATATCTTAAATGAATAAAATGCAGTGTATTTTATAATAATTGCTTCAATTAAGTAAGAACATGTTCGAAGTAATAACCATTATCTTGTATGCAAAAATCAACTCTTGATAAATTTGGTGAAATTCCGGTAGAAGATAGAGAACGAGTGTATTTTCAGCAGGATGGAGCATCGGTGACATGGTTCCTGAGAACAAATCTTCGTATTTCCTATATTTATAGACTTCCCGCCACTGACCATTTCGGATGATCCACTCTGTATAAATAAATAAAAAATCGGGCGTGATAAATATCACTTCTTCTTCTTCTTCTTCGTGCGGGCGGTTTCCGCAACTCGACGACTTAGCGCCTATTTTGCGTTTGAGGGTGAAGGCTGGCTACTCCAGCCAGCCCAACTCCGCCAGGAAGTCGCCCAGCGCCTTCACGTTGAGGACAGCCTCGCGGAGGTTACCCGGGTTTCCCAGGTACTTTGCCCGGTAGCTTTCCTCGGGATTCTCCTAGGTTCAGGATGTGTCGAAGTTACCTGAATGTCGAAACGAATCCATCTGTGGTCGGAACATGAGGCCTCGCTCGAGACATGCCAGTTCCGGATGAGATTCGCCGCCCAATAAATATCACATCGCGCTGCTCGTGCAACTTACTTAGGTAGATTTCGTTATCTCTCCATAGTTTGACTTCTCATACTGACCCATTTGGATTGATAACTCGGTATACTGACTAGCATACAAATGCTCAAGTAAATGCGAAAGCTTTCACAATGTTATTTAAGGGTTGCGCGTGGATCGCATCATTGTGCGAGTTGACAATTGGTAAACACAGTATAGAGAGTTAGTTGATCTTTCGACGAACATAAAATATTATACCGTAAAGATAAAGATAAATTTATTTGCAAGAAACATGTGTACATTGTGATTTTATAAGTTAAAAATATAAAAGTTTCAACACGTCAAGGCGTACAAATTTTACAAGATAATACAGGTTCCAATTAATCATAAAGAATGTCAACTTGTGTAAAATCAAAAATTAAAGAAAATATAATATAAATGTCAGTGTAACTAAATATAATGTCATGTTCAGTTCTTTTTTTGAGAGTTCAACAATAAAAATTAACATTCATAGTTTGTCATTAATAAATTCATTTATGTCATAATAACATTTTTTAATAAGTAAATCTTTTAATTTTTTCTGAAACATTTGTTTGTTTAAAACTTGCATTGAGTTAGGGAGTTTGTTGAATAGCACTGAACCCATACAAAATATACTTTTTCTCAGCAAGCTTGTATCGAACGATGGTAATCTCAACTTATCACCACGTCTGTTCCTAGTAATCAAATCCGACAGCCGAGGGACGTGGATTAGATTGAATACAGACCGTAATATACCATAGTCAACGCTTCCCGATATTCTCCACAAAATAAATAATATCACTCTTTCAAACTGTATTGCATGCAATAAATATTGAATTTACTGCGAACATTTTTATTAGTTTACACATAGTAAATTATATTTAGCAATATTGCCAATACAAAACACTTATAGGTGTTAAGCCACGTCGGTATTATGCCCAATTTTATTATTTTGCAGAACTGTTTAGTATTTTTAGTTATATTTAATGCTGTCAGTGGTCATGAAGAAGCGTCAAGTCTCACAGAATCTTCCTCTGCCGAAGGTAAGGTTTCAGATCACTAATTCTTTTTCATCATATTTTTCCCGAACATCGAACCGCGTACATCGAGAGCATCGATCGATGGTAGAATTGATTAATCGTATCTGTAGAGGTAGAATCTGTCGATCGACGTCGACTATTCAATCTTATCATCGATCCGTGTCATTGATCGAAGATCGATCGATTGGTCCAATGACGACCGTTGAAGAAAGGACTGATAAACGGTTCCCTATCTGTTTGCTAACGGGAGTTTTCAACGATATGGATGCAGTTACGTGCCGATTGGATTTTTTTTATTACCAGAAATAGTTGCCAACTTTTATATTTTCCATACAGCAGCGGAGAATGAGAAGATTCTTCGAAGGGTGTTCAAGAACCGGGAGTGGCAGTACGAAGGCCTCCCGATAGAGTTTCCAAGCCGCAAATATGGGGGTGGGAGGGCAAATTCAGCACCAGAAAACGAGGTTGAAGAATGTAAGTGGGAAATACTAATAAAAAGTGTTTATAGGTTATTAGTCGCTGAATACGGGCGTCGCAGGACTGGTCATTCGTCGTGGAGATCACTGGCGGAGGCCTATGTCCAGCAGTGGAAGATAATAGCCTAAATAGATACTAGATAGTTTATTTCACCACCTTCTTGATATGGGGATGAGGGTGGGTATTAACACCTCTGCCTACCCCTTCGGGAAAAGAGGCGTGCGTCCCATTGCTGGGCACAGGCCTTCCTCATGGAGACATGAGGAGTATGGGCCTTCCACCACGCTGGCTCAATGCAGGTTGGTGGGTAGAAACGGTTGCAATGGCGACCGAAACCAACGGCTTTTAACGTGCCTTCCGAAGATCGAGGAATTCCAAATCACAATGTTTTGGTGGCGACGTCAGCTTTGTTTTCGATATCGAAAGCCAAAGCGTACTAACCACTACGCCACAGAGCTCCTCAGATCCGTGGTCGAGAATGGGGAGGCCTTAAGGAGAGCTAGAATGGGGGAAGCGAGGAGGGGGCCTCTACTAAAATAACAGGTATTTCTCCTGTATACAGCTACGACAATGAGGTCGCCTCCGCCGATGGACCCCCGCTACCGGCGAGTGTACAACCCGGACGAAGAGGCCACGATCGATGACTACCCCTTTATGGCCGCGCTCCTGGTGAACCGGGAACTGTGGTGTGGAGCCGTCATCATCGATAAAAACGCCGTGCTGACAGCTGCACATTGCTTACAACTGTATGTAATATATATGAACTTCATCAATAAGTAGGTATCTGCGTATAAGCTGTAGGAAATGAGGAACTCGTGCAAGACGCTGTCAGAAAGATCACAGATTCCCAGCCTATAGGTACGGCCTATTGGCACAGGCTTTCTTCCATGAAGACACACAGGAGTACCATTCGCTATCCAATTGGTGGGTAGAAACGGTTAAGGTGCTTTCGGAAGAATGACAGAACTCGGGATCACAATGTCTTAGGCCCGTGTTCCAGAATCAATCTTAAGCATAGATTTCTATTTGAGCACAGCTGGAAAGGGATGACGATATGTGGGGGCGAATAGCGCCATTACGTTCTAACGCTACTCAGAGATCCACCATCCAAGAATGATCCAACCAAGATCACACCATGGCAATAGTAGATTGGTTTTCAACATCGAAAGCCAAAAGTACGAACCCATACTACACTGCTAAAAGACAGGTTCAATACGAAAATGAATTATTTGTAAAAAAAAATAATTGCCTAGAAGGTCTATTCTGATTATCCTCTGCAGTAGTGTATAGAGCATCTATATCTGTGGTATAGAGGTACTACGGGAATATGTGGAATGCTAAGTTTAATATTCCAAATCTGAAGCACAAAACGGGTAAAGAAAGCGCGGAAAGTCTCGTAAAGGCGAAAGCCAATGCGGTCTAATGTACGCCACCGAGCTAATGCCACGATATCTCAATTCCAGGCAATATAACAATCGATTCTTCAGAGAATACGTCAAGATGCTCACCGTGAGAGTGGGCTCTGAGAACACTACAAACGGAGGGGAAGTCCTCCAAGTGTCAGAGATCTTCTTCCACCCAAACTACAAGCCACAGACCCTGGAGTTCAACTTCGCGGTGGTAAAGGTCAACAAGAACATGAGCTTCACCGGAGAAAATCACAAGTTAGATTTAATACCATATTCAAAGGACCTAGTAGTACCAGTTGATAGGAAAATCACCTTTTTGGGCTGGGGATCTGTTTTGGTAAGAATTATTTTATTCCTTCAATTTTGTGATCATTTATATTAAGAAACCCTCCGGACCATCTCACCGCTGCCTCTCACCTCTGGTGGCAAAATCAAATTCAATTTTCTTATACCACGAAGTTGGTATAAGTTGTTCGTAGCATAAATGGACGCTTGCAACACCAGAAGTATCAAGCGCGCGTTACGGACCCTTTAAATAGTTTTTCATACCTTATTTACCACCAGTGGTAGAATAACAAGGTAGCGCATAGTTTTATTCACACCCCTCGAGCCTTGACGACTTCCCAATTGGGCGGGCCTCTGGGTTCTCTTATTTCCCCTATGCCACACATATTTCTTCTACAAGTCAATGACATGCTTTCTTTTGGAAGCAAATCCCATAATGCATAATACCGTGTTATAGTGAAGCACTTGTTGGCAGAAACAATATGATACAAAAGATATATTCAGTGACATTTCGATTCTATGTATCAGGGTTCCGGCGGAAAAGGAGGCACGGTGTTATTGCAGAAGGTGGTACTACCAATATATGACTTAGCCGATTGCCAAGAGGTGTATGGAAAGTGAGTTAAATACAGAATAAATCCATAACATTAAGATTGGGTATGGTTACGTAAGTAGCGTCATTTATCTTTGGTGTTGAGTGGGCGTGACCGTTACATGGAGGTGATACCTGCCAATAGCTGCGCATGGGGTACTGACGTAGCACCAATTAGGAAGACAGACTACGACTGAAGAGCCAATCGGCGGCCGCCGATTACGGATGAAATGAGATGCTGTGCGCCGATTGGCTCACGGTCAACACCAAAGTTATATGCCGCTACTTGTGCCTACGTGATAACTGTTAAAAGTTGTACTTAGTTCATAAGACAAAGATAATTTTCTAATTAATAATGATACTTAGGGATCTAGTGTCGAGAAATAACTTCTGCGCCGGATTCATCACCATACAGAAGAATGTTTGCAATGTGAGTATTGTCAATACTTAGATTAGGATTGTGAAAATGGATCTGCAATTATCACCCTACTTCACTTTTTCTATACATTTACTTTAGTTCTATATAATCGCCGATAGAGGCACTTAGTAAATGTATGGAGAAAAGCTGTCCGCGAAATTGCGAATGTCGTGTCGTTAGATTCAGGTGCCAGCCAGAAGGTTTTAATTACGCAAGTTCAAGCTGGCTGGACACGTTTTAGATCAATTAGGTACCAACCAAACCTATCTCAGATTCTGTAGCGCAAACTATTTAGAAATGAGAATGTTCAGCCGGCACATATTTCGGATAGCTAGCAAAAATGGCGCAACTATTTAGGCTATCTTCGCACATAGCTTATTGGTACACTCCTATACATCTGCCTACTCCAGGGAATAGACTAGATGACATATAATTATAGCATGACGCCGGAGGCCCAGCCATAATGGACGGGACTCTGGTGGGTATCCTCTCGTTCTCGTCCAAGCGGTGCGACAAGCCGGACCAGCCCGCCGTGTTTTCCACCGTAGGAGTGGTGGCTCCCTGGCTAGAGAGACTTGAAGAGAAGAAGGTGCAGCTACGGTATGAACAATTTTTTGGTCCTGGCTCCTAGGGTTCTAGTATCTAACGACTAAGGCCCGATTTTTCAATCCTTAGATAAAACTATAATAATCTGTCCCTTTTCTTTCTATGACTTTAGAAAGTGACAGTGATAGTTTTAAATGGCGGATAATTTTATCTGAGGATTGAAAAATCGGGCCTTAGTGTCAAAAGTTCCAAAACATATTTTCTTGCAAAAATGTTACCTATCTATACAATGAAATAGTAGTACTTTGACGAAAGTATACTAAGTCCGAAATAATGTGTAAGGATATTTTTTTGTAATGACAAGGATGGCCCTCGTTGTGAAAATCCCATGTCGAGTGTTAGCGGTTTGCAAACACAAAACATGAATGTAAAGGGCGTGGCCGTTCAGTTTTCTACGGATTTTCATTGTTTTGCACGGCTGCTAAAACGGCTTAGCCTACCAGTACTGATCCTGGGTGCAGAGGACCCGAAATAATTAAGCAAAGCTTGAAATAACGCGCGTGCAAATGGTTCCAAAGATATACGCCTATAGATGCGTGCCAAATACTTTTTTAACAAATTAGTTTTTTTTTGTTCCAGCAACACAGCGATAAAGTATATGCACGCATAATGAAAAACAAGTTTAGTACATCATAATATATTTCTAATACTGTACACCACCCATTTGACTACATTGTAACAACCGAAATAAAAACATTAAATATATTACTTTTTAAAACTTTAATTTCTATTCAACATACATTGTATAACATATTATAATTTATTAGATAATTATTGTGTTTAGCGGATCCTCGAATTATTTCAAATGGAATGATATCGAGCTGATTTTAATTATCTAATTCAACAATGATTAAAGGGAAATCCAAGCAATAATGTATATATACAGGGAAAGCCATTATTAAGACAAGTCTTAGTGAAATAACACACTTGCCGAAAGTACTGAACCGACACTTCGGCGAGTAGGTCAGTCGACAATATGCCACCAAAAACTACGGAACGGTCAGTCCATGTTGAGGCATAATGGTGATCTTGAGTTCCCCTTAAATAGATTATATCACAATAGTTAATACCTATTGCAGAGGGTTTATAATGCAACAAACACTTTCAGCTTAAATATTGATGTTGGTAAAATCGCTCGAAAGAACTGCACCTAACACTTTCGCCGAATTTCGGATAAATTGTTAGGTAACTTGGAGCGTGGTACGTTCGGCAAGTGTGTTGCAACGAACTCACCAGTGGCTATTCAACACTATGGCAACAGCGACTGCCTAGATTAAACTGAATTACGATAACATTAAAGGCTATAATTGCATGAACGCATGGTATATAATTTACGCTTAATTTAAGCGGTAGTTGACGTGGAGCTCTGGCTTGATGTCGTATACCAAGCTGAGAATATCCTTGATTACCTGGAAATGAAATGGAAATAAAAAAATATATAGAAGTATTTAAACCAGATGGAATAAAACATTCGGCCCACCTGCAGCGAAGGAAGCACTATATGAAAGATGTTTTGAATATGAATTGTTAGAAATAACTTGGTCATAGTAAGTAATCTTGAGTTTTTTCTTTATTTTGACTGTTTGCTCGAAGCCTAGGAATACTCATATCTTCTTGCACGACTTGTACTTATAGCCAACCGAAATTAAATGGCATTGAATAAGATTGGAATAAATGAGTTGAGCGAAATGCATTCAAATATTATTGCTCGGTCTTGTTTATTTTATAAGTAGAGCAAATAAAAATGTTGCAAAGAGATAAATCGAATGTTAAGACATTGATGCCTTTTAACCTTAAGATATTTTTTTCAGAGCTATCTTTGACTTTTTTGTGCTTGCTTACCTTCTAACAAAGGGCATAAACCTGAACATATCAGTCGTAACGCGGATGTTGAACTTTTCCCATCCCTTCGGGGATACGGGTGTAATGACAGGTTGCGCGTTTACTTTTGAATCACGTTTAGAGACTACAACAGTGACCTGAGGCTTTAGTGTAAATTTTGAGTATAAAATTCGTTACTATTGAGGTTGCGTTAAGAGTCCAATTTGTATAGGAAACGTGAATAGCGCCTCTAGCGGAACGTAAAGCATACTAAGTTTCCCATACAAATTGAGCTCTTAACGCAACTACAATAGAAACGTATTTTATACTAAAAAACTTACACTAAGGCTTTGTTACCTCGCAAGTTAGTGAGCGTTGAAACGCGTATCATTTCTACCTACCCTTTCCCCGAAGGGGTAGGTAGGCGAGGAGAATTAAATCCAGTTAAAATTCATCTAACCATAAACCTAACTATTGTTTTAAGAAACTGACGAGAGATGCTGTCAGAGGAAATAATGTCATAATTGATGATACGTACAGTCACGAGCACTAACATGTATATAATCTCATTAAAACATGAAACTTTCTCCAACACTGAAAGAACGCAAGTGTGAACATTTAATTGCAGGCGACTGTACAAGCTCCTAAAGCGAATGAGCTATATTCAGATTTTATGAAAAGATATCCTGTCAGAAGAAAATGTGTCTTAAAGTGATACATACAAGCTCCTGTTTCGCCTGCACCATTTTGTTCATCTCGTCGATCTTCACTCGGGTCTCGCCATCGATCTTCGCAGCCACGCCTTCCCTTGAGCCCATGTGCTGTAAAGAATTATACCAGTCTTTATTTATTGAAGTCATACACTAATAGCCGCTTCATTACGCAACGTGTTACGGCGCCAGTCTTTCTGTTTTCCCTTTCTCTCACGCATCCGGCTGTGGTAAGCAGGCTCGTCCTCTCTCACTCTAACCAACACCGCTAACCTGAGTCGGATCTACAAACCACTTAGATTAGTTAAAGTTATAACTACTGTCCAGCATGACGAGACGCACTAGTATTTTTATTGATTTACTTGCTATTGTCCGCGACTTCGTCCCCGGATACTATGGTTTTTTAACGATCCCACGGGAACCCATAATTTTTTCGGGAAAAGTATCTAAGATGTTGACCAGGGATTTAAGGTATCACCATGCAATATTTCATTGAAACCGGACAAACAGACGAACAGAGAGAGAAACAAAACTTACATACATAAGTCACGCCTTTTTCCCACAGGGGTAGGCAGAGATTACATCCTTCCACTTGCTTCGATCCCTGCATATTTCTTTCGCTTCATCAACTCTCATTACAGCCCTTGTACATGCTTTTTTTGGTATTTGCCCTCTTTATACATCCCCCTGACTTAATTTTAAGCATTTTTTTTTCTATGTACAGACATTCGACCTCTACAGTATAGATATTTGGATGGCACACAATTATCTATACAACCTGCCTGGCGGCAAGACATCACTGCAGCCTATAGAAGCTTATATTAAGCTTGGAAGTATTACCCAAATTATGGCATAAGAATAACTATATAATTAGACATTTTGAATTCATTTAGGTACCCTGGAAATCATGAAGGAATCAAAATACAATACAAGTCAATTAGAATAAATCCCAAAATTGTTTGTGATGCATCACTAACATACAATCAAACAAGGTTCAGTGTCATATTTACTTTCAGCACAAAGTGCAAGTGGCATAAATAACACTAACTAATAAATTCAGACAATATTTGGACAATTAATCAAAAATAAATAACCTTTTAACCCTTTATTCTAATATGCATCTAAGGCCCACTTGCGCGGTCGAGAGTTAGCACCTAACCCTGGGGCAAATATATGGGCAAACTCTGGGTTAGGCGCTAACTCTCGATCGTGCAATTGGGCCTAAGACATTGTTTAGATATCATAGCAGGTAAAATAGATATTTTTTATAGACTAATAATAATAAATTTATTTGCATGAATATAGCATAGTTGGCAAGTAAGCAAACTTTCTCCTAATGGTAAGTAGCTAGCCAGTCACCGAGCTGCAAATCTCGTAGGATAGGCCTACCTACTCAAAAGAAAAGAAAAACTAAAAAAAATCTTATAATGGTAAAACTAAACAATAATCTACTTAGTTACAAAATAAAACGTAAAGGTTTTTTTTTATATCAAACACATTTTGACTGTTTATAGTGATAAATCCTTAGTTATAAGAATACATAGCATACATTCTGTCTATGTTGATTTACTAGCTACATTTATTTATATTTATTTAGCTTTTTATTCAGTTTTTTTTTAGATATCTCCTAGACTGACACTGATCCTGCTTTGGATGGGACACAATTGATATATCTGGTGATGAGATATTGTGCAATCTTGTTCTAGTTATCTCTCAGTTCAGTGTGCCTAATGGCAAAAGCCTCCTCCAACTGCTTCCAATACTTTCTGTCCGTTGCAACCGCTACATTGCTACTATAGCTACCTTGGCCTCAAACTCTTTGAACTGTCTCTCCCGCTCTTGTCTGTACTTCTCCACCTCATCTTGAGCTTCCTCCTTCGCTTGCTTTAGGCGTTTCGCTTTTCCTGTAACCCAAAAATTATTTATATTGAAATAAATATTGTTCACCATCCAGTGTGTTGAAACATTTGCTGAGCTTGTATTATTAACCCCTTGAGGGTACGCATGAACACCAGAGTTTCCAAATAATAGATATTTATATTATATTGTGTCTAGTTTCCTGACCATTGAGAGGTTAAACACAGGTTTTGTCAATAAAATACCATAAAGAATTACTTTGATGTTATAAATTGGCATTTATTTTTATGAATAAACATTTAATGTATTTTACTTCATTCCTACAAGTTAAGTTATATAACTCAGAGAGATATTAGAAAATTAAGTTTATTAATACATACATACATAATAATCACGACTATTAACCTAGACACGACCAAAGACTAGGCAAATGCACTGCAGAATCAGTGCACTGCCATAGTCCGCGCTTCACCAAGCATTGACTGCACTCAGTGTGGCAGGTGGTGAGCCGGTCGTCACCTCTATAAGAGTGGTGTGCATTGGATGGTTGTGCTGTTCTAAGTCCATTAATCGCCTTTTACGACATCCATTGGAAGAGACAGGTAGGTTGGTTAAAGTTTATTAATATACAGGCAAAAGCAGTTGTACCAACACCTGATAATTATTATTAATAATTTAGATTTAGATTTAATTTAGAAAGAAGTGTATATCCTTTAGAATTATTAATTTTGAATGACATGAACTTTACATTATTTTATTAAACTTTTGAACATCTATGAGTACCTATTTAATGTCACATGACAAGATCCTCATAAACCTTATATCAAACAGTATCAGATCTGCAAGTTTAAGTATTAAAATATGAGTTTTAATAATGATTTTACAGTAGACCCATAAGTGTTTCTTAAGATAGAACCTCCAGTTGTAGACAGCTAGACATAGACTATGACAACATCCTTATCAGTCCTATATAATTTTAACAATATTTTAAATATATTACTTATGATCTATCACCTTATCACTTAATTAAAGTGTTTGCAGATCTTATATAAATGTAACAATTGCAAATTTATGGTATGACAGTAATCAAGGCTTAATGCTAGACTTCTACAAGAAGGTATATGGCTCAGTGAAATTAGTAATTTACCTTAAAAATGTTTTTCTTGATGCATAAACGTAGAATTTAAGCCATTAGATATGGTTTTCTAATAAGTAAACTGGAAATGTAAGGCTTACCTACAGGATTATACCAATATTAAGGTCATATCTAACATCATGTGACTAAAATTTAAAATTATACACTACTAATAGCATTTAAAGTGTAAGAATTTAACCAAAATACTAGTAATTTAAGAACAATTAGCTCGGAGAACAACGGTATCACTGTAATACAGTGCTAAAGATTATGGTGAACAAGAAAAAAGGGTGGAACTAAATACGCAATAAATCGACTTACGCTTTCTTGCCTCGGAGACCTTTTCAGCAGCCCGCTTCTCAGCAGCCAGAAGTTGCTGGATTCCCTGTGTCTGACTCGCCATTTCTGTTAGACAAAACTATGTGAAGCGAGAATCAAGACCAATTCACGAATCAATAGGTGCAAGCAAAATTGTGACGAAAGTCATATGATTCGTTTAGTTCGGATAAGTTGTCACAACTGGCGCTGTCATCGGCTCGTGCTCGTACATCGTATGTGAAACGGAACGTTAAAACTCAATATTTTTTTTTGTTAAAGCTATGTGGTCTTAAATAAGACGGAAACTACAGCTAGTTTAACTAAGGTTGATTTTTATATACATAAAGAATACTTTATACACAATTTCTTAATACATTTTTAGGTATATTATTACGTGAACTGAAACTGTATTTTAAGTTATGTTTGTACATAGTTTATTTTGTGTATCAATAGATGGCGGTAAAACCCGTAAAACAGCACCTGAGCTTAGAGACTTAATTATGATTTTATTATTTTATTTTATTTTAGAATCTATTGATTCGTGAATTGGTCTTGATTACGGTTAACATTAACGTATAGCTAATATATGATTTTTACAGGATTTATGTGAAATCTTAAAGTTAAAAAGAAAAAAACCACCGCACAAATATTCATTTCATTTTCATTTTCATTTATGTGCACTCTTTTTGTTATGAAAACATTTTTATAACCAGCTGTAGGAGGTAACACCAAAATATTAATAGTTGCAACTGCAACACTGAGCTATGGCGGTAAAAATCAGTAAGAAACTGTTTTATTATTGCATTTAATCATTTTACTTATCTATTCAAAAAAAATTTGTATTTCATGTTTTCTTAATAATTTATTATTACATTACATTAACTTTTTAATATGGCTCACACACCGAAAAACAATATTTGAAACGTCTCCCACCTAAATATAGCCTGTCTCTTTCTTACTGATCAATTTGTCATGAAACAGAACTTAACCCTTACTCGGCGTCTACGTCATACAACATAATGCAACGAAAGCACTAACTAGTAATACATTGACTTTTTTGAGGAACCCAATCAATTCTAATTGTTCATTGAAGCCGCAATGAATACTGCATACGAAAATTGAATCAGTGACGTTGTTTGTTTTGACTGAGCAGTATACCAGCTGCTTGTTCGGCGTCACGTCACTATTTTCTTTATCATTTCGGTGGCAAACTTAACATAGTATGGCCGTCGTTTGGAAGTATTCACAGTTTTACTTCCACAAAGAATACGCGATAAACATTGCACAGAGCGAATTGCGAAAGACATTTTTAAATAAATTTTTTACGCGAGTGAGATAAACAATAAAGTAAAGTGTGAAGGAGTTTAGAAGAGAATTAGCAAGCGACCTTCTTTTTTCGTTTTTACGGTTTTCTCCTAAATTTTTATTTCAAGATGTGGCTAATCAGTCAACCTAATTCTGTGATCCTTGAAATCAAGGCAGACCCCAACGCGATTGGACAGGATTGTCTTGAAAAGGTGAGTTTTTGTTTAAATGAAATTAATTAATTGTAGTTACCTAAATACTAATTAACTAATAAACTTTAAAAATAAATTGGTAAACTGTTATGATTCAATCAGCACTGTTTAAGAATCAGTTTTTGGTTTGAATGACAATCATCTGATATTGTTTTTTTTATAATTTTTACGATTTCTACTAATTAATAATCGACTAAATGACAGGTATCTCATTAAACCTACATGCTGATTTTGTCTTTATATTTCCATATACCGATGGGAACTGCACAGCGATATGATTTAATTGTAATATTTGTTACAAAAGCGTTAAATTGAGCACGTTCGCCGACGTCACAACCTTACCTTGCGGACTTTGGACCCGGCAAAGGCATGGCATTCTGTCGTTCACGTTTCGACTCCGTGATTAAAATTTGAAAGTAAGGTGTCTTGCATCGCTTTATATAATAAAATAAAGACTTTCGTATTTGTTTTTAACTAGAATAATTACGCATTCTTGAACTTTATAATGTTTATTTCATATGGTTTTACAAGTAAGAAAGTAGGTAAATAAATAAACCAATAATAATGATTTGATTTGATGATTTGATTCGGAACGAAGAATGCGAATCTATGCGAGTGCATATTAGTTGAAATAAAACAATTTATTTTTGGAAATCATCATAGACTAAGCAAAATCTGATTCATGGTCGTAGACTGTATACTCCTATGATAATTGTTTCGTAGAAAAAGAAGTCAATGTTTGGGCGCCAAATTTACAGCCGCTGGCTACGCGCCAACCAATCTAGAATTTAGGACAATTTGCAGAATATTTTTTACGCGATAATAAATTATCTATTTTCTTTAAATAAAAAAATTAGGCTCATTAGTCTCATTACATAGGTACACTGACTGATATCAGTTTTATTGTATAACGCTTATCTTCATCTAATTACTGCAGCAGATAAGATTTTCTATAAAAGTCGAAAGGATTTACATTTAATTAGTTGATTTCCAATTAGTAAATAAATGACATTGTTTTGATCGTGTTCTCAATTATTTCGTAATTAAAAAATGATTTCAATAGTTGATAAACCGAATCGTTATTTATTACCGCAGACTATATTAAATTCGGTAAGTTCGATGGACAAGTCATAAATTATTTTTAGACGGTTAAATATTAAAATCGTTTTGAAATTATCGTTTTATGATTTATTTTTGCGCTAGTTGATTCGTCGTTGATATTTAGAATAATGCGCTCCGTACCAAATCGTTATTGTAACACCGGTGCCTATAACAAGAGTCCAAAGTCCAACCGTTCGAATAACAGCTGTGAACTCACCGTCCCTGCTCATACGCACGTGCGGGCTGCGTGATCTAGCTGGCCAACCTCGATGCAGCGAGGCTGAAATTTCCCTCTTAACGTCTCAACAATAAGGACTACGTCGAATGTAAATGTAATTTTGCAGGGTTTGTTTGAATTTTGAATACGAGCGATTGTTGAAATTTTGACGCATTGTTATGAGATTTGGTACTCTACAAACCTTTTACTTACCAAATAAATAATATTTCTTTTAATTGATTTAGTATCTAGTATAGGTCAGATACCATACCATCAAGAAAAATAACTTATTGCGGATTTTTTTTTTTTTTTGTAATCAAACGCAAAGTTCCTTTCACATAATGTTTACCTCTTAACTTAGTAATTGTGTATACCTAAGTGATTTTAATATTAAAGCTATATATACTACCTATTAATATTTTCGGTGTTTGTTTTAGTGTCATGGCAAAAATTACAATACCAACAGTATCCGAAAATATAATACTGATTCAGTTAAAAGCAATATATATTTATTGTCCTCCTTGAACAGTCACGGAGTCCAAACTCCAATCCGAACGGGTATATTTAACTCTATCCGAGAACAGAGGCGGTAACTATATATTAGTCACGTAAGAGGGATAATGGCATTACGAGAAACTGGTGGAAATCAACAATTTTAGATTCGAAAATAATGCAGAAACTTCATAAAATAATTATGTTCTTCATAATTTGTTATGCCTATTCCGAACAAGTTTAATATTGCGAAATGCAGTCTAAGCATTAAGCAATATCTACTGCTATTTTGCTTACAACAGAATATTGAGTAACACCAGGCTTATTAAAGATCTCATCAGACATTTTAGCTGTGATGGACTTTACACTGTCACTTTAAAGACTTAATTTTTATGATCCCGGTGTCAATTCGCAGGTCCATTATTAAACGGACAAAGTCTAGTTCGTGATGCCTAAAATGTTTTGACGCTTTGTTAAACTTTCCAATTGGTTTCGTTTGGACTTTGCTCCATAACGTCATACATGGCCTCAGTTGGGTAACGTTTTTGTTTGTAGAATATTCTCTTGTCTGCTTATGGTCACCGGGTACGTTATTGTGAATAAGATTAAACTTTGAACCGCATTCAGTAAAGACAAGTCTGTTAAGAGTAATTTCTAAAGATCTTCGACCCACAGAAACTTTCACTTCAATCATCAGTGCAATAATTTCGCATAACACGTTCGAAGTTACGTGAATACATCCCAAACGTTTAATTTTTATCTTTCAAAGTAATAAATTAAGCAATAAACTCGTAAGGATATAAGCTACTTCCGGAACTTGTTTTCTTAATAACTGCCAAGATTAAGGAAATCTGAATTAAAAATTTCGATTCATCTGTAAAACGGGAAACCCTGTAGATGAAGTTAATTATAAACTGTATGCGTCACCATCTTTCTTTGTAATATTTTAAAAGCTAAATAATTGTGTACGTGATTATAGGAATGCTGATATTTATTATTACACGTTGCGTCAATTATTTTCACTCGTCATCCATGTCTTTACAGTCCATTGAATGTTCATAATGTGTAAGAAAAAACTTTACTGCTCTCATAATGATACGTGACCTTAAAACTACCAGGAAACAACCAACAGTTGTCAATAGGAAGTTCGATTGATTGCAACTAGGAACGCTTTAATGTTTGGCATAACGTAACCCTTTACATATTGTGTTGGTAACAATTGAAATATAAACCACATCGTAATCCAAATAAGTAGTTAATATAATAAATAGTCATATCCATTAAAGTTTTGTCAAAAGAATTGGAAATATAGTAACAAAATATTTTATTCCGAATGAACTCCAAAAACAAAATGGACCTCAGAAGTCTCCCTGCTTGCGCTACGGGGCAGATAAACATGTCGTAAAATACAAAGTATTGTTTTGTATACTGTTCCCAATGCATACTATGTTAATTAAGAAGTCTAAAACATCTGCATATAATCGTTGCTATACGTGACTGAGTTGCTGTAAACCAGAACCTTGGCTCAAATCGCGCTTATTATCGTTCACTTCACCTTGCCTTATGATTTGTCTCTAAACGAAATAATCTGTACTATTACTCGAGATCTGTTTGAAATTAACTTTAATTCAAAAGAAATAATGCCATTTATCGTAGATGTCCAATTGTACATTTTTTGGACATTATTTTGCACAATAGTGTAAAAGTCCTCTTTATTAATTAATGAATGATAACGCACCACTATCTGTTATTTAATTCAATATATTTTTATAATGATAAAAGCCAGGGAGCCAACTAGCAAACGGTTCCACAATTGCTCCACGGAGTTAAAGACATCTGACACACCAAAGTGCTTTGTCGACTTTCGAGAAAGGAATAGCCCTATTTCTGCTTTAATACAATTAACTACTATAAATAATATCCAAAGTTCTTAAGACAGAATTCGGATCGGGGCTGATTATTACATTGAACTTAGTAATATTAAATATAATGTAATTGATAAAATAATGACACATAATTGAACTACCGATAACCTAACTTCCGAACGTAAACCAGATGGTAACAAGGGTACTACAACTATAAACAATTAGTTGTCAACTCCGTTTTAACTGATAACTTTCAATGTCGAGCGTAAAATACCGATTATTATCGCAATAATGACTTTTTTTGTAGAAGATGTACGGTCAACGACGTCATTTTAGTATCACAGTAGCATTATCAAACGGTTTTTGAATGATAATATGCCATAATCACACTCTTAAAACAGCCGCCATAAGTAGATTACAATTATGTACTTAGTTTAGGTACTAGATTTTTTATAAATAACATATTTCTCCAATAAATACAACACCTAGTATATTATGTCACAAGACACATGTTAGTTTAATTGCAAGTGTTACGCGGTCTTGCATTAGTCATTTTATGGCAATCCAGAGGCTGTAGGCTAGAAACTGCCATTGCAACTTTTCAATTATATCATCATAGTCTTTGACGTATGCTCTATGTGTAGAATGGCGTAATCAGCAGTCTATGGTCATTTTAAATATCTATTCAAGTTTTCAGCGTTATTTTATTGTTACTAGTTTTCTTAATGGCAAACTTACTAAAAAATGTTCAAGTTTATATCCCGGATCCAAAATGCCATTAATTATTCTTATTTCGTTAAAACACGTGCTGCTGCATTATCATTATTACACATATTTTATTATGATATTATGTACTTCTTAACCGTATACTTATCAGTACTTAATATTATCACTGACGTATTGTTTATCATTTTAATTTGTTTTGTTAGATTAACTCACGGATGTGCTTTAATCGAATAATATTTAAACCTACATAACAAGTAGTGCCGCGAGTCTTAAGTAGTCATAGGCCCACTTGCACGGTCTAGAGTTAGCACCTAACCGTGGGGCAAATATATGGGCAAACCCTGGGTTATGCGCTAACTCTCGATCGCGCAATTGGGCCTTAACTAGCTAATCTGAACTCGAACTAACTCACTTTCTACATCTTATACATAACAGAGACAATATTGGTAAGTTATCAAAAAAAGGGAGATTATGAATAAGAAATATCAAATAAATTCTTGATGTAAAACAAAAGTCATTCATATTGAATGTTACGGTGACTTCAAAGTTAACCGAACAGAGACAGACAGAACAATGGATTAGTCTAAAAAGAGGCACAAAGAACTTCTTCGATTTGAATGTTTGAGGTCAAATAACTAACAAACAATACAATTAACTATTTTAGACTATACCACTCATTGTAGGTCTTGCAATGGTGATAGGTATAAGATTTGCTAAAATGCCTCCTATAATTATTTTTGGAATTAATTTTGTAAAATAGAGTGCCTTGTCAGTATATACTTACACGCAATACTGAAATCTCAAGGACTTAGAAAAGATTTAGAGAGAAGAAATGAAATGAAAATAATTTTTATTGTACACCTATTATCGAAATAATCTTTATTACTCCATTTATAATTATTATTTATACCACTAGAGAATAGCACCAAAGAGTAATCTAATAATGTAAGAACTATGAGTCTGCAGGGCTTTCCTAGATTGAGTGAGCTGAATGATGTTGAAACCTGTGGAACTGGTTCTAAAGGTCGAGAGGCAGGCTCGAGCAGTTTCCTTCTCCAGTGTGGATTGTTGTACCTTGCTTTAGGTTACATTTAGACAAAAATCTGAAGTTTTCGGCAATATTAGCATTAGATTCGAGCTGCTTTCAGACACCTCCGTGTCTAAAGAGAAATGTAGGTTATAAAGATTAATCTCTTTAAAGCTTCTAAAATGTTTAGGCCTTTGGTGTATTATAAGAGAATTTCCTTCAAGTTGACATCTCAAAATTTTGTTTTAAACTAATTTGAATTTCAAAATATTTTGTACCCATCTACTCCTCTATGTACCATCTACCTTTATACGTACTCCTAAAGAGTACCAAAGATTTATTTTTAACATATTGGATAATTAAGAAACTTGTGATTCAATGTTGAAGTAATTTTCACAAAGACCAATACGTATTTTATAGTACCAGCAAGATAATAATTCTTTGTATTTGGTAATGTCTTGCACAATCCTCTCGCCATCTACGGAAGGTCGACCAAATCTGTACAATAATTTTTGTGATTTTAAAATTATTGTGTTGTAGTAAAATTATCTGACTTTTAAGTTTTCATTACATTGTCTTTTTTTCAATTACATTTAAAAAATTAAATAGTCGGTACTTAATCTAGCCTTTTACGAATGTAAAGGCAAATGCAATTACCAATATTGATAAATACGATATAGATACTGAAGATATTTTAGTTGATTAAGATTATTGTCAGCATAACAATGAAATTTGTTGTTTCTCACCCCGTGACAATGAAATTATCATTCTCAATTAGTATTTAAATGAACACCTTTAGACCCAACATGTTTCCCTGGGGGACGCCGTAACGGTGCAACGCAGCGCAAGTCACGTATGCCTCCCACTTACCACGTGCTCGGCTGCCAACCCGTAACTAGATTGCAATACAGCAACTAATTGAATAGCCAACATTCAGCACAGAGCAGCCGATTATAATGCACTCATGTGATTTAGAAAACATAGTTCGTTCACGCTACTCATTGAGTTCTTGACGGGTTTTTTCTCACATAGGTTATAAGTTTATTTGCTTAAGTAAATGTCCTTTTAATAACATTAACAGTCATTGGTTTTATTTTAAAGTTCAAAGAACATTTCTTGTTAATGCTGTTTACCTTTTCATTGCGGGTCAAGAATTTGAACTCATGTAAGTCTAAGCATCGACTTTGTATTTCATTGTATTTACAATGACATATTCTAGTATCTACAAGAAACTTTTTACTGTTACCAACGAGATCAAAGGTTTAACTTTGTAATATATTCTTAAATGTTATGCACGGACTAATGTGAAAATAAATTTGAAAGTAGACAGTTATGTAATTGTGAAAACAAACTCCAGAATGTCTAATGATATTGTTGACATCTTACATATGGAAAGATTGATCTAAATATAAATCAGTTAGCTCTTCGGTAGGTGTTTATGGCCACGTTTTGCTCTCGTGCAAGTTTGGGTTGCGTCCAGCAGAAGTCATCGACCAAGGGTTACTTCCAAAGTATTTATGAGTGATTTGGAAATATATTTTTAGACTGTATCAAGTTTCCAAATCTCTAAAATGTTTATGAAATTAAAGGAACATTGCACTTCGTTCAACATTATTGCAGTTCTCTAGCAGCTATGTTGGTCAAAATAAATTTTCCTTCTCACGTAGGCCATAAATAATCTACAAAACTATTGCTTGAAAGGAGCAATATTGGCATTGATTCAACTCGAAATAGGTAAACTATAGACGCCACGCTGTCACCGCGTGTAAAATTCTTGGACTGCAGCCAAAATACTTCACGAACAAACCCAATGTCTTTACTTTTACGTTCACAAAACCTACAGAATTATACCAAACAAACTATAATGCGGTACATAGATGTTTTATGAGCCCGCATTCGTGTAGTAAACATAAGGAAATACACGTTGCGGAAACAGATTTAAGAAACTTTAGTCGTATAAAGAGATTAAAAACTTATTCTACATGATTTTCTCTGTCTTTCAGTAAGTATATAATTATGTAAAGGTCTCTTAAATAGGTTTTTGTTTCGTGAGGTGTGCTTGACTTTACCGACCTTACGACATGTGTTAAATACATATTTTAAGAAAAATCTTCATACGCTTACGAATACTTACGAATTGAAAAAACGACGATACTGGTATATATTTATTCTTTGTCTCTAGACCAAAATATGGAAATTTCAAAAAGATTTTAATACCTGCAGAGTTCTGGACGCCGGTTAAGTGATATTAATTAAGATGGTATTTAAACGCCTCCTCGATTCATCCTAAGACGACATACAGCAATGCAATTAAACATTAATATTTGATCTCATCATGCGTAAACAGACTGCTGTAATGCTTCATCACAAACATGGTTTTGTTTAACATTCATTTATGTGGAAGTCATGTTTCTTTGTTCCTATGAATTGCCTATGCGCATGTCAAGTAAGACTCGGTGTTTTGTCTTCATTTTCTATTTTTTTTTCGTTACGTTTTCATATTTTCTTTTTTGTATAAAAGCTTATTATCTTTCCAGTTTAAATATCTTAAAAGTCTTCGCAATCCATACAATTTTAGCATCTTGTTTAAAATTCTTATCATGATCTTTTACAGGGTAATCTAATACAAATTGTGTTTCAACTTCCTTCTGCCTTACATCGCCAACTAGTTTATATTCTGACCAACAATTTAGAACGAATCGAATAGTCGTACCTGTAGTTAATAATAAAATGGTATGTTTTTAAACAAACTCCTATATTATGTTTTATAAATCAACCTCTAACGTAACTAGATATACGAATCTTTTCCAATTACATCCATCGCACGGTCGCGTTTTTTGGACTTTGCAAAAATTTAGAGTCATTCTTTGGCCATGCTTTGGCCTAACATTGAAGGTTCAATAAATGGCTGGTGTTATGCTACGACAGTTTTCATGTTCTCCTTTTGACATTGCGTAAACAATGTTTCGCCTTCGTGACATTTAGGTACAGCAATAGTTGATAGACGTGAATTCATTTGAAATATTGTTGCTAATTAAATTGCGTCCCCTGTTATGTATTGTAAGTAATGATTCGTAAACTTTATGACACATTTATCTTATAATCTCATAGGAATCGAAAAACATGTTTTGAACAAACCGTTGGACTCTATTCGATAGCAACCACTATCATTAATGACTTGTAAGATAACAAGTACAAAGATGATGTATTATATTATCAACCGAGAATACCGCAAAACATATTTAATAATAAAAAAGAAAAAAAGTCACAAAATCCCACGTATTTAAAAAAAGAAAATAACCCTGCGGAGCCGAACAACTTCGAAGAGGGGTCTCTTAAAACGTGCACATTGCAACTTACTCTTATACGATATTATGTATGCCATGTATTCCATTAAATTCCTTATAATGCGCCCCCACGTTTTAAGTGAACCCTATAAGAAGATGTACAGCTCCACATGGTAATATTGCTTTTAAAAACGTGGGATTATGAGATATTTTAATCTAATATTATTATTTTATTCTTTTTATAGAAAAAATGAGATCAAACGACATAGAACGCGATGCAACTACGTGCAGCGCCATCTATTGATAAGTATTAGCAATCTCATACAAAACCTGAAAGTTGTTAAAATTTCGATCTGAAAGTGCTCGTAGAATGTTGCAAGTTCCATTGTCACCGGGTTCTGAACTACTCCCAAAGTATCAGCCCGATAGCTAGTCCGGAAGTGCCTCAAAATTGAGTTACGAAAATCCAACCGGAAAAACAAAGAGACAAACAAGAAAGCAAGTTAATAAAAACGTATTAAAAAAAACAAAGCAATCCTTGGCATCATGAGTAAGAATCCTTTGCACATTTGTTAGCAAGATGGCGCCGGCCGCGGCCGCGCGAAATTTACATAACGCGTAGGTAACTTCAAAGAATAATAATAGCTTGTTATCAGCCATACAAGGAGTTATTAAAATTTAGACGCAATATAACAACACAATCATAATCATAAAATATTTGCAGAAAGGAAGCGGTAGGTATCCTAACGACTTGTTTACAAGTTGCGTCGCTTCTATGATTTCATTTAAACCTTTGTACTAAACATTGCAAAATTTTTATGAGTGTAAACAAAGACAGATTCTAACCTCTATTTAGCACACACGCGGTACAATCATGACTCCTGCGCATGATGCGTATTAAACTAAGAATACTTTATGTGTGGTAACAATTTTGATTGCTTAAGATTCATTTGGACAGGCAAAGATAAATTATTTGAACGGCTTGACAATGCATTCAACACAAGGCTTAGAAACATTTTGATATTTTTATCAGACAATAATAATATGCTTCCTTTAATCGTAAAATCGAGATATTTCCTAGAACCCATAGTTTCAAAAAAAAGCGCAATGCGGAGTTGTAAATAGTTATAATGTTTATAACATTTCAAAGTCGGTTATTCGGCTAAAGAGACAATGTTTTACTAAATTATTTGTCGGTCTGTGTAAATATAGTCGTTTCTGTCTAACCTTAGGTGGGTAGATAACACGGACAAGCTAGGCAGAACGATGTTACAGATTTAGTCCAAGGTGTGCAAAAACGAGTGTGTATCGCGATATGGGAAAGGAAAATAGTTTGACCTTATTCATATTTATCTAGTAATGTAGGTAAATGAGATCATTTATAATTAATGAACGATAAATATGGGTTAAAGACGGCAGGGGGGAGGAAAAATCTAATTTTGATATCGTATTCGTACGACATAATTTTCAAATTTTATAAATAATCTATAAGGTTTTTTTAAATATTTACTGCCGAACGCTGCCAAACGTAATGTTTTGGGTTACTAAGAAAAAGTTCGCTTAGTCTCGTATAGTATTATGCATATTAAGTTTATGGTTAGTCTTTACTTAAAATTTACAAGGTTTAGATGAAAAAAGCTTTTGTTGGTCAGTTTATATAAGGCTGCATTGCATTTAGTGATAAAATAGAAATTATGACAAGTACTTGATTAAATTCTTGGCGTTTCTGATTACTTACACAGAGTAATCTATATAATGAACTCTTAAATGTCATGTAGCTATGTTTCATTTTTTGAAGGACTTGAATATAAAATCATTAGATTCGTTACATATAAGTTACTCTGAGTATGTATATACAGAACAGTCAGGCAAAGCGATCTAATAATATTTATACTCAACTGTATGTTTTATAGCTCAATCTGAATTTAGATCTAAATTCAATATTTGCGTATCACATAATGTTCGAGCCACAAGCCGAACATTGGACTCCGGCAACAGCGCGGTCAGCAGCGGGCCAACCTACATTCCACATTAACAGCAGCATCGTGCACCGTCGGCACTTTACACCGACGAGTCACATACAAAACTTATCATTGTGTACCATCTAATCAACATAATATATAAACAGTACTTTTAGCATCAATAAACTAGATTTCAACCGTCCGTGTTGGGTCTCACTTCCGCGTCCCGCTGCCGCCCAGGGCTACTCTCTGGGGTAGCTCCGCTAACACCGTCATGCTGCCGCCCAGGGCTACTCTCTGGGGTAGCCTCCACTAACCCAACTTATCATGCACGTGCAGTTCGCGGCGCCTTACAACCGCTCGCGGTCTGCCCGTACACATAACACTAGTATCAAAAAATCACAATACAAGTATTTTGCTATGTTTGACATTCAAGCTGAACCAATAAATATACCTACTCAGGAGTTAGCAACAGACTATTTATCATATCTAAGAAAACTTGAGCTCAAATGTAAATTAGTTTGACAAATGTTCAAGTAAGTAATTTTAGTCTAAACAACACATAGAAACCCTGTCGACTTAAGATATAAATATCTTCAATCTACGCTATTGTAATATTAATATAGATAACATGTAACATTGATAAACGCTATCGTTCAATCACTAGGTTGCTTTACATTGAAACAAAGGAGTTTTGCTTTGTATTCAATCAATAATGTACTCTAATATTTTCACACAGAAACTGGTTTCACGTAAAGACTACTCCGTCCGTGTTTATCCTTGCGTCGTTCTCTTTATCTAAAGCCTATGTTTATTTATTCGAATTCATCTCGTTTTCCCTGAAGAATGGGTTTACAGTTGCTCCTTTGTTCGTCATTTAATAATCAGCGCTATAAATTGCACAAAAAGTTATATTTTGCCTGAACTGCACACTTACCTAGATGACCTTATTTTTCTATAACGTTAAATGCTTTACTATCTACCTCTGTTTCTATGTTTACATAAAGGGCGTTCACATTCACACCTCAAAGATAGCATCGGCCTGAATACCTCTTTGTTTGAAAGCGTATTACTTGTATTACTGCGTTGTACGACATATTCAACGTCGGACTGAAACTCAAGTCTTCTGTCTTTAAATAGAAAAGATTGGCATTTTGTTTATTATGTAATAAAATGAAGATATTCAAGTAAGGTTGAAAACTAAAATCATTGGTTCTTTTAGCTTTTAGCACGACTCAATTGAACTAGGTGTCTGTTTCTGTTTCGTCATAACAAAACTCAATGCAATTGAGACCCAAGTCTCAATCCCCACATTTAGCACATTACATTTGGCAGCGAGGTTAATCTGATGAATGTTTGGCGATCAGTCGTCTGATTAATCTGCCATTAAGGTTCCACAAACAAACCAATCCGTCGACCAGTCTGCAAACAAATCGAGCGTTCCAAACACGCGGCCGATGCGTGATCTACCAGCAGAGCGAGACGGCTACATGCGCAAGAGCGAGCCGCATGGAAAACAAACGTTTTCTGTGACATTCCCGATTCTCTTTTTGTTGAATAATGTAATGGCATATAGATTATACTGGAAAATACAATATAGTAAACTAGATACCTACCTAGTCATCACATTATTTTTAAATCAAAATGTCGTTAGTATCTCTACCTACTAGTTACATATAGGCAGGTATTGCATATATATGTTTGTGTTTTCTTACTTATAGAATTGTAAGTTATTCTTACAATATAACTTACAATATAGAATTGTAAGTTATTCAAAATATTCTACAATTGCTTGGTTAATTAGTTAAATTGCGAAGGCAACAGTGCATTTGTTCTATTTTTATTCAACAGGTAGATATGTACCTGTTGACGACAATATCAATTTGAGCACCACATTATAATACGGATTTCACTATTATACAATCTACACCTATAGAACGCCTACTTTCTTTTGTTGCAAACTTGGTAAACACTACTCGGGGACGAAGTTCATCTCGAACTTTAAAGCTAAAAGAATAAGGTCACAATTTGCCCAATACAGTAATCCCGGTCGATGACCGAGCTCCTTCGAGGATGGGACGCACACGCACGTGGAAGAAAATGGCGGGGTAAATACAAGATGGATGTCCATATTTTTGGTCGTAACTTTACGGTCGTCGCAATTACATGTAAAGGATGATTCTATATTCAACTGATATTCTTTAACAAGGAAATATTTTTCTTTGGTCAGCATGAACACGTTTGAAATTAAATAAACAAGATTAACTCCTGGTGTTTTTTTACTTAGGCCATACAAAATTGATAGTTAAAAATAAAATTTTATCAAATTGAACTGATATCTTCAATCAGATTGTTAGAAATCCGGGTAAATAATCTAAATGTAAGATCTACAAGCGAGATAAATCTATGAGATTTGTTTGTTTCAAAGTGGTTTCAAATAACTTGAAATGACACATAATTATAATATAAAGTATAAATCAATTATGATTACCGTAAGTTGCAATTTATTACGACAAGATTACATAGTAGGTAATATAATCATCCACCCATCGACAGCACGTTCGATCATTATAAGTAAAGACCTCTTTGGTTCTTCCAAGAACCTCTCACATCCTTTGGGCTATGGAAATATTAAATAAATTACGGTACCTTTTACAGTAACAATGTTCTTGTCTTTTCAGAAATGTTCGAATATTACCAAATCTTAACCAAGTATACCTCTTAGTTGTCTTTCATTTTCTTTGCACACAAGGTTGCAAAGATCATTTAATATTCAATTAGTTGAAAGTAAGTACATATTAGGTTTTCCGTTTTGTACGCCATTTGGAACCCGATATTTACCTAAATGTAGAACATAGAAAATTATAAACAAAGTCGACACATGTCATTTTGTGAAAGAAATTGTTGAGACTTCATCAAATCAGCTATTGACACCAAGAACCTGCCCATCATTGTCTTCTAATGAATTTATGATATGCTTTACCATTAGCTAAAGGAGAAACTAAATAGGAAAACAATAGACTCAATGTTATCTCTTGAAGCGACGACGTGTCGGGAAAATAAAATTTTATTGGCTGTAAATATAGTTAAAGTCACATTGACATATTCCCAGCTATAAAAGCTAAGAAATAAATACATACACTATGCATACAATGTACTTTGAGCGATGATCTCACTTGCGTACCTTGATAACTTATTTCTTATTTCAACGGCTTAGAGTTTAGAGTATGCTTTTCTCGACCAACAGCCGAGCCTACAAACATAGCGGTTAGATTAGAATATCACCTTTTTTCTGCGCATTTTCTATTTATATCATTTCTGTTAGCACTTAAAGTACAATCAAAAGCCTTTTGTATACTTGATGATGTAAATATTATAATAAACGAAGTGTTTACAAATGTAGTTCTATGTTTTGAACAATCTTTTCCTCAAAATGTTCAACGCTTCTCGATTTGTTGACACAAATGTGAGGTAAATTCGATTTGACCATTCCTGACCCTCTAGCATAATTGGGTTTTATTGTACGCCTTCGTATATTACAATGAGAATACATATATCTTTCGTTGCTAAAAGCTTTGGGAGAACATATTCTACACTCAAAGAAAACCCAATGTCACGTCACATAGGGATTTTATTTATAACATAAATCAAAGTTAAAATTACTTTACTAGGTACCTGTTGCTATTTTTCCTTAAGAATTTTTTAGTTCAATAATTTTCTAGTAAAATGATATGTATAGATTGTTTTACAAGGATAAACAGATACCATTGCCAACACGACCAGGGTTCATGTTATATGTTAATTGAAATACTACTCGTACTCTGCTAGTTCACACAGTCTTAATTATAGTAGTCGTAGTAAATATTTGTCATATGATCCTGTTGTTATTATGAACATGAAGGTGTGTACTTAGAATCGCTTATAGTATTGTTCCGATACTATGTTTACTAATTATCAGTTACGTGTTTCAAAACCAGTTCTTTTTTTTCAAATTTATATCGGAGAGGTCCTAAAACATATCCTCGAAGAACACTTTATTTTACATTGATGACTTTTTGACGCAATTTAAATTGAATGGAAACAATAATTTATTATCCTTACAATGATAAAATGAAATTCTTATTATTCATTGCAATAATAATTTCCTATTCAAAAACCATCACCTAAGTAAACATAGTTTATAGTTTAGTGTCTACGTTTAATTGTACATTTATTAAGTTCGTTTCGTGTGGAAAGAATGACTCAAGCATTCTTAACTATAAACTTGTTGTTTAACGGTTTGCGATTGTTTATCTGTATAGTTCGCATAACGATATGAAGTGCGCATTAGAAATTGATATTAAATATTTTTAAGGTGAGAATATTTCAGTCGTTACTGTGTTGTAATGTAAAAACCAAAGCTTCTATTGTGCAATGTTTAGTTGGTTTTTTATTTTACTTGTTCAATACCAACAAACAACGTTAAAATATTTTTCATTGTCTTGTGTTTTATGTTTTTTTAGAAAACAGTACCCTTAGTGTAAGTTATCGCTGTTAAAAAATTCCCTTTTTTATTGCCGTCAAAAATGTTAATTTCTATGGCAAGCGTGATTTCAGATACTTTCCGCTATGAGCGCTTTTCACGTTTCCCGTAGAAATTGACATTCTTAACGCTACTAAAAAGTGAAGTTTTTTATAATAATTGCTTACACTACGGGCTTCAGAAAATGTTAATGTTCGAAATATGATTAACACAAATCTTCGCATCCTTTTAAGCAACCAAAACATGACACTAATTCAAATTGGTTTGACTAGCTAGACGTTACTACTTTCACTTTTACGAGTAGTTACGATACTAATGATTTTGACTATTAACATATCATAAAAGCAACGAACAAACCTACAATTAGACTCAATCTCATTTTGCATTAGATATCCATTTTGTAAATATGTTATCGTTAACTGCGCTTCGTTTTCTATTACATATTTAATTATTCACAGTCCAATGTTCAATTCTAACTCGTTTCCATTTAAATCTTCTACGCTGGACAAACGTCTAAACAGTAAAAAAAACGCTTTAGAAACTAGTTTTGTGTTGTACGAAACCTGCCTAACCTATTAGGGGCCATATTATTCTGTCTTTTACCCTTTATTGGATATCACAAGGTGACTTATTTTCTTGAAATTTAAGTAATAATCTCGAATGTCTATGTTTCCAAAACTGATTTTTATCTCTCTTTTGTTGCAGATCTGTGAGAAGCTAGAGATTGGCGCTGAGGCCGACTATTTCGGTCTCCGGGTATGCCCCGGGTCAGGACCCGGAAGATGGCTCAACTTGCGGAACCCCCTCGACCCGCACCGCATACCCGGCGGCCGCCTGGACCTACGCGTCAAGTTCTGGGTGCCTCCTCACCTTCTCATCAACGAACCGACTCGCCATCAATTCTACTTGCACGCCAAACTCGATCTGACTGAAGGTAGATTGGTAGTCGCCGATTTGGAAGTTGCCAGACGTATCGTCGCTTATATAGCGCAAGCTGAGACTGGGGATTGTGATCCTGACGTGCCTCCGATCCACATTTACGAGGAATGCGAAAAGATTGGGCCTCAAGGCGAAAAGCCAGAAGACCATGTTGCTAAGATCATTGAGTACCATTGTGAGATAGCGGACATGAGAGCTTCGCAGGCCGAATACAGATTGCTGAAAGAAATCTCAAATTTGGAGTCGTTTGGAGAAGAACTGTTCTTTTGTAAGCCAGTCACGCAGAATAACAACGCTCACAACTTATACAGTCATTTGCTATACCATACTCAGCAAGTCGAGGAGCCTCGAGCGCGTGACGAGCAGGAGATAGACGGGGGTGCGACAGTGGGGTGCCTGGCCTCGGGCCAGAGCGCCGGGGGCTGCGGCTGCCGGCTCAGCACTTGCGTGGGCGTTGGGCCACACGGCCTCGTGGTGTACAGGCCTGCTTGTAATGGGGAGCAAGAGATTGGCGTTGAGAAACAGAGGTAAGACATTTGACTCAGATGTATATTTAGTGGCAGCAGGCTCGCCTCCTGTTACATTAATACTTTGCCAGTAGTTGCATTGGTCCTACATACGTAATGGCAACATATTGCCGTACCCGGGCAAAACCAATCTAATCTGTAATTCAAACTTCCAAGGACACTAGTCCTGGTTACTGAGCCTGATTCTAAGCTGTCGGAAAACAAACGAATCACGGAATCCATACCTGTCACCTTTTATTGCGGCAAATTAGAGCGAGACGGGACGCGACTTTCCGAATCGAATCCCTGATCCGGCGGTTTAGAATAAGGGGGCTAGACAGATGTTACGGAATGTAGCATCTGTCTAGCCCCCTTAATAAAATATAAAATTATTAATAACTAATAGAAAGTTAGTTGCAATATTTAGGGACAACAGGCTCGTCCCCATTGACTTTAGGGGGTTGGGATGTTAATTTCCTGACTTCCCATTCGGCGATGATAAAGGCGTGATTATTTGTGTGCATTTTATCTTTGTTTATGTTTCACAACAAAGTTTATGTAGACTAAGGTAATTTCAATGTTAATGTAATTCGTGATCTCAGAAAATACATCTTAAATTACTTAAAAACAAAGCTGTTATACGTATACGAGTATACCAAAGTCCATTTTTTTAAATAATATTTTACGAGTTTTTTTTTTATTAAAAACATGATAGTAAAATTGAAATAGGTAGATAACTACCACAAAGATGGGTGTGTCTGGTAGTGGTATTTATTTAAAATGTAATAAAAATTCATGAGGTTTGTTTTTACATGGTCTAAAATCAAATATGCAGATTTCCACGTAGTATTATCTATCACCTGATTAAATAAAAACAATAATTATACGTTCTATCTTCTATCTGAGCAGTTCTATCTTCGGGAATATCTTTGCTCCTTGCTTCACCTTCTGGCCAAGTACTTGCGTGTGACTTAAAAAACAAGTGATTTTTTTATATAATTTTAGCTAATGCCTAATTTTTATTATTTCCAGCATAAAATACACGGTGATTCACCGCGCGCAGCCGCTCCGGCGCATCTTCCACCTCTCGTACGTGTCTGACAAGGGCACGGAAATGACGCTCAACGTCAAGATGGCGACTTCCGGCCAAGCGGCGGCTCTTTACCGCGCCGTCACCGAGAAACACGCCTTCTATTGCTGCGAGACCGTCCGCAGTGATGTCACCGAGCAGTTTATTAGGGATCTGAAGGTAGGATTTGTTTTTAAAATCACGCCTTTCTTGAAGCGTTGAGTCGTGTGGTAGAGGCTCATTAATAGAATACTACCAACCCATCTCTTCCCTTGGGTGTCTTAAAAGGCATAATGGACTTAGTACTGCACAATCATCCAATAGCTAATAAGCGGCGACGGGCTCACCACCTGTCACGCTGAGCACATGTGCAGTCACTGCTTGGCGAAGCGCGGACTATGGCAGTGGACTGCTTTTGCTGTATTTTTGCGTAGTCTTTGACTAACCCTTAGTACTATCTCAGACTCTGACAAACCTAAGGATAATAGTCGTGATTATAATGTATGTATGTATTGAGGCCTTTTTAGAGTTACGCAGAGAAGCCCTGGGAGCGACTTGGAGAACTGCTTCGAGTCGTTTCCGGGCTTAAGCTTATGCTTATTATAGTGAGGAGTTTTGAGTTTTTTTTTTGCAACAATAGCAATTTTTGCAGGAATCGAAAAATTTTAATTGGTTTAGAAATGCCGTTGGTTTTCTTAATAAATGAATAAAATTATAAATTTTACGTGCCTAGAATTTATTATTAAATCTGATACATACCTTATACTTTTGAATCATCTATGTAAAATAATTTGAATGTCATATGAATAATTTTGCGAATTTACATATTTTCTTGTAATAGGTAAAACTAAAAAAGAGTTAGCTTGATATTTAATAACAGTATTTGGAAATATAAAAAAAATATTATTTGCCCACAGATAGGATTGATTTGAATCAGATTAGGAGAAATACAAGAAACTATTGGAACTTTTTACATATTTTGCCTTCGTGACTTTCATAAGTGCTATACAAACTTTCAATAAATTAGATTTGATATTTGTGTTTCATCCTTCGCCAAGACATTCATTGCTCCGAGTTTTTTTTCGGTAAATCACGTTTAATGTATTTTGAATATCAATGCAAAGTGTATCAAAGGGCTGTCAGGTTGATGAGGAGGATCTGAGGAAGTTTTGAAGAAATTCAAAAGTTTGTTCATACACCGATTCCATTTTCAACAATATTAAAATTATTGAATTTGATTGAATATTAAAAGTTTAAAAGTCAATTCCAAGATTTTGTAGCTTACTTTTAAAACAACTCGCATATATTCTACCCTTTATAAAATTGTGTACCTACCTACCTACAAATTTTTAACAAAGATCTCAGTGCAGTTTTATAAATGAAATATGAAGGTAGATTCAAACCTGTGTTCGGTACAAGCTCTGTGTGGCTTCACATGTTATTTTTTTATCGTAGAAAAACTACTTTAGAAGTCTGAAATGTTAAAGTTACTTTTTGCATAATTAGTGTGTGATAGTTATATTAGTAAGTGCGTGATAAAGATTCAAATTATCTCAAATACTAATGAATATAAATGGTCTGGCAATGAAAATCGTCTAGTGCTCATAAAAAAATGGACTGTCAGAGTTTTCCTAGCTATACAGAGATTAAGATTTTTTACAATGCTACCAAGTTTTGCGAGGGTTAGAGGAAAACCTTGCAGACCCTTATAGAAGTAGTACCTAAGTCGTATTTTATCATTATCAAGTATTTCCTGAGTGATTTGTGCCAATGAGAGGTAAATATCCCCGAAAGTTTTTTTAATGTAGGGCAGTTTTGGCTGATTTTGTTTCATTACAGAACTTTTTTGACCACCTCCGCGGTCGAGTGGTCGTCGGTCTCAACTAGTTTTAAAGCGTCGCTATATCGAGAGGTTCTGGGTCCAATACAGGCATTTGTTCTCCAGTCTTTAAAGTTTTTAAATATGTATTTGTATATAATCTGAATATTTATATGTATTTATCTACTTATGTACCGTTCATTACATTAGTTGCTTACAATGGAGCTAGTTGATAGGTGTGAATGTCTTAATATATTTATTTATGTAACTGAAGATATTTATATATGTAACTAACCTTAAGCGTAGCTGTCTGCTTGAGTATAGTTGGAAAAAGATGGTGATATTCATCCCATATAGCGCCATCTCTTTCTAGCTGTTAAACTTGTTCGGTGTCGTAATACGGACCTTAAGAGTTGTCGATTTCATGAGGAGACTCGAGTCTTCTACTACTTACACGTCTATCTTAATTTTTTCTGCCTCAAACTCAGACTAATAACCTTAGGCCCAAAGCATCAGGGCAGCAGAACTTGCATTGTAGCGTTCCGACTTGAAATGAAACATGCATTTGTAGAACAAAAATACAATGTTGCCAGACCTTTTTTGTTATGTTAAATTATTAAAATGATTTACGCACACGACTCTCGTCCATATTATGAATGCAATGTCAAATTACCAATTACTTTTTAATTAAGATTCTTGCTACTTTGTAAGCATGTTAACTGTACGTTACTTATTTAAAGTAATGTTTCTTTTTTTTTTCTACAGTTTTCTATGTGAATTTACATACTTCTTTGTACCAAAATGACTTTCTGATTCAATGTCAAAGACAAAACACATTGCTTTAAATGCTTGATGCATTATGAGCTTCCTTTGTACATTGTATAAAGTTTAATTATGTATAATTCTATTCTATTAGAACTTCATTTTATGGTGTCCAACATAGAAACATCCAAGTTATTAATTCTGTTTATATTTTAAGTAGGTATTACATTTAAAAGAAACTACGGATATGGGCGTGATTATAAAAGTATATTTTATTAGTATGTTGTATACCTACATAATAATTACAATATAGCTTATGATCCAACTGCACCTTATGGAGTCGATAAAAATTAAAAATAATATACACCAAATTTTTTCATTATGTCGGTTACCTCAATTTTTAGTCGACACCCTAATCAAAGAGAAGTGAATGCTGGGATATAACTGTTAATTGTTATTAATATAATGTTATTTCTTTAATGGAACCCCATAGGGTTCAAATATTTATAAATTTCCCCTGTCATTTTGTGGTTCTTTTATAGTTTTTATCAATTTACAACACAGTTATACGTGATAAAAAATTTATTATAACACAATAGCTGAATTGAACCTTCTTACATTGTACTATTTAAAATTTTATAAACTTCGAAAATAAGTATTTAATGGAACTATTATATTTTACAAACATTGACAAAATTTTATTATCCATGTCCACCAATACCTTATTTGTTCATTTATATAAACAGCATCGTTTACAAATTCTCTGTTTTCTATTTCGCAATAGAATAGCGAATTACTTATACTGCAAAATAAGTATGAAATTAAATGTATTTTATGTTGGACTTCGACCTTATTGTGAAAATTACTGTGTCGTTATATTTTTAAATACATCAATATTTTTATTATTCTCTATAATTATTATTGCACGTGTTTAGAAGCTATCACCTACTCCGTGCATTTTTATGTGTTTAAATTAGTCATCAAGTAAGACTTTCGATGAAACGACCTAACTTATCTCAATCATTTGTTCAATAGGTATTCGATACACTCGTAAACGCCAAAGAGGTGCTATCACCTACATTTTTCCAGATATGTTAGGGCTCCGGGTGGCGAGCCTGTGTTCTGACCCATGTTGTTTTTTTTTTTTTTTTTTTATTTATTTATATATTATCTTCTGTTAATAATATATTATCTTTGTTGCAGGGCACAATAGCATCCATCTTCAACGACTCCACAACATTAGGGCGCCGGTACGTGTTCGACATCAGGCGCACGTGCCGGGAGGTGCACGACCGCGCGCGCCGCGCCGCGCACGCGCAGCACGCGCAGCACGCGCACGCGCACGCCGCACACGCCGCGCACGCCGCGCACGCCGCGCACGCCCGCCGCCCGGACCACGGGGCCGAACATAAGGTAACAGATGACGCACATGCCGACGCACGATGCTCACGAATCTCTGAGAACACTCTTCACCATTTCAGGCATTGTGCCTCAGCCCTGAACCAATAACCGTCATTCAAACACACTTAAAATTATGTTCATAACGCTCAACTATACCATTTGTTCACAGTCACTACGCTAAAACAATGCTTACACTCACAACGATTCCACTGACTTCTCAAAAACACATGACTCAATTTTTTTACGTATAATTCATACTTTTTTAAGAATCATAATTCAAAAAACACAAGAAAACTTTCATATAGAAAACTTAATATAGTCTTACCCAATCCATGAATCAAGTATAGATGATTAACATTACCGTTCCTTGTCCCCCAGGAGCCCCGCTCGCGCTCCCGCAGCTGCGGCGGCGAGGCGCTGGCGTGCCGCGTGTGCATGGACTCGGCGCTGGACACGCTGTTCCTGCCGTGCCGACACGTCGTCTGCTGCGGCGAGTGCGCACCTAGGTCAGTCTCATCCACCCTTTTGTTACAGACAATCATTACGGACTGTAGGTACGGTCGGCATATATGAAACTCACTCAGCTGCTCGCTGAGACTGTCCTATATACCTACATGTATACCACGGAATGAGCCGCTTTCTGCCTGAACAAAGATCCAAGGATCTCCACGACAATCGGCCCTATACTGTCCGCAACGATTTCCTTTGCCTTTGTATTAAAAACATTTATTTTATCTATGCATGAAAATTACCATAGACTAACCTTTGATCCGCGCGTTGATATGTGGAGTATTCAAAATTTCCTAATATACTTATTTTTGTGCAATAGCACCACACAACATTCATTTTATTGAAGTAAATTTTGTCTTGTTACAGATGCGAACGCTGCCCGTTATGCAGAGGCGAAATAGAGAAAACTATGCACATTTACCTGCCGGTTGAATACGAGAAGCACCCAGGGGTGATAGTTAAATGAGAATGAACGCAACTCCAACTTTGCTGACTCAATCGACGACAGATCGATCTGATTTCCTTTGATGAACCCGCGCTGCGCCGCCATTTTGGCAGAACAGACGAGGGGTCTTGGCCGAGAAAGTTTTATCTTGTCTATGGTAGTGACGTGAGTGACAATAATTTGACATTAAATTGTTCGAGCTGCGGAGGAAACTTTTTTAGACATGATATTTTTCTACCGGATTTTATGATGACTGTGGGAGTAATTAAGAATTCTTAGTACGATTGTGTGTGTGAATGTCTAGTCAGAACACCGTGACTGTGTAAAAAACATGCATTTTTCTTTAAATAGTAATTGTTTACCTTTTCAACATTTTTTTTGCATTCCAAAGTAAAAATGGAAAGTTGTATTGGTACTTGTATAATTAGATTTTAAGAACACTTGCTAACTGCCTTGTATTGATTGATATGTATAAGAGAAAAAATACCTTTAATACCAATAAGATTAAATTCCTTCGTTTTAGAAGGCTCTTATTGTATTAAACTTTATTTTGTGATAAATATTGTTATTCTAACAAGTTTTCAAGGTTTATCCTCGTTTATACATTTTAAGCAAATTTTTGCATTTTCTTTTGTTTTTTTGCCTTTGTCTGTATAACTTTGAATAAATTTCTTTTTTCTTTAACAATGAGGTATATTTTTATAGATATAATCGTAAGACCTATGGTCTGTAAGTTGTCAAACCTTTAATTTAATTTATTAAGTAAAAAAATACAAAATGATAATAAAAAGAAATAATCTTAAAACCAATTGTTGTTTGATTTTGAAACTGCTTGCGTCAACCCTACATTTAATAGACAAAGATAAGATTTTAGAAATATGTTTCCTAATAGCAATAAGCAGAAAAATATAATAGAGGAATTAGAAAAAAGAAAACGTATTATTATTTAATATTTTTATAAGTTCAAAACTCATTCAGTTTCTGGTATTAGGCTGTTTTACATATCATCATGCCTCTTTCCCGAAGAGATGTGCAGAGGTGGTAACACCCCCAGGCTGTTTTTGAAGTACACTTATGCAAGGTCGCTAAAAAAATCGTTATGAATACATAATAGGGGTTAGAGTATGAAATTGCCGTTTTTTCTCTCTCTATATATTTTGTCTGTAAGTATTAAGTTTCAGAGTATTTTGAAAAATAAATTACCTCCTCTTAAAATAGGCCATATTTTTGAGCTCTTTTGATTTGTTTTGATAATTTGTTATATGTTTAATTGTGTTGAAATTGGAAACGGAGACAACTCATTTGATTTGCATTCACTTAAAAACGATAAATAATTTTCATGAAGAGTCGTAGTGGAGAAATCTGAAAAAATGTTAGTATGGAAAATGCAGACTTCCGCAAAAACGCCATGCAAAACGGCAATTTCATACTTTAACCCCTAATATTAAAGTAGTTATATTCTACAATAATTACATTAGTTCCCAAAGTTTTCCAGGTGGACCCCTAGGGGCCCACGGGAGACTCGACGGGGTCTTGTTCTATTCAAATTTTTGTCGAGTTTTGGGAATACGGTAGAAATGTAGCTGCAGGGGGTCCACCAGAACCAGAAAAATTTTGAAAGTGTTATATGAGAAAATATATAAATAGTCCAGGAATCTCCTACATTTATGATCCTCGCACACCTTTTAGCTACCTTGCATAGATGATGGTGGAAATAGGCATAAGGCCCACCTGATGGTAAGCGGTTACGTACGTAGCTCATGGAGTATGTATGAATGTAGCCCTACAACATCAGAGGCATGCGCGCGCATTGCCGACCCTTTAAAAACCTATTCACTTCCCTTCTCTGCATACAACGTCATGCATAGTCTGAGATCTGAGCTTCTAACATGGCTTATAATGGGCCTCATGGCCTCAAGGTCACTCAAAGGGCAAAGGAAAGTTCTATATTTGGAATGGATATTTTCAGCGTGATCGCAGCAGTTGTTCTTTCTTAACCTTTCAATGGTCAGAAACCCAGACATAAAAGAAACATCTATTGTTTGCGAGCACCAACGTTCGCGCTGACCTTCAAGGGTTAAAAAGTCTGCAAGTAACTGTAGTTGTTATTGGTTCGAGATGGGACGGTAGGTACGATATTTGACTTGAGTTGAGCTGATAGTGTCTGTTGAGATAATGGCGGCAAGATAGTGAGAAGAACTAAGGACGCTGACAGTATACTTAATGTGGGCAGAGCACATTGCTCCTAGAACGGACAGCGATTAGTGTAGAAATGATCTCGAATGGTGGGGGTCAAACATACACTGGTAGGAGCCACGTTGGTACGACACTCCCATGAGGTGGAGTGACGATCATTTAATTTTGAATGTCACCGGAAGTCACTGAATTCAGGCAACGCAGGACTGTTAGTGCCTGCCTGTTGGTGCCTCCGGGTTATAATTCCTAAAAATTTAAAAAATGAGAGGCAGATTGGCTTTATGTCTGCTGTTCGGTTTGCCTTCAAAGATAAAATAATGCTACATTTTCTATGGTCCGTTGGGGTTACCATTTTAATGTGTCTCCCTTTTAATGTGTAACAATACAACAATTGTCGAAAAATTTAAAACGACACTGTTGGTGACCGACATTCATTATACAAGGCTTTCACTGATAACATCTTTTATTATTAATTTTGTTTTTATAAATGCATCATTTATTGTGCAATGAGTTGAAAATAGAAATCAAATTTGAAAAGCATAACTTTCTATTCCCTTTTTATGATACAATTTTATTCCTCGTAACTAGGTAGTCGTAGAGATCTGATAATATTATGAAGCATAGTTCTGTGCGGGCATTAACCCTAACACCGCCAGGCACAGATGTATGTAAGAGTTGTAAAACATAATACCTATCTATTACAAGAACAAGCAGCATAATATTTTAATTGGATTCTTGGTATGAAAATTGAACTCTGTTTTTAACTTTAGGTATTATATGTTTGATTGTAAAGTAGGTATATTTTAGCTTTTCGGTTATATTTGTTAGCTAAATAAAATCTAAAGTTTACTCATTTAAGACAAAGCGATGTCTTTTTATTTCACTTGTTCTAAGTAATATACATAGGATGCTGTCCATCAAAACACATAAAAGATAGTTAATTTAAAAACATCAACATTCTTATATTGATGATGTTATAAATAACTGTATTTCTTCACCATCTATGTTTTATTTGTAATAATATTACTCTACCTCTTATGAGTAGATGTTTTTATTGTGTCTCGTTTTGACTAGTTAAGTTCTACTTTTGGCACGGTTCAAGTTATATATAGCTTAGGAAGAAATAAATAAAAAGTTTATAAATCTCAATCAAAAAAATTTACGTCAATATAATTTTCTGACCAAACTTTTAGTGATGGATGAGTCCCGTACAACGCAGCGGCTTTTGTGACTTATTTCAAAATAGTGTTTTATTCACTTGGGTTTTGTATTTGTGGCTGCCTTGCAAAAGAGAAAATTACCGAAAAGATTTTTTATTTCAATCAGAAAACGCACTTTCTTTTTTCTGTTTAGAAATATTTGTCAAATTAATCAAATTGATTCGTTTAAACATAATTCATAAAATCTAAATGAAATGAAAAATAAAATTATCACCCCGACTGGTAATAAAAATTTTGTGATGGTAACATTTTTTGTTAACTCCTACGAACGCAAGATGGCTACCAATTTATGTGAATGCAAGGACAAGTAGAAAAGTGATATCCGTTTTATGTGATATTCCATTTATATTTGTGATAATAACCTTTTTTATTATTATCCTGATTTGTGTTTGTATATAGAACATGGTTTTGTGCAATTTGTTATGAGTTATTGATGGTTATACGGTCATTTGTGCAATATTGCGTTGGATGCCATATAAAATGTTCTGTGTTGAATTGTGATTATTTATGCAGTGATAGCCCATTTTGGATCGCTATGAACGCTGTTTTTGGATGATACCTGTTATTCTATGTGAGTACAATTTTTTCTGTAGCTCCTAAATTAAAATTTCCTCTGTTAATGACGTTAATACTGTCGTCACAATTGTAACCTATTTGACTATATTGGGGCTGTGTGGCGTGGCTGGTATATTCAGGCGCCGGAAAGCCGGCATCGGTGTATTGAAGGCAGCTGTTCGTTTCTCACGCTTCAAACAAACCGCTTTTACCGATAACCATGTATTATCATATACATTCCTTTTCATAGACGTCGATGTGTTGTTTTCTATTGAACAGATGTTCAGGCCTCCGTCAATACCTACTAATTTTATACAAAGCTATAAGCGTTGTACAGTCGCTCTTCCCAAATCACCATACACGATTTTGCTCGTAAAATATATCGGTTACGACAAGAGTGAGGTTATTTTTGGCTCTTTCAACTTTTCACTATTCCCTTGATCATTGTTCAAAATCTGGATACAAATGTACCGATTTTCCATTTTATCTCACGTGAAAATATAATCAAGTTTTTACAAAATAATCCAATTTCAGATTTTACTTTGTGATATAATATAATATACCAAAAGTAAACGAAATTATAAAACTTGCCGTAGATGATGACAGACCTTGCTTTCAAAATTATAGTTAAATATGTCTTTCCTCATATTTTCTATAGAGGACTCAAGTGATAACTATAAAAAAGAACTGTTACAAAAAATACGAGAAACTCAATTATCAAAATTTTTATGATAAGGGTTACGGGGAAATTCTGGCAGGTGTGTCATATATTCCAGGTGACTTATCACTAGGACAGTTTCCTTGTTTCCCATTTATTGAATAAAAATATAACTTTACATTACAGAATATTGGTTTCTGTTCTTGGAGTCCAGTTTATGTAATTACTGAATTTTCAGACACATGATTTACATTTTAAATATCAGTAGGTAATGTAAATAAGTACTTTAATACAACAACATTTTGTTCATAATGTACCACATTGTGATGAGATTTCATTGCTAGACACAAACTGTCATTCGCTATAGGATTTCAATACTAATGTTATAAACTACCACTTTAATTCATTTTAATGTTTGTCAAGGTCAGTAACTATTTGTCTTATTGTTTAAATTGTTCTTTTACTCAATATACTTGGGGTTGGGATGTTACAATTTTGAACTGTGTTAAGCAAACATTATTTAAGAGGATTCAATGGAGGATTTTCAGTTTTCTTTACTAAAAACTACTAAGTACACTTCTCATAAATGTCTTGCAAACAACATATAAATCTTCTTTTAACCAACTATGGTAATAATCAAAACTTGCCCACTAATATTTGTGGCTGTTATAACATTTTGATACATACAGTGCTTTAAAGTATTATTATGAGTTGTTTGTAATACTGTATAGGTATAACTAAAGTAATTACATAACAAACAAATATAAAACTGTTATCTACCTAATTGGATTAATTGATAACATTAATTGAGCTGTTATTTTTTACAATAATATATATTATATCTTGTTGATACTGTCTAGTAGATACTTTAGGCCATATTTGCAAAATTATTAATAATCAATTTTTTTTATGTCATAAATACTAACTAGTTATTAAATGAGTATGACAATATAATATAAACTATAGGTATAATTACATGATTGGGTATTTGATCTTAATTGATAAATTTGCTGATAAGTATAAATGCATTTTTGTATTTGTTATAATAGCATAATATAATATCTATACTTATAAACGCATTCAGGTATTTAGACAGAACTTTTCATTTGAAATAGGTACTTTGTTCCCTATGTCTTCTAGAAAACTGTAATATGAGGAAACAAGGCTTTTACTAATAATCTTTTTTTTTTCTAATCTAGTCTTAAATAAATAGTATTAAATAAATATCCTAAGTACCTTTAATTCACAGCTATCATCTAGCCCCATTTTAAATGATAAAATTACAATAAAATCTAAGCTATATGAAATAAATGGTATGATAGCAAAATCATTCCAGATTATTAAGCTATGTTAGATTTAAGAGACTCCTCTTACTTTTGCATGTATGAACCCTGGAGTTGGTTTATGTATTGAACATTTAAACCCATTATTTTGTATAGCATCCAATGTTTGCCAATGCTTCTGTGGTCTCCATTTTAAATACAATTTCAATACAATCCCAATTTTATTAGATCTTTCTTTTCAATGAAACAGTAAGCAATAGTAATGTCTTATTGTTCTGTCGGTGTCCTATACTGTATAATTTTCATAATTCATTTAAGATTAGAGATAGTTTTATCAAATGGAAGATCAGAGTTTTTCTGTTGCTTGGTTTCCAAATTTATTTGGGATCTTCCACTGTCGCCTTTCTCATCATGTAATCATTCAAACAATCCATTCTTCTTTTCTTGGGTTTTCTTCGTTCTCCCAAATCGCCTGTTCACATTCACCAAATCTTACCTAGTCACCTGGCCATTCTCTCCTTATTACACATATCCATACAAGAAAAGTAGTTTTTCTCTCAATTTATCAGCAACTGGAGCTACTTGCAGACTTTCCCAGAGGTCTAAATACACTTAAGGCGATAGGTAAGGCAAATGACTTTCAGCGTTTGGCGTAATCGAAATTGAGCGACAGCGACATCTATTGAAAGCTTGAGGTGCGTCACAAAGCACATTGCACCGTAGCGCCATGTTTTGATAGCTATGACAGCTAGTGTTTATCACAGAGTAATTTCATCTACAGAGAAAACTAAAGATTAAACTAAACTAAAGAGAAAAACTAAAGAAGTAATAAATTAAAATGTACGATTGATAGTTCGTAAATGAAATAATCTGATAGTAATGGGATCGCTACAGTTCATGTATCCAGTTTCCAGCATGTCAGACGATCCAAAATCAAATCAAGTTTTCTCAATTGATTTCCAACTCAATGTTTTGTGTAAGAATTGAGTTCATTATCTATCGATAAATTATTTTGTAGTAGTCTGATGTGCTCTTATCCGCACAACCAGAAGAACATGTACAATTCTTTCTTGTCTTTTAGATACTGTATCTTGCTGATCTGTCTCTGAAATGTGTTTTCTTTTTAAAGAATTTTAGTATCTCTTTTTTTTTGTATCATCATTACTGTAATTGTTTGTGCAACTAGGATCAGGATCTAGGATCAACTGAAAAAATTAACATTATATTATGTCTTGTCGGAATTTTTTATTGTTTGTCAATAGAAACATAATATTTACTGATAAAAATCGTAAAATAATATGACGTCTCAAGTAAATACATTTATTAATGGAAAATGTTACGATTGAATTTTTTTACAGTATAGGTTGTATGAATACAAGCCTACACTAGTTTTTGTTTCATTCAAAACGAATCAGTATTTTTGATTTTAGACTTATCTAAAAGTCTTAGTTCCGCTTCCGATCGTGAAACATCGTGTGTCGTCATCATATACACGCAGGCCGGTTGGGACGTAGGTATACATTTTTAAAATCACGAGAACTATCGATCGGACTGTCATTAAATAATTCAAAAGTAATATAAAGGTATCGAACCAGTCTTGAACATAAAGTTATTTATTTTGATGAGGATTAATACCAATAAGGAAATAAAGAGCATTTTGTAACGGCGAAATTTTAATTAAATTGAATAACAGTCACTGTGGCTAAACTATATTAATTAACGTAAATGATTATTATTTCTAGGCATTACGATATATTCACGCCTATAGTGGAATCCACACATATTGACCTTCGCTACGAGCATAGAACTTTCGATAAGCCAAATTTGACGACTAAGATTGACAATATTGTCGAAAAATTCGGTAAATTTGACAGATAACTCTTAAGAGTGAAAAGAACGGATGACTATCAGACTATTACTATTATACTTACTATTATATCTGACGTTGAAACGGTAAGACTTGTCTACTTCAGTTATTTTCATGTTAGTGTTAGTAGTTAATGTTAGTAGTAGTTAGTGTGATGTCGTATGGCTTGTTGCTATGGGAGTCAGCAGCTGATATTGAGAATATTTTTATTTTACAAAAACAAGCTGTATGAGCCATTTACAAGCTTAAACCACGAGACTCACTCAGAGAGTTATTCAAGGAAATTGATATATTAACTGTTACCGAATACATCTATGAAAATATTTTATATATTTATAAACACAACCACACATTTAAGATAAACAATGAATGCTATAATTAAAATACTAGAAGCAAAAATGAACTTGCTGTGCATTTATGGGGGAATGTTAACAATTTTATAATAAAATCCCACCAAACGTGTTGGGCCAACCTCAATATAGGGTTCCGTAGTTTTCCATCCGTCACAATTTTGATTGCTTGAACCGATTTTAATAATTCTTTTTTAATTTGAAAGACGATATGTTCTTTACCATAAAATATGTAAAATGAGATAAAAAAAATGCTTGCATATATCGTCAAGTCACAAATGTATTCCAAAAATAATTTTGTAAAATTTATCAAAAAGTGTTCAACCTATCAAGTTCAAAATAATTTTCATAGAAAGTACTTATAAAGTTCTACTTTTTAGAACTTTTTTATTTTTTGAACTTATTGTTCAAAAGTTAAAGGGGGGGGGGGGAACTTTTTTTTAACTTTCGGAGCGATTATTTCATAAAATATAAATTTTATCGTAAAATTATGTTAGAAAATTCAAACGTGGTGCGCATTTTCAGTGATTTGCCTAGTGATATAATTATTTATCATATTAAGTAAAATTTTGGAAAAATTTTGGTTTTTTTTTTTTTTTTCATATTTTTTGGTATTATTTATCATATTAAGTAATTTTTGTGGACGGACCTAGAGTTAGAGGAAGACCAAAGAAGCGATGGATTGAATGCGTGAAGAATGATATGAGGATAAAAGTAGTGGATGCTGAGCTGACGAGTGACAGAGGAGAATGGAAGAAGAAGACATGTTGTGCCGACCCCACCTAGAGTGGGAAAAGGGCAAGAAGAAGAAGAAGATTAAGTCAAATTTTCGAAAATTCTTTTAACCAAAATATTTATTTTCCCCTTTTTAGGCCATTAGTAAAACGTTTTATACAGTATTTATGTAACCCTTTTTTATTTTATTTTTATATATTTTTATTTAATATTGTATTGTCACTGGGAGCAAGCCTGTATGTAAAAATTCAACTCAATCGTATGTCGGGAAGTGGTCGAAAAATCGATCGCCAGATATGATCTCCACAGACAAGAAAGCAAGCTAAGAAAAACGTAGTAAACGTTTATCATTATTCTTCGTTTGTTATAAACACTAAATTATGTGACAATTTCACTATCAGCCAGTGATTAGAGAGCATACGTCTAAAGAAAACATTAGAGAAACCCATTTCTATTAATAATACAATCTTTCCTGCGTAGACTCTGTATCGGCCACCACTCTGTGCATTTTAGTAGTGAGAAGTAATTTTTGGTAGCTCGATTGTTGTTGCACACAGATCTGAAGGTACAATTATCTACATTATGACGAGGATTGGCAAGGTAATTAAAGAGGGTGGTACTTACTCTAGTGTATTTTCAATATTTTGCTCTAGACAAATAATATGTAGAATGTTTAATAATTAACCGTTGCTTAGCAACGATGTCATTTCTTTGCGAAAGCGCCTACGAAATTTTGGCAGCAAATGTACAATTATGCAACTATAATATTTTAGTAGGCGCTACAGAAAAACACGTTGCAATTAATAAATTTGTGGTCTTTTCTAAAAAAACTCACCGTCGGAGACTAGGTATTAATGTAACGGATATGTAAACTGAGTTTGATAATAAACAGAAACGTCTTTTAAAGAAAAAAGTGTAAAAGAAATTTCGATAGATTATGATAAATCGAAAAATTTTGAGTGCTCTCCATATGTCGCTATAAATAATTACTAGTATTTTGGACCGTCACGAACAAGTTTATGATATATGTCATAACATAAATTAATCTGATCATCCCTTGTGCTGTATTTTTGCCAGACTACTGTACCAAAAACACCTCATTATGAACAATTGCCTATCCCTTCGCCTTAAATAGTAGATATAAAAGTAGTATATAGTAGGTGGATGTGTGGTGTGACGAGAATGGATAGAGTGAGGAATGAATATATTAGGGGAAGTCTGAAAGTTGCCCCGATTGCTGACAAACTGAGAGAAAAACGACTTTCTTGGTATGGACATGTAATGAGAAGGGAGAATGATCATGTCACCAGGAAAGTTATGGACTTGAAAGTGGATGGGGGTGTGGGGAGAGGAAGACCAAAGAAAAGATGGATGGATTGTGTGAATGATGATTTGATGAGGATGGGCGTGAGTGTTGACTTGACGAGTAATAGAGGAGAGTGGAAGAGGAAGACATGTTGCGTCGACCTCAAATAGAATTGGGAACAGGGCAGGAAAAAGAAGAGAGATATAAAAGTAGTATATATATAACAGTAGTAGTATAACAGGGGATCAAAGTAGTATTTTTACGGCGAGGGCGCTAGGTTGAAGCGCGAGCGAAACGAAGGATTCTAAAGTCGAATCCTGAGCGCAGCGAAGAGAGAGTCACTCGTTTCATTCATTTCACTCATCTCACTAGTTTCGTAGTTATTCCCTGTTCCGTGGTTATTCTAGTAGTTCCTACAATTCGTGTTTGATTACTATGAATGATACATGTTCTTAATGCAAATGCCGTTCCCGCCTACTAAAAAGTTCTACACAGAAAAGAGCTACTTTGCTTCCACTTATTGAAGTACAAAACGACTCTTTTCGAATATAAGGGATGAAAACGAATTACTTGCAAAATCTCGAATCGAAAATCGAGGAGCTCTGTGGCGGTGACCGCTTTGGCTTTCGATATTGAAATCAAAGCTACCTTCGTCATGGTTAGACCTCGGATGGGTGACCACAATTTTGTGACTTCGAACTCCTCCGAGCTTCGGAGCCCAGTAGTAGGACTTATGAATTATTTTCGTTGTTCTTGAAAAGCCTACTGGTATTGTTGTGAACGGATATCGTAATCTCTTTCGAACTTTGAAAACTTCTTATTATCTTAAGCAACGCTAAGACGCATAAGCTGAACGTTTTTTTTATTCAAATTTTAATTATGTATATTGTATATCAAAGCAATTTTTGTCTATATTGAGCGCTATCATGACGCGCAATAGCAGTATCTCATCGTCCAACGCAAATTATATCGCGAGTTCGTAGGTCAACTCGTACAATTTTATTCGATTTGTACTTATATGGTCCCTGAATATCTGAATGCTTCTTTTGTTGATTTAGTATCTGTTTGTAATTATGTCCCCAATAATCCTTGCCCACTGTAGCATATATGAAGTTTGGAATTAGAGTAAAGGAGAAGATGACCAGGAACGTAGTTATTTATGCTTCTTCTTTTTCTCTGCTGCTTTTGTGCATTCCTGTTTTCGGCTCCAAAGGATACAAAGGCAGCTAAATTATAGGGTTCTGTCTCAGTGACTTGGCGTCTTATATCCCTAGGTAATGGAAACCGCGACCCTACCTTCTTGAGTTTGTGCGATTGCCACTATCCACTCAAGACAACGCGATGTCGTCAAACTTCTGAAGTGTAAGGTTTTTTAAAACTAGTAAAATGAAGGAAAAAAAGGCAAGCCTACCATGGTACTGGGACAGAAGGCAAGCGATGTCAGTGGTACAGGGTTTGCACCGGCAAATTATACAAGTACCGTGTTCTTAATGCAGCATGCGACTAAATCTATTATCATAAACATGCAACCACATCCTTTCTCAGCAATTTAGTTTTAGTTTAGACTACATAGTATTTTTCATGACACAGCATTAAAACGTGGAGGTATTCCGATATTACCTTATGGGTAATGTTAATTAATTTGGAGCACGTTCTGTGTAAGTGCGGTGTGCAAATAACTTGGCAATTACCGACGAACAGTTTGGCATTGGTGTCATTGACACTGGTCTATGCTGGCTAGGGCTTGCAAATAAAGCTGATTAAATTTAATAAATCATACATTTGGTAATAGTTCGCAGTTCCTGTTTTATTATAGTGTGATATGGTCTCCAAAGCTCAGATAGCCCTTTTTGAAATCCATTTACGGACAGCACCTGCCGGTGCTGACTCACCAAACATGCCAGCACTACCCACTAAAACTCCCCAAAATACCCAACCCTGCACTTCCATCGGAGCGTGCCAATGTACCATTAATAATAAAATAATAATATAATGTGACTAAAAATATTCGAATAATCGAATTCACTTCACAATCGAACTTCTATCTGTTCTTACAAATCGCAAGCCCTGTACTCGACATGCTATGTCAACATTGATGATTCTTAACAATTTAACGTTCGAAAAATTTATTCGATTTCGCACACTTTGCTTGCCAGGTATTTTTAATATAAATTTTTAATATATGTTCGTTCTGCGATTTACATTTTCTTGGTCTTGAGACGTCTGACCCCGATAGACTTTGTATCAACTATTGTCAGTGCGATGCTTTTGGTTTGCCTCTCTGTACACAATGATTAATGTCGCTTTTAATGTTTGTTATAAAGTTACTGATTTAAATTCGACTTAGTAATGTAATGGTATCGATATTAAACAAATCAACCTTCGCAATGGTTGGATTGTTGTTGTTTGACTTAACCTTGTGATCTCCAATTCCTCCATGCTTCGGAAATGCGTGTTTATTTCCATGTACCTGTTGGGTTGACTTAAGTCAACACGAAAGCACTCCCTCTTATGGCAGCCCAATAGGCCGCAAAAAACAGAAGGCAGTTCTGATTCTAATAAAAGAAACATGCTGGGTTTTAAGAAAAGCCTTCACTTTTCACAAGTCTCTATAGTCCCTACTAATTGAAATTTTCAGGGGCGGTCTAAAGCAGAACGAGGTAAAATCGAAATCAAACTGAAATCGTTGCGAGTGGGAACTGTAATCCCTCGACTTTATGTATGCAGATAAAATTTTCTATGAGATGTATGTTATATACGTCATATTTTTGCACGTGACCACAATTGAATTTAAAACATCTGTCCATACATAGACAGATGTTTGTGCGATAAAAACCGCGGATATTTTAAACTAATATTGATATTGTTAAGCATACAAAATTTACTCATGGCATAGGTGAAAAAGGTACGCATTTATGTTTTTTTAATAAACAAGGTACACATGCGAAATTTTATGGTCGTAAAGACTTAAAAAGGCTTATGAGGCTTACACACATTATGAGGCTTACGTGTTATATGGTACTTACTACTTTTATACGAAAATTCGTAGCCTCGTATAAAAATACAAAATACTTCTGTATATTGAATTTTCTCATATTATTATATATTTATTCAGAAACCAAAAGCATCGTCAAATCACTATGCCACCGTTGCATAATTTGCCCCGTTCAATACTCTAGAAACCTTCGATTAGCCGAACGGTTCATATTTGACAATGAAGAAATCTGTTATATTTAAGTGGTACCTACTAATCGGTTTTACTACTTTAAACTGATAATTGTCTGTCAACATAAGTTAACCCTAACATAACTTATTTGACTAAAAGAAATTCCCACACCTGCCTCGTCACATGGCTGAGGCTATTTTTCGGGCTATCACTGACTAATCGAAGTTTTCTGTTAAAGTTAACCTTATTTTAATATCCGTAAGGATGATTTTCTCAACTGCCGTTGTGCTTATCGCCTGATAATGAATTCTTTTCTACTAGATTGTAGCAGAATATAAAAAGTAAAAGAACTCCCAGAAGAAGGAACTGCAATAGTGTCTTGTGCCTTAGTTCGATAGACTCGGCTCAATCCATAGAACGCGTAATTTAAGATGGCGGCTATATCCACGATATTTTTCTCATCAGCTCATAAAAAAGGAACAAAAGAAAGAAGGAACGTTTTATCATACTTAGATGAACATGTTTCAGTAATTGTGCTAGGGCGGCAGTCTTGTTAGAAAAATACTCTTAGCTTGTCGTTGAAACGGCTTTCCTTCCTTGCGGCCAAAGGTGAACTATGAATTTTGTAGGCTCCTTGGAAAAGGGTCGCGTAACGTAAAGTTACGTATTAACTTAACAGTTGTATGGCTAGCACGGATCATTTATAGAGTTACTTACTCAAACCACGACCACGTACTGGGAAGCCGAACGAGGTGGCGTAGGTCGCAAGAATTTGCAGGATGCGGACAACGCAGGACCGGTCGTTATTGAGATCATTGGGAGGGGGGGGGCATGTCCAGCAGTAGACGACAATAGACTGATAGATAAATAGTATCTCTCGACTTACACTCGATAGCTGGTAACATTTTCCACTCGATCTTAAACGCTCGACTGGGGAACCTGGGGGGTAGAAATCGGGAAATCGCTGCTAAATAACACTAGTTTGTAGTGTTGGGAACAGACTTTGTCTCCTATTTTGTCGATAAAATCCAACAGACAGATGCCGTACCTATTCTTTTACCACGGAAGATGGAGATAACAGCAACAATTATTCGACCTTATTTTAGGTCAACAAACTTATTTAGCTCATCAATATCGTTTTACAAAATATCATCAAATTAAAACAAAGCTTAATTTGTCTACGATACTTTTATGAGGTAAAACATAACGTATATATCGTCGCGTTCAACAGTAAATAACAAAAAAAAACACTGTAACAACAAATATACAAGAATACAGTAAGCAATACCGAATTCCAAGAAGTAATATATATTAGCGAAATTTATTGTACTCAGAAATATTATATTTCATAAATAAGTAATATTTTACGTCGGGCTAGGTAAATATTATGTACACATGTAGTTGTTTTCTCGGTATTCTCAATATTATATTTTTAAGCATGTTGGTTATTTTATCAAAAAATATACGATATTAGGATGTGTTAGAATTTCCGGCTTTGTTGGTTTTTGATTTCAATTCGACGGACCGAGTAGGTACTTACATAAATACAACAATCACGGCTGTAATCGCCGAAGGGGTAGGCAGAGTCCCAGGAGCACTGTGTTCCTTTAGACCACATTTAGCCATACAAAAATAGGGTTGGTCAGATCAAAAATTGTGAAAGATTAGTAACAAGTGGCTTGTAATCAGCAATCTCCTAAACGAGTAGTGATGTTGTTCCCTATATGCTGTCTCGTCTTCACGGCAAACATGCCTAGTTTATTCAAGCTAGAAGTCATATACCTATGGTTACGGTGATCTCTTAAAACAAGACTGCCATTCACCTCTTCAGTCGCTGTCCTTACTAAACACCCCTAGTTACCAAGTTATTTAATTACCAAGGTATTTAAAGCGTATTTACCCACTTCACCCGTATGCTGTTATCAGAACCATGCCGCTAATCAGTCAGTGTCTGCGTTTGATGAATCGCCCCTTTCGCGGCTACCGGCATGTGTACAATGTAATAACTTATCAACCCCGTTTTTGATCGCGAAACAATGGGAGTAGGTACTGAATTTTACCACTTAATTTGGTATTGTACAAAATATTAGGTCCTTACATATGAATTTGGCGTTTTGTATGGAGATTTTGGGGAACTCTGCATTTTCCATACTTACATTTTTTCAGTTTTGTTCACAACGACAAATCCAAAGTTAATATTTAGCGTGTATCATAAGACAAGCTTAAGCAATATGTGTAATATCACACTTCATAATTTTTTTTATCGTTTATATGTGAATGTAAATCAAATGATGCATTCGGGAGGCACTTAAAAAGAGTTGTCTTCGTGTCCAATTTCAACATTATTAAACTTACAACAAATTATCAAAACAAATCAAAAGAGCTCAAAAATATGGTCTATTTTTAGAGGAGGTAAATATTTTTTAATAATACTCTGAAACTTAAAAGTTACAGACAAAATACTAAGAGAGAAGAAAAACACCAATTTCATAGGTAAGGACCCAATATTTAATAAATACTGCAGATATTTTTTGTTTTTAGAAAGTATGTGTGTAAGAGTGTGTTTGTGTTTACACACGCTTAGTAATTAATTTATTATGGGTTTTCAACTCACATACGTATTATTACGCCTGTATCTCCAAAGGAGGTGCAGAAGTGCATTAGACACCCACACGTTACAAGTAATTTCGTTTTTATTTTGTTGTTTCTTTGTCATGGGTTGTCGTTTTTTTTTAATCATCATATTCTCTGTGTACCAGAAGATACTGGGCGATTGAATCGGCATCCTCTTAAAATCTATATAAGTAGTAGGCAGAGGTGTTTACACCCACATTTCGCTAGATATGTTAGGTCACCATGTAACAGACGGCGACCCTGCAGTGCGAGCATAGAACTTCGATAGTCGCCATATTTGATCGGCAAAAGCACCCGTCCTTTTCACTCCTTAGGGTTTTCTGTCAAATTTATCGAATTTTTCGACAATTGCCGATCTTAAACGTCAAATTTGGCTTATCGAAAGTTCTATGCTAGTAGCGCTGTTGTCATGCACCGGGTACAATGTGAGGCAAGCGATAGTTACAATGAACTGTACATAAGTTTTATTCAAACTCAGTGGTACAGGCGGTGGAATCGAACCCGCGTTTCCCGCGGCCTCTCGAACAAGTGCCCCGTCCGTCCCAACACGGCTACCGCTCCGTACATATTTATATAATATATATATTGGGTCCTTACCTATGAAATTGGTGTTTTTATTCTGTCTTAGCAATTTGACCGTAACTATTAAGTTTCAGAACAATCTTATAAAATAATTGCCTCTTCTAAAAATAGACCATATATTTGAGCTCGTATTATTTAATTTGATAATTTTTTGTAAGTTTAATTGTTTTAAAATTAGACACAAAGACAATTATTTTTAACTGCCTCCCGAATACATCATTTGATTTGCATTAACATAAAAACGATGAATAATTTTTATCAAGCGTGTTCACACACATATTGCTAAAGCTTGTCTAATGATACATGCCAAATATTATTATCTCTCGATTTGTCGTTGTGAAGAAAACTGATAAAATGTTAGTATGTAAAATGCAGACATCCCCAAAATCTCCATACAAAACACCAATTTCATAGGTAAGGACCTAATATTTGTATTAATATATGTTTTTAGATGGATGGGTGATTAAAACTTTGTAGACTCGGTCGCTTTTTGCAACCGTTTGTCCCAGCGTGAAAATTGTTTTTAATGTTTTTTTAATTTGTTTCGATTCCCGGTTAAGTATAAGAGTTAGAAAAAAATGTTGAATGCCATTATTAATTCATCCAAATTCGATGGCGTGGTTCCTAAGAACAGTATTCACTATCTCTCAAAGTGTCGGATTTCTCCCCACTGACCCATTTGGATTGATCACCTTGTACAGGCCGAGAAGGAACGAAATTTTTTTTTATTCAATCAACGTCAGATAATATTGTGGCCTTTTCACAGTGCCCGGTGTGTAGCAACAGGCTCGTCCCCTTACATATAAACGAAAGCGAAATGTGGGTGTCAGTCGACACATCTGCCTACATGATAATACGTTCACGGATTCATATCATTCTCTAAAATACATACAAATATTATAAATGCGAAAGTAACTCTGTCTATCTCGTTTTCACGTCAAAACTACTGAACCAATTTAACTGTAATTCGGTACGCAAATAGTCTAGACCGTGAGAAAGTACATGAGCTACCTTTTAACCCGATATTCCCATGCAAGTAAATTTGAAAAAATTTTAGTAACGCCTCCCAGAAAAATGAAGAACAAATTAACGCCACTATGAACTTTGCTTCTAATAATAGAGTAGGAGTAAATTTTGAATTCCACCAATTGAGGCTACTGTTCCAATTTAGAAAATATTTCAGTATTGAATAGCCTATTTATTGAGGAAGGCTATATAGACCATATACCATCATACCATCTCACAGTAACTATTCTACGCGGACGAAGTAGCGAGCTAAAGCTAGTATATTAATTGTATTCGAATACTTGTATTCGATATTATAAGTCATAATTCACTCCTACTACATCGTATCACCTAAAAATAGTAATTTGTTTGAATCACCTGAACACCAAGAAGCTATTATGATGCAAATATAGCCCCGCCCTATCATAGTAACTACCGTTTGCTATACTTAACCAAGAATGTATGGGAAACCGGTATACGAGCGATTATTTCATAGCCTATGGATAGGTGCTAATGAATTATTAAATATCGTTAATTGATAGCATTTAAACATGCTTCCGTTATAGTGTTCGAATAGCCTACTTTATGAGGTATTATAGAATCACTAGCTGTGCCCGCGGCGTCGTTCGCGTGGGTATTGATTTTACTCCGATAAAAGTTTACAAAAAGTTTTTGTGTGTTTGTTAACACTGCGTTGTTTTTTTCAAAGTGCTCAACATTACATTCCAACATCTTATTAGTAAAATGTTGATCGTTAATAGTTGATCTAAAACCTCTAATTATTAAAATAATGAAAATAACATTTTCTTGTCAGTGTCATCTTATTAATTGTTGTCATGGTGATTAATCTCTGTTGTCGTGTCATTCAGCCTTCATTCATAAATAGTGATAGAATGAGAAGGAACACCTACTGATCGAGACAAAACATTGCCTCATGCTATTGTATGGGAGTTTGGCATCCATCATAAAGTACAAAATTCTTTGTTTGAATGCTGACCAACATAGATTTTTCGATATAACTCTGACTAACAAGTGAGCGTGTTCCCTTTGTATAATCAGTTTATTATCACTGTACGGATAACGAATAAGTTGGCGTCAGGAGCTTAAATTTTGTTTAGCGGTTACCACACCCCCGTGTCACGACAGAATATAACGTGACTGTGTCAGCTAACAGCTCGAGCCAATTCACACATTTTCTGTCTTGGTTAGATATAGCGGTGCTTTCAGGATTTTGAAATAGTGTAATATTAGGTCCTTACCTATGAAATTGTTGTTTTTTATGGAGATTTTGGGGATGTCTGCATTTTACATACTAACATTTTTTCAGTTTTCTTCACAACGTCAAATCCAGAGATAATAATATTTGGCATGTATCATTAGACAAGCTTTAGCAATATGTGTGTGAACACGCTTGATAAAAAATATTCATCGTTTTTATGTTAATGCAAATCAAATGATGTATTCGGGAGGCAGTTAAAAATAATTGTCTTTGTGTCTAATTTTAACACAATTAAACTTACAAAAAATTATCAAATTAAATAATACGAGCACAAATATATGGTCTATTTTTAGAAGAGGCACTTAATAGTTACGAACAAATTGCTAAGACAGAATAAAAACACCAATTTCATAGGTAAGGACCCAATATTTTTCTTTCCTCTCTTATATTGTTCCCAATTCTGGTTGATATCGGTGTCTACCATTCGTTATCTCACCATTCTCACAAACCCTTCATTGTTTTTTTCTTCGGAAAATGTTGCAAATGGCTAACATTTATTAAGTTTCGGTATTTACATACTCTTATGAATTCGAGGAGCTCGGTGGCGTAGTGGTTAGTACGCTTTGGCTTTCGGTCGAAAACAAAGCTACCTTCGCCATGGTCAGGCAGTGGATCGGTGTTCAAAACTTTGTGATCTCGAACTCTTACGTGCTTCGGAAGGCCCTGTGGTCCCGGTCGCTTCTCTGCCCGCAATGGACTAGCGTGGTGGTGTTACGACCCATACTCCTCATGAGTTTCTCCAAGGGCTATGCCCAGCCCAGCCGTTGGACGTAATATAGGCTGAGGACGATTATGCAAACCGTTCACTAGCTAGTCTAGCTACCAGGAGGCCTTATTCTGAGAAGAACGGGCAAGAAACTCAATGCTAAAAACGCTGTCAGTTTGGTAACATTATAAGAGCAGTTTATTATGTCTTGCTTTGTACCTTTTGTCATTTACGATCATTGTTTCGGAGTTGATTTTACTTTTACCCATCATTCGAGTTTTTGTATCAATTTGACGTTCAGAAAACTCGAAAATTGTGGTTAAGTCGACGCATGCTAGAGAGCATGCTTCGACTTAACCACAATTTTCGTAGACCTAGAGAGGTTCACCCTAAAAATGTTTTTTATGTCATTACTGGCTTGATATGACACATTTTTATTTAAAAAACCGTTCCCCCAGTCAGTGAATATAAGTTCATACGTAGGTACAGGACTTACATCGTGACGGGGTATTTTCATATTATCGCTTATGTAAATGACTTCTATTACAAGGGGAATAAAGGCGTTTATTGCTCAAAGGTGTAGGTCACATGTTGATGCTGTTCTGTACAGAGGGCAGCGGGTCACGCGTGACACTGATACGTTGATTGTCGCCGACATTGATATCAGTCGAAAGTCGTTGACTCAGAGCTGTGTTGTTTGAGGATTTAACATGTTTCACAAGGTTCTAAAAGGAAGGGATTATTGTGAATACAGGCTGCTTTACACTGTGCCGGTACAATATGAAAATAGGCTCTCATTCTGTTACCTTATCAAAATCAAAAATAATTTTATTTCATAGGCCAAGTTCGGCACTTAAAATCGTCAACATTTTACATTATTATGCATTTTACAAATAAATAGTTTATTATAAATTATTTTAAAATTACAGTATTAAATTAAACCATTGTATTAAACTTCATTACCGCGAGCGCTTGTAACAAGTACATCTACAGCACAGTACAAGTACTTCGTTGACTGTGGCGGTAATCGATAGGGCCTTAAGTCCCTCTACATTCCAGAATGATTTGTTTTAGCTACTGAGGCCCAATTACACGATCGAGAGTTAGCGCCTAACCCAGGGTTTGCCCATATATTTGCCCCAGGGTTAAGCGCTAACTCTCGATCGTGCAATTGGGCCTGACACGACAGTTAAAATTTACATAATTATTTTAAGAAAAACGTGTCATGGCCCTTCTTCACTTAGGACGAAATTCCGCAGATGTTCAAATGTGGGGGACTATTATGCTACATATTGCTGCGAAGATACACGAAGCAAGGGAAATGTAGACGAATAGCCCTTCACATTTGAACATTCGCCGAAGTAAAGAGCAGCCACCATATAAGTGGATGGCCTTAGTTGAAATAAATAAACATAACATAATATCGCCTTTTTCACCATATCATCATTACAACATATCATCACACCTTTTTACCCGAAGGGGTAGGCACAGGTCTAAGTCCCCATGTAAAAGGTGGTGAGCTTGTTGCCATGCACCGGGCACAATGTGAGGCAAGCGATATTCACAATGAACTGTACATAAGTTTTATTCGAAGTCAGTACAGGCGGTGGGATCGAACCCGCGATTCCGGCAGCCTTCTCGAACGCGTAGTGCCCCGTCCGTTCCAACCCTGCTACCGCTAAACCAACGATTAAAATAAATCCTTCAGGAATATAGGAACTAGGTATTATTATCATAGCAAAATGTGGTGACAACATCTATTCTCTGCCTGCGACGAAAGAATATATGCGTTATAATTATTCATGTATATGTTTATAGAATATATAAACAAAAGCTTTTATCAAAAGAATATATGGCAATGGTTATGTACAGTCCGTTCTGATAATTACAATCTAACTGCCGGACAGAACAAACGATATCCATCAAATCCCCCCCCCCACCCATGAATCAATATGATTAATAGCGCCGGACTGTTGCCCGATAGAATACACATAATGTGCTTATACGTGCAACACAAGACTATATACAAAATTGTCAACCCGTAATAAATTTTCGACCTTAACACGTTGGGCAGAAAGGGCAAAAATGATTGAGATGTGAGTTGTGGCAATCTGAAGAGCACGTTTCGCCGGATGTCTAAGCCCCCGTGTAACAGGGGGCATGCATCCTTATAATCGTAACGAAATCAGTGGTAGAATCAGCAAATGCTATATTAGTAGTTTATATAACTGTCACATAATATAGGTTATTAAAACACGAGCGTGGCTTAAAAAAACGAGCCTTGGCGAGTTTTTTGATAGTATCACACGAGTGTTTTAATACCGATATTTGCCGAGTGTTTTAATAACTTTAAAATTCAGTAACGTTTGCGCACCTTTTTAGGTATAAATGTGTTCGGGATTTCATTTCATTTCATAACTATTAGTTTAAGATTTGGTTTTTGATTTTGATTTTACCGAGTTTTATTTATTGTTGGCTGTCTGGAAAACATTTGCCATAGTTTTGTGCGTTTTTAAGAAAAATAAGTGTTGCATAATGAGTCCAACCTGTTGCGTAATGGTCATTATGTTACAGTTTCCGTTTTTAAATTTTCGTTTTTATCATCTGTGTTATAAAGTATGTCATTATGAGATCGAGTCTGAGTTCATAATTCGAACATTATAACATGAGTGTAGATACAATATTTTATAGACACATTATACGAATGGTCACGACTCTATTCCCATTGCACTAGGCGAAGATCACTTCTTTCCACTTGCCATATTTTTTTCGCTTCATTTACTCTCATAACAGTCTTTTATAGTCCTTATACATGCTCGGCGATTTCCGGCCTTTTGACCACGCTTTTAGAACGCCTTCGATTTGATCGACAAATGTTGTCTTAGTTTCCTTCCGTTTCAAGTACCCTTTTAGTCAGTCTACTTTCCACATGACGAAACCCGCCCGTGTCTTACTGTATCTATTTAAAAAACGGGCTTAAAGATCTAAGCATAAGAGACAGACAACGGGAAGCTATTTTGATGAATGTGATATGTAGCATTATATTTGTTTGAATATTTGTCATCCTGATGTATTGCACCGCGTGATAGTTGGAACATTGTTTAAAATAAATCAATAACCAATCAGATCGGGCCTGCGTAGTTTTGGCTCTGTTCGCAATTTAGGTCAGCGAATAAAATTGATATACAATATTTTGTTGGCGAACCAATAGTAGCTCTTACCGCATGCAGTCAGTGCAATAAATATCCTATATATATTTAGGTCATCTCTCTGTGGTCGATCCCTCATATCTGAGGAGCTTGGTCAGGAGCGGATGACTTGCCTCCACCAGTTTTTACTACCGGGTGGAGTTAAGAGGATGACGAGTCTTTCACTTGATCGCTCCGTCTCGAATCGCCGAGATATATATATGATGATGACTGCAATGAGAGAAGATAACGCAAAAGAAATATGCAAGGATTGTAGCAGTTGGAAAGAAGAATCTCGGCGAAAAGCGTGACTTTATGTATGTTTATAATACTAGCTGTTTCACGGGAACCCTTTAATTTTCCGGAATAAAAGTATATAAGATGTTGACCAGGGATATAAAGTATCACCGTGCAAAATTTCATTGAAATCGGTCCAGCCATTTCGGAGATTAGCCCGTACAAACAGACTAACAGACAGAGAAACAAAATTTTCTCTCTTTTTTTATTCCCTTGACTAGGTTTTAACCTTTTTTTTATATAGGTATACATGTATACCGGCTAGTTTTTCACCTGGAGTCCCCTCTTAAGATTTTTCTAAGCGCTGAGAATCCGTGCATTTCTTTCGGTACTACTTAGTCAAACAAACGCGCCAAATACGCTCACGTATCAAAAATGCGCGTCGTCTTCGCACGAAAACATCATCATGTGCTAGAGCCTCAATTAGCGTTATTTTTCTTGCGAATTGCAAATGGTCAACAAAATATCACATTGAATTTATTATTACTTTATAGTCTCATATTATATGACTTTTTTTATTATAAGCTAAATATTTAAAACCTGTTATAAAAACTTTATAGGCCCGACTAGTCTTGAACCCGTGACCTTATCCCATCAACACACTTGCCTGTTTGAGAGAGCTTCTAGCTTTAGTTCAGACCTGACTAATACTGCATTACATTATTATTTTATGTTTGTCTATAGTCTTACAACATATCATCACACCTTTTTACCCGAAGGGGTAGGCACAGGTCTAAGTCTCCAAGTAACAGGTGGATAACCTGTTGCCATGCACCGGGCACAATGTGAGGCAAGCGAAATAATCACAATGAACTGTACATAAGTTTTATTCAAACTCAGCAGTACAGGCGTTGGGATCGAACCCGCCTGTCCCGCGGTCTCTCGGACTAGTGTATTTCATATGGTCGACTAAGGAAAATTTAGTTAATTTGATAGTTAACTTTGCGTATAAGATACCTACGAACAGTAATTTTCAGTAGAATTTACATGAAAACTTAAATTACTATTGTTTCTCAGAAATGATATCGAAATAACTATTAGTTTTCTGCTGAAATTCTAGAAATTTCAGCTTAATCAAGTTTCCGTAGGAAAGTGTAATATCTTGAATTAATTTTAATACAGTCTAAACGGGAAGGGATCAATAATACTTTATTAAATTATCATATCTTTGTACTAAACACTAGAGTAGCTAAACGCTACCAGAATGTTTGTCCATATATTTATACGATTTTTTTTGGAAAAAGGTAAAATGAATATTTACAATTCCTTCAGGCATAGTTATTTGGAAGTCTGATAGAGGCATTTCCGATAACCATCTAGATATTCTTCACGGTTTGACGAAGGTGACCGCATATCGCTATACTGACTGATGGATTCAATTACGAAGAAGTATCATTTTACCCAACCCCAAGTATTAAAATATCAAAGGCAAATATTATGTTCCCGTTAGTTCGCAACTAACAACGTACTTCCGTTTATAAAATTACTAGGCAAAAATTGTTATCGTTATAGGATTGCCTGCGGAACCGGGCGAGGGAAGCGGTGACGCACGCTGCAGATATCGGTCAGACCAATCAGAGTCCTATTTGTAATATCACAGGTCGTCACCAACCTGAACTGAAGAGTGACAGCGGAGAATGGATGAGGACAAAACTTGCCCTCACTACTGCCTCATATTGGGTCCTTACCTATGAAATTGGTGTATTTATTCTGTCTTAGCAATTTGTCCGTAACTATTAAGTTTCAGAACATTCTTATAAAATAATTGCCTCTTCTAAAAATAGACCATATATTTGAGCTCGTATTATTTAATTTGATAATTTTTTGTATGTTTAATTGTGTTAAAATTAGACACAGACAATTATTTTTAACTGCCTCCCGAATACATAATTTGATTTGCATTAACAGAAAAACGCACACATATTGCTAAAGCTTGTCTAATGATACATGCCAAATTATCTTTGGAATTGTCGTTGTGAAGAAAACTCAAAAAATGTTAGTGTGTAAAATGCAGACATCCCCAAAATCTCCATACAAAACACCAATTTCATAGGTAAGGACCTAATATAAAATGGAAAAACGTCACGAAGGAGAGTTGTTACCAGCCTATATATTCCCCACGGCTAATCTCAAGCTGCCTATAGGAAGAAACACATGAGGAGTACAGTCTGTTGCACCACCGCGCTGGCCCAATGCGAGGTGGGTAGAAAAGGCAATAACGACACCGGCAACGACCTTGTCTTTCGAAGCACCGAGAAAATCGTCGTTGTGCGCGCGAAACCGCGTATGAACACTTGGTTAATACCGCGTATCTGCGTATGGATCGGAATGTTGGGCTATGAAAAAGATGGATGAAAATAGATTGCATGTGGCCCAAATGCGTATGTTAAGATGGATGTGTGGGGTGACGAAGATTGATAGAGTGAAGAATGAGTATATTAGGGGATGCCTGTAAGTTGCTCCAGTGATAGAGAAGTTGAGAGAAAAGCGGCTGTCGTGGTGTGGACATGTTTTGAGGAGGGAGAATGAGCATGTAACGAGAAGAATTATGAATATGAGAGTGGATGGCAATGCAGGGAGAGGAAGACCAAAGAAGAGATGGATAGTTTGTGTGAATGAGGACATGGCTAGAATGGGAGTGAATGTTGATATGGCGTGTGATAGGGGAGAGTGGAGGAGAAATACTCGTTGCGCCGACCACAAATGAAATTGGGAAAAGGGCAGGATAATTATGATGATCTGCGTTCTATTTAATTCCGATTGGGTGATGTCTGGAATAAGCGACTTTTAAACCGCTAGGCGTGATTATTTAAATTTTGCTTTCTTTGTTCTAACGTATTAGTAACAAACTGCTAATACGCGGTGTCGCACGCGTATGGATTAAATGGAGGTCGCAAAAATTTGGCCTAAATTTTCAGTATCGAAACCGTAAGAAACACTTCACCTCCAAGGATGAAAGACGACTTGTTTAATTCTTTATGCCTCGCTCAGTGCTCTTAGTACATTTCTAATTGGATGGAACCCTTGCAGAGTTTCTAGCCTGTTTCTTCTCTAGACAAGACCTCCCGGTAGTGAACAGGCCGAAAAAAAGTAGTGGTATTGTCAATTTTAGGATACTTATATTTTATTTTGTTTTGACTTGTCAAAAGTGTATTTGGTGATACCAATTTGATTAAATGACTTTGAGTTTGAATTGAATCGATTAAACAGCTGCTTCGTGCCATCGTGGCCTGTGCAATCGAGGGATTACGCAAACATCTATCTTTATAAATCAGAACGAATTTCCGAATCAAATACGACAGCTAAGAATAAAGGTCTGCTGCAAACTCACACGCTGCCGATGGTCCAGCGAGTGTGTGTGTGCCTCGATCCTTAGGAAAAGCGTTGTGTGTCTCAGTCTTAACGTTCTTATTAAAATTTTCAAATTCGAAGATAATTAAACTTATTAACAGTAATTACCTTAGCTCAGGTAGCAAATTATGTTATAATTCTATTGTCTTTGTAGTCTATTAAATGTTAAATACTCAATCTCTAAAAAAACACATTAATTTCCTGTGATCGTATTTAATTAGAATATTGATTGAGATTGTTTTCTGTTGTAATTACGATTAAGATTTTATTTTGATCATTTTATAGGGTCGACTCACGATCTTGCTCTATGTGAGTTATTCCTTATTTACAGTCATTTGCAAAAATTTTAAATACTTTTACGTACATAAGAGTTATTTACTGTCAAAAGTGTATCTATATTTTGAACGTGACTGTACCGTATTTTATTATCACTCCCGCCGCTCTGGCCTGGCCTTGTTTTGGGTTGTTTTTGTGTGCTTTGGGCTTTATTTTAATGCTCTTTAAACAAAGATAAGGACACCGGAATAAAGTCTGCAGGTTCGGCTATTTGAGAAGAGAAAAATAATGCTCACCTACCGCGTACTCAACATACATACAATCACGCCTTTTTCCCAATTGGATGTCACACGTCGTCATCCATCTTTCACTTCCTCTACTCTCATCACCAACTTCATGCATGCCCGTTTTGAGGTGAATATATCCTGGCTTTTCTCATCACTAACTTCATCGGTTGGAGGTGGATTCGACCTGCCTATTAGTAATAGCCTATTAATAAAAGCGGCAGGAAGTTCCTGTTTCATGTTTCGGCTACGCATTTCTAAAACAATATCACGTGATTTTTTTTGTTGAAACTTTTAACATGAAATTGAATCTAAAATCTAAACGCATACTATTTATATTGCCTCCGTGTGCCTGGTGTGATGGCTTTTTAAAATAAAAAACAGATTTTTTGATATCTGAATCGTAAATTGGATCCGTAATAGAATTTTGTGTCACGCGAGCTCTTATAGTTGGATACATTTTTTTTACGCAATAAAAATGTACTCCCTTGCTATTACGTTTTCGAACTTTTATTAGGAATTGGGTAATTTGAAGATTTAGTTGTTCACAAATAAAGGAGTAGTAACCAAAATCACCCTTGCGCAATCACTCTTATTACCTATTCTTGATTACGCTGATATCTGCTATTTAGATGTGACCGAGGAATTACTCAATAAACTCGAACGTCTTCAGAATCTTGCCATACGGTTTATTTATGGTTTACGTAAATATGACCGTGTATCTGCATTCCGTAAAGAGTTGAAATGGCTGCCTGTCCGAGAACGTCGTAATGTGCACATCCTTTCATCACTATACAAAATCCTGTATGATCCCAATGCCCCTTCCTACCTTCGTTCCCGCTTCCAGCTATGTCCACCGCCCTCTCGTCCTAAACGTCAATGTGTCACTAAGATGCTTGACCTTCCTAAATGTAACTCCACTTTTCTTCTACACTCTTTCACGTTCCGCGCTGCTCAAATGTGGAACTGTCTTCCAGCCTCTATTCAGCACAGTCCTTCGATACACTCCTTCAAAACCAGGCTGAAGCATTATTATATATCTCAAAATACTCAAACTACCGCTTAATCAGAATTTTGTCATCTAGGTATCTTGTATATATTTAAAGGTATATATTATTAATATGTATATATTTGTGTAATTATTTAAGTATTTGTATTTATATGTGTATTTAAGTAGGATTATTATTATGTAGATATGTTTAATATTAAAGTTTTTCAATATTGTCTTCTTTATGCATTTGTATCCCCTATAATCTATTTTCTCAACTTACTTTCATGGGTTGGCAGGCAGAGATCTCTGTTAGGGATATGTCCGCCCTTGCAAACATTTGTTAACAACCTTTTTTATGTACGTGTTTTTAAATTGCAATAAAGAGTATATATAGTATTTTTTCATGTACAGACGTACAGTCGCTTGCAAAAATATGTATATACACTTCTGACAGTTATCAACTTTTTTTAAAGGTAATAATGACTGTCACCTGACAAAAGTTTATATATTTTTGCAAGTAACTGTATGCTGTCATCCTAAAAACAGATGTAGTTCTTTCGTATGAGATGAGTTACATTGCAATAAGACTCGATAAATCCATTTCATAGTATGCTCTGTCTCATTAGTTTTTCACGAAAATTTTTATTCGACGTTTATTCTATAAAAATGCCTCAAAAACATTATATTATGTGTTTATAGCGAAAAAGTATAACATTATCGTAAACAAATGAAACGGGCATAACAGAATATCCTTTTTTTTATGGCCAACTTCACAATAATAATAGCAAAACTTTTTTTTTACATTACCTTCAAAAGTCTTAATTTCATCTCCTACTACACGTTTTTCATTAAACTGTAACAAATTAAAGTGATTCATTCTTTCCTTAGGAATTTGTAATATTCTTTATCGATAATCAATAACCGCAATCGATATTCATTTCCTCTCCACTTCAATGGTTCACGCATTTTAAAATTATAGATTGTTAGGTTTTTACGTGTCCATGCTTTTATCGAGTGTGAAATTAATTGAGAAAGTTATTTTTCACACCAATTATTGTTTTATTATGATACATACGACCGTACGTGAAAAAAAAAAGAAATTACTTAATATTGTTATTTTCAGTCATTTAATCTAATGGAGAATTGCTATGCTTAGGTAGACTCTGGGTTGCTCCCACGAAGAGGTAGGAATGGGTATTTTGGAGTAGTTTTTTGTGAGTATTCTCAGCGAGCGGCAGAGCGAATCCTACACATGCCTGCCGCCTAGCTAGCGGTATGACGGTCCATAGGTTCCTCCTGAACTATGCCAAACATAAGTTACCATAACGGCCTTGTTCTGAGAAGAACTGGCAAGAAACTCATCCTTCCCTTATATGCGGAGAACTAAGAACTTTAATCCTTCCCTTATATGCTTATATGCGTGAATGCTTATATAATTGAAAGAATACAGAAAGCTATGATATTCCTTTACTGGGAATATAAATGTTTTGATGTTTGATTCTATCAGCGAAAGTGAATCATAGTGTAACGACGAAAAACAACATACAAGTCGTTATGAATAAAAGTTTACTAGGAAAATTGTATGAATGGCATTTTCAAATTCAAACAATACTAGTGTGGGCATATTTTATATGCTAGTCACCTATTTTGGCGTAACTTCGCATCAAATGATTTATAAAATGTTGGGGAAAAAGTTTCTTCGCATTTTTTAAGAAAATTCAAAACATTTTTTAATATAGTTTATTTACATTTAACTAAAGTATGTAGGTACTATTTTGTTCGATAACTTTTTGCCATCTTGTAGGTAGGGACATGATCCCATTGCTATAGAAATTTTGGGACTTCTGGTCAAAATACCGCGACAAGTGGTTTTGGCAGTCCTCTCGTGATGTTAACCTGACATTGCCTAAAGAATTCTGAAGAGACCGAAACAGGTGGAAATCTGAAGGTGCAAGGTCAGGACTATACGGCGGATGCATTAACACCTCCCAGCCAAACTCTCTTAATTTTTGCTGAGTGGCTAAAGATGTGTGAGGTCTAGCGTTATCATGATGAAAAACCACACCCCTTCTGTTGCTTAATTCCGGCCGCTTTCTCTCAACTTCTTGCTTTAATCTCATCAGTTGTTCGCAGTAGAGTTCAGAATCGATGGTCCTGCCTGGTGGTAACAGCTCATAATGAATAATGCCCTTCCAATCCCACCACACACACAGCATCACCTTGTTGCGAGTTAACCCGGGTTTCGCCACAGTCTGTGAAGCCTGACCGGCCTTTGACCACGACCTTTTTCGCACGTTCTTGTCGTACGTGATCCACTTTACATCACCAGTTATCAGCTTCTTCAAAAATGGTTCGTTTTCATTACGTCGTAATAAAGAATCACAAATGAGTACAAGGTTCATTAGGTTTCTTTCAGTGAGCTCGTGAGGTACCCAAATGTCGAGCTTTTTTGTGTTCCCAGTTTTTTTCAAATGCGCCAAAACTGTTTTGTGGTCAATTCCCAGTTCTTCAGCTACGTCGTAACTACTGACATGCCGATCTTGCTCCACTTTTTCAAAAATGGCATCCATTTTATCTGTAATAGGGCGACCAGAGCGACGTGCATCTTTGACATCAAAATTTCCGGATTGAAAACGCTTAAACCAAATTTGTGCTACTCTCACAGACACTGCACTAGGTCCATAAACATCGCAAATTTTTTTCGCGGCTTGCGTTGCATTTTTACCTTTTTTGTAGTAAAATTTTAAAATGTATCGAATTTCTTCATTAGATTCACTCATCTTGGCGGTACGAAAAACAAATGAAAATCACACATTTTCTTAATTTGAACCTGGAATTATGTTCTTTAAAATTTAAACTTTCAATGATACCAAAACCAGCCAGATACAAATAGTATAGCCAAAGAGATTTTATTACAAGTTTATACATATTATAATGCGAAAAGACTTTTTCCCAAACCTAATATGATTGATTGTTTTGAAATGAAATGAAAAATATTTATTTGGATAACATACCTAAGACTAAGTACATCGCCAATCGAACTGAACTGTTATTTCAGCTGAGCTTCTGGTAATTCAGCTTTAAGACCTTTATGTACAACATGAGTGCAATGCAACACAAGTACATATATGTAATAATTGTAGGATGAATTGATAGGGCTGATTGTTCTTAAGTCACCGGTTCACGAATAATATTATTCATATTGATAACTCCTTATTTATCTAATGTGTTGATATGGTATGATAAAAGTTAAATGAAAATAAACTTTATTGCACACTAAAAGTGAGAGATATTTTATGCAATCGTAAATTAGGCAGTGTTATCACTTGAACGATTTCTTTTTGACCTTAAATAATCAATGTCTGTCAATTCATTCATGATATCAACACATACTAAATTATATTTAAATATTGGGTCCTTACCTATGAAATTGGTGTTTTTTTTCTCTCTTAGTACTTTGTATGTAACTATTAAGATTCAGAGTATTCCTAAAAAATAATTACCTCGTCTAAAAATAGACTATATTTTTGAGCTCTTTTGATTTGTTTTGATAATTTGTTGTAAGTTTAATTGTGTTAAAATTGGACACGGAGACAACTCTTTTTAAGTGCCTCCCGAATACATCATTTTATTTGCAATTACTTAAAAACAATAAATAATTTTTACGAAGTGTGATATTCCACATATTACTAAAGCTTGTCTAATGATAGATGGCAAATATTATTATCTTTGGATTTGTCGTTGTGAAGAAAACTGAAAAAATTTTAGTATGGAAAATGCAGAATTCCCCAAAATCTCCATGCAAAACACCAATTTCATAGGTAAGGACCTAATAATAATATCGTATGATGCAATTAATATAAAAAAGGAAGGAATGTATTTCTTCATGTAATAGTGCGCCGTACCCTCACCAGAGCGTACGTCCCACACCTACATAATAAGAACCATCCACAAAATAAGACAGAGATTTATTTCGCCATAGTATTCGTGTTCACAACTTTATTAATGGACGACAAAATATTTGCGATCAAAACATGAATTTCTTGCGCATTGAAGTGTCTACTAGCGCTAAGCGGGAACTAACCCCGTTGGAATACAAGAAGTTTATAGAAAACGTTAGAAATACAGCTTCGACGTCTCGGGTCGGAGTTTACTAAGAAAACCAATTTCAACGGCAAACTGTTCCAACAAAATACGCAACTCGCTTTAAGAATGTTCACGAATGGTTCTGTAGTTTTTATTACTTTTTTCAATGCCAAGCTTACTTGTATCGAATTGTAGCTTATAAATTGTATCAACCTTTGTTAAACCGATTTGCCGAAACAGGCTTCGATGTGAAGTATCACGTCGGTAATGTTATACGTTACTTTGTAGCACGACTGTACCTTTATGAAGATACGTCTTTAGGAACATGGTGCCACTCGTGCTAAAAGGATCTTGACTCGATGTACCACTGAGTTTGAATTGAATTTCAGTTCAGTTATAATAATAGTATTCTGAAAATCAGCCTCAATCTGTGCTTGGTACATGGAGTCGCTCGCTATTTAATACTTCATAATATCGTGGAATCCATTTCAAGTGTATTTTAACATAACCAATGTAATATTATGTTAAGGTTAAGTTAGCCAAAAACTTGAAGGATTCCTAATTGCTTTTAAACTATTAGGTCCTTACCTATGAAATTGGTGTTTTGTATGGAGTTTTTGGGGATGTCTGCATTTTACATACTAACATTTTTTGAGTTTTCTTCACAACGACAGTTCCAAAGATAATAATATTTGGCATGTATCATTAGACAAGCTTTAGCAATATGTGTGTGAACACGCTTGATAAAAATTATTCATCGTTTTTATGTTAATGCAAATCAAATGATGTATTCGGGAGGCAGTTAAAAATAATTGTCTTTGTGTCTAATTTTAACACAATTAAACTTAAAAAAAATTATCAAATTAAATAATACGAGCTCAAATATATGGTCTATTTTTAGAAGAGGCAATTATTTTATAAGAATGTTCTGAAACTTAATAGATACGGACAAATTGCTAAGACAGAATAAAAACACCAATTTCATAGGTAAGGACCCAATATTATCACATATACATGAATATCAAAATTGCACGATCTGCGTACTAAATAGTACAAAAAATGCTGTAAAATGTTCAAAAACTTGAATAGAAGTTTATAACACCCAGCAAAACAAAAATTACGTACATTTGCGGTCTTATTGTTTACGGCTTCGTTCCCCTCAAAAGTATAATAGAACACATCGCCTAACAATACATGTGCTCAAATCAATTTCCTTTTCGCTACGTAAAAATATTTTGTCATTTTATTTTGAAATCAGCGCGTTGGCGTGTTGACAGCTTTACATTTCTAGACCATTGTGTTTTAACCAAAGAAAATTCATGCAAAGTTAAGATCTGTCTGCTATTTTGTTTCTTTCGAATTACAAACCTGAATGAATACTTTAAGAAATTAAATCCAATCTCTTGAAATAGTTGAAATTTTCCCCTTTTGCAATCAAGGTGAGTGCTGACCAAATACCTTCTGAATTCTCCGGATTCGTCAATGAATTTTTAAACGCTGTTTACGTTGTACACCAGCGGAATTCCATCAGGAATTTCGGTATTACACCTTTCAGGAAATTCCCATTCTCTCTGATCAGTTTTGTCAAGTACTAGTTTACAACTTTCTCTCATATTCAGGTGGTTTGGTCATGAAAAAGATGGATAAAAGTAGATTGACCAATTGGATATATGAATCGGGAGTGAGTGGAGATATAGGGCGAAAACCAAGGCGAATGCTTCATGGTCAAATCGAGGGCGTTCTTGAGAAGGTCATGTTGAAAATACACAAAATCGACGAGCATATAATGAATGTGACGAGAGTTTATAAATCAAAAGAAATATGTAGGGATCGTTCGTTAGCAAGCGTTAAGACGTAATTCCGTAAAGACGGAAAAGGGCGTGGCCTTTATGTGTATTTCTGTCATATCCGTCAGATTAACTTCTGAAGTTCTTTTAGTGGAGACTCGATAAAACAAATTGGATTAGGTTTGGCATTATTCTTGCTAACTTGTACAGTAACTCAAGTTGGAAGCCCGAGCTGGCGAGTGTCCAGGGAAAGGCTTCTATGAGGATATATGTCATGTTAATGCTATAACTTTGGTGTCTTGACAAATTTTTTCGAGGTTTTCTAAAGCGGCATACTAAGCTTCTTGTTCAATTTCAACAATTCCAATATTTGTGGCTTATGAATTGATGCGCTGAAGAGTGTACGGCGGTTATCGTAGCGACTTCATCAAAATCTGTACCAAGGTAAATTCTTGGGAGACTTGATACGACATCATTGTTGATATTTACATTTTTCAAAATAGTATGAAACTCTTATATTAAGTAGACTCATTGAACAATCTAGAATTATTTAAGTGACTGAAAAAGATTTTTAAATTGATTGTAATCATTAGCCGCAATGATTTCGATAGTAATCGCCGTATCTTTTTCCTTACTTTGTTTCTAAAATAAATACTCGTATCATTAAAGTTTTTGTGTTTGTATGATAACTATATCAACATACATACATACATATGATCACGACTACTATCCCCTAGGTTTTAGTCAGAGACTAGGCAAAAGCACCGCAAAAGCAGTCCATTGTCTAGTCCGCGCTTCACCAAGCAGTGACTGCACTCAGCGTGACAGGTGGTGAGCCCGTCGCCGCTATAAGCTATTGAATGGTTGTACAGTTCTAAGTCCATTAGTCGCCTTTTACGACACCCAAGGGCAGAGATGGGTTGGAAGTATTATTTTAAAGAGCTATCACACGATAAATATGATAATGGATATGATGGTGGAATCGGGATTTTGTGAAGTTAAATCCGAATAAGGATGAGTGAGAGTGTGTATTGAAATGCGTCTCGGGTGTTTATTCGGTTTTTAAACTAAAAAAACGACCAAGTTTACTTCTGTAGTTACATAATCATAACTCTTGGCTACATAAATAGACCAAAGAATAACGTGAAATCGCTTTTATGAATGAGCGAGCAAAATCTATTTCCGAAATACCATTCTTGGAAGGCGTTGCGAGGTTTCCGTTGAAATTTTTTTATAACTTAGGCCAGCTTCTGTGATTCGTAGTTAACCAAACGATTAAATTATTGACCAATCGCGTAAACGTATGATACCAAAATCTACGCCAGCTCGGCCAATAGTCAATTTTCAGCAAGTGGATAAATTGTCTATGATCTAATGCTCTGCCTAGAAACTTGAGAGATATAGAAGACTACAACAAATTTATACATCTATTGAAGACTTTTCTAATTGATAAGTGTTACTATAGTCTAAGTGAGTTTTATGTTGATTATAAATAGACCATTAATAAATAAACGTTGTTCAGTAATCTTTGCATGTTATAATGTTTTAGTGAATAGTACAAAGTTCATTATTTATGTATGTTAAAAGTTGTGATTGGTCTTCAAAAACCAAAGGTGATTGTTAATTATAAAACAAGATTGCTATGCCCTTGCAGGGTTCATGTGTCGAGCTATTATTTTTTATATTTAACAACCTTGTAAACCACATGTGTATGCAATAAATAAATTGAATTGAATAACTGTTGTTGTTGTCTATTTGCACGTTGCTGCTTATTTTGAAAATAGATTTCACAGCTGATGTCAGCTTCGCAAATGTCAATATTCAATACACACCATTTGTCACACATTTGGTCAACGTAACTACGGATCAAAAATCTGGCCGTACGCAAGTCGTGTTGTGCCGAGTGCGCAATACTTTGGTATACGTAGGTAGTAGGTACCCATAGTACCCAACTTGCGACAACAAAAACACCCGGGGGATTTGACCAAATTAAATTGTCGGACTACACGCCTGTTTGTCGTGGCCTGTTTGCTGATAAAAACGTTAAAAAACTCGGGTTCGATTCTGATTGCGTTTAGTAATCTTAACCCCTTGAGGGTCAGCACGAGCACCGGTGTTCGCAAACAATACATGTTTATAGTGTGTCTGGTTTTCTGACCATTGACACCGTATCTCGCCTAATAGTAATGAGATCTAGAATCGAGCTTATTTTCCTAAAAGAAGGTATCTTTTATCACTGTCGATTTGAAGACCCCAAGGTTAGTCGTCTGGAATTCAGGCAAGGAGTTTATTTGTAATCTTTATAGAAATCTTGGTTGATTATTTACATATATACATATAATCACTCCGTATTGACAGTGACGTAGGCACTAGGCAGAGGTGTTATCACCCACATTTGGCCATATGTCATGTACCAGGGGGCGATTCTATTGCCATGCACGGAGCAGCGTAAGCCAAGCGATATACCCAACTCTCTGTACTAAAGTTTATTTAATCTTAGCGGCACAGTCGAGTACAAAAATATGTATACATATTTTAGATATGACAATCTTTACACTTCCTTCTAATGAGAGTCATTTACTATCAAAAGTGGTGACAATTATTTTTGGAGTTGACTGAACAAGAAGCGGGGAATGATCTGGCGACGCTGCCATGTAATTTGATTGTTTATTTATATTTGCTATAAATAAAGATATATTTGTATTTGTATATTTGCTATAAATAAAGATAGTCCTACAGTTCCTTAATTACAATTCTATAGTCTGGACTATTTCGAGTCTTAGGTGGGCAGTCCCAACCCAAGTGGATCAAATAAATGATCAAGCCAACATCGGTACACCCACAAGAAACATTTATTTTTAGATTACTTATAAACTAATGGTGTCTTCTAGAGTTTAGACTTTTGTTATTTTTATTAACGTTTCTTATCTTTTGCCAATTCCAAGTTTCAGCGATATTGACACTATCTAAGTCATTAGAATAATATTTTTTATTAGTTTAATACTATATTTTATGATACATCAATTATTAGATTAGAAAATCCCTTATAGTTTGTCGATAAACCATTATAAACTAATAATTTAATTAAGTTATACCCCATACATCCAGAGATAGTACAATTCTAATAGGTATTTTAGCTAATAAAATGGATAACCATAATATCCAACCAAAATATCCAGGATTCAAATTGACCTGTCGAAGTTAAAAAATCAAAATAGTGCAAAGTGAAATATTAAAAAAATAGATTTATTCGTCACAAGATAATACGAGTCTTGATAATTATTTACGGACAATTATCTAATGATTATCGAGATAATTATCGTATCATTTTAATTCATTTAAATGATCGCCATAAGATTATGAAATTAATTTGTTTTGTTTAAAATAATTTGTAACAAAAATTAAATAATATTTTTTTTTATGTTTAATATTTACCACAAATCACATCTATAAAAATGTATCTGTCAGATTAGACATTATAATTATAGGTATTATGTAGTGAACAATTATTGAAAATAACAAAACAGCGGTCTTCGTCAGTATAGAACTTAAAAAAAGATTTTTTGTTATTATCAATCGATAATTATCTCTTCGAACCATGTCGTCAACAGACGCGTAACAACTAAAAAAGTACATCAACTTAAATCTGTTAGGCACTAATATATAAAAAAATAAAACCAACAACAAAAAACTTCTAAAGTAGTAGGTAACAGCTGTCTTCACAGTCTTGCTTTTTATTCCGTTCGTCAGAACTAGATCCAAAATTTTATTATTTGTTCTGTATGAACCAGATAAATATACATACACATACAATCACAACTACTATCCCATAAGGGTTAGTCAGGGACTAGGCAAAAGCACCGCAGAAGCAGACCATTGCCATAGTCCGCCTTCACCAAGCAGTGACTGCACTCACCGTGACAGGTGGTGCTCGTCGCCGCTATGAGGTATTGGATGTTGTGCAATTCTAAGTCCATTAGTCGTCCAATGTTCATTTTAATAAGCCGCTACCACACGATAAATATGATTATGGTATGATGGTGGAATCGGGATTTCCGATCCCGAAGAATAAGAATGAGTGAGAGTGTATATTGAAATACGTCTGGGGTGTTATTCGGTTATTCGGTTCCTTTAATTCATGTAAAAATACGAAACGAAATAAGATAAACCAGAGTGCTATATACTTATAGACCCAATCACATCACTCACGAAGAAACTCAATGAAAATGGAACATATTTCTAAACACCACTGCCTCTTTTTGTCTTAACAATACAGTCCGTTCTGAATATTTTGCGTAATACATGTCTCTCGTGACTTAACTTATGTCATATTTTGTAATATCTCAATATTTGGTCTACGGACAAATATCTATTGTGTCCCACTGCTGACGAGTGAATGACTGTTGAGATGTTTGTCTTTCGCGCAAACAATAGGCGCAGCTTTATAAACATCCTTTGATTCCAGCTATGTTTTTCTATTATTTGAACCCGAGAATAGATACCTTATTCCACTGGAAATCGAAGAAAGATCTTCCGGATTCATCTTTTCGATCGTGCAAAGTGACACAGGTACAAAGATCGTAAAGATGTACCTCTTTTAGTACCTTGCCAATTTCAGGTTTACGTAAAATATTTGATGTTCTGGTACTAAACCACAGATATACGTTAACATAGATGTTGCATGTACTGCCCGGGTCCGCATGCGGCAAAAAATAAAAAATATCGCGTTGAGTGATAATTGGCGAAGGGGCATCGGAGGCATCGATTTCGTTAAATCAGTTTGCATCTCGCGTCTCAAAATTACGGCTGTAACGTCACAGTAGACGTTAAAAAACGTTATACTTGCGTTATCCATGTAAATCTCAGAATAAACAGAACTGGAGTAGCCTTTGTCTAACATTCCCCTCTGCCAAATGCACAAGCATCGGATGCTTGCACGTTTAATAAAACTAGTTGAGCCGCCATTTTGACAGCCATAACATTGTAAACGTTGCGGCGAACAGAGCTCCCGCAAAAATGCCTGCCTGTGCTGTTTTTTGTTGTAAAAATAAATAGAAAACATCGAGTATGCTAAAAGATGGTGTCACCTTTTATTTGTAATTATAATTTTTAAGATTTCATGATTATTTACTTAATTATTTCATGTTTTAGAATTCTACGATTTCAAATTTCGAATGCTAGTCTCGTGGGGAGTGCGGCTGTGACGTTGTCAAAACGCACAACCCACGTGACTATTTTAAGCGTGTGTGTGCGTGAAATTTAAATTTGTGTGTCGAATTATGCATGTGTGCATTTGTAAAAACGGTAAAAGTTATTGTTTATGTGTGCTGGCTTTGAGTGTAGTGGTAACCTCACTCCCCGCAAGAAATGGCAGAAAAAAATGTTTGAGAAATTGACTAATGGCTACTCCAGTTCTGTTTACTCTGAGATGTAAATGTATATCTGTGTACTAGTGTTGTCAAAATGACAAATCACTAAAATGGTAACATATCTATGCTCGTGACTGTACCACTGAGTTTGAAAACTTTGTGACAAATTTACAAGTGCGGGAGGTATCAAAAGGTATTAAAGTTATCAACGGAAATGTGACCTGATCTTATCTGGAGATTGTAAATAATCAGTATTAGATAGAGATGTTTGCTTACACCCGCATTTTCGCCTGCTATGTGGTTCCTTACGTAGCAAGGAACAGGTCTTTTGCCAGCCATATTCAGAACAGACTGCCAATCAATTAACAGCCATATTCCGTCCATTGCTGAATGTAGGTCTGCTTTTTTTCTAGACAAGGAGGAACCATACGCACTAGGACACTCGCCAGAACGTAATCCTGGGTATTTGCAACCCACACTCCATACTCTCGTACTCGCGTTCCCTCGGGTCGCCTCGTGGAGTATGGTTGGTTGGTTTGCCGTAACGTTTTCGACTGTGATTTGGTTGCGGTAAATACGTTTGTATTTAGCACACACTGTCAAACGGATCAAAATAAAAAAAAACGCATTTGTACAGGGTGCTATTAAGCCGGGGACAGTTTTTTCCACTCTGCTATAGCAATAACGATGGTAAATGCTTATTTATCGTGATCACGGCTCATTGGCGTCACCCGTGCGGCCTGATCGTCCGTTTAGGCGTATACGTTCGAAGCCCGCATTATACGATTAGTGGGATTATCCGTCGCCTAGTTTTACCAGCATTAAGGCTATCGATTTTGGCTCAAGCTTATTGATAGGAGATATAGTTCGTGTTTTTTGACTTTAACTCTACATGTAGTTAATGATACGATGAGTCAAGGGTATTAAAGAAAAAATGTTATTTACTTATGAACCGAATGTATGCGCCTTCCGCTCGCAAAATTATCCGCAGTTTTAACTTCTCTTTACATTTACCTATCTAATTAAAAAGCTATTTTATTACAACCTAGGCAATATACTAACTTATATCTAATGCGAAGGAGGTGATGCAAGATGAGCCATTGTAAAAATATTTTGTTTAGGGGCTCAGCATATGCATAGTCAAAAAGTCATCAAATTACTAATATAAAAATTTCTCTATCGAATATTCGAATCACACTTTATGTCAATTGAAGAGTTTTCAGTTTTTTTACAGATGCTAAGCTTTTGACCCTCATCTCATCTGATAGTAAGTGACGATAAGGCAGAGCAGCGAGCTTCACCTGTATTTCTCAACATGTGAGGATCTGGCTACCTTACCTTAATTGGTACAACTTGAACTTCAAAGAAACCTTTGACTTCATTTCATATTGAACATTAGAATGTTTTAAAGTCCGAATTAATTCCAAACAAAACTTTTTATTTCTAAATTTAGCACACGAAACAAGTTTCTTTATCATTATCACCAATCGAAATAGAAAAGTTATTACAAAAAATACTACTAAAGACTAATTTACATTTAAAATTGATATACGATATGACATATCATTAACCTTTCGGGTCTAATCAATATTTAAATTCTGTCGTGTGAATAATTTTGTTGATTAACTTGGATTTGGATTCTATATTAGCTATTCGTGTTTTGGAAATATGTTTAAAAACGAAATTCTATCGGTTGAGTCACCATGGCATACCGTGAACTTGACCTAATATTTTGAAGTCACCATAATTATTTTCATCTATCAGTAGAAATTTTCTAAATATTAATCGGTGTATTTTCACACTTTCTGCTCTGTAAGTAACAAATACGATAACTCACAAATAAGGTTAAAATTTAGTTTTGATTACATCACATCGACAGACAAGTCACAATGAATCGCGATCCAAAAACTCAAATAGATACTCCCCACGAAAAGTATTGGATTTTATTATTATAAGTTTTCATCGAAGAAGCGCATTTGAAATCATAGATTAAGATAACTATGTTTATAGTCTTAATAGCTTGTGAGACTACCAGAAACAGTCAAATTTGCTCTACCATAGTGATCTTTATTTCTAGCTCAATAAAATTGAAATTTTGTTGGTTTGTATAGTTTGCACTGTTAATAGTACGTACCTATTACATACGCAGACATTCTTCCTACTGATAGCTCGCCCGACCTACGACACTCGGGTTAAGACACTCTTGCGCATCACGTACGCTCGAACATAAATAATAATCCTTATCATATCAGTTAGAACCAACAGCTAATCGGAAAACTATAATGTATTTGATTCTAAGAAGTTATGGCGGGTAGATTTATCGTTTTAGAGGATTGGAATTAAGAGGTGTCATAAACTTGATGATGTGTGGGTGTTTCTCTACTAAATGCATACTTTACATACAGATACAAATGTGTCTCCCTCCATCTATTTTTTGTTTAATATTAAGAAAATTGTATTAAAAAATTCATTGTATTAATAAATGAAATATATATTGACGCAAAGCACATTGATTATACTTTTAATTTCTGAATTATAAAAATCACGACAGGGGACTGTTATAAGATATAGAAGAATTATGTTTTTGTTAAAAAATCTATTATTTATAGAATATAAGTATTGAAAATCCTTGTTTTTAGTTTTATAATAATGTTTCATGTAATACACAATAACAATAATTATATCTATTCCTTTTTTGAGGGTCTCTTTTTATGCTTTTTTTAAAGATGTTTGTTGAAATTACCTATGTGTCAGAATATATGTGAAAGAATATGACCTTAGTGAGCATTGATCTATTTTGTGCAATAGTTTAAGAGCCTAGAACAAACAGTCACCTGAGGCACAGCACAGTCCATGTGCTTTATAATGGCTGTCCCAGGGTACTCTTATTTTTACATAGAAATTAACCGAATTTCATGTGCTTTTAAATCTGTTCAAATTAAAAAATGTGAAGTGATAACATCCTAGTTTATTTATTATATAATTAAGTGGAACTTTAAAAAAATGCTTACCACGGGACTGTTACAACTGCAGCTCACACACCTGGTTTACTACAAAACACAGTCATAACACTGCACAAAATGGCATCAGCCCGCTTAGTTCTGTAACCGCATAAACTTCATAGCGATTGTGTTCCATTTCACGACAAATTGACCTCACCAAATAGTCCAACTACAACTACAACAACAAATAGTTGGGACAAATATATATTTGGGTATATTAGTTGGACTATTGGCCCAACTAATATCGAACGAATCGAATCGATAAAATTCGATCTAATATCGATTGTCTTTACGAATATATAAAACTCCGTAATAATTAGATACAAAATATGCCTGGGACAGCGATTTTCCATGTAGTGGAGAAAGGCCCATATCATATCACGGCGTCTCTATCCCCGAAGGGTTGGGAAGTGCTAAGATTATCCTAAGGTCGAATTTTTGTTAAAGACCTTTTATTATCAATCGTGAAAAAAAAACTTAATAAACCTAAATGTTCTATTGACTGTTGAAGTTCGCATTTTCTATTTATTATTTTAGATAAATGTATGTTCTTTTGCTAACTTGTTATTCATAACATAACATATCATCAAGCCTCTTTCCCCGAAGGGGTAGGCTGAGGTGTTACCACCCACATTTCGCCAGATATGTCCCCATGTAACAGATGAACCTGTTGTCATGCACCGGGCACAATGTCAGGCAAGCAATATATAGGCAATATATATTCAGGCGATGGGAACGAACCAGCGTGCCCTGCGAGGTCTCGAACGACTAGTGCGTCCGTCCCAACTCTGCTACTGCTGCCATTCATGATATGGTACAAATTTATTTCTGTGAAATATGATTTAGTACCAACATTGTATATTTATGTCACATAATTTCTTTCAACATCGAATTCTGTTTAAACAGTATACGATTTTTCATGTTTCCGTAACAGGTAATTAGGGCGGTGACATAAATCACTTCACTTCAATATTAGTTCCAAATACGTATCATTATTTTATACTCCCAGCTAGTTTAGACCAAAATAAGCAGCATAAATAAATATGCGCATGTATGTAGGCGACAGATGTATTTTCTTCCTAGTTATCACAGCATTAGTTCTAGCCGGTACTCCAATCTATTAATTTAACATCAAATTACTAACCTCATACCATGTTGACCTGTCAATTATCTGGAAACATTACGGATATTGGAATATGGACTTACTAAAAATATTGTAAGTTCCATTGAACTCATATGCCTGTCATGAAAGCTGTTAGGATTTAAAAGTCTACACCTAGTCTAGCCCCTTTAATGATTAATCAATGCAACTTTTTTAATTCGAATAATCGCTTCGTTAATGTCTCGTTCTAGACGGCAGCGTGCGGTTCTGGCCGTTTCATATAAATCTATGATCTTTGATCAAATATCTACGATACGATTTGTTTGTAATTATTAGCTATTAACAATTAAACACCTACGTTTATCTAATCTAATTTATACTTTTTTGCCATTTCACTACTGAGCGAGGCCTTGTCAAGAAGAAACGCAAGGTTCCTTACATAAATTATTTAGTGTCTACTCAATATAACATAAGGTCTATTATTCAACACACTTTGGTCATTATTTAAATCGAGGGAAAATTTGCTAAACACGATATACTCTCTACCGTGACGCACTAGCTGGATGCTGGATTGTTTTAAATGTTATTTGGATGGCATAGAAGCAAACCGGCTTGCCCCTAGGGCTAGCACAAAATTGCTCATTTCTATTTGCGATTGTGATGATCTGCGAAGCGCTGCAGGCAGATGTTGGTTGCGGCGGGCACTACTCTTTGCATTTAGAAGCAAGAGGCAGTGAGCAATTTGTCTTCGGCCGGAGACATTTTCTCTTCGGTTCGTGCTAGGACTGCTTGGCCTTGTGATGGTTAGTAGTCACAGTCGACTATAGACGCTTGAAAATGACGTGACCAATAAAAACACAACACACACAAATATAGTAGGTATTATTTGATTTGGTATTCTTTAAGGTACTACTCTAGTCTGTCTCTGTTGCTCTCACGAAATGTTATTTGGTATTATTGTTACTTTTGTTTTAAGGTTTATTTCTGTACTCATAGTACTCCTTCGGGGACGTAGTGATATAATATTTAAAGTAAATTTAAATACTTTTCACGATTAAATACTTGATATTTCCTAAAAATCCCAGCACTAAATGCTAAAAGGATAGGTTTCGATAGAAATAATATTCGCCGAAACCTCTGAACGTTCGAAGGGTCGAATGGGGGGCACCCGACGCTACCGAGTGGGAGGTAGGGGGCAAAATGGGGATACTTGCGTTTTATTTGATGGTTCCTGTCGATACTGGATCGGTCGTTCTATGCCATTAGCCCCGAATAAACATTATGCTTAATATTCGGCCGTAATTTGTTTCTGATTGCAGCGTGAAACAAATTACGGCTCAAGTAGTCATGTGAGATGTAAGAGTTTGTTAAATTACATGGTGTAACGTTTGCGAGCACGTGAAACGCGTTTTACATTATTATCAATACAAATGTCGATTGCTCTGAAAAAAAATAATACCCTGTTTAAGAGTGGCCTAGGTTTAGTTAATATTTTCTCGGAGAGTTGCTCCGGCAGACCCCGGGTCGCTCCCACAGAAGGGCAGGAACGGGTATATCGGGGAGTTTTAGTGGGTAGTGCCAATATGGCAGGTGAGTCCCACACACGCCTACCGGCTAGCCACCGGTAGGTACGGTCCGTAAATGGATTTCTCCTCGTATAAAAAAGGTTTAGTTAATATTGTAATGTTATTTGGTTGACTTCTAGTTCTTTTATCTCATGTTTGTAGTGTCATTTGTTAGAAAAAATTACTCAAAAGTTTTCTAGAACACTTTTCCAATGTCCCTATTTAAAATTTTTAGAAAATCAAATTTTACAATAATGAGCAACATTTTGCAAAGCCTCTTCAATAAAAAGAAGAAAAAATAGATGAAGACATTAGTTCAAATGATTCTTAATCTCAACTCAAACAAATAAAAGGTTTAAGTTTAGGAACTACAGAATATTATAAGAAATATTGTGCCAAATACACAACTCTGGCGTTATTTTATTGGACTACGGAGAACAATGTTCTCCAAAAGTTTTTTTCCTGTATGCACGAAACACGATGCGCAGTGCGCCTCGCTATCTTTTTTAGCCGACATTTTTTTATACAGTGGCAAGAGAGGAAATAATATTTCATGCTGTGGGATGTGTCTGGTTTATTTGCGTATTCCATTTCTATGAGAGACTATCTTCCATTTGTAGCTTAAACTATTGAAATTATTTATGTCTGTCTCTTGATAGTAATGTTGAAAATACCTACGAGCTCGATGAAAAGCATGTTTCGATCTTCGTTTTTTTTTCAATTCTATTTGAAGTTGACGCAATATATGTTCTTCCGAAATTGTAACAAGGTTGCATTAAATTATATCCTAAAAGCTAGCTTTTGAAGAACATTATCGCAATGTCAGGAAAACGTTATTAAAATAACCGTTTGCTTCATTACAGCTTAAATCTGTCTAAACCAGGATTACACTCTAGTTGCGTGCTGCCGATAAACTGATATGAAGAATCGGGACCTTCTAAAGCTCTAGAACATAAAAAAACTACGAAAACTGATGTAACACTAATACTTATAGTAGACCGAATTGACACAAGACTGCAAATTGTTTTGTGTCTTTGGTTCTTAATCCGATTTGCCTGGTAATTGATTTAAGAAAAGGTCAATCGTGACGACGAGAGTCAGACAAGATAATGATTAAGAGCTCTGTCTGCTTTGGCTAGGCTTTAATGTCGCAATGATTGTAGCCATAGTTGCTCTAGTGATCTTGTAACCTCCAATTTTTATGTTCTGGTAGTTGGCCGTATTCGTCCAAGTCCCGCAACTAGAAGCAGGTCTTCCTCATGAGAATCACATGAGGACTTTGGGCCATCACCACGCTGGCCCAATGCGAGTTGATGTGTAGAAACGGTTTCAATAGCGACCGGGACCAACGGCTTAACGTGCCTTCCAAAACACGGAGGAGTTCGAGATCACAAAAACTTTGTGTCCTCATCCAAGACCTGACCATTGCGAAGGTAGCTGTGTTTTCGATATCGAAAGCCAAAGCGTACTAACTCACTAGCGCATTATGCCACCGAGCTATCGCCCTATTCGCTATTCATGAATTATCCATGAACACCGATAACACGTTCATATATACTCGTATATACTAGCTTTGAGCATTATTCTACATGTAGGTATTATCAAATTTAGTGTAACTACTGCTCAAGACAAGCTTACTACAAGTTTATCATAAGCCGATCAGGCTTTTGCAGTAATCCAGGTACTTTATGGACGGTTTGTCTTGCCATGTAGATTTACCTTTACAATTACTGAAGATGACAATGGCACAGACTTAGATGATGAAAAATTAATAAATTATAGAAGAAACATTGGATTTTTTATAAACAAACAGAAAAGACAAAAGTCAATACATTTAGTATCCAACACATGGTAAGATAGAACAGAGAATATAATTCAATGGTAGAAAAAAGTACAATAAAAAAGAAATGAAAATTTTGATAAGCAGTTTAAGCTTGCGTAGTGCATAAGCAGCACTACTTTGTCTGTCGCACAGTGTACCTATAATGGGCCTTCCAGTTTTGGCAAGAATCAAGAGGAAGACCTAACAACTTACATCCTTCCATAACTAGGATTTTAGTATTTGGATTTAGAACGGTCTTACCAGTAAACAGTATGACATTTGATTTATCGTCATTTATAGCCATTCCATTTCCATTAGACCAATTCCCTAGCTGATGTATACACGGTTTACTTTATCATTCAATAGTCGTGTCGTCAGCAGAGAGAATGGTAGGACCATCTGTGATCTGCGATGGTAGATCATTTATAGACGCAAGGAACAGTGTATTTCCAAGTGATGATCTTTGCGGTATCCCCAATTTCATTGACCCTGGTTTTGATTTATGTTTCACACCGTTTACATTTAATTGCACATTTGTGTTCTACTGGTAAGGAAACAGTCTAACATTTATGTGCAGTACCGCTAATGCCATAATAACTTAATTTTTCTAATAGTATTTTATACTCAATTACATCGAAGGCCTTTAAGAGATCACAGAACAGACATGTAACCTTGTATTTGTCGTTAATACCTGTCAGAATACAGTCTGTTGAGCAGCTGATGTCGTTGGCTTACCTTTACGGTATGCGTATTGATTTGTCGACTAAAGTTCATTTCCCTCAAAATGATCCATGATATTTGTGGAAACTATTGACTCAACTAGTTTCGGTATATTTGGAACAATGGTTATTGGCCTATAATTGTCCACTGTATCCTTTCCTCATTTGCCTTTGTATATAGGACAAACTCGAGTCTGTTTTAAAACATCGGGGTAGATGCCAGAGCTAAATATTCGGTTTATTAAAATTACTAATATGTCAGATATAACGGACAATTATGTCAATATTATATCATATGAAATATCAAATATGTCGACAATATTGTTTTCAAACAACATTGTCTAGTAATTTACTGTAATAACTATATATTGGGTCCTTACCTATGAAATTGGTGTTTTTTCTCTCTCTTAGTATTTTGTTTGTAACTATTAAGATTCAGAGTATTCCTAAAAAATAATTACCTCGTCTAAAAATAGACTATATTTTTGAGCTCTTTTGATTTGTTTTGATAATTTGTTGTAAGTTTAATTGTGTTAAAATTGGACACGGAGACAACTCTTTTTAAGTGCCTCCCGAATACATAATTTAATTGCATTCACTTAAAAACGATAAATAATTTTTATGAAGTGTGATATTACACATATTACTAAAGCTTGTGTAATGATAGATGCCAAATATTATTATCTTTGGATTTATCGATGTGAAGAAAACTGAAAAAATTTTAGTATGGAAAATGCAGAATTCCCCAAAATCTCCATACAAAACACCAATTTCATAGGTAAGGACCTAATATTTGAAATTTTAATATGATATTCGTACTTAGTAGATATTTGACAACATTTCAAGTCAAATGAAAAAAAAAAACTATTAAATTAGTTTTTTTAGTCAGAAACTCTTACAGATAACCAATAAGTAGGTAACAGACTTCCCTTTTTTAACAGATTCTTCTCATAGAATTTAATTTTGTTCATTTATTTAAAATATGGACCACCTCTAGAATGACTATATCTCCCTTTAGGAGGCTCGTATATCAAGTTCTTTGAGTTTTATAAAAAATTTACTACTTTTTTTAGTTACTTTTGTAACGTTTCTATTTAGACGACTTATATTAGGTCCTTACCTATGAAATTGGTGTTTTGTATGGAGATTTTGGGGATGTCTGCATTTTACATACTAACATTTTATCAGTTTTCTTCACAGCGACAAATCCGGAGATAATAATATTTGGCATGTATCATTAGACAAGCTTTAGCAATATGTGTGTGAAAATGCTTGATAAAAAATATTCATCGTTTTTATGTTAATGCAAATCAAATGATGTATTCGGGAGGCAGTTAAAAATAATTGTCTTTGTGTCTAATTTTAACACAATTAAACTTACAAAAAATTATCAAATTAAATAATATGACCTCAAATATATGGTCTATTTTTAGAAGAGGCAATTATTTTATAAGAATGTTCTGAAACTTAATAGTTACGGACAAATTGCTAAGACAGAATAAAAACACCAATTTCATAGGTAAGGACCCAATATAAAGAATGTTAGTGTTTATACTTTTTTAATTATTGTAGGCCTGAAAATGGTAATCTGTTTTGATTTGTAACTTTCTTGTATAGCTTACCTTTGTACACAGAATGACAATAAATGGCATCTTATCTTGAAACAGGATCAATTTTAAGTGTTTTCTTACTCCATTAAATTAAGAAACCCAGCATGGCGACATAGAACATTAACTTAAAAGTTACCAAAAGGCCGGATTACTTTTTCCCAATCGATTTAAAGCTGTTACTTTTTATTGCCACTGCGCACGTCTCACCGTAAATAATTACAATTGCTTCGTGATTCGTGTCCGAGTCCTCAATGTCGTAATAAGGTACATCTTAATGTACTTCATGATTAGAGCAAAAACTTGCGTAATATTTATGCTTCTTAATATGTCGTTTTTATAAGTAAGACATTAGTTTCGTCCCATCAGTGTAACTCTTCCAGTTTGTTCCGGTTCTGCTAAAACTGGTTTTTTCGTTACACGAAAGTCAAATTCCGGAAATTGATGAATTACAGGTCTACTATTGCTTGTATTCCCGAAAGATCAATTATAGCTACCTAGAGCTCTAGGTAACATTTCAGGCTACCAGTCTGTGGCCTATAACGTAGTACCACAAATCTCAAAAAGCAACAAAATATTTGGAACATCATTTTGGTGCGTTATGTATTTAATTTTCTGATAACATCTATGACGATATTTCGTTAATATTTAACGACATGTCTTGATTAAAAGGTAGCGCTCAGTAGTGCTACCCTATAATTTTAGGAAATCAAAGCAAATCCTTTATTTATTTAGATATATAGGCTCTACACTTAAGAATGTCAAGAATATAAGAATATACTATGCTTTTTCGTTCGCATTGAATTCGCAAAACTACCAGGAGGCCTTGGAGCAAGGTTTCATCCTCCCTTTACATAAACTTCAATTAAAACGGGAAGTAGTTATTTGGGCAGCAAAATAATTAATTGAGGAGCAGCAAAATAATTATTATTACCCGAAATGTATAAAATCTAGGAAAAGATTAATGAATTATCAAGGATCAATTCCTAGGAAATGTATTCTAAATTTCTGATAGATATTAGGTTAAGGTTATTTTTTATGACCTATAAGAACAATATATGTATTATCGAAACATATGTTAAACAGTTTGGCAGCAGAGAAAACATTTAAGTCGGCTGCCCAATTAGTTATTTTGCTGACAAATTAGAAATATCCGCTGCCTATAAGTTGCTGACTAATTAGTCATTTTAGCTGATCAATTGTATTTTTCTGCTGACCAAAATTCGAATATTTTGCTAACAGTTTCAATAAAACCCAAATAAAACATGATTTTGTAGTCCACTTTTGGCGAAATGTGTTGAATTTGTTAGCGGTGGGTTTCTGCTCTACTTTTCCGCTTCACAACTCTTATTTGCTGTCTTCTAAGTCTTTTACCTATAGGTACGTTGGTGTGGACCAACCGACAAAAGCCGAGCAATTGGCCAGGACACGCGTCACGCTGTAGTCGGTATCGATTGGTTCGTCTGTCAGGCGTGTGTGGACCAACAAGAGCAACTGAATGATTAGTACTGTCTGAATCTATATCATTTTTCGTTATGTTTGGTTGTTCATTATTTCCAGCAGTGGTTTTTTGTTTGAAAGAAGGGTTAGTCGAGAGTGTTCATAGCTATGTTTCATAAAAACCGGCTTAGTCATTTGAAAGATATGAGGAGTGAAAAAACCGGTATATAAAATCTAATGTTCACAAATATACCCGTGTTAGGTATCAAATGAAAGGTCATAACATATACATCACGATACAGCAAGTTTCATGGAAATCGGTTTAGCCTTTTGTAAGATATGAGGCATGAAAGTGACAATGAAAAATCTTAAGTTTATAAATGTAGCCGAGTGTACATAACTTGTACATCATAAATTATGGATGAAAAAAAAAATTTAATTTAAAATTGAAGAAGCTTGTCGGGGGAACGTTTATACCTAACAAGGTCACACGAAGGTACTCAGCGGACCCCTGACGACAACGACTTTTTGATTATTTTTTTATTTTGGTCGGGGTTTTTTTTAATCTTTCTCACGTCTGGTATTTATGGGATACTGATGTTTTTGCCATTACAAAGAAGAAATGAATGTTGAAGGGAATGAATCTAGCAATACCTGTGGATACTTACAGTAGATACACTCATAGCTCTTTTTAGTACCTACGGAGTATGTATGAATCGAAACTCACATTTAACAAGAAAGTTAATGAAACTACATCCAAAAATACAGACATTTTACAATAGCAATGAAAGAAATAAGTCTCTCGTCTCATATTGGGTCCTTACCTATGAAATTGGTGTTTTTATTCTGTCTTAGCAATTTGTCCGTAACAATTAAGTTTCAGAACATTCTTGTAAAATAATTGCCTCTTCTAAAAATAGACCATATATTTGAGCTCGTATTATTTAATTTGATAATTTTTTGTAAGTTTAATTGTGTTAAAATTAGACACAAAGACAATTATTTTTAACTGCCTCCCGAATACATCATTTGATTTGCATTCACATAAAAACGATGAATAATTTTTATCAAGCGAGTTCACACACATATTGCTAAAGCTTGTCTAATACATGCCAAATATTATTATCTCTGAATTTGTCGTTGTGAAGAAACTGATAAAATGTTAGTATGTAAAATGCAGACATCCCCAAAATCTCCATACAAAACACCAATTTCATAGGTAAGGAGCTAATATTTGGTCATTTGTGCACCTTTTATAATAGCTTCAATTTGACTACTAATCTTCCCCTATTTTTAGGCCAAACTTTCAGCCAATCCCATCGTTTAAATAAACTGTTATATTCCCGAACCAGACAGGGACGTGTCCGTGTTACGCGTAGTTATGAATTGTACGGGGTGTCATGTTTGCATTTAAAGGTAGGGGTCTGACGGACGCGCATGGTGAATGGTCAAATTGAATTTACATACGCTATGTGCTCGTATAAACAGGGAAGTCGCTCGTGTTTAGAAAGTGCAATTCTCAACTTTCGTAATATCGAAGCTTTTGTTTAAATGTTTTCGATATTATTAGGTCCTTACCTATAAAATTGGTGTTTTGTATGGACATTTTGGGGAATTCTGCATATTCCATACTAACATTTTATCAGTTTTCTTCACAACGACAAATCCAGAGATAATAATATTTGGCATCTATCATTAGACAAGCTTTAGTAATATGTGTTATATCACACTTAATAAAAATTATTTATCGTTTTTAAGTGAATGCAAATAAAATGATGTATTCGGGAGGCACTTAAAAAGAGTTGTCTCCCTGTCAAATTTTAACACAATTAAACTTACAACAAATTATCAAAACAAATCAAAAGACCTCAAAAATATAGTCTATTTTTAGACGAGGTAATAATTTTTTAGGAATTCTCTGAATCTTATAATTACAGACAAAATAAAAACACCAATTTCATAGGTAAGGACCCAATATTTTGTTAAATGTTTTGAAAAGCATTTCCCGAGACAGTAAGAGTTGTATAAAGTCACAGAGATACGGCAGATATTAATATAAAAGTTTATTTCCTATTCCGTAACAAATTTTGTAAATTTATACAAAACCGCTGTGGTGTGCGAAATACCCCGTTCTGAGAACACGGCGTCTTGGTTGTTTTGTAAACGGATGGCGCAATTTCTTTCATTCAAGAATTTTGTAAAACGTCTTTGATATTCATTCAAGCTCATCCCATCTAGATACACATTCTTGAAATTACAATAGTTACGCATACCCAGCGCACCAAGAGAGATTTGAATCTTACAGAGTTCTATTTAATGTGTGGTGAATATACCTATTACGATGTTATCGTTCTAAGCGAATAGAAAGCTTGCAATATCATTATATCCTTAAACACGATCGTTGTTCATATCAGGAATAATAATCTATCGGTGGCATCGTCCTCCGATCAATAACAGACCCCTTATCGGACGTATTAAATCATAGGCTGTTGGTAAATTCGTCGCCATTTTGATAAGAGAAAGGTGTGGTGTGAAAGAGACGTAGTGACAAGTGGCTTGGGCATGTTGAGAGGATGGATGCAAGAAGACTCACGACGGAGGTATAGAAGGCAGCTGTGAATGGGAAAGATACAGGTGGACGTTCTAAGGAAGGGCCAGGTCAAATCCACCTTAAACCGAAGAGCATGTATGAGGCAAGAAATGAGAGTAGAAGAAGCGAGAGGGCCAGGATCTTAGAAAGTGGAAATTTGTAATTTCTGCCTACCCCACCGGGAAAGAGGCGTGATTTTATGTATGTAAGTATTTTCCTACAGTTAATAAGCCCGACAATATTACTTTCAGACTGTTCCTACCGTCGATAAAACCCGTTAATATGACTTTCAGACGGGTTTATTTCTGTCCCAGACTTTATGTAATTGGGTAAAGGATATGTATATACATAAAATTCCAGGTATTAAGGCCGCATTGTGGATGTTGACTAGGGAGTGGTTTAGGTCCCCTCTGAGTAGGTATATATCATTATCACGAAAAGAATTTTATGTTTGAACACGGTAAACATATTCTGATACCCACCTCTGTTAATTGCTTTAGTTTGTGTTATGGTTCGCATTAAAAATGGTTTATAAAATGAGTTTCTCTGTAACGAGGCGCTATACCACTGTTAGCGACTCTTTCCTGTTACGGTGCACCTCTCTGGCCGTTTTCTCTTTGGTTCTGCCTTTTTATTTACTGCCTGTCTCCAAATTATCTTAGCCTCCAACAGAATAATTGTTATATTAAGTATATTTAAAAATTTTAATTGATTTATTACATTCAAAGTTTGGCTGTTTATTCGAACTCATCATTTTTATTTTTATTTGAATAGAATTGTTTTATAGGCACTATTGTAAGTAGCCATATTTTTATACTTATCTGTTTATTATTTGTGTTCCGTGTTTTTGTATTTACCTTGTTAAATTACCTTGTTCCAGAGTGCCTTATTTTTCTATAAAATATACCCCAATAAGTGACGACCTAACTGCATTTTAATTATCACCGGCTTCACCCCCTCACATCTCTTTATAGGTTATTTAAAAGTTTTAAATACAGGTTTTGAGAGAATATGACCTAGTTGTCTCGCTATTGTCATTGAATAGGAACGAACTCGGGAAACGTAGTGTGGGACGCCTTGCGACATGATGGGATGACGATATAAGTAGGTGGATTGGAAAGAAGCAATGGATCAAAACGATTGGATGAGTAAGGAACTAACTCCTGACACACAAGTTGTCCTATCTTGAACTCTGTGTTTATTGCAATAAATGTATTTATCATCATTATTAGAACGAGTAACATTTTCAATATTACAGTTAAGTTAATCATTTGTATTGTGTCGAAGAGAAGTTCCGACGCAATCTTAATGGAGAACTGTAGGCATAACTCATCTGAAGGAGACGTTAAGAGCTATATTTATTTGGCGATGAGTAGGCTCTTAAGATGATTAGTTTCCCGATTCTGTGGGCGTTGAGTGCTGTTAAAATACTTCTTATGTCGTTATTTATTTACTTAGAGTAAATTTACAGCGTTGACGAAAGCGGTATGTTCTGAATTTTGACAGAAATTGCTTAAGCGAGACTGGAACCAAGCAAATTTAGGCATATTCTTTTAAACCTTCTGAAAAGGCTTGCTTCCTTGATGACCTACTCAGTTATAGTTCAAAATAAAGTTAAAAGCAATTCTTTATAAAGTAAAAATATCTTTAGTCGCTCGTTTGTTAACTTGAAGTTATCATCACCTAGTCGGAAGTCATAAGTTTGATTGAGTAACCCAAAATCTACTGAATATTCATCATATTATTATGCAAAAGCTCTGTCCATAATTACATCTGTCCTGCAAGTAATAAGAAGTATTTAGTTGCAAATAATTGCAGTTAAATTCAATGTTTAACTATCTTAAAGCAACCAAGGCAGAATCATTTAGAAAATATTTTGACAGTTATCACTAACATTGAGGTGGGTAGGTCGCATGGCACAGAGGCGACGCCGGTCACGCGAGCTGTCCATTCAGTTTTAGCGTGTCAACTGTCATTTATTACAATATTAAATATTCAATTAACAGACCAGTATATTACTGATATTAAAGTACATTCTGCTAGCACACAAAGGCCGATAGGTCATCAGACTTCATCACAATAATAATATACATTTTGATAAACCAATTAGCTTGTCTTGTGCCGAAGTTGCAAATGAAACCTTGTGTACATTGTAGTATATGTTTCCACCACTCACGTCTGATGGTAAGCCAGATAAAGGAAGCGTGTCTAGAAGATACTTATTCGTTCACGACAGGGACCCCCGTTTTATCCTTCGGCGAACACTAAATCGCTACAAGAATTCCATTCCTTATCAAAATGCATAATATGATAAATGTTGAAAGAGCTTGGTGCGAGTTTTTGGAGTATCTTCCTTCTAGAAGTGGTGCAGCTTCGTACATCTAGTTTTTAGGTGGAACGAACAGTGTGGAATCGTCGCCGTCCTCAGCCTATACAAGGAGTCACGAGCCCGATTTTGATTTGAAAACAAAAACTGCATGATAGGTTTTTTGATAAATCAGTAACCAGCTAGGAATCAAACCCAATGATTTTGAAAAAAAACCACATTCTGTATTAATACACCATTCGATGGTGTTGTTAATAAGGATTAGTTTCTGTGAAGTAATGATATACGGGAAACTTTGGGAAAGCGCGATTTTTTCACAAAATGTATTTTTTTTAACCAACTTAAACCTTATCTCAGTACAATCAAAATTAATAGTTCAGTCGTAATGTAGTAGGAATGTACAAAATGACTGCAGTACACGATTTAAATTATTGACACCAAAAACTTTACGTTAAAAACTTTTCAAATTTTTTTACTGTAGCCCATTACTTCAAAGAGACAATATTTCAATAGCAATTTGAAATCTGTACATAATGTAGTGAAGATATACCGTGCTGCAGGTTTGTATTCGTATTGAAAAAAAATAAGGATCATAGCGTGAATTATCGCTTGAATCAAGGTGGAACATGAAAAACTTCATTAAAATTCAACATTTTCCCATATATCATTACTTCACAGAAATCGATTCTTATTAACAACACTATCGAATGATGTGATAATACAGGCTGTGTTTTTTTTTTCAAACTCATTGGGCTCGATTCCTGGCTAGGGTTATTGATTTTTAAAAAATCCAATGATGCAACTTTTGTTTCATCAAAATCGGGCTCGGGACTCCTTTCAGCATTCCTTATAGTTTACAATTTGGCCCTCAAGGCCCACTTGAACAATTAATACGCCCGACTGCATGGCACAGGTCTACCTCATGAGGAGAATGTAGTTCGTAACACCACCACACTGGCCCAATGCGGGTTGGTTGATAGAAGAGGTTGTAACAGCGATCGGGACCAACGGCTTAACGTGCCTTCCAAAGCACGGAGAAGTTCGAGATCACAAAGTTTTGGTCACCCATCCATGTCCTGACCATGCCGAAGGTATCATTGTTTTCGTCGAAAGCCAAAGCGTACTAACCATTAGGCCACTGAGCTCCAGAATGGAATAATGGAATCAAAACGTGCAATTCCGGCACACTCCAAAGAACAGCCGATAAAAAACCGATAAGGTCCCTTATCTGCTTCTAGAAAATAAAATCTTGTTGCCACTGTTTGTAAATCTATAAAAGAATGCGTGGTAATTTAGAGGGTAGGTCTAGCGTGACTGAGTGGGCATTAGGCTAATCGCGGCACGATCGCGGCATATCGCAATTAAATATTCATTAAGCCCCAGCTGATGATCAGCAGTTTTGTAGGTAGCACCGTGCTTGCGGCCTGCTTTAGGGTTTGACTGCATCACCGGCAGTTGACAGATATGAATCTAAAATTTAAATAATTACTCATTTGAATTAAGGTTACGGAAACCGCTGGATGCGGACAGCGCAGGGTTGTTATGGAATCCTTAGAGAAGCCCTATCCAGCAGTGCATGATTAGCAGTTGATACCAGTTGATTATAGTTATAATAGAAGGAACGATGATCAAAGTTTGAATTTGTTGGTTTATTTATTAGAGAGGTAGGGAACAGACGTATGGTGCAGGGGGGCCAATCTATGTTCTCTCTTGATTTTTTTAGTCAGGCAATGCGTTAGCAGCACCCAAAGAAACAAAAAAACGCTAAAACTTTTACGGGTCCGGCGAACAGTGAACTTTTCATACAAACGTTATACCAAAATCATTTTCAATTTAAGAATATCTGGACAAATCATCGCTGTAATTCGGATTAGGAAAGTATTTTTCTATGTTTCTGTTAAAATGACATAATGATTAATTGCGTTTTTAATATGAAACAAATAAGCGGAAAATATGTCCGAAAACGTCGAAAAATTTACGAAATATAATCGCATATATTTATAAGTTTATAAATATTTAGAACATATATTTTTTAACAGAAACATAGAGAAATACTTTCTTAATCCGAATAACAGCGATGATATGTCCAGATATTCTCAAATTGAAAATGATTTTGGTATTACGTTTGTATGAAAAATTCACTGTTCGCCGGACCCTTAAGTTCGAAAGAAGAAGCGATTCGGCTAGTAAACAATATGTGTCAATGTTGCATTTGGTATTTTAACTTACTGGATCGCTAACTATTTTACGCGAACATTTTCGCGGCGATGCGGTAACTCCTGACGTATTTTACGTAAGCGCCCTCGAAATGTCGTTTTTGCGTGGCATTTTACGTTTGCCATTGTAAATAGGCCCAAGAACCACACGGTTATTGTAAATTAAAACGCAAACAATGACTGATTGTTCGCTTCTTGTCGATGCGGTGATGTAATCGGTACTTTTTGTGCTTCCATTATGTTTTCCACAAACGGAATCGGTGTCTATACGGTATTAGCGGAGTACTAATGTTATCTACATTGTATCTGTAACCCAGAGGAGACAATACTTTTATGAAGCGTATTGTACCTCTTTTGTGTATGTATGTGGTAATATTTCAGAGACAATGCTTGTATTTGACACCCTCATAACATATCAACACGCCGTTAAAACCTATACAGTTTTTAGGGCCTCCATGTGTAGGAAGAATGTGCAGATTTTTATCAAGTGTTTTATCCAAACTCAGTGGTATTTCCGATAGCTGAATCGGATTCTTATCAAAATAGCGGTAGCATAATTGTATCAATATACGTATAGGTGTATACCTATCGAAGCACAGATTGCTTTTTCCCTTGCCTCGATTGTGGAACAGATCTTACGTTTCCTTTTCTAACTAGCGACTTCATACGTGCCCCTTGGTTGGAGGTACTCTTTCCTTCTAGAATATTTCCCAGGTTCAATCACGGAACGCCTAGGCCGTCCATCGTCAATTTCGCTGCCTTTAAAAATGGTGAAACTATAGAAAAACGTAGCCGAAAACATATTACAACACCCTGTTGTGTTTTCTCTCTTTCAAGATTTCTTATGTGAGCTCTTCAAAATTCCTGTCGTACTCCTCATTAGGCTAACAACGCGCTGGTAATGCCTTGAGTGGTGTCGCGAGTATCCTACAGGCCACGTCTAATGCTTAACAACAGACTAAGTGTTTGTTTAATTCATTATGTTGGTAACTAGCGAAAACGATTAGCAAAACTCAGGTGTAGCTTTATACCGTTTCTACCCACCGATCCGCATTGGGCCAGGGTGGTGGTGTTATGGCCTTTACTCCTCATGTGCCTATTACCTTGCGTAAAGGCTTGGCCCAGCAGTGGTACGTATATAGGCTGAGGTGAGGACGGAGGAGTAGAAACCCAGAAAGTGAACCGAAGATTTAGTTATGAGTTGTAAGTGAGCTGATTGCGATCTTAGCTAGCGCTATCTATGGGGGTAGCCTGGGTCCATGAGTGGGCGTGTGACCCACCCAATGTGAGGCTTTTTAAGTTAATCTTGATTGAATAATTCAAAGTTAATCTAAAGCCCTGTATGAGGCGAAATGGCTAATCTTAATAAGCTTTAATCCTACGAATGCATTACCATTTAATGGTAAATTGCCACATTTGCATTGGAAAAGGTCCAAATTGCAGCGAAATGAGATAGGAATTGTTATTAGTGTTTTGGCTCATCTAAGTTTATCAAGGACTTGCGGTATAGGATATTATGGGTTCGGATAACCGTTCCGTATTATAACTTTTGTACTAATATTACTCTAGTTCTAGTGTAAGATGGAGGAAGGCAAGGAATATCTGTTAATATTTCGAAAGCTACAAACTTAATATGTAACTGTATTGAATATCAAACTTACACATGTATAAATATAATCACGACTATTATCAGATACTAAAAGCATCGCAAAAGCAGTCTATTACCATAGTCCGCGCTTCACCAAGCAGTGACTGCACTCAGCGTAACAGGTAGTGAGCCCGTCGCCGCTATCAGCTATTGGATGGGTGTGCAGGTCTAACATTCAGTTGCACAAAGATTTTTAAGGACGACATTTGTTAATGAGACATTAAAACTTTAAAGTTCATTAAAGTTAAGGTTGTCACACAAAATAGTTCTAGCTAAACGTCTCTTTAGCATTGACAGGGTGCTAATGTTGTTTTGTGCAACGTAAAACTACGCTAAGGTTGTCTTTTGACACTTCAATAAATAAATTTAAAGGAGCATTAGAGATAATGCTGACATTAAATTTTAAAGTTCGTTTCTGCAACTGGGTGTAAGTCTTTTACAACCCCCAAGGGAAGAGACGGGTTGGTAGTATTATTCTTTAAACTTCTAGCAATACATTAGTGGGAATCGTAGTTAATTCCGCGCATTTTTTTTGTTGCACGTATAAAATATGCCTTTAGTCTGAAAAACTCTGACAAACTGCGACTTAAAATACTAGGCGACATAGGGTTACACCCACAGAGATACATTTACTAGATGACGCTAATGCATGTAGTGAGCGTGTCCGAAAACCCCGACAAAACGTGGAGGTTGGCCGCTAGTCTAGTCTACCGCTAGTCTGCGCTCGTCCGAACAGTTCCAAATTTAAAAAATGTCTCAATGACTCATTCGTTGTGTGATAATTGGTGGAGTGGAGAGGCATCGGCGGCATATGTATCTTTCTTTTAGTTTGGATCTCTCGTCTCAAAATTACAGCTGTGACGTGAAATTACAACGTTCACGTTAAAAGGTTTCAATACAATGCAATAAAAATCTGTTTAAAAAAAAATTTTAAGAGTTTATTTTTAAGAAACAAGCATTATAGTCGTAGCATTTAAATTTGTGTAATAGATTTGTAAAACTATTGTTATTTTTATTTAATTTTGTTTATATTTTTATTTAATTTCTTATTTGTTTTTCTTTGGCATCCACGGAAGACCAGCGTCGCGGCTAATGCCTCGACACATGCTGGAGTGGAGACCAATTTGGCATGCTCAATGTAAATTTAAAGTTTACTTTGTACTATTGTTATTTTTTAATAATTGCCAAATAAACTTTTTTCTTTCTTCTTTCTACAAATCGTTATTATAATTCTGTTATGTATGTTAATGTATATCCGTGGTTATAACGAATATATTATGTGTATGGTGGTCTATATGTTTCTAATTAGTAGGAAGGCCAGATCTCAACAATGGGAACGTGTATAGGCTGGAGACGATGAGTTTCTAATTCTAATGTACTTTTTGTTTGTCAAACAGAGTCGCCATGGAGAAGGCGAAGGCGTACATAAAGAACGCGCTGAGCGTGCCGAAGCCGGCGTCGCCGTCGCTGGAGAAGCCGGCGGGCGGCGACGACGCGCGCGTGTGCTTCGTGTGCGGCGGCGCCGGCAGCGACTCGTACACCATCCGGGTCAAGCCCGACCCGCAGGTCTGTACCTGTCTCATATCACTAAATCTCCTTTCACACAGGCCGGCGTGGATTGTATGCTCGGAGCCAAGCGACTGCCAGAGCGCCGAAGTACATCACAAGAGCGGCCGATCGGCTACTCCTATTTCATACTATTTGTGTTATTCGGCTGCTTCGCATCACTGCGACCTAATAAAATCTATTTTTTTTACATACGACAGGTAAGCTCTTGACCTTCATCTCACCTGATGGTAAGTGACGATAAGGCCGAAGGTGGAAGAGAGCTTCACCTGTAATCTTACCTCTGATTGCCGGAACACAACAATTCTTAAAACATTGTTATTATGGCGACAAATTTAGGTAAGACGGTGGTAGCTAGCCAGGCGGGCTTAGAAGCCCTACCACCAACCAAACCGAGCAGAAAAACTTCTGCCCCCATGGGGAATCGAACCCGGACCTCCCGATCAACACCCGGTGGTGTGAACCACTAGACCAGAGAGGCGGTTATAATTGTGACCAGCCTCCTATGTAAGTTCTATTTAGGCCCTACAGGAGCTCCATCATCTGGGCATTGTCTAAGAAAGTTTGGATTGTTTTTATTTCATCAGGATCAAGGTTGTGTTTCCCCAGGTGTCTGCTTCTTTTGTGAATCAGTGGTTCACAGTAGCACAAAAGGTGCATTGGTGTACGCTCTTGTTCGCAGAATCTGCTGCTGAAGAATATTTCACACTATTCCCACTAACAAAAGAAATGAAACGTAAAAATAAACTAATTGCAATGACTCAAACCTCTATTTTAAGCGTGCGTCTAAAAAATGCTCTCCTCTCCGAGCCGGTCAATGTGAAAGGACCCTAAGGCCTCTGGATTTCAGGACGAGCAGAACGGGCAGCGACGCGTACGCCTTGATCATGCGTATGAGTTCGATTAATATTTTATGTTTTCTGTTTGTATTTTATCAATATTTTGGTTACTGTCGTCGTTCTACCATGATAATGTTTACTGAAGTGTCCAATTCTTCAGATACAAACTCTAGACAAGCATTCTTCTATTGATTTTGAGCCGGAACACAGCTATAAGTGCAAAAATGAATAAGACATTTTCAGTTTATGATTTCTCGACAGGCTAGTGTGTACACAGCATCAAGTTAGACTACATGCTGATTGTTTAACATGAGACCTACTTCCTACTCAATAAAACCTTTATTCGTACATCAAATGTAGCTATCTTGACGCGCTAACTGTACTTACGCCTCCTACCTTATCTAACGTTATATTTTATCAGCCAAGTTTACTCAGCACTGTCAGCAACCTTGGATATCGAACTAGTATTTATTTTATCGGCGCTTCAATCAAGGAGCGTCCACCAACCAGTTTCGACCGGCTACCAATTGCGGGTGGCTAAAGTGATTGACACTTGCCACGAGACAATTCAATCGTTTATAGTTTCTATGGGCATGTAGAATAATTTTTGTGAGACAAACACTAATACTAGCATAGCAGTTTCACCCACCATAGATTTTTCGATTGGAAAGTGTTAAACTGAACATGGAGGTACTGATGATTACACCAGGAGTGCTATATCTGTAGAAAGAAGAATTGCAGAAAAATATTCAAAACAAGTTTAAATATACAGGTATCTTCATTTTAAATAGCATTAATTAGTCAACAAGCAGTATTTATTCAAAAATCCTACATCCTAGAACAGCAATTTGTCATTTCTTGCCTATAATAAATATGAACACGGAAATATTAAATAAATATTAACGTTCATAGTTGTTGAGAAAACCTGTTAGCTTCGAATAATAAATCGAATCTGAAATTTTAAGTTACTGACAACATTTTAGTGCGCTTAGAGATGAGATATTTCATAGTAAATAAATCTGACTTTTATTAGTAACTTTGGGATAGCGTGATGTAATAGCCTAAAGCCTTCCTCAATACATAGGCCAGTAGGTACTGAGATTAGTGCGTTCAACCATACAAACAAACTCTTTAGTTTCATAATATTAGAATAGATATTGTCCTCAGACTTTATACGTCCTACTGCTGGGACAGGCCTTCCTCATGGATAAACACACATGAGGAGTATTTGCCGTAACGCCACCACGCTGGCCCAATGCGGGTGGGTGGGTAGAAACGGTCACAAATGCGTCCGGGACCAATGGACGTGCCTTCCGAAGCACGGAGGAGCTCGAGATCACAAAGTCTTGGTCACCCATCCACGGACTGACCATGGCGAAGGTAGCTTTGTTTTCTATCGAAGGCAAAGCACACTGACCGCTACGCCACCGAGCTCCTCAATATATAGAATAGATATTGCTTGCCTCATACTCTACCCAGTGCATGGCACCAGGCTCGTCCTCAGTTACATCGGGACTTGAATACATTATATTGGGTCCTTACCTATGAAATTGGTGTTTTTATTCTGTCTTAGCAATTTGTCCGTAACTATTAAGTTTCAGAACATTCTTATAAAATAATTGCCTCTTCTAAAAATAGACCATATATTTGAGCTCGTATTATTTAATTTGATAATTTTTTGTAAGTTTAATTGTGTTAAAATTAGACACAAAGACAATTATTTTTAACTGCCTCCCGAATACATCATTTGATTTGCATTAACATAAAAACGATGAATAATTTTTATCAAGCGTGTTCACACACATATTGCTAAAGCTTGTCTAATGATACATGCCAAATATTATTATCTCTGGATTTGTCGTTGTGAAGAAAACTGATAAAATGTTAGTATGTAAAATGCAGACATCCCCAAAATCTTCATACAAAACACCAATTTCATAGGTAAGGATCTAATATATGAGGTGAAATACGAATGTGGTCATTTCTGCCTACCCCATCAGGAATATAATGTAGGTGTGATCGTTTTTATTGTTTGGTCATGTTAATGATTGTTGAGAAAACCTGTTTCTCAAAATATAATGGATTGTCAACATATTAGTGCTTATAGTGATGATAAACTCCTTAAAAAATGAAAATGACTTTTATTGTCATTCTATTAATACTCATAATTTTTTGTTGTCACAACGATAGCTCTGTCAGAGTGGACCAGTAACACAGTCCATTGTGTCTAAAGTGATTGACTTCTGACGCTAAACCGGCTTCCGTGAGCCAGCAAATTGTTTTTTTTTGCTACCAGGCGTAGAAGATAATCTAATTCTGTTTAGCATAAAAGTTGTCGTTTCACTAGAAACTTCTCAGTTTGTTATAAAAATAACTTGGGTTTTTACATAAAAATATATTATGTTGCCCCAAAAATATGGTCCGTTCTTAAAAATTAAAAGAAAAGCGATATTGCTGATAGTAAAGCGGGAGAATGATCATGTCTCCAGGAAAGTTATGAATGTGCATACAATTACAAATCTTTTATTGCAGACCAAGTGTAGAATACCAAGATGTTAATATAAAATAGCAAGCAGACTAAAGAAAATGGATCGATTTTGATGGGGAAGACAGTTAGTGATTAGTGACATCGAGATTGATAATAGACAGTGGAAAGAACAAGGCAGGAGAAAGAATATTTGTATGGTATAATAACAAGTGTCTTTGTTAGAATTGAGGTTAAAATTCACCTCTATAAATACTACACAACATAAGAGATCAAACTAACAAGTAAGAACAACGAAGAATATTCGAAATGATGTTCTCCATATTAGCGATGTCATCTCATGTTCGGTTGGTTTTCCGTTTGCATAACCATCAAACGTTACCAACACACCCATACGTAGGTGAAATATTGTAGATCACAATCGTAGAAATGTAACAGACAGACAGGAGGAACTTAATTAATTGGCTGGTGTGTTATCAGCCCTCACAGGGGTCGTAGAATCAACAAAGGTACGATGGTCGAATGGGTAGCTATTGATTTTGAGCCCTTTTCTGTATTATTTACCACCCGCCTCGGCTTCTCACTTGTGCTGTTTGACTGTGTTTAATAAAATATTGTCTATGGCACTCGGAGAACATTAGAAAGAATTTTCATAATGTGAGCAACAGCTCCAGAAAGAACTTGAACAAACAACAAAATCCACATTTACATAAATGACGCAAATGCATGTACTGCGCGTGTTCGAAAACCCCGACCAACCGTCGGGGTTGGCCGCTGCTAACTAGACGCGCGTCCGAATCTTTCTTATTTTCAGAGTTTGAGAGCAAATATTTTGATTGCAAAAAATTCTTGTATTGTGATATTGTTAGATAAAATAAAAGTCGAAAGGTCAGAGGTCAATGTTTGTTATTTGTTTCAAATCTTGTTCCGAACCTTCCGATGACCAACAAAATAAACAAGAATTGGATTTGTGAAGTCGTTTGGCCGTCGCATTAAACCCATTGACCCTTCAACAAAAGTGAATTCAGGGAAAAGGAAAGTGTAGAATATTTTTAGTTATTATTAAAGATCAGCGTTGGTTACACCAAGGGATTGTTTTGATATACAATTGGCTTAAGGGGTCTACTCACGTCGGCCCTTAATCAGGTCTTAAAATCGGCTGCTACTCTACACACTAAAAATCGTAACGACCCGATGTTGGCTCTGATTTAAGGTACGTGATTAGACCCCTTTATTTATTTCGAGTGTACGAAAAATAAACCATATGTTTAGTCATGTGGAAAATTTTTCACTTTTAGTTTATTTAAAACTAAGTACGTAAGCACAGTTTCAAATAAACAATTCACCATGCATTACGTCACAACATAACGAAACGTCACAAAATTTTCCTGCAGTCTTTATTATTATAAAAAACACCCTTAAAGCTCTACATCAGTATAAATAGGTCAGAATTTATCCTTTGCATTTAAATTTCTTAAACTACCTCCCGTGAGAATTGAAGGAACACCTCAGTCTTGGTGGTTTGGCCATTCATCTTTCCACAATATTTCAAGTTGCCGCTAGACAGGCGACAGTTTGCCACTGATGGATGAGCCAGGTTGGACATGTATTTCTTTACATACTTGGTTTTCCTCATTTTCTAAAAGAACATGCAGAAAAAAGTCAAAGTAAAATATCGTCTTAAGTTTGGCCATTTTGTTGTTTACGCGGGTGAATCTTGATGTAGTCATATAACAAACGCCTTTTGATATTCAGTATCGGTATTGTCAAACGTACAATCGCATCGATTGGATATTGGATTTGCTAATGTTTTGAAAGATGAATAAAGTTAATAACAACAACATTTTCATCTTGCGATAGCCATGTGCCTGGTCCAAGAATCCGCATGGCTTGAATGGTATAAGAGACTAATTCCTGGTATTTTGGTAATGTGACTGCGTAAAATCTTACAACGTTAACTGTGATCGATGCATGTAGAAGATGCAGCAGGTAAGGTAAGGTAATCACATTTGTTGTAAGCTGAGATTGCAAAATTGTGCGTCATTACTCGTCAGAATGTGGATATGACTCCAAAATTAATCACATAATTAGCAATCTCATTTATTTCTAATTTGGGATTAATATTTTTTTAGTCAATTAATACACAGGTTTGCGTTGTGCGACTCGATCGTGCTATGTTTTGTGTAATGTTGTTAAAACATAGATCAAGAATTTTATTTAAAAAATATTAGTATACTTTCCAAATTTTAAATCTCAAGTAAGAAATTAATTTACATTTTGGATAACCAGTAATGACGCAAAACTAGCCACTTACCAGGCTGTATGAGACTTGTTTGAAAGTTGGATGAGAAAATAATATCATCTTCGTTTGTAATTAATTAAGGTCGGGGAATAAATAAATCGTCGTTATTATACCTTCAAGTAAACCCGTGAGACAGATCTTGACTTGCATTGTATTGTCAGTAAAAACTGTATTGGTACACCGCACTATAAATTATATGTAAGCTCGATTTTCCCATAAAACATTCCCATAGTTTACAGCTATTCTGTCAAATCAAGACACATTGAGCTGTGCTCTGCTGTGCAGTCAGCGGCTTATACAATGTGTACTTAATTGGAATTGTGTTATAATTTTACACTAAGAATAGTCTCAATTTTGGCCTAGTGACCTAAGATTTATTAAGTAAATTCAGACATTACAGCTTTTCAATATGAATATAGTATAATGGTGTCAGTAACCCCGATGGTATATTAACGACTTCTGTGTAAAGTTGGGTTCGAATAGATATTAATATAAAAAAATGTAATGAATAATTTTTGAATAGAATTTAATGTTAAAAAAGAGATGGAATGACTAATTAAACTATATTTTATGTATTCTCAAATGTAACATTGACCACTCCAGCCAACCTACGAATATCTCGTCGTCCCATCTTATCGCAGGGCGTCCCACACTACGTTTCAAAGACATGGTCTCCATTCAACAAATTACGACTCCAACAGCTAGTGCTTATGCTAAGGCTAATCCATCCCACAGCCACTTTGATGATACTGGTTAAATCAACGATATTTTCATTCCAGACTAAGCTAACAAACATCAAAATTATCAGTTAAAAGCGACGCATTGCAGATACTTTGTCACGAGATTTTTCGATCCATCAATAGCCGGTGGCATGCCATTAAGGCTGCTAATTGGTCGTCGTGTCGCGTCCGACAACACGACATTTTCCACGAAAATAATCCTGTTTTTGATAATAACGCTGCGGGGGAATTGTTTATTAAATTATGGAATCTGATGATGTTAATGAGCGCAGTGGTAATTTACGTCATTCTTTAATCCGTAGACTTTGATATTTTTCAATTTATTTCTTATATTATATATGTCACCTTAAAATTGTAAATAACGTTAGGTTTTATCTATCTCGCGATATTATGAACTTTTGAATGATTGTGAACTGTAACATTTAAACGTATTGTTATTATTCGTCAGATCGCAATCTATCGAAGTGAAACAGTAAGTCACAGTCTTACAATCGTCAATTTGTCAACTATCCAAAGGCTATCTCAGATTGGTCGGCTTTACAGCAGACCGGCCTGTGTCCGTATGAATGTAAATTAAGCTATATTCGGTGACTTCTTTGCACTTCTTTGGTTAATCACAGATTCATTTTACGTCCACAATCATTTCATTTCTAATTCTAAAGCTGTCAGTTATTTTCAACACAAAATCAATTTATAATCACTAAAACATTGTTTGTTTACATTTGACAACAAACGAATTAACGAACAAATATGGCGGCGCGGGGCATATGTCGTTCAACCAATCACGATCTTTCGACAGCTCACAATTTCGTTAGATAGATTAAAACCTGAAGTTATTTACAATTTTACGGTGACATATGGTAGGCAAAAGTGTAACTGATATTTAACTCATCTGCCCATCCCCTTGAAAATAGAAACATGACATGGCTATGTCCTGTTTATTTTCATCATCAGGGACCATCCATAAATTACGTTACTATAATTTCGTGGTTTTGACCCGCCCCTGTCACAGCTTATCACATTTGTGAGTCGCCCAAGAATTTTGTACTGTATGATGGATGCCAAACTCCCATACAATAGCATGAGGCAATGTTCTGTCTCGATCAGTAGGTGTTCCCTCTCATTCTATCACTTTATGAATGAGTTTGTCATTTCGTAGTATAGCTTTCTATTACTACTAATGACTTCACACAAAAATACACACAAATTTCTCTAATTTATTTATTATTAAATAATCTAATTTATTATGTGATTTTTGACTCACCTGTGAAATGGTAAGGTACATCCAGGATATCACTCACTTACACAACATAAAACAACGCACGTTTTATAATTTTTTATTTAAAATATTGATTTACAAAAAATTTTAACAATTTTCAGTCTAGGTGTCAAAGTGGCGTAAATATGACAGGTGAGACATATAAACTATGGATAGATAGAGAGGGAGAGGATATCCCACGGAAAGCCTTCATTCATAAATAGTGATAGAATGAGAGGGAACACCTACTGATCGAGACAGAACATTGCCTCATGCTATTGTATGGGAGTTTGGCATCCATATAGAGTACAAAATTCTTGGAGTCGCCCTCCAGCCCAGTGTGACGTCACATACTTTGCCATTTAAGATCAAGAGTTCCGAAATAAGTTTAATTTCTATGTTAATTTTTCTTAATAAAGATTGTGTTAGGTTTTGTCAAACTGTCACATTTATTCGACCCCCTCCCTCCCCCATGATGTGTGACGTAATTTATGGATGGCACCTCAATATTAGCCGTGTGACAGCCGATATAGGCCTCCCCCAAATATTTTCAAGTCCTCATCCATCGGCTTCCCGCAACTTCACCAGATCATCGTACAAATCGGCCTACCAACGCTGCTCCTGTTTATATTACAACACAAATAACTCCGAAATATCTATTCTGATATTTTAATTGTGTACAGCGTAATTGAATTACCGCTGGTTTAATTTGCGGCTTTCCATTCGCTTTGTTTCATTTGCCCGGTCGCGTCGCTGTTCGATTAATCAATCGCTCGCTCCGAATAGGTGGTCCTTGTTTATTTTACGTTTGTTGGGCCTGTTTTTAATTTCAATTCCGGATGGATTTATTATAATTAAATGTTATTGGAAGCCTATCAATCTGGGTAGTATTTGTATTGGTTTGATCAATCAAGATTTTTTGATAATACATATTTAACATAACACAATATTTATCATTCGTGATAACACCTACATTTCGCTATGTTAAGTCCCCATGTAAACAGGTGGCGAGCCTGTTGCCATTCACCGGGCACATACAATGTGAGGCAAGCGATATTCACAATGTACTGTACATAAGTTCTATTCAAAGTCAGTGGTACAGGCGGTGGGATCGAACCCCGATTCCCGCGGCCTCTCGAACGAGTAGTGCCCCGTCCGTCCAACTCGGCTACCGCTGCCTCTAAAATACAGATTTATCTGTCTTCGAAATTTTCGTCAGAGGCCACTAGCTTATATACATTCGTCGACAAATTTTCTACTTGGAAGGTGGACAGGAGGAAATTAGGTCTTAAGACTACAACGAGAGTTCAATATATTGGTGGTAAACGTCAGAAGCAGCTGAATTCGTACTTCGTTCACCAGAATAGAAAATTAAATGATTGCATTAACAGCATGATCGTCCTCAGCCTATATACATCCCACTGCTGGGCACAGCAGTGGAATGCAGCAGCGGCCTTCCTCGTGGAGAAACACATGAGGAGTATGGGCCGTAACACCACCACGCTGGTCCAATGCGGGTACAGCGACCGGGACCAACGGCAAGAATGGAAAGATCGAGTTCACAAAGTTTTGGTGACCCATCCACGGCCTGACCATGTCGAAAGTAGCTTCGGCTCAAAAACCAAAGCTTAGTAAGTCATCAGCCTATATACGTCCCACTGCTGGGACAGACCTTCCTCATGGAGAAACACATGAGGAGTATAGGCCGTAACACCACCACGCTGGCCCAATGCGGGTTGGTGGGTAGAAAACTAGAAACGGTCACAAATGCGACCGGGACCAACGGCTTAACGTGCCTTCCGAAGCACGGAGGAGCTCGAGATCACAAAGTCTTGGTCACCCATCCACGGCCTGACCATGGCGAAGGTAGCTTTGTTTTCGATCGAAGTCAAAGCGCACTGACCACTACGCCACCGAGCTCCTCCTTATCCCCTGAGGGTTAGTCAGAGACTAGGCAAAAGCACCGCAAAAGTAGTCCATTGCCACAGTCCACCCTTCACCAAGCAGTGACTGCACACAGCGTGACAGGTGGTGAGCCCGTCGCCGCTATATGCTATTAGATATCTTGCAGTTATAGGTCCATGTCGCCTTTTACGACACCCAAAGGAAGTGTGGGTTGGTAGTATTCTTTGAATGAGCCGCTACCACACGGCTCCTCCTGTACCTACTATAATTTTTTTTTCTGGTTAAAATTTGCTTTATTATCAATATAGAAAACAAGCCCTCACCATTGCGCCTCAAATATTAGGTCCTTACCTATGAAATTGGTGTTTTGTATGGAGATTTTGGGGAACTCTGCTTTTTCCATACAAAAATTTTTTCAGTTTTCTTCACAACGACAAATCCAAAGATTTTTGGCATTGACCACTACTACTGACCTATTGATATTTGGCATGTATCAATAGACAACCTTTAGCAATATGTTTGATATCACACTCCATAAAAATTATTTATCATTTTTAAATGAATGCAAATCAAATTATGTATTCGGGAGGCACCTAAAAAGAATTGTCTCCGTGTCCAATTTTAACACAATTAAACATATAACAAATTATCAAAACAAATCAAAAGAGCTAAAAATATGGTCTATTTTTAGAAGAGGCAATTGTTTTTATAAGAATGTTCTGAAACTTAATAGTTACGGACAAATTGCTAAGATAGAATAAAAACACCAATTTCATAGGTAAGGACCCAATATATCTTCCTTGTGAGACACCACTTTATTCTTTCCACCCATCTCAAAAATGTTAATAAAAAACGTAATCATAGTAACTCCACATAAAAACCGTAGATTACTATAGGAAGCACAAAAAGTGTGCGCCTTTGTGTTCGTACGAATAAACTCGTGAATTGCTTATTTCTGACTAAATTAAATTCATTTCTTATATTTGCACGAATACTAATCATTTTGGTGGTATAGTCGACCATTATGGCTTTACCATCTTTAGAGTGAATATCGTGGGTATGTCACTTAACAACAAGGTCTATTTTTGCATTTAATCAGATTCTAGTTCTTTGTACTTTTCAAACTAGAAACTCCTTAGTTTCTAGTGATATTTGTTATTTTGAATTAGTCGAAATTATTAATTTTATTGCTTTGAAAAAGAGTTTAAAGTATGTTACACTTTTAAGTTATGCGCAGATTCGATTATGGTCCGCCGACCATGTCAATATCACATACGAACTTTAATAATGAGTCTTAGTACAATTAGATTTGGATGGAAGTGCTTGTCAAAAGTGGTAGAGCAATTTTATGGTTGACTATACTTCGATTGGTACCTAAACCTCTTTTGTGCTATGGGTGCTGTGAAGTGTGCAATACGTCGCATTTAAATTAAAATGTTGAATGCCTTAAGTGGCAGTGGGCAGGGCGCATGCTCGCAAAACATGAAATGATGTCATGTTTACTTGTCGACGCCCACTGCTGGACATAGACATCTTACGACAATTTCTACAGTATGCAATGGAAATTGTTGCAACGACTCGCAGAAATTCTACTGGCTGGCATGTATAAGTTGGCGAGTGACGTATAAGGGATCAAATTTTACGGCACTCCATGGTTGTCTTGTAATCGTCTAAAACTTATGCCATTTTTTTTCATAAACTCATTGCATAAATAAAACATCCAGGACTAGAGAACAAACTCTATTCGTCACATAAACATTCGCGCCCATTGGGAATCGAACCCGCTCAAGATACCGAGACGCCTTTAAACTGGCGTACAAACCACTCGACCACGGAGGTCGTCTAATTGGTCGATGTATATTCACCCTACCCTTTGCCCACAGACGACGGAACCGTACTTCCCGTTCCTGGGCGCGCACGCGCCGCCAGCGGGCTACCGCGCGGACGGCGACGAGGAGGGCACGGTACGCTGCTGCTGCGTCTGCTACACCTTCCTGCGCCAGCAGTGGGAGCAGTACGACCGCGAGAACAAGCCGCACAGCCAGCGGTTTTACTGGATGAAGCGGCTCGACGGGAAGCCGTTCATTGGTAAGCTCACAATTATATATTGGGTCCTTAACCATGAAATTGGTGTTTTTTTTCTCTCTTAGTATTTTGTCTGTTACTATTAAGATTCAGAGTATTCCTAAAAAATAATTACCTCGTCTAAAAATAGACTATATTTTTGAGCTCTTTTGATTTGTTTTGATAATTTGTTGTAATTTTAATTGTGTTAAAATTGGACACGGAGACAACTCTTTTTAAGTGCCTCCCGAATACATCATTTGATTTGCATTCACTTAAAAACGATAAATAATTTTTATGAAGTGTGATATTACACATATTTACTAGAGCTTGTCTAATGGTACATGCCAATTATCTCTGGATTTATCGTTGTGAAGAAAACTGATAAAAAGTTTGTATGGAAAATGCAGAATTCCCCAAAATCTCCATACAAAACACCAATTTCATAGGTAAGGACCTAATACATACTTATCACGCTAACATTCAAGGGATCACAGGTTTGATCAGTATCCGTAGTATAAGTTTTCATTGTAAAAAACTTCTCACTTTTAGTTGGTTTAAGGACATTTCTTAAACAAACTGAGAGTGAGAAGTTCTTTATTTCTATGAGAAATGTGATTACAACTAGTGAGAAGTATTTTGAGAGTACAAGTGAGAAGTATTTGACAATGAAAACTTACACGACGGGTGCAGAAAGTCGTGTTTCGTCTCAGCAATGAAACTGTTAGTTAGTAGTTTTCGTGATTCAAATGTTTTCCAGAAGTTACAGGGGTGGTAGGTACGGAGAAATCGTAGAGAAAATGACCCATCGCCTCGCACTGAAAAGCGAGAGGCAAAGATAATTGTTTTGACCGGTGCTATGCCTAATGGGAGACATATAAGGAGTACCTATTTGTATCTAAACGTTTTTATTTCCAAGCTGCAGTACTTGCATTGCTGGCTTCAAAACAGATTACGCAGGCAATACAATTTCTAGATACTGTAAGTTTATATCGCCGTCGTAAGTCACAACTTGGCAGCACACCGTTATTGCGTAGTATTTATGCGCATTGTTATAATATGCTAGGCAACAGAAGCCACTTACCATCAAGTCTGTTCGCTGCCAACATGTTGTTACCAAAATATTTTACAGCATTGCCCACATTTTGCACAGAAATTTACTTGAATTACACAAATTTAAGCGTTATCGTTAGCATTTTTTTTAAATATACAGCGTTGAATCAAAATACTTTATGCATGCTTAGAAGTAAATGTTTTCTATTGATTCTTAATTTGGGAGTCATAACTCGGTCGTGCTCGGTCGGGCGTAAGTGTTGAGATCGGTGGCGAAGTGGTTACTGCGCTTTGACTTTCGATCGAAAACAAAGCTTCCTTCGCCATGGTCAGGCCGAGGATGGGTGACCTAATCTTTGATATCTCGAGCTCGTCCGTGCTTCCCACCAACCCGCATTGGGCCAGCGTGGTGGTGTTACGGCCCATTCTCCTCATGTGTTTCTCGTACGACGACGCTGAGGACGAACTTTGTCGTGTATTCATAAAGCGTAAAATTTGTGTTGATTATTGTTATAAAAGGTTATCCTCTTGATTTGACAAACAATTTACGAAATCCTGTCCACCGTATGAAGACATTAAACCCCATCTTGCAGATAGCCGAACTAGTTACAATATAAAGTTGACATGGTAAGAAATGTAAACGTCTTTGTAAATGTAACTCGTCGCACCAGTATTCAATAGCTGAAGCTAGACACGCCGGGAAAAAAGACGTGGAGCGGGCACGGCGTTTGCAAATGCTTGGAGGACGGTTTACACCGAGGCGTGTGGGGAACGGAAGTTTATATCGTTACGGATTCTTTTCTAGACTGTTAGACTATTAACGGCCTGGTCACGACTACGAGCAGCGAGCGGCTGCGGTAGGCGTTTTCTCTTTTAATTTCTCGCTCAATACATGCGTCACAGCGTCCGCGCGCCGCTCGCCGCTCGGTTGGCCTGCCGTATGTTGCGAGATGGCAGTACCTAATAACATTAAATTCTGATAAACAACAATCAAATGGCTCATCTGATGGTATGCGGCCACGGAATCCATACTATTCGCGCGTTGTCTACATACATATTATCATTACTATTATCCCCCTAAGAGTTAGAGACTAGGCAAAAGCACCGCAAAAGCAGTCCACCGCCATAGACCGCGCTTCACCAAGTAGCACTGCATGTGCTCAGCGTGACAGGTGGTGAGCCCGTCGCCGCTATAAGCTATTGGATGGTTGTGCAGTTCTAAGTCCATTAGCCGCCTTTTGCGACACCCTTTGGACGAGATGGGTAGTATTCTTTTAATGTGCCGCTACCATACGACTCCGCGCGCGACTGTCTACCCCATATAAATTAAGAGAAGTGGTTTATTGACAACATAGGAGGCGAGCTCTGCTACAAACATAACGCTCTCGCAATTAACTTGCGACCGTACTTACCGCAGCAACAGAAGACCCAGCTAATGTTATTTAGCTGGGTCTTCTAAAATCAAAATCAAAAGCGTTTATTCAGTTTAGATGCGTCTTAGCTCATGCTTATGAATGTCAAACATTTTACAATATTTCGTGAAAAACAAAAACTACGCCATCCGTTCACAAAACTATCAGGAGTTCTGTAAGGCACATCTAAGAGTGATATCTAAATACGTCTAATTGTTTGATTATAACCAAAACATAACGATGTATTTTTAATGGATTTTTTGCAATATAGGATTCAGTGGATAGTAAAAATTCTTTTAATTCTAATACCTAAATTAATTTTAGCTTTTATTTCCTTTATACTTTATTTGATATAATAAAATACATACAAACATAAAATCACGCCTGTAATCCCCGAAGGGATAGGTTCTGGACTGGTCTCCAAGGAGCACTGTGTTCCGAAGAAAAAAAAATATTAACAAAATGTTCCTCCAGCTTAAACTCAATACAGTGTGCGGCGTCCTCCCAAGGCATTCCTGTTTGTTATTCCCCTCTGAAATCCGCTGTTCGCGCTGATCCCGATAAACTATATTAAAACAAAGGGACAGATACAAAGTTGCAAGGCTAGATTCTGGGAAACGTGTACTAGAAGTCATAAATTTGGACCTTACGCCTTTCCGATAAGGTTCTATTGAATATCATTCTCTAGTCCAGTCCATTTATTGGAATTGTTGCTATGTTTTTTTCTCAAGTAACGTCCACGTATGAAGTTCTGAAGGATTTGAAATAGGTTTACTCTATTTGGACCTAACAAAAATATCTGATATTCAATCATCATTATTAACAAGAAACGCACAAGGTAGGTTGGGTAATAATAATATTGTATGGTTTGTGGACTGATCTAATGCGGATTGTAGTTTAGAATAGGAACCATTGTAAGAGGAACCGGTACTTAACAGTTTTACCCAGCATAGAGCAGCTCAAGATCTGATAGTTGGTTGGCTTTAACATGACGAAGAATACTTTGTCATCAATTTTATTGTTTGAATCGATTTAGTTTAGAATTTAGAATCGATTAGAATTTTTACACCACACTCCACATAAAAGTACACGTACAGTAATTGTACAAAATTTCTAAAAATTACTTTTTATATGCCTTCATTCAATCTGCTACGGATGTCGTCGTATGCGTCTTAACCACATATAAAAAAAAAACAAACTATTTTTTTTTTGCCTCAACAAGTGTATTTTATATTTCATTATGGCCGTAGGAGAAGCTCGGTGGCGTAGTGGTTAATACGCTTTGGGTTTCGATCGAAAACAAAGCTATCTTCGTCATGGTCAGGCCGTGGATGGGTGACCAAATCTTTGTGGTCTTGAACTCCTCCGTGCTTCGAAAGGCATATTAAGCCGTTGGTCCCGGTCGGTATTGCAACCAACCCGCATTAGCCCAGTGTGGTGGTGTTACGGCACATACTCCTCATGTGTTTCTCCGTGAGGAAGGCCTGTGCCCAGCAGTGGGACGTATATAAGCTGCCAAGTTTCAATCATTCCCACATTGTGTAAAAAAGTAAATAGGTCAAAATGACAACCTTATCAAAGCTTATTCCCATTCAGGCCGCGTCGTCACGGACAATGGGTCGGAGGGCTCTCCTCGCTAAATGTTATCTGTTACCGCCCCCCCCCCATTACCAGGGAGTAATCCTACCCTTTGTCTTTTGATAGGGATGCCACGGGACACACTGGCTTTATTACGTTAAAAAAATGTGTATTTTTGGTGCTGATGAAGTTTTTCTATGAAGTCGTTTTTTTGGTAATGATTTTCGCGGTTCTGAGTTTTTAAATGTATTTTTTCATCTAAATTTGCGAAATAAAATGTTAGTTTTACCACTGTCGGGGGTTGATATGATATGATGACAATCAATCACACACCTGGAGCAGGATAGCTGGAAGACATCTAATATATTATTAGAGATAAGTCCTTGCAAACTTTTGTTTTTAATGTTTGTATTTATGTTTTTCTGTGCAATAAAGAGTTTAGAATGATATAAACAGGGATCGTAGCAAGTGGAAGGATGTAAGCTCTGCCTACCCCTGTGGGAAAAAGGCGTGACTTATGTATGTATGTATGTATGTTATATTATATGATGAAAATTAGAGTAATAAAAGTGCTTACAGACCTTCAGTAGAATCTATATCATTGATAATTTTTACTATGTTATCCGTTTGGTGTCTATGGACATACATGAAGATATTTAATATTGAACGTAGACGATACGATAGGTGCTAGAATCGTTAGAAGAGGTTGCTGTAATCTATACCTGCCACACCGGCTATGCCTATGTATATAATTTAATCCCTGCGAACTAGAGGCCAATCTAGGCCTATTGTTTCAAGGCAAGCGGAGCAATGTTGTGGAACTAATACATAAATATCTTAAAATGCCCCATATTCTATGTTTATTTATTGTGCAATAATGATAAGCGGTGTAAAGATTGAGGCATCGTTCCCTAAATATTTGGAACATAAATTAACATAATTTCCATCGACACGCCCTAAATGGGTGCATTGAAGTTTTTTTTACTTAGAGTAAAAGACAAATGATTTCTTCTTACCTGATGTTAAATAAGATTTTTTTTTATGGAAGCGTAGCGTACGTAAACAATATAGCTTTTCAAAGGTAGTTTTTATATTTTGTATTAAGTGTATTATGTATTATACTTTATGATTTTTCCGACCTCCGTGGTCGAATGGTCAGTACGCCGGTCTCAACGCGGTGCCATCTCGAGTTGTTCTAGTTGTGAGATGAATACCAGGCATTTGTTCTCCAGACTTATTATATTTATGTATCTATTGTTATATTCTGAATATTTATGTGTATTTATCTATTAAATATATTTCTCCGTTATCTTGTATCCGTAACATAAGCAGCATTAGTATAAAATGGGTCTAGTTGATAGGTGTGAATGTCTGAAGAATATATTTATATTTTAAGCGCTTGCTCCTACATAAGCTATTTTATCTGTTATTTAATATGCCACAATACATAAAATAGGGCGTATGTAGAATAGTCATCACTATTTTATATCTTTCTGAGGGACAGACTGTCCAGGTCGTCTATAAAATGATAGACGGCCCTTGTTTATTTCTTTTATAGTCATCTCCGAAGACCGAGACGTCTCCTTTGTGTCTGAGCGAGCGTCGTGATTAGCCATCGCTCACTACGCTCTCTGCGAGTCGGGTGTATTAAATTGTTTTTGTTTCTCACAAATAATAGTTACGTTAAGTCATTTGGGTTTATATGATATTATTTCTGTATCTTCGCTTGAGATTGCCTAGCAAATTATTCAAAAGATACTTTTTGATTTTTGACAGTAGCCTAGAATACATGTAATACCCATTGTAGTAATTACATTAACTTTGAAACTCCTACCAGATATTATCATGTTTTGAATTATTTTTGAAATTTTTGCAACTTCTTGTACGTATTACGTATTTCGTATACTATGACGTTTAGATCAATATAGATCAACTATACTGTATTAAACCTCTTTTTTAAAAACCATTACTCCCACCTGACGCAATGTGCAGATTTTTATTTTAAGGGAGGTGTAGAAAAAAGTATATTAACTGTGACCTCAAGTGACCTCAATATTCTGCCATTCATTTACAGTGATTAATCATAATAAATGTGTCAAGTAGAAAGGTGTGTGGTGTGTTTTAAATCGCTCCAGTCGTTGGGTTGTTTGCACACGTAGCAACTTTGGGTTGCGGATTCTAGCAACTACATTATTTAACCCTACTTGCCCAAACTATTTAAAAAAACGTTTTAGTTTTGTTGACCAATTATTCATTGCGGTCTTCAGAGAACTTGAGACTAACACCACCTGTGCACAACTCCTCCTTGTTTGGCTCCTCATTCAGTGTGTCCCTCCCTGCTTCCATTAGGCTAACCACTTTTAAAAAGAATGTTAAAGAGTTATTACCTAACGACTTAAACTTTTCCTTGAATGGTCTCTGCTGCTGCCCAACCGATCGCATCATTGTTCTTCTTCTTTATTATCATTATTATTTTATTTTATTATATCTTTTTTTAGTTTAACATTTTTGTGTTATGATGTATTGTTGAAATGATGTTTCCAATGGTATATTTATTACATTTCTCAAATTTGCATGCCGAGAGGTAAAATGTAGGTTGTTCTGTAATATGTTATAAGATCTATATGTACCCACATTTGCAAATAAATTTCTTTGATTTGATTTGATTTGTATTTACTTAAGTATTTTATTTTGTGCACCCTTATGTGTACATTCTCCATCAATAGGTTGTCTGGTACATTGCTGTCTAGCAATAAGGCCGCCAATTATGACATCTAGTCTTAAGCATTTCTTAATTTGTCTTTCTGGTGTACGCAATAAAGAGTTTATTATAATAACATTAAAAAAGAAAGAAATAAACCTTATTCTTATTTTTTAATTTCAAAATATTATTATAATAGTCGCTGCGCGCGCTGCTAAAATTATAATTGATTTTATGACCACACGAGTGACACAAAAATTTTCATATTAAAATAAACTAGTCCTTGATGTTTCGGTATATATTATTATAATACACTCTCAGCACAAGCTTATCATAATGTAAACAGAATTACAGGGGTTTAGCATCTCGCGAGCAGGATTACACTTTATTGCAATAACAAGAGGGCTGGTTATTCGTCACTATATTATAATTAGCTAGGTTAGATATGCTCCCCGGGGACGTCGGTTATAAGGCGAAATGCTCTCACAGGCAAGAGGGTTTAGTTGTATGTTTTAGAAGCAAGTCCCATAAATATCATCTTTTGGAGGGGGGATGGAGTGTAGACATCTTTTGTAAAATAGGTTCTATAACGTAGGGAAAACAAGAAAAAAAACCTCATGGAGTTTCATTTGAAGGTGGTTAATTTCTCCTGAAGTTTTTTTAACTATTATAACTATTAAAGAAAAGGACTAATATTTGAAAGTAGATGACTCCATAAACGTATAAGCGAAATCATCTGGGCCTTTGGGCAACAGGAATGTAATATTTATTTGAAATACACTGTCCCTTTAATTTATTCTATGAACTAAATGTACTATCGAAGAAATAGATTTCTGACCCACCATAATGTCATATTTCCGTAGGATTTAAATGCAAGCAAAATTCAAATGTATACAGGTTTCCTTGGAAACGTTCGTAAAAACGTCCTAAGTGCAATAGACAGTTTTAATCAAAATATTGTCAAAGTGGGTCATTGAATCAATTTGGTCGATTGTATAATCCGTCATCGATTGCCTATAAAATCTCGGTTTGCTACAGTTTTGATAATCGAGGAACTTCGTAGTCACCCAGTATTTTTATTCGAGCTTCCTCGTTAATAAGTGTTAGGTGTACCTTTACGTGGTACACGACGCGTTTGTCCCGGCTGCTCGTGTTACGGCGTGACTCGTCGCGGCCCATTCATCAATATTCTCAATGACACGCCAATTTCAAACGGTTAGTTGCTGACACTACTCTAGTATTCAGGACAACATCCTCTAGGGTTGGCAAGATGTAGATAAATGGCAGCGTATATAAGTCGACCATTGTACTACAAAATGGTTGTTGACACTGATCAGTATTGTGAACTTTAAGATGCGTCTTTACAAAATTTCGTGTAAGCGATAAACTACGCCATCCGCCCACAAAACTAGTCGTACCTGGAGGCCTTGTTCTGAGAAAAACGGGCAAGAAACTCAGCAAGTTTCTATCCTCCCTTTACATTGTTTTTTTTTTAAATTTCAAAAAACTACAACGTCATTGAAGTTTTAGAAGTAAAAATAAATAAATATCGGAGCAGAATATATAGTATTCTGCTGCTTACCACATTTTCCATTACAAATATAAATAGTTTAAAATATTAGATAAAGAAAATAAAATTAAGGATCCGTTGATTAATTGAAGAAAATTGAAAATCTTCACCGAAAGAAAATTTCATTGATAACGTTATTTCTACATATCAGACAAGCATGAGTTTGACCGGACACTGACAGTGGCACCTATTTTCTGAAGTTTTCACCTGTTTTCAGAAGGTGAACCGATGTAATGCAGGTTTCTGAACTAAAAGACGCCTTTCGATCTTTTTTGTTAATGACTGATTTAGTTCATCGAAACCTATTGGTAAGAAGTGTATAAAAAGTACGCTTAGCTACCACAACCATGCTTTCCCATAATAAGATGCATTTCACACCATTTGAAGCAACCCATGTTATAGAATACTAAAAAAGGATGGAGAGTATACGTGTGCTGGTTGAAAAATTATAGTAAGTTTTTCGGATCGCTAAATTACCTACATTTATAATTAATATTAGGTCCTTACCTATGAAATTGGTGTTTTGTATGGAGATTTTGGGGATGTCTGCATTTTACATACTAACATTTTAACAGTTTTCTTCACAACGACAAATCCAGAGATAATAATATTTGGCATGTATCATTAGACAAGCTTTAGCAATATGTGTGTGAACACGCTTGATAAAAAATATTCATCGTTTTTATGTTAATGCAAATCAAATGATTTATTCGGGAGGCAGTTAAAAATAATTGTCTTTGTGTTTAATTTTAACACAATTAAACTTACAAAAAATTATCAGATTAAATAATACGAGCTCAAATATATGGTTTATTTTTGAATAGGCAATTATTTTATAGAGGAATGTTCTGAAACTTAATAGTTACGGACAAATTGCTAAGACAGAATAAAAACACCAATTCCATAGGTATGGACCCAATATTAAAAAATGATACCTGAAAAACAACAGACGCTGAAACTAAACACGTCTGATAAACTGTGATAGATTAGCGAATGTTTTTATAGAATTTGTATATTATGATAAATTTTACATCTCAAACTATAATTTAGCTCCATTTATAGATCATAAGAGTTAAATGATAATTTTTAAGCCATGAAAGGTGACAAGTCAGAACCTCTACAAATGTCCATTCACTTAAGTAAATATTGAATTATTGAATGTCTGTAAGTACTCGTAATATTTAAAAAACAGCAAGTAATCGTGAATCTGCGTTAAAATTCGTGGTTTATTCATCGTTTCAAATTATTTGGTTACTAATAATGACTTGTAAAAAATGTTTTCTTTTAGTTTCTTTGCTGTAATAAAAATGAAAAGAATACTACCAACCCATCTCTCCTCTTGGGTGTCGTAAGAGGCGACTAATGGACTTAGAACTGCACAACCATCCGATAGCTTATAGCGATAGCGGCGACGGGCTCACCACCTGTCACGCTGAGTGCAGTCTGCTTTTGCCTAGTCTCTAACTAACCCTTTGGGGAAAATTGTATTATAATATAGCGAAAGTGTACATACCAACCCTGTACTTAAGGAACTTTCACTCAATGCGCGTGTAGTCGTCACTACACCACAATTCTTCGTATGGCCATTGTGTACGCAACAATAGGCTTTGTTCTTTAACTCATACCGTTCCTTTTGCAATAACATTGTACATTTGTCCTACACCCTTACTTTAAACTACATTTTGATTGAAGTGACCAATGGGGTAGATGCTATCTTAATGGACTTAAAACTTAGTAAGGGTAGATTTTATCGAATTCAAGCGGATATATAAATGAATGTGGCTTTTTTAAATGAATGTTTAGTTTTGGTAGCCATGGCTGTTAGAAAATCTCATTGTCGCATCATTAAAAATAGTATTTTTTTATAGGTATGTACCCTTAAATTTTTCGGAATAAAAAGAATCTAAGATGTTGACCAGGGATATAAGGTATCACCACGCAAAATTTCATTGAAATCGGTTCAGCTATTTTGGAGATTAGCCCGTACAAACAGAGTAACAAAAAAAAAAATATATTTTGGTATTTTCCCTTTTTTTACATCTCCCTGATTTGATTTTAAGCATTTTATGTACAGACAGTTTTATTATAAGTATAGATGTTCAAAATTAGACGACGAATTTACTTCGCAGCAGCTTCGCTCGTCGCTGGAGCAGGGACCTTAAACTTTTAGTTTCAGTTGATGAAATTGGCACGGAAATAAATGAAAGCCTAGAGCTGTAGCAGTTGAGAAATTGTTTGTTGTTTAATTGTGATTGCGCCATTGGTTCATGCAAGGTAACGTGATGTGTTGGGAGCATTTCAATGCTGGATTTGTTTATACTGAATGATGTAAGCAATATATGAGGGAAATAGCGCTTCGTACAGCATTCGCCAGTTGATGTCCCGGCGCTTGTGCCATAGTTGGTTCTGAATAACTAGCTTTTCCCTTTGTCCGGTGCATGATATTTATTTATTTGGCACAGTTACAAGATACAAATCATGACATTTGTTATAAAATACTTCTTAGGTGTAAATACATAAATAAATTTATATCCCTTTAACAACTATGCACAACGTGTAAATGAAATTTTTGGAAAATATGTGTGGCCTGTATAAAAGCAAGACACATTGTTAAAGTACAATAAAGAAGTACATATTAGTTAACTAAATATTAACAAAACTGTTGAGAAACAATAAAGATTACAAGTATATGTTGTTAGCCAGGACACTTAAATTATCTGGATCCTTTATCGCTTTTATAAATGCATAGGGACTCTGAAAGAAAGAAATTATATATCAGTATTAGCGACTCTTTGCTGCTTTTGCGCTCTTCTCTGGCCATTTGCTCTTTCTGTTTTTAAACTAAGCATCTGTTTCTTTTTCATTGTTTTTGGTCTCCTTTTTCATTCCTATCCTCAGCGTCTCAAGCGGTTTGTGTCGACGCCTTAATATATTAGATTTATAAATTGTTATAACTATCGTAATAAAATTAATAATATTAGAACAGTAAATTAACATTTCTGTAATATGCTACCATTCTGTATATGCGTAATATGTTACTTAGCTTTTATACTTATACTTATCATTGTTGTTTCTTGTAAAGTGTCTGTTGACGAATAAATTTATTTTCTTTCTTTTTTTTCTTTCCATGTTTCAATAAAGAACTTAGAAGATATAAAAAACATAAAACTCGTGGTACCACCCTTGTGGTTCAAAAATGAACTATGCAATATCGCATATCGATTCAATCGATATCTCCAATCGATTGATGTGCTCTCGGCTCCAGCAGTCGCGCGCCAGACGCCGGTGATTTAGTGCGGCATCGCTTTGATGTTATTTATACGCCGACCTGCGCGGGAGTGGAGGGCTGTCACGTGTGTGGAATACCTAAGATGGTGCACTGACAATTTGTTAAGGAATGGCATTTGGTGAATGTAGTCTTAGCTACGAAAGGAGATAATATCATCTTGCTTATCGAGATAAGAGTATTCTATCGAGTGTTATATGGTTAAAATGGATACTTAAAGATCACACCTATTCAATATTCTTTTTCTTCAATACGAAGAGCACGTTTTAAAATAAGTTAACTTTTATATGCGTTCCCTTTTAAAGAGTTCTACAGCGTGGATTCGAATGTTTTTTGAAGAATAAAGGTCTGCTTTTAGCGTGAACACCGCTATATGATTATATCGGGTTTTATCATTTTAAACTGACTAAGTGCCTACTATGGAATTTTTTATTCATTTATTTGGCTATCCAACAATTGTATGCAATGATACTTACGAAGTTGTGACAATAGATTCTTTCATAATCTTGTGCTAAATGATACAATTACTTAAAGGCTAACACAGCATGCAATATGTAATTTTTTGTGAAAATAATACAAGATTAAACAACTGGCCTTTATAAAAATGTGATAAATATTATATCTCGGTGCTCATGTTATTTAGACTGGTCGGGTTTAGAATTAGTAACCAAAATTTTCGTATCTCGAGTTCTCTAGGCTCTATTTGCCACGGTTTGTACTTGTCGAATGTGCATTAGCTCATAGTCTTCATCCTCTAGGTCTTCTAGGAGCCTCTGCATCAAAGTTAGACATGGATGCGTAGGATTAATGAAGAAGGTATATGTTTAAAGTCACCCTTTCTTCTAAAGGCCAGAGATTATTCCTTTCCATTTGCTACGATCCTTGTGTATTTGTGACGTTTCATCTACTTTCATTCAGTATTCATGTTCGGCGATTTAGGGCCTGTCTTTCTCAAGACCGCTTTCCATTTGATCGAAAATGTTCGCCTAGAATTTTCTAGTCTCTATAACCTTTTAGTTAATATACTTTAGCCAATACTTTCCACATGATCAAACCATTTGACCATCCCTCTCTCTATTCTTGTAACTATGAAATGTAGGGGTAAAGATTTGTGAGCGAAAATTCAGGGTATTTTAGTCTGTGAAAACCTGGAGCTTTTACCTAAATCCTATGAAACGATCGGATCTACCCTTTTACTGAATAAGTTATTAAGGGAGAATATAAAACTACATGAAGTAGCTTATTGGTAGTAGAAACTGTTTTGCTGTTAAATTTGTGTTGGCGACCGGCATCATCTAATCTTTTCGGATCTTATCTCCGAATTCCCTGTATGCCTTATTTTGTACTAAGAGTGTTTAAAACTTTTTTAAATATCGTATTAAACCGTCAGTTAGTGTGCTTACAATATTCGTGCACTTCAGTTGATGTATGGTTTTGTTATGGTATAACTTTATAGTAGATTAATAGCCAAGGGCTGTAAGGCATCCATTGCAGCCCGAAATATAGTTCGAGGGTGCAATTGATGCTTACACCCGAGCTAACTACTCTGCTTTACATCTCGATTGTGAGGTAAGTAGAAAAAAATCTGCATTACAAGAATAAAACATTTTATTATATCTTCATCACTTGCTGAACTCATGTCTTTTTCCTAATTGGCACGTAATTATAAAAAAAACCCAAAAACAAACAAAATTTTAAGTAAAAGTTTTCAATACCGGCCTTTTTCATATATTTTTTCAATTTATTTTTTCAAGAACTAAATTGAGCTTCGCCGTTCGATATTTAAAATTGATGCCTATTATACTCATACGAAGACAAGGTTGAATACCGAAGCGACCTCTTTTGTCATTGGGCTGATGCATGATGTCTATTGCCAGTAAGATGGTTAGATGTATGCGAACTTTTTGAAAGAGTGGAGAGTTTTTTTTTATAACTTACCGCCCTAGGGCTTTTCTAGCTATATTATTAACTTAGGAGCGCTAATTGGTCACCTAAAAGCCCCATTTGGGGGTAATAAGGATCTACTTACCGAATATTGGAGATGTAAAATCTATTTTAAATCAAATAAATAGTAACTGAATTCTAGCAACAGTTTTTGCTAAAATCCTGATTAATTAATTAAATATTTCTATAATATTGTTATTAAACTTGCATGTGTAAGAAAGGGGAATAAACAAACCCGCACAAACACATCGCGTTCCACACGCCACAATCGCGCTGTGTGTTGACCTTTAAAGTTTTTCAAAAATGTCTAATAAAACCCAGAATAACATTTTTAATTCCACATTTCAACTGCATTATTTCCGTGCTATTACACAATAACGACCGTAAAATAGACATTAAATAAATGAAGTCCATTATACAATATTCAATTATGCCGTTCGGAACAGCCGCACCGATGGCGAGCGTCACGGCATTTTTAACGCTACAATGTTGCGGCCGGACGGCGACGGACGTGGAAACGGCTCGGCGGCACGTCAACTCTAATTAGGACATGGTGCAACTTGAAACAAGAATTTTAATGTTTTTTTAGACGGGAAAATTTAGCTGAAATGGGTCAAAAGTTTTGTTTAGTATTTTAATGTTCAAAACAAAACATTGCGGCTTCGTGCGCATGAAAATTGCCTATATTTTAAGACAGTTTAATCTATAGAAATATGTCGGTGAACACTGCATTCAATTACATGCGAAAGATTTTTGCAACAAACAAAGTTCAAAGAAACTGCGGATTTGGCTAAATTTTACTAAATAAATAATAATATAGTTGTGGGTGTTAGTATTTCTGCCTTCTCTGATACAGTAATTCTACGTATTTTTATCTTCTGAGCCACTGGATGAGTTCCACGCCCTTCTTAGGTTCGCAAACCTCCTACTCGTCCACCAACAAGAAAAAATTATTAAACTTTATATTCCTGAGAGTTTAAATTTTATTAGCATCATAAAGTGAAACACTGTAGACTAGTCAACCCTACCGAACTTGTAAACATACGAAGTTGCCGCATACCGTACAGAATCGGTTTGAGCCGGATCAGGTCAGCGATGTAGTGGGTCCCCCAAATAGAGAGCACGTTCGCTTTCAGCGATTCCTGCTTTATTGGTTCTTTTTAGTACAGTCTTTGCACGGGGAATTGGTTGCACGTTGAAGAAATAGCAAAGCATATGGAATAAAATAGATGGTATAATGTTAGTTAGTAAGAAAGTAAGAGGAATGGCTATTAGAGATGTCCACGTCCTATCTACGACTTGTTCAGTTTTTTTTATGTCTGTGAAACAAAGCCTGGAACCGGGACCAATGAACAAGAAGATGTACGCCATGATTCTTTCAACGCACGAGATAATGTTTTAAACGATATTTATAATCCAATAGATGGTCATCTCAAAATGTATTCATGTCAGTTCAGACACGGAACGAACTGGCAATAAGCACAAGTAGCACCTATGTTTACAACTGGCGACCATGTTATGTTTCAATGAATCAAAATATGGTCTTTATGTAAATGGGTTCATAATAATTTTTTTATCATCGTCATTTGTCAATAATCTCATTGAATAATTCGTTTCCCCAATTCTTACATAATTCTTTGAATCAGATATTCTGATCCAAGTTTGTCCGTGAATCCATCGAGTCTGAATAACGATGAGCCATGATTGACTCGAGCTGATGCTGCATCGTTTTAATGGCGTCCATTTGAAAGTCAAATTGAAGGTATAACCAATGTCGTTTATTCAGATCGAGGATTATACGAGACACTTATCAAAGTCGACCTCTCTCTTGATTTGAAATGCGTCAAGAGTTTCAATACTGATGTTGAAAATAATCTAATAATAGATATTTCATTTTTTTTGTGCAAATTGATATACAAATGACTATATAGATTGTGAAAAGGAAATACATACTGTAACGTCTATTTGGCCGAACTTTGTTGTTTCCGAATCAGTTGAGAGTTTGTGATATCTTTCTGATTTTATCCTATCTTTCAAAGATATCCACATATGCTCCTGAACGCTCTCATTTCCGTAGCATTTATTATACTCTCATCCTTCTTCTGCCACACCGAACTTTCACCACCATACATCAATAACAGCCAACCGTTCTTAGACATCGCCTGGCTTTTCATAAAGGTATGCAGCGCACCATTCACTTAATACCAGCATTCACTCTTCTTTCAATTTCCCCCTTACATTTTCCGTCTCTATTAAACACATCCCAAGTACACATAGTTCTCCACTTGTTCTACTTTCTCTCCACCTATCTTAAAATTGCATTGAGTGATAGATTGATTCCGTTCAAAAACTAACACTTTAGTTGTTCACATTTTCTTTCATTCCTTTTTCTTCCAGTGTTTCATTCATAACAGTTACCATACTTTGTAACTCGCCCGCTGACGACGCTAATATTATCTGGTCGTCAGCATAAAGTAGGCATTTCACCAGTAACTCATTCATTCTCAGTCAAAATTCGCTTTCTTTCAATCCTTTCAGGCTATTGTCCATAATATGTAGAACAGCTACGGCGAGGCTACACATCCTTGTTTTCACACATTTGTCAATGTGAAACCAATCCGTGTAAAATAAATAATGTTACAGAAAAGTATAAAATAAATTATATTAAAGTTCATTACCGTGAGCGCTTGCTTGTAGCAAGTACATACATCCACAGCGCTTTATCTGTGGTTGCAATCTGTACAAGCGGCCGGAAGGATTTTCATGACTCGGCAAGAAACTCATGAGCCACTAATTTTAAATGGCGGTTACATTTTTTTTGTATATGTTGTGTATGTGTGTTAACACCTTTGCCTCGCATTCGGTACTAGAGGCATGATAATGTATTATCTATTCGCATTCTATTTCAGTTTCGCCATCCGTACGGCAATTTAAAAATTCCCTATGAATGATGATAGCCATTTGTTCAGTTGAAATGGATGATAGGTCGATTGAGTTTTGATTTATATGTGTTAACGTGTCAAGGATGCCGCTTATTGTCTGTTTGTCAGAGAGACTTTAATTGCGTTTTGTTGTAACTGAATGAATAGATACACGCGTCTTGCTGAATCATTATAACTAATACCTCTAAAATAATTGGTTTTTATTTTGTGTATATGTTTGGCATATAAAATAATTGAACACCCATACATTATAAAATAAACAAATAACATTTAACATAACATTATTACTCTTTTGTCCGCGTAAGGAATACTCACATTCGTGGCAGCATGGGCGTCCGTGACATCACAGACAAACTGCAGGAAAGTCGCCTACGGCCACGTTCTCCGGAGACGTGGAAATTACGTGGGGAACGAATGCCTTAGAATGACCTTCCTGGCGCCAAAAAAAGAGGGAGCCCCAAAAAGCGCTGGCTTGATGTCGTTAGGGATGACATGCGTGCCAACAACCTCACCAACAAGGATGCCGAAGACCGGGCAAAGTGGTAGAGCTTAAGTAAGAAAGCGGACCCCGGGTTCTCTCGCCAAGAGCGAGAATGCGCTAGGATGATGATGATGATGATTACTACTCCTTTGTCATTGTCTATATACATTGACATAGATGACGCAATGCACGAACTGCGCGTGTTCGAAACCCCCGACCAAACGTCAGGGTTGGCCTCTGGTAACTAATCTGTGCGCGTCCGAATGGCTGCAAAAACAGAAGTTGACACGCTTGGTTTCAGAAATGTATATCTGTGTCGCAAACGCCTGACTCAATTCTTGAAGTTTTAATATTGAAACAATAACGATTGCTATGGTTGCTCTTGATCTCAAAGTTGCATCTAAAGGCTATTGTAACGGTTTCTGCCAATCAGTATGTGTTTGTTTCATAAGCCAGCCTTGGGAAGTAAACATAACTAGCGTAGCATACGCACTGATGACTCATCCTGTTCAACGTGTTAAGAATCCAAACCCGAAAGGTGAAAATAATGTGCGCCACAATTATTGGGTTAAACAGTTTACCATAACGTTAGTCATTAGGAGGCAGCCGGGTTGTCAAACAAGTTAATCTGACGCGCCCCAGATATCCTCTGAATGGAAGCATACTAATCGGTTTGGGTACAGTATACCTATATTTCCAGTATACCAGTTCCACTCGCATGAAATTGTAAATCTATTTAAACCCGATTTTGACATTTGTAACATTTTTTCCACAGTAAAAGTATCACAAATCACTAAATCTAGTTTCATTCTAGATTTAATTTTCCCGCAAGTGGACCTTAATAATTTTGGCCCCATCCCAGCAAAAAACATTGAAAAACACCGTTAGAAATATAAAAAGTTGTAATTGAATCATAACAAATTCACAAAAAAAATTGCACTATCGCACGGTATCAGACTTGCTCAACCATTTTACGTCTTATTCACTAAGCTATAAAGATGGTTATCAAAACAATTGCCTAGTACAACATTGTTGCAAATGTTCTTCGTGAAGTTAAAAAACGCGATTTCGATTTCACATTATTCTTTAGTAAATGAAATATAATTGAAAAGTAGTTTCCCTGCGTCAGATATTTCTCAAGTAACATTGAATAAGCGTTGCTAAACGAAGGCCATCAAGGTGGAGGGTATACTCTGAGTTGTCTCCGGTACCTTTTTGTCATCCTCTGCCTATATACGTCCCACTGCTGGGCACAGACCTTCTTCAAGGAGGAGTAAAGGGCCATCATCCACCACGCAGGTCCAATACGGGTTGGTGGGTAGAAACGGTTGCAATATAACTATTTATTTGTCAAATGCATAATATTGTAAAATGTTGACGATTTTAAGTGCCGAACTTGGCCTATGAAATAAAATTGTTTTTCATTTTGATTTCTTGATTTTGAATAGCGACCGGGACCAACCTCTTAACGTGCCTTCCGAAGCACGGAGGAGTTCGAGATCACAAAGTTCTCATCATCTCCAAAAAACCCTGTGAATTTGTCTTACTTTAGAGCTTACATATGGCGGTATATTAGGTCCTTACCAATGAAATTGGTGTTTCGTATGGAGATTTTGGGGAATTCTGCATTTTCCATACAATTTTTTTTCAGTTTTTCTTCACAACGACAAATCCAAAAATAATAATATTTGGCATCTATCATTAGACAAGCTTTAGTAATATGTGTAATATCACACTTCTTAAAAATCTTTATCGTTTTTAAGTGAATGCAAATAAAATGATGTATTCGGGAGGCACTTAAAAAGAGTTGTCTCCGTGTCCAATTTTAACACAATTAAACTTGCAACAAATTATCAAAACAAATCAAAAGAGCTCAAAAATATAGTCTATTTTAGACGAGGTAATTATTTTTTAGGAATACTCTGAATCTTATAGTATCTTAATAGTTACAGACAAAATACTAAGAGAGAAAAAAACACCAATTTCATAGGTAAGGACCCAATATTTTCCGTGGCTCACGTTCGACCAAGTCCGGCCAATATCGGCTTAACAAATTTCATCACAGTTGCCGTAACCCGACCTTGACAATGTGCCACTGACCCAATGGAGCAAGAAGCCTCGCTGAGACACGATTACTCTTTCTAATTCCATACAAGTGAAAGTGATAGTAAATTATGATTACAATGTTTTGTTTTGTAATTGACCGTGTAAGAGGATTAAGTGAAACCTAAAGTTGTAAAGCTATTAACTACATCCTTATTTCTTGGGTTCATTTCGTTATTGTAACGAAGACAAAGGGATCTAGTTTGTACAGCCATGTCTTGACGGGATTTTCTTTCTTGATTTCTATGATTTATTCTTGAATCTTGTTTAAATTAAGATTTCATCACGCATATATCACCGAAACACTTTAAGGGGTGCTAAGTGTTAATCGTCCGATATATTTAGCTCCCCGTGAAAACGTAGGGTGAGCATGTTGCCATGCACCAGGCACAGTATAAATAAAGGTGGTAGACTCATATACAGTTACCAAGGTAGATCTACTGTTACTGTGCGCATGCACATTTGCGTGGTGAGTCACGGCGCCGCGGCCTCGCCGGTGAAAGTGCTGCCTTGATCCGCTGATCTAAGTCACGTCACGCCATTCAGCGGGGCGCCACGTGGGGTGCCCCGCGCTAGCGCTCTCATAGTGACGGCATTGGAGACTCATGCGTCCGTGTTATGAATTAACGCAGTACACATAAAGGTACATCTACTGTAACATTCAACACTGTGCCCATGCGCATGCATTTGCCGGTGAGTTACGGCGCCGCGGCCTCGCCGGTGAAAGTGCTGCTGATCTAAGTCACGTCATACCATTCAGACACACGCCCCCACATGTGATGCCCGCGTTAGTAGACCTTAAATACATGGAACCAAGACATACCTATACGAACATTGGCAAACTGATGATATTCTATTCTATTCAGAATAAAATATAATTTTCCTTCTTTTTTTTCATTTTATCTCATCTCCTGATACGTTTGCAGACACAATAGGAAATCAATTGTGTCTCAACTAAAGCAGGATTAGTGGCAGTCCAGTGGTTTTTTAATGCCCCACGAACAATTCGAACATGTGAGTTCAAACATAATACATTGATAGGTGACAGTCTTTATTCCCTTTCAATAATAGGCATTTACTGTTAAATACGTCATAGATATTTTTGAATTAGACTGTATCCTCAGATCGTTGTCGAGGTTCATCCAGGTAGTAACGGTGCATGTGGTTGTTTCCAGGCGCGGACATGTCGTTCCAGGGCGAGTACGCGGCGCAGATGCTGGGGCTGGGCGGCGCCGACGAGCGGCCCGGCGCCGAGCCCGCGCCCGCCGCCCCCGCCCCCGCCCCCGCGCCCGCGCCCGACAGGAAGGACGACAAGGACACCAACCATCTCAATAAGTTTAATAACGTACGTATCCGCACTACCTGAATCTGCTCAACCACACACACACATACCACACCTTCTTCTTCTTCTTCTTCTCACTCAAATATCATGACACCAGTACTCGGCGGCTACAGCTCTTGCTGCTGCCGCATTTAACTCCTCCATGGTACAGGTGGAGGGCAGCAGTGGACACAATATCAGATGTGCCATAGATTGTGACGGGGCTCCACAGTCCCACTTGGTGCTCTCCAAGTCAATGAAGCCCCGTCTTGCCAAATACCACAGACTGATACCTCAAAAGTTTGATGTACCTCCGTCAGCGAATGCAGGGTTAAATTTAATAATTCAACCGCCTCGCACGACGAGATCTTACGAACCACTGCTTACCGATCTGCAAGCCTACTCTTGAACGCAAACTCGATCCATAGACATTGAGATTGTGATGTTTCTTTCTCTTCAGCAGTGCGAGCATAGAACTCTCGGCATTGAAAATCGACAAAACTAAAATTTTTCGACAATTTCTCGATGTCATTAGCATAAATCTTGATTAATCGATCTGTAGATAAGGGTCGATAAAGTAACCAAATTTATTGAGATAGGTCGACAAACTTAGCATGGATCTTTTTTTGACGTAATTAATAGATAAAATATCGTTTAATTTGTTGAATTTTTATCGTGTCTTTAATCGACCTCGATAAAGTTATGTCGACAAATGTTATGATTATTGTATTGAATTTCGGCTTTATTAATTAGTTTTAGGGGTGTATTGTTTATATTATGAATTTATTCTGCTATAAAATGTGTCATACCATAATTATGTAAATATTTTGTAAAACTTTTATTTGCTATTTTATATAGGTTACAAGTTATTGTTGATTTTAAAATAATATTAAAATTCTTGTGATATCTTGGGAAAATCTGTCACGCAACGTCTACCCTTTTTCTAGACAAGACGAAATCTTCTGACGAACTGTTCGTACTGCCAGCAAATCGGTAGCTGGCAAATACCCACAAAATGTTCTCGAGATATATGTACCAGTCGGAGGACCAGTGGAGACGGCAATAATGTATATTATAGCAGGATACATCTCAATACTTGTAATCTTTCCATAGAAATCATTTGGAGACCACACGCGGCAGCTTTTATGTATATTTTTACGTACAGGTACATACGTCAGGTGCATTCATGAATATTGCTACACTTTTAGTGGTTCGATGTTTCTTTAAAGGACTGAAGGTCATATAATAAGCTGCAGTCATTAAGATTGACGGGCATTTTTAGTATGGAGACGTAGGGAAGAAAAAATTTTTTTAAAGAAGTTTACGCCTATGTCCTCCAACTAAAACTTTTCCAAACATCTGCTCTGTATATCTCCTGCCTTGTCAATATTAGATATAAATACGGGTGTTTTAATCATTTTGTTTGCCGTTGACAGCAGCGGTTCGCGGCGGGCGAGGAAGAGGGCGTGTTAGACCTGCGCGCGCGCGACCCGTCCGTCATCTCCGTGGGGTCGCAGCACTCCGGCGCCTCCGAGCCCGCCGGGTACCTCGACGCCGTCAGGTCGGTCACTCTAGCGCGGGGCGCGCCACACCCGGCCGGCATCTCCGCGGGGTCGCCGCACTCCGGCGCCTCCGAGCCCGCCGGGTACCTCGACGCCGTCAGGTCGGTCACTCTAGCGCGGGGCGCGCCACACCCGGCCGGCATCTCCGCGGGGTCGCCGCACTCCGGCGCCTCCGAGCCCGCCGGGTACCTCGACGCCGTCAGGTCGGTCACTCTAGCGCGGGGCGCGCCACACCCGGCCGGCATCTCCGCGGGGTCGCCGCACTCCGGCGCCTCCGAGCCCGCCGGGTACCTCGACGCCGTCAGGTCGGTCACTCTAGCGCGGGGCGCGCCACACCCGGCCGGCATCTCCGCGGGGTCGCCGCACTCCGGCGCCTCCGAGCCCGCCGGGTACCTCGACGCCGTCAGGTCGGTCACTCTAGCGCGGGGCGCGCCACACCCGGCCGGCATCTCCGCGGGGTCGCCGCACTCCGGCGCCTCCGAGCCCGCCGGGTACCTCGACGCCGTCAGGTCGGTCACTCACTAAGAGGCGGAGGGTGCGTCACAGGGCTCGCAGCATTCAGGAGCCGCCGAATATAGATGAACATGGATGTCATCTGATCCATCTACATTCTTCCATAGCTAAGCGGCACTCGAGGCTCTATGTACTAAATTAATCCTACACTTGTGCTGAGTGCGTTCGAAATCCTGAAATAAAAATGGACTAAAGGAGTCCACGCAGTCACAGCTTCATCATAAGAACAATATGAATGGGTATTAACACCTTTAGTTTTCCCTGGGACACTGGTAACATGTCACCCCCCTTCACCCCCGAAGGGGTAGGCAGAGGCGTTTCACCCATATTTCGCCAGATATTGTAAGTCGGCCAACATGTGCATTTAAATGAGCCGTCGATATTGCAGGTCGACGGTGTCCGTGTACTCGGGCAACTCGAACTCGAGCTCGGACCGCGACATCCTGGACCTGTCGATGCCGGACAAGAACTCGGTGACGGAGGTGTGCTACGTGTGCGGCGACGAGTACAAGCGCGGCACGCTCTACAACCTGCACACCAAGGAGCCCAAGGACAAGGCGGTGAGATAATAAATAAATAAATAAAAAAAAAGACGTGTGGCACTCGGAGACTGCCGCGGTAAAGCTATTGCATAGCATTTTGTATCAACTTATGCAATTATAATTTTATTTATTGTTTTTTTACAAAATGCTTAACAAAACATTCGTACCTCTTATGTAGGAAAATGTTGACTATTAATAGTTGAACTAAAACGCCCCTAGTATTGTAAAACTCGTGACTTTTTAGTTATGTTATGAAAGTCAATTATCTCTCTCTCTCTCTCTCTCTCTCTCTCTCTCTCTCTCTCTCTCTCTCTCTCTCTCTCTCTCTGTCTCAATGGAAAAAAGTAAAAAGCGCCCCAAGCGGTAATCCACAAAGCCACACCTCCTTGCGCATCGGAGTGGACCGTGAGGTTTTTTCGTTACGGAGCGTGAGGTTTTTTCGTTACGGAGCGTGAGGTTTTTTCGTTACGGAATTTCTGGATTCGGTCCCCGCGCTCAAGGCCCACGATAGAAGCTATGCAATAGCTTAATAAATATCCTCAGACATTCACACCTATCAACTAGTCCCATTTTAAGCAACTAAATGCTGCTTGTGTTACGGATACTAGATGACGGACAAATATATTTAATAGATAAATACACGTAATAATTTAGAATATACATAATATTATACATATATAATGAAAATCCAAGACTGGAGAACAAATGTCTGAAAATTCATTACCCAAACACTCCACTGGGGATCGAACCCAGGACCTCTCGAGATGGCGGCGCCTTGAGACCGGCGTACAGACCACTCGACCACGGAGTTCGTCAGATATCTCCTAGTTGCGGTGACCCGCCAACTGCATAGGCGTATCTGTGTCGCGGTTCTTCTTGGATCTTCTTTAACCAAGCGTGTTTTTACAATTACGATATCTAAGATTTTAAATTTTCGCGTTGTATTGTATCGTTGCACTACATAATGTACGTCGCGTGTAGTCCCGGTGTTATAGCTTTTTCAACACACTTCCTTATAAAGTGGCTCTAATCCCATGGCAATTAGGCACATAATGACACCTATAATCAAACTGTGACTTTTTCATTACTATTATTCACGAGTGAGTAATAGTTTTTTTTTAATATTATTGGTTGAGTTACGGTTACATTTGCGCTAAAAAGCTATCCGCGAAAAGCCCAAAAAAAGAAACCTCATTTTTTAGTCTATGGCCGATGCGCGCGCATAGGAAAACTAATTAATTTTTCCCGCCATTACGAAATTTATTAGTCTATGGCCGATGCGCGCGCATAGGAAAACTGATTAATTTTTCCCGCCATTACGAAACATTTTTCACAACTCGTCTCGTTTATCGTCTCGGTTATCGTAATGAAGAAAATGATTTATGTTGTACACCGCCCGATATAAGATGTGAAGCCCAGAACGTTATGGAAAGTTTACTACCAGAAAACTCAAAGGAAAAATATCTATTATTCAGAAGTGTGTTGAAAAACGTTGTATGATACACGTGTGTATTGATGATTACCGTCCTCGGCTCCTTAAGACCCTCGCCTGACGGCTCGGGCCTCAATGCGCCTCAGCGGTAATCACCAACATTACACACTTGTACCATAATGTACTATTATATTACGATATCTGTTAAGTTTTATAAGGCAGCTTCTATTAAACTTTTGGCGTCACACAAGCTAACAGGTCACAAGCTCTCAATAAAATTATTAGTCCAGTATTGTCTTGTAATGAATAATTAGTTATGATTCGAAATCTGGTTGAGTTTTTCTTAAAATAAACGGCGATTGTCTCATCGGACTCCTGGAGTCCGGTACACAGCTGTGTATTTTTGACACCGGATTACTGGAGTCCAATCAACAGACAAGGGAATAAAAAGTGTATACGAAGAAGGGTAATCAACCAATGGTCTTTTCCGATTATGCCGATATTAGTGTAATGGACCTGCCCTTTAATTTAAAACAATAGACATATTGACCAGGATGTATAAAATAGAATAAATTCAGGATGAATGGTCTCAGGAGCAGCGTTAGACCATACGTTGCCCCTTAAACTTAAGGGGAAGATGTATAAATCCGTCGTTAGACCTGTCGTTATGTATGGATCTGAATGTTGGGCAACGAGGGCGATGGATGAAAGAAAACTGCACACTGCAGGTATGCGAATGTTGCGATGGATGGAGTAACAAGAATTCAATGGACAAGATTAGGAATGAGTATATTAGAGGAAGTTTGCAAGTAGCGCCAGTGACAGAAAAGATTAGGAGCAATAGGTTAGCGTGGTATGGACATGTGATGAAGAGGGATGAATGTCACAGTACAACAAGGATGCTGAGCATGGATGTGCACGGACCTATAATGAGAGGAAGACCAAAGAAGTGAAGCTGAGCTTACGAGTCACAGAACAGAATGGAAGAAGAAGACATGTTGTGCCGATCCCACCTAGATTGGTAAAAGGGCAAGAAGAAGAAGATTAGTGTAATAGACCCGCATTGGGCCAGCGTGGTGTTACGGCCACACCATTTGTTTCCGGGGAATCCGAAATAGTTTTTTTTATGTATCATCAGCCTCCTCCCGTCCTCTGCTGGACATATGTCATTCCAGCCCGTCCCACACTACGTAAGTTGAGACTGAGTCGCGGTCTCCACTTGAGAACTTTACGACTCCAGCAGTCGTCAGTTCTGCGGCTAATGTGACCAGTCCACTGCCACTTTAGTTGCCATAGCTCGCTGGACGATTTTGAACTGGTGGACTTGTTGAGCTGTGAGTGTCCACGTCTCGGCACCGCCTGGGAGGACGCACTGGTCAACTGGTCAGGGTCTGATTTTATGTATATCAACAATTACAATCTATATTAGATAAAACGTTTCATAAGAATAGATGCGTATTCAACTTTTTATTTTATTTTTTGATATTATTATTTATAAATAACATAAATATTGCCAATTTTTTATGCCAATATATTTCATCTGTCAAAAACGCTATCGCACCATGTTCGTGAAATTTGTTGGTAACTTTCATGTAAACAAATACGAGTACTACGCATGGTCAAAATCCATCAAACGTCAGTCGCAACCAATCAAGTATAACTGTCGGCTCTGTCACGCATGAGTATTGAATTGTTTACAATAATCGTGACGCTACGGCACAGATAATTCATAGACCATCAGGACCGAAGACGTTTTTGATATTGAATCAAAAACGTAATTTATAATTAAAAATTTATTGTTATAGGTTTCAGAAAAAAATTGTATTATTTTTTATGGTGATGGCCATCAATAATTAATCATTTGGGGCCCAATAAAAATGGGACAACTAGCTTATTTACTATTTTACTTCCTAATAACCTTAAATAGTTTTTAACTCCATAAACATATACATATTTGTTAAAAACTACTATGAATTGACAACTTTTATTCAACCATCGTAATCATCAAAATGTGCGAGATCATTTTATGTCTGTTGGTTTTACACCATTGCCATTGATCCTTATGTGTTTTATTTTTATCCAACTGATGATCGTGTCAACAAGAGTGTTAAATGCTCAATATTGGTATTATGACATTATACTGTAAATATAAGAGTATCTGATCACTTGACCTAATAATTTGCTATTTAATTATAATTATTTATTATAGATGCCGACATATTTACTAAGAACATCAAATGCTTACTCTAATATAAGTAATCAATCAAACCTTTTATTTGTTTGAACTGTTGACTCCAGTCAAATAATTTTGGTGCTATGTGCAAAATTACTTGTAAATATTTATTAAAGATATCATAAAGGTCTAATGTTAGCTCTAGAAATTTCTTTAATCTACTGTTTAGTTGTTTGCAAATTGATAATATTGTTGATCGATATATGCCACTGTTTGCTATTTAGTTCGGTTGGTTTTAACTAGATGGCGCTAGTGGTGTCGATAATAAGATTAAGGTTTATTACAAATCGTTTTCATCTTTCGCGAATTTTTATGGTATTTGTTTGACTATATTTAATTTAGCTAATAGTGTGCGGAAGGTTTTTCACCAAGTCCTGACTGAAAGTTTGGAATCGTGATTCATGACTTGCTAATTTTGTTCTGCCTTATTTCTGCAGACATTAGATCGATTTTACAGTATTTTTTTTTAACTAAACCTACACAGCCGCTACATTAATCAATATTAGTTGTTAGGGATTTAAGGAACTACCTTGAATTGCCGGTTTAATTCTTAGTATTTTTTTATAAATGCAAGGTTGGTTTCAAACGAAAACAAAAACACGAAAACATTACTCAATCAAAACACGGTATTTTAGGTTGAGCAAATTTATAATTCGTTCAGGTGAAAGCACTTTTTAAAATTTTTTTGTTGTTTTAGACACATGGGAATACCGATATGTATATAATGATATTCTATAGATTTACGTGCCAGGCTTTTGAATATAAACTCTATCTGAAGGTATTAAGAGTGTAGTTATTGAATGCAAAATGTATAACACAATTTCTTATTAAGCAAATAGTTTGACTTTATCTGTGCACCTCTGACCCGGTATCATTTGTCTGGATTCAACAGCTTCACATCCGTTTGCGATTGCGACCTTTGGTGATAGTGTGGGTAGTTCAGTTTTTTTTCAGTCAACTGTTGGCTAGACTTTGAAAAACTCTAAATTGTTTATTAGATTTCATAAATTTACATGTACTCGTGCACAATCAGATGCACGTGGAAAATTTTCAAAATTCAATATCGTTTATTCAAATTAGATGCGTCTAAGCACATGCTTATGAACCATTTTACAAAATTTCGTGAAAGCAACAAACTACGCCATCCGTTCACAAAACTACCAGGAGGCCTTGTTCTGAGAAGAACGGGCAAGAAACCTAGCAAGTTTCTATCCTCCCTTTAGATCAACATTGTTGTTGTTTGGTATTCATTTGATCTGCTAAAATAGATTTATTATGTCGTTAATACAGGTTATCTTGCTGGACCTGAATGTACGACAAACGCGTGATTATGTTTAAAATCCGCCTCTCTAGTCCAGTGGTTGAACCACCGGGTGTTGATCGGGAGGTCCGGGGTTCGATTCCCCAAAGCGCAGGAGTTTTTCTGCTAGGTTTGGTTGGTGGCAGGGCTTTTAAGCCCGCCTGGCTTGCTTCCACCGTCTTACCTAAATCTGTCGCCGTAATATAAATGTTGTTAAGCATTGTTGTGTGTCCGGCTATCAGAGGTAAGATAGCCAGTTCCTCAGTTGTTGTGAAGCTCGCTTCCACCTTCGGCCTTATCGTCAATTACCATCAGGTGAGATGAAGGCCAAGAGCTTCCGTGTCATATGTAAAAAAAAATTGTGCGATGGTTGATTATGATTATATACTTTTTTCTTTCATATAAGTTTCCTCTTTTACTTTCATATAAGTACGCTCGTCGCTATTAGTTGTTTTTGGTGTTGTGGGAACCCGCCTCCAGGCACCAGAAAATGAGATCTCCTGGAAATCCTTGGGTGAAGCCCATATCCAGTGTTAAATGCAATTTCGATAACTGAATTTAAATAATTTATATAATTATGTCACATTGAAGATGTCGCTCTTAGTACATACCTGCACTAGAATCGCACCGAGTTTTCCAATTATTTTTATCACGCACAATGTATAATAATATGTAACCTTTCAATATACAGCGTGTTGCAATAATTATGTGGATATTGTCACAGCAGCAGAGATAATGACGGAGGCTCGTCAGTGCAAGAAAACAACATAACGTTCATTTCTATACCATTTTTATCAGCTGTTCGTTATATCACACCGCTGGTCTATGAACTTTGTCTACGTCAGAATGTGACACTTCTTACATTCCGGCCGCCGAGAGTACGCGTTTCTGACAAATTGACGACATAGCTGAAACGGTGTCGATTTAAAATTTAAATTTTTCAGTTGTGTATTTAGCTTATTTATGAATAAGATTAATAAGCATAATCTTATTGAATCAAAACCAATAAAAATAGTTATGTACATTATTAATATTTTTGGTCTAAATGGAGTGAAAATAATGAAATTCTAATATATAGTGCACTGCTATAAGGTTACGTGATATATCAAAACGTGATACTATTTTAAATAGCAAGTATTTCTTTTCAATTATCTTACAATATATTTGGTAATTTTTTTTATAACTAATTTTTTTTTACTTTTATTCAAACATACATTTAACTACTTGAATGTGTAGCTTGTGTTATCGTATAATATTGTTAAAAATTTCCATGTTTTTCCGCCATGTTCCAATTTGGGGTGAGAACATACAGAATTCCTAGTATCTTTCCGAACGAATGTTGTAGTCTTTGCCCTTCACCTTATAAAACTTTTTAGATTTTTATTAGCATTTAATGTAAATAAACGATTTATTGTAACACGCTGTATAGTGTATTTGGATGATGTCAATGACGTCGTTTTCAGGTTACAAGTCAAATGATACTGTAAACATTTTCAAACATTAATCACGACATGTGTATTACTTTGTAAACAAATATCTATTGTCTTATTTTTAATTCAGTAGCTTTTATTTCACCATTTTATTATTCTGGAACGTAGCCTAATTTCACTCCCTTTATAATATTTTTTATTTGATTAAAGAACATTAAGTTTCGTTTAATGTTCGAACGGAACGTTATTAAAAACATTTCAAAAGAATAAAAATATACCGATTTCGTTCCTAAATCGCACCACCAGTGCTGGGCCGCCCATTCTAACCGGTTTTTTTTTTAAACTTTCCCATTTAGATTCTGTTTCTGTACGATATACGATGATCTGTTCAATCGATCAATCAAAACGAATCGTTTGAATTTTTTCAAAAACGTTAAATAACATTTCGGACCCGTGATTCTAACTCCGTTGATTATTTCTGCTTTAGTTCCAGAATCCTTTTCTCTATGTCTTGTAATCTTATAATGAGATGAATGAGACTGAGGCTACTCAGATCTTCAACTCTTCAACCCTATGATTATGGTAACTAATACCTAAAGTAATACCTTCTTTAATCCCAGATCTTGGTTTCTTATGATTGTGTTCGAATTCTTCAGAGAACTTCGAGCCTATCTATCTTTGTTACTTCTCGCCTAAATTGGAGAATCGTTTTGGGTTTATTTTGTTTGTCGCCTGGCTTCATAATTTGTTTTCCTATACGATGGCTTCGTTTGTAAATCTGTCTTCTTGAAACCACATAAGAAGTGCTTCTGTGTTTGACATTCTTTTAGGTAGAATCTGCAGCTATCAGTGGCTTAGTTGATAAATAAGAATGGAATTATGTCTACAAACAAAATAAGGCATGTTATGCGTGATATCATCTTGCGTGAACGTGACTCGCGAATCTATTTTGGGCCCGAATAGTTAGACTAGTTTTTGGTCACCAGTTTATACACGTCCCAATGCTAGGTATATACCTTACAGTGTTGGAGTATGGGCCGAACAACCACCACGCCTGTTTCAATGCGGATTGGCGGATTAGAATAGTTCCAATGGCTCTTTTACCAAACCTAATGACAAATCACATAAAATTTTTATTTAGATAAGATGCTTCTAAGCGCGTGCTTATAATAAATTTATAAAAAAACTACCAGGCCTTGTTCTGAGAGGGACGGGCAAGAAACTCATCAAGTAATATCGCTCAGTTATTGGATGGCTGGTGCGGCATAAATCATCCGTCCCTTACCTTGTCTCGCTCGGGCCAAGAGTTATCCGCGGTGGAAAATATCGGCGTACGTAACCTTGCCACGGCGGGTTATCTGTGTCTCATCGCCTGCGTGCGCGCTTCTACGCGTAGACAAGTACTTACCTAGAGTAGATTTATACACTTCATAATAGGGATGTAATAGAAGGACTTCAACATATGAGGGGAAAGAGTTCTACCTTGAATAAGACGGAATATTCCGAGTGGATCCTGGACGAGGCAACAATAAAGCCCCAAGTAATATCGAATCGAATCAAATTTTTCTAGAAGTTTTGGAGTCTTTGGTCTTATGGAAATCCTTAGGAACTTTGTCTCATTACATTGCTCTATGAATTGTATTAAGAACTATTTACAACTAGATGTTGCCCGTGACTTCGACCGCGGTTACTGGTTTTTAACTATCCCACGGGAACCCTTTAATTTTCCGGATTAAAAAGTATCTAAGATGTTGACCAAGAATATAAGGTATCATCACTATGCAAAACTTCATTGAAATCGATCCAGCCATTTCGGAGATTGAACAGACAGAGAAACAAAAAATTTAAATGTATTTTTTTTCCCTCTTTTTACATCCCCCTGACTTGATATTGGGTTGATTGATGTATTTCTTCTCTCTGAGTATTTTGTTCGTAACTATTAAGTTTCAGAGTATTCTTAAAAAATAATTACCTCCTCTAAAAATAGACCATATTTTCGAACTCTTTTGATTTGTTTTGATAATTAGTTGTAAGTTTTATTGTGTTAAAATTGGACACGGAGACAACTCCTTTTCAGTGCCTTCCGAATACATAATTTGATTTGCATTCACATAATAAAGATAAATAATTTTTAAGAAGTTTGATATCACACATATAGCTAAAGCTTGTCTAATGATACATGCCAATAATTATTAACTTTGGATTTTTCATTGTGAAGAAAACTGAAAAAATGTTAGTATGGAAAATGCAGAGTTCCCCAAAATCTCCATACAAAACGCCAATTTCATATGTAAGGACCTTACTTAATTAAGCATTTCTATGTACAGACATTCGACAGTTTCATTATATGTATAGTTGAATGGGTATGGTTTAAGAGAATGACTTATATTGTATGTAATTTCTCTGCTGGTCGATTTACCCACTTTAAGTCCAGTCGTTACCCTTCATCGCATGCATTGTATTGTTTTTTTTTATCACAAATACAATTTATTGCGTATCACGTGAGTTCGGGTCGGGTCGCATTGATAACAGCTTAAAAATATATAGAAATACCTACATATAGATATTTATAGCCGATACATTTGGTACATGACTTATTATTAATTTAATTTAAAGTTTTATCAGTGTGAAATATCCAGTTATATCTCCCGGATCTAGACTACAAGTATAGGTTTTTTGGGTTAAGGAAAAATATAAGTAACTAGATAATATTATGTTTCCTGCTTTATATTAGTCATGTCTATATATTAATATTAGTCATGAACAAGTTTTAATCTTAAAGATATTAAATATTATAATTTGTTATTAAGGTCGGTGTAAACTAACTAAACAATAAATTATCAACATGGTATTATAACAAATATAAATTATTATACAAATATAAATATTATTTTTTATATTGGCCGTCGCTTACCAGTTTTTAATTCTGTGAAAAATATTCAGGGGCTGACTGGAAGAGATCTGTTTAAGGAAATGTCTGCCTTTGCAAACTATTTGTATTTTGTCTTATATGCAATAATAATAAAAGAAATAATGTAATTTTTATGTGGGAGCAGATGATCTAAGAAAACCCGCAACATTAGGGTTTGCACCAGAGCTATGCTTTGTAGCTATGCTGTCATGGCACCCTTACACACCTCGCTAGTAAAGCTAACCAGAGGTGCGGTGGTTAAATCTCTGCCTACCCCTTAAGGGAGGCTGGATTATATTATTATGATCAAAGAACAGCGAAAGATGTGTGCCGGAATCTTAGCAAGTAGTCATTTGTAATCTCTGAATCAGAAAACAGCGTTATTGTGTGTATGTATGTATTATTAGTATTTTTATGTTACCGTTGACGCATCGCAACAATTACTATGTTAGTACATATATGTGTACGTATCGGTCGCTATCGGTTCTATAAATATTTTGCCTGCCCCCTGGCCCTGTTTACGAGTATAAGTGTGGAGGGGGATTGGGGGGATATGTAAAGGAAATAATTAGCTTCGCAGCTGTAGGTTAATTAATTATATTAACTAATAATTTTATAATTTTCCGTTGGATAAGACTTACTTTATTTGTGTTATGTACTGGTTGAATTTGACATGATTAAAATTGAATGGTGTGGTCAATTTTTCAGTGATCCTTGGGTGTTAAATCGATTTTGGTTTCGAATCGAGATTTTTTTAACATTGTCAATGCGAAATTAACAATAACGTTAGTCAATGTATGGTACCGCATACACAATATCGCAATACTGCCCGCACATACGCAATAATATTGCCATTGTCAATATGCCCTTTATTGACAATATTATAGCGTGTGTGCGGCAAGCCTATACTCAACTCGTATCCAACATAAAAGTAGCGTCTAGCTATATAATGATTAAGTATGGTATATTTGTGTTCCAGAACAAGCAAGCATACTTCCCAATCTTCGGCGAGCAGCATCCCCGGCCGCCGCGGTCCAGACCCAAGGACGCGCAGGGCACCGTGCGCGCCTGCGCCGCCTGCCACCACCACCTGCTGCAGCAGTGGAACACCTACCAGGTGACGTGGCCTGCCTACACCCGACACGACACCGATACAACACAACCACACAATACATGTGTACAGAAGACCATTTCATATGCGGTCGCGCTACGGTTGTGCAAATGATTGAGCAGAAGCTCCTACGGAACGGCACACACCTACCGCCTAGCGGTAGGTACCCTCCGTAAACAGGCTTCCTCGAGAAGATAAAACCGGTGAAAGGAGTTCCTATCTTAACTGTTTATAATTAGATTATTAAAATATAGTGATAGTTTTCTTCTCGGTTTTGTGCACTTGTGGATTAATTATATGAGCCCATGCCGCTCACTTTGGGCCGGTAGATAAGTGCAAGTGTAAACAGTTTATTGTTTAGTTTATTAGAAACCAAAGTGTCGAATTGCATTCCTCGAGATTATTCTAGCTTGGATTATTCTGCATGCGCGGTGGCGTAGTGGTTAGTACGCTTTGGCTTTCGATCGAAAGAATCCTACCTTCGCCAAGTCCGTGGATGCGACCAAAACTTTATGATCTCGTGCTTCGTAAGGCACGTTAAGCCGTTGGTAGTTCTACCCACGAACCCAGCGTGGTGGTGGTACGACGCATACTTCTCATCTGTCTCCACGAGGAAGGCCTGTGCCCAGTAAGACGTATATAGGCTGAGGACTGATCTAGGGTTTGCCCGCTGTAACACTAAAAATATTAGGACCTATGAAATTGGTGTTTTGTATGGAGATTTTGGGGATGTCTGCATTTTACATACTAACATTTTATCAGTTTTCTTCACAACGACAAATCCAGAGATAATAATATTTGGCATGTATCATTAGACAAGCTTTAGCAATATGTGTGTGAACACGCTTGATAAAAATTATTCATCGTTTTTATGTTAATGCAAATCAAATGATGTATTCGGGAGGCACAATTAAACTTAAAAAAAATTATCAAATTAAATAATACTAGCTCAAATATATGGTCTATATTTAGAAGAGGCAATTATTTTATAAGAATGTTCTGAAACTTAATAGTTACGGACAAATTGCTAAGACAGAATAAAAACACCAATTTCCTATGTAAGGACCCAATATTATCTTGTTTTTCCATTTAGTTTTATCCCCTTACAGGGTACATTTAGGAACATCCCGTCTTCTTGAGTCAGTAAGCCTTTCATGTTCATATAATAAACAGACTCGCCCATTAGCTCTGCATTGACGTACGCTTTGCAGTTATGTGATCGGCGTGTTTGCCCACCTATTATCATTAACAGGTGGAATAAAGACAGTCACGTTAAGTGTTACCATCAATATTTGCGAATACCGCTTTTGAATTCGTGTTTATGCCAACTATTGAGTGTGAATGTCTCCTTAGGTGCTTCTTGTTATGTTTCTGTTTTTAATCATGTGGTGGGCGCTTCAGGCTTCCGATTCGTTCTTTACTCATCATCATCAGCCCACGCCTGACCACTGCTGGACATAGGGCTCCATAAAGCACGCCACTCCAAACAACCTACGAATATCGTCATCCCATCTTATCGCAGGGCGCCCTACTTTTTCCGTCAATTCTACAGCTAATGTGACTAGCCCACTACCACGTCAGTTTGCTAATGCGGTTTTTTACTCTCTATTCCAAATTAACACTCCGTTCTTAACCACTCTTCATTCACATGAGGAAATCTATCCAAATATCGGTTTTCCTCTTTATAACTGTTTACTTTTATTTAGCATGTAGACAATAAGGCAGGTTGATAATAAGTAGCTTCAGGTGCCTAGAATACATGTGACGCTTGTAACGATTGGATTTGCTTGCATTGAAACCCCTTCAAACAAAGATTAGTGTCCGTTGCCTCATATGCTTCCCCCTCCCTATTTCCCCTTCCATTAAGGATGTTATCTTTAATTATACATATTTGGTTGTGGCAAACAAAGGCATTTTGCAATTCATCTCTGTATGAACTTTGTCTGTTGTGAAAACACTTTAGAATCAAGGCCATCGCTAGTAAACAGCAACTTGAACCCAATAAACACATTTTGATAGTGTAAATAGTGTGATAAGTTACTAAGAAATTGGTTAACGTTCTTAGTGTTTGAAGATGAATTAACGGGTTTTTTGTTTGGAAACCTAGTTGGTTGACAAGGAAACAGCAAATGTAGAATATCATGTTTAAGGTTTAAGTTAATTCTGTGTTCTATCACTGTTACTTGCCGTATCCATATTCACTCTCTTTCTAGCTTTATCCTCGTTCACACAATCAATCCATTTTTCTTCGTTCTTCGTGTTCATAGCTTTCCTGGTCATATACCCATTTTCCCTCTTAACACATGCCCTAACCAAGATCGTAGATATTCTCCATTCTCTCAATTTCTCAAAAAATGGTGCTACTTTCAGACTTCCCCAAAAAAAATATTCATTACTTATTACTTTAAAGATCCACCTTAACATTCGCATTTCGGTCACATGCAATTTACTTTCATCCGTCTTCTAGTTCTAATTCCATTGACATTCTTCTTAGAATTCCATACTAATAATGCAAATTGTGTAATCTGACGTAAGTTGTCGTGAACAAGCCACGATTGAGGTCATCTACGTTAGTCCCTCTGAATTGTTACTCTAAATCATTATCGTTTTTGCCTTGTTTGTGTGCGCCAAGGGTTGCTGAAGGCCGTTGTGATAACTTGTTAACATACATACCTACATAAAATCACGACTATTACCCCTTAAGGGTTAGTCAGAGACATGGCAAAAGCACCGCAAAAGCAGTCGGATACGTGCCATTTGGATTCAGGAGGATTTGACCTGACCCCTTTATTAGGGGTTTGTAAATACCGAAATGAAATAAATACCGGGTAATAGAGGAGAATGAATGGATTGAAAATATGTTTGCAGAGTCTTTGTATACGATGAGGAATTTTGCAAGCATCCCTCTTGCTTTTGTAGTCCGTTATGATGAATACCAGATAACCAAGTAAGCATATGAAGCGTCAGAAATATTTAAAAATCGTTACAGACATGAAAAAATAATCGTTGTCCTCATCTATGGGAGACCTGTGACTTCATGTACGAGTACGCGAACATCATTGCTTGTTAAGAGTTTATCACTGTTATTTTCGCTTCGTATACCTTTCGTGGTCATAATTTTCCAGGTTGTCTTCCATTTCTTTAGTTCTCAATCGTCGTATCACTTATCCGTGATCACTTATTATTTTAGCAATACCACGCGGATAGCTTTCTTCTTAATTGTCCCCTTTCTCACTTTCTTTACATATTCCTAATGTAATATTACGTCAACTTTAATATTTAATTGCATTCAAATCAAATGTTTCGTTTTGCACTATATAAATGAACTGTGTCGTTTTTAGAATCTAAAATATACTAGGTAAATTTATCTAAAATTACTAGGTAAATTTATTCAATAAAACATACAAATTGTAACTGTTAAATTACAGGCTACAATTTTATAAGATTCTGTTCAACAAAATTTACAATTATAGTCGATTATAGCGCCACTAATACTGTGCCTGCCTATTTGTTTTTTCTTACGACACGACACGAGAATAGTTGTGATACTGATAAAAGATTTTTTTGTGTTTTGTTTGATGTAATTTCTACGTCTCTTGTCTAAGAAGATAGCTCAACAGCAAGATTAGTTGTTATTAAATGCTGTGTTCTAAGCATGATTCCTTCTGTTCAGCATCGCCAGTACATCAGTTGATTATGGATCAGTTCCCTGTAATGTACCTCTGATCGAGTACTTCGATATACTATAAACTTTTCCCGAAGGGGTAGGCAGAGGTGTAACCACCCACTAAGGCTCCTAATATATCGAGAATTAACAAAAATAAAGTTCCTAATAATAAATGAATTATTAAAACCAATAATTTTGGTTAACATTATAGGTTACTCTCCTAATTTGTTTAAACCTTCGTTAATTTCTTCAAAAATAGTTTATATTATGTAATTTATAACTTACAAATACAAATTTATTAGTTACAATTTTACAGGCGTTTTCTACATATCTAAGGGACGTTTCAGAGCAACGGCCGGCGCAGCAACGCACGCGCGCTTGTACGTTAAAATTTTTGAATATCGCCGGTGTTACTCTGAAACCACCCTACATGTTTATTAAACAACACTCGTAAATTGGAACATTTGTAGACTTTCACCTGTAGAATTAATCTAAAGTTTATTAAACAGCACTTGTCAAAAAACCTTATAAATTTGTCACTTTTTTAAAAAATTTTAGAATAACGTTTTTTAAATAGGGTCCCGAAGTACATATTATTTATCCACGTATTAGTATCTATTCATGCACCTGGTACAATATCGCCTTATTAGACATTACGTTTTTACGGACAAGCTGTGTTGACACACTCAAAGACCCTACACAATTCTTTACACAGATGACACTATACTCTGCCTATATCAAACATCGAGGCTACAAAAATGTAAATTTTATTCTGCTCCCGCGCAACTATTACGATATTTACCTTTTAAATCTGTAACTGTTTCATATTAAAACCGAATTTGTTGTCCCGTCATCCGCAGGAAAATCACAAAAAAAATTCCCTCACGTTTTATGACCACAGTCTTTCGAAAAACAGTAAGGCTTGTTTCGTATTCTGTAGCAGTGTCGTTTAGCCCATGTTAAGCCTGCGTAATGCACCAATAAAAATTCCGCATTTATGCCATGACCTAAGCTTATTTCTAGCTACTGATGCTTTCACAATGTCATCTATGTAAACAATCGCGTATGACAATATATTTATTGCCGAAGCAAGGAAAGTCAGTTGACCTACAATTACTATCGCATAGTAAACTGCTCAGTCGAGTACAGATGCGCGCGCGCGTACGTCGTCCCAACCACTAACCAAAATCTGATTCGGATTCGTAATCGGCAATTATTAATATCATCCTATCTCACATATCAATAATTCGATAAAAAGTATTGTGCGACAGCTCTGATAATAATATTAGTGATAATGCTTCCTTCGAGGTGTGATAATGTGGTTCCAAGGCAAATATATGGTGCCAGTGCTTCGTGAGGTATTTATGTAGTTATTGAGTGATTGAGTGTGATTTTCAGTGCTTAAGTGTTCAATTGTTATTGAAGCAGGAACTTATCGATGGGATGTTGGTGCGGAAGGAGGACAATCCGCCGCTAAACGGCAAGGTACTAATAATATATCACCAGAATCACATGTAACCGGAATTAATGAACCTAGTATCAAATAGAAGGTTAGATAGCGATAAACATTAGAAGACAATGTACTGTCCTGTCACTTTTATTGCCGTATCTTAACAGTCACGTCACGACTAACGCACGCGACTCGCGGCAGAAACGTTTGACAATAAAAACCGGTTATGACTAGATATTATGTTTTATATTGACTCTGATTTTGTCTAGGAGGTGTGGCAAAATGTCTGTATTTACAATCTCAATTTTACTAAAAGTGTTAGATTTTTCGTTTTTAGTTCCAGACAAAGCTTCTGCAATAGTAACACACTGTACTATTTTAAAAGATTGTCTTATATTTTGTTAAACACTGGCGTATTAGATAACTAATTTATCAAACATTTATATGTTAATTCAAGTAATAGTATTATATATGTTTGTATAGTTACATCTAACTATATGAGTCGCATTTTCCTGAACGTGACTTGATATTTTCTTTAGCATTGATTTAAAGTTGTATTCGAATAACAATATTATTGATATTGTTGTGGGATGTAGATAACCTTTATATCAGCAATAAATTACCATTTTACAATAAGAATCAAAGAGTGCATTAAGGTCTCAGCTTATTACATCGGACGAAAAAATAGACGGTGCCTTCGCCGACAAGCATATTCTCTTTAGTTGTTGTGAAAATAATTGAGTTTCTCCCAAGTACTTTTGATTTGTTTTCAATTCTTCAACATGATCCCAGACAACTGTTTGTCCGCTAAAAACTTCCATGATTCTTAGTTCATATGGATTTGTGTGACATGTCAAGAATATCATCCATAGTAAAATTTTTGGATCCTTCATATACTGTTAATCATTTTGAATTTCAAAATAATGGTAAATATCAATAAATGTAAACTTTAACTATACGATGCTTTGTATTCATTCATTCAAATATATCGTGATTTTAAAATATAATTCCAATAACGGTCTTATTGCATATTTTTCAGTCAAAGAGAATGCGCAAGTATGGAAAAAAACCCAGAGTGAACAGATGTGGGATGTGATTTAGAATATTAGTTATATATAGTGGATTAAATGCATAGGTATTTCATTATAAAATTCAATGGCTTAATATTTGAAATTGCTATTTGTCTTTAGTAGGGATGTTTTTTATCGAGTATTGAAAATATTGTTTATTAAGCTATCTAAATACATATTTCATCATCTTTGTCCTGCCCTGTTCCCAATTCTAATATTTGGGGTCGGCGCAACATGTCTCCTTCTTCTACTCTCTCCTATCACACCCATACAAACACAATCACAATTAATCCACTATATATCACTAATATTCTAAACCACATCCCACATGTGTTCACTCTGGGTTTTTTTTTGCGCATTCTCCTTTAGATTTATATTTCGGTTCTTCATGTAATCTGACTTAATTTAGTTCTCTCAGTATCTCTGTCTAATAAATAGTATATTATTTTATCTTTAATAATTATTGTAATATTTTATTAATTTATTAATTACTAATGTAATAGACAGTTAGATGTTTTTGCAGTTATCTAGAATATTTAAATATGTTATCGATAAAATATAACATGAACTACTTCTAATTTTCATCACTCCTAGGGATTCTGGAATGTGATGAAGATGAAACGGCTTAACTACGTGTCGTTGTATCTTATATAGATTATATCACTAACTTTGATGAACATTTAATAACACAGAAAGATTTAGATATTTTAAAATTGAATCTATTCTTTACACGAAGCCATAACATTAATATTCTCAGGGTATTAGATATTCCATACTGATAAAATAGTAATGAGTTAATGACGTATCTTAGGGCATTTGACCTAACCCCTAACAGTTATCCAGAATAAAGTATTAACACCTTTTCAACTGTAAGTACAATTCCCTCCCACACGACTGACGCACTACGCACTATTGTTCATATATTTGTGGAGGTGTCTGTCTCTGTGTTTGCGCAAGTGCTTGCGCGCGCATCATGACAGCGAGGCTTGGCCCGTTTGCTCACCGTTTTATAAATAATTTACTCAAAATTGGTTTATTCATAAATATCTACATACACATGAAAGTGAAATACCCAGTTTTGAATTCGATTTTTTGTTCAAATTACAATTTTTTTTGGGTGTAGCATCTGTTTTATTAACATATGCATTAGATTTAAATTGTAAGGTTGGTTCTTTATTTCGTGTTAAATAACTATAGTATCTCCACGACTTCCAAAAATGTAAATAGTATGTCGTACTTGAAAGATGTTATCTTACATCAATGAACTAACAATTATTTTAAAAATATAACAAACTGGCATAATGTAGTTCAATCCAGTTTAGATAAACATTAATCACGTTTTATTTAAATACTGTTCTCACAATTAATGATATGAATTATATAATAATATTTACAATGAGATTATTCGTAACGTGGTTAATTTTTATTATCAGTCCTTTAAATTGTGGCGTACAAACAAAAACAGATCAATTATCTGTATCCAGAGGTTGAATGTCACTTGGCTCTTTAATTATAAGTTTTGGTGAAAAAATAATTCGTATATTTTTAATAAGTTATAAAATATTCATAGTTGACTTGAGCTCTCTAAATGTTAAAAACCATTCAACTAACTTAGCAGTGTCGTTACATTCAGTAAATATCAATATTGAATAACTAATTACCGCTTCTATGCCTTAACTGAGCTGTTAAGCTTTGGACAACCAAAGCTTTTCGTAATTCCAAAATGTCATGGTACAGTATGGTGCATTACTCCCATGTTTTCTACTTTTTTTCACGTCTTATAAATTCAGTGACAGCGGGCCCCATATTTATCATGTAATTTCATGGAAGCAATAATACTTAAAATGTATTAATTGACGACATTGACTATCCGTAAAAATACCTATAATCGACGTAAAACCAATTCCAAATTCCGAATACTAATTCAAAGTCTCAATCTTTTCTTTATCTATATTAATATGTTTTCTCAAATTCTTATCTACTTATAGATTGTGGGGTAGTATTATGATTGTAATCTTTCGCGCTTGCATTATCAGGTACTCGAGCATATTTTTATGTCCTTTATATCTTTTCTTTATATCTATCTTAATCTAAATGTAGATTGTATTTATGGCATGATCAGCAAAATCACATTCGCTTGCGTAATTTATATGATACTTAATGATTAATATATTAATTAGATATGATAAGATTATTTTTTCCAACGCGGCTGTTAATTTAAGTAAAAATGGGGCAATTCGCTTATAATGTCGTAAGCGCTTTAATGATAATGGTAGACATTTTTAGATTACTGATGAAAACACTTTTTTGAAGTTTCGTTTAAATTATATTTAATGAATATCTGACACGCTCTCGTTATCCTTGCGGTGTCACGTGTGACATGTACTAAAGTATTTAATTATAACACCTTATAAGCAATAAAATAAATAAAGAGAATTATTTTGTGCTAGAGACCTGACGCATTCCCCAATACAATTTTTGCTGACGGCGAGCTTATGCCTGTACAGAATGATAATTAGGTTTACGTTTCAATTGACGTTATCAATGCTGTACAAATAGCTTTTAAATACACATATTCTGTAGTAGATATTTAAATTATTGATAATATTCCTTTGCTCTAGATCAATATTAAGCCTTCACATACAGAAGATGTTTTCTTTAATTTTATGTTATTAAAATATTTATTGCCCCTAGAAATATGTTTTATATTAATTTTAACCTCACGTTGTTTATGTCGTTCATGAGTCATTTTATTTTTTGTCTTGCTCTGCTTCTCATTATTTTTGTGGTAAGCCTAATATGTCCACACGCCTCTCTACAGATCATCGATTACACAATTTATCAATTATTTCATTCGTTTTTTAAATTGTCTAGCTTATTAATGCTTTCTTGATATTGCGGAATCATTTCATTTTGGCTATAATAATGATGTATTGTGTACATAAAATATGAGGTATTATATTGTGGTAGTCACAGATTAAATCCCTAATAAGCTTTGTATCAGCAATAGATACGGAAGCGAACTTTCATCTATCATCAAACCGGAACGAACTTCAATCATTTATCATACTACACGAACGTCGTGTCCTAATCATTGCTCTGTCCACGAGGCTATCTCCTGACCTCCGCCCGGGTGGTACGATACACCCAGATAACCCGCAGCTTACACCGAGCGAATGAGAAGCGGTAACTTCTAGACAGTAATTATATACCTACATGTTTTATCAATCAGCAATATATGTAGTGCGTTTCTTATAAATTTACCTTTGGTATACCTAAAGGCACCATGTTAGGTCCAGTAGTCAGAATTATTCATTTTTCACTATGATTATAAAATGTTATATAAAAGCAAAATAAGGTTTAATAATAATTTAAATCAACTAGTCACTCATGTTTATTAGTAAAACTTTATCTAAATTCAAGATCGTAACTGCATCTTAAGCTTGTGATGTTGCTAATTATGACTGCCGCCGTTATTGAGGAGGTTATCGAAAGGTCCGGCCGATACAGATAACCTCCAATTTACGCCAAGCGCTGATATCAAAGGTTTACTTTAAGATAATCTGTCCCCTCTACTATTAGGTTAATAAAAATATTTTGCTGGATATTTTTTGGCGTAGTTCGATTTTTAAGAATGGCTTTGAGTTGGTTTGTTTCTTGTGGAATTTCGATAATATAACAACATGGAGATAATTGTGATATATTGAGTAGAAACTCTTATCTTTATAAAAATCTTTAATATTTTGTACTGATAATAGCGGGCTGATAATGATGATGATACTACAATTGATTTTTTACTAAATATAGTGGACCTACCTCAAACATTAATACTAAATAAAAGTTTTCTTATTAATTTTACAAGTAAGTTGTTTTTTTAAACCCACCATTTAAAATCTAATGAATATTTAACTTGGCACCTTTCTAAAGGCCTTTTTATGGGTTAGTAAGGTGGTGGTGGATTGGCTAGGTTATCTTTTCGTTCGGTTGCCCTGTCAAATCTGTAACAATATGTTTAAGTAAAAAAACAATTTCACAGCCAGTGATGAATACTAAACTTGGACCGGGAATCGTAAAATAATATGTTTACGTTAATTGTTTAGAGCAACGTGCGCGCAGTCACGTGCATCGCCAATTGATTTACAATAATACTTTGATGTATTGCTAATTGCAACCTTGTAATCTAAGTTCATTATTAGGGCCAGTGTTTTATCAGTAAAATCATGATGAAATATTGATTCTAGTTTTCATATATCACTTAGGTTTATTGTTCTTCCTGTCTCTTTCTCAATTACAGTGGGAGCGGCGCTTGTCTTCTTTTTTCCATTCTCTTCTGTCAATAGTTAATTCAACATCCACTTATTTTCTTCCTATGTCACTTTACGCATTCAAGCCATCGCTTCTTTGGTCCTCCTCTCGTTCTTAGATTTATTATTCTTGAATTTTATTTTATTCTAATGAATCTTGATATATATTTAATTTATTAATTCCAGTTAATATTAAACAGACTTTGTTGTGTTTGACGATCTATAAAATTTTACAGTTATAATAGTACCCATTCTACAAATTCCAAATCTTTTAACTTTTAAGCCCAAAATAAAGACGTGTGGCACTCGGCGACTGCCGCGGTAAAGCTATTGCATAGCATTTTGTATCAACTTATGCAATTATAATTTTATTTATTTATTTTATTCATGCAGTATTTCTTTTTCTTTGATATTAATTCAAGTTACACTTTTTGAGCGTGGTGACCGATAAGAAAACAAATTTTTCTATTATTAAATAAATAAAAAAAGTTAATATTTTGTTTAAAATATTTTTTATTATTTTACAATACATGTGGGTTTTATTATCTTAACGCCGTGTCGAAGACTGCCGAACTGAAACGACGTTAGACGATGCACGGCCTTCAAGCCACACCTCCTTGCGCATCGGAGTGGGGAGCGTGAGGTTTTTTCGTTACGGAATTTCTGGATTCGGTCCCCGCGCTCAAGGCCCGCGATAGAAGCTATGCAATAGCTTAAAAAAGAGTGAGTAATGATTGATGATTTAAACAATTAAGCCTACCTAATTTGGCTGTCTCCGATTATAAAGATTTTTTAATTACATTTTTTCTCTTCCGTGTTAAGTGTAGTGACATTTCTCGATACTAGACACGTAGTAGATATCGATAGAAGTCAAGATTAAAATGGAATTAAAGGGATAATGTCTTATTTATCATTTGACGAAAGATTCTCGTCATTTATTTGATAATTACTAGCTTTTTCCGCTTATAAGATTAAACAATCTTTTATTCGACGTTTCCTAATCGTAAGCGTTTATCTCAAAATTTTATATGAGTAGATTAAGTCTTATCAATGATAATGGTGCTGGTAGTAATTCGTCGATATTATTGCGTCCTACTGTTTTGTGAAATACAAGATAAATACTGGCGACATTATTGCTGTGTTTAGGATAAGTTGGGTTATTTCTTATACTATAGTTTATTCTTTATTTGACATACATTTTAAGTAGTCCTTATCAAAGTAGATATACATATTAAGTCAAAGAAATAGTTTTTTTAAGCTATTGCATAGCTTCTATCGCGGGCCTTGAGGGCGGGGACCGAATCCAGAAATTCCGTAACGAAAAAACCTCACGCTCCCCACTCCGATGCGCAAGGAGGTGTGGCTTGAAGGCCGTGCATCGTCTACCGTCATTTCAGTTAGAGGTTACCATTTTAATGTAATGAAGTTCTGCCAAATACAAATAGAGCCAATCATATTTTGTTATTTACTCTTTGAGCGCTAAAACTAACCGTTGAAATAAATATATTTTTAAATAGTACTTACTAAAGGTATGTGAAGATACTTCCACGACCTTATATTGTACATATCAATGAATGATTCAGGATATTCTTAAAATAGGTATCAGATAACGATTGCATTTTTATAGCATTATGTTTTATATGGATGATCCCATGATAAGTAATACTTGTAGATTATAAACAAGCGGTTACCTGATTTTACAAGTTTTTTATTCTTTAGTAGGTACTTGTTATCGGGATCTTTATTGTATCTTTAAATATTCAAATATTCCATTGTCTGTCGCTTTTTTGTATTCATACATGATTATAATATCGGGTGAAATGTTAATGTTTAAACTCAAACTCAAAGTCATTTAATCAAATTGGTATCATCAAATACACTTTTGACAAGTCAAAACAAACAAAATAAATTATAAGTATCCTTAGATTGATAATACCACTACTTTTTTTTCGGCCTGTTCACTACCGGGAGGCCTTGTCTAGAGAAGATACAGGCAAGAAACTCTGCAAGGGTTCCGTCCTCCCTTTACATCAATATATTCTACAACCTAATAAAGTTTACGTGTATTATATAATACTCTTAGTCACAAATGTCAAAATTGAATTGAAAGGAAAATGCTCCAAAAGCGACGTATCAATATATACAAGTGATTGTAATAGTTATACTAAAGTAGTTAATTAATTGTCATGTCTATTCGGAACACTCTCTTGGCCAAAAAAAAAAAATTTTTAGTTGTGTTATCACACCTCAAGATGTGATGATTATATTATTTATTAAACTTATAACCATCCATGACTAGAGGATAAATGATTTTATTCATCACAAAAACGTTCTGCTATTGCCGGGACTTGAACCCGAAACCTCAGAGGTACGTAGTGACACTTAAAAACCGGCGGTAAAGCTACACAGCCACAGAGGTACCTATTTAATGATGGGCACAGGCCTTCCTCATGGAAACCAATACATGAGGAGTAAGGGTTCTCACACCACCGCGCTGGCCCAATGCGGGTTGGTGGGTAGAAACAGTTACAATAGCGACCGGGACCAACGGCTTAACGTGCCTTCCGAAGCACTGAGTAGTTCGAGATCAAAATGTTTTGGTCATCCATCTACGACCTGACTATGGCGAAAGTAGCTTTGTTTCCGATATTGAACAGCGTTTTAACTATCCCTCCGAACTCCTCGTTCATTCGTAATTTGTAATTAACTTTAATTCTAAATATTTTACAGCACCATTAGCTTGAAAATCTATTATAGAATTATGACTGTTTTGTTTATCCAGAGTCCTGATGTGCAGTTTTATCTAATTAAGTGCAATATTTAGTGGAAGTCATATTAACTTAACTGAGTCAATTTACCAAAACCGTATCGCACCGACAGATAAACGTGACGAATGTGTGTTACCGTTTGGCTGATAGCAGAAGAGTGTTTACCGCTCTTATCATGGGATTTAGATATGTTTGATTTTATGATACACAAGATATCATAAGTTAAGCTTTTTTAAGTAGTGTTTCGATTTGAATGTTCTTAGTGGTTATTCATTGGTTACCTACTCTAGCGAGTTAAACTTATTAAATTTGATGTAGCAGTTCAATTCATTTATGCTATTTTTAGCAATTAATATAGGGATATGAATTAGGTTATTTTTTAAATAAAATGTTATATAGCTAATTGCAATTGTTCTCCAAAGGACTAATAAAAAACACTTTGATTTGTCCATTTTGGAGAAACTATTTAAATAAATTTTTGCAGGGAAATGGTTTTTCTTGAGGCTGCAAATACAAATGGAATAGATACAAGACTAGACACAATTAGAACATTTAATGTTTGCGAGTTCCGGTTTTATTAACATGATTTTAAAAAATCTTTAGTACTTTGTCGAATTTTCATAAGCTTGTTATGAATGAAACAATTCTAAATATGAATAATACACGTAAATTTTATTAGGTTTTAGAACATATTTATGTAAAGGGAGGATGGAACCCTTGCAGAGATTCTTGCCTGTATCTTCTCTAGACAAGGCCTCCCGGTAGTGAACAGGCCGACAGTAGTGGTATTATCAATTTTAGGATTATTATAATTTATTTTGTTTTGACTTGTCAGAAGTGTATTTGTTTATACCAATTTGATTAAATGACTTTGAGTTTGAGTTTATTCTGTATCTTCCTTGTGAATTTTAAACTAATAAAGAAATATTCCTTGTCCGCAGATGCGCAGCGTGCCCGCGAACGAGCGTATGTACACGCTCCGCACTCGGCCGCCCTCCCACCTCCCGCCCTCCCCCCTCAGCCTGGCCAGCTCAGGCGACAAGTCCTCCCTAGCGGCCGCCACTCACTCCCCCTCCCTGGAGCGGCCGGCCAGCCAGGGGCCAGCCCCGCCGACCACTGCCAGCTTCGTGTGCTACGTGTGTGGAGTGTCAGCGCCCAGCTCGCAGCTGCGGCTAGTGTACTGCTGCCCTAACCCGGAGCGGGAGCCCTACTATCCGTTCATCACGTCCCTCAAGCCTCATTCTGACGCCAGTCCTATTAGTCCACAAGGTGAGTTCTTCTTTTTCCGGCCTTTCTTCCTACTAAAGTGAATTCGCTTGCTTACCAGCAATATTGTGGTTAAGGCGCAGACGACGGACTACCCGTGACAGACTTTTTAGTCTGTGAAAATAGACCATATTGAACCATAGTGCAAAAAGTCCGCCGCACATAAAACGCAAAAAATCCGTTGAAATCTGACAGACTACGCCGGCGCCGCACCGCATCTGTAACTATATGCAGTTAAGCATATGACGTGCGAAAAATCCGCGAAGGATCTTTTGCGTGCTATACAGACATTTTGAGTGCCGCAGACTCGATCGCACATAAAGTATGTCGTCTGCGCGGCACTTAAAAGTACTCAACTCATTAAAACTCTATACAAGTAGCAGCATATTTGCTAACGCAATCAGCGCTCAGCGTTCATCTCATCCGTAATCGCCGCCTATTGACCATCCAGTCGTATTCCGACTTCTCATTGGTGCCACGTTAGTACACCATGCGTAACTATCACCTATAGTAACAGCCAAGCCCACTCAACACCAAAGATAAATGCCGCTATTTATATCTGTCACATTTTATTACGGCCAATCAAAGCGATCAAAACACGGGACGTGACTTTCCAAATCGAATCCGTGAACCGAGGTTTATAGGGTTCCGTACAGAAACGGTAAAAACGGGACCACACTAGACTTCGCTGTCTGTCCGTCCGTCTGTCTGTGTCATCAGGCTGTATCTCAAGAATCTCGATAGGTAGACGGTTGAAAATTTCACAATTTATGACAACAATTACTAAAAACAAAATATAATAAATATTTAAGGTGGCTCCCATACAACAAACGCGATTTTTTTAAAATATAAATGAATTTTGTGTACCTACTGTTGTTTACCTAGTCAATGGTATGGGGAACCCTTCGTGCGCGAGTCCGACTCACACTGGGCCGGTTTTTCCACTCTAGGTGATTTGGAATAACTAGTTTTCCTCATCAACTCTCATCTGTTAGTAATTTGTTCAGATTTAATATGAGGTGAGGTAATTTATGTAAATCTGAAACTTAACCACCCAGAGTCGGTGATTTCGTTGAAATTGACGGATTTTAAAGGCAGGAAACAAATATTGTTTGAATTTCTCTCAACCTAAGCCCACCTTGACTGCTTCCATCGGGCGAGATTGTGGTTTAACGCATTCAAATTTTTTATAAATATATGTAACTTGAATTAAGGATTCTAAAACGGGGGTGCCAATATATTTCTTCTCCTGTTGGTTATATACGGCAATGACCCACAATTAGATAAAAATGCAATAAGACCCGCATGGTTTTAGTGTTTCATACGCAGTAGGTTAGAAATGCCGCAGACAAATATTATTTTTGTGACAATTATGAACTATTATAATAAATACTAAAATTATAAATGCGAAAGTAACTCTGTTTGTTTGTCTGTCTTGCTTTCACATCAAAACTACTGAACCGATGCAAATTGAAATTTGGTACACAGATATTCTAGAGCCTGAGAAAAGACATAGGCTACTTTTTATCCCCATATTCCCATGTGAACGGGTACCGCGCGGGTGGAACCGTGGTAATCAATATCTGCTCGACCGAGTATTATGTGACATATTCAGTTAAAATGTAATTTCATTTCGAATTTCTAAAAAAACAATGCGGTGATAACAAACACACCGAAACTTTTTGTAAACTTTTATCGGCGTTAAATCATAGTAGTCATATATTTTTCCTTGCTACCTCGCATAACTGGTAAAAAAGTTCCCTAAAATTCGAATGAACAGTACTAAAGCTCATTTAAATAAAGACATGTATTTAGTACCAAATATAAGTATATACATAGTAAAAACACTTCAAATCATCATTTACTTTGAGTAAAAACTGTAAAGTAACAAAGATAACGAAAAATATTGATGGTTTTAGCATCTGGATAATCCATCATGGATATATAATTTACAATGATATTAGTGGATTATATTTATGATAATCCTTAGTAATTCTTAATCCTTTAATGGGATTACTTATCTGGTTTTATTATTAATCTTTTTTAATACTAATGTTTAAATGGTGGACAAGCATACGCCAGCTGCCAGCATTTCTGATCGTCTTGACACCAAGGCTCTGCGTAGAGATGTAGCATCGCTCTGCATATTCTACTACTACTATTACGGTGTTCAGAGGAATTGTTCCAACTCATACCAGCCGTTGTTTTTTGTTGCCGAACTTCGCGACGTCTAATTCACCCCTATAGTCTGGGTAGTTCTTCGCGACCCTGAGTTTTTCGCGTCAAAACATCTCTGCCTGTCACGTTGGGGATTTAGTCTTCTTCTTGCCCTTTTCCCACTCTAGGTGGGGTCGGCACAACATGTCTTCTTCTTCCATTCTCTTCTGTCACTCGTCAGCTCAGCATCCACTTCTTTTATCCTCATATCATTCTTCACGCATTCAATCCATCGCTTCTTTGGTCTTCTTCTAACTCTAGGTCCGTCCACATCCATGCTCAGCATCCTTCTTGTAATAATTTAGTGTGTGATCAAAATATGTAATAATATGCACCTAATTGAAAAATATAACGTTTCACAGGCATGGTGCAGATCTGCGCGGCGTGCTACAAGAGCATCCCGCACAAGTACCCCGCGTACGGCGACGCCGGCCAGCTCACGCCCGCGCACAACAACGCGGCCGCCAACAACATTAGGTGGGGTCTATACACCGCATACACACACACACCCAGCTGTCCAGCAGTGGACGAACAAGGACCGACAATGTGGACACACATTTTCACACTGATATAGTGGCAATGCAGAGCATATTGCACGTAGAACCCTGTACAGCGCCAACAACATTAGGTGGGGATATAATATATCACACATATTCGCACAAGAATATAGACAGACAAAGCTTGAGAATTCGCTAGACCATAAGATCTAACCGCCTCTCTGGTCAAGCTACCACCGTCTTATCTAAATTTGTCGCCTTAATAACAATGTTAAGCATGCTTGTGTTCCGGCAGAGGTAAGATAGCCCATTCCTCAGTTGTTGAGGATGAAGCCCGCTTACACCTTCGGCCTTATCGTCACTTACCATAGATGAAGACCAAGAGCTTACCTGACATATGTAAAAAAAAATATCAAAAGGGTACTCAATGCAAAAAGCCTTTCACATTCGCTCAATTTTCACCATAACTTTCACTAATTTGAGAATGGAGATGTTTTGCACGTAGAACCAATGGTAGTTGGATTCTTGCACCACAATGTTTTGTAAATCTAATTTATCGTTTAATGAACACATATCTTTGCGTGCCTTGGGAGGAAAAATAGACCGATAGAATGGCACCATTTTGCGAGTCACGTAAAACGAAGTTATCTTATTGGTCTATATTTCCTCCCACACAGCATAGCTATGTCGGACACGCACCCTTTTACCTTTCTCATCGTTTCTTCCATTTGATCAAGCTTAGTCTCAACATTGATCTGATACACTTCATTTCTCTTGCAGATTTAAGCCCTATGATATAAAGTCAAGTAGTTCGAGTCAGCCCACCAAGCGGCCATCCAATGCGTTATCAAGTAGTCCACACAGTCAAATTGTTTCGGGGGAGAATGGAATGGGACTTTATAGGTAATTGTTTTACTATAAATTATTAGTTTTATAATTTATATGCTGTTGTGTGATGGCGAAATAGCACAGAGAATTTATAAGCAAGTTGAAAAGACAGCGGTAGCCGAGTTGGGACGGACGGGGCCCTTCTCGTTCGAGAGCCCGCGGGAATCGCGGGCTCGATCTCACCGCCTGTACCAATAAGTTTGAATAAAACTGTAACGAGGCGCTATATCAGTATTAACGACTCTTTGCTGTTATGGCGCTCCTCTCTGGCCATTTACTCTTTGTTTCTGTTTTTAAACTAACCATCTGTCCCTTTTTTCATTGTTTTTTGTCTCCATTTTTATTCCTAAAGTCCTAAGTCGTACGTATAGTTAGCGTCTGGAGCGGTTGTGTCCGCGCCAATAAATTATAAAGAATTCAGTGTTGATAAATGATAAATCATCCCATGATCATCATCATTCATCATCATCATGTGTTTCTCCATGAGGAAGGCCTGTCCCAGCAGTGGGACGTATATAGGCTGAGGACGGAAATGATAAATGTTCAAACAACTAAAATAACTTTGACAAGGCACTATTGTTACTTTTATAATAATCTTTAAGGTTTATGTTCGGTGATTTATGAAATTTACTTTTTTATAAACTGTTTCAGTGTGCCTTAAGTTCTTTAATATTGGGTCCTTACCTATGAAATTGGTGTTTTTATTCTGTCTTAGCAATTTGTCCGTAACTATTAAGTTTCAGAACATTCTTATAAAATAATTGCCTCTTCCAAAAATAGACCATATATTTGAGCTCGTATTATTTAATTTCATAATTTTTTGTAAGTTTAATTGTGTTAAAATTAGACACAAAGACAATTATTTTTAACTGCCTCCCGAATACATCATTTGATTTGCATTAACATAAAAACGATGAATAATTTTTATCAAGCGTGTTCACACACATATTGCTAAAGCTTGTCTAATGATACATGCCAAAAATTATTATCTCTGGATTTGTCGTTGTGAAGAAAACTGATAAAATGTTAGTATGTAAAATGCAGACATCCCCAAAATGTCCATACAAAACACCAATTTCATAGGTAAGGAGCTAATATACAATAAGTGATGACATCTCCGGGTCACAAAAGTATCTACAGTTAATGGTGAATGTCGGTTGTGTCAGGTGCTACGTGTGCTCGGGGCTGTTCCCGCACTCGTCGATGGAGTGGCTGAGCACGACGGCCGAGTACATGAACTCCCACGCGATGCACTTCCCGTGCCTGGCGGCCGGCGCCGGCGCCACCGCGGGTGAGCGAGCTATAACACTTACATTTCATCATTCTTTCTACTTGCTACGATCGTGTATACTTCTACTAATAAAACAGGGTTTTGGAGTGCAGAGAGTGGTGTTTATTAGCATGACAGGGATGAAGTGAAAGTAGACATTTGTATCAAAGTATAAACAAGCTAAATACAAATATACGTCTATCACAAAACTAGCCAGGGTGTTGCTATTGGCAAACCAAATTGTTTTTACACTTCTTCATCTACTGTCATTACCAATTTTCGATTTGATCGACAATCGTTTAAGTCGAAAGTTAGAGGATTAAATCGGTATTTATTTTCTGGTTCCTTACCTATAAGAGAATATATGAATCGGGATTGAGTCAAATCTCAATCCCGATTCATATATTCTCTTATAGCGCGCGCGGAACTAGTTGGCCGCGCCTTAGGTATGTGAGCGGTGGGAGGAGAGGCGGGGGCGCTCGCTGTCATTACTCAGTTCCGGTTCCGGCTACTTTAAACAAAACGCACATTAGATTGCAATGGCGAGATGCGTCGCCACCTAAGGCGCGGCCAACGAGTTCCGCGCGCACTATAATTAATCTATTTACATCTCTTTCATATGACCAAACACTATTAAGTTATAAGACTATTTCTGATAATACAACCTTACCTACTAATTACTTATTGAAGGAATAGTATTTTGACGACCTTTGTGACAAAGGTAATATCTAGGCCAATAGCGTTAATGGAAACGCCAAAATGTATGACGTCAGCTTGACAAATTCTTTTTGCGATGAAAATTCGAAGCAATATCTGTCTGTTCATTTTATTTTGTCCTATTGGGTAGACAATCTTGGATTAGTTTTTAACGTAATCGCTCATTTAAAAATTAAATAATAACAAAGTCAACAACCTTTAACCATAAATCGTTATTACAGACAAACTAAAACCTTTTAATAATAATCTAGATGTCAGTTCATTGTATATTGAGCTGTTTCAATAAAAAGTAGTGGCAAGATTGTTTACCCAATGGGACAAGTTAAGATGAACAGACTTTACATCAGTTGTGCCGCTAGTCGCCATTTTACTAATTCCAGCATCGTGTTGTGGTTAATTTTCTATGATTATTTAACTTTAATTATTTTGAAAATTCGAATATTGAACCAGCTTTTCGCCATTGGTTCATATTTTAGCCTACTGGTCAACTTGACCACGGATAAAAAAAACTGACCCTAAGTTGCTTGTGTGCTGGATTCAAATTGTCGCTGTCTCCAAGATTCCAGACTCGATTTCCGCCGAGGGGCTGGTGTTTGTGTAATTAATTTTATCATTTCATTGATAATGTGATATGAAGTATCCGTGTGTAATGTTTTTTTCAATCATGGATGCATAGGTATACATATATTCTCATTTTTAAATGGAAGGTAATCAATCTGGCAGCCATTTTTTATTTGGGCGGAAATATAATTAGCTGCGCAACAAAAAAATTCATTTGGACAACAATGTAATTAGTTATTTGGGTGACCAATTTAGAAAGCTGACCAATAATTAGTCGTTTAAATTACATCCTTTTTTATAAATTAATCAAAGTGATATTTCAGTTTCAAACGTCTCTCAACCTTAGATAATGTGTCAATGTGTGGCTAACGGTTGCACTCAGAGACGTCATTTAAGCTAATGTTCCATTATCGAATTTAAATCCGTCTTTATGCGTTTAAAATAAAATAAGAGTCAATTTTTTAACATAAGTAACCATTAAAGTTAATGAACGATTCTGAGTACGACAGTAAATGACATTTCAAACTGTGAAATCACTCTGACTGATAATTTACTATTTTGTGTTCTTTCGTTGAGAACACGTGCAGTCGTGGCTCGGTGAAGCGTGGACTATGGCAGTCGACTGCTTTTGCTGACTGTCCATCAGGGGATAACAGTAGTGATATATGTATGCATGTGACGGCGCAGGAGGAGCGGCGCCGCGCGGCGGGCGAGTGCTGTCGTGCAGCCGCTGCGTGCGGCATCTGGCGCGGCAGTGGGAACTCATGGACGCGGAGCGCGTGCCGCTGGAGCACCGCAGGTGAGTGCTGGCGCGGCAGTGGGAACTCATGGACGCGGAGCGCGTGCCGCTGGAGCACCGCAGGTGAGTGCTGGCGCGGCAGTGGGAACTCATGGACGCGGAGCGCGTGCCGCTGGAGCACCGCAGGTGAGTGCTGGCGCGGCAGTGGGAACTCATGGACGCGGAGCGCGTGCCGCTGGAGCACCGCAGGTGAGTGCTGGCGCGGCAGTGGGAACTCATGGACGCGGAGCGCGTGCCGCTGGAGCACCGCAGGTGAGTGCTGGCGCGGCAGTGGGAACTCATGGACGCGGAGCGCGTGCCGCTGGAGCACCGCAGGTGAGTGCTGGCGCGGCAGTGGGAACTCATGGACGCGGAGCGCGTGCCGCTGGAGCACCGCAGGTGAGTGCTGGCGCGGCAGTGGGAACTCATGGACGCGGAGCGCGTGCCGCTGGAGCACCGCAGGTGAGTGCTGGCGCGGCAGTGGGAACTCATGGACGCGGAGCGCGTGCCGCTGGAGCACCGCAGGTGAGTGCTGGCGCGGCAGTGGGAACTCATGGACGCGGAGCGCGTGCCGCTGGAGCACCGCAGGTGAGTGCTGGCGCGGCAGTGGGAACTCATGGACGCGGAGCGCGTGCCGCTGGAGCACCGCAGGTGAGTGCTGGCGCGGCAGTGGGAACTCATGGACGCGGAGCGCGTGCCGCTGGAGCACCGCAGGTGAGTGCTGGCGCGGCAGTGGGAACTCATGGACGCGGAGCGCGTGCCGCTGGAGCACCGCAGGTGAGTGCTGGCGCGGCAGTGGGAACTCATGGACGCGGAGCGCGTGCCGCTGGAGCACCGCAGGTGAGTGCTGGCGCGGCAGTGGGAACTCATGGACGCGGAGCGCGTGCCGCTGGAGCACCGCAGGTGAGTGCTGGCGCGGCAGTGGGAACTCATGGCATCACCACCAGCACCACCACGCTGGCCCGATGCGGGTTGGTGTCCGAGACCAACGGCTTAACGTGCCTTCCGCAGCACGGAGGAGCTCGAGATCACAAAGTTGTTCGCCCATCCACGGCCTGACCAAAACGAAGGTAGCTTTGTTTTCAATCGATAGCCAAAGCGTACTAACCACTACGCCACCGAGCTTCTCAATGTTATATCATGCATCTAAATTACATCTGATTAAAAAATCTACACACATTAAACAGATTGACATAGACAAATTGGAGCTTGGTTAAAGAATATACTGTAACGACACAGACAGTTGCATGCAATTATAATCGATATTCCCTTACATTGTTTGTCGTACAGGTACAACATCCCGTCGCCGCTGCCGTCGACCTCCCCAGCCAACGGCGAGCGAGTCATCCCCACTCCCCCCTCCACCACGTCCGATAGGACTGTGGCTAGTAATAGTGGTGAGTATTCACATTTATTACAAATTATTTAAATTAAAATTGTAATATCAATTGTCACCAACCTTATACAATGTGTTTTTGGAGCGAGGAATTTTGGCAAAGTAATTTTTTTGGTTCAGGCGTGAGTGAGTTGTGCATATAAATTTGTAATGTCGAAAATACAAAGTTAAATGCCCATCGATTTGTTCTCATTTAAGGAATATTACTTTTGGATGAAAATACTTAATGAAAAGTTTTCTCATACACATTTTGAAATTATCTTTTAAATAATATTTACTTTAGCCTTCCTACGTGGTACTACGAATGCAGATTGTAGATAAAAATTGATGGAATAGTAAAAAATAAATATCAGGCCTCTTTCGCTGCTGGCTGTGTTATGGCCATTGTTATGAGACAATTGAAAAGTAATTACTTTCAAATTTAATGATTATGAACTTAGTAAATATTATAAAGATTATTATCAACATAATCACCTAATGAAGTATTGTCTGTGACGATAATTTGATGACGAAGGAAGCTTATTTATAAGTTACGGATGAGAATAATGATATGGATAATTTAATGCGATCAAGATGGCTAACGATGTTCGTTAACGTCGAAGTAATACTAGATAAGGATGTTGGGCATACTAAACCTCTAATTAGACGTAAAATTACACTGAATTCAATGAGCTGCATATCGGCACTTGTAATATGAAACCGCCTCTCTGGTCTAGTAGTTCACGCTACCGGGTGTTGATCGGGAGGTCCGGGTTCGATTCCCCACGGGGGCAGAAGTTTTCTATCCGGTTTGGTTGGTAGGGCTTCTAAACCTGGCTAGCTACCACCGTCTTACCTAAAATTGTCGTCATGATAACAATGTTTATAGCATTGTTGTGTTCCGGCAATCAGAGGTAAGACAGCCAGTTCCTCAGTTTTTGAGGATTACAGGTGAAGCTATCGTCACTTACCATCAGGTGAGATGAAGGCCAAGAGCTCACCTGTCACATGTAAAAAAACTGAATGTAATTTTGTTTATAAGATTTGTCTTTTGTCTCTAGTAGTTCATGGAACTATGACATAATACCGTGTTATGTGCAATTACATACACTACTTTATCTGCACTTATTATTCAAAGAAATAAAACATTTTTTTCTATTAATTTTATTTATTGTTGTCTCTCTGGAAAACATTTGCCATAGTTTTGTGCGTTTTTAAGAAAAATAAGTGTTGCATAATGAGTCCAACCTGTTGCATAATGGTCATTATGTTACAGTTTCCATTTTTAAATTTTCGTTTTTATCATCTGTGTTAAAAAGTATGTCATTATGAGTTCGAGTCTGAGTTCATAATTCGATCATTATAACATGAGTGTAGATAATAGTAATAAATAATGTTGGTTTTTGTTGCAGCGTGTACGTCAATCTACTGCTTCCTGTGCGGGCTGCACTCGGAGCTGACGCTGGCGCGGATCCTGTACGGCCAGCAGCAGGGCACCGCGCCCTACTTCCCGTGCCTGCTGTCGCACCAGGTAACTCTCACGATCCTGTACGGCCAGCAGCAGGGCACCGCGCCCTACTTCCCGTGCCTGCTGTCGCACCAGGTAACTCTCACGATCCTGTACGGCCAGCAGCAGGGCACCGCGCCCTACTTCCCGTGCCTGCTGTCGCACCAGGTAACTCTCACGATCCTGTACGGCCAGCAGCAGGGCACCGCGCCCTACTTCCCGTGCCTGCTGTCGCACCAGGTAACTCTCACGATCCTGTACGGCCAGCAGCAGGGCACCGCGCCCTACTTCCCGTGCCTGCTGTCGCACCAGGTAACTCTCACGATCCTGTACGGCCAGCAGCAGGGCACCGCGCCCTACTTCCCGTGCCTGCTGTCGCACCAGGTAACTCTCACGATCCTGTACGGCCAGCAGCAGGGCACCGCGCCCTACTTCCCGTGCCTGCTGTCGCACCAGGTAACTCTCACGATCCTGTACGGCCAGCAGCAGGGCACCGCGCCCTACTTCCCGTGCCTGCTGTCGCACCAGGTAACTCTCACGATCCTGTACGGCCAGCAGCAGGGCACCGCGCCCTACTTCCCGTGCCTGCTGTCGCACCAGGTAACTCTCACGATCCTGTACGGCCAGCAGCAGGGCACCGCGCCCTACTTCCCGTGCCTGCTGTCGCACCAGGTAACTCTCACGATCCTGTACGGCCAGCAGCAGGGCACCGCGCCCTACTTCCCGTGCCTGCTGTCGCACCAGGTAACTCTCACGATCCTGTACGGCCAGCAGCAGGGCACCGCGCCCTACTTCCCGTGCCTGCTGTCGCACCAGGTAACTCTCACGATCCTGTACGGCCAGCAGCAGGGCACCGCGCCCTACTTCCCGTGCCTGCTGTCGCACCAGGTAACTCTCACGATCCTGTACGGCCAGCAGCAGGGCACCGCGCCCTACTTCCCGTGCCTGCTGTCGCACCAGGTAACTCTCACGATCAGATATCGGCCCAGGAACACTTAGACGACCTCATTTTTAGGAGTCCATACCCAAAAGGTAAAAACGGGACCCTATTACTAAGATTTCGCTGTCCGTCACCAGACTGTATCTCAAAACTGATAGACAGTTGATATTTTCACAAATTATGTTTTTCTGTTGCTGCTATAACAAAATCTACTAATAACAAAATAAAATAAACATTTAAGGGGACCTCCTCCTTAAATGTTTATTTTATTTTGCCTGGTCCCATTCTCTATTGCGACTGTTTCTACCACCCAACCCGCATTGGGCCAGCGTGGTGGTGTTACGGCCCATACTCCTCATGTGTATCTCCAAGGCCTGTGTCCGGCAGTCGGACGTATATAGACTGAGGACATTATGTCGACAAATTTAGGTAAGACGGTGGTAGCTAGCCAGGCGGGCTAAGAGCCCTACCAGCAACCAAACCGAGCAGAATAACTTCTATCCCCACGGGGAATCGAACCCGGACCTCCCATCAACACCCGGTAGTGTGAACCACTAGACCAGAGAGGCGGTGCATTTAACTAATGATAATTGTGTGTATTGCAGAGTCACCCAAACGCGGAGCAGCTGCGAGAGAATGGCTCGGCGTTGGTGTGCACCTTCTGCTACCACTCGCTGCTCAGCCAGTGGAAGCGGTAAGCATACACATACTATAGAAATTCATAAAATTCAAAAGCGTTTATTCAGTTTAGATGCTTCCTAGCCTCAGAGTAAACAGAACTGGAGTAGCCTTTGTATAACATTCCCCTCTGCCAAATGCACAAGCATCGGATGCTTGCACGTTTAATAAAACTAGTTGAGCCGCCATTTTGACAGCCATAACATTGTAAACGTTGCGGCGAACAGAGCTCCCGCAAAAATGCCTGCCTGTGCTGTCTTTTGTTGTAAAAATAAATAGAAAACATCGAGTATGCTAAAAAATGGTGTCACCTTTTATTTGTAATTAAAATTTTTAAGATTTCATGATTATTTACTTCATTATTTCATGTTTTAGAATTCTACGATTTCAAATTTCGAACGCTAGTCTCGTGGGGAGTGCGGCTGTGACGTTATCAAAACGCACACCCCACGTGACTATTTTAAGCGTGTGTGTGCGTGAAATTTAAATTTGTGTGTCGAATTATGCATGTGTGCATTTGTAAGAACGGCTGGCTTTGAGTGTAGTGGTAACCTCACCCCCCGCAAGAAATGGCAGAAAAAAATGTTTGAGAAATTGACTAATGGCTACTCCAGTTCTGTTTACTCTGAGTTCCTAGCGCATGCCTATGAATGTCATAAACATTTTACAGTATTTCGTGAAAGAGAAAAACTACGCCATCCGTTCACAAAAACTACCAGGAAGCCTTGTTCTGAGAAGAACGGGCAAGAAACTCAGCAAGTTCTACCCTCCCTTAACATTAGCGTCATTTAAAAAAGTCATAAACTACAACGTCATTGAAGTTTAAAAATAAAGGGATAAGAGATGGCGACGCCTTGAGACCGACGTACTCGACCACGGAGGTCGTCAAAATAACTATCTTCACTACTTGCCGTGCCATGTTCATAATACTATACTATATTGTTTTATTTCATTTCCGTTTCATTGTGAATATCGCTTGCCTCACATTGTGCCCGGTGCATGGCAACATGAGGACTAACATATCAGGGAAATGTGGGTGATGACACCTTTACCTAAAATATTAATTAATTAATTATTAATTAAGCTAAAATCATTAATTTAAAAAAAACACCTTTACTTACCCCTACGATGAAAGTGATGTGATAATGTATTATCTTTCATTAGTAAAAGTTATAATATAAAATTAAAAATCAGCTAGCTTTCTTAAAACTTAATAATCGAATATTATAGAGTCGTGTGGTAGCGGCTCATTAAAAGAATACTACCAACCCATGACTTCCGTTGGGCGTCGTAAAAGGCGACTAATGGACTTAGAACTGCACAACCATTCAATAGCTTATAGCGGCGACGGGCTCACCACCTGTCGCGCTGAGTGCAGTCACTGCTTGGTGAAGCGCGGACTATGGCAGTGGACTGCTTGTGCTAACCCTTAGGGGATAAAAGTCGCGATTATATGTATGTATGTATTAAATTTTGATTCTAAAAAAAATTCTAAAAAAAAATTCTAAAAAAATATTCTAACTGTTACATTCTCACAATAATCTTTGCATTTTATTTTTTACCCCTTATGGGTCATGCAAGCATTGGTGTTCGGGAACAATATAAGTTTCTACTGTTTCTGGTTTTCGGACCATTAGGAGACTAACATTTGAGAGTTAAAAATCTATTGAAGAATTTTGATGGTCTGTGTAAATGACTGTACTGGGTAAAAATTTAAATTGTAATGTTGATAATAAGTTTGTGTTTTCCTTCCCTCCCCCCTCGGGGCGCAGGTACGAGACGTTAGGGTCGCCGCAGGAGAGGCGGACGTACAACACGCACGACTACCACTGCCACCTGTGCGGCATCAAGACGTACCGGAAGCGGGTGCGGGCGCTGCCCATCAAAGTAAGACATCCCTCCTCATCCTATATACACCCCACTGCTGGGCTCGGGCCTCCCTACACGGAGAAACACACGAGGAATATGGGCCGTAACACCACCACGCTGGCCCAACGGATTGGTGGGTAGCGCTTCCAATTGCGACCTGGACTAATGGCTTATCGACAATGGCCTTCGAGATCACAACTTTTTTCCAGGACTGACCATGGCGAAAGACGTTTTATTTTCGATATCGAAAGGCAAATCGTAAAACTGAGCTTCTAGGTGGAACATAAGAAAAAAAACATACATATTTATTCATTAAAACATTGTTGTAACAAGGGTTGAAACTAACTATTCCCGACCACGTTGTCAATAAAGTCTTTGACCCTAGGGCAACATTGTGCTTTTCATTACGAATATGAATAAAGTAAAAATAAAAACATAGTACATATTCAAACAAAAATAATAATTACCTTTTCTTATTAAAATATAATACTTTTTACAATAGCCTCCTTGGTATAGTAGCGTCATCTAGTTACATGTGGACAAAACAGATGAAATTGTATACGATTTTACCATCTCGGTAACAGAACAATAATAATGACCACCGTGGGGCTCCTTTTAGATTTTATACCAAGTCTATGGACCTGCTTGGTTAGTGGCGCCATCTAGTTGCTTGATATATGTCGATAAAACAGGGCGTGAATGACAGCTAGCTGTTAGTACTACTTTCATCCCGGTTTTCGGGGATTACCGATCTACATTCCAAGCTGATGATAAATAATTTTTGATTATATTTTTTGTTGCAGGAATTCCCATTTTTAGTGCAAAGGCGGACTGAAAACTCTTTATTATTAGAAGAAGGCGATTATGCTGTAGTATGTTTAGATTGTTATGAAAGTTTAAGGTAAGCAACCCCATTTTAATTACATTAAGGCCCAATTGCGCGGTCGAGAGTTAGCACCTAACCCTGGGGCAAATATATGGGCAAACCCTAGGTTAGGCGCTAACTCTCGATCGTGCAATTGGGCCTAATATTTTCCAATATTTAACTCTGTATTTTATTGTGTTACCTTCCCTGAAATAAAATAAAAAAGTGTAATCAAATTGCGGAGTATTCTATCCATTCCTTTCAATGTCTTAAAAATTCGCTTTACAAATTATACCTAAATAATAACTTAAATTATACTGGGTTATTTTGAACACATCTATTAATAAACCATTTTACTTTTTATATAAATATTAATTTAATTTTACGTCTGAATGTTCTTAGCTCTTTGCGCAAAGCGCGTGCAGCGTCGCGCGTGTCCCCTTTTCGTATGAATGGAACATAGACTTACACATGTCACGACAGAAAAAAAGATTGGAAAATCAATTATTTTTGATGCCATCTACCTGGTTTCGAGGTTGTTGATGTATTAAAAATAACCGTGTATATAACGACACTCATCAGCCTGCCCTTTGCCCAATTTCATTTGTGGTCGGCGCAACGAGTCTTTCTCCTCCACTCTCCCCTATCACACACCATATCAACATTCTATCCATCTCTTCTTCGGTCTTCCTCTCCCTGCATTACCATCCACTCTTATATTCATAACTCTTCTTGTTACATGCTCATTCTCTCTTCTCAAAATATGTCCATACCACGACAGCCGCTTTTCTCTCAACTTCTCTATCACTGGAGCAACTTTCAGGCATCCTCTGATATACTCATTCTTCACTCTATCAATCTTCGTCACCCCACACATCCATCTTAACATACGCATTTCGGCCACATACAATCTATTTTCATCCATCTTTTTCATAGCCCAACTTTCCGATCCATACATAACAACAGGTCTTATGATTGTTTTATATATTTTCCCTGTCAATCTAGGGGAAATGCGTGAGTCGCATGTAGTTCCCGTGACCTGTCGCCATTTATATACACACTATATACTATGGAAAAAAAATCCTCCTACTAATTTCACACTTTAAGTGTTGACGGTACAATGTGTTCTCCTTGCACTGTCCAGCTTCACTCGCTACAAGTAGCTAATAAAAGGTGTGTTGTACTAGAACGCAAGCGCAAGACTACGAGCGGCGCGGGGTGCCCGTGGAGAAGCGGGAGTACAACTGGCTGCAGCAGCCGCCGCCGCCCGAGGACTCCGCCGACGTCACCATCGCGCGCCTGCCGTCCGGCGACCGCTCCGACAAGCTGGTCAGTACACCACCCTCTCCTCGCTCTGTGACGTGGTGAAGTACAACTGGCTGCAGCAGCCGCCGCCGCCCGAGGACTCCGCCGACGTCACCATCGCGCGCCTGCCGTCCGGCGACCGCTCCGACAAGCTGGTCAGTACACCACCCTCTCCTCGCTCTGTGACGTGGTGAAGTACAACTGGCTGCAGCAGCCGCCGCCGCCCGAGGACTCCGCCGACGTCACCATCGCGCGCCTGCCGTCCGGCGACCGCTCCGACAAGCTGGTCAGTACACCACCCTCTCCTCGCTCTGTGACGTGGTGAAGTACAACTGGCTGCAGCAGCCGCCGCCGCCCGAGGACTCCGCCGACGTCACCATCGCGCGCCTGCCGTCCGGCGACCGCTCCGACAAGCTGGTCAGTACACCACCCTCTCCTCGCTCTGTGACGTGGTGAAGTACAACTGGCTGCAGCAGCCGCCGCCGCCCGAGGACTCCGCCGACGTCACCATCGCGCGCCTGCCGTCCGGCGACCGCTCCGACAAGCTGGTCAGTACACCACCCTCTCCTCGCTCTGTGACGTGGTGAAGTACAACTGGCTGCAGCAGCCGCCGCCGCCCGAGGACTCCGCCGACGTCACCATCGCGCGCCTGCCGTCCGGCGACCGCTCCGACAAGCTGGTCAGTACACCACCCTCTCCTCGCTCTGTGACGTGGTGAAGTACAACTGGCTGCAGCAGCCGCCGCCGCCCGAGGACTCCGCCGACGTCACCATCGCGCGCCTGCCGTCCGGCGACCGCTCCGACAAGCTGGTCAGTACACCACCCTCTCCTCGCTCTGTGACGTGGTGAAGTACAACTGGCTGCAGCAGCCGCCGCCGCCCGAGGACTCCGCCGACGTCACCATCGCGCGCCTGCCGTCCGGCGACCGCTCCGACAAGCTGGTCAGTACACCACCCTCTCCTCGCTCTGTGACGTGGTGAAGTACAACTGGCTGCAGCAGCCGCCGCCGCCCGAGGACTCCGCCGACGTCACCATCGCGCGCCTGCCGTCCGGCGACCGCTCCGACAAGCTGGTCAGTACACCACCCTCTCCTCGCTCTGTGACGTGGTGAAGTACAACTGGCTGCAGCAGCCGCCGCCGCCCGAGGACTCCGCCGACGTCACCATCGCGCGCCTGCCGTCCGGCGACCGCTCCGACAAGCTGGTCAGTACACCACCCTCTCCTCGCTCTGTGACGTGGTGAAGTACAACTGGCTGCAGCAGCCGCCGCCGCCCGAGGACTCCGCCGACGTCACCATCGCGCGCCTGCCGTCCGGCGACCGCTCCGACAAGCTGGTCAGTACACCACCCTCTCCTCGCTCTGTGACGTGGTGAAGTACAACTGGCTGCAGCAGCCGCCGCCGCCCGAGGACTCCGCCGACGTCACCATCGCGCGCCTGCCGTCCGGCGACCGCTCCGACAAGCTGGTCAGTACACCACCCTCTCCTCGCTCTGTGACGTGGTGAAGTACAACTGGCTGCAGCAGCCGCCGCCGCCCGAGGACTCCGCCGACGTCACCATCGCGCGCCTGCCGTCCGGCGACCGCTCCGACAAGCTGGTCAGTACACCACCCTCTCCTCGCTCACTCACATTACTTTGTGACGTGCTGAAGCCGGAGATAAATTAAAGCCTCAGGTCGCCACTTATTGGTATGTTTAAATATAAGTCCTCCATTGTATACTTCTGCTTTTTACACTGTATTTTTTTTGTTTATGTGCAATAAAGAGTTTAAGCAGCATTATCGTATCGGTGTAAATATTGGGTCCTTACCTATGAAATTGGTGTTTTTATTCTGTCTTAGCAATTTGTCCGTAACTATTAAGTTTCAGAACATTCTTATAAAATAATTGCCTCTTCTAAAAATAGACCATATATTTGAGCTCGTATTATTTAACTTGATATTTTTTTGTAAGTTTAATTGTGTTAAAATTAGACACAAGACAATTATTTTTAACTGCCTCCCGAATACATCATTTGATTTGCATTAACATAAAAACGATGAATAATTTTTATCAAGCGTGTTCACCCACATATTGCTAAAGCTTGTCTAATGATACATGCCAAATATTATCTCTGGATTTGTCGTTGTGAAGAAAACTGATAAAATGTTAGTATGTAAAATGCAGACATCCCCAAAATGTCCATACAAAACACCAGTTTGATAGGTAAGGAGCTAATACAAAGGTGTCCCGGCAGATCCCGCAGCCGCTGCCGGCGGGGCGCGGCCGCCGCCACAGCCCCAAGCACGCGCCCAGCCGCCCGCCCGCCAAGATTGACTCAGGTACCGCCACGCAAGTGACCCACATGTACACCTCACACCTCACACCTCACACATATCATACCAATGGGAGCTCTTGACGGCATTCAACTATGGCGGACGTGATCTCTATTTCAGTGACTGCAATATTGTTTCGGAGCTCAGAGTTAACAGAACTGGAGTAGCCATTAGTCAATTTGTCAAACATTTTTTTCTGCCATTTCTTGCGGGGGGTGAGGTTACCACTACACTCAAAGCCCAGCCGTTTTTACAAATGCACACATGCATAATTCGACACACAAATTTAAATTTCACGCACACACACGCTTAAAATAGTCACGTGGGGTGTGCGTTTTGACAACGTCATAGCCGCACTCCCCACGAGACTAGCGCTCGAAATTTGAAATCGTAGAATTCTAAAACATGAAATAATGAAGTAAATAATAATGAAATCTTAAAAATTATAATTACAAATAAAAGGTGACACCATCTTTTAGCATACTCGATGTTTTCTATTTATTTTTACAACAAAAAACAGCACAGGCAGGCATTTTTGCTGGAGCTCTGTTCGCCGCAACGTTTACAATGTTATGGCTGTCAAAATGGCGGCTCAACTAGTTTTATTAAACGTGCAAGCATCCGATGCTTGTGCATTTGGCAGAGGGAATGTTAGACAAAGGCTACTCCAGTTCTGTTTACTCTGAGTTTCGGAGTGGATCTTGTTGCGCGAAATCAGTGTTGTTTTGTGTAAAAAGTGTCTGTGTTGACGAGCAATGTGGAGGATCATTGAAATAATCGTCGAGCGGTGTGAAAAACGATGAGATTTTTATCGTGGTAATCTACCTCATCGAAGTAACACCATAGCGTCTGCCATCGATCGTTTGGCGCCAAACTCTCCCAAGATGCATTGAAATGCATTACACTAGCATTTCAATGCAAACTACTGAAGAAATAAAACACTGAAAACTTGGCTGTATGGGATTTGTTCCCTATGCCTTCCCTACATGGGAGAATTTTACAACAAAAAAAAGTGGCTCATGAATTTCTTGCCGGGTTCTTCTCATGAAACTTTCCTTACTCTCGGGATCCAGCCGCATGTGTCGATTACAATCACAATCAAAGCGCTGTGGTTGTACTTGCTACAAGCGCTCGCCGTAGTGAACATTAATATTATACTTATTAATATTGTAAAATAATTATGTAAAATGTTGACGATTTAAAGTGCCAAGTTTGGCCCATGAAATAAAGTTCATTTTGATTTTTTGAGTTACATAGATAACGCAAGTATAACGTTTTGTATTTAAACCAAACGTGGCAACTTTTTAATGTCTACTGTGACGTCACCGCCGTAATTCTGAGACGGGAGATCCAAACTGATTGAAAGATACCGATGCCGCCGATACCCCTCCGCCAATTATCACACAACGAGGTGTTTTGGTTTTTGTTTTTGCAGCATTCCGACACGGGTAGTACATGCTTTTGCGTCTTCTATGTATATAAGTGGTTTTGGTTATATGGGCTCTTAGGTGCTTCACATACTGCCCCGCACGCTATAGTATGTGTGAAGATAGAGTGAACTGCGTACGGTTATTTAAGACACTAGACCGGAATATATTTAAGATATTTATTGAAGAGGTTCTATTTAAGATGGTTTGAAGATGAAAAATATCACAACGTTTTTATATTAACACTCTTTTTATTTTATTTTTGTTTAAGGGTCAGGAAATTATATCTCGGTAAAAAATATTTCAATACAAAAAATTCAAATTCACATTCGAATATTGAGATGTAATCTTAGTAAGGCAAGAATCAACAGTTCAGGTTAGGAGCGATAACTGTCTTCCAAAACTATCGTCTATATAGGTTACACTAACGGGACTTATGTAGTATATAAACGGTTGTCAAAAATCTGCGGTTAGTAATATTATTTATTATATTTCAGTTTTATGTAATTACAGTCATGTTATATTTTTTCATTTAAACTTTTATGGATCGATTAACAACCGTTTCATAAAAGTTTACTTTTTAAGTAAACCGTGCCTGTAATTGTATAAAACTGCAATAATATTACTTACCTCGGTAACACCTGCAGATTTTGACTACCGCGGTAATACCTGCGCTTAATTTAATAATAGCTGTCATGTCTTGACTGTCACACCGGGATAAACATACATATAATCACGACTATCATCCCCTAAGGGCTAGTCAGAGGAAAGCACCGCAATAGCAGTCCATTGCCATAGTCCGCGCTTCACCAGCAGTGACTGCACTCAGCGTGACAGGCGGTAAGCCCGTCGCCGCTGTAAGCTTTAACCGTGATAAAAGCATAAAAAAAATATGTATGCGTATCACATGTCACGTCTGAACAATAATTCAGTTAACCCATTCGCTGTCTTCAAAGAAGCATGTTTAGACATTGCATTAATGTGTTTGACGTCATCATTTAATTTGATTTTCTTGGGACGTGAAATGTCAATTTACGCACGGTCTTTTAAGCTGGTTAATATAAAATAAACATACTGAAGATTTTACTGTATAGGTTTTAATTGCCTGGAAGAGATCGCTCGTAGCCATAAGGCTATTGTATGAACGTTTATTTTTTATTTCAAATTATTTTTTTCTTTGAAATGAATGAAATATTAGTAGGACTTTATGCCCATCACTTAACGATGCGATACAAATAAAAATAAACCAATCTATTCCAACACAAACATTGTCAGTTTAATTATTTAGTCATAGTGATTTAGGTAAAATATTGAAACCCAAAATAAAACAATTCAATTCAAATATTCTGAGCAATATTCAACTATGTTTAAACACTCGAGTTCTCTTTTGCATAAGAATGAATCCTCTCCAATATCGTTTTGCCGATATATACTTGATGTTGTCTTTCTTTGTCTTTTGGAAATTTGAACTCTATTTCCGAGGTAATAAAGGCTGTGTTCATTTTACGATATTGGGACATCGAACGGGGGTAATATCACGAGAGTGAGTCGGGGTGTATCACAACATATTGGCGTCTCGCATAGATTGTATTGTTGGGGCTTGGTCCAAGTAGCGAGCGGTTGGAGATGTGCATTATTTTTAACCTTCCTTCCAAAGAGCACGAGGCTTTTGAATTATTTCCTATAGTTATATCTTTATAACATTTAATTTGTTATTTTTATCAGTTTATTGAACTAATAGGAATGTTCATACATTTTTACTGGGGTGTTTAACAAGATGAGGCCAAGACACGCAAATGAAATTTATTGTATTATTACTTAAGTTTTATTTCATTTATTTTTTATATTTACCAAGACTGATCATGTTAAATGTATGATTGTAAATAATCCAACCATTAAATTGGATTGAACAATACCAACCATTACACCTGTAGTACGCCATCACACAGAGTAGTTTTTTAATGCGAAGTTTATAGCTTAAACCTTTTATGATGCACCAAGCACAATGCAAAATAATCGATATTCATTTTAAATTGCAGTAAAGTTAAATAAAATGTGTATAAAAATATATTCCCTAACTAATCCCATAACTCGCACCACCCACCGAAACGCCCTTAGTGACATGAGAGCGCAACATCGCAATTGATTCGCGTCAGTTTGTTGTGTTTGCGATTGTCGCGCGGCGAGGCTAAACGGGGTTGCGTGTCGACAACTATACGTGTGTAGGTAGAGCGGTGGGTGCGGGGTGCAGTGACGACTGATTTGATTTGAAGTTTGTATGCTCGGGTTATTATGGCTGCCAAATCGTAGAAAACAATTCTATTTTTCTCAAGAATGATGATAATTACAGTATCTTTGAAGGTAGCAGCGGTTGCCGAGTTAAGAGAGAGGGGGCACTATTCGTTCGAGAGACCGCTAGACTCGCGAATTCGGTCCCACCGCCTGTACCACTCAGTTTAAATAAATCATATGCACATTACATTGTGAATATCGCTTGCCTTTGAAGGTGTGGGAAAAAGTTAAAACCCAGTTTATCTGACATGTCTAGGCCCTGATATTTCTAGGTCCTATGTAGTGGAATGACCCTATTGGGGTGACGGGCACAGTACAATAATCAACCACTTCACAGTTAATTCCCAGAGGCATGACATTCAAATGGCTTTCTAGTAGACTATGATTTGGCCTGGTGATAGCTAAAGCAACAATTCGGATACGTGCAGACTAGTTAGCAGCGGCAAACCCCCCGACGTTTTATCGGGGTTTTTAAACACGCGCAGTAAATGCATTTGCGTCATATTTGTAAATTATATCTGTAGGTTCAATTCTCATCTGTGCTATTAAATTTGAATTAACTTTTGTACTTAGTTTCTTCTGAATATCGCAATCGCATGCATTACGATGCTCGGATACAGGCTCACCTCACGTTACATTGATACCTCATCATATTCCCCGAAATGTGGGTCTTAAAATCTCTGTCCACCCCAGCGGAAATACAGGCAATATAACATCGTGTTTTAATGAAAATAATGTCGCATTAGTGGATGTCTGAAAAGCCGCAACGATTTCAGTTTCAAAACATTTCATAAAGTCTCTTACATCGAAATATTTAACGAACACATTTCTCAGTTATTTCCACCAACTGTAGCGTATTCAAACTGTTCTATCTACTTGTTACTACTGCAGAGGAATTTGATATACCGCGCCGTCAGTACAATGAAAATGTTTCCTTTTGTGGCGACGATGAAGCTCTAAACTACGAACTATTCTCACTTCTATTTACAACCAGGCAATGTTCAAAATTATATACCAACTTTACCAGTGACAACCGAAGTGGTATTGTAAGAAATTAAATCTTTCAGAACTTTCGCACACTCGTCTTAAGGTTCAATATACCTTGGAGAACGAGATACGGCAATGCGTCGCTTCACGAATCTTAAGAATGTTTACAGTACACCAACATTAGGGTACGCTCAGTCACTTTAGTCCGTTAACAAGAATATCCTTATCGGTTGTGTACCGTGACTAATATAAGTTGCTGCTTAGTTCAGATGTCTGTGTAATCTAGTTTCGATCTCAGCCCGACCAATTATCTCTCCCGCATCTGCTGGACTGCATCTGCAATGTGCTTGAGCAAACTCGCGTAGGTTTTCTGTTGCTAAGTGGATTTATGAAATATTGGCGCCCAATGTGGGACTGCGTATATTGTTACTGGCATTTTATTATTGTAGTCTTTAATAAAATATTTTGTTATCATATGCAAGGGAATTTTCTGTGATGTCTTATACCGTTCATAGTTTTAAGCTCCTTTGTAAAGCAGACAGAACATAATGCGAAAAGTCTTTATTTATACTTGAGTCCAAATACACAACGCCTATATGAATGTTTCCGAGAAATATCTTAAATAGTATTAGTTTATTTGGCGATTAACAAAATAATAATATGATCCCGACAAATGTGTTTTAAAAATATCTTTTGTACGTGTACGTCCGCCGCTATTTGCCGGCCCATGTAATGGCGCCCGACAGGGACTATTTTAGAGTTAAAAGAAGTAAGTTGTTTCAAATCTAAAATAGGTATATCTTCACTCCAATAAAAATAATACCTATTTTTGTTTTATATTGTAGACTGTGCTTTGGAATAAGAGTTTTTGTTGAGACAACGAGTTGTAACGAAACTGATTAACATTGGAAGTATAGCGAATCATTATTTCGATGATTCTGATGATTATTCTGAAGCAATTAGACATTTTTATAAGCAAATGAGACTTTTTTTTTTTGGTTGTTTCCCATACAAAAATACCTCTTGGTTTCTAACTTAGTGACATTCAAAACGAGTAACAAAAAATTTACAGTAATCGTATGACAATCATGTTAATTTTTAATACTGTCTTTTCAAGAATCTCGGCATCATTTTTATCTCTACTGCGTGCACATTCCTTTGTTTATTTATTGTACAGTATATAATATCAGTACCTTTCAAATTAGCCGACTACCCCTATCTGCCCACTAGTGCTGTCCGCGTCAGCTAAAAGCCTATTGTGTCGGCGCTCGAGCGATATCAAGGCTCTCGGCTTTGTTGATGCACTACACGGGCCCGAGTGGCGCGACGTGTTTGAAGGCGGCACTCTTCTTGAAGCGCAGGCCACGTTGCCAGCGAGAGAGCGAAACAAACGAGCATCCTTTCATCTCTTTTAGTATTTTATTTGTTTACTTTATGGGAAACAATATTATGTCTGTTGACCATTATTATAGCAAATGAAATTCTGGCAAATTGATGTATGTCGTTGGCATCTCGTGTGGTTATTTGTCGAGCTAATGCGCCGATTGTCGTTTAGTTTATTAGCGCCCCCTCCGCGCCCGCGAGTCGCTCGTCTCGCCGATTTCAGAGAACTTTAATGAACTGAAATGTTGCATTATTGTGGCATGTTTTGGATACATATATGCAAGTGTATTTCAGTTCGATCCGGTAGTGAACTGATGAAGGATTATAATTCACTGTACCTTAGTATGTAATCTGTACTGTCACGAGCGAAAATTTGCATACACTTTTGGCAGAAAATTACTGAAGAAAAGGAAGGGAATAAAAAATTTCACCTGTTAAAATATCCTCTACTTATATACGTCCCACTGCTGGGCACAGCCATGTGATTCTCCATGAAGAGTATGGGCCGTAACACTACTACTCTGGCCTAACGCGGGTTGGTGGGTAGAAACGGTCGCAATAGTGACCGGGACCAACGGCGTAACGTGCCTTCCGAAGCACGGAGGAGCTCTAGATCACAATGTTTTGGTCACCTATCTACGACCATGACCATGGTCTTTGTTTTCGATCGAAAGCCAAAGCGTCCAAACCACCGAGCTTCTCACCTGATGAATGGTATATACATTAGTCACACGACTGTCCTTATATGTAATAATATCTTAAAGGAGAATCTGAAAGGCACCGCGGCAGTGAAAACAGAGTTCAAAAACTGATCTGCTTGTGTAACAGATTTACGGCTGAACCAAAACCTGTATCATTGAGCTGTGTTAAAAAATTATATATTTCTGGTACAGTCAAGTTCATAAATTCGTAGGCACATTTGACAGGTGACACTTTTTATTACCTTCCAATAAGAGTTTAACTATCAAACACATTTTTGAACTCAACTGCACGTTTGGTTCGCTTTTGGAACAGGGGTAAGCTTGTTGCTATTCCAAATTCACTTCGACTATGGCAGTCTTACAGTGACAACGATCGTTACATATTCCAATTGTGTGGCTGAAACAAAAATGGAGATTCATTATGTAAATTTTGTAAGTATAGTATGTACGAGTACGTGTAAATTTAATTTGCCGTTATGACTTTCTCGTAACAGACTCTCGTGTCCACAAGTCACGTACGTATAATATATTACAATAAAACACTGCGTACGCCCTTCCATTATCTCCATAACCCGATAAGGCACAAAATCGCTTAGCAGAACCCAACAAAGCAATGTCGGGACTCAAAAGCTCTTCACTAAACGGACGCGTGTCATACAGCGCGGGATTGTGGACTTTATTGGCGTCTGTTACGGCTGAAGGATGGGGCGGTTAAATCGGGCGACGTATCAAGACGTTATTGCCGCGGTAGCCTGTTTTTACGAGCGCTTAATCTCTAGGGTCGGTGTGTAGCTCGGGTGCGGTTTCAAGGACGGACACGATACGAGATTTAAGAGAATCGTGCGTTTTTGGCGAAGGCTTAATGCAGCACGGTGATACATATTTCATTGTTTGCAGTTTACGGTCGGTTTTACCACCAGATGAATTTCGGATAACTTAGTTGACAGATGATTCCGACAAATCGAATTCTGTTCCATTTTCGAATCGTTCTGTTGGCTTAGAGGTGGTGAAACTGGCACTTAACGTCGTTTCGCTATTCGTCGTCGATATACCCTATCAGGCTATCATGCGTCAGGTAGGATGATATTTACATCGCTTACGGATAATAATTAGAAGCATTCGTTTAAAAATATATTTTTACGGAGTATTCAAGAATTCCTTTGATATTATATATATTTATGAGCAACGGTCACTTCCCATCAGGTAATTCTAAAATTTATATTGTATCGTACCGTACAACGGCAACACGCTCCGCGCTTGCGCGTTGCCGCCGGGTGGGGTGCCCTCGGTACTCGAGGCGGGTATGTGTACAAACACGCTGGAAGCGACACTCGGACCGTCTGAAGCGACGTTTTTGTACCGACTTGTACTAAGATGGAAGCCGAGAAGGAATTGGATTCAGGCTGTAAATGTGGCGAGGTTTTTATTGAATTGTATTGAACAACATTGTCTACATTTTGTATGAAAGTAAATTATAGTACACCAGCTTACTTTACCACTCTCATTGTGTCAGAGCAGAGCTGTAATCATTTCGCATCACACATTTAGGTTTATGTATAACTGTGTGCTTGTAGCCTGTCATCTGAAAGTAAATGATATCTTCTGTTTCACTTTGATACACATCCTACCCCTGTTGGGTAATATTTTGTAAATTGACGTTTTAAGCAGTAAAAAAGCACAATGGATTAACAAGGTGAAGGCGGTTAATTCTCTTTCATATTCTATTTTCGATCTATCTATCTTAGAGCAATAGCTCTAGTTACTCTCTATTGCAGAACTGACTGGCAATCAGTCATTTAAGTTATATAAAAAGATGGGTACATTCTTTAAATTGCGAAGGTCGCAAATATGATCACGGACAAAAAGTAGTCAACAGTTTTAATTCAAATCTAGCTGTTGCCCGCAACCTCGTTCGCGGTTATGGGTTTTAACTATCCCACGGGAACCCTTTAATTTTCTGGAATAAAAAGTATCCTATATGTTTACCAGGGATATAAGGTATCATCATGGAAAATTTTATTGAAATCGGTCCAGCCATTTCGGAGATTAACCCGTATAAACAAAATTGAACATAAAAAAGAAAGTTTTTTGGTACTTTCCCTCTTTCTACATCCCCTTGACTTAATTTTAAGCATTTTTTCTATTTACAGACATTCGACCTCTACAGTTTTATTATATGTATAGATAGTGCAATTCATAATGTAAATATGAGCGTTTTCATTTGACCCGACACGGCTGGACTTGTCAACTGTACCTTGAGCCCCTCGCCCCCGCCCGCCCTCTAGCAAATTTCACGCTGCTCTGGTTACCGGCTACCGTGCCTTTGTCATATTTGGTCGCTCTCGGATAGTGTGGAGTAGGAATTACGTTAGGGATATGGTAATATGAGTGTGAGGCGGTGCAGTGGTGCTGGCTATTGATGTGCATTTGTTTAGCACTTCTCTAGCTATTTCTCATATTATAGATTCGAATTAATGGGCGACTTGTATTCTTTTTTTAATGATTTTATTGCGTTTGGCCTTTAACTTGCCTGATTGAAAACGTCGTCTAAGATTATTTATGTTGCCTCATTAAAAAACACAGCGTTACCTACAGGTCGGCAAGCTAGGTCCATCGTAGACTTTATTTTGGCTGTGGCTCAGATTATAGTCAAGCGCAATGCCATAAAATTGAAAAAAAAAACCATACTTTAACAGAATTGTAGCATGTAGAATTTCTAGAAACCCTAACGCGATATGTGAACCTGCGAGACCTGCGAGTCAATTTACTTTACAAACGATTCGTAAACACCTATAAAAGAGTCCCCTCGTACTATGAATTATTTATTCAGCGAGGCACCGACATAAAGTTGGCAACAACTGTGCTCACTGGAATTATTCACGTCGCCTTTACTCATAGAGTGCATGCTAGCTCCCTGTCTGCTAGTGATGGGGCGAGGCTGAGGGAGGAGTTATCGATAGTTTTGATAAGTGATTTTTACTTAAACATGGAATGAAAGTACAATTATGTTCGTTTCCATATACAGGTTACTAAACCTATCTTTTAACAGAAAGTATAATGTATAAGTATAATCACTAAAAGCAATGATAATATAATAAGTAATTTAAAAATTTTTACGACACTTCGAAGAAAACGGGTGTGGTTGCCGGTTCCGCGTATCTTACATACTTGAAAGCCTGTTTTAACTTATACCCATAAACCATTACATAAATATTCTTTTAAATTAATATCGATTACATTTTGTATAAAATGTATAAAATTAAATGATTCCTTGATGATTTTTTGAGTGCGTTCCTTTGCTGATTGTATTTACTGCTCATTTTTCCAAACGTTTAATGATTTCCGGTAAAACCTGAAATATTTATGATGTAGAGAAACGTCAATTTGGGCTTTATTGTCAACAAATGTAACTGTATGTACAAATGTGACTTTGTCTACACGTTAAAACATGCCAGTTTTATATGGAGCCTGGTCACCTTTCGCGTGTATACAGACGCGTAAGCATTTCATATTAAATCGTTGTTTTGCGTAGAAAAACGTTGAATGGAGCTTAAGAAAACGTCCCAAAGACGTCAATACGTCTTTCTTCTCCCATGGATACAAGAGAAACGATATATTTAATGTTACCTGTGATGTCCAATATTTACATCGATATGTTGCCAAACACTGTCCACCCCTAACTCCGCGGGGTGAGTGCCGGTGGGGCGAAAGTTTCCTGGTGATTAGCGGACGTAAGCCTGCTCTGTCGCCTGGAGTACACACGCCATGTACAGTCACAACCATCAACATGTGTACACTTGACAGCAAGTGATATCTATTACAAGGGAATAAAGACGGTTATTGATCAAAATTGTAGGTATACTGGTTTATGCTCGCGCCTGTGCCGGCACACGTCTGCGAACTGATATGCTGACGGTGTTACTTGTATGTAACTAGTGTGATACTGTGGATATATTTGTATTTTTGTGTGCTTGGAAGAGTGTCAATATTTTGGTTTTTATATTAGAAGTTATGAATGAATTGATCGTTGGGTGATATGAATGATGTCTTCGGTCCTTAGTGCTTAAACAGCTATGCAATAATCATATAAAATAAAAATTTTTTGAGGATAGGAACTATTCCAAATAGATGCTCGTTTGATTTTTAAGTAGGACGTATGGTGACTTACTTAAGAATAGGAATGGCAGATTTTTTACTTGTCATTTTTATTACCAGTTTTATTCAATCATAAATACCTAATATTTTTCCCATGTCATTGGTATTATAATTTTATTTAATGGGCAATTACCCATCTCTATAGGTAAATTTTACTAAAACAAATAAATGACTTAACTTGACAAAAAGAACTTCTCCTTTTCCTTTAACGGGTCGTAACTAAGCAGGCAGTGTCGTCTAGTAATTACCGCGCTAAGTCAGTTAGCCGCCCGCTGACGGGAGGCGGCGTGGCGTGGCGAGGCGTAGCGTGGCGAGGCGAAGCGGTGCGGTCGCTGCAATCGAACCTCGCCCGAGGCCTGCCCCCGCCGCCACTTGAATCGAATAGTCACCGCGTGTAGACTTTATAATTGTTAGAATTGCTGGCTAGATTTATTGACGTGAATTTTTATATATTAGTTTTGTTGGTGTTTATCAGGCGCACCTCTGCGTACCCTTTCGGGAATAAATACGTGAAGATATGTTATATGATATGTTCTTTATGAAGCTGATGGATGTATGTTTCGTCACTAGCCAACCAGCCTATTTACGGTCCACTACTGGATACTGGCCTTCCTACGTGTAGAAAGACATGAAGAGTACTGGCCGTAACACCACCACATTGGCCTTGGATCGTCAGATAGATCGGCTGCAAATGTTGCAATGACAACCAAGACCAACGGCATAATTTGACTTTTGAAGCACGGAGGAGCTTGGGATGTCAAAGTTTCGGTCTCCCGTCCGTGGATCGACGAAAATTTTAATTCACTATAAATAGATAAATAGATGAAAAGCAATGCAACACTAACGTATTTATTTTTCTATTACAGGTAAGCCTTATTTTCAAACCAGCCCTATCACAAAACATACAGGTAAGTTTATTATTAAGCGTCAGTTCTACCAGCTTCGTAGCTCAACAGCATTGCAGGACGCATGCGCAAATCGCGGTGGTTAGCCGGCACAGGCCGAGCCCTGTCGAGCCGAGACATATTCGCTGTAGACACAAACATCCGACGGTCGCACCGCACTAGGAATGGGCGACGATTTTCGATGTCGATAGATTTATAAGATTTCTTAGACTAGGTTTTATTATTTCTTTATTTTTCATTATAGGCCCAAATTAGTGTCCTTAGACAAAGTCCTTCCCTAAAGTGACATTTTACTCAATCCTCTGCTTGTCGCGTCTATCATATTATGACAGGATTTTATTCACTACACACATTTTAGACGTCAGAGATATTTGACAGTTTATTTATTTATTTATAATAATACAAAAATCTTATACTAATCTTACAAATCAATTCAGTGCAACAAAAACCAATTTAGGTTTGACTGAGCACCGAGTCATTCAACCCTCGATACGTGGTTAAAACATTAATACACAATACAAAATCCACAAACATAATGTACATAAACATAATTTTAGATTTTAAGCTACGATCACATTGCTGTAAAACCTGGTGTATATTTTTGTCAACTACCTACATTATATTAGTCTAAAACTGTCCAATGTGTTTAAAATATGTTTAAATTGTACTTTTTCTTTTATAAAATTTATAAAATCTAGTTTACCATTGGGAATTACTTTTAAAATACTTTCAATCAAATCCTAAAAGATATTTAGAAATGGAAGTGGAAGTAGGAAGTAGTTATGAATTCTGATGAATCTACTTATCTTTTCTTGTGTAGTAATATGATATTTTAGACTCCAGTTTAGTTGCTGTTTTATTTATTTCATTTTCAATTTTCTTTTTTTACAAAATATGCAACAAATAACATTTTTTATACTTACACCCGCATTGGGCCAGCGTGGTGGTGTTACGGCCCATACTCCTCATGTGTTTCTCCATCAGGAAGGCCTGTCCCAGCAGTGGGACGTATATAGGCTGATGACGATACTTACATCAGGAATATCATTCTTATACCATTAATAAGCATTTCTCGTTATGTAACACGATATCTAACCTTAAATAAAACGCCGTCGTGCACTATGGTAGATAGTTAACGAGAGTAACGTAGACGTATCGAATATCGGGGGACTGCCCAAAGCGAGCCGGTTTAATTAAAGCGCTAGTGGTGCGCGCAGATTATCGATAACAGAGGTCGATAGATCAATGACGATAAAATATGCTGAACCTGAACCCTGAACGCTGTTTAGGAATTGATAAGGATTATGATGGACGTTTTGTTACAGTGATAACGTTTTATCGTGGTTTACAATATAATTGATTAGGTATGAAAAAAAAACACTGCAGTACAAAGAAATAAAAAAAAAATTAACGGAAATACGCCTCGCGACTACAGACGAGCAGTACCAGTTGAAGGTACTCGTATGACTTTGACATGTATCGTGACTTAAATGTATGGAGAAAGACGTTTACGATTGTCGAGATCGAATATTATGCAAACTCATACTAGGGGTACAGGTTACCATTTCAGCATTATATGCCAGACTTGTAAGCCTGGAGCTGATTTTCCATTGTCACCTCTGAAAACTGAGTTGGGAAATGGAAAGTGGTCACTGATTCTTTCCCCGTCTGTTTAACTTAACATTTTCTTTTAAACACGTTTGTCTGAATTGTGCCCGCATGGCAATAGGCTCGCCTAATAAACAGTACTTAAACATATCCCGCTTTATTAATAAACTAAGAATAACTTTAACCAAAAAATACGGCCTAGCAATATAATGCCTTATCACAAGGAGCGTTAGGTGTGATATTGCTAAGCAGTATTTTTATTTAAACTAGGCATAGAGTTATTCTTAGTTTATTAATAAAGCGGATCAAGTGAAGTGTGGGTGCTAATACCTTTGCCGACCCATTCTAGTATTTTATTTTGTAATCTTTGAAGAAATATATCAAAATCCTATTGTATAATTTAATATTTTTTTAATCAACTAATATTTATTGTCAAATGGTAGTTATTATGCGAAATTACAAAATTCCGTCTTTTTTTTAAGACACATTGCAGTAATTGTGGCACGTCAGCATGTTGGCGCTATCGAAAGCGAACTAAAACCATAATATTATTTGGGTGCTTATTGAGGCCTTATTGTCTCGACCGATTTTGAGACGCTGACCCGAAATCTAGTGAAACCTATTTATGATCTTAGTTTATAATGCAAAAGAAAGGGTGAGACAAAGTACCGATTGTAAAGGTATTTTATTTGAATTTGAACTTCTATCTACATCTGACAACTCAAAGTAAAATGGAATCGTTTATCACTCCTTATTTATTTATTTATTTATATATACTTTATTGCACAAAATTATACAAAGAACTTATACGATAACAAAAAAGCAATTGGCGGCCTTATTGCTAAACAGCAATCTCTGCCAGGCAACCTGTTTGAGAGACAATAGCAAAAAAAAAACAAAAAAAACATGTGGGGGTGCAACAATTAAATGAATATATATTTTATAATAATATATACATAATTATATGAACAATATCACTACAAAAAGATAAAAATAAAACTATATAATATCCTGAAGATAAACACAGTCTAACAGCTAGTCTGAGTAAGCTGATCCAGAAAATGACTCCTTTTACGTGTTCACTAACTCTCCATATTGTCTTAAAAAGATATTAGCTAGAGACGCAGCAAGGGATTTTCATCCTTCTTCTACATGGCTTATTAACAAAATTTCTCAATATCAGATCAAATATATAATTTTCTTAGTGAAGTAAATATTTTTTATGTGTATGTTAAAAGCGAGACCTGCTTAGACTTAAGATGTAAGGATTATGATATATCTTTTGATCGTACAAAACGTTTTCTTTGTCCCAACACAAAGAAATAGTCTGCTATGTATAATAGCTAGGTATAAGCAGTGACTTATGAATTGAGATAGAGAGCATTACATTTATGTGATGTACATAACAAAAAAAACAGAATAAAATTATATAGTTGATTAGGTTCCCTGTTTTACAAATATGTAAAGAAGTAACACTTGTGTTATCTTCGGGGTAATCTTCAGTACTACTCATCATATTTTATAAATTGTTACTAAGTGGGGCGAGTGACTAGTTGTCTATAAAAATCGAAAGCCTGTCAGAATATTTACATCACTTCACCGTCAAAAGTGGTTATAATTTTTGAAGTCGACTGGACCTACATGTTCTAAACTCCATTTCTGTTCCCTCGTACAATTATATTCAACATTCTCTACTCTTCAAGTATAGCGCTGCCAACGAAGGTTGAAGCAGAGCCGGTCGTAAAACTTATCAAATCTATTTAGCGACATGTTGCGGGGACCCCACTTATTGCGACAAAGTTGAAGGGAAGTAGCTGCCAATACAGTTGCCACGTAAAGATCTAATATAATAATAAAAGTTTGCAATGTAACCATAATCAGTCAGCAATACTACGAAAGTACCCTCACAAAAGCCCCAAATATACCTCAATCAATTTTACTGCCGATACGCGGTATTCTGTGGGCAATGTTTATTTTTAAATGGCGGCTTTATGAATGCCTCAGATTAAAGTTGAGGTTATGCCTAACCGAATGCTGGCTTCATTTGCGCAGTAAATCATGGCCGGCCGTAAATGCGATGGACTTCAAAGGTCAGGATTCTTATTGAAATATTTAAGTTTAATTGCCGGGGTTGTACTGTATACAAATAAGGCGAATAATGTTGTTTTGTTATAATAATATACTAAATGAATTTTTGTATTTGACAATTTATTAATCTGTAAAATTTTTGACCTGCAAGATCTGGTACTTGTTTTCCTAAAGGCGAAGAAACTTATGATTATAAAATTTTGATCACCCATCCCAAGTTACGTGCGGTCCACCGAACATTCCCGCGTCAGCAAATATAGTAACTGCATTATTGAATTTTATTTACTACTTTTTATTCGGCTTTCGATTTCGAAAATAAAGCTACCTTCGCCATGGTCAGCCTGTGGAGGGGTGACCAATACTTTGTGATCTCGAACTCCTCCGTGCTTCGGAAGGCACGTTAAGGCGTTGGTCCTGTTTGCTATTGAAACCATTTCTACCCACCATTGGGCCAACGCACGGTGGTATTACAGCCCATGCTCCTCATGTGTTTTTCCATGAGGAAGGCCTGTGCCCAGCAGTGGGGACGAATATGGGCTGAGGATGTCCCATGGCTTATCATGGCTAGTAAACTTAGTGAGGGGCTCCTCTTTCACTCCTCCCCTCCCCCTGACTGGACGACAGATTATAAGCTTTGCTTAGAGCTTAAAGTTATGTTTGTCTCAATTTCCTTGCAACAAAATTGCTTTTTTTTAATAAAACAAACACCCCTTATAGTCCCTGTACATTTCTGTACTAGGATAATCCTTTCTTACCAGTGAACTAAGACCTTATAAAAATTCATTCTACTTTATGTAATATTGTACGGTTTCATAATCGTACATTGTTCATGACTTAGCAACTCGCATACAATCGCGCGTCATAGCATCAAATATAAATACAATTTAATTATAATTTTATTTTAGTACGTCAATAACCCGCGACAACGTCGCTATCAAGCAAAGAATCACCTACATAACTTTTGTTACTACGTGACTTTAAACTACAATAAACAGTTAATCTTAGGTGCTCTTCTTTTACGTGCTCCAACAACAACTCTATAGTGTACGAGCTATACTGGCCCGTACAAATATAATTAAAAATTTATTAACTGCTCAAAATTGTCTGTACTGCAAAAGAATCTTAACTGTGATCATCCCTGTCATGTTATGCAATAAATGCAATGCAATCCATGTTTTTACTCTGTGCCGCTACGCCATCCCCCCTCCCCCTTTCGATGCAATAATCACGTTACCAATGCACGCGCCGCTCGCCAAATCTCATTTTTATTAGGGAAGTAATGTGGAAAGAGTGGAAATGACACTGCATCGGCGCGGCGACTTCCGACTCCCCAACGCTTATACAGGTGTCTGTAACACCCAATAAAAGAAATTGTCCTTTATATCCTAGTTAATAAAGTGTATTATCGTGCGGAGAGTACTAGTGGTAGCCGCGCGTGCGCGCCGCGACAGACGCTTGTTGTACGTCAGTTGTCTACGGACGTCGCGATCGCGCGGTCTCTTGTCGCCGCTCGCGAGGACACGTGGAGCAGTGATGTGACACTGTCGATTGGTTATCGATACTTTTGTGAGTGAGGTGATTGTTTCTTGTGTAAAGTTGGTGATTGAATTATCTTCTATTATTATTACGGACAATGTAAAAAGTAATTTCTCATTAGCGACATTAGTTTGTTTAAAAACCTCTTTTCCTCGATGCAATCGTGTTATTTAAATGAAAGTCATTCAATAATAAAATAGCAACTCGATCTTTGAAGCCGAAGAATGGGTGGCCTTTGTCAAGCTGTGAACTAATTTAGTTCGACGATGATATAAACATAAAATTCAACAAAATCTTGCTCAAATTTCCTCAGTAAACATCAAAAGCGCGAAACAAGTAAGTAAGCGTCGCGGGCGTGAACGAAGTGCCGCACCGTGACGAGCCGTCAGGAGCACGTAATTCATTCTAATTATACCGCTTAAAATCCCGTCTACGTTACGTCTCCATTAACCCGCGTTACTCGCGCCGATCCCTCCATGTAGGGTTGCTATGCTGCTGGAATTCGACGGATAATAATAATTACTAATAATTCTGTATGATGTGATATAATTTAATGTTTTGGCACAATAATTAGCATGCAATAGATCCTTTTTGTCTTATGCGAAAGAATCAAAAACGCACCCATTTTTATCAAAGAAAAAGTTTCCTTGATTTTCTATTGTTCTCTATTTTTTGGAATTCTTGATAATGAAGTTTTGATTTATAAGAGGGTAACATTATCGTAGAAATGGTCGTCTGGTCTCTGCCTGACAATAGACCTACCAAGGGCTAAGATATTAGCCCCGTAAAGAAAATTGCTTTCTACATATCGCGTCTACGTTCGCTTTCAAGTGAGAGGAAATGAAATTATCTCTTCTCTGTATTTTATATGTATTATTCAGGTATTAATACCCAAATTTCGTTTAATATGTAAAAGTTCTGCATAAACTAGTCAACTAGTGTTCGCAATGCCCGCCAAGGGGTTGAGGAATCATATTAGTTTCAGGAATTTCTTTCCGTATCGTATTTTTCATTGTTCAAGTTCAAAACTGTCTCACTACTGTTAATCTTCATTGTCCCTGTATTAAGCGTATCTGTACCCTATTCTTGTACAAGCGAGCGGAATAAAAGATGTATCACCACTCTTAATAAGGCAGTAATTTGTCGGATGAACCCGAAATTCTTAGTCAACCCTACTCCAGTCCCGGCTGACTACCAGCTACTTGTTTGTAAATACGTCTCCCTACAATGCGCTGGAAGCGGCCCGCTCGCCATGTAATTAGTCTACCGTCGTTTCCCACAAGTTTCTCAGTCTAAGGGTTCGTTTTTTGATCCGTAGTCAGGTTGACCAGTAGGCTAAAACATCGACGTATGAAATGAAATTATTAATTTAATCATTTAGATAACAAATAGTTACACTTATGACGCGTCAAAACAATAAAAGTTTACAAAAATAAAAGTTTTTTTCTTCCTGTTCATTACTGGGTATGATGTCGTGATGTGACAGCTTGTCCAATAGTCGAATTTTTAATTGTAACGAAAGTTAAATAATCATATACAATTTAACCACAACACGGTGTTGACATTAGTAACACGGCGGCTGCCGACACAGCTGATGTATATTGCTTTGACTTTTCATCGCAAATTTGACAATTTGACATCACACATTTTGGCGTTTCCGTTGACGCTATTGGTCTAGAATTAACTATTGTGGTTACTGTGACTACGGATCAAACAACTCCTAAGAGACGCTCTTGTATACTCTGCGAATGCATATTGCGATTACACTGCAGTAAATCTTGGAAGTCGCTTAAGGGTTTTTGATAGCTAGGAATTTTATGTAGCGTGTTTTAAGATTGTGACACTTATTTTTTGCTTGGGTAGTTTTACTTCATTAAGACTGTCGTCGTAATTGATTTCTGATGAGGGGCTAAATTAATCTTGATTTCCATATCCGTTACAGACTTTAGCTTTTAATAAAATACTAGGAACTCTCTTTTTTCTGTTTTAGCAAAGATAGTTTATATTAGAATATTTTTATATAAATGAGCAATACTGTTTCGTAATTGGTAAGTCTCATATTTCACAAACAAATCTCCAAACAACCCAAAGCAACTCCGTAAACCCTTCAAAAATCGTAGTATCCATGTCAAAACATTGTTACCAAACAACAAATCCATCGTGAGATTCCCTGAAGTAATCTCAGTGAATTTCCTCAAGCTCACACTATAAGCGGTAAAGCGGGGAAGGTTCAGGCCGCATCGGATACGCGGTTTTATGGCTTTTTGTGCGTGCCCGCCGCGGCATGTTTGTTAATTTGCGAGCGCCCCCGGTCCCCGCCCGCCCGCGTCCCAGCCCTTCGCCCCCGAGCCTGTTGCGTTTTATCGCTAGCTGTAGGTAACTCTTGAAAAAATGGCTTGGGGTTCAATATCTTAAGCCGGCTGAGGAGAGAATATAAAGACGTTTGTATGTTTTCTGCTTGATAGCGATTTCTGAATTGGATTTTTTTAAATGTAATTGGCGAATCGTTTTTAAAGATTTTTACTAGCGGCTTTTCGTAGATTTCATTCATAAAAGCCATTTATCTCCATGAGTTGTGTACACTATGTAATTTTATTAAACAACGTGTTTGGTAAACGATTTAATAAATGCCATGAAATCGTCACAACAAATCTACGTTCTGATACCTATTCCCATGAAAACTTCACGTTCATTTAATAATATCTATTAAACGCCAGTGCTATTCGTATGTATCGAATATTTCATAAAAATAACACATTCGACTAGACAAAACATATGAAACTTAATAACTATGTGTAAGAATCCTCGCTCAATAGAAACTTCAATAAAATTGTAAAAATAACGGTGTTGTGCGACTGGCGCCCGATACTGGCTGCCTTTTCCATTTATATGTGTTTCGATTGAAAACAAAACGTAGGCATCCACCCTCCGGCGTTTATTGAGAGGAAATTAAAAATACTGTTGCGCGATTCGCCGAACCAAATTATTTTTTATAACGCTAACATTTTCTGACTTTTTATTGAAATATGAATCTGTAGGGCTCAATATTGGACTGTTTTTCTGTTTTGTAACTTGTAAGTGATGAAATGATGATAATGGTCATTATGTCACTCAAAAAGATATGTTTCTTTTTTGTAAATACACACACACATTAGCACATCAATATGATGTACCTCTGTGTCTTTATCTCTTAATGAGTTCAATTTTATTATAAACAACATTAACATTTAAATGTGCGAAATGTATCAAGCAAAACCTTGTAATCTAGTCTTGATTTCTAAATAATTTAATGTGCACACCGCGGTGATTCACTAACATTATTAGTGCATTAAACGAATGGTAATTAAAATATCGTTAGAGTCTCCTCCAGCGACGGCCTCCAGTCCTTGAGCATGTTCATTAATTAAGTCTTCTGCAAAACTCCTGTTTAATAGCGACTCTGTAAAGGAAATTCTAGCTTATACTTTACTATCTTATAGTTGTCGTTTGAGTGGACTCGAGTAATAAGAGGATTGGAGAAATTGTAAAGATTTTGTTTTCGCTTTGAGTGTTCTTAAGAATGTACGGATTCTAAAACGAGAGAAGCTGCCAAAGAATTTTCTAAAGTAATGGAAACGAAATTACGTCAGATTTGGTTTTTAAACTTGGAACTTAGCAAATATCAAATAAGTGTGTAACCAAATCCATTTTTATTGTAATTTCATCTGGTTAGTATCTCACGTGAGTCACGTCAAAATCGTATAAAATATGTATTCGTAGTTTTAATTCATTATTTTCATGGACAAATCTGGAATCTTACGAATTATTTTTATATCATCTTGGAAGCTGTGGCTGAACACCATCAACTGTACTAAATAAATGGCAGCGAATATATTTTTATATGTTGGTCGTCGAATAAACATCTGTCTTCGAGTGCGAGATTTACTGCCCGTACGTGACGAACGGCTAATATAGTGCCGCCATCATTTATTATCTTCAAGTTTGTACGCAATGACCTGTTATGGAGGGAAATACATGGGGATCAATAGTCTCACTTAAATGGAACCTCTCAATGAAATTCCATTGCAATATGCGTAGCGCCTTTGATTTGAGTTTCTACACAAAGCATTTTAACAAGCAAATTTCTAATTGTCTTAAGATGTCACTTAAGTCAAAATTTGTCTTAAAAGTCAAATTGGTCGAATAGTCTTAAATTCAGCTAGGAAACATAAAGGGAAAGTATGTGATTTATAAATGATCATAAACATTATCAAAATATTGTATTGTAAATACATATTACCTTGTATGTACTATCAAATTTTAATTACATTAAGAAAATCAAAAAACGAACAACACACACGTGGGATAAAAAGTTAAGTTTTAAAAATAAACTTTACTGACCTCGGATAACCTTGTTCATCTTAAAAAGCGAACAAAACCCTAATAGAATAACTGGGATGAATGCAAACATAAAAATGCGTTCTGTTTAAAGTTGCTCATGCAATAATCCGTCGGAGTGAAGCAGAATAGTGGCTAGCTGACAGGTGCTTTAAATCACGTCACCGCTCACTTGACAGGCGCTGAAGCCTTGCATAATATCTGCTCGATAGACGCTCCGCCGATACCAGTCGATACATTAGCTAGACTTATCGATAAATCGTCATATCGACAGTAGTGCCGCACTAGCTTCATTATTAGAATAGCGAGCTTTGTGTTTTATAGCACTCAGTGCTTTTGTTTTCTTTGCGATTTGTAAGTCACTATTTATGGATTGACGTCGATATCTTTCAGATGTCAATGATATTTTCTGTGATAGATAAGAGGGCGGATATTTTCTATGATATGAAAATATCCTGCCAAGTAGCATGAAAAGCGCGATATGATATTTATAAAATTCTTAACACTCGCAATTGTCAAATTCCATAGTACTTTGACAGTTGAACTTAATTAAAATCAGTTAAATATCATAAAATGGTGTTTATGCTAAGAGGAGTTTCAAAATTCAAGAACGTTTTTTCAGTTTAGATGCGTCTTAGCATATTATGCTTATGACTGGTGATTGTAAATTATAAATTTCTGATTCGAGACCATCGAGCTCATCGAGTCAATCGAGTCCGATATATTTTAATAATGGCTTCAAATCGGCTTTTCGATATGTAAATAAATCCAATTATCGTAAAAAATCATTTTTTTATTTCCATGAATATTTTATTTTATTTTATTCGGATAGCTAACAGCAATATTCAACAACTTAACATCTATATTAAAAACTAAATGCCAATAAAAAGCTATCACAAATAGCCATAATTAAAATAGAAGATAGAAAAAAGGAAATAGCCTAAAAACTAAAAACAAGGCAGCCAACACATTCACACACATTGCTGCTCTAGTAAAGCTTTTTTGACGCTAAGGATTCTATCACAAAATATGTCTACATTAACACCAAGTCCATTAAATAAGTTGCAAGATCTAATAATAAAACTGTTATGCCTGTAGTTAGTGTGAGAAAAAGTGACGCTGCATGCTTTATAAGCATTATTACGAGGTGCGCGTGTGGGTACCTTAATCAAAATATTGCGCAGAAGTTCAGGACAATCAATGATTCCTTTTATAATTTTAAGTAGCATTACAATATCGGCAATGTTACGTTTCGAGGATAATAGCAAAAGGTGCAATTTAGCGCAGCGTTCATTGTAACTCATTTTTGGTATCTTAAATTTATAATTTAGGAAACGTGTGAACTTTTTCTGTATAGTTTCAATGCGATATGATGCGATATGCGATATGATTCCAGATTGAGCTCGCGTATTCCAAATGACTCCGAACATAAGCACAGTAGATCATCTTTAAAGTCTTCATATGTTTGAAAGGCTTAGACACACGCATTACAAAACCTAGGGCACGGGATGCTTTATTACAGATTGTATGAATATGTTTTTCGTAAAGAAGCTTTGTGTCCAAAATAACACCGTCCTTTGCTTCGCATTGAATAGACATTTTTTTATTTTTTAAGTAATAGCCACAACAGAAAGGTTGGTTTTTTCTTGTGAAGCTGATGGAGAAACACTTAGATACATTTAGGTCAAGTTTATTTACGCAACAGTAATCATCCAGCCTTCTTAAGTCATCCTGAAGCTAGTCAGCGTCAGAGAGGCCGTTAACCACTTTATAAATTTTCATATCATCCGCAAAAAGAAAGATATTATGAGTACCTAAAACATTGACCAATGTCGTTGATAAATATTATGAAAAGCAAAGGCCCCAAAAGTGATCCCTGTGGAACACCGGACGGAATATTGGTCCATGAGGACATGTAACCATTTAGTACGACCGCTTGAGATCTAATATGTTTTCATTTGCGGTTCATTTACTTTAAAAAATACGTAAGATGCTGAAATGTTTTGTTTGAATTTTAGTGATGCGCGTGAGAAATATCGACAAAGCCTAAAAATAACAAAATGATTATATCAGTGTAAGGCGTAATGACTGACTGAATCAGTGAATTGACGATGAGTAGTGTAGTGCATAATGTGCAGTGAGTGTTGTGTGGTGTAGTTATGGAGTACCGCGGGCCGCACCCGATGGCCAACGTCGGGGCGCCCTACGTGCCCAATACAGGTAAGCTTAAACAGTAACTTTATTTTTATACTAGCAGCCAGCTCTGGCTTCGCATGGGTTACCTCCGTTTTACGCCTTTAGGGGTGGAGTTTCGTAAGTTCTTAGCGGATGTATACACTCTATAGGGACCAAACTGCCAAATTTCAAGTTGGTTGGTGTCATACCTAGTTTCTGAGATTTGGTGATAAATCAATAAGTGGTATTTCTCTTTTATATTTATAGATAAAGAACCGGACTAATTACACTATCTTGCTTGATGAGCTGGATTGATTGAGCTGGTGCGGTACAAAAAAGACAGCATCAGCAAACCTCGCCTTGTTTGCCTGCAAAGTACCTTGAAATTTAGATAGCATCTGGCAATTTTCGCTGTGGTTGTTATGGTAAAATGTAAAAATACATTTCTAATACAAAATGTAAAAAAAACCTGCCATCTTAAGCCGTCATCGTGTTAACACTAAATGAACTATTCAAAGCTACAAATATGCTATTACTTTTTCAATGTATAGCCCATAAACTAATATGGGCTTCAGAATAAAAATTTTTCGCTACAAGAATCAGATAAAACAAATCATTTTAATATATAATCTAATAAAGTTCCAAAACTTGCCGTGACAATTTGCGCTATCAATTTCATGCCGCTGAAAACCTTGTTGGAACTGTCCACTGATAAAATATACTTTAAGAGTCAACTTGTCGCCTTCACCACTTCATATCCAACTTTTACGAAGGAGAGTTCAGCTAAAATGTGCTCTAAACTGCCAGGTGTAAAGTCTAAAGTATAATATAACGGCTGGTAACGTGTTAACACCTCGCCCCGGGTTAATTGAGCGACACGGCGACGTGACGACTCCGTGGCGTGATGGATGGCGCGGGCCGGCGAGACGCGCACGATTTAGCTTCCAGCATTAGTTGAGAGCTTGCCTAATGAAACGTCGAGGATCGGAGATATGTCCCATTTGTCTTGATTAGCTAATGGTTCAAGATTTTTCTCCCTACGATGCTCCCACAATTGCTTAGGATATCAACGTAGAAGCGACTATGTAACTTCTTTTCTATGGTTTATATTGTTCCGATAAAATTCTTAAAATATTCCATATTAGTTATATTTCAACTGACATAATAATATAATCTTGATTAGGACAATACCGAAAATCCCCTTTACTTTGGACCAATCAGTGATTTCGAATTCAATGCAATCCATTGCTGTTCCAATTAATGTCTCGGTGCAATCGTTTCGTACTGCAGACGGAATATCAGATGAAAATGATAGCTATAGCCACGGTTACATACAGAGGCTCCATAATAAATATTTAACTTTTCATACCATTAATATGGTAATAAAGCAACGGCCCACCCGTGTAAGTGATTACCGTGACCTGCACGCTTGCGTGTGTACAGGGACATCGTTCGCATTTTGAGAACTTATAACACTTTACCACCTAAAATAACATTAATGCTCCCATCTTTAAAAAAACCAATGTCAATGGATAGTCATAATACTTTTTGAGAGTACACGAATGAAAATTTCTTTAAGGCTCAGTTATTGTGAACCACCAAGTTCTTTTTAATTTAAGAGCTACAAATGGAATGATCGACTAAGATGTCGTTACAAAATCTTTAAACTTTTAATGAAACTTTCCCCTTGACTTCCTTAATAATTACAATCTTCTGTCGTTTCTGTCCCCTGCGACAAAAACATCAGTATAATTCACGAACACCTCGCTGTACTAATCACATCGATGCCAGAATAACAATGAGGGGATTGTTTTCCAATTATGTACCTCTGCGACTGTCCTGAGTAATTGGGACTTGTGGGAACCCTATTGAGGTGCGCGCGCAGCTTTAACACCTACTCCGATGAGTGTGGTCTAAATATGCTTTTGAAGTTGTTTGTCATAAAATTTTGAAGCATTAAAATTAACGGTACTGAGAAGTTTCCCATTCACATTGATGTTTAAATTTTACTGTATTTGCTTGGAAGGTATTCTCATTGGCTTTTTGCGTTGAACTAAGCGAAGTATCTGTAGGAATTTCTACCAGGTTTACAGGCCTGTTATGTAGAAGGTACGCAATTTTATTGAAATATTCGTATATTGTTGCTTTGGAAATAAATGTGTTAAAAACATTAGAATGATCAACTGCTTTCAAGACATCTAACAAAGCTATGAGGATCGCAACAAAGCGGTTGGCACAGCTAAAAATCGCGACGTACCAGTTCCAAGGAATTGTATCACATTATTATTCACCTGTCAATAGTAAGACATAACATACAAGCAGTTAAATAGTTCTAGCAAATCAATTAAGCTTTCACTTCAAAGTTTACCATTTACCATCACAGTTCTCAGAATCTACGCCGGTCGTTTTGAATGTAATTGATGGTCCTGCAAATTGCGACACAATTCACTGGAAACGATAAAATTAGCGACGACAATCGATGTCGATCTGCCACGGCCCGTGCCGACGACACTTCCGCACTAGTGGGCGTCCCGGCCCGACACGTTCCAGCCTTTGAATATTTTATAAGGACTCCCTCGGGACTCGCTGAATTTGTTGACGATTGATCGTGTTACTCCCGTACCCTTTGGGCGTTTTTATCTAACCTGCCAATTGACGGTCGACATTCTTTCCGATATCGCCACGTCTACTCTTTTCCTCTTCAAATTGGGTTGTTCAAATGTTGTCGCAGCTATTTACAGGGTTTTTGTTCTGTAAATCTTGTTTGGGAGTTCTCCAGCTTAAGGAAACACTTAGTGGAAGGCTTTTTGAATATGTACAATTGTGCTTTCGGATCGAATGACGGAACTGACATTTTCCTTATGGTTACAGGAAAATATTGACTGAGGCACGGTTTGAAATTACACTTAGTAAATTAATTTTTGACATCTCCAATTGAGAAGGTACAATGAAAACTTTAGATGCCATGATATAATTGAAACAACGTACAGGCTGTACTCCAACAACATGAGTCCTAAAATTTTAAATGGTGGTGGTGGTTTTTAATTTGTATAAAACTGGTTAGTCTTATTATTACTTAAATCTTTTAATTTACTGTTTTAACCTATAACTGAAGGTATGAATGAAGTTCAGATTAACAACAATAATTTCCCAAAAGAATTGCTGGTGCAAATTGAGAACCTCTTTTTGCGTAGTCGGCTTTTAAGAGTGTCCCAGCCTAAATGCCTCTCTCCCCCACACGAATGACAAACGGTTACTCTCACAATGCACAGAGATTTATCAAACCAGATATGAAAGATGGAGAAAAAGACAGTTCTTGTTTGTTCTTTGATTTATAATTGATGTTAGGAGTTAGTAGGCATTAAAACACGACCTGTTTGTGAGAGTTGATGCAAATATTGTTCCGTAACACGCTTAAGGAAAATATCCACATTATAACTTGTATACTGTCTTATACGTCCTTTTTGCGTCTGTTGTTAAACCTACATAATTACAGAAAGAATAGAAATCTGTTGATCGAGCAGTTTTATCTGTGGATCAAAGTTCATTTGTTCCTGTCCACAAAACTTTCTTTATCAACTATAAGAGATTCTGTAACGAATCAGTTGGTCAGAATCGTTGGCACGATATCGATATCAATATCGTTGGTCGTTCGTATTCAGGAAATTTTTGAACATTGTTTTACATCTGTCCCCCCTAATGTGCGCCATTTTAACCTGTTATACCAGAGTGTAAGGTATTCTAAATAATTTGCTTGTTGAAAAAAAGGTTATTGAAAGTAATATATTGCTTATGTGGGTTGTATTAAAACACCCACGGTTATAAAAGACCTAATATCGCGTTAAACTCCCACGCATATTCTGCGAGCGACGAGTAGCGAGTTCATATGTAATAGCGGATAATGCGGGAAGGTAATAAAGTGTGGAGTGGCGGCCGCCGGGAAATGATCCCGGTAATGTCGACAGATGGGGTCACTGGGGTGACCACGCTGTGGTATTTGAGGGTAAGACTTTTAAGGGATGCTTCGGCACTAAACTGGCGTAATTTTAGCATGTTACCGAAACAACTTTTTTACAAATAACCTTTTTAGACTTACAAAGATGGGTAGCCACCAGATGAAGTTTCGTGAAGAGACATGTATAGACAAGTGACACTAAAATTTAACTCTTTTACCATTTACTGGCCACCATAACTAATAATGCAATATTCAGAATAAAATAAAGTTTAATGTCTAATAATGATGTCTACTACATACATCAACCCTAATTGGCGACAGGACAAGACAGCAAAGTCATAATTATGTTTTTTTTCGCATCGCAATAATATTAATAATAGTAGGTTAGTAGAAACACTACGCAAATAACAGACATGTAGCAATGCGCTTCGATAGTCAAAGTTCCTTACTACACCCGTATAAGTGAGTGCAATCATTCCTTAATACACAACTCTAACATCCCTTTCATGTACAGTCAATATTTGTCCCGTTTCCGCCCCAAACGTGGAGCCCCCACACCCACGTCCGGATAGCCGTATAAAATAGCACGGATGTCCTTATCCCGCGGATCGTCGGCGGCGATATAAAAAAAATTACCCTCTCCACCACCACACTCACCCTACCACGCTGATGGGGTGGCAAAATAAGCGAGACTGAACGAAATAGTGTTGCCTGGAGACAATAGGGTTGTCGATAAATTTTGACAGATCAAATCTTCAGTTCTTGAGGTATTTACACGTAACTCGTTTATATAGAATTTAATACCAAACGTGTAATTGAAAATCTTCATCTGTTCTGTTATATAGACTGCTGAAAAAATTACAATGCACATTAACAATTTTTCTTCGATAATGTAGAAAACATATTTTTCGAGAACTGCTTAATAAAGCTACCGACAGATTTAAAGGTTCCTAAATACTTACGCGACCTGGCTATATAATAATAAGCTAGTGACTCATATCAAAAGTTATGAAAATAATGTTTAATTCACATTGCATTTAGTACATGGGTCCAAAATATACCAAATTCAATAAATATAAATAAAGGATTTCTGTAGAAATTTAATTTAAACATGTTTACTTTTACCTTTTTTTCATCTGCCAAAAACGCTATCTACCATGTTCGTGAAATTGGTGAAGTAACGCATCATGTAAACAAATACTACGCATGATCAAAATCCGTCAACCGCCAGTCGCAACCAATCAAGCATGTCTGTCGGTTGTGTCAGCCTGGGTCACACGTGCGTATTGATTATTTTCCAAAATCGTGACCACACGGCACAGATAATTCAAAGACCATCATGGGCGACCGCGTTTTTGACTGTCAAGCAAAAACGTTATTTTAAATTTATTATTTAAATAAAAACTATTTTATTTTTTATGGTGGTGGTCAACAGTAACGAATCATTTGGGGCCCAATAAAGAAAGGGTCAACTAGCTTATTATGTAATAGAGGAAGCAGTCATATCGATATTTCCATGTTCTTTTCGCGTCCCTACCGTCGGAGCCGGCAGAAGTTGCGACGCGGGCTTGTTAGTCACATCTCGGGATTTTCTTTTTTCTCGCTCCCCCATTATGGCGTCGGCGGAGTGGGAATAAATAATTTGCTCGTTTGCCCGCCGTAAGCGCTGCTAATGTTTAGTTAGAATGGTCTGTAGATTTATTCAACCGTTCTTGCACTTACCAGCCTTATTAATAAAGTTGGTTTTGTAATAAGGCTTGAGTGTCCCGTAGGTGATGGTACTGTCTGATACTGCAATGCGGTTTTGCGATTGTATTTGTTCTAAGCGAAATTAAGTGCGATTTAGGGCGCATGCGTTCAATATTCAAATGTTGTATGAACGTTTAGTGTTATACTAGATAGTGAATAAATGCGGTGCGGTGTGCGGTGCATGGCAACATATTCGCCCATATTACATGAGGACATAAACATATTACATAACGTTTCATCACGCCTCCTTCCCCGAAGGGGTAGGCAGAGGTATTAAACACCCACATTTAGCCATTTAAACATACTCTCTGGCAAAATGCAGGAGTTGACATCGTCTTGTCATCAGGATTTGTGATAATATGTTCTCATGTGCGTGTCCTTGTTTGTACGGCGGTCGGTTTACGGCTTTGTCATAACTTTTAAGTGTGTATCGTACCCAATTTTGCTCATATTCAGAAACCTACATATATTAATTAATCCATACTAAGCAATTAATATCTTTCAGTATGAGACGCCCACGTAACCACTTACCACGAGAGTCGTAAACTTGTTTATTGTTAAAGGCTTTCGCAGAAGCCCGGAATGGCAGCGTTGGAGAGTATTTCTAGGAAAATCTTTGTTCAAAATCCCAAATCTTTTCGCAGTTCGCGGAAAATCTGCTATTGATGTCCAATCTCGTGTTTGGCGTGTCGGGAATAGAATTCCATTTGAATTTTATTGTATTATAATGGGTATATTGATTGGGTGCTGGAATGAGACGGTCTATATAAGAAAAGGGCTCCACGTGTTGGAAAGTAATCATGGCCGCCCATGAGTATCTGCAACATCAGAAGGTGACGTGCGTTGCTGGCCTTTAGGAATGAGAAGAATAAGAAGATTTTGTAAGTCGTTTGTAAATCATAACCAGTTTATAGGCGCGTGGCGAGAATAGATCGTGAGGGTGGGTATGAGGAGCAGGCTTCCGCAACTCTGCACTTTTTGTGCCTCAAAAGACAAACAAATAACCAAATACTATTTAGTCCATATGGTCAACAGTAGATGAGGCCATACGAAGACAGAAAAAGGAAAAACAGGTCTAGCAACGTCCACCTTGCTCGTTCTGGCTAGTTTATATACATTCTCTCCAGTTTAGCTAATAGCTTAAAGATTTTTGCACCCTGCTGAAGAACCCTGGTAGTGCTTTAAGTAAATGGTAATCGAGGTAGCAGGTAATTAGAATAATCCTGTAATAAACCGGAGCGGATTCACTGCCGTCCGAATAATTAACATTGGTCTTTATACTGTTTATAGGGCTGACACTGCATGAATTATGCGGTGGAACATCGTAATGCGAACATCATGAATGTGGAGTGTCCATGATCTTTGTGATTGTGACATAATGTTTTCGGTACTGAAAGCAAAGTAACATTTGTCGTTGTTGGAACCTGGATGGTTGACTTGATCCCAAGACTCTTCTAGCTATGGAACGCAGGTTAAAGCTTATTGTTACCCTCCAATCCGCATTGCGCCAGCGCGGTGATGTTACGGCCCATGCTCCTTAACTTCTTATGGGTTTCATTTATGTTGAAATGGCCTTTGTCTTTATGAAGGACGTCTACATAGAAGATTGAGATGTTAAACCGCAGATATATTAAGTATTGCGATAGTACAACATTACCTTTATGCGCAGTTCCTATAAGACAATAAAAAAAAGATATTGATCACTTTTATGGTATTATACGTATGCCTTCCTATAATAATAAAACGTGTGCAAATAAACCCGTCAAAGCGATTAGCTTTCGCAAATTAGTAGCGCGTATTCGCAGTCATAACTGTGTTATAACAAGGACGGAGCTCGAACGAGAAACTTTAATTAAAAGTTGACGAGACAACGCCGGCTGTCGCTAGGATTATCGCTCCAAATACTCTCCCAAATTGATCCCGCCGAAACGTATCAAAATACACCCTATTGCCCAAGGAATACAATTCACAGCGGCCCTAACAAAAATCGACTTTACCATCAGCGCCGCAAATCACGTATTACTTCGACAAACAACCGGGCGGTATCTCGGAGAAATCCGTGTCGAAGTAAATTATACTTTATATTAGAGCGTGGAAAAGCCACTTTTCCTCTTCGTGGGTGTCTCGAGAAACGTGAGGCGCCCAAATGGAAATTGATTCACTGCGAATCGTAAGGTCCCAAGTGCGAGCGGTCTGTCCGGCGTAAGCGGAGCTCTGGCGCGATGGCGTCTCGCCCGCTGCTGCCTGGGAGCACTACTGTGGTGGGGTCTGGGGAAGGTCTAGTTGCGCTGGTGATTGTTCGTTTTGTGGGTAACGTGTACCCTTGTAGTAAGGAGTGGCGCTCCCGAGCGAGGGTGTACGATTACGTACAGTAATCGGCCTGATCCCAATGAAGTTGGTTACCAGTGGCGTGCCCCCGGAGCCGAGCCGTAATAACCGCAGAGGGTTAGGCGTTCATTGTGATTTATCGCCTAATTTAGAAGTGTTTACTTCGCGTATTGTACGGTTTTATTATGCGCCGCCGATGACGTAACTCTGCAGCTACACGCACCGGCATTCATAACCGCCCCATTATTACATAATGCTGGCTTGGGTTTGATTGTAACGAAGAAAAATTGCTTCCATCCCCAAATTATTGCAGTTTTTTCAATATATTCACAAGTGTATTCAAATTTATTGCAGAATCGTAAAATGATCTTTAATTGGTCTCAATTCATATTTTTTAGGTTGTCTATTGAAAACAAGGTCTCAATTTATAAGAATGCGAAAAAAGGACAAAACATTTACCCAATAACAACCATTACCCGTCTATAACTTGAAACAAAGAAAGTCATTTGTACCCTATAGGTAGATTATATCCGAGTGACACTGAATGTGTAGGCAAAATACGTGTGGCCGGGCGCCTCCGAGCGGGCCGGGGGCGGCGTGCCGGCGGATTGTAATGGAAATCCACAGACCTTACTTTAAACGAGTGGTGCAAGGTAAAGGAGATGCGCTGGAAGCTGAGGGGCGATTTGGACGAGGGGTTTTTTGTAGCAAGTCCGACAAATTGCTCTCACCTTCTGAAAATGTACGAACGTATCCGCGATGGGTCAGCGTGGTGGTATTGTGGTCCACACTCCTCGTGTGGTTCTCCATGTATATGTACATAAATAAAGGCATGTGTCCTGTAGTGTGACGGAAAACCTAATATTTATAAAAATGTACGGGATTTGAGAATAGCAATTCAAAGTTATTTCGTTCCTCTTCCACTGTTTATGTCTGATGGTGGTCCCCACTTTGCTTACTGGCTCAAGCACACTGAAGATTACTAGGTATGGTATCAAAGAGAGATTATATAGTGGTGGCTATCACTACATACATTATCACACGTCAAATTTCTTCTCACCTTTCCCAAAAAAATCGAGTGCATTCATGGAGTATAACAGTTCTCCTACTTTAAAAAAACAGGTATTTAAGTTTCGCGGTTGTAAGGATAATGGGTCCTCAAGAGTGCACTAACTCGCTTTTATCTCGACACTTGTACAGTGTCCTATGCAGAGCATTCATACGCATGCGCCGGCGCGTGCCGTCGCCCCAACCCCTGACTTCCATAACAGGTTGCCTATACTACAACAGGTAAATCCGTATGCCCCCAGTTAGCGCTCCCCACTAGGGTTGGCACTTGGGAATTTTAAAACTTTTCATAAAAAAAGTTGTGAAATTAGGTATGCAGCAATGCAGGAACGATCAGTCTGGAGTGTCTTGGAGGTATGACATATTTGTTATAGGTTTTATAATTTTACCAGTTTAGGCGGTCAACAGTTTTCTTCTTTCGACCATTTTATGATTATTTGTTCCTTTTGGCCCCGTATTGGTCCGGGACACAAAAAGAATGTACCAACTGCTTTTCTTGCCTAGCATGTCTTAAAAGGCGACTAAGGGCGTATTGGGTACTGGATCTGTGATTGTGAAGGCGATGAGCTAGCCACTTGTTACTACTCTTTTACGATTTTTCATCTGACCAAACCCAATTTAGCCATACAAAAGCTAAATGTGGTCTTAAGGAACACACTGTCCTTGGACTTTCTGGCGGAGCTTGGATGGCTGAAGTGATTCAGCATTTACAAACTAGTCGTCCACTTGCGGAAAGTGCGTGTATTGATGATAAAAAAAGAAGAAGATCTACCATCTTTTATCTGCGCTCGCTTAATAATGATTACCTCCCTCTCCTGTCTTCTGCAGCAAATTTCGTTCCCGACAGGGTCCATAATTAAAACATTACTTATACCACCATATTGTTTATTAAGGTTTAGTAAGAGAAGTTATTAGTTGTTTATTATCGCAGTTCGACAGCTCTCAATCGATGTGACAACCCTTATATGGGTCCTCCATGACCCCGACTCCTCGATATTTGAGCACTTTTAAGTAAGCACTCCACCGTGAGTTGGCATTGCGCCCACTTTTAGTTTGCCAACGTTACATACTTTAATATTAAACTCTATTTATAATGGGAAAGTATGGAATTTTTCTGGTGAAACAACGCTTATTCAGATTTTCTCAAGATTCTCGATATGCAAAACAACTTTCTCACCATGCAAAATTTCATTGATATCGGTCCAGCAATTTTGGAGACCCCGTACAAACAGACAGAGAAACAGAAAATTATTTTTTTGGTATTTTTCCTCTTTTACATCCCCCATTGCTCGTAATGTCAGCTTTATTATACAACTTTATACGACATGCATTTTTTTCTATGTATATGTATAGATTTGATATATACACATATATATAACGCTCTTATATCCCCGAAGGGGTATACAGAGGTGCGTTATACATCCACGCTTGATATGTTTACAATAAAATTAAAAAGAAACGCGCTTTTGTGAAATACTCGTCCTCGATAACAGATAAGTAACATAGTCACCATGGACTGGTTCAATCGAGTACAAAAACATGTATACACATTTTACAGATGACAATTTTTATTTCCTTCTAATAAGAGAGTTATTACAGGCATCACTGTACCATTCGTTCCATTTCTGGCTCAAGGCAACCTTAGAATTTATCAGACAGACACTTGACAGCTGCCGCCTCTTGGAGCGCCCTGGAGACTATCCGGTAGCGGGGCTCCGTAGAGCCTAACAGAGAGAAATCCCCTAGTGATGTACACTATAGGATTGAGGAATTATCGCCATCCTCAAAAAAAAAAGGGCCGGCAACATTTGTGGCTTGTTTGACCCCTTTCCCATAAAAAAACCAGGTGAAACTGTAGAGTTGAGGTAGACTGTCTGAGCCCATAAAAATTCCGACAAGCATCTACCCCTATTGATTTAAACTCTTTTAAATAACTAGCCACGTGCAAATATATTAACCTCTTTAATAATAAACTGATCAAAAATTTTATGCGACTGACGTTTGATTTCCGTATCGGACGAGCGGTCAATTATGTGATCGATACGTGTGAGCCGATCGTATACGATACACTTACATAATTGATGCTGCTCTGTCATGGCTAGACTGGCTATTGGCTATGATGCCATACACACAATTATGTTGTATATTCACACTCGGCGGCGGCGGAGGCGGTGGCGGTGGCGGTGGTGATTTGGTACGGCACCGTACGGAACCTCTTGCACTATACTCGTACATGGAGAAACACAAAATCAAATAATCTCGGCTGAAGAAGGAATGATTGAATTCATCACATAACGGGACGCGATCCCGGAGCCTTAGAAATTACTAGATTATCGTTTGTTGTAACATGTAAAATAACAGAAAAATAAAACTTACTATTGCGTTAAATTCCTCTTTACACATCTAACAAAAAGTATGGAAAATTACATGTTCACTGCGCTACTATCTTGCTTTTGCATTTTACCTTATTCAGGATTCACAAAAACTGATATTAAAAATCTCTATTGCGGAAAGGGCAACTCAACGTACCGTTACATTTGATGTTAAATTAAACTAAAAGTTGGGTCATCCTTTTATCCCGTTTGAGTTAATATAACGAATTCTCCTTCGGGGAATTATATCCTCATAAATTTAATTCAATTTGGGAGCGGCTCGAATAACTTCAGGCAATATCATGATACAATATTTAGATCGCCCCTTATTTCTATCATCGTTTCGATATCAGTGTGATTTGACAATAATTAATTTTATTGTCAAGTATTAACATTGGAATTTAAATAGACTAAGAAAAATGTAGAACTTGGATGTGAATGGGTACTCTGTCAAAGGCCACTTGCTCCTATAAAATATTCTTAGCAGGGAAGAAATCTGTACTTTATTTCATGTCTCCTTCTTTTTAACTTGTCCATGTTGAAGGTGCAGGTTCCTTTCAGAATGTTGTTTCTCCTCTCTGACTTGACGTATTTCCTAGTTGTCAGCTGTCTATTTTAAACAACAGTTTGAGCATTTGGTAACACTCAAATTGATGTGAACAGCGGCCGTTACAGTATATTTAGAGCGACACCCCAGCCTGAGAGTATTAAACGGGGAAAAAACATTAAAAAGCATATAAAAAAGATTATATCACGCCGCACGCGTGAGCGAAGACACGTGCGACTCAGCTTTAGACAAATAAAAATGGAAATAGTTTGTGATGAAACAGACTGTAAATACAGACGCCATATTGGAAATTGAAACACTAGGAGAATAAATAAAAAACCAATCTGAACTGTACCATTGTTGAAACTCACGGATATTAATATTTTAGTTTCAACCATTCTGTAACTAAATATAGATAGAGAGCCAATATCTGACAGGACTGATTGCTCATTTTTGTGTATTGCATAAATGTTAATAAGACCCGGTCTAGTAATAAAACGAATCCATTTATTTCCCGGGTACTGGACGCTGAACCTTCTTGTAAACAGTTACACCATTACAATACCTGAGTAGCCGCTATTATAATTAATATAAATTAAAATATCCCACGTTCTTAAAAGTCCTAAATTAGACAAAGACATTAAGATCACCGCAAGCTAGCTAGTGTGCAAGTTGCATTGTCACATTCTGAACTATTCCCAAAGTTTCAGTACCTGGTCCGGTGCCTCAAAATTGAGTAACAAAATTACAACCAGAAAAGCTTTCTGAGCATATTTATTTACATCCACACTTGTTGAATGAAAGAGGTAATTGAAATTAGTATTTCTCAAAAAAAAAACTCCAAAGACTGTTACAACACTGCCAGAGTCGGAAACTTCAAAGGATATAGAAACAATAACTTACTTTTATACATAAAACAGTGCAATAAGTTACTTCTTGGAAAGTCATTAGCATATTACACCAACAGTCGCTCGGGACGGTCGCCAAGTCGCTGATAAACCAATTAGAGCTAGCTCTCGTAGATTTTCATAATAATGGATATAATTAATATAGATATTATGTACTGAACTGTGACGACTGCCAAGAACATGCGATAGTGGACAGACTGGACAGTAGGCATACATACGAGTAGACAGGGAATTATGGCAAAGGTTTGATTATTTGATGCACATAAGGCATAGAGCCTCTTCTGTTAGCATCTAAGGCAGCGATTATTGCATAGAATATTAGAGATGTTTATTGTGTAAAATTTCGGGATGTTCCATTCTAATTAAAACTACTTATAAAGAGTTTATTGAAGAGTGTAATTTATACTTTCAACGTTATCTCGATAATTTGTGTTGCACAGTCAAACTTTTGCAGTCCAATTAATTTTCTGATCGAGTTCGGATATTTTAAAGCTGGAGCTCCCGCAGACCACATCATTGCATTACATCGGGTGGGGTTGTGGTCGAATGTTTGCCTTTGGTGGTCAGAAATTAAATTGCATTTTTTATTATTTGGTTTTGGATTTAAATATTTAACACTTTTCTTGTAAACCTTATGCTGTAATCCAGGTGAAATATGCAGGGTACGATTGCGTTTAAAGTTCACACTTGTTTTGCACCCCCATGCCTGGAACTTACGATCATCCTTAATACAATATTGATAACACACATTTTACTGGAACAATAATTTTCTAAAAGCTCCTTCAGAAATCAAGACCCATTCGGGCTTTCAGCTGCGTCTGAAAATTTAAACACATCGCAATTTCTCTTTTGAGTTTACCTCAAATTGTTCCCACGTTTGTCTTATTCTTAATATTAATTCACGCTGGCGACTTTTAAAACAAAGAAGATCATTGTTTTTTCTGTTACCATCTGTCTTAAACTTAACCAGTTAGCTTCTTCCATTTTTATCTATTATCTCCATTCCGTAAGCTCCATTGAATCCCGCAAACGGGCTCCTGCGCCGTCTACTCTTTGTACCCGTGTGGAACTTCGCGACTCAAATTAGCGCTTCAGACTGAATTAATTACCATTCGCCGCTTCGGTGACAACCCTCGCCCAGGGCTGCGCCTGGACCGTTTTGATTGGACAAACAACGATGATAAGTCGACAAGGGCGTACAATCCGGGTTTTGGTTGACACTGAGTTGTTAGGAACAATGGAGTATTAATTCAATTTCATTTGACTTATGTTCTGATAATTTTGGAAATTAGCAAGGAAGTTAAAATTACTATTTGAATGAGTTTTAAAATAATTTGACAATGATTTTCTTTCGCTTTCGCAACGCCTCCTGGTAGTATTGTGAACGGATGGCGTTGACTCTTCCACGATTTTTTGTAAAATGTTAGTGTGTGTGTTGTTTGTGTTGTGTCTTTCGCAAGCATACGCCTGGTCGAGTTTTAAATTATCTTCTATCGTCATCTCATCTCACATTATGTTAAGTAAGAATATAGTCCAGATGCAAGTGCAGCTGGTACTCCTCAGTTAACCACCAAATTTCAAGCTGTTATATCTCTTACAGAAACAACTATTCCATGATTAATATCAGTAACCTTAAACGATAAACGGTCTAGCTTCTCTATAAAGCAAATACCCGGTACGGTGTCAAAATTTCCTCGGAGCGCCTTCAATGGAGTTACCACTGACGAGCGGAAATTGGAACGCGTACTCCCTAATTTGACCGCGGTCCCTCACAATTGGATTTGTAACGGGACCAAAGTGCGCTCGGGCCCACTTGTTTACATAGGTCTGGGAGGGAATATAGGCGGGTCTTGGGAAATTTGAGACATTTGATAAACTGTAGATGGTGTAGGTGGGAAAAATGAGAAAGGCGTCATTGTCACATCTGCACTTCACGCGTCATTGGTGTCCTCACAATAAATGTCTAAGCGAAATTGTTGCGTCGATAGCATATGGGAATATCACGAATCGATATAATCATCATCATCTCAGGAGAGTTCAGAGAGAGAGAGAGTAGAGCTCTCATATCGGCATGATTAGTTTTATTTCTATGAAATTAACTCATTTCCAATGTTAATGCCCCTGTTTGACAATGGTGACTGGGACTTTTTTCGTTCTTTAAGATTTAAACTTTTGCGTTGCATTGTATATAAAAGTTATAACACCGGGACTACACGCGACGTACATAATGTAGTATATAGATACTACTTACTGCTCGACGTTTCGGCTGGGTTACATCAAGCGTGGTTACGAGCTGACGAGCTTTTTTCGTTCTGGTTCTGTTCGTGTAATATTTATTGTAAAGTCAGTCAATTGCATTGCTTGCATTGTGTCTGCCACCCCTGCGCTCAGCGCACTTTGACACGGCTCGTCGATGCTGTTAAAGACATTGTCCGGGAATCGGGACGGAGGGTAGGGCTGTCACCCCGGGGATTTCACTTACATTTAATTATAACCTCTCTCTGTCTATAAGTCTTTGTTGTTGTATTTTAAACATCACTAACGAGTCTCTTATTTTGTTTTAGGTAATTAAACTGGATTACACAGACACAGATTGACTCGATTCATCTTTTGGTACAAGCTAAGTATACGATGTCGCTTAACTGTTTTCGCCTTTTAGCGGGGTGCGGGAGGCAGTGAGGCCATGCTCATTTGTAATTGGATGGTTGATAACATTGTATGTTTGTTGTTCTGTAAGCAGCTTTTATGTACTTATGTACCTTTTGAGATAGATATGCAAGTTGGAATTTTTTTGTGGGCCCTGGAGGGGAATTCCTTAAATATTTTAAATAGCTTAATTTACATAAGTCATAAAGGAAACAGAAAGTAGTAAATCAGTGTAAAAAACCCTAAATTTCTCAATCTTTTTTCGTATTTTTTATAATATTGAATAAAATCCCTGTATTAAGTTTATACATCATTTTGAACCATTTAACATGTTTAACGATAAAAAAAAAATATGACCCTTTCATTTGGCTATGGCGATAGATGCGAGTTTCGGAGATCCCAAACCTACTCAGAACGCGGTCCTCATATTTTGCACACTCAACATCCTATGACGCCTGCACTAATAAGACAATTTTAAATGAACATTGCTTATTGAAAATGACTAGTTCTAGGTTATAATTCTTATAAATTTTGTGTATGAAATATTCGATTTAATGGATATCTTGCACGAAATACTAGTGTAGGACCTAATATTTCTTGGAAAATTTGTATTTTGTAATAGGTTGGGGAAAAAGTTTCTTCGCATTTTTTAAGAAAATTCAAAAATTTTTTTAATATAGTTTATTTACATTTAACTCAAGTATGTAGGTACCATTTTGTTCGATAACTTTTTGCCATCTTGTAGGTAGGGACATGATCCCATTGCTATAAAATTTTGGGACTTCTGGTCAAAATACCGCGACAAGTGGTTTTGGCAGTCCTCTCGTGATGTTAACCTGACACTGCCTAAAGAATTCTGAAGAGACCGAAACAGGTGAAATCTGAAGGTGCAAGGTCAGGACTATACGGCGGATGCATTAACACCTCCCAGCCAAACTCTCTTAATTTTTGCTGAGTGGCTAAAGATGTGTGAGGTCTAGCGTTATCATGATGAAAAACCACACCCCTTCTGTTGATTAATTCCGGCCGCTTTCTCTCAACTTCTTGCTTTAATCTCATCAGTTGTTCGCAGTAGAGTTCAGAATCGATGGTCCTGTCTGGTGGTAACAGCTCATAATGAATAATGCCCTTCCAATCCCACCACACACACAGCATCACCTTGTTGCGAGTTAACCCGGGTTTCGCCACAGTGAAGCCTGACCGGCCTTTGACCACGACCTTTTTCGCACGTTCTTGTCGTACGTGATCCACTTTACATCACCAGTTAGCTTCTTCAAAAATGGTTCGGTTTCATTACGTCGTAATAAAGAATCACAAATGAGTACACGGTTCATTAGGTTTCTTTCAGTGAGCTCGTGAGGTACCCAAATGTCGAGCTTTTTTGTGTACCCAGTTTTTTTCAAATGCGCCAAAACTGTTTTGTGGTCAATTCCCAGTTCTTCAGCTACGTCGTAACTACTGACATGCCGATCTTGCTCCACTTTTTCAAAAATGGCATCCATTTTATCTGTAATAGGGCTACCAGAGCGACGTGCATCTTTGACATCAAAATTTCCGGATTGAAAACGCTTGAACCAAATTTGTGCTACTCTCACAGACACTGCACTAGGTCCATAAACATACAAATTTTTTTCGCGGCTTGCGTTGCATTTTTACCTTTTTTGTAGTAAAATTTTAAAATGTATCGAATTTCTTCATTAGATTCACTCATCTTGGCGGTACGAAAAACAAATGAAAATCACACATTTTCCTAATTTGAATTTGGAATTATGTTCTTTAAAATTTAAACTTTCAATGATACCAAAACCAACCAGATACAAATAGTATAGCCAAAGAGATTTTATTACAAGTTTATACATACTATAATGCGAAAAGACTTTTTCCCCAACCTAATATAATAATTGTTTTGGGTTCGTAGAATAAAAAACAACGACTTTTTATTATTTTTTGTTTTTAGCTGGTTTGATTTCCGGTTTGGGTAAGCTTTTTTGAAAAAACTAGGAATGCCGTTTTTTTTTTTTTAAAATAACAGTGTGTTTCTTTTAAGTAAATTTAAGGTCCAGGACCCATGACAATTTTCTACCTTGTATTCTCGTATTATAATAATAAAATATATTGCAGTGCGTCTTCCAAATATGCAGTCACAAGAGTGACCTGTATCCTGACCTTTAGAAGTGACCTTTGTAGGTAAATGCGGAATTCAGTGTATCTGGAATCTGGACCAAATAGTTAATTTTAACTGCCTTTTGTATAGAGAGAAATTGCGTCGATATGCTATGTACAGACCCGTGACCGAACAAAAGGTAATAAAACAATCCCATCTATATTTAAATTCGCTATTCATCTGTGTCATCGATCGACGCAAAGCTGAACCGAGTGAAGCTAGGATCATGACAATAGACGACTTTATTTACCTTTATTTTAACGGCAAGGTTGGCAAACACTAGCTTATGGCTTTATGATAGTAAGCGGCTGCTTTCTCTATCTATCTCTATCTCAGTATTTTACAAGTTTTTATTATTTCCCCAGTTGTCGCAAAAATACATACATACATAAATCACGCCTGTAATCCCCGAAGGGGTAGGCAGAGTCCAAGGAGCACCTTTAGATGTTGACACCTTGTGTTCCTTAAGACCACAATTAGCCATACAAAAATTGGGTTTGGTCAGATGAGAAATCGTGAAGTGGCTAGCTCATCGCCTATATACACAATCACAGACCCAGTACCCAATACGCCCTTAGTCGCCTTTTACGACATGCTAGGCAAAAAAGCAGTTGGTACATTCTTTTTGTGTCCCGGACCAACACGCAAAAATGACATTTATATTATTATACACCTTAATTATTGATGAAGGTGTAATAACTCTGCCCTGCTTATTGCAAATGCAGTAATCGACACTTTAACGATTTTCACTTTTTTGCAAAAATGACATCTCATGGGCCTAAGCTATATATAAAAAAATAATTTCAATGTTTTTTTTTATCGTAACTATGTTTTTTATCTAACAAAAAATGCAGTACTTACACAAAACTATTATATAAACTATCAAGAACTGCAGTATTCAGCATATACTAAAGCAATGTGCAGTAATTGATACGTTTACTGCAAATTTATTTAACATAATAATTGATTGTAGCGAATAGTAACTAAAGGCAAACGCAGTATTCGACAGTACTGCATTTGAGTGTATGGAATATAACGAAAACTTACTATTGTTCTGCTAAGAATAAATGCAGTATTCTACAGTGCTGCGTTTGAGAGAAGCAAGAACCTTACACACACTTTGCTACTGTCTTACACACATCTTAGCCGCAATGTCCAGTGCTGCGTTTCTCGCTAGCAAATCAGTGCGTACACGTCATTCAAAGACTAAACGGCCTAGGCCTAGGCCAGGCCGTGGTGCTTATAAATTATTTATTCATTGTTCCTGTGGTATTGATGAGTGTTATTATTTTCTCTATTGAAGTATCTAGTTCTGGTGTAGGTCGCGGCGACCTACTTATGCTTTTTGGCTGTTTTTTATGGTTAATACGGAAGTTATCATACTACGCATGCGCGGGACGTATTTTGGGTGCTCAAGCGCGGCGTGTTAGCGCAAGATTTCAGTATTTGCCATTACACTTTAATTTATCATCGCAATTGGTATCTGATTGCAAATCACATATGTTTTAATTTATGGTGTTTTCACTATTAAGCATTGTGCATATTTGTCAACAATGCAAGTACGTATGTAAATCTAAAAAGTCATAGTCAAAGATTGATAATATTTAATATAATATTCAATACATCAAACGAAATTATAAATTTATATCAATCAATATTGAAAATTCTGGCTATAAAACTACCACTATTTCTATTTAGATATCAATTTTGCAGTATATGTTACTATGAAATGAAACATTACATATGCAGTTTTCCTAATTACCTTCTAAAATCGATGACGTTTTTGGAACAGATCTTTCTGAAAATTTGGAAATTCTGGCTATAAGACAGCCAGAATTTCCAAATTTACATATACTGATTTTTTTTTATCTAAATAGAAATAGTGATAGTTTTAGTTTTCAAAACATCCGGGTTCAACGCCAGAGCTAAGTACAAGTCTTTTTATATTATATGCATGAATAGAATTTCTCTTGTTCCTAAAATCAATGACATGGTTCTTTCGAACAGTCTCGTACTTATTTTTAAGGTGTACTTTACCTTAAAAATAAATTTGGATATCTAATGAAAAAAGTAGCATCGCCAAATTGTGAAACTTGAGGAGTCATAGAGGATGTCCATCACTTGTTGATGGAGTGTGTCTGTTACCAAGCGCAAAGACGGGCACTTATCAGCTCGTGGAACATTAATGAAATAGATGTTGGAATATTTCACACCATCCTGGCTAATTCGGCTAATTCTGGCTAATTCTGGCTAGTTCGGGAGAAGCGAGGATGGTGTTTCATTTACTACATCCGCCATGTTTGCCTAGTACTTAATCATTGTGATTCTGTTATTTATAATAGGCTACGATAGGACTGGCATATCTTGGATAAAAGTCCTTTGAAAATAATGAAAAAAATAATAATTTCTTTCAGCTCATTATGACAAAAATGCCTGCAAATACCCGTGGCAGAAATATGGTAGATATGGTGTATTTCTTATACATGAATATTTGAAGACAACACTTTTAACTAGTACCGTGCATGAAATAAGTACATAATTGCTAAATAGAAACGCAGTATTAAACACGTGCTAGGTGATATTGTAGTAATAAAGACAGTTACTGCATTTGGCCTTAGTAATAGTATATTGCTAGAAATCTCAAAACGGTAAATGGAATCGCAGTATTCCACATTTTGTATAGATGCTGTAGATAAAGTAAATAATAAAATATGTCATTAGAAAGATAGATTTTTTTATTACTTTTTTGGTACACATAAAATGTTATATAATAAAGTCTAGTTGCTTAGATTTCAAAAAATATGTTTACCGCGTTTATCTTCGAACCGCCATTTTGCAAGTACTGCGTTTGCAATAAGGAGGGCAGAACTGCTCTGCCTACCTCTTCAGAGATAACGACGTGATTATCATCACGGATTTGTTTTCTCGTTTTCGTCACCGTTTTTCTTGAAACTGTAATTTATTTGTTAAACCAATACTATAAACTATTTTTTTCTCTCATCGTCCTCGTTATACTACCGAGAACAGTTGCAACTCGTGAAACCGGGCACCACTCCTCTTATTCAACATTCAAAATTTTATTTCTTTCTACGTCTTGATAATCAGACGCCAACCCTATCCTCCAATAATAGGTATTAACAACGTGGTACACGCATTGCGCTCGCCGGGGTCATCGGGGCCCAGAGCCGCCGCAACTGGGGTCAATTGGGACTTGCGCTGTGACATGAACCTTTATTTATTTTCCTAATTCAGCTTAATAGACACGCAGCGGTCTGTGGGACCGTTGCATCATGTTCTCTTTAGTCTATGAGTTTAAATAATGATCATTGACTTATGACATTTGGTTAAGCATGATTATGCAGGGGAAGAGTGGCTGAGTTTTTTGCCAGCTCACCCAAAACCAGGCGAATGGCGCATCGTCTTAATTTTAGGTGTCTTCAATTGTTGGGACATTTGCGAGTTGTTTGTAATAAAACCCGAGAATCTTGAAATACGTATTAAATATTTGTATTCGCAGCTTATTTGTTATATTACAATAGAAAATCGCGGACATCGGAAGTGAAGTATATTTTCGGCACCACAGATAATATAGACAAAAAAACATGAGAGGCAAAGGGCCTGTCGACGCGGAGCCATTAGGGATTTTGGTAAATGTAATAAAAATCATAGGAATGCGCAAACTACAACGCATCTAATTAATATGAATAAATACTTTTGAACTTAAATCGCGAATGTAGAGGAATGTGTCAAACAAAATGCTACTTATGCTGCTTACAAATTTGGCCCCCAATCACCTATAATTTTCATTAGACTGCAGTAGCAAAATATGTGTCTTACAAGGTTGACCTACGATATGGTGGAGATCGATCATTCTGAAACTCTGAAAGAAACGTCCAGAATTGGACGTCTCTTGGCTAAAATGAATATGATGAAATTAAACCGTCAATTTGAGGGACTCCCTGGAGGCCGCTAGATGCTTGCAGCGCAGGATCCATCGTTGTGGAAGTGGACTTCTCCTGGCTGATATTACTTTCGAGAGACGTTTGTAAAGTTCCACAATCATAGCCGGCCTCCGTCATCTACTATTCCCTTAGACGTTAACTGATGCTGTGTAATAAACAGTTAGTGCGGGTCAGATCCATCGCGCGGGTCAAGTGGCGGGGCGCAGGTCGCGACGCGCACCGCTCCGCTCGCAACTACCTCAATTAGACATGTCTCTTCACTTGGGTACCTCTTTGGAAATACTAGGCAAAACATTAGGGACATACACACAGATAGGCAGAGATTACAGATCACCAGCTACGATCCTGGCACACGTCGGGGACGTATGGGTACTTATGAATGTCTAAATATTGTCCGCTAAACTATCAAGACATGAGGCCTAGTCCTGTGAAAAAAGGGCAAGAATAAAAAAAATTCACTCTCTTTTTTCATTTAAATTATTTAACAAAAAAAATTCATATACGACGCCGATATCATATTGTCATATTGGCGCCGATGTCATAAATTGTTTATCTTGGCGGACACCGCGAACACCGGTGCTCGCGAACAATAGATGTTTCTATCTTGTCACCTTTTGTGCCCGTTGACTAGTTAAGACGCTAGATTTTCCGACACAAACATATCATTGAGTTTGCCATTGTGACATTTTTTTGTGCACTGAGTTAGTACGTACACAATATTTCTCTATTTCACAAAAAAAGAAGCAAGTAAGATTTTTGTGGTAGATTTCCATTTTTCTCCCTGAAGGAGTTCAACCGGATTTAACAGATATCCCAATTCGCCTGCGACAGCTAGGCAAGTGAAGCCACTTGATGCAATATCACACTCCAACTTTATTGAAAAGAATTGTTTCAAATAACTAACAAATTTTTTTTTCTGCGTATGTTAAGCTAAATCCTGAACCAAAAATGAAATCGGAACGATTGAAATATCAGAAATATTGGAATTGCGACAGCCGGGGCGAATGTTTTAACGAGCGATCCAAAGCACGTAGGAGAAATCGAATATCGTGTTTATTACCTATGTAGCTTAGTTTATATAATATTATATATTTATACATAGAGCCGTTTCGGTAAATATTGCTTTCGTTCAAATATTCGTATTCAAATCTACATATTTCAAAACGCAGAAAGATCTTGAACTGTTTATCAGGAACAAACCCCTTTTATTGCTTTACTTACAGTATGATTGATGTCATATGAAGATCATAAATCTAAGTAAGTATATCTGATACTTGGCAGTCTTGGCACCATGTGCAAGGAGAAGGGATGCTTAGTTCATTATCCCTCTTAATATTTGAGGTCCTGGGTTCCTTCTACCTTTTATCATGTTAACATTACATTTTCCTCTCTTAATTTTGATTCATCTCTTCATTAGTGTTCCGGTCACCACAGGTTGACCCACATTCATATTTAGCTTTCTTCTTGATGTGACATTTACCCATCCTCATTATAATAATTATCTCAACATCTGATAAGTTTGTAGACACAATAGGAAATCAATCGTGTCTCGTCCTTAACAGAATTAGTGTCAGTCCACTCTGAAAATTCACTCCGAGTTTCCAGCTTTCGCCCTCCATAGGGTCTGCAAAACTATTTGGAAATAATCCTTGATCAGAGAAACTATTTTTTCATTCTCGTCTGAAGCTTTTTGTAACTGACTCATGGCGGCATATCACTTGGCTTAGCGTATTCGTGTAGCGTTATCGTTTTATTTTCCCGGCTTTGCCCAAATAATCGTATTATTTCAAATAACCCACCCATACATGGACTGTTAACGGGCAAACAACACAAATACGCTAACATTTGCTTGTTCACAATCAAACTGAACTCAACAGCGATGAACGTATCGGCACAGCTTAGGCACCTATAAAAACTTCAGTACGTACACTACTGAACGGACAGCAGCGCGCGCTCTCAAATCAAGTGGACGGTTGACGCCAATATTTGCCACAAATAATTCCTTTGATATGTGATCAAAAACCGACAATTAGACCGAAACGCATTTTAGCTATTTGCGTTGTTCTCACCATTCGCGCAAATACTCAAATAGACCGATTTCATGGCCGATTTCGGGCAAATAGTGGAGCGCCGGCATAACACCATATCGCAATGAATGTAGCAGTTACTCCTATGTCTATAACACTTGGTCGGTTAATCAAGGTTACCATGCAGGGGCGTACACGAATACGTGTTTTATTTATTTGAACACCCCGCACGCAGCTGTAACTAAAGGGTGGCTTCCATAATTGAAAACGTAACGAAAGTACGAAACATTTTAATAAAAACCATGTAATTGCGCGGCCCCTGCGGCACACCGCAGCTATTAGAGTATCACCAAAAATATGGACAGCAAAAATGAAACACCGGGTTTTTACGTCGGCCGGAACTCGGCCATTTGTCAGCTGTACAAATTAATGTGCCCTTCGATACGGCCCTGTTATTTATCGGCAGTGGGTCACTTGGAAGTTGATCCTTGGCTGTCCCTGGAGTACTGTCCGTTAAATTAATATTTTTATTGGTTCTTTGAAGCCATTGAAATTGTTTTGCGATTGACCGCTTCGCAATTGAGATTCGAAGGAATAAATGCTTGTTTGTGTGTCAAATCCAACAAGTATAATGTATGATTTTAATGTTATACACATTCACGGATCTGTGAGAACGATACTATAGCTCGTTCAAGTTCAATATCCTTTTGTAACACTCAGGTTTATCGTGAAATTGAACATCGTATAAATTAAAAAATTAAATGGAAAATCTTCCTCGTGTTATACAACATGTTTGAGTTCTTTCTTGCGTCCGATCTCATGACCAGACAGAACCCACATGTACTACAAAATTTAGGATCCAACAATATTAATTACTAAAAAACCACATGCCATCTGTTCGATCAATGACTTTCTAATGTCATGCGCTGTCAGTGTAGTGGAATAGTTAATAGCACACGCAAACGGCTCGGGAGTCGGGAACAAAAGGCGTATCGCCGGCTGCGAGTTTTAACTAGGTGTGAACGTAATTGTGGGAGAGGGGTGGGTTGTGGGAGGGATGGCTTACTGCTAGGGACGAGTGGCGGATTGTCGTTACTGGGTGACTTTGCTTTATGACACATTTGTAACACACACACGCACACTAATAAATTATTGATAAAAAAACGTGTTATAATTTGTGTTCAATTCTGCTGTATTTCGCTTGATAAAACTTAGATAATTAAAGATGTACAAGATACATATAAGCGGTTTAGAGACGTGACAAAAAAATATGTAATTGTGTTAAATGTCAAATTTGTTCGTCTCGTAGAACAAACGGGGACGCTATGGCCTCTTATACTCGAGATAACATAACTGTCATTCATTCGCTTTCTCTTTACTCTCGGGTGATTTGTTCTGGAATAGGATTTCCCTCTCCCACGATTTATGTATATTTTTGGCATCTATATGTTGTACACCGAAAGCGAATGTTGTTATGCTTGACAAGGCTCATGATATTGCTTGTGTTAAAAGCAAGCAAAAAAAGCAAGCTTGCATTATGGTCTGCAAAAAATATTCTAATCATTTGTACATACAATGCTTCACGGGTTGGCGTCAAGTCGACCGGTAGTGCTGCCCTACCGTTCAACTTGACGCCAACCCGTGACGAGAGCCATAAAATAAATAAATAGAGTAAATAGCTGTGATTTGTATGGATGTACAAAAAACTCGGGAAGCTGTAGATTCTGCATGGTATTGAGTGAAAAACCCTAATAATTTTATACTCTGGCCTAAAGTTTCTTGCTATCTTAAATATAAATAATAGGCTACTGTAATATGAGGGTCAAGATATGATTAAAGGGAGTATAATGACAGAGTCTAACGAAATATAACAATTATTACGGTTCTACTCTATAGGTTTTTACACGTTAAACTCGAACACAAAAATACAGATGCACCGATAAGGGCGCGCCGTTACGCGTCGCGGGAGTCGTTTTATTTAACTATTGTTGCTTTTTTTTGTCGAATGCAGCCCGCTATTTTTATACTAATTGCTGTGGTTTGACATGCCAGTGTAGATAGATCTGTATGCGGGTTGTCGGATTGAAAGTGATTGGGAAAACAAAAAGTCAAAATAAATTGTGCGTTTTGATATTCCATAACAATACGGCGGCATTTTAACTTCATGCACGAAATAATGGTATCCGGTATGTACTTAGTTTCTTGAGGTCTTCTTCTAGAGATATACATCATCTATACATTTTATCTCCTTTTCCCGCCATTTCCATCTTCTAAGCCTTGACTTAGTGTCCCCTGGCTGTAGCAGAGGGCGTCCACAGTGCGTCGCCATCCCGGTCGGTCTTGAGCTTTCCGCTTCATTTCGCTCCAAGTCTTCCCAATTTTCTTCGCCTCTGCAATGATCGTCCGCCGCCAGGTCTGCTTATGGCGGCCTCGTATTCGCTTTCCTTGGGGGTAACTCCACTTTAAACAATTAAATCAAAATCAAATATATCTTTATTTCATGGGATAAACTTAGCACACTATTTACGATTTAATTTACGATTTAAGCTTAACACTTAAAATTCAACAACCTATTACTCTCTGTCCGGTCATGGGGCATCGTGGTTCTCTCTTGTCGTCGACGAAGAAAGGCTGTAAATGAGCACATGAATAGAAGGCATAAAATGATTCAATTCACAATTTAGTTTACAAATCTAGGAATTCACAAAAACTGTTTTTTTTATCGACAGTTTTTTGTTTTGCTATAGATAATGCTTTCATAAGCTAACATATAGATGATAGCGCCAAATTCACAAATCTAAACGCGTGTTTCCTTCGTTGCAGGTGTGAGCGCGAACAAGATCGCCAAGCGAACAGAGCTCGCGCCGAACAAGAGCGGCTCGTTCGCGGCGGCGCTGCGCACGCTTGCCAAGAACGTGGGGCCCGAGGCCAAAGATGGTGAGTCCCTGTTTATGCTGCACCGCTAAGGCTGTTGTGGATAGCAGACTGGTTTTATAACATAATCTCACAGTGATGGTTAAAATGTTAAAGGAATTAGAGACAAATTGGCGAACTTCACTTTTAACGCAGTTGTATTCAGTTTAACGCATTTTTTTTTAATCTGTCGATTATGCATACAATATATTTAAGACATGGGTAAATACTCACTTTACACGAAATGGGTAAATAGACAAGATCATTCACATCATATAATTACTATAAAGTAGAGTCATAACTCCATTTCCTACAAAAATTATGACTAATTTTGTACTGTTTTTTAAATTTCTGACACATGCCCTAATAAAAACAAAACTAAGACATAAAAAATTTTAATATTGAAGTTTATTGTTGTTATTTTATTGTTAGACAGGGCTATTAACTTCAAACAGGAATTAAACGAGTGAAATGTTTACCCAAAAATCGGGCAGTTACTCAGAAAACATGGTATCCAATTATAAAAATATATTCAAATAAGAAAAGCACATAACAGGAACAATAAAATACAATTGCACAATTACAATTTCAAATAACAGAAGATAATTAACAGCGAGTAAATCTTAAGCCCATCACATAAATATCGCCCTAGAATAACGCAAAAATTAAACAAAAAGAATAGTATTTCTCGATTAATTAAGAATGTTCAGGAGAAAACGTGTCTGCTATCCATAACTTGTCCAAAACATCCCTTTTTTGTTTTTTTATTAGTCAAAAATTTACACCAACACTTGTTGGGTTCTGAAGTCCATACAGAGTAATTAGAGAATTGATTTTGTTTATAAATATTGTTTGTATTTAAGATATTGTGATGGTTGACCAAAGTGCGCTTGAGCCGTTTTGGTCAATCTTTTAGATTGAATATGTAAATTGTGGAAAACAGTGTTAGATAAGATTGATAATTGTAATTTAGTAGCCAACTAATGATCATAATAAATTGTTTGTTCAAATTGTAGACATTGAAGAACGGATCACACTCCTTGTTAAAATAATATATATTGTAGAATGTACAGTCAGAAAAAAACATTCAATATTCGTATCTTCGCTTGTCTCCGAAATTGAAATGTTAAATGTATATAACTGTCATGTTATTTATTGGTTTAATAGTGTTTATAATGAAAAAAGTAGTAAATCTATCTGACTGTTCATTCTCTACGATGTTCATTCTCCTTCCAGACGAAGGACCAAAATTCAAATTTACCAAAACATGTTTCGATAAACATTGAACTTTAATATAATCTAAAGGCAAGAAGACTAAAGGGGTTTGGTCTGTGTGTGTGTGTGTGTGTGTGTCTGATAGTGGAGTGTGCAGGCGTAGCAGCTGGCGCGGGCGGCGCGGGCGAGCGGGAGCACAAGGACAAGCCGGCCGCTGCCGCCGCCGCCGCCGCCAAGCGCGCGTCGCCGCACCACCAGCTGCCTACCAGCGGCTTCCAGCCTTACAGGCCCGATGACAGGTGTGTACTCCATTATTGTCTGGCTTTCATTGATAATATTGTCAAATTCACAAAATACTTAACGCGTGTCCTCATTGTTATAGTAAGGATTAAAATCCTCATTGAAATGAATCATATTTTAAGTTGGGCCGCCGTAACAGATGGTACTTTTCACGTGTTTCGTTGCTACGGTATTAGTTCGCTACGGCCAGAGCTAGCTACGGTACTAGATAGCTACGGCCCGGAGCTATCTACGGTACTAGCTCGTTACGGTACCCGTGGCATGCTACGGGCCCCTAACTAGCTACGGTACTAGTTATCTACTGCCCCCCATGGCGTGCTTTGAGCCTGCAGCTCTACGGCTCCTTAGCGTGCTACGGGCCTGCAACTTGCTACGGTACTAGCTCGTTACGCCTCCGTGGCTTGCTAGGGGCTTTTGACATGCTACAGTACTAGCTCGTTACGGATCCGTGGCGTGCTATGCTCCGGAGCTAGCTACGGTACTAGCTTGCTACGGCCGGCCCCGTGGTGTGCTTCGGCTTCGTAGTATGCTACTGTAGCTCGCTACGGCCTCGTGGTGTGCTACGACCCCGTACATATACATCGCTCTCTCCCCGCAGACTGTCGCACCCGGCGGCGGCGGCGTTCCCGCTGCTGGAGCCGCCGGCGTACGCGCCGTACGCGCACCCCGGCATCTACTCCAGCGCCGCGCTGCAGTACAGGTACCTCACTATACCATCATACTTCTATACATTAACTAATACTTCGCAGCCAAAGACATAAATCAAGATTTTTGTTGAACATTCATTCAATCAGCGCGCACGTCTCGACTCGATTGCATCAGAGTGATTGTGCAAAAATGGCATATTGTGCAGTGTCTAAATGGAAAAACAGAAGTACCAAAGCGAATCATCACTTTTTCATTAGTAATGATTTAACATCGGTGGCGTGACATGCAATAATTGACACGAGGCTACTTAGCCTTGCTCTCGCGTCGCCATCCTATCGTAATCAATTTTGTGGTCGCAGTCTTTCTAACATATAAAAAGTCTTAGAACGAAGAATAAATAAATATCTTTATTTGAATAAATTAAATTATTATGTTAATATTAAATGTTATGTTGTGAGTGTGAGTGAGTTTACCAATATTTTGTCATTCCGTCGGTGGTGATATGCTACGTTGTACAATGGGCATTCCCATCTAGTAATATTTTGATTCGTTCGATTGTAGGCTCGCAGCGGAGGAGCAGATGTACCTGGAGCGGGTGTTCCGCAGCGGCGTGGGCGTGGGCGTGGGCTGGCTGCCGCCCTACCCCTTCTACCCGCCGCCGCTGCCGCTCGTGCCCCACGCGCATGCGCACGCGCACGCGCACGCCGCGCACGCGCATGCGCACGCCCACGCGCACGCGCACGCGCACGACCGTGATGACCGGGAAAAGGAGATCGCGCTGCAGCGCGAGCGGGAGAGGGAACGGGAAAGAGAGAGAGAAAGGTTTCAAATTTGATTTATTTACTTTCTTTGAGTATTACTTGAAATGAAATGAATGGATATCATTCTTGATTGCCGTGTGCTCAGTACAGGTTCGCTCTTGCGTCAATTATTAATGTTTCTGCTGTGATTTGTGAGCTGTTTAGCTATGCCAGATAGGGTTGAAATTCGTGATAAAATTTCAATCTTAACACGTGAAGGATTAAGCGCAATATTATTGAGAACATTTTGAAATTCATGATAGAATTTCAAACTTAACACATGAAGCATAAGGCGCAATATTCTTGAGAAAATTTTATCAGGTCATCGACTGAGCTTCGAAAGTATGAGAGTCAAGATCTCAATGTTCAAATGTGACACACATTCAAATTGAATGGTTTTATTATTATTTTGTTACTTTAAATTTTATTTTAGATATATTCTAGTTTTAGCTCGTTTTATGTGTAAATGTGATATTTTGCGTTTCGTCCCGTAAATCTATCTCATCTGGTCCTCAGGGAACGGGAAAGAGAGCGCGAACAACGAGAGAAGGAGCAACGCGAGCGCGAGCGACTGCAGCGGGAGAAGGAGCAGCGGGCGAGAGACGACGCTAGGGCGTTAGCTCTGCACCTGGCGCCGCCCTACCGAGCCCTACCGCCCGTGCTGTACCGGCCCTACCGGCCGTACGCGCCCTACGACGGCCTGCCCGCGCCGCGCACGCCGCCCGCGCCCGCCGCCGCCGCCGACCACAAGGACGAGCGAGGTGAGGAGCCGCCGCCGCCCAGCGCCGCGCCCGTCTGACCCTAGCCGGCCCCGCCCCCCGCGCCCCCCGCGCGCCCCGCGCGCCCCGCCCCCTAGCGTCACCTCACTCGCCTCACGATACTTCAGAACGGTCTCTTGTGTGGAACACTTCAAATGAGATAACTTCGGGGCCTTGATTCCTTCGCCTCGCTTACCTCTCGACTCCTGAGGTGACTCGCGTTTGCGGGATTCCCGTCAGATGATAAACAGGTAACGATCGAAAAGATTTCCGAAAGTTTCATGTGTTTGGACACTGGTGGAGAAGAGCTGTTTTAAACGAGACTCATTTTGCTCACCTTGCTTGAATGTGAATCATTTCGGTCATCTCACAGTTTGCAGGATACCCGTTGGATGGATGGCCATAAATGGTTTCCGATAGTCCGAATTTTGCCGGAATTACCCTAAAAATAACGGGATATTTTCAGGTAAGACTTCGATTCCCTCACCTCATTGCTGGAGTCACAGAAGTGCACTCCATGTGGGTTCCAGTTAAATGATAAATAGCGATAAATGGTTTCTAATGATGCAGTTTTCACAATATGTTCTCGTCTGTAACACTCATTTGAATGGCACGATAGCTCCAACAGATGACGAGACTTTCCGTCAGATGCAGCGGTATTCTCACCTTGTTAATAAGTCTTGGTCACTCCGGTTTTACAATCACTCAGTTTGCAGGATTCTCAGGATGATAAATGGTCTGTCTTAGTAACGTTTCGACAGAATTCCTACCTTAAGTTAAGCTACCATCTGGCTTTAAAATTTCTCTCAACTTCCGGACTTTTCGGCAGTTTCCGACCTGATATAGTTTGTGGAATTAAAATTGTACGGTTGTCATGTTTGGCCAAAATACCTAAGTTGTCATCTGACTGCGTTTCCCGCTCCAGCAGTTGGTTAAGCGACTATATCTCGTAATTTACCCCAAAGTTCATATTTCTAATAAGTTTATACAGTTTAGTTCGATTTTTTATGTCATTTAAGAAGTGTAGGTACTTGATAAATCATGAAATATTCATATCTACAAGTGTTGTTAACATTTTGTGAGGTGAAATATCTTCCCATGAAGTATATATTTATAGAAATGACCAATTTTATCTATACTCTATAGTATAGTGTACTCAGTGAATGTAAACCGATATCGTAGCAATATTAGGTTATTTCATACCTTAGAAGTAACCATTTCTATGGATGCCTGCATCCATCGCACCAAATAATAGGAACCACCGATCTTTCCTCAAATCAGAAAGACTTTCCTAAGAGAAAACATTTTTTTTCTATTGTTGTAAATGGGGAATTTTGATTCGGCTGCCGTTCATCCATCTAGCCTGACCTAGCTCAGTTTAATAATTGTAATAGTCATTTAATAATAAAATTTCGTTAGGCTAGGCTAGATTTCATATTCCTTTTACATTTGTGTATATTTTTTATTACTTTCACTCGCTGTTAATTCATTTCACCCGCTAACTTAAAAGCCGAATCGAAATTTCCAATTTTTAAAGTACATTGTAATGTATTTTTATAGGGAGTTGCAATAGGTCTTGCAATGTATTAATGTTCCTACACTTAAAAATTGTGAGCGCAGTGGAAGAGATTCAGTAACTCAAAATATTGGTTGATATTAGATCTATTTGTTGTTAATACTATTAATTTTTTCACAATGTGTTTATTGTTATTTGTTCTTGTTCTCAAGGCTGGTTCTATGGAAAAAAGTCAGATATGTTTCTCTTTGATCGTGAAATCTGATGTGCTTTTTAATCTGTGAAACTAGCCTATAGACAAATAATTTATTTTTCTGATTCCAGTTTTAGATTGTTTGTAAATGTACTTATTTAGTGTACTAGTATTATTTAATCTTGACTAAGTAGACCGAATGTATTGTACTTTCCTATATTGTAAGAAATGTTTATATCTGTGTATTTATCGTCCGAAAATTATTACTTTTTTTTTGTATTTTCAAGAGAGTTACTGTCTCCTCTAGCACTGAAGACACCAAATGTTAGGGTTACATCGATCAAGATATTGGGAGCTTTGTGATCTGCCCGGCGCAGGAGTGTAGATAGGACCGCTAATGTATAATGAAAATGTAATAAATCGCCCACACACAGTGTCATTCAAAATAGTTCTAGATTTGAGGAGCTAAATTATTAAGACACCATTTTGAATGCCACTGCGCATGGATGCTCCCCCGGGGCCGGCATGGCAAACGCTTCGCTGCTGCACTTGTGATAAAGACTATTTTCCCTTGCAGTGCGGCCCCGGGAATCGAACATGTGTAAAATCGAAATTTTGTAAACAAAAACCTCTTATACGTTAATTTAGATAGTCACTTTTAATTTCTAGCTCGTAATAGGTGTTCGATATCAACTTTCTTTTTCATCGCGCGCGCAGCATTTAACGGACGCACGTCCAAGTGTCAGTGTAAATATTATATTTAATAGTAAGATACGATATGGACAATACCTAACAAGTGGAAAATGATGATTTTATTGAAATACATTCAATGGAATTAAGGTGTGTGCATGCTTGTCTCGGGGGGTGATGCGCGCGCGCATCGCCCCCCAGGATATAGTTTTTTTTATTTTTTGTTGCCCCCTCCCCCCTCGCTTGCAGGTAGCATGTAGCGGGGTGCTGCGGATCACTGGAATATCCACAGAAGTCGGATATTTTGGACTTTCTACATCAAGGTGTTATGAACATAATGGATCAAATTTAAGGCCCAAATTAGGTTACTGATTGAAATTTGCAAGCTCAAGAGTGATTTATAAAAATGAAAATATTGTGCTAAAATTATTTTAACATACATATTTCATAATAAAGTTGGTACAATCAACTGCTCGTAGAACCTTACTCAACATTAAAAAAAAAATTATTCAATATTTTACACTTTGTGTTGAACAGTTTTGTTTTGTTGACGTGATGTTGAATGTTAATAGACCAGCATATTTTCCACTGTTGCAAATGACAGACGCACGCACCTGTGTATTATACTGTAGCTGTCAGTTTCGTTCAAATTTGCGCAGCCAAAGAATACCCATTTTTCCTTCAATGACGATTTTATTCGCGTCTTGAACTAAACTTCCTCTAAGTTCTTGAAATTTGATCGTTTATGTCATAGCACCCTGTATATGATGTCCGCAGCATCCCTGGCGTGTAGTTAGCGATTGTCTTCGTGTGGCTGCCAGTGGAAGGAACCATTACACATTGCGATATAACACACAGATAAAATTATATGATAGATACACAAGAAATTCTATAATACATTACTAAACATGACACAACATAAAACATATAAAAAATATTTTATTAAAGCCTACATTCAAGAAAATTTGTATGCGTAAAGCTGCGTCCATAAAATGCCATACAGCTAAGAGCCTTTTTTACAGGCAACTACGAGCAATTTACAGGCAACAATTCATGAGACGTTCAGGAAAAAATCATAGGGGTTTTATAGGTCGTCGGATGTGTCCATCATCGCTAAGGCATGCATGGGACATTCGTTATAAGTTATTATTGCTATGCTGCTAGCAGTACGAGAAAACTCTCGTGGGACGTTGGTGGGACAAACCTACTTGAACATAAAAATACAGTGCAAATAAGTATACTATTCATCTTGTGTAAGCAGTTACTATAATAATAGCCAAGGCCTTTGGAGCTAAACTAAAACTATAGCAATTTAACGGCAATAGTGACACAAGGCTACAATTATTTACATTTCATAGTCTAAAGCTAAAGTAATTAACAATCTACGGAATTAAAAATTGCTATTGAGACACTATTGTAATTGTATTGCCATAGTAAATTAGCAGACTGGGCCCTGAGTAGCATGAGCAGCGCGATATGATAGTTATCACGTTTTTATCCTGCCCAATTGTCAAATCCCATAGTACTTTGATAATTGAACGTGATAAAAACTCGATAAAAATCATAATGCGGAATGCGGCGTTCATGTTAAGAGGGCTGGGTGGGCTATGTTAATATATCTCGAAAAATTACCACTTGGCGTGGCACATTTGGCACATTAGTCGATATATTCTTGAGATTTTCTGATGAATATCAGATTTACTCGGAACATTATTTATAAGATTATGGAAAATTAATACTACTTATCTACGGTCTACATACAGTCGGCGTCAAATAGTGAAACTCAGGTGTATTGACAACACAAAAGACTTTCATATTGTTGACCACAAAATGGAAACTTTATTTGTGCAGATATAATTGACTTTGATAGCGTCTATCTATTTAAACACCCTGAGTGTCACTATTTGACGCTGACTGTACAATCGAGTAGAAATCATTCTTAATGCCTATTTACGCCGTTAGTCGTTTGTAATAGCAAAATAACTGCGACTAAACAGCTTAATAATAAAGGAGACTGGTCTTCTGAGACCCAGGTCCTCAGAGTAAACAGAACTGGAGTAGCCATTAGTCAATTTCTCAAACATTTTTTTCTGCCATTTCTTGCGGGGGGTGAGGTTACCACTACACTCAAAGCCAGCCGTTCTTACAAATGCACACATGCATAATTCGACACACAAATTTAAATTTCACGCACACACACACGCTTAAAATAGTCACGTGGGGTGTGCGTTTTGACAACGTCACAGCCGCACTCCCCACGAGACTAGCGCTCGAAATTTGAAATCGTAGAATTCTAAAACATGAAATAATGAAGTAAATAATCATGAAATCATCAAAATTATAATTACAAATAAAAGGTGACACCATCTTTTAGCATACTCGATGTTTTCTATTTATTTTTACAACAAAAAACAGCACAGGCAGGCATTTTTGCGGGAGCTCTGTTCGCCGCAACGTTTACAATGTTATGGCTGTGAAAATGGCGGCTCAACTAGTTTTATTAAACGTGCAAGCATCCGATGCTTGTGCATTTGGCAGAGGGGAATGTTAGACAAAGGCTACTCCAGTTCTGTTTACTCTGAGCCCAGGTCCGACACGAAAGAGACCTATCTCATTTATAAATATGTAATTTTGATTTGGAATGAATATTAGTGGCTAACATATAAATATGTTGCTTTACATTGTCTCAAGTCTGGATGTTGTGGGATGATGATTTAGAAAGTTATCGTCTGATGCTCATATTACAGGCAAACCAACAAAAATTCGTTTCATAGCATCTATTTTATACTGCGCCTGAGAAAAAAACAGAGCAACGATTTGTCCTCATGCGAAGCGCAGTATTGGTCACAGCAAATTTTTTTCCTTAGGCGCAGTATAAAGATGATGCAGAGATTTATTTATTGGGCTGTAATATGAGTACCAGATGATATCTTGTAACCGGGGTCATCATTCCAAACTACCCTGACTTGACACTTACACAATATAAAAAAATAAGTTTCCATCTTTTATTTATTTATTTATTGCATAAACATGTGGTAGAATAGGTGTTACAATTCAATTAGTACAGCCTACGCACCCAGAACGGCACAGTAATACAAGATAGGTAAAATACATAAAAGAATTATTTCTAATTTCAGAGTCACATTTTGTCAAAATTATTAGATTTATTAATTTTAATTTATTAGGACAATTAGGTTTGATTTAATTATAAAATAGTATCTTATATAGTAGTCTTTTAAGGCAGCGGTAGCCGAGTTGGGACGGACGGGGCACTACTAGATCGAGAGGCCGCGAGAACCGCGGGTTCGATCCCACCGCCTATACCACTGAGTTTGAACAAAGCTTATGTACAGTTCTTGTGAATATTGCTCGCTTCACATTGTACCCAGTGCATGGCAACAGGCTCGCCACCTGTTACATGGAGACCTATCATATCTGGCGAAATATGGATGTTAACTCATCTGCCTACCCCTTGGGGGAAAGAGGCTTATGTTATATCTTTTCGTACTTCGTCTGAGGAAACTATACAGCAACATATTTATATGTTAGCCTATGATATTCAATATAAAAATTACATATTTATTTTATACTGAACATAACAAAAAATGAGATATGTCTCATTCTTGTCGATCCTGGGAAAATTTTGTATGGGCCGTGACCATTCTAAGACAGAATAAAGCAATAAAACTCAAAATACTAGTACTCCTGCCATTAACTAAGAAACATCTAAAAATAAAAGCGCCATAGACTGCTATATAGAATTATTTTGATAATCAAAAACCTTTCAAAAACTGACAACCCGAAAATCTAAAAAAGTGGTCGTGCAACTTAGTCGTGCAAATAATGCTACCGAATGGCTAGGCCCATCCCAGAACTAATTATCCCAGACATTTCTAAAGAAGAAGAAATAAAACCTGTGACCAGCAGGTCGTATTTTGATGCGGCAATCGAGAAGATAAGTAATCATAAATCTTCTAGGAACCTAGTGCTTGGAACTCTCTTTGGCTGGGTCTCAGGGGTGACTGTAATAAAGGTAGGGAAGATAGCCGCGTTTGGCTTGGGAGGCGGGATTTTGATTTTACATTTTGCAAGTGAGTGCGGGTACATCCATGTGAACTGGGATCGAGTGAGGCAATCCGCGGGGCAGAGCCAGGCGTGGATGGAGAAGCTGGTGCATTTCGTTAAGAAGAACAGCTGTGTTTCTGTCGGCTATGTCGGCGGCTTTTTCTTCGGTGTAGCTTCGACGTGATAGTAAGTCTTATGAGGTTAAATATAGTGAGTTACTGATGTTGAGTTTTATTACGCACTTATCAAATCCACCTCAAACTGAGGGGCAATAGTTATAAGAATAGAGGATTTGAAAGATGTATGTCAGGATCGTAGGAATTGGAGATATAGTAATCTCTGCCTACCCCATCGGGAAAAATGCGTGATTATTATATATAGGTAACTATGTTGGAAGCTTACCCACCACCTCGCATTGGGCCAGCGTAGTGGTGTTACGGCCCGTACTCTTCATGAGTTTCTCCATGAAGAAGGCCAGTGCCCAGCAGTGGGACGTTTATAGGAAGAAGTCGGGTTTAAAGTCGGGAATAAACATTCAATGCCAAATAGGGGCACTCAGGTGTCCAAATATATAGACCAAAAAGTCAATAATATCGGTACAAGTAGTGTTTTCTTAATGTTATCAACAAATGAAGTTGACTGTACATGCTAAACGAAGAACAAAACAATGTGTAGAACTGTAGACTTTTGACTGCATCTATTGCATGACTGTATTTATGGTATTAAATGATGAACACGGTATTAAATGATGAACACGATATTAAATGATGAACACGATATTAAATGATGAACACGATATTAAATGATGAACACGATATTAAATGATGAACACGATATTAAATGATGAAGTGAAGATCCATAAAAAAGCCGCCATTTTGAGTTTTTTCTTTATATATTTTGACAGTTCATAACTTGCTTCGGTCATGCTAGGCCTACAAATTCTTCCTTATTTGGCTAATAGGTGAAAGAGTCTGCCGTCAGAGAATCGAGCGGAATGGAATCAGCTATAAATGCTACTTAAAATAAGTACTTTTTAATGGGACAGAGTACCTACTCCACTTTAGTACGACCACTGAAATATGATAATTTACGATTAAAAGTTTTTTTCCTTCAACCATTAAATCCCATCTTGGGCTGCCAAAAACAATAAAAAGTATTGTGTCTGGAGTCAAAGTCTGGATTGGATCTGAAATGTCAAAGTTAGTTCACTAGCAATATGATTTTAAAAATTATACTTAGTGGAAGTATTTTCTTACCATGTCTTGACAATAAATCGCTATAGGTATCATAAAGCGTATAACTTGCGTATAATAATTAAGTGCACTTTTTTATATTGATCCACAAGGAAATGTATGGAGTACCTACTATAGTAAATATCTAGTAACTATGAAATGAAAGACGAAGACGGACCACAACCAAATGGAGAACGATATTCGGTAGGTTCGCTGGAGTGACTGGGTGAGAGCGGCTACGGATTCAGAGCACAAGATGAGACTTTTTCCAGCAGTGACTAATAAATAAAAATTATTAAACGAGAATTAAAAAAATATATTGTTTTATTGTGCATAAAGGACATCATTCGACGACCTCCGTGATCGAGTGGTCTGTACGCCCGGTCTCAAGGCGTCGCCATCTCGAGAGGTCCTGGGTTCGATCCCCAGTGGAGGCAAGTGTTTGGGTGATGAATTTTCAGAAATTTGTTCTCCAGTCTTGGATGTGCATTATATAAGTATAATATTATATATATTCTGAATAATTATGTGTATTTATCTATTAAATATATTTGTCCGTCATCTAGTATCCGTAACACAAGCAGCATTTAGATGCTTAAAATGGGATTAGTTGATAGGTGTGAATGTCTGAATATATTTATATTTATTTATATCATGCAAAATGGGCCTTTTTTTACTTCTATTGTTTCGTGACGATTTATGAAAATGATAAATTATTAGTTTAACGGATTTAGATGTCATCTCAGTAAGTTTTATGAATTTATTTGTCTTTGAAACTGTTTATTTCTTAAAATAAACCACAGATTAAGTGACCAGATTAGTCTATGGGTGTAGGTAAAAAAGTGATTTAAATAAAAACTGTTGGTTGAATTTTATTAATTATATTCACATGATGTTTTTAATAATGTTTTCCTATATTAGAAAGGTAACGAGAACTGATATAAGTAGTTTTCTTTTCAGATACATTGTTGACATAGCATTTTATAAATATCGTCCCTTAGGTAACAATATCGCCTAAGTCGAAAATTGGTGGTTTTCACATTTTAATGTGATTCGATGGAGCTACTCATTACGCGTCGAACCATTGGTTACAAGATATTGGTTTCAAAATGCATTTTGAAACCAATATCTTGTACCTGTATACTCTTCCATGTTGTACGAAGTTTTGGCAAAAGATTTTATGACCGAGATGCGAATGCATTGAAAAAGCAGAGATGCGAATGTTGCGATGGATGTGTGGAGTTACAAGAATGGACAAGATCAGGAATGAATATATTAGAGGAAGTATGCAAGTAGCGCCAGTGACAGAAAAGATTAGGAGCAATAGGTTAGCGTGGTGTGGACATGTGATGAGGAGGGATGAATGTCACAGTACAAGAAGGATGCTGAGCATGGATGTGCACGGACCTAGAGTGAGAGGAAGACCAAAGAAGCGGTGGATTGAATGCGTGAATAATGATACGAGGATAAAAGAAGTGGATGCTGAGCTGACGAGTGACAGAGGAGAATGGAAGAAGAAGACATGTTGTGCCGACCCCACCTAGAGTGGGAAAAGGGCAAGAAGAAGAAGAGAAGATCTTGTACTTGTATCATGAACTGTTGAACAGCTATCGACCGATTTCACTCCTCAGCCATATTTATTTATTTATATAAACCTTAGTACATTTGGTGTACATTTGGTGTGGCGGACTTAATGCTAAAGGCATTTTCTACCAGTCAACCATTGGGTCGTAAGAGAAAAAAAGGAAAAGAAGTAAGTAAGATGCACTAAGTAAAAAAGGAAAAGAAGTAAGTAAGATGCACTAAGTTTTCACAAAAATGAACAAAAAACATTTCAACATGAATATAATATAATATAATAAAGAATTAATATAATCAAAATAAGCTATATATACCTGCTTACTATATATTAGATATTATAAATACATACATATATAAATATACATAAACCTAATAATATATTCCTACATAATACTATATCCTTTCCTTTAATAGACCAGACCATAATAAATTCATGAAGATGAAGAAGCATTTGATAACTATTCCTAAAATGTGTTCACGAGCCTTGCTTTTCAACGTGAAGTGAGTCTTTGCCATCCTGACTCCGAGAGGTAATTCATTCCAAAGAAGGATAGATTGATTAAGGAGAGAACGGTGAGATGGGAAAATTAATAGACGATTATGAGAAGAACGGAGATTTTTACCATATCGATAAGTTGTTCTCAAGAGTCACCTCGTGTCGTCTTGCGAGAAGACTTGATGAAACTCAAACTCCGGACTAGTCAGGCTCCGACGGACTTACAGTACAATAGACCACATACACACATTAGAAAGGTGTAGGGGAAGTCAGCTCAAAGTGGCCATAGGAGGCAAAGCGGCCACGCTTCATTTTTCGTTTAATATAAATGATATTACGACGTTGCCGCTCTGACGTTTAGTAAACCTCCGGCCCCGCGCCGGACAGTCGTTTGACAATGGTTGAGTGGTACGCGTGGACGCAGTTGCGAATTATTTTTACGACAATTATTTAAAAAACTAATAACTTTTATGGTATGGGTACTGCTATTTATTTCTTTATCTATGTTTTTAAAACATTTTCTTTGGGATGTAAGATATATTGTGAGGGCAGTCTATATTTTAATCAAAATGGACATAAAAGGCAAAGCGGTTCGGGCAAAGTGGCCCCCTGACCGCTTTGCCCTTAGCCAGCTGGACGCTTTACCCTATTGCTTAATTATTGTTTAATCTTAATTTTTTTAGATGGTCAACAATTACAAGAGAACAATTAGTTTTTTGGTCGTACTAAGGAAGAATTCCTGCAGCTTGTCTTTCAATACGCCGAAGCTTATAAACTTACCCATCCTTTTAAAAACAGCACTGATGGACACGACTTCTACAAAGATTTTATCCGACGTCACCGTTATTTAAGCTTGTGGCAACCGGAACCCACGTCTATTGCCAGATCCCGGGGCTTTAATGACCTCAAGTTTACAGGTTTTTCGATATTTTCGAAGCAGAAATAGAAAAACAAAATAAATGCAATGCGTCTTCATAACATGGATGAGACAGGAATACAAACGTTATCAAACAAATCTCCAAAAGTTTTAACCCAACTGGGCAAAGGCAAGTAGGTCATATTACCAGCACCGAGCGAGGGAGGACCACAACAGTAATTTGTTGGTGTAATGCTGCAGGATCATTTGTCCCGCCAATGCTGATTTTCGCAAGAAAACCAAACCTCTTAAATGGATCACCAACCGGCACTCAGGCAACTATTAGCGACAATGGGTGTACTGTTGTTTAGTCCTACTCAGTAAAGTTCTTGAAACTTATAAAATGCATTTTTATTTCTACAAACAATATATTTTTAACAAAATAGACAATAACCTTGCAAAGGCTTTGCCCTACAAGTTTTTTGACAAGTATTTGAAATTTTCAATTTATAATGCCTAAATTTTAATTTAAGTGGATTTTATTTGAGTAAAATTTTTATAAAAATTTTAATAAATTTTCTATATAATTGTAAAAAATACGTCCAAATATCTTTGAATTAGCTCTTTTTCTCTCAAATCAAAGTTAAGGTGGCCGCTTTGAGCTGACCTCCCCTACGCAGAAGACCAACGAGTATAACCAGCCATTGTGCATGGCGTTTGTAGACTACGAGAAAGCGATTCCGTAGAGACCTGACCTGTTCTCTAATCCTCGCAGAGGTCCTAAGTTGATTAGCGATACATAAAAGTGTTGAGATGTCTCAGTGACGCAGCCATGTCCGTAGTAGTCCAGGACAGGCGGTCTGTGTTTATCCTACGCGCCGTAGTGGGAAGGCAAGGGTACGTTATATCCACGAAACTCTTCTCTGCTGCGCTGCAGGATATGAACGGAACGGTGAAGGCATCGATATAGATGGCAAATACATCTCACACTTACGATTCACGGACGATATCTTCATCATGGCTGAAACCCTGCAAGACCTACAGGAGATGATGAATCTTCCAAACATATCGGTCTACGGATATACTTGGTAAAATTAAGCCAAGGCCGAGCGGGCAAGGCGAGCGTGTCGCGGCAGCGGCCGGCGAAGCGCATGAATCGATATTTTTATTGATAATTATTTCTAAAAATTTATGGGAATTGTTAATTATGCCTTGAGATGGTTATGCCATTTATAATGATGCGTAAATTATTATACGTCAGTATATTTAGTTTAGTGTAGGTAGATTCCATTATGCTAATTCATATTATGCTTGGTAATTTTATGCAAACAGATAACGAACTTAGAACAGACGGCCGTAGGAGCCGTAAAGTTCTTGAGAGGAGACCACATCCTGGAAAACGTGGTGGGACGCCCTGCGACCAGATGGGATGATAATATTCGAAGGTTGTCTGGAGTAGCCTGGATAGCTGAGGATAGAGTGCGTTAGGGAAGACCGTTCTCCAGCAGCTAACGGGAACAGGCTGATGATGGTGAAATTGATCTCACCCAACTAGCAAAACTTATCGTAAACAAATCAGGAGCACGTTTCTATTTCAGCTATCGGTGGAGAGACTGATCTTCAAAAGGTCGAGTGAGCGATTTCTGCACGTTTACTCGACGCGATTTGGGCGCACTTCTCTCGTTTTAAATGCTATAAATATTCTAAAATTGTCGTTTGAACAACCAAATAGTGGACAGAATATCGAGTCATGGCAACTCGATAATAAATACGTGCTATGAATGGATATCGGTATGCTTTCATCCCACACATTACCTGTGTACAAGTTGGTAGAACTCTTTCGTTCGACTTATTTGTAGTAAAATAGTAGTTTGGTTGCTATTACTGGACTGTTTAATCGCGTGAAAGATATCAAGCGACGCTCATAGATCGTTTCATTAAACGTAAAATTAAAGTCCGTGTTGTGCAAATTTGTGAAAAGAAAAAAGTCAAAATAATAATTAAGTATTCTGCCATTTATACAATATGCTACAATTTTACAGTCGTGCATGAAAGTTATGATCTTAGGCTATTACTTTCAAATTCATTTGCGGAATTAATTTTTTCGTCTGTTAGAATCACATTTTATGTAATATTTTATTGGGCCGCAAGATTTCTAACTAAATATTAAATCATCAATAATATTATTTTAAAGTAACAACGTACTCGCCATTAATAGCAACATATTTTATCATCACAAAGCATTCACTCTGCTTTTAGCCGAGAGATAGTATAGATAATTCCAATTTACAACTTCTAAGAACGCCATTGCAACTTGTTTAGGGTTCCTTAGTGCAAAATGTTAAATCACTGTTCAAATTGTTAAAACCACCAGTTCTTTTAATTTTTTTCCACCTATTATAATCCATTTTCGCAAAACAAAAGTAAATACGGTTATTGTCTACAGTATATATTCGAGTGATTTAACAAAATGGCGTTCACAGTGTGCTTTAAAAAGTTTCATTTAACGCTCATTCCACTATTACGCTGTATGTTCATTTTCATATAATGTTTACGCGATTTCCGATTCTGTAATTGATCATTTAGAAGCGTTTTCTCAACTTTGAGATTTAAGTAGAATGAACGCCTTCCAGAAAGCTATCATATAATATTGAGTGCTGAGATAGCAATTGCGATGCTTATTTTGTTGAATAAATTGCCTTTTCTCGACAATGTTGTTCGAAGAACTAGTTGTTGAAAGATAGCGCTGTAAAAGCTGGTTTGAAGACAATTTGGCATTTCAATTGCTTTCAAAGAGATGTCATAAGACTAATGTTAGTATGAAGATGATCGGAAGATATATTCTTGCAATTATCGAGTGAATGCAATATAAATTCGTCGAGTAAGTGTTTACTAGACATGTTTAAACAGCCAAAAAGCGTTCAATGCAATATAATCCTAAAAGATGCGTTTATAAGGCTTTTTGGAATAATAAGATCTATCATACAAGTATTTTTCGATCTATAGTTGAGAGAGTAATTGATTATACGATGTTTTTGCTAGTTGGGCAACAACGTGATTTTTAAAAATTTTAGTTATAGGTACTTATTTTAATAAAAACTTTTCTTTGTAAATTATCTATTAACACCTTATCCCTAAAATTTTCGCAAATAACACCGCCATAATCTTATAAATAGCCAGTCAACACCGCTCAAGTTACAAAATAAAAGTTTAAATAAAGTTAATTATTAAAATAAGTATTAATAATAATTTCTCAATCGCTAACTAGAGTAATAATTTAGTAAGTACTTAGTAACCGAAAAAATCCTCCGATTTTTTAAAATATACAGTTTTATTCATCTCCTGTAAAGTTGGCAGAAATTACCTAAATCAAATCGTTTATCGTGTTGTTAGTTAAGTGACATATTTAAGTTTCACATCTAAACTACTGAATTTCATTGAGTACTGTGTTATTAAATAATTTTATAAAACCAAAATTTATCATAAACTGTTCAACCCATCAAGTTCAAAATAATTTTCCTAGAAAGTTCATAAAAAGTTCTACTTTTGAGAATTTTTTCATATTTTTTGAACTTATGGAAGTTAACTTTTGAAAGTTATAGGGGGGCCTTTGATGGCCTTTGATGGGTTGAACAGTTTTTGATAAACTTTACAAAATGGAAAACTACGGAACCCTATACTGAGCGTGGCTCGACACCCTCGTGGCCGGTTTTCTATGGAATGGATTGAGAAAGATAAGATTGTGCAAACGGAGACAAATTTTTGCCTCATGTTCTTTTATGCCTACTTATACCTATAATTTCATGGGGGGAATGGCGCTCTAGTGTAACTGTCCAAATGGGACGTATCGACACGCTGCGTCCCGTGAAGTACCCGAGTAGTGAGCCTTAGCAGACAGACACGCAAGCGGTCAGTCAGTTCATCTCATGTGACAACTAGGATCGAGCTCACGGTCTAAGTAAGAACAATAAAAAATGTTTTTGTTTTGTAACATTACCATGGTCAAAAGAATCCTAAGCGTGACAAAAAAGTTTTATCATATCATATCTGTGTTCGCGCTAGGGCTGGTCCTCAAACCGTATCGAAATGAGTTCCTAAAGACGCTGCCAGAGGTCGCTCTTGTGAAATTTCTTATTGTGATGAAAGATAGGCGTCTATTCTACAATAAAGAAATATAAAATACAGTAATATGATCTCTGATCCAGTACGTAAAAGCAGTAGGTATCCAACAGAGAAAAATACCAGTTCCGTCTATCAACAGACCAGAAATCATAGAATATATTGGAAATTCGAACAACAGTACCAAACCTCTCCTTCCACTCCTTTCAAAAACGACGTGTTAAAAATATGAGGATAGAATTCGTTCACTGCGGTAGAATGACTTAAATATGTTATAATTCTCGACATTATGAATAGATATATAATTATTTCTCGTTGCTTTATTTTCTGTGATTATTAAATCAGTCCCAAGTTTCGGTAATTACATACATACATAAAATAACGCATGTAATCCCCGAAGGGGTAGGCAGAGTCCAAGGAGCATTGTGTTCCTTAAGGCCACATTTAGCCATACAAAAATTCGGTCGTTTGGTCGGTCGGTTTCGGTAATTCATTATAGAAAATTAAACAACGAGTACGTAAAACACATTTTAGTATTATGACGCAATTTATAACATGCGCAGAACACAAGCCACCTTGCTCTCATATTTTATTCCGCCGCAGTTCGCTACCGTGGCTAGATCCTAGCTTAAACAGGTATTGGTTTTGAAAAATTCAAAATTCCACGTAGTTAACTACTCTGTTCAATAACCGACGCCATCTCGAGGGTTGAGAGGGTTTGAGGGTTCGAGATGAATATAGGCATTTGTTTAACAGTCTTAGGCCCAATTGCACGATCGAGAGTTAGCGCCTAACCCAGGGTTTGCCCATATATATGCCCCAGGGTTAGATGCTAACTCTCGACCGCGCAATTGGGCCTTAGATGTTTATTTGTATTGTATATACTCTGAATATTTATCTGTCAAATATATTTATCCGTCATCTTGTATCCGTAACACAAGCAGTATTAATTGCATAAAATGGTGGGCATAAGATGGTTATGCAACTAATGCTGTTTGTGTTACCTGCCACCTTCCAATAGCTATGTGTGTTACATCGTTGAATAGGTATTTTTGAACTAAATAAAAGTCACTACTTATATAGTGTAAGAATTTTCCTGGCAACATTCAGAATCATACTGTGCAAGCTTTTCTGAGTTCAAAACTATTTACAGAATGCGGTTCTCTAATTTGCACACTCAACCTCTTTAGCACCGGCTCTAACTGCACATCGTCGCAAATGGGCTACATTCCCCGTTACATACACTTGCGCTTCAATTTCTTGATGTTGTGTAGTTATTTATTCACAATTCTCGCTTGAACACTGCTTTGCTTAATCTTCTATTCTGCATCCTATTCGCTTGTTTTGATTCTTACACATGTTCGAAAATTTTCAAAGACTTTTATTACATAAACATTATTGTCAGCAGTCTTCTACAAGTGGGCTAGCGTATGTTTAATAAGTTCTCTTTTCAACAATGTTCAAAAGTCTTTTCAACTTTAACTAATCTATATCTTTTTGCTTCCACAGCTCGACCGAGCGTGCCAGTGGCGCCACTAACCACGACCATCATAGAGCCACCGGACAGGCCTCCCATACCGCCGGACCCTATACACCCTCCCCCGCCCACACCAATAATCCCACTCCCAAAACCCGCAGAAGCTTTCAAGCCAGCTGAAGAACCAAATATTTTTCTTGAAAAAACATCTTTTATAACACAACCGAAACCGATACCCCATTCGCCAAAAATCTCCCCTTCATCTATTCCCAATCCCAGTCCAAGCGTCACAACTAATAAGCAAGTGGAGCAAGGATTTCCAAATTATAACAGTTATCTTTATTCAATTCCCGGCTACTCAGCATTCCAGCCTGTATCTTACCCGGGCGTCGTGCAGCCAAATCAATCGCCGATTGTTCAAAGAGAAACGAACAACGAATTCGTGCCGTACCCAAAAATAGTACCGAAAGAAACTCCCGCTGAAGACACATCAAGCACGGATACTAAAATACCACAAGAGGTCAAATCACAACCTGCAGAATTACCAAAGACTCAAACTGATTTCGAGGAACATTTCACACCAGAAATTATTCCTGCAGTTTCAGTAGCTGAACCTAATCCAAAAAATGAATGCAAAATGAGCATTACATCTCTAACACAAGGCTCAGGAGCTACAGTGACTATACCTTCACAGATTCCTAAAGATAGTAAAAACAAAACACCAGAACGATTTAGCTTAAAAACTAGTATCCCCATTAGTAAAATTGATTTGAAATGCGTCAACAACCCTTCAGAAAGCATTATTCAAAGCGCCTTAAACAAAAAAAGTAATGCTTCTCAGCCTTTTTCAAATCAAAAACCTGAAAATGCGAGAGTAGAAATACAAAGCAATATCGTTATAAAGACAGCTCACGAAGCAGAAAATAAAGAAGTGAAACCGAATTTACAACAATCAAATAATAATAATAGTATCAGTACTTTGATAAACGCCGCAGAGGCTATAAACAAAACCGAAGCCCAATTTAGGAAACCAGAACCTAGAGTAGAAGCGCCCAATGAAACCAAAGATTCAAATGCAATGTATATGGCACAACCCTCAAACGTACTACCTCGACCAATATTTAATCCAATCAACGTAGAAAGTAACAAAACAAACTTCCCAAACAAACCACCAGATGGGACGTTTGCTGAACAAAAGAATCAAATATTATTTATTCAAAACAAAAACACTTCAAATCCTAAAATGTTGCTGACCATCCAGCAGCAGAACCCTCAAGTTTTACTTCAAAGAACGAATTTCGAGTCAAAAAACCTGCAAGCTCCTTCACGATTGTCAAGCCAAAGTAAGAAATCAAAGGAGGAAGTGATCAACGACAACGGTACTTCGTCAAACGTGGTTGCGTTGAAACGACTCCACCAAGAAAACTGTGACGAAAACGATTTCGAGAACTTGATCACAGAAAATCAAATCTATGGCAATAAGATAGTCGTGAAGGAGAAGTCGCAAGGAACTACGCAGGAGCAAGATATTAAGAATAAGACCAAAGTAGATAAGTCTGTACAGAATGAGACAAAAAACGTTGTGTTACAACCCAATTTTTTATACTTGAGTAATGTACAGTTTCCAGCAAATCTGATGATGATAAAAAATAATTCAAAAGTAACGCCAAACAGTGATGTAAACAAGAATAATAAAATAACATCAAATGAAAATAAGTTAGCAGATGCTAGTACTACAACAAACAACACAGATACTAGTCCCTCCGTAAAAAATGGGAAAACACAAAACATTACCACTAATAAAGAAATACATGTTTTAAAGTCAAGTAACAACGTCTTACAAACATTATCTAATAAAAACAATAAAACTGATTTGGTATTCCAAACTTCGAATCAGAAGGTAATCATGAACCCTCAAATAGTGTACCAAGTGCCTATGATAGTTGATTCAGATAATAAAGTAAACCAGCCATTTATAAATATGGAATACTCAAAATTTGTTGGTCAAAATAAAAAAGAATTCCCGAAGCAATTTGAACAGACGAAATCTAATGACAAACTTTTCATCGCTTGTCCTTACCAAATGGATTCAAAGCTACAACCGAAAATAGTAATTACAAATTTAAGACCAAAAATATCTAAAGTGGAAGAAATCAGCGCAATTGATATCTATGAAAAGAGAAGAAAACTCAGAAGATTGAAATACTTGAGTAACAGAGAAACAAAAGAGCAGAAACCTGAAGTTAAGAAAGCACAAGAGAAGACAGATAGTCGTAAAAATATTATAACACCAGAAAAGATGGCTGCAGAGATTTATAAAGAATTTGCTAATAGTAAAATTACTCTAGAAGAAGGAGTTAGTGAGAGTGAAAGCGAGTACGCAGAGGATGAATTGAAAGAGTTTAATACAATAATAAAAGAATTTGAAGAGAAAATGGAAGAAGATAAAGGTAAAGTGGAGTTCATGTCTGGGCTGAGGCTGGCCACGCTAGAGACTTACAAAGGTAACTAAAATACAGAATTTTAAAAAGTATTTCAATTTTATATAATAATTTGTAATAATATTATTACTTATATGAGTTAATAAAAACATTTGACGGCCCACGATTCTTCATGGTCATAGATTTCTAAAACATTTAATTCATTTCCAAATATTTTCTTCCCCCATAGTCAACAAACCTATAATACACAATTTCTTGTCCGACATGTTTTTGTCACTATCATACAAAAAAACTTGCCAAGTAATTTGTACATCAAATTTTACAGAAAAAGATATGCAACGACAAGAAAAGATTCTAGAACGTGACTCCATTGCAACGGCGTACATCGCGGCGGGTCGTCTGGACAAAATAGTTCATGAAGAGAGTCCCATTGACGACGACACCTCAACAGAGCTTCCATTGACGACAGGAGAAGAATTTGACGTGGAAAAACTTGAAAATGTTGCCACTTTACAAAGTAAAAAGTTGTTTTTGAAACAGCTGAAGTTGTCGTATGTTTCTAAGCAGTATAAAAAAGGTGTGTTATGTTTCTATCGCTATTTTTAGTATTTCCAATTATATAATTTAACAAATACGATATTTTCACAAATATGAGACAAATTATACTTGTATTTTATTTCTCTTAACTTTTAAGTCACAATAACCAATGAAGAAAAATATATGAATATTTCTAGTACAGAATACAGTTAACCAATACAAATACCTAAATTGTAAACATTTTTAACAATCTATCATGGTAAACAGTTACGAAATCTAAAAATTCATACCAGTTTTTTTTTAAATTTCAGGATACGAAAGAATATGGGGAGAAGTGTTAAAAGAGAGGAAACGAAGAGACGGACATGTGGAGTCAGGTATTAAAACCAAACACCCTCGCTCTGATATGGACCTCAACGGTCAACTGAGGATACTGACAGAAATAAAAAAATACGTCAACGAGAACAACAACTTAATCAAAAAGCGGCTGGATTGCAGCTCCTGTGAAGCAGAAGGAGACAGCATCAAAGTGCTAGCAGAGAAGAACTTCTCAGAACTAAATAGACTTTCAATGATGGCGGACAGAAGCGTGAAGTTGATAAGCGGGCAAGAGACAAGAAAAAGGGATTTGAACCCGGGTTTTGACAGTGAGAATATCCAACACGAATACGCAATAGAAATAACGTATCCTAACATTAATATTCCTTGTGTATCTAACATTATATCACTAAAATCTGCAGAGGAGCAAATTAATGTCGTATCAACTCAGGCGACATCAATGGATGAGCCCAAGAGTTCAGCAGCTGGAGTCAAAGAGACAGTTGAAGAGCGCAAAACCCAAAATGTTTGTTGTCAAGTCGAAGAAGAATTTCTGTGGCCAGGGTTGGAAGCAATGATTAAGATTTACAAAGACTTTGAAGCTGGTAAGGAGATATTTAATTGATTTCATATTATACAACGAATCCCTGTTTCAATTCCTTCTCATCAAAACGTCTCCAAACAACATACATTATTTTATTTTATTTTCAATTAGCAAACTGAAGTGTGGCAGTAGGCTGGTCACATACTAGCCGTAGAACTGAAAAGCATTGGAGTCGTAAAGTTCTTGAGTGGAGACTGTTACTTGTAAACTAATTGTGGGAGGCCCCCTAAGATAGGATGCCGGCATTCGTAAGTTGTTTGGAGTGGGCTGGATGAGTGCCGAGAAGCGAGATCGGATGACAAGGCTATAGATGATGATCATTAGCATACATGAGATTACCAGGCACTCTATCTCTACCATATTTCGGTCAAACGACCACTTCATTATTAGATAGTTCAAGTTAAATTAGTTTTAGATTAAGCAAAAGTTAAAACATTGTTCGCTACTTTTTGAAGTGATAGGTAACTTCTTATGGGAGGGTAAGCAGTAAGTAATTTCATTACTTAACGTTTTACGACTATTTACGACGGCAGTCTACAGTCAGTCTGGCTTTTCGCATACGGCAGGCTCCTCACAGGCATTATCTCTACCGTATTTCGGGCAAACGACCATTTCATTATTAAATAGTTGAACATAAATTAGTTTTACATTTTTCTAATTAAAGTTTACTAATAACTGCTCTTACTAACGCCCTAACCTTATACATTCCAGCCAGAAAGAAAGAAATAGCCGAGCTTTACCGTCGCAACACGTCGTTGCGCGTGGAGTGCGCGCACGTCACGCGCACGGCGTCGCGCGACTCCGACCAAGCGCGCGCGCTTCTCGCAGAACGACAGAATTTGGCGGTAGAAGAGAATAACCTGAGGCAGTCTATACAGAAACTCTGTGCTGCAGTTGAGGCGATAAGAAAGAGTTAACGACTCAATAATTAAGCGTATTTCTTTTGTTTAATTATGAGATATTTATACAGGGTTTTATTTATTTATTTTCACGCTGTGTGCAGTCAGTGTTCGGTCAAGTGCAGACTATGGCAAAAGACTGCTTTTACGGTGCTTCTGCCTAGTCTCTGACTAACCCTCAGGGGATAATATTCGTGATTATATGTATGTAAGTATGTATATATTTACAGGGTAAGGTAAAAATAGGAGCTATTTTAATTGAATACCTCTTAAAATGGATGCTGTCAATTTTTATCAAGCAATAAATAAAATGTATTTCGAGATTCAAGATTTTGTAACATTAAAATCATAGAAAGTATTCTTTTTAATCTGCAAAATATGATGTATCGTTTTAATCTCGTGGAAGGAGAAATGATAGAAAAGGACAGCACTAAAGTGTCATCTGTCTCTGCAGCTACAAGAGTGAAGGAGATAGCATGCTCCCACCGCGTTATTAATCCTTAAATTAAATATGTTTAAATAAATTGAGTAAAGGGACGTTATAAACTGAATGGCTAGAAAACTAAACTAAAAAATAGTGTGCGAAACAGAATCAGATAAACGCGGCTTACGTTCTCGCTGATTCTGCTGATATTGGGCCTGGTGCTATGGCTGGCAGGGATTGCCTTTCTGTCACCAGCAGATCATCTTCATAGATTGAGCCGAGTGCTGTCAAGCCAACTGCCACAATGTCTAACATAACCTATGTATACATTGCCAAATGTACAGACTTTTAATCATTTTTTGTTCGCATTGACGGCGGACTCGCAAAAATTTGAGTTATTTTTTTGCTACCGTCAGTAGATGAATGTATCGAGGAATAAGAGGGTAGGGTGAAAATATTTTGAAAGGATGCGTTCGCACTAGCAAAGTGACAGACATATACTTATGTTTCATATAGTTAGAAAGTGACAAGACACTCGGTTACATGAATTAAGATATCACAGTAATCATATAGCGTGGAAAGACCCATAGCTAATCGATAAGTTCTTTTGTAATGTCGAGCTAAAAGTTCGTTAAATAATTCTATCTAACTCTTATTTAACTAGCAATAAGTATTTATTCAACTATAATCTAGATTATTTATTGTAAATACGATTGTAAATATGCGATAGTAACAAATTGTAAAGTCATGTATTTAATAATTGTAGTTTAGTTCTTAGATATGACACACTATGTATTGGTACAGTCACGTTAAAAAATATGTGTACATTTTGACAGTACATACATGGTTCTTATTAGAAGGGAATAGAGATTGTCATCTGTCAACTGTGTACAATTATTTTGGTTTTAACAACAATAATTTTGGTTTTATTTTACACTAGCTTTGCTCGCAATTTACAAAAAAGAAATGTGTTTTTTTGGACTGTCAAATTGTTTTCACCCGTTAAGATTTCTATTCATTTGTCAAAATCGCTAAGTTGGTTATGTTCGAGGCTTCATAAGCGCTTTGCACATGGATCAACTTAAGTTGAGGCAACTCTCTACTTTAGAAGTTTCCTTAAATGTTGATAGTTCTTATAACGATTACGGTGGTCACAATTTCATGGCCATCTATTGGCAACTTTCATAAGAGGGAGGGTGTGAAATAGCCCGAAGCGTGGCGATTGACGGTTGAGAAAACCAGCAACTTAAAAAATCGTTATAATAATGAATGGTCGCTAGTTGCGGCAATTAGAGACTAACTTGGTCACCGATTGCAGCAACTGAAAACAGTTGGCGATCACAGGAAATCAAAACTCGAATTGCAATCCATTGAAATAAATATCTGTAAACAGCTAGTTGCCAGTTGCTCCAATACTTGCTTAATCTGCAAAGCGCCTTATAATAAAACTATACGAAACAGAAATATAATAACATCCCCTTAGGTAAAATTGTAAAATTTATTACAATTTCTATGAAATCTGTTCAAAATTATAGAACTTTCGTAATGTATTGTAAATATTGTTATTGATGATCCCCAGTAAAATTTTTCTTCAAACAGAAGATTTCAGAATTTTACAGAATATGAATGTAAATTTTACTGTGTGTTATTTGTCTAAGTTTTGTCAAGTAAACGCACACAGCGGAAGCAAAACGCTTTGACTCGTCGATGGAGTCAAGTGAAGTTAAGTGCAATATGTAAGGATAGTTGTAATGAGAACATATTTTAGATGATATAAAATTTAATAAAAAATCAAGCCACAATACTGGTTTTATTAACAACATTATTAAGTAGGTACATTAGCAACACAGCCCCTCTTGCAATAGCAACGAAACATGAATGATAAATGTGTTGTTTATTCAGACACATATAGCCGCCATTTAGATTTCTTACGTAATTTGACAGTGCAGTGATTTAGCGATGAATAGGCTAGTTGACCCTTTTTTATTGGGCCCCAAATGATTAATTACTGATAGCCATCACCATAAAAAATAATGGCTTAAATAGGACAATAAATTTTAAATTATATATTACGTTTTTGCTTAAATGTCAAAAACGCCTTCGGTCATATTATTATGGTCTATGAATAATCTGTGCCGTAGCGCCACGATTATTGTAAACAATACAATACGCATGCGTGACATAGCCGACATGCTTGATTGGTTGCGATTGACGTTTGACGGATTTTGACCATGCGTAGTAATTGTTTACATGAAGCGTTACTCAACAAATTTCACGAACATGGCGGATAGCGTTTTTGGCAGATGAAAAAAAAGTAAAAATAAAACATATTTAAATTGAATTTCTACAGCAATCCCTTATTTATATTTATCAAATTGGTATATTTCGGACCCTTTTACTAAATACTATGTGAATGACACATTATTTTCATTTCTTTTGATATGAGTCAACTAGCCTATTGTTTTATTACATATTGTTTCAGTGGTCGTGTTAATCGACTTAGTCGTCGCACATTACACCGACTCGACGCCAACTCCACTCGAACTCAACTCACAGTATAGCATTGAAATGTAAGTTTTATGTTGTGTTATTTAAGAGTTTGTCAAATTCTAAGTTGAAAGTATACGACGCGTGTTGAACGCATTGTTCACTTAATGACTGTCACTTGTTTCTACCCGCCAATTTGCATTAGGCTTTCACCATGTAGTTAACACATATCCTCACCTCTTTCCCCAAAGGGGTAGGAAGAGGCGTTCATACCCACATTTCGCCAGATATATTAAGTACCAATGTAACAGATGACGAGCCTGTTGCCATGCACCGGGCACAATATCTGGCAAGCTTCTTCCGACCGACGCGTTGATCACCTAGTTGACGACTCGTTTATACCGAGCGATAGTTCTTCCGGATTGGCGTTGAGTTGATATAAGGAGCGAAGACCTTTATCCTGACCAGATCTGGTGGAAGGGTAACGGCTGGGAAATTTCTGACTTAAAATTAGTTAATAGTTTTAAAAATTCTAATACTGTATTTCACTGTTAGGTACCACCTAGGTAATGAGCACCCTCAACTAGTTCGATCCATGCAGCACAGCGCAGTTCCTACGACGATCAGAACGATGCCCAAGATTGATTCTAGAACAACATAAAAATAGATTTAATTCTCCTTTCTTCTGTCTGTGTCACTCAGCAACTATATATATAGTCCCACTGCTGGGCGCAGGCCTTCCAAATAGAGAAACACATGAGGAGTATGGGTTGGTGGGCAGAAATAGCCGCAATAGCGACCGGGACCAACGGATTAATGTGCACGGAGGAGCTCGGGATCACAAAGTTTTGGTCACCCATCCACGGCCTGACCATGGCAAAGGTAGCTTAATTTTCAATCAAAAGCCAAAGCGTACTAGCCACTACGCCACCGAGCGCTTCGAGCTTTCTTCTATGCCGTTCTCTATTGTAATAAAAAGAAATTTTTTCCCGATACATATTAATTCATACCTATATGATGTCATGTCATATCTCTTCCTTGTAATATTAGGTCCTTACCTATGAAATTGGTCTTTGCATGGAGATTTTGGGGAATTCTGCATTTTCCATACTAAAACTTTTTCAGTTTTCTTCACAACGACAAATCCAAATATAATAATATTTGGCATGTATCATTAGACAAGCTTTAGTAATATGTATAATATCACACTTCATAAAAAATATTTATCGTTTTTAAGTGAATGCAAATAAAATGATGTATTAAAATATGGGAGGCACTTAAAAAGAGTTGTCTCCGTGTACAATTATAACACAATTAAACATACAACAAATTATCAAAACAAATCAAAAGAGCTCAAAAATAAAGTCTATTTTTAGACGAGGTAATTATTTTTTAGGAATACTCTGAATTTTAATAGTTACAGACAAATACTAAGAGAGAAAAAAAACGGCAATTTCATAGGTAAAGACCTAATATTATTATACATTAGATATTATCTAAAGGCTGATCAAGAAAAAACCGTATGTAAAATACCTTTGTCAAGCCGTTCCTCCGCGCCCACTGACGATCCGACGACGGCAGTGAACGCAAAAGCCAAGCTGTTAGCAGTCGGCACCGCCACCGACAGCGGCGCGCGCTGCACCGCCAGCAGGTACACCAGCGACCCGGCCTGGTTCACCAGCCAGGGCACCACGTACTGGCGGCGACAGCACCCACTCTTTATTACTGACTAGAGATGCGCCGAACACTCGTTTTGTATTCGGTATTCGGCATCATTTCCACGATTTGTATTCGGCCCAATTATTCGGTTCGTTCGGACATTTCGTGGCGTGGCGAGCTTGTTGCCATGCCCTGGGCACAATGTGAGGCAAGCGATATTCACTATCAACCAATAACCTCAATGGTACAGGCGGTGGGATCAAACCTGCGGCGCGATTGTCGCGGCCTCTCGAACGAGTAGTGCCCCGTCCGTCCCAACTCGGCTACCGCTGCCTTAAATGTTATGTATAATCAACTCAATTATGGGATAGAAAGGGGTATTTTCTGTTGCTATATGTACACAAAGTGAATAGTATTCTTAAAACTGAAAAAAACGTAATAAAACCAAACATACCCTCCAATTGCCGAGCAGAAAGGAGATCTCAGCCCACGCCTGGCCCAGCCAAGTGTTCGCTCGGACCTTGCACAGGCCCTTCGTGCCTTGCCTGATGAAGGGGTTCGTGCAGCCCCATAGCGCGCCCGTCAGTACCAACAAACCTGGAAAGGGTCAATTATGAAATCGTCAATATTTTCCGGTCTGGTTACTATAATAATGAGGGCTCATAAGTGGCAAAAAAACGAAAAGGCAGTTTAAAAGAAGCTGTGAAATAATTCCATCGTCATTTCGATATTCATAATTCTGTTTTATGAGGGATTAGGTGTTATGTTTAAAATTAAAGTTTTCAAAAAAAAAATTAGAAATTCAACCTTATAAATAATCATCCAAGATTGAAAACAAATGGTTGTTTTCATCACACAAACATCAGCCTCCATCGGCACTCGAAACAGGACTTCTATACCGCGTGTAATAGAAGGGTGTAGACAAAATGAAATAATCAAAAGAGTATCCCACCTGGACTCCATACACAAAATAGTTATTAAACTCATAAGGCAGTGATAAACACAAATACACACAATTTAGTAACTCGAAAAAGATGGGAGTCGCGGAGAGTGACACGAGCTGAGCGTGCGATCGCGTTAGTGTTCGTTCTCTCACTGGTGCGCGGGCGACGCTACTCGAGTAGCCGCGCGGCCGGACGGCGCATGCGCGAGTCGGCAACGCGAGAATTAGGGGTCCGCGCTACAACAGATCACAAAAATGGTTCGAAATGCCGACCCTGGTTTTCAAGGCATAGTGCACCGTCAATGAACCTTTCGCGATACAAATGGCGAGCTTCAAGAAGGCTGCCATTGGCTGCCCCAACACTTAAAACCATTTCAAAATATTCATTATTTGTTTAAAACGGTATCTTTTACTTAATAGCAACTTACGACCGCGACGGATAGCAAGCGACTGATGAAATATTCCGCACGCTCGACTACCAGGGCTACAGGAATATTTTAATTTACGATTTTTTCAGGGTTCGATGTATCATAATAATAAACCACTTATGCGTTTGATTACTCATAGCTCTGCTGTTCTAATATTTTTTTAAATGCAGAAAATAAAAGCAACGTTCATAAGTGTGCTACTTAAATATTCAAAACTAGGAACATAGGGGATAACGTAGGAACCTATGGTATGGAATAAATAAGTCAACACAACTTCTTATTTTGTTTAATTACCTATTTGAATATTTTGACTTTTGAGTATTATTTAATTAAAACAATCATGATAAAACTGTTGGACACGGATTACCGTCTACCTTCAACGTTAGCTCATCGTAACGCAACATGAAGACTAGAAGAACTTAGCTCAGTAGTCAGCCTAGTCGCACGGATTATTGAAGTTCGCAGGTTCGAATCTCACGAATTTTTATTTTCTTGTGTTTTCTATTAAAAATATTTTCAAACATTTACGAACATGTTAAAATTTACTAAACTAAAAATGAAATATTAAAAAATATTTAATAATATTTGTACTGAACCAATTAATGTTTTTGTTAGATGAAAAAGGATGCCATCGGAAGAAAGGGATAAAAATAGTCAACTAAGTACGTAAAATTGTATTAGGAGTTGCTCGATTGCGCGCTATACCACTTCCACCACGTTTGCTTGTTAATGTTTCTGTTGTCCTAGTACCTCATATCTAAATAAGTAGACACTTTTATTAGTTTTGGTTGTTTTTTGGGAACTACTTCCTTACTAATATTATCTGTCTCTGTCTTACACCTAAACTGAATTGATTTAAATGAAATGCTCTCTGTCTACGGTAAAAAAAGGGAATTTATTTTATTCCAAATCTGCTAAGTCCTGCTCATGGGTGACTGGTACTCGTAGGCTTCAACACAAGGCGCGCGCGCACTTTAGGCGGAGGCATCTAGGAGCGCCGAGCGGTGCGAAAATGGCATTTCAATGCCACTCTCGGGCTAAGCGGCGGCGCGGCGGCGTCAAAGGAACGGGAGTGTTAAACGAAAACTTTCGATTTTCTAGTTATTCATTCAGAATAAAGGTGAAAATAGCGCAAACATTGAGCACTTTGCAATCATAATACACGTGTCGTGTCTAGTAGGTACAAAAAAATAAAAGAAAGGTGTACTAGGAACATACGATCTAAAAGAGGTATAATATGTTCTGCCAGGTCGTTGCCGTCTAACATCTGATTCACCAGTGATGTGACTCCTTTACCTTTAATATCGATAAAATCTTCTAATTTCGATGTCTTATATCTCGACTTCTATTTAACTTATTTTTCTAATATTTTGTAAATAGGGTTCAGGCGGGATACACTTTAGATTTTTTCATTTTGTCTTCACTTGCCGGTTATACACTGTATATGACGATACACCTTCAAACCGGAGGGAGACCACTCGAGGTCGTGGAAAGTTACATAAATTATTAATATTAAGGTACAAGGGAAAGAAAGAATGTGTGTCAAGGTCATATGAAGTGGAGGACTGGAACATCTGTACAACTCACTCACGGCAGGTGCCAGTGTCTGGTCAACTCATGCATGTCTGATTGGTAGAAATTGCCTAATCAGTGATATTGCTTAGGGACTGTATGGCACTCGACTGTATAGAAAATGTGACAGTACTATAGTAATGAGCATCTTCTGATGCTGACTGTACGTATACTGTGTTCATTATATCTTGTCCTATTTGGTAAACAGTCTTGGCATATCTTTTTAACGAAATTATTAATATTACCTACATATAGATAACGAAGTCAATCATATAACAACAAGAATTTTATTATCGTTATTACTGGCCTTATGATTTTTGGTATATGTTAGTTTTATATACTGTTATTACATTCAAAGTTAAAAAGAAGTTTCAAGGATGTTAGATAAATAAGACAGATCAGGATGAATTGCCTTATATTATTATTAAAGTGTCTACGGAGAATGCCCAAACGAACAGTCATTGTGTTAATTTGTGTTAGTCGTAGCGCATCAAAGAGATTATAAATGTTGCAGTTACTACTCGTATATCAGTTAACACTAGTTCTTACTAGATAAGACGCTTTTTTCCGTGGCAGTAAAAAATGTTCGGTTATAGCATAACGGCCGCGGCACAAGCATGCTCGCTTCGCTCGCTCGGCTCACGCGTTATGTTTGCAATGGAATGTTAAAGTACATTAATAATATAATAAGGTAATTATAAACATTCATTATGTGTTGAGAAATACAATAATAGTCGATTTGCAAAAAGAGCAATAATCGTGCGAGATGTCGCTGGTTCAAGTTCTTGATAAACAAAGTGTCATGATGAAGCATAAGAGATGACCATAGAGTAACTTAAATATACGGTAGAGACGACTTACCGCTCCCAACATCTCGGTGGATATTAAAATTTTTACAACTATACATTTTAAAAAAGTAAGGTAAAACACCCAATTATGGACACTTTAACGTACGTTTGCGAGCATTTTTTTAAATATCTTGTTACTTTATATAATTATATGATACTTTAATGCACTGGGTAAAAAATTTGGGTGTTTTCTATATTATTTTAAAGTCCAAACAAGTGTTATACTCATAAGTGACGAAAAATATCAAAATAGATTAAAGCTCTTTTTAGCCTAGTTATCGACAGCTAAATCCCATATACCGACACCCAGTAATCGACATGTTCCAATAATCGCTAATAATCGTGATCTAGTAATCAACAAGTTTCATCGTATCGTATCGTCACACAATCACCGACTTCTCAGATAGACTTATTCCCAACAACATTCCAAAAAAAGTCTTTACCAGTCTTTAATAATTTTAAAGAGTTTTTAATATGTATACAAAGCGGGAAATGTGTATGAAGATAAGTACTTTTTAATACAATATACACTTGCGTGCAAAATAATCGGCCCACTTCTCTCGCTACAATTCAAACGGTAATTACTACAAACGTATAATTTGAATTAAATAACTTTTGATTTCGTTTGAAAGGTATTACAGTAAGGATAAAATTAATGCTATGGTGATTATAACTGTAAATTGTTTACTAATACTACAGCCATAAAACAATAAACGGTGAGATTGGCATACAATTTTAATTGCTGATTAATGACATTTTTCTTGTAAAAAACACTAACAAATTAGTTTCAATGGCTCCTATTGCCACCCCTTGCCCTAATTGCGGCTTCCATCCGGTGTTTCATTGCCTTATCAAAGTTATGATGAACTCCTGAGGGATACCATCCCACTCTTCTTGTATAGCCACCCGGAGGTCCTGAAGGGTATCTGCGGCAGGAGTCCTGGCCCTGACCCTCCTTTTGAGTTCGTCCCATAGGTGCTTGTTAATTATTAAGAATAATGGCAACCTAAACTTTGTATAGTCTATGGTCCGTTTCATGTTTTGTACTTGTCTGTGGTAAGCTAGGTTGGCTTTGGCTCTCGCTCGTTTAATAAACTCACATTCCGTATCCATCAAGAATTGTTTTATTTTCTATCAAGAAGATCTAATTCCACGCCACAAATCAACAGGTTATGGGCCCAGATCATATTGAGAAGTAAAGAAGATAGAAAATTAAAAAACAAAGAAGAAAATTTTGTTGTAATTTGTATTCGACAAAATGGATGCCGATAAAAGAAACAAATACGGAATAGTTCCTTTCGCCGGCACAGAATTCGGAAACTGGTTATTTCGGCTTAAAATCATATTAGAAGAAAATGACTTATTGGAGCAGATAGAAATTGATGAAGAAAAAGACCCAAAAAAGTCAAAGAAATGCAAGAGCATCATCGTACAGTGTATTGCCGACAGCCACCTCGAGATTATCAAGGACGTGACGACGCCATTCAAAATTATAGAAAAATTAAAAAGAATCTTTTTACAAACTGGAATATCGTCTCAACTACTCGCAAGGAAACGCTTACTGACTATTAAATTTAACGACAAAAATAGCCTTAATGATTTCTTCCTGGATTTCGATAAATTAATACGACAGTTGCGAGAATCTGGCGCGAAACCTTCGGAGGATGAAATAATATGCTATTTGCTGTTATCAATGCCGTCATCCTATGAAAACACAGTTTCTGCTATAGAAACCATTAGTGGCGAGAGTTTAAACTTGGAATTTGTTAGGCGCCGTTTATTAGATGAAGAAATTAAGAAGAAAGGTTTCTCAGAAGAATGCACAGAGGTCTTCCAAATAAAACGACACCCAGTGAAGAATAAATTCAGACAGATATCAAAAGAAGATCACTTTAAAAAAGAAGAAAGAAGAAAATCTTTTCCATTTGAATGTTATAATTGTGGCAAGAAGGGACATATGAAATCAGAGTGTAAATATAAGAAACAATATACAAAGAATTCATTTAAAACTGAAAGAAAGGAAGATAAAGATAATATATCATTTCTTAGTTCTTGTTTTGAAGTAATGACATCTACAAAATCAGAAGATCTGCTGAACTTCGTTTGTGATTCTGGAGCAACAGATCATATAATAAACAATGATGAGTACTTAGAAAATGTAGAACAATTAAATACTCCGATAAGAATAAATACAGCAAAACAAGGGGAAAGTATAACTGCTAAAATTAAAGGTAAACTTACAGAATCTAGTTCAAAAATAACATTAAAAGACATTTTATTTGTACCACAAAGTAGATGCAATCTTTTATCAGTGAGTAAAATGGAAAAGGCAGGCTGCACAGTTCAATTTGATAATCAAAAGGTTAAAATCTATTATAAAAAAAAACTAATCAAGGAAGGAACAAGAGAAAATAATCTATATGTAGTAAAATTTAAAGTGGAATGTTTGAAGCAAGCTAATAAGGCATACAGAATAACTAGTGAAGAACAGGAATGGCACAAGAAATTAGGTCATGCATCCCAAGACAAGTTAAAAAGGCTTAAGCAAAGAAACTTAATTACTTTTAAAGAAGGAATAGATGAAGAACTTTGTGAACCCTGTTTAAAAGGAAGACAGAGTAGATTACCCTTTGAAAAAGAACAGAAAAGATACAGTAATAGAACATTAGAACTTGTACATTCGGACCTATGTGGTCCGATTACACCATCAACTTATGACAACAAAAAATACATATTGTCATTCATAGATGATTACAGCCACTTTGCTTATGTATATTTATTGGATAATAAAGGAGAAGTCTTGAAATGCTTTATGAAATATGTAAATCTAGTAGAAGCTCAATTTGGAACAAAGATAGCCAGAATAAGAAGTGACAACGGTACAGAATATGTGAACAATGAATTTATACGATTTTGTGATGAGAAGGGTATTCAAAGAGAAACAACTATAAGCTACACACCACAACAGAATGGTGTGTCAGAACGTTTCAACAGAACAGTGGTTGAAAAGGCTAGAACTCTCTTAGCAGATTCCAGTTTTAGTAAAGAGTTATGGGGAGAAGCAGTATACACTGCAACATATATTATTAATAGACTTCCCACCAGAAATGGTATAATACCAGCAGAATTATGGTTTGGTAAGATCCCTAACTATAAAAAGTTTCAATATTTTGGAACTGAAGCATATGTTCATCAAGGGCCTCAACACAGAAATAAAGGAAAATTCGAAGAAATGTCTAAGAAATATTACCTAATTGGATACTGCACTAATGGATATAAATTGTGGGATGGTGAAGAAAATAAAGTTATACGTGCCCGAGATGTCATATTCAATAATAAGAACACTAATTGTCAAACTAAGAAACTTGAAGAATTTACTGATTACACAGAAGACAAAGATGATAATACAAGTGAAAATAATGTACAACAAGAAGAACAGATAAGTGAAGAAATAGAACAGGAAAACATAGAAGTAAGTGAAAGTAGTGTTCAAGAAAAAAGGGCAAGAAAAACACCAGCTTATCTACATGACTATGAAATTTATCATTGTGCATTATTATGTTCAGAAGATCCTACCACTTTAGATGAAGCTTTATCTAGTGAAGAAAGAGATAATTGGAAAAAGGCAATGCAGGAGGAGTTGGATTCACATAAAAAACATAACACATGGACATTAGTTAAAAAACCTAGAAACAAGAAAGTGATAGATAGCAGATGGGTTTTTAAAAAGAAAGAAAATAATATGTTCAAAGCAAGATTAGTGGTGAAGGGGTTCCAATCACAAGAATATGATGAAACTTATTCACCTGTAGGGAGATTAACAACTTTGCGTTCATTACTTGTTATAGCTAATAAAGAAAAGTTACAGGTTGAGCAAATGGATGTGAAGACAGCTTTCCTTCATGGTGAACTTCAGGAGGAGATCTACATGAACCTACCTGGGGAGAAGACACAAGATATGGTATGTAGATTGAACCGTTCTATTTATGGCTTAAAACAAAGTGCACGTTGTTGGAATGAAGTTTTTCATGAATATATTTGTAATAAAGGTTTTCAGTGTTCTAAATATGATAATTGTTTATATATCAGTACAAATGGGGATGATAAGCTTTATGTATTTATCTATGTCGATGACATACTTATAATTTGTAACAGTATATCAAAGATAAATAAATTAAAATATGATTTAAGTAACAAGTTTGAAATGATTAGTCTGGGTCCTATAAAAAGATTTTTGGGAATAGAAATTGAGAGAGAATTTGATAACAGAATTTTGAAATTACATCAGAAAAGTTACATAAAAAAGGTGCTTAGTAAATTCAAGATGCAAAACTGTAAACCTGTAGCTACACCTTGTGAGGTAAATTTAAAACTTGAAAAGTGTAATGAATATGTATGTACAATGCCTTATCGTGAATTGATAGGTTGTTTGTTTTATTTGGTCATATGTACAAGGCCAGATTTATCTTTTGCTGTTAATTATTTTAGTCGTTTTCAGAATAATGCATCAGATGAACATTATAATTATTTAAAGAGAGTGTTAAAATATCTGAACCTTACATCTGATTATGGTATAGTGTACAATGTTAAAGAATGTGATAATGTCATCTTAGGATACTGTGATGCTGATTGGGCATCTGACATAATTGACAGACGTTCTGTGTCTGGTTATTGTATGTTGTTATATGATAGCATTGTGTCTTGGTCTACTCAAAAGCAAAAAACTGTTTCACTTTCGACAGCTGAAGCAGAGTATATGGCGTTGACTTCAATTTGTTGCGAAGCCATATGGTTTAAGGGATTAATCAATGAGTTTGGTATTAAATGTGAGAATGTAGTAATATGTGAGGATAACCAATCTTGTATACACATAGCTAAAAACAGGGAGAATAGCCGTAGAGTAAAACACATTGATATTAAACATCACTTTATTAGAAACTTAGTTGAAAGCAAATTGATTATGTTAAATTATGTAAGTTCATCACAGCAGTTAGCCGATATCTTCACGAAGGCACTTTGTAAACCTGTATTTTGTAATCTGAGATTGTTACTTGGTGTACAAAAATGTTGATGTATCGATTTGTATACTAAATTGTATTTTTCGTAGTTTGTAACCTAGAAATTATACGTCATTGTCAGATGTCATTATAAGTCATGTGTATTTTTTTTAAGGCAAAGGAGTTGTGTAAGCATACGGCCTGATAATTATTTTAGAAATATGTATAAAGTTTAAGTTGAGGAGGAGTGTTAATTATTAAGAATAATGGCAACCTAAACTTTGTATAGTCTATGGTCCGTTTCATGTTTTGTACTTGTCTGTGGTAAGCTAGGTTGGCTTTGGCTCTCGCTCGTTTAATAAACTCACATTCCGTATCCATCAAGAATTGTTTTATTTTCTATCAAGAAGATCTAATTCCACGCCACAAATCAACAGTGCTCTATAGAATTAAGGTCAGGGCTCCTTGCTGGCCTGACGAACTATAGCAGATACGTGCGGTCGAGCATTGTCCTGCACCAGCATGAAACGTTCACTAACAAACCCAGCGTATGGCATCACATGTTGTTCTAGCACGTCCTGGATGTAGCTGTGGCTACAAGGTTCCTCAATACACCTCTTCAAATTTCCAACAGTTTGAGTATCTTTGGTGTCGACATTTCCAGTGACGTCCAGTACCGCAGCCAAATTTTTTGTTTGTAGGAGAGAAAAAGGTTTTAAAGGAAATATTTAGTATTTTTTTTTACATAAATGAAACAGATTTTCTTTAAATATGTACTATAATTGCACCTATGAAATGTAGACTACAAACTTAGTCAAAATATATGAAAATGTGAGTCACAAGAAATGACACTTCACAATAAAAAAAATTATATCAAATGACCCTTACACTATTTTATACTGTATACATATAAAAATGTTAAATTATTGTATATAAATTATACATCTTCAAAATAAATTTAATTAATTAAGACAATTTTAACACAAATTCTTTGGTAATGTATGCCGAATTTTTTTAATTATTTCCAAAGCAGTCTTTTGAAAAATAAATAATACATACTATTTTATGGAAAGATTACAGAAAATAATATTTCTTATAATTTTGAAAGTTGACCACAAACATTGAATTTTATAAAAAATTTACATAATATTCACTTCACAAATTAATTTACAAAATTAATTAAATATTTTTACTAGATCTTACTCAAAACCAAAATAAATAAAATGTATATAATGAGTTATATCCATTTTATTTAAAACCCAATGTCTGGTATGTACAAAAAGCAACAGGAAATGTCATTAAATAATATATTAGAACTATAAATTCTTTCTTATTAAGTATATAACTAAAAATAAGTCTCAATATAAATATAAATAATTTTACCAAATTTATATAAACTATGTCATTTGAGAACTGGAGTCAAAATTGTTATAACTTTTTCAATCATTTCAGTTTTTTTTAAATATAAATACAATTATTAAAATAAAAATAATGTACATAATATCATTATTATATAATATGCATACACAAAAGGTAACAAAATAAACAAAACTATAATATAAGAAAGTATACAAATACACTTATCCTTTTTATTGGCAGCTATGATAACAATTTTGACCACACCATTTAAAATCTAATTTAAAAGGTATCTCAACAATTAAAATAAGTTAGCAAATCAAATAAAAAAAAAATATATGGAATACATTAAATATAGCATCAAGTAACATTTGACTGAATATTTGAGACAATTTTTTATCACAGTTTTAGAAAAAAAAATACAATTTAAACGCAATTCAAAACAAAATTCATAAAAAAATATTAAGTAGAAGATGTTATTATTGCCCTAAAGGAACACCAATAGTCATTGGTTTTATATCAGAGAACGGAAAGTGATTTTCATCAATCCAGTTCACAAAAGCTTTGCCTAGAGCCACCGAGCACTCTAACGCCATGAGGCAGTCATTCTCAGCACGGTGAGCCTCCAACGCAGGCCGGTTTAAAACCCTCTCGTAAATATTTTTCAGTTTATATGATTCTTTGGGTTTTGGACCATCCATCCATGGCATTCTCCTTCTTGCTTTGTTTATTCCTTTCATCTTCCGTAAATCATAATGCCTATTAGTCTCACAAAATTTTTTTGGAGTTTTCTCATTAAGATGCTGCATATTTTGCATATTTTCTAAATCCCACAAGGAAGTTGGTTCATCTTTATTATCAGTTGTTTGAACTATTCCATTTTCAACAGTTCCTTCAGAAGGTTTACTGGCTTTCTCTGCAGAATTAACAGCTTGCACAGTCTTTTGGAATTCCAGAATATCATAGAATGCATGGTAGCAGTCAGCACATACAATATCAGCAGTAATACTCATGTTCAGCTTTTCAAAATGTCTCTTGAGAATGGGAAAATCAAAATTGTTACCATTTTGGGCTATTAAGCACACTGGTTTAGTCAGTACACTGAGAAAACCATTAATAATATTTACTACATCTTGATTAAAGTCAGGTTCGAATTCTAAGAGATCATTGCACAAGCCAGTCACTTCCGTACACCCTGGATTCACTAATTTACGCGGGTTTAGACACAATGTCAATTTATGTTGCACTCGCGGAGTAGCACCAGCTCTTGTGACTAAAAAATGTTCTCTTTTCACTGCCACTAAACTTATTTCAATTATTTTTGTCTTATTATTTTCTTCTTTGGGCAGACCGGTAGTTTCCAAGTCTACGAACACATACGTAGCAACGCTAGACATTATTGTAAAAGATAATTAAAAGTTTGTATAATTAAATGCGCTTACCAAGACTATCCAGCATATTTTATCTGGAGAAACGTCAGAATCGCAATATTGAACAACTTCAACTCACAGACAGATTAGTCATTAGAGATATGTCTCTTCGACTGCATGCATCAAGTTGGTTGCGATTGCGTCATAATTATAATTAAAACATTATGATTCACCCGTAGACAGAGAATGGATTCCCCAATTCACAAATTTCACAATAAAAAAAGGACCGATAAAGTGGCAAGCAGCCAATATTGGGCTGCCTGCCGCCCGAAACCGAAAATGCCCAGCACAGACTAAGAAGAGATCACAGATTAGAGAGAAATGCCCAGCACAGACTAAGAAGAGAACACAGATTAGAGAGAATACGTAAGAGATACCTCTCTAATATAAAATATCTTGTATAAAATATCTTGGCGCAAGTGGAAGTCATGCAAAATTAAAAATCCGTAAATATAAATTAAATATATTTTTTTTAAATATAAATTAAAAATCCGTAAACTGGCGCTTGTGTCCGCTCCATATTTGGCAATCAATGTGTCAATATTTGGCTGCTCTGCTTGCCACTGGGCATCACAGATTAGAGAGGTATCTCTTACGTATTCTCTCTAATCTGTGTTCTCTTCTTAGTCTGTGCTGGGCATTTCTCTCTAATCTGTGATCTCTTCTTAGTCTGTGCTGGGCATTTTTTTATTGTGAAATTTGTGAATTGGGGAATCCATTCTCTGTCTACGGGTGAATCATAATGTTTTAATTATAATTATGACGCAATCGCAACCGATATTGTTACGTAAAATCAGTGTAGTTTTGTGTAATAAGTGTCTGTGATGATGTGCAATGTGGAGGATTATCGAAATAAGCGTCAAGTGGTGTGAAAAGTGATGAGTTTTTTATCGTGGTTATCCACCTCATCCAAGTAGCACCACAGTGTCTGCCATCGATCGCTTGACGCCAAACTCTCCCAGGATGCATTGAAATTCATTACACTAGCATTTCAATGCAAACTACTGATGAAATAAAATACTGAAGACTTGACTGTATGGGCTTCGTTCCCTTTGTCTTCCCTACATGGGAGAATTTAAAAAAAATGAAGGCAATCACGTCATGTCAACTCATGTCGATTTGGAAGTAAAAATGGTTCTTTGCTTTTATTCTCTAATCTGTGACTTTAATTCCGCAAGAAATGTAATACTTGTAACATAAATTTACGTATTCGCGTTTGTGACTTTGTGTATTAAAAAAAATATTTACATTTGGAAATCTGAATCATGGCTAGACGGTACCGCGATGCTGCTGCAAAATTGCAACAAAATGTTCAGAAACATTTGAAGGGCATGGAAGAGCTCTCTTCGTCTGATGAGGAGGAAGCATACGAGTCTAACATCTTGGATTCTATATTTCAGTCTTACGGAAATATTGGCGGGGATGTGAAGTTACTGGACCGCACCCGGCATCTCCTAGAGGAAGCTATCAGTAGCGGAGCTGTGGTTTGCCTCATTTGCATCAGTTCCATAAAAAGAGCTGACGCCATATGGTCCTGTAGCCACTGTTACTGCTATTTTCACCTCTCATGCATACAGAAATGGGCCATAGACAGCGTCAGCATTAGAGATGAGACGCAAGCCCCTATAGCAGTCTTTATGCCTCGAAAAATTGAATGGTGCTGCCCTAAATGTAGGCACTCATACAGCAAAGAAGATGTGCCACAAAAGTACAAGTGTTTCTGTAGTAAGACTTATGACCCACCTTACCATCCTTGGTTGGTGCCACACACCTGTGGAGATACGTGTAGTAAACCCCTGTCTATGTCAGAGAGTTGTAAACACAAGTGCCTGTTGCTGTGCCACCCTGGGCCTTGTCCTCCGTGCCCGCAAACTGTCAATGGGGCCTGTTACTGTGAGAAAGACAGGAAGAGAGTGAGGTGCAGTGCAGCAAAGTGGTCCTGTGGCCAGCAATGTAAGAAAACCCTTTTATGTAATTCCCATAAATGTGAAAATGTGTGTCATGAGGGAGATTGTCCTCCATGCAGCTATGCGAGTGTACAGCCATGTCAATGTGGCACTGAGACAACCAAACGTCCGTGCAATAACCCCTTCTGGCAATGTAAAAATATGTGTAATAAACCATTTTCTTGTGGATATCATAAGTGTGAGAGAATATGTCATTCTGGAAGTTGTGGCTCCTGCCCCAACTCCGGCATGAGGTCTTGTCCGTGTGGTGCTAATCAGAGATATGTGCAATGTCCTGATGTTATGGAAACATGTATGGGCACATGTGGAAAAATGCATGAGGACTGTGAACATAACTGTCCAGAAAAATGTCATAAAGGCACATGTCCTCCTTGCCAAGTTTTGGTAGAAAAAAAGTGTCAATGCTCTTCTCATACAAGAATGTTACCATGCAGCAAAGAGTATAAGTGTGACACTAAATGCAGGGGCATTAGACCATGTGGTAAGCATGCATGTGCTAGAAAATGTTGCAATGGAAACTGTCCTCCTTGTGAAAAAGTATGTGACAAGCCTCTACAATGTGGCAGACATAAATGCACTATGGTTTGTCATCGTGGTCCATGCTATCCTTGCCCGAGAGAGTCGAAAATAACCTGCAGATGCAAGGAAACATTTGTCACCGTACCATGTGGTAGAGAAAAAAATATGAAACCACCAAAGTGTAACAAGCTATGTAAAATTAAATATAAGTGTGGACATGTTGATGAAAACAAACATACCTGTCATTCAGGTAATTGTCCTCCATGTAAAGCTATCTGCTGCAAGGCATACCCTAAATGTGTTCATCTCTGTACTGCAAATTGCCATGAATATGTGACTGTTGTTTTCACTCAGGTTGAGAAGCCAGCAACACCGTGGGAAATTACTCCTCCCAAAGAGAAAATCATGACACTGGAATGTCCTCCATGTGAGACACCTGTATCTATGATTTGCTTTGGAGAGCACGAGTCTGAGAATCAACCTTGTCATGTAGCTAAACGAAAATGCTGTGGTCGGGCTTGTGCCCGTCCATTGGCTTGTGGAAATCATAAATGTATGCTACTATGTCATTTATATGCTAAAAACTGTGATTACCCAGGAGTTCCTTCTGAATGTAAGCCTTGTGACAGAGAGTGTACTGTAAGCCGTCCAGAAAAATGGTCCCATAAATGTGCTATCCAATCCTGTCATCCAGGACCTTGTCCTCCTTGTGAAGTTTTAGAAAGAGTCCCCTGTCATTGTGGTCTCACAGAGGTGTATTTTAAGTGCCGAGAGCTTGCAACAGCTACAGAAGAAGAGTTATCATGTAAGATGCAATGTCCAAAGAATTTAGAATGTGGCCATAGATGTAAGAGTATTTGTCATTCAGGCCCTTGTGGGATTGGTCAGGTTTGCAATAAAAAGACTAAAATATATTGCCCCTGTGGTAATTTGAAGAAAGATGCTCCTTGCAATCTTGTTAAAAGCGGAGAGGCCAATGTTGTATGTGATGATACATGCACTGCAAAGAAGGTAGCTGCACAACTAGAAAAGGAGAAAGAAGAACTTAGGTTGAAAGAGATTCAAGAGGAGAAAAACCGTAAAGAGTTGGCAGAGTATGAATGGAAACTTAGTGGTAAAAAGAAGAAGTATAAAGAAAAGAAAGTAGTTCAAAATGTTGACAATAGAAATGTGCTTCAGAAGTATTGGATTCCTATTGTGTCAGTATTGTTTGCACTTGGAGGTGGCTTTTACATGATTTTTGAAATGTAGACAATTGGACAACTAATTAGATTTAGTGTTCATTATATTTATATGTCACTAGTTTAGCATTACATTTTAAGTGTTTGAAACTTATTATTTCAGAAATAATGTAAGGGGTTGTGTCTATTCATTCATAATATCTACCACTCACACAAAAGTGTTCATAAGGAGATAATTACACTTTTAGTTTTGTAAAGATACTTGACTAGTTGTTGATCTTGCCAAATGTGTAATATAACTCATAGAGATTCTGATTTATTAATGTTGTTAAGTGTGTATTTATTCACTTATTTTAATTCTCAATGGTCCAAAATGTATCAAATATTTTATGGAAAACATTTTTTTTATCATTATTGTTGTTTTATGCGAAAATTATTGCGTAAAACCGGGTCCACTGCGCCGTATTACTGCGTTTGTAAAAGATAGTCTTTATCCCAATTGCAATAACCTAAATTCATTAAATGTAAATAAGGACCGCAGGAGTGGATGGGGGTTTTACAAATCGCCCTCGGACTTCAAGTAGAACGCTGTGATGCGATGAGCAATGCTCAAGGAAGGAAATAATTGTAGGATATAATGTTCTGTGTACGTTCCTTATATGTCGCGTACCTCCATGTGAAAGTTTGTAGATTAAAAAAAGACGTGTGGCACTCGGGGACTGCCGCGGTAAAGCTATTGCATAGCATTTTGTATCAACTTATGCAATTATAATTTTATTTATTTATTTTATTCATGCAGTATTTCTTTGATATTAATTCAAGTTACACTTTTAAAAAGTGTAACTTGAATTGAAAAGTTACACTGTTAAAGCACGCACACAACGCCGCCGTGTCGAAGACTGCCGAACTGAAACGACGTTAGACGATGCACGGCCTTCAAGCCACACCTCCTTGCGCATCGGAGTGGGGAGCGTGAGGTTTTTTCGTTACGGAATTTCTGGATTCGGTCCCCACGCTCAAGGCTATAGAAGCTATGCAATAGCTTAAAAACCTTTATGTAAACTTTTCCTTTATTTATTGTTAGTATAAGTTGACCAGTGTGATTTTTTATTTACTTGTCTTTCATTAAACCAATAATAATATTTATAGCATTCATGTTTTTTTTTATTTAATATTCTCATACAGATAGAAGTAGATGAAGTTACACAACATTTTTATGTATAATAAATTCAAATCACGCATCTCCTTCACGCCCCTATTAACTACACAAACATACCCTACAACACCACTACACACACCCCGTGAACAACATCACTACTCACATTTCACGAAACACACCATTACACACACCCTATGAACTAAAGGTAAAGGTCAAAAATAAAATGCTAGTAATATAACAAAAGGTGTATTAGATCATTTACGGCAGAAGTTGGCGCCGGGGGTGTTGGCCTCTATCCAGCTAAGCAGCGCCGGCACGCGCGTGTTGACGCCGGGCTGGCCGGCTGCCGCGCAGAACCGGCCGTAGCTCACGATGCCGATGTTGAACATTAGGCCAGTCGCACTGTCGTAGTACAGCAGCGGGCCCCCGGAGTCATCCTGTAAATAGGTTGAAATATAGGTAGACACGTTGATAATTAACATGTAGGTAAAACAGGTAAATAATAAATAAATAAATATTCTTAGACATTGACGACCTCCGTGGCCGAGTAGTCTGTACGCCGGTCTCAAGGCGTCGCCATCTCGAGAGGTCCTGGTTTCGATCCCCAGTGGAGGCAAGTGTTTGGGTGATGAATTTCAGACATTTGTTCTCTAGTCTTGGACCATTCGACCACGGAGGTTGTCTAAATCATAAGGTGGAGAATTATGTTGTTGCTGCCGGATTCACACCTGATGAAAATCTATTGAATTACCAAATCTCTTCCTGTATTTCTAGCGTAATTGCAGCGAATCAAAACAAGACATCTACTAGACAAGCATGCTTATAGATAAATGACTAGATCCCAGATCGCTTGTCATGAGGGGAGGAGAGGTTAAACGATTGCCTAACTTACCCTATAGGTACTTAGAAAACCTATTTTTTATGCAAAAATCACAGCAAATGACTCAACACTTGAATATAGAGCGGGCCAGAGAGAAAAGCATCCCTCTAGCCACCTCCACCTTGTCGAAACATTGCGTGCTTTTTTACGCCTCTCTTGAAGGAACCATGTTGTAGGACGGAGAGAGTGCTTGTAACGAGCTATTAAAGCTCAACAATAGTAACCTATAGGGCTTCTAGTACTTTTTATATTGAAATACAAACACAATCGTTCACGTCAATTAAATATCTCTTTATTATTTTCAAATCGACGTCTGTCAACAACTAGAAATAATATACACGGACACGGAGATCGGAGGAGGTCCGTTACAAACCTGAGCGTAATGATTAGGACTTTGACTGGTCACTGCAGACACCTTTACAAGATGAAGCAAAAGGACACGGACACTTGCAGATTCTGCCAACAAGAGCGTGAAACACTAATGCACCTCTTGTGCTACTGTGAACCGCTGATTCACAAAAGAAGCAGACACCTGGGGAAACACACCCTTGACCCCGATGAAATAAAAACAATCCAAACTGGGAGCATCTTAAGTATCTTTCTTAGACAGTAGCCAGTTGATGGAGCTACTGTAGGGCCTTAAATATAACTTACATACCTGGCTGGTCACAATAGACCTTATTAGGTCGCAGTGATGCGAAACAGCCCCGACTACCACAAATAATAATAATAATACTTGTAGATACTTATATATCTACGTATAACGTTTATTAGAATGGAACCTCTCAAAGCATACCTGGCAAGCGTCTTTTCCTGGTGTGTACGTGCAGATCTGTCGGGAAGTGAGGGTCGGCACCTTGGAGAGGCATGAGCCCTGGCTGATCACGTCCACATCTACCTCGCGGAGTACGCTCGAAGTTGGGCCTCCAACGAATTGGGTACCCCAACCTGAAAGACAAGTGATTAAGTTTATAAGGAGCTCGCTACTGTGAACGAAGACTTGCTGTAGATCATGTACGGTCCAAACTTGGTTATCTGTGGTTCCTCATGCTGCAGAATTTACGTGAAGCTATTGATTGGTCCAGGTTTACCGTTCCGCATTGAGTCAGCGTAGTCTGTTAGGACTTCACTGATGTATGTAACCTTCTGCGACTAAACAGAAAAATAAGTAGACAGAACATTAATAAAAAAAATATGGTGCCTACAAGATTCTGTGCTTGTTGTTTATCTTCATCAATAACATCATTAGCCTACATAAGACCACTGCTAGACCTAGGCCTTTGCCAATGTTCCTTTTCTTCGAACGCATCGAAGATCTACCAGCTGCTTGTAAAAACCTAGTTACTTTACTTGAAATAATTGTTTACCAAGTATAGTCAGCTTCTTCCCAGTAAAGTCTGTCGATGTGAACTTGAACGGCAGACAGACGGGTCCCACCCTGTCACTGTATAATATATCCTCAGCTGTGGTCAAGATTGCTATGTCGTAGTCATAATTTGAGCTAAAAAAACAAAAAATTACAGTGATTAGTCTGTGGAAAATACGGACAGATAAAAAAGCGCGGCACTGTGTTCGAAATTTGAAATTGGCGTCAGTTAGTCTGCTGTCAAAAAGCTGACAAGAACTTTTTTCGATTTCGATCGTGTGAACTCTCAGAGTAAACAGAACTGGAGTAGCCATTAGTCAATATCTCAAACATTTTTTTCTGCCATTTCTTGCGGGGGGTGAGGTTACCACTACACTCAAAGCCAGCCGTTTTTACAAATGCACACATGCATAATTCGACACACAAATTTAAATTTTACGCACACAGACGCCTAAAATAGTCACGTGGGGTGCGTTTTGACAACGTCACAGCCGCACTCCCCACGAGACTAGCGTTCGAAATTTGAAATCGTAGAATTCTAAAACATGAAATAATGAAGTAAATAATCATGAAATCTTAAAAATTATAATTACAAATAAAAGGTGACACCATCTTTTAGCATACTCGATGTTTACTCTGAGTGTGAACTTTATATTCGTTCGTTCGTTCTCAGCTTATACCGGGTGTCCCACGGCCATGCCACATGGAGCGAAAGTATATTAAATGTTTTACTGAAATAAGACATCATTTTATTTTTATTACAAGTGGAACTGCATTCATAGATTTATTAAAAATCGCCTACCTCTACCGGGAATCAGACTCGCGAAATGTGAAAAATAAAACTCCATGGATATTATGATTACCGTGGAAAACTGGAAAGGGTTAATCATAAGGATTATTTTTTCCTAAGGAACATAGCATCTTCAATGAAAGGAAGATCATGATATGTAAAATTTTATTCAAATTTTCGGAAGGAAGAACCTATCGTGAAGTTAATCGCCTGCTTGTAGCGCCTGTGAGCCCATCCTGAGGCTTTAGACTATCGTACCTGCAAGCATTGCTGCCAAGTAGGTGTTTTCCACTACTTACTAGATAAGAGACGTCTGTTTTTACTTGTCCTTCTTGCGGGTGGATTAAAATAGGATGAGATAACCTGAGATCTGAAGAAAGGTATGTATTTTTTTTCAGACATCGGCTACGATAAACGGCCTGTTAATTGTTATGTAAAAAAGTAAGTCGCTCGGTAGGTCGGTAGGAGTTCGGTGGCGAAGTGGTGCACTTTGGCTTCGATCGAAAACATAGCTACCTTCGCCATGATCAGGCCGTGGATGGGTGACCAAGACTTTTTGATCTCGAGCTCCTCCGTGCTTCGGAAGGCAAGGAAGGAAGGTGAAGCCGTTGGTCCCGGTCGCATTTGCGACTGTTTCTACCCACCAACCCGCATTGGGCCAGCATGGTGGTGTTACGGCCCATACTCCTCATGTGTTTCTCCATGAGGAAGGCCTGTCCCAGCAGTGGGACGTATATAGGCTGATGACGAAAAAAGTAGGTACTTATCCAAAGAAAATCATTTAATATGTTTTTGTTTTCAATGATTTCTACCTTGTGTTTTGTATTTGGCATTACCTATTTGTTTAAGATTTTGCGTTAGTATTTATTTACTCCAAATGTTATTAAGATCTTTTCAAGGTTATGACAAATAATCTAATATAAGTAATATACGTAAATGCCTGCCTACCGAAATAAACAGATATAATTAATAGGACCGATTCCGTTGTCACGAACTTAGGCCCGTATTACAGAACCAAACTCAAGCGTAGATCTCTGCTTAAAAAAGAGTTAAAAAGAGATGGCGCTGTGTGGAATCGATAGCGCCATCCCTCTCTAACAGTGCTCAAGCAGAGATCTACGCTTGAGTTTGGTAAACGGGCCTAAGGGTGAGTTTTTTGATCAGTAGTCATACTCGTGGTAGCCCCAAAAGTTAAATTCTTGACCATTAGCGTCAATGGAAACGCCAAAATAAATGACGTCGCTTGATAAATTGTTAAAGGTTAAAGAAGATCCAAGAATATACGCGACACAGATGCGCCTAATCACGCAAAATGGCGCCACACTTGAAGGGATTTGGTGTGACTGTGAGAAATATTAAATATCTTATTTATGTAGGTAATCAATTCAATCATACTTACTCAGTAAACTGAGGGTGTTTCTTGATGTTTATGATGCGGTAACCCTTAGTAGCAGGCGAGTCGGCTGGGAAGGAAACGTTTAAAGTTTTATAGTATGTAGTTTTTTTTACATTCAATGACTTTTTTTGACATTCACACCTATCAACTAGCCCCATTTTAAGCAATTAATGCTGCTTGTGTTACGGATATTAGATGACGGATAAATATATTTAATAGACAAATGAGGAGCTTGGTGACGTAGTGGTTCGTACGCTTTGGCTTTCGATCGAAAACAAAGCTGCTTTCGCCATGGTCAGCCTTCCTTTGGTCACCCAACCGCGGGGTGACCAAAGGAAGGCCGGTGCCTTCCTCATGAACAAATATTGGGTCCTTACCTATGAAATTGGTGTTTTTTTTCTCTCTTAGTATTTTGTCTGTAACTATTAAGATTCAGAGTATTCCTAAAAAATAATTACCTCGTCTAAAAATAGACTATATTTTGGAGCTCTTTTGATTTGTTTTAATAATTTGTAAGTTTAATTGTGTTAAAATTGTACACGGAGACAATCCCGAATACATCATTTTATTTGCATTCACTTAAAAACGATAAATAATTTTTATGAAGTGTGATATTACACACATTACTAAAGCTTGTCGAATGATAGATGCCAAATATTATTATCTTTGGATTTGTCGTTGTGAAGAAAACTGAAAAAAAATTAGTATGGTAAATGCAGAATTCCCCAAAATCTCCATACAAAACACCAATTTCATAGGTAAGGACCTAATACATAAACATCCAAGAATGGAGATCTGGGATCAATGCCTGTATTCATCACACAAACATTTGATAAAATTAAAGAATTAATAACTAAGCAAAACTTTAAATTTAAGTTAATATTATGAATATTGTTCTTCCTCTCCATTGTTGTTGTGCCCGACAGGGTCCACAGTGATCATATAGTAGATTAGTAGCCAAGGGCTGTAAGGCATCAATTGCAGCCCGAGATATTTAGGCGCACGAGCGCAGCGAGGGCGCTTATAGTTCGAGGGTGCAATTGATGCTTACACCCGAGCTAACTACTCTGCTTTACATCTCGATTGTGAGGTAAGTGGAAAAAAAGGCATTACAAGAATAAATAAATTTATTTTCAAGAACTAAATTTAGCTTCGCCGTTCGATATTCAAAATTGATGAAAATAGCGAAGCGACCTCTTTTGTCATTGGGCTGAATGCATGATGTCTAGTGCCAGTAAGATGGTTAGATGTACGCGAACTTTTTGAAAGAGTTTTTTTTAATTACTTACCGCCCTAGGGCGTTTCTAGCTACATTATTAACCTAGGGCGGTAATTGATCACTTACAACCCGCATCGGGGGGTATTAAGGACCTACTTACCGAACATGAGAGATGTAAAATCTATTGTTATATCTGTAACCACACTGTGAAAAGCAATAAAGTATTGAGTATCTCAGGCTGGAGGATTAAAAACGGAGCTAAGAATCACGATGAACTACACGGTCGGGAAGGCCATAACTAGCCAGTTCCAGAATTTTCTAGAAATATTAGGGATGGTGGAACAGAGTTAACTTACCCTGGTTAACATTATGCTCTCCAACGACAACAGCGAGCGTGTTAACAGTCTGGTCCTGGAGACAGTGTGCTGCTGTCAGCACGTACCGCTTGCTGATGATGACGGCTCCGCACTTGATCTGGCTGATGCGCACGTCCGCCAGACCCACCATCATGGGATACTCGTTGACGCCGGTCTCCACGCCGCCTACGATGCGGTTCTGTAAGAACGTTACAGTATGACGTCGATTCCAAAAGACTCACATTTATCAAGTGAACGACCAAACTGACCAAAGTGTCTTCCTTTCTGAGGCTGTTTCCCATAAAACAATATTTTGGGAATTTTTCAAGTAAGATTAAAACTTTTACTATATTTATTTAGTCCTCAGCCTTCATACGTCCCACTGCTGGGCACAGGCCTTCCTCATGGAGACACACATGAGGAGTATGGGCCATAACACCACCACGCTGGTCCAATGCGGGTTAGTGGGTAAAAATGGTTGCAATAGCAAACTGGACGACTATCCCTAATTTTTGGTCACCCATCCAAGATCTGACCAGGGCGAAGATAGCTTTGTTTTCGATATAGAAAGCCAAAGTGTATTAACCACTACGGCACCGAGCTCGAACTTTATTTAATTATGAGTTTTACCTCACACTAATGAAAAAAACGATTTATGTCCAGGTTCACTGTTGCATTTCGATCATTGAATCATGGAGAGTCAAGAGACTCTTCTTCTTCTTGCCCTTTTCCTACTCTAGGTGGGGTCGGCACAACATGTCTTCTTCTTCCATTCTCCTCTGTCACTCGTCAGCTCAGCATCCACTTCTTTTATCCTCATATCATTCTTCACGCATTCAATCCATCGCTTCTTTGGTCTTCCTCTAACTCTAGGTCCGTCCACATCCATGCTCAGCATCCTTCTTGTAATGTGACATTCATCCCGAGAGACTGCTTCCATTTAATCTATTGTGATCAAGAAATATATTATTCTTATTGTTGCCAACGAAATATGCCAAATAGAATTAAAATATTATATTGACAACAATACATTTTTAAGTCCTTATTGATTTAAAAATTAGATACATATCTACATATCAAAATATAACAGATGTGTCCACAATGATGACATACTGTCAACACTGAGTTGTTTGTCGCATAATTTTAATTAATGGATTTCCAACCCATTTCCGCTCACCGTCCCCAAATGAGGATACCTACAAATCTACCCTCAATGCGTAGATTATTTTCTTATAGCAGGTTTTTGTACCTTGTGAATGTCCTCGTAAATAGTGTACTTTGAAGTTAGTGCCAATCTATTTCGTCTATGCAGTCTATGCGAGATATATATCTAACATTATGGTAACTACGAAAAGAAACTAAATTATAACACATAACGTATCATCGCTTCTTTCCCCCAAGTGGTAGACAGGTGATTAACACCCACTTTTCGCCAGATATGTTAGGTCCCCATATAACAGGTGGCAAGCCTGTTGCCATGCACTGTGCACAATGTGAGGATAGACATATTCACAATCAACTGTACTTAAGTTAAATTAAACTCAATGGTACAGGCCGTGGGATCGAACCCGCGACCTCTTGACCGAGTAGTGCGTCTTTTCCAGCTCGGTTACCGCTGCCTTGAATGTAAAAGTAAATTACTAATAAAGTTTTTACAATTATTATTATAGTTATGTTTGGTCAATGTTTTATCCAACTGGTCAACCTGACCACGGATCAAAAAAATCACCCTTGTTTATTATTTCCAGCCAACGTTTTCCCCGAATACGATAAAGAAAAGCTTTAGGTACACTTAAAATTACTGTTTGCGAAATTTGTGATGCAGGGCGAACACGAACCGATAAGAAGACACGAGTACACGGAACCGATAAGAAGACACGACTAGAGGTTAATGTCCGTTCGTAGATACTATTTCATTTTATAATTTTTATTAGGTACTAGCTGTTGCCCGCGGCTACTGTGGTTTTTAACTATACCACGCGAACCCTTTAATTTACGGAAATAAGAAGTATCTAAGACGTTGACCAGGGATATATCACCATGCAAAATTTCATTGAAATCGGTCCAGCCATTTCGGAGATTAGCCCGTACAAACAGACAGAGCGTCTCGTGCGGGTTGGTGGGTAAAAATCACAGAACAATAATTGTTCTGTGGTAAAAACGGTTGCAAAAGCATACGGGACCAACGACTATCTCAAATTTTTGGCTACTCATCCAAGACCTGACCATGGCGAAGGTAGCTTTGTTTTCGATATCGAAATCTAAGCGTACTACTAGCTCCTACTGCTTGGTTATCAGTAGACAAGTATAATAAACATGCCCTACCAGTTTCCTATATCCGCAGGTACACGAGCCGCCCGTGCTGACCTGCTGCGCCGTCAGGGAGCACAGGAACCGGCCTCCAGGACTTGTGTTTGCAGTTATCAGACCTAAGCACAAAGTAAATCAATATTGGCTCTCAAATCAAACCTCACTTTACACTTCATAATTTAATTCACAGATCTCATACTTCTATCTAACAGAGCATGTGAAGATAAACGCATAGCATAAATAGAGCATAAACGACTACGGATCCTAGGGGGGCTTATCCCAAACCTGAGGAATTTATAGGCATGCCCACAGCCAACATCATAACCAGGACATTTTGGGTGATGGCAGGTAGGGAAGAATAGGAAAGGGGAAGCACAAAAGATCCCATAGGGTCAAAGTGCCCTGAGTTATCTCAGCCCGCTCACATGAATAAGAATAAAAGAGCATGTGTCTATTTCATTATCATCATCAGCCACTTCCACAACATGCATCCAACTACCTGCGACCCTCATCATTATTATCATCCAGTAGGGACGTCTACTGCTTTATAGCTTCTCCAGGAAAATCCTACTCCGCACAACTAAACTGTGGAATGAATTGTCGCCTGTGGTATTCCGGACCTGTACGATATGAAAACCTTCAAGACAAGAGCTTATTGTCACCTAAAAGGCCGACATGAACTTGCGATTTGCTTACCATCAGGTATCTCATAAAAAAAGTCTTCCTTAAGGATCTCCACAACAATCGGGTTTTCTTTTGCAAGCATCCAACGGTTCTGCGAAATTTATCAGATCCACCTTCAAAAGTTCCTATCTACTCACCAACGCTGATTTTCTGTCCCGTGGAGATTGAGGTGAACCTGCCATTGCCGCAATAGTAATCAGCTCCAGTCAGCTGCGGATCTCCCGTCTTCGACACGAGCAGTCGGTCCAGGGAGCATGAAGTAGACTGAAAATAAAATGCAAGTGTTGTGACTCATATCTGCCCATACAAGTCCACTTCGACAAAGGCCTCCCCTAAAGTGCGCTTTACCCTATCTTCAGTATGTTTGACGACCTCCGTGGTCGAGTGATCTGTACACGAGTCTCAAGGCGTCGCCATCTCGAGAGGTTTTGGGTTCGATCCCCGGTGGGGGCAAGTGTTTAGGTGATGAATTTTCAGGCATTTGTTCTCTAGTCTTGGATGTTTATATATATTCTGGATATTTATATGTTATTAAATATATTTATCCGTCATCTAGTGTCCGTAACACAAGCAGTATTAGTTGCTTAAAATGTAGCTAGTTGATAGGTGTGAATGTCTGAAAATGTTTTATTTATTATTTATCTGTGAGCAGCGCTTCATAAATCATTAACCATTATACGTATTAGATAAAAGGCCGCCAGGGTGGCGGCCTGTTATCTTATACGTATGTCCTGGAATAGCTTCATTAAAACGATCCTAAGACACAGATTACTAAAAAGCCTAAGATAGACAACTAGCCGCCACCCTGGCCGCGAGCTTAGGCCGCGTCTATCTGGTAAAGACCTTGAGGGCGTCCTATAGAACATTTCTTTTGCTATTTCATCTTCTCCACTTAAAAACACTTCTTTTTTTATTTGCTTAGATTGTATCGTGGATGTCACTGTGAATTATTTAACACCATAATGATAATTGAATCTAGCGACTTCCTGCGACTTTAGCCCGATCTCGTTACCTTTCGTCCTCAGCCTATAATATGTCCCATTGCTAGGTACAGGCCTTCCACCAAACACGCTGGCCCAATGCGGGTTGGTGAGTAGAAACGATTGCAATGGTGATTGGGACCAATGGTTCAACGTGCCTTCCGAAGCACGGAAGAGTTCGAGAATACAAAGTTGTGGTCACCCATCCAAGGCATGACCATGGCGAAGGTAGCTTTGTTTTAAAAAAATCGTGTGAACCCGAATATTTACCAAGCTTAAACGTTGCTCCTAAAATCTGGTAGGTACACTCGCGAGCGAAAATTAAGGGTCGGTTAAGAAAGTTAGAATATCTCGGAAGATAAGACGCTAGCGAACTGAAATAAACTGTGCATGATAGGCAATTTAATATTCTTAAAATAAAATAGAATATTTTTCATAATTAATTTATATTTCATTAAAAACATAAACTTAAACGAAAAAGGATATCTTGCGTAAACTGAAATAAAATGGATAATACAATATTTCCTAACCGACCCTTAATTTTGCTCGCGAGTGTATTTATAATCTTGTTTAGCTGTACTTACCTGCGGCAATGCGACTTCAGTGCAGTCCAGGCGGCAATTGTACCCGGCAGGGCAGGTCGCGATCCAACGACATTGCACCCCTGGTGTGTAGTTCGAGGGGTACCGTGGACTGTACACGTAGTAGGTCTGACCGGCTAACACCTAAAGCAGTTTAAGATGTAATAATTCATACCCCAAAGTACACGAGTGGTATGTACAATTGTACAGTAAACTCCAAAAATATGTACAACCTTTTGACAGTTAGTAACTATAGAGATTGTCACCTCTAACATGTGTATACATATTTTTGTACTCGACTGTACCAAGTTAGGCAACGGCTTACAATTTCTAGTGGAAAAGGAAACTTTAGGCTTGTCAAGTAATGGTTTTTCTTTTTCACCATCTTTGGCCACCTGTCTGGAGTAATTAACTATAATTATTAACTACTAGCTGTTGCCTGCGACTTCGTCCGCGGTTACTATAGTTTTTTAATCGCACGGGAACCCTTTAATTTTCCGGAATAAAAAGTATCTAAGATGTTGATCAGAGATATAAGATGTCATCATGCAAAATTTCATAGAAATCGGTCCAGCCATTTCGGAGATTTCCCCGTACAAACAGAAAAACAGACAATTTTTTTTTGGTATTTTCCCTCTTTTTTACATCCCCTGACATGTTTTAAAGCATTGTTTTTCTATGTACAGACATTCGACCTCTACAGAGTTATTATAAGTATAGAATAGAAGTATGGTAAACTCACATTCTGCACAAAATCGCAGTTGGCATTCTGTGCTGAAGCTTGTCCAAGTAGGAGCAGGAGCAGGGACCCCAGCCACTTCGATGACATTGCTGCATTAAAAAAAAGTCATATTTTTTTTTTCAGTGCATTTGGCAAGCTAGCGGAGTGCACCGTCCAACAGTCGTATTCGACATTGCAACGGTAAACATTGTAACTATGTATGTAATCTTCTTCCTGCTCGCAACATGGTTTCTTCTTTCATTCTCCTCTGTCACTCGTCAGCTTAACATTCATTTCTTTTATACTACTTCCATGAATTGTGTCTGCTGCAACACGTGACTACAGTGTACACTCACGTGCAGAAATATTGTTGAAAACTCTTTTATAAAATTTCCCTTTTTTAACTGATACTGTCATAGTTATCAATAAAACAGGTGCTGATCTATCTCTGAGTGTGCATTTTGTTTCTATAGAATAATTTCGTTAATATGCCTAAATCCCCTGGAAAAATCGTGGCCAGAAATATGTACACAAATTTGACAGGTGATAGTCATCATTCTCAACAAAATAAGAGTCAAAAGTATACATATATTTTTCACGTGACTGTAGATAAGTACGTTGTTAGCATGTGACACAAGATGTAGACAAACAGTTAAAATAGAAATTCTATGAGGTACTTTTATTCTACCTTCATTCACGTTTTAACTTGTCCAACAGATAATTGTGAAATTAGCTATCTGTAGTCATAATCTATTTGTTTGTTTAACATTTTATTGTAGACAAAATACAGAACAGGAGAACATTAAAAGATGAAAGTACAAAGGTAGGGCTTATTTCTATATTTTGATACAGTTTGCGAATGAGATATCAACCCCAGGGACTGACACTAATCCTGTTTTGAACGAGAAAGAATTGATTTTCTATTGCGTCTACTAACGTATATCAGTTTAAGTTACCTAACTACACTTTGGTGCATGAAATGATATCGCCCATATGATTTTTTTTTAAATTAAATATTTTTTCTTATATATAGAAAAAAATAATAGTAGATTAGTAGCCAAGGGCTGTAAGGCATCAATTGCAGCCCGAGATATTTAGGCGCACGAGCGCAGCGAGGGCGCTTATAGTTCGAGGGTGCAATTGATGCTTACACCCGAGCTAACTACTCTGCTTTACATTACAAGAATAAATAAATTTATTTTCAAGAACTAAATTTAGCTTCGCCGTTCGATATTCAAAATTGATGAAAATAGCGAAGCGACCTCTTTTGTCATTGGGCTGAATGCATGATGTCTAGTGCCAGTAAGATGGTTAGATGTACGCGAACTTTTTGAAAGAGTTTTTTTTTTAATTACTTACCGCCCTAGGGCGTTTCTAGCTACATTATTAACCTAGGGCGGTAATTGATCACTTACAACCCGCGTCTGGGGGTATTAAGGACCTACTTACCGAACATGAGAGATGTAAACATTATTATTACATATGAAGTTCTTTTAATACCTAAATCATGATACCATATACGTGGTGCATAAGTTTACCCTACTGACGAAAACTAGATCAACAAAACATTTTAATTTATGACAAGATATTTGTTTATCAAAACAGTTCGAAAATTACGGAATTATTTAAAAAACAAACAAGATTTACAAAAAATAACATTAATTTTAAGAAGTGGCCCTTACCCCCTTTTGCTTTAAGTGTTTGATAGAGTCTTGTCGAATGAAGAAAATAATAGGTATTAAAATAACCATTATACATAGAACAATGTAATTGGTGTTTTGTATGGAGATTTTGGGGATGTCTGCATTTTACATACTAACATTTTATCAGTTTTCTTCACAACGACAAATCCAGAGATAATAATATTTGGCATGTATCATTAGACAAGCTTTAGCAATATGTGTGTGAACACGCTTGATAAAAATTATTCATCGTTTTTATGTTAATGCAAATCTAATGATGTATTCGGGAGGCAGTTAAAAAAAATTGTCTTTGTGTCTAATTTTAACACAATTAAACTTACAAATAATTATCAAATTAAATAATACGAGCTCAAATATATGGCCTATTTTTAGAAGAGGCAATTATTTTATAAGAATGTTCTGAAACTTAATAGTTACGGACAAATTGCTAAGACAGAATAAAAACACCAATTTCATAGGTAAGGACCCAATATAATAGATAGAGGCACAAAAAATTTACAATTTTTTTTTGGTATTTTCCCTCTTTTACATCCCCCTGACTTGGTTTTGAGCATTTTTTTTTCTATGTACGGACACTCGACCTCTACAGTTTTATTATATATTTGATAAAACATTATAATTTTAATAAAATTTTCATATGGGCGATTTTATTGCGCCAGAGTATCTATTTCACAAAACATTGAACGAACTTGTACAACATTAACTCCAAAGTGGTAACAATCTATAACGTGATTAGCTATTATTAGAAGCCCACTGCTGAACATAGGCCTTAAAAAGGGCCACTTAACGAACCGCGCATCATGTTACGAGTAATTACCGGAGGAAAAATACATACACATTTTTGGTCCTTCGACCCGGATGTTTGCAACTTTCACACTATTCTAGACACAACTAACTTTTAAAATATAAAACAATACACAATATCACAGGTAAATATAACTAACGTAATTTAACGATTAAGCTTTATAGGTATTGTAAAGACAACCGATAATCAAATAGATACACTATCTCGATTTATAGACGTAAGAAACCAATGATGATTCAAATCAAATAAACATTTGTTGAAGACTACAATATAGGCATAATATATAGCCAGCGAATATTAAAAGATTGCACTTGCAATCTTTCACTATTCTCTGTTACTCTTCTTTTTCATTCTTCCCTGTCGCTCTCCAGCGCAATAACTTCTTTCCTTCACACATTACTCTCGTTTTTCACATGTTACGTATACGAGATGTTACAGAAATTCCAAAGAAAAAGTAGCGAAATTTTTTTTTTGCGCTGAAAATGGCAGTGTAAAAGGATATAAAAATTATCTATGAAAAAAATCAATAAAAAATCACCCTTAACATTTTTGTGAGCAAATCTCCTACTATTTTAATTGGAAATTTTGTAACTTCCTGTATAATTCAAGTTAAAAATAAATTAACTAGTAACTCTAAAAATAAATTATTTTTAAATTTATGATATAAACCGTTAATTACCTGTAAAACTTGTCACTGGACTGAATAACAAGTCAATATACATACAGAAAGCTAACGCAAAAGATTTGCATGATAATACTTATAAATAATAGTAATATAATAATATTAGATACGCTATTACAGTTGAACCAACAATAAATATATTATGGTGCTATTAACTCGCACGATTCGAACGAGGCTTAGGGTATGTCCTCACTGACAAAAAAAGAATAAAATTAATTCTTATTTCTACCCTAAGTGGAGTGGGGTAGTGGTTGGTGAGTGACCAAAACCTTTGTGTAGAGATCACAAGTCTCTCAGTGTTTCGGAAGGCATGTTCGGAACGCCGCTGGTCCCGGTAGCCATTGCAACCGTTTCTACCCAGCAATCCGCATTGCCAGCCAGCCATTGGCCAGCGTGGTGGTGTTACGGTCCATATTCCTCGTGTGTTTCTCCACAGATAGGCCTGTGCCCAGCAGTTGGACGTATAAAGGCTGACGACGACCCTGAGCCGCAGTGAAGTGAACTTAAACTGCCTTTTCAGGCAGAATCGTAAGGACATGAAGTACAGTGTGTGAATATGTCCAGTCTTCAAACTGAATTCCTTCTCTTTTTAAATATAGGTTTGGTCTGAAATCATGTGAATAAATGTATCGTGTTTTTTGTATTTTAGATAACATCACCCCCCGTTGCAGGACATAAATATCAGACGTAGATAGGTCTGCCGAAGGGAATCTTCAATTATTGAATTTCTCGTACATTACACTGTAGCTATGAACCTTTTGATTGCCCTTACTTTCCTATACAAATATTATAAATGCGAAAGTAACCCTGTCTATCTGTCTGTCTGTCTGTCTGTCGGTCTCGCTTTCACATCAAAACTGAGCAGATTTAATCGAAATTTAGTTCACAGATAGTCTAGAGAGAAAGGACATAGGCTACTTTTTATCCTGGTATTCTCATGGGAATGGGAACAGTAACGCGCGGGTGAAACTGCAGGAAGCCACTAGTATTTATGATATATTTCATGGCATTGTGTAAAAGTCCTTAATATCGACTCGTTATTGAAACAACATCTATAACTTGAATACATTGAATAACTATAATATTATTACAGAATCAAAAGAAAAATATCTGAATTTCCTTATCTTTGCTTATTTTGAATTAAAAACATTGTTTCCTATTGTTCGAAAATTCTGAGTACCTATTTTTATTTTTATTTTTTAAGAACAATTACTAGTGGTACCTGTTCATATGTTGTATCATTAAGTTTAACTCAATATTCAAAAGTCACTTGCAAAATTATGTATACCTACATATACATAAAATAGGGGAATAGAAACTGTCACCTTGTAAATATGTATACATAATTTTGCACGTGACTGTACCATTGAGTTTAAATAAAACTTAATTAAACTGGCTGGATTGAACCGACAATCTTATCTGGATCAGTATTGATTCAGCTCCATTCAGCGTTTCTCTATGATATAATAAAATAATAAATAAATATACCCAGACATTCACACCTATCAGCTAGTCCCATTTTAAGCAACTAAATGCTGCTTGTGTTACGGACACTAGATGACGGACAAATATATTTAATAGATAAATACATATAATTATTCAGAATAAACATTATATAATATATATTATATAAATATTGTATTATCCATTTTATTTAAGTTTACGCAAGATATCCTTTTTCGTCTCTATCTTCCGAGATATTCTAACTTTCTTAACCGACCCTTAATTTTTGCTCGCGAGTGTATTTTATATGAGATACTTGCGCGGCTGAAGAGACGCGGAAAGCTGAACATGCTCTATACAAATCTGGCGTTTTCTATCAACCAATGCTGAATGGAACTGGATAAGTGTGAGTTGTCCACAGGGGGAATAGTACCGATTTCCCAATTCGACTATTTTTCTTTCTCATTAGGTACCTATGTGATGTGAAGTTGGATTGGTTCAGTTGTTAGACTTCTAAAAATCGCGATCTAGATTTAGGTTTATCATGATATTGCTGTGTAAAAAAAAAGCTAGAGATGATGTGATGAAGCCACAAACTACACTTACCCATGTATTAACAAATTTAATCTTTCAAACAAGCAATTTAGAGTACAAACTAGCTTAACAACTTCAAATATGAAAACGAATTCTTCACAATATATATATTTTTAATTACCAACACTTATTCACTTGATGCACTGTCACCGAGTGTTTACATGCAACAAAAATCAGTCGTTATAAAGGTTTACTGATAACAACTTCGAGGTTCTAGGATGTGGCGAAAACAAGCGTTAAGAAAAATATAACAAGATAGAAACCTTCACCTGAAAATGTCCCCAGAATATCCGTATGTACACATTTCATATTTTGATACCAGCGAAAATATTTGGCTGACATTGACCTAACTCTGACCCTGTCTATCAGCCTACGAGCCCACTGCTGGATTTAGGCTTTCCTGTTTATGGAGACCTTTACCCTACAGAGGGGTTCTCATTGAAACATGAAAAATCAAATCAAAATCAAAGAAAATTATATACCTACATATACATATTTATTTATATCGAGAAAATGAAAGAAGAATGTAACACTATTTTACTACAGATTTGGTACTGGTCCGTAGACATGGATACCTCTATGTGCTTTATCTACAAAGCATTGCTAGAATAGGCTAGTTGACCCTTTTTTAATTGGGCCCCTGATGATTAATTACTGATAGCCATCACCATAAAAAAAATTAAAAAAAAATATGAAGCCCTTATCACAATAAATTTTAAATTATAAATAACGTTTTTGATTATATGTCACAAACGCCTTCGGTCTTGATGGTCTATGAATTATCTGTGCCGTAGCGTCACGATTATTGTAAACAATCAAATACGCATGCGTGACATAGCCGACAGTTTTGCTTGATTGGTTGCGACTGGCGTTTGATGGATTTTGACCATGCGTAGTAATTGTTTACATAAAGCTTTACTCAACTATGTAATGTCACGAACATTGTAGATAGCGTTTTTGGCAGATGTAAAAATAAAAAATATTTAAATTGAATTTCTACTGCAATCCCTTATTTATATTTATCGAAATTGGTATATTTCGGACCCTTGTACTAAATACTATGTTAATTACACATTATTTTCATTACTTTTGATATGAGTCAACTATTGCTGTTAAAGATAATGCAATTTACGAGAGCGCTTAAATCATTCGACTTTATACTCTTTCTTAACGAATTAAGGGCGTTGACAGTCATCAAACGTAACATCTGTATCTGGAAGGTAACACCCCCCATAACCTAAACTGTCGGAAATTAAACGAATCACGGAATCACTATTCCTGTCACTTTTTTGCGGCGAATTAGAGCGAGACGGGACGGGACTTTCCGAATCCAATCCGTGAACCGACAGTTTAGAATAAGGCCTATGAACGCAATTTCGATCGATCGACATTGATATTGTGATGTTTCTTACTCTTCAGTTGCGACAATCCATAGTAATATTATAAACGCGAAAATAACTGTCTGTCTTGTTTTCACATCAAAACTACTGAACAGATTAAATTTAATTAAATTTATCGCGATATTCCCATGGGAACGGGTACCGCGCGAGTGTAACCGTGGTTATTCAATATCTTCCCGACCGAGTATTATTAGTAGGCAATACTAAAAGCTCGGAACAGATGTCGCTCTAAGCTACTGTGCCTACTTTGTTTACTTGTAGTGTCAAGTGTGAAGTTGTGATTTAATTATTTTTCAAGAAATTCGTTTGAAATAAAAATAAAAAAACTTACTCTTTTAAGTCTATTATTATATTTTGTACGTAGATCTCCAATTAGCTTACCAGTGGGCACCAGTTTGCTTGTTTGCGTTTTTTTAACCAACCCTTCAACTCCTAGTAAGTAAGTAGCTGTCACTTGAGAAACATATTTAAAAAAATGAATGTTTTATTTGACTCACCATTCAAATCGTCTTGGTCGTCGAATTCTCCAAATAAGTTATTTGGGATATTATTGTCCACATGCATTAACTCAGCATCCATCTCTGCTTCACAGAGAGAATCTACATCAAGTAGACCCTCACGTAAGAAAACGTCTCTCTTCAAACGAACTAATTACTTAATAAAATAGCCTATTGGATTTTTTTAAAAATCTGTTGAATCTTTTTGTTATACCAGGCACTAGGATCAACTAACATTAAAATAATGGCACTTGTACAAAGATAAGAACATTAGATCTACCCTGTTACCTTAATTAGTATAACCATTACCACAGTTTGATGCGATAAAATCACAATAAAATAATCTTCGTTTTTGGAGCTTCGGAAGCTATGCAATTTAAGACCCTATGCGACTTGGAATAATGTTCCAATATGTTTAAACTAATTATTTTTAAATTAATGCTGTTTGGAATTGTTGCTGAGAATAGGGATTTGGACCACAAGGATAGCAAGCATAGTATACTGATGACTGCCCATATTCAAACCGTTTTTTAATGGGCCCTATAAGCGCCGCAGATGGTATCTACAGTTTTTTTTATATGACAGGTAAGCTACTGGCCTTCAATATCACCTGATGGTAAGAGACGATAAGGCCGAAGGTGGAAGCGAGCTTCACCTGTAATCCTCAATAACTGAGGAACTGACTATCTTACCTCTGATTGCCGGAACACAACAATCCTTATACAAGTAACTTTGTTATTATGGCGACAAATTTTGGTAAGACGGTGGTAGCTAGCCGAGCAGAAAAACCCCTGCCCCGGGGAATCGAACCCCGGATCCCCCGATCTACACCCGGTGGTGTCAACCACTATACCAAGGAGTTTCATCGCAGTTTTTGGAGTACCTAGGCGAGATCTTTGGCGGGTCCTCAAACCTGTAGTGGCGAGCCACCATTGCAGTTCAGTTATCAGAGTTTCTACAGAGATACTGTACAAACGTAGTGTATGACGCTTACTAGCAAACGTAACTTATAACGCCCAGCGGCAGATTTTTTTTATGGAATAGAGTGGCAAAAGAGCATATGGATCACCTGATGGTAAGCGATTTGCCGCCCATGGACACCTGCAACACTAGAGCTAAGTGCGATGCCGGACTTTTGTGTGGTTGTACGCTCTTTTTTGAAGGATTGTATATTGCACCGGTCCGGAAAAACCGCTGACGACAATTCGTTCCACAGTTTGCATGTGAGAGGCTAAAAGTTTATTGAAAATCGCACAGTGGTGGACTGCCAGCCATCTAAATGATGGGAACGAAAAAAAACGATTAAATGACGACGACCTAAATGATTGATTTGTGTAACGTTGCTTGCGAGATGCTGGAAGCAAGAGGCAGAAGACAGGATGAAATGGCGACATTCAAGGAGACCAGTGGACTAGTCCGAGCTGAGTGATGAAAGTATTCTTCTGTATAAGTCTATGTGATTCTAAATTAACGAATTCCCGATTAGCAAACCTATTTCCTTTAGACCTACAACATTGGGTTCCTTCCAAGAGGCGTGAAGGTTGTCTTCGGACTATAGAATAGCCTTCTTTTCTGCTTCTTCTTCTGTTACTTTACTGGTATCAGGTGAGGTGTATGCGCTTCTGAAACTTATCTATAACAGACTCACACTTCTTCTCCTAACAGAACGTTTCGCTCTCGGGAATTTTACCGACAGAACCTTTACACTCAGCTCAGTGGCGACGTGGTTAGTACGCTTTCGCTTTCGATAGAAAACAAAGCTACCTGCGCCATGGTCAGGCCTTGGATGGATGACCAAAACTTTGTGATCTCGATTCCTCCGTGCTTCGGAAGGCCCGATAAGCTATTGGTCCGAGTTGCTATTGCGACAGGTTCCACCCACCAACCCGCATTGGGCCAGCATGGCGGTATAACGGCCCATACTCCTCATGTGCTTCTCCATGAGGAAGGCCTGTGCCTAGCAGTGGGATGTATATAGGCTGAGGACGACGACGACATCTACACCACCAAGCTTTCACCTACAGAATTCCACGAGTGATTCTACCACACAGATCTTTCGTCACGGTAGCTAAAAAAATAGTTTTTGCTAACAGTTGTTCATCTTTTTATGAAAAAAATGATGTCCCAAAGTAACACAACAGTAGTCCAACTATTTAGGGATGTTTACTTCATTCAATGTCCTTCGCTTGTTTTTGCTCAATCGAGACTACGCAAACATTAGAATGCCTCCATTAGGCGTCAGAGATAACTCGTACGGAATTTGAATATGTGGGTGAACGATATCTTCAGATAGCGACCTCCCATACACGAAAGGCCACTGGAGAGATTATAACTGAAATAAATTTTGATTTTGGCATGTCCTTAGATTAGTTCAAGGGTTTAAGGAAATAGGAAGGAATGGGGATTGTCTCATTTTTTTAAATTGTTATAAAGTGAAAACCATTTCGAGGAATAAGGTTGCTGATCGTAGCCTATTAGTTAGAATGCGAAAATAATCATGGATTATTAATATTTTAGCCTTTAAATGAATAACCTTCATTTGCCCTTCAAATGACGTCACTGTTGGCTGAATATCAGTAATGTGTTTGCTATGACAGCAATGACAGAAATGACATTTACAAACACAAGTGTCATAAGTCACAAACAACAAATTATAACCTTTCATTGTAAGGTAAATACGATTTGTTCTCATTGTTTTAATAAACAAACGTTTAATAATTATGGAATATAGAAAGTGCTTTGTTCCTACCAGTAAGGTAATTATTACCAATGTAAGTTAATGAACCAAGAACTCAAACTCATAGCGTCGGCTTCACTTCGTAAAATTGCTCAAGATGCAAGCGAAGACTGTTCAGAATTGAACAAGTTACTTGAACAACCTACAAGCAGTAGCAGACCATTGAAAAGAAAACGTGAGGAAATAGTAATGCCCAGTACTTCTACGAAGTCTTCTACAAAGGTAAAGTGTATTTTACTGAGAAAAACAATGCTAAAGAAACAGTATAATTAATAGTCGCGAAGATATTTTTATATCTCTATATTATTGATAAATAACATTAACGTTTGTTTTACAGATGAATGTTGCATCACAGTATGAAATAAAAATGGTGCATAAGAGCACTAACTATATAAGTAGAAAACCGCTAACTAATATTGCTACAGTGGAAGTGATATATTCACAAGACACATCATCTGTGACCACTCCTTTGTTTGGATGTACAACAGAGACTGAGGAATCTATCTACAGTGCATGAATCAACTAAGAGTATCTTCCCGTCTAGAAAAATTATGTTAGACACAGTATTTAAGAAACCAAAAATGTATTTAGGATGTTCATGTAGAGAGTTATTAGACGTGTAAGAGAGTATGCTTTATTTAAACCTCGCTCTGTAGTGAACTATCAGTTTGTACCATATTTGGACGAAATAGTCATGATAGTAAGTGGACTAATCAATTTACAAGGAGAAATAATAAAAAGTTATTGAGAAAAAATGTTTTTATTAACACACTTTCTTTTTTCTCTTTCTAGATAGAAAATATTTTAAAAAATGTTTATTTTTTAACACTATCAAGTAATTCAAAAAATAAATAATAATATGTAGGCTTCATTTTAATCCACCCAAACACTATGGATGTTCTTGGTGGTTTCAAATAAAGGATCAGAAACACAAAATAACCCCTCATTTTTATTACAACTCATCATTTAACACATGATTTGTGTTCTAATTTATCCGTTATTTCCTCATTTTTCATGTATGTGCTAACAACTTTCTCTGAAGCTATTCTGTACTGTTCACTTCAAGTTTTTGGCTCCTCTTCTTTCAGCAAGGTTATGTTGGTTATTTGTAGCCATATATTCCAAAATCATAACATTCTCTACTTTCGGCAGATTCCGTGAGTCCGCTTTGACAAAATCATTTCACGACATAGTAGTTTTTTCACGAAATAATAAGAAAACTGTTAATTCGCGTCGCTTGTGGTATTTTTACAGTAAAAAAAATAAAAGAATGAGTGACAGTGTTGCCAACGCTGTTACTACAAAATATGCTACACAGGTGTAGAAAATATGCCAATAATATGCCAAATTTTTACTAGAAATGCTAAATAAATATGCCAAATTAGAAAACCATTTTTATATTTTATACTTTATTTTTTGGTTTTATAATAACAATAAAAATATGAATATATATAATATATATAGGTAGATCATGATCTACCCTTTCGGGTGCGACAAATATAATAAGGTACGAAATAAATAAAAAATGTTCAAACATTTAAACAAACAAAACAAAACCACCTAGCACCTAGTGTAGGCATAAAATAAATTCTTAACTCAATGCTTTTCATCTACTGTAATTTTTGAAAATAATAAAAATCGAAGTAATTCTAAAAATATTTAGAGATCAACATTTAGCGATTCTGTGAAAAGTAAAATAAATCATTCAAATAAAATATCAATATCTTCGTCATCTTCAATAACATCTACAGCGGCCTGTGTTGATGTTGAAGGCTCAGTACTGTAATTCTTGAAAATAATAAACATCTAAGTAATCTTAAAATTATTTTGAGATCAAAATTTAGAGATTCTGTTAAAAATTAAAATAAATCAGTTAAATAAAATATTAATATCTTCGTCATCTTCAATAACATCTACAGCGGCCTGTGTTGATGTAGAAGGCTGAGAGCCAAGGTTGCATTCTTTGGTACCAATACAGCGCAACACCGTGTCTGGCACTTCGTAAGAATAGCAGCACTTCCCTACTCTTTTAAGTCCAAATCGTACATACATAATTGCATTGAGCGTCTTCACAGCCAATCGATTTCTAAGTTTAGTTTTAACCAAACTCATTTGGCTAAATACACGTTCAATATCCGCGTTAGAATGTGGCAATGTCAAAAGAGATATTGCAAACTGGCACAAGTCTTCAAATGGGTTGTTATTAGCTGCATCATGTCGCACTTGCAATACTTACAGTAAGCTTTTGAAGAATCGTTTTGAACGGGCTGCAACCACTCTTTAAAATCTGTCATCCGCTCCCAATCTGATCGATATTGTTGATTATATTTGGGTGGCATAATTATGTTGTGACAAAAAGACAAAAGTAATGTGAATTACACGAAATATCGCACTTTAAGTGTAAACGAGCAAAGCGAACGAGCGTACGGGTCTACAAATTGTACTCTTTGGTCTACAACTTGTGTAGGTACTTGCATGCAAAATAACAACATTGTCTATGATGCAATACCAGGGGGAATCCCGATACCTACCTACTATACTATTTAGGGTGCGTTCCAAAACGCTCGGGGTAGAGTAAAGGTAGAGTAAATTTTACCCTAAGATACTATCAGGGTAAATTTTCGCATACATTCGGTTTCACTCTGGTGTATTTTAGAACGGCTTAGAGTAAAATTTACTCTACCCTAATCGTTTTGGAACACACCCTTACTATTTGTGAAAAGTATGGCCTATTAAAAAAAATTTGAAAAAAAAATTGTTTGAGCTACGTTCGGATACAGATAAAAATAATATGCTAAGGAATTATGCTATATGCTAGGGGCAAAAAATATATGCTTAACGTGAAGTAAATATGCTAAATTTAGCATAAAATATGCCAAATTGGCAACACTGATGAGTGACACATGAGTGTTGACATTTGTTTGACGGCATTCTTTTTTCCCTTGAAGCAAAGGTGTTACACAATGTTACGCCAACAGTGACGTCATCGTAATAAAACGATCACGTTTTTTCAAAATTCCGTATAAAAGTTATTACTTTAAAAATAAGGAAAATATTGAAATTAGTTTCTCAAATTGATCTATTTTATCCATTTCAACTATAAAAACAGCATGTCGAAAATATTAGACAATCCCCATTAAAAGATATCAGTGTTGCGACCTCTTTGGTAGGTATATTGTTTTTTTTTTATGGATAAAGACAATGAGCAGACGGATCACCTGATGGTAGGCAATTACCACCCCCGCCACAGTGCGTTGCCGGTCAAGTGAGAATACGCTGTCTTGAAGATTTAGACATCTTACCACTCAATCGTTTTGCTTAAAAAAAACATTTTGAGGAGTTTTTGGCGGCATTCAACTATGGCTGACGGATCTTATTGCGTAAAATCAGTGTAGTTTTGTGTAATAAGTCTCAATAATGATGAGCAATATGGAAGAACATTGAAATAATCGTCAAGTGGTATGAAAAACGATGAGATTTTTATCGTGGTAATCCACCTCATCGAAGTAACACCACAGCGTCTGCCATCGATTGTTTGACGCCAAACTCTCCCAAGATGCATTGAAATGCATTACACTTGCATTTCAATGCAAACTACTGAAGAAATATATACTGAAGACTTGGCTGTATGGGCTCCATTCCCTTTGCCTTCCTTACATGGGAGAATTTATGAAAAAAAAAACATTTTGATATATCTGTACACGTATAAGGTATTAACAATTTAGCAGTTAAAAATTGTACACCCGAAAAACTACGGATTCTCACACAACAATCAGATAATTAGGGTAGCCTACCTTTGACTGCGGTCTAAAAATAAAATATCATCACGCCACTTTCCCTGAAGGGGTAGGAAGAGGTGTTAAGACCTACATTTCGGTCCAAAAATGTTTATCATAAAAATAGATTTGTGAATGGAGGTCATAAGAAATAAAAGATAACATAAAATTCTAATAAATTTATATATTTTACATAACATTATTTAAGTAAAACATTGAAAATACAATTGGCAATGTGAACAATATCTACTATCATACAAAACTACGAAAATACATACAGTATCCAGTCCGCACTCGCAGATCTTACAACAAACAACTAAACATTCTGTCCAATTATGATAAATATTACATACTATACACATACGGTATTTACATACTACCTATATTTCGATTTGTTCCTGTTCGTCATATTCCTAATTGGTCATTCTCATACTTATTAATAAGCATCGCGATTTGACTGTACAATGACGAGCTAGGAAAAATTTTCGGCAACGCATCTGCAACTCGTACATTTGCCGCGTACATCGAAGCTATTGGAATCAACTGCCACCAGAAGTATTTTCAGATAAATGCGACCTTTAACAAATTAAAAAGAGAGCGTTTTTCCTCCCTTTGGGTCGGCAACGCATCTGCACCTCTTCCGGTGTTGTAGATGTCTATGGGCGGTGGTAATCACTTATCATCACAATCAATCATCACTTATTACAAGTCAGGAATGTGACAAGTCAGGAAAGTGTCGAATAAAGAATATGATCAATTAGGAATATGACGAATCAGGAACAAAACTATATTTCTACACTGTGTTACAAATATAATTGACGATGCGGCAAGAAAAGTACATTATTTTAATATTAATGACTACATTTAATAATATCCTTTATGAGGTGACGATAAGGTCTAACTTTGAACGATTGTGACTAGGAGGTACAAAATTACAGTTTTCATAAATACTTTGCTAATAAGAATTTATGGGCCAATCCCACCTTCACCGGAAAAAATCCGGACAGATTATTCGATACGAATTCTGATTCATTTTTAAATTCTTCTGTTCGATAATGGCTAGCTATAGTACCTATAGAGGCACTGAAACATACATAACCTTTTTTTTTTCAATCCAAGTCAACAGCCCGTCAGACCACAGAACAATATTTATTGTTCTGTGCATCAGACAATCACCAACTGTTAAATTTTCTCAATCCATTTTGCACTTTATGCAAAACAAGTAAAGGTAGAAAATCTATTTTCATACCAAAGAGATAGATTTAGCTTTTATTTTAGACAGCAGGCCAGCAGAATACCTAGTTAATATTTAACGAAGACGCTCGAAAATTCAGATTTTGCTATTGAAAAAACTACTTTAACATCTTATAAATAAGGTCTCATACTAGCAGCAGAAATATCTCTCTCTCTCTCTCTCTCTCACTTACTACTCTTCTTCCCGTCTCTCTCCTGGAACTGCCCCCCAGTCGCTTGATTAAGCTTGCCCTCCCTTCTGTCTAATTTTGGAGATATTGCGTCAGAGTCTGTTACTATACCTTGGAGACGCTGCGTGTTGATTTGACTTAATCTGTGAAAATATATTTTTTTATTAATCTATTTTCTAGAGCAGAATCATAATTAAAACGAAGATTTAGAATTTTTTGACCTCATTCCTCCCTCTCCTTTCCTACACAAGAGTACGCGTGCTGGTCTACGGAGTCACACTTTCACTGTCGCTACGTCTACTTTGCGCACTAAGAGATTTCGTGGCTCCTTTCTCTGTCGCGCAGCTAGAGCGTGGAATTCCTTACCGGCACACGTATTCCCTCCTTACAATAATATGAGTTCCTTCAAAAGAGGTGTGGAAAAGCATTTATTGTGCCAGCAAGGTGAGGGAGGCTAGGGCAGTATGTCAGTATGCTGTTCTAGCTATCTTCACATATGGACTCCTCTACTGCTTATCATCAGGCAGTGTGGAGTCATTTGCTGAGCTTTTTATAAAAAAAAATCCAAATTAAAAACAATATTTATCCAGCCTATGTAAGAACGTAACATCACGCATCTAACCTCGAAGGAACAGGCAGATTTCGCCTGGATATGTCCTAAGTCTCCATGTCACAGGTGACAAGTCTGTTACATGGGGACCATGAGCCTGTATTCCATCATCGTGATGAGACTATGATGGTCCACTGCTGGACATAGGCCTCCGGTAATTCACGACACTCTCCAGTCCCGATTGTCGGCCGTTCTCATCCAGCCCACACCCAAGTCCAATATGGAAACTCTATACTCTCGTCTCGTAGAGGCGATAAGTCGGTGTGACTGACCTGACCTCCTCGACGTCGGCCACCTTGTCAATGAGGCTCCGTATAATGCCCTCCTTATGGTCCAGAGCCAGTGTAGCCCTCTCTAACTCCCTCCTGTACTCGGCCTGCGCGAGCGCCGCCCTCCGCTCCTGCTCCACTATTCGACGCTCTAGCTCTTCTAGAGATGTGCAGGCGCGGGATTTCACTACCTAACGGAGAAAGGATAACTTAAGTTCTATATTAACAATTAATTTGCGAATTAGGAGTAATCGCAGAAAAAAAGAGACAAGTTGAGCCGACTACATTCAGGTCACATTACTACAAACTTTCTGCTTGAGCTCAGTCAGAAAGGGATTATCTGTGCCGTAGCGTCACGATTATTGTAAACATTTCAATGCGCATGCGTGACACAGCCGACAGTTATGCTTGATTGGTTGCAATTGGTGTTTGACGGATTTTGACCATGCGTAATAATTGTTTACATGATGCGTTACTTCACTTATTTCACAAACATGGTGGTCTGCGTTTTTGACAGATAAAAAAAAAGGAAAAATAAAACATTTATATTGAATTGCTACAGCAATCTCTTATTTATATTTATCGAACTTGGTATATTTCGGACCCTTTTACTAAATACTATGTGAATGACCCATTATTTTCATTACTTCTGATATGAGTCAACTAGCCTATCATGTGAGATGATGAGCACCTAGTAATTTTACAGGGTTTTACGTATTATTCGACAAATTTAGTGAAGCTGAATCTGGAAACTAGTAAATTTTTCTGCACTCGAAACACATTTCTCAAGTAGAGTGTAAACAAATATTTTTCGATATCCTTAAATGTCTTCTTGATATTTTGGCCCTGGGTAGAGATGTAACATCGCTCTGTGTCTTCTATGGGTGGTGTTCAGATGAATTGCTCCAACTCTTACGGAACCGGACTTCGCGTCGCCAAATTCATCCCCATAGTTTGGATGGTTGGCTATGCATGACTCTTCGTTTTCAACGTCATTTTTTGCCGCGTACATCCAAGCTGTTGGAATTGTGGGGTGCGGGAAGGCATATGCCGCATCCTCAGTGAAAAGGAAAGATCTTCAAGAGCCAGGTGTATGCTCGGGGATCGCGGTCCGACGGTTATTCGTCGGGACTTGTATATATATAAATCTATCTTGGAAACTCTGCCATCGTGATTCAGACTGGCCTCTTGTATGCGCCTTATTGTTGTACACAGTAGGTCTAGTATTATCTCGACTCCAATATTATTATTCACTATCGTACTTTTCGCTGATCAACCATATCTCGGTAATTTGATATTGTAACGCGCTATGACGTAGCCGCTATAGAATCAATTATCACCAGAAGTATTTTCAGACCAATGCGACCTTCAACAATTTAAAAAGAGAGCGTATGTCCTCCCTTAGGGTCGGCAACGCATCTGCACCTCTTCCGGTGTTATAGATATCTATGGGCGGCGGTGATCACTACCATCAGGTGAGCCGTCTGACCGTTTTTACATAAAAAAATTAAATTTGAGAATAAAGGTGCCTGTCTATTACACGGGATCTTTACAAAGAATATTATTTTGGCTTAAACGGGACCTAGCAAGAATATGGTGTGCCTGGGAGTGGTGAGCCCAGACCTTTATTCCACTAACCTTGATCTCCTTCTTGATCCGGTCCAGGGTGTCCATAGCCCTCCGCAGAGGTTCATTGTTAGAGCGCGCCTGTCTCACACTCCTGCGCACTCGATTCACTCGGGCTGACGCTGCTTTTACTCGCTGACGGAATATCACTGCTGCTTTTCGGTATAACCTGTCATACACAAAGGTACAAAACAAAGAAAAAGTTAGGGTTGTAAACCACCACGGACCAACGGCTTGACGTGAACATCGCCAGACGAACTTGAAATCACAAAATATCTCAGAGTAAACAGAACTGGAGTAGCCTTTGTCTAACATTCCCCTCTGCCAAATGCACAAGCATCGGATGCTTGCACGTTTAATAAAACTAGTTGAGCCGCCATTTGGACAGCCATTGGCATTGTAAACGTTGCGGCGAACAGAGCTCCCGCAAAAATGCCTGCCTGTGCTGTTTTTTGTTGTAAAAATAAATAGAAAACATCGAGTATGCTAAAAGATGGTGTCACTTTTTATTTGTAATTATAATTTTTATTTATGAGTTATTGTTTATGTGTGCTAGCTTTGAGTGTAGTGGTAAACTCACCCCCCGCAAGAAATGGCAGAAAAAAATGTTTGAGAAATTGAGTAATGGCTACTCCAGTTCTGTTTACTCTGAGCAAAATATAGTTTTATCATAACTCAACACACATATTTAAATTATTTCCACGCTGTCGTGACATTTGTAAGTCTCCGTTACTTTCATACGACGGCGACACGCGCACCACAGAGCTAAGAACATTCAGATGTAAAATGAAATTGATATTTATTTTTGTATAGAAGTAAAATGTGACAAATTATTAAAAGTCGTAAAACAAATGTTGTTATATATGATGTGAGCTACCTAACATTGCGAAGTTGTTGATTTATTAAAAATAACCTTGTATATTAATAATGACAATTATTGTTATTTCATTAGCATGCTAATTCTCATTATTTAGCATGCTACGTGCTATTGCTTTGCAGATTGCTAATAATATCAGATTATTGTTTTAAAATTTTTAGCTATCGAAAACTGTTCGGCGCCCCGTCCAGCTAGCGGTCGGGTCTAGTCGGTGACAATCGCGTTAATTCGTTTTCGCATTCACGACATAAGCATTAGCACGCGCAACAATTTTATTATTTTAGCAGCAGAACGCAACTATATAAATTCGCGTAATAAATAAAATTTTGTAATAATTATTTTTAGCAGCTATTAATTTCATTATTGCTAATAGCAGCTATTATTAGGTCCTTACCTATGAAATTGGTGTTTTGTATGGAGATTTTGGGGATGTCTGCATTTTCCATACTAACATTTTTTCAGTTTTCTTCACAACGACAAATCCAAAGATAATAATATTTGGCGTGTATCATAAGACAACTTTAAGCGATATGTGTGATATCAAACTTCATAAAAATTATTTATCGTTTTTAAGTGAATGCAAATCAAATGATGTATTCGGGAGACACTTAAAAAGAGTTGTCTCCGTGTCCAATTTTAACACAATTAAACTTACAACAATTTATCAAAATAAATCAAAAGAGCTCAAAAATATAGTCTATTTTTAGACGAGGTAATTATTTTTTAGGAATACTCTGAATCTTAATAGCTACAGAAAAATACTAAGAGAGAAAAAAACACCAATTTCATAGGTAAGGACCCAATATTTTAGCAGCAGAACGCAACTATATAAATTCGCGCAATAAATAAAAGTTTGCAATAATTATTTTTAGCAGCTATTGTTTTCATTATTGCTAATAGCAGCTATCATTTATGATTACAAATGCTAATTAATCCAACACTACTGTATATTGACCTGACATTCTTGAGCGCAGCACTCAATTCCTCCTTCACCGCCTCGTGTTCTTGGGTCACCTTGTTGTATTTATCCTCTGCCGCCTTCACCTGTTGCTGTAATTTCGTCAGCTGTTCCGTCTTGCGTTCGTTCTCCATCGAGTATTGGTGTTTTAGCTCTTCTAGTAACCTAGTAAAGGAGAAATTTCGAACCTTTGAAATAGTCAATAGTATGTTGGATTGTCTATTCTATTCTTGCGATGGGGCTGAGATAACTCAGGGCACTTCGACCCTATGGGATCTTTTGTGCTTCAAATTGTGTTGGATTGTACTCATAAAACAAAAACTTCAGTTGATTTTCAATCTTAATACGTTTAAAAAATTATTAATGAAATTTTTACAGTTTGTTTCAGTTTGAGGAACCTATAATCAATAGAGGAACAAAATTTTTTTTTGATAGGGCTTATACAAATATTAAGTAGCCCCTAGAAGAGCTCGGTAGCGTAGTGGATAGTACGCTTTGACTATCGATCGAAAACAAAGCTACCTTCGCCATGGTAAAGCCGTGGATGGGTGACCAAAAATTTATGATCTCGAGCTCCTCCGTGCTTCGGAAGGCACGTTAAGCCGATGTTCCCGGTCGATATTGCGACCGTTTCTACCCACCAACCCGCATTGGGCCAGCATGGTGGTGTTAATGCCCATTCTCCTGTTTCTCCATGAAGGTATATATTCAGCAAATGAATTGTCACTACATTACCACTCCACTCCACTCCACTTCTTCCCACACTACATTAGAGCACGTTTCACCGCTGTTAATGAGCAAACTAGTATTCTCTATCTGACGAAAGTCTCAACCAGTACTTTCATTCTTAAAGCTCCTGAAAACCCTCAACTCTCTTCTCAAAAACGTACCTCTTGCAGTGGTCAAGCCGCCTCTCGTGCAGGTCTGCGGGCACGGTCCTCGCCCTCCGGCCCTCAGAGGACTCGAGGGCACTCCTCACGGCGAAGTATTCGCGGTGGACCGTCTCGTAGTCCCGCATCATCGCACTCACTGGGAAGGCACAAGAATATATTGGGTTACTTACCTATGAAATTGGTGTTTTTTTCTCTCTTAGTATTTTGTCTGTAACTATTAAGATTCAGAGTATTCCTAAAAAATAATTACCTCGTCTAAAAATAGACTAAATTTTGAGCTCTCTTGATTTGTTTTGATAGTTTGTTGTAAGTTTAATTGTGTTAAAATTGGACACGGAGACAACTCTTTTTAAGTGCCTCCCGAATACATCATATTATTTGCATTCACTTAAAAACGATAAATAATTTTTATGAAGTGTGATATTACACATATTACTAAAGGTTATCTAATGATAGATGCCAAATATTATTATCTTTGGATTTGTCGTTGTGAAGAAAACTGAAAAAATGTTAGTATGGAAAATGCAGAATTCTCCAAAATCTCCATACAAAACACCAATTTCATAGGTAAAGACCTAATATCAACACGGCTGTTCTCCCAAAGGGGTGGGTAGAGGAGTTTGCATTTCGCTTGATACGTAACAGGGCGAGCCTCTTGCCACGCACCCGACACTGTTTAAGGCATACTTTCCCAAATCGGCTATTACCTGCATTAGGCGATGCTCACACTGAAACGGACGACGAAGCTTTTTCATACAACGTTTTATGATAGTATCTTCTTTTGTTTAGAAAAAACGCACAGTGTAACACACTGAGAACGCATCTACGCTCGCTTATGCGTTACGCGTCTACATGCGAAGAAACGCGTTACGCACCTGCGCGTGTGATTGCGACAGCCTTGCGGCCTTGCGGTATGGCACACTGAGTGACATGAAACTAAAGGACACTGACACTTGCTGATTCTGCGAACTAGAGCGTGAAACACCAACGCACTTCTTGTGCTACTGTGAACCGCTGATTCACAAAAGAAGCAGACACCTGGGGAAACACACCTGATTTGATGAGGATGGGCGTGAGTGTTGACTTGACGAGTGATAGAGGAGAGTGGAAGAGGAAGACATGTTGCGCCGACCCCAAATAGAATTGGGAACAGGGCAGGAAAAAGAAGAGACCTGGGGAAACACACCCTTGACCCCGATGAAATAAAAACTATCCAAACTGGGAACATCTTATCTTTCTTAGACAGTGCCCAGTCGATGGAACTACCGTAGGGCATAAATAGAACTTACATAGGAGGCTGGTCACAATAGATCTTATTAGGTCGCAGTGATGCGAAACAGCCCCGACTACCGTCCGTGATTTCCACATGAGTTTAAACACGCGCGATGATGCGATTGCCGCACCGCACGAACGCGCGTGGGTTCGTTAGAACATGCATTCACGCACAACATTGCGTCGTGCGGCTCAGTTTGGGAATCGCCTTAATGTTGAATTAAAACTTAAGTACGCTCGATTCTGAATATAGGTCACATAAATGTGCCCAGTTCATGGCAACAGACTCGCTACCTTTTACATGGAGACCTAAACATCAGGCGAAATGCAAATGCTAACAATTGAAATTCACAATCAACCAAAAAATTCATACATTTCTATTTATCCAGCTTATTACCATATTCCTAAGTAGCACACGAGATTTTATAGACGCTGATTTACATAAGTAACACTTACTCTTATCCTCATACATTTCATACACTTCCTTCAACTTGGTCTCAGCTTTCAAAGCCCGCTCCACCAACGTTGCCTTCTCAATGTCCATCGTCTCCTTCTCTACGCTTAACTTCTTCTGACTCTGTCTCGTCTGAGCCAAGTCTTCCTCCAAAACTGCCACCTTCTCTAACAAACTCTTGTTCTCATCTACTATCTGCTTTGATTTCTTGTTGATGTTCTCGAATTGCTTCTCGTAGTCTGCTATTAAGGTGTCTTTCTCTTGTAAGTTCTCTTGGTAGGCGTCAAAGAGTGGGGCTAAGGAAGGAAAAAAGAAAATAGTTCACTAAACTTATACACCCTTACTAATAAACGAGGTATAAGGTTGAAACAGTTATTCAGTGTTTTGTCTTCGTCATACATTCAGAAGACAGTCGTTGTCAGAAAGTGACAAAACATCCAATAACTATTTCTTCCTTATCAATGCTAACTCGATTATTAGTAAGGGGGATAGTGTTTAGAAGTGAGACGCAAAAACTGGAGCTAAAACATGGAGTTTCGAAAATATCCGTGAAACATAGGAGCCGGAATCAATGCTAACTCTTCAAAATACATTTGACATAGGGGTTGTTGGTTTAAAACCGGTTCCTTTATTCCGTAACCGTAACGATTCTTTTTGACCTTGGCCATATAGATTTTGACCCTTAGAATTAATGTATTCTTTTTAAGTGAAAGTAGCGCCAGTGACCGAAAAGACTAGGAATTTAGAAGCAATAGGTAGCGTGATATGGACATGTGATGAGGAGGGATGAATGTCACATTTTTATGAGATAGCGAGCAGACGGTTCACCGATAGTTAGCAACTACCGCCGCCGCTACATTACAAGAAGGGTGAGCATGGATGTAGACGGACCTAGAGTGAGGGGAAGACCAAAGAAGCGATGGATTGAATGCGTGAACAATGATATGAGAATAAAAGAAGTGGATGCTGAGCTGAAGAGTGATAGAGAAGAATGGAAGAAAAGAATATGTTGTACCGACGTCACCTAGAGTGGGAAAATCAGCAAGAAGGAGAGAATTAACGTAATTTTTAACTGGTAGTAGCCAAAACCTTCTAACAAATTATAGATTTTGGTCTGAAATAGACATTCTTATTATTATAAACTAGCTGTTGCCCGCGAATTCGTCCGCGGTTACTGGTTTTTTACCTATCCCACGGGAACTCTTTAATTTTCCGGTATAAAAAGTATCTAAGATCTTGACCAGGGATAGAAGGTGAACCATGCAGAATTTCATTGCAATCAGTCCAGCCATTTCGGAGATTAGCCCGCACAAACAGAGAAACAAAAAAAAAGTGGTTTTTTCCCTCTTTTTACATCCATCTGGCTTGGTTATTACAGACATTCGACCTCCACAGTTTTATTATATGTATAGATTTTAGATTACAGACAGAACCATATTAGTTATTTACGCAATTTAGACAAGTTTATACCGATGGTTAATGCGCATTCTTAAATACTTCGGTCACATCGCTCGTAGAAACCCTAACAGCCTAGAGAAGCTGATGGTAGTTGGTCAGATCGACGGGAGAAGATCACGCGGTCGCTCACCTACCCGCTGGTCAGACCTGGTAAAGACGCTTACCGGCCTGCCAATAACCGAAGCAGTGAAGACTGCTGAAGACAGAAAGACGTGGAGAAGCATGGTGCATCGAGTGATCAACACTTCAAGCTAGACATGACCTTCAGTGATGAAGATACCGACTAAGAAGAAGAAGAATGCACATTAGGCAGCCATTTTCTGAAAAAAAAATTGGCAAAACCTACCCAATGCCTGAGCGCTCAAAAGCCCAGATAGGTCCACCATTCTCCCAGAGTGAGGTTGGTCGTCTCCCCCGCTCTTAGTGTATGTCGCGTCATTATTGCCACCATCTGCAAAGGCCACGATAAAGTTTGAACGTGTCAATTCTAAAGCTAAATATAATTAGTCCTGTAACCCCAAAAAGTAAGTACTTATATGAAGCATTTAGAAGCTTTTAAACTTTCGCGTTGCACTGTATATAAAATTTATGTACGTCGCGTGTAGTCCTGTCAGTATAACTTTTAGCGGCATTTATCTTTGGTGTTGAGTGGGCGTGATACGGAATACGACTGGAGAGCCAATCAGCGGCCGCCGATCACGGCTGAGATGAGATGCTGAGCGCCGATTGGCTAACGGACAACACCAAAGCTATATGCCGCTACTACACCTATAGCACCTAAACAATTCCTCTCTTTATTTTGCAAACGGATTCACTGTGATATCTTGCTATCATGAACATATTTTCTACACGAATTCTCGAAGGACCATATCATAAAAATAAAAACGTGAGAAACAAACTCTTGCAATCTCCCAATGCAAATAACTTTATGAATTTGGCAGAAATCTCATCGGTACAAAAATGAATCCTACGGGATTCATTTCTGAACGAATGAATGATTATAAGGGTCATTTTTAATGAATTAACAACATTCAATACGTACATACGTAAATTAAGTGATATCATAATATTAATATTATTATGCATTTATAGTACACCTACAACTTCCCTAATTAGTTATAGTCTTTCCTGTCCATCCAAAGGTTGTCTGGAAGAGATCGCTCTTTTTAGCGATAAGACCGCCCTTTGTACATTTTATGTTTTATTGTTTTATTTGTGATAATTTTCTTTTCTGGTGTACAATAAAGAATATTTCTATTCTATTCTATTCTATTCAATACTACGCAGCTAACATCTTAAATAACAACATTTGTTCTACAAGATCTACCAAAACTCTATACATTAATAATTAAGGTAATGTAATTAATTATTAAGAATGATTTTACAAGCTTATAATGTACTGTCGTGACATAAGTCTATATCCATTCAATCGAAAAGGCGACGCTCGCGCACGGTGCGCACAGAGCTAACATTTAGAACATTTAGAATTTGATGTTTATTTTTGTATGAAAGTAAAATGTGTCCAATTATAAAAGTCGTAGAACAAACATTATTTATGATCTTAGCTACTCTTGAGAGGATGTTGATTAATTAAAAATAAACCTGTATTTTTGATGCCCTATTAATAAATAATAAATAAATAAATATCTTCAAACATTCACACCTATCAACTAGCCCCATTTTAAGCAACTAATGCTGCTTGTGTTACGGACACTAGATGACGGATAAATATATTTTAATAGATAAATACATAAATATTCTGAATATATATAAACATCCAAAACTGGAGAACAAATGCCTAAAAAATTCATCACCCAAACATTTGCCCCCACCAGGGATCGAACCCAGAACAGACATAAAGATTACTCGACCACGGAGGTTGTCAAAGGTCGTCCTATTGGCCAGTTAGTGGACGTCTTCTGGCTAATATGATAATAACCTGATGAAGGTATACTATTAGACTTTCCTACTGGACAAAACACATTACCCAAAATACCTGGTTCTTTATACCCAAGACTGGTAGCGATAAGCGAGTCCAGCGCGTCTATCCTATCAGCGGGCTTGTGGATGTAGTCTCCTTTGCCGTCGGCAACGCTCGGCGCGTTGCGGACCTTCTGCTGGTATCTTGATAGTTGGACGTTTAATCTGGAACGAGCAATAATTGTATAAGTTGACGGTGTCTGTGACATAACGATAGTTATGTATATATATTATCATCAAATTATTATTTTATACTCTCTGTTGTACAGCCCATAGAGATTTCTAAAATTTACTTACGGTCTTAAAAGAAAGAAATTTGTATAATTTGAACACTACTCGTAAATTGTTCAATTAATATTTCACAAGATAGCGATAATTTATATAATTTTGGGAAAATTAAATAAAATCCTTGTAAAACTTATGTAGTCAAAAGACAACACTACTATTAACATGCCCACACCATTGTGGTTAATAAAGTTAAACGGGGTTGAGATACTGAAATTGGTATTTATTTTGTGAAACTTTCCAACATTTAGAAAGAAATCTCGTTCTTTGATACGTCTTCATTAGTCTGAGCTATGTCTGGGATCCCAACGATGTTATTTGGGGGTACGCAAAGAAACGCTTTTGTAACATTACTCATATGCAAATATAAGGACTCCTGAAACATTCCCAAGCAAACAAACGAGACGCAATGCAAATTACATATACGATAGTTGAAAAAAAAGGGTGGGAGACACAGATATACATTGACATGGATAACGCAAGTATAACGATTTGTATTGAAACCGAGCGTGTCAACTATTTAACGTTTGCTGTGACGTCACAGCCGTAACTTTGAGACGGCAGATCCAAACTAATTGAAGGATACCGATGCAGCCGATGCCTATTCGCCAATAATCACACAACGAGGCGTTTTTTTAGTTTCTTCGGCCATTCGGACGCGCGTAGTCCAGTTTGCAGGGGCCAACCTCGACTTTCAGTCTGGGTTTTCGGACACGCAGTACATGCATTTGTGTCATCTATGTAAATGTATATCCGTGGTGGGAGGCCTTGTCCTGAGCAGAGCGGGCAAGAAACTCAGCAGGTATAGGTATTCCGAATCAATTTTGCTCATATTCGCTTTTTGGATCCTGAAAGAACAGGAACAGAGAAAGAAATGCTAGGTATTAACGATTTTAAGTGCTAAAATATCTTTGATTTTGATGGTATACCTATTCATGAGGAAAGAATGGATCAAAGTAGACTGGCCAGGATTTACGAATCGGAATAAAGACCTAGGCAAAAATTGTTGCCAAATCAAAAGCGTCATGTAACAAGGCCAGGTCAAAAGTACCCGAAATCGCCGAGCAGGTATGAGGACTGTAATGATGAAGTTAGTTGAAAAGCGAAAAAAATTAAAGGAAAGAGCAAGTCCATGTCTTCGTCCTCGGCCCATTGCTGGGCACTGTGGCCTTTCAGGGAAAGCAAACACATGGGGAGTATGGACGGAAACACCACCACGCTGGCCCAATGCGGGTTGGTGAGTAGAATCTTCTGCAATAGCAACCGGGACCAACGGCTTAACGTGTCCTCCGAAGCATGGAGGAGTTCGAGATCAGAAATATTTTGTCACCCATCCACTCCCTGCCCATGGCGAAGGTAGCTTTGTGTCCATATCAAAAATCAAAGCCTAGGAACCACTGCGAAGAGCAAGTGAATAGAATTAGTATCTGCCTCATTCGATGAGAGAAAGGCGTCATTATTTGTATCTATAAACCACATACATCTAAAACCTACCTGTAAAGCACATCCTTCAAAGCTTGCATGTCCTTCTGCAGGCGCGCGTTCTGCTCCCGCGCCTGGTTCAGTATGATCTGGCGACTGCTGCAGCTCATGCACACCTCTACCAAGGGGATGGCTGTAGGGGCGGAGTGGTCTGCAATTACAACTTCAAAATTATCCACATCTTCATCAGCCTATGTTTAGTAGAGGCCTTGACAGGCCTACCATGATGCGCGCCACCGCACCCGATTTTCGGCCGTTCTCATACCACACCAACCAGCTTAGGAATATCGGTCATCCCATCTCGGCACAGGGCGTCCCACACTACGTTTGCCGAGTCGCAGTACATTATTCACATTGATATTCATTTCAGCCTAGAGACAATATCTGGGCCAAGAATCTCCGCAACTGAATAGAAATCATTGTGGAGTGGCAATATCTGCTAGATCTGGGTCTCCCCAAGAATCTCCGCAGCTGAGTAGAAATCATTGTGGAGTGGCAATATCTGCTAGATCTGGGTCTCCCCAAGAATCTCCGCAACTGAGTAGAAATCATTGTGGAGTGGCAATATCTGCTAGATCTGGGTCTCCCCAAGAATCTCCGCAACTGAATAGAAATCATTGTGGAGTGGCAATATCTGCTAGATCTGGGTCTCCCCAAGAATCTCCGCAACTGAGTAGAAATCATTGTGGAGTGGCAATATCTGCTAGATCTGGGTCTCCCCAAGAATCTCCGCAACTGAGTAGAAATCATTGTGGAGTGGCAATATCTGCTAGATCTGGGTCTCCCCAAGAATCTCCGCAACTGAATAGAAATCATTGTGGAGTGGCAATATCTGCTAGATCTGGGTCTCCCCAAGAATCTCCGCAACTGAATAGAAATCATTGTGGAGTGGCAATATCTGCTAGATCTGGGTCTCCCCAAGAATCTCCGCAACTGAGTAGAAATCATTGTGGAGTGGCAATATCTGCTAGATCTGGGTCTCCCCAAGAATCTCCGCAACTGAATAGAAATCATTGTGGAGTGGCAATATCTGCTAGATCTGGGTCTCCCCAAGAATCTCCGCAACTGAATAGAAATCATTGTGGAGTGGCAATATCTGCTAGATCTGGGTCTCCCCAAGAATCTGCGCAGCTGAGTAGAAATCATTGTGGAGTGGCAATATCTGCTAGATCTGGGTCTCCCCAAGAATCTCCGCAACTGAGTAGAATTGTGGAGTGGTTTGGGCCTCCCCTCATCACTTCACGCTGGCCCAATTCAGTAACCAACGTCTGGCAGACAGTGTGGCAAGATGGTATTACAAGACACCCTTTTTTGACATATGACATGCAGGCTCTTGGACTTCAACTCACCTGATGGTAAGCGAGCTTTACCTGTATTCTTTAAAAACTGAGGAATAACTTATTATCACTACTGATTTTTACAAACTGCAATGAAGTTCACTGGAATACATATAAAGGAGAAAAGGCGTTAACTGCCACTCTTCTGTTGAATAGATAGGCTAGTTGACTCATATCAAAAGTTATGAAAATAATTATAAAAGAATTCCTGTACAAATTTAATTTAAACGTTTTATTTTAACTTTTTTTTTCATTTGCCAAAAAACGCTATTCACCATTTTCGTGAAATTGGTGAAGTAACGCGTCATATAAATAATTCATAACATATCATCACGCCTCTGCCTACCCCATAGCATTTACTAAGAACACATTAAGGTTCAAAGTCGGGCGACTATGAGTGTTTCACTTATGCCCATGTCTGCCGACTTGTGTTATGTTATACATGCGGCCTTTCGGACTCCACTGCTGGGCAAAAGCTACCTCGAAGTTTCATTCCTTTACGCTTTTCCTTATACAGGATTTATACTACAGAATTCCTATTATATACCAGATAAAATATAAATAGGTAGGTACAAAACTAAACTCACTTACCTCTATCAGGCGTTTCATACTGCTTCACTCTTCCCTCCAAGTCCTTGCACTTGCTAACCAGCTCCTTATTTCTATCCCTCTCTTCCCTAACCGCTTGCTTGCATTCTTCTACATATTTAGCCAGCAAATTGTATTGTTTCTTAAGTTGATCGTTCTCATCAGCGAAGAGTTTGTTGTATTCTAGAACTGTTTTCAGTTTGTCTTTCAACTTGGCCATGTTGGAATCTTTTTCTGCCATCTGTAATTTAGGATGACAACACATAAAATATAACCACTCCTTTTCCCCCAAAGGGGTAGGCAGAGGTTAACCCACATTTTGCTAACGTTAAGTCCTCATTTAGGATTTTTTTTATTTAAATGCCTACCTTGATACCTTGTTCTAAATACTATGTGAATTAAACATTATTTTTGATATAAGTCAACTAGCCTATTGCATACTACGATAAATAGAATAAAAACTCTTTAATTATATAATTACCGTTAACATATTCTCTTCGCATTTATCCATGAGAGTGGAAATGAGGCTCTCATACTTCTTTGTCAGTTTCTTTTTCTGTTCCCGGAGAACTGACTTGCCTTCCTTGCCTAACCTTGGGGAGGAAACGGCTATACCTTGTATGTTGCGTTTTCTAGGTGGCTTAGCTGGTTTTTGTCCTGAAATTTAGTAATTATAATCTATTATAATAAATGTCCTACAGGGTGCACTGCAAGACACAGACAAACTTTATAGGCTGGCAGACATAGACATCTAATTTCATGTCTTGTAGTCAGTTATGCAAGACCTGCTTAATAGCTGAGGGCATCTGGCGTATACCAGGGGCTGGGTAAAAGGGTAAACATGAAAAGACAAGCTACAGAATTAACTTATTTTGATTTTTATAGGCCCATCGTATTTGTTTCCTTGCAATATCTACAATGTACAGATATTTGCTTGTAACTTTATTTTATGAATGAATGAATTGTGGCCTAGAAAACATAAACAAGAACTTTTTATACCGATAACATCTCGCGGATCTTCATACATTGGATTGTCATCAGCAAAATCCTCTTGTTCCTCCGCCAGTCTCCTCTCTTCCTCAGTTCTCCTCATGATTGTGGCAATGATGTCTCTCCTGACACTTGAGCGTAGCTCTGACGTGTCAATGTCAAACAGTCTGTGACTTCTTGTAAAGTTTCCTGAAAAGGTTAGCTTCTCCGGACTCAATCGCATTGATTCTTTCTTTGAATATCTGCCAGGGTCCTTCTGAAAGAATGGAAATTGAATAACCAATTTACAAACTACAAATATGTGTAATTTGGGCTTACTACAGCTCAAAATAAAAAAAATATATTAATAATACAATTTTTATTTTTTGTGAGAGATCAAACACACTTTGTATCTTTACTATTAAAAATACAAAAGTGCTGGAATGTCCCTAATATTGGGAAGTCGAGGTCTTGTCAAATATTTCTACCATGATACATAAACTTAATAATTTTTAGCCCCTTCAGGGTCACCGCGAGACCCGGTGTTCGCAAACAATAGATGTTCCTATTGTGTCTGGTTTTCTGACCATCGACAGTCTGAGTATACCATAGTGATTTTTAATCAAATACCATATTTTTGTTACTTTATATAAATTAAGATGACAAAATTTAAACTCTTACTGTTGAATAATATGGATTGTTCGCAGCATTATCCATCGTCAGCTTCTCAAACTAACCGAACACTTAAATCCACACATTTTTGTAGTTGTTAGACTAAATCTAAAAAGTAAAGCATGATTTGTGTAAGGCACCGCAGAACTTCGTGACTACAGATAGCGTGTTCTAGGTCACATAAAATACAGTCAAATTCTATGTGGGTCAGCAAACTGACTCATTTTCATAAACAACAGTATTTATATACAACACTCTTTGATACGGCACTTTACTGCAGTATCGATAAAACTATGCTCCCAAAAAGTACGCTTATCACAAGACCTTTATAAACTTTACTTTGTAAACATACATTGATATAATATCGTGCGATGTTTTATATCGAATAACAAAGTCTTAAGAAGTTTGTTATTTAAACTATGTGTTTTCAAAATTAAAGAGTATCTTGCAAAACGTAAACACAAAAATCTGATTTGATTTGACATTTTGTTGCTATAGCAACCGGGGATGCCAGTATTCGAAGACAAAAGTTCTACTGTAGAATTATACCAAAAAATATTCTTAATCTTCTTGCCCTTTTACCCATTCTAGGATTAATTCTCCTCTGTCACTCGTAAACTTAGCATTCACTTCTTTTATTCTCATATTATCATTCTTTGGTCTTCCTCTCATTCTAGCTCCGTCCACATCTATGCATAGCATCCTTCTTGTAATGTGACATTCATCCCTCCTCATCACATGTCCATACCACGCTAACCTATTGCTCCTAATCTTTTCTGTCACTGGCGCTACTTTCAAACTTCGTCTAATATACTCATTCCTGATTTTGTCCATTCTTGTGACGCCACATATCCATCGCAACATCGCATCGCATCTCTGCTGAGTGCAGTTTTCTTTCATCTATCGCTTTCGTTGCCCAACATTTAGATCCATACACTACGACAAGGCCAACTCGGATTCATGGATCTTCCCCTTGAGCTGAAGGGGCAATCTAGGGTCGCACGATGCTCTTGAGAGGTAAACCGAAAAGTATCTTGAGACCTGTCGCCATTTTATCCATCCCGCATTTATTATATTTCTTGCATGCAATATCGCCATCGTCTTGAATTAATGATCCGAGGTACAGGAAATCGGTACCTCGGATCATTAAGGTCCTCTATTATACACCACCTAAGGTTCCGGGAAACTGGCTGCCTCGTTCAAAGAACAGAAAAAGTGCTCGGTTTTCGTCCTACTGATCTTTAATTCGACACTCATTAGCCAGCTCTGCCATTTTCCCAGCCTGCTCTGGACCTTGGATACATTTTCTTTCTCCGACAAGAACAATGACTTCGGCGAGTATAGGTACACCAAGGTGCCTACTCTTGTATATCTGCGGTAAGGGCATCCAGACCAAGAAGAAACAGGTAAGGGTTTAAAGCCGACACCTCCCTGGTGCAAACCTTCAACCACATTGAACTAGTATCTCTACTTAGTCTGTGCATTGAACTTGTCGGTTACTCCGACTTTGGACCTAACTTTCGTACTTGCTCTATCATACATACTTACCAAAATTATTATAAAAAAAAAATTGTGTCACAGTAAGTAAATAAAATATTCTTAGCATCTGCCTCGGGTTTGTATTTACTGAAGAGAAATCTAAATTTTGACTTTACAAAAAAAATCGCTTCTTATACACGCAATTCGGCGGGATTTATTTTCTGAATTAGAACTTAATTATAAATTAATACAAGAGCATTTTATGAATTTAATCTTGAAAACAAAAAGAAAACATTGCTTTTTATTGTTGTTTTTTGTGACTTCACTGTATTTATTTAAAATGTTTTTAAATGTATTTTGACTACCTCCGTGGTCGAGTGGTCCGGTCTCACAGCGTCGCCATCTCGAGAGGCTCTAGGTTCGATCCCCGGTGGGGGCAAATGTTTGGGTGATGAATTTTTAGGCATTTGTTCTCCAGTCTTGGATGTTTATATATATTCAGGATATTTATATGTATTTATATATTAAATATATTTATCCGTCATCTAGCGTCCGTAACACAAGCAGCATTAGTTGCTTAAAATGGGGCTAGTTGATAGGTGTGAATGTTTGAAGATATTTATTTATTATTTATTTATTTGTGCAATAAGCTATTACTATCTAAAATAGAGACAAAAAATATTAAAAATGTCGCTGGTTCAATATTGCAATTTATTACCGGCAGAACGTTAATTAAAATCATTCAGTACATATTCTTTAATCCACTATCGGCATGATTCAGTTTTGTAAATTGTTATATTTACCTATATTGATAACACGAACATTATGTTTCAGTCACAGTAAATGTCACAAATGTGACCTATTATCAGCAAAACACATAATCTAAGGCAAAACACGACAGCACAACCACCTGTCGATTGGTAGTGACTGTATTTGAGCATCCTCGATAGATGGCGGTAGAAACTCAATAATTGTTATTATTCTATTAAATCAAAGACATTAATGAAAACGCGGGGCAGTAATAAAAGCTACGACTGGCGAGGTCTATTTAATTTGGTCGTCTAACGTTGATATAGGCATGCGCTGAAACAGCTGAGCGACGTTAGCGGCATGTTGCGGTCTCTTTGCGAACTAGACAGTAGACAGTCGCATCATGTCGGCCCGCCGGTTCGGTGTATGACGCTCGACGAATAAAATAACCTAAAATCATTTGTTGTCACTCCGTCCTCTCGAATTTGAGGCTCCATAATATTGATTTTGTGTTTGATAACCATAGTACAGATAAGTTTACGTGTAAAGTGAGGAAAAGTGAAATTACTGGTTACTATAGTACGCACTTGCTGTCGTCTCTGGGATAGTTATCGATTTTCGTTTTTACAATGAGCGCAACGTTTTGTTTACTTTTCATTGAAGTGTAAAGTTAGTTAACATTATCATGTTTTCAGTGTGTATTCAAAGTTAGTGTTGTGTTGTGAGATTGATTCAATTATGTGCGAAAGTTCGCGTGAGAGTACGCGTTTTGGATGACAGAAAAATGGAATTCGAGAACGATTTCAGCTTGAAGGAGTGGGCGAAGGACAAACCATTGTCCATTCTGCAGTTGGACCCGGCAGACCGTGCAGTTCTGAGGATTGCAGGTTAGTTGCAAAAACAGTGACCACCAGGTACCCTGTTTTTACTTTTTTCCCGAGGCATATGGCTGCCTGTAACTTTGATGTCACTATCAAATACGATGTATTTCAGATTGCTGTAGTCGAACCTAGATAAAAAGATATTTTATTATTATTCATTTAATAATTTCTGCTTAAAGTAACGCAACGCTCATGTATTTCGCGTGATTATCGCGGGAATTTCACTTTCGTTCAGTTCAGTGTAATGAGTAGAAATATGAAAATTGAGCGAGGTTTCACGGTTACGTCTTGTATTTCTTCAAAACAACCTCAAACGTGATAATTATCTTTTTTGTTGGGTTCTACAGTTCTAGTAATATTCGTGCGTACAGTGCATCTAGTATATTTTAGTAACGTGGGTAGGTATTTCATTATTTGCCTACTTTTACATCACTTTCCAAAACTTTGCAGCTTTTTTTTTTATTTTGTTGAAAAAAGAATTCAGATTTTTAAATTTGGAATGTAAAATTTGGCCTTGCCCTTCTAAAGGCGTATTTTTGATAATATAACGAACCAACACTAAATAACTGTAAATTAACGAAATTGTTTAGATTACAGCAGTACCGATAAGTGCCTATACTTAGTATCTATCTATTATCAGTGTTCTGAAAATAGGTAGGTAGGTATGTAATACTGAAACGATCCATGTTGTTTTTGATTGTAGGTAATAGGTATCTTCACACCACTTTTAGTGCATATAGCGTAAACTATAATTATCTAGGTAAATGAATATGTTGATATTAAACTGCTATATTAACATCTAAATTAACTAGGTAACAGAAATTATTTATCATCACGCCTATAACCCTAAAGGGGTAGGCAGAGGTGTATACACACCCACACATTGCCGGTGATTTCGTTGGGCCCACAAACTTATCGACGAGGAATCGGTTTAAACCTAACACGAATTTGACGATTCGAAAATAAACTTGACTCGCCATCATTATCTTCATTCAGCCTAGAGACGCCAATAACTGGATATAAGTCTCCCCAAGGATATCCACAACGGTCAGTCTCCTATTCTCAAATTTCGGAAAAAAAAACAAATGGAATCTTAACCATTATTCGCGAATTAAGGAATTCACAGACGGACGCTATTACTTCTTGGGATGTGTAGCTTTAATGTTATTATAGCACGATACAGTTTGTTACATACTTCCATAGAAAGCTACCTTTGCTATGGTCAGGCCGTGGATGGGTGACCAAAACTGTGAGCTCCTCCGTGCTTCGCAGGGCACGTTAAGCCGTTGGTCTCGGTCGCTATTATCGCTATTAACATAATCTTCATGTGTTCCTTTATGAGGAAGGTATGTGACTCTTAAGACAATTTAATGTAAAATTAACATGCAATACGAGTGTAACTGCCGTCAGTGAAATATCTGCTTTTCTTGCCTAGCATGTCGTAAAAGGCGACTAAGGGCGTATTGGGTCCTGGGTCTGTGATCGTGTAGGCGATGAGCTAGCCACTTGTTACTACTTTTTCACGATTTTTCATCTGACCAAACCCAATTTTTGGATGACTAAATGTGGTTTTAAGGAACACAGTGCTCCTTGGACTCTGCCGACCCCTTCGGGGATTGCAGGCGTGATTGTATGTATGTGAAATATCTAAGGGAGACTGGACATGACTTTCCGAACATGTGAACTGACAGCTGCAGTCCACTGCATCCAGCGAGATCCTGCGACCTCCTTGAAATGACATCGACCAATTTTGTGACAATACGCAAGATAATACTTTTGAGCATAGGTATATTTTTCAAGTAAAATTTAAAGTCAATAAAAAGGTGATTATTACGATGTTTGAGGTCGCGAATATTATTCTTTTTTTCTCTGTTCAAATTGCTATTTTGATAACTTTTCTCATTATCTTCCATGAAGCCACTTTGTGATTGCTGATGTGATTATTACAAATTAACAAATTATAATGTCTTGTCATTAAATTCCATAAATTATTATTATCGGTATCGTCCAGCAAAGTCCTGTCCTTAGCCTACATACCTCCCACTGCTGGTACAGGCCTTCCTCATCGAGAAACACATGAGGAGTATGGGTCATAACACCACCACGCTGGCCCATTGCGAGTCCAACTGGGACCACGGCCTGACCAGGCGAAGGTAGCTTTGTTTTCAATCAAAAGCCAAAGCGTACTAGCCACTACACCGAGCTCCTCCTCCCAGTTAGCGAAGTAATATGTATAATATACGATGAATGAAAAGTGCTAAGTATCACATGTATGCATTTTTAAAGGAAAAGGAGCTCGGTGGCGTAGTGGTCAGTGCACTTTGGCTTCGATCGAAAACAAAGCTACCTTCGCCATGGTCAGGCTGTGGATAAGTGACCAAGACTTTGTGATCTCGAGCTCCTCCGTGCTTCGGAAGGCACGCTAAGCCGTTGGTTCCGGTCGCATTTGTGACCGTTTCTACCCACCAATCCGCATTGGGCCAGCGTGGTGGTGTTACGGCCTATCCCAGCAGTGCGACGTATATAGGCTGATGACGGCCAGTATACGTCCCACTGCTGGGCACAGGCCTTCGTGCGTGGAGAAACACAGGAGTATGGGCTTTGACAGCGCTAATGCGGATTAGTGAGTAGAAAAACTTCCAGAAGCGACCGGGCCCAAAATGGCTCAGTGTTCCGAAGCACGGAGGAACTCAAGGTCACAACGCTTTGGTCATTCAAGAACTGTACGTGGCGAAAGCAGTGTAGCGGACCTCCGTGGTCGCTACAAGACGAAAATTCTATTGATTTAATTTTAAATATTTTTTAATTTATTGGCAATTGGATACAAGTCCTTATGCCGTATGAAAATAAACATTGCTTGTGTTACGATCCTATTATTTCTTTGAAGGGGAGTAATGTAGCGGACCTCCGTGGTCGCTACAAGACGAAAATTCTATTGATTTAATTGAATATTTTTTGACTTGTCAATGTCAGTGTATGAAAATAAACATTGCTTGTGTTACGATCCTATTATTTCTTTAAATATATATTTTATTGCCTGCCACAGCAGCTTGTTTTTGATATCGAAAATATTCGAAAGCCCAATCGTATAACCACCATATTGTACACCAACGAACTCCTTCGAAACTGTCCGTGTATGAGAATTAAGTAAAATCATTTATTATTTCGTTCTTTATAATGACTAAGCTGTGTCCGCGTCGCTCGCGTGGCTATTGATTAAACGCCGATAAAAGTTAATGTTAAAAGATAAAAGTTTGCAAAAAGTTTTTGTGTATTTGTTAACACTGCATTGTTTTTTTACATTACATTCCTATCTCTTATTAGCAAAGTGTTGATTGTTAATAGTTGAAATAAAACTTGTTATTAATAATTGTCAGTGTCATATGATTAATTGTGGTCATGGTGATAAATCTCTGTTGTCGTGTCATTTTACAATGCCGAGAAATTTAAAAAATCGAAATGAAATTTATTACGTTTTGACGGAATATCGCTCAGTTGCACAAAGATTTTTTAAAGACGACATTTAGTAATGAGACATTAAAACTTTAAAGTTCATTAAATTTAAAATTGGAACACAAAATAGTTCTAGCTAATGTCTCTTTAGCATTGATAGGGTGCTAATGTCGTTTTGTGCAACGTAAAAACTACGCTAAGGTGTTCTTTTGACACTTCAATAAATAAATTTAATGGAGCATTAGGGATAATGCCGACATTAAATTTTAAAGTTCGTTTCTGCAACTGGGTGTATGTCACATAATACTCGGCCGAGTAGATATTGATAACCACGGTTACACCTCCGCGGTACCAGTTTCCATGGCAATATCGGGATAAAAAGTAGCCTATCTCTGTTCTCGGGCTCTAGACTATCTATGTACCAAATTTCAATTGAATCGGTTCAGTAGTTGTGACGTGAAAGCAAGACAGAGTTACTTTCGCATTTATAATATTAGTATGGTTGCAAAATTACCTTTGTTGAGGTTAGAAAAATCGCTAACCGCAGGTAAAACCCTCATTCCATGTAATAAATAGTATCAATTCCTAAACAAAAGAATACAGAAATATATACGACAATAGAAAGAAAAGCGCCTGTAAGTGGCCAGTTTACTTTTTTTTTTTGGCCAGAGTACTTAGCAACTCAACGTGAGTTATTGGTGATTTTTAATATTTGAAAAAAGAGGCTAAATGATGTTCTAAATCTGCTCGGTATTAAATCTCGCAATTAAGGCGAAGGGATAGGCAAATATTCATAAATGAGGTGTTTTTGGTACAATAGTCTGGCAAAAATACAGCACAAGGGATGATCAGATTAATTGATGTTATGACATATATCATAAACTTGTTCGTGACGGTCCAAAATACTAGTAATTATTTATAGCAACATATGGAGAGCATTCAATTTATCATAATCTATTGAAATTTCTTTTACACTTTTTTCTTTTAAAGACGTTTCTGTTTATTATCAAACTCAGTTTACATATCCGTTACATTAATACCTAGTCTCCGACGGTGAGTTTTTGTAGAAAAGACCGCAAATTTATTAATTGCAATGATTTTCCTAGTAGCGCCTACTAAAATATTATAGTTGCATAATTGTACATTTGCTGGCAAAATTTCGTAGGCGCTTTTGCAAAGAAATGACATCGTTGCTAAGCAACGGTTAATTATTAAACTTTCAACATCTTGTTTAGCGAGAGCAAAATATTGATAATGCTCTAGAGTAAGTACCACCCTCTTTAATTACCTTGCCTATCCTCGTCATAATGTAGATAATTGTACCTACAGATCTGTGTGCAACAACAATCGGGCTACCAAAAATTACTTCTCACTACTAAAATGCACAGAGTAGTGGCCGATACAGAGTTTACGCAGGAAAGATTGTTTTATTAATAGAAATGGGTTTCTCTAATGTTTTCTTTAGACGTATTCTCTGCAATCTCTGCAATTGTGAAATTGTCACATAATTTAGTTTTAAAATAAACGAAGAATGATGATACATTTTTACCACGTTTTTCTTAGCTTGCTTTCTTGTCCGTGGAGATCAAATCTGGCGATCAATTTTCGAAATTTTACATTCAGACTTGTTTCCGGTGAAAATACAATATTAAATAAAAATATATATAAAAAAGGTTTAAATAAATACTATATAAGAAAGGCTTTTAAAAAAAACACTTTTTACTAATGGATTAAAAAGGGGAAAATAAATATTTTGGTTAAAAAAAAATTTCGAAAATTTTACATAATATGATAAATAATTATATCAATAGGCAAATGACTGAAAATGCGCACCACGTTAAAATTTTCGATAATTCTTTATATCACAATATTTATTTTCCCCTTTTGAATCCATTAGTAAATCGTGGTTTTTTTAAGTTTTTTTAAACAGTATTTTTATCCATTCAGTTGTGATTTGTGTTAGATTAATTAGCATTTGCAATCATAAATATTTGCTTATAGTGAATAAGTGAGTTTGCCAATAACGAAATTTATAATAGCTGCTAAAAATAATTACGCTAAATGTTACTTATTTCGCGATTTATATAGTTGCGTTCTGTTGTTAATATATGAAATAAAGCGACTACGCTGTTTCAAGCCGCGCTTGCTAATGCTAATGTCGTGAATGCGAAAACGAACTAACGTGATCGACACCGACTGGACCCAATCGCCCGCCGGCTGGGGTGCCGATCAACAGTTTTCGATAGCTAAATATTTTAAAATAATAATCTGATAAACAAACAAACAAACTAAAATAACTTTATTTCTTACGCCAAACCTGGCACTAAAAAACGTAAATATTTAATAATTTATAAATTAAAAAAAATATGTAATTAAATAAAAAGTACATTCTAAATTAAGGTTCATTACCGCGAGCGCTTGTAGCAAGTACCACCACAGAGCACTGACTGTGTGGATACAAGCGGCTGGATTCCGAGTGTAAGGCTTTTCATGAGAAGAACCTGGCAAGAAACTCATAAGCCACTTTTTTTAAATTGCCAATCATATAATTATTGTCCGTATTGAATGTTTTACATAATTTCCATTAATCCATCAAAATAACATGCCTCTATGATGACGAACGATAGCAAATAACTATTTCACACCATTTTATCCACCAGATAATCTTGGATTTAATAAAAACCTCTTTTTCATTAAAGTTTTTTAATATAAGGCTTAAATTTGTGAAAAGGCAATACTGTATATTTAGTGGGATTTTATTATAAAGATGTATACATTTCCCCATGAATGCACAGGCCCAGCAACTTTCTTTTGCTTCTAGTATTTAAATTAAGGCATTCATTAGTTTTTCTTAAATGTGTGGTTATGTTTATAAACGTATACAATCTTTTCAAAGATGTATTGGGAGGCAAAAGTTAATATATCAATTTTCTTGGATAACTCTCTGACTGAGTCTCGTGTCTTAAGTTTGTAAATGGCTCGTACAGCTTTTCATATTCTCAATATCAGCTGTTGACCCCCATAGCAACAAGTCATACGACATCACACTATGAAAATAACTTATGTAGACAAGCCTTGCCGTTTCAACGTCAGACAAGAGTCTGACTTTTTTACTGCAAAGGCAGCGGATCTATGTCTTTCTGACAAGGTCAGTATGTGTGGATTCCACTGTAGGCGTAAATCTATCGTTATGCCTAGAAATAATAATAATACAATAATTCATATAGTTTAGCCACAGTGACTGTTAATTAAATAACAGTCACTGTAGTAATTAGTGTGTAATTAGAATTTCACCGTTACAAAATGCTCTTTATTTGCTTATTGATATTAATCCTTATCAAAATAAATAACTATAATATAGTTATGATGTTCAAGACTGGTTTGATACCTTTATATACGTTTTGAATTATTTAATTCTGACAGTCCGATCGATAGTTCTCGTGATTTTAATGTATACCTATGTCCCAACCGGCCTGCGCATACATGCTGACGTCACACGATGTTTCACGCTCGGAAGCGGAACTAAGGCTTTTAGATAACTCTATAATCAAAAATACTGATTCGATACTATAGGCTTCGAAACTAGTATTCATACAACCTTTACTGTACAAAAATGTATTTACTTGAGACGTCATATTATTAAGGATTTTTATCAGTAAACATTTGTGTTTTTATTGACAAAAAATAAAAACAATTTCAGACAAAACATAATATAATGTTCATTTTTTTCAATTCTGATCCTACTTGCACAAACAATTACAGTAATGACCATAAAAAAAAAAGGAGACACTAAAAATCTTTAAAAACAAAACACATTTCAGAGACAGATCAGCAAAATACATTATCTAAAAGACAAAAAAGAGTCGCGTGGAGTTGTACATGTTTTTCTGGTTATGACTGTATAATCAAATTTTTGTACGGATAAGCAGCACATCAGACTACCAGAAAATAATTTATCGATAGAAAATGAACTCTTTTCTTTTTTAACGAAACATTGAGTTGGAAATAAATTGAGAAAACTTGATTTGATTTTGGATTGTCTGACATGCTGGAAACTATATACATAATCTAAGGAATCCATTACTATCAGGTTATTTCATTTACGAAATATCAATCGTACATTTTAATTTTTAATAAACCTTTAGTTTTCTCTGTCGATGAAATTACTCTGTGATAAACACTAGCCGTCATCTTTGCGACGAACCTCAAGTTTTCAATAGATGTCGCTGTCGCTTAATTTCGATTACGCCAAACGCTCAAAGTCATTTGCCTTACCTTTCGCCTTAAGGAAGGAAATATCATCGTGATTTAACATTGTTTATGTAATAATAAGGTACCGATACCACACCACACCATCTACGGGGCTGGCTACCACCATAACCTAAGCAGCTTGATTTTCCGTGGTTTCTATATAAATAACATATCACCACGCCTCTTTCCCCGAAAGGGTAGGCAGAGACAGATGTTGATTCCTAATATCCCTGGTCAACATCTAAGATACTTTTTATTCCAGAAAATCAAACGATGGGATAGTTAAAAACCATAGTAAACGCGGAAGAAGTCGCGGGCAACAGCTAGTTGAATAATAACAAAAAAAATAATAACAAATTTCGTTATCTGAAAATCTTATTCGAAGCATTTTCAGCATAGCCAAGATTTTATTTTGATGTTATCTCGTACTAACATACAAGTTTGCCATCTCACTTTCCATAGATTAAATCTATCAACTGTCATCCGCAATGAGGAGCAGTACTGACTTTTTATCCCGATAGGTGGCGTAGGAGTAAGTGTACTTTCGTATTCTCTCTAATCTGTGGTACTTTCTGTAGCTGTCATTGGAAAGTTTGAAAAGTTTTGTAAACATCTTTAATTAAATCACTTTATTTCAAAATGACTCAGTGTTGTGCATTAGCTTGTAAAAATGTAGGAATCCATATATTTCCAAAGGATCCAATACGAAGAAATCGCAACCACACACTTGACACGAGAAGTAAACAAGGCAAAGTCACAGATTAAAAAGAAATGTCTAAAGACCAGTCGTCTAGAGCGCCATGTGCTCCGAGCTTTTAGTATTGCTCCTCATTGTCATAGACGAAAATTAGGCAAAGGGGTTCCATAAAAAGTTCATTAACGGAGGCGTCCGTGTTGTTTATCACTTTTTTGCTAGTATCAAGCAATGTAGCTTGCTTTCTCCATTGTCTGTTTGATTACATTGATTAGAATGGACACAATCAATTGCGCAAGCTCAGCAAGCGAGACGACTCATAGCCTTACTTTGCAAAAAGTGAGAAATGCAAAATGAGAGAGGTGAAGCCATTTCTTTGTTTCTCTAGGGTTGTAGCTGGAGCAAACGACTTAGCTGATAAAAGAAACGTGTGTACTTAATTACCATAACCAAGATTTCTTTCTTCACACAACGATCCCAAAATAATCATTATGCGAAACAAATACCCATCTATGAAGAGACCGTGATAGTTTGAGAGATGCGAATGTTGAGATGGACGTACGTGTGTGACTAGAATGGACAAGAACGAATACAGCAAAGGATCTTCGGAAGGCACGTCAAGGAAGGTCTGTGCCCAGCTATGGGACGCCTTGATAAGGTAGGACAGGTAGGAGCGGAGGAAGTTTGAAAATAGCGCCAGTCACTGAAAAGTATGAAGATGAGAAGCGATAGGTTAGCATGTTATAGAACTACGGACTAGTAAAAGAGGAATTGAGGAGAGATGAATGTAATGATGGGCATGTAGAATGAGAAGACTAAGGAAGCGCTGGGTTGAGCGAATCAAAGTGAATACTGAACTAACGAGTTACAGAGAGTAGAAGAAGAAGACAGGTGTGTAGCTAGGAACCTAGAGTAGAAAAAGGTCGCAAAGATAAATAGAAATAATTGGATCACATAAACATAAATTAAAAATACTCGTAGATTCCTCTATTAAAGGAAGGCAATGGTTACATAGGCCGTACAGGTACAGCCAATCAGTCAATTCTATGACAAAAGAAAATTAGCCACAGTTTTTCTCCTTTAAATCAAAGTGACCAGCGTTTATTTGATTTGGTAATCTGTTCCTATTTGCGCAATTTAAGTTAACCGTAAATAAATGTTGGAATGATGCAATGTTTGTTGGTTTTTGTACCAATTGTACCGGATTTACCTAAGTGTGGTCAGAGCGTTTTAAAGACTTAATTAAAGTATTTATTTGTTTACATTTGTGGTTCGTACTCTTTGGTTTTCAAGATTGGAAAAAAAGGATTTTTCGTCATGGCCAGGTCTTGGAGTGGGGACTAAAAAATGTGATATCGAGTTCCTCCGTTCAGGAAAGTTATGCCGTTGGTCGCAACCGTTTCTACCCACCAACCCGCATTATGCCAGCGTTGTGATGTTAATGCCCGTTCTGGGGTGGTGATGATGACGATGTCGGTTATTTTGTGTTGAAAAGCAAGATTGTTAGGCCCTTCGCACACGAGGTGAAGAGTGACAGTATCGTTTCTACGCGCGTCTAACGAGAGCAATTCGAGCGCCTACATCTTCAGAGAAGTCCGCACACGGTGTTGCAGAGAATCGTATAAAATGCATAATAACATAACATCATCACGCCTCTTTCCCCGAAAGGGTAGGCAGAGGTGTTAAACACCCACATTTCGCCAGAAATACGACTGGCGTAAAAAAGTGCCTATTCTTACACCTCGTGTGAAGAAAAGCCTTAGTTTTCATTTCATATCAGAAAAGAGACGTCGCTGCTGGAAAAGTGGACATAGGCTTTCCATATCGATCGGTCTTGCAACGGGGACCGATACTGAATGCGACGTAATGAACCTTTGTGGACAGCGTTGGTAAGCCCCCACAAAATGTACCCACGATGAAGGTAGCTGGTAGGTGAATGCCTGTTCGAATATTTGGGCGGGGTTATGGTGATGGAAATTAAAAACAAAATAACCCTATTGTTTAGAGTTATTGAGGCCTACGTTTCACCATCATCAGCCCAGAGCTGGATAATATATAAACCTTGGCCAAGGATTTCCACAACCAGTCTTGCGCTGCCGCCCGCATCCGACTTACTACGAACTTTGCCGAATATTCAGTCCACCCCATGAGAGGCCTTCCGACGTTGCGTCCACGCGGTCGCCACTCCAGAACGTTTACATCCCAACGGCAGTCAGTTCTACGAGTCCTGCCACTGCCACAGGCTCGCGATTCTGTGAGCTATGTTGGAGACTTTCAGGGGTTACACACGCCCCGAAATCAGAGGTAATATCGGGGCAATTGCAACGATTTGAGGCGATTCAGGGCGATCCCCACTACTGCCCGAATATTATACCCCGATGTTGCCTCTGATTTTATGGACGCGTGTAGACCGCATTAGTTCTCCTGCAGATCTTCTCATTGCTCATTCGATCACGCAGAGACTCCTTCAAATGCTCTTAGAAGGTAACCTTTGCAGAAATTTTTTTTCTTTTTCCCTCTTTGCAGAATTAGAGCTCTAACTTAACAAAATTGTTATGCAAACTTGACTAAGTCTGACATTAAAGCCGAAATAAATAAGCGTGAAGGCATAACGCGTAACGTGTCCATGTAATTTAATCTATGTTCAGCTTACATTATCTCGTGGTCATATTATAGTATAAAGAATACTATGATATTTTACTTCGCTCGGAGTTTGATATTAATAGTCAAGCAGCTTTCTCCGTGGTCAATTTTAGGATGGATGACCGATATCTATTTTCAATAGGAAAACGTTTGTTAAACTGTGTCTTAGACGTTTTACATAATATAATTTATATTAGGTCCTTACCTATGAAATTGGAGTTTTGTATGGAGATTTTAGGGATGTCTGCATTTTACATACTAACATTTTATCAGTTTTCTTCACAACGACAAATCCAGAGATAATAATATTTGGCATGTATCATTAGACAAGCTTTAGCAATATGTGTGTGAACACGCTTGATAAAAATTATTCATCGTTTTTATGTTAATGCAAATCAAATGATGTATTCGGGAGGCAGTTAAAAATAATTGTCTTTGTGTCTAATTTTAACACAATTAAACTTACAAAAAATTATCAAATTAAATAATGCGAGCTCAAATATATGGTCTATTTTTAGAAGAGGCAACTATTTTATAAGAACGTTCTGAAACTTAATATTTACGGTCAAATTGCTAAGACCGAATCAAAACATCAATTTCATAGGTAAGGACCCAAGATTTTACCTATATTACATATTATTGCATACAATTGATTAACAGATACTTACAATAAAAATAATTGTCTTTATCAAACATTATATTTTTCTGAAGTGAGTAAGGTAAGTACAATTGTGATAGATTTAATAATAAGCCATACATAATTGAAATCACGCCCTTCTCCCAAGGGGATGGGCAGAATACTTCTTTTCAATTGCTACTTCCTATTTATTTCTTTCGCTACATTTACTCTCATTACAGTCCTAAACCATGCTCGGTGATTTTGGGTACCTGGCCCTTCTCAAGAAATTCACATGAGGAGTATGGGCCGTAAAACCACTGGTCCAATGCGGGTTGGTGGGTAGAAAAGGTTGTAATAGCGACCAGAACCAACAGCTTAACGTGCCTTCCGAAGCACGGAGGAGCTCGAGATCACAAAGTCTTGGTCACCCATCCACGTCCTGACCATGGCGAAGGTAGCTTTGTTTTCGATATCGAATGACTAGGTGTACTAACCACTACGCCACCGAACTCCTCATTACCAGATTTAAATTTTAAATAATCTTATTAATAATAAATTAAGAAATGAAATATTGTATTAGTTAAAAGTGTTATTAACTTTGTGCATACTCGTGTTAGTTGCAAATAAATATCTTATTACCAGATATAAATTAAACGAATAAGTTAAAAACTACCGTTGATCTAATTTGTTTGTATAATAGAAGTCAAAATTTCTCAATACATTTTTAACTTTATCTCGATGGAAATAAAGTGGAAAATCTAGGAAATCGTACAGATTATAGTTTGATACGATGTAGAATACTACTAAAATAAATAAATAATACCGAAAACCGGTTTGTAGCGAAAGAGCAGTTAATAATTTGCGCAAATAACTTATGTAAATATTCCGGTTATCGAGATGTTGACTAAATTCATATTATCAACTTGATATTTTCTTATTAGCATCGATTAGAAGTTTAAAATTAATAATTATGTTAAAAAGAAGTTCAAAGAACGGACAATATTATATTGGGTCCTTACCTATGAAATTGGTGTTTTTTTTCTCTCTTAGTATTTTGTCTGTAACTATTAAGATTCAGAGTATTCCTAAAAAATAAATACCTCGTCTAAAATGGACTATATTTTTGAGCTCTTTTGATTTGTTTTGATAATTTGTTGTAAGTTTAATTGTGTTAAAATTTGACACGGAGACAACTCTTTTTAAGTGCCTCCCGAATACATCATTTTATTTGCATTCACTTAAAAACGATAAATAATTTTTATGAAGTGTGATATAACACATATTACTAAAGCTTGTCTAATGATAGATGCCAAATATTATTATCTTTGGATTTGTCGTTGTGAAGAAAACTGATAAAATGTTAGTATGTAAAATGCAGACATCCCCAAAATCTCCATACAAAACACCTATTTCAAAGGTAAGGACCTAATATTATCGCATGGAGTAGAGCGTGTTGAAATATAATAATATTGCATTGAGTCCTAATGTATGATATCTAAACTTGTAAGCTATTATAGTTCTTAAGATTTAGTATGAATGAACTTTTGAATATAACCGTACATTGTCAACCTGTGACAACACCTTGCTTCCTGTCCTTACCCTTCAACCTGGTACAGCATTACTGCTCGTCTTCAGTTGTTGAGACATTTGCGAGTTGTTGAAATAAAAACCCGAGAATCTTGAATTATTAAAATTTTCGTATTCGAAGCTAATTTGTTAGAATACAAGATGGAATCGTATCGGACATCGGAAGGAAGTATTTTCCGGCACCACAGATAATGTAGACAAGAAAAAATATGAATGGCAAAGGGCCTGTCGACGCGGAGCCACTGCTTGTATTGCTTCTGCTATTTCCTGTCTCTTTCCCGAATAAACTTTCCTAACATAATTATTACAAAGTAACTTCATTCGTCACATAATCAAATCCAATCGGAATCATTTACCCTGCGAATTCTTTGTCTTTTAATTGTGTCGCCTTTATCAATACGATTCTTTATTTCTCCGTGATGTTGTCAAATTAGCTTTCTGCCCTTTGTTAAGTGCTGTGTATTTGTCACTTTCTTTGTCTCAATCTGTCTTTGTTCACCTTTGCGTCTTCCTGGTCTATAAATAGATCGACTGATTAATTCACACATTAAAGGATGGTTTGAACATGAATCAGACCAAGTGAGAGCTTTTACGAAACAAAGTCAGTTACGAAACGCTTCTCTAACTGTTTTTTAAGAGATCATAAGAGTGTGAATTTGAGAGTCTGTCATAAACATTAGTGATGAAAGGTAGGAATGTTTTAAAGCATTAGTTCCCAAAGTCCAGGTGGACCCCAAGGGGTCAACGGGGGACTCGACGGGGGTCTTGTTGTCTTCACATCTTCACGCTTTTGTCGATTTTTGGGAATATGGTAGAAATGTAGCAGCAGGGGGTCCACCGGAACCAGATACATTTTGAAAGTGGTCTATTAGAATAATAAGTCTGGGAACCTCTGTTTTAAAACTAATATATCAAAGATAAATAATTATTTTTTATACAATCTCACAAATTGTCTAATCCTAATAATTATGTTTTGAGATTAAATACTGACATACTTTTATTTAACAAACCTGACTAAGGTTAACACGGGAACAAATGTTCATCCCAAATTAAAACTGAATCCGGAACCCCAGATATTCAAAAATATCTAGCTTTTGCCCCCGACTTAGTGATAGATAGTGTGATAGTATGTGGCCTATAGCCTTCCTCATAAATAGGCTTGAATAGCCTACACTGAAAAATTTCTTCAAATTGGAGCAGTAGCCTTAATTGGTGGAATTTAAAATTTACTCCCACTCTATTATTAGAAGTCAAGTTCATAGTGCCTTAAATTTGTCCTTCATTTTTCTGGCAGGCGTTATCTAAAATTTTTAACATTCACCCGTTCCCATAGGAATATCGGGATAAAAGGTATCCTATGACCTTTCTCAGTATCTATCTGTGTACCAAATTTCGGTTAAATTGGTTCAGTAGTTTTGACGTGAAAGCGAGACAGACAGAGTTACTTTCGCATTTATAATATTAGTATGGATATTTAGACCTGATGCGTTAGCGCAGGATAAAGAATGTAATTATACCTATTTTGTGAATGAGAAATATTACGCCATTCGTTCGCAAAATTACCCAGATAACATGTTCCGAGAAGAATGGGCAAGAAAATCGGCGTCAGCGCAGAGATTGCGATACCTGAAGTGTTCATTGCATAATGAAGAAGACATTGTATAATTATATCCTGTTACATAAAAGTAGTGATGTAAATTTAGTCTGTTTTACGACTAGAAGGAAGGATACACCTAATTTAGCCGTGCATTGCCCCTGCGCACGCACACACCTACTTGAAATTACGGCGACATGCCACCCAATAAACAAGCACTTAAATCAATCAAGAACATGTCTCATTACATATTCTAGGCGACTGATGTCGGCTTTTTAGTACGGTTCGACGTATAAGAATTTAAATACACAACATTTGCCTTAAATAATTTTCAGCGAAACAAAAACCATGGAGACAGTTATTACCACGTTTTTCTTAGCTTGCTTTCTTGTATGTCTGTCCGTGGAGATCAAATCTGGCGATCGATTTTTCGACCACTTCCCGACATCCGATTGAGCTGAAATTTTGCATACAGGCTTGCTTCCTGTGACAATACAATATTAAATATAAAAAAAATATATAAAAAAAAATACCAACCACTTTTAGAAAAATTTACTAACGGACTAAAGAGGGTGGAAAAAAAATTATTTTGCTTAAAAGAAATTTCGAAAATTTAAACGTGGTGCGCATTTTACTTAATATGATAAATAATTATATCAATAGGCAAATTACTGAAAAAATATTTATTTTCCCCCTTTTAGTCTATAAGTAAAACGTGTTTTTTTTAAGTTTTTAAAGAGTATGGATTGTACTCTCTTTGTTTCTCTGATTGTACGGCATACGTCCCAATGCTGGTCACGGACCTTCCAGGAGTCTCCAGCCTCTTATTCTAAACTGTCGGTTCACGGATTCGATTCGGAAAGTCACGTCTCGCTCTGATTCGCCGCAATAAAAAGAGACAGAAATAGAGATTTCGTGATTCGTTTAGTTTCAGACAGTTTAGAATAAGGGTGTAACGAGGCGCTATAGTTATATTAGCGACTCTTTTCTGTTATTGCGCTGTTATTCTTCTCTGGCCATTTTTCTCTTGGGTTCTGTTTTTAAATTTACTGTCTGTCTCTTTTTATTTGTTTTGTTCTCGAAATTCATTCTTGCAAGAGTCAGCGTCTAGAGCGGTTCAACTCACTGTAAATAATTTTAAATATAATTTTAATATAAAAGTGTGTTAAATAAGTTAAAAGCATATCGTAAAATAGTCAAAAGACATAGGATTCGGGATTTACCAGTAAAAGTTCATATATAAAAACTCTTAAGTTGCTCTTAAGTTAAGTTGCTCTTAAGTTGTTGGTATGTAGCCCTACCTTTCGTAATATCTTTTAGTTTTAAATGTGAAATTGTTTTATGTGTTCTGTGTAATTTACCTTTTTTATGTAATTGTTGCAGTTCATCTACGTCACTATATTTTTATATAAATATTAGGTCCTTACCTATAAAATTGGTGTTTTGTATGGAGATTTTGGGGAATTCTGCATTTTCCATACTAAATTTTTTTCAGTTTTCTTCACAACGACAAATCCAAAGATAATAATATTTGGCATCTATCATTAGACAAGCTTTAGTAATATGTGTAATATCACACTTCATAAAAATTATTTATTGTTTTTAAGTGAATGCAAATAAAATGATGTATTCGGGAGGCACTTAAAAAAAGTTGTCTCCGTGTCAAATTTTAACACAATTAAACTTACAACAAATTATCAAAACAAATCAAAAAAGCTCAAAAATATAGGCTATTTTTAGACGATTTAATTATTTTTTAGGAATACTCTGAATCTTAATAGTTACAGACAAAATACTAAGAGAGAAAAAAAACACCAATTTCATAGGTAAGGACCCAATATTAGGGCACTTAATATGTAAATAAAAATATAGTGACGTCAGTTTTTGGAGTATTCTTCTTATCATCGGTCCAGCCTGGTTTCGGGGGAATTATGTTACAACTAATGCACGTATCTCTGTAGTCACCGCTGGCCCAATGTGAATTCATGACTACAAACATCACAGATGATGAGTTATAGCAACCGGACATGCACGGTGGACCTCGACATTCACAAAGTTGATACGAGCCCCTAAAACACGTTAATAACGCCATTAAAGTACCTTGGAGTAATTAAAATCAAAAAGTTTTCCGTTTAAAGTGTTAGGAAAGAGGGTGCTTTCCCCCTTCATAAACACGCGACTCGGGATATCGTGTGTACCTATGTGTCGTAAAAATGGCATAGCTTTTCCTACAGGGTCTATTCGAAGTCCGTAGGTTTCCCCCGGGGACTTGGGGGTTAAATACGGGATGTATAAACACAGAGGTTTGACTGTTTTTTTTTTCATGCGAGCTTGTGCAAGATCCATGTGGTCCAAGACATTTGGAACGTTCACGACCGGATTAGTGCATGTCAAATTAATTAACAGATACATTATTGCATACCGATTCTGTTCGATTTATTAATTTTACATCTCTCATGTTCGGTAAGTAGGTCCTTAATACCCCCAGATGCGGGTTGTAAGTGATCAATTACCGCCCTAGGTTAATAATGTAGCTAGAAACGCCCTAGGGCGGTAAGTAATTTAAAAAAAACTCTTTCAAAAAGTTCGCGTACATCTAACCATCTTACTGGCACTAGACATCATGCATTCAGCCCAATGACAAAAGAGGTCGCTTCGCTATTTTCATCAATTTTGAATATCGAACGGCGAAGCTAAATTTAGTTCTTGAAAATAAATTTATTTATTCTTGTAATGCCTTTTTTTCCACTTACCTCACAATCGAGATGTAAAGCAGAGTAGTTAGCTCGGGTGTAAGCATCAATTGCACCCTCGAACTATAAGCGCCCTCGCTGCGCTCGTGCGCCTAAATATCTCGGGCTGCAATTGATGCCTTACAGCCCTTGGCTACTAATCTACTATTATTTTATTAGGGATTGACTATCAATAAATTACGTTATACATTATGGAGGAGGGAGGGATTTGACTAAATGTGTGACAAGGGGATGAGACGGGTCTATAATTTCGTGTCGTTATATTTAAAAAATGCCTATGCCTATGAGGCCTATGTCAGGGGACATCTAGACACTCAAATTAAACTCAGTGTTTCTTTTTCAAAATGTTTCTACTTAATAATGTCTGTGTAATAAAGGCTATTATTATTATTATTATATTTAAAATAAATTATTTAATTGTACTTTGATTTGTGTAGTTACTGTTGTAAAATTTATGCACAATAAAAAATTTCTATTTCTATTTCTAAAAAAAATGGACATCCAACTTATTTCGGAACTTCAATTATTTCTACATGTAAAATGACGAAATATGTGACGTCTTACTAATGTGACAAGCTGTGTGAAATAAGCGTGACGTAATTTATGGGTGGCCCCTTATGTGCTCTTTTATAAGTCTTGTGCCTATCTGCTGCCTATTTAACCTAGTTAGATGAACCCAAATCAAGACATGCGTTGAAAACTAGGTTATTAGTTGTCGTAAACATCGTTATTTGTAAGCATTTAGATATTTTTGTTTAAGGAAACATTTAATCCTATAGTTTTCCGAAGGGGTAAAGAAAGAAAGAAAGAAAAACATTTATTAACCTACAACCACACAATAAGAATGAAAAACAAAGAAAGAACAGACAAACACAGAGTACAGTGAATAATTTTATAAGACTACACAATAACGGTTAATTAGGACCCGGCCTCAGCATATGCTGAATCAGGGACTGACCCAGCGCTGGTGTTCTGACCGGGCCTATTTAAATATATATATATGTGTATATAAAAATTACATAAAAAACAGCACAGATGACAAAATCTTAAAAATTCTCAAAAACAATATACAAATAACAGTAACAACAAACAAAAAGTAAGAAAACTATAGAGGAAATAAAATACTGAAGACTTGGCTGTATGGTCTTTGTTCCCTTTGTCTTACCTAAATGGGTAGGCAGAGGTGTCGCCAGATATGTTAGGTCCCCATGTAACAGGTGGCGAGCCTGTTGCCATGCACCGGGCACAATGTGAGGCAAGCGATATTCAGAATCAACTGTACATAAGTTTTATTCAAACTCACTGGTACAGGCGGTGGGATCGAAACCACGTTTCCCGCGGCCTCTCGAACGAGTAGTGCCCCGTCCGTCCCAACTCGGATACCGCTGCCGCTTGACATTTGTAATAAATATAAATCTGTAAATTGTTTGTGGTGACTTACGTTAATTTATTAGAGAATACAGCAGACATTATTCGCTTGATATCTGTATTTTCTTTTGATCAATTCATGGTGGCTACCAGACCACTCGACCACGGAGCTCGGCAAATAGACAAGATACCATCACTCTTAATGTCGAGTCGTGCGATAGTGGAATACATACCATATGTACTTAGTAATGTAGTACACACATTTACGCGTATGCAAAAATAAATAAACAATTTATTAAATTGCTGGCCAATCGCCAACTTTAATCTTAAAATCTGAGATATCCCACACTGCTGTCAACCCTACCGGCAAGGTCAATGTGATGCAAAGTTTGTCTGAATAAAACAGTGGCTGTTAAGCAAACAGACAAACAGACACCATTGTTCGTCATTTACACTTGTATCTTGACTCATTCACAAAGACAACAATGAGTATCCTGACTACTGAGTTTCTCGATGACATACGAAACAGCGAGATTCACTGTTTTTTAATTGAAAGAAAAGGAAGAAAAACATTTATTGACCACAGGCACTCGCAAGACGCAAAATACACAAACAATCACATATAAGGTCAACTAGGACCCGACCTCAGCATATGCTGCATCAGGCGAAGCTGACACAGCGCTGGTATTCTGGCCGGACCTATATACATACATATTATAATACAAAATAAAAATACACTTAAATTCACAATACAGTACAACAGAAACAACAAATAGAACAAATATGTTAATAAATAGAACACAAAAGAAAAACAAGTTATGAATAATAATTATATAAGAAAAAAAAGTGAGTGAAATGCATTACACTGGTATTTCAATGCAAACTACTGAAGAAAAAAAAATCAATCATTGCAATCTCACGGAACTATGATGCGGGTATGTTTTTTGGGATCTTCTCGTGTTTTGATGAGTCAAAATCATAAAAGATTCTTGTACAGTTACGTACAAAAATATGTACCTATACACTTTTGACAGTAACTCTTATTCGAAGGTAGTGTTGGGTAGGACACGGTTTGAAAATGAGTTTGTAAGAGTAGCCTCTTTTTTCTACTGAGCCAGTACAACGTCCCACTTCAAATGAGGCGAGGCGTTCATAAGCTCGGCAGTACATTTGAAGCGATGAGTACAATTGTTGACGCACAAAAAGTCACTATTGCTTCAACTCAAAGTCTAAAATTCCAAACAACGATTATCAATGATAACAGAAGACACGTTCGGATGCGATATGTATAAATAATTTTGACCGATCCTTTCTTCATAAAATAATAAATCCATTACCAAATTGAAGAAACGTAGTGTGAAGTATGTGGTATTTTATTAGATATTATCATATCCATACATAAATTTGTTATTGAATATGTCGATGTCAGTATTAAGGGCATCTAAATAGTGTCTGTACGCATTTATTATGTTTAGTTAGAAAATAAGTTTATAGTTTTCGAACGTATTCAAACGAGTAATGGAGTACAGTGCCACAATGACAATGTCCCGGTGGCAAAAATTGGAACTACAATAAAATGTAATGCCTCGCTCGCGTTCGTCTCTCTCAGTCTCAGTTCTTTCGGTGAGTGAGTGAGTGAGTAAACGCGAATACCGCGACATAAAATGTGAAGTAGTACATTTTAAAATTGTGAGCCACTCTTACAATGTGACGTCATGTCCCGTACAAATGTAATGCCTCTTGTAAGTCCTACTCAACACTATTCGAAGGGAAAAAAGACCAACATCACGTCACCTGTCAAATGTGTATCCGTATTTTTGATCCTCGTATGAATTTTTTATATTGGGACCTTACCTATGAAATAGGTGTTTTTATTGTCTTAGCAATTTGTCCGTAACTATTAAGTTTCAGAACATTCTTATAAAATAATTGCCTCTTCTAAAAATAGACCATACATTTGAGCTCGTATTATTTAATTTGATAAATTTTTGTAAGTTTAATTGTGTTAAAATTTGACACAAGACAATTATTTTTAACTGCCTCCCGAATACATCATTTGATTTGCATTAACATAAAAACGATGAATAATTTTTATCAAGCGTGTTCACACACATATTGCTAAAGCTTGTCTAATGATACATGCCAAATATAATATCTCTGGATTTGTCGTTGTGAAGAAAACTGATAAAATGTTAGTATGTAAAATGCAGACATCCCCAAAATCTCCATACAAAACACCAATTTCATAGGTAAGGACCTAATAGTAAACTGTACACCAACGACATTCGCAGACGTTGTTATTCCATTGGTATGGGAATTATTTGGGTAATTATATAATATTTGTTACAATATGACCAGACTATCTTTTCTATAGCTTAACGTTGCCCTAAAAACCGTAAAATCACCGTTTTATGATCTTATGTTTGTCAAAAGCACAAATAGCTAAGCCATGCGTCCGGCAGATGCGTGTACGCATTAGCTTGCTTGCTTCAAATATGTTCTATTATTTGGATATAATGATATTGTTTTTTTTAACTTTTGTACAGTTCATTGTGAATATCGCTTGCCTCACATTTTGCAACAAGTCGTCACCAGCTACAAGTAGAATTAACATTCTGGCGAAATGTGGGTGTTATCACCTAATCACCCCTGCCTGTATATATGTTGTGTTCTTGTTGTTATATATTTTTTTCATTCTCATGTGTGTAATAGTGGGTTAATAAATGTTTTCTTTCTTTCTTTCTTTCTTATAACGTAGCCAATTTTAGTTCCACGTGCATGTATACCGGGTGTCCCACGGCCATGCCACATGGAGGGAAAGAATATTAAATATTGATGGTAGGATGTTTTACTATAAGAAGACATCATTTTATTTTTTATAATAAGTGGAACTGCATTCATAGATTTATTAAAAATCGCCGGCTTCTACCGGGATTCGAACTCGCGAAATGGGAAAAAAAACTTCACGTATTTTACGATAACCGTCCAAAGGGTAAATCATAAGGATTATTTTTTCCTGAGGAACATCATTACGCTCTGTTTCCACTGTAGGTGTGATGACACCTACATTGCGCCAGATATGTGGTAGAAAGAGAGGTCTCATGTTCTTGTATGAGAGTTTGGGATCCACCTGTAACGAGGCGCCATAGCTATATTAGCGACTCGTTGCTGTCATTGCGCTCTTCTCTGGCCATTTTCCTCTTGGTTTCCGTTTTTTAAATTTGCTGTCTGTCTCTTTTTATTTGTTTTGTTCTCGAAGTTCATTCTTACCAGACTCACTGCTAACAATTTAATATATTTATAAAGTGCTGATCAGCTATAATAAGCTTATACTGAAAGTTACAACAAGTCTATAAGTCTCTTTAAGGCACAATTGTAAGTAGCCCTACCTTTTATAATATATTTTAGTGTTGAGTGTGAAATTGTTTTTGTGTTCAGTAAAATTTACCTTTTTTATATAATTTATTTATTTATTTATTTATTTATTTATTTATTTATCAACTTCTCACATACAATTATCATTACAGGAATATACCTAACTGCCTACCTAATTGTTTCAGTTGTGCTTTAATTCCTTAATATACAATACATAAGTGACGACCCAGCGCCTTTCATTTATCCCTGGCTTCACCCGACACACACCTATACCTACAAATTCATGGCACAGTCGATCCGGCGTATTCTTGCGCGAACGGCGCTGTCCGTAATTGCCTGTATCCATACTAATATTATAAATGCGAAAGTAACTCTGTCTGTCTCGCTTTCACGTCAAAACTACTGAACCAATTTAACCAAAATTCGGTACACAGATAGTCTAGAGCCTGAGAAAGGACATGGGCTATAAGGCTACCTTTTATCCCGATATTCCCATGGGAACGGTGCCATGCGGGTGAATGTTGAATAATTGAAATAACGTCTCCCAGAAAAATGAAGGACAAATTTACGCCACTAAGAACTTTGCTTCTAATAATAGAGTAACTTTTCAATTCCACCAATTGAGGGATTCTACTGTTCTAATCTTTCAGTGTTGAATATCCTATTCAAAATCAAAATCAAACATATCTTTATTTTATAGGCTTGATATACATACACTTAGAAACGTCAATTTATAAATAAGTGACTCTATCACTCGCTCGGAACGCGAACGCTATTTATTGAGGAAGGCTATAGGCTACATACTATCACACTATCTTAAAGTAACTATTCTACGCGGACGAAGTCGAGGGCAAAAGCTAGTTTAATATATTAGTCAAATGGAGCTTTCTACCAATACATATGTGAAAACTGCATTTAATTCTATGCAAATCTACTTGTTTTGCGTGATGCTGATGCGCGCGCGCACAAACATACGAAAAGAATGACTGTGTCTTGTCTTATTACTACAAAAAACCAGTAAATGCATGAATGAATGTAATAAATGATTCCAATTTAAAACCAGATTAGATATGTATCGGTATTTATCTTTGTTTAGGTGCTGAGTGCAGTCACTGCTTGGTGAAGCGCGGACTATGGCAATGGACTGCTTTTGCCTAGTGTCTGACTAACTCTTAGGGAATAATGGTCTTGATTACATGAATGTATGCAAGTATGAATTGGATTTGTGTTATTTCGAAACTTTTTTGAAATTATCAATGGATGACATTTGAAGTTGCATTAGATCAATAATAGAAGTAATATTATGCTTCGCATTTGATTTGTCAACATTACGTCACAGAGTAGTAGTGTGGTTTGTATGCTTTGGCTTTCGATTGAAAACAAAGCTACCTTCGCCAGGCCGTGGATGGGTGACCAAAACTTTGTGATCTCGAGCTCCTCCGTGCTTCGAAAGGCACGTGAAGCCGTTGGTCCGAGTCGCTATTGCGACTGTTTCTAACCACTAAACCGCAGTGGGCCAGCGTGGTGGTGTTACGGCCCATACTCCTCATGTGTTTCTCCATGAGGAAGGCCTTTGCTCAGCAGTGGGACGTATATAGGCTGAGGACTGCGTCACAGAGTAGGGCAGCTGATCAATTTAGCTTTTTTTTCATTATCAAAAGCCCACGAACTCCTCAAAGCCAGATATAAATAGGTACATACATACAATTACGCCTGTAATCCCCGAAGGGGTTGGCAGAGTCCAAGGAGCACTGTGTTCCTTAAGTCCACATTAAAATAAAAAACTATACATACAGTGATAATGAATGAGATTGCGGTCAGTCTAATCTAGCCTCTCGGAGTGGTCATGTTAATTTGTATGACAATAGCCTTACGACAAAGCGGTCTCCGAAGGTCATTTTATAATAGTTTCCAGCGGTTTTGTGAAGTGCGGGGCTATTTATGAAGAGCCGCGATGAGGTCCGCCGCTAATTTTTCAAGTTATCCTTGAGAACGCATAAGCATAATGTGCTATTTAGAATGAAATCCTAATTCATAATAGAAAAATTGAATAATCCGAAGTAAAAAGTACATAAGTTAACCCTAAATTTCTCTAGGCTCGGTGTAAAAACAGGTTCACCTAAAATCGACATATCAGGCCATTTCTTGATTAAAAAGTTTAACATCTATCATCTATCTTTCTTCTTGTTATATAACCTACCCTTTCTTACTTTCTATCTCTGTCCAAAGGTTGTGTGGTAGATATAGCTATTAGCGATAAGGGCAGTATTTGCAGTGTGTTTTTGTGTTTAAAGGTGCAATAAAGAATTTTATCTATGACAGACTAACTTATTTACGAGTAGGTTATTCCCCCTGCTAATGCTCCAATTTTAAGAGACGACTACAAAATATTGTTCTCGTTTATCTCCGAGGGGTTAGGCAGAGGTGTTAAAATCTACATCACACCTAATATGTGAATTACTCATAATTAAGCAAGATTTTTTTTTTATTTGAAAACAAACAGTATAGCAATACATACATAAAATATTAGGTCCCTACATATGAAATTGGCGTTTTGTATGGAGATTTTGGGGAACTCTGCATTTTCCATACTAACATTTTTTCAGTTTTCATCACAACGACAAATCCAAAGAAATTAATATTTGGCATGTATCATAAACAAGCTTTAGCTATTTGTGTGATATCACACTTCTTAAAAATTATTTATCTTTTTTATGTGAATGCAAATCAAATTATGTATTCGGAAGGCACTGAAAAGGAGTTGTCTCCGTGTCCAATTTTAACACAATAAAACTTACATCGAATTATCAAAACAAATCAAAAGAGTTCGAAAATATGTTCTATTTTTAGAGGAGGTAATTATTTTTTAAGAATACTCTGAAACTTATTAGTTACGAACAGAATACTAAGGCCCGTATTACAGAACCAAACTCAAGCGTAGATCTCTGCTTGAGCGCAGTTAAAAGGGATGGCGCTATGTGGGATCAATAGCGCCATCCCTCTCTAACAGTGCTCAAGCAGAGATCTACGCTTGAGTTTAGTTCCGTAATACGGGCCTAAGAGAGAAGAAAAACACCAATTTCATAGGTAAGGACCCAATATAAATAGTAGTATTTAGAGCTATCCCCACACATCTTAACGCTTTTTAAATGAGCTCTGGCGACGTTAGGGCGTTACCAATCGATCGATCGAGAGCACTGATCGATGGTAGAATTTTTTGATCGACGTCGACTAAACCATTTTACCATCGATCGACGATCGATCGATTCTGGTAACACCTTATTGAACATAGGAAGACAACGTTACAAAGTATTGTGAATATAAATCAAATAATAAAAGTAAAGAATAGGATGAATCACCTCATTGGTGCACAGCCAAACAAAATCGAGTCTTGCCCTATTTCCCGACGATGGCGCCTGGGCGGCTGGCGCCAGCGGTGGCCGGGCAGTCCCTAGGGCGGTATACATCAAGTGCAACAAGATAACAACCCGACGCGTTATGATACGGGTCGTACACCCGTCTCGGGTCTTTTAGTTTTTAAAGAAATAAAATAATCTACACAACCTCATGCTTATTATCAAAATCTTTATTGAACCAAAAAACACATACAGTAGGTTATTGAATACAGGAAGCAAGGGAGAACTTATCTCTAATATAGATCTCTACTAGCCAACCCGACACAGCGCTACGAGCATAGAACATTCGATAAGTCCAATTTGACGTCTAAGATCGACAATTGTCGATAAATTTGACAGATAACCCAAAGGAGTGAAAAGGACGGATGCTTTTGTCGAGCAAATATGGCTGTTATCGAAGTTCTATGCTCGCACTGCAGATGTGTGAGATTTAGTGAGAGACACCAGTGCGAAGAGTAAGGATATAAAAATAAAATCGTTTTCCCTTTTATCTTGGGAAATGTTACGGCCACTGATATTGTTAAAATTAATTGGCATTTCATTAGAATTACTATTCGAGAACAACTTGACGTCGTTTGTGTACGTCGGTCGTAGAAAAGTTTGGTGAGAAAATAAGAAGTTGCAATGATCATAAAAAAGCAACAATTTTGTTAAACAATTTTATAAAACATGTCTAACAGGATGTTAAATCTATACATATTAGGTTGGGGAAAAAGTCTTTTCGCATTATAGTATGTATAAACTTGTAATAAAATCTCTTTGGCTATACTATTTGTATCTGGCTGGTTTTGGTATCATTGAAAGTTTAAATTTTAAAGAACATAATTCCAAATTCAAATTAGGAAAATGTGTGATTTTCATTTGTTTTTCCTACCGCCAAGATGAGTGAATCTAATGAAGAAATTCGATACATTTTAAAATTTTACTACATAAAAGGTAAAAATGCAACGCAAGCCGCGAAAAAAATTTGCGATGTTTATGGACCTAGTGCAGTGTCTGTGAGAGTAGCACAAATTTGGTTTAAGCGTTTTCAATCCGGAAATTTTGATGTCAAAGATGCACGTCGCTCTGGTCGCCCTATTACAGATAAAATGGATGCCATTTTTGAAAAAGTGGAGCAAGATCGGCATGTCAGTAGTTACGACGTAGCTGAAGAACTGGGAATTGACCACAAAACAGTTTTGGCGCATTTGAAAAAAACTGGGTACACAAAAAAGCTCGACATTTGGGTACCTCACGAGCTCACTGAAAGAAACCTAATGAACCGTGTACTCATTTGTGATTCTTTATTACGACGTAATGAAACCGAACCATTTTTGAAGAAGCTGATAACTGGTGATGAAAAGTGGATCACGTACGACAAGAACGTGCGAAAAAGGTCGTGGTCAAAGGCCGGTCAGGCTTCACAGTCTGTGGCGAAACCCGGGTTAACTCGCAACAAGGTGATGCTGTGTGTGTGATGGGATTGGAAGGGCATTATTCATTATGAGCTGTTACCACCAGGCAGGACCATCGATTCTGAACTCTACTGCGAACAACTGATGAGATTAAAGCAAGAAGTTGAAAGAAAGCGGCCGGAATTAATCAACAGAAGGGGTGTGGTTTTTCATCATGATAACGCTAGACCTCACACATCTTTAGCCACTCAGCAAAAATTAAGAGAGTTTGGCTGGGAGGTGTTAATGAATCCGCCGTATAGTCCTGACCTTGCACCTTCAGATTTCCACCTGTTTCGGTCTCTTCAGAATTCTTTAGGCAGTTTCAGGTTAACATCACGAGAGGACTGCCAAAACCACTTGTCGCGGTATTTTGACCAGAAGTCCCAAAATTTCTATAGCAATGGGATCATGTCCCTACCTACAAGATGGCAAAAAGTTATCGAACAAAATGGTATCTACATACTTTAGTTAAATGTAAATAAACTATATTAAAAAATGTTTTGAATTTTCTTAAAAAATGCGAAGAAACTTTTTCCCCAACCTATTATAATAAAAAAAAAAGAAAAAAAAAATGCTTAAAACCAAGTCAGGGGGATGTATAAAGAGGGAAAATACCAAAACAATATTTTATAAATTATTTTTGTTTCTCTGTCTGTTTGTTTATTAATCTGTTTTCGGGCTAATATCTGAAATGGCTGGACCGATTTCAATGTAATTTTGCATGGTGATTCGTTAAATCCCTGGTCAACTAACATCTTAGATACTTTTTATTCCGGAAAATTAAAGGGTTCCCGTGGGATAGTTAAAAAACCAGTAATCGCGGACGAAGTCGCAACAGCTAGTATTAAATAAAACTCAGGCGTTACATTATGATGATCATCGATTCGGCAAGTTTTTAAAAATTAACGAATTGTCGGGTTGAAAAATATGTAACCACTTTTGACAGTAAATGACTCTGGAAAAAAAGACACCTCTAAAATGTGTATAGATGTTTTTGTACTCAACGTGATTATCTGCATGCTAAGCGTGATGCACTTGCTTCAAGAGAAACCAGATCGAAATTACTTTCAATATCGTAAGTTCATTGATTGGTAGGCGACATGATGGATGACGTGTATTAACTCATGCGATAGTAATAGCCCCTTCGCGTTTACTTATCGCAGGTACATACTTTCGAGTGAGGGTTACCGTGTGCTATCATGCATACCGATTTATTTAATATAGTTAAGCGGTGTTCACATTGATGCAGAATAAAAATTAATACAGCACTTGAAATCAAATGTCCAATTTAAAGATCATAATATGTTTAACAATAATTAATTATAACAACCGTGAAACGAGCTTAATAATAACGGTCTATCAATATGTCAATAATCACAAACAATTATTACTTTTTTTTTAAATATAAATATTTAGAGACTAATTTTAAGGTTATGTTTAAAGCTTAAGAAAATCAGACAGACTAACAACCTCAGGAATATTGTTACTAATTCTTTGTGAAGCTAATTATTGTTAGCTCCGACCACGTCTAAGCGGTACGACTGTCGAAAATGAAATGCCAAAAACGTTGCCAAATACTTAAATCGACGCGTCGTAGTGGGGCGTCTGCAAACTGTGACGTCACTCGTAGTGTTGCCAATGATAACACACTTTACAATAAATGAAATATCAATGCCAAAAATATTGTTAACTCTAGTACCTACGACAGATTTTTTTTTAACATATGACAGGTAAGCTCTTGGCCTTCATCTCACCTGATGGTAAGTGACGATAAGGCCGTTGGTGGAAGCGAGCTTCACCTGTAATCCTCAACAACTGAGGAACTGGCTATCTTACCTCTGATTACCGGAACACAACAATTGCTTATAACATTGTTATCATGGCGACTAATTTAGGTAAGATGGTGGTAGCTAGCCAAGCGGGCTTAGGCGCCCTACCACCAACCACAGATTTGTCACATTTGTCACACAGTCAACAGATTTTGGATAGATTAAAAAAAATACACATAATCACGCGTATATCTAACATGGCTGGCTTAGTAGTATCCTTAGCTGCTTGTCGCGTTAAAATCAAGAGAAAACTAACAACATTTGACAGCATAGGAGGCGAGTAAGTTTCTTTCAATGAGCTCTAGAGATCTTATTTGTGCACAAGCTCAACAACAACACTTCAAACTGAAATCTTCTTGTTGGAGGTCTTCGTTGAGCCTAGTCGGGAGTTCTAGATTCTCCAATAAGCCTTACCTCTATTTCTTTATATCATGTCACTTACTTTTCCTTTTAAATAAAAGGAAAACTTTTTTTTTAAATTAAAATCCACTATTCATTCATACCACCGTTTCGGAGACAAACATAATGTCTATATAACAATGAAGAGGAAGTTTCGAAATGTGTCATCGTATTTTCCCAAACCGATATTCCCCGTGATTACCCGTCATTGACGCGTCGTCAGTGCGCATGTCAGTGTGAAGGCTGCCTTACAAAGCATTCAGTAGAAAACAGTGCCTAGTTCACGTGAGAACGAGTCGCCCGTGACCACAAAACAACGAGAGCACTTTCTTTTGTTCCTTCTTGGAAACTCTATTTTATGTTTGTAACGTAATACTCTTGACCTATACCTGTGCCCATACAAACAGGGCCTTCGAAGCTAAATTCTTTGTGAATCGAAGCACTGAAGGAGTTCGTATTTGCGTTCTATATTCAATTTTTTGAATTAAAAACTTTTTGAAAGATTTTAAAATCGAATGTCCAAAATGAAACAATACAAACAAACGTAAAATTTATGTAGTTTTGTGTAATAAATGTCTATAATCGGCCGGCGACCTCTGTGGTCGAGTGGTCTGTACGCCGGTCTCAAGGCGCCGCCATCTCGAGAGGTCCTGGGTTCGATCCCCAGTGGAGGCAAGTGTTTGGGCAATGAATTTTCAGACATTTGTTCTCCAGTCTTGGATGTTCATTATATATGTATAATATTATGTATATTCTGAATAATTATGTGTATTTATCTATTAAATATTGTTGTGCGTCATCTAGTATCCGTAACACAAGCAGCATTTAGTTGATGAAAATGGGACTAGTTGATAGATGTGAATGTCTGAGGATTTTTATTATTATTATTTATTTATTATAATGATGAGCAATGTGGAGGATCATTGAAATAAGCGTCAAGTGGTGTGAAAAGTGATGAGTTTTTTTTATCGTGGTAATACCACCTCATCGAAGTAGCACCACAGTGTCTACCATCGATCGTTTGGCGCCAAACTCTCCCGAGACGCATTGCATTGTAATGTATTACGCTTGTATTTCTGGTGGAGTGGATCTTGCTGCGTAAAATCCGTGTATTTTTGTGTAATGTCAATAATGATGAACAATATGGAGGATCATTGAAATAAGCGTCAAGTGATGTGAAAAACGAAGAGATTTTTATCGTGGTAATCCACCTCATTGAAGTAACACAAGTGTCTGCCATCGATTGTTTGACGCCAAACTCTCCCATGATGCATTGAAATGCATTACACTAGCATTTCAATGTAAATTACTGAAGACATAATTACGAAAGACGTGGCTGTTATGGACTCAGTTCCCTTAGCAGTTTCTTTATAGGGAGAATTGTTCAAAAAAAAAACAAATCAATTGCCGATACTGAATTAAAGGTTTCAGTCTTTACATTCTGGAAGCGCAACAGTCTTTTCTGGACCGATTTTTTTATTTTATCTAAGTAGGTAATATAATATTTGACTATAATAATTCCACATACATAAATTTTCTCGTTCAGATACTATCAGCATTAGAACACAGTGTAAACTCTCATTAAAACGCAACAATAGCACACAGAAAGATAAATCAGTAAACAAATCAGATGATAACATTAATTACGAACATAATGAGAGTGCATCACGAAAGAATATCACTTTCTATTGATCTGGTGATGATATCATTTGCAATATTCAGTTTATATCAGAAAACAAGCTAAACTTTCCTCGATGAATTTTCCACCTTATGCCTTACATGCTAAAGTTGAAAGTCTGGTTTTGTCAGTCTTGTTTAGTGTCTTAAAAAGTGTTGTTCGTTTGCATTTCATTTGCACGTGCTTTAAAAAAGCAAATGAAAGCTTATTAATTCTACCAGCAGATTTTATACTGCCTTAATATGGCAACATTATTATTACGCAAGCGGCCATCTATGATCGAAGATAATATTATTGTGATTTTGTTGAAAATCATCGGCTTATGACATTGGAGTCAATGTTTTATTGTTGTTTGTAAATAATTATTGGTTTAATGATGATGATGATAGGTTAATCATTTATTTTATAGAATATGGTAAGTACATAAATAATGTTTGTTGATGTTAATTATAATATAAATTTTAGAAATTGAATGAACCCAAAAGACGTTAGTCCGTTTCCCCGGATAGAATAATTTAAAATATTTAATTATGACGAACCGAAGTAATTTCTGCCTACCCCTATAGGAGACCGACTTGATTATAATGTATGAGTATGTATCTTTAACATACTATCGCGGGGACGGTGAAAGAAAACGCGCTTTAGAAAAAAAGAGAGTGAATCAAAAGAAAAATGCAGTTGTTATAAAAACAAATTTAAAAAGGGCAAAGTAAATGAAAGACAGAAGAGATGGCAATTTATAAACAAAACTAAAAAAAAACTTAAGTCTTAAGGTTTTAAAATTTTGAAAATATTGTGTCCTTACCTATGAAATTGGTGTTTTTATTCTGTCTTAGCAATTTGTCCGTAACTATTAATTTTCAGAATATTCTTATAAAATAATTGCCTCTTCTATAAATAGACCATATATTTGAGCTCGTATTATTTAATTTGATAATTTTTTGTAAGTTTAATTGTGTTAAAATTAGACACAAAGACAATTATTTTTAATTGCCTCCCGAATACATCATTTGATTTGCATTGACATAAAAACGATGAATAATTTTTATCAAGCGTGTTCACACACTTATTGCTAAAGCTTGTCTAATGATACGTGCCAAATATTATTATCTCTGGATTTGTCGTTGTGAAGAAAACTGATAAAATGTTAGTATGTAAAATGCAGACATCCTCAAAATCTCCATACAAAACACCAATTTCATAGGTAAGGACCTAATAGAAGGACGTTGACCAATCACTACAATTAGCGATTTATTTTTTGTAAATCATAAAAATAACAATCAAATTCATAAATGGAACTGAATCGTGGGAAGTGAAGTAAGAAACATGAAATTACCGCTATAAAGCCTACGAAACTGCTTGACAATGTCGGAAGGTTCTCAGAAATACTTCATCATGTATGAAATCTAGTCGTAAAACATTATGTGAGACACTGTTTGTACCTGTAATTATTGTTTTAGTATGTGTTACTTTACTATTTAGTAAATTTAAGAGGACATATATTTCTGTTTGCGACGGAAAAAAGCAGCAGTGCAGTGTTCTGGATTGAAGGGTGCTGATGTTATGGTCCACGCTCTCAATGTATTTCTCCCATGTACGTCTGGGTTCAACAGTAAGATGGATATGCGGAGGCTGGTAGTGAATTCAAAAATAAAAACGTTTAATCTTATAAGATACAGTACATTTTAGTATGAGAATATAATTTTCATTATTGCGCTCTAAGAATACTAAGAAAAACAATTCATGCAGCCTGACTTTTCCTTTTAAAGAAAGCGATAAACAAACGTACCATATTGTTTTCATTATGCAAGTAAAAACTGCTTGCATGTTTACATAATAATTGTATGGCTGCATGACATTCCTACCTTTGCCGTACTTTATCGATCGCGAAAGAAAACAACTCGTTCGATGCCTATTTTGAAAAAGGAACGTGCAATGTCAGCGCGGGACCGTGACCGGACATTGGTCAGTCGGCTCAAGGTCGTTCACCCGCGATTACGATACTATTGGTGGATTACGCGCGATTACTCATCCGCGGGCACGCATTTTGAATTTAGAACGGGTGACAGTTATGGCGGAACTTCTTATTTGTTAATTAATTAGTATTTGTTGAGTTGAATGAAAACGCTAAGTACGCAAGGAGCATTGCGTAATGCTACATTATTTATTTTTTGTACACTTGTGACATCATATTTACACACTTTTGAGACTCTTCATAATTGTTTGAATTAGTATTTGACGTTCCGTAGTTGTAGGACGCCCTCCGGCTAGATAGAAACGCTCTGGCAGTAGCGGATACGACAAGACTGGAATGACGCATATTGATGTGGCTTTATGTTATGTCCAATGGAGGACAAATGGATTTTTGGAATTTACATTAATTAATTACCAATAGATAGTTTAATCTCCGCTACTACAATTAATACACTTCTCTTTTTTTTTCGCTATGATAAATCCTTGGACTGATGATATGGTACCCAACTTTTCCAATAACTGATCTCGAAATCACATATATTCGTTAAGCCGTAAGCTCTGCCATGAACAACAGGCTTGTTGCCAAGCGATCAGGTGCAGGAAGTATCCTGCACTTGTCCCACGCCAAGTAGGGTCGGTACAACACGTATTCCTCATTCATTGACATATTAAAAATGTTACTCTGAAAGAGAGGGTAAAACGTTGCTGAGTTTCTGGCCCGTTCTTCTCAGAACAAGGCATCCTGGTAGTTTATGTGAACGGATGGCGTAGTTTTTCTTTCTCACGGAATTTTATGAAATGTTTATGACATTCATAAGCATGCGCTGACGCATCTAAACTGAATAAATGTTTTTGATTTTGATTCTCCTCTATCACTCGTCAGCTTAGCATGCACTTCTTTTATCCTAGTCCTAATATCATTCTCCACGCATTCAATCCATCGCTTCTTCGGTCTTTCTCTCATTCTAGCGCCAGCCTCATCCATGTTCACTGTTCAGCATTCTTCTTCCTATGTGGCATTCATCCCTCATCATCGCATGAACAGACCACGCTGATCTATTGCTCCTTATCTTCTCTGTCCCTGGTGCTACTTACAAGCTTCCTGACATAATCCTGTCCATACTAATGACTTCACACATCCGTTTCAACATTCGCGTCTGCTGGGTGCAGTTTTCTTTCATCCATCGCCCTCGTCGCCCAACACTCAGATCCATACATTACGACAAATCTAACGACGGATTTGTATATTTTCCCTATAAGCTTCAGAAGCAACTGGATCGCAGGTGGCTGCTGAGACCTGTTGCCATTTCATCCATCCTGCATTTACTCTATTCCTTATATCGGAGCAAACGGGTAGGGCTACACCTACACCTAGGGTCATGTCTGAGAAACTGTATGCCTCACCGAAAGGGCAAAGCAGGTGCTCGATTTTCGTTTCGCGACGCTCTCAGCTTAATCTGTCACATTCCTAGGCTACTCTGGACCTCGGATAGTTAATAACAATAATAATATATACACATAATCAGCTTAAAGTGAATCTAATGAAAACATTTGAAATCATAAACCGTTGTCGTTGGTATGCTTTAAAATCAGAATAAACTGCGTCTGAATCAAAGTAAAATATTACTTAGAATTTAAGAGTGAGATGACAAAACCTTACAATGGCCTTCACAAGGTCGACTCAAAGTCAAATGAGACAAGTTTACATTGTATACAAAGATTTTGTTTACTACACCAAGTTTGACTTATGACCTTTTGAATTAAATTTTCATTAATTATTAGTATTTAAACATGTTTCTAACTCATTAATGATCAGAACTGAATAAATATTAATGGACAGAGATTTGAATTGAATTTTATGACATTCCATTTATTAAGATTTTTTTTTAATCAGTGTATTAAACATCATCCATACCAATCAATCCAATCAATATACTTAGTGCAACATTCTTATTTTTGAAAACTTGAAGCAATGTGTTTAAATAAATTTTGGTATTTGGATAGATCAGGACATTATTATGATGTCATCATATTATGTCCTACTCATAAGGTAAAAGCAGGCAGTTTACCTTCCAATTCAATTTTGACATTTGTGACTAAGAGTATTATAGAATACACGTAAATTTTATTAGGTTGTAGAACATATTGATGTAAAGGGAGGACGGAACCCTTGCAGAGTTTCTTGCCTGTATCTTCTCTAGACAAGGCCTCCCGGTAGTGAACAGGCCGAAAAAAAAAGTAGTGGTATTGTCAATTTTAGGATACTTATAATTTATTTTGTTTGTTTTGACTTGTCAAAAGTGTATTTGATGATACCAATTTGATTAAATGACTTTGAGTTTGAGTTAAAATTTTATTTAAAATCGATTGATATCAGTTTCATTAACATAAATTTCTAAGTGAACCATGCCTGTAATTGCATAAAACTGCAATAATATTACTTACCTCGGTAATGCCTGCAGATTTTTGACTATCGCGGTAATACTAAATACGGTCAACAAATCACCAGTTCCCTTTCAGGCGTAGTGAAATAAATCAACTTCTTCTGGCACCACTAAGTACCTACGTCATTATTAGGAGTTAGATTGGTGTCATTAGATTACTAGAAATAGGTATTGTCTATAAAGGTAACTTTAGCAATTCTTTTTATGAACCTCCGATGAATTTGCAAATCATCAAATACTCGCCTGACAGGTGTACGTACTGAGCGGGTGCTAGTTTTATAAATGTATGACAACATTGATGTAAAAGTCTTTGCATTTTGTGTTTTATGTAAGCATAAATATTAAATAGGCTATTTCTTTGAATTTCTTTTATATGAGCCTATTAGTTTTTGCTATTGCGCGTATTTTTATTAAAGGACATTTGTATTTTTTATGTATAGAGCAAAATAATTGCTTTTTATTTAATTTTAATTCCATAAATACGAATTCTAGATTAGAAATACTCTACCTATTTCAAATATAGTTATTGTTAGATAATTAATGAACTCAAGCTACTAGTACCAATATTTGTTATTTTAACGCGCTGCGTCAAATTGAAAGCCTTTCAAACTTTAAAAGGAATTTCTCGCAGTAGGTTGTAACTTGTTATGTATCTAGGTAGCCAAAATTCTTGCATATGGCTCAGTAAAAGCTTTCTTTTTAAACAATAGCTAGTTGGCCTAAGTCAAGTGCCATTGTGTCCAGCAGAGCGTGCGGGTTCGGTTCTACGTGCGTACTGTAATGATGTCATCGGGTGCGGTTCATTTGTTACCCACCTGTCAGTTCTGAGCAGGCGAGGCTGTTTGTGTAGACGGGCGACGTTTTTAATTTAATATGTCTATATTATCACGCGGCACGCCTATATCGATGGGGTTGTACTAACAATTTCCTGATATGTTAAGTCACCATGTAACAGGAAGCAGGGTTCTTGTCATGCATCAGGTACAGTGTGATGCAAGTGATATTCACAACAAACTGTACATAAATTAATTCATACTCAGTGGTACAGGGCGGTGGAATCGATAGAGCCCCTTGCACGAGAAGTGCCGTCCGTCTCAGCTGATGATTCGTCGCTGCATGAGGGCTGCGGCAGTGCAAGCAAGATTATTCGATTCCACACGGGGTTCGATTCCCCACGGGAGCAGAGGTTTTTCCGCTTGGTTTGGTTGCTGGTAGGGCTGCTAAGCCCGCCTGGCTAGATACCACTGTCTTACCTAAATTTGTAGCTATAATAACAATGTTTTTAGCATTGTTGTGTTGCGGCAATCAGAGTTAAGATTGAGAATCAATTGTTGAGAATTACAGGTGAAGCTCGATTCCACCTCCGGCCTTATCGTCACTTACCATCAGGTGAGATGAAGGCCAAGAGCTTACCTGACATATAAAAAAAAACATGGAAAGTGGCATTTTAAAGTAAACTGACTTCTGTCGCGGTATATTTCGTTTACTCCCATAAGTAATATAAGTAAACTTGCTGGTATATTTTCTGACCTAACCTACAACCTTGCCAAATAATCACATAATTTTTCTTTCATTCACATGTTTTTTCATCGAAAAGTGCTTTTGACACTATAAAATACGGTTAAAAAGTTTCTGAAGAAGCCTTGAAACAATATTATGTAAGACGTTGCCAACTTTTCCAATTTGTAATCATTTTCTTTGCGAAACTAAATTATTAGTCGTCTCTTCTCTTCTTCTTGCCCTTTTCCCACTCTAGGTTGGGTCGGCCCAACATGTCTTCTTCTTCCATTCTCCTCTGTCACTCGTCAGCTCAGCATCCACTTCTTTTATTCTCATATCATTCTTCACGCATTCAATCCATCGCTTCTTTGGTCTTCCTCTAACTCTAGGTCCGTCCACATCCATGCTCAGCATCCTTCTTGTAATAAAAAAAAAAATAATAATAATAAATAAATAAATAATAATAAATTAATTAATTAATAATAAATTATTAGTCGTCTGTCTGCATCAAAAGTCATAATATTTATAAAATGTGTATTATTTAATCCATATCCAAAATACAAGTACACGTAGTTTAATACCATGCCAATCTTACATGATAAGCCCCGATAAGGCCCTTAAGACATAATCTCTCGCAAACATACGAGATAAGTCGCCCGTCTGCTCAGCACGTGTAATTAGTTACCTGTTATGCGACACCTGAGTAAATTTACTAGCTGTAGTTATGCTGAAAAATACTTTTAAAGTAACATTTTGGTGTTGCTTTACGATATTATGTTACACGTAATCGTATTAAACATGAAATCCCTTGAAATACGTGGTAATACTTTCTAGTTTTTGGAGTAGTCCATGGAAGTAAACCTCCATGGACTACTCCAAAAACTAGAAAGTAAATTCGTATTACTTAATTCGCTACGTATTACTTTTGGTATAATATTACCATTTGACTTTGACTTTTTGACGACTTCCGTGGTCGAGTGGTCTGTATGCCGGTCTTAAGGCGTCGCCATCTCGAGAGGTTCTGGGTTCGATCCCCGGTGGGTGCAAATGTTTGGGTGATGAATTTTCAGGCATTTGTTCTCCAGTCTTGGATGTTTATATATATTCAGGATATTTGTATGTATTTATCTATTAAATATATTTATCCGTCATCTAGTGTCCGTAACACAAGCAGCATTAGTTGCTTAAAATGGGGCTAGTTGATAGGTGTGAATGTTTGAAGATATTATTATTATTTTTTGCTATTTTTTTATTATTATTATTATTATTTCGGGGTAATTTCTCAGCTAAAATGCTGGTTATATTATTATTATAACCTGTAACACATTGAGATCTATATTAGGTACAATATAGTACAACATCAATAGTCCTTCAAGAGGTTGCGGGTTTGGTAACACTGCACACTACCTGTACCACAGAGTTTGACATTTGAATAAAATTATCTACAGTAGATTGGGAATATTGCTCACCTTATACTACCTGGTGCATGGCCATAGGCTTACCTTCTGTTTCATGGGCTTACAGTAAGCAGTGGGGTTTCCTTCGAGGATATAGGCGTGATAATAATATGAATAGTAGCAACATTGCTTAATGTGTCCTTTGTAGACCCGCTGAAGGCTGAATAAAAAGGAATCTACTTATTCCATATTTGATTTCTTCCAATCATTAATATTGATCAATCAAACAATAAATCCTCTTGTGACTGAAGTCATCAATCAATATATCCCGTCAAGTGTCACACAACCTGTCAGCAGTACATTGTGCGCCTGCGCACTGAGCCGTCAATAGCGCGAACGTACGTGTTAGCGGAGCGTTGTTTAAATGGTTGGCAGTTATACATCAATAAAAAAAACATCATAACCAGTATTTATTAAATATTATACGCTTACTAACATTTGGCTTAAACTTCGTATGCATGGACATTAGTATCTAGTTTGTAGTAGTGGTTGTATATATATACCTCCTTCTCCTTCCCTACACAAGAGTACGCGTGCTGGTCTACGGAGTCACACTTTCACTGTCGCTACGTCTACTTTGCGCACTAAGAGATTTTGTGACTCCTTTCTCTGTCGCGCAGCTAGAGCGTGGAATTCCTTCCGGCACACGTATTCCCTCCATACAATATGGGATCCTTCAAAAGAGGCGTGAAAAAGCATTTTTCGGGCCGGCAAGGCGAGGGTGGCTAGGGCAGTATGTCAGTATGCTATCATCAGGTAGTGTGGAGTCATTTGTTGAGCTTTTTATAAAAAAAAAAACATCGGCTAGGCATCGACTTTATAAATTGTAAAATAAAATAAAATCGATTGATTGATTAATTTATTGTAACAATAGCAAAGTTACGTATTGACGAGGAACTTTAAAGAATGCCCTCGATTTCTCTATAATCCCATCATCAAATCCTGACCTCATCACAATGACTTATATCCTTTGCAACTAAGATTTTTTTAAAAGGGTTCGTGTAATCGGAGAACATACATAAAACAAAAACAAAAAAGTTTACGTGAATAGAGAACCTCTTCCTGTGTTTTGAAGTCAGTTAACAAATAAAATTATATAAGCATCCAATAAAAATATTTTTAAACCATAAAAAGTGACAGTTGACAGCCCTTGCCATGTCACTGCTCCAATAATAATGAAAGTTACGCGTCTAATCGTCTATAAGTCGTCGTTAACTATGAAACGCGAAAGTTCTTCATAATGTGAATGAAGTTAATTCACAATGGCTAGGTACTAAAACAACGTCCTGTCTGGTGTGATATAAATAAATATTTAATAAAAAAAAATTATAGCGACAAAAAAACTATGTAATTTGGTAAAACGATCAGATTTGACATTCCATTGAACATACGACTAATATCTAAACCAGACATCGAACACGGAACTCGGAAAGTGGGAATTTCAACATCTTAACTAATGGAGCATGACTTAGTTCCGACAAAGTGTTTCCATAGTAAAATAACAGTCTAAGATAGCAGGCTAGGTCTGATTGCCGAGATTTTTTAAAGTGATATGGAACATTTGTCCATGCTGTTTAAATTATAGATAGGTTATGGATTTTCTATTGTACCTGGTAACGGCAATAGGCTTACCCCCTTAATGAGGCAAAAGCAGACTGGCATAGAACTTCCGGGATAACACACTCAAAAGCACTAATCCAGTCCACCCCAAGTCCAACCATACTCTCGCAAACGCACTGACGAGCTATTAAAGCTCAACAGACGGCCAGAAGGAGACAAAAAAACTCATTGCGTCTCGCTTCCACGCGAACGAAGAAGCGAGAGGTAATGAGCATTTTTTTTTCGGGGATTTTTTTTATCTCCAGCCCGTGCTAGACCTTCAGGAGTAACCTGTGCGTGATGATTAGGACTGATTGTTTGCTGCAAGTTGAACAGACTTTTACAACATGAAACTAAAGGACACTGACACTTGCAGATTCTACAAACAAGAGCATGGAACACCAACGCACCTCTTGTGCTACTGTGATCCGCTGATTTACAAAAGAAGCAGACACCTGGGGAAACACACCCTTGACCCATATGAAATAAAAACAATCCAAACTGTGAACATCTCATCTTTCGTAGACAGTGTCCAGTCGATGGAACTACTGTAGGACCTTAAATAGAACTTACATAGGAGGCTGGCATAATAGATCTTATTAGGTCGCAGTGACGTGAACCAGCCTAGATTAAAACGAATAATAATAAAATACACCCTTTATCTTGGAGAGTTGAGACGAACGAAATTACTGTCGACATCCCCCTGTCGACATATTTCTTCGCTTCTTATAATGTTGATGTCTCACTCTAATTTTAATTATTTTTGTTCCAGGTAAAGTCTGTTTGAGAAACTCTGGCGTACTGATATTGATAAGATCGTAAACAAATGGAAAAACAAGTGAAAAAGTAGTAAGTATTGTTATTAATTTTATTGTAATTCGTTACGGGCATTTAGTATACTGTTGCAAAAATACAGGCGCCCTTTTAAAACCACACTTTTCTGATTTAATGGATTGTGTGGATAAGGAAAGGAGTGAGTGGTAATATAAAGATGCCACTCGGTGAGAATGCAAGACAAAATCAAGTTGTCCTGCAATAATTTTGTCTTGCAATGCAATCACCCCAAGTTGAATTTGGAGCAGGACAGACGAAAGATGAGAATTACACGTAAAACGCCTTGTTTGTTTGTAAACAACATTTTCTTTGAACCCGTCTATCGGTCGTCGCTATTAATATACAATAAATTTAAATTGTTGAACAAAAAAGGCACCCACACGCTCGTGGTACTGACCTAACGCAATGTGATGGTGTTATGCAGACACGACACTTTATTGTTTAGTTTACTGCCTATCCATTTTAGCGAGTGGAATATTTTATAGCGTGGATTACATTTTTAACAACTCTATAAAATTTACTTAACCCGAGAGGCAAAGAGCAGTTTATTTACATTTTGGAGACTTCACCGGTACCTATACAGACTTCAACTCTTATGGTAAGGCATGCAAATATCTATTACTTTAAACTTAAACAGTACGTTTAAAAATCACTATTTAATTTATATTACCAAGGGAGGGTAATACATGAGTGATGGGTGCTACACACATACGCGGCACTTCCGCTTGGCAAAAACCAAGGCCACAGATACTAAATAGTTACAACGTTGAACGCCGAAGCCGGCTTTTAAACCGGGCTGTACAAGCAGGCATTCCTGGCTTTTACTAAACTCACAATTTACAATGAATTGAGTGATTATCTTAACTAATTGTTTTATTTTATCGGCTATAGGTTGTTACTGCCAAATGTAATATTTGCTATAAAATGTGAAATTCGTTACATAAAACTTTCTCTAGGTCCAATTGAGGATTAATTGAAGGGTTTTATTGTTGCGATAAAATAGAAGATAATAATAGAGAGGCGCGTGCATCTCATACGAGGCACTTCTCTTTATCTTTCTTCTGTCCTGTCCAATTTTATTTAGGATCTGGGCAACATGTCTTCCTCCTCTCTCTTCTATGACTCGCTATCTCACAACTATCTATTATTTTCTTTTTTATGTCATCGACCGAAACTTCCTTTCACGTGCGAATTTCCAGCCCTATCCCTTATTGTACATACCTTATGACAATGACGTGTCAGTTTCGTTCGCGCTGAAAATTTGTTTGTAACAATATATTTCCGAAGTATCAGTAACCAGTTTACTTGAGGAGGCTCGTGTTGTCGTAGGTCGCTGGTCCGTTGAAAGGTAATTTATGCATATTCGCCTGTCAATTATGATTTGTTACGACCGATGACTTACGATTATGGTAAGTGGAAGTAATAACAGGCTTTGATTAACTGAATTTTAAAGCCTTTTTTGTGATACAATATTGGCTAAATTACCGGTTTGATGGTAATTGATGTCTATAAAGTATATAAACTGATATTCGCAAGGATGTGTGGAGAAACGAGAATGGAGAGGATGACTTTATTTGAAGTTAAATTAACATTGCTTTTGCCGATTGCTTTTAAAGAGCAACGCATTTTTTGGTATGGACATAAGAGAGCATGACACCAGGAAAGTCATGAAAATTAAAGTGGAATGGTATGTTGGGCCTGCGTATTGGGCCAACCAACATTGACCCAACCCGAATTGGTGGTGTTACGGCTCATACTCCTCATGTGTTTCTCCATGAGGAAGGGAAGGCCTGTGCCCAGCAGTAGGACGTATTTAAAAAGAGAAAGAAAACAAGCATTGAGCCTAAATAAAATTGGAAACTGCAAGAGAAAGGACTCTTCTTGGGGCCCTTGTCATTTGCGTCGAATCTATTTCTGTTTTGCTGTAATAGAGCACTAAGCACCATTCACCTAGGCCCTGATTGCGCTAAATAAGCACGTATTTACCACAACCTCAGTCGAAAACGTTATGCCCCTTTCACACACCACGAGGCAACACGAAAGGACAGGAGTACGAGAGTATGGAGTGTGAATAATGCCCTGCTGTCGGGGCCCTGATTATCCAAATTTCAAAAACGAAATGCTGCAACATGTCTACAACATGTCTTTATAATACGATTTTTAAAGAGATCGTATTCCTTATGTGCAAATACCAGATAAACGTTTCAATTTGATTATCAAATACCATAGCTATTACTTTTATTACTGAATGCGGTAGGCATTAAACTCGACATAACTAGTTTGTCGCATCTGCTTTAATTGATGTCGTTAATCATTGTTATTGGCGACGATTATAATTAAATACATTCCACGTAGATGATCATCGATAGGAAAAATGATTAATCAGAATACAGTAAAGCGATATTTTTCGTACCGGTCATTGAACTTTGGTACAACATTTTGGTGAAAAAAGAAAGTACAGAAATAAGTGAAATATTTATTTGTTTGTGGAGTTGTAAACTAAATATTGGGTCCTTACCTATGAAATTGGTGTTTTTTTTCTCTCTTAGTATTTTGTCTGTAACTATTAAGATTCAGAGTATTCCCAAAAAAATAATTACCTCGTCTAAAAATAGACTATATTTTTGAGCTCTTTTGATTTGTTTTGATAATATGTTGTAAGTTTAATTGTGTTAAAATTGGACACGGAGACAACTCTTTTTAAGTGCCTCCCGAATTGATCATTTTATTTGCATTCACTTAAAAACGATAAATATTTTTTATGAAGTGTGATATAACACATATTACTAAAGCTTGTCTAATGATAGATGCCAAATATTATTATCTTTGAATTTGTCGTTGTGAAGAAAACTGAAAAAATTTTAGTATGGAAAATGCAGAATTCCCCAAAATCTCCATACAAAACGCCAAATTCATAGGTAAGGACCTAATAAAAGGGAGTTGGTATTACCACCTCGTATCTCGAGCCCTCGGCTGAAGTGTAGTAAACGTTAGATTTCATTTGGGCCATCGCCACCTGTGTCTCCTAACATGATCCCCGGCGCTCGCGCTCCTTTAATCGCAGGGCGTTCTACCCTACGATTTCATAGTCGCTGTCTCCATTCTACTTTACGGCTGCATCGGTCGGCAGTTCATCTGACTTGACATATATCTTCAGTATTTTTAGATTTTTTGGATCTTTAGATCATTAGGAGCCAGGATTGTTTGAACTGCGTCCTGCGACCCTTTTGAAGTTCCCCAAAGCCTATAAACGGTGGAAGACGTAACAAAGCATTAGACGTGAATAATAAAACAAACTGCGCCAGCGCAGGCGTTGCTTCGAAAGTGCTCGTCATGGTACAGTTAATAACTCAACGTTTTTTACGCAATGTACTATGTAGAGTGGTCTGAGGGAAGAGAAGAAGCGAGCGAATCTTTAATTTTGAAAGATTTATTTTAAAAATTTAATGTTCATGTACGACGCATGCAAAATTAGTTATTATTACTATTTTTTTGACTACGATTTCGTAATCTGCCTTTTATTTCTGCCTCCATTTTATTTTGTGCGAAAGTTAATGCAATAAACGCATTGTTCCTGCGAAATAGTTTCAACCGAAGATGATATGGAGCTCTGGGAAAAATAGGTAAAAATCTAGACATTAGACATTTATAATTGAGCAATAATATCGAGCTGTTTTTTACGTTAAAGTTCTAGTCATATTTAAATCAAACCTCACTATATTCCATGCACTGGTTTCTGCGCATTGCTTCTACAAAGAAACAGAAAAGTAAGAACAGGTGATTTAGCTTCTTTGCCTATAGTCAATCCATTTTGATCTAAGACAAAATGTAAACAAAGAATTTGTGGTTCTCAAACTTTTTATCTTTTCTGGGACAAAAAAATGGACTCTAATAATTTCTAATAAAATAGGAAAAGGTGTAGCCATTCTTATTATTATTATACGAATATCGTCATTGAATATAAACTTTATTTTTTCTTTTGAAATGAAGTACCTCATGTTTTGCAGTCTTTGCAGTGTATTATGTATAAAGTGTATTTAAACACAAGCTATATTGGTATCACCCAAATTATACAAATAAGAATAAAATAAAACAATGAGGTAATGTATTATGATAATGTTAGTTTCAGGTGTCATGAAAATGTCATGATTTTTCATCTTAATTTGGAAGTATTTTAAATGCATAAAAGTTTGAGAGCACCATTCACTTTAGGTCTTTTTTAATAGCAAATATTAACTTAGTAATCTAAACTTACATTTAAAAAATATAAAATGCCGAAAATGATTGAAGGTGACCAGTAATTGCTTAATTATCTTAATTTAAAAAGTCTGTATCAATAAAATATTGAATAGTCGTATTTTTTTGACAAAATCTTTCGGCAATGAAGTAATGATCATAAAGAACCCTTTTTATGGTTTGTTTACCATTTGTCTCAGTTCAAAATGGATGGACTATAGTCTAAAACGATGTGAAGAACATCACGATTAAATATCTAGGGGTTAGAGAGAGTTATCCTTAATGTGTTTAAGCCGGGATCAGACAGCTATCACTGTCTTTTTAAAAGCTTTTTGAAAACAATCAAATCTCTGTTCTTTGTCACATACATTTTATATAGCAAAATATAAAATCGCTTAAGCTTATAACTTGTGATACAAAGTGTAACTATAAAAAACTCGTCTCAATGAGTGCGATCTTACTGTAATGAATAATTACAATTAGGTTTTGATGTTATCTTCTTATTTATGGCTCTTTTTATCTAAACTATTATTAATGTGCTTTCGATTTCATAGAAGCATGAACTATAAAATTGAATGCGTTTGTACAACATGAGATTTATGGCCAATTATGAATGTCACTACTGGTTTTCTACTAAGGTTACTATGGTTTATCGAAATAATCTTTGCCAGATGAAACTTTCAGGATATATTCACCTATGCCCCTTCGAGGATATGGGAATGTTATGTTATAATAGAATTACATCAAAGTATCAGCGATAGTCAGCTAAATAGCCACAAATATCTATAGAATAAAATAACATAATTATATGATTGGCTATTTAAAAAAAGTGGCTCATGAGTTTCTTGCTGGATTCTTCTCATGAAAAGACTCATCTCGGAATCCGGCCGCTTGTATCGATCACAATCACACTCAAACCTCTGTGGTTGTACTTGATGCAAGCGCTCGCTCGCGGTAACGAACTTTAAAATAATACTTTTTAATTATTATTTATATTGTAAGATATGTAAAATGTCGATTTTAAGTGCAAAGCATGGCCTATGAAATAAACTTATATTTGATTTTTGATGATCTCTGAAAGCTCAAAAAATTCTCTCCGGGCCTATTAATTTTATCTAAAAAACCCGTCAAATCAACACGCTTCTACCCCCCAAGGGGTTATATACGTCAATGGAGAAACAAAACTTAAAATATTATTTAAAGATAGTTAATGTATGAATAATTTATATTTATTATTTATGATCAGTGTAGCACTATAAACGTAACCATTAGATAATCTTGACCGATCATACTTTAGACTATATCTGTATATATTTGTATAAAATGTGTTAAATTGCAGAATATTTATTATTCAAGTTATATATCTATCTTTTGTTTATTTTTAAACTTCAATGACGTATTAGTTTATGACATTTTTTAAATGTTGCTACGTACAGGGGTGGTAGAAACTTGCTGAGTTTCTTGCCCGTTCTTCTCAGGACAAGGCCTCCTGGTTTTGAAACGTTTGTTTTGGTTTGTGAATCATTATATCCCTTGTCAATATCTTAGATAGTTTTCATTCTGGAAAGTTAAACAGTTCCCGTGGGATAGTTAAAAAATCAGTAACCGCGGACGTAGTCGCGAGGAACAGCTAGTTTAGATATATACGTTAAGCTTCGTTGTTTTTCTCTATCCGTTGTTTATCCGTTTTGTGAACGGATGGCGTAGTTTTTCTTTTTCACGAAATATTGTAAAATGTTTATGACATTCCTAAGCACGCGCTAAGACGCACCTAACTGAATAAATGCTTTTTGATTTCGAACCCTCTCTATTGTTTTATAGGTTTTCAAATGATTTAACCATTTTCCACATATAGCATGCAGAATGCCGTAACACCACCACGCTGGCCCAATGCGGGTTTATGGGTAGAAACAGCCGCAATAGCGACCGGGACCAACGGATTAACGTGCATACCGAAGCACGGAGGAGCTCGAGATCACAAAGCTTCCACGGCCTGACCATGGGGAAGGTAGCTTTGTGTGGTGTTACGGCCAATACTCCTCATGTGTTTCACCATGAGGAAGGCCTAAGCCGTGGAACATATATACGCTGAGAACAAGAGGAAAATTACGTTTTCACACAAAACACCAGCGCGCAGCGCCCCAATCGCGCTAAACGAATGTATTTACCGCAACCAAATCACTGTCGAAAACATTATGGTCCATTCACACTCCATACTCTCGTACTTGCATTCCCTCATATCACCTCGTGGAGTGTGGATGCTCTGATTTAATTTCATGAATCCATATGGCAAAACCACTTACCATCAGGTGGTCCGTAAGGTCTATGCTTGGAATGCCTATAATTAAAAAAAACATGCCACTTAACATTGATTCGATGTATTCCTGCGCACCATAAAAAATACAATAAAACTTAGTTAATTCAATTTCACTTCTATCGCATATGGGTTACAGTTGGTTTTAAACTGGTTTCTGTGAGCAATCAATCGGTTTTTGCTCAGTTAAAGGTTTACTGGAAGCAATAAAAGAAGGGTTCTGTGGAACAGGCACAGGCTGATCATTATTCCATGAACTAGAATTTGAATACAACAAATCAAGAGACCCATATAAAACTGAAAAGGCGGCTTTTTCAACGAAACCTGTTGTAAACCTTATGCTGCAAAAATTATGTAACGTTCTTCCAAGTCCGAGAAGGACTCGCGCACGAAGGGTTTTGAACATTGACTAGTAAACAACAGTAAGTAATTTGTAAATGTTTCATGTGCCTCATCATCAACAACCTATGCTCGTCCACTGCTGGAAATAGGTCTCCCCTAATGCACGCCACCGCTCTCGATCTTCGGCCGTTCTCATCCAGCCCACTCCAGTCAGCCTACGAATGTGCCTACCTTTTACCATTTATTGATATCGAGCAGAAATAGGCCCCCATCAATATTTATTTTAGTTTTAATTTTCATCATCATTAGCCTGCCCTTTTCCCAATTTCATTTGGGGTCGACGCAACGAGTCTTTCTCCTCCACTCTCCCCTATCACACGCCATATCAACATTCACTCCCATTCTAGCCATGTCCTCATTCACACAATCTATCCATCTCTTCTTTGGTCTTCCTCTCCCTGCATTACCATCCACTCTCATATTCATAACTCTTCTCGTTACATGCTCATTCTCTCTCCTCAAAACATGTCCACACCACGACAGCCGCTTTCCTCTCAACTTCTCTATCACTGGAGCTTTAGTTTAAAACTTTAGTTTTAATTTTATTATTAATTATTAAAGTAGAAATACACAGAGAAATAAAAAAATTACAGAGAAATGCAAAATGTTTATTGCGCATTGAGTGGTGGAAAGAATTGAAAAAAAAGAAAGAAAAGAATTGGTTAGCACTATCCGAGTATGAGGTGGGGTAAGTAGCTGCTTAGTTCAGGCAATTCAAATCACTTCAAAATTAAATATCGTTTATTCAATTTAAATGCGTCTTAGCACAATTCTGACTGCCATAGCCTCAACACCAGAAATAAGCATAAGCTCGCCGTTCCAAGCCTCAGACTTCACAAGACTGTTAAATGTTTTGTAGGAATCGGCATAAGAATGTATAATAGGCTGCCACAAAGTTTTATTGACTTGCCCCTGCATAAATTTAAGTCAACTATTAAAAGCTGTTTAATGAAAAAGGGGTATTATAAGATAGAAGATTATTTTAAAGATAAAAATTCGTGGATACTATAATTTGCTCCTCTGCACATACTTATTTTACAATATTTAAAATGTTCTAAATTCCTTTTGTTATTATGGCTGTTTAAAAAGGGCTAACTGTTGAGTTTCTTGCGGCACTTCTTCTCAACAGGCCATTCACGTCGAAGTGCTAGTAGGAAAAAAATATTGACGTGCAAAAGTATTTCATGTAAATCTAATTGCAGAATAAATGATTTCATTTCATTTCATTTCACATGCTTATGAACGTCAAAAGCATTTTACAAATTTTCGTGAAAGCGATAAACTACGGCATCCGTTCACGAAACTACCAGGAGGCCTTGTTCTGAGAAAAACGGGCAAGAAACTCAAACTACACTTTATGGGGGAAATCCCTAAAAAGTGATTTCAGTTTAACCTAACGCAAGCACTGATTCCAGTGCTTACACTGAATGGTTTCACATTGACAAAGGTGTGAGACAAGGATTTGTAGCCTCGCCGTGGCTGTTCAACATACTCATGGACAATGTGGCCTGAGAATGAATGAGTTACTGGTGAAATGCCTACTTTATGATGACGACCAGATAATATTAGCGTCGTCAGCGGGCGAGTTACAAAGTATGGTAACTGTTATGAATGAAACACTGGAAGAAAAAGGAATGAAAGTAAATGTGACCAAAACGCAAGTATTGGTTTTTTAAAGGAATTAATTATGACTTAATGCAATATTGTGATAGGTAGATAGAAAGTGGAACAAGTGGAGAAGTCTGTGTACTTGGGATGTGTTTACTATACTCTATCCATTTTGATCTGAGACAAAAGGTAAACAAAAAATTTGTGATTCTCAAACTTTTTATTTAATTCTGGGACAAAATAATATGAGCTCTAATTTTTTTTAATAATATAGAAAAGGAGTAGCCGTACTTAATATATCAATATCGTCATTGAATATAAACATTATTTATTTGTGTAATGAAGTAATGTTTTATGAGTATTAGGTATGTTAAGTGTATTTAAAAACAAGCTATCATTGCTATCATCCAAATGATACTAAATATTAAATATATCAATTAGATTCAAAATATATTCAAGGTGTCATGATCATGTTATGATTGTTCATCTTCTTTTGAAAGTATTCTATACTCATAATAAAAGTTTGAGAATACTATTCGTTTTAGGTCTTTTTTATTAGCAACGATTAATTTAGTAATCTAAATATACGTGAAAAATATAACATTGAAGTAAAAATACCAAAAATTATTAATTATTGAATTATTTTTAATTATTGACAAGAAACCTACTTAATTTACATCATTTAAAAATTTTGTAATAATAAAATATGAAATAGTCGTATGTTTTTGATAAATCTTTTCGACAATGAGTAACGACATCTTAAAGAACCCTTTTTATGGTTTGTTTGTACCAACATTGATGAATGGTGGTGAAAGTTGGGTACGGAAAAAAGTAAGCAGCAATATGTTAATGTGTGGTCATGTGATGATGAGGGATGAATGTTACAGTACAAGAAGGCTGATGCTGAGCGTAGATAAATAATTAAATATCTTCAAACATTCACACCTATCAACTAGCCCCATTTTAAGCAACTAATGCTGCTTGTCTTACGAACACTAGATGACGGATAAAATATATTTAATAGATAAATACATATAAATATATATAAACATCCAAGACTGGAGAACAAATGCCTGAAGATATGATGTGGACGGATCAAGAGTAAGAGGAAGAGCAAAGATTGAATGCGTGAAGAATGATTTGAGGGTGAAAGAAGTGGATGCTGAGCTGACGACTGACAGAGGAGAATGGAAGCTGAAGTCATGTTGTACCGACCTTGATTCAAATTTTAAGTCCATTCATATTATTCATAGTAATTCATAAAATAAATAATAAATTAAATTAGGTAAGTACTTAAGATTAAATCTTCGTCCGTGACTTGCCTAGCATTTTCGTCTGACCACCGTGACATTCAATTTAAAATATGTAGTTTTGATTGAGAATATGTAAAGTGTGCTACCGTTTGATCACAGTGTAAAAAAATAAGCAGTACGCTTTGATATTTAATTAATAGATAATTAGACAGGTATCTTGTTTATCATTCATCATTATCTCATCATCATCAACCGTATGATGTTCACTGACATGGGTCGGTCCTGCGCTGCCCACATCCAGCAGCTTCTCGCGACCTTCACCAGATCGTCGGTCCAGTTCGTGAGGGGCCTACAAACGCTGGGCTTCCTTGTATGGCCGTAGAGATGTCTGCATTTTTTATAAAACTCAATATCAGGTCCTATAACTAAGAACCCACCCCTTCACAGCTATCCCTTCTTTTTTTGTCGAGGAGGAATCCATTAACGGACCGTATTTACCGGTGGCTAGCCGGCAGGCGTGTGTGGGACTCACCTGAAATATTGGCACTACCCACAACAACTCCCCGATATTCCCGTTCCTGCCCTTCCGTGGGAGCGAACCGAGGTCTGCCGAAGCAATTCTCCGAGTCATTCCCAGGACTTCCAGACCTAGTCGGACACAAAGTCGGGGTTTGCGCCAGTGGAGGATTATCAGGGCTTTTTCGGAAAATCCCCAGACGTTTACAGTTATCCCCAAGGGTAGCCTATCAACATTTCGACATCTTTCTGATTCGGATATCAGCCTTGACTGTGTATTTGTCTGAAGAAGATTTGTTTAGATCAGCTAATTTGCGGATACTTACCACTAACCATACCGTTGATGTACTGAGTCTATCTATCCTGTGACACTATTTTTATTCCGACTAAATAATGACTACACACTTTTAAATGTATTAAGATCAAGGCGACCTTAGGAGTGACACAATAAATTCAGATAAACAAGCACAAGAAGTATTTATTTTGTTAAGCCTTCACGCGTTAGTTTAGGTACTTAAGTCAACAGATGATGTCATTGCATGGCATGACACTATATGTAAAGTTATTTGGTATTCATATTTATATATCACGTTGACAAACCTTGGGTGAGGTGATATGAGAAGAAAAGAGGTGTCTGCTAAATTGACGAGTGGTGGAGGACATGATGAGCTGACACCTAGAGCGGGTAAGAAAAAGGAAAGGACCACACCAAGAAAAAGGAAATAATAACACTGATCTGGTGGGTTGCGGAACTAGGTGACGCTGTCAGTACGTTGGCCTTCGATACGAAAACAAAACTACCTTCGCCCTGGTCAGACCTTGTTTGGGCGACCAAAATTTTTGGGATCTGGTCCCGGTTGCTACTGCAACCGTTTCTACCCACCAACCCGCACTGGGCCAGGCAGCGTGGTGCTGTTACGGCCCTTACTCCTCACCTCATGAGAATGGGCTGTGCTCAACAGTGGGACGCATATAGGCCGAGGAAGAACACTGGTCACCGACATACTAAAAAGAATTGTGAGCCTTGGGCAATTGCCAGTGGACAAGGCAAGTTGCTTACAAACTAGCGGTCGTTGAAGCGAATTTTATGATGTGAACGACAATCTAGTGAACTCCGCTGAAAGTAGCTGTATGCGGGCGCAGGACCAATATCCATGGAAATCTTTGGGTCTGTGTCTCCGACCACTTGTAGTATGTTACCTACGCCCGCCGGTCGGGACAGTTGTCGATGAAGCTTTCGCTCTGGATGTACTTTGTGCTCCGTGGAAAAAGATAAAATGCTAAATCTACTTATTTAAAATAACCAACTTTGAATGAAGTTCTGTGACTGACATGAATTACTGGGGCCTGCCTATAGACATCCACTGCTGAACAAAACGACCGGTCCTGCGCCGCCGGTCTTCGCCAGATCGTCGTACACTTTTTTAGGGGGCCTTCCTACGTTGCACCTCGCAGTCGTCGCCACTCGAGAACCTTTCCGCCCCAACGGCCGTCAGTTCTACGAGAAATGTGCCCTGCCCACTGCCACTTAAGGTTCGCAATTCTGTGGGCTATGTCGGTGAACTTAGTTCTTCTGCGGATCCCTACATTTCTGATTCGATCACGCAGAGGAACTCCAAGCATCGCCCTTTCCATTACATTTACTGGTTAATTTTTGTTTTACTTCACCCGCATGGCACCCGTTCCCATGGGCATATCGGGATAAAAGTTGCCTATGTTCTTTCTCAGGCTCTAGACTATCTGTGTACCAAATTTCGGTTAAAACGGTTTTTCACGTGAAAGCGAGACATGCAGAGTTACTTTCGCATTTATAATATTGGGTCCTTACCTATGAAATTAGTGTTTTTTTCTCTCTTAGTATTTTGTCTGTAACTATTAAGATTCAGAGTATTCCTAAAAAATAATTACCTCGTCTAAAAATAGACTATAATTTTGAACTCTTTTGATTTGTTTTGTTAATTAGTTGTAAGTTTAATTGTGTTAAAATTGGACACGGAGACAACTCTTTTTAAGTGCCTCCCGAATACATCATTTTATTTGCATTCACTAAAAACGATAAATAATTTTTATGAAGTGTGATATTACACATATTACTAAACCTTGTCTAATGATAGATGCCAAATATTATATTATCTTTGGATTAGTCGTTGTGAAAAAACTGAAAAAATTTTAGTATGGAAAATGCAGAATTCCCCAGAATCTCCATACAAAACACTAATTTCATAGGTAAGGACCTAATATTAGTATGGATATTCTCGACCAATGCTACTTACCATTAGGTGGGCAGTTTGCTGAATAAAAAAAACATCATAACAAAAAAGTAGAATAAAAACATTCTTTAGTCATTAGTCCCTAACGTTAACCGCACTAATAAATACCTAATTGTAATTCGATCCGAGCAAAAACGAAGTAATTATCTTGTAATCCAGCCACTCACGTAATAATAGTAATTAGTGAAATCTGCTTCGTCTGTAAGTTGTGTAACGAAAGAGAATCTTAGCGGAAAATTGCTCATAAATAAAGCGAAATAAGTCACTCTGCGTGATATTACCAATGGTACTACGAATACTACTACGTTACACTCGAAGTTACTCACCGTTATTCATAAACGATAATGAAATTTAATCAATTGTTTACTTAACATAACTTATCATCACGCCTCTTTAAGCAGAGGTGTTAAACACCCACATTTCGCCAGATATGTTAGGTCCACATGGCAACGAGCCTGTTGCCATGCACCGGGCACAATGTGAGGCAAGCGATATTGTATTCAAACTCAGTGGTACAGGCTGTGGGATCGAACCCGCGATTCTCGCGGCCTCTCGAACGAGTAGTGCCCCGTCCGTCCCAACTCGGCTACCGCTGCCTTCAATTGCTATCAATTGTTTAACCATAGTAAATCTGTTGCTTAAAACTTAGCGTTGTCACATCACATGAGTAAATAAAAGGTAAAATGGGAAAAAGTTCCTAAAGAGCGTACAAAAATCGTACCTATTTAAACGTGTACTCTGTGGTCACGTTATAATTATAAATATTATGAATATTATTATTATTATTATTATTAATTTTCTATAAGACAGAGCCAGCTGAAGTGGTATAAGCAGCTATTGAACCGTTTACGTTCATACATATTTTCAACACAACTTTATCTTTATCACTCCAATAAAATTTATCCTGAAATAGTTAAAATAAAGTCGGCAACTTCAAAGGGAACTTTCTATATCTACACAACAATCTATGTTAAACTAACAGGTTTTTAATCTTATCAATCTTATCAGCCAATTGTTATATGTAAAATGGCAAAGATATAGATAGAAAAGAATTTTTCCTCTTTTGTTATATGTTAGTAATAAAGTTATAAGTTAGTGCCCCCACAAGATAGATCGAAGATCTAGAAAAGGTCTTGGGAAGTCGCTGGATGAAGGCAGCTTGTGGAAATTATTGTTGAAAACCTTGGCCTACCCCAAATCCCTCTGTCCAGCAGTGAACAACCCATGGCTGACAATTATATGAGATAATGTTGAAAATGCTTGGTAAAAAGTAAACTACATCGAGAACAATCGAGATATGTAAAAGTAGAACAGTAGGAACATACTGGCGGCAAAATGTTCCTATTTTTTTATTAATCTATAATTGTGACAGAAATTGAACAATTATCATCACTTAAATACAAATAGAAAATAGCGTAATTATTATGTAAATGAATCTATTTACGAAGCAATCATAATCTTAATGGCTTTAGACCACTGTATAAATCTGTCGTAGACATACCCAAAGACTATGATGTCATAAATGTCAATGTCAACCTCGTAATAACATTCCTAGAAAAATAATTTATATCTCAATCATGCGATAACACGTTCACATTTATTAATTTTTGTTATTATGGTATAAAATGGCTGTCAATTAACCTCCCATTTTAAATAATTATTAATAAACGTCTTATGTCCATTTATTTCTTAATGAATTTAGTTTTTTATTTGAGATAGCCAAACAACTGTCCGCCTGCCTGCAAATGGTAACAGTGGCCTAAAATAAAAGAACTTCTGATACATTCTTGTTAGAATTGCATCTGCTTAGACTTAGTAAGGAAGGAGTCTCCCTTGTAAGAATTATTGATGCAAATATCTATATCTGTCTATACATATAATAAAACTGTAGAGGTCGAATGTCTATACACAGAAAAAAATCCAAAAAATCAAGTCAAGGAATGTAAAAGAGGGAAAATACCAAAAAGCTTTTATTTTTATTTTTGTTTTTCTGTTTGTTTGTCTGTTTGTACGGGCTAATCTCCGAAATGGCTGGATCGATTTCAATGAAATTTTGCATACTGGTACCTATCCCTGGTCAACAACTTAGATACTTTTTATTCCGGAAAATAAAGGGTACCCGTGGGATAGTTAACAAACCAGTAACTGCGGACGAAGTCGCGGGACACAGCTAGTTTTTGTATATAAATAATATAAATAAAATATCCTCAGACAGTCACACCTATCAACTAGTCCCATTTTAAACAACTAAATGCTGCTTGTGTTGCGGATACTCGATGACGCACAAATATATTTAATAGATAAATACATGTAATACATATATTTGTATATAATACCTATATAATGTTATCATAACGGAATAGAAATAAACATATTATTAATTATAGTCATTAAATGTAGAGGCGGTATAAATAAATATCACAGAGAATCATTACTTAGTAGTAAACGTGGAGCAAAAAGCCTTTTTACTGCAATAAACGTAAATAATTTAATGTAATCGTTATCCCTGCTGACCACAATGTAACGAAAACAAAACATTTTCTTTTTTAAAATAGGCGCGAGTCAAATACAAACGCTGTTTAAAAATAGAACATCAAAGAACAAAATTACAAAATAGAACGCATTTAAAATTCGAATGCTCCTCGCAAGGGAAAGATCAAGAAAGCAGTTAGTGTCCATCGAGAGTTTAGTTTAGTATTCTCGTATTATGCCGGCGAATAATTTATTCCATATTTTTTTATTTTTTTAATAATTACTGCTTACCGCTGCAACCCTGACAAAAAAAAACGTTTTCTTTTTTAAAACAAGCACGAGCACGACAAGTCTTTGAATAAAAACGAAAAAGAACAAATAATTTAAAAAATATAACGCATTATTATACGTAGTTCGCATTTTTAATGCTCCTTGCGCGGGAAAGTTCATTGTTAAAAGAAGCGGCTAGTTTGTATCCTCTATCCATCATGGATTTAGTTACTGTCGTATATTGGGTCCTTACCTATGAAATTGGTGTTTTTTTTCTCTCTTAGTATTTTGTCTGTAACTATTAAGATTCAGAGTATTCCTAAAAAATAATTACATCGTCTAAAAATAAACTATATTTTTGAGCTCTTTTGATTTGTTTTGATAATTTGTTGTAAGTTTAATTGTGTTAATATTGGACACGGAGACAACTCTTTTTAAGTGCCTCCCGAATACATCATTTTATTTGCATTCACTTAAAAACGATAAATAATTTTTATGAAGTGTGATATTACACATATTACTGAAGCTTGTCTAATGATAGATGCCAACGACAAATCTTTGGATTTGTCGTTGTGAAGAAAACTGAAAAAAATTTAGTATGGAAAATGCAGAATTCCCCAAAATCTCCATACATAACACCAATTTCATAGGTAAGGACCTAATATTTGGTTAAGTTTATTTTCAGTTTATTTTCAGTTTATACTAGCCATTTTAATACGACGCATAACTCGTATATGTCAAGTTCATCAAACCGGGAAGCGCTATTTTGATCTCCGCCATTGGAGTGGCTCGTTAGTCTCGTGTTGTCTCATTGCGTTTTGTTATTGCACTTCGCTGTCAGTCATTGAGGCGTTTGTTTTAGAATGTTTTTTTTTTAAAGAATGCATCTCGAATAGTGATGGTTTCGAACTGAACATGAACAACAAAATGTACAATCAGCAACGAAATGTTGTATCCATTTGTAATTTGTCGTTCTTACGTTTTAGTAAAATATTTAATGTTGTTGCGGCACTACACCAATATTACCGTGACTACACGGTAGCCGAGTTGAGACGGACGGGGCACCTCGCGGGACTAACGACGGGTTTGATCCCATTCGATACAATTTATCACCAAAAATAACTAATTTGTCAACAACTTATGGGCAGCAGATATTTCTAATTTGTCAGCAAAATAACTAATTGGGTCATAAAAAAATTACCTTAATCTAATATCTATCTAAATACATTTCCTAGAAATTGATCCTTGATCCTTCAATAGATATATACTATGAATTCCTGTATTTTTCTTTGTTTGTGTAATATAGCTATGTATATTCTTAATGTCCGTATAATGTCTCGTGTCTGTGTCGGAATAAATGTTTTCCTTTCTTTTCTTTCTTTCTTCATTGATCCTTTTTCTAGATTTTATACATTTTCGGTAACATTAATATATTGCCGCCCAAATAATTATATTTCTAACAAAATATTTGTTTGCTGCCTAAATGATTTTTCTGCTGAACTTTTAGTTGCTGACCAAATAATAAAATGGCTGCCCAATTAATTAATTCCCAAAAAAGAACTTTTATATAAACTCAATTCGAACTCAATTCCCAATCTCAATACAATCGCCTTAAATCATAATTGTCTTTGGCATGTAACAATTAACTTTATTGCTTTGGTTACGTCTGCGCCTAATTTTCAATTATGATAATTTAACATCGTTAAACTAGTTTCGTTTGACCTTCATTGATTTAAATGTCTGCTCATCTGCTGTCTCTTTCTCGACAATTTATCGTCTTCCGTTGCGAATATAACAAAATAACTGACCTGTTTTGTCAACTGGGGGCGTCGAAACACAATAATTACAATAATTTTTATTAAAATAAATATGTTACAAGTTGATTTTGCGGTTGGTTGTTTAAATAGGAGCCTGAGTTTACGGATGGTGATGATAATTTCCTCAATTCTTTTATATGCTCGCCAGGCTCACCACCTGTTGGGGACTTAACATATCGAGGAAAAAAGCGTGATGATATGTTATTTTGTGTATTATATGTACAACCCGATGCTTAATAACAAAAAGAAGCTAACTTACTTCGGGCCAGTTAATAGGTTAAAATGTAAGTTATTATACCTTTACGGTTCAGCTGGTCTACCTAGATCTTGAACTACATTCGATTTGTATTCGTAGTATACATACATAATATATATACTACCAACTGAAAAATATACCCAAAAACTTTTGTATTTCAAACGAAGGCGACAAGGTTAAAAATACGGATTGACAGTTTTTGTATAGTCTAATATGCGGTTGACTGTACTTAGATACGAGCATGTAGTTTAAGAATGATTAACAACCTCACACCACACAACTGCACAACCATCCAATAGCTTATAGCGGCGACGGGCTCACCACCTGTCACGCTGAGTGCAGTCACTGCTTGCGCGGACTATCGCAATGGACTTCTTTTGCGGTGCTATTGCCTAGTCTCTGACCAACCCTTAGGGGATAATAGTCGTGATTATATGTATGATTGAGCTTAAAATAGACGAAGTATATGGATGGATAGAATCCCATGACTATTACCTAGTAATGTGGCCTTTATCGATGCCATTTACCGAATTTATCGATACTATCAAGGACCGGAGATATAAATCATATTATGTACTTTTACAATTATTTCTCATACACCGATTTCTAAATTATTTACGATACAATAGCTTCTTGCAATTAGTTAAGGTTATAAAGCCTTTGCAATGTTTTATTTGCAAAATTACGGACTACGGTCATTGATCCCGCCCGCATACCATCAGGCTTTCGTTGTGCCACAGTGTATGAGAGCCAGTAGAACAATTTATTGGAAGCCACGATCCCGGATAAGCAAAAAACGGCCAAGTCACACAACATTAACTATAATAATAAAGAAATCGCAGTAAGGAACCTTAGACTTGGCACGACTTTGTCTAGATTTCATTACTTTTTAGAGATAAACATACAGCTCCATCGTGACATGGCTAGTTTTTTACAGAATGTTTTTGGTAGGATAGACATTTCGGCAAAAAGAACATGTATAAAAGTATCGTTTTAAAGCATTTCGAAAAAAGAACTCAGTGAATCCAGACAAAAATGTCTGTCGGCTATACTTTAATAAAAGAAATTTGAACCCATCGTATTTATTAGAGATGGAAATCACCTCGTAGACGAGTATGAAGTGTCCCAGGGAGCTATAAGCCACGTGAATGCAGTGGAGAGTGAGGAAACCTCGGATCGACGTGTATAAGGCGGACAGATTGCGTTGGAAGTTTAGTGTGTATGACCATTTCGAAAACTGTAGAATAAAGGTCCACATAACACTAGAGGGGGCTGCTCATCCCTCAAGGGTATGCTGAACTAAATACATTTTACAAGCGTAAACAGGGGACGCGGTTCAACAACGTCCTTGATGATAAATACGAATGGTGTCTGACGTTGGTAGTTGAAGCATGCATGACACCATCTTTCTAGGTATATGTTTTTTCCTAGGCTATTACTACCGATGACTCAGGAGTTCCCGCACAAACCCTTGTACATCTGTGTATACCTACACTGTGCTTGTATTTTATCAGCTAAGTAACCTTTTCTTTATCGCCTGCTCCTTTTATTGCAACGGTTAGGCCTTCGCTATCGCCATTATTTAACCGACTAATGAAGTCTGACGCGTTTCGGAGTTTTTTAAAGCTAGTACTCTGCCGATAAAATTTATATGGAATTAATAAATGGTATTGGTATTAAGGAGCTCGGTGGCGTAGTGGTCAGTGAGCTTTGGCTTCGATCGAAAACAAAGCTACCTTCGCCATGGTCAGACCGTGTATGGGTGACCAAGACCTTGTGATCTCGAGCTCCTCCGTGCTTCGGAAGGCACGTTAAGCCGTTGGTCCCGGTCGCATTTGTGAAAGTTTCTACCCACCAACCCGCATTGGGCCAGCGTGATGGTGTTACGGCCCATACTCCTCATCTGTGTTTCTCCATGAGAAAGCCTGTCCCAGCAGTGGGACGTATATAGGCTGAGGACGGAAATGGTATTGAGTTGTAGTCTTTTTAACGTTGACAGTTGTTTTTTCTACCTGGGATGAAGTTTTGTCCTCATCCAGTTAATTGAATAAGACCCCAAAGGTTCGAAGTGATCTTGGTCTCAGCCTCAACAATAAGAATGAGAATCAGGGTATCATTTTTAGACCAACAACGCTCCAAGGTAGAGGTAGTATTCTGTTGGCCCAGCTACCTTCGCAGCCTTATGTAGGTACTGTTTACTATCATGTGTTGTGTAGTTATTTCTTGATAACTTTATACAAGATACACCACCTAGTAGTTTATAACAGTCGTCTGGAATATATGAGACCTCTTTATGAAGCGAATCTTCGTTCTCTCCTACAAATTCATTTATTCGTCATCATAGGTAGAAGAAGAGTTTACAAAACACATTCACTTGGAATAGTGTACGATTTTTTTAATAATAGGTTTTGACCTATGAAATTGGTGTTTTGTATGGAGACTTTGGGGAAGTCTGCATTTTCCATACTAACATTTTTTCAGATTTCATCACAACGAGAAATCCAGAGATAATAATTTTTGGCATGTATCATTAGACAAGCTTTAGCAATATGTGTGATATCACTCTTCATAAAAATTATTTATCGCTTTTAAGTGAATGCAAATCAAATAATTCGGGAGGCACTTAAAAACTTACTTACAATTAAACTTACAACAAATAACAAAACAAATTAAAAAAACTCAAAAATATGGTATATTTTTAGAGAGGGTGTAATTATTTTGTAAGAATATTCTGAAACTTAAAAGTTACAGACAAAATACTGAGATAGAGAAAAAACGACAATTTTATAGGTAAAGACCTATAATAGTACATTATGGTACAAGTGTGTAATGTTGGTGATTACCGCTGAGGCGCATTGAGGCCCGAGCCGTCAGGCGAGGGTCTTAAGGAGCCGAGGACGGTAATCATCAATACACACGTGTATCATACAACGTTTTTCAACACACTTCTGAATAAAATAATACTTAAATAAAAAACCATTTTTCCTTTGAGTTTTCTGGTAGTAAACTTTCCATAACGTTCTGGGCTTCACATCTTATATCGGGCGGTGTACAACATAAATCATTTTCTTCATAAATTGTATTTGCAGACATCTTAATTAATAACTAACTAAATAACTTCAAAAGAGAAAACGAGACGAGTTGTGAAAAATGTTTCGTAATGGCGGGAAAAATTAATCAGTTTTCCTATGCGCGCGCATCGGCCATAGACTAAAAAATGAGGTTCCTTTTTTTTGGGCTTTTCGCGGATAGCTTTTTAGCGCAAATGTAACCGTAACTCAACCAATAATATTAAAAAAAACTATTACTCACTCGTGAATAATAGTAATGAAAAAGTCACAGTTTGATTATAGGTGTCATTATGTGCCTAATTGCCATGGGATTAGAGCCACTTTATAAGGAAGTGTGTTGAAAAAAATATTATTATATAAAGTATCACTACTAGTCATTGTGAACATTGTCACTATCGCCAGAAAGGTGGTTGGCTAGGGCTGTTGTTCTCTGTGGCCCGCTATCTCCGGAAATGGCCTCTCCCACTGCTTACCATCAGGAGTTGTTGGGTCATTTGCTGTGCTTTTTATAAAAAAAAAACAATGATTTATTCGATCAAAGAGGACCCGTGCTGGTGGAAATAAATAAAGCAATTCCTGTTCGCATTCGCCGATGAGCAAGTAGAACCCTAAAAGACTTGAATCTTTTTTACCATTGTTAACCACCAAAGGTCTTTAAAGCCAATTCGTCACAATTTCCCGTAAGGAAGTCAGCTATTGTTGCCCTGTCATGCCTATTTCGGTTTCCCCGTGACTTCAACAAATTGATACCTTCCTACCTAACATCTTGGGCGTGATGTGCCCCAATTTGGCTATCACTGCATACATCTTAACAGAGTTTTCCTCATTGTTTATAAGAATAAAAGATATTACATTTGATATAGGGGAATTCGGTGTCTTTGGTTCTAACCCTTTCCTTAATTGTTTTTTTTTATAATTTTAATTTGAGTGCGTTTGACCACAATCTCGCTTGATGGAGTGACTGAAGTGGTCTAAGCTGGAACACGCAATCTCAAAAAGTGCCTATTCACTCTTGCCTTGAAAGTCCCCAAATCGAATCTGGACGGAAACAGACGCAGGAAGGTTATTCCACTCTTTTGCGGTGCGTATCAGAAATGTTGAGGCTAATATTGTAAACAAGTGATTGCTGAGGTCTGTAAGTGCTTCAGGCGGCAAGACACCGAAGTTAAAAGGTTGGTAGTCCAAGTCCACCAACAAGATAGAGCGAACAAGTGAAGAGTCGTCGTCCTTCAAACTCCACACGGTTGCAAGACGCGCTGGACAGGAACCGGCGGGTGACCGACTTCAGAAAAGGAGAGATTTAGCATGTGACTCGTACATTCTCTTTATAACAATCCACCGAGTATAATAATTTTATTTATTTATACTTTATTGTACATACAACATATTTTTAGAAACAAAACAGACAACTTAAGAAAAATCAAATGTACAACGGGCGGCCTTATCGCTAAGAGCGATATTTTCAAGACAACCTTAGGATGGACAGGAAATAAATCATCAAGAAAGGAAGGCTGTAGGTATGTCATAAATAAGATAACATGGTTGCATACATAATAAAATACACAAACAAAATTATATAATATAGTACTTACTTACATAAAAATGCATATAAATATTGGCCCAATTTTATCATCCCAATCGCCACTGTAGTTTCACAATGCCAAAAAAGTAAAATTACCAAAATTCTCGTGCAACTGTGTTACAAGCTGCGGTTCGCATACAAATCACCTCATTTGATTTCCACGTATTGTTTTCGCCAAGTTTTTGTTTAAAAACAACAATTTACGGAGGCACAGCTGGAATATAAACTTAGTCTCAAAACTGTGTCAGGGAGGTGAAGATTTCGAAAAGGAATAAATAAAGTAATCTTGGCTTTTGACGTGCGCTTTTGCGGAATAACATTAGCAATTCCAACGAGCACCCTATTTCAGAGCATACAGAAAGTTGTTGAAACTCGGCGGTGATATTTGCAACTCGAATCTTAAACGTCCGACTAGAGCTTACCATCGGCTGGGATATTTTAAGATACCTTCATACTTCATCCTTCAAAATACCTTTCAACATACCATAACATATCATCACGTCTCTCTCCCCGAAGGGCTAGGCAGTGGTGTTAAACACCCACATTTCGCCAGGTTAGGTCGGTGGCGAGCCTGTTGCCATGCACCGGGCACCATGTGAGGCAAGCAATATTCACAATGAACTGTACATAAGTTTTATTCAAACTCAGTGGTACAGGCGGTGGGATCGAACCCGCGTTTCTCGCGGCCTCTCGAACAAGTAGTGCCCCGTCCGTCCCAACTCGGCTACCACTGCCCTTATCCTACCCGCCATTTCTTGCCTTTCCTGCCTTTTCCTTTTAAATACCTTTCATTAAGAAAAATATGTGTAAGAGCGAAATTTTTCGCTGCAAAACTGCAGTGTTTCGATTGTTGTATTGCCGTTTGAAAGGTTTTTTTTAAAGGTATAACAGGCAGTGAAATCATAACTGAAATTACGGAGTACACTGCAGAAGTTTACAGGATTTCAGGCATAATTTGTAGTTACAGTGACATATATTTGTTTGGCGGCGTACCTACTCAAACTTATCATTATCATGAACAACTTGAAAGCAATCCCTATTAACTAAAACATTTTTTGCCTTTTTCTACATAGCCCTGATTTTTATCCTACGTGCTTTGTGCTTGTGTAGAACACAAGTGCGAATGAAACATCGCTATATAGCTAATTAAACGTTGCACTTTTCAAAACAATTAAATGAAGTAGTCGCATATTCTTAAAAAAACTAATATTTTACTACCTAACGCTTAGATAACGATAATCAAGACATTACTCATGTTTGCAATACTTAACATTTATGAACACGTTGCTTCACGATAGTAGTTTAATTACTATACCTACATTCCATTAAAATTTTTCACCATTCATCTTGCGCGTCAGTGTCGCACTCTATTGACGTGCACTAGTTAACTGTTTGCAAACTCGAAGCAGATTAAAAGTAAAGCGAATAGCACGCTTTATTGGCGTAGTTCGTTGGCGCTCGCATAGATGGCGCTGTATGCAATATTGTTGTAATTATAGTATATTTCCAATATTTTTTTAATATAAATAAATTTCTTTTGTTTTCAGGTAATTATTGAAAACATCAATGGTGTTAAATCTGATGGTAAAGTATTTGAAAACTAAACTAACTAAATTAAACCAGGTTCGTGAGTAAAGAAATATTTATAAGAGTAAATAATATCTTAAATAATTTAATACGTAATTATAAATTAAAGACTTATAAATAAATAATATAAAACACATCAATAAAAAGTCATAAATTACAAAAATAGACAAATACTAAAATTATTTCTGTTTCCGCTTTTCTGCTTCCTCTTTCTCTTTCTGCAGTTGAGTTATGACGGAACTTATATCTTCTTCTGATAACATAACGACAGGTTGAGATCTTTTAATAACGGCGATCTAGAAAAGTTACAGCTGTCATTTACACATTTTAAAGGGGTCTCACGTCCCTCAAATCAGAGGGAATATTGGGCAAAGGCCTTCCTCATGGAGAAACACAAGAGTAGTATGGGACCTATCACCACCGCGTTGGCCTAATACGGGTTGGGAGGTAGAAACAGCTGCAATACCAACCGGTACCAACGGCTTAACGTGCCTTCTGAAGCACGGAGGAGTTTGAGATCACAATGTTTTGGTCACCCATTCAAGGCCTGACCACGGTGAAGGTAGCTTAGTTTTCGATATCGAAAGCTAAAGCGTACTAAGCACTACGCCATTAAGCTCCTCCACTCACGCTGTACTTAAGTTTTATCAAAATTCAGTGGTACAGGGCGACCGTGATCGGCGACCGAGGTAGGTGCCGGGACTTCTCGTGCGAGGTATCGCACGAGAAGTCCCGGCTGTCCAAACTCGTCTATCGCTGCCTGATGATGATGAACACCCTTTTGTATATTATAAACATAGTTATCTTATACAAGGGTCAACGACCGAGGAGCTCGATGTCGTTAGATCATTAGTACGCATTGGCCTTCGATATCGAAAACAAAGCTACCTTCGCCATGGTCAGGCCTTGGATGGGTGACCAAAACTTTGTGACCTCGAACTCCTCCGTGCTTCGGAAGGCCGTTGGTCGCGGCCGCTATTGCAACCGTTTCTACCAATCCGCATTGACGCATATACGATAAGTATACAAAGTTTAGCAAATCTTACGTCAAGGTTCCTCTTGCCAGTATGGACCTCCATCAGAGCGCTGATGGCCAGCCTGATAACGCCCTCATCAGTGCTTACTAGCTCAGGCTTGTAGTTCTTCTCGAGGTACTCTCTGACTGACTTATCGCACCGGCCTATGGAGGCTGCCTGGAATGGCGTAGCGGTTAAGCGTCTCCCAGGAAGACCCCTTGTCTCCTTAATCAGAGGCAATATCGGGACAGTAGTGTTGGGTATAAACCGGCCCTAAAATCGGCTACTACCCTAAACACTCAAGATCGTACTCCCCACCACTGACACCTTTAGCTCGTTTAGGTCGTGACCGGTTGTCTGAAGCCTAGACCAAGCCAAGACTGAGTGAGATTGTGGGAAGTAAGAACTTGGCCAAGAGGCTCGAGTCGTACACAAGCGACGTGACCACAGATAAACATTTACTCAGATGACGCAATTGCATGTACTGCGCGTGTCCGAAAACCCCGACCAAACGTCGGGGTTGGCCGCTGCTAACTAGCCTCCGAATAGCTGCAAAATCTAAAAAAAATCCTTGTGTGATAATTGGTGGAGGAGCATCGGTGGCATCGGTATTTTTCAATCAGTTTAAATCTCCCGTCTCAAAACTATGACTGTGACGTCACAGTAAACGTTAAAAAGTTGACACGCTTGGTTTTAATACAAATCGTTATACTTTCGTTATCTATGTAAATGTATATCTGTGGATATGACGCTCGCCTTGGACAACAGGCCGCCACCTTGGCCGCGAGCTTTGGCCGCGTCTGTCTACGCTTTAAAGTTATATTTATGGGTAAATTATAAAAACCCAAAGAACTCTTTTATGCAATAGCGATACTTTAAGTGCTTTGCCATATTGAGTAGCAATATTTTCTTGTATTGTCTGTTGACCATTAAGTGTTGTGTAATATCTGAGCGTCTTATCAAAAAACACTTGTCACTAACCACCAACCTACGTTCCACTGCTGGATACATGGAGAAATACATGAGGAGTATAGACCGTGACGATACCACGCCTCGATGGCCCAATGCGGGTTGATAGATAGAAACGATTGCAATAGCGACCGAAGCCAACGGGTTATCGTGCCTTCCGAAGTACGGAGGAGTTCCAGATCATAAAGTTTTGGTCACCCGTCCACAGCCTGCCATCCATGAGGACGGCCCCAGAAGGGTTAGGGCAGGCATTTGGGATAATGCCTCGCCTTGCTTCGTTGACTCCGTTTGGCGGCCACTGAATGTGGACTTGCAAGGACTAAAGAGTCGTTACGACGTTCCCGCAGTGAAAACTACGTCGAACTCGAACGTCGGATCTGTATTGCGCGCGTGCACGATCGGTAGTGCGCCAGAGGAAACGCGAAATTGCAGAAATCGAAAAGATCGATGAGAGAGACGTGATCGCACAACGGACTGACATCCTTCCGGACTGCGCGAGTGCTGGGAGCTGTATCGACGGCCTATGCCCAGCAGCCCACATATAAGCTGAGGAGCCATATACATACATAAAATCACGCCTGCAAACCCCGAAGGGATAGGTAGAGTCCAAGCACTGTGCTCCCTTAGACCATATTTAGCCATACAAAAATTGGGTTTGGTCAGATGAAAAATCGTGAAAGAGTAGTAACAAGTGGCTAGCTTATCGCCTACACAATCACAGACCCAGTACCCAATACGCCCTTAGTCGTCTTTTACGACATGCTAGGCAAGAAAAGCAGTTGGAACATATGATTTTAAATAGGACAAAACGCTAACTTTCCACTCAAAATAAATCCCGGAAGGCTCAGTTTGGAACAGATGCGGGCTCCCGTCGTAGTCAAACCCGCCGATGAGGCAGGATATCCCGAATGGCCTTCTGCCGTTGCTCTGCGTGTGCCGCTGCTTCAGCTCTGCTATATACCGGGATATGTACTCCACACACCGGGTCTTCCACTATGAGACGATGGGACTGGCATTCGATTTGAGCCCTTGTAGAAAAAACATATATTTATTCTTATTATAAAGCCTAATAATTTGTTTGGAACTCAGGAACTACAAGTCAATTTGAAAAATTCTTCCAGTGTTAGATAGTCCATTTTTGGGAAACGCTATCCATACTAATATTATAAATGCGAAAGTAACTGTCTGTTTGTCTGTCGGTCTCGCTTTCACGTCAAAACTAGTAAACCGATTAAATCAAAATTTGGTACAAAGATTGTCTAGAATCTGAGAACGGACAAAGGCTACTTTTATCCCGACATTCCAATAGGAACGGGTACCGCGCAGGTAAAACCGCGGGAATTCTCTAGTAGACAGTAAAACATCACGCTATCCCAAAGTAACTATTCCACGCGGACAAAGTTGCGGGCAAAGGCTAGTTACAATTAAAGGGATGAATAGGCTTTGCTGTTCTTCTCAAGATAAGGCCTCCTGGTAGCTAATCTATGGTCGCCGTAATTTTTGATGTTCACAAGTGCATGGTGAAATATCTTATACTTAATAAATGTTTTGACTTTAAGTATAATCACTCCTGAGGAGCTCGGTGGCGTAGTGGTTAGTTGGCTACCTTCGCCATGGTCAGGCCTTGGATGGGTGACTAAAACATTGTGATCTCGAACTCCTCCGTGCTTCGGAATGCACGTTAAGCCGTTGGTCCCGGTTGCTATAGCAGGCGTTTCTACCCACCAATACGCATTGGGCCAGCGTGGTGGTGCTACGATTCGGCACATACTCCTCATGTGTTTCTTCATGAGGAAGGCCTGTGTCCTGCAGTGGGACGTATATAGGCTGAGGACAAACGCCTGAAGAGTTTTCTCTAATTCCTCAGTTCATTAGAAGGCACCAGTTATTATTGCAACTGGTTCAACTCTCTATCGACCAATCCGCTCGGCCCATATTCCTCATTTATTTCTTCTTGTAAGTCAGCTTGTGATCCTTAATGGGACGCATATAGACCAGCCCTGACAATAGATGTGTTATTCTATAAAAATATTGACTGTGAAACATACAAAGATTCAAAGACTAACCTGGTCGCAAGAACCCGAGCATCAGCTCTTAGCCCAGCAAAAGCCAGTGTAATATGCTCATCCAGAGCCATTATCTTCTTCTCTGTTCTCTCATCTTGTAGCTTGGGTACTGCTCTTCTTTCTACTCCTAACACTATAGCTTGTGGTCCTCGGACCTGGAAATAAGGAAAATCCTAACATCTGTTAAAAAGCTTTTCGCTTCTGCTATACTAAGTATCATATTGAAACTATGCACCGCGTCTCTAGTGTAGTGGTTGTCACCATTGGGTGTTGGTCGGGAGTTCCGGGGTTCGCTGCCCCTGTTTAGATGGTGGTAGGGCTTCCAAGCCCACCTGGCTAGCTGCACCGTCTTGCATAAATCTATCGCAATAATGACATGATAAGGTTGCACTTCACTTGGCGTATCGTGTTTGCGTATTTGCTATATTTGATCGAAAAAGGCCATGTGTGGACGGTCAATTTGAGTATTTTCACGAATGGTGCCAACAATGTATAGCGAATTGCGTTTCCGTCCACTAGTCGGTTTTTGATCACACATCAAAGGATTGTTTGAGTTGTTTCCCCGATAACAGTCCACGTGTGGATGGGTTATTTGGAATGATTTTATTATTTGTCCAAAGTCGGGCAAGCACAACGATAACGCTACGCGAATACGCTAAGCCAAGTGAAGTGCCGCCATTTTAGCATTGTATTCCGGCAATCAGAGGTAAGATAGCCAGTTCCTTAATTGTTGAGGAATTCAGGTGAAGCTCGCTTCCACCTTCGGCCTTATCGTGACTTACCATCAGGTGAGATGAAGGACAAGGGCTTGCCTGTTATATGTAAAAAAAATGTGTGTGTGTAAACACGTAAAGATTTGCTATACTGAATACCGCTGCCCTTCCTTCCTCATCATTCCTTATTCTTCTTTGTCTCTATTTGTGGCACTGTTGTTAAGAATAGAACTAACCCCAACGGCAGCTGAACCTCTCTTCACTGCCTCCTGCGCATACTGCACCTGCAACAGCTGACCATCGGGAGAGAATACTGTAATAGCTCTGTCGTAGCTTGACATTGTATTCTGCAAAATGTGTTTGTCAGGTTTGCGTTGGTCAATATTTTGGTGTTTAAGTTTTGAGAATAATTTGCAGGCTTTGGAAACAGAAAATAATGTCAATGTCATACCCAAAATATTATGTTGTAAAATTCTCCCATGTAGGGAAAGCAAAGGGAACGAGGCCCATACAGCCAAGTCTTTATTATTTAATATTTAGCAAAGGGCACCAAATTATACTCTATAATAGTTTTTTAATTTATCTTCATTTGATGTTCTATTATTATACTTCTCGCGTCTATGCCCAGCAGTGCGATTTTTTACTTCGCAAACACGAAACATTTAGAAATGAAGAGCATAACATTATTTCAGCGCTGCCAGATTTTTTTAAGCAAGTAAAGCGGGATTCTTTAAAGTATATAGATATCCAGAGAATTTACTACAATAAAAGTACTTACACGACGAATCAGACGACGAGGCGCTATTTCGTTTCGTGTCCCTATTTCTTTAGCAACAGAGTCTAACATTAAATAACAATGATCCTGTATGATCGTAATGCCCCTTCCTACCTCCGATACCGTTTCCAGTTGTGTCATCGTCCTTAGCGTCTTTGTGTCCCCAAGATGCTAGACATTCCCCAATGTAATTCTACTTTTCTCCTACACTCTTTTACGTTCCGCGGTGCTCAGACGTGGAACTGCCTGCTTCTATCCAGTACAGCCTTCTATTCACTCGTTTAAAACCAGACTAAAGCACTATTGTATTTCTCAAACTATCGCTTAATCAGAGATATGTAATCCCATCATATCTATATATAACATCTTTTATTTAGTTTTCACTAGAATGTTGTCTTTTTTTGCATTTGTGTCGCCTACCATTTGTGATTTCTATGATTACCTTTTATGGGTTGACTGGCAGATATCTCTGTTGAGGATAAGTCCCCCTCGCGTACTACTATTTTTACCATATTTTGTGTTTAATTAAATTTGCGTGACAATAAGTAGATAGTTATACAAATGGATTTTATATAAAAATGTAGTTAAATAACTCAAGACCCTAAAAATCAGGACAGACCCTGTCCCGCAGGAGACATTCAATTTTCAGTTAAAAATAGGGGCGTCCCGCCAAAATCGGGACTCTAAAATTCTTATTAGTTAACAGATATTGATAGTATGATTTGTAATTCTAAGGTCGTTTGAAGGACCATATCTTTCATTCATACCGCACTACAGTGGCAGCATATGACAAATATATGCAGACATAAGATGTCAATCAATGTAAATTTTAATAATGCACTCACTAAATATAGTGCGGCGAAGTCAGCTAGAAGACAATAAAGCCGCCTTCACATGTCGAATGGCAATCGAATAATTTACGACCGACTCCTAATCCGATTCGGAGTACTCCCGATTTGGTTCGGTGAGGTCAATCACCTTTGCCATTTCCAAAATTACGTGGTAACAGTTCTGGTAATTTTTATTGAGATGAGATACGTTTTCTTATGTCGTTTCTTTGGGTCCTACATCGTTTAATATGTTCATGTTTCGATTCAAACAGTTAATGTGTCCAGCAGGTTATATTCGTTTGTTTTGGCGTTCCTCTTACATCATCACATCCAAAGAGGGAGGGGCAGGACATTGATCGCAGAATTAAAATCCTTAGGTTGACAAAGTACTGTAATGGGTACATATTGGGTCCTTTTCTAAGAAATTTGTGTTTTTAAGCTATTGCATAGCTTCTATCGCGGGCCTTGAGCGCGGGGACCGAATCCAGAAATTCCGTATCGAAAAAACCTCACGCTCCCCACTCCGATGCGCAAGGAGGTGAGTGAGTGAGTGAGTGAGTGAGAGAGAGAGAGAGAGATACTGACGTACGTTTTTCATATATTTTAGTATATTAGGTGACATATTCAGTCAAAATGTTTATTCAGAAAAATTTGTTTTCTTATCGGTCACCACGCTCAAAAAGTGTAACTTGAATTAATATCAAAGAAAAAGAAATACTGCATGAATAAAATAAATAAATAAAATTATAATTGCATAAGTTGATACAAAATGCTATGCAATAGCTTTACTGCGGCAGTCCCCGAGTGCCACACGTCTTTTTTTCTCTCGTAGTATTTTGTCTGTAACTATTAAGATTCAGAGTATTCCTAAAAAATAATTACCTCGTCTAAAAATAGACTATATTTTTGAGCTCTTTTGATTTGTTTTGATAATTTGTTGTAAGTTAAATTGTATTAAAATTTGACACGCAGACAACTCTTTTTAAGTGCCTCCCGAATACATCATTTTATTTGCATTCACTTAAAAACTATAAATAATTTTTATGAAGTGTGATATTACACATGTTACTCAAGCTTGTCTAATGATACATGCCAAATATTATTATCTTTGGATATGTCGTTGTGAAAAAAACTGAAAAAAAAATAGTATGGAAAATGCACAATTCCTCAAAATCTCCATAAAAAACACCAATTTCATAGGTAAGGACCTAATAATTTTGCTACTTACTGTACAGGCCGAAGCGTTGGTAATGGTAGCTTTTTTGACCCGGGGTAATGTACACCAGGTGAACCAACGATCTGATGAAGATGCTAGAAAGCAAATTTATGTCAACATAAAAAAATATAAATTGATTTTATTATTTTTAGGGTCCCGTGTTGGTCCGGGACACAAAAAGAATGTACCAACTGCCTTTCATGCCTAGCATGTAGTAAAAGGCGACTAAGGGCGTATTGGGTGCTGGGTCTGTGATTGTGTAGGCGATGAGCTAGCCACTTGTAACAACTCTTTCACGAACTTTCATCTGACCAAACCCAATTTTTGTATGGCTAAATGTGGTCTTAAGGAACATAGTGTTCCTTGGACTCTGCCTACCCCTTCGGGGATTAAAGGCGTGAATTTATGTATGTATGTGTTTGTGTCAAACCAATAGAACAGAATCAATTCACAGTCATTTAAAGGTTCTTTTGATCTGTTATGAGTATTTTTAAGACAATCATCAAAACTAAAGTGGATGAAACAAATAAAAATGTAAAAAGTCACTAACTCCTAAAGGAATTTTGTTACCGACTGTACAGGTGCAGTAATAATAATGATAATAATAAAATCTTTATTTCTTACGTCAAATGCGTCACAATTACAATAAAATAGGTACATAATATGTGTTTGATTATAACATGCAGAGGAACCTTTTAAAGATTTAATCGCGGCCACTGCACTAGACTCTAGGCCTGTATCGCAGGGACCAACATTGTTTTCAAAACCACTGTTTCCGGCTGGTTTGGAGTATTCAAAAATAATGAATTAAATTACAATAATAAATTAAAATTGAAAGGCAAGTGACAATACCGGTAAAGAAACACTATAAGGTAATAAATTTTACACCTGTGCCGTAGGAAGAAACTAGTCTATTTTAGGAAGTCCATTTATATCTAAGTTAGGTTATGTATGTATGATTTTATTATTCTGTTCACATGGTTGACTATTAAACTAACGTATCAAAAATCAGAGCACCCGCAAGCCTGCAACGTCGCGTGCGCCGGCGCCGCAACCTTGAACTAAGGATTGAACTCAGAGTTGTATTGGCGATTTTATGGTTATGTAATGTCAAAATCAAAGCCAACTAACTATTGCGGCGAAATAATTTTTTTTTTATACCACCAGTGTGGCAAACAAGCATACGGCCCACACAGATGGGCAGTGGTCACCGTAGCCTATAGACGCCTGCAACACCGAGGGCATCACCAGCGCGTTACCGACCCTTAAAAAACCTTTTCATGCCCTTTTTGAAGGATTCCATGCTGTGTATTTATAATTCAAGACTTCATTCAAATCATCATCATAATTATCGCCCACTGCTGTAACCCCGAAGGATCTCCACAACGGTCGGTCCAGCTCTGCCCGAATCCAGCTGCAGCAGTACAAACTACTACAAACGTTACGCCATATACATTTACATAGATGACGCTAATGCATGTAATGCGCATGTGCGAAAATCCCGACGAAATATCGGGGTTGGCCGTTGCTAACTAGTCTGCGCGGCTCAGAATGGCTGCAAAACTCAGAGTAACTGCAAAATAATAATAAAAAATGCCTCTTTGAGTGACAATTGACGGAAGGGCAACGGAGGTATTGGTATTTTTCAATCAGTTTGGATCTCCCGACTCAAAATTACGACTGTGACGTCACAGTGGACGTTAAAAAGTTTGCGCTTGACACGCTTGAATTCAATACAAATCTTTATACTTGCGTTATTTAAGTAAATAAATATCTGTGGAAATCACCGTGTAGCAGTTCTTGGGTATTTTTGCCGGCATTTGACTATGGCGGACGTGATTTTTATTTCGATGATAGTGATATTGTTAGAAGTGGATATTGTAATATTGTAGGAAGGAGGGAACACGTGTGCCGGTAGAGAATTCCATGCTCTGGATGTACGAACCCACTAATCACAGCATCGTGTAATGGTTAAATCGTCTTGATTATTTAACTTTAGTTATATTTGAAAATTCATCATCAATCATTTGAAAATTCAGCTTGTCAACTATTGGACAAGCTGTCATATCACGTCATCATACGTCTTCGCCATTGGTCCATATTTTAATCTACTGGTTAACCTGATCACGGATCAAAAGCTGACCAAAATATATACAAAAATATAAGGTCGTGTGTGAAATAATTTGAAAGCGCGTGATTCGTTCAATTTGTTTATTTTTTTCACCATAAAAGTTACACTTGCTTTAACTAGTCTTTACTACATCTTCACAATCGTTCGTTTTTTTTCGTCTTTCCTCTTCCGTCGTCGTTCCAATACTCCTCCCCCCCTCTGTCCACCACCTTTAATTTCGTCTCCTCGCAATCCCCTCTACTCTCGTTCCTTTTCTTATCCCACTTCCAGTCGTAGACAAATCAACAAATCATAGACACAATCATTCTCCATCTTCATACTCCCTCTTTCACACACTAAGTTACTTCTTTCTATCCCTTTCTCACAAACACATTCCATTCTCGCCTAACTCTCATTACGTTCCGTTCCCATACACTTAACTCTCCCTTGAATGTTCCAGAAAACTCACACAAACTATCTACCAACCAAAACCTACATGTTTAGTTATAAAATCAATAACACTCTTTCAATATATGGTATTCGGTCTGTCATTACCATCCGAATATTTGTCACTGTATGACATCACAGCGAGGCTGCGTTTGGCAAGTCGCCCCCGCGCGACCACGCACGGCGTAGGGCTCCAAGCAGTATATGGGCAAATGTGTGATGTATAGCTAACTGTATTATATCATCGATCGATTTGTAATTACACTCATTAGTAATTTGGCTTGTACTTTGCCTTAATATATATATATATATATATACCGAAACTCCAATAGTAATATCATCCTGCAACGAAGTCTCGGAGCATAGCCGTCTATATTGTTTTATGAGTCACTTTATCTATATACAGGGCGTCCCACGGCTATGCCACATGGAGGAAAAGTATCTTAAATATAGCACACAGAACGTTTTACTGAAAGAAGTCGTTATGTGAACTTCAAAAGCAATTTAAACAGCATTCATATATATTTAAATAATTACATGGTTGAACCGGGAATGGAATCCGTTACAAGAGAAATTAATTATCCTCTAACTTTATCTTTCCGATCGAAAGCTTTTATCGTGAGGATAATTTTTTGCTAAATTGTTATTTAGCAAAAAATTATAGTATCAGAAATAAATGGAAAAATACGAGACCAATTTAAAGAGACAAGAAACAGCTTCTCTTTTATTCTTCCCGCCCTTTCACACTTTGAAGAAGAAGAGAGAAGCATGTCTTCCTCTTCCTCTGTTGCTCCTCAGCTCAACATCTACCTCTTCTTAAATCAGAATTCTCACATTCAATCCGTCTTATCTTTGGTCTTCCTCTCACTCTCATCCATACACAAAGGCCAACTTACCTAATTACCATAAAAACTTTCGATCTTGCGCTGTGCGCCTCCAGCGGCAAAACCGTGGTTAGGTTATTAAAGTTATTTTCCTATTTCAATAGTACCTATACAACTTAATTGTGCAAGTTAATAACTGTAATTAAGTTTATGATGACAATCTCGATTATAAAGTCTAGGATAATGATAATAATCTCGTTGTTATTGCTAATAGACGTATACTAATAAAGTTTTATTTTAGCCGTTTATCACAACACACAACTCTGTGTTGAAAACTATATGTTAAACTCTTATAATTTTTTGACAATGGCAGCACGTTTATAGAGATCTCTTCGAGCAACTCGTAATTAAGAAATTTGGTTGCATTGGGAAGAGATTTCTTCCTTATAGTATATGTTTTTTTCTGTCGTGTGTCGTGTAGCGGCTCATTAAAAGAATACTACCAACCCATCTCTTCCCTTGGGTGTCGTAAAAGGCGACTAATGGACTTAGAACTGCACAAATCAATAGCTTAAAGCGGCGACGGACTCACCATCTGTCACGCTGAGTGAAGTCACTGCTTGGTGAAGCGCGGTCTATGGCAGTGGACTGCTTCTGCGGTGCTTTTGCCTTGTCTCTGACTAGCCCTTAGGGAATAATAGTCGTGATTATATGTATGTTGAACAACTCTGCGTACCCCTTGCCGGCATAGAGGCATGATGATCATCCCCTGCCTGCCCTTTTCCCAATTTCATCTGAGGTCGGCGCAACGAGTCTTTCTCCTCCACTCTCCCCTATCACACGCCATATCAACATTCACGCCCATCCTAGCCATGTCCTCATAAACATAATCTATCCATCTTTATGTTCGCGAGTTCTTTAAGTTCGCGCATTCCTGGCACAACATTAGGCACGCTTTCGATTGATCGGGTATCAGCAGACGAGCAGCCCGACGCGAAGTCCTGTGACTGTGTCACTGTCACGCTCCAGAAGGGGGAGAGGTGGCAACAATAGGGATGGAAATACAATTTGTAGGGAGCATAGAACAAGCGCGGTGTGGGAAAGAGCATTCGCAAGTACCCCGCGCTCTCCCGTGATTCGGTCTGTATGCCGTAGGGCAGGTAAGACCATGGGTTGGTGGTGGGCTATCCATCTTTATATTTACATTAACATAATCTATCTAAAGAATGTACCAACTGCTTTTCTTGCCTAGCATGTCGTAAACTAAGGGCGTATTGAGTTCTGGGTCTGTGATTGTGTCGGAGATGAGCTAGCCACTTGTTACTACTCTAAATGTGGTCCTAAGGGACTCAGTGCTCCTTGGACTAGCTCTTCGGGGATTACAGGCGTGGTTTTATGTATGTATATGTATATAATCTATCTATCAGTTTTCCTCTGCCTGAATTACCACCCACTCTCATATTCATAACTCATCTTGTCACATACTCATTAAGTAAGACAGTGAAAACCGGAGTAAAAAGGGATTATGGAGAAAAACAAAAAAAAACATATTTAATACAACACATGTGAAGCTATGAATAAAAGTTGTATTTAATAGAATAAATCTAACTTAACTAATGCTTAAAAAAAAACTTAACCATAACTCGTATCCATTCATAAACTAAGTAAAGTAGTGTGAGTGTAACATATTAGATTGACATTGCGCCCATAAATGGACTTAGAAATAATAGCTAATGCTTTAAAAAAAAAACTTAACCATAACTCTTATCCATTCATAAACTAAGTAAAGTAGTGTGAGCGTAACCTACATATTAGATTGACATTGCGCCCATAAATGGACTCGGATTTGATAGAGCAAAAAATTCTATTGACCCTAACGGTAGTCCGGATATAAAAAATTACGTGGGTTACTAAGTCGTTTTTTTGTTGTCAATGACAAAAAAATGTTTACCGACTTGCCAAGCAAACCTACTGGCATAGTTATTGTCGTAATCATAATAAATAGTATTCAATATTTATTATTTGATGTTCATTCTTAACTCTATTCTATTCTGAATAAGGCAGCGGTAACCGAGTTGGGACGGTCGTGCGGACGGGGCCCTACTCGTTTGAGAGGCCGCGGGACTCGCGGGTTTGAAGCCACGCAGTCCACGCACTTGTACCACTAAGTTTGAATACAACTTATGTACAGTTCATTGTGAAAATCCCGCGGGAACCCTTCAATTTTCCGGAATAAAAAGTATCTAAGATGTTGACCAGGGCTATAAGGTATCACCATGCAAAATATTATCGAAATCGGCCCAGCCATTTCGGAGATTAGCGCGTTCAAACAGACAGATGAACTAAAAAAAAATTTTTTTTTTGGTATTTTCCCTTGATTTTTTTTTTTACTTTTTTTTTCTATGTACGGACATTTGACTTGTATAGTTTTATTATCAGTGGTCGGAGTAGGTATATTGATTTTAGATACTTGCGTCATGATATCATAACATGGACATGCATTTCTTCCGGAATGTACCGGAGTTTCCAAAAATTTGGTAAATAGAGTAATAAAATAAAAAACCATATGTAAGCAAACAAAATTGTTTATTGTGAATACAAATAATCATTATTACAGTTTTATTAAAAACAATTATTTTTAATCCTCATCGGTTACAATTTCTACATTTTGATTTTCTGTCTCTATACAATTAAAATAAATAACTATAATTTTTTCAATATTTTCGATTTTTAAGCTATTTCTTTTAACATCTAAGATCCATTTGTAAGTGGAAAATGATCGTTCAACATCTGTAGATGTCAATGGAGCGAATTGGAAATAAAGTTTCTGATTATTTGCTACGCTTTTTTCAATACTCTCGCTGTATTCTCTAATTGTATCTAAATCTGGATTTCGTTCCATAACTGATTCTATTTTATTTTTTATATTCTCATTATTGCACTCGTTAAGCGTAGCCCTTACTTGATCAAATACTAAAAGTGAATCAGCTAGAGATAAATTTTGTTTTTGTAACTCTTTTAGGGCTAGTAGTATAATAGAGTAATTTTCTTCGATATATTTTAAATCATTTTCTAAATTTTGTTTTTCCAAAATGTTTTTTGCGTTTCGTATGGCTATAGCATCAGAACTGCTCAAGCAGGATAAAACTTCTTTTATTTTATCTAAATGTTGAGCGTAGTAAGATGTTGCCTGTAACCAAGTACCCCATCTGGTAATGACTGGTTGCGGAGGCAACGGTAAGTCAGGATATTTTTCTTTTAAAATGTTTACCCTACTAGGAGCCTTTAAAAATACTTTTTTAACATTTGATATTAGAATATCAATATCGTTGTATTCTGACCTTATCTGCTCACTTACACGATGAAGAGCGTGCGCCAAACATGTCACATGCTTCATTTCAGGTAAGTAATGTTTTAAATTTCGCCCTGCAGATAGCATGTACGCGACACTGTCAGTGCAAAGCATTAAAATATTGTCAACTTTCGCTTCAAAAGTGTTTTGCCATAAATTTTCTAGACATTGCAGTACAAATTGTGTTATTGTTTGTCCATTTACTGCTGTTAGCATTTTACAAGCAATCAAATAAGGCCGGCCTGCACTATTACTAGGATGCAATGGTTTTATTAGGAAATTGACTATGTATCGACCAAAAATGTCTGTTGTCTCATCCAGCGATATCCATAGTTTCTCATTTTTATTAATTTCATAAATCGAATTGATTTTATTCCTATAAAACTTCTCCAAATAAACTTTTCGTAACTGTGATTCGTCAACCACTTTACGATTGGTACAAACGCAACAACAAGTACTGCACATATATTTCTGAAAAAACTCTTTGAACGCTGGATTTTTCATTTGCGACCAAGGAATATTGCATAGAATCAGGAACTTAATGAGGTCGAAGTAAAATTCCTCTTGCGGTCTCTTAAATTTTCCTTGATGTACAGCGCCTTCAATGTGTTTGGTAATGTTGCCTCTATTCACAGCTTTCAAATGACTTTCACACTTTGTACAGTATATAGTGCCACTAGCGTTATCGTAAAGTAGCTCAGGATAGTGCAATAACCACTTTAGCACTGTTTCAGCCTTGACCTTTGCCATATTTATTTATATGTCACCTAAAACAATGATTTAAATTTACAATATATACATACACAACTGTAAATTCGATAATGAAACTCTGTTTCATTTAAAGTGATTTTTTTAACTGAAGCGGTGATAGCCCTGCGGTGTGCGTACCGGACTCTCATGCGCTATGATGATTGCTATAAAGTGATATTTTAACTGTTTCCAAGTTCTAAAACCTTCTTAAATAGTGAAAATAATTAAAACTTACCCGTACAAAAACAACTTCAAATGGGCCCAATCCAAGAGTAATAAATCGATGTCCGTAGTTATAAGCCAAATTCGTCGTTTTAAGTAGATTTCAGAAGACAGTACACAAGCCAGGGTCAAGTCAAGATATTCACAACACATAAAATAAGCGCACTCCACGAACCGAAATAAGTGAGTGAGCCACTTGGTCTGGATGTCGGTGCGAGCGCATTGTTTTCGAACAAACAGTCATTGAGTCATCCAGGATACTTGATTCTAATTGGTCAGATGCGTTGAGCATAGACATAAGAGGACAAAAGACCCTGTTTGCCGGATGTCGTGTGTTGAAATGAATATTATTATTATATCATTTTATACATGCTTAGGCTTTTACTCCAACACTTTTACTACAACAAGGTTTTTATACACCAGTCATTTTTGACGTGACAACGTCTTATAAATTGGTTTGCCGGGTGACACTTCAAGAAACTACGTTACGCTCCGCTCACGTTATGCGCTCACAATGAGAGCGAGTGAGAGGCACGCGTCCCTTCCACTCGGGCATGGTTAGCCCGCCTAAGAGCGAGAGAGACAGAGCGAGAGAGAGAGTGAGAGAGATAGGCATACACACCGGTTCATGTCTTGCGCTTCTATTTCGCTTAGGCGGTGATATATGAAATTCAGTGCGAGATTCTTTGTATAAATTAATGTTTTAAATATAATTCTTTGTATAAATAAATGTTTTAAATTGTTACTATTATTTCATCCTTCTTCCTACTATACGAATGAATATTCACATTAAAATTATTTTACCACTCAAAGTCGTTGTCACGTAAAACTTTCGCCCGTATACCGACTTTACAGGCAACCAATTTTTTTTACTATTAAATTCTGGCCATCTACGCCACTAGCAGCATAGCGTTGAGAGTATTGATACATTTTTAACTAGTTTCATGTAATAATTTCGATGTTTCGGTATTTTTATCATAATAATCCGGAAACCCGGAGGCGTATCCATATTAACATATACGTTTGATGTCAGTGACCTTAATTCAATATACCTACTCCGACCACTGTTTATTATATTTGTAGATTTATCACCTACTACATGACCAGCACAAGCCCGAAAGAGTACATTCACCTTGTGTATAGTTCTGAATGTCAGAAGTCATTAATTCCCCCTCTATTTACTGTAGGTTGTTATGTATTTTTGATAGTTTTGTATGTGTATAACATTTAAATTGCCATTCATGACATTCGAATAGTCTGTCTGTAACCTATTCTGTCTAACACCTCGCTTACTGATGCACATGGCATCTAAATAATTATCGCCAATACACTCGGCCTTAGAAAATTCTAAAACGGTTTTATGTCGTTTTTGAAAATTTTCTTATGAAAGTAAAGATTTTAGTTGCTTCGCTATTGGAATTAGGGGTTTGAGTAAGAGAGGGTTATGGATTTTCCATAGGGACCGGGAACGGCCATCCATAGGCTTGCTCCCTATTACCTGGGACCAAATAAAATACTGGCAAGTAGATGTGTAATGCACCCCCTCATAGGCTTGAACACAGGTACATACATAAGTCACGCCTTTTCCCACAGGGGTAGGCAGAGATTACATCCTTCCGCTTGCTACGATCACTGCATATTTCTTTCGCTTCATCAACTCTCATTACAGTCCTCAATATAGATACAGTTAAGTACAAAAACATGTATACACGTTCCATACTTATATTAAACAATTTGAGCAGAGAAAACATTTGAGTTGCTGCCCATAAGTTGCTGACCAATTTGTTATTTTAGCTCTCTAATTGTATTTTATTGCTGCCCAAAATTCGAATATTTTGCTGACCTTTTAAATAACACCCAATCTTTGTTTCATAGTGACTTCCTGTCAAAACTGGTTAACATATCAGTTGAGTCGAATTTGAGTCGAATGTTCCTAAATCCTAAAATTAAGATCTGTAATCGAACCGAAATTCAGCTTCTTTATCACGGTTGTAAAAATGTGTCTAACTGTACTTAAACATGAGCTTACTTAAAGTATAAGTGGTCTGTAACTAGGCGACGCGTGGGTGGCGCCTTCGTCAACGAAGGGCATGCCGATTACTATTTATAGGGTTATACGGTATTACTCAAACACTACGCAAAATATTGGGTCCTTACCTATGAAATTGGTGTTTTTTTTCTCTCTTAGTATTTTTTCTGTAACTATTAAGATTCAGAGTATTCCCAAAAAATAATTACCTCGTCTAAAAATAGACTATATTTTTGAGCTCTTTTGATTTGTTTTGATAATTTGTTGTAAGTTTAATTGTGTTAAAATTGGACACGGAGACAACTCTTTTTAAGTGCCTCCCGAATACATCATTTTATTTGCATTCACTTAAAAACGATAAATAATTTTTATGAAGTGTGTTATTACACATATTGCTAAAGCTTGTCTAATGATACATGCCAAATATTATTATCTCTGGATTTGTCGTTGTGAAGAAAACTGATAAAATGTTATTATGTAAAATGCAGACATCCCCAAAATCTACATACAAAACACCAATTTCATAGGTAAGGACCTAATAATTATGTCACTTTATAATAGTTTGTACACACATAGCAAATGTATATAATTTTTCGAAACAATCTTTAACAATGTTTTATTCCTTCTCTGTAAATGTTAGAAGAAAGGTAGATCATTTATACGTCGGTGAATCAGATATACTTATGTCGCAATAGTAGAATCATCATTTTACTATATGATTGCGTTTTGACCATGGTGAGAGTAGCTTCGTTTTTGATATCAAAACCTAAAGCATGCGAAACAGCTCCTCCAAAGGGATCATTGGAACCAAAGTTCATTCACAGATCTATTTCCGAATGTTACGGCAACACCTCAGCATTTTACGATTCCCTTGAATGGAGTCCTCTGAGTTAGTACTTGTTCAGGGGAAAGGAGAAGTTTGAACCTTATATTCACGATAAAAGTGATCAAAATACAGTCGAGCTTCTATACCATCTAGGATTTAATACCACAATTGAAACACTCGAGGAAATTTCTAGGGTCTTCACACACAGACTACCTTAAAAACATTGGGAGAATCTGCAGATGTCAAATCCGCTGTCGTATTGGTCTTACTGGCCATTTAAACACAAGGAAGCATCTTTACACTTTAGGCAAAGCTGATCGATTATGCGGTGAAAACAATGAAAGCATGGAACATATACTATGTAGACGACCTCCGTGGTCGAGAGGTCTGTATGCCGGTTTCAAGGCGTCGCCACCTTAAGAGGTTCTGGGTTCGATCCCCGGCGGGGGCAAATGATTGGGTGATGGATTTCCAGGCATTTGTTCTCCAGTCTTGGATGTTTATATATATATTCAGTATATTTATATGTATTTACTTATATATATTTATCCGTCATCTAGTGTCCGCAACACAAGTAGCATTAGTTGCTTAAAATGGGGCTAGTTGATTGGTGTGAATGTTTGAAGATATGTATTTATATACTATGTGAATGCGATGCTCTAGGAAATAAGCGACTACGGATTCTAGGAGCGGCTTATCCAAAACTTGACGAATTTATGGGCATACCCCCAGCCAACATCATAGCGTTCATCCAGGCCTTTTTGCGTGATGGCAGGGAGGGATGAATAGGAAAGGGGAAACACAGAAGATCCCATAGGGTCAAAGTGCCCTGAGTTATCTCAGCCCCATCGCAAGAATAGAATAGAATAGAAAGGTCGAGCTTATCCGCAAATTCTCTTCATAGTATGTGCACTTTAATTAACTTATTAACATATTCAAACCAATAGAAGGGGGGGGATAGTGGTCTTAAGAAACACAGTGCTCCTTGGACTCTGCCTACCCCTTCGGGGATTAAAGGCGTGAATTTATCTATGCATGTGTATGTGTATGTGTCAAACCAATAGAACAGAAGCAATTCACAGTCATTTAAAGGTTCTTTTGATCTGTTATGAGTATTTTTAAGACAATCATCAAAGCTAAAGTGGATGAAACACAAAATAAAAATGTAAAAAGTCACTAACTCCTAAATGAATTTTGTTACCGACTGTACTGGTGCAGTAGGAAGAAACTAGACTATTTTAGGAAGTCCATTTATATCTAAGTTAGGTTTGCAATGCCAAGCGTAGTTCCGGCGAGTGCCCGAGAAATTATTTGCGGAGTAGTGATGGGGACGTATCGATAGTTGACCTTCAAATCTAGCTATAGATAAACTGACGATGGAATATTATATTAAGGAGTGAATTTTGTACTTCATCACATATTTTAGTCTCCTGTTGCCCTGTCCCAATCATACTTAGAGTGGTGTCATAGCTACGCTGACCGCTAGCGCCGTCCACGCACGCGCGCTTATGATTACACTGAGCTACTAACATCTTTCACAGCCACACGCAAGCTCTGCTGGAAATCTCGCCGGCGCCTTTGGCCAGCGCTGGTGGTCAAAATACCTATGAAATGTCCCTTAGAATGAGTCTTAGTATGATCGGGATTGCTTGTTTTCGAATTATAACATACCACAACTCAGCATAGATATGATGAGCAATCGATTAGTATGTCTTTCACATGTGATAAGGAGGAATGAATGTCACTTAACATGAAGAGTACTAATTATAATGAGATAATGAATTATTATTATAGAATTATAATGAGAGGAAGAAGAAAAAGGAACATGGATTCAAATAATTGTCTCAGTGTCGATATCGATAGCACGATAGAGACGCCACTCAAACATCACTTGCAAGCCTTCTTACCGGAATTTGACCTCCAGATTGACGAATTAATTGATATGCATAGATAAGTCTTGCGAAATATCTACTTGAAAAATTATAGCATTTCGTTAGATCTAGAATAGTATCTATTTTGATTATACTTTACATGTGAAATTAAATCTCATACTACCTCATCGGACAAGTAGCCTGCCTGGTGGTTGCTGGTGTCCTGTGCCAGCATACCCGATCAGGAATCGTATGTATAAGTAGTGGCATGTAACTTTAGTGCTGATAGTTAGCCAATCGGCGCTCAGCATCTCATCTCATCCGTGTTCGGCGGCGCCGATTGGCTCTCCAGTCGCATTCCGTCTTCGTCATTGGTGCCACGACAGTATCCCATGCGCAGCTATTGGCAGTTTCACGTAAACTCCACTGGCAATCTAGCACACATCTAAGGCGCCGGCCACACAGAACAGTCATATACACGGACGGGGCGCGAACCCGTCGCAGACAGGACGCCGTCACGATAAAATACACAGAAAAGACAAGCAACGGGCGTGACGGCCGGCGCACAAGGGCTTCAACTACTCCGACGCAAGAGGCAACACACACACTGGAGAACAAGCAACAACCTGCTCTCCTGTCCGCACCCGATGCTTTCTATGTTTTTTAAAAAGGGCGCCATCAAAAAAGCGTCTTTTCTGTATGGTTTATGACGCGACGGCTGCGTGCGCAAATTTTGTATGAAAGTAGATTGAAAGGGGCGCCGCGACTGCGACGGGTCCTTGTCTTACGTCCGTTCTATGTGGTCTGCGCCTTACGCTTCGTCCAACTTTATCCAAAGCTGAATTATCTTTTGATATAATTAATTTTGATTCAGTCTGCTGCTCCCAGTACTGAATCAATAACAGCATGTCACCACGTTGTCAACTCGGCTGCGTAGGAGTTCGGTGGGCGACGGTGATGTAACAACACCCGAAATGGCACTTGCTTTATAGCCTATCGAACAACAAATTTTTATTTGGTGCTGTCTATCTGTTGAGATAATGCCGACAAAAGATCTATTTTATAATTGTGATGTAGTTTGAGGAGCTCGGTGGCGTAGTGATTAGTACGCTTTGGCTTTAGATATTGAAAACAAAGCTTTTTTTTGACGCTGTGGAAATGCTTTACGCAGAAACGCCCATCGGGGGAATGGGCGAATACTGTGAGACTCTCCCCCTAGGACGAAACCAGGGGGCATACTCACTAAAACCACAGCGACTCTCCTACCCGCGGAGTGGAGAGGAGACCGGGACCCAAGGTTTACCCAGTCAGCCTCCCCGGCGGAGCCCCCCTAGGTGGGGGGCGCGGCATCACCCCTCCGGCGCTAGGAGGGGGCGCGACGATAGCCAAGAGAGCTGAGCCATCGCCGCCCGGCAGTGGAGGCGCCGTGTGCAATGGCGACGAGGAAGCCCCCGCTCCGTCAGCCGGCCGGCTGCCTCCATGGAGAGGAGGGAGACGTCTCGTATTTCGACGTCTCCTCTCCCTCCTCGCCCTGAGTTGAAAACAAGGTTACCTTAACCATGGTCAAGCCTTGGATGCGTGATCAAAACATTGTGATCTCGAACTCCTCCGTGCTTGGGAAGGCACGTCAAGCCGTTGGTCGCGGTTGCTATTATAACCGTTTCTACTCACCAACTCGCATTGGAGCAGCGTAAAGGTGTTACATACTATTCATGTGTTTCTCCTTAAGGAAGGCCTGTGCCCAACAGTGGGACGTATATAGGCTAAGGACGATAAATATATATAGGTACACACACACCTATACTTTGCCAGTAATTTCGTTCGTCTCATGTGATTTGGCGGCAACCCTTGCCGCCTATTGCCGTTACTGGGCACAATATAAAATCCATAACCACTCTGTAATCCAAACCAAAATTCCAACGGCCAAGACAGATGTACATACCACTAAATAGAATCTCTGCAGTTCTTAGCAAAGCATCACATTTATTAAAGTCAACAATCCGAATAAATATTTCATATATTTCCCAAACACATTGATGCTGCAGTTTAAATTATTGTTTGTCAGAACAGAACATCGCTTTAAATGTTGAGATGAGATGTTGTTATTAGAGCATTGTGTGACAGATCTTGGTTGTTTTAATTTTGTGTCTTATTGTCCGTCTTAACTTCCAGAAGTTTTTATGTTTTCGTTTGTCTGATTTTGTAGTTATTTTTGGTTTGAGAACCCATCTCTTCCCTAGGATGTCGTAAAAGGCGACTTATGGCCTTAGAACTGCGCAACATCCAATAGCTTATAGCGGCGACGGGCTCACCACCTGTAACGCTGAGCACATGTGCGACCAATGCTTGGTGAAGCGTGGACTATGGCAATGGACTGCCTTTGTGGTGGTTTTGCCTAGTCTCTGACTAACCCTTAGGCACGACTTTTAGTCGTGATTATATGTATGTATGTATTTATATACCTAACCATCATAATTTTCCTGCCCCTTTTCCCAATTTCATTCGGGGTCGGGGTTTCATACTTTTTGGCAGAAATCAGATATGCTCCGCGAGGATTCGAAGTTGGTTGTGTGCGGGAACGGATCTTGCCACGTTTAGTCAGTTAGAATTCATGAGGTATTATTATTTATTTACTTATTCTTTTTGACGTACAAAGGCGGACTTCTCTACCAATCAACCGGAAAGCGGAAAAAACCGACAAAAAAAGAATATTAAGGGCCACTTGCAGGATAATTTAAATCTAGTTTAAAACTCGATTTATCGAATCGAATCGAATATCAAATGTCAAAAAATTATAAAATCGAGTTTTAAATCTCGATTAAAATTTTCTGCAAGTGGGCCTAAGAAACAAAAAGGTAAATCGAACATTAATTCAAAATTCATTAAAATAAGATTCTAAATAACTTTTAGTTATAAAATCGTTTTCCATGATGACATGCCGTGCCGTGCCGGCAGTGAGCGCAAAATGTCATATACTCTAACCTCAAAAGTTCTTACACAAAGTGTATTCACATTGTTGCTCAGCAGTGGGATGCTGTCTCACAAAGTTTACAAACCACGCACCCACACGCAGCTGCGACTAATGGAACTACTAACTAATAAATCTTTCTTAATTTAAATTTGCATACTAGTTCTGCTTTCGCAAGGACTACGTTACTCGGATCATAGATACAAAATGACAGTTTGTCGATATGCAGACAGAAATGCGAATTAATATCTGGAAAAGTTATATAAGTTTTCAAATTGACATGAAATTTTTTTGTCGTTCGTCAATAGCAAATTGCTTCTTTCACGATCGATCCTGGCGTCATACGTAGACCTGACCTTTGATACATCAGGACTTAAAAAAATTGAAATGTGGGTGTACCAAGAATTTTGTACTGTATGATGGATGCCAAACTCCCAAACAATAGCATGAGGCAATGTTCTGTCTCGATCAGCAGGTGTTCCCTCTCATTCTATGACTTTAAGGAATGAGTTTGTCATTTCGTAGTAAAGCTTTCTATTACTATTTATGACGTCACACAAAAATACACACAAATTTCTCAAACAAATACTCTCATTTCATATGTGATTTTTGACTCACCTGTGAAATGATAAGGTACATCCAGGATATCACTCACTTGCACAACATAAAACAACGCACGTCATCACCAGTTTTATATTTTTTTATAAATATTGAATTACAAAAATTTTCAACAATTTTCAGTCTAGGTGTCAAAATGGCGTAAATATGACAGGTGAGACAGAAACTATGGATAGAAAGAGAGGAAGAGGATGTCCCACGGATAGCCTTCATTCATAAATAGTGATAGAATGAGAGGGAACCTACTGATCGAGACAGAACATTGCCTCATGCTATTGTATCTCAGAATTGTATGGGAGTTTGGCATCCATATAGAGTACAAAATTCTTTGTGTACACCCTAATCCATCTCTGTTTACCTCAGTGGTGATAATGTTATGTCAGGTCAAATAGCTTCATAAACTGAAGGCTATGAAGCTAGTAATAAGAATAGAGTTAAGAATCGTAACAAGTCAAAATCTGTAATCTCTGCCTTCCCCGCCATGAAAAAGGCGTGATTGTAAGGATTTGACGACCTCTGTCGAGTGGTCTGAACGCCGGTCTCAAGGCGTCGCCATCTCGAGAGGTTCTGGGTTCGATCCCCGGTGGGGCAAATGTTTGGGTGATGAATTTTCAGGCCTTTGTTCTCCAGTCTTGAATGTTTATATATGTATTATATATTAGTTGCTTAAAATGGGACGGCAGCTGTGAACGTGTGAAGATTTATTTATTTGTCATGACAATTACTGTTCCATTTATGTTGCAAAACCCAGTAAAGTATGATTCTTCAATGAAAAGAAAAAGTGTGTAATACCACTAAGTAGTAACTTGGCATAATCTATTTCGTTCATTTATTATTCCACGTAAATAAATCCTTTTTTTTACCAAATCCGACCTCTTTACAAGGTCCGACATGTCGCAAGCCCCAGTCTAATAGACTACGGTGGCCGCTTACCAATGTTTATTTTATGTCAATATTTAAACAAAAATACGGGCCACTTATTAATTCTAAATACGTAGACCAATAATTCGTAATACGCTGTTACTATTCGTGTTTGAACGCTGATCACGCGTCTATCGAAATAACTAAGTAAAGCGATAAGTGAAATCGAATGTTGTGTTTACTATCACTTTATAACCATTCATATATTTTTACTTCTAACTTTTTTATAGTTCAAGTAAGTTCAACATGTTTTCCTTTTTCATTCTTGCACTTTTTTCACACAAAATGAAATACAAAGGAAAAAAAAAATTTTTTTTTGAATATTGACAAACTTGTCTTAATCTAGGATTGGAGCCACCTTTTAAGCTAAAAGCCTATGCCGGGCAACTCCGCTCTTGCATCTCTTAATTTACTTATTAAATATGTTGTATATGTGCCACAATTGTTATATACTGCATGTTAAACAAGGGTGCAAGTCCGGGTCGCACTTACTCCACGACATTGGACGCCTGGGCCTTAGAATTTAGAGGAACTCTCAGGATCGCTGCCGCAACTCGCATCCGGCTCAAGAGCACTGGAGACTCTCGAAACAAGGTTATTCCCTTTCGCCCCCACTGGGGGCAACTGGGAATTCGTAAAAAATAATGTCCCAGTTGCCCTAGTATTATTTTAAAATTTTGAAACGTCCCAGTCTCCCACTTGAGACGCCGTAAATTATAACTAAATAGTTTTTTATAATGTTGCTAGAAGTGAAGTGGAAAATGTAACAATTGTAACAAAAGAGGCATCGGGGGCAACGGGCACATATTTTTTTACGATTTCCCAGCTGCACCCAGTGGGGGCGATGCCGGTGGGGGCCACTGGGATTAACCCGCTGGTAGCGGGACCTCGTAGGTGGGGATTTCTATCAGAGAGAAATCATCCAGTGGCTCGCCACTGCACTGAAAAATTAAAGGGTTCCCGTTGGATAGTTAAAAAACCATAGTAACCGCTGACGAAGACGAAAAATTTTGGTGTTGGATTCTCCTTAAGTTTCTTTACTTATTAGCACAATGTATTGTTAAAGATTTGACTAGGGTTAGTTATTTTACGACCACGCATATGAGTAATCAGCCACGCTATCTGTATACCTGAATTAATTACTTCCTATTAAAGTAGTGTTTCAATTTCCTATCAAAAGTGTAAGTGGCTTGCCTTCGGTACTCCCACACGAGGTGTCTGAAGCCTAGTATCACACAGTGTGGGATAAACGGAACTACTCGCCCAAGAGTTCCGGAGCACCGAGATTGAAGAAAAATTAAGAATAGTTTTAAATATCGCTAGTGCCAGTGTCGCTTACTAAAGATACTATGAGGAAGCTCCAAGTAGCTCAAAGAAAAATGGAGCGTACCATGCTAGGCATCAAGTTAAAAGATCGCGTGCCTAACATAGAGATCCGACGTCGGACCAAGGTCCAAGATATTGGCAAGCGTATCTTGAGACTTAAGTGGCAGTAGGCAGGACACTTGGCGAGGTATGAAGGCGACAGGTGGTGTTGGTCCTTAACAGAATGGTGGCCAAGACAAGGGAAAAGACGACGAGGTCGACCTATAATGCGATGGGTCGACGACGTCGAGCGAGTCGCGGGAAAGACCTGGGGACGGATCGCGCAGGACCGGAAAGATTGGCACAAGAGAGAGGAGGCTTATGGCCTGCAGTGGGCGGTAATGGGCTGATATGATGATGATGATGAGTGCCAATAAACCCACAATATAACAGTGAGCCTGCTGCAACTTCTGCCTGCCTCTTCGGGAAAATAGGCGTGATGACATGTTATCTAATACTCTTTAATGTACCTACAAAAAATATCGTCCTCAGACTATATACGTCTTACTGCTGGGCACAGCCCTTCCTCGTGGAAACAAACATCTGAGGAGTATGGGTTGTAACACCAACACGCTGGCCCATTTGGGGGTTGTTGGGTACAAACAGTTGCAATAGCAAACGGGACGGGTTAATGTGCCTTCCGAAGCACGAAGGAGTTCGAGATCACGAAGTTATGGTCATTCATCCACGGTCTGACAATGGCGAAGGTAGCTTTGATTCCGGTATCGAAAGCCAAAGCGTACCAACAACTATGCCACCGAGCTCTTTACTTCGCCATCAACCTCCTCATACGCCTTGAGGTGGTCAGTCCTCGACAAAAAAATTAAAAACATTTCAAGTGAAAATAGCTGGCAAAGACGAAATTGCCCTCGTCAATGCCAGTCAATCAAAGATTAAGAAACAAGTATTCAATGAAAGTACAAACACAAAGGTATCTAAGAGGTCACAATGCTACCATCGTCATGGTCAGGCAGTGTATGGGTGACCAAAACTTTGTGATCTCTAGCTTCTCCGTGACTCAGAAGGCACGTTAAGACGTTCGTCCCGGTCGCTATTGCGACTGTTTCTACCCTCCAACCAGTGTGGTGGTGTAACGACCCATACTCCTCATGTATTTCTCCATGAGGAAGGCCTGTGCCCAGCAGTGGGACATTTACAGGCTGAGGACTAAGGTATTTAAGGTAAAACTTTGGTTCTCTGACATTTTCCCAGTTAATGAGGGTTGACGATATTGTTCGGCTTTTGTAAATTGAGTTTCTACGGGTATTTTGTAAGTATAGCAGCTTACCTACTCACTCTCGCAGCGTTCTTACTCTATAAACACTTCAATTTACTCCTGTCACTCAGCAAATATGTTGGACAGTCAAGTCCATGGACAGTCAATTCGATATCCCGTAAAAGCCGATGTGAACTATTAACGTGCCTATACTGGACGCCCACCACCACGCACCGAATACTGATTAAACGGTTACTGCACTGTTTTAGTTTTTAGTTTTAAAGACTTAGAATAATCTTTTATCTGATGTTGGTCATTTATAGATCTAACTTATTTATTTATTAATTTGTTTACATACAAATTAAAATACAATACAACATTTTTATTCTAACATGAAAACCGTTAAGATTTATCTGTGTGGGCAGTCACTCTCATAGAGTTCTTATAATTCTACACAGCAAGGTACATATTTTCTAAAAAGTATTTTTTAAGTTTGAGTTTACTCTTATTGAGACTGGTATTTAAATACAATTCCAATAAGTCATCAGGTAAATCTTCCAGGTAAGAGGGCACCAAGTAATTACATTGTCTACTTCCATGGATACACGTAACAACAGCGTAACACACACACGCGACACTTAATACGTGTCGATTTGAGTCGAAGAGGTCAAGGTCAATAGTTCGTCTTAAAGAGGCATGAAAGTTTAGCTTATGGACCTACCGGCAAGGTTCAAGAGTAGAGGTCTAACTGTTGGGCACAGGAAATCTACTCATGAAGAAACTCATGAGAAGTATAGGCTCAATACCAGCACGACGTGGGTGACCAACGGCTCACCGCGACTTCCGAAGCACGGAGGAGTCCGAGATCACAGAGGTGACCAACGGCTCACCGCGACTTCCGAAGCACGGAGGAGTCCGAGATCACAGAGTTTTACCTGACCATGGCGAAGGTAGCCGTTTATTTTTTTTATACCACCAGTGTGGCAAACTAGCGTACGGCCCACACAGATGTGGTGGTCACCGTAGTCTATGGACGCCTGCAACACCGAGGGCATCACCAGCGCGTTGCCTACCCTTAAAGAACCTGTTTTCGATATCGAATGCCAAAGCGCACTAACCACTACGCCACTGAGCTCCCCAGGCTAGCTTACCACCACGCTTACCATCAAGTGAAGCTGATTAATTTTCTCTCATCATTAGCCTGCCATTTTCCCAATTTCATTCGGGGTCGGCGCAACGAGTCTTTCTCCTCCACTCTCCCCTATCACACGCCATATCAACATTCACTCCCATCCTAGCCATGTCCTCATTCACACAATCTATCCATCTCTTCTTTGGTCTTCCTCTCCCTGCATTACCATCTCTCTGTATTAATAAAAAAAAAAATCCAAGAGACAGGCTTCCCAGTCCAAAACATCAGCAAGATATAAAGGCAAATTTATTTTTTATGTCCAATAAAACACTTTTGTTCATAAGGCGGACTTTACGAAAATACATCGCTCTCTCCCAGTTCTTTGGGCCAAACAGAGATTCAGAGTGGGGGCACTATAATTTAGACAAACATCAAATTAAAATGACTGATAATGAATTAAATAATCATAAACTACTTATGCTTTTACTTGAACTACATACGCTAAAACATAATAATTACAAAACATACACTACATAATAAATTACGTATAATTATTACTTATTATTAATTTCAGACATTTGTTCTCCAGTCTTGGATGTTCATTATATATGTATAATATTATGTATATTCTCAATAATTATATGTATTTATCTATTAAATATATTTGTCCGTCATCTAGTATCCGTAACACAGGCAGCATTTAGTTGCTTAAAATGGGACTAGTTGATAGCTGTGAATGTCTGAAGATATTTGTTTTCTGAGGATATTTATCTATATATTTATTATTTTTTTATTTATTTAATTATTAATATATAAGCTATATTATACACTAATACATAATTATAATGATACACCAGATACACTTACTATATTGATGATGTGAAATTGTGAATAGTTCTTTGCTTCCTTCAATTCCTTCTAATAAGAGTAATTTACTGTGAAAAGTGGTTACACATTTTTAGAGTTGGAGTACGAAATGGCTGCGTTCAGGGAGCCGGAGCATTCCAAGTTTCTCTGTGGCCAATGGAAGCCCATCAACATTAACTGGCAAAATTTAAATTAATCAATAAAATCTTTTGTCACAAAGGTATAATCAAGGTAGATAAATCGTGAGCCTCATAAACCAGCCTACACTCAGACAGGTTGTCAGACAGTCTATATTAAGGATTACCATATTGATCGTAGGCATTGGATTCTGGGTCACACGTCGGCCCTTATTCAGATCGGCAAGGGAACTCGACCTTTGGCTTAATCACTTCATTATAGATTCTTTGGTTCTGGCGGGAGATTTGCAATCATTGCTGTAGTGTAATTAGCTGAGCTGATGGCTAAGAGAAGGCCAGTTGTCTGGATTCCTTGGTTGGTTGTTAACGTATTTATAGTCGTTGTCAATTTGACATGTCTTAATGACACATGTCCATTGTCTTTACCACCTTAAAGACATTTGCAACAGTGGAAGAATCACACGCAGGACCTCATTTATGTAATGTGGTCACATGAGCTAAGATGGAGACATTGGTGCGGTCTTTTCATCAAACTGTGTTGTCGGACTGAGAAGGATTAATAACTATCATCATTAGCCTGTTTGTCCACTGCTGGACATTGGTCTCCCTTAATGCACACCACCGCTCTCTAACAACCACTCAATAACTATTAATAGCAACAATTTGAAGCCTATTAGAGGCCCATCATCAATAATTTGTGTCTGCACTGGTATTTGATCTCCAATTCTAAGAGCTTCTCTTCCCTGCACTTGGGTGGTCAGTCAAACCATTTGAACTCAATGACCTCTTTATTTATATATAGACTTATCGATAAAATTACAAGTCATCTTTGTCTTTTCATACATTTTTATCATCATACCTACCCTATATTTTTCGACGAATCCATGCGTGTGGGATTTAACAAAGAAAAATTTAAACTGTGTTTTAAAAAAAACATCTAATACATTGGTGAGTTTCGCGAGGCCCTGGATGGAATCGACCCTGTGAATCGCTTCGGCAGAACCCAAGATATGGGGGTGTTTTTGGGTATTCTCAGCGAGCAGCTGTGCGTCGCACTAACAATATAAACCTCCTGCTAAGCAATTCCTAAACCAAATTCGGTGCTAATGTTATTCATCGAAACTATTACTCAGATGTCTGTGACATCTGTCGTTCCTCTAAACAAGTGACATCATACATATTAAATATCTAAGGGAAAAAGCGGTTCGCTCTTGACCCACAACTAAATAGGACACCGCTTATAAGGATAAATTATTTATTTTCTCAGTTTTGATTTTGTGGTGATCTGAGTAAAGGTATAAATGCATTTAGTATTAATTTTGTAATGAGATTGTTTGTTTTCAAACTGCGGTTCGAACGCTCCCATTTTGATTTACACTTAGAAGTAATATCTTACTCATCAATACAATATTGTACTTATTAACCAATTAATAATACATATCAATCACAAGAATGCTTAAATCATATAGGTAGGTCAAAATAAAATTATAAGAAGTATTTAAAAAGAAAAAAAATGTGAATTGTTCATAAACAAATAAAATAAATATCTTTAGACATTCTCACCTATCAACTAGCCCCATTTTAACCAACTTATGCTGCTTGTGTTACAGATACTAATTACTAGATGACGGAATAAATAAATAAATACATGTCAATATAAACATTACATAATGTATAAACTTCCAAGACTGGAGAACTAATGCCTGTATTCATCACACAAATATTGGGTCCTTACCTATGAAATTGGTGTTTTTTTTCTCTTAGTATTTTATCTGTAACTATTAAGATTCAAAGTATTCCTAAAAAATAATTACCTCGTCTAAAAATAGACTATATTTTTGAGCTCTTTTGATTTGTTTTGATAATTTGTTGTAAGTTTAATTGTGTTAAAATTGGACACGGAGACAACTCTTTTTAAGTGCCTCCCGAATACATCATTTTATTTGTATTCACTTAAAAACGATAAATAATTTTTATGAAGTGTGATATTACACATATTACTTAGCTTGTCTAATGCTAGATGCCAAATATTATTATCTTTGGATTTGTCGTGAAGAAAACAAAAAAAAAAATTTGTATGGAAAATGCAGAATTCCCCAAAATCTCCATACAAAACACCAATTTCATAGGTAAGGATCTAATATTTGCCTCTACCGGGGATCGAACCCAGAACCTCTCGAGATGGCGACGCCTTGAGACCGACGCGGGCGTACAGACCACTCGACCACGGAAGTCGTTCATAGTTTCATACCACTACAATCTTTTAGTAAGTTTATTTACTAATGTATTACCAATGTATTTTTAGCAGAAAATAGCAAAATCCCTTTATCTTTACATAATCATAGGTTCTATAAAATAAGAAAAACTCACACGAAAAGTCATCAAAATTACTTTCTATTTATTCATATTTTTTTTTCTTTACAGGTACTCATCTTATTTTACCAGCGTTACCTACCGCACAGTTCAACTGACTTCGCAATCAGGACCGCTAATAACGATAATGGTTTGATGTAAAGCGTTTGTTTTATGGATACATTGATACTAATATAGTAACCCCCTCACTATATAAGGATATAAGGAGATATAAGGAAGGAATCAGTGTTTTGTCACTTTCTGACAACTACTGCCTTCTGAATGTTTGACGAAGACAAAACACTGAATAACTTTTTCAACCTTACCTCGTTTAAAGTAAGGGTGTAAGTACCTAACTAAGATATCTTCCGGATCGAATAACGTCGGAAAACCCACTTTCTTTCTCCTTGGTGGCGGGACTGTACATAATTATGCAATTATTAAGCTATTGCATAGCTTCTATCGCGGGCCTTGATCGCGGGGACCGAATCCAGAAATTCCGTAACGAAAAAACCTCACGCTCCCCACTCCGATGCGCAAGGAGGTGTGTCTTGAAGGCCGTGCATCGTCTAACGTCGTTTCAGTGCGGCAGTCTTCGACACGGCGTTAAGATAATAAAACCCACATGTATTGTAAAATAATAAAAAATATTTTAAACAATATTAACTTTTTTTATTTATTTAATAATAGAAAAATTTGTTTTCTTATCGGTCACCACGCTCAAAAAGTGTAGCTTGAATTAATATCAAAGAAAAAGAAATACTGCATGAATAAAATAAATAAATAAAATTATAATTGCATAAGTTGATACAAAATGCCCCCGAGTGCCACACGTCTTTTTTATTTTATTTATTTTATGCATTATAATAAGATGTTGAATCTCATTTCCACTACTGTTTTTTTAAGAAGGGGGAGGTGGTTTTAAAGCTATCGATCTTGCCTATACCCGACACCAAAAGGAACAAAACGTGGCGTGCCTCAGGTCTCTTCCTGAGACACTCCTTTTGGCATCTCTATAGGAGGCCGGGATAAGACCCTAGAGGAGCTCGGGGCTCCTAATAATGATAATGTACGACAACCAAGTGACGACAACCTGTATTTTCATTTATCCCTGGCTTCACTTCACCCGTCACAAGGCTAGTGTGACACAACTAAGGTGACGGATACACATTGAAATTATAATTTTTTTAATGAAAATGTATTTTATCTAAATAATTATTATCATCATCATATTCAACGTCTCAGCCTATGTCCACTGGAAGAATCACACACAGGAAGGTCGTCAAATTCATAATGTCCTCAGCCTATATAAGTCCCACTGCTGGGCACGGGCCTTCCTCATGATACATGAGAAGTATGGGTAGAAGAGTCGCAATAGCAACCGGGACCAATAGCTTAACGTGCCTTCCGAAGCACGGAGACGGTCAAAATAACAAAGTTTTGGTCACCCATCCACGGCCTTAACATGGCGAAGGTAGCTTAGTTTTTAATCGAAAGCCAACGCATAATAACCACTACGCCACCGAGCTCCTCATTTTGACCACTGATTTACTGCTTGTCCTAAACATATTATTAACTGCCTACTTCTTTCGCCTCTGACAAGACAATTGTAAATTACTACTAACCTGAGGAAAAGGATATCTGTGAATCCTGCGCATCTGCAATCATCTACAAAATATTTCCTTCCTCACTACCACAAACTTTTACAACGATAACGGTGCGCCGTTCGTGGCGTTATCATTTCGTTCATAAAGCTCAAAATCCAATATCAGATGGATTTTTGATTGGCACGTTCGTCCGGAATGTTAGACTTGACTCTTGACCATATTTGTCGATCCTTTGCAGTAGAAAGATTAAGGATGACGTCAATATTATACAGATTCCGAGTACATACCTATTTCAAAACAAAGCTTATCAGCAGACTGAGGTATTTGCATTCTTTTTTTGAAATGTTTTTTTTTAATTTAGTATTGACAATTTGGCATTGCTAGTTCGCTTATTGGTTATATTTAATGGTAGTATAGTGAATTTTGTGTAAGTATTTTATTTTGTTTTTCAGCGTGTAAGTGCGTTTATGTCGACAGTTTAATATGAATTTATGAAGTCATGGCAAGGTTATGAAATATGTATTATTGAAATTTTTGGTTTCAGTCTTATGTTTATCTTATGTTTATTCTTTGACTTTCTTTGATATTTAATGTAAAACAAAAATATTTAAATAAAATAGTAACATATGGATTAGTACTGGATAAATTATTAGTTTCCTTAGCTTGTCCTTAAATAGAAAAATGATCAAACTTAAACACTCTGGTTTAGGCGCGATGTTGATTCGAAAAAAGGGCGTTTGAATATTATGTATGAATCAAAATCATGAATACAAATTACGCATTAGTACCTTCTTATAGGAATGCCATCACAGTTATTTAAATTTCATTATTTTAGCCTACTCACTGACTCACTGCACAGTGGGTAGCTACCATGTTTGCCTTTGCCTCCATCTCCATTCAAGCCTTCCCCACGCGCACAGATAAACAACGCACACTAGCGCGCCAAGCCAGTTTGACAGTTCGGTTGGCCATTCGAAACAGTTGGCCGGTAAACGGCGTCGCGGCACTATCGCTCGCCGCACGAATCGCGTTTTCGTATCTGGCAGTTTTTAAAAAATAAAACGTAAGTGTCCAGTGCAGTGTGTGTTGTTCTCTTGGAGGTTTAAAATCGAAAATTCAAATTTGGAATTCCTGCTTTTTAAAATCAACGAGCGAGGATTTCGGTTCGGTATTCAAACGGTTTTGAATTTGAGGTTATATGTTTTTCGAAGCGGTAGCGGTGTAACGTCATCAGCATCAGAAATTACAAAATAATTATCGGAAATTTGCATCGGTGAATGTCCTCAAGGTTTCAAACGCTTTATTTAAACGGTTCAACTATGTGGGTTACGGTGAACGTACGAACAGGAATTAGGTTAGTATTGTTAGCCAAAAGACTTCAACGCAGACGTTTACTTTATTAAAAAAAAGTTTTGTATCCCTAAACAATTCGCGGCAAAAAGTTATTTTTTAAATTACGTAAGTTTGTAGGTAAGTGTTATTCATGTTAAGGTAATGATGAGTAAAAATAAATAACACGGAGTAATAATGATGTCATTCCCTTCTTAACAACAAACATTCATCATTAATTTTATTACTGGTAAGGTACAAAATTTTTTAGAACTTTTCGTTTTCAAATCTTCACGACAGAATTCACGAAAATAAAAAGTGTCCATTCTCCTTTAGAAAATGGATGGTCTGAATGAAGATAATAGAGAAGAGATAATAGTAAGAAAGAAGAGAATGAAAGTAGAAAACCTGTTGAAATGTTGTGATCACAGCAAGAGAAAAACCTGCAATATTGTGTCGAATATTTGATTAAAATACCTACATAGCTTACAAACAAATTATTCACATTAATTTAATGAACATCATAAATAACAATCATTTGTAATTCAAATAATTATGTTTATTTATAACTCAAGCGCCTCTGGCTGATAGATGTGAATGTAAGTTATAAAAAAGCCGACACCATAATTTTTAAAAAAATTACGCATTCCTGTATTTAAATAAATAAACATAACTTTATCTGTTAACAATGCCGGATAAATATTATCTTACTACTTATCTGATATAACGTCATAAATGTATGACAGAAATATCAAAAACTTATTAGTAGGTATTCCTAAATACCTGTTTTTATAGTCACGCGACTTTAAACTTTATGCTTCGAAAATAACGTCGCCCAATATAAATGGTAATTATGTTAATATTATAATATTTATAATCTGTTTATTAAATGTTTGGAATGTTGACTTAAATGATGTAAACTGATATAATACACGCGCATTTGAGTATTATTATGTAATAATATATTAAATTTTATATTAAAAGGCTAAAAATTTAATTAAGAAGGCGTTATTTTTTTAAATTGAGGAAAATCCCTAAAAAATATAAGTATGAAGCTGGCTGTTTTTCTTGCTTATTTAACAAATCATTTTTAAAACTTATTTGAACATTATATTATTTAATTTTGTGGTGTTGTGTATTGGAGAAGGAACCTTTAATTGTAAAAAAAAAATCTCATTTTTTTATGCATAGTTACTAATGATGAATAAATATTCGTAATGTTTTAAACACATATTCCATCTGCCTAATTTTCAAACTGGGTAACTCCAAAATTTGACTTTTGCAAGTGCAAAATTTTGAGATCTATCGGTTGGAATACTTCTCAAGTCCGAAAAAATGATATTTTATTAGTTAAACGAATTGCAAAAACAGCGGTCCTTTGGATAATAAGCAGCTTTTCTCCCTACTGTAAAAATGGCTCAAATGGCCTTAAGCAGTTTGAAATTAAGGGTGACGATTTATTTATTGACGTAATCTCGAAAGTCTAAACGATACTCTCGTCATTTGTTCCTGTTCTGAAGAGTTCGCTTTTATTTTTATTTCGATGACAAATCGTCTGAGTGATCTTGTTTAACGATATGACAAATAGTTTGAGCTTCCGGCGTCGAAGGTGTAGTTTCCGATTTTTAAAAGACTAAACGATTTCTCTTCTAAATTATTACGTGAGTAGTTCAAAATACTACGATATTGCTCCTTTATTCGACCTTTGAACTACTACCCTCTAATAAGATGATACCTAGTTTGGTAAAGAATGAAAATTCTAAAGTATCATCCATCACTCAGATATAATGTAGCAGTTTTTATTTTTACACCCACTTGCAGAAACGAACTTTAAAATTTAATGCCAACATTATCTTTAATGCTCCATTAAATTTATTTTTTGAAGTGTCAAAAGAACACCTTAGCGTAGTTTTACGTTGCACAAAACGACATTAGCCCCTGTAAATGCTAAAGAGACATTAGCTAGAACTATTTTGTGTGACAATCTTAACTTTAATGAACTTTAAAGTTTTAATGTCTCATTAACAAATGTCGTCCTTAAAAAATATTATTAATATTTGTGCTAGTCAGGAGTGTTAGTCAGGAAAAGCTAACCATAACAAACTAGTCGGTAATCATATCAATTCCCAGCCACTATTGTTTGTGAAATATATGTTTGAGTAAATTAAATCAGTAAAAAAAAATTAAAGACCTCAAAAAATTTCAAACAAATTCACACCTCAAAAAATTTTATCATTCACCAATAACGTAAAATCTAGAAAAAATATGAAAACATAAGGTTTGGTTTGCCTTAAAGCCTTAATTCTCAGAAAGGAACAAAAATAGACCCTTGCAGTTTTTGCTTTTTTATACCATTTATGATAGAACGAACGCGTTGAACGAAATTACCTAATCGAATAAAACTCGAATCAAAATATTAAGGCCCGATTTTTCAATCCTCAGATAAAACTATCTGTCAGTCAAATGTTAGCTCTGTCCCTTTTTTTTTTATGACTTTAGAAAGTGACAGTGATAGTTTTAAATGGCGGATAATTTTATCTGAGGATTGAAAAATCGGGCCTAAAACACCACCGTGAATTATTTACCTTCCTATTTTATCTATACTTCCTCAGCCTATATACGTCCCACTGCTGGGACAGGCCTTCCTCATGGAGAAACACATGAGGAGTATGAGCCGTAACACCACCACGCTGGCCCAATGCGGGTTGGCGGGTAGAAACGGCTGCAATAGCGACCGGGACCAACGGCTTAACGTGCCTTCCGAAGCACGGTGGAGTTCGACATCATAAAGTTTTGGTCACCCATCCACGGCCTGACCATGGCGAAGGTAGCTTTGTTTTCAATCAAAAGCCAAAGCGTGAACCACTACGCCACCGAGCTCCTCTGAAAATACGTTAGTATTAAATCGAATAAAAAGCTAATTACAACGCTAAATAGATATTTCATATTATTATGTGGATCGCCCAGTTTTTGTGGCATTAACCTTGACTTTTTATCATTTGCTAAGAAAAAACTAAACAAATCTGGCGTGTTTTGGATATGATTAATAATATAAGGCGTTTTTTGGTAAAATAGTTCATTTTGAGCGACACATGGTTGATTGGAGCTGTGGTTAATGTGATTTTAGTATTCAACTTGAAGAGCAAGCTATGGACGAAGGAGAGTCACTCAAGGAGCTTGCTTATACACATACAACTGGAACTTGAAGGTAAAAATATGACCTTAACTGACGTCACGTATATTTTTGGTGACTCGTTAAATGTGGTTTCTTGAAATCCACCAATAACAAATAGACATACATACATAAAATACATAAAATCACGCCTGTAATCCCCAAAGGGGTAGGCAGAGTCCAAGGGTCTCATTTAGCCATACAAAAATTGGGTTTGGTCAGATAGAAAATCGTGAAAGATAGCTCATCGCCAGTACCCAATACGCCGTTAGTCGCCTTTTACGACATGCTAGGCAAGAAAAGCAGTTGGTACATTCTTTTTGTGTCCCGGACCAACAAATAGATGATGGGAAATAAAAAATCTGGAATAAATCTAGGCACTAATGAGATATTGATGATGTTATCAACGTGTCATGTTGATCAGACTGTGGTGAGGTAGCCGAGTTGGGACGGACGGGGCACTACCGTTCGAGAGGCCGCAGGAATCGCGGGTTCGATCCCACTGCTGTACCACTGAGTTTGAATAAAACTTATGTATTCAGTTCATTGTAAATATTGCTTACCTCACATTGTGCCCGGTGCATGACAACAGGCTCGCCACCTACCTTTTCTGTCATTGGGGCTACTTTCAAACTTCCTCTTCTTGATCTTGTCCATTCATTGTTCAATCATCAAAAATAAAAATTCTTTATATAAAATCGTTCCTTTCTGCCGCAATGTATGTCTCTTCCATTTACATCTTCAGTCATTACTACCTATGTGCGGTGACGAAAGGTTTTTTGGTTCTGTTTGTTGTAAGTTGCTGACCAATTACTTATTTTAGCTGACCAAAATTCAAATTTGCTAACCGTTTAAATAACACTTTATTATATTGTATTAAGGTCGAATTCCATTAATACTAAAAAGTTTTTTTATGCTTTCACTAAGATTTGTTAAAAAGCTAATACAGTTTTAGAATAAAACTATTAAGGTTGCTAGATTACAATAATGTAACAAAACCTACTCGTTTCACCTACTGACTCCTGTTCTACCTATTCGACTATATTGATTAATCGATTGTAATCTGATTAAGAATAAGTTTTCAATTCTTGAAGGAAGTATTAAAATCGCTAACTAATAATATGCATATTTTTTCCCGGAGAAGTTATGGCCTTGTACTACAGAGGATTCAGTTATAATTAAAAACTTAATTTTTACATTACTTTTGATACTTTTACTTGCACATTGAGAAAACAAAGTGAAACCATCATTGAACATACTCTTTTATAACGTTTTTCTTAATCGATTAGAATTGAAAAAAATCCTTGTTTTACACCTTTCCTTCCTTGTAATGCTCCGATTGTATTTATAAACAATAACAAAATATTATAAAGGGAGATGATAAATATTATAAACATGCTGATTCTCTTTTTAGTAGTAGATCTTCTCAAACCAAGATTAGGCCTTCTACGTGCAAGATTTTTGACGTTCACAAAATTACAGTTAAATTCCAAGGAGTTTCGTCATTTCATTATAGGGCAATACTTCCGTTTTTTATAAACGATTTGCATATCTATCAGCACTAGTAATTGTTTTATCAGTCGTCCTTCACACTGATAACCCTTATCAAATAGCTCAATCAATGTATGATAGAGAGAATGCATGCTATTGTTCTATTTGCATCAGTATGATAGGAGTAGAGTAAATATTTATTTGAAAAGAACAAAGATCGCATCACAGATTCTGATCTTTTAGAAAAAATTACTAATCTGGATCAAGGGAAAATCCAAAGAAAGGTAAATAGAGTAATGATAAATTGTCCAATAACATTTATATGTCAAACTATTTTGATAATAATTGTAGTCGATGCTTGTATGTTATGATTGTATAGTGTTTATCATATATACGTATTGCGATAGAGAGTGATATACGATTCGGGTATTCCCCTAAAAGAAGATAGTTGTGGAAGAAGTGACACCATCTTTTGTGCTCAGTCATGTACTATATCACTATTCAGAAAATATATTGGCACGGATTATAATAATAATACAAACAAATATAGTACTTTTATTTTATTCTACATCTAATGAGACATTTAATTCGCCATCAGTAATAAGACGATAAAAACGGTTTTGTTTCACCCTAAAGAGCTTAAGTCGACATGATTATATAGAATAGATTATAACTTTTTGCTAACTATATCCGGGAGCGGATGACCACGCATTCTAGACTGTATTTAATCATACAAAGAAAGATGGCCTGGGATTCTTACGAAAGATGATTCATCGCGTGATTCTAACACCCAAATAGATTGGATTACTTCCTTTTGTGGCGTAGATGGTTAGATATATTTTTTTAATGTGTAGATGGTTTTTATTTAATTTGGCAAACTAGCAGACGGGTTAGTCTGCTAGTTTGCCTGATGGTAGACTAAAACGGCTACAGTCTTGATATTTGTTGGATTTTCATCTGCTGCATATCCTACAGTACTCCAAATTCACAACAGTGTACGCCAGCACATACCAACTTGTTATATTCTGTTCTCTTCTTGTGTTGGATCCGAGAGAACTCAGAGCACTTATACCCTGTGGGATCTTTTGTGCTTAAATATAAGTGTAAAGTCGCACACAGTACCCAATTAATTCAGTACCTTTAAAATTTTGGTAAAATAATTTTTATAACGAATACAGTAGAACAAAACCCATAACCAATTAGCTTCCAAAAAAAAATATAGAAAGGCGTCGGAAGACTACCGATACTCCGCACGTGGACGTGACAGGAGTTAATATGCTGAACAAAAGAGTAAATCATTAACATGTATATAAGTTTCCTCCATTCGAAAGGTCTTTGACCACTGGTGGCACTTTAACGACATCTTCAAGTGGATAGAACCCGTTTTGAACTATCTATTAAAGTTACGTTTCGCACTGATGTGTAGTTAGTGATAAGATAGATCATTCCGCTATTAATTTGACAATTCTAGAGCCATTAGCATATTATGCCTGTGTAGAAAGAAAAAAACTTATTTGTGAAGGAAGTTTGTGCTAAGCTGACGAAAGACAAAACCCAAGGGAACTTGCAAACCTTCGTTCTATAGAAGGATAAGAAAACAAATATTTATGACTTAAAACAGTTGTACTGTTTTAAGATCCGAAATTGTACACGAGTCTCAGTGATTCCAGGCAACCGATTCGATCAGCATACTGGGTTTAGGACCATAACCCACTTTAAAGTATTGGTGAAGACCATTATTGTCTTCCAGTAGCTCAGCCTATACTGTATGTTGATGATATGATAGGTCTCCCTGAAATTGATGATGAACCAAGATCAAACCTATTCCATTTGCTGTTTTATCGCATTCATCTTAACAAAGTTTCTAGGATAGTTGAAGCGTGTTTAAATAAAATTAAACATAAATTGCATCTCAATCTGTTATTACTGACAATATTAAATATATAACCGAGAACCTGTATAATTTTGTCATTACAGTTTACTTGTAAACAACTCAATTTCACCTTTCGCCTCCACGTCATAAGAGATAAATTCAATAAAACGTTACTGTTTATGAAAGTAAACTATGGGAGAAAAGTTTCCCACGTCATTATAAAAACGGAGGGTTTAGCAATAGGCCGTGGGTTACTGATCGCATAGGTAATCCCTAATATAGTAATCCTAGATATCATAAGGTATGCGAGGGTGAGAATAATTTAACCGATTATTGAAATTTTGTGTCAGAGATCGAGACAGAATCAGAGAAAGAATTTGTAAGTAAACAGGCAAAATCAATAAATCAATATCATAAAGATTTTGCCTAAATTTGCTATTATAAATAATCAGATTGCGTAGAATGAGTCTGACAATGGATGTAATATATCATATCATCACGCTTATACTATATCCGTGTTAACACACACATTTCGCCTAATAGGTTTAGGTCCCTAATGTAAGTGTAAGAGAGAGCTAGTTCTAAGTATTTGGGACAAACTGTGCTTAAGTTTTGAACCGAAGCATCTGACATCCTTTAGAAGCTGGCAATGGAAGTATTAGATATAAACCCAGAAGAAAATATTAAACTTAACAATGTTTGCATCAATAAAAATGTCTGTCAAATCATAAGTGTTCAGAAACGACCTCTTAGCGTACACTGGTCTAACTTTAGACAAAACCACAGCAGACATAACGACGATGGTATCGATAATGATGCTGTGTAAGACGCTGTTTATGTAGAAGCTTTCATAGCCTGAAGATATGAAGACCGCATTGGTGCTCGAACTACGGATCCGATCTTAAAGGTGAAAGGTGTACTGTAGGTAGATGTGGATTGCGCTCGATACGAAATGTGGATTTTTGAGCCGTTAATGAAGCGTGCTTTATAAGAGTAATGGGAACCTTGATTCTTGTCAAGTGAGTTTTGATTTGGTTAAATACGTTATGAATAAGATAAGTAAAGCCGAAACTTTTTCTGTTGATTTCGAAGAATTGCTGTCTATTTAAATGACGATGGATGTTTTTCAGATTGATTGACGCTATATCTTAATATAAATAATCATATATCTATAACTACATGTATGAGTAATTTTATTTTCATACTCTATAGGAGTTTTAAAGATCTAGTTTAATCTAAATTATCTCATCAAATTTAATGCATTCTTGTCAAATGTTGTTAGCTTGTTTGCAACATTTGAAAAGGAGAGAAATATCTTTCTCCGTTTTCAAATCTACCAGGATGATAAAAGAGCGGACGAGAATCTTAGCAAGATACAGCTTCCCTTTACACAAATATCTTTATTATTACCATCTTTCGCAATAATTACAATCCCTACCATTACAATTATGACCCTATTGGAAAGACTATCTCTCGGCCTATGGGAAAATTACCTATACGATGTTTTAGCGATAGCCGTAGCCATTGGAGATTGCAATTTTAATGCCATTAAAACCTCGATCGGATTTATTTCGATACAACTTCTCTAATTGCTACATGGGTCTTGCTATTCTACTATTGAACCTTCAGGGTCTTTCCAGTATTAAACCTCTGTTTGTCTGCCCGAAATTTGCCGCGTCAAATCAGCGCGCTGTACCCGCATCCCGTTAACCAAGAACCGGTCTGGTGAGGGCCGCGTGCCTCGCATTGTTCCGGAGGTAGATTACGTTTGTTTACTGTTTTCCACATGATCTGTGGTGCGGAGTTTATCTTACATTACATTCTTAACTAAATCACGTCTTTCTGTCACGGTGGTAGGATGATTACTTAAAACTAAAAGTTCGTAATTAATGTCACTTTGTCCATATCTAGAGGTAGATAATAATAGAGTAATGAGAGCAAGTGGTAAATTGTTTGGCTAAGGTGTCACATTGTTTATCAATAGGCAAAAGTGGTTTGAAAATCTTGAATCGATTTAACGCCCGCAAAGTTTTGTGCCCTCGAAATTAGATTATATGCTTGATGCGTTCTGAATTTATTGTGAGAATTAAATAAATTGAATCATGATACTCTATTAAGTTATAAAATATTATTAGCCTCACTCTTTATCGAATAAATATTGTGGAATGTTCGAAGATGGTTAGAATCTAATCCTCTTATGACATAACATTTTTAAGAGTTTACTTATTAATTTATATGTGGTATTGTTGGTGTCTGTACCCCTTCAAAAATATTTAAAATAAAGTTCTGATAATTTTGTTTTTTTTTTGTATCCTTATACTGACGCACGCTTTGAGTTTTGATCTGATCAAATTTACATCTTTTGTTTCCTGGCTTAAAAAACAAAAATTTGCTAGTTCATTATGAAAACGGTTTAGGAGTTCCACATCCATATGAGTCAATGGTCCGGAATCCAAACCTGAAATATGCTGCGGACAAGCTATTATTCAATCTGTCTATTCCAAAACGAAGAGGACTCCTGACATCTAGGTCCAGGGAAGTTCCACAGGCGTATAGTCCGAAGCTTTCCTGCAAAGTTCAATCTAGACTTGTAACTGGAATTTATCTATGCTTTGTTTAAGGTAATTGCCTCAACTTAGACAAGCGCTTGGAGAGTTTTGAAAGCGCAACTTTCCCACTGATTCAATTTGCAGGCGGTAAAATGAAGGGCCTTTCGATGATAAATTCACAAAGCAACGTAGAATTATCTAGATTATTCTAGGCTGCTCCAGAACTGGGCGTTGGAATGTCAACGATATTAGCATGTTACATTGCGACATTATAAATACTAACTTGATCGTAATTAAGTATCATTTACAGAACTTTTCATTCGTTGAAGCAGCTAATATTATATGACCAATCCCTGTTTATATTTTAGTGTCAAATGCATGGAAATGGCAACAGGTGCGTCCTTTGCAAAAATAGGGACCTGAACGAACACATATCACTCGAAATGAGCGTAACACCTTCCATCATAGGAAAGTAGAAGGTGAAATTCTAATAAGGGACATAATATAAAGTTTAACGCTGGAATGGATCGTAAAGTTCCAAGTGTTCCTGTAGGAAGTAAGCTTCTCCCAGACATGACTGCCCCATGCAATTACAATGAGTGTGTTTCCAAGGAGCGTGCTTGCGTGTTTGCTCAGACAGTAGAGATTCTATTTATTGGTGAAACATCTGTCCTGGTTGTTTGTTGGAATTTTTGCTTGGATTACCGAATGGTTATAGAATTTCTATGGTGTCTGGTAAAGGTTATAGACTTGAAATTACTGCCAATGAGGCTGTATAATGCACCATTTCGGAAATATAGGCGTGATAATAATATGTATGTGTATCCCACAAATTCTTGTTACTCAAATGTTGACTGGCCCTTCTCTTATCTGTAACTAACACTAGAGGCTCAATTCATTCACCCTGCTTCTATACGAGCCATAACTTGGGCAATGACCTCTACCATCTCCAATAAGAGCAAGTTCTACAAACATCCAAGTCCTGTGCAAATTCTATCAGGGGTCTCCGAAACTGTTTATTGCTGGTACTCGTATGGCGTAAAATGCCAAGTGTTTGTGTAAGCTCTTCCCAAAGCAAGAAAAGATCACAAACAGTCAAAGAGCTCTAAGTGGTCTCAACACCATCAAATTAAAAGGATTTCCATCCAGATTTGTCACATAATTACAATGAGTTTTTCAACAAAGTCTGGTTGCTTGAATATTCAGTGCGGCGACCCTTCGCTTACCGGTAATGCTAACACAAGAGGTTCAGTTCACCCTGCACCTTCACGAGTCATAGCTTTGGGCAATGACCTCAAACATCTCCAATACGAGCAAGTTCTTGGTGTTCCCAAAAGCCGTAAAGGTGCCGTTGCAACAGTATCGTGAATATGCATCTATGGACTTCGGCACGCACTTCCCGAGGCATAGAGATGTACAGTAACTGTCTTATATGGACATTTTTGGTTTAAACTTATTATTCTAACTTTTAGGGACGATTTATTCGTACTATACAAATATGGGTAGATTAACCCCTTCCTCTACTACTGATCTTCAAATAAATCATTAGTACCTATTGTTTGTTTTAAATAGTTCTTGCCTTACTTGCCTGGTGCATGAAATGTGTATGCTACCCCTTCGGGTAAACAACCGTGACCATAAATTTATCATTGTATCAAGAGATATTTTGACAGCTATAATGTTCTAATTTTTTTTTCAAAGGCTACGTAACTAGACACTCTAGAAATATATCTATATGGTACGCGAACGCCGGCATTCGCGTGGGCCACAAGGGGAGGTAATGATTTACACACATTGTAGAAGTTACTCTAATTTGCGTAAGTCTATTTTCACGACAAAGTGATAAATCAACGCGAAAATTCACACCACACCTGTTCTTAAATACACAATTGTGACACAGAACTATATAAATTTTAAAACAAATAAAAAATTATATTGCAGTTTAAAGGTAAAATCCTGTCCTTGTTGTCTTAAAATCGCAGCCATTACATTTTATAAGAAAAAACAATTTTATATTTCGAACGATTTTAGAATATAATTTGAATTTTCACGGTGCGCGTGTAACCGTTGCCGGTCAACGGTCAGACGGTTATTGTTCATAAAAGTTCACAATGAATCTGGCTTCGCACAATGGGCGATTCGCCTGTGAAGATTTTTTTATATTTCGCACGAGACCTCAAGTTTAGGGTGCCATGACACACAAAATTTAAATGTTTAAGTAAAGTAATTGTATAACTTAAGTGCACGCCGATTACAGTTGATTTTAGATTATTTAAATTAAGTTTTTTGTTGAACAATTCTGTTTTCTAATAGCATTGTTACTAAGTGTAACCAATTATCGATAAAGCATTGACTGATAAAAAAATATCAAATCTGAAACAATCTGTGTATACTGTGAAGTTGAGGAAAGTAATTTGTACTTCTAGATTTGAAATCCTTTTTTATTTGCACATCCCTTCCTCTAGATCTCATATATACAATGCTTACTTTGTGCTCGGCAAATTAGAACAGTACAATTATTTTTATTAGTAGGTAAGTGTTTATATGGAAGTGTTACATGTAAACAAACGTAGTCGTTTATTAGGATTATGCAAAAGCCTGTTACTTACTACAGTCTATCATTTGGTCCTGAAGGGCTTCTTAGACACTTAACATTGTTATTACGACTGGCTTGGCTTAGGCAGTCACCGTTTTTTTAGAAGGGAATGAATCTTAAGTTAACCGCTGGCTGGGCGGCATCGTGATCATCTTCCCACGCATGTCCACTGCTGAATATAGGTCTCCAAGCCACCACCTTCGATACTCGAATATCGTCATCCCATGTAATAAAAATATACATATAAACACTTAAAATTTCTTTATACCTATGATTTTCAAATTTCAGGGTAACTAATAATTAAAAAAAAAAAAAATTTATTAAATAGGTACATACTTATGAATCAACATTGTCCTGTCCTCAGCCTATATATGTTCCACTGCTGGGCACATGCCTTCCTCATGGAGAAGCACATGAGGAATATGGGTCGTAACACCACCACGCTGGCCCAATGCGGGTTGGTGGGTAGAAACTGTTGTAATAGCGACCGGGACCAACGGCTTAACGTCCGAAGCACGGAGGAGTTCGAGATCACGAAATTTTGGGCAGGTGTTTTCGATATCAAAAGCCAAAGTCTACTAACCACTACACCACCGAAAAAAGAAACTTAACTTAAAACTTCACATTAATAGTTGTTAATACTGAAATGTAAAAGGGATTTTATCAAACTTCCAAATCTATTTAAAAGAGATAAAATACAAGTTTCCGCCGTTTATCGCTAAGCTGTGACAAGTATTTTAAGACAATTAATAGGTTGGGGGAAAAGTTTCATCGCATTTTTTAAGAAAATTCAAAACATTTTTTAATATAGTTTATTTACATTAAACTAAAGTATGTAGGTACCATTTTGTTCGATAACTTTTTGCCATATTGTAGGTAGGGACATGATACCATTGCTATAGAAATTTTGGGACTTCTGGTCAAAATACCGCGACAAGTGGTTTTGGCAGTCCTCTCGTGATGTTAACCTGACACTGCCTAAAGAATTCTGAAGAGACCGAAACAGGTGGAAATCTGAAGGTGCAAGGTCAGGACTATACGGCGGATGCATTAACACCTCCCAGCCAAACTCTCTTAATTTTTGCTGAGTGGCTAAAGATGTGTGAGGTCTAGCGTTATCATGATGAAAAACCACACCCCTTCTGTTGATTAATTCCGGCCGCTTTCTCTCAACTTCTTGCTTTAATCTCATCAGTTGTTCGCAGTAGAGTTCAGAATCGATGGTCCTGCCTGGTGGTAACAGCTCATAATGAATAATGCCCTTCCAATCCCACCACACACACACAGCATCACCTTATTGCGAGTTAACCCGGGTTTCGCCACAGTCTGTGAAGCCTGATCGGCCTTTGATCACGACCTTTTTCGCACGTTCTTGTCGTACGTGATCCACTTTTCATCACCAGTTATCAGCTTCTTCAAAAATGGTTCGGTTTCATTACGTCGTAATAAAGAATCACAAATGAGTACACGGTTCATTAGGTTTCTTTCAGTGAGCTCGTGAGGTACCCAATTGTGGTCAATTCCCAGTTCTTCAGCTACGTCGTAACTACTGACATGCCGATCTTGCTCCACTTTTTCAAAAATGGCATCCATTTTATCTGTAATAGGCCAGAGCAGGATAGGATAGGGCAGAGCGACGTGCATCTTTGACATCAAAATTTCCGGATTGAAAACGCTTAAACCAAATTTGTGCTACTCTCACAGACACTGCACTAGGTCCATAAACATCGCATATTTTTTTCGCGGCTTGCGTTGCATTTTTACCTTTTTTGTAGTAAAATTTTAAAATGTATCGAATTTCTTCATTAGATTCACTCGTCTTGGCGGTACGAAAAACAAATGAAAATCACACATTTTCCTAATTTGAATTTGGAATTATGTTCTTTAAAATTTAAACTTTCAATGATACCAAAACCAGCCAGATACAAATAGTATAGCCAAAGAGATTTTATTACAAGTTTATACATACTATAATGCGAAAAGACTTTTTCCCCAACCTAATAAATCAAGCGATCTATAGTTTTGGTACTGAATCGGAATTATTGTTGGTTAGCGATTTTTATTTTTTGATGTCAGTATATATTTATTGACTTTTAACATTAAAAAGCTATTCAGCAAAGATAATACGAACATAAATATATAATCACAGAGTAAAGAAATATATTAGGTTGGGGAAAAAGTCTTTTCGCATTATAGTATGTATAAACTTGTAATAAAATCTGTTTGGCTATACTATTTATATCTGGCTGGTTTTGGTATCATTGAAAGTTTAAATTTTAAAGAACATAATTCCAAATTTAAATTAGGAAAATGTGTGATTTTCATTTGTTTTTCGTACCGCCAAGATGAGTGAATCTAATGAAGAAATTCGATATATTTTAAAATTTTACTACAAAAAAGGTAAAAATGCAACGCAAGCTGCGAAAAAAATTTGCGATGTTTATGGACCTAGTGCAGTGTCTGTGAGAGTAGCACAAATTTGGTTTAAGCGTTTTCAATCCGGAAATTTTGATGTCAAAGATGCACGTCGCTCTGGTCGCCATATTACAGATAAAATGGATGCCATTTTTGAAAAAGTGGAGCAAGATCGGCATGTCAGTAGTTACGACGTAGCTGAAGAACTGGGAATTGACCACAAAACAGTTTTGGCGCATTTAAAAAAAACTGGGTACACAAAAAAGCTCGACATTTGGGTACCTCACGAGCTCACTGAAAGAAACCTAATGAACCGTGTACTCATTTGTGATTCTTTATTACGACGTAATGAAACCGAACCATTTTTGAAGAAGCTGATAACTGGTGATGAAAAGTGGATCACGTACGACAAGAACGTGCGAAAAACGTCGTGGTCAAAGGCCGGTCAGGCTTCACAGACTGTGGCGAAACCCGGGTTAACTCGCAACAAGGTGATGCTGTGTGTGTGTGGTGGGATTGGAAGGGCATTATTCATTATGAGCTGTTACCACCAGGCAGGACCATCGATTCTGAACTCTACTGCGAACAACTGATGAGATTAAAGCAAGAAGATGAGAGAAAGCGGCCGGAATTAATCAACAGAAGGGGTGTGGTTTTTCATCATGATAACGCTAGACCTCACACATTTTTAGCCACTCAGCAAAAATTAAGAGAGTTTGGCTGGGAGGTGTTAATGCATCCGCCGTATAGTCGTGACCTTGCACCTTCAGATTTCCACCTGTTTCGGTCTCTTCAGAATTCTTTAGGCAGTGTCAACATCACATCACGAGAGGACTGCCAAAACCACTTGTCGCGGTATTTTGACCAGAAGTCCCAAAATTTCTATAGCAATGGGATCATGTCCCTACCTACAAGATGGCAAAAAGTTATCGAACAAAATGGTACCTACATACTTTAGTTAAATGTAAATAAACTATATTAAAAAATGTTTTGAATTTTCTTAAAAAATGCGAAGAAACTTTTTCCCCAACCTATTATTAAAAGGATCATAAGACCGTGCGAAATTGTCAAACGGGAATAAAACAAACAAACATAAGTTCGTACAAATATATATAATTTCAAAAAATAATTCCGACGTCAGGGACTTGAATACTAGGTACGAAACAAATTAATGGTTCCAGAACTCCGACTTGCTAAGAGTACTAATTATTATATTTAGGGGAACCTGTTGCCTTATATAGTAAGGCTACAGGTTCCCCTGATACACAGGTTTATACCGGGTAAAATTAATAGCGCTGCGTCCTTCGGGGATAGAGGCGTCGAATGATAATAACATTAGCCCATATTAGTCCGCTGTTGGACATAGGCCTCGCCTTAGGCTATTAGAATACATATCAAATATAACTTTTTCACAATTTTCCATCTGACCAAACCAATTTTTGTATGGCTAAAAGTGGTTTTAAGGAACACAGTGCTCCTTGGACTCTGCCGACCCATTCGGGGATTACAGGCGTGATTGTATGTATGTACAATAGAAATGTACATATAGCGGACTTAACGACTGACATCGCTCTATATATACCAATATGAAATGTAAAATTAGTATAATAACAATATTAAAATTAAAACCGTTCACAATCCAGTTAATATGTAATGTGGAATAACATAGGTATGCTCGTTTCCTGTACAGATAACTCGGTTGCTGTGTAATATTTATGAAGTATATAACTATTATAATGAATTAATCTCATGTAGGTATAACGATTCCATGATGTTTGTATATAATTATACAATTACGTCTGTATTCCTGTGAGATTGCTACTGTTCTATCGGGATACGCATATATTTTCACTTCATTCTTTATTCTTTATTCTTATTATATCTTTTGTTGGAGGAGGATTACTTAGTTGAAGATAGTTACTTAGTCATCCAACCATATATGTAGGAAATCAGAATTGCATTAACATATCCTAAATATTGTGTCAATCAAGCTTTGTGACATATCTCGGTTTATATAACGGTAGCAGATTGGCCGCTAGAACCACGCTCCGCTATTGGATCATCTTCATCAACACAATTCGGTTAAATTCGGCTCTCGAACAACTTTTCACGATTGGTCCGCCTGTCATCGATACTGAGCAGTGCGAGCATAGAACTTCGACATTCCCTATATTTGATCGACAAAAGCATCCGTCCTTTTCACTCTTTAGGGTTATCTGTCAAATGTATCGAATTTTTCGACAATTGTCGATCTTAGACGTTAAATTTGACTTATCGAAAGATCTATGCTCGTTGCGCTGTTCGGACTAATTCGGTCGGCTTTCGTGACGCTAATAAATTAACTAAAATAACCCCCAATCCACATAAATTACATAATCGTTTGTCTATATTGTTTTAATTAAAGAAATGCCTTCGAGTTGCGTCACCGTATTGTTTAACATAGCTGTTCTTACAATCCATAATGATCAGTGTTTGTTTAACGTTAACTGACTCACGAATACTTTCCTTATTATCGAATAATAATATTATTGGGTGCTATTTTACTTTCTTAAGGTTGTGTAAGGCAGGAAAGGCGGTATGATTAATTCCAGAATGCTTTTGAAATACTATATTTGCCCTTCGTCCGTGTGGGACAGTAACTTTGGTATGGCGTTGTAACGAGGCGCTATATCAGTATAGCGACTCCTTGTTGTTATTGCGCTCTTCTCTGACAAATTTCTCTTTGTGTCTATTTTGAAACTAATCATCTATCTGTCTAAAGCTAATTCATAATATAATAAGTAATATAAAATGTATATAATTGTTTATAATTACGCTTTATTAGTGAATTTCTAAAGTTTCGTACAGTAAATTTCCAAAGTACCTAAATAACTTTCTCAAGATAGTGCCTTAAGTTTTATAAATATGTACAATAAGTGACTATATCTCCGGTTTTATTTACATCGGCATCTGCCTCGTGACAGCGTGATATTGAATAGCCTATAGCTTTCCTCAATAAATGGGCTATCAAACACTGGAAGAATCTTAGGAGAGATTAGCGCGTTCAACCAAACAAACTCTTCAGCTTTATAATATTGGGTCCTTACCTATGAAATTGGTGTTTTTATTCTGTCTTAGCAATTTGTCCGTAACTACTAAGTTTCAGAACATTCTTATAAAATAATTGCCTCTTCTAAAAATAGACCATATATTTGAGCTCGTATTATTTAACTTGATAATTTTTTGTAAGTTAAATTGTGTTAAAATTAGACACAAAGACAAATATTTTTAACTGCCTCCCGAATACATCATTTGATTTGCATTAACATAAAAACGATGAATAATTTTTATCAAGCGTAACACACATATTGCTAAAGCTTGTCTAATGATACATGCCAAATATTATTATCTCTGGATTTGTCGTTGTGAAGAAAACTGATAAAATGTTAGTATGTAAAATGCAGACATCCTCAAAATCTCCAAACAAAACACCAATTTCATAGGTAAGGACCTAATATTAGTATAGATATAATGGTAATTTTTAATTAAATGATCGAAACTACTTGAAAGATTGCCGCGGTAGGATGTCCATACACATCCGCAAAGCGGCAGGCAGAGAAAAAAAAACATCAAACCGACAAAATAAAACAGACTTCAAAAGAACTATCCTAAGCGGTATTATAATGGTATAAAACACAATGCTCAATCTATTTGTAATTATTGTTATTTTTAACTTGTCTCATGCCCATGTCCCTAATTGGGTTTGAAAATCAACAATGCATTCAAATTTTGGAGTAAACTATGTCATTGCGTGACCTTTCATTTGTCTGTGGAGCCATTGGTAGCGATTTTAACATTCATACCTTAACGTACGCATTTTCCTTCTTTCTTCTTTCTATATATGAGAAGATACCCTTTAGAGGAAAACCAATAAGACTATTGGGCTCAGTTATATGAGATTTAATTTTTGTGTTTTGTTTCTTCGTCTTTACTATATTTTACAGTTAGAGCATGAATTTATATTAACTGTTTGTACTCCTGTCTGGTTCACAATAAAAAATTTATAAATTTAATTATTTATTTAAGTTTTTAAATCAAACATGTAACAAATTAAAGTTAGAAAATACACGATAAGGATGTTATTACATACATAAACCGATTAACGCTATTCCTACTAACGACCCTACCATTTTCAATACTACTCGATTCTCATCTTTATCCCCTGTATGGAGAAGCTCTTGCCCTTTCCTTCAAAAAATACCTGTAAAACATCGTGAATCCAGAAATTAATTATTGCCCTGATCTTCTAAAATAGTGCAAAATGTGTAAAATATCATGAACATTTCTAGGTATACTCGTATTACGCATTTATAAAAACGCATCAAATTAAATACTTTCCATAAACTCCAGACAACCATGTAATTCAAACTTCTTTCTAACCTGTTTTTATCAAAAAAAAAAAAAAAACGGTATTGTCGCATACTTGTTCTGTTCCGCTCCCAGTGGCGCCCAATCGTGCCATTGTCTGTTCCCACGGTCAGTTCGGCCCAAGTTCTGACCTTGGGCCACTGTCCAATGTCCATGGGGTTTGGACCACAACCAGTTCTGTAACAAATCGGTGTCGAAAATACTTTAGTCTGGTTTTGGTCGTTGCGAATTTGCAGTCTGTTGTGGAATTGGCATTTAGAAATAAAAATAAGTTATCTGCTTCAAAACGGGTAGTGGCGGAATGATGTTGGTTAGTTTTGTGTTAAACTGTTTTAAAAAAAATATAGGTTACAAACTACTTTTCTATTATTAAAGATGCAATCTCGTAAGTCTATGCAACATGGGACGAGCCTGCTGTCATCACTGGACATTCGATATTCATAACAAACTATGAAACTACCTTTTTATATACGTTTTATTCAAACTCACTGGTACAGGTGTAGTGAATGAAATGAAAAGGTAAATTGGCGATCTCTTTCACAAGTACTGCAATACTAAATAGGCTGTCGATACGAAAAAAAATATTCGTAGAAAACAAACTTCATCAATTACACTAAAAATCATTTATGTTGAATGTATAAGTAATTAATTAAAAATTCCTTAACATCGCTTATTACCCCACGTCATAAACGAGCGACCTTGCAAGTCTTAAGGTCACGGCAAGATAAAACAGGCTTCTTGAACTAAAACTTGAAAATAAATTTTTGTTACAAAAAGGTAAACGTGTGATTAAGATGTTAAGGACATGCGTATGTTAACTATGTAATATATTATATTGATAGTTATTTCGTACTAGCCATTTAGTACGACGATGCCTATATTTTATACCGATAGCCTTTATTTGTAGGCAAAAAAAGTTGCTCCAGTGATAGAAAAGTTGAGAGAAAAGCGGCTGTCGTGGTCTGGACATGTTTTGAGGAGAGAGAATGAGCATGTAACAAGAAGAGTTATGAATATGAGAGTGGATGGAAATGCAGGGAGAGGGAGAGGATTGTGTGAATGAGGACATGGCTAGAATGGGAGTGAATGTTGATATGGCGTGTGATAGGGGAGAGTGGAGGAGAAAGACTCGTTGCGCCGACCCCAAATGAAATTGGGCAAAGGGCAGGATAATGATGAGCCTTTATTTGTAGGCAGATGTCCATTTTTTTCTATTTTTTTGGCATAATGTTTTTACTCAAAATCAAATACTCTGAGTGCGGCAGTTTGTAGAATTCGGTATGATTTCGTTCAATGAAACTCAAGCTGGTACGTGTGAGGACAGAAAGAACCGACGATCTCCCACAGACTCCTCTACTGCTTTTCATCAGGTAGTGTGTAGTCATTTGCTGAGCTTTTTATTAAAAAAAGGCAATGTTCTTTTCTCTTACCAACAGCTTTATCTTTACTTGTATTATGACATAGCGTCTAATATATCTACAAATAAGACGATAGCGTGACAAATTAACGCGGTTCGTCACGTTCCAACCAATCTATTGTAGGACCTGTGTTATTGTGTCAAATGTCTATTCGAATGGAAATTATTTTGACACTAGAAACACGAGTACCTTCGTAGTATTTGTTAAATTTTGTTCAACGTATATCTTTTACAAGAAAACTGAAAAAATTTAAATACAATGAAGGTATTCTAATGGATGGATTGTATGAATGATGAGAAGAGAGTGTAACAAGACAGACAAAAGATATATTGCACTAACAAAAAGTTGAACTGCTAATTAAGAGAAGAACGATTGAAATAAATAGAATGAAAATACAACGAATGAATGTATGACATATAATATATAATAATTTTAATGTAATTTCAACCCCAAATAAAACTTTAAACGTAACTGCAAAAAGGTTTACAGCAAACGTTTTCAAACCTCACCTTTAACCCACGTCATAAATGATACCCTGTTGCTTTGGATAAGAATACCGGCTGTAAAAGTATTTCGTACGCGTAAAAACAAAACGATTCAAAAAAACTTTCAGTGATAAAAAAAACCAAGTTCAGAAGTTACCAGACAGTTAAAGGCCGCATCGCTCGGCGCATCTGTGCTGAATCAACTTTTTAGGTCGTCCGAAGGTCGTCCGACAATTACCGAAAATCCTCGTTCTTGTGACCGACTCCGTGATTACACCTCCCAGAGGACAGCGCGTGAGTCATTGTAAACTCAGTGTTAAGTTGAATATGTAAATCACCCATGCCTTTGTCTCCACAGGTCGAGTTTCCATCGTTTCGATATTTACACAAATGACAGCGAAGCTACGTAACCCATAGACAATAGGTGACAAACGAAACGACTCGAATCAAACCAAGCATTCCAATATTCGAAATTTAAAATTTAAAAACTAACGTAAAATAAAATTGCCATATTAACATATTAACAAGCTTCTCGGTAAACCATAGTGAGTAATCGATAAATTAAGTGCGTAAAAAATTGTGTCAAGATCAGCTGTGTGTCAAGGGGTTCCTCACAACTTTCCATTTGTAGAACAGACCCGATGACATCGTAATAAAATACCGCGAGTGAGCGAACTTGTGAATGTGAATTGTGGACGGATTTTGGCGGATCCATTCATAATTATACAACGAAAGTGATCTAAGTGAGTTTTAGTGTTATGCCAAGTGTAAAGTGATGTCGACGCAGGCTTACTACAAGGAGCGTCTTGGGTTTGACCCCCAAGAGGATGGCGTCAACGGAGGGTACTACGACGGCCCGCACCAGCCGAAGCGACACCGAACGGACGTTCCGGAAAAACACGACCACGTTTACGAGGAAAACCTAACCAAATTCAAAGGTACAACTTGTTGGAACTTCTTTACACAGCAGTCAGGTTCGTGGTGATGGGACATAGAGAATGCGCGTGTCAATGTTTTTTTAAACAGCATTGTTTTGACAGCGCTCGCTAACATTCTTGAGTTGTTTTGATAATCGCAATGTTGGTACTACATCTGATAGATCTTTAATAAAGCATATTCAAAATATAATTATGAACATATTTGAAAACTTAACCGCTTAAGAGAACGTCTTTTTAACGCTATCACCATCATAGATGTACATAGATTATGTAGATGTTACAAATGTACTGAATCCTTCCTTATAGGTATATTCAGTTCTGCATCATGGCAAGCAAAATTATATAAACTTTTCCTACATTATTATTTCACTTACGACAAGCTATCGAGTTACAAAATATGTAGTAAGTACATATTAAAATCTGACAGAGAGTAATATTTAGCATTATTGATCAAAATTCTTAAACTTTTAAATAATCCTTTTTGGCACATGGTTACAAATGGTTGGACAAATCTTTGTAGCCTTTTTATAAGTCAGGCAGATTAAGTTCTGAATGATAATGTTGTTTTGAAATAATTTTAAATAAGGTTAGTAGGTAAGGTACTTAATAAGGTAATACGTTGCATTATTTTGATACGATAAGTACTGAGGCTGAGGTCTTGAAATTAATTGACGTAAATATATTAAGAGTACATAAACCAGTTACAGAAGACCTTCATCTTTAAAATTTGAAACACAAATATAATATTCTTTATTTACACAAGCAGCTATAAGTAGAATAGTATCTTTAGCCATTATTAATAAATATATTCAAAGAATTACATAGATATCAGTAGATTTATATACATGTTTAATCGCCTCCCTGGTGCAGTTCTTTTTGGTTTTGATAGTGCCTTTTCGTCTTATTGGTAGTGGAGCATCTTAGCCCGTCTGGCTAGATAATTCCGTCTTAACTAAGTCTGCTACCTTTCACGTCAGATGGGATAAAGGCGAAGAGCATGCCTATCATACATATAATCACGACTGTTATCCCCTAAGGGTTAGTCAAAGACTAGGCAAAAGCTCCGCAAAAGCCTATCATGATGTGTCTGGCTGGACCAAATGTATGGTCTGTACTGGGTGGTTACTCTATACTCTGTACTAATGGGTATGGGGTTTCATAAGGTTCTAAATAATACCAAAGAAATTGTTCTTAAATCAGTAACAACTTTAATAATGATCTCGTATTACTTTGTCATTGCATCGCGAGTAAACGTTAGCGCGATGCAACACCGTGCAGCGCCATCTATTGGTGACATTTGGAACAAATTTTCCTAAGTAACATTTAATGTGCACTTTATGCTCTTTAACATAATGTAAAAGAAAACATATATCTGGCGGAGGCCGTGACAGCGCAGGACCTATTATTATAAATATACGTAGGGGAGACCTTTGTCCACTATTGGACGACTCACGGCTAATATGCTGATTTTTATTAAAAACATTAAATTTAAGTTTGAACAAAAAATAAAGCGCCATAGAAAATTACCTTTTATGGAGTTATTGCCAACATTGCGAGAATAATTGTTTTATATTGTATTTTAGATGTTATAACATTGACCTTGTTTTAAAAATAACTGGTTTTACCATGTGTCCTCTTTCGTAACCGCACGTTTTCCTATTAACATGCATTTAGTAGTGTCAATTGATATTTACCTGATTGTTTGTTTATCATTGCTACTTAATACGTTGTTTGTGGAACAACCCTTTAACTACAACCTTGGGGCAAGGAGACTAGGGCCCGTATTCCAGAATTAGTGTGTAGATCATTAGTTCTCAAAGTGGTCCAGGTGGACCCCTAGGTTTCCACGGGAGACTCGACGCGGGTCTTGTATTCACATCTTCACATTTTTGTCGAGTTTTGGGAATATGGTAGAAATGTAGCTGCAGGGGGTCCACCGGAACCAGAAAAATAAATTTGGGAACCTCTGGAGTAGTTCTCTGTAGATCTGCTTGAGACAGCTAGAAAGAGATGGCGATATGTGGGAATGGTTCCGAAATACTTTGCGTTACTTACCCGTTCTTTACAGTACGAGGCCTTCTATTAACTTTATGAATTCACACAAACCATTTGACCTCTTCAATAGTTACCGTAAGCGATGATTGAAGTTCAAAAGGGAAGTAATGAATTGGGCAGCCATTTAGTAATTTAGTTAGCAAAAAAAATATGCCGAAAAATCATTTGGACAGCAAACAAATGTTTTGTCAGCAAAATAATTATTTGGGCAGCAAATTAATTATTCGGAATAGTTGGTCAGCGGAATGATTACGTTCTATATGGTTATTTTTTTTTGACTCTTAAAAATATTATCGCTTTGTCTAAATCGAGTAGACATTATAAATATTATTATTTAGCAGCAGAAAAAACATTTGAGTTGCTGCCTAATCAGTTATTTCGCTGACCAATAATAAATATTATAAATATAAATATATACGTTCTCTAAACTCGAAAATTTTACTGACCGCTTAAATAACACCCATTTCAAAAACTAGATATTTTATACACTATTTATACCCACTTAAAATAGCGTCACTAGGCTCACGCTCAGTTGCACAAAGATTTTTTAAAGACGACATTTAGTAATGAGACATTAAAACTTTAAAGTTCATTAAATTTAAAATTGGAACACAAAATAGTTCTAGCTAATGTCTCTTTAGCATTGATAGGGTGCTAATGTCGTTTTGTGCAACGTAAAAACTACGCTAAGGTGTTCTTTTGACACTTCAATAAATAAATTTAATGGAGCATTAGGGATAATGCCGACATTAAATTTTAAAGTTCGTTTCTGCAACTGGGTGTCAGTTGCACAAAGATTTTTTAAAGACGACATTTAGTAATGAGACATTAAAAATTTTAAGTTCATTAAATTTAAAATTGGAACACAAAATAGTTCTAGCTAATGTCTCTTTAGCATTGATAGGGTGCTAATGTCGTTTTGTGCAACGTAAAAACTACGCTAAGGTGTTCTTTTGACACTTCAATAAATAAATTTAGGGATAATGCCGACATTAAATTTTTAATTTTAGCATTAGGGATAATGCCGACATTAAATTTTAAAGTTCGTTTCTGCAACTGGGTGACAGAGATATTATTCAACACTTTAAGTTAGGTGAATATTCTAAAATTCAAAATCACTCCCGATAATAATTGGATACCTAAAAATCGATTACAAATTTTGACGCAGACATACATACAAACAATGTGAGTTTATGCTAAACCTCAGATAGCTTAGTCTTTCTTATTTTACAAATTTTGTAAAGCATTGGACATGTTTTATGATGTTATGTTGTTACTGAAGGACATGAGTCAAGTAACCTAGTTGATCGCTGACCTTCAACCTTGGAACAAATCGGTTAATAAGGAGAATCGGTTCTGTTAATTGGTCTAATAGACGCACATGTCGCTTCTGCAGTTATTTGCTCTATGGAATGAAAATAAACTGGAGTGCCAATAACACATAATAGATCTCTAATTGTATACCTTCTTGAAGCTGTCCTTTCATTGCTGTGTTCTGGTTTCAAGCAAAGGGTCCTTTTCCACCAGAGCTATGCGAGGTATCCCAACAGTGCGCAAGGAGGAATAGACCAATAAGATTGGACTATTTCGTGAGTCACGTCGTCTTCGTCGTCCGTCAGGCACAGGCCTTCCTCACGGACACAAACACGTGAGGACTGAGGAGTATGGACCGTCGTGCTGCTGGCCAAATTCGGGTTGGTGGGTAGAAACGGTTGCACTAGCGACCGCGACCAACGGGTTCATGTGCCTCCCAAAGCACAGAGAAGTTCCAGATCACAAAGTTTTGGTCACCCATCCAAGGCCTGACCATGGCGTAGGTAGCTTTGTTTTTGATATCGAAAGCCAAACTAACTACACCACCGAGCTCCTCTCCCTCCTCCTTGTGAGTCATGTGAAACGATGTAATGGATAGATAGATAGACAACTCTTTATTGTGTACACAGAAATAATATTAGAACTATATTAGCTATGAAATTGGTGTTTTGTATGGAGATTTTGGGGAATTCTGCATTTTCCATACCAAATTTTTTTCAGTTTTCTTCACAACGACAAATCCAGAGATAATAATATTTGGCATGTATCATTAGACAAGCTTTAGTAATATGTGTAATATCACACTTCATAAAAATTATTTATCGTTTTTAAGTGAATGCAAATAAAATGATGTATTCGGGAGGCACTTAAAAGAGTTGTCTCCGTGGCCAATTTTAACACAATTAAACTTACAACAAATTATCAAAACAAATCAAAAGACCTCAAAAATATAGTCTATTTTTAGACGAGGTAATTAGTTTTTAGGAATACTCTGAATCTTAATAGTTACAGACAAAATACTAAGAGAGAAAAAAAACACCAATTTCATAGGTAAGGGCCCAATATTAGTAATCCTATTGACCTATTCTTCCAGCACACAACATAGCTAATAGCTAGCTACCTGGTATGGCATGCTGCCTTCCCACGGTCGGTGATATTGAAATAAATAGCTGCATATTGTGACTTTACGTCTTATGTAATTGGCAACGTATACAACACCGTGGTTCCTGTATAAGTTGCAAATAGGTGCAATTGTTACAGGCAATAATCACCTTTTGCTTTTGTGTGTGTGTCAATCAGACCCTGTTCAAATCCACGTCCAACTGGAGGGCAGAAAGTAGGTAGAGTAAGGAAGAGACGTGTGTCAGGATCGCAGCAAGTGGAGATAATCTGTTACAGATCATCACAGACCAATAAGAAATATCTGCTGCGCATAAACTGCTGCCCAATAGTTATTTTGCTGACCAATTTAGAAATATTTGCTGCCCATAAGCTGACCAATTGGTATATTTTGCTTACCATTTAAAAATTTTTTTATTTAATGAAAAAGGTATAGTTATTAGTTACAGTTTCACACATAATCATTACAATGTACAGGAAACCTAAATAGATTTATTTAGTACATCGGAACGGTCATTACCGATTTTTTCGGTTATTGCCATCTACTAATATAAAACATTTCAATGTGAAGATAATAACAGTTAAAAACTCCGCATAATGTAACTTTTGGGGGAGGGTAGAAGATATTTATTATTAGCATAAACTCAAGTTATTTGAGCGAAGCAAACTGTACGCCAGTGAATGAACAAAAAGGTGAGGTTACCTGCTATACCATATACATCATGTTATAACAATTTCGTTAAATATTTAAGTGCGCATTAATCTATTGCTCAGAAATAATATTTATATAATAGTTTCTCAATTTAAATTTAGTATTTTTTAATATTGATTTGGGTCTAAACATCGTTAGGAATTGTGTTTAATTAAAAGGGAACCATATAAGAAAGCTTTCTTTTACCATAAAAATTGGCGAAATTTGGAATCATTAATTTAGTGGGTTCAGTTACTCTTGTAATTCTACCCCTGTTCATTCTATTGTAAATAATACCCCTGTAATAATATAACATGCATTAAGTGTATAACATGCGTTGTATATGTAATTATAAGATACTGTAGTGATGTACGAAGGACCAAAAACTAATGTAAGGGAATGAGAGTGGACTGTATAAAATGGAATGAAATAACTCACCTGAATATCACAGTATTACATTTATTGGTTTTTATTACAAATAAGTATGTTCATGTCACTTCGCCTGCTCGTTGACAACTCAAAAGCAAAAGCCGATACAAAACCCGTCATTATAAAAAGAACCGAATCTATGGTCGCTTACCAGCCATACCATCAGATGGGCCGTCTATTTATTTGCAAAAATGTCGAATAAAGAAAGATAAATGAAATCAAATGTGATTTTTAACGACTGCGATAACAGATTTAAACACTGAACCTAGAGTGTTGAATATAATAATCTTTATTACCTATCCTCAAGGTTTAGAATAACTTTAAAACCTTATATAGTTTCTTAATTTTGTTATTATAGCCCATTGTGTTCAGTTTTCAGCCCATTACATATACATACATACATACATACAATTGTGACGGGGTGAAGCCGGGGATAAAATGAAAGACGCTGGGTCGTCACTTAGGTATTGTATATATTGAAGAATTGAGGCACAACTGAAACAATTATATAAAAAAGGGAAATTACACTGAACACAAAACAATTTCACATTTAACACTAAATATATTATAAAAAGGGTAGGGCTACTTACAATAGTGCCTTAAAGAGATTTATAGACTTTGTTATTTATCAGGACCTGATCTTATGGGTTGTTGTAACTTTTTTTAAGCTTATTAAATTGATCAACACTTTATAAATATAGTGCAATTATTGTTAGCAGTGAGTCAACCGCTCTACGCGCTGACTCTGGTAAGAATGAACTTCGAGAACAAAACAAATAAAAAGAGACAGACAGTAAATTTAAAATCGGAAACCAAGAAAAAAATGGCCAGAGAAGAGCGCAATGACAGCAACGAGGCGCTAATATAGCTATGGCGCCTCGTTACACAATTACGCCTGCAATCCCCGTAGGGGTAGGCAGAGTTCAACACTGTGTTCCTTAAGACCACATTTAGCCATACATTGAAAATGAAAATGAAAATGAAAAATCTTTTTATTGCATATTGACAAACTTGTCTTAATCTAGGATTTGTGTGTGTGTGTGTGTGTGTGTGTGTGTGTGTGTGTGTGTGTGTGTGTGTGTGTGTGTGTGTGTGTGTGTGTGTGTGTGTGTGTATGTGTGTGTGTGTATGTGTGTGTGTGAGTGTGTGTGTGTGTGTGTCAGTGTGTGTGAAAACATATGACCACATACATACACCATGCCCACCATGCCCATTACATATGATTACATTAATACCGCATGCAATTATTATTACGTAACAGTGAGGCAATCTTTATGAGAATTTTGTGGTCGAGGTTTTAAGGAAGACGAAAGACAAAACAATAATAACTATAAAAATTAAATAAAATGTTAAATAATAAATTTCTGATGTTTATTTTGGTAATTCACGAATACGGAAAATATATGGAACTGTTGTGATGCATGCAAATCGATTTAAACAGGATAAGGTACCGGAAAAACATCGAGTATTTTATTTATGATTACTTAATTTCATTTATTATGAATTAATATTTGAGCGTATGCTAGGCCGGGGGAGAATTTTTAGTATTCACCTTGTACTTTTTTTAGGAAAATTATTTAGACCAAACCAAGTAGGGATGTTACGGAGTTGCGGTTTCAGTTCCGAAAAGTCGGAAGTTCTGACTGATTTTACACCATCGATTCCGATTTCGGTTCTGATAAAATTGAATCGGACATATAACGAAAGTGCGTGATCGTAGTCCGAGCGCGCCCTTGTTTTGACTCGTTGCTGAGGTAATGAGTGCTATTTTATATTAACATTTTTATAGCTACACTTGGTCTGCAATAAAAGATTTGTAGGTATTCCCTTAATTGTCCGCCATATTGGATTTAAGTCACGTGATGGATTTCACACGGCCAGTCCGCCATCCTGGGGAGGCCGCCATATTGGATTTGTAATGACGTTTCTTAACTAGTCATGTATTCTCATCAGAAGTCAGAGCGTGTGCAACATTTCATCCTAATCGAAGATCGGGAAGTGGGTCAAAATAAATTCCAAGATTTTCTTACATAGGTACAAGTGAAGCTACTAAAAGCGTGTTAAAAATGTATGTTGGTTCACAACACAACGTCTCTTCTACCCAGACTTTGACTCTGGCTCCCACTCTGATTCCAACTCCGATAAAACACCTTTAAAAACTTGGGTTCCGACTCCGGTTCCGATATTCATTCATAAACACACTTCCGCAACATCCCTAAACCCAAGCTAGGAGTGTTACGTTTTATAAATTAAAGAAAATACTCTTCACTCACTATCGACTTTGTCAGTACTTACTCGACCCAGTTTAATATCGTATGGGACACAAACTATAACAAACAAGGGCAAGATAAGTTGGCAGTTATCACATACTGTATGCAAATTGAGTTTACAAGTGTTTGTATTCATGGCGACAGGTTTAGTGACTGATGCCTATGAGTATTCTTCCCGCCCTTGTCCTATTTAAAATGTTTGGTACGAAATATCTTCAATCAATTCCCAGTCTTTTCGCGGTATTGTACACGCATTAATTCCATTGCTTATTTAGGTTTTATAGGTACGGGCGGGCTTACAACTACAAGAGATACCTACCTAACATCGTTTCACACTCACAGCCACACGCGCGCGCTTATACGTCACAGTGTATGGAAATCTCGCCGGTGCTGGCGGTCAGCATACCTATGAAACCCTTACTCTTTCTCTTATTGTAGACTAGCAGTTGCCCGCCCGTTTTTGGGAGTAAAAAGTATCTAAGATGTTGAATGAGATGATGATAAGATGAAGATGTTGATGTTGTTGAAGGTATCACAATGCAAAATTTCATTGAAATCGGTTCAGCAATGTCCAGTACAAACAGACGAACAGACTGAGAAACAAAAAAAAAAGTTTTTTTTTATTTTCTCTTTCTTTACATCCCCACGAATTCGACCTCTACAGTTTTATTAAATGTATACGAGTAGATGGTTCGTCATCAGCCTATATACGTTCCACTGCTGGGACAGGCCTTCCTCATGGAGTAACACATGAGGAGTATGGGCCGTAACACCACCACGCTGGCCCAATGCGGGTTGGTGGGTAGAAACGCTCACAAATGCGACCGGGACCAACGGCTTAACGTGCTTTCCGAAGCACGGAGGAGTTCGAAATCACAAAGGTTCGGTCAGCCATCCAAGGCCTGACTAAGATAGCTTTGTTTTCGATAGCAAAAGCCAAACGTACCAACCACTTACCACCGATTTCGTCGGTCGACCGCTACCTATAGTTATCGTCAGACAGATCCGTTGCCGATATTTAGCATCGAGCCTCGCAAACCGACGAAGTCTAGACACCAAAACAAGGCCACTAGTATCGGGCCAATGGAACAAAAGACAGTAATTACCCACTTTAAGAGTACAACACAATTACCCAATTCGAGTGACGTGTTCTTTGAGAACGGCGAATAGGCTAGTTAACCCTTTTTTTATTGGGCCCCAAATGATTCATTACTGTTAACCACCACCATAAAAAATATATTTTTTTAAATAACATTTTTGCTTGACAGGCAAAACCGCTGTCGTCCGTGATGGTCTCTGAACTATCTGAGCCGTGGAGTCACGATATTGTCAAACAATCATCACGCATACGTGACACAGGCTGACACAGCCGACAGACATGCTTGATTGGTTGCGACTGGCGTTTGACGTACTTCATCAATTTCACGAACATGGTAGATAGCGTTTTAGGCAGATGAAAGAAAAATTTAAATTTAATTTCAATTTAGATTTAATTTATTTATTGCGAAAACAGGTTTATGTAGGTTTAACAATGTATTTTGTTCAGCCATATTCTGCCTTATGTCGGACTCCTACCGACTAAACACCACCTTGCTTTAAGCCGTTTTACAGGCCCTGGTAAAGCATAACCTGAATGGCGCCCCCTCCCTCAGGAAAGGGAGAGGTGCGGCGCTGCGCTAGCTACTTACTAGAGATGTGCGCCAGATATACGATCGGAACCAAAGTGGGCCGATCGTATGGCGTTAAGAGTCCAATTTGTATAGGAAACGTGAATAGCGCCTCTAGCGGAACGTAACGCATACTAAGTTTCCCATACAAATTGACCTCTTAACGCAACTACAATAGTAACGTATTTTATACTAAAAAACTTACACTAAGGCCTCAGATCGTCGGTCTATCTCGTGGCGGGCCCTACCAACGCTGCGCTTCCCAGAGCGTGGTCCCCACTCCATAACTTGGGCTGGTTGGATAGTTGCTTTTATTTATTCTGTCTACAGTAGGTATTGCCCACAGATATACATTAACATGTGTACCGAGTGTTTACCGAGGAGCTCGGTGGCGTAGTGGTCAGTGCGCTTTGGCTTCGATCGAAAACAAAGCTACCTTCGCCACGGTCAGGCTGTGGATGGGTGACCAAGTCTTTGTGATCTCGAGCTCCTCCGTGCTTCGGAAGGCACGTTAAGCCGTTGGTCCCGGTTGCATTTTTGATCGTTTCTACCCACCAACCCGCATTGGGCCAGCGTGGTGGTGTTACGGCCTATACTCGTACACCCGAAATGGCACTTGCTTTATAGCCTATCGAACAACAAATTTTTATTTGGTGCTGTCTATCTGTTGAGATAATGCCGTTTTTGTTCGCAATGTGATTAACAAAAGATCTATTTTATAATTGTGATGTAGTTTGAGGAGCTCGGTGGCGTAGTGATTAGTACGCTTTGGCTTTAGATATTGAAAACAAAGCTACCTTAGCCATGGTCAAGCCTTGGATGCGTGATCAAAATGCACGTCAAGCCGTTGGTCGCGGTTGCTATTATAACCGTTCCTACTCACCAACTCGCATTGGAGCAGCGTAATGGTGTTACATACTATTCATGTGTTTCTCCATGGGGAAGGCCTGTCCCAGCAGTGGGACGTATATAGGCTGATGACGATACATTCGTAATTTTGAGACGGCAGATCCAAACTGATTGAAAGATACCGATGCCGCCGATGCTCCTCCGCCAATCATCACACAACGAGGCGTTTTTTTAGTTTATGCAGCCATTCGGACGCGCGTATGCTAGTTATCAGCGGCCAACCCCGACGTTTTGTCGGGGTTTTCGGACCCGCGCAGTACACGCATTTGCGTCATTTAAGTAAATGTATATCTGTGGTATTGCCAATATTTTTCTGAACACCCAAAATGTTTTATACTGAACATATCGCAAAATTCTTTCATGTCGGTAGGCTCAGCAATCGGACTTTAAGTAGTTTCGGTGCAATTGTTATCCTCTTCCAACCTTCTATGTCACTCGTCAACTCAACGTCAATATTTCTTCTCATGGCAGAACTCACACCTTCGTCACTACTTTGGTTTTCCTCTCATTCTAGGTCCTTCCACATTGACTTCTAATATAAATTAAGCACAAGATCGAAGAAACCACAAAAGCGACCGCTAATTGCTTATTTACGCTCAACTCGATGCTGCGGTTATTGCCACTAATATTATTATCATTAACGATCAACCTTGGACTACGATATTATAAGATCTCTCACCCATACATAGATATTAGGTGGCTTTTGGCATACGCATAATGATGTTAAGCTGAAATTGATTTTCGGAATTTCATCGATAACGAATCGATAATTTTCGATATTGAAAAATCAAGTGTATTGTGTGCACAAATCAGAAAGCCTAAAGTGTGATGAGGAAAGTTTGTTTCTTATAATCCTTCTTGGTGACCCACCCGCTATGTAGATTTTTGTACATTTCACATGTTTGTTTTTGTACATTTGCGTGGGCACATCCGAAAATACATTTTTTTATACACACGGAACTTAATTACTAACTGTTGGCCTGCATGGTGCCTTTAAACGCCTCTTTTGAAAGACCCAGGGTGTTTGTAATACCACTGCCACCAAGGCCGTCGAAAGTTCTGTAAATAAACAACAATTATAAAAAAAAAGACGTGTGGCACTCGGGGACTGCCGCGGTAAAGCTATTGCATAGCATTTTGTATCAACTTATGCAATTATAATTTTATTTATTTATTTTATTCATGCAGTATTTCTTTTTCTTTGATATTAATTCACGTTACACTTTTTGAGCGTGGTGACCGATAAAAAAACATTTTTTTCTATTATTAAATAAATAAAAAATAATAAATACTCGTAGTAGGTACGTGTTTTAATTTACACTCAGTCATTTTCTGAATTCCTTCCAAAAATTTGCATGGCCAACTCGATCTTATACTCATCTCGTAGGCCGCGCCTGGCCACGCCAATCGATTCTTATTTTTTCTTTTTCGCGAGTATATTTATGGCTATGCATTTAGCATTTATGAGAGAAATGAGCCGTGTAATATGCAATAGCTTAAAAATAACATGAAAAGAATTTATATAGCAAAATTGTATTGCATTTCGTTACACCCTTTTGATCTTAGAGCGTAAACATCGCCTACCACGAAACTAGGTCAGGTAGTCGCCTACAGTATACTGGCTGCAATTATTTACTCCATTCATTGAATTGGTTGAACAAATTGTGTTTAAAGAATATTTTATTTCTCATAAAAAACCATACAGTCACTTACATGAGAAAATTGTGGGTAAGTACAAAATTGTTCGGTAGGTTAATACACATTGGAAACTGGTTCCCGGCTCGGTATACTTACTTATTTTACTGTGCAGCACCACCATACAAAATATCATAAAATCTAATCAAAGTACATATTGAATACACATTATAATGGCGTATTAACATTTCGTACGGCAAATACTTCAGCAGTTCTGATAAAAGGCATGCGCACGAGGACGTCCGAGGCCCGCGGGCAACTGACTGTCGCGGCGCATGAGCCACCGATCGACACCGTATACCGAGCTGAGACCATTCCCGCAGAAGGATGTAACATGCAAAATTATTTAAATAAAATATAAAATGTAAACATTAAATTGCGCAATTATAAAAGAAATATTATTCTGAATTAGACTAATATTATGATTAAATTAATATTTTAAATTTGATTGATAATTGAAACTATACAAAAATATTCAAATTACATAAAAATTATTGTATATGAATTTACATTAATGCAATGCTGAATCCTCAAAAATGTGGCTCCTCAATCTAGCTTTGAATACCTCTAGTGTTTCTGATCTTTTTACTGATTCCGGCAATTCATTATATAGTTGCGCTCCCTCAAAAGCCAGAACTCTTTGCCCATATTGTGTTCTCGAGTTTGGCAAGAGAAAAAGCTTCTTAGGTCTTCTTTGGCTGTATTTCGGAATTTGGTTATTTATGGTTAAGTTAGTTTTAGAATGAATTTTATTGTGCAATATTTTGTGTATGAGTATTAAAGTTTGAAACTGATATAATTGAGTAATATTCATTAGTTTAGTTTCTTCGTAAACTTTTTCGGTACTAGCTCGATAGTCGTAGTTAAATAAAGTTTTAATAATTTTATTTTGTAAGGTTTGTATCTCTTTCAATTTAGATTTTGATGCATTTCCCCATATTTCAATCAAATAACTAAGGTGAGGTTTGACAAAAGAATTATAGAGCATCAAGCGAATCCTTCGAGGGAAACAACCAACACTATGTCGTATGCAACCAAGAACCGAGGAGAGCTTAGACTTGATATGATCAATTTGTGGAGTCCACGCTAGCTGACTATCAATTCTTAAGCCGAGGTACTTTTCTACTTTTTTTTCTGTGATAACTTTGCCATCTATTGTTAATTTTTGTAAGGATATAACTTTTTTATTTTTAGGTTTAAAAATGCAATAACAAGTTTTAGAAACGTTTATTGTTAATAAATTATAACGAAACCAATGGGAAATGATTTTTAGATCTTCCTGCGCGTTAGTAATTACTTCCTCAATAGAATCTCCGGAGTAGAATAAACTTGTATCATCCGCATATAAAGTTAGCTCCCCGCGTAATCGACATTCTGAAATATTGTTAATGTACGTCAAAAACAGTAACGGGCCCAGAATCGAGCCTTGCGGCACTCCACATTCGATAAGCCTTGCACTACTTTGACAGTCATTGATTTTAGTGACTTGTTGTCTGTCACTCAAGTACGATTTGAGCATTTTGAATGCCACACCAGCTATGCCAATTCGCTCAAGTTTTTCAAGCAACAATTGATGACTCACAGTATCAAAGGCTTTTTGTAAGTCTATAAATACTCCTATTACAATTTTCCTACTGTCTATTTTGGTTTTTATGTCATTAATTATATTTAGAGTAGCTCCTAAAGTGTTTGATTTGGGTCTAAAACCATATTGACAGTCGGTGAGAAAGTCTATAGAAGTGAAGTACTCATTCAGGCGAGAGATAATAACTTTTTCAAGAATCTTTGACACAACGGGTAACACAGATATTGGACGGTAATTATTTGGATCATTCGTTGAGCCAGACTTATGAATTGGGCAAACTTTAGCCAATTTAAGTGAGACAGGAAAATAACCCTCAGCTAGTAAAGTATTGAAGCAGTCACTAAATATTTGAGCCATTTTAGTACCAATACATTTAATGTGTTTAGTAGTAATTCCGTCAATTCCAGCGCTAGTATTAACATCAAGTCCTTTAATTATTTTTAGGATTTCGTCTGCAGTGCAAGGCGCGAATGATTCAAGCTTACTTTTAGGACCAAAACTTGGCAGTGAGTAAACTGAACTTTGATGGAATCTTGAAGGTATTTCGTTAGCTAATTTTGGACCAATAGTGGAAAAAAAATCATTAAAGACATCACATATCATTTTGGGATCGGTGGTTACACCAAAGGAAGTATTCAGCTTTAGAGGAGCACAACTAGTTTTACTTTTGTTATTGGATATAGTGTTTATCAGGGACCACATTTTCTTTGGATTCAGCTGAACGCGTTCAAATTTGTCTAGAAAGTAGTTTTCCTTAGTTTTTTTAATATTATTTCGTACTTTATTACGAATCACTTTAAATTCTTCTTGTTTCCGAGAGTTTTCAGGATCTTTCTTCAGTTGGTTCCATAATTTGTTCCTTTGGTTAATTGATTCGATAATTTCTTTATTGATCCAGTCCTTTTGTGGCAGATTTTCAATTTTGATTTTAGGTTGTTGACATTGTGCAATTGATGTTAATAAATATTTTTCTAATTCATTATAGTTCATGGGTTCTGATTTTTCATTTTGTACATAATCATTTAGTTTTTTGTAATTCGTTGATATATACTGAGTCCTTTTTAACCTCGGAAGTCGTTGTTTATGTATCTCAACATAGATTTGCTTATGGTCGGACAAGCTGGAGTCAACTGTGGCAAGGCTCATATTAGTTTCTGGTAAGTTAGTTAAAACATGGTCAATAAGACTGCTAGTTGTTGTAGTTTCTCTAGTGCAGTGTTTTTTTGTTATGCGGTTTAGAACTCTGTATCCAGATTCATGCAGTAATGCCTTGTAGCGTCTTGTTTTAATATCAGCACTATTAAGAAGGTCTATATTGAAATCGCCAAAGATAATACTCCTTCTATACTGTTGTAGCTGTTGACCAAAAACATCCAGAAAGTCCGAAAACTTCGTATCTCCAGGGTTATAGATTAATCCGACATCTAGTTGGAATCTGTCAAGGTGAATCCATAGGTAATTGTTTCCTCCTATATATGCTTCGTGAAGAGAATGGTGACTCAAACTGCCATGCACGTAAATTGATACGCCTCCACCTTTTTTGTTGTTCCTGATGTTGTGGTAATGAGTGTAATTCACAAGTTCGAAGTTCTTAGCCTCTTCCTTCGTTTTAATCCACGTTTCTGAGAGAAGTATGACGTGGACGGTATTAGGTAAAGACTTGAGGACGCATTTCAGCTCATCAAGTTTGCCAGGCTTACGGATACTTCTCACATTAGCATAAAGAAAATTAAGACGGTATTTCGAGGACTTGAGATTTTCATAACTGTCCAACACCTGATATGTAACACCTCTGTATATTTTATTGCAAGTGACTGTAGTATTTAGTTTTTTTCAGCATGTATTGGGACTAATTTTGGAATACCTCTAATATATTTAATTTTTATGTTGCTTTCACCAGCCGACAGACGACGGTTCAGCTCCACTTTCATTCGTCTATATAATTCTTGTTGCATTGGTGTTTGATCAGGAAATAACTTAATGCTGTTACTGGTTTTAGATTTATTGCGCATAAGCAGTCTAGGGGTATCTGAATCAGCAAAACACACCTTTATATTGCGACGTTTTTCATTGCTATATTTTCCAATTCTAAATATTTTAGTCGGCATAGGACAGTTTTCAATTAGTTTACTTAGAATATTTGTAACTTCCTGGCAATCGTTTTCAGTTCTGGATTTGGTGTCCATATTGTGAGACTCTGGTATTCCAGAAATAATAAGGTTTTTTATTCTATCATTTCGATCCTGGATTTCCATAAAGAATTCTTCATTCATGTGGCTTGGGTTTTTTTGCAGAACATCAGACTCCAGAGTTTGTATTTTTCCTTCAGCAGCGGTCAGCTTACTCGACAGCTCCACAAAATTGGATTCCATATGCTGTATTTTAGTCTCGCCAATTTCTGCCTGTACATTTAGTTTTGTTATGTCTGATTTAATATTCTTTTGCTCCGTAGCTAGAGAAGAAGTAGCTTGTTTTATGTTTTCTACTTGATTTTTAATATCGGTTAAGTTCTGTTTCATATTTTCCATTGTAATATCTTGCTTTTCGTTCATTTTTTCAAGTAGTTCTGTCATACGACCAAGCTCTTGTCGTAATCCTTGTAATTCTGCATTGCAGCTGCATTCATTTTCAGGCTGCTTTCTTTTTCTCTGGGTGAAATTTTCCAATCCTACAGTCGATAAGTTCGTTAATGAGCCGCCTGCGTTTGTTTGATTTGACTTCATAGGGGAGCGTTGGACATTCATAATCTTTTAATTTTCGGGGATAGTCCACTTACGCAGTTATCTGTTTGACGCGTGTTGCTACTTTTCGTCTTGGCGCTGTACGGGGCGCACGGTTATGCGCAGTGTTCGTGCGGAAGACGAGGATGAAAAATAGCAACCGTTCCTTCCTGCGGGGGTGCTTTGCGGGTATGATATTAGTAAGGCACACACCTTTTGCAGTATGAAATAACTTAAGCAATAAATAACTACACAATTCACTTTAACACTTTGTTGTTAAACTTTAGAATATAATTTACTTTGCTAAGATTATATCGATTTTGCAAAATAAGAAGTACGCGTCTGCTCGGTTTGACAGCTACCGGACGACCATTACTCCAGTATTCTAGATCGAAATGTATTTGAAGCAAGATTTTAAGGGATGCGTCTAATTTCTCAAATTATAACACTGGTCCCTTTTCGCATAATTCCAATCAAGACATCAAATAGCTAAACTCAGAAAATCACGTACTTGTGAATTTAAATCTCCGTCGCAAGAAAACCTGCAACTCATTCCCTATCGAATGTTTATGAACACTTCTAAAGAAGATCCTTAGCTTGTTACAACAACTACATGTAGCTATACAAGATACATAATACCTACATTTTAATTAATTTGTGGCCTTATTCCAGATAACTCGCTACTTGCGCATTAAGATGCTATCGGTATCAAATCAAATCACGTCATTGCTTAAAACTGGCGTATCGTCTCTGCGCCGTGGGACCGAGTGCAACACGCGTAAATTGACCTCAATAGTGATGTCGCTACATATTGATAGTCAATTCGGTTGAAAATTTGCATCGATGAAAATGGTATCGATATTCCAAATTGCTTTCATCGTCGACCTTTGTAATGTTCAACTGAAATTTATGAGATTTTTTTTGTCATATTTATATTTTTACTAGTTCTTATAGCAATATACTCGTATGTGTGGTCTCAAAAATCAACATGTTTTCTTTCATGTCAACGCAACTCCATATCTCTCGTAACATGTCCTTTTAATCACCATTCATTTATTCTGTTCAGTTGATCCAGGATCGCATTTCATGTCCATTGTTACTTTTTCTCACAGCCCATGCCTATCGTATCTATAAATTGTTAATATCTTATTTTGACGTGAATCAGCAGTAAAATATGTTTTAACTTCATTCAATATTATCGAAAATTTTCAGAAAAATAACTTATCGCGTTATTGAAGAAGTGTTTTGTTTCTCTATAAAGAAATTGTCAGAGTTTTCTTGAAATTTTCACGTAACACATCACATCACATCACTAACCACAACCTAAAGTGCTAATATGCACTTGTGAAGTGAATAAATTCAATCAGCGCCTGCAATGAGTGCATTGTATGGATGCACTTAGAGCTTCTTTGTTTTACGATGGCCTGGCACATTCAACTCAATTTGTGTGGATTGAAACGGCTGTTGGGATTAAATGTATTGACACACGGAGTCGTTTAGTCTGCTGTTTGATTGCGTTAACATTCTTCGGATATGACTCTGTTGTGTAGGTAATTGAGTGACATGAACTCGTATTTACAATGCAATTTACATACAGATCTGATCTTTAAATGGTTTTGAGTGTGAAGCGTACGTTTTTAGACGTATTTCAAAAATATACACTTACATATAATCACGACTATTATCCCCTAAGGGTTAGTCAGAGATTAGGCAATAATACCGCAAAGGTAGTCAAGTAGCCATAGTCCGCGCTTCACCAAGCGATTACTGCACATGTGGTCAGCGTGACAGGTGGTGAGCCCGTCGCCGCTTTAAGCTATTAGATGGTTGTGCAATTATAAGTCCATTAGTCGCCTTTTACGACACCCAAGGGGAGAGATAGATGGGTTGGTAGTATTCTTTAATGAGCCGCTACCAAGCGACTGAAAAACAACCCTTCAAAAATATATGCCTCAATATTTATAGCAAACTCCAATCGAATAACTTGTATTATTTCTAAGCGTCCCTTTGCACACAACCATCCAATGGCTTATAGCGGCGACGGGCTCACCACCTTTTTTACGTTGAGCACATGTGCAGTCACTGCTTGGTGAAGCGCGGACTATGGCAGTGGGCTGCTTTATCGGCGCTTTTGCCAAGTCTCTGACTAACCCTTAGGGGATAATGGTCGTGATTATATTTAATGTATGTATGTTCCATCTTTCTTCCTGCTTCAGAGGTAGAAATCTTCTTGTTTGAGGCTGAAATGTGTGATGAATATAGTGAGCTTTTGTTTTTACACCTGAGTCATATCTTATATGTATAAGTAGCTGTTGTCCGCGACTTCGTCCGCGGTTACTGGTTTTTTAACTATCCCACGGGAACCGCTTAATTTTCCGAAATAAAAATCTAAGATGTTGACCAGGGATATAAGGTATCACCATGCAAAATTCATTGAAATCGGTTCAGGTGTTTCGGAGATTAGCCCGTACAAACAGACATAGAAACAAATAATTAAAAAAATATTTAAAAAAAAAATGATTTTAAGCATTTTTTTTTCATTGTACAGACATTCGACCTCTACAGTTTTATTAATGTATAGATAAATAAAAATATATTATGTATGCAATTTTTTCGTTCTCCTCAGATCCCACAACACATGGCTTACCGAGCCAGGCAAATTGCTATGAGCGTAATAGAATCCTGTAATTGTATAACCGACAGCTCTTTGTCAATTCTCTCTTAAGGTTTTTCTGTGTTAGCAATATTTTCCATTATATTGCATTATATAGGCCTAGTTTAAATGCACATTTTTTGCTTTGTAAGTGTAAAGTATTTGGTTTATGTTTGTGCTGGTTTCGATATTGCTAATAAAGCACTTTGTCCTGTTTTGGTTTTGGCGCTAGGTGACTTCATCAATTCTAAAGGTGACTTCATCAAGGAGCTCGGAGGCGTAGTGATTAGTACGCCTCCGAGCTCCTTAGCTTTCTATATCAGTAATAAAGCTTCCTTCGCCATGTTCAGGTCTTGGATGGGTGACCAAAAAGATTGTGATTCACTCCTCCGTGCTTCGAAAGGAACGTTAAGTTCGTTGGGCCAGCCTGGTGGTGTTACGGCCCACATTCATTTTTCTTCATAAGGGGGCCCTGTGCCCAGCATTGGGATGAAGACGATAACGACTTCATTAATTGCCGACCTCCTCAACACTTACCTTCCAACTTTTACATCTAAAACTTTAAAGATGTTGTAATTAAATTTTTTAAAGTTACATTTAATCTGAATAGACATTTTAATTTGAATCCATGAATAAACGTAAATTGAATTAATTTCAATTTCCAAGTGTCCCGAGTTTGACTCCCACTCGTGGCAGATGTTTTTATGATGAATAGGAACTCCTTGTATTTCGTCCTCAGCCTATATACGTCCCACTGCTGGGACAGGCCTTCCTTGTGGAGAAACACGTGTGGAGTATGGACCGTAATACCACCACGCTGGCCCAATGCGGGTTGGTGGGTAGAAATTGCAATTGCGAAGTCGCAATTGCGGCCGAAACCAATGGTTTAACGTGCCCTCCGAAGCTCGGAGGAGCTCAAGATCACAAAGTTTAGGTCACCCATCCATTGACTGACCATGGCGTGACCATGGCCATGGCGAAGGTAGCGTTGTTTTCAATATTGAACACTTTGTATATTAACGAGTTTTAATATTTCGCCGGAGAGGAGCTCGGTGGCGTAGTGGTTAGTACGCTTTGGCTTTCGATCGAAAACAAAGCTACCTTAGCCATGGTCAGGCCGTGGATGGCTGACCAAAAATTTTGTGATCTCGAGCTCCTCCGTGCTTCGGAAGGCACGTTAAGCCGTTGGTCCCGGTCGCTATTGCGACCGTTTCTACCCACCAACCCGCATTGGGCCAGCGTGGTGGTGTTACGGCCCATACTCCTCATGTGTTTCTCCATGAGGAAGGCCTGTCCCAGCAGTGGGACGTATATAGGCTAAGGACGAATATTTGGCCTGTTAGATTCCTTTACAAGGGGACGGACTTATTGTCATGAACCGGGTACATTATAATTGAAACATTACTCATAATATTGCTCAGGTTGTGGTAAGTTTAATTCAAACTCAATGTATTAGTCGGATCACACAGTGTTTGTCTAAAATGCTCTAAGTGTTTCGTTGCCTTCATTATATAATCTGAATAATGTAGTAACTGCTTTTCTTGCCTAGCATGTCGTAAAAAGCGACTAAGGGCGTATTGGGTACTGGGTCTATGATCGTGTAGGCGATGAGCTAGCCACTTGTTGCTATTCTTTCACGATTCTTCATCTTACCAAACCCAATTTTTGTATGGCTAAATGTGGTATTAACAAACAAAGTGCTCCTTGGACTCAGCTACCCCTTCGGGATTAGAGGCGTGAATGTATGTATGTATGTAAATATTATTCTAGCCAAGTCCATCACGGCTCGTGGCAACTCGACATTCGAGATATTTTAATTGCCCATGTGACTCCTTAATAAAGACATTACCGTTTGTCTCTTTCTATCAGCCAATGCGCAAATGTAACACTATTCCTTGTCCTCTACAATAATTGTCCTCTGACTTTCTGCCATATTAAGTTTTATCGTTCGTAGACGATTCTTTATACCGCGTTTAAAAAAAAAAATTATATTGCTTTGGTCTCTCTGTCTCTCTGTATGTTTGTTTGTCGTTAAATCATAAAACGTAGAAAATTTTATGTAAATTATAACCATGACATAGGTACGAATGCTTACTCAGAGATCCTCCTCTGTTTCTACCGGGACTTGGCCCGTCAGAACTTCAGTGACCGTAAAATTAATTAAAATACAAATGTAGTTTAAAACGGATTAATTAGATCTATCTATTCTTCAACATTTTACACTAGTTAATTATAAAGATAACGCACCATCTTACACACTTCGTCTACTTCCGATTCTACAAATAACATTGGCTTCACATTCTGCACCAAAATAGATATATTATTATTAAACCGCGAACAAAATGATATCGATCAAGTACCAAGATATTTTTACCGTCTATCAATCGTATTTAGTCGGGTTATAATTTATACGCGGTGTTAAAATTAGCCAAGTGCGAGATTTATGTGCATTTAATTAACGCGTAGCTTATATGTACAGTCAACTACTCGATACTATTACAAACGATGAAATTAATTCTATCAATTTTGCACTTTAAACTTATCACTTTAAGGTTGAATATCTATTATGGATTTTTAGTTTTTTTGTTCAGTTGGATGTGCTTTTGTTTGTACATTTCGTGAATACATGTGACACTAAAATTTAAGATCTATTCTGACAGGATAGTTTGTATTTGATGAACTACATGGCCCAATGTACGCTGGTTTTTTATATATGTGTCGCCATATCTGAGGTCTCAGGCTTGAATCTCTATAATCTCTTCAGGGACGGGTGTTTGCATAAAAAAAAACAATTTTAAAATCTAGAGTTGGGAACGTTTTGAAGTTTAGAATAGAAAATGATTTTTATTCATGATTCTTCTAATATTTAAGTAGTTTTCTTCTAATTTCTGAAGTAAGAACAGCTAGCCTACTCTCGAACGCAATCTCAATTAAATTTCAATATTAAAACAATCCAATATCTCAAAATGCCGAGACTAGAGAGGCGATACGAGAGTACCCATTTTAGCTAAGCTCAATATCATTTAAGTCACTCAATATCCGCATAATTTTAAACCCATTTATGACCCTAGTGTCCCACAGAAGGGTCAGAAACATCTCAATCTCAATGCCGATCGATCGGTATTGCGTTCAAGAGTAGGCTACCAGGCCAAGAAGAATCATTTATATATATACTGAATAATTTACCGTCACCTCCATATATTATCCATAACACAAACGCATAATTAAGCTGCATATTGCTGTCTCTATGCTAAAATGGATAATATCAAAAAGATATTAATGGCAACGAATTAAGATTGATAAAAATTAATTGCAATTTGACAATTATAATTAACATATTGTTTCTTTTTTCAGACGAACGTGACGCGATACAAAAGAAGACATTCACTAAGTGGGTCAACAAGCACTTAAAAAAGGTAATTTTTTATATACATATTTCAAACGTATACTCCAGATTGATTCTTATATACGATTGTTACATTTGAGTCCTCATAAATGTCAGTATATATCTGATGTACAGTATACAGAACGTTAGACTTTAAGACAAACTGTCAAAATGCGTTAATAGACTTTCAACTTTAGGAAGTTAAACATAGGGTGCAAAAATTATTTATTTTAGACATTTGGCAGTTTATGGTAGTCAGAGCTCCTAACATGAGTCATGATAGTATAAACTGTACGACAGTGGGAGACGTTGTTCTCCATATATTTAGTTCTTCGAGTCGTGTGTCGATTCTAAGTCGCGTGGTAGCGGTTCCTTTAAAGAATACTACCAACCCATCTCTTCCCTTGGGTGTCGTAAAAGGCGACTGGACTTAGAACTGCACAACAATAGCTTACAGCGGCGACGGGCTCACCACCTGTCACGCTGAGTGCAGTCACTGCTTGGTGAAGCGCGGACTTTGGCAACTGCTTTTGCGGTGCTTTTGCCTAGTCTCTGACTAACCCTTAGGGGATAAAAGTCGTGATTATATGTATGTATGTATTTAGTTCTTAGTTACCGCTAGAGGCTCTTAGTAAATGTATGGAGAAAAAAAATCTGCCATTGTCGTGTGGTTTTTACTATTAAAACTTTTAATTTGAACGTAAAGTTCCGATGTCACAATTTATATCAACATTTTAAAAATGCAATTAAATGATTAGATAATACTAGATAGGTAGGTAATCGTTTCATTGTTAGTTAATAACTGTTAAGTAATTAAATTTATAATTTAAATAAATCTTAAAATTTAAGGTCTCTCCTATTGATGGCTACCGTCCCCCCCGCTTTTATTCCTCGGCCTGCCTACTCCAGCTAACTTACCAATATCTTCGTCCTATAGTGTCGCAGCCCCCCCCCCCCCCCCCCCCGTCCATTCTTCTCTGTTTGTATTCAACATACTTGGCAAACAAGCGAACTTCTCAGTCACTCTTGGATATTACATGAAACAGCCTTTATATTAAGTTATGAAGTATAGACTATACACTTAACTATTCACGTTCCAACGACAGTTATTAGTATTTAGTATTCAACAATCGGAGGTCCGTGCGTCACGTTTAGTAAATGAGCAACATTTTATGGCAAATTAATCGTTAATTGATCGGACACGATCGGCGCGAATACACTTTACAGTCCGTTTGTGTGTTGTGGGTTTATGTAAGTTGTTATTGTATTAAGCTTGTAGTAAAGTAAAAGTACGAATAATTAGTAGGCTACTTTTGCTCAAATAAAAAGCTATTTATTGCGACATGAGTGATATAAATTGAACAAAAATCATCTTTCGGGTTCCAAGACAATCTGACTTTCACGTAACCTACAAATGTCTGAAAATTCATCACCCAAACACTTGCCTCCACTGGGGATCGAACCCAGGACCTCTCGAGATGGCGACGCCTTGAGACGGGCGTACAGACCACTCGACCACGGGGGTCGTCGGTTGCAATTAAGTAAAATGTAGCGGTCAAATAAGCAGTTTTGGGTTATCTGGATAATCTCTCCAGATCCAGTCATCTGGTAACCCTACCCACTGTACCAAATACAAACAAGACGCCCATACAAGCTGCCCTAATTGTTTCAACCATTTTATTAAAGATGATACATCATCAGATATTAATCAACAAGGCACAAAGGCCGTAACTGACTCAACAACCAACCTTTATGTCTTTAAGTATTTCACAGATAAGCTTTATAACGTAAGCGATAATATTGAAAATGCCGTAATTTTTGTAGAAGTTTTTTCTTATGAAAGATTGAAAGTCTATAAATACTCCATTGAGAGGAGCTCGGTGGCGTAGTGGTTAGTACGCTTTGGCTTTCGATTGAAAATAATGCTACCTTCGCCATGGTCAGGCCGTGGATGGGTGACCAAAACATTGTGATGTCGAGCTCCTCTGTGCACGTTAAGCCGTTGGTCCCGGTCGTTATTGCGACTGTTTCTACCCACCAACCCGCACCAACAGTGTGGTGTTACGGCCCATAGCGGCTCCTCGTTTGTTTCTCCACGACGAAGGCCTGTGCCCAGTTGTAGGTCGTATATAGGCTGAGGACATAGTATGTTTATGGACAATAATATGTTTGTAACTAAGTTATTTGTATGAAAGATATTATAAGCATCAGTGCCGCCTGCCTGGTGGTAAGCAGTCACCGTTAGCCTATAGACGCCTGTAGCACTGATACCAACCCTAGGCTCCTTCCACCCTAGTTCCCTAGGTTCCTTCCCCACCCCTGGTAAATTATAAGTTATTTCACTGTGAGTGGTCTTTTGAAATTGGGAAAAAAATTGTTCCTGTACTCGATTTCGTACGTCACGTCAAGTAAGTCATTAGCACTCCAAATAACTTCCACGGATCTATGGTCTGTTCATTTTGATCTGAGACAAAATGTAAACAAAGAATTTGTAGTTCTCAAATTTTTTATTCCAATTCTGGGACAAAAAAATATGGACTCTAATAAATTAAAATAGGAAAAGGTGTAGCCATACTTATTATCATTATACGAATATCGTCATTGAATATAAACTTTATTTATTTTTGAAATGAAGAATCTCATGTTATACAGTGTATTATGTATAAAGTGTATTTAAACACAAGCTATATTGGTATCATCCAAATGATACAAATAAGAATGAAAATAAAACAATGAGGTAATGTATTATGATAATGTTAGTTTCAGGTGTCATGAGAATGTCATGATTGTTCATCTTAATTTGGAAGTATTTTAAATGCATAAAAGATTGAGAGCACCATTCGTTTTAGGTCTTTTTTAATAGCAAATATTAACTTTGTAATCTTAACTTACATTTAAAAAATATAACATTAATGAAAAATGCCAAAAATGATTGAAGGTGACCAGTAATTGCTTAATTATCTTAATTTAAAAAGTCTGTATCAATAAAATATTGAATCGTCGTATATTTTTGACAAAACCTTTCGGCAATGAAGTAATGACATCTTAGTTTACCTTTTCTAAAAAAATCTATGCTAAAAAATCTATCTATGAAAATCTATGCCACCATATCAATGCAGAGTTTACTAGCATATTTAAGCAAAAAACTATTTCAATAAATTCAAAAAAGAAATTCAGTGATTGGGCTACTCCAGGTATTTATATTAGTAGACGAAAACTTTACGATTTATATTATGAAAAGTCCCTATCAACCGACCAGTCTTTTATAAACTATGTCAGAAATTATTCTAAAATATTTAAAAAAGTGTGTAATATTGCAAAGGCAAACTTTCTTAGTAATAAAATAAGAAAATCCGACAACAAAGTTAAAACTACGTGGCAAATTATTAATCAAGAAACCGGTAAAACATCATTTAAAGATAGCTCTTTTGAACTTAACATTGATGGCAAATTAATAATAACAGACAAAGCTGTTGCAAATGCTATGGAGTCTTTTTTCTCAGAAATTTCCGCGAAAATCACAAGTAACCTGAATTCGTCTACAGAATATGCACTTTCACTTTTAGAATGTAGTGTCAATAAATTTAATAGTCCTTTTGATTTCCATAAAATTACAACTGATTGCATAATTAAGGCATTTAAATCCTTGAATAAGAAAAAAACTGAGGACCTTTGGGGTTTATCAGTGGCAGTTATCTCAGGAATAATTAATAATATTTCTCCTTGTTTAGCGGTTATTTTCAATAAATGTATTGACGATGGGGTGTTTCCTAATCTCATGAAATATAGTAAAATTATTCCATTATTTAAATCTGGAGACAAATCAGACCCCTCAAATTTCCGCCCTATATCAATATTACCAACATTAAGCAAAATATTTGAAAAAGTCATTTACAATCAGCTGATTTCTCATTTTAGAATAAACGAATTATTTCATAATAGGCAATTCGGTTTTACTAAAGGTAGAAGTACTACTGATGCGGGTGTCGAGCTCATGAAGCAAATATTTGATGCCTGGGAAAATAAGCAGGATGCGTTAGCTGTCTTCTGTGATCTTTCCAAGGCCTTCGACTGTGTAGAACATAAAACATTATTAAGAAAATTACACCATTATGGCGCCTCAGCAAATGCGATAAATATATTAAAATCATATTTAAGTGATCGCTTACAAAAGGTGATTATAAATAAAACTGAGTCTTCAGGGGCTCCAATTCTAATGGGCGTACCTCAGGGCTCAATATTAGGACCACTACTATTTCTTATTTATATAAATGATCTTCCATCCTATGTAAACAACCTATGTGAGACGGTATATATGCAGATGATACATCTCTTATCTTTAAAATCAATAGAAACGTAGAAGACTTTGACGATGTAAATAACACCCTTTCCAAAGTAATGTGTTGGTTTACTCATAATAACTTATTATTAAATTCTAAAAAAACAAAGTGTATCAAATTTTCTTTGCCTAACGTAAAGCAGGTCAGTACAAAAATTAAAATTAATGAGGAGATAATTCAATGTGTTGATACAACGGTATTTTTAGGGATCACCCTGGATTCTCGTTTGCAGTGGAGATCTCATATTAACACCCTATCGGCAAGGCTCAGTTCGGCTGCTTATGCCGTAAAAAAGATTAGATTGTTGTCGGATGTTAAAACGGCGAGACTTGTATATTTTAGTTACTTCCATAGTGTCATGTCGTATGGTCTGCTGTTATGGGGCACAGCAGCCGATATTCACGACATTTTTGTATTACAAAAAAGAGCAATACGTTCTATTTATAAACTTAAACCTCGTGATTCACTACGGGAATTATTTAAAGAAATAAATATTTTGACAGTTGCATCCCAATATGTGTATGAAAACATTATGTACGTTTATAAAAATAAACAAACATTTTTAAAATGCAGCGACGGTCACAGTCTAAACACAAGACACAGGAACAGGCTTGCTGTTCCAGGTTTCAGACTACGTAAAACTAGTCACTCATTTATGGGAAAGTGCATACAAATATATAACAAAATTCCACAACATGTAACTGAACTGCCGTTGCACAGGTTTAAACCGCATATTAAGAAAACCCTCATGGGAAAAGCATATTACAAAGTTCAGGATTATTTAGATGATAGGAATGTGTGGAAATCCGTTGCTTAACCTTAATAATGTTTAGTTAAATTTGCCACATTAAAGTAATGAGACGTTAATACATGTATCATTCATACAAGTTAATGTAATAAGAGATAACAATGTTTAATCTTATTCTAATCTAAAAAATGTAACACTGTGACTAATAGATTGTATGATTGGCTATTTTAAAAAAGTGGCTCATGAGTTTCTTACCGGGTTCTTCTCATGAAATGCCTTACTCTCGGAATCCGGTCGCTTGTATCAATTACAACCACAGTCAAAGCGCTGTGTGGATGTACTTGCTACAAGCGCTCGCGGCAGTGAAAATTTACTTTATGTATAATAAATGTAATTATTTATGAATGTTGACGATTTTAAGTGCTATGTTTAGCCTATGAAATAAAATTATTTTTGATTTTGATTTTTGATTTTTGATTTTTGTCTCAGATCAAAATTGATGGACTATAACTTGCAAATGTCCCAGAACTAGCGGGGTCTACTAATGTCATGGTAATTCTCTCACCGGTTGTACATAGGCTGGCTGCATCATGCGTGACGTCAGCAAGATGGCGCGGGTTACGACACCGCGGGCTTAAGGCATGCGTCACTCGGTGATAGCAAGGAAAGGATTGAACATGGTCATGTTTGGCTAAGGACCATTTGTTGATACTTATGAACTCTATCGGTGAATAGTCAGGCAGAGAAACAAATCACTGGCAAAGATAGAATCTTGCATCCTATCACCATCTGACCCACGGCCTGACCTTGGCGAAGGTAGCTTTGTTTTTCAATCGAAAGCCAAAGCGTACTTACCTAACTGAGCTCCTCGAGGTCCATTGGGTAATTTAAATACAGGCGCCGGACATCCCACAGTTAAAAAAGTCAGTTGATTCTGACGTAATCGATATGCTGTATACGAATACTTTCCGATGTAGGTCCTTATGTGGACATATGACCAAAGATACATCTATCCCTTAGCTTTTAGCCCTATATGGTTGAGATAAGGTCCAAATTTGCGGAGAAATCTTCGTCGCCCACTGACGGCCCACAACTGTGGAATAGCGATTTCGGGTGGTCAAAGTGACGCAAGAGAGTTGTTTTTGTTAAAATACTTTGAAGGAAATCATCTTGAAAGCTGTAGAAAGACTGAGTTCGTAATGTGGGAGTGTGAATGATTGTCCAAACTTAAAAAGTAACTCTTGCAATATGAATAAATCTATAAGGACGTGCATCGCGTAGAACTTTTTCTTTCTCTTCCCGCCGCCGCCGTTCACTATTTTAATTGAGATCAGCGCGAAATTATCTTATTTTTCTCCACGACACCAGTCACACCTTTCCTTGTCATAGTATTAATAGGTTCATAGAATATTATCTATACATATAATAAACTGTAGAGGTCGAATGTCCGTACATAGAAAAAAATGCTTAAAACCAGTCAGGGGGATGTAAATAGAGAGAAAATACCAAAAACATGTTTTTTTTGTTTCTCTGTGTCTGTTTGTACGGGCTCCGAAATAACTGGACGGATTTCAATGAAATTTTGCATGGTGATACCTTATATCCCTCCGCCCCAATTCTTCTATAAATTACAGACTAAACATTGATGATTGAAATGTAAGCTTTTGCTTGCATTCGGTTTGTATTTTATTCTGCTAAGCATTCTTTCTTCAAACGCATTGGTTACGCAATTGTAAATTTATAGCAGAATTGGGGCGCTGGTCAACATCTGAGATACTTTTCATTCCAGAAAATCAAAGGGTTCCCGTGGGGTGGTTAAAAACCACAGTAACCGCGGATGAAGTCGCGGGAAACAGCTAGTTTGATTATAAAATCAATGTCAAAATTTTAAGTTCGCCTACTTAAAAAAAATCCAATTGGTTTTCATTTCACATCATTCAATTAAAACTGCATATTTTAAAAGATTGTAACTAGATAGTACAGATTTTCGAAATGCATCTAGTTGAGATGTTATATTGCTTGTGCCAGCCCCCCAATGAATCAAGACATGAAACATACTGATTGCGAAATCATATACAATAAGCAAGCTCAAAGAATGTACCGAGAAATTCATTAATCATCGCAAATGCAGCGTGTCGGTTGGGTCACCGGGTGCATGAGTCAGTTCGAATGCTTCCAAACTGACGGCTTGCATCAAACAGGCCTTTGTGCTTCCAGCTGAAGTATCAAATAAGCCGGGAAAGATAAAAGGGCTACATTATATGTTGACCTAAATCTGTCTAACCAGTTTCTGAAAGGAAAGCCATTTAATTATTTGGTCAGCAACAAAAAGGTTAGCCGAAAAATCATTTGTGCAGCAAACAAATATTTTGTCAACAATATAATTATTTGGTCAGCAGAATAATTATTTGGTCAGAAGAATAACGAAATGGCCAGCAAGATAATTATTTGGACAGCAATATACATGTTACCGGAAATTTAAAAATCTTGGAAAAAGATTAATGAAGGATCAAGGATTAATTCCGAGGGCATGTATTCTAATAGATATTAGGTAATAGTAGATTAGTAGCCAAGGGCTGTAAGGCATCAATTGCAGCCCGAGATATTTAGGCGCACGAGCGCAGCGAGGGCGCTTATAGTTCGAGGGTGCAATTGATGCTTACACCCGAGCTAACTACTCTGCTTTACATCTCGATTGTGAGGTAAGTGGAAAAAAAGGCATTACAAGAATAAATAAATTTATTTTCAAGAACTTAATTTAGCTTCGCCGTTCGATATTCAAAATTGATGAAAATAGCGAAGCGACCTCTTTTGTCATTGGGCTGAATGCATAATGTCTAGTGCCAGTAAGATGGTTAGATGTACGCGAACTTTTTGAAAGAGTTTTTTTTAAATTACTTACCGCCCTAAGGCGTTTCTAGCTACATTATTAACCTAGGGCGGTAATTGATCACTTACAACCCGCATTTGGGGGTATTAAGGACCTACTTACCGAACATGAGAGATGTAAAGGTTATTTATTTTAGTCAGAAATCAGCAATCCTTGTACTTTATTGTGTTCCAGTTTTAAGGGTAAGATAACATAGGCGGAGGTGTTTACACTCACAGACAAGAGGGTAAGTTAGGCAGCTAAATTACTGGGTCGGCAACGTTTACTGCTGTTTCCCTGTTGGCTATAGGGATCTTAAGTGAGTCTATAACACGATTGCGTCTGCTTACATCGTAAACGTATTCTAGGCTTACAGTATCTCTCAATGAAAATTACCCAAAGGTAAACAAAAAAGTTAAGTAACGATTTTTAAAATTTATAATCTGACTTTTTACCTGGACATTGGCACATAAATCTAATTAACTGTAAATTCAAAATTCAAAAGCATTTATTCAGTTTACATACGTCTTAGCGCATGCTAATGAATGTCATAAAATTTTACAATATTTCGTGAAAGAGAAATACTACGCCATCCGTTCACAAAACTACCAGGAGGCCTTGTAACAGGAGGTAACAATTGCTGTCCGTTCCAATTAATTTCACATGTTCTGTACAAAACATTTAAGAGATTAATAACTACCTTCGTTTTGTTTACCTTTTGGGCAACTTTGATTGAAAGGTACTGTACAAAACTTCAAAACTTGTCAATAGAAACTGGCAACTATCCTCTATTATTGTAAAAATTATACATAGTTCCAAAATGGGATTTAGTAAAACCCTAAAAGAGAACTTGAAGTCTTCTCGATTGCCATATTTTGTAGTAGATAACACCGCAAAAAATTGTAATACATAAATTCCTTTGAAAACCGGTAACCAATGAAAAATAGCGAACATGACCTCTAGTCACGAAAGCCGAAACCACAACGGAGTTTTATTTAATTCTGCACTAAAATTGGAGCTAGATTGTTGCTAACTGGAAACAGGCTATCTTTAATTGATTAGAGTTCTTGCCCTGTTTGCGAGGTTGGGCTGTTGGCATGGAGGCTCTTTGGTTTAAAATTTTATGCAGCATGTCTTGTTCTGTTCTGCCATTAGATGGCTATTGACTTTTAATTGACTATAATAATAATACATTCATACGTACATACAATCACGCCCGTAATCCCCGAAGGGGTAGGCAGAGTCCAAGAAGCACTGTGGTCCGTAAAACCTCATTTAGCCATACAAAAAATGGGTTTAGTTAGATGAAAAATCGTGAAAGAGAAGTAACAAGTGGCTAGCTCATCGCCTACACAATCACAGACCCAGTATTCAACACGCTTAGTCGCCTTTTACGACATGCTAGGCAAGAAAAGCAGTTGGCATATTCTGTAGATATACAAGATACATAATACCTACATTATCTACCTATAGACTTTAAACCCTATGAAAGGATTACCATTACTCTCATAATTATGACTAATTGCATTTCAATATTCATTTGCACCAATGTTGTTTCACTTATCGTGTCCCACCTTATATTAGGTATTAGGATTTTGAGGAATTCTGCATTTTCCATACTAACATTTTATCAGTTTTCTTCACAAGGACAAATCCAGAGATAATAATATTTGGCATGTATCATTAGACAAGCTTTAGTAATATGTGTAATATCACACTTCATAAAAATTATTTATCGTTTTTAAGTGAATGCAAATTAAATGATGTATTCGGGAGGCACTTAAAAAGAGTTGTCTCCGTGTCCAATTTTAACACAATAAAACTTACAACAAATTATCAAAACAAATCAAAAGAGCTCAAAAATATAGTCTATTTTTAGACGAGGTAATTATTTTTTAGGAATACTCTGAATCTTAATAGTTACAGACAAAATACTAAGACAGAATAAAAACACCAATTTCATAGGTAAGGACCCAATATAAGGCTCGTTTGCTGAGTCAGCGTAATGTATATGGGCAACGCCTTCCATTCGGCTCTGCCCCAAACACGGACTACGATGGCCTGATTTGATACGATGATTACCATCAGTAATTTATCTGGTAAAAGGATTATGCTTATGCATTTTGTAATATCAAACATGATAAAGAAAGGAGGTGAAAATATAGATAGACTTGTTTTAAAAATTTCATTGAAAATATTTGTAAAATCATAACAGGACGTTATGGAATGCTGGATTAGATTACACACTACCTTACCGAATCCAAAGCCTAATTTGCCTCAAAAAACAAACTTGTATGCAGACTGGTTTTCTGAAAGCTTCCACTATTCTTTAAACGTTACAACTGTATGAATAAATGATTTAGAATATATCACTACGAGTATTTATATTATAGATTGACAATTCCTATCACCAACTCTGAATATTAATCATAATGTGGTTATTGATAATAGTTGGCTTGTTCCCTTTCAACCAGATATTGCCTATATAATTGTTAAACTAGTCAAGTATGCCTTTAGTTCCGCTAGATTTCCAACTGGAATACTCATTGAAATTCATACCATTCTCAATTGCAAGACTGTTTTCTAATTAATTATTAATTTGAATTGGCAACTATTTCGAAACAAGTCTGGGTTTTTGACAGAGTTCGTTTTTCCGTACTTCTTTAGCAGATATTTTAGTAAAAATGAATTCATTGTTTTAAAATTCATTCATTGCATACGTAATTTATGTTCCTACAATCTAGACCTAGTAGACACATAATCGTCGAAGTCGTCCATTGAGTAGAATAATCTGCTTGTTGACAGCTGCTTGTTGACATACAAGATAGTAGTAAGACCTAAAAGATACACCAATAATAACACACTTACTTGCTGTGTTGTGTTAAGTGCAATGCAATCACCTCTACCGTTAATATTTGAACTTCGGACCTTAAACATTAATTAAGACAACAATTTAGATGTCAGGGTACAGATTATTGTTGATAGAAATAGGTGAAAACCAACATTATAAATTGTGGCAACGTAACTTTAGTAAATATTTTGAAACACAACTTGGCGAATCTATCAAATTAGTAAAAGATGTGATTTTCGATATAACTCGACAGTAAGATTGAATGTGCTTTAAGTCTGGTGAAGTGTTTCGATAATCTATATTATTTTGTGTTACTTTTTCATCGCTTTTCATTTGGACACGGAGCAGCACTGGAAACATTTAAAGGTTTGTACTATACACTGACATAGTAGTTTAGTTTTCGCCAAATTTTCTGATTCATAAGCAGTCATTAATTCGATTTTATTTGATATCGATAACATTAAATCGAATTTTCATGTTTTTTACTTTATCATCGTAATCAAATCTAACAAAGTTTGGTTTCGCTTATACTGTTGCATTATCAATGATTGTTACATCTTTCTTTTTACATGAATCGTTTTATCATGATGGATTTTGAAATGGTCAGCTGTTTACATCTATCGCTTTATTTTTGTTTGTTTTTGTTGCAATATAATTAGATCCTTCTTCTACTTTGGTTTCTGTCCATTTTATATCAACATGATTATTTTTTCTTTATTTTAGATACATTATTAACCCCTTTGAGGCCAAGCAAACGCTGGCGTTCGCGAACAATATGTGTCTCGTTTTGTGGCCGTTGAGAGGTTAATATCATTTTGTTTTAGTCGCATCATTTCCAGTTTATAGATGTTCATTAATGTAAATGTCACTATTATCATTGTTAATAAATCTGGGAAGCTGGTTCTTGCAGCTGTATTCTTATGGTTGACAATCTCTCGTGAAACCAAGTCGACCAATTGGAATATTAACCAATTCGGAGTCCATTCGGAATGTTTCAAGCCTCATGATCATTAAAGTTTTCATAAAATTGATATAATCGGAGCATAATTCTTTGAGGATTCTGCATAAAACAAATAAAACTATCTTCTGAATATAGCCAATCAATGTTATCTCTTTTATTTTACATAAGGAGGGTTAAAGACTGAGGAAATTTGTGTGAATTACTTCATATTATATAAAATATAGGAAACAATATTGAATGCCATTATAGATTGTTGATGATAAATAGAATCATTCTAAATTCTCCTTATCAGTAGGTCATATTGCAAAATTACCTTGAAGAGGCCTATACAAGCGGATAGTTTATGTTGGATTCTCACCTAGGTGTTAAATTTTCTGCCCATGCTGCTTGGACAGACGTACACACGTCTCCACGTTTGTGAAACCATCAACAATCAGCCGTGCTGTCCACCCCAACAAGTAAGTTTGATGATGTAGTTGGCTTCAGTTTTTTTTTAATTCGCCGATGAGTTCAGGTTTCTAACGGTAGATCTCTATTTAAGTACAATTAGAAAGAGATGGTGCTATTCATCCCATATAGACCTTTCTAACTGTGCTCAAGTTAAGAGATCTGCGCATGAGTTTAGTTCTGTAACACGAGCCTAAATGCTTCTAGCTAGAAGGTAATGCTGAGGCGACGTCAGTGGAAAATCCTTTATTGTTCTATTCCTCCTACTGATTTCCTTTTGTTCAGTCAGTTTCGAGGATTTTTTCGTTCGCATGAAATATTGTAACAGCTTTTTTTGAAATTTGAATTCTTATTTTTGTTTTTTTTGTTTCCACTAATTTTGTTAGGTTGACTAGTCGTTGTAATGTTTCGTACTAAATGAACGAGGTTTTACTTTGTCGCTTTTACTTTTCAACACGCTTATGGTTTTGTTTGTTTCACGTGTATGACTCGGTTTTAGTTATATTTTGCCTTTTCAACTAGATAAGGTAGCCTATCGTGACGGTAGCTATCATCCCTTTTATTTCGTTAGCCGTATAGTTTACCACAACTATTTAATGTCAGAAATGGACTAAGTGTTATGTGGTTACGACTGCGGTTCTCTGATCATGACTTTAAATTCAGGGTTCTAAATTTAAAAATTACTGTTCAAGTTCTCTCATGTTTTCAAAAAGTTTTCACTCCTCACTAAGTTTTTTTTTATTATCGCTTCGATGCATCGATTACAACGGGACTTTTCAGATCAAAGCCGGTAAAAGGACTGTATTTGTGTTCAAATAAGATACATAGATGACTTGATTGTTTGTTAAAGAGACAAACACCAATTTGAATAAGATATTACTATAGTATCTTTTGCTGTTAAACAACGTATTATAATATTGTCTTAGATGGCTGAGATTTCTCAGAGCACTTCGATCCTATGGGATCCTTAGTTCTTATATAATGTATTGTATGGTATAATTGTATCTTCTTTCCTCAGGTGAATCGTCATGTGGGCGACCTGTTCGAAGACCTGCGCGACGGGCTCAACCTCATCTCGCTGCTGGAGGTGCTATCTGGCGAACACCTCGTAAGTATATTATTGTTTGGTTATTTTGGTGGTCGACCCAATATTGACCATTGTCAATAATGTGAGTGTGACTTGATTTGAGGAGAGAGTTTGATCTGATCACCAGGACAGGTTTGGACATGAAAGTGGATAAGCGTATAGGGAGAGGCAGACCGAAGAAAATATGGATTGCGTGAACGATGATATGATAGAAGTGAGAAGTGACATAGCGAATGATAGGAAGAAATGGAAGAAAAATTCGTTCCTTACACTGAATGTGGCTTCCTGTTACTTGATGCCTCTCGCAAATTTTGTGTTGTCAATACTTCCATTAAGCTTAACATCGTTAGAATTATAGAAAACTAAATAATCACGAAAAAAATGTTTTGAGCCTAAATAACTCGTGACGCAGACGCTAGATTTTATTAGACTTTGAAGACAAGTTGTAGAGCATCAAAATGAAGGTGAACACAAGTTTCCAGCAAGTTAAATCGGAATTCGACTAAAGTACTTACTAAGTGAATATTCAGCAAACTATGCTGTATATCAATGAAGTGCATAAAAGCTTGTAATGGTGACCGCTGACTAGCTCGGTCGTTCGCATTCCAGGAGCGAAATGTTTTCTTACCCGCTTAACTAATTAATATCAGAGATTCAACTTGACGTCATATAAGATAAATTTTTTTCTGTATGTTTGAGTGTGTCATTAATTATCACCTTAGTAAAAATGTACGCTGAGTAACAGTGCACAGAAAAATCATTGTGTTAGTGAGGCAATGTATGAGTATGTAATTTGTAATTATAAAAAAAACCCGTGCCGTGTTGGTCCGGGACACAAAGAGAATGCACCAACTGCTTTGCTTGCCTAGCATGTAGTAAAAGTCGACTAAGGGGTACTGGGTCTGTGATTGTGTAAGCGCTAGCCACTTGTTACTACTCTTTCACGATTTTTCATCTGACCAATCCCTATTTTTGTATGGCTAAAATGTTGTCTTAAGGAACAAAGTGTTCCTTGGACTCTGCCTACCCTTTCGGGGATCTCAGGCGTGATTTTATGTATGTATGTATTAAAAAAATAGTTTTGCAATAAGGCCTGTGGCCACTGCTGGAGTGAGACGCTGACGTGAGATGATGATATGAATGTAACTCGACACAAGGTTCATTAACCCCGTCGCTATAAAAATGTAACCTTCACTGAAGGTGCCATTGAAGCTTGTTTTAACTTAAAAACACTTTTATCATAATACTTATAAGTTAGTAAAGATACAGCCCTTCCCAGTGACATGACAGATCGCTATTAACCCCGTGTTTTGGTCAAATTAACGAGTTTCTCGCGTGCGAACCTAATGAACCCGAGTTGCAGAAAACTTTACACCAATCTACTTTTATAGGGGGCGTGGAACTATGGATTGGTAGTATAGTTTCGCGAATCTTTATTATTAATGAGGAATAAAAGGTTTTAATGGCAAATGGAAAGTGGTTCGTTTTAAAGCTACTTGATGTATTTGAAGAGCTGTGAACAAATTTTAATGTTGTTCTATGGTTGACAAAAAACTATTTCCGAATATAGTATACCTTTAGATTGGAATGATTTTCAATTGGTTTGAAGCTTTTGTGTACTATTTTTTGGAAAATGATTTTCTATTCGTGGACTAACAAATAAAAATGTCAAATTTAAACGTATTCTAAATTCAAATTCCATTTACTTTAAAAATAAAATGTCAACTGGGTAAATTCTAATTTCAAACTCTAATTCCTTTTCCAGCCGCGCGAAAGAGGTCGCATGCGCTTCCACATGCTGCAGAATGTGCAAATGGCGCTCGATTTCCTCCGGTATAAGAAGATCAAGCTGGTCAACATCAGGGCTGAGGACATCGTGGACGGCAACCCCAAGCTGACGCTGGGTCTCATCTGGACTATCATCCTGCACTTCCAGGTTAGTGGAGCTTGTAAATTAGAGGCTTGTATTTTTAAAAAGCAAAGGAATATTGTATTTTTTTTTAGGTTTTTACGTAGGGACAAGATTAAAATCCTTTATTGTTTTGTAATCCGTGGATAAAACTCTATGATTTTAAAACTCTTTTTATGTAGCCTATTTGTGTTTTTTCTTATATTTGTATTGGCAACTTGTCTGCAATAATTAAACGTTATTTATCTTATTAAAAAAGTACTGCTACCTTAAATGGAAAAAATTCTTCCAGCCAATGTTTTTAAGTGTTGAAACAAAATTCATATTTTATTTTTGGTTAAAAAGTTATGAAATGTATTACTCTAACCGATATTGTGACCTGATAACCCACTGTTCTTTGTTCACATTCTATATTAGTTTCGAAGCGTAAATTATTCGTCGACATCTCTTGGGTTTGATTCGGCAGTGAAATAACTGGACTGGGTTACTGTGACTTAACGTTGCGAATTGACAATTTACACTGTGGTCTCTGATTCCGGCAGATATTTAGTGGGTAGGACTTGACTTGCACAGTAGAGAGAGAGTTCCACATACACATATAAAATCATGCCTCTTTCTTGTTGGGGTAGGCAAAGAATACAGATACAATTAATTAAAAAGTTTAAATGTCACAAAACACTAATACAATTTCACATTTAAAACTAAAATATATTATGAAAGGTAGGGCTACTTACAATAGTGCCTTCATGAAACTTATAGACTATATATGAACTGTTACTGATCAATTCCGAATCCTGTGCTTTTGACTCTTTTACGATAAGACTAATAACTTATGTAGCACAATAACAATAGTAAATATATTATAATTATATTTAAAATTATTGTCGGTGAGTCAACCGCTCTAGGCGCTGACTCTTGCAAGAATGAATTTCGAGAACAAAACAAATAAAAGGAGACAGTAAATTTTAAAACAGAAACCAAGAGAAATATAGTCAGCGAAGAGCGCAATAAGAGCAAATAATAAATAAATATCTTCAGACATTCACACCTATCAACTGGCCCATACTAGACAACTAATGCCTGTGTTATGGATACCAGATGACGGACAAATATATTTAATAGATAAATACATATAAATATTCAGAATATAATATACATATATAAACATCCAAGACTGGAGAACAAATGCCTGTTCACACAAACATTTGCCCCCACCGGGGATCGAACCCAGAACCCGAGAGGGCGACGCCTTGAGACCGGCGAACAGACCACTCGACCACGGAGGTTGTCAAAAGTCGCTAATATAGCTATAGCTCCTCGTTACTAGGTGAATTTGACCTGGCCCTTCCTTAGAACGTCCCCAATTTGATCAATGTTCGTTCGCCGAGGCCACCTCCAACACTTTTCAATTCACAGCTTCCTTGTATCGCCTCGTGAGTCTACTTGCATCCATCCTCTCAACATGCCCAAACCAACTAAGCATTCCATACTCTATTTTTCTCCCTACGTCCAGAGTTCCACATTCCCCATTAATTCCAAATTCCCCTTAACCAGCGAAAAGGGGCTGCAGGAAAATCTTACTCCTTTATGAGTTACACTCATTATATTAGGTCCTTACCTTTGAAATTGGTGTTTTGTATGGAGATTTTGGGGAATTCTGTATTTTCCATACTAACATTTTATCAGTTTTCTTTACAGCGACAAATCCAGAGATAATAATATTTGGCATGTATCATAAGACAAGCGTTAGTAATATGTGTAATATCACACTTCATAAAAATTATTTATCGTTTTTAAGTGAATGCTGTATTCGGGAGTAGTATAAGTAATAAAATGATGTATTCGGGAGGCACTTAAAACGAGTTGTCTCCGTGTCCAATTTTAACACAATTGAACTTACAACAAATTATCAAAACAAATCAAAAGAGCTCAAAAATATAGTCTATTTTTAGACGAGGTAATTATTTTTTAGGAATACTCTGAATCTCAATAGTTACAGACAAAATACTAAGACAGAATAAAAACACCAATTTCATAGGTAAGGACCCAATATCACACTAGCTGTTGCCCGCAACTTGGTCCGCGGGTACTATGGTTTTTTAACTATCTTATTTATGATTAAAAATTATCTTAGATGTTGACCAGAAAAATAAGGTCACCATGCAAAATTTCATTGAAATCGGTCCAGCAATTTTGGAGATTAGCCAGTACAAACAGACGAACAGACAGAGAAACAAAATTAAATTTTTTTTTTTGTATTTTCCCTCTTTTTTCACCCTCCTGACTTAGTTTTAAGCATTTTTTTCTATGTAGAGACATTCGACCTCTAAAGTTTTATTATATGTATGTATAGAGGAGAGACTTATCTGATTACTATCACAAGGTCATGGAGACTATCGGGTATGGAATCATTTGTTGTTCACGATGCTGTTGAATAAAAAAATACAGTCGAATTGAGAACCTCCTCCGATTTTTGAACTCTGTTAAAAACCAAACAAAAACAAATTCAACGCACCATACGAGTAAATGCAATATCTTACTATCTCGCTGATCTCAATAAATTTAATTGACATATTAATTACTTTGATATTTCACAAGTCATGCTTAGGCAATTTAAGATGATTGGAACTACTCAGAAGAAATAATATATAATAAAGGTTGTTATTGGTTAATTATATGTTTTGGTGATCAGCTGTCTAATCGGTAAAAACTGACTGTTATAACAATTCTTGTTGTTGCGAACGAATTCACATCAATCAAACCAAATGAATCCTTATGGAAGTTCGTTTAGGGTTATATTACCTTTGTCATTTGCGAGTTATATTCATAAAGAATAAGGAACCTCGTCCTCAACATATTACAACCGAAATACACGAGAAGTATGGGCCGTAACACCACCACGCTGGTCCCACCACTAATAACGCTACGGCTTTCGATATTGAAAACAAAACTACCTTCACCATGGTCAGGCTTAGACGGGTGATCAAAACTTTGTGATCTCGAACTCCCCCGTGCTTCGGAAGGCACGTTAAGCGTTGGTCCCGGTCGCAATTGCAACCGTTTCTACCCACCAATACGCATTGGGCCAGCGTGGTGGTGTTACGGCCCATACTCATCAATTGTGTTTCTCCACGAGGAAGGTCTATGCCCAGCACTGGGACCTATATTATAGGCTGAGGTCAAGGTTTTCTGTAAATTATAACCACAAAGGTTTTTCTCTTTTCTTCTCTCTTAAAACTATACGTATTAATAAAATACGTATTAATGTTAGGTCCTTACCTATGAAATTGTCGTTTTCTATGGAGATTTTGGGGAATTCTGCATTTTCCATACTAAATTTTTTTCAGTTTTTTTTCACAACGACAAATCCAAAGATAATAATATCTGGCATCTATCATTAGACAAGCTTAAGTAATATGTGTAATATCACACTTCATAAAAATTATTTATCGTTTTAAAGTGAATGCAAATAAAATGATGTATTCGGGAGGCACTTAAAAAGAGTTGTCTCCGTGTCCAATTTTAACACAATTAAACTTACAACAAATTATCAAAACAAATCAAAAGAGCTTAAAAAATATTGTCTATTTTTAGACGAGGTAATTATTTTTTAGGAATACTCTGAATCTTAATAGTTACAGACAAAATACTAAGACAGAATAAAAACACCAATTTCATAGGTAAGGACCCAATATTATATTTATGTTATTTAATTCAATTAGTAATTTTACGCATAGCTTGTTTTATCCTACTGAATACGACGGGCGTCCTTGGCCCAAAAAATTGGCGAGCATGTGCTAATAATCCAATTAAATTCAAAATTACGTTGGTTCAAAGCAGGCACCCCCAGAGGGTTCAAGTGTATGGGGTTTGAAATATACTATATACTTACATGCTGTTCAAATAGAGTACATTATACGTTACAGGAGGAGCTCGGTGGCGTAGTGGTTAGTACGCTTTGGCTATCAATTGAAAACAATGCTACCTTCGCCATGGTCAGGCCGTGGATGGGTGACCAAAACTTTGTGATCTCGAGCTCCTCCGTGCTTCGGAAGGCACGTTAAGCCGTTGGTCCCGGTTGCTATTGCGACCGTTTCTACCCACCAACCCGCATTGGGCCAGCTTGGTGGTGATACGGCCCATTCTTCTCATGTGTTTCTCCATGAGGAAGGCCTGTGCCCAGCAGTGGGACGTATATAGGCTAAGGGCGATACATTACATAGTTCTTGTTAACAGAATATCACATATATCCTCGCCTGTATTCTCCCAAAGGGGTGGGTTAAATGGCCGACTTTCTTGCCTTTTTTTCGACCCTTATTTTCTTCCCAGTCCTAGTAGCAAGAGTATCTCACAGGGGTCGGATACCGGTATATTTTTTGTAACGTTATCGGCTTAAATGTCTAAAAAATTTTAAGTTTCGCTTATGTCCGTACGGAACGTTATAAAAAATGTTCATGAAGAAAAGTATATAAATTCGTTCGTAAACCGTTTATTTTTCTGTTCATTGAGTCGCGGCACAGAACTCGCGCTCGGAAGCCCCTTTCATTAAACCAGTTTTTCAAAACGTTCCTATTTCTTTATCGTTCCGTACGCAATCCAAAGAACGCTTCGAAACGTTTCAAAAACGTTATTTAAAATAACGGTTTCGACCCTTGGTACCTCAATATAATTTTGTCACGTTTTTAGCACACTCAGCTGTCAAACTTTATGATAAACGCGACAAACCCCGGTAACATATATCATGTTGGCAGTGTTCATGCTAGAGGGGCAGAACTTTCATTTCAGTTTGTTTAATACCCACTATTTTCCTCCAATAATTTTAACATACAGACTTCTTTCTAAAACAAATTATGAAGGAGAGGTGTACACCTTTGCGCATGCGCTGAATAATAACTATAGTCGTTATTAGTTCAGTCAGCACTCTGTCCTCATCCACTTTCAACTGATGCTTTCAATTTGCCATAAACGGTATGGTCCGTTGCTCAATATTTGCGAATGTTTGTTTTTACTAATTACTCCTGCTCCGAACCATAGACTTGGAAATATTCAGAATAGAATAGCGGAAGAAAAATCAAAAATTGCTTTTGATAGTCAAGATGTCAGTCTACAAACAAAGGCTGTTTCGTGTCATAATCCAATGATAATTAATTGTTATAGTTTATTTAAAACAGTATTTTATATTACTAAAGATCTCATTGAAATATGTATTTCGTTTTGAGGGTGATTTACACCTTACACTTGTAGTTATTATTGTATTTTTTTCCTCGTGTATACTTTGTTCATAGTTGAAAAATCTGTCATGTCTATGAAACCATTAGCAACTCTATGTTCGCACATTACATAAACGGATATCCTATATCTCAGTAAACAGACTCCATTACATATTTCAATGTATTTCTCACGAACGAAAGCTAAACGCCGTACGTGGACACCATGACACCAATATTACGTATTCAGATCACTTTGTGATGTCATCTTTACAAAGATAATAGCTTTATTTATACATACATACTTATACACACGACTTTATCCTCTAAGGATTGTGATGAAGTGGACGCCGATGATAAAATAAAAACCCGGAGATGTCGTCACTTATGGTTTATATAATAGGTTCTTAAACATGCTCTCACTTACTCATGCCCGCTACATAGGACAAACTTACATACATACATATCATCACGACCACATCCCCGGTAACGATAGGCAGGGGTACATAATTATTTATATATCTATGTTATTTACAATAAGTCACATTATTATTATATAAATATGAATATCCTCAGACATTCACACCTATCAGCTAGCTCCATTTTAAGCAACTAAATTCAAACTCAAAGTCATTTAATCAAATTGGTATCATCAAATACACTTTTGACAAGTCAAAACAAACAAAATAAATTATAAGTATCCTAAAATTAACAATACCACTACTTTTTTTTCGGCCTGTGCACTACCGGGAGGCCTTGTCTAGAGAACATACAGGCAAGAAACTCTGCAAGGGTTCCATCCTCCCTTTACATCAATATGTTCTACAACCTAATAAAATTTACGTGTATTATAATAGGTTGGGGAAAAAGTTGCTTCGCATTTTTTAAGAAAATTCAAAACATTTTTAATATAGTTTATTTAACTAAAGTATGTAGGTACCATTTTGTTCGATAACTTTTTGCCATCTTGTAGGTAGGGACATGATCCAATTGCTATAGAAATTTTGGGACTTCTGGTCAAAATACCGCGACAAGTGGTTTTGTCAGTCCTCTCGTGATGTTAACCTGACACTGCCTGAAGAATTCTGAAGAGACCAAAACAGGTGGAAATCTGAAGGTGCAAGGTCAGGACTATACGGCGGATGCATTAACACCTCCCAGCCAAACTCTCTTAATTTGTGCTGAGTGGCTAAAGATGTGTGAGGTCTAGCGTTATCATGATGAAAAACCACACCCCTTCTGTTGATTAATTCCGGCCGCTTTCTCTCAACTTCTTGCTTTAATCTCATCAGTTGTTCGCAGTAGAGTTCAGAATCGATGGTCCTGCCTGGTGGTAACAGCTCATAATGAATAATGCCCTTCCAATCCCACCACACACACAGCATCACCTTGTTGCGACTTAACCCGGGTTTCGCCACAGTCTGTGAAGCCTGACCGGCCTTTGACCACGACCTTTTTCGCACGTTCTTGTCGTACGTGATCCACTTTTCATCACCAGTTATCAGCTTCTTCAAAAATGGTTCGGTTTCATTACGTCGTAATAAAGAATCACAAATGAGTACACGGTTCATTAGGTTTCTTTCAGTGAGCTCGTGAGGTACCCAAATGTCGAGCTTTTTTGTGTACCCAGTTTTTTTCAAATGCGCCAAAACTGTTTTGTGGTCAATTCCCAGTTCTTCAGCTACGTCGTAACTACTGACATGCCGATCTTGCTCCACTTTTTCAAAAATGGCATCCATTTTATCTGTAATAGGGCGACCAGAGCGACGTGCATCTTTGACATCAAAATTTCCGGATTGAAAACGCTTAAACCAAATTTGTGCTACTCTCACAGACACGGCACTAGGTCCATAAACATCGCAAATTTTTTTCGCGGCTTGCGTTGCATTTTTACCTTTTTTGTAGTAAAATTTTAAAATGTATCGAATTTCTTTATTAGATTCACTCATCTTGGCGGTACGAAAAACAAATGAAAATCACACATTTTCCTAATTTGAATTTGGAATTATGTTCTTTAAAATTTAAACTTTCAATGATACCAAAACCAGCCTTTTTCCCCAACCTAATATTTAAAAACATAAGGCACACTGAAACAATTTATAAAAAGGTAAATTCCACAAATCACTGAACATAAAACTTAAAGATATTATCAAAGGTGCCTTACTATAGTGCCTTGGAAGAGTTATTTGAAACTTTTTAACAATTATCGTTATAGTAAATTAAAATATATTTATATAATATTATTATTGACACTTAATTTTTATAATTATTTGCGTCGAGACAACCGCTCCAGACGCTGACCCTGATGGGAATAAAATTGGAAACCAAAAACAATGGAAAAAAGAGACAGATGGTTAGTTTAAAAACAGAAAATGGGCAGAGAAGACCGCTTTAACGCCAATAACACTAAAGAGTCGCTAATACAGAAAAATAGCACCTCGTTAAAAAGTTTGACAGAGACTAGGCAAAAGCACCGCAAAAGCAATCCACTGCCATAGTCCGCGCTTCACCAGCAGTGACTGCACTCAGCGTGACAGGTGGTGAGCCCGTCGCCGCTATAAGCTGTTGGATGTTGTGCAGTTCTAAGTCCAGTAGTCGCCTTTTACGACAGCCAAGGAAGGAGATGGGTTGGTTGGTATTATTTTTATTACCACACTACTCGATAGACTTCACTATAGTTAAATTTTCCTATTAATATTGTAAATAAACAAGATGCTTTACTAGTTCTTACCATTTTGTTGCATCTCGCTTCCACTCCTGCGCAAATAGCATGAGCAGCGCTATATGATATTTATCACGTTTTTTTCACGTCCAATCGTCTAATTCCATAGTACTTGACAGTTGAACGTGATAAAAACCTGGTATGTATAAACGCGGAGCTCATGCTATGGGGGCTGATTTAAATAATGTCATAAAGGCCGCCCTAAATAAGAACGTAAATATTTACCAACTAAATCTCAATCGAAAACGTTATGATCCATCCACACTCCACGTGGCGACACGACAGAACACGAGTACAAGAATATGGACTGTGGATGGACCATATCGTTTGCGACTAAGATTTGGGTGTGGTAAATACGGTCTTATTAAGCGCGCTCGGGGCCCTTCTACCCACTCCTAAATGTTAAACCTACTTGGTTTTTATTTAATAAGAACACCCTGGCCACGTAGACATACTTAGATAATTTTAAATATGACGTATGTCTGTCACTATATTAATATCTACTGAATACACCATATATATTTTTAACTCACATTATTTTATTTACTTCGACACTGTTTTTTAAACTCAATCTCTAAAACTAAAGCTAGAAAAGATATGAATATTCTTGGTGGATGGAAGCATAAATTATATCAGCAATACTGGAAATTTTATTACATAGTATTTAATTTCTGATAAGCAGATTATATGTATGACTATGTATCTGGCTGTCTTTTCATTTAAGTCATAATAATAGGTCTTTTAACTATGAAATTGCCGTTTTTTCTGTCTGTTAGTATTTCGTCTGTAACTATTAAGTTTCAGAGTACTCTAAAAAAATTATTACCTCCTCTAAAAATAGACCATATTTTTAAACTCTATTGATTTGCTTTGATAATTTGTTGTATGTTAAATTGCGTTAAAATTGGACACGGAGACCACTCTTTTTAAGTGCCCCCTGAATACATCATTTTGATTTGCATTCACTTAAAAACGTTAAATAATTTTTATGAACTGCGATATCACACATATTGCTAAAGCTTGTCTAATGATACATGCCAAATATTATTTATTATATTATCTTTGTATTTGTCGTTGTGAAGAAATCTGAAAAAATGTTAGTATGGAAAATGCAGAGTTCCCCAAATTCTACACACAAAACGGTAATTTCCACAGGTAATTTCGAAGGTAAAGACCTATTATATACTCGTAATTAAAATTCGTAAAGAATGCCACTTGGCTTAAAACCCTTTATGGAGATCTTCATTTTAGCGCATGCGCATTCGCTCTCCCTTTCGTTCCATTGCGTAATATGCTCCGTCCCTCTAGCAAGGACCGACCTTCGATCGAAAGGGAAATGAATGACATTTTTAAGAGATCGAAAGTTGTTTTTGAATACATCAGTTTTTTTTGTCCTGTTTTGGGGTATTAGTTTGGACGAGTTGTGTGCTTTTTTTAAATTTGCTATACTTAATAATAACCTATTTAGTGGTAAAGTTACATAATTAACTTCATTAAACATTTTCGAAATTATTTTTTACAACCTGGCCTGTTGATACCCCCTATTTCTATTTGACGTTATATTTTTCTAATGTACAAATTAAAAAAATACATTACATTATTTTATCGTGGCTTCTGTGAAATTAACTTAGGATACTTTAAAAACACCTGATCTCCAGCAAAGTATAAAGTTATTCCTACCACTAAGTAGATAAAATTCTAACAGGTACTTTTAAATAAAAAAATGCATTTAATGACAAATATTATCCTTTTAAATTAGCAGCTGGTAGGTACCACATGTTTGTCTTTACTATTCTTTTGACATAAATACCCATGACGATGTAGTTAGTCATAATAATTAAAGGTGATAAGGTTCTTAGGCGCCATAATTTTTAAACAAAACCTAGTACTTCCTGTGCGAATAAGTCATTAAACAATAGCAGTGTCGAGTTTCATCTGTTATCGGCAGTATGGCTCAGTATTCATCACTATTCATGATTGATTACCTGAGGAGGTTCTTTTATCTGCTGATTATGACGTAATTTTGGTCATTTATGGACTTGACACAAAACGCCTTAAGAAGTAGGGACGGCCATGGTGATTTTTCTCTTTCTTTCATTCTCTTTCTTTCTGTGGGAAGAATCATGTTCTGGTAGTGAATTCAAATTATGGATTGTGTGACAATGAAATGAGTGGCTGCATTTCCGCTTAAGGGTGTGAGTTTGTACAAAAACAAAAAAGAAAAGATATAATGGTATCAAAATTAACAGGTATCAAAATTGTATTTAAATAGTATTAAACATCTTTATAATTTTCCTACTTCTTCCTAATCTAATTTGTGGTCGTATAATGTTTTTTCTACCATTATTGCCGGTCTCAAGGCGTCGTCTCAAGATTTTCTGGGTTCGATCCCCGTTGGGAGCAAATGTTTGGGTGATGAATTTTCAGGCCTTTGCTCTCCAGTCTTGGATGTTTATATTTATTCAGGATATTTATATATATATTTATCTATTAAATATATTTATCCGTTATCTAGTGTCCGTAACACAAGCAGCATTAGTTGTTTAAAATATAGTGTTTGAAGATATTTATTTATTTGCTCCACACCCTCACATGGCTACTTATTCACGCTTTCCATGTTTGTTTTTAAGAAAATAACAGGCCACATAAAATTATTATATGCCGATAGTTAATACTTAATTAATTAAACCTTAAAAAGACTTGCGCGTACAAAACAAGTTTTATACGTTACGCCACAAAATTCGAAGCATACCGTCATAATTGTCGAATTTCTATCGCAACCATTTAATACTCCTTATTAAATTACTCATAGCATTGCCATTTAAGGATATTAAAATCTCAGGGTTGCAGTATCAGTGGGTGGCGGTTTCATGATAATGAGCGCTGTGTGCGTGGGCGCACTTGCTGCGATTGGCACACTTACACACACCCTTATAAGGGGACGGCGCTTGTACAGGATGTGACAAAATGCACACTAGAAATTTCCGGAGAATATAATTCTGTGTGACTCGGAATACCTTTGCCTGATATGTTATGGTCCTTATCTAACAAGCAGTGAGCTTATTGGCATGCACCAGGCACAGTGTAAGAAAAGTAAAGTCAACAAGTAACTGTAATCATCGGATCGGTTGTGACACGACCACTGCTGGACACATGCCTCTTGGAAAAGAATAAACTGTACTTAAGATCTATTCTTAGTGTTTCAGGCGGTGATTGAACCCGCGACCTTTTAGACGAGTAGTATACCTTTTACAAACTTGCAGCTTATCTTCAGCTTATTGTCCACTTATAGAGATAAGCCTCCCTTAATGCTCGCTATTTCTCCTTATCTTCAACATACCACATCCATCATCTGACAGCAGCTTAACTTCTACTCGCAAATTTTAGTGAAACTCTCTAAAAATTACAATATCACAATACATGTACCTAAAATTATGCAAATAAAATTTCTGATTTCTGATTTCGCTCTGGTTACATGTAAGGGAAGTTTCATAGGTAGATGAAACGATGTAAGGTATCTCTTGTAATTGTAAGCGCGCGCTTGGTCACCTATGAGACCACCCTGATATATGAACGTCACTTTTCTAGCAATTATTTTTAAATTTTGAAAAGATTGCTTTCTTTGCTTTCTTTGCTTATTAACCACTATTACACACTTGAGAAAGAAAAAAAAAATAACAATATAATAAAGGTTAATTAGGACCCAGCCTCAGCATATGCCGCATCAGGAACTGATACAGCGCTGGTGTTCTGACCGGGCCTATTTAAATATACTATATATATACCTATGTAACAGTATATATGTAAGGTTACAATATATTTCGCGCATCCTGTGCATTATAATCATGATGTCGTTTAGTGACCAGCCTGTTATTCATGCGTTCTCTGTTACGCAACTGCAGCTGCATTGTATGTAAACAAACCTTTACCTTCTTGGGGTGTTCTTAAAAAGATAATAATTATTACTATGACACATAAAAATTGTTCATTCTGAATAAGAATGTCGAATAAACCGCTTGTGTAACTTGCGGCTTTAAAAATATGTGGTTTCGGATTGGTTACAATATTAATTAATTAATCATTCTGCCGCCCGCGTATGGCCAAAGAACCCAACCCTAAAAAACTGTAAAAACCACCAATCGAAGAGCAAAAGCTAGTAATGGGAGTAGAGGAAGTAAGAGATGTGTCACAGGATCGTAGCAAATTGACAAGCAGAAATCTCTGGGTGAGATCTAGGAAAGTGCCTGTTTTATAATAGGTCCTTACCTATGAAATTGGTGTTTTGTATGGAGATTTTGGGGATGTCTGCATTTTACATACTAACATTTTATCAGTTTTCTTCACAACGACATATCCAGAGATAATAATATTTGGCATGTATCATAAGACAAGCTTTAGCAATATGTGTGTGAACACGCTTGATAAAAATTATTCATCGTTTTTATGTTAATGCAAATCAAATGATGTATTCGGGAGGCAGTTAAAAATAATTGTCTTTGTGTCTGATTTTAACACAATTAAACTTACAAAATATTATCAAATTAAATAATACGAGCTCAAATATATTGTCTATTTTTAGAAGAGGCAATTATTTTATAAGAATGTTCTTAATAGTTACGGACAAATTGCTAAGACAGAATAAAAACACCAATTTCAAAGGTAAGGACCCAATATTTTCTGGTCAGAGACTTTTACTGTTTTATAGTGTTGACCCTTTCGGAGATAGAGCCTGTAGACGATGGCAATAATGCTACCAATTCTTGTCAGCTTCCCTACCTTGTGTAGCTCTGGCTAGTATGGCTATCTTACTCATCGAAAGAAATTCAATCTAACAAAAGTTTGTCTATGGTCTTGTCAGAAATCAGAAAGTATTACTATCTCAGTTCCAGCGTTCCAAATACGAACGGCAGTCCGTTGTATCTAACCGCCCTTAAATTGTACGTATGATAAGATTGAAAGTCTAAAATAATCTCAAAAAACAATTTAAGTGAGACACTGTTAATAGGAAACGTGATCAGAATCTAGATCCAGACTAGTATACTCAATAACCATACCGATATAAAAGTTTTAAATGTCGAAAGAGGTTGAAAGTGAGTCGTGAGCGCAAAACTTTCTTATGTCATCTCGTAACCTCTCGTGCTCTCATTGAAAGTACATACCTATTTAGTACGACACACCCTGTTTTTATGAGGCTGCGATGAGAGCGGGGCGGAAAAATCGCTGTCGCTCGTGAAATTTGTTTTTTCTTTACTAAAACTTTATCCCTGTCGGTTATTTTTTAGTAGTAGGTATACTTGAATTGCTTGAATAATGATAAAGATAGATAATATGGCAACGGTGTACTGCACTCAGATATCATTATATGAACCTAATTGTCGTCATTATGGCCTGCAATTAATTTTCTGATTTGTTTCACTCAAGTTTTATTGCATTGCCATCTTAACTTACTTAGCTTCTTTGTGATAGAGATAGAGATAGAGAAGTTGGTTCAATTTTAATTTAACATTCATTCAAAGAAGAGGGTTCATTTCAAATAAATTTTAGGTTTTCCATCTAGGTGTATATGGGATTTTTTTTATTATATATAAGATCATATATTTTTTACTTATCTCAGTTATAAATGCGGATTGAGCTGGTAATAACAATAAAATAAAATAAAATAAATATACTTACCATCAGGCTGGCAGTCTGCTTATAAATTACATTCATACAAGTAATCACGACTATTATCCCCTAATAGTTAGTCACAGACTAGGCCAAGGCACCCTAAAAGCAGTCCATTGCATTAGTCCGCGCTTCACCAAGCAGTGACTGCACTCAGCGTGACAGGTGATGAGCCCGTCGCCGTTATAAGCTATTGGATGGCTGTGCAGTCCATTAGTCGCTATTTACAACACCCAAGGGAAGAGATGGGTTGGTGGTATTATTTTAATGAGCCGCTACGACACGGCACCACATAATTAATATAAATTAAATACAATACCGCTCACACAACAACCGCGTCTCAATTGCGAAACTTGGCACTCGCGGCATACTCCGACGCAATGGAGAAAGGTTGATGGTTGAAATGTTTCTCAATCTGTTTGTCAAAGATAACAACAACAACTGTTTAGTCTGATTTAAGAGGAAATTATAAATTTGATACTTTGGTCCTCAGCCTATATACGTCCCACTGCTGGAACAGGCCTTCCTCATGGAGAAACACATGAGGAGTATGGGCCGTAAGACCACCACGCTAGCCCAATGCGGGTTGTTGGGTAGAAACGGTCTCAAATGCGACCGGGACCAACGGCTTAACGTGCCTTCCGAAGCACGTAGGAGCTCGAGATCACAAAGCATTGGCCACCCATCCACGGCCTGACCATGGCAAAGGTAGCTTTGTTTTTAATCGAAGCCAAAGCGCACTGACCACTACGCCACCGAGCTACTCTGAGATACTTTGGTGAAATTATGTAAAAGTCATAAAACGGTTCTGGACAAGATTCTTAGTAGGACAGATTTAACTTGTGTGGAACTTAGTGGCGCATCGCTTCAAACGTTATTGAAATCAAGGCAGTCTTTGCCATGCTTTGCCTGCGTAGGTAACACAGTTTGTGATCTTGAGTTCAGAGTTCATCCGTACGTCTGGCACAAAATAATTGTGTATTGAATTATTTTTCTATATTACTAAAACCTTCGTATTGCGTTTGTAATTGTTTTGCAAACATCTATTTCTTGCGCTGTCCAGTTAAAGGCCACTGCTGGAAATAGGCCTCCCCCAATGTACGTCTGTCCTTGTCTTCTAAATAAAATGCGCTTGTTAAGCTGAAAGAAAGAACGTCTGTTTGTACAAAAACTATTGTTGTAATTCATCCTCCAAAATTATAAGAATAAAACGTAATTACTACTTCTAGCTACTAGATAAGAGCAATTTCTCAAAACCCCATACACGCGTCTGACCTTGCAGCCTGCCCAAGCGCAGTTACGCGTCCGGGGTCAACGACATTAGGTTACAGACTCTTCTAATAGATGGCGTTACTAGTCCTGTCAATGTTTATTTGGGATTTTATCAGTCGCTGCAAATAAAATTTTGATAGCGAACGAGGCTTAGTTATGCTTAATTTTATTAATAAATTGATAAAAAAGGATCTATTTTTATTCAAAAGATGAGATGAAAAATATCAGTAGGGCTGTACCTGATTTTGTATTGTACAAATAAACCTAGCCTTCCAAAACCCGCAGTATTACACTTATAAACAACACAATAATTATCACTTGATCTAATTCAAGGCTATTAAAACTGTCCGCCTTATAGTCACCTGTCAACATTAGAACCAATAGGTATGGCCTCTAAGCTACTTGCCCAAGATGGTGATATTAAAGTACGAGGAATCCGCACCAGTCAATTTGTGAGCAGAAGGTTCGTAGACGCGGACGCACATGAGTAAAGAAAAGGGAACAGAGAATAAAGTTCAAAGAGCATGCGAAATTCATACCATTTTTAATAGATTTAAGTGCTACACTTGGTAAAAGTGAGTTGAAAAAACAAAAAGTGGTATTCGATAATAACTGCTTGCTACGAAGAATTGTTTGTCACTAATTGTGGTCCAAAGCCTGTCTCTTGATAGAGATCAAAAGATGGTCAAAATTCTCTCTTCCTGTTTTTTAATAAGAGTTTAGGTCAACAAATGCTTTTTCTTTCGTTCCTTAGCTATTGGGTAAATAGTTTCTTGAAGAACCTTGCTTGAATAAAAAATGACGTTCAGTATATTATGCATTTAAATTTAATAAATGTAAAATTATTTTATTTTTTGCCTCAATTATTTAATGTATTTTTCTACACAATGTATTGTTGAGAAATAAATGAATTGAATTGAAAATATTACGCACGAACAATATTTTCCCGTCGATTATTAAAATGAAACCTAATTAAACAAACACCGCCCGTGAGCATCGAGAATAATAGGATAGACAAAATTTAAGTAAACAACATTTTTCCAAATATTAAATAGGTATGTGTGTTTGTAGGGACTAGCCTTATTCTAAACTGTCGGCTCACGGATTCGATTCGGAAAGTCACGTCCCGTCTCGCTCTAATTCGCCGTAATAAAAAGTGACAACAATAGAGTTTCCGTGATTCGTTTAGTTTCCGAAAGTTTAGAATAAGGGGCCTGAAACACTAGGAGAATCGCTTCGACGGATAGCGAACGATGGGTATATCGGGGAGTTTTAGTGGGTATTCTAAGCGAGCAGCTGAACGAACCATACACACTTACTGCCTATCCAGTGGTAGGTATGGTCCGTTAATAGGATTTTGTCCCCGTGAATAAAAAACGGGTCAGGAGCAGCGGGCCGCGGGCGCGCGGCATTGCAAAATCAGTGTTCGATCCTTTGCTAATTTTTTTTTAGTTCATGATAAAATTACTATGAAATAAAATGAATCTAATCAAAACCCTTTAAAATTTTCTAGACATAAATAAAATATTAGTATGACGCGTTAAAGGCCTTCTGCTACCGCGTATTCGTAATCCAAGGTTGAAATAGTTATCGAATTAGTATTAATCGTATTGGATGCCGAACACGCTAAAAGGTCAGGTTCATACCAAAGGTTGCCAATAAAAGAATGATTAAAAGAAATACTTTAAGGCTATTGAGAAAAATCCTTTTTTGGTTAATCTACTATTCTAGGTCTTCTAGATAGACAAAATAGAAAAGAATGGAAATCATTTAAATAGATAGATAGATTGTTCTTGAAAAGAAAAAGAAACGGAAGCATGTTTCTTCGACCCCAAATAGTAATAGGAATGGGGGAGGGTGGGAGTTTCGCAAATCGTGTTCCGGACTTTTTTAAGTGCGTTATACCGCAATCTCGACCGATGGAAAATGATAATTTGGTCTAAGATTCTAAGCCTAAGCCCGCAAAGTCATAGTGCCTATTCACTGCCTTGAAAATCCCTTAGAAAAATCCCTTGCTCGGCCTACTTATTTCTACAGATATATGTCATGATATGACGTAGTTCGGAACAGAGCTTATGACATTTCAATCGACAACAGGCCCGTAGGCCGGCCGAGGACGGAGCAGATGGTGCGCCCACGCCGCCCGCGCTTGCGACAGACAGACGACATGCCTACGCGCAGGTGGACTCAGGAAAAAAGAAATATATGGCTTTTTGAGACTATATGCTGATGAAAGTAGGTGAAGCGAAAGGAAAGGTGTGCATGGACCGTAGCAAGAGGCAGTAGGCTGTAGTCCCTACGTAGGCACCCCTACGGGGATATAGGCTTGAGTGTATGTGTATGTATGTATCTATTAATTATAAAAGAAAGGACAGTATATGAATTTTGAACTGACGAGTGACAGAGGAAAATGGAAGAGATGTCTTGTGCCGTCCCTATTTTAAGTGCGAAAAGGGCAGAAAGATCTATACTATATTTGAGAGAGGGAGAGAGAGATTCAGGACAATCTCTGGTACTGCTGATTCTATTTTGAAAATTCTTTCACTATTAGAAAAGTGTTACCCCATAGATAACTTTATATGTTAGACAGTAAAAATGGGATTTTATGTTAATGATAAGCTTATCGAAAGCAGTTTAAAGTTACTTAATAATACAATTAAAACTTTTTGATACAGTACTACACTATTGCCAAACATGTAACTATTAAAGTTTTACTTTAAATACAGAGCATTCAAGGATTGTGTAAGTCTTTTGTGATTATATTTTTCTTAAATCGATTTTGGGGAACTTAGGTTCGTGACCATCCATGATATCTTTTTCACATAACTTTTCTATTGTGGTAGGTAATAGTACCTATAAAAAAAAATAAAGGGGTGCTGTCTTTTTATGTTTTGAACATGTTAAATAATATTCTTAAACCCCTTATTTGTACATGCTCCCCTCTGGCAGACCATTATGGTGAGTGTCAAAGCGCAGACGCCAGCTTTCTTGCTTAACGCTTGCGTTGCGACGACAGATGGCGCTGCCAATGGTTTGTGTACAAAACGTGGTTCGTATCTAAGTTGGCTGCTTAGCTACGCTTTGCAGCGACGCTCGGTAGATGGCGTTATTTGTATCAATATAAAAATAATTTATTCGCTTGTAACAAATAAATGCAAATAAAATCCTTTTGGAAATGTAAAATTATATTCAGTATTGTAATAGGCCAAGTATTTGAATGCATTTAAACATTTGCATACAGGAAAAACTTGGACACTCAAGCCACAGGTGTTTTAATATTATATTAGCTAATAGCGTAGGATGTAACTATGTTGACTATGTTGTTAATGTTATATATTTTTAATTACATTACAATTTTATAGCTGTGTGGGTTCGACAACGCCTTTGTTTCCTGAGATAAATTATAAAAACAATAACAATTATAAATTGCACTTTGAATATTCCTTCCCGTTCCGTTCATTTATTTTACAATGACATTGGTATCTAATTAAATATTTATTTTATTTATTATTTATTATATTGAATTTTTAGTTCATATTCAATAGTATTCATAATGCAGGTAATTCATACTCAATAGCTATAATTATCTGTAATCAAATTGGTTATTAATTAGATTAAGGTTATGATTTAGATGGTGATTGTATTTTTTTTAGGTTATTAATTAATACAGTATCGATTTAACACACACTCAGCATACACAAAGTATCTATTTTATTTCTAATTCATATCAAAATTCATACAATATATTTTTTTATCTTATTTATCAGCTGTTTTAATGTAAAAACCTTAAAAACATCCAATAATCTACTCCTGGCGATACTCAGACCCGGACTGAATGGATAGCCTACACAAAAACACCTTAAAGGTTTCCGTATAGGGTGGGAATTATTTATATTATTAATTATTATCTGTGAAGGTATAATAATCATATTTATATTGCTTCAACGATTTAAAACGAGAGCATACGAGTATCTCCTCAAGGGTCGGCAACGCATCTGCAGCTCTTCCGGTGTTGTAGATGTCCATGGCCGCCGGTGATCACCATCAGGTGAGCCGTCTGCCAATTTGCGCCCTTTTTACATAATGAGATTCCTTGGTCTACTCCCTAGTGGGTCCACCAGATATAAATTCTTAAGTGGTGGCTTGTCACTACAGGATTCCACCTACCAAAGATCTTGCCTACTACTTAAAAAATCCGCTAAAACTGCAAAGGCCGTCTGAGTCAAAAATGTTAAAGCCCTTCAAAGTAAAGTTCAAAGGACATCATCAGTATCGTCACGACCTTACACTCGTAGCCGAAGAGGAGACAAAGGTATAATTACCCACTTTTCGACAAGTCTCAATGTAACAGAGGGGTCAAAAATGTAGAAAATAGTTACAAAAAAACTAATAAAAGTAAAACTAAAACAATCACAAATAACCCCACGACTCCATTCAACCCGTCACGGGTAACTTACCGTTGGCACATGCGCGCACGCATCAAACCAGTCACCTGTAAGCCAGCGAGCGGGCCGCGCGCGCCGACGCAGATTCAAAACGAAATAACGAAAACTAACACAATAACGAAGTGTTTTGAATTTGAATACAAACTTGTGGTCTGTGTATAAATTTTTTGTCTAGTGTCAGTGTTCAGTTCCGATACTCTTTACCGATAACACCGGTGATATTAACGGTTTTCGCGACACTATTGTGAAGTGGGAAATTTGTCAATGACGTTTTGTTTTTTAATCGGCAAAGGAAATGCTTGATTTTCTGTTGGACTAAATTTAAATTTAGGTTTTTTTTGGGTGGAAGCAAAATTCCTTTTGACTATACGAAAGCGTATTGTTGAATTTTAATTAAACAATATTTGAGGAGGCCTTAAATTATGACCTTGTAGCAATAGTATGTTCTGTACGCTTGCGATTTTAAAATTTTTTAAATAATTAAACCTATAAATATATATAATTATAAAAAAGAAAATTTTCATTTCCAATACAATCTACAATTATGAAAAGGCTTTATAAATAAATAGTAATTGTTGACTGAAGACTTAGTTCCTTCATATGTTTATACAGATTCAGTACTTTCTTAACCGCTGATATACCAGCTCGAAACAATGTGGCATTTCAAGATGCTATTGGAATTTAATGGGTTAATCCTTATAAAAAATAGAATAGTTGAAAATAAGCGAAGTAAATAATAATAAATAGTTTTGAGATTACGGAATTAAAATATTGCCTAATAAAGAACAGTGAATGACGAAATAAACTTACATAAATAAAAACAGCAGACGATTACAATTTAATAAACAATATTACTATAGTATAGAGATATCTAGAAGTCGGAATAATTTCGTCAGCATTATTTATTGTGCTCTATGTTGGTTGGGAAACCATGCCACTTTCCCTATAGGTTTCTTTCAATATAAGCCATGATGGGCCGATGGACACCATAAAAGTGTTTATAATATCAGATTCAAAAAATTTAATGAACACTAAAGAGAATGTAGTTTAATATGTAAAAACTGAATTTATTTGTAATATACATCAATGAAAAATAATCCACCAGTTGTACATTTTAGGTTTCAAAGTTCAACAACAGATTAACATTCCACACGTTCAAAGAGTAACCAATCCTTACGGCATACCATCTGGTGTTCCATATGGTCCACATCCTATAACTTTACACTTAGATTCTATAAAACTTACTAGTGACGATCTCATAAAAGAATTTTAACCATCTATTAAAAGTAAACCGACAAAGACCAGTCCATCCATATAAAGACTGAGAAGGCTGTTGGTGGGCGACCACCATTGACAACCTTAAACCCCCGCAAAAAATTGTTCTAACCTCACCCACACTGTATCGATAATAATTTATGCAGTGTAAAAAAATCAGAAAACTAATGTGATTTTTCTGAAGGATTCGTTGATCTGTGATTGCTTGAGGCTGTGATTAGGAGAGCACGATAAAACAATTCAGCCTACCAGTCAACATATTTGGTCATCTTTGTTGGTTCATAATGTTCTTGACTACGAAACAATTCATATGATCAAATGTAAAGACAATAATAAAATCGTCTAATCTCGCTCTGGCCAACCAATCCTCATGGTCCCCAGTGTTGTGCCCTGAAGCTTTTTGAACATCAATAATTATATGTAGGAAATCCTAGATTTTTCTACAATATTATGCTTAATGTTAATTGCCCAAAGGATTGCCAGTATTGACATTCCCACGATGGCACATGAGATGTGACTTGAATTTGGCACTTTTAATATTTGGGACAATTCTCTGAATACTGTGAATCTAATGTTGTTATATGAATCTAATGTTGGTATGATTTGACATATGAAATTAAAATATATAGTAAGTAATTAAGTAAAAAAAATTATCAATATATTTAAAAATAATATGTATCTATTTAGGTTTCCTGTACATTGTAATGATTATGTGTGAAACTGTAACTATATCTTTTTCATTAAATAAATAAATAAATAATATTAAAAAGTAATGATCGATCCAATTTTGGATGGCTCTATCATCAATCTTGACCTTTAACTGATTGAGGTCAGCAAACTTGTCTTTAAAATTATACAAGTTTACTTATTAAAGAGTACAAAAATGCACAAGGATCTTAAATTCATAAGTTCACAACAAGTATGATACCTATTCTTGCTGTTCCTGATGAAACAAAGTTTTAGTAAATATCAGTTTTGGCTGAAGATAGAATAAAAGATAACTAAGCTGCTAATGTTGTAGTAGAAAAAAAGAAAATCTTAGATGATATCAAAACATATTGCGCTGATAATTACATAATACAGGAACAGATTAAGTCAATTGTGATGTCACGGATTTAATGGTAAAGGGATTAAATGAATTTCTGATATAGAATCTTAACAGTATTGGCTGTCCTTAATTTTAATAGTATTTCCAAATGCCATACAGTTTCTTTACAGAACCTTTACTTATTTACTTAACGTAAAACAACTGTAGTTTAATATACAAACATAGTTACACAACGTTAGCACATGTTAGCCTCCTACTGTATATAATTAGCGTCTTTGTCTTTACCTCGCACAACTATTACAAGACCATTTTGCACTTCATGTAATTCTATTTAGAGTCGTTTTTATCAAAATTAAAATCATTTAATGTTTGACCACTCAAATATATTACAGAGTCTAGCTCACAATATTTCGCTATCTTCACAGTATTTTCGCTAACAATTCGCAATATTCGAAACTTTTGAGGTGCAGTTCTAAGTCCTTTGCAATTAAGTAAAGTGTTATAATTAATTAAATTTCGGTCTTTAAATTCCGGTTAGGGTTTTATAACTTGCACTTTAATTATTTATAGGGTCATCATTATACGACTCTTGTATTAATTTTCCATATAGAATTAATAATAATGGTTATATGAAAATTGCGACCGCGCAGCCGCCTGCTTTATAAACTTGATCTTCAGTTACGTAAACCTTATTATGCGTTGTTAGCACAGGTATTCTGGTCAAGGTTAACTACATTGTGTTTTAAATTTTTTCGTTTTTCTCCAACGTTGAGTCAAAAGTACTTTCTTTTCATCTTAAACTGTTATTTCCGTTTCAAAATCATTTTTATGTATATTCTGTTCTACCACCTCGTTGAACTGCGGATGTTCTTAACTATTTTCCTCACATATTGTCGCCTTTGTCGTGTGCCGGAAAGGCCCGCCATATTCGACGCCCATACACTCTATTTAAGGCCCCAAGAACATACCTAATCCGTCACATAATTAGCAACGCTTTTAATTTCAACCAAAATATTAGATTCACTTTCATAAATTCTTCCGTTCCTTGAGACAATTTCCCACTCATTGTCTATAACGTTGAAATTGGTCAATCTCGTGAGTCGTGTCACCGGTGTTAACCGTAAACGTAAAGTGTATCGAATCCCTAATACGATCTATCCCGTTAATGTTGTAGTGCGTGAACAATATTGCTTTGAGACAATATTATGCCTGTGAAGGCGTGAGAGAAACGAATCGACAATGTCAATGTATAGATTCGTCAAAGAAGGCAGCAGCAAGCGGCTCTTCGTCCAAGGAACTTTAGAGGGCGAGGAATCTAAGCCGAGAAAGTCGAGCTTGAAGAAGTCCTCTCAGTCACCTGTCGGTTCTCCCATTACGACTAGCTTGAACCTAGCTTCTGTTCCGAGAAGCTTGAGGGAGGGTTTGACGAAGCATGAGACGGTTTACGACGGGAATTATCCGGGAATGGAGAGGACTTCGAGCTATCGGTCTGGGTCTTACCGGGAGGAGAGTTACAACGGCCGGGTAGTGCACGACGGGAACCAGACACACTTTGAGTATGATGGCGAGAGCGCGCTGGCTGTGCCCACCTCGGCGGGCGGGAGAGGCGTCTCCGAGCTGCAGGCGATTCACACGAACAAGCGTATTGCGACCGAGGTCCTTGGCTCTTCTTTAGAGTCCACGAAGATCTCGAAGAAAGACGACAGTGGTCAGCGAAGGATTACCACCAGGATAGTAAGGAAAGTGACCACGCTCACCAGGGGTGAGGAGAAGGCTTCAGCGGAGGATCTGGCGAGAGGAGGGAGGGAAGTCCGCAGATCAGCTGAGCATTATCGACATGTTGAAATGGAGGAGTCTCACCCTAGAAAAGTAAAGGTACCCTTTTTACGCACTAACAAAAGGTGCTTTATATTAACGGAGAAATAATTTTTCGTGTTTCTGGGAAATAATTAAGACCTCATAATTAAAGACGAGGGCGTGATCATGTAAAATACATTTTTTTTATTTGTTTAGGCATTTCATAATATAATTATTCCTCTCCAATCTTAGAACTGATAGTGATAATTAGAAAATAATTCCTTAATGTGAATAACATCTAGGTAACACTGCTGCATATTTTTTCAATTAACTCAACTAATGATTGTCAGTTCACTTCTAACTAATGACGAAAAAGTCGTATCAAGTCGTGGATTAATTGCTACCGAGATTTAGTTAATGATTCATTGTATGGCCTTTTATATGTTTCCAACATATAAATAACATTTTTATAGTTTGAGTTTATTAAAATAATGGTCGATTAAAATTTTGCACTTCTCATTCTATCTTTATAATTGAATGAAAACGAATATTTGGTGAGGTTCCTTAAATGAGTCATGTCTTTATTAGGTTTTTTTTTGTAATTTTTGTTTTTTTTTTAAATTAAATAAAGTGAAGCTAGTTCTAATGTCTATAGACTGTTTTTACTATTGTTAGGTGAGGAACCTTTGCAGTAAAAAACAAAATGTATCCACAAAATTAGGGTTTTATATTTTTGTTATTTCTCAAATTGAAGTTGTTATTGATCGAATTTTATCACTTACTGTTTAATTTCTTATAAGACACTTGTATGGACAAATCATACATATATACATATTATCACGCCATTTTCCCCGAAGGGGTAGGCGGAGAAGTTACCACCCACATTTCGCCAGACATTAAAACACCATGTAATGGGAGGCAAGCTATATTTTTTGTATGGAAAGCAATTATTTAAGATCTTTAATTTACCTACGATTTCCTTATTTCATTATTTAGCGACATTTTAATATTCTGATGTGAGACACTAATTTACAATCACATTATCATTATATAGTAGCCCTAACCTTTCTTGTATGTTGTAGGAAAAACCACTACACGTTGTAGTATTTCGATGCTAATGTTATTGGCATATCAAAATTGATTTATGTCGCGTGCTTATATGCTATGCTACAAGCACTTCATGTATTATAACTAATTCCTTTGCTATAACAATAGTGAAGGACTAGAATTACTAGGAATTTGATTTCTTTACTTTTTTTATTTTATGTGTCATCAAAATAGCCGTATTTTTCCTCACCTTTACCTCAACCATATTGAATCTAAAAGCCAATGTTGAAATAGTAACGTTAAAAGGTTTTGATTGGTCAACTTGGTTGTATATGGTGATACCTGGTCGTCTTGTGGCGAAAGAGTTACATATATGGATGTACAAGATTAATCATTTGACGAAGAGAGAGTACTAGTTGCTAGACTACAACTGTTGTCAAGAACGTTGTTATTGGAACGTTACATATACATATATACATACAATCACGCCTGTAATCCCCGAAGGGGTAGGCAGAGGTCAAGGAGCACTGTGTTCCTTAAGACCACATTTAGCCATACAGAAATTGGGTTTGATCAGATGAAAAATCTGGTCAGGTGAAAGAGTAGTAACAAGTGGCTAGCTCATCGCCTACACAATTACAGACCCAGTACCCAATACGCCCTTAGTCGCCTTTAACGACATGCTAGGCAGATGCTAGGCAGACCAGCAGTTGGTACATTCTTTTTGCGTCCCGGACCAACACGATACAACGAGACTTTATATATCATGATTATATAGATATTTTTTAAACATTTTGGGGAAAAAGCAGGGTATTTGCCTAATAACTAGCTACAACCCTAAGAATACATGTGATACATACGGAACCACGCCTATATCCCAGATGATCATTGCTCAACCACACTTTGCCAGTAATTCCGAAGGTCCCACGTAATAAGGAGAAGCCACAATTCGAAAAGCCAAAATATTGAGTTCTGACCTATGAAATTGGTTTTTTTTTCTCTCTTAGTATTTTGTCTGTAACTATTAAGATTCAGAGTATTCCTAAAAAATAATTACCTCGTCTAAAAATAGACTATTTTTGAGCTCTTTTAATTTGTTTTGATAATTTGTTGTAAGTCTAATTGTGTTAAAATTGGACACGGAGACAACTCCTTTTCAGTGCCTACCGAATACATAATTTGATTTGCATTCTCATAAAAAAGATAAATAATTTTTAAGAAGTGTGATATTACACATATAGCTAAAGCTTGTCTAATGATACATGCTAAATATTGTTATCTTTGGATTTGTCGATGTGAAGAAAACTGAAAAAAAATTAGTATGGAAAATGCAGAATTCCCCAAAATCTCCATACAAAACATCAATTTCATAGGTAAGGACCTAATAGAAGAATCCTTACTCTGCGACATCAGTCTTCTCATTATGGTCTTGAATTTGCCACCTTATGCAAGCAACTCTGATTTAGAGTTCTACTTCAAACACCTGTACTTATATATATCAGAGACTAAACGCTAGTATTCGTTCTATATTCTTATGCAAATTTCGCTATTGCGCCGCGCTTGCGAACTATGTGGTTTCGTGACGTCATCTTTGATTAGAATCAATGCCTTATGCTAGATTTGTTAGGTCTGGACTCCAATGGAATTTGAATTTAATTCTTGTAATATTTAGATCCAATTCATAAAATTATGCGAGTTTTGAATTACGAGGTGTGGATGGAGTGTAATTTTCCTCCTTTTTTCATTTGGACAACAAACCGGCAAGTTATGGTTTAAAATTAGAGGTCATATACACTCAAAAGCAAAAGTAATGGGTCACTTGCATAATAAACATAAAAGTAAACATAAATTAACATTCTAAAGTACTTGGGATCGAGGTCTGAAAGTTTAATGTTTTGTAGTATACTACTCTAATTAGCAGAAGAAATACTTTAGAGTCCCGTTAATTTTGCGTCCAGTTTATTTTGTCTGTCCTTTTCACAGGATCATCATCCTCTAGTCTTGTATCGCCCTTTTCAACGACATTAAGCTGATATGTAACATGTGATTATGGCAGCATTAAAAAATAATTTACAGTCAAACACCCACTTTATGTAGGTTTTTGTGAATTATTACTAACATGACCTCCTACTTAGTATCCAGATTATTATATGTAGGTACCTACTTATTCGAGACATTGTTACAAGGCAGTGACCAAAACTTAATGATATTGAAATGAAATGAAATGAAATTTATTGGTTATAGAATGATAAAGGTACAGAATAATTGAATGACAAAATATTATAACAAGTATTATAACCAAATGGTCACCACTCAGCATTTGCTACAACTGGATGGTCACATCGCTGGTCTTCCGTAGCGCCATCTAGAGTGCAGCGCGCGCCCACCGTCAAACCTCAAGCTGCTAAGTCTCACCTACATAAAGTGCTCAAATAGTCCAACTAAGTTGTTTATTTAATTGGTAAGGACAATTTATATGGCAATATTCTTGAAACCGTCTCCACCGTGGCCACCTCATGTGTCACCTTATAGGGGGACCTGTGCCCAGCAGGTGGACGTGGCTGGAGACTCGACGAAATCACTAGTACATAGCCAGTTGCCTCTAAAATTGAAATGCCAGCAATAAATAAGGCGGCAGATGCACAGACGGTTGAACTTTCGCGACGTTATTACTGTTTATTTCTGAAGCTGATCTTTAGAAAGCATGTCCATGATCTATTATTGCCAGCTTATCTGCTTCTTTCGATCAAGCTATAGTTCAGGGCTTTACACCTCCGTAAATTGAATATTCATCGTTTAATTTGAATCAGGGTTTCACAGCCTTTCGTGTGGCTCTCGGGTTTATTTATATTGGGTCCTTACCTATGAAATTGATGTTTTTATTCTGTCTTAGCAATTTGTCCGTAACTATTAAGTTTCAGATATTCTTATAAAATAATTGCCTCTTCTAAAAATAGACCATATATTTGAGCTCGTATTATTTAATTTGATAATTTTTTGTAAGTTTAATTGTGTTAAAATTAGACACAAAGACAATTAAGACAATTATTTTTAACTGCCTCCCGAATACATCATTTGATTTGCATTAACATAAAAACGATGAATAATTTTTATCAAGCGTGTTCACACACATATTGCTAAAGCTTGTCTAATGATACATGCCAAATATTATTATCTCTGGATTTGTCGTTGTGAAGAAAACTGATAAAATGTTAGTATGTAAAATGCAGACATCCCCAAAATCTCCATACAAAACACCAATTTCATAGGTAAGGACCTAATAGATCATATCTAGCAATTCAACATTCATCCTTTATTAGACCAGAGTCTTACTAAAGCAAAAAGCAGGGAAATTTAACTTGGACATTTATTAAAGGGTTAATGTTTTCAATTTAAATACAAAAATCTGTATTTCAGAGTAGCTGTTGCCCGCGACTTCGTCCGCGGTTACTATGGTTTTTAACTATCCCACGGGATCAAAAGTATCTAAGATGTTGACCAGGGATATGAGGTATCACTATGCAAAATTTTATTGAAATCGGTCCAACCATTTCGGAGTTTAGCCCGTACCAACAGACAATCAGATAGAAACAAAAATTTTAAAAATATTTTTGGTATTTTCCTTCTTTTTACATCTCCTTATTTGGATTTTAGCATTTTTTTCTATGTACAGACTACAGTCATTGGACCTGTACAGTTTTATTATATGTATAGATAGATTAGATGCGTAGCGCATGAGTGTGAATGTCGAAATCGTTTATAAATTTTTTTGAAAAGGAAGACTCCGACGTCTATTCCCAAAAATCACAGGAGAAATATGGAACCCTCAAACTGCATCATCATTCGAAGTTATCTCCTACTAAATATAAGACAGTGGTCCTGTTGCCATGGCTATCGGAATTTTTCTCAAACATTATCCTAGAGCGAAAGTTAATAGCTAATTTACTATAAACGGTATAATAAACATAGTTTCACGAGAGATTCACTAATTAGCAATAGGAAGAAGAGGCGTGGTAAAACCAATCAGATCGAATCATCTTGATTGTTTAATTATCCGTGCTAACAACGCGTGCGCATGCAAATTACATACTATTTTATAGATCACTGAGGAGTAATGAGATTAGATGAAATTGTCTGGTACATTGTGGTGTAGCCAAGGCAACGCGTTAACAATCGATTTTATATGTTATCTTTTTTGTTTCGTAAATATGTTCTTGCTCATCTTTATCCCCGAAGGGGCAGGCACAGGAAGTGGTTTTAACACCGGTAATTAGCCTTATATATGTTAAGTCCCCATGTAACAGGGGGTGAGCCTCTTGCCATGCAACGGGCTCAAGTTTTCAAGCAGAGGAAAGTTTTATACAGCACTTACTGTACCGTTCTCAGACTATATACGTCCCACTGCTGGGCACAGGCCTTCGAAACACATGAGGAGTATGGACTGTAATACCACAATGCTGGCTACATGCGGATAGTGGGAATCGGTTGCAATAGAGTTGCGACCTCAACCAACAGAGTTCGAGATCACAAAGTTTTAGTCACCAAAGCCAAAACGTACTAACCAGTACGCCACCGAGGTCCCCATACAAACTGTATATATTAGGTCCTTACCTATGAAATTGGTGTTTTGTTTGGAGATTTTGGGGAATTCTGCATTTTTCATACTAAAAATTTTTCAGTTTTCTTCACAACGACAAATCCAAAGATAATAATATTTGCCTCTATCATTAGACAAATAAGCTTTAGTAATATGTGTAATATCACACTTCATAAAAATTATTTATCGTTTTTAAGTGAATGCAAATATAATGATGTATTCGGGAGGCACTTAAAAAGAGTTGTCTCCGTGTCCAATTTTAACACAACTTACAACAAATTATCAAAACAAATCAAAAGAGCTGAAAAATATAGTCTATTTTTAGACGAGGTAATTATTTTTTAGGAATACTCTGAATCTTAGTTACAGACAAAATACTAAGAGAGAGAAAACAAAAATTTCATATGTAAGGACCCAATACTTAGTTTAAAACTGAGTAGTTCAGGCAGGGATCAATAATAATAATATCTTTATTTGCAAGAAACATGAGCATGCATAATAAGGTCTTAATAGCTATACATAGTCCTTACATGTTATTACCGTCACAAAAAGCATGCAATAATTTTTATTAATAAAATTAAGGCTAAACAACAATAATATAGTCAATGAATTAGTCCATGTCAGTAAAAATAAGAGCATTCAATAAAATTAAACATTATCTATGTCATTATATATTTAATAATAATTTCTCAAATCAAAATGTCAAAGTTATCTGAATACATATTAACATAACAATACTTATTAACATAATATGCTATATATTTACTTATTCGTGTAATCACTGTCAATTAAAAAATTCTGGTAAAGAGTAATAACATTTCTTAAGCAGTAATTCTTTAAAATTCTTTTTAAATCTTTTCAAAGGTTGCTCTTTTATATTTTTTGGTACATGGTTGTAAATGACGGGAGCCATACACATAACACTAATTCAGCGACTTATGTACGAGTAGGTCTGTTTGTCTCAACTCGGCTGTTCAGACTTCACAAACCTTGTTACTGTAATAACAATAAGATTACCTATTCAAATTACCGAGGTTTTATTTGCTGAAAGACATAAACAACATGTAACAAACTTGAATTTTTTTGTGATTGTAAAGTTCTTGTTACCTCTGCATGTTTATGTTAACTCTACGGTTTTTGCTTCAATAAAACATAGTGCGTTACTGCTTACTATGATAGTTGGATTTAAGGGTAGTGTAAAACTTTGCAATTATGTTTCAAAGAGAAGTCTTACGAATGTCACATTTGAATGTCACATTACAAGAAGGATGCTGAGCATGGATGTGGACGGACCTAAAGTTAGAGGAAGACCAAAGAAGCGATGGATTGAATGCGTGAAGAATGATATGAGGATAAAAGAAGTGGATGCTGAGCTGACGAGTGACAGAGGAGAATGGAAGAAGAAGACATGTTGTGCCGACCCCATCTAGAGTGGGAAAAGGGCAAGAAGAAGAAGAGAAGTCTTACGAATGTCTAAGATAAGGTTTATAGCTGAAAAAGGATTATTTGAACTAAATTCAGATACTAGGCAGCTTCATTAGTCACACCCACCATGTCGGCTTACGTATTTCTTTTTTATGTCTTAAAAAGATCCAGGGCTATGTAAGAACACACCAGCATTTACACAATTGTTCCTAGGGAAGTGGGGAGACGTTATCATCATCATCACCTACAAACTATGCTCGTGCACTGATTGACATAGGTCTCCCCTAATGCACGCCATCGCTCTAGATTTTCGGCCGTTATCATCCAGCCCATTCCAGTCAACCTAGGAATATCATCATCCCATATTGTCACTGGGCGTTCCACACTTTCATACGTCGCTAGGATCTCCACAAGGTCGATCGTTGATATGTTGAAGGTCGCGGGAAGTCGCATGCCGGGCAGTGTAGGACCGTTGATAGATCCTTGGGAGAAAGTTTAATTCAATGGACATCTCTGCTTTGTATGGTAATCTACTTCCAGTTTAATAAAAAATAACATTAAAATTCTTCACACACACATATAATCACGACGATTATCCCCTTAGGGTTAGTCAGAAACCGCAAAATGCACCGCATAAACAATCTACTGCCATAGTCCGCGCTTCACCAAGCAGTGACTGCACTAAGCGTGACAGGTGGTGAGCCCGTCGCCGCTATAAGCTAGTGGCAAAATTCTTCATCACGTTCAAAATCTAGTATGCAAATGTCTACATGTGTCAAAGATCGCACGGATCGGTGCTTTCAATGCAGTTTCACAATTCCTGAGAAAAACATGGAATACATTATGGTGAATGGTCGTCTCGAAAGTTTTAATTGTTTATTATTTTACGATATAAATAATACCTTTATGATTATAAGTGTAAGAAAGTTTTATTTATAATAACTTTAAGACATGCATAGGCTTGTATGGACTGTGGTTTTACTTGATAGGTAAGGAATATTTCTCTAGCATTAGTCAGAGATTACTTCTTTTCCATTTGCTACGATCCTTATTTATTTGTGTCTCCTCATCCACTCTCATCACAAACCTCGTACGTATATGCTCGGCGATTGTACTTTTGATGGCCCCTCTAAAAACGCTCTCTATTTGATCGAGAAGCGTTCACTTAGGTTTTTCTCGTCCCGTATCTCAATCACCCTGTTACCAGTTATTACATAGATATTGTGTAAATGTTGCTAAAAGTTAGGACTATTGGCAATTTGGGATTGCAGTTCTGTACACGTGAATCAGTAGACGGCGGAGATGCGCTCCGCTGCACCACTGTCGAAATCATCTGAGTCTCAATCGGTCTCACCTTGTGCTCTGTACGTATATGGCTGACAGTTTTATCTCAGATTCGTTAACTTTACTGGATAGTTTATGAAGTCTTTCTAAAAAAAAACAAACCCTAACCTAACAATGGTCACAAAGCGAGACACAGTAGAAACATTTGTTCGCGAACGCCGGCGCTCGCTTAACCCTCAAAGAGTTATTAAAGGGGTCTAAAAAGGACGAAACAAGAACATAATTCATATAGAAATCCAGAAATTTATAGCTTCGAATAAGGTTAAGGTAGAACCGTATCTGCTCCAATTGGAACTCAAACTCTGACCTTCAGAGATGAGATGCCATAAAATCGTAGTACAAACTATACCACTAAGGCTTTCTGATTAAATGATAATTATACGGTTTACCCTATATTTGAAATGTAAGTGCTAACTGAATTAACGCATCTAATTAAAAAGTGTAAATAAAAACAAGCTGACGGTGCGACACTGTATGCAAGATGGCGGCCAGGAAGCGGGCACAGGTGCGCCGGCGCACGCATCCATCCGTTAACAATGACGCTATGGGTTTCGCTACCCTATTATAACGGATTCTAATAAAAAAGAAGATAGGCTATCGCCTGAACATGTAACACCGTTTCATTCGTAATATGTGGAAACTCCATAATTATTTTTCTCCTTTAGTCGTCTTTGGGAACCCATTTTTGTACTCTCATCGTGGATACTATAACAAAACAAATAAATTGTCTATCTCAAAATAGTTTATTCTAGAGCTTCTCTTAACGATTCAAATAGTAATATAACTATTATTCTTACTCTTGTGAAGACCCTGAAACTACAGTACTCTGTGCATTTCCATCCTATGGGATCTTTTGTGCTTCCACAACTCACTCGTCCCTGTCATCAAAATGTTCTCGATGTACTCAATGATACAGGTTGATATGTCCATAAATTAAAACCATACTAATGCTACAAATGCGAAAGTGAGCCGATTGAATCGAAATTAGGTACACAGATAGTTTAGAGTCTGAGAAAGGTCAGGGAATGCGTACCGCGCGGATGATCCCGCGGGGAACCACTTGTTGTTACTAATTTGTGATGACGATTGAACCGTATATCAGGAGAAACAGGGTCATACACTTGAACGACAGAATTAGCCGTCTTTCCATAAAGATATTAAAACGCTCTTTTATTTATCACTACTATCACGTTAGGCAGATCCCCATCAAAGCAAACACTGTGTAGATTTACCAGCAGATAAGAGAAGTGCGTCATTTGAATATTTGCACAATAGTGGTATTGCTTCATAATTGTTGTGCTACATCTATCTTAATGATGCATGATATCGCAGTTAAAAATTAAGGATTTCGACACAGGTCGTTAGTAATCTTCGGTCTGGCGATAAATTCTGGCTAGGAAATAGCGCAATTTGTAGAAGTTGGTGAAATTTCGACATCGAAGTCAAAGTTTTGGATATTTTCAATAAAGATGTTAGTTGCACATATTTCCTGGTCTTCATCTAAAGCGTAATTATCGTAGTTCTTGCATATAGTCCATGTGTTTTATTTTAATAGTACTGCATATAGCAAAAGGTCAATGTCTGTATATTCTACCTATATAAAAAAATATATATACCTATGTAGGATGCTTTGTTTAACCAACAGAATTCAAAATGACAGAATATCTCTGTTTGTGACTGTCTAATTATCTTGTCTGTATGTGTACTCATTTTACCCAAAAACTACACAAAATTAGAAAGAATTAAAGGAAATACGTTTAGTTCCCAAAAACAATTGCGAAACTCAAACAGTACCATTAGTAAGAACATATTATTATTATCAATAATTTTAAAGTCCCATAACTGCTCTGGTATTAAATACAGTCATCATCGCTGTATATATTGCTACAGGTCTATAGTTTACTACTCACTTCTGAATCCACGCCTTAGTGTTAGGTTTTGTATCTTTCTATCGCAGTTTGGTTCAAAATTTCATTATCATAGCAATCATTTATATTCTACGCGCCTAAATGTCTTAAGCTTTATCGCGGCTGTGATTTCTGTTCAGACAAACATGGCAGTTTGAATTTACAACTACCTATTAACTTAAATAGTCAATTGCTTTAAATGTAGCTATTTGTTTCTTTTAAACCGCCGTATCTGTTGTTAATTGTTTGCTTGACTTTACTCCTACTTTCTAGTCTTCAGATTGAATCGTTACGTCTTTTGTGTTAATTTTGAAGCTTTTTGTTAATTTTTGAGTATCAATATTGAAATTCAAACATCTTCCTTTGTTGATAATTTCATTAATATCAAAAACAGCACTTAAAATTTTTGCTTGCGTCTACCAATACTTCGAGCCGTAAGTGACAATACTGTAAGCTGTATGGGCGTTATTACATAGATCACAAACACAACTAGATCAATTACACACTTTAACTCAACTATAACAAGAGCCTTAGCAAACATGCTTAGATTAATAGCCAAATTACTAGCACCTTTTACTCCAGATTACAGGAGAAATGGAGCACTCGAACCCAGGGTTTTAAATATTAGAATCGTGTCGTCCATTCGTGCTCCACAATCGTGATCGGCTGATAAGCCTTACACGACTTAATGATTCCCGTCACTTGAAGATCACCCTTTGTAAAATATAACGGTTGTTGCCCAAGTGAAAGACTCTAAGGCTTGATAAATGTTGGCAGATTCGGTACAATGGTCTTTTTGAGTTTGGACATCGAAACTGCTTTGATCGAAACATCGAAGCTTTGGAATGAGGGCAGATCTGATGATAATTTCTCTCGGGGGTCGAATAGTTTGATGGTCATTTTAAATTGTTAATTTTGGAATTAACAAATTGGTGTTGGACTTAACCAGTGCCTTTCATCGTGGCGAGTTCATTTAGACATCTACGCCCTCTACTCAACTGATCTTGGAACCTTATGAAGGCTCACCTTTATTTTTGTATATTAAACATATTAATCTTTTTTTTACAATAAAACAATAAATTGATTATGTTCGCCACTGATTCTGCCCATACGAGGACCTTCTGAGTTGTAGGATAGTTCGTTGTTATTTTTTTAAGCTACAAACCCCTGAATACAGAAAAGCTACTCAAATTTCGAGCACTGCTTATAAAGTTAAGTGGACAATACCTATCAGAATTAGTATGGAAAAACGTCAATTTTGACAATACTTAAATGTTAAGTAGGACTCAAACTTTGAGTAGCGTTTCTGTGTTTGGGGGTAAAAGTTATTAAAAAATTGACATATCACAAGCCATGAGTCCCATTCAGGAATTATAAGAATAGACCATCTGAAGTTGAGTCCACAAAACTCAATACTATGTTATCCTTTATTTACGCTATTAAAATTCTTTGATGGCCAAAAGCAATTTAAATTGAAACCTTATACTACTCAGCCATCAGTATTCATGTCCAGCAATAAAAAGTCATATCTTTCCCAAAGTTCTGTAACTGATTAATTACTTCTTTATCGTTGATCCTCGCTCCACCTTCGGCGAAAGATCGTCGGCGGATACAGTGGGAACGGTTGCCTTTGTTGGTGTTAGAGAATCGTCTGATTGTTTCACTATCGGCCATCTCGAAAAAATGGCGAGCATTTCAAATTGGACTGTTTATTCTGATTGAAAAGGCTTGTTAAAACTTCAAACATGTAATTTAAAATTTGTGTGTGATATTTTAATTGAGTCAAAAAAGATATTCAAAATTGAATTTTGATTGCAAATATTTTGTCGAAATTCTGATTTACATTTTCGTAATTTTGCTAAAGATTTTTTAAGACTTCTTCTTCCTCCAATGAAAAACGTATGCACTCTACTAACGATTTGAATTCAAAAACAAATCTGATCCAAGCCTAACGCAAACAAAAAATAAATGAATAACACTTAAAAATATCGGTGAGTCTAAATCGAATTTAATATTAAAGACAAACAATTTAAGAGATGAGATCATCAGAAGACTAACTGTTGACATCATGTACTTTTATGGTCATCGATAACTCAAGGCAAGATATGTAGATCGGTCAATAATAGTCGGTAAAGAAATAACACTTGTAAAATTTTTAGAGCACGCTTAGATTAGTTTAGAACCGTTTGAGAACTCTTCCTAGTTGAATCTTAGGAAGTAGAAAGATTTAATTGATAAATATGTGAAATGAACTAATAATAGGCTTTCCCTACTCCTCGACCCGTTTACAGAGATTTAATTGATTGTAAATAATATGATTACAATATCTATTACTTTTTTAAGATCTAACATTGACAGTGAACTTGGCAGACTTTGAAATTGGCTAAAACCGCAACTTTATGTAAATAATTTACAAGTCCACCCACATTTAAAGATTCCGTTATTCTTATTTCAGAATCAAAATTGCCTTGTAAGGTATATTCGCAAAACAAGTCTTGTTTAACTGTATTTAAATTTTTTCATTCCTCTTGAAAGCAAATGATGTCGTTTAAAGTAAGTGAGCCAGCGTTGCGAACTTAATCCAGACGAATAATCTTACTTGCACGGACTCAAAATTAGTACTGTACATCTCTTTCACTTAGCATGAATAGAAAGAGGACAGAGGTCAATTAATTTGACTTATAGTGAGACGGGATTAACATATTATTCTGTATTAAGAACTCCTTATTTGGTTCTTGGGTGTTAACTTTAATCAAGACTTCATAAAAATAAGGATTTGATTTTTTGAGTCGCTGTGAATAGTTTCTGACGATAGTCTCGGTTCAAATGTGTTTTAAAACAAAACGCAGGTTATGCCAGGAATCAGATGAAATAATGCAAGCGATACAGAAAAAGCATCTGTTTAGGGTATTGCAATTCACGAAGGCGTCTAAATCATTTGACTTTAGACTCTATCTAAAGGCGCTAAGACCGAAGCTACTCGCCATCATAAAATGCACATCTATAGCAAGTTGAAATCCCAAAAGAGCTGCAACATTTGTAATGACCAATGAGTTGAGAAACTTCTGGAATCAGAGACTAAACAATACAAAACATCACTTACATAATAAGTCTATTTGAACCATCACATTTTACTGGCTTTGGATATTAGTGATCCTGTTTACAGATATTCTAGTTTAGTTCATTAGTTGGTATTAATCGTAGTGTTCCAGGTGTCGGGTGTATTATCGCCTTCTCACTTTCTCAATTAGAGTGCGAGCCCTTTCCCCTGCGCATGAGTTATTAGCGCGGAACTAACACTTTCAACTATTTTTAGTATTGCATATCCCTTAGCAGTTTTATCATTGATATGTTTTGCAAACTAAAAGATTGCGCTTATATATTTTATTACTTCAATATTATTAATATTGAGATGTTCGCACACAATCTTAATTTACTTGTAATAAATAATTCACTTAATATTAAAATAGTCGTATGATTTGTATCCACAGACAATCTACTGGTAGTTCATACCTCCAGATTTATCATATTTTATTTGATCACTAAAATATTTTCCATAATGATCAATTATAATTTTATCAAAATGTCATTAACAAATTTTCAACTGTGTTTATAAAATCCAGATATCGATATCCAATATAGAAATAAATTTATCAAGGATTTAAAAACATTTTTATATTTAGAAAATCGTAGACATTACATCTTAAGAACTAATCAAATTTGTTGTCTGGTTTTCCTCACTTTAAAGGCTTGTCAACATTTTAATCAAGTCGTATCATTTAAATTTACATTAAATATTTCAAATAAAAATATATAGCAAAAATGTATGTTTTTATTCAAATTGTAATGTTTTTAAATAAGCTGCCAAAATATTTTTGACTTAAATATGAAATTGATCCCACATGTCTACATGTTCACATGATTCTATGTTCAGAATTATTTTTGCTATATGGGCTGATAAGCATAAAAAATGGCGCCTATCCGGATAACATCTACATTTCTTTATTAAAAGAGAGAAAAAACCAATATATAGAGTGATCAATCCGTCAGTGGGGAGAAATCCGAAACTATAAAGATAGCAAAATCTGTTATTAGGAACCTTGTGATCTATTTTTGATAAATTGATAACGACATTAAAAAAATCCCAGCTCTCAACTCTCAGCGACTCTCAACAACTCTCACCGAGCTCCGTACGAACTTTACATATAAATATATTAAGTAGAGATCCGATACTTCACTGTCGAGATTAAGAATTCCAGTACTCAATCAGAGCCTTCTTAAAAGCACTTCACCGTTCTTAACTATAAAGCGTACTTCATTATCTCCAAACATAAAACAAAACGGCACTCGAGGGTTCAATAGCCTAAGTTCAATACCAATTGCATCGGTTTAGAGTCAATCAATCGATCAGAGTCTATAAATAACGATGGAACAAAGCCGATAATTCTTCTGTTTATTTTGTATTTTGGTGTCAATCTCAATAATTTCAGTGATTTCTCTACTGTTCTCTACTGTCTTAGAATCCGCACTTTTCACATTCTTGTGATTCACACTATCTATATTTTCTTCGGTCTTCCTTCATTCATAATTATGTTTATCCTGTTGTCTCCTAACTTTAATGTCAGTCCTAACTTCATAGAATTTCTCATAGGCTACAACGAATCCTTACAAAGAATCGTATTGTGATAAAATCTGTCAAGAAGATGTCAATAAATTTTAGACATTCATCAGTCTTGGAACTTATAAATCCATATTTTTTAACGTCGCATCGATTTAGCTTTTACATTAATTGATACTTCAACCTAAAGCTTTAACCAAAACAAAAATAACACTAACAACAATGCTAATAATTCCATTGACGTCTGCGCACAATGATATACGAATTGATATACATTTCAAAGACGGCGGCGCGGGCGCCGTTACAGGCGCCATATCGTTTATGGCAGGTGAGGCTATTTGTATCTCTATTAAGGTCTTGGGATTAACTCCGTATCGGAAAGTTTAGACATTAATGCTTGCTTTATTGACTCTTATAATAGAGAATGAGTGTTGTTTAGTAACTGAGGGCTTGTACGTGACTTTACTATGTACGTTGTTGGTTAGATATTTTTATATCGAGCAGTATGTCGATAACAAGTACGATTTATGTATCCACACTTTTAAAAAAGTTGGCAAAATTATACCAAGTCATATTCGCGATGTAAATGATCTTAATATTAAACTGTGCGTACACTGTGCTTGATTTTAAGATAAACCTAATTAGAATAACTTAGATAGTTATCAGTCAAAAAGGTTGAACTCCTTTAAATTTGAGAAAAGTACAATTAAAACTCAGCCTTTTAAAAAAACCAGAGATTACACTCGCAAACTACATACCTACATACCCGAACATAATGACCCATTAAGGCTAGCGAATTGCAGCAAAAAATTGACGGTCAAAATTTTTATAGAAATCTGACTCAATCCATATCTCACCGGAACGTCTGTCTGCTATTTATTGTGGCTTTTTACAACCGCAGCAACCACACTGCTGAGATAACTTTGCTGTTTTGACATGCAATAATGAATCTTTAATCTATAGCATTAGAATTCCATTAGACTTCAATAATAGTATTGTTTTTACTAGAGCATGACCATACCATTTCATATAGTTCGACGATCAATAACCGGACCAGTTTTGATGTTAAGAAAAAAATTATTGTTATGTTGTTTTTGGATAAGACTCTTATTTTAATATTGGTTCGCTATATTAGGTTAGCAAGTGTGGCTGAATTTAGTATGTTGCGAATTCATTGAAATTAAGCTGACTTATTATTGTTGGAGTCAATATTAACTTTTTCGTGCTGTTTACGTTCAACTTATTAATAATATAGTTTTTGATATGGTGCGTAGTTTAAGAACATTACTAGTAGGGTAATTTAATATTTATGCTTCAAAAATTGGTAATTCACCTGACAAACACAAGTTTTATTTTTTTCCATCAGTTAAATTATTTTCTATGTCATACAAAATATATACAATCAATTTTGAATATTTTTCATTGGTTCGGTAAGAGAAAAACATAATTGCACTTATTTATTATTAACTTATAATTTTAACTACATTATGTATACATTTCATTAGAAAAAAAATTTAATGTTGAGTAATATTGAAGATATAATCGTAATATTTATTACTCCACGTTTCTAGTCGCTCAACAGGTCTTTTGTATTCACTTTTGACGAATACAATGCTTAAAGTAATTCTATAGATAATATCAATCCGCCCGCGTGGTCAGCGGATGCTGTCGTCATTTTCTGACCAATTTCAAGATACTTTTTATTTTTTTGTTAAATTCAACTCAGATTTACTTTAACGGTTAGTACAAACAAATTTCTATGAATATATACCAATACCAGTTACAACCTGAAGAATTATTTAATTTCTAATTTCATCCTGCACCTTAGTAATTATTATTGTTTGTCGAGCGCCTCTTTCTTTACACAATGTTCGTCTATCGTAACTGACGTAGGTTCTCAAGATTATGTAACACAACCTAAAATGGAAATGATAATTGTGTAGTTATGTCAAATATCACCATATCTTATTTTGTCCAAGACGAGTTAAATTTTATCTTCTATCTCAGATATTGAGGAAGTTACCTATTAGCTATAAAGCGTTAGGAAGAATGTAACCGTCCAATATCATAACAAATTCATAAGCCACGAAGCGGACAATGATACTTAAGTGGGGACTACAAGTCCCTGACATGTATTGGATGACATCATAGATTCCGAAGCCTCAAAGACAACGCCCACGTCCAACTTAAACTATCAGACGGAAAACGACTTAATCTAACGTATGTAATAAAGCAGGTTAGAAGAATTTTGGTGTGAACACTGTTGATTTAAACTTGTAATTACTATCGTGCGAAAAACAGTGGCCTCAGGTGTAAAACAGCAAATAATTTATTGGCTACTGTAGTCGTACTAACTAATAAAATATGTCAGTTTAAACTTTAACACAAAAAACATTTTTTGTTCCTGTTTTGATAATAGTTACTTGAAATGTTAGTAACCATCCAATTTTCTCGTCTAAGCTGACTATATTTGACACTTGACATAAGAGAAAAACAATGTCATCGACGTATGCCTATAAGTGTATTTTTGTAATGTCTTGGATATCTGGTAGGATTCAATAACTACTATTCAATTTAGTACAGACGAAGAATGCTGCGTGCGTGCTTTAAATTTGCATACGACTATACTGTTTTTCTTTTTTTAAAAGAAAAAAGCTTTAGACATGACTTACATAAGGATGCTGAGCATGGATGTGGACGGACCTAGAGTTAGAGGAAGACCAAAGAAGCGATGGATTGAATGCGTGAAGAATGATATGAGGATAAAAGAAGTGGATGCTGAGCTGACGAGTGACAGAGGAGAATGGAAGAAGAAGACATGTTGTGCCGACCCCACCTAGAGTGGGAAAAGGGCAAGAAGAAGAAGATATAGGATTTTAGTAGTATCCGTGTTGCAATGTAACTAATTCTTCTGAGAGTATAAGAACAGCACAACTTAAGTTTTCAAGTCGGGTACGAATTCGTTAGGTAGCAAATACTTTATTAAAAGATATGGTAGGTGACTCGAAACTACATTAAATTTGATTCTCAGAGACCATTAAACCAACCAGTGCGCAGACGCTATTAGATTCGCTAAGACTCCCTTCTTTTTCCATTATACTTAAAGTTAGTAATTTTGTTATGAATACGAATGTTGGTGATGTAAGAATACATGAACTGTAAGAATTATAAACGTGAAATAAAATTAGTATGTTTACTAAAAGTTTGGACTAGAGGCCATCATGAATTAATCACCGAAACAATTAATTAATCAACAGGCAGGAAGGGTGTTTATATTTAATCAATTTTATGATAGAAAACTGACATCATTGACAGAAGAAAATGAAAGAAGAAAGAAGTGGATGCTGAGCTAATGAGTGCCAGATGAGAATGGAAGAAGAAGACATGTTGTGCCGACCCCACCTAGAGTGGGAAAAGGGCAAGAAGAAGATAAAAAATTGTCATCCTTGTGTTTTACAACAGAAAATTTTCTCCCAACATTTTACGGCGAAACGTCTAATAAAATGGCTTGCAATTCACACTAGGTTCAGAAAGTTATATGATAATATAATGATTGATTAGGTAACTCGTGTTCCTCCCCTATAGTCACCGTCCAAGTTCTTTTTCTTCTTTTCAGGTTCTCTTACGCCTTCCCCATCCTTAGATCCTTGTCATGTATATTTTCTTTATAATTCATCTTTTTCAACCGATTATGTGTCATTTTCCTTGCTATTATAAAGTGCATTATTGACTGTTATCTTTTCCTTGAAATCGGTTAAAATTGGATTCCTGTCCATTGACCTTCTTTCTTCGTAGATTTTCGCTACGTTCGAACGATCACGAAATATTTTTTGCTAACTAGTGTGAGTGAGATTACTCTTTGTGTTGGTTCCTAAAGTTTGCGGCTTACGTAGGATTTGCGGTGAATAATCGGATGAGTAATCTTTATGGATGCTCCAGAGCCTTGTATGTACCCTTTCATAAATCTTTGAGTTATGATTTTGATTTTTTCTTTCCAAATCATTTGAATGAATCAGATATCCTTACCACTATTTTATAGATAAGATACAAGTCAAATGCAATAAAATTTGAAAGAAGTAAAATTGTGTATCTTTTTTCTTTTAATTTTATTGTTCTTGTTATATTCTGGTGTCCTGAGCCTGGAGAATTTAATTACTTTTGCTTCTTTGTTTATTTATTAAAGGCTTATTAATTTACAAAATGCTATGTTAATAAGTGTAAACGTGTGTACAAGGTAAAGCGAAAGTGGTCTAGCTGATCGCTGTTATGCACACGGGTGTCATGGACTGATTGCGTTCGCTGGAGCCATGACATTTAACTTTCTTAAGGAACTAGTGATATGGAAATTGTGTGTACTTGCCTTACATGTGTGTTCCGTTTCTTTGACGGAGATTCACTGGTCCAAACGCTGTTATAACAGAATATTTGTAACCAGCGCCTTAGTACATACTATAGCTACTTTTAGCTTTGAATGGAAAACAAAATTTCATAGTACAAAAAATGTCGAGTATTGATATTAGGTCCTTACCTATGAAATTGGTGTTTTGTATGGAGATTTTGGGGATGTCTGCATTTTACATACTAACATTTTATCAGTTTTCTTCACAGCGACAAATCCAGAGATAATAATATTTGGCATGTATCATTAGACAAGCTTTAGCAATATGTGTGTGAACACGCTTGATAAAAATTATTCATCGTTTTTATGTTAATGCAAATCAAATGATGTATTCGGGAGGCAGTTAAAAATAATTGTGTTTGTATCTAATTTTAACACAATTAAACTTACAAAAAATTATCAAATTAAATAATTCGAGCTCAAATATATGGTCTATTTTTAGAAGAGGCAATTATTTTATAAGAATGTTCTGAAACTTAATACTTATTACGGACAAATTGCTAAGACAGAATAAAAACACCAATTTCATAGTTAAGGACCTAATAATTTTTTGGTGACTTTAATTGACATTCTGATTTAGAACTAATAATAGAAGCATTCTAGAAGTAGAAACACCTTACCCCTGCTCCTGTCTTCTTGACGGATTTTGAAGGATGTCTGTCCTAAAGAGAAGGTCCTCCTTCCAATAGTTTTGAAGCCATACATAAAACGCCCTTTTAAATATGAAAATCTATTTTCCAGTATGTCATTGTTGTTTCAACTTATTTCCCGATAGAATCACTATTTGCCTTTCCAATATCTTTTTGTATAGAATCAATTATATATTTTTTATTATTCATGATTCAAAATACCATCACGTAGAACCAAGAATGCTTTTGTCATCTTTTTTCGGCAAAATATTTCATCTTGTTTGTTTGCTCAGAGCGTCTGTTCTGTGATGAATGAGTTGTGTAATGTTTTCTACATTTGATACGCATGATCTGAATTAACGTTGTTATTGTTATTCTACCGAAAGGTTACTTTTTCATTACTATGCAGATTGCACATTTGTCTAACACTTTAATATTCCCGGAAAGCAATAGTAGCTAATAATAGAATGTTTAACATATTATTATAATCTTGATATTTTAATTGCAGCATCGCTAAGTAAAATATGCGAATACAGTTAAGACAGTTTAACATCTTCATTGTCACTGAAATATTGTACAGTTGTTGTGTTTTTGTTTATTTCTTTGACGTTTCAAGTAGCCATGATTTGATTGGCTTTATCAAAATTGATCACTTCTTTAATTATTTTTACCTTTGTCCTTTTAATTAAGCGCATTAATATTTTACTCAAATAATACAAATGTTGTAAGTCTTGCTCCCTTCATCTTTTATTGTTATTATTTTATATAATTTTATCAAAAAATTTGCAATTTAAGGCAACGCATAAAGTTATTAATAATTTCTACCAAGAATGATTGATTTATAAATCAAAATTATTACGTTCCATTAAGTTTTGACAACGTTAAAAATTCGTAATGTTAGGTTCAATTTGAAGCTAATAGCTTCATAATGACCGTCAAAATTCGGGTCACTGGTCCATAACCTATTGTATCACGAAGCATATGGGAACTGTCTACGTGTGGTTATTTTGCAAATCATTCTGATACCATATCATTATTATCTTTGCCACGATCAATGTCTATCAATACTTTAATGTCTCATACTACAGTAAGCTATCAGATCGATTAGGCAGTGTGTCATTGAACCGTGTTAATTGTCAGCAGTCCATTGAATTTAAAATATTCTGAGATATTAATTGAACAGCTATAAACTGTGTCTTTCTCCTACACTCTCCCCTATAACACGCCATATCAACATTCCCTCCCATTCTAGCCATATCCTCATTCACACAATCTATCCAGATCTTCTTTGGTCTTACTATCATTACCATCCACTCTCATATTCATAACTCTTCTTGTTACATGCTCATTCTCTCTCCTCAAAACATGTCCACACCACGACAGCCGCTTTTCTCTTAACTTCTCTATCACTGGAGCAACTTTCAGGAATTCCCTGATATACTCATTCTTCACTCTATCAATCTTCGTCACTCCACACATCCATCTTAACATACGCATTTCGGCCACATGCAATCTATTTTCATCCATCTTTTTCATAGCCCAACTTGCCGATCCATACATAACAACAGGTCTTATGATTGTTTTATATAATTTCCCTTTCAATCTAGGGGAAATGCGTGGGTCGCATGTAGTTCCCGTGACCTGCCGCCATTTCATCCATCCTGAGCTAATTCTTTGCTTGACGTCTCGATCTATTTCCCCGTTATCCTGCAAGATTGAACCCAGATATCGGAACTCTGAACAGACTGGCAAACGTGTTCCGTCGAAAGTGAGAGGGATTGGCGAGACCGCCAAAATCGCAGTACATATACTCGGTCTTTGTTCTGCTGATTTTAAGGCCCACACTCTCCAGTCTCTGTATCCACCAATATTAAAAATGCATATTAATAGTTAAAAAACTTAAGATTCAAACACTGTTTTTGTAAGAAGCGTTTCAACAACAACTTCTTGTTTAAGGTTAATTAACGTCAAAACTTACTGCTCTTATTTTAAGCGTAACTGGAGTAACGGAGTGTATTTTATTTCCGTCGGCGACTTGCAATCTTACTTGACAGTCTTTTTCAATTCCGAAATTCTTTTCACAGTTGATACTGTTATGTTTCTTTAGCAGTAAATTTTCAATTTTAGTTTAGAATCGATTCGATGTGTGATTTTGATGGTTCAGTTCAGAGTCTGTACCAAAAACCTTAATTCGTATTGTATTGGATAGTTTAATTTTACTGATGTCAAGGATATAATGTCTATTAGTTTTTTTTTCTATTTAAAAACTTACTCAATTTACTTAAATGGAGCGATATTGCAGTAGCCGCTTTATAGTTGTAACTTTTGGGCGCGGTTTTTAGTATTCTTTATTTTTCTGCTTTTTATCTTGTTAATAACTATCGGTTTGTATCCGAGAGCGGTTTATTTATATAAATATACATTTAACTAAATCACGTTTTATTGTTTGTTTAGCTATCTCTACCAAATTGCTAATTCCAAAAAAATACTGTCGTATTTACTTCTATCAATGGCGCTTTAGTGTTCTGAAGTGTTTTGTAAAACTTCCTATTAATCAACTGACCAAAAACAGCATTGAATAATTCATCTTGTATTGTTTTGTGCATCGTTTGATATCTAGCGCGGTTCGGGCTAGGACTGTCACGTTGCTAGATCTGAATGCAAATTCACCAAGGTTGGCCTTGACTTGAAAAAGACATCTGCCATGTCATTTTTGTTAAGCTCATCCTGTTTGACGTATCTTATTGACTTAGACGTTTTTCCGTTGTAATTTTTGAGTTCTGTTGGGTTTTGTTTATTTACTTCCTTACGCGCCGAATCTGTCGGCAAAGTGTGAGAACTTAACAAAATTATTGGTAACAATACCACCAAATTGTACCTTATTCGAAACATCAATGATTCTTCAAAAGAAAAGTGAATAGGTTGTGAAAAAGTTGACAACGTGCGTGTGATGCCTCCGGTGTTGCAGGCGTCCATAGGCCACGGCAACGGATATTAAAGTAACGTGTCCATGTGTCCTATAGACACGTTACGTTACTTCTTCTTGCCCTTTTCCCACTGTAGGTGGGGTCGGCACAACATGACTTCTTCTCCATTCTCCTCTGTCACTCGTCAGCTCAGCATCCACTTCTTTTACATATACATACAATATCCGAAATAACATATTTAATAAAGCTATAGCTTTACTAAAGCATACCACACCACTCATTCAGAATTATCTTTAACTTATAATTTATCTGTCGCTTCTACATTTAACTTTTCATCAAGCTTTAGTTCTTTACTAGATGACAATATAACTTTGCGTAAAGTCATATTAAAAGTAACTAATGCTGTCATGTTTCCAAAATTAACTCTTCAGAAAGGTAACAAAAGCAATTTGCTCTTCTTGTCCAATGGTTCTTTAAATTAAGTGAAAACCGAGACCGCAAATGGGCTTCCTCATAGCTCTAGTTCCAGACTATTATTGATCCTGGATCTCGGCCAGAGTGTACGATGACCCTTATTTAGATTAATGGGGTTTTACGTCTTCAGTTTAAGTAATTACATTGAAATTCGATTTGTCGTTTCGAAATCACTTTTAAGAGTGTCAAATGTCTATTAGATATTTCCGGATCGTTTGATTTTATTTGAGTTTTACGCTGTTATACAAAAATAAATCTATAACAATAAAATACTTACGAAGTTACGATTATATTGATCACAAACGAATATAATTGAAATTCAAAGTTGAATTGTTCTTAGTCATGTCACTTTTATTTTAATCACATAAAAGCGATAATAGTCTGATTTTCAAAACTATCTCATTAGTGTTACCAATTGATGTGGCTAATACGTTTGTTTTTATCTGGATTATTTGGATGCTTGCCTAGTGGCCGGGTGATCTTTCCAAGGAGTTTTTGCAAAATAATATGCCTAACATTCTGAGGTCGAGTCTTAATTGACGATCTATTGGTCCACACATATTTAGTGTTTTGTGTCAATATGTGATAGACGAGGTGGGAAAGACGGCACTACTCGTTCAGTTATCGCAGGTTCGATCCCACCGCCTGTACCACTGTATTGTCTGTGAATGTCGGTAACATTATGTCGTCTGCCGAGTACTTCGGGGAAAGAGGCGTGATATGTTTCGTTATGCTTCTTGAATTTGACTAACCTGACTTTCTTCCTTCCAGATATCCGACATCGTGGTGGGCCAAGAACCGAACGTGACGGCGCGCGAAGCCCTGCTGAGCTGGGCGCGGCGCTCCACGGCCAAGTACCCTGGTGTCAGAGTGACGGATTTCACCTCGTCCTGGCGGGACGGGCTGGCCTTCAACGCGCTCATACACAGGAATAGACCTGACCTGATAGACTGGCGTAATATTAGGTACTTTGGCTTTTACTTTTGAACAATTTCTATGATGTGGAAGTTTTTGACGGTCGTTGCGTCGGAAATTTTGACGCCTCTATCCCGGAAGGGGTTAGCTACACCCGCAGAATTCCAGGTAGTTAGAGAATCCTTAGAAAGGATTCTCTAACAGGGAAGGCAACAATTCCAACATTTGGCTTCTCCCGGCTGATGAATATGATGATAGATAAGCCCAGAAGCCATAACAACAGTTTTTATAATTATTAATTTATAGTACGTCTCAATCCAAGTTGCCAAAAAAAGGTAAACAAAACAAAGGTAATGTTTAATCTCTAAAATGTTTTGTGATGACTGTGGGTAATTAAAATCAATTGAAACGGACAGCAATTGTTACCGTTAATTATATTAAAGTGCCAATGTACATGTAAAAAGTGTGATTATTGAATAACAAATTCGGTAAGTCGGCTTTTTTGTTTACTTTTTTGCAACTTCGATTGAGACGTACTATACGTACATTTGCATGCAGCATCCAATACTTTGTCACGTCATCTCTTCGAAAATGATTTCAATCAATGAAAAAGCTTGTAATTAATGCAATAAATCACTTTTCTAGGTCAAGACAAGTCCGTGAGCGCTTGGAGACAGCATTCCATGTAGTCGAGAAGGAGTACGGAGTCACCAGGCTTTTAGACCCCGAAGGTAGGAGAGATCGTTAACTTAAGATCACTACGATGATAACATAAGGGTAATACCGATATTTAGTGAAAGATTTTGAAGATAAACTTTTGAAATTGTCGATAAAAAGATACCCTTGTGTTCAAAGCCTCTAAATTCTTCTGTAACCAATTATACTCTGATTTTTAAAACAATGGATCTTTCTGACATTTGGATGGGTACCATTTTAGTTTTTGACGTTTAGTAATTTTTTAACAAATATCCATAGTTCGTATCGTCTACGCATTAATCCCTTGGAGGGCACCCTGTACACTGGTGTTCTATTGTGTGTTCAATAGATGTTTCAATAAATGGTTCAATTTGATCTATCTTGTTCAGCTTAACCAAAATGGGTATTCCCCGTCTAATTCACACGCTTAATCTGAATCATCTGTTTGACAACCAGCCTGTACCGCCTCGGGTAACGATGTGATGGATGGTTAAGTGATGAGATAATTACAGCTCAGTGATTGCAGCAAGAAATCTGATTGACAGATGATCTTTATGTTATTTTCGAGTGAAGTGGAGGAATTTCTGATTAAATGTCTATTTTGTATATCTCAGCCTATATACGTCCCATTGCTGGGCACAGGCCTTCCAATATAAGGAGTATGGGCCGTAACACCACCACGATGGCCCAATGCGGGTTGGTGGGTAGAAACGGTTGCATTAGCAACCGGGACCAACGGCTTAATGTGCCTTCCGAAGCACGGACTTCTGGTGACCCATCCACGGCCTAACCATGGCGAAGGTAGCTTTGTTTTTGATAAAAGCAAAAGAGTACTAACCACTAAGCCACCGTACTACTCCTGGCTTTTGGCAACAAATTATTTATGTGATATAGTTAATAGGTCAAGTTCATGCCAACCTGAAAGGCGCAGGTTGATCTCCATTGTTTAACGCATCGATTACCATCGATCACATTGTCTGCCATTACTCGATACGTACAGGTTCGATGGAGCGTGAAATAAATTTCAATTATTGTCCAATGGTCACGCTTCCTGCCACGCTAGACTATCCCTGGTAGTGGGACCACTAGAGGAGATGTCTACTAAAGAGAAACAGTTTTAACGCACGAAGTGCCTTCTATAAAGTTTCTGGACAAGTCATGTCTTTTGAGACTACTTTAGGGTCAACAGTCTGTAAACAGAATACCTATTCGACAATATAAAAGGATCCCATAAGAACAATTATTATAATCTAACATTCTTAAAACTAAAAGACAGCAAGAGCGGAGTAGAGAAAACAGTACCGTTCAAAGTCACGGGTTCAATCCACGTATGTGCCACTGAGTTTGAATATGGTGCAGCGCACTCGACAAACTTTTTTTGCGATCGCATCTGCGGCACACAAAATGTCTGTATAGCAAAAGATCCTTCGCGGCTTCATATGCCTTACTGCATATAGTTACAGAGGCTGTGCGGCGTAGTCTGTGAGATTTCAACGAGATTTTTTGTGCGGCGGACTTTATGCTCGTCATGTGCGTTACTGCATATAGTTTAATATGGTCTATTTTCATAGACTAAAAAGTCTGTCACGCATAGTCCGTCGTCTGCGCTGCACTTATAGTTTGACTTACCCGCTTATGACAACATGCCTCTTAGCATGAACACTGCACTATGGTATATATTGGGTTTTTATCATGTTTAACTGTCAAAATACCGTGGAATTAAAAGAAAGAAGAAATAAAGAAATATTTGACAATTGGGCATGATTAAACGTGATAAATATATTGCGCTGCTCATTTTACTAAGTCAGGCCACGTCGGTCTACCCCCTCATAGGCGTGATGTTAAAAAAATTGTAAAGTTGTATTTGTGAACGATGATGTAGTGTAGATTATAGATAGCGTCCTCCAGTTACATAATAAGTGGGCTGCCTACAGTGAATTAAAAATATACATCAAAAAAACACAGTGGGCGACACGCCCCCATGTTTGTGCTGTAATACTTTTGATTTGCATAATACACAGGTACACTGTTATTATACATACATACATATAATCACGACTATCCCCTCAGGTTAGTGACTGTTATGTCTGTCTGATTTATTTATTAGCCAAACCTACTAAAGCTATCTATAATAAAATTTAAAAAAATTTGTTCATAATTGTAAATTCTCGAAGTTTCGGAATGATGTTCGATGTTTCGTGAAGGTCTATAAATAGATTCCTTTCCTTTAAAAAAAGGGGAAACTCCGGCACTGCTGATCCAATTTTGATAATTCTTTCTCTAGACACTCCGGAACCCTAACCGCTCCCAAAACTTACAAAATCACCGTTAAACCCCAAAACATTCATATCACAAACACCTCAATTGGGTATCGCGCAGGTCTCACTAGCTGCGCAGGAGTTACGACCTATTGTTCACGCTCTGGTACCTACGGCCGAGAATCTGTGACGTCATCCAGTTTTGGCGTGAATTTTAATGAGTTCGGACTCATCCGTGTTTGGTTTGATTCGATGAGCATTTGTAGCTTTGGTATAATAATCAGGCAAGATTTTGTATTTTTGATTTGCACGGTTTTAAACTCAGGTAATTCTTTTCGTCTTCGCGAATAGAGCCAACAGTATATCTGTCCAAAACTTTGCCACAGTAAAATACTGTTGGTGAAAATACAAATTACAATACAAACTGAAATATACAATTTGTTATACATATTCGAATGGAGGAAGTCACGTGGACCAAATTCTAGGTTCAGATTTCTGCTGTAAAACATCAAATGATGATCTGACGCATCCATGTTACTGGGCAAGCCTGTGTTCATGCACCGGGCACATTGTGATGCAAGCTTTCTAAATAGCGGTATTTATCTTTGGTGTTGAGTGGGCGTTACGTGGAATAGCCAATAGTTGCGCATGGGGTTCTGACGTTGCACCAATGAGAAAGTCGGAATACGACCGGTGATCCAATCGGCGGCCGCCGATTAGGATGAGATGAGATGCTGAGTGTCGATTGGCTAATAGTCAACACCAAAGTTGTATGCCGCTAGTTGTACAAATTGTTGGGTTTTATTTAAACTTTGTGGTTCGGGAATTGACACAGCGACTGCTTGCCCGATTTAGCAGTCTTTCCCATTTCTGCTATCGTTGCTTTTCCGCTATATTCTGAAATAACACAAACCAAATGCTCTGTACCCTCTCTTTGTATGAAAGTTATCAATGTAAAAACGGAACTTTTATGTTGCGTTTAGAATGTCAATTTCACTGGGTAACCTGTTTTCAACTACTTTCCGCTAGGGGCGCTTATCACGTTTCCCGTAGAAATTGACATTCGTAAGTTACGTAGGGGTACAGTTTACGTATTTAAACCGTTTTATGTTCACATGCCGGCCGGTATTAACTGTTACCTACAAGCATAAAGGTCGTGCTGCTGCGCGAATCACTGTAACTATAATAATTGCTGCAAGCGCACTTATCGCTTCAAAATCTTAGGCTTCCGAGGTTGACGCTATTATCCACGCTAGGATCTCTACGGCTGCGTCCTTTGTTTTTTTAACTATGTAATTTTGATTTTACAAATAGAACACTTAAGAGTCAGTCGTTCGTCATGCAGACAGAAAAATTAGTAAAATAATTTCGTGGACTTAAAAAGAGACTAAAAAAATTCTAATAGCTAAAAGTTTAATATCTAGTAGCTAGCTAGCTTTTTATAGTTTAGTTTTGAGTCGTGTGGTAGCGGCTCATTAAAAGAATACTACCAACCCATCTCTTCCCTTGGGTGTCGGAAAAAGCGATTAACATACTTAGAACTGCACAACTATTATATAGCTTATAGCGGCGACGGGCTGTCACGCTGAGTGCAGTCACTGCTTGGTGAAGTGCGGACTATGGCATTGTACTACTTTCGCCGTGCTTTTGCCTGGTTTCTGACTAACCCGTAGAGGAGAATAGTCGTAATTATATATATATGTTAAAGTTTAATTTCGAAGATTTCGAGGAGATCGGTGGCATAATGGTTAGTACGCTTTGCCTTACGATATCGAAAACAATTCTACTTTTGCCATACTGTCTATTTTGCTCTAACTCCTCTGTGCTTCGGAAGGCACATTAAGCCGTTGGTCCCTGTGGCTTTTGCAACGTTACTACTCACCAACCCGCATTAGGCCAGCGTGGTGGTGTTACGGCTCATACTCCTGTGCCCAATAGTGGGACGTATATAGGCTGAGGACGAATAATATTTGAACTTCTAGCACAGGGAAAAACTGTAAATCACGCACTTTTGTGCTCATTCAAAAGTGTAGGCAATACAGAAATGTTTTTTGAAGCTAAAAGAACCTGTTTTCCTTCCAGATGTGGACACCCACGAGCCAGACGAGAAGTCCCTCATCACCTACATCTCGTCGCTGTACGAGACGTTCCCGGAGCCGCCGGCCGTGCACCCGCTGTTCGACGCGGAGTCGCAGCGCCGCGCCGTCGCCTACACCGAGCAGGCCGCCTTACACCGCGCCTGGCTGCACGAGAAGTGCGTGCTTATGCAGGTGAGGATAAGGGTTGTTTTTGTATACATACCTTCCACAGTCTGGTGAAGGTCGCTGGAAGCTGCTGGCTGCTTATGCATGTAAGGATAAGACCTTGTACGATCTGATGAAGATCGCTGGAAGCCACTGGTTGCACGAGAAATGCGCTCCTATGCTAATAAGCATAAGGGATTATTATTACCATTATATGACGGATTTTTCGTCTGTACAATCTCCTCCTTTCCAATTTTTTTGGCGTAAAATGTCTTCGTCCACTCTCTTTCCTAGCACTCGTCATATCAGGACTCTAAAAATTGAAACATAACTTGTACCCCTCCCCAGGATCGTGCTTTCCCGTCAACTTTGATCGAGATGAAGAAGCTGCTCGGCGAGAGCACGCGGTTCTGTAACGAGGAGATCCCGCTGCGGCAGCGCGAGAAGCAGAAGCTCTTCCACCAGTACAGGGAATTAGAGGTAATGGTGTCAAATACACTCAGGGCCATTTAGAGGAACGCAAAATAAATGTTTGATTGTGTGTTTTATGTTCCCCTTACGCACTGGCAACCTATATCATCATAATGTAACTTGAAAAAAGAAGATTTTAATGAGTTATTTTCTAGTTCATAAAAAAAAATCTATATTTTCACATGTCTCGAAGGACCTTAAACCTAAGAAACTTTATCCCTTATACCCGACGCTTGACTCCACAGAAATACTTCGAATCAGTCGGCGAGTGTGACATCGAGCCGTCGCTCAGGCCGGAGGCGCTAGAGCAGTCCTGGGCCAGACTTCTGATGGCCAGCCAGGAGCGAGACAGGGATCTGACTGACGAGATCAGGCGGCTGGAGCGGCTGCAGCGATTGGCTGAGAAACTGCACAGGTTTGTGTACTAAAGACTGGTTTAGGGACTTCTCACACTTATTCAGCTCCACTGAGCGTTTTTCTATATAAAACAAAGATTTTATATGAGATGCTTACGCGGCTGAAGAGAGACGGAAAGCTGAACAAGCTCCAAACAAAACGGGCGTTTTCTATGGACAATCGAGCCAGGAATGGAGCGTAGACGCGTCCATTAATGAAAGTTTTTTTTTATTAATTTATTCATTTATTAAGATAACCAAGGGCGTATCTTAAATTATACAACAACAAAAATATTAAAAACTAGTAAAGCTAATTACAGGTTTCCCTATATTTATAGAAAGTTGTCACGTAATCACTCTGAACAAATCCAACCAGACCCAAAAAATGATGAAAACATTTGTTTTTCAGGGGTTACTTTTAATGAATCAGTAGCTAACATCATGAATACCAACATTTAAGTAGTACTCAAGAGATATTGTCAAACTAACCCATTTCACGTCGTTAATCATTTGAAAACCCTTATCACCGTACTAAAAAATGACATCTATTCCCAACAGAGACATAAAACAAACCGAAGTCGGCTTAGACAACGTCGAGCGTCACATCGAGAGCGAATTGCGGCGAGTAGAGCGGGGGGTGCACCCGGCGGAGGCCAAGCAGGCCGCGGAACACATAGAGCAGGAGCTGAGGGCCATGGAGCACGCGCTGGGAGACATGTTCCAGGATGCCACCACGCTGAAGGACGGACGGTATCCGCAGGCCGCTGAGCTTTATAGGAGGTACGTTTTTACATACACACATATAGTACGTTTCAATTCAAATTGCCAAAAAGGTAAACAAAAAGCTGACATTCCGAATTTGTTATTCAATAATCACACTTTTTACATGGACATTGGCACGTAAACATAACTAACGGTAACAATTGCTGTCCGTTTCAATTGATTTCAAAATTACCAACAGTCACTACAAAACATTTTAGAGGTGAAACATTACCTTCGATTTGTTTACCTTTTTGGCAACTTGGATTGAAATATAGTATACATACAATCACGCCTGTAATCCCCGAAGGGGTAGGCAGAGTCCAAGGAGCACTGTGTTCCTTAAGACCACTTTTAACCATACAAAAATAGGGTTGGTCATATGAAAAAAACGTGAAAGAGTAGTAACAAATGGCTAGCTCATCGCCTACACAATCACAGACCTAGTACCCAATACGCGAGACTCGACGGGGACTCGACGGGGGTCTTGCTGTCTTCGCATCTTCACATTTTTGTAGAGTTTTGGGAATATGGTAGAATTGTAGCTGCAGGGGGTCCACCGGAACCAGATATATTTTGAAAGTGGTCTATGAGAAAAATAAGTCTGGGAACCTCTGCCTCTCTAACTAGAGTATACGTTTCCCAGAGTCCAGCAGCTGCAGGAGCGCTGGCGCAACGCCAGGTCGATGCTGACGGGGCGGCTGGTCCCGCGGCTCGGGGCGCTGCGGCTGCCCGTGCAGCAGACCACGGTGCGGCGGGAGACGCGCACCGTGCTGGAGACCCGGGTGCTGGACGCCGACCCGCGCTTCCAGGCGCTGCACGACGCGCAGGCCTGGTGCCGGGCGCGCCTGGTGAGTGTCCGCGGCGCACCCTCGCCGAGCAGAGACGCGCACCGTGCTGGAGACCCGGGTGCTGGACGCCGACCCGCGCTTCCAGGCGCTGCACGACGCGCAGGCCTGGTGCCGGGCGCGCCTGGTGAGTGTCCGCGGCGCACCCTCGCCGAGCAGAGACGCGCACCGTGCTGGAGACCCGGGTGCTGGACGCCGACCCGCGCTTCCAGGCGCTGCACGACGCGCAGGCCTGGTGCCGGGCGCGCCTGGTGAGTGTCCGCGGCGCACCCTCGCCGAGCAGAGACGCGCACCGTGCTGGAGACCCGGGTGCTGGACGCCGACCCGCGCTTCCAGGCGCTGCACGACGCGCAGGCCTGGTGCCGGGCGCGCCTGGTGAGTGTCCGCGGCGCACCCTCGCCGAGCAGAGACGCGCACCGTGCTGGAGACCCGGGTGCTGGACGCCGACCCGCGCTTCCAGGCGCTGCACGACGCGCAGGCCTGGTGCCGGGCGCGCCTGGTGAGTGTCCGCGGCGCACCCTCGCCGAGCAGAGACGCGCACCGTGCTGGAGACCCGGGTGCTGGACGCCGACCCGCGCTTCCAGGCGCTGAACTATTTTCATGGCTTCACAAGTCAAGAGTTTTAAATGCCTTCACAAACTACAAGACTGCCTACATAGTAATTTTTATTCGACATTCTTATAGTATTTTTCCATTACAGAAAAAGCTCCACGAATCAGAATACGGGTCTGACCTGCCGTCCGTGCAACAGGAGTTGGACAAACACCAGAGAGAACATAAGACCATAGACCAGTTCCACTCTAAAGTAAGTCTTATGCTACTATTAAATAAGATTATATTGCATTGCATTATTTAACATGTAATGTTACAAAATAATTGAATTAAATGAATAAATGACGGATCATATTATATTAGAGCATAAATAATTGAACCAAATATTTTCTAATATTCAATTAGAAATACACAACGAATGAAGCTATTAAGTATATAAAGAAATCGTCTTCCCAGAACTGTGACTTATCCTTGTCCACGAATGTAATGAAGAACATACATTACACAAACATCTCATAATTGGTGTTTGTAGAGTTTTCTTTTTGTTTTACTAAATTTAACATTTTATTTTACGAAATAATGTTCTCTAAAAATGTGCATATTTCCCAAAATGACAATAAATCGTGTATGTTTTCCTTAAATTCTAAAACCCGCCTATAATATTGACTCTGTAAATAATCTCCAAAATAGCTTTTATTATCAATTGTTCTTTTCGGCGGATGCAGACTTAAATATCGCAAATAGTTTGCAGACACTAAAACGAAGCTTTAAATATTATTTGAGTAAATAAGGGTTTTTGAATTTCATTCTTTATTTATAAAACAAGTTAGGTATAATTATTAGGCGGACATTTGTGGATTTTCTCACGGTGTTTTCACGAAGTTTGAAAGTAAGATAAAGATTAGGAGCAATAGGTTGGCGTGGTATGGATATGTGACGAGGAGGGATGAATGTCCCATTACAAGAAAGATGCTGAGCATGGATGTGGACGTACATAGAGTGATAGAGACCAAAAAGCGATGGATTGAATGCGTGAAGATTGAGAATAAAAGAAGTGGATGCTGAGCTGACGAGTGACAGAGGAGAATGGAAGTAGAAGAAGACATGATGTGCCTACTCCACCTAGAGTGGGAAAAGGGGCAAGAAGAAGTTTTCTGTACGATAATTTTAATAATAATAATAAAGTCAAACCCTACACGTTTACCAGAAGCTCTAGTTTCGTTTAACACAACTTCAACCCTACCCAGGTAGAGCAATGTGTACACAACCGCGGCAACTTCACGGGCGAGGAGCTAACCTTGTACAACCAGCACTTGAACCAGCTGCAGAAGCTGTATGCTGAGCTGCTCTCCACCAGCACCAAGCGGTGAGTTCTAACTCATTTAATAGACCCGTATTACAGACCCAAACTCGATTTACTGCTCCATAATGGAAAGAGACGGTGCTATTCATGACTTAGCGCCGTCCTTTTCTAACTAGCACAGTTAATCCTTTTCTAACAAGCAACGAGGATCTATGCTTATGTTTGGTTATGGCGTTATGGCCTTTCTGGCTTAGGACTAACATAGTGTTAAGAATTATAAACACCTATAAATACACCGTTTTCCTTGTCTAAAATGTTTGATTGCTTTGAGCTATCATACCTAATTCGTTGGCTTTTAGTGAAATTGAAATATTTTGCATATTTCCTTAAAGTAAAAAGTGTTTTCACTTAATGTTTAACCAAAAAATTTCTATTTGATTACATTGACTAAACTCGTCTTTTGTTCCGTAATTTCGTTTAGAAACATGAAATGAAATGAAACTTAATTTTTTATTGCAAACCATAAGTAAATTAAGGTTGTCAAATAATCAATCTCTTAAAAAGTTGTTATACCAATAAAAAAGAAAGTTGTATAGTAACAACATTTTGTAAGTTATATTTCTTTTATCTTCTACCGCACAGTATATCTGACTTGGACGCCCTTCAAGACTTCCTCCAATCAGCCACAGCAGAGCTGAACTGGCTCAATGAGAAGGAGCAAGTCGAGTTGTCCAGGGACTGGGCTGACCCCCACATCAACCTGCCAGCCGTACAACACTATTATGAGGTAAGAGCTCTGGGTAAACTGGTCATAGAACAACATAGCTTAGCCAAACATGTCACGCCCTGTCTGGCTCAGATTCGCCGCAATAAAAAGGGGTAGGTATAGAGATTGAGATTCCGTAATTCGTTATTGTTTTCTTACGGATCTAAAGAGTTTATCTCTATTTACATTTTAAAAAATCAAATATCAAAAGAAATTTTGGAATACGTAGCTATCGATATGGTCCTTTAACACTATGTAAACATGAGACACTGACAGTGTTAAAATAGAAAATTTTTCATTAAAGCTTTTGTCGTGTATACTATTGCTCATGTACATACTCAGACACACAAAAAAAACGACTAGAATTACTAATCCAGTGTACCACGCTTATTTTTACTTTCATTGGCAATCTCCAACCAAGCCTTACAAGAGAGCTACTATAAATTTCTACCATTAGTAGAAAATGTTTGTAAAATATTTTTTTTACCATTATTAGAATTTTATTGCTTGCAACACAAAAGCTTGTGTTGCCAGCTACTTCATCCTCACAGATATCGTATTATAATTTCAACTGATTGTTTGATATTTGTTTCGTTTTCTGTGCAAGCATTCATTTGGGGACGATAGTGAGGTTTGTTTCACGATTTTAGTTCTTAAGTTTATTATGTTGCAGTTAATTTGGTGTTGCTTTTTCATTGATGTTGTGGCTGCATATTTGACTTTATGTGAGTAGGTGTTAATAGAGTTCATTTTTCTGCAGCAACTCATGTCCTCATTGGAGAAGCGAGAGTTACAATTCAGCAATGTGATCGATAGAGGAGAAGCGTTGATCGCTCAACATCATCCGGCTACTAAGACTATTGAAGCTCACTTACAAGTAAGTTTAATCAATAATGCACTTTATGCTCAATAAACTAAGGTTAATTATAAGTAAAAACATGATGTGATGAAAATTTTGAAGAGTAAAATCAAAAGTCCATAACAAAAAATTTCTTGCTTTATTTTCCATGATTTTTATATGTATTTTTTCCTTTGATGAGTTGCTTTCAGGATGTGTTGACTCCTTTTAGAAAGTAGTTTGCTACCTAGTTTATTGACCTCAAAGATGTTTCTTTTAAATTGAGTTCTAATTCTTATTCTAGATGTTCTAATTTTCCACTGCAGATTATATTATTTCAGACCCCATAAGATGACCTATAACCTGTTTAAGCTTATAATTACTGGCTTGTAGCGATAGCAGACTTAGTAGTATTTGTAAATGGATGCCGGTTCAATCTTCACCGCCAATACCACTGAGTTTAATAAATCTTAAATGCAACATAAAATAACACAACATAGACGGGAAAAAGATAATGTAATTTGTGGCTTGTTAATGATCGACTTAGCAAATTCAGCTGCGGGGTTTTTCCAAATAAGTAAACATTTGCAATCTTCTAAGATCTTTCTAATATTCCCTCTCGCCAAAGGTGATGCAGTCCCAATGGGCGTGGGTGCTGCAATTGACACTGTGCCTGGAGACGCACCTGAAGCACACCACCCAGTACCACACCTTCTTCGAGGACGTCAGCGACGCGGAGAAGTGGATACAGAAGTGAGTTGCACTATTGTTATTATATTCCCTTTCTATTGTCATTAATTATGTCATACAAAAATATCAGCAATGGGCGGATTTATCTCTTTAGCCAAGCGGGAAGAACAGTCAGTTTAAATATATATTATATATCGGTGTTTTCGGTGCTCGGGGTTAAGTATAATAAATTTGTCCACGTGAAGGTTATCTGTATGCGATCTTATTTTAAAATTTTCGTACATCTTTTGCCATCGTGCGTCAATGGCAACTTAAGAAATATGGGTGAACATTTCTGTCTGCACCGAACAAAACAAACACACATATCATCACGCCTCTTCCCTCGAAGAGGAAGGCGGAGGTCTCACCACCCACGTTTCGCCAGATATTTTAAGTTCCCACGTAACAGGTGGCGAGCCTGTCGCCATGCACCGGGTACAACGTGATGCGAGTACGTCGATTTACGGTTTCGATGTGGAAAGTCTTTTAGTCACAATAAAAGTCGATAGATTAGATTCTGGATTCGTTCGTCCCGACAGCTGCAAATAGGGAAGCGATTCGTCGCTCATTACACTACTACTACTAGAGTATTTAATGACAAAACTTGTACAGACGCGAGGAATCCCTGAACTCGACGTTCTCCCAGTCGGAGTTCAGCCTGGACCAGGGCGAGCGTCTGCTGAAGGGCATGCAGGAGCTGCGCGAGGAGCTCAACGCGCACGGCGCCGCCGTCGCCGCGCTCGACGCGCGCGCGCAGGACGTGCGCCCCGTGCGCGCGCGCCGTGCGCCCCTGCCCCGCCCCATGCGCGCCAGCGCCGTCTGCGCATACCAGCATGCGGGGGTGAGTGCACGCTCTACGTTACCGTGGCCGCGCAGGACGTGCGCCCCGTGCGCCCCTGCCCCGCCCCATGCGCGCCAGCGCCGTCTGCGCATACCAGCATGCGGGGGTGAGTGCACGCTCTACGTTACCGTGGCCGCGCAGGACGTGCGCCCCGTGCGCGCGCGCCGTGCGCCCCTGGCCCGCCCCATGCGCGCCAGCGCCGTCTGCGCATACCAGCATGCGGGGGTGAGTGCACGCTCTACGTTACCGTGGCCGCGCAGGACGTGCGCCCCGTGCGCCCCTGGCCCGCCCCATGCGCGCCAGCGCCGTCTGCGCATACCAGCATGCGGGGGTGAGTGCACGCTCTACGTTACCGTGGCCGCGCAGGACGTGCGCCCCGTGCGCCCCTGGCCCGCCCCATGCGCGCCAGCGCCGTCTGCGCATACCAGCATGCGGGGGTGAGTGCACGCTCTACGTTACCGTGGCCGCGCAGGACGTGCGCCCCGTGCGCCCCTGGCCCGCCCCATGCGCGCCAGCGCCGTCTGCGCATACCAGCATGCGGGGGTGAGTGCACGCTCTACGTTACCGTGGCCGCGCAGGACGTGCGCCCCGTGCGCCCCTGCCCCGCCCCATGCGCGCCAGCGCCGTCTGCGCATACCAGCATGCGGGGGTGAGTGCACGCTCTACGTTACCGTGGCCGCGCAGGACGTGCGCCCCGTGCGCCCCTGGCCCGCCCCATGCGCGCCAGCGCCGTCTGCGCATACCAGCATGCGGGGGTGAGTGCACGCTCTACGTTACCGTGGCCGCGCAGGACGTGCGCCCCGTGCGCCCCTGCCCCGCCCCATGCGCGCCAGCGCCGTCTGCGCATACCAGCATGCGGGGGTGAGTGCACGCTCTACGTTACCGTGGCCGCGCAGGACGTGCGCCCCGTGCGCCCCTGCCCCGCCCCATGCGCGCCAGCGCCGTCTGCGCATACCAGCATGCGGGGGTGAGTGCACGCTCTACGTTACCGTGGCCGCGCAGGACGTGCGCCCCGTGCGCCCCTGGCCCGCCCCATGCGCGCCAGCGCCGTCTGCGCATACCAGCATGCGGGGGTGAGTGCACGCTCTACGTTACCGTGGCCGCGCAGGACGTGCGCCCCGTGCGCCCCTGGCCCGCCCCATGCGCGCCAGCGCCGTCTGCTGCTGAACCGTAATATTTATATTTCGATGCAATTTTTTTTTTCAAAAAATGTCACTATATTATAGTTTAAATTGTTTGTTGGAAATAATAACATAATAGGCTGTTAACAAAGGTCAAATTCAAATGTCAATAGCAAGTAATAATTGTGCATTTCATCCATTGTTTAAAAGGTAATAAGTCCACGAGTTCCTTTAGCACTTTTAGGTTGAATCTTATCGCTTTTTTACTGACACATTTTGTCAAAAATGGTAAACCACTTATTTGGCCCATCGTAAATATAAAATTCAAAAATATCAATTCATAACAACAAAGTTCCATCAGTACACATTATTACTCTGAGAACTTTTAAGTGTTTAGAATAGATACTTGTGCCAGAAGATCACGGTTCTCATCATACAAAATATTTTTTTTATATAAAAAATTAAATTGTCGCAGGTATCAGTAGAGAAAGGCGCAGCCCTAACAGTCCTAGACACCTCTGGCCGGAGTCGCTGGCGCGTGAGGCTTGGCGGCGCGGGAACCGAACTGCAGATCCCTGCCGCCGTTGTCGCGCTGCCACCGCCATGCCAGGACGCGATCGATGCGGCCGCCAGACTGCGGTCGGCTTATGATAGAGTGAGTAAACGGGTTTATTTTTATTTTTACTGGTTTGCAGATGTTTCTAGCCTATATACGGTCCACTTCTGGTCACAGCGACCAGCGCTACGAGCATAGATCTTTCGATAAGCCAATTTTGACGTCTAAGATCGATAATTGTCGAAAAGTTCGATAAATTTGACAGATAACCCTAAGGAGTGAAAAGTCAGATGCTTTTGTCGATCAAATATGGTGACTGTCGAAGTTCTATGCTCGCACTGCCTGACCAATAGCTTACCGAGCTTAACTATAAGACAGAACACTTGAATCCATACCAGCAAGACTAAAAATAAAATTAATGTTAAACTAGGACAATGCGCAAGATAATAGTTTTGTTTTTAAAGCTATCTAAATACAAATATTGATTACCCATTTGCATTCATAAACAAATATCTTAAATTGAGTTCAAACTAATTATAACTTAGGTACACACACTTTTAAATCTACTTTCTCGCTACGATGTTAAGTAGCCAAACGTTAGTAAGGACTATGATTCTTATTTTAGCAAAATACCCAACTGTGCATTAATTTGTCTAATACATTAGTGAAATAATGAACAAGTTCTCAAGAAATAGTATGTGAGACTGTGCTTTAAAATTAGTTTAAAATAATGCCAGTGTGTCTGTGTGTGCTGATTTCATATGTGTTTTATTGTTTGATGCCAAAGGTAATTTTTGAGTTTTGTAAGAATTGGTAACCAATAATAAACACCCGAATGCTAAATTTCTTTACTGCTCCAAACATCTACCGACAAGCTTATACAATAAACTCTTCTGTTTATTAACCTTCACCATCGGGAATGTATGCGTGATGTAAAGTTATGCATGCATATTAGTTTCAGTTATTATGGTTCAACTCAAAACATTGTAACGTTACACACACATGTACAATACAAATGACATTTATGAAGACGTCATACATCTATTCTCACTTTCTATAGAAAAGTTGGTAGTCACGTGACAGGGGGCAGTTAAAAGTATTGCTGTTTGTACACGATGACGAGTGATATAGGGTAATTGAAAATAACATAGCATATTATCATCACGTCTCTTTCCCCGAAGGGGTAGGCAGAGGTGTTAGTCAACACACACATTTCGCCAGATATGTTAAGTTCCCATATCACAGGCGGTGAGCCTGTTGCCATGCACCGGGTACAATGTGATGCAAGCGACAAAATAGAAAAAAAATGATAATATCAGACTTAGGCGAGCAGCCCTATATTGGCAGAAAATAATTGAATCTGTATGTTCGTAGATCATCCAGCTATGGCAGAGAAAGCAACTCCGTATGCGACAGAACATGATCTTCGCCACCATCAAGGTGGTGAAAGGATGGGACTTCCCCCAGGTAATACTTTATGTTTATGTGTTGTAATTATATTTAAAAATGTCTTCTTGCCAATTTAGGATCTATATTAGATTTTTTATCAAGTAAATCTTCATGGCGTAGTTTTCCTCCTTCAGGAATTGCGTAAAACGTTGTTGAGATTCACAATCTGTAAATTTGAAAATTAATGATTTTTCGTCATAGATTTAAATCTAAATAAATTCATCATACAAGTAAGGTCCAACATACTCGTGTGATAGTTATTTAATTTTTATTGTAAAATATATGGGATAGAGTAAATATTGTTATGAACCTAATATTCTGTCCTTACCTATGAAATTAGTGTTTTGTATGGAGATTTTGGGGATGTCTGCATTTTACATACAAACATTTCAGTTTTCTCACAACGACAAATCCAGAGATAATAAAATTTGGCATGTATCATTAGACAAGCTTTAGCAATATGTGTGTGAACACGCTTGATAAAAATTATTCATCGTTTTTATGTTAATGCAAATCAAATAATGTATTCGGAAGGCAGTTAAAAATAATTGTCTTTGTGTCTAATTTTAACACAATTAAACTTACAAAAAATTATCAAATTAAATAATACGAGCTCAAATATATGGTTTATTTTTAGAAGAGGCAATTATTTTATAAGAATGTTCTGAAACTTAATAGTTACGGACAAATTGCTAAGACAGAATAAAAACACCAATTTCATAGGTAAGGACCCAATACATTGAGGGTGAGTCACCAAGTCGAATTCGGGGATCGGTTGACTTCTTGAGGGTGCCTCTATATGCTCGGACACCTGAGCTAAGGTCGGAGCTTTTACAGGCACCCTTAGAACGTCTGCCGATCCCCGAATCCGGCTCGAGGGCCCTGGAGACTGGCTTGAGGACCAATCCAAGCTCTCGCCTTGAAAAAGTCCGCGTGAATCTGCACAGCCGTCAGAAGTAGCAGTTTAGGGTCAAATTAAAAGATCTAGTCGCTACTAACGTATGACACGTGAGGATGACCTTTTTGAAAATTTATTAAATGATTTTGCCCGTTGTCTCAAAGTTTATCTCCTGACTCAAAGATAAAATTGTCTAATTTCTATATCTTTTTCTTGTTGGCCATTTAATTTGCAACGTCTCCATATACTACAAGCGGTACATTTTTCTTATCATCTCCTTTCCCCCCCCAGTTCGTAGCAATGGGTGCAGAACAACGCCAGGCCATTCGCCGGGCGCTCAACGAAGACGCGGAGAAACTGCTGGCGGAGGGCGACCCCGCAGACCCGCAGCTGAGGAGGCTGAGGCGGGAGATAGATGACGTTAACCGACTGTTTGACGAGTTTGAACGACGAGCTCGGGCTGAAGGTAGGACATTTATTAGCTTGTGATGAGCTCGAAAAACAAAGCTACCTTCGCAATGATCAGACCGTGGATGGGTGACCAAAACTTTGTGATACCGAACTTCCCCGTTGGTCCCGGTTGTTATTGCAACCGTTTCTACCCACCAACTCGCAATGGGCGAGCGTGTCATGCCATGTGTTTGTTCTGTCATGTGTTTATTTCCATTAGAAAGGCCTGTGCCCAGCAGTGGGACATATATAGGCTGAGGAACTGTTTGACGAGTTTGAACGACGGGCCAGGGCTGAAGGCAGGATTTATAAGCTTGTGATGAGTTTTAGTTAGCTTAGTTTTAAACTTGAAATTAAGGTTATATTGACCAGCGCTCATATGCCGGCTTACGCATTCCATTTGGAAGTCTGAGAACTCTTTCAGTCTAGCTCTGATTTCGTCGCAATAAAAAGTGTGTGTGTGTGTCTTTACCTGTGTATAGAACACAGATATACATTGCCATAGATGACGAAAATGCATGTAGTGCGCGTAAATTGCATGTAAACGTCGGGGCTGGCCGCTGCCAACTAGTCTTCGCGCGTCCGAATAACTGCAAAAACCAAAATACCTCGTTGTGTGATCAGGGCATCGGCGGCATCGGTATCTTTCCATCGGTTTGGATCTCCCGTCTCAAATTTACGGCTGTGACGTCACAGTAAACGTTAAATAGTTGACACGCTTGGTTGCAATACAAATCGTTACACTTGCGTTATCTATTTGAATATGTATCTCTGGTATAGAGATTCCGTAATAAGGTATATGTTTCTGACAATTAAGAATAAGGATGCAGGGCTTGTGTATAAGTTTTGAGATTAAGGGCTTTACGTGACCTAACGAGATATCTTTAATATTGTTCAGACCTTGGTACGGTTGTAATTTCAAACCATTCTTCCTACCGACGAATTCCAACGCTACGATTGTCTGAGTTGATTAGCGAAAGATTATTTTTCAAATAGACTGAATGTTGTAATATAAAGAATAATACAAGAGACTAAGGAAGATAATATAGAACTAAGGACATCAAAATTGGTAACAAGGCAACCATAATAATTGAAAGATTGCGCGGCGCACACTTCCATGTGTTATTTAACATGGACAGATGTTTACAGACCTTGATCACATATTATTTGAATTGGCCTGTTTTAAAAATACAAGTAATGAATTGTCTAAAATGAAGTAATGAAGTAAATAAATAAATAAATAAATATCCTCAGACATTCACACCTATCAACTAGTCCCATTTTAAGCAACTAAATGCTGCTTGTGTTACGGATACTAGATGAAGGACAAATATATTTAATAGATAAATACATATAATTATTGAGAATATACATAATATAATACATATATAATGAACACCCAAGACTGGAGAACAAATGTCTGAAAATTCATCACCCAAACACTTGCCTCCACTGGCGATCGAACCCAGGACCTCTCGAGATGGCGACGCCTTGAGACCGGCGTACAGACCACTCGGCCACGGAGGTCGTTAAAGTATGTAATATAGCCGAGTTGGACGGACGGGGCACTACTCGTTCGAGAGGCCGCGGGAATAAAACTTATGTACAGTTCATTGTGAATATCGCTTGCCTCAGATTGTGCCCGGTGTATGGCAACAGGCTCGCCACCTGTTACATGGGGACCTAACATATCTGGCGAAATGTGGGTGTATAACATCTCTCCGTGATGTTATGTAATATTATGTATAATTTTTGACATTGTATCAATAAAGCAATCATTTTCATGGTCGAAATTTTACCGTATCACACTTTGTGATTTTCAGCCGCCAAAACGTTGGTCTCGGTTTGTATTGCGTACAGACTATGCTTCTAAATATATTTTTCAGGTACTTATACACTTGGATAATAGTATTGGTATTGGTATACGTAGGTATAGTTAAGTATAGAGATACAGCATAGGTATTTAATACAAATTCGTAATAATTGAAAAAAAAACACAAAATTAACCTAAAAGCTGTTTTGGCCATCCACAAGAATGATGTGAGCAGTTAAAATATCACAAACGACTTGTTTACTATTTTTCTTCGTGATACAAATCAAAATGTACCTTAATGTTTTAGACTTACAGTACATTATAGTGTGTTCTATACTTCTTACAGAGTTCATTTGAAGTGATGCTGTCATTAAACAGCCAGGAGTGTAGTGACAGCGTAATTTATCGTGTAGGTGTACATTGCACCTTGGGGTACTGTACTAGGACGATACATTATATGATTATACTTTAGTAAGTGAATTATTAATTGTTTATTAGGTGTCAATGATATTGGTACAGTATTTATTTTGTAGATTCCGTCCTTAGCATATATACGTCACACTGCTGGGCATAGGCCTTCCCCACGTAGAAACACATGAGGAGTATGGGCCGTAACACCACCTCGCTGGCCCAATGCGGGTTGGTGCCAATCATTAAATTGATTTATTAATTGCCAAGGTTTTAAAATCTCTGAAGAATCAATTTTGAATCGAGTGTGTAACGTTTCTCGGTGACAAAGGACCAGTCAGTAGCTTAACGGTGTCCTACGGGAGACTTGTCACTCACAATTATATTCGCGTACTACACGGAGTACGCGAACGCGCGCGTGCGCAAATAAAAAATTATATTTCCGACTTATAACCCGAACGAAGTGAAATAAAAATCAAAAAGTTTTGTGTATAAATTGCATGATATTTATTTTCCATTACTTTGATGTTGTCCATATTGGTAAAGAACAGACGGATATTCAGTTCAAAAGTTTCTTTGCTTATTATTAATATAAACTGTGAAATGTTATGTGAATGAGTGTCCAACGAAAATATACGACTTTCCAGTGTACTTTAAGTCATTGTGATTGAGTTTTGTTTTGCTTGGCAAGGATGAAGAAAATTAAAAGGATTTTTTCATTTGGCAAAGGAGGGTCAGGTATTAACGTTTTATTAGTGTTGTGGAATTTAAATTTAATGAAGTCGCTACTGTTTATGCGCTAAAGCAGCTAAATAAATTATGTTTCTTGAAATAGATTTCTTTAACACCTGGCTATATTAAATGATGAGTAACCCTAACTCAAAACGTCCTGGGTTCAAATTCCAGTGCCGATAAATAAGAAGAATTTGCAAAATTTTGTTGTACTCCATGTAGTTTGTTATATGATCCATTGAAGCGTGAGATTAGTATGTTGAATGTTAGGAACTTTGACTTATGAGTTTGTCAAAATTGATGCAGCTTATAATACTACCCAATATTGACCCGAGACAAATAGTCGAGAGATTAAAGAAATATTTGTTCAAAGCATCTATGGCTGTAGATGCATTGAATGTATTTATGTCGGGTATTCAATTTTCTACCCAAGATTAGCCTATGACAAGTTGATTGGTTTCAATAGACGACGCTTGTATGTTTCTGCCATGCTTATTGCATAATCCATAGAATAGAATAGACTTTATTTGCAACAAACATGAGTATAAACAAAGTAAATGCAGGTCTTATAACTAATACATCGTTCTTACATGTTTCTGCCGTCACAAACAGCATGCAAATTTTAAATAACACTATTATGTCTTCCCAGATTAAAATTTAATTAGAATAAAAGTCAATTAAAAGGTAATAATAATTAAGCAATTTCAAGTCACAAAAATCATTAAAACACATAATAAGTCAGAACTATTATCATTTATCAAATTGTATAAGTCACTATAAAAAAATATAATCGTTTAAAAAATCGTAGTTGCTATTCAGTAAGAAATTTATTAACGTCATAGTTACATTTTTGTACCAAATGATAAGTATAACTTTAAGTATAACTTTATCTAAATTCCACTTTAACTCAAATATAGCGCATATCTCCGGTTGTTTATCTCAAGCCATTACGAACACGACACCAATAAGACAGGGAATCGCATAGCAAGCGATGCGCCCGCGCATGATGTCATAACAATTACAAGGGCGATGTTTAGGCTTTGACCCCCGAGTTTGTTTTATTTGACTCAAATTAGACGCCTACATACTTTATACAATTTAAGGTATTATAATTGAAGGATTTATGTCTTCGTGGTGTCTCTAGCAGGACGTTAACTTTTATTAATAAACTAATTTAATGATTGTTATGTTTATAGTTTAATGGTAATTAATTTTATTAAGATTTCCCAAAAAAGTCACACTCACGAAAATCAAAAGGTAGCGATTTTGGCTTCGTCAAATTGAATTTAGAAATCCGAATAAACATCTGTCAAGGTCGAATTTTCGTTTGACACTTTCGTGAATTAGAGTAGGTTTAGAACTTATAAATGTCAAACAATTTTTGGACGAACTAAGTTTCGGTCCGAATGAGAACCGTGGTAGGAAACGTGCGAAGTTTCGAACGAAATTTCGCTTTTCGTTGAATTAGGGAAGATCCCCAGGATTGTGAAAAGAAAGGCCCAGGTCCAATCATACTCAAACATGCATAACACTTGATAAAGTTAGTAATGTAGCGAAAGATTATTAAGTACAAGGATCAGAGGCCTTAGTATAAGTTTTTTAGTATAAAATACGTTACTATTGTAGTTGCGTTAAGAGCTCAATTTGTATGGGAATCTTAGTATGCGTTACGTTCCGCTAGAGGCGCTATTCACGTTTCCTATACAAATTGGACTCTTAACGCAACTACAATAGTAGCTTATTTTATACCAAAAAACTTACACTAAGGCCTCTGATCATGTGAAGTGTGCAACGACCACAATGTGTAGGTACTTTACCGTCACAAAAGTATCGCCGTGGGTCTTATTCCTCAAAGGAACGCCGAAGGAACGAATATCCAATCCAATAATTTTGTACGGCTCATGCCAACCGTCTTGTCCGCGTTACATAGGGTTTGAACAAACCTTGATGTGGATGTTACCTGCCTCTCTTTCTGCCTTTCTCTCTTTTGCCTGCCTAAAGGGAATAGACGCGTATGTGCTTACTATGCGAAAGTCAAACTAATAAAGCACATCTATAAATTAGTCTTTAAATTAGTCGAAAATACTTTAATTAGCCCACTAACGGTAATAGCCTAATTGGAGCTTCAAAATATGGTCCACATTATATTATGATCTCATAGAAGTCGGTTTTCAATTTGAATGACCTTGAGGGTCCGTGAGACCAGATTGACAGTGTTTGCTCTGTAATTTCCAATCAAGTGTGAGTTGCGAGTGGGTGGTCTAAGTCATAGCCTAAAACTAGACAGTATAGGACTTGTTTTTTTTATTTAATTGTAGATCTCATCTAGATTTTCCCTGTCTGTAATTTTTCATTCCTTGAGACTAGCAGTGCACAGCGGTGTGCTAGTCCCAACACTGATATACGGGAGTGAATGTTGGGTATGGGAGAAGGGACACGAAAGTAGAATAAATGCGGTAGAAATGAGTAAAATTGAGTGACAGGATATACAATGATGTGACAGAAGGATTTTGAAGGTGTGGTTTGAAAGAGGACGTAGTGACAAGAATAGAGAAAGGAATTCTAAGATGGTTTGGCCATGCGGAAAGATGGATGAAGATAGATTGACTAAAGGGATATATGAATCGGGTGAGAGTGGAGATACGGTATGAGGCAGACCTAGGCGAACGTTTCAGAGAAGGGCAAGGTCAAAAGGTCCCCGAAATCGCCGAGCATGACTGTAATGAGAGTTGATAAAGCGAAAGAAATATGCAGGGATCGTAGCAAGTGAAAGGATCTCTGCCTACCCCTGTGTGAAAAAGGCGTGATTTATGTATGTTTGTTGAGATATATTTTCAAGCTACAGTTAGTTACCTGCATATTATTATACCAGTGCGATCTGAAACTCACTTTTGCTTTATCTTTTTTATGAATGTCTTTGTACCGGTCGGTTTGTACGAGAAGCCATTCAAGGTTGAGCTGGTAAATCATAGTTTCACATGTCTCGTAATTATACGCGCAGGCACCTACTTCATTGTGAAAAGGTTTGACACAAATAGGAACATGTGAATGTAAGATGAAGTCAAATTCCAGCAAAAATTTAAATATCACAGCTTCTTCCACTGTCTTCTATCACTACACATGTAACAACTCACCACTCCATCCATTCTTCGGTCTCTCTCTACACATCCACCCAAGAAAACACTACAGTATATATGTAATAAAAAAAGTTGTTATGCCAGTCTTCCTTGATTACACTATCCTGTGTAGACTCTGGATCCTAATTTTCAGTTACATCATGCTCCTCGAGTAGTTTAGATACCGGATTGCTAAGCTCGCTCCTTTAGATCAATGTCAGTCAGAATTAGGTTGGTGTATAAGAAACGGTCGGTGGAAAGAACCACAATTAATTGGCGATTGTCAGGTGAAAGTGCTTAAATATTTTGGGAATATTTAATTATTAATTTACCTATTATACGAAAAGTGAGTCCCAGAATCCTTGTGAAAGATAATGGAAAAGGGTCGAAATATTGGCGGAAGCAGTATTAAAAGTAAATAATTTTTACTTAGTTGTTAATGTTAAAATAGTTTTTTCGAATTTTACTGTACCAGTTGATGTCTTCTAAAGTACTTTCATCTCTTCTTTAATGATATTGTACAACAACAAATAGCTATACCAGATCTTGCGTAAATCCACGTAACTCCTGACGTTTTAAAATTTTATTCAAACTACTACCTTAGGGAAGTAAGGATGAGCAGTTCTTCGAGCTTCCTATATCTGTCAAATATGTATATAATATCTCTCTCTTTATCCGTGCGAATAGTGTGATAACATCCTTTGTTCGCTTATTTAGTTATGTATCTAATACAATCCAATCTTTCCGTAACAGAGGAATCAAAGAATGCTGCCCGTATCTTTACGGAACAGTCCTCGAACTTACTCGAGCGCCTGGACGTGCTGGAGAGACAACTACACGAGAGGATCGCCAGCCACATCCCGCGGGACCTCGACTCGCTGGAGCACCTCGTGCTGCAGCACAAGGACTGGGAGACCAGCCTGCACTCGCTGACGCATGATGTGGAGGAGGTGCAGGCTACTTTTAGAGGTGAGATGCTTGAATAGATGTTGACTTAAGCTAGTATTATAAGGCAATACAAATAGCAATAGCAAAATAACATGACATTATTTCACTTATTTAAATAAATATATTATATCGTGAATGCTTCCACTTTTTTAAAAAACTGTCTTTTTCCTACAAGTCGGCAGTCTTATTAATTTTTTTACATGTGACAGGCAAGCTCTTGGCCTTCATCTCACCTGATGGTAAGTGACGATAAGGCCTCAACAACTGAGGAGCTGGCTATCTTACCTCTGATTGCAATAATGCTTATAACATTGTTGTTATGGCGGCAGATTTAGGTAACATGGTGGTAGCTAACCATGCACTAACCACCAACCAAATCAAGCAGAAAACCCTTGCCCCCGTGGGGAATCGAACCCCGGACCTTCCGATCAATACTCGGCGGTGTCAACCACTAGACCATAGAGGCGGTTAAAATAGTTTGAATCTCTGTGCTTTTACGTTACTTTTTGCTTACAAAAATATTCCTTGTATTGCAATAATAAAATCAACTTTTGTCTTCACAAAAACATATTTTCGATGATCATAACCATTAATATCTTGACAGGTATAGCGCTGAAGACACCAGCCATGAAGAAGAACCTGGACAAGGTTATGGGCAAGTGGAACGACATGCAGTCCAAGAGCCAGCTCTTTGTTGAGAGGTAAGCTATTTAATTATATTTGTTCTATGAACCTAAACTTAATTACCGCACAAAACAAGCAAGCTATCTTACTTGTTTATCTGTAAACAGGATGACGTCACGCTCTAGTATTGATGTTTCTTCTTTACCTTTTTTTCTACTTAATCTTCTATAATTTTCAGCCAAAAGAACGATATCTTTACAGTTCTATTATTAATTGCATTTTGCCTCAAAGATCATAAAATTACTCGTAGTAGTTTGGTGACCTGTAAGGCTGTACAATGCTAATAATATATATTTTTCCAAAAATATTTACTTTATTGTGTTATTTAACAGGTTGAAGTTCGTTGAGATCGTAGTGAATAGCATGGAGGAGAACCATCAAACCATCAGCGAATTCGAGATCAAGCTGGCGCAGTTCAACGACCTGCCCAATGACGTCGAGCTGCTCAAAGATGTAAGTGGAAATAAGGTTTAAAATTAACACTATCCGAACTTCAACTTTTCGTCTACCGCGTGTAAGCAATTAACTCTTTTTGTCATTCGAATTTCAGACTTATTGCTCTGTAACATTTTAATATTTCCTTTACTCAAAGAGTTACCATCCTTTGCCTTCTGTAGGTATGGACGTTGATAACTATTTCATTTCCAGAAGTAATATAACTCATTTCTCAGAGGTTTTGACAAAAGTTAATTGTCCCAGTTTAGTCTCAAATCCTCCCAAATATTGTGTGTTCTCTTTTCCATATTTATCGTATTGAATTAAATTTGTTACCTTTAAATTCACTGGCACTACCATTTCTAAAAATTTAAGTCAGTAAAACCGTATAGCTGTGGGATCACAGTCACATAACGTGTTCAAACTCACCTTTCAACCTTTTCTCATAATAAACAATGTATACAACTAAAAAACTATTCCTCTAGATGCACGAAGACCTTCTCCGCATGCAAGACGCAGTAAGCAAGCAGCAGATCCAAATCGACCAGATGAACGACGACGCGGAGAACTGCCGCCGTCTGGTCGAGAGTTCCCGCGCCGCTCTGCCGCACTCCTCGCTGCCCAGGGCTGGGAAGCATATCGACCTGGAGAGACAGGATAAGGAGATCTCGCAGCTGAATAGCCGGTGGAATAATGTGTGCAGTCAGTTGGCTGAGAGGTATTGGACCAAGTGTTTTGGCTTTTGTTTGTCTTGTGTAGACCCTATTTTCCGCCCTCAGCCTATATACGCCCCACTGCTGGGCGCAGGCCTTCCTCTTGGAAACAAACTGAGGAGTATGGGCCGTAACACCACCACGCTGGCCCAATGCGGGATGGTGGGTAGAAACGGTTGCAATAGCAACCGGGACTAAAGGCCTTACATGCCTTCCGAAGCACATTTTAGTCACCCATTCACGGCCTGACCATGGTTAAGGTAGCTTTATTTTCGATACCGAAAGCCAAAGCGTACTAACTACTTCGCCACCGAGCTCCTCTTATATCCTATTTAAAATTATATTTAAAAAAAAACAACTTTGTTTTAGTGGTATGAACTAATCATGCCTCCAGGAAAGTTGAAGAGTGTAAGAGATGGTATGAAGAAGAAGAATTGTAAGGAGGGAAGGCAAGAGAAAAACATGTTGCGGCAACTCCTAATTACTTAGTATGTTAGGGTAACCTCTACCCATTCCTTTGCGAATTGAGGCGCATATGTAATACTGTGTGAATGATTTATAACAGATTACGCAGCTGCGAAGCGGCCTACCAGCTCCTCGTAAAGTACAACCAAGGCCTGGAGACTGAGGCCAAGTGGATCGACGACTCGTTCAGCAAGCTGCAAGCGCAGCCGCCCATCGAAGTGCGGCCCAAGGAGCAGTTTGAGCCCACGAGGGTGAGCGGGGAGAGATCTTAACATACTTACAGATGCTACATCCTGTATACAACCTTGGAAATGCATTGGAAAAACTTCAGAGTCAACAAACACTCTGTATACGTCCTAGGATATGAGGCTTATACAGTTTGGGAGGTTGAGGTTGGCGAGCGGCAAAAAGCGACGATTTTTCGGTACTCCGATTGGTCGTTTTACCATTGAGTTTAATTGTTATTCAAAAGCCGATACCGATCGTCTACCTGTACTTGAAGTACTGTATGGAAGTATTACAAAATATACCACCTTCAAGACGTAGGAAATTCTTATGGAAGCAACATGAAGTCCATCATAATGGTTGCAGCAACTTATTATCTCGGAATTTGTTCCCTTCCAAGATTTTTGTTTATAATGAACATGTGCCGAAATTTCATTAGTTGTTATCTTCTGCTGACTCTCTTCGTTTTGGCGTTATATCGTTCATAATGCATGTAGTAAAGATAACTAAAAAAATAATTGTAATATCTAGATATTTAAAAATGAATATAATTATTGCATGGTACTCTTAAAGTCACTAGTATTCACTTACCGACTTAAATAAATTAATTTTAAATATTAAGCGTTACTCAAAATGCATGTAATTTAAAAAAATAAATACAATAATATTTGACTTCACACATGTACTCAACAATCTTAACTGTTACAGAAAACTGAACCGTAATTACGCACAAATGGCTGCATGTAGAGCCAAAATCGCGTGCACCGACTAATTATACATAATCCGGGTGTCTTGTGGTATTGCAGAACCTACTCACCAGTGTTGTGGAGCGGACCCCGATCATTGAGAAGGTGAACGTTGACGGGGGGAGGTTCATAAGGGAGGCAAAGGTAATTACCGATGGAATCCAAGCTCTTTGGGCGTTTTGAGAAATAAAAATGGGGCGCCAAAAAGTTTGCATATTATTATGATCTTTGGAGCTTAAAAACTTATTGGTGTATTAAATTTAATCCTTTTGTCCCGCTAGAGGCATTATATCTTGTCCATTTCTCCAAAGTCGTATATCGACGACTAAATGTACAAAAAATATAAGGCTGAGATTATTTAATCCTTAGTAGTAGTTACCTCAGTAGTTAAAATCTAGACCAATAGCGTCAATGGACACGCCAAAATTCAGAGCATCGTGTTGTGGTTAAATTGTCTATGATAATTTAACTATATTTTAATATTTGAAAATTATTGAACGAGCTGTCATATCACAACATCATACGTTTTTGCTATTGCTCCATATTTTAACCTACTGGTTACCCGAACCACTGATAAAAAAACCGACCCTTAATAGGTTAAAGGGTTTACTTTGGGCTGAAAATCAATTGGAATTAAATCCAACTTCGAAAATAGTTTAAAATTTATTCTACCCAAATTTTCACATATTTTTATTTCTCAATCCGCAATTTTGTAATTAGGTTGTGTCGTTCAAGTCTGGAAGGTTGTGTGAGGTCAGTCCAGCGGCTTTTGGTTCTTTTGTTGTCTTTGGTCTCTCGTCTATTCTCGAGTCTTCATCAATACCGCTTATGCTATGCATTATAACGCGTCTAACTTAACAATGCTCATGTAATTAAAAAATAACGCTTAGCAAACTCTACTGACATTAACTTCTGAATGGGACGCGTGATTGAACTAGAACACAAGTTAAAGGCATTTATTACTGCAACACGCATTGTGACTAAAGAATTTGATACTCCAAATACACTGTTTCAGGAACACATTTGAATTTCAAATCAATTTCTTGTTCACAGTTTAATAAGGAAGTTTATTAGCAAAGAGTTCATTGTTCTTCCAAATAAATAGCTTTGCATGCATTGTTTTTCTATAAATGTTGCAATGATGTCACCGGCAATTAAGATTTATAAAGTTTGTATTTTCTAAAGACAAAGCTTTCGGGTGCGTTGCACGAGTCATTGTTATCCAAACCCTTGGGAATGCACGCTTAAACCTGTAATAATAACAGGCCAATCCCAGCATGATTTCTTCTGGACTTGAGTAAGAGAAATCAGTGTTGCCATTTGAGAAATTACCATTTTGGTAGGAAATGTTGAAGATTATGTTAGCCGACTTTTGGAAGATTTTCTCAATTCTAAGTGTGTGAGAAGATAGAATGTGAAAGTAACTAGTATAAAAACCCTACTAAAACTAACAATATCTTAACACGCTTCGAACCTAACACTAGATACACTCGTCGAGATGCCAACGCTACGCGGAGTGGCTGTGTGATGAAGTACACCCTTCGCTTGAGATGAAGCAGCTTCGTCGCCAGGCTGAAGTGGAAATGGCCGAGCGATTACGACACAGAGGGAGGAAGGTGGACCCTGAGAGAGTGCCAGTGGGATCCGAAGCAGTTGCGAGAGACTTGGATGAGCTGAACGCGAACCATCAGAAACTGCTGGACTTGTTATATGAGCGGCTGAGGAGGATCGCGGCGGCCAACCCTGGAGATATTGTAACTTTGGTGAGTGGTAGATTTTGATTTTTAACTCTATTTATAAGGTTGATATTCAAAGTAAACACTTCGATACTTTTACTTAAAATCCTCACGCAAAATACGAATTCTTTATTTCAAATACCAATGATGATTTTGAGCTTAGGTTACAATAACTGTTACATATTGATAAAAATATGGTTTACCTTTTAAATGTGCAAGAAATCAACATTATAATTCATTTCCATACATACAAAACAGCCATTCAATTCTTAAAGACACATTTTAGAATCCACGGTTACATGTATTTTATTCATAGAAAGTTTTGTATGTTGCAGTTGTTGTGTGTAAGTGGGTGTTAACACTTCTGCCTTCCTCTTCGGAGAAAGAGGTGTGATGATATGTATGTGTGTAAAAAGATGCAGGCCATTAAAAAGAAGAAGTTGTATAATTCGTCGGAAACTGATCATAGTTCAAGAACATTAAAGTGACTGAATGAATGACGATTTAATAAAATTATTATTTCCTGTACATTTTTTGTCACAAGTCAAAAGCATTCAGTATAATTCCTGTAGATGTTATAATATACAATTTTTATAAGAGGGATTTTTATTCTTGGCGACTGTAGCCAATTTCTATCAGATGTGAACCTCATCTTTATCGAAAAAAACCCTTCTAAAATGAATAAATTATTTCGCACCAAACATTAAATAACGTGCTGCAATTACAACCGTATTCACAGGAAAATAAGGCAGAATCCATGCAGAATCAGAATATTTTCACCAAAGTTTTTCCTTGAGCACTAACAAGGTATTAGCTACTAAATTAGGTCTCCTAACTTCAAGATCTATAAATTACTTACCGCGACACACGCTACCAATTTGACATTGAAACCATCGCGTCACGTCGTCTGATGTCATAGTGTAGTCGAAAACCTTGGACGGGACACCGGTTATGGAAATTCACTTGAAAAAATCTATAAACTTTATCAATAGTTTAAATAATCGAGTTTAGACTATTTAGTCGAGATGTAAGAAATTTTTAAGCATGGCTTCGGTAAATAACTTTAGAATGTTTAGGTATAATTTGCATAATTTAAAGGCTACACACAACACTCGCTTAAAAAAACGACTTTAAGTGTTGTTTCTCAGTTTAATATACAAAGTTTAAAAAAAAACTTTTACATGTTCAAGGACGAAGAAGCCCTTATTTTGGCAACACTTGTGGTAACTTGGAATGATATATTTAGGTCTCATTGCAAATAGAGACAAATTAAACCATCAAAAAACATAATTCGTAATAAAATAATATCAACTTGGTGCCAAATGAAAGTTGTAGGTATGCAGGCTATATGTTTTTTAATGAAAAATAACGTATCTTGTAGTCTTGTGCGCCGTGTGGAGCCGTGGTGTGTGTTAGCGGTCTAATAGAATACTACCAGACCATCTATTCTCTTGGGTGTCGTAAAAGGCAACTAATGGACTTAGAACTGCACAACCATCAAAATAGCTTATACTCGTAGCAGCGACAGGCTCACCACCTGTCACGCTGAGTGCAGTCACTGCTGGTGAAGCGCTGACTGTGGCAACGGAGTGCTTTTGCGGTGCTTTTACCTAGTCTCTTAAGGGATAATAGTCGTGACTATTTGTATGTATGTGTATTCTTGTCTGATGTAAGCAATGGGATATAGCCGCTGTCAAAAGAGTTTGTATTTATTATAAACTAACATTACTCCAGAAAAAGAAAATAAAGAATATATGAAATTGATTGAAGTTGAAAATCAAAGCTTGTTTTATTAAATCTCTATTTTAAATATTTTTATTTATATTATTCAAGATTTTCTAGTAGCCGCCATCTTTAAAAATTTCGCTATGTATTTTGGGAGTGATGGTAGGTTTTAACTCTGTCTATATCGTCAGGCGCCTTCTATAAATATAAAATCCTAATAGTTTAGAGCCAGTTCGCATGTTTTGCCCTAATAACTCTTCGCCGTCGCTCCTACGCGAGATTAGCGGTGTGGGTGTAGAGGTCTTGCCTATATTGGAATGACTATTAGACTCATACCAACATTACGATATTTCTACAACAAACACTTAGATCATACTGAATCTGTGTGTTTGTTTACTTTAGTTAAATTTAGTCCAGTTTATGTTGAATTTTGCTCGTCTTATTCGGTCTTGGGCAACTAGAAAAGAGCTTACATACATACATACATACATACATACATACATACATACAATCACGCCTGTAATCCTCGAAAGGGTTGGTAGAGTCCAAAGAGCAGTGTTCCTTAAGACCACATTTAGCACAAAAATTGGGTTTGGTGAGATGAAAAATCGTGAAAGAGTAGGAACAAGTGGCTAGCTCATCGCCTTCACAATCACAGGCCCAATAGGGCCTTAGTCGCCTTTTACGACATGCTAGGCAAGAAAAGGAGTTGGTACATTCTTGTTGTGCGAAAAGAGCGTACTCCGACATAAAAGGCCGGCAACGCTCTTGTAACCCTTGCGGTGTTGCAGGAATCTGGGCGGTGGTAATCACTTACCACCAGGTGATCCGTCTGCTCGGTTGCCCCCTAATCCGTAAAAAAACAAGCTTGGATTCTTACGAGTTTAAACATAACATAATGTGGGTGTACTCCCCCCCTTTGAGAATATTGTTGATTTGAAGTAAGATTTTTAATACCATTGAATCGACAATGCCACCGACGCCACCGAGGTCCTCTATAATTTTTTAAGGCGATACCTCCTGAATATTCAATGTTTTTCAATAAGATTTCACAGTCGTTGTATACTCTTACTACCCCTTGTTCTTTCTTATATTTAAGTTCACTCTTTAATGAAGTCATTGGCTAAGACCAAAACATATATTTAAAATATCTTCTCGATACAAAAAAAAACTAAAAATGGTCCTTCCAATCCGTTTCTTCAGTTTTAAAAGCAGATCAATCGAGTATTTATTTACAACTAAAATAAATCCTTCGCAGGTGGGTTGGAAGACATTTCTATTAGGAATAAGCCCTACCTTTTGTACTCAGGTACCTGCCGTCTTTTGTATTGCTTATTGTATTTTTTTGTGTGTGTGTACAATAAATTGTTGTTGTTAAATGTATGTAGACGAACAAAACATTTATCTCAACTCTCTCTAAATAAGTTATTTCATATAACGCATATTTTTTTACATACATAAATAATATCACGACTATTATCCTCTAAGGGTTAGTCAGAGACTAGGCAAAAGCACCGCAAAGCAGTCCATTGCTATAGTCCGCGCTTCACCAAGCAGTGACTGCAATCAGCGTGACAGGTGGTGAGCCCGTCGCCGCTATGAGCTGTTGGATGCTTGTGCAGTGGGACAATGTAATTGGCATGTAAACTAAGACAGAACTTATAGAAACATTTCAAAATAAAAGAACTAAAAAAAATAATAATGTGTGCTCACAAAAAAGGCAATGAGGAACCGGCTATTACGGTAATGTTTAGACGCCAGTGGGTTCAAACACGGTTCTTTGGGAGAAAAAAAAACATATTAGCATCGCAATTCGCAATATTCGCAATGCCACACAGACAGCGGAAACCTAATAGTTTCAAGCCATATTTGTTTTTGTTTGTTATGGATATCGCTTGCATCACAGCAAAAGCTTGCGTGAACTGTTGGTGGTAAGACTTTTTCCATACAGGGATTTATGGGTGATGATACATAAAACATATCATCACTCCCCCGAAGGGGTAGACAGAGTAATATTATGACAATGATCCATACTAATATTATAAATGCGATAGTAATTCTCTCTGTCTGTCTGTCTCGCTTTCACGTCAAAACTACTGAACCAATTAAACCGTGGTACACAGTCTAGAGCCTGAGAAAGGACATAGGGGCTACCTTTTATGCCGATATCCCTATGGGAACAGGTACCACGCGGGTGAATGTAAAAAAAATTAAATAACGTCTCCCAGAAAAACGAATGACAAATTTACGCCACTATGAACTTTGCTTCTAATAATAGAGTAAGTTGATAATAAAGTACCAATTGAGGCTACTGTTCCAATTTGAAAAAATCTTTCAGTGTTGAATAGCCTATTTATTCAGGAAGGCTAATAGGTTACATACCATCACACTATCTCAAAGAAACTATTCTACGCGGATGAAGTCGCGGGCAAAAGCTAGTATACATATATGTATAGAAAATATTTTTATAATGATGTTAAAGGGAAATGATGATTATTTATTTATGTATTAATAATATTTGTAAAAAAAACAAGCTAGGTATTCTTTTAAATCTTTGTAAATGTATAAAAACAGCTTCATCAACATGCATAGTTCCGTAAACAGTTTCGAGTAAAACTCATAGAGACGCTGCAAACGAAGTCAATGACACTAACTCACAAAAAGTATAATGAAGTAACCGCAAAATTTGCAGATTCGTAGATATAATATTAGGCATTATTTCCTGTAGCCATTTAGTTGCAGTCTGACAAACATTACATTTGTAGTTTTAATGAGTTTGAGTTGAATGATCTATGAGGTTAAAGTCTATCCATCTGTCTTTTTCGTGAAATTATTAAATACGTGCACAATGTTAGGCAAGCGATATTCACAATTAACTGAACATAAGTTTTATTCAAACTGGGAAGGAACCCGCGAGTCCCGCGGCCTCTCGAACGAGTAGTGCCGGCCTCGAACGAGTAGTGCCGGCCTCGAACGAGTAGTGCCGGCCTCTCGAACGAGTAGTGCCGGCCGCGAACGAGTAGTGCCGGCCTCTCGAACGAGTAATGCCGGCCTCTCGAACGAGTAGTGCCGGTCTCTCGAACGAGTAGTGCCCTGTCCCTCCTAACTCGGCTAGCCTGCCTTATTAATAATAGTTATAGATAATATGTATAGCATGTGAAAACTGGGAACGACATGCGGAAATTACTCGATATTTAAGCTTCTACTTTAGTTATTATATTATGCTAAAGCCTGTACCTAATATGTTAGGTCACTAACGAGATTAAATATAAATACTGAACACATACCTTATTACCTCATCGATCAGTCATTACGTGAATCATGAAAATACGAAATCCTGCTTATATACGATACATACACATAAATAGTTTTTATTGTTCGTTTATTTGATTAGTGGTAATTAGAGTCCGGTTTGTTAATAAAATAAACGCATAAAATCATTGTTTGTATCCCCCAAGGAGAAGGGAGAGCAGAGGTGTTAATACCGACATGTGTTCCTATGTAACAGGAAGCGAGCCTGTTGCCGTGCACCGAATACAGCAAGCGATGTCCTCGTGTCCCCAGCAGTGGGACGTATATAGACGTCCTTCTGCTGGGCACAGGCCTTTCTGGTCTAGTGGTTGAGCCACCGGGTGCAGATCGGGAGTTCTGGGGTTCGATTCCCCATGGAGTAGACGTTTTCTGCTTGGTTTGGTTGGTGGTAGGGCTTCTCAGCCCGCCTGGCTAGCTACCACCGTCTTACCTTAATCTATCGCCATAATAACAATGTTATAAGCATTTTTGTGTAGAGGTAAGAGAGCCAGTTCCTCAGTTGTTGGGAATACAGGAGAAAGCTCGCTTCCACCTTCATCCTTATCGTCACTTACTATTTAGGTGAGATGAAGGCCAAGAGCTTGCCTGTCATGTGTAAAAAAAATAGTCCTGTTATTTCACAAATTGTTATTGCCACGCGTCTAGAATTAACACAATTCGAAGTAAAATTAAAATCTATTCTTCTAATGCCGCCCATGTAAAATCCAGTATTTTCGTTCAATAAACTTTGCAATAAAATCTCAGATTCGGTTAAAATGACCGCATGGTTACGTCATGCTTAGGTCGGCTGCCTGACATAAACATGGGCAAACAGCTTGCTAGCACGCTATAGAAGCGTATATATAGCGTTCTCGAAGTTATAACATTTAATACTCATAGCTTAAATGGCTGGACTTGATGGTGACATCGGAAAACACGTCAAGCTTTTAGTGCTTTCTTGTTGGATCAAGTAAATCAAGGAGTCCAAGGAAGACGAGGACCAGACAAGCTGATTGCGACTTCTATTCAGTGCCCTAACCTTTGTTTGTTATGACATTATGTATTGTATTTAATTTTCTCAGTAAAATAATAATTATTTTATAAGTAATTTCTTACTATGTGTACTAGATTAAATTCTATTCTATTCTAATGTACTGAACTTACATACTGCTGACTAAGCGATAGTATGCACACACAATATGTCTTGCGCTTCCATTCGCCACTGTCACTTATCAGCTTTCTCTTTCTCATATCAGAATTCACACATTCCATCCATTGCTTCTTTGATCTTCCTTTCATTCTAAAGCAATTAACACCGAATTTAACATTCTTCTTGTAATGTGACATGCATCCCTCCTTATCACATGTAACGTGCCTTCCGAAGCACGGAGAACTTCATGATCACAGAAATTTGGTCACTCATCCAAGGTTTGACAATGACGAAGGTTCTTCTTGCTATGTGAAATTCAACCCTTTCTCCCTACATGTCCTGACCATGCTAACCTATAAATGCTTGCGTAACTCCAAACACCAACAACACAATTCTACTACATGTAAATAAAAATAAAATGTTCAGTCATGAAAATAGATTTACATTAATAATTCGGTGCCTCGATTACTGGTGGCCTTCAATTTGCATTGCACTGTGACCATTGTTGTACTGACCGCTTCTGATGTTATTATTTAATTATTTCCGGGCAATATGACAAATTCTTAGTGCCTAGAACACAGCAGAATTTTTACAGGACAATATGGTCATAATTGAGAGGAGAAAATGAGCATGAGTCCAGAAGAGTTGTGAATATGAGAGTGGATGATAATGTAGGCAAAGAATGACAAGGAAATGGATGGATTGGGTGCATGAGGACATGGCTAAGCCGGTTGTGAAGTTTGATATGGAGTCTGATTGATGTAAAACCATATAGGAATTTTCGAATTTCTGCTACGTTTCGAAATTTAAAACTACTTCTTAAATCCCATAATTTCGCCTACAAAATCTTGAAATTCTTACGTTCTTAAAAGGTGATAATATGAACTTGAATTTTGGCAATATCAAGTCTATCTAGATTACCTTCGCATTGTAGTACAGTAGCATTCGGTGCGGAAATATGTGGAATAACATATTTATTAATAGTGAAGATGACGTAATGTAACAACGGTCACAGTGTCAAGGTGACGACGCATGATTAACACGGTGTAAGTTTATCAGCTAGTTTAAAAAGAACTTAACATTGTAATAGAACAGCAAGGGTCTTGTTAGGTGCTAGGATTCTAGGATATAGTAACTTTATTATTTGCATGTCAAACCAATTATTTAGACAAATAACAAAGCTTTATTTTGCTAATTACTTAAAATTGTGATGTGGATTTTTAAGGCCTCACATTGTCGATATAGAGGCTCTATTATTTCAGTATATTTTTTTAATGGCAGCGATAGTGATGTTAGAAAAATAGTAGGTATTAGGTACTAAGTTTTCGCCTATACGATAAAGTTTGGATAAAACTTAAATATACAGTTCAGAATATCGCTTGCCTGATTGCCTGACATGGTGCCCCGTGTATTACATTTTGTTGCCTTTTGTTGTTATAAAATCAGATAACAAAACGAGTGTGATGAGTAAATACTGGTAGAACCACTTCCTACCTACCCCTTCGAAGGTATAGACGTGGCGATAATAATTTAAGCTTATAACCCTATAATGTGCAATACCGATATAGGGTTGCCGTCACCTAATTTGCTGACGCTGGAAAACACAGCAAAAATCCCAGAAATTTGAGCGAAATATAGATTTTTCACCGGACACCTGTGAAAATTTTTTTTTTCGAAAAACACGCGTGCGCTTTATTTCAATTTATCGCTTAGCTATAAGCTATAATTTCCAGGGCAACCCAGACGCAAGGCAATCCTATATAGAATAAAAATATAGATAGATTAGCATTTCGCGTGTCTGACGTAGGACACAACTTCGAAGATAATAAGATGATTCTTAAATTGTAGAGTGCTCAATAAATCCACTATATTAGATCACAAATATCTAGAAACGTCGAGACCAACCAAGCGATAAATCTAAGAAATTATGACCGCGAATTGTGTATCGATAAGAATCACCACGTAAAAAATACTACAGGCAACTTTATAAATCTTTATAAATCACTAACGACTTGCTGCTTGACACAGACAGAATTCATGTGTGTAAGAGCTAGAATTTTGTACTCTAGTACAAAATTCTTGTGTAAGAGAAAAATAAACTTCAAATTTGACACTCACACTTAACGCTAAGATGTCTGACAGTAGAATGGGGTATAACAGCCAGAATTATTATAAGACAAGTCCCCAAAGTGTAAGCCAACCGATATTCATACGTAATACAAACACAGTGTCACAAGCGGGGAATGAACCGTCGATGCCTTGATCGTGACTGTTTTCACGACTGCAATCGCACAGTGTCGCTATTTTTAACTCTGGACACAACAGCGACCTGAATGACCTGAGTGATCGTTTTTATATAAATCCGTAGATTGAAGAGAATTAAGCTGAATTACGTCACAGAAGACGTGCAGTTAATCATCTATCGGGGAGAGATAGCGTAACGATTTGATACGAAGCAATGAATACATTTAACATTTAGTAGCGCGCGAACGGCGACCGGCGACCGACGCTTGTGACGCAAAACGAAACGATTATAAATCGCGAATTCGATGTGCAAATAAGTGTTGAGTTCGATTGCGTTTTATTGTGAATTAAGATTTTATCGTGAAACGGTTTTTGTATAACATGTAATTTACCTAAAAAATAAATGTGTGATGTTACCCAAAGTTTACTTTTACCATCATGTTTATCTCTTTATTACCTTCACAACATAACTTATCAAAACTCGACTTATCCATCCTATTTTGAATGAAAATGCGAAATTTTTAGCAAAGTTAGTAAAACAATAGGGGCTTGCCATTTGGATTATGGAACATCTCTAAAATAAGCGATAATGTTAATGATAATATTAAAACTCTATTACTTCTATAGAGATGCATTTGTTTAGTTTATTTTGAATACCAGCCAACTTGTGTTGTTGTTTTCACTTCGAAAACTGTCAAGGCTAACTATCATGCATACGATATTGCATATAATACATAATAGTATTATGTTATCGAATTGATACACTATCTTTATCATTGACATGAGATTATCAGTTAACTTGTAAGGGCTCTCGTTAAAAGGTTGAACACAGTTTGAACATTTTGGTAAATATTTACCGAACTTAAAATTTTGTTTACAGCAGTCACGGACAAAAGTATTATACCTTTCTGACAGTACCTAAACGAATTTTCAAAATTTGTTGATATGTAGGTACGGGAGAATTGTGCCGAATATTAAAATTTTTACATCTTTATGATAATAGATAAAAATGAAGAGATGTTTATACTCGTAGATTCGCTTGTTACGGCATTTGCTCCTCCTTTTCTCAAATCAGGTAATCCATCCAATATGACTTCATGAACAAAGCGTTTCTGAAATCCAATACGTATCAGGAAACTTAAAATTTATCGATGCCATTGTTAGTCAGGTCTCAATTTTTTGTGGACCCCAGTGACTGCAGTACTAAATCACTTTGGAGCTTAGTTTTTCCGGGTTTTTAAACAATTTTTTAATTTGGTTTTTATGTCCGTGTCGTGGGTGTTACATGTATGGGTGTTAATGATCTTTACGTGATGTAGTGATTAGTAAAGTTATGGGAATTTGATTGTTTAATTCTAAAATTGCTTCGGAAGTTCGTTGTGAGCAAATTATACAAAGAAGTGTTTGTGACCTTCGTTGTGTGTAGAATTTTTATGACTAAAACATTAGGTTCTGATGACAGGTCTGTGCCTATTTCGGTCCATTAGTCCCCTTTTATGCGAGTGCGGACAAGTCACCTTGATCAGCTTAAGTCTCACCTCGTTCGTTGGCCGTAGTTTGATTATTTACATTCGTTGACAATAGGTTGTTGAATCACAAATTCTACCCTTAACCTTTCAAAATTACACCTTGAATTGCATTGATTTGACATAATTAGGTGGAAGGTTTTTAGATATTCTGTGAATTTTAACACATTGAATTTTGATAAATAATTTATTGTACAGTACACCATTTAAGAAGAGTTAAGTTTTTACTGTAGTGTAATAAGCGGTGTTATCTCTAAGTGATTTCTTCCCGATCACAATTGTATGGATTAGCAGTAGGATCATCTTGGATGAGTTTAATCATTTTCTTTGTAAACTTTTCACCATCGTTTATATGTTTAATGTCTTCTTTATCAGTTAAAATCTCTTTATCTCTTTTGAGTTTAATACTATTAATCATAAATAAGTGACTACACCTGAATGCTTGACTTAAACTCGTAAAACCGAAGATGGTTAGAATGTGTTTTAAAGAGAGTGTATAAGAATTGCTATTTGGCATCTGAGTCTGAACAGTATGGTCACACGTGCCAGACTAGGTATATTTATAACAATATGACATTAACTATAGATTGAATCTTCCGTTAATGATGACTACAACTATCCTAGTGACTACAAATGGACTATTTCTGTTTTCTCTTGCATTTTGTAAGTGTTTAGATCTAGTTCGTAATTTTACGTTGGGTGCTGTCGCTTCGATGGTTGATGTATTTTAGGGGTGCACTCGCTTAAATTCACGGGTTTCTATTTATTACTGTTGTATGACTTTGTCACTAACACTTAATTATAGTACATGATTTGTAATAATAATGGGGGTTATGTCTAGTTTTATTCACACAGAATCGTAATCATGTCATAAAAATATTAGTTCTAATTTCAAGGTCATTCTAATGTTAAGGCCGTACTTGATTTCTGAAGCGATAGTAATGTTTGTATCTTTACTAATGACTTCAACTAATAGTTTTCAAGACTAACGTCAAAATTTCAAAGTCAAGGATGTGAATTTTAGCTTCGTATTTGTTTTCCCATACATTACAAGGTCGGTGAGTTAGCCATGTCTATGAATTTAAAATGACTAGATTAGTATTCACAATGTTAGTCTATTTATGTAGTGACACAAAACTCAAGGTCATGTTGAAACTACGATCTATGCTCAATTTTCAAGTTTTGCAGACCGTCAACAATAATATTTTCAAATTGACTATCTCTATTAATCCTTGTTACGTTATTAAAATTTTGATCGATTTAAGTAATGATCTAATATTTGCCAGCCCAAAAAGCATCACAATAAAATCTTCAAATTGAATAGTATTGTGAAAGCGTTTGCAAGCCAAAACGATTAGTTTTTAGGTCAACGACTCCTGGCGACCTAGAAAGATATTTTTATAGGATGGGATCAATTCTGTTCAAGATTAAACCATACAGACCGTCTCTACTTTAACCATTGATGAGTACATAAAGTAGAGCGTAACAGATGTAATAACACTTATGTCATCTCTCGACTGTTGATAATGTGTTAATAAAATATTTCAACTTTTGTTACCGGTACATTATTTGTCAGTTTACGTAGAAAACGTATTATATCTGTAGCATTATTGGATTTTGGAATTTTATCCTTTTGAGATTGGTATACAATAAAATTATCTTTGATTTTTATCGTTGTCAATCAATAAAGAGTAATGAATCATTTTATTTAGATATTTTGTGATACAAAAAATTTGGGAAGTACTTAATTGGGCAGCCATTTAATTATTTGGTCAGGAACAAAAGGACAGCCATAAAATAATTTGGTCAGCAATATTTTGTCAGACCAAACCAATTTTAGCTGAACAAAATTTTAATATTTTGTTAACCGTTAAAATAATTCTCCTAAATATTTATGCGTCGTCTTTTGTTTAGAATTAAACAAAATTAACACTAGTTCCATAAATTTGAATTCCAATTAACGTTAATTACCGAATAAATTGAGAAAAGCGTATAATGTACTTATAGTACTGTACTGTTATGTTGTACTAGTACTGTAAAAATATTATTATAGAGGAATCGCTTAGTTGTAGATTTAGTAATGAAGTAGGTAGCACTTAAACATTTACTCAAAACAGTGTTTACTCATAATGCTATACCAATATTTGGGTCTGTTTTCGGGCCGTTTCATTTATATTTACTTTGCTTTAATTTATTTTATAACCGATCTCGAATCAATAGCCCAATTCGATTAAATAAATCATTTGAAGTGTTACGAGTCGAAAATATTTTTATTAAGTCATAGTTCTATATTTAAGACGCTGATGCCATTGGCACCATAAACAATATTCGTTAAGTACTCTGAAGGTGCTGTGAGAAGTAATTTTGAATTGGAACTAGCTAGCCATAACCAGGATCCGGAAATGAGTAATTTGAAATTGTTGTTACTTTTTATTTAATATTAAAGACTTATAGTTATGAATTTAATTAAAAAATTAAGATTTTGCGGACTAGATCAGTGACCCTTGATTTTGATAGGTAGGTAGGTACTCGTAATTAATCTTTTGGACAATTAACTTCTTTTTTTTGTCTCTGTCTTCAAATTTTTCGTTAATTGAGTCATTAAAGGAAAGAAAAAGTCTGTTTTAGTGTCTTCTCCTGTAATTAATTTACAAACGAAATGTTACTAAAATGTTACAAAAAAAAAAGAACGTAATTACTGAACACCAATAGGGTATTAATATTTCAACGTTATGTTACTTTATAATCCAGCAATATTTAATAATTATAATTTCAAAAAGTCTAATTCTAGAATTTTTGTCTGTATATCTGGCGCATCAATTCAATGCAGTTTTTACTAGAATTCTACTTCGTAATATAAAGTTCCATTTGACGGTTTCATTCTAAAATCCACGTAAGCAAAGTCAGGGTCAAAGCGTAATGTAATACAATGTGAATGTATTCTTTCCCAGTCGCGATAGTAGTTACATAATGTAATGAATAACTTTTCTCGAATATCGTGAAGTGTGTCAACTCTGCCACGACCGCTGCGCATCCCGCTGCGCGCGCATCTTCTACTAATAGGCCCTAATATTGAATCGGACAGTCACTTTTCCTAACCTACAATCTACCTCTGAAACAGCTGTTTCGTTTACAATGTTTAATAAGTAATTAATGTAGGTTCAGACAATACCAGGGCTAGAGTCCGCAGCCATTACGAAATGATTTAAATTTAGAATCTCGTTTTATTTTTTTTCGGTTTACGGTTTTGTTGGCGTTCATTCAGTTTTCGGCCAGTGTTCTATGCGGCAAGCAGTTTTTCGTTGTTTTTTTATTCTTTAGTTAGTTTATCTCTTTTATTTTCTTTAACTAGTCAAGGGGCACAAAACGAGACACAATAGAAACATCTACTGTCTGCGAACACCGGTGTTCGCAGTTCGCGATGCCCTCCGGGGGATTAAAAGCTAATTATCTTTACTCTACGACATATTTTATTTTACAGAGGTTACATTTAAAAAATATTTTTTAATTAGACAGTGAGTGATAATAGTGCGACATGATAGTGCTAGTAAAACAATACTTGTGTGGACTCTAAAGACTAGTGAAGTGTCGAGATGGAGGAGTATGAGTATGATTTCACGTACGAGTGCCGGGTTGGTATTTAAAATATTTTTTTATTGTTTTACAACAGTTAGAAAAAATATTGCAAAATAATCGGAATTAAATCCTCTTTATCAGTGTTTATGAAATCTTTATTTTTATCTATGGTTAGATTAAGTGGATTATGATAGTATCACGAATAAATATTATGGTCCGCTAGTATTATTTTCTTCATACCAAATTTAATATTTTTGAATTTATAGACATCAGAACTTGCTACCTAAGCCGGTATAGAGCCGGCATGTCGTGTGTGATTCTCGTTTGTCCCAAATAAGTTGTCCGAATGACTTTTTGTCCTTAACTTATTGGCGGTCAATTATCATTTCAAGTTATTCTTGAAAGATGAAATAATATTTGAAGGAAAGGTAAACCATGTTTATTATTAAGATTTGAGTCTTTATTGGACATTCAATAGAAAATAAATAAAAGAAATTAAAAAATGGACGGCCTTATCGCTAAGAGCGATATTTTCTAAACAAAGAGTCTTTCTTTTAACAAAAAATCTACAACATACCTACCTACCTAATATTGTAGTTTTTGTAGTTACTTTGTTGTAATTTCGTTAACTTTTCAGTTGCCCTTGCGTTTTGACCTCATTGTCAATCTTATTAGATATTATTATTTTCAGTTATTTATTTATTTATATTAGGTACGAGTAACAATGAAATTATTGGTATCGGTTTAAGTTAAATGCTTCGGTAAGCAGGTCTCGCGAAATATTTTTGTACTTACCATACTCTCGCAACCAAATACTTTATTATTTCTTTATTTAGAGCGTGTACATTAAAAGGGGCCCGCTTCAAGTCCTCCGAATAATTCTCTGATAAAATTTCACGAATTTTGTAACATTTTGAATTTATTTGTTGGCAGGTCCAAAATTTTATAAATTGTATGAAAATAATCAATCGAAACAATAAGCGTGTACTAAATAATAGAATCTGTTTCACATTAATAGGAACAGGCATGAAACAGGTCTACTCGTATTGTTTCGCGCTAGTACAAATAATTCGCGATTTTTGCAAAAAATCTATTATCCGTGTGTCATGTTTACGCTTACTGTACTATAAATAATGTATTTTTTATTGTTTCCAGCGCCTCGTGGAGGCGATGGCGCCGCGCTCAGCGCGCTCCTTCCGCCAGGAATTCAATATGCAAGATCTGGCCACCACGGAGCACACCTACACCACACAGTATACCACCGAAAAGTAAGTTTAAGTTAACGTGACACACAAAAGTATCATTCACATAGAGCTGCAGCTCATGTAATTTATTCCCTTTTTTAATTTATTTTATTCCAATCACTACAGATATGTCAGGACATCACACTCGTCAGAGCTTGACGGAACCCCAATAAAATCAATAGCCAATGGCAAATTAACCTCCCCTAAATACACGAGCAAAACAATCATAACGGACGATGACAGACCTGACCTTAGGAATCTCAAGCGGGTCCACAAGATGTACGAGGGACCCAACATCATAGAGTCGCGTGGCATAGTCCATCCCGTGACAAGGGAAATATTAACAGTTGGTCAAGCCATAGGAATGAGGATACTTGACGTACGAACAGGAAGGTTACTGTCTTCTCCCGAAACGAGACAAACCATGACAATAGATCAAGCAGCCACAGAAGGCCTTATCGACCCCAAGCTTGCAGCGAGACTGACAGGCCCTTGCGGTATGACTGAAGATGGAAACGAAGTCACTCTATTAGAAGCGATACAACGAGAGCTCTACGACGCTGAACAAGGACTGACAGACCCCACAGAAAAAAGAATTAAGGTAACTGTTGAAAGTGAAACACCTGCTACACAAGGAATGAGTATTTCTGACGCGTTAAACCGTGGCCAGGTTGATCTCCAAAAAGGTCTCTATAGATTACCTAATGGAAGCTACATAACTATAGCGGAAGCCTATCAAAGAGGTTACCTCATATATAATGAGATTATTAAAATCAAATCGAGCGCTCTGTCTCTGTCTGATGCTATTAGCCAGGATTTACTAGACAACAATGGTTGGATTCTCGACAGAAACTCGGGCGATAAGTTCCAATTAGATGTCGCAATTAAAAACGAACTTATCAGTCCAGATTTCAAAGAAGTTGTTGACCCTAAAAATGACACAAAAATAACGCTTGCTGAAGCGATAAACAGAAATATTATTAATACTAATCATTCTAAATACATTCATAACGTTTCAAAAGAAAAGCTTTCCTTCAAAGACGCGGCAAATAAACGTCTTATTTGCAAACCAATGACTCTTAAAGATGTATGCGATAATAATCTTATGACGAATGACGGTAAAATTTTGTCACCAACAAATAGACAACCATTAAATATTTTGGAAGCCATCTCTACAGGTGTTCTCGATAGTGACAATGTAAAATGTATAGCTGATACTACGACTGGTCAGCTCCTGACTCTTTCGGAAGCCTTAGCTTCCAAAATTATTTTACATGACAATAAATTCCGTGATAATCTAACTGGTGAGATTTGCACCATTCCCGAAGCAGTAGATCGTGGTCTTATAACATCGGTCTCTCAAAGATCTATTTTCAATATTGACGGCTTTAGGGATCCTAAAACTGGTGAATTCATTTCATTCAATTCAGCCATGAAAAAAGGGTACCTTAAATACGTCAATGGTGAGACTTTCCTGAAATCTGAAAGCGGAGACTTTGTATTCCTAGAAGACTGTACTAAAGTGGCAATCGTCCGTCCTGAAGTTTTAGAAATGTTTAATCGTAAAATAGGTATATATGACAATAGTATAGAACTCAGTGTTCTAGATGCAGTTTTCAAAAATATTCTTGATCCTCAAACGGGACATATACTTGATGGGGCAACCAAAAAACCCATTCCATTCAATAAAGCTGTAGAAATAAATATGATCACTCCTGAAGGAGCTGCTTTGTTAAATTCCCTTCTTAACATTACTCTAACATTGCAAACCGTAACTAAGACAGTAAAGCGTTATGTAACAGTAACTAACACAAGTGCAACTAAACGTTCTGAAGCAATCATAACTTTCGCTGAAGCTATTCGTCGTGGTCTCATCGATGAAACAACTCAAACATTTGTAGATCCCACGACTGGAACTGTGTTCCCAATCCAACAAGCTTTAGATGAAGGTTTGCTTGGCGTTGAAAAGAATGAACCCCGTATTGTTCGTTTTCCTGAGATGACTAAAAAAGAATTAACCCCCGGGCAAGTCGTAGAACTAAAAATTACCAAAAAGTCATTCATCCCTGACTTACCACCTAGTCCAGAAAGTAAAGTTCAACGTGACGTTGTAACTCGTGAGACGATTCATTCCCCTGAAAGTACTATCAAAGAAATTAGGACCGTAACTTCTCAATCTATTGTTACTGAACCAACTGTAACATCTCTAACTATAAAGAAAAATACAATTGAACTGCCACGCGGTGGATGGACACTGAAGGAAGCTATATTAAAAAATTTGTTTGATCCAGCCACTGGACTGTTCGTTCTACCCGGTTCTGATAGAGTAATGGACCTACAAGAAGCTTTAAAGCATAACATTATTAATCCCGACTCCGCGAAGGTTATTGACCCCAACACAAAAAAAGAATTACCATTATTAAGTGCCTTAGAAAAACATATTGTCGATAATAACGGTAAATACAAACATCTAACTGGTATACTTACCATGAAAGATGCAATCGAACGTAAATTTATTATTTTTGTACAACTAACCAGTACTTTGTCATCCCAAAAAGTTATAACAATTACTTCCATTGCTGGAATGCCAGATAAAATAGAAATCTCTGAAATTTCTGACTCCCCAACCCACGCGGTCACTACTGAAGACCAGTCGGCATTAGAACCAGTCCAAGTAGCACCTGGTGTAATTTACGATCCCGCGACAGCTTTGGTGATATCTACCACGTCTGGCGTTTCTGAAAATATTGTTGATGCTGTAGACAGGGGCATTCTCCCTCGCGATACTGTTAAAGTAACTGAACCGCAAACTGGCAAACAAATTACTTTAAAACAAGCAATCGATAAAGGTATTGTAGATAAGAAAACAGGAGATTATAAAGACCAGTCAGGCAAGAAGATAAGTCTTGCTGACGCAGCTAAAATAGGCCTTATAGCAGTTTTAGGGGCTCCATTAGTAGGAGCATCGAAAGTTATACATATAGTAAAAAGTACTATGGTATTAGATCCTAGAACAGGGGAAAAAGTGCCTATGGAAGTAGCATATGAAAGGGGATTAGTAGATCCGGTTACATACGAAAAGTATGAAGAGTCGATAAGAGATAGATCACCAGAATCTGATAAGACCCTGCACGATAAACACCGCACTAAAACGACAAGCAAGGTTACGTTCAGTCAAGTGACTGCCGTTCCAACCACTACTAGTTCGACCATCATGATCATAGACCCTAAAACTAATGAAAATGTGCCTATTGACATAGCTCTTCAAAATGGTTTAATTGATATCGATACTTATAATCAATACATTACTCTTTACTCTGAATCCCCTCAGAACACCACACATAACGTAACAGTTTCTCATCCCAAGAAATCTGAAAAGTCTGTTATCACGACTGTTACTCGTACTACTATCATCGATCCTGCAAATGGAGAAGAAATACCTATTGACGAAGCGTATAAGAAAGGCTTAATTGATCCTATCTCGTACGAAAAATATCAACAATCTTTATCAACAATAAAGGAGCCTACGTCCTCTAGTAAAGTAACATTTACTCAGGTTACGAAACCTGTATCGGTTGGAGCTGCAGTATCAGAAGGTTTCATTACTGTAGAATCTATCCAAAATAGTCTTTCTGCTGATAACCGAAAGGTCATAGATACACAAGTACCTGCTACGCCACAACCTTCTGATTTAATCCAAATTACAAAGACTCGAATTACAGAAAAACCTAAATACAAAGTAGATTATCCTACAGAAACTGTATTAGAGTCCCAAGTTATTGAAACCAAGCCTACAGTATTACAAAAACTAAGAAAACGAGTAGTAACTCCATTAGAAGCTATCGAAAAAGGCATAATAACAAAAGAAACTGCTATCATTTTAGAATCTGTAAAAGTATACAGAGATGACAATGACTCGCCTATTACTCTTGACAAGGCCATTGAAATGGGCATTATCGACGAAAATAAAGGTGATATTAAAGATCCTGTTCATGGAGATATCATTTCTATCAAAGAAGCATTAAAGAGAGGAATTTTGGATGGCGACGGTCAAGATGAAATACTGGTTCCGCTAGCAAAGAGTCTTTCTATTCCAGAAGTTTTAGAGCGTGGATTATTAGATCCATCTACAGGGAAAATTATTCATCCTGAAACAGGTACCCACTTAACCATAAGAGAAGCAATTATATGTGATATTGTCGATCCCTTGTCAGTTGTGACAATTTCTCCAGGTCAAAACGTTACGCTCGCTGAAGCTATCGAAAGAAATGTAATAGACAATGACAAAAATGTTATCAAAACTAGTACTGGTAATGTTAATTTGATATCTGCCGTAAATTCTCAAATATTCCCGGAAGTAGAAACCGTTTCTAGTAAAGATATTCCATCAGCAGGTATGACTTTGGTAGTAGCTATCAAGAAGGGTATTGTCAATCCTAATACAGGTGACATTAAACACCCCCTTACAGGTGAAATCTTACCACTTAATGAAGCAATCAAAAAAGATATCATAATGTCAATCCCATATCCTCAATCATCAGACACCTTATCTTTAGAAAAGGCTTTAGAAAAGGGGGCTGTCAATTTGAAAGATGGTACATTTATAGAACCCAATACCAATGAAGTTATACCTATTGATAAGGCCTTAGAACAAGGCTTACTTGCCATTAAATTAAACGCTGAGAACATGCAAGAAACAGGAGTAGTTACTACTATTACTGAAACTTTTACCTCCCAGCATACAATCACAACTAAAATGATAGAACTACTTGCTGATTACGTGCTAGTTAGCGCAAACGAAGTTAAAAATACCAAAACTGGAGAAATTGTTTCAATGGATGAGGCTCGTCAGAAAGGTATAGTGAGAGATGAACAAACAAGCAAAGAAGAGTTTATTACAAGTGACACAAACATTAGTTTTGAAGACGCTCTGAGTCTCGGGTACATAAATATAGAAGAGGGTACTTTCACTCATCCTAACACAGGAGAAGTATTATCTATTTCAGAAGCAGTAAATACAGGAGTATTAAATACTGAAGTTGCAACAGTTGACACCCATAAAGTAGAACCATTAAAGAAAAATCTGGAAATGTTAGACCTTAACGAAGCGTTCGATATACTATTTGACGAAAGAACGCAAAAACTTAAAGATCCAGAATCTCCCAATAAGTCGATTACCCTCAAAGAAGCCATAAGTAGAAATATTATTAATCCTGAAGCTATTATATACAACGTAGCAGCCGGAAAGCCGGTGACCATTCAGGAAGCTGTTGATACTGGATTAATAGACAATACAACAGGCAAAGTAAAAGAGCCTAAAACTGGAAAATCTGTTGATATTAAAAACGCTGCGAAGATGGGCCTTATTGCAGTCGTGGCCGCACCGGTACTGGCTGGCATGGCTGTGGTGCAAGGAGTTAAGTCTGTCACAAGTAAAATATCAAAATCTAAACCAGAAACACCCGCAAAACCGGAAACAATTACATCTGTGAAAGAAACTGTTTCGCTGAAGCCCACAGATTCAACAAAGGTGGTTATCAAAACTTCGACAAGTAGTTTAGAATCATCGGAAGATACCAGAAAAGATCATGTTTTACCAGTATCCCAGAATGTACGAGTTAAGCCCGATGTACATACTATTCAATGGTCACAAGAAAGTAAAGAACATATTCCAGAGATAAAAGATGTACGCAGTTCAAAAACTAAGATTGAACATAGTCCTGATAAAAAACCAAGTGAGACAAAACAACTTATTGAGAAGCCACAAGATCCCAAACATGATTCTAAAGTATTAGCGAAACCATTCGAAGACAAGATAAAAGCATCTGAAAAGTTTATTGCATCCGAGATTGTTTCGTCACAAATAAAAGAAATTCCACAAGGTCAAACTTTTAGCTCAACTATACCTATCGATGTATCAGCTGTACCAAAAAAATCACTTGTTACGAAAGTAGTAACGGTTGAACCAATGACGCAAGAATTCCACAAAATTACACCAGATGGAGTGGAGCATACCGTAGTCCAGAATATTATTTCTAAATCAGAGCCTTCTGAGCATATCACAGAACACACTAGTACAGTGATAACGAAAACATCAAAAGTCACTACTGTAGAGTTAACACAAAATGAATCAACTTCATATAAAGTTGTAAGTGAAGAAGTGGCTAAACCACACTCTGTTACAGAAATTGTTACTGATACACATGACGTTAATTTTATTCCTGCTAGTGATAAGTTGGATAAGATAGTTCCAAGCACAAGTGCAAATATCAAACATATAGAACCATCTAAAATTATAAAGGAAACTACTATTAAACAAAAAGTTTCCCCACTCGACGAAAGAGATGTGGTAGAAATTGTTACACATGACGTTAAATTTATTCCTGCTAGTGATGAGTTGGATAAGACAATTTCAAGCACAAGTAGAGATGTCAAACATACAGAACCTTCAAATATTATCAAGGAAATTATAACTAAACAAACAGCTTCCCCACCCGACGAAAGAGAAGTAGATAAAGATGCATTGCCGTCTGGAGGAGAAACAATGACGAGCACTTCTGAGACGTTAATATCTGTTGAAATAGCACCGGGAATTTTATACGACCCTGTTACATCTGTTATACATACATCGTCATCAAGCGTGTCTCAGAATATTTTTGAAGCTGTAAATCAAGGTATAGTTCCCAATGAAACAATACAAATTAAAAACCCGAGGACTGGCAAAGAGGTAACATTAAAAGAAGCAGTTGCTATGGGCATTGTTGATAAAAAATCCGGTGAAGTGAAAGACAAATCTGGAAAGAAGATGAGCTTTGCTGAAGCAGTTAAATTTGGTCTCGTTGCTATAGTAGCGGCCCCTGTGCTGGCCGCCTCTAAAGTAGTAGAAGTGGTAAAGAGCGCAGCAACTCCTGATACTAAGCTAGCTGAAAATATGCCTTCGAAACTTACTCCAAAACACGACACTCTTCTCCCTGAAAGGAAAGAAGAGGTCTCAAAGATTACAACACCCGCAATCCCAATAAATGATGGTAAAACTATATCAGCTTTGCTCATTGATGCAGAAAAACAACCTCTTAGAGTAATTGAAGAAATAACAGAACAGAATGTAACAAAATTAATAACAACATCGAAGCCACTATTTGAAAATGTCCCGTTAGTAGATGCGATTTCGCAGGGACTAATTGAACCTAAAGTATGTAGAATTATCATCAATGAAACCGAATCGCCACTAACTGTTCAAGATTCTTTAGAACAAGAACAACTAAGCAAGTATACTCCTGTCGATGTTATATCCAAAAACTTAGTAGTCGTCAATGAATCTCGGCCTAAATACTGTATTGCTATTACTGAAAAACTTACTCCTCAAGAACTTTCTCAACTTGGCGTTTACGATATTGAAAAACAAGTTTTTATTAATCCAAAAACTGGTGTTAAAATTACCTTCGAGGAACTAGTATACGGTCTTCAAATCTTTGATCCAGAAACTGTACTTGTGAAAGATTTAACATCTAAATCAGACAATTACCTCACATTTGAAGAGGCAATGGCTAGGCCTATCATTGATAGAGGTACCGGTCATATGGTTCATCCTAAAACCGGCAAACGTGTTCCTTTCTTAGAATGTGTACAAATGGGATGGATTGTTGAAAAACCTGAAGAAGTCATAGTAACCGAACAAGTCTCGATTCAAAAAGCTCTTGAACAAGGGTTATATAATCCTAAAACAGTCGAAATTACTGATGTTAGGACAGGTAAATTAATTCCAATTGGTCAGGCCATTGAAGAGGGCTTAGTTGATCTAGAATCCTTATTAATTAAATTACCCTACACTCATGAAAACGTGTCTTTATCAGATGCCATCGAACGCGGCATTATAGAAATACACGAAGGAACCATTACTATTATTGAAACTCGTGAAATAATAGAAATTTCTATAGCTATTCAACGAGGAATTATTACTCTTACACGTAGACCCATTTCAATTGAAGCTGTAATTGTAAATGACATGTTAGAACCCAAATCTGGAAAAATTAAAGACAATGTTACAGATCAATTGATAAGCGTGGGTGATGCTGTTGAAAGAAACATTATCCATCCCACAATATCTGAAATTAAAGATACAGCTTTGGAAAAATTCGTTCCACTGTCTGAAGCGCTTGATACAAAACTTATTAATTCCGAAACCGGTAAAATTAAAGATAAAAAGACTGGCAAAGAGATTCCATTAGATGATGCTTTGAAAAAAGGCTTACTCGCTACTAAAGACGTTACATTCACCTTGTTTGACATCATTGAATTAGGATATTATTCTCCAGATACATGTCAAATTTTAAGTCCTAAAACTGGCAAAACTCTCACGCTAAGTCAGGCCATTAACGATAAATTGGTAGATCCATCTGATGTTAAAATTAAGAATGACAAATCTGAGTCGGTTATATCTTTTGATCAGGCTGTAAAAGTAGGTCTTGTTGATGTAAAGAGAGGTATTATTACATCTCCCGAATTGAACCTCAAAGATGCTTGCGAAAAAGGTTATTTACTTAGTGACAAAAAACCGTGGACATTGCAAGAAGGTCTTGTTCAAGGATTTTATAATGCTGATACAGGTCTTTTGACCATTAATAACGATACTATGACTCTCGAAGATGCTATAAAAATTGGTAATATCAATCCGGAAGCTATGACTGTAAAAGAATATGTAACTGGAGAAATTATATCGCTTAACGACGCTATTAAACTAGGAATTGTTGATTCAAAGGAAGGTAAGGTAAAAGACCCAGTGCATGGAGACAAAATTTCGCTCACTGATGCGTCCGAGAGGGGACTCATTGTCCCTGCCAAACGTAAGCTTAGCTTGCCAGAGGCTGTTTTCAAAGGTTTTTATGACCCAAAAACAGGTAAATTTTCACATCCTGATGTCAAGGATAAGATTCCAACTGATAGGGCCATTAGAAAGAGGATGATTGATCCTCAATCTACTTTAGTGCATGTAGGAGGTAAAGTAATTCCTTTTGAATTTGCGGTAGACAAGGGTATCGTCGATGGTAGGAAAGGTGCTATCATATTAGGTGATGAGAGAATTGATTTCCGCGAAGCTTTCGAAAGAGGTATATTAGTTGAAGTTCGTAAGCCAATGTCTCTAATAGAAGCTCTTGAAAAGGGAGTCTATAATGAAATTACCGGCCTGTTCATGGATCCACAGTCAGGCAAGAAATATAGTCTTGCGGAAGCTATTAAAATGAATTTGATCGATCCACATTCTGTACACATTCAAGACAATAGGCTGGGTAGATGGGATAAGCTTTCTCTGCCAGAGTCCCTTCAAACTGGTGTAATTGATGATAAGACAAGTAAAATCAAAAATATTAATAACGATAACGAAGAAATCAGCCTACGTAAAGCGTTTGAAATAGGCTTACTTGTTGATAGCAAAGCGCCAATCAGTTTGCAGCGAGCATTGCATCAAGGGTTGTACGACCCTGCTACGGGAAAATTCAGTGATCCAGAAACGAACCGCAAAATTACTCTTTATGAAGCAATTAGGCGTTCTATTATAAGCCCTAAATATTTATGTTACTTCGACAAAAAATCGGGCAAACCATTAACATTGGCAGAGTGTTGCCGCAGTGAAATCATTGATAGGCGTAACGGAATGTTCCAAGAACCAGGATCTCACGTCAAAATACCATTATCAGAAGCCATGAGTTTAGGTTTGATAGTCGATACTGAGTGTGCCGGCTTCACTTTGTATGAAACGTTAGCTATGAATATGTATGACATTACCGAACTCGTTTTTATTCACCCTGTGACTCAAAGAAACCAATCGTTGAAAACTGCAATTGCTGAAGAACTTATCATTCCTGAAACATCTTTTGTGAAACACATCCCTACAAGCAAATACATTAAATTAGACGAGGCCATCCAAAATGGTGTTGTTGACGAAAACAATAGCGTATACATCTTGCCCAATGGCAATAAAATTAACTTAGTCGATGCTAAACATCGTGGTTTAATTGTAACTTCTAAGAAAAATCTAAGTCTCGAGGAAATTATTAAGAATGGTCTGTTTAGAGCTGACAATGGTAAAATCGTTGATCCTAGCACAAATGAGTTTATAGACATCAATAAAGCTATTGAAATCGGCCTTCTAAATCCAGACTCAACTATCTTAAAAGACAATTTAACTAACAAATTCAAACCATTAGCTATCGCTATACAACAGGGTGACGTAGATGTTGCCAAAGGTAGAGTACTCGACACGAAAGCAAAGAAAACCTACAGTTTAGATATTGCGTTCGATAAAGGTCTCCTAGTTACTGTAATTCAGCCTATCACGTCTCAGACAATCGCAAAGCGTTATGTTCCAGAAACTTCGGCATCGAAGGAGCCAGTCTTAAGGGAATTCACTTTAGACGAGGCGGTCAAATACGAATTTATTGATCCAGAAACGGCTTTAATAAAAGATCCTCGTAAAAATAAATACATTCCATTAAAATTAGGTATTACTGAAGGTATTATTGACAAGAATGCTAAAGGCTCAATCGATACACAAAACCGTTCACGTACGCTATGTTTCGTTTTTGAAAATAGCTTGATTGTTTACGTCCGCGAACCTTTATCGTTTGAGCAAGCGATTGAAAATGGACATCTCAATATTGCTACCGCTCGTTTTACTGATCCACATTCCAATGAAGTATTAACAATTAAAGATGCGACAACTTTAGGCTACATTGACGTTGACACTGCGCTCATAAAAGATAATCTCAAGAAGAGGTTAGTAAAACTTCCCGAAGCATTCCGAAAAGGCCTCATGGATGCCGAGAAGGGCAATATTTTGGACACCGAGACCTCAAAACTAAACACGCTTAGCGCAGCTATCGAGAGCGGTCTCCTTATGACGCCCAAAAAAAGCTTTACTTTAATAGAAACGTTGAATTTCGGAATTTACAATCCGACAACGGGCGCGTTAAACGATCCATTTATAACTACAAGCGTTATAGACAGAAAGAGGTTGAATTTAGATGAAGCGATACAACGAGGAATTGTTGATCCATCCAGTACTGTTGTCAAAGAACCTGAAAGCGGAAAGATTTGGCCATTGGTTCAAGCGATTGAACAGAAGCTAATAAATCCCATTGAAGGCAGACTTATCATAGATCCAAAGAAAGAAATTAGTCTCGATTTAGTCAAAGCTCTTAAGAAGGGATACTTGCTGCCAGCAGAAACGAGGGTAAGTTTCTTATTTATTACTTCTTATTTGTGCTTCTATCAAGCAAAGGTGTTGCTTTACGTCTTCCTGTTTCCATTCTTAGACGGTGACTCTCTCTAAGCGTTTGGCTTAAACATTGGCATGGCACGACACCCTCAAGACTAAAAGTGTCTATTTAAAAAGGGTCTATTTAAAAGGGGTTTTGCGATTTTGAGACGTCACAGTTTTTTGATACACACTAATCAATGGATTTCTTCATAACCACTGATCGCAATTTTCTTAGAATTTAAACATTTTAAATTGAGTATATAAGATGTACATTTTATACTTTTTATTATTAAAGTAGAAGCACATATAATCACAGAGTACGAAGCATTTGTGCCGTAATACTAGTTTTCACATTTTAAGCATAAAGAATCGTGCTTTTTTATAGACTCGAATTAGATTGTAGAGTATATTCAATACATTTTACTTATATAAATATAATATGCCTCTTGTGTCGTCCTAGATGCTTAAGTTTAGGTTATACAGCGCTAAACAATTGACAGTTTTCCATTGAACACACGGAAAACTAGCAATTGCAAAGTGTGCTTACATTCACATTGTACTAAGGCTCGATGTATGTTGTTTTTATTTCCAGCCGTTGCCTGCGATGCTAAGAACCCTTTTGAGCTAAATCGTGAATGCTTGCCTGTGAGGGATCATTATAACGACGATAAAAAGAACTATCACCGTCTCGTGAAATACCTAACATCCCATATTCACTTTGTGCTAAGAAATACGAAGGGGGTCGGGACGGTGACGCCGTCGACCCCGCTTCGTTCAGCTTTCTTATGTTTGCTTCCTCATCCGACAACCAGCGATTTATGACAGCTGGCCTTAAGATAAAGTCCGTTTTTCCAATGGTCCTTATATTTTGATATACTCATTCCTTGGACCCGTGCTCACATGTCTTGGAATGCATGGCGCTATGCTATATTGTGATCGGTTACCAACGCGGTCACTCGCGACGCAAACATTCACAATATTGAAATGGTAAAACATACTCTCCAAACACACGGAAGGTAGTATTTAAAATTCATTTACGTCTTTATTTTAAATGCTCGTCATGGTGGGATTTTATCTCATGGAGATTGAAATACTTTAAAATTTATAAATATACTTGTTGAGATAAGGTCTGACCCCTAACTGTAAGACCTGTAAATTCTTTTATTATTTTAATTTAATTTTATGTCTGTCTTTACTGTATTTTATACAAAGGTTGATTAAATCTTTCAGATTTCCAAAAAGGTACTTTACTTATAATTCTAATTAACAATTAACTCTAATCAAAAATTACATTTAATTTTATTATATTAATAAATATGTTGGTACTATATTGGACAGTTACATCTATTAGCAAATGTCAAACACAACTTTTGATTGTAAGAGTTGTTTTTGACAGTTACTCTATGTCACTGCTTGCATGCCTCGCTTCTGCATGTCTACCATGTCTACCTTGTACTACACAACGTTCTGACTTGTTGTGTCTCGTCATCATCATGCTGTCTGTATATTGGCTGTCTCTCGTTGTTGCCTTTGTCTTATCGTGTCTAGGTGTTGTCTATGCTTTCTTTAGTTTATGTTGGTTTTGCTTCTTTGCAGGTTTGTTTATTTGACTTTGTATTTTATTTTTCAAGCATGTCCCTAAGGTTATCATTGTTAAGTTACATGTATATTTCTCGACCGTGTGTAAATAATCTACCATTTGTTGAAGCACCATTCAAACTTGACATTTGTTTTGTTAAATATAAAATCTAAATTTGTTTGCACTCAAAGAGTAGATAGATGCATTGTAAATTTGCTCGGTAGTCATAGAAAGAATGCACAAGTGTTCGGATCGTCCTGTTTCCGTAATTAATTTTTATGTATTCTTATATATTTTTTGTTTTACATATATAGCAAGCAGTAGAAGAAAAGTACCGGCTTTGCGATGAGACTCTGTCAAAGTTATTGGAATGGATAGCGATTGTAGAGGAGAGATTGGCCAACCAGGAGGCGGTCAAGGAAGATATCGATGAGCTGCGCAACCAGATCAATATATTAAAAGTAAGTTTCATTCTAATCAGATATACGTTCCTTAAAAATTTGAAAAACACAAATCAATTTTAAAAAATCTAGAATCAAAATTATTTTTAAGATACTGCTGAAGTTTATAACAACAATAAACAAATAAGAATATTGCTCGGAATGTTAAGTAAGGCGTGACCGTAGGTATGTTTTATTCATTATCCTATTTTGCCCATAGCTAATCAAAGACGACCTGGAGAGCCACCAGCGGCAAGTGTCAGCATGCGCCGACCAAGCCAAACAGCTTCTGGTGTCTGGAGGAGACGTGCTCGCTCCGCATGAGGTACCCTTTATTTTATTACACTCAGTACTGAATATCATATGTTTTCCCATATGAAAAAATCAAATGAAATTGGAAAACGAATGAAGTTGGTAAGGACATTGCCTATTGCCCTGATGTAAATTGGTGAGAAGAAATGGTTGCGATTGGAACTAACTCACCAACCAGTTGGAACCACTAGGGTTTTTGGTGGCATTAGACTATGGCCGACGTGATTTTTATTTTAATATTGTAATATTGTTTCGCAGAGGATATTGATACGCAAAATTTGTGTTTTGTGTAATAAGTGTCGATAATTATGAGCAATCAAAAGTGTTGAGCTTTTTATCGTGGTAATCCACCTCAACGAAGTAGCACCACAGTGTCCACCGTCGATCATTTGGCGCTAAACTCTCCCAAGATGCATTGAAAATAGTAAAGACATTATTATACTCAAGACTAGGCAGTATGGACAGTTCCACTTGCCTTCCCGTTATGGGAGAATTTTACAAAAAAAAAGATGGAAACACTGCCCAAACTCGACCAAATTAGGTAGATTATACTTTCGAGATTTTTTTGTATTATACCTAAACGAAAAGTTATTTTTATCTATTTGCATCAAAAGCAAAATATCTGTGGATATTAAACAAATTGCTCTTAAAGTCTGCTTCAAAAAAAAATTTACCACCAAAGTGGTAATTTTGAATTAGTAAATCTTAAATTAAGCATTCGCTTTACGTTATATGTTTATGAGATGAGGATGACAGGAAGGAAGTCCCTTGACTTCAATTACTGTATCATAAGATCGAAAACACCTTCCAATCAACCTGACCTTACACTCATCAAATAACAATAGCCGTCACGCTTGACTTCAAAACAAGTGTTATCACCAGAGCGAAACCAAGCACCTGCCGAAATGATTGCCCTGGCATTTTGTACCTTAACAACAGCACTTTACGAAGGAAACATTCATTTATTGTTGTTTAGTCGTGTGGTAGCAACTCATTAAAAGAATACTACAATCTTATCCACCGGGTGTCGTAAAAGGCGACTAATGGAGAACTGCACAACGTCCAATAGCTTATAGCGGTGACGGGCTCACCACCTGTCACGTTAAGCACATGCAGTGATTACTTGGTGAAGCGCGGACTATGGCAGTGGACCGCTTTTGCGGTACTTTTGCTTAGTCTCTGACTAACTATTAGGGGATAATAGTCGTGATTATATGTATGTTAGTTCCTGACAGGCGGCGATATCCGAGAAAAGCAGAATTTTTCTTGCAAGAAATCGTCAGTTCGATCCCCGGCTGTACCACTGAGTTTGAATAAAATTTACCTACAGTTTGTTGTGAAAATCTCTTGGCTCACGTTGTGCCCGGTGCATGGCAACAGACTTGCCGCTTTTTACATGGGGACTTAACATATCTGTCGAATAATGGGTGTTGAAAAATATAAGTTATTGACTAGTGTCGTTATTTGTCAGGTGGCAGCGTTAGAACGAGGCGTGCGACAACTGAAGCAGCGATGCGACAAATGCAGCGACAAGTGCGACAAGATGCTGCGACGACTCGCCGCCGCTAGGGACGAGCTTAGCAAATTCAGGTGAGTCCAAATTGACGAAGCTTGAATTATATAACCTGGAATTATGGAAAAAAAAATTGAGAGCGCTCGTTCACGGCGACTTTTATAGCGATACTGTGGCGCGTCGGCATCGATACAGTCGCGAAGCGGTCGCTAGCTGTGTGCTCTCGCCCACGGGGCGCTCAGATTCAGTCGCGATGCAAACTCGATACTGTCGCGATGCAAGCGCGATTCAGTATTGCACTTGCTCGGTTCTCCACTCCGCGCCCACCTCCTTCTGTTCTCTTCCCGATGTCGTCCAACACTGTGTACATCGCTACAAAAAGTCGCCGTGTGCGAGCGTCCCAACGTTGGATTTACTGAGATGAATGAGATATAAACGCGTTATTTGTATTTAAAATTATGATATCAATATTATCTACTTTTTTCCTTTGACGATGTGGTAGCCAGGTGGACTGTAACCATTCGTGTAGCGCAGGGGCTAAAGGAAGTTGATCAAATTAAAAAAAAATAAGCCGAAGTCAATTTGACTTTGGCTATATGTGCTACATCGTTGGAAAGGTATTTTTGAGCGAAATAAAAGTTACTACGGCGCCAAGTTCCAAATCTTAGGCCCGTATTACAGAACCAAACTCAAGCATAGATCTCTACTTGAGAGCAGTTAAAAAGGGATGGCGCTGTGTGGGATCAATCGCGCCATCCCTCTCTAACAATGCTCAAGCAGAGATCTACGCTTGAGTTTGGTTCTGTAATACGGGCCTATGTCTATTTAGAGTAATTCGTTATTAAAACTGACATAGTTAAATAAGTTTTATTGAAATGATTAAAAGTTACTATAGCGCTAAATTCCAATTCGATTAACTGCAAATTTACTCGATATCCCAAGGGGAGCAAATAAAAAAAAATAGACCAAGAAATCTCCTGGCAACATTCAGAATCATAAATTATGCTTTTCTGAGTTCAAAACAATTTACAGAATCCTCAGAGCGGTCCTCATATTTTGCACACTCAAATTTCTTTAGCGCCTGCTCTAACTTGTAATATTAGACAAAGTGGCTTAAAGCCAAATTATAAGACTTATTAAATCAACATATTTCTTTCCATATAGCAACGAAGTAACCACCTTCAACTCATGGCTGGAGAGCGCGTACCGCACACTCGAACAGAAGGAGGCGGCGCTGACGCGGCTGCCGTCGCCGCAAGACGACGGCGACGACGTCAGGGACTTTGTCAGTGACGTCATCGCGCACCAGGCCGACCTGCGCTTCATCACAATGGCGGCGCACAAGTTCCTGGACGAGAGCAAGGTCGGTGGAAAATAAATCACATATTAATAACACTGGAGGCAGACGCAGACCCAAATAAAATCACATATACTTATGGTCTATCCATTTTGATCTGAGACAAAATGTAAACAAACCATTAAAAGGGTTCTTTAAGATGTCGTTACTCATTGTCGAAAGGTTTTATCAAAAACATACGGTTCATCATCATCATTCCAACTTTTTAAATGATGTAAATTAAGTAATTACTTGTCACCTTCAATAATTTTTGGTATTTTTACTTCAATGTTATATTTTTAACGTAATTTTAGATTACTAAATTAATCGTTGCTACTAAAAAAGACCTAAAACGAATAGTATTCTCAAACTTTTATTCTGAGTATATAATACTTCCAAAAGAAGATGAACAATCATAACACGTTCATAACACCTTGAATCTACTTTGAATTTAATTGGTATATTTAATATTTAGTATCATTTGGATGACAGCAATGATAGCTTGTATTTTAAATACACTTAACATACCTAATACTCGTAAAACATTACTTCATTACACAAATAAATAATGTTTATATTCAATGACGACATTGATATGTTAAGTACGGCTACTCCTTTTCTATTTTATTTAAAAAAATTAGAGCCCATATTATTTTGTCCCAGAATTGGATGAAAAGTTGGAGAACCACAAATTCTTTGCTTACCTTTTGTCTCAGATCAAAATGGATACAGTATAGTAAGAACGGAAAACGTAGTGTGCAATATCCAACAACGAATAGGAAAGCTGTTTGCAAGATGCTGCTGCCAGTACGAGATAGTATAGGTACACCTGTTTAAAAAGATAATGCAAGAGAAGCACGAAGGAAACGAAGAAGAATAAAAATTACTAGAACTAGAAAAAGAAAAATCTCAATTTAAAATAAAATAGTTTTGAGTTTGTCGCATTAGGATTTGCCAGTACCAGAAGTAGCCATGATGATTTTAATTGTCAAATTTTACCTTATTGTAAGTTATATCTTCCTCAGGAATTCCTAACCATCCTTAACGAGTACCGCACAACCCTCCCGGCGCGTCTCCCACACGTGCCCGCGGGAGTGGGAGGGCCTGAAGGAGTGAGGGAGAGAGAAGCGCTGGCCCGGCGCCGCCACGGGGACCTGCTGGCGCGCGCGCAGCGGCTGCAGGACCGGCGCCGGGCCGCCCGGCAGCGGGCCGACCACTATCACCAGGCCTTGCAGCGGGCGCAGCAGTGGATCACACAGGTGAGTACTAACACTCACTGGTTCCTATACAAAAACACTCTTATACACGGTTATTTTTAATTAATCAACAACCTCGCCAGACTTGGTAGCTATCATCACAAATAATAACATTTGTTGAACAATTTTCAAAAATATGTCACATTTTACTTTCATACAAAAATAAATATCAATTTCTGAATGTTCTTAGCTCTGCGTGTATCTCGCACGCGAGCATCGCGCCTGTCGTCTTTTCGTATGAACGGAACATAGACTTACTAATGTCATGACAGTACATTATAAACTTGTAAAATCATTTTTCATGTATTATTTACATGTTAACTTTCTAGTCTTGCAAGGTTGTTGATAATTACCCTGTACAGGTACCACTTCTATACAAGTATATACAACCCACCAGAAATATCTATCTTAGTTTAGTTTAGCTTAGTTTATTTTATAACTCTCGCTTCCACAATATCGTAACTCCCTCGTATAGAGGGTTCACCATCCCTCGTACCATGCACGGTGAGGGTAATGCACTGTACTTCGACAGTTGGCGAATCAAATAAATAAATAAAAATAAAATAATTGATGGCGACAACATTATTTTATACACACTAAAAATCAGTATTGCAATGTGAGCTATACCCCCGTACTAAAAAGATTCATAATCGCCAGATCGAGCCGCAAGTAGCAACAGAACTTCGCGAGCCGGCGGGCGGGGAGCCGCGCGCGGTGGAAGCTCAACTATCTCGCGCGAGGACTCTGCACGCGGAGCTGCAGGCGCAGGGGAGACTCATCGACAATGCTAAAGATGTAAGTGTGCCACTAGTTTTGATTATACTGCGTTATTTTTAATGAGCCTACCACACGGCTAACTATCAACCCATCTCTTCCCTTGCGTGTCGTAAGAGGCGACTAATGTACTTGGAACTGCACAACATCCAATAGCTTATAGCGGCGACGGGCTCACCACCTGTCACGCTGAGTGTAGTCACTGCTTGGTGAAGCGCGGACTATGGCAGTGGACTGCTTGTGCGGTGCTTTTGCCTAGTCTCTGACTTACCCATAGGGGATAATAGTCGTGATTATATGTATGTATATAATCAAAAGATGAGTACAAAAGGTAGGGCTTATTTCTAATACATATATCACTTACTTTCACTTCACTCTTACTTAGTGACACCTGCAGATTTTTGGACTACCGCGGTAAAACCTGCGTTTACCTCACTACTACAACTTGAGGCTCAGGCTTTAACAATTTCTTTGTTCTCTTGACAATGCATACTGTAAAATCTTTCAAAAACAACTATTATATTGTAAAGGGAGGAAACAACTTGCTGAGTTTCTTGCCCGTTCTTCTCAGAACAAGGCCTCCTGGTAGCTAGTGAACGGTTGGCATAATTTGACATTCATAAGAGTATGTAAATACCTAAACTGAATAAATTATTTGACTTTGACTTTGACTTTGCTCTAATATCTCGTTGACCTCCCTAGGCGTGCGACCAACTAGTCCAATCCCTGGAAGGCAACCTCACTCCCTCGGAAATCCGGCAACTGGAGGTGCCAGTGCTGGAGCTGACGGGCCGCTACAAGGAGCTGGAGGCGGCCGTGGGCGGGCGCTGCGCGGAGCTGGAGGCGGCCCTGCTGCAGTCGCAGGGCCTGCAGGACGCGGCCGAGGCGCAGGCGCACTGGCTCGGACAAGTCGAGAACGTCTTCAAGTGAGTTGCAACTCTTACTTGCTATACTTACTTGCTATAATTGCTCTTAGTTGATATACAACTGTACGGTTCTATACCATCACTTTATATTTATTTTGTGTTTTTCTTATTCAATTATAATTTTTCTTCCATTTTTGTGTATTTATATGTAATAGGTTGGGGAAAAAGTTTCTTCGCATTTTTTAAGAAAATTCAAAACATTTTTTAATATAGTTTATTTACATTTAACTAAAGTATGTAGGTACCATTTTGTTCGATAACTTTTTGCCATCTTGTAGGTAGGGACATGATCCCATTGCTATAGAAATTTTGAGAATTTTGGAAATTTTGGGATTTGTTTGGAATTTTGGGACTTTTTGGGATTTTGGAAATTTTGGGATTGTGGGCATTTTCCTAATTTGAATTTGGAATTATGTTCTTTCAAATTTAAACTTTCAATGATACCAAAACCAGCCAGATACAAATAGTATAGCCAAAGAGATTTTATTACAAGTTTATACATACTATAATGCGAAAAGACTTTTTCCCCAACCAATATTTTCAACTAAACGTTATAATTGGCGATTATTGTTCGAGTAGTTCGTACACTGGCTTCAAGCGTCGTTATTCGTTTATAGATGTATAATTGTAGGGATGGTATTAGGCATTATGTATACATGTCCGGCATCTAGGAAGAAGAAGACATGTTGCTTCGGTCACAAATAATATTGGGAACACTACAGGACAAGAAAAAGGAGATATGTCCGGCATAAGCTACTCAATATGAGCTACATGACGACATTATACATCTTCAGGCCTCTCTCCTCGAAGGGGTAGACAGAGGTATCAACACTGACGTTTCGCCAGACATGTTAAATCCCCATGTAACAAGTGGCGTGCCTGTCGCCATGCACCGGGGACAATGTGAGGCGACCGTTATTCACAATCAACTGTGCATAAGCTTTATAAAATCAGTGGTAGAGACGGTGGGATCGAACCCGCGTTTCCCGCGGCCTCTCGAACGACTAGTGCCCCGTCCGTCCCAACTCGGCTGCCGCTGGCTCACTAAATGTTCATATATTTATTCGATCGTTTCTTTCCCCCAGGACCCAAATGAAGCCAGCGTCGCTAATCCGCGAGCGGCTAGACGAGCAAGTCCGCGAGCAGAAGCTCGCCCACAACGAGTTGGAGGCGCGCGCGCCCACGCTCGCGCGCTTGCTCGCCGCCGCACGTGATGCTGCGCGCGCGCACGCCGCCGCCGCGCGCCCCGCGCGCCGCCTCGAGCAGCGCGCCGAGGACATACACGCGAGGTACACACACACACACACACACACGCGCGCGCACGCCGCCGCCGCGCGCCCCGCGCGCCGCCTCGAGCAGCGCGCCGAGGACATACACGCGAGGTACACACACACACACACACACACGCGCGCGCACGCCGCCGCCGCGCGCCCCGCGCGCCGCCTCGAGCAGCGCGCCGAGGACATACACGCGAGGTACACACACACACACACACACACACGCGCGCACGCCGCCGCCGCGCGCCCCGCGCGCCGCCTCGAGCAGCGCGCCGAGGACATACACGCGAGGTACACACACACACACACACACACGCGCGCGCACGCCGCCGCCGCGCGCCCCGCGCGCCGCCTCGAGCAGCGCGCCGAGGACATACACGCGAGGTACACACACACACACACACACACACACACACACACGCGCGCGCACGCCGCCGCCGCGCGCCCCGCGCGCCGCCTCGAGCAGCGCGCCGAGGACATACACGCGAGGTACACACACACACACACACACACGCGCGCGCACGCCGCCGCCGCGCGCCCCGCGCGCCGCCTCGAGCAGCGCGCCGAGGACATACACGCGAGGTACACACACACACACACACACACGCGCGCGCACGCCGCCGCCGCGCGCCCCGCGCGCCGCCTCGAGCAGCGCGCCGAGGACATACACGCGAGGCACACACACACACACACACACACGCGCGCGCACGCCGCCGCCGCGCGCCCCGCGCGCCGCCTCGAGCAGCGCGCCGAGGACATACACGCGAGGTACACACACACACACACACACACGCGCGCGCACGCCGCCGCCGCGCGCCCCGCGCGCCGCCTCGAGCAGCGCGCCGAGGACATACACGCGAGGTACACACACACACACACACACACGCGCGCGCACGCCGCCGCCGCGCGCCCCGCGCGCCGCCTCGAGCAGCGCGCCGAGGACATACACGCGAGGTACACACACACACACACACACACGCGCGCGCACGCCGCCGCCGCGCGCCCCGCGCGCCGCCTCGAGCAGCGCGCCGAGGACATACACGCGAGGTACACACACACACACACACACACGCGCGCGCACGCCGCCGCCGCGCGCCCCGCGCGCCGCCTCGAGCAGCGCGCCGAGGACATACACGCGAGGTACACACACACACACACACACACACACACACACACGCGCGCGCACGCCGCCGCCGCGCGCCCCGCGCGCCGCCTCGAGCAGCGCGCCGAGGACATACACGCGAGGTACACACACACACACACACACACGCGCGCGCACGCCGCCGCCGCGCGCCCCGCGCGCCGCCTCGAGCAGCGCGCCGAGGACATACACGCGAGGTACACACACACACACACACACACACACACACACACACACGCGCGCGCACGCCGCCGCCGCGCGCCCCGCGCGCCGCCTCGAGCAGCGCGCCGAGGACATACACGCGAGGTACACACACACACACACACACACACACACACACACGCGCGCGCACGCCGCCGCCGCGCGCCCCGCGCGCCGCCTCGAGCAGCGCGCCGAGGACATACACGCGAGGTACACACACACACACACACACACACACACACACACGCGCGCGCGCGCCGCCGCCGCGCGCCCCGCGCGCCGCCTCGAGCAGCGCGCAGAGGGCAGACGCGCGAGGCACACACACACACACACACACACACACACACACACGCGCGCGCACGCCGCCGCCGCGCGCCCCGCGCGCCGCCTCGAGCAGCGCGCCGAGGACATACACGCGAGGTACACACACACACACACACACACACACACACACACGCGCGCGCACGCCGCCGCCGCGCGCCCCGCGCGCCGCCTCGAGCAGCGCGCCGAGGACATACACGCGAGGTACACACACACACACACACACACACACACACGCGCGCGCACGCCGCCGCCGCGCGCCCCGCGCGCCGCCTCGAGCAGCGCGCCGAGGACATACACGCGAGGTACACACACACACACACACACACACACACGCGCGCACGCCGCCGCCGCGCGCCCCGCGCGCCGCCTCGAGCAGCGCGCCGAGGACATACACGCGAGGTACACACACACACACACACACACACACACACACACGCGCGCGCACGCCGCCGCCGCGCGCCCCGCGCGCCGCCTCGAGCAGCGCGCCGAGGACATACACGCGAGGTACACACACACACACACACACACACACACACACACACGCGCGCGCACGCCGCCGCCGCGCGCCCCGCGCGCCGCCTCGAGCAGCGCGCCGAGGACATACACGCGAGGTACACACACACACACACACACACACACACACACACGCGCGCGCACGCCGCCGCCGCGCGCCCCGCGCGCCGCCTCGAGCAGCGCGCCGAGGACATACACGCGAGGTACACACACACACACACACACACACACACGCGCGCACGCCGCCGCCGCGCGCCCCGCGCGCCGCCTCGAGCAGCGCGCCGAGGACATACACGCGAGGTACACGCACACACACACACACACACACACACACACACACACACACACACACACACACACACACACACACACACACACACACACACACACACACACACACACACACACACACACACACACACACACACACACACACACACACACACACACACACACACACACACACACACACACACACACACACACACACACACACGCGCGCGCGCGCGCGCGCGCTGCGATTATAGTTAAATTAAATAAAGAGGAAAAAAAAAGCAGTAAGCAAACTTGTTTAGTGTAGTTAGGTTTAATGTGCTGCAACTTACATTGGTAACCCTATAATAAATAAATAAATGAAAATTAGCAATTGTTGCCATTATTTGTAAATAATAGTACGTTTATTAATTTACGTCATCGCCTACAGATACGAGAAGCTAGTAGACAAGTCGACTCGTCGCACTCAGTTCTTGGACGAAGTGTCCAGCGAGCTGGCCCGCTTCACCCAACAGGCGAACGCTTTAGAGGCGGGCCTGGCGGACGGCGCCGATGCCAGGGACCTGGCGCGACCGGCGGGAGACCTCAAGGCTAGATTGGATCAACTGGCTATTATCAGGTACTAGTATTACTCCTAACACTCACCTTATAACTAGGTGAGACGAAGTGTCCATTGAATTAGCTCGCTTTGATCACCTGTGGACCGGGAGGTGAACTTGGCGTGCATTGAAGCCAAGCAAGGAACACACGAATCCTTGATCACTAGTCATCCACCACCTACCAGGAGTCTACCAGGAGGCTCCCGATATTGTTTACGTTGGCTGTTGTTCTTTTTTTTCAAATGTTGGCTCCCGAATTTATGTACATGTGGACGGACCTAGAGTGAGAGGAAGACCAAAGAACCGATGGATTGAATGCGCGAAAAATTATATGAGAATAGAAGAAGTGGATTGCCGTGCTATCAAATCAAATCAGTCTTTATTTACGAATATGGTATAGTCAGTTAACAAATTCGGTCCGAAAAGTCTCATCCTATCTCGCTTGTTACGCCCCAATAAAATGAAACAGGTGTAGAGACTTTGTGATTCGAAAGTTTTCGGACAGTGTATGTCTTATGAAATGAAATGAAATGAAATGAAATCATTTATTCTGCAATTAGATTTACATGAAATACTTTTGCACGTCAATATTTTTTTTTCCTACTAGCACTTCGACGTGAATGGCCTGTTGAGAAGAAGTGCCGCAAGAAACTCAACAGTTAGCCTTTTTTAAACAGCCATAATAACAAAAGGAATATGGAACATTTTAAATATTGTAAAATAAGTATGTGCAGAGGAGCAAATTATAGTAGCCACGAATTTTTATCTGTAAAATAATCTTCTATCTTATAATACCCCTTTTTCATTAAACAGCTTTTAACAGTTGATTTAAATTTATGCAGGGGCAAGTCAATAAAACTTTGTGGCAGCCTATTATACATTCTTATGCTGATTCCTATAAAACATTTAACAGTCTTGTGAAGTCTCAGGCTTGGAACGGCGAGCTTATGCTTATTTCTGGTGTTGAGGCTATGGCAGTCAGAATTTTTAAGGAAAGTATCATAGTGTTTACGTACATACATAATACAATCAAAGATGTATTGAGACGCCACAGTTAATATATCTATTTCCTTAAATAATTCCTTGAGCGAGTCACGTGGTCTAAGGTTGTATATGGCACGAATGGCTCTCTTTTGAAGTACAAAGATAGTCTGAATGTCAGCAGCGGAGCCCCACAACAGTAGACCATACGACATTATGCTGTGAAAATAGCTAAAATAAACTAATCTCGCCGTTTTAACATCAGTGAGCTGCCTTATTTTTCTAACTGCATGCGCAGCTGAACTTAGTCTTCCTGCTAGAGCCGTAATATGTGGACCCCATCGCAGTTTAGAGTCCACAGTAATTCCAAGAAAAGTGGTAGACTTAATTATTTCTATCCGTTCCTCCTTTATACAAATTTGAGTATCGATCTGCTTTACGTTAGGCATACAAAATTTAATACATTTTGTTTTCTTAGAATTAAGTGCAAGGTTATTTATATTGAACCAATGCAAGACTTGCGAGAGAGCATTGTTTACTTCGTCAGATACGTTATTGCGTCTGTCAGTTTTGAAAATCAAAGAAGTGTCATCAGCAAACAAAACTATCTCACAAAGGTCTTTAGCAAAGTAAGGCAAGTCATTAATATATATTAAGAATAATAAGGGGCCCAATATAGAGCCCTGGGGCACTCCCATATGCAGAGGCGCGCCGGAAGAATTAGTACCATTTATGTTAACTTTTTGTATTCGATCCGTAAGATATGATTGTATAAGGCGTATAGCAGTTTCCGAAGCTCCATAATGTTTCAATTTTACTAACAAAATTTGGTGATCCACACAATCAAACGCTTTTGAAAGATCGCAGAAAATACCTATTGCATCTTGCTTGTTCTCCCATGCGTCAAATATATGTTTGATGAGTGCGACGCCCGCATCCGTAGTACATCTATTTTTAGTGAAACCAAATTGCTTTTCATGTAATAATTTGCTTACGTTAAAATGTAATAGCAACTGATTAAATATAATTTTTTCAAAGATTTTACTAAGTGCAGGTAGAATAGAAATTGGTCGGAAGTTTGATGGATCACTCTTATCGCCTGCTTTAAATAGTGGAATGATTTTACTATGTTTCATCAAATCAGGGAACTGTCCTTCATCAATACATTTATTGAATATATATGCTAAATGAGGTGATATTTCATTTATTATTATTTTTAAAAGGTCTGTTGATATATCCCATAGATCTTTTGTTTTTTTAATATTAAGTTCTTTAAAGGTTTTGCAAATATCAAGTGGAGTTACGTAATTAAAGTTAAAAGTATTTTCACATATTTTAATACTTGACTCAAGTAATGATTTAGCATGATCAGTACTAGAATTTAAGAGTTTTGTGGTTGTGACTGCTATATTAGAAAAGAAAGATTCAAACACGTCGGCTACATCTTTATTTGTGGTAGCAATACCATCATTGAATCTTAAACAGAACTTTTTATCTTCTGCTTTATGTTTACAGGTCTCTTTATTAATTATATTCCAAGTTGCTTTTACTTTACTTTTAGAATTATTAATTTTACTACGCAAGAAAATACATTTTGCAGTATTACAGACCTTCTTAAAAATTTTTGAATAATTTTTAACATACTCAAGGCATTTCGGATCATTAGTGTTTGATTTAAGATCGTATAAGTCATAAAGTTTATTTCTACTTTTATAAATGCCGGGTGTGGCCCAATCACTGAATTTACTTTTAAATTGATCTATTGTTACTGTTTTCTCAGTGAAAACGGAGTTGAATTCATCTTTTATTAATTCAAAAAGATTTCCGTACAGGTAATCGATATTGTTATCCTCACCAAATGGTAAATTTACGACTTTTTGGGTAATTTTACATTTAAATTTTTTTGTGCGACTTTTAGTTACCGGCCTACAATTAATAATAATTTTTTTTGTAACATAATGGTGTTCAAAACTCACTAACTGCCCAGTATGGTCCGATTGTAACCGATTAATAATAGACTTATTTAAAAAGTTAACATTTTCACAGAATATGTTATCTAAGCAGGTAGCTGTTGTGGCCGTTATTCTCGTTGGTTCAGAGAAAAGAGGAGCTAAATTAAAACATTTAAAGAGATTTAGAAACCTATGAGTATTTTGTGAATCAACTAATATATCGATATTAAAGTCGCCACAAACAATTACCTTCTTATTAGAGTTATAAAGTTTCCTAAGTACCTCTTCCATAGCCTTTTCAAATAAAATATAATCAGATGATGGAGGTCTATACACGCACACAATTATAAAATGCTCCAACTCTGCACATGATAATTCGATTGTTCGTTCAATAGATAGTGCCATTATATCCTTGCGTTCTTTCGATTTAAATTTGTTATGTAAAAGTATGAGTGATCCACCACGAATAGCCCCCTTTCTTATGAACGAACTAACCACACTAAAATTATCGAATGATATTAGACATTCGTGTTGTCTTAACCAATGTTCAGTCAAACATAAAACATGTATGTTCATTGAATCTAAGAATAAACCTACTTCTAGTTCCTTTCCGGACAAGCCTTGTATATTTTGATGTACAAAATTAAGAGTGCTATTAGGCTGATTCTTAGAATGGCGAGAGGCGTCCTCTCTTGTCACAATATCTAATTTAAATTATTTGGACAATAATCCAAGTCACTACACCGCTCAATAGAAGCGGGTGAGTCTTGTACACTGCTCTGCTCAATAGAAGCAGGTGAGTACATAAAAAAAATATAAGATAGCGATATAGCTATCTGTCGTTTATAATAGTAAGACAAATTACATTTATCTTTTTTTATAGTTAAATTACTATTCAGTAATTTATTCGTGTCAACTAAATGAAACAAACTACTGTTTCCGAACGTGACCGTATCAAATGTCAAATTCAATTTGTATCTGTGGTCATTTTCTGCTTGTGGCACATTTGTTAAATAGGGGAGTGTAAACAAAATAATTTTTTTTACATTAAAAGAACAAAGTGTGTCTAAATGTGTAACAAGTTTCTTTTTGTTCATACTGCCCCTATTTCCAATGAAAATTATTAGGGTGGAATTTGGTTTAAAATTATAATCAATAATTTTATTCATTATGTCACAATATGAAGCTCCAGGTAAACAGTGATTAATTACTGGGCAATTCATGTATGTACCCAGTAATTGGCCCATGTTTTTTCCAATATCGTCACTAAACATCACTACAGGACTTATGTTATTAGTACAATTATTTATGTCAAGTGTAGACAAATTATTTTGAGTAGGGGGTTCACATTCTTGGCGAATGCCCAGAGAGCATGATGGGTTTACTATGGTAGTAGGGCTGTTTGAACTACCTGTGAGCGTGTTTGTCGCCAAAATGTGATCCTCATACTCTTTTTTTGTGTTGTGATATCTATTTGTCATTTTTTCTAAATTTTCTTTAAGGATACACATTTCAGATTGAACTGATCTAACATATTTATCATGCTCAATGATATTATTTTCCAATAATATGGTGTAAACATCAAGTTCATCACCTAACCGTCTCCGTTCATTAATATATTGACAATTTTTAGACAATTTTTTATGAGATTTTATTAATTTTTTAGTTTTTTTAATATATTTATTAATTTTAACATATTTTTTAATTTTGTTTTTGCTGCAACTGACAAGTCTCACAGCAGAGGTTGAATTTACTGTGACATTTGTTAAATCAATTACCTCTGTGGGTGAGTCAACTGCAACAGAAACCAGGCTGGGTGCAGTACAGACTAGCTCGTCAAAAAGGCTCTGGTTATGGTCAACTAGTGCATCGATTTTCTCGGACTCCATTTGCGAAATGTGGTGGTGGGCCTCCTGTAGTTCCTGTTCCAGCATGGTGATGCGCCTGAGGCCTCGCACATAGTCCTCGCTGCACCCGTCAAAACCATCCACTATGCCTTGTAATCGGTCTCGGTCATCTGTTACTGATGTATACTGTGTATGCAATTCAGCCATTTCTTTTTTCAGAAAAATATTTCTATTTAAAACCTCTAACATCTCTTTTTCATTTTCATTTCTTTCTAAAAGTAATTGTTCATTCAACTCTTTGGCAGCCCTTAGTTCCTTCAAAGCCTGGTCGAGTTGGCGAGCGAGGGCACTGCGTGTCTGTGTCATTGTTTATTATATGTATAAATAAACGAGATCTTAAGATTTATTTCCAAAGCGCTGAATGACCAATTTGAGGTTGATATTTGAAACCAAATTACAACCTCCTCGCGTACCTGATGATAAATCAGATAAATCGAGTCGGTATAATTACTAATTACTAATCAATAATATAAATGATATGTACCTGAAGAGATAAAAATGAATCACAATTTTTCAAATTCAAAGTGGCGAAATAACTGTCAGGTAATTTCGTCACGTACGTAACTACACTTCACAATTACACTAAATATTATATAATTAAACTTGTTGAACACTCATTAATGTTTTGTGTACGATTTTGGGCTATAATTAAGCGTAAAATTAATAATAAATTAAGTAAAATACGGGACTGACAAAATCAGCTGTTAAGCCGGAGTGTTGCCACAAGCAAAAAAAAAGCCCAACATTTAGTTAAAAAGAATGCACCAACTGCTTTGCTTGTCTAGCATGTCGTAAAAGGCGACTAAGGGCGTATTGGGTACTGGGTCTGTGCTCGTGTAGGCGATGAGCTAGCCACTTGTTACTACTCTTTCACGATTTTTCATCTGACCAAACCCAATTTTTGTATGGCTAAATGTGGTCTTAAGGAACACAGTGCTCCTTGGACTCTGCCAACCCCTTCGGGGATTACAGGCGTGATGTCTTTAGTTAAAGTTACTAAATATCCATGTTGATTTGCAGAGACAAGCAAGCGCCTCTACTAGAAGAGTGCCTGCGCAACGGCAAACAGCTGATCGCCAAGAAGGACGTCACCGACACACACGTCGTGCGCGACAGGATGAAGGTAGAGTTTTAATCAAATTTTTAAATCGCTTTATTTGTCATAAAGATAAAAGATTACTTCACAACTAAGACCCACTTGTCGTAAAATTATTTGAATCTCGGATTGGTCCAATCGAGAATTAGCCATAGTAAAAATTTTGACATAGGACTAGATTACTTTTTCTAGGTACTGCAACATCATATAATTTATTTTATCTACACTTATGTTATAATGTTCGAATTATGAACTCAGACTCGAACTCATAATGACATACTTTTTAACAAGGATGATAAAAACGAAAATTTAAAAATGGAAACTGTAACATAATGACCATTATGCTACAGGTTGGACTCATTATGCAACACTTATTTTTCTTAAAAACGCACAAAATCAAAAATCGAAATCAAAAATAAATTTAATTTTATAGGCCAAGTTCGGCACTTAAAATCGTCAACATTTTACATCATTATGCATTTTACAAATAAATAGTTTATTATAAATTATTTTAAAATTACAGTATTAAATTAAACCATTGTATTAAAGTTTATTACCGCGAGCGCTTGTAACAAGTACATCCACAGGACAGTACAAAAACATCGTTGACTGTGATTGTAATCGACACAAGCGGCCGGATTCCGAGAGTAAGGCTTTTCATGAGAAGAACCCGGCAAGAAACTCATGAGCCTCTTTTTTAAATAGCCAATCAAAAAAATTTTTTCTTGCCCAAAACTATGGCAAATGTTTTGCCAACAATAAATAAAATTAATTAATTTTTTTGTTTTATTTCCTTGAATAATTAGTTTAGATAAAGAAGTGTATGTAACTGCACATAACTCGGTATTAAAACACTCGCGTGATTCTATCAAAAGTCTCGTTTTTTAAAACCACGCTCGTGTTTTAATAACCTATATTATGTGACAGTTACATAAACTACCATTAGTCGTCCTCTTCTTATCTTACTTAGCATGGAAATAAAACACGGTTTTAACGAATCATAAGATTAAAATTCAATATGCAGCCTTAGGTACATTCATTAATAAGTGAACTGAGTATTCAAATAAATGCGTGCGTGTGTGTGATTGTAAAAACTTGTGTGTAGGGTCTGGAGAACCTGTGGCGCGACTTCACCGTGAGCCTGGAGGAGAACCAGAAGCTGTCGAAACAACGCGCCGACCAGCTCTCGCAGTACGAGACGCTCAGGGGACAGGTTAATTTATATTTTAATCTTCTTTTATCTGCTTTTATTTTATTTTTTAATACTGATTCTTACATTTAAATTTGAAAGACTTTAAAGAAATTGAATTGACTCAAATTTTTTTTAAGTCAGTCAGTCTAAAACATTTTATTCTGTTACTTCAATTAAAAAATGTGGTAGGATTGTTTACTAAGTAGGTCAAGCAAAAAAATGTATTTGATGAATTTCGGCCTTTTATAGGCGCTTATAAAGCTAGTATTTAGAAATACATGTACGCGCGTTCAAGGGCGATTTTCTTGTGAACGCGAAAATATTTTCCGAATTTTTCCGTTTCGTGCAAACACGCGCGTGCCTTAAAAAACGAAAAATGATACGCTGATCTGAATCCGCCATATATCTATCTGATACAGTCGACTCCAAAAATTTTGAGAGAAAGCACTCTTATGAGAAGGAACTAAAGATGATCCCCTCTAAAATGTGTATACATAATTTTGATCTCTACTGTACCCAAAATCCCATAAAACAAGCCTTCAGTGCTTATGTTTGCTTAGATAAAATTCTTTGATTTACACGTATATACTATAACGACAATTCCACAGGTGTTGGAGTGGCTCAAATCCATGGAAACCCGCGTCGGCCGCCTACAGCCAGTGGCGGTGGACGTGGACGTTCTGCGTTTACAACAAGACGAGCTGCGACCTCTAGCGGCCGAGTATAGAGACTACTCCGCTACCATCGACAAGGTTAACCATTTAGATACGAATGCAAAGATTTTGGGCACCTGTTTTATCCATTTCCAATCATAAGTTTTATTTTAGCTGATACATAAATAAAATAAATAAATATCCTCAGACATTCAAACCTATCAACTAGTCCCATTTTAAGCAACTAAATGCTGCTTGCGTTACGGATACTAGATGACGAACAAATATATTTAATAGATAAATACATATAAATATCCTGAATATATATAAATAAATATAAACATCCAAGACTGGAGAACAAATGTCTGAAAATTCATCACCCAAACCCTCGCCTCCACTGGGGATCGAACCCAGGACCTCTCGAGATGGCGACGCCTTGAGACCGGCGTACAGACCACTCGACCACGGAGGTCGTCAAAACACACATGCAGTTAAATTCTTAATTAATTTTTTTATTCGATTCATTTTATTTTCTAGTGTTGGTTCAATCGAATAAGGTTAACATCATATCAGAACCGCCAACATTTTACTTTTCGGTATTAGAAATTTTGTAAAATTAACGCTATGGTTGTTGCAGTTTATGATGGCGAGCTTTGCTCCCAACGCCTTGAGATAAGAGTCTAAAGTCGAATGATTTAGTCGCCTTCGTGAATTGATATATTTATACCGTGTTTTGTTTTCCAAATATTTTTCTTAACACATTTTTGTCAATAATATTTTGTAATGCAGGTGAACGAGGCAGGCGTGACGTACGAGGCGCTAAGCCGAGGCGAGCGTGCCTCCAGCCCGAGGCGAAGAGGCACTCCCGCTTACAGCCCTACTAAACGTACCTCAGGTATGTTTATAACATTATTTACTGAGATTTTAACGGATTCCATAAAGAAAGAAAGAAATACGTTAATTTACATATGCCTAATTGACAAATTGGTCTCCACTCAGCACTCAGCAAATAAAAAAACTTAATTAAAATATAAACTTATGAAGTTTTAATGTCATTTTTATTAAATTCAAACGCGATGCTATGACTCTTAAGAAATGATCTTGGTGTTTATCGTTGTTTTTCTATACTGATCCATTTGTTTTGGTTAATTCAATTCTAATTATATAATATATTGCATTCCTCGTGTTAATTATAGTTGATAATAATTTTATATGTAGGTATGTATCGATAACGACCTTGACAATACCCCAAACTGGTTTACCACTTTATTGTAAAATAGCCACTATTTTACAAAAAAGTTAATGCCAAATGTTAAAATCAAATCAAATCAAAAATCAAAAATAATTTTATTTCATAGGCCAAGTTCGGCACTTAAAATCGTCAACATTTAACATTTTACATATTATGTATTTTACAAATAAATAGTTTATTGTAAATTATTTTAAATTAAAATTATTATTTTAAATTACAGTATTAAATTATACTATTGTTTTTAACTTCATTACCGCGAGCGCTTGTAACAAGTACATCCACAGGACAGTACAGGTACTTCGTTGACTGTGGTTGTAATCGATACAAGCGGCCGGATTCCGAGAGTAAGGCTTTTCATGAGAAGAACCCGGCAAGAAACTCATGAGCCACTTTTTTAAATAGCCAATCATAAAATTTTTGTCACTTTTAAATATGTTTTTACATTATGTCTTAATTCCTATCAGTCCATCAAAATAACATGCATAAGATAACAGTATATATTACATAACTATTTCCACACCATTTTGTCTTCAAGATAATCTTGAATTTTGTAATAGCCTTTTTTCATTAAAGTTTTTTTAATATAGGGTTTAAATTTATGATATATGTTATAATGTGGTCAACAAATTATTATTATGATAGTGTACAGTCACGGGCAAAAATATGTATACATGTATGTTTGACAGATAATGAGTCTTATTACAAGGAAATAAAGAGTATCAAATATCAAAAATCATTTGACACTACATGACTTCTATTACGTCAGTTACACGGCCGACTAATAAGATTATTGCAACAAATCAAAGCCAGACGTGTGACCTCGAACTCCTCCGTGCTTCGGAAGGCATGTTAATTATTCCGTGGAGTCGTGTGGTAGCGGCTCATTAAAAGAATACTACCAACCCATCTCCCTTGGTTGTCGTAAAAGACGACTGATTGGCATAGAACTGCACAAGCATCCAATAGCTTATAGCGGCGACGGGCTCATCACCTGTCACGCTAAATGCAGTCACTGCTTGGTGAAGCGCGGACTATGGCAATGGACTGCTTTGCGGTGCTTTCGCCTAGTCTCTGACTAACCCTTAGGGGATGGTGGTCGTGATTATATGTATGTATGTAAATCCATTGGTTCCGGTCGCTATTTCAACCGATTCTACCCACCACGAGGGAGGCACGTGCCCATCAATGGGACGGCTACAGGCGGCGGAGGCCGACTACAGCTTATGTAATCGCACCCTGTCTCCCCAGGCCGCGTGGACGCCAGGTCCCCGTCGCCGAAGCATTCGCTGGTGAGCCCGGCGTCCACGCACTCCACGTCTAGCGGGTTCTCTTCCCGCCGCTCGAGCCAGGAAGGATTCCATCTTGAAGGTATGGCTATTGTATTTTTTTTGTTATAATTATAGATGAGCCGAATACTCGTTTTGTATTCGGCGTATTCGGCATCTTTTCCACCATTTGTATTCGGCCGAATTATTCAGTTTTGTGCACAATATATTATTATGTATTTTCTTGGCAAATTTAACGGCTACAGGACAAGAAGACATAACTTCTTCTGTAAGATTTATGTTGTTAATATCATAAATAATAAAAATCAATTGTGTCTCGACCAAAACATGCTTAGTGTCAGTCCAAGAGATGAGCTATAGTCAGTTCAGCATATGATTGATGATTTAATAAAATGATTTGATTTGATTTGATTTGACTTTAGCATCACCTGCGTTAGCTAAGTTTTTTCCGCGGCACAGCAATGTAATGGTAAACCGAAATATTTGGCCGAATATCCCGTTCGGTAAAGGTCAAACATCATCTCTAGTAATAATTCTTTTGTAATAATAGTAAATGTTTGCCGGCATATTGTGCTGACCCCACTAAGAGTGGGAAAAGGGCAGGAATAAGAAGAGTTGTAGTACTGTCTAGTTTCTAGAAGAATTGTAGTAGCACAGTAGGACTCTCAGCAGAATGGTCAAAAATAAATTTTGGGAGCAATTTGTTTGTTTCGTGTTTGTTGCATGATTATTATGGGAATTGACGGTACTTTTGCATAAAGGAGAATGGGAAAATGGGAACCACTCTTTGAGTTTTAAATCGCTCAACGTTTTTAAACCGTGTGATATTAGATTTAAAATTTGTAATAAGGTTGTTTATTTTCAAGCAAAAATATTGACTTCAAAGCTAGGAATAATGATAAAAACATGTTACATTTTTTTCAACTCCTGCCGGCTTCGTGCCCGCACCGATACTATTATTGCCTGCATATCTAAACCAAAACGCGCGGCGACACGTAATGTAATATTTTTTTCTTTTTCCCTCCCTTTTTGTACATGTCAAACAAACACACATTTTCTATTCATTTTATACACAATTAAAACACTATGGTGTGTACCTATAATTGTTTTAATATAATAATGGATCAACTCCTGCCGGCGTCGCCTGCGCACCAATACTCACACACGCAATATTGTTGCATGCATTCCTAAGGCGCTATAAAAACTGACAACCTTAGCCCCCCTGCCACCCATTGCTTATCTATCTAATTATCTAAAGAATATTATTAGAATATTATATTTGAATAAAAGTACCTACAGCTTCATAAAAAAAGATATTGTCCACTGCTTAGTAGCTCCTTTATTATTTTGAAGGTTTGAATGTCGGTAAATATTAAAAATATTTTAGGGTTAGGTTTTCTTTTTTGTCAACTTTTTATCCCTAGCTTTTTAGTATATCTTGCCATTACATTTTTTTTTAGGTTTAATTAGAGTATCAAGACTAGGGCATTCGTTCCATGAAACGTCATGTTTTTGTATGGTACTGAAAACACATAGGATTCTGCCATTCTCCTTTGTGGTCATTTCATCATGAACCGATTTTTTTAGGTATAACTTTGATAGTTGCAAGTTTTATTGTTGTAGTTAGAATGTTGCAAGTAAGGTAATCGAATCACGAGTTCCAACAAGGTAGCTGATGGCCCGGTTTATTCGCTTATTTGCTGTCAAATGTATATCAAACTGGGATTTTTTTTTCATCGGCTGAAAGATAATATAAAGTATTTGCTCCCCAGAGCTATCCCCGGTGCAGCAACAGCTGTCGGAGATCAACAACCGCTACAGCCTGCTGGGCACGCGCCTCGCCGACCGCCAGGCGGAGCTGGACTCGCTGCGGGAGGAGCTCAAGAAGCACCACGACAGCTTCAAACAGCTCAACGCCTTCCTGGACAAGGTGAGACATTTAGGAACAAAAGAAAGGTAAAGGTAGTGATAATTACTGGGAAAGTGACGCTTGCTTTGGGCATGTTATGAGAATTTAAGATGTAGATACTACTTACTACATAATGTACGTCGCGCGTAGTCCCGTTGTTATAACTTTTATATGTTATGAGAACTAATGAAAGTAGACTAGGGTGGCAATTTTTTTTTTCATTTTTATTTGGGATAAAAAACAGCTGTACAATATATATTCAAAAATCAATACTAACTAAACATCTTAAATAATGGTACAACCAGCGCCAATATCTACAAATTTAATATAAAAATAAATGATATCCACACTTGAAGGAATATGATAAAATAATGACATCTACCTACTGTTGAGCTTATATTAAACATGCACAGACAAACAGACAGAGAAACAAAAAAAAATAAAAATATATTTTTTGGTATTTTCCCTCTTTTTTTACATCCCGCTGACTTGGTTTTAAGCATTTTTTTATATGCACAGACATTCGACGATTGAATTGGCCAAGAGATAATTTAAATAAGTCTATATCAGCAAAATGTTCATTATAAGAGTAGATTAGACGGCGAAGCGAAGATATTGTAAGATAAGATTTGTGACTAAGAGTATTATATAATACACGTAAATTTTATTAGGTTGTAGAATATATTGATGTAAAGGGAGGATGGAACCCTTGCAGAGTTTCTTGCCTGTATCTTCTCTAGACAAGGCCTCCCGGTAGTGAACAGGCCGAAAAAAAAGTAGTGGTATTGTCAATTTAAGGATACTTATAATTTATTTTGTTTGTTTTGACTTGTCAAAAGTGTATTTGATGATACCAATTTGATTATGACTTTGAGTTTGAGTTTATTGTGACAAGCTCAGAATAGGCGAAATGCAGAAGACTGATTGTATAGTGAGCTAAGTTAATGTACTTGTTGTCCAGGCCCAGAGACAGCTGCCCAAGGAGTCGGTGCCGGGCAGCAAGGAGGAGGCGGACAAGACCATGAAGCTGGCGCGCGCCGTGCTCGAGGACATGTACGAGCGCCAGAGCATCCTCGACTCCACCAGGACGCAGGTGACGGTCACACGCACACTAGCTCTGGCCCGCCGCGGCCAACTACTATACTTACTTGAGATTGTGTGGTGATATGTAGCCTATAGCCTTCCTCAATAAATTGGTTATTCAACACTAAAGGTTTCTATAAATTGGAACAGTAGCCTCAATTGGTGGAATTGAAAATTTACTCCTACTCTTTTATTAGAAGCAAAGTTTATAGTAACGTTAATTTGTCCTTCATTTTTTGGGAGGCGTTATTTAATTTTTTTAACATTTACCCACATGGCACCCGTTCCCATGAGGATATCAGGACAAAAGGTAGCCTATGACCTTTCTCAGGCTCCAGACTATCTGTGTACTGAATTTAGGTTAAATTGGTTCACTAGTTTTGACGTGAAAGCGAGACAGGCAGAGTTACTTTCCTATTTATAATATTAGTATGGATTGATGACTAATTATCCCCAAGGTTTAGTCAGAGACTAGGCAACAGCACCTCAAAAGCAGTCCACTGCCATAGTCAGCGCCTCACCAAGCAGCGACTGCACATGTGCTCTACGCGGATTTAGTGGCCCTTTATTGCTTTCTTGCTATTGCCTACGACTTCGTCCGCGGTTACTATGGTTTTTTAAGTATCCCACGGGAACCCTTTAATTTTCTCTCAAAGTCTCACCCCGATCGGTTTAAAATTTACAAAGTTTCATTCAAACTTTCATCCCCTATTTTATCCCCTTGGGGGTAGAATTAATCAAAATCCTTTCTTAGCGGATGCCTATGTCGTAACATCAAATGTAGAAGTTCACTAGATGGGCGTTCCCCCACACAATTATAACAGGAAAATAAAAAAATAACCTTTACTTGGAATCATATTTATAATTAAAATTTACTAACTAAAGGTAGTATGTAGTCAGAGGAACTAACATCTACATTTTGAAATATAATATTAAAATATAACACATATCTTGTGATGCAGGTCAAAGAACTTCTCCGCCGTAAGCAAGGTGTGCAGGGCGCGGAGCGGCTGCAGAGGGACGTAGAAGATGTATCATCGAGGTGGAAAGCCCTCTATGACGCCTTCAAGGACAAGTAAGTGATATAGTGTACCTTAGAGGTGTAAATTTAAGGTCTATTTTAGAAGAACATAGGTTTTCATCAACCTTTAATGTGTCTATGTGATATAAAGATATTATAGTTGATTTTAGTTTTAAAACTTACTTTTACGTAGCCGAGTGGCTTGTACGTAGATTTGCAGGTGTCTCTTTCCCGGTTTGCAGGTTCGATTCCCGATAAGGGTTTTGTAATAAATAAGCACATGTTCTTAAGTCGTGGTTGTTTATTTAAAAATTTCACCATCAAGCTTTTTCTCCGAAGGGGTAGACAGAGGTGATAATATCACCTACATTTCGATTGATATGTTAAGTCCCAACGTAACAGTACTTTTTCTTTGAAAAATTCTCCCATGTAGGGAAGGCAAAGGGAACGAAGCCCATACAGCCAAGTCTTCAGTATTTTATTTCTTCAGTAGCTTGCATTGAAATGCTAGTATAATACATTTCAATGCATCTTAGGAGAGTTTGGCGTCAAACAGTCTATGGCAGACTCTGTGGTGCTACTTGGATGAGGTGGATTACCACGATAAAAAACTCATCACTTTTCACACCACTTGACGCTTATTTCGATAATCCTGCACATTGCACATCATCACAGACACTTATTACACAAAACTACACAGATTTTACGTAACAATATCCACTCCGAAACGATATTACAATCATCGAAATAAAAATCAGGTCCGCGATAGTTGAATGCCGCCAAAAACCTCTCCAATGTAACAGGTAGCGAGCGTATTGCCATGCACCGGGCACAATGTGAGGCGAGCGATACTCACAACTGTATCGCTCGCCTCACAAGTTTTATTTATTTATCATTAAATAATACACCAATAAAATTTTTAGATAATGGTGAATTCACGGTGAAGCATCGCTGTCTATCAGTAAACTACAGACTACAGTGTCGTGGCATAGATTGTAAATATTGCAATGCTCCTTAAACGAAAAGTAACTTATCATATATTTATATATTTTCCCTGATCTAGTATCTATTCACACATAAACTGCCTTTTTGTACAGAAGGAACAAAATATGTGTAATAATTTCCCGTTCGTTCCCCAGGATCCGTCTAATGGAGGAGATGAAGGACTTCCTGGATAGCCACAGCAACCTGGGCCAGTGGCTGGCATCCAAGGCGCGCCTCATGGCGGCGCTTGGGCCCATCTCCTCCGACGCCAGGATGGTCCAGACGCAGGTCCACCAGGTAACCAGCTGACGTGACGTGGAGAGCCCGGAGATAAATAAAAGGCGCTGCGTCGTCACTTATAATTATATATTTTATTTAACAAAAGCTAAGGCACTAATAGTGCCTTTGGTAAGCTTACATAGAACTTATAATAAGATGAGTGCATAAAACAAATATATAATAATAATAAAACTACGCGTATACTTTAATTTAAATAATATTCCGGGATCGAAAGTTGGAGACAGAACAGACAGACAGTGAATCAAAGAAGCAGAAACAAATGCAATCAAACTACGGACTCTATTTAATAGCTACGAAACAAAGTGAGATGGGATAGGAATTAAACTTACTGAATTAAATTCGTGATCCGTCACTTATAAATTGGGAGTAGAAAATTATATGCAACTCCAAAGATTGTTTATAAAGTGCAAAAAAACAAGTACGTATTCTTTTGGTGTAGCTCATTTTATTCTCTGTGTATTTGACTCATTTATAGAATTATGCCATTTCAATGAAAACCATAATTACACTATGTGATAAACTCACTTTAAACATTTTTATCTCTTTCTCTAAAATTGATTTCTTGACACAAAGTATCCATAAAAACCACCCTTCTTATGTTGTCATTTCTTCTACATCGAAAAAACCCAAATTGATTAAGCAAAATAATCTTAACCAGCTTTTAGCACCTAGACAACCAGTATAACCAGATCCCTTCGTCCAGGTGCAAGTCCTCCGCGAAGAGTTCCGCGTCCAGCAGCCACAACTCGCCCATCTAGACTCAGTGGGCGCGGCCGTTCTACAGAGGCTGCCGCGGGGACCAGACTCGCAGAAGCTGCAGGAGAAGATCGACGACATTCACAAGAAATGGGACGATTTGTTGGCAAAGTAATGTGCATTCTTTAACATTATGTATCGATTACTTCTACTTAAGCTAAGGGCGACATTCACTACCTTTCACCAATAATTGCATCATCCTCAGCATTTAAACGCCCCACTGCTGGGCACAGGCCCACGAGTATGGGTTGTAACACGACGCTGGCCCAATGCGGGTCGGTGGGTAGAAACAGTTGCACTAGCAACCGGGACCAACGGCTCGATGCCTTCTGAAGCACGGAGGAGCTCGAGATCAGTTTTAGTCACCCATCTACGGCCTGACTATGGCGAAGGTTGCTTCGTTTTCGATACCGAAAGCCATGCGTCTTTTAACAATGAAAGTGAAAACCCACGAGGTATCGTCTTATTTGTTACACAAATCCTTCTACAGACTGGAAGCTCGCGGCGAAAGCCTGGGCGCGGCCGCCGACACATCGCGCGAGTTCGAGGCGGGGCTGGCGCGCATGCGCGACGCGCTGCTGGCGCTGGCGGACCAGCTCGAGCGGGTCACGGGCTTGCCGCACGACGACCAGCTGCCCAAGCTGGAGGTAACTTACTACGGCAACTGAACTAGACGACTAGTTAGAATAGAGTTCGAGGCGGGGCTGGCGCGCATGCGCGACGCGCTGCTGGCGCTGGCGGACCAGCTCGAGCGGGTCACGGGCTTGCCGCACGACGACCAGCTGCCCAAGCTGGAGGTAACTTACTACGGCAACTGAACTAGACGACTAGTTAGAATAGAGTTCGAGGCGGGGCTGGCGCGCATGCGCGACGCGCTGCTGGCGCTGGCGGACCAGCTCGAGCGGGTCACGGGCTTGCCGCACGACGACCAGCTGCCCAAGCTGGAGGTAACTTACTACGGCAACTGAACTAGACGACTAGTTAGAATAGAGTTCGAGGCGGGGCTGGCGCGCATGCGCGACGCGCTGCTGGCGCTGGCGGACCAGCTCGAGCGGGTCACGGGCTTGCCGCACGACGACCAGCTGCCCAAGCTGGAGGTAACTTACTACGGCAACTGAACTAGACGACTAGTTAGAATAGAGTTCGAGGCGGGGCTGGCGCGCATGCGCGACGCGCTGCTGGCGCTGGCGGACCAGCTCGAGCGGGTCACGGGCTTGCCGCACGACGACCAGCTGCCCAAGCTGGAGGTAACTTACTACGGCAACTGAACTAGACGACTAGTTAGAATAGAGTTCGAGGCGGGGCTGGCGCGCATGCGCGACGCGCTGCTGGCGCTGGCGGACCAGCTCGAGCGGGTCACGGGCTTGCCGCACGACGACCAGCTGCCCAAGCTGGAGGTAACTTACTACGGCAACTGAACTAGACAACTAGTTAGAATAGGTTGTTTAATTTATAATTGAAGCTCCCAATCTTTACTCCCGTCACTTTTCAATGTAGAGAATCAATGCGAAATGTAACGTGAATTGAATCTGCCTTTCACGATCACGACGGTCGTGTGAATATTTATATTTATATATACTTTTTTAATCTATTATTTTGGATTAATAAAATTGCAGAAATAAATGTATTAACTGTAAATATTTTTATGGAGTTCAATTGACCACAAATTAACCTACATGCCCGAGTAGCTTTTTGCATACTTCACGATGATACAATCTTTGTTTCCCAGCTATTTCAAGTTTCTCTCTCATCTCCTCCATCAGAAATTCTAAACAACTGTTTTTATCAAGTCTAACATTGCTCAACATTTGTTCCCCAGAACCTAGAACGTCAACTCGAAGGCCTTCGCCCCCTGCTCCTGGAGCTCGAGGCCGGTGGCGCAGCCCTAGCTGGAGTCCTAGACGCGGCGGCCAGACAGGACGTGACAGCAAAATTGACAGCTGTCACGCGCCAACATGACCAGCTACAGCGGAAGATAGACCTGCTCAAGGCCGAGCTGGAGGCCGCGCTCAAGTTAGTACTGTTCTCACACGTCACGTCACGTGACACACTGTACAGGAAGACGGAGTTAGTAACACGTCATGGCACCAGATAGATGTGACGGCCTAGTTAACGGCAGTGACGTCACTTGGTTATTACAAAATACGCTTTTTACTAGTGGTGCAATCCTTTAAATACCCAATAAAAATAAAGGTTGAATTTTGTGGATGAGGAGAAAAACGTCTAGTGACAGAGACGGCGCTATTAAAGCGTTACATCATCCACATGTGAGTAAGGGAGATAGCATACAATTTCTCCCTTCATGACCGATTTTACAACAAGATCAGTAACGAATTCGCCTCTAAGAAATTATATTATCCGCTTTTTATTTGATATATTAGAAATTATAACACAAAACCAACCTCATAATAAAATATCTAACAATTCAATCTTCCTCCAGGGACGGTCGCAACTTAGAAGAGAACGTAGCCAAGACCTTAGGCTGGCTACAGACCGAGCTAGGCGCCTTGCCGTCGAGGCTACAAGTATCAGCTGATGTCAATCGCTTGCAGCAGCAGATCCAGAAACACGAACCGCTCTATAGAGATCTGACGGCGCGGGAACATGAGCTCATTATGCTGTTGGATAAAGGTAGGTTTTGTAGACTTTATTTAATAAAATAGGAGTAACAACGACGCGGTTCAAAGACGAGCCATGAGAATTAAATAATAAATAATAAATAAATATCTTCTAACATTCACACCTATCAACTAGCCCCATTTTAAGCAACTAATGCTGCTTGTGTTACGGACACTAGATGACGGATAAATATATTTAATAGATAAATACATATAAATATGATGAATATAGATAAATATATAAACATCCAAGACTGGAGAACAAATGCCTGAAAATTCATCACCCAAACATTTGCCCCCACCGGGGATCGAACCCAGAACCTCTCGAGATGGCGACGCCTTGAGACCGGCGTACAGACCACTCGACCACGAAGGTCGTCAATTGTCGGCGATCCCGAGCTCACAAGCGGTATTGAGCTCTTAAGCTTGAGGAGAGATTTTGCATCCTTGTGTGTGTTCTACCGCCTGTACAATGGGGTCAGTTCTGAGGAACTGTTTGATATGATACCAACAGCTACTTTTTATCACCGCACCGCTCGCCATCGCAAGAGAATTCATCCTCACACGTTAGAACCAGGGAATTCATCCTTCCTCGTACGCTTAGGCTGTGAAATGAACTCCCTGGTGAGGCTTTCCCAAGGGACTACAGCATAGAGTCCTTCAAAAAAGGCGTGAAAAGGTTTTTTAAGGGTTGGCATGGTGCTGGTGATGCCTTTGGTGTTGCAGGCGTCCATAGGCTACGGCTACCACTGCCCGTCTATGTGGGCCGTATGCTTAATTGCCGTATAATGGCTGCTTGGTATACATAGGACAATACAGCGAAAGACTGATTGGTGGAGAGATCAACAGGGGAGGCACACGTCCAGCAGTAGGCGCCACACGGCTATGATTGATGTTTCGACAACCCATCTAAAACAGATCAAAATCAAGAAATATTTTATTTCATAGGCTAAACTTAGCACTTAAAATTGTCAACATAATACATAGTCACATTCATATAAAGTAAATTTTAATAATAAAACACAAAAAAACTAATAAAATTCACTGCCGCGAGCGCTTGTAGCAAGCAAGCAATGTATAATCTGAAGCTATACTTATTGACCATTATACTTTGTTTGTTTTAGCATTAGATCAAATAATGGCGCTGTTCATTGCCAGAATTTTAATTGTTAAACTCGGAATTTTGTATGATTGTGGTCAATAATGTTTTTCTTTCTTAAATAATACTGGAGAAGGATGTCTATATTACTTTAATTTGTATTTAGAATAAAATAGAATATCATTTATTTGCACTTGACTGAGGTACACATTACATGTTTCAAGTTATTTGTATTATTATGTGCAATAAAGTATATATATGTTTTTATATAAAAATAGAGTTCCTCTCATACAGCCGACAACGGTGGCATGCAAATTGAAATACAATTATTATATATTACACAAAGATTTCAATAGATAAATAAATTATTAAAATGTCCAATTACCTTTTGTCAAATAACAAAATTCCTATTTACTTGACGAACTTTTTAATGGTGAATAACCCGTCTAGACAATTAAACGCCATAACATACTTTTAATGAGGCAGTCAGTTATGTCAAGAAAACCGCTAGACAATTATGTGCCTTATACCCCAGTAATAAGATCCCTTCTCCAGGTCGCGAGATGGAGAAGAAGCCGCGCTACCAAGGCTTGCGCAAGGACCTGGACCGCATCCAGGCGCAGTGGGACAAGCTCAAGCGGGAGATCGTCGACAGGCAGACCAGGCTGCAGACCGCTATGGTGAGAAACAAAGATAAAGCATTTATTTTATGTCAATTTATACATATTAGGTCCTTACCTCTGAAATTGGTGTTTTGTATGGAGATTTTGGGAATTCTGCATTTTTCATACTAACATTTTATCAGTTTTCTTCACAACGACAAATCCAGAGATAATAATATTTGACATGTATCATTAGACAAGCTTTAGTAATATGTGTAATATCACACTTCATAAAAATTATTTATCGTTATTTAAGTGAATGCAAATAAAATGATGTATTCGGGAGGCACTTAAAAAGAGTTGTCTCCGTGTCCAATTTTAACACAATTCAACTTACAACAAATTATCAAAACAAATCAAAAGAGCTCAAAAATATAGTCTATTTTTAAACGAGGTAATTATTTTTTAGTAATACTCTGAATCCTAATAGTTACAGACAAAATACTAAGAGAGAGAAAAAACACCAATTTCATAGGTAAGGACCCAATATTAACCAATGGGAACACACAAAATACAGTTAGAATATACCACAGAGAGGACAAGCTATCAGTAATATGTCCTACGAGACTGATTATAACTCTCTTTTTATCATTTCACTGGGAAGGTACTCCACGACGGCACAGGACAGGAGCTAGTGATTTTTTGGTAGCGTCTTTTAATCTGAACACCCTGAGTGTCACAGATGAAATTACTTACTGAGAATAACCTAAAAAAAATCACGCGTATGTAGTCATCAATGTGTGGTGTCCAGGAGCACCACTGTCTTATGTCGATATTAAAGGTTCACTTTAGTTCTTTATAATAATACCTTTAAATGTAATACGAAAGACACCAATGAGTATGGTGCAACACTTACTTTAGGGGCATTAATGTGCTCACAAATCACGTATATACATCGAAGAGTGTAAGCTTAAACTACAATTTTATTACAGGAACACTGCCGCAAGTTAGGCGTAGCTCAAGAAAGCTTCCTACCCTGGCTGACCGACGCTGAACAGAGAGTAGCGAAGCTGCCAGCTCCAGCCTTCACCAAGCAGGAGGCGGAGGCGCAGCTGAGGGCGTTACAAGCACTCAGGAACGACGTTTGGAAGAGGTTAGTCTAATAATGATGCAACCATTTCACATATAGGTTTTTATTTCAGAATAATCGTGAATTTAAAAAAAGTTTGCCGCCTCTCTGGTCTAGTGGTTCACACCACCGGGTGTTGATCGGGAGGTCCGGGTTCGATTCCCCATGGGGGCAGAAGTATTTCTGCTCGGTTTGGTTGGTGGTAGGGCTTCTAAGCCCGCCTGGCTAGCTACCACCGTCTTACCTAAATTTGTCGCCATAATAACGATGTTTTAAGGATTGTTGTGTTCCAGCAATCAGAGGTAAGACAGCCAGTTCCAGTTGTTGAGGATTACAGGTGAAGCTCGCTTCCACCTTCAGCCTTATCGTCACTTACCATCAGGTGAGACGAAGGCCAGAGCTTACCTGTCATATGTAAAAAAAAAAAATAAAGACTTAAATGACAATTTATGCGATGTGATGGGCACGCACAAGGCAGATAGTAATAACAAAACGGAGTGCCTGCAGTTTTATTAATACCCTTAAATAATTTATTTATGTGTTCGTCGGATTCAGATAATTATGTTGTTAAATCTATAGTTAAAATATTTTTTTTTCATAAGAAGCAAACGCTTCACCACCACGCACTATAAGCCATGAGTAATTTAGTGTAAAACATTATCACAATAACAGATTCATCGACTAGATCATTAGTTCCCAAAGGGAACGTCACGGGAAAAGGTGTCACGGGAGACTCGTCGGGGGTCTTGTTGTCTTCACATCTTCTCATTTTTGTAGAGTTTTGGGAATATGGTAGAAATGTAGTTGCAGGGGGTCCACCGGCACCAGATAAATTTTGAAAGTGGTCTATGAGAAAAATAAGCCTGGGAACCTCTGGACTAGACCCATATAGTCAGGGAAAATATTGATTTCTTTAAATAAATACATTTTTCTTAAACATGCGCGGAAATCATTATTGTCATTACTTTTAAATAAAGAACACGCGAAGTATCATATTTCGAGAAATACTAAAATCACTGTTGTATGAAACGGTGTGCTGTTTGAATTTAGAACTCCTTCATCTGTCGTACACATTGCGTACTCGTACATAGCCACAGATGCGTTCTTTTCGACACAAGCTGTAAAACAAAATAAAAAAGCGGAGTTCGTTGTGTTTTTTGTAAGTATTAAATTTATTATGTAAAAGGCCCTTTTTTTATTTCCTTGCACTTTTTAAAGAAAATCAATTTATATGCCTCGGCCGAAATGGTAATTGCCTATTTCGCTGCCTTTGCAATAATGTACTATAATTGCGTCAGGTCCGGCGAGTACGAGAACAACAAGACGCTGGGCGAGACGTTCATCGCGGCGTGCGACGTGGACCAGGAGGCGGTGCGTGCGCCGCTGGCCGCCATGCGCCGGCGCTGGGACAAGCTCAACAACGGTCAGGGCACTCCTCTGCTATTCTAAGCTGGCGGAAACTAAACGAACCACGGAATCTATTCCTGTCACTTTTTATTGCGGCGAGTAAGAGCGAGACGGAGCGTAACTTTCCGAATCGAATCCGTGAACCGACAGCGTGGAATGAAGCCTATGAACGCAATTCCGATCGATCGACATTGATATTGTGATGATTCTTACTCTTCAGTTACGACAATACATACTAATATTATTAACACGAAAGTAACTGTCTGTCTCACTTTCACGTCAAAACTACTTAACCAATTTAACCGAAATTCAGTACACAGATAATCTAGAGCCTGAAAAAGGACATAGGCTACCTTTTATCCCGATATTCCTATGGGATTCCCATGGGTGGCATGCGGGTGAATGTTAAAAAATTTAAATACCGCCTCTCAGACACAAATGAAGGACAAATTTACGCCACTATGAACTTTACTTCTAATAATAGAGTAGGAGTAACTTTTTAATTCCACCAATTGAGGCTACTGTTCCCATTTGAATAACCTTTAGTGTCGAATAGTATATTTAATAAGGAAGGCTATAGGCTACATACAATCACACTATCATTTTTACATCACATACAAACATATAATCACGACTATAATACGACGGCAAAAGCACCGCAAAAGCAGTCCATTGACATATTCCGCGCTTCACCAAGCAGTGACTGCATTCAGCGTGACAGGTGGTGAGCCCCTCGCCGCTATAAAATATTTGATTGTGCAGTTCTAAGTCCATTAGTCGCCTTTTACGACACCCAAGAGGAGAGATGGGTTGGTAGTATTCTTTTAATGAGCCGCTATCACACGACTAAACGGCTAATATTTTAATAGTACATTATGGTACAAGTGTGTAATGTTGGTGATTACCGCTGAGGCGCATTGAGGCCCGAGCCGGCAGGCGAGGGTCTTAAGGAGCCGAGGACGGTAATCATCAATACACACGTGTATCATACAACGTTTTTCAACACACTTCTGAATAATAGATATTTTTCCTTTGAGTTTTCTGGTAGTAAACTTTCCATAACGTTCTGGGCTTCACATCTTATATCGGGCGGTGTACAACATTAATCATTTTCTTCATAAATTGTATTTGCAGACATCTTAATTAATAACTAACTAAATAACTTCAAAAGAGAAAACGAGACGAGTTGTGAACAATGTTTCGTAATGGCGGGAAAAATTAATCAGTTTTCCTATGCGCGCGCATCGGCCATAGACTAATAAATTTCGTAATGGCGGGAAAAATTAATTAGTTTTCCTATGCGCGCGCATCGGCCATAGACTAAAAAATGAGGTTTCTTTTTTTTGGGCTTTTCGCGGATAGCTTTTTAGCGCAAATGTAACCGTAACTCAACCAATAATATTAAAAAAAACTATTACTCACTCGTGAATAATAGTAATGAAAAAGTCACAGTTTGATTATAGGTGTCATTATGTGCCTAATTGCCATGGGATTATTTATTTATTTATTTATTTGGTATATACTACAGTTGACAATCATTGTTAGTATAACAGTAAATATGTTAGTAGTTAAGGGCTAGATTGACAACCTAATTGTATACACACTACATGCTTATTGGCCAACAGTAGCCACGAATTGGCGCGATACAAAAATTAGAACGTTGCACTAAGTAAAGAGAAAACATAAATTTAACTCTAATCTTTAATATTAGATTAGAGCCACTTTATAAGGAAGTGTGTTGAAAATGTTATTTATTCTAAATCAATCGTAGACGTTCTGTTTTATGAATTGTTCTCTCCGCTCCCCAGATGTCCTCCAACGCGTAGAGTTCCTGGAGACGACGGCTCGCAAGCTGAGCGAGTTCGGCGAGAAGGTCCGCGCGGTGGAGACGCCTCTGGAGCGGTGCGAGGAGCGCCTGCAGGACTCGCTGCTGACGCCCGCCTCCGCCGACGCCGTCGCCAGGCTCGTGGACCAGATACACGCGCTCAGGGTGCCGCTGCAGGTACTATACACACCCACTGCTGGTCACAGACCTTGCTGCAGGACTCGCTGCTGACGCCCGCCTCCGCCGACGCCGTCGCCAGGCTCGTGGACCAGATACACGCGCTCAGGGTGCCGCTGCAGGTACTATACACACCCACTGCTGGTCACAGACCTTGCTGCAGGACTCGCTGCTGACGCCCGCCTCCGCCGACGCCGTCGCCAGGCTCGTGGACCAGATACACGCGCTCAGGGTGCCGCTGCAGGTACTATACACACCCACTGCTGGTCACAGACCTTGCTGCAGGACTCGCTGCTGACGCCCGCCTCCGCCGACGCCGTCGCCAGGCTCGTGGACCAGATACACGCGCTCAGGGTGCCGCTGCAGGTACTATACACACCCACTGCTGGTCACAGACCTTGCTGCAGGACTCGCTGCTGACGCCCGCCTCCGCCGACGCCGTCGCCAGGCTCGTGGACCAGATACACGCGCTCAGGGTGCCGCTGCAGGTAGCCTATACTGTAAAAACTATTTGGCAACTGGAAAGCCGCTAAGCGTGTGCTTCGGTACCTTAAAGGTACCAAGGATATGAAGCTTCAGTTCTCGTCCTCAGGCCAGCTCTACCCAGTAGGGTATGCCGATGCCGATTATGGCAACAATTTTATTGACCGCCGATCCTTTACTGGATACGTATTCATGATGAGCGGAGCGCCTGTGTCTTGGGAAGCTCGCATGCAACGTACAGTGGCCTTATCTACTTCTGAGGCTGAGTACAGGGCTCTGGCCGAAGCTTGCAAGGAGAGCATTTACTTAAAGTCACTCCTCACCCAAGTTTTCGGCATCACTGACTCTATCATCATTTATTCCAACAATCAAAGTTCAATCAAATTAGGTCACAACAACACTTATCATGCACGAACCAAACACATAGACATTAAACACCACTTCATCCCTGTCATCCTAATAAACACCACTCTCTGCACTCCAAAACCCTGTTTTATTTGTTATACACACCCCACTGCTGGTCACAGACCTTCCTCATGGAGACATATGATGAGTATGGGTCGTAACACCACGACGCTGGCCCAATGAGGGTTGGTGGATAGAACACGCAATAGCGACCGGGAACGGCTTCACGTGCTTTCCGAAGCACGGAGGAGCTCGAGGTCACAAAGTTTCGGTCACCCACGGCCTGACCATGGCGACATCTCTGTTAAAGATAAGCCCGCCGATTGCATATTTTGTGGTGTTTTTTTCTTGGCAATAAAGAATATAATAACCTTAATAAGTGTATTTTTTTTAAAAAAAAAAAATATATATATAGTACTTTAACAGCTTTTAAAAGGAATGTTTATCAATATATACCATCATAATCATCGAATGATTATCGAATGACTGATTGTAACTCGCACAAATAAACATTAAAAAAAATGCATTAAAATTTATGGTGTTTTAATTTTGCCGTTAAAATTGTTTTTTTTTTCCACCTTTAGAGCGTAGAAACAGCAGCTGACGATATCGTCCAACTAGCCCTGGAGCTCGGCGGCCCAGACGCGGGCGATCGCGCGAGAGAAGTGCTCCAAGAGCGCGCCGCCGGGCTGGGTGACCGGCTATCGGACTTAGAGAAGCGCGCGAGCGACGCACGAGACCGCCTCGCTGGCGCTAACGCTGCGTTGGGTAGCTTCCAGGTATGGGATGCTTGTTTTGACATTTTTGGGTTGACTGTATAGAAAGTTCCCTTGGTGTAAGCAAAGGGAACAGTTTATACAGCCAAGGCTTTTTTTAGAAATATGTCGTTGAAATAGTGGTCGCATGTTGCATTTCAATTGAAATATTGGGCAGAATAATTTCTATGGCTATTTCAAGGTGTCATCTCTGAGATCCCGATTTCGAATTTCGGTTGAAAATTTTTGTCACATTATCACAATCAGTCCTTTAATATAGAAGAAAAATGACAGCTGAAAAAACAAAATTATTCCAACACACATCACTGAATCAAACCATAAACTCAAGTCTTATTTTTTTTTGTAATTCTTAACGTTATTTTCTGTTCTCGTTTAATCATATACCTACATAAATAAAAAATCAAATAATAATAATCGTTTTCATCTTCTTCAACAGGAGAAAGTAAAGAACCTCTCTCACGACCTCTCCGACTTAGAGAAAGAACTGGACGGTATGAAGGCGCCCGGCCGAGAGATACAGACCGTTCGCCAACAGCTGGCCGACGTGGGAAGACTGCAGACGAGGATAGAAGCAGCTGAAGATCTAGTGGAAGCGGCGGAGAGAGCCGCCGGCGAGCTGGGAGATACTAACTATGCGATCGACTCCGCTAAGACTACCGATCAGGTAAAGGAGGTGGATTTGATATAAAAAAAATATATTATAGGCATCATAGGCCTTTTCAGGCAGCGGTGTTACGAATGAAGAAAGCAGTTTAAAGTTAAAAAAGAAACAAAAAATACAAAAACCTTGTTGTTTTTGTTTGGTTTTCCTTATATTTAAGAAAGAATTTAGAATTTCATAATGGTTGAGTAGCCATTGTAATGATTATTTTTTAAAAAAGATGCCACTCATGTGAGAAGATATTTGAGACCTTTATGAATACATCGGTAAAAACTACATTTAAGTTCCAGTGCGGTATCTTAAGACAGTCAGATAGACAAAAATACTTCTACATTTTTATTTCAGTTTTGGCTATCTAGAGGTGCACTTATTCTTTTTCTTTATTAACATAGCCTATGTCCTCCCCCAGGTGGAAGGCCTCCGCAAGCAGCTAGCCAAGCTGGACGAGCGGGCTCGCGCTAAAGAACAAGAACTAGACGACACGCTCAGCCAGCTAGAGGCCTTCTACAAGGCTTATGATGCTGTGCTCGACGATGTTAACGAGGTAAGGACTAAGGAACTGATTTAACTATTTTACTATGTTATGGCGTAAATTCACGGGAGCATGTGAGAGAAAACAATATCACTATATATTTGTGGCATTAATTTTAACTTTAACACGTTTCATCTCCCTTGCATTCTCATTTATCGTATAACAAATCATGGCATTATTAAGCCAGTTACTTTTTATTGCGGCAAATTAAAGAGCATGCGGATTTGTAATAAAATTTTGAAACAACTGTTGAGAATTAGGGGCCAATAATCCGGACGTTTAAGAGGCGAGCTGGAGGCAGGGGAACTACAAAAGCCGCAATTCTAGGTTATTCACCAATAGCCTAAAAAAGAAACTTCTCGCTGACGCACACTACAACTGCTTCTGAAGTAATAACTTGAATTAAAATTGTGTGCTATGGTTTTCTAATCTATTATACTTGTTCTGTTATTAACTATTCCCTGTCCTTCCCCAGGCAACCGAACAAGTCCAAAGCCTCAAGCCAGTCTCCCCAGACGTGGAACAGATCCGCGCCCAGCAGCAAGACTTCGCTGCTCTGAAGAAAGGCACGCTCGAGCCGCTCTCCGCCAACGTCGGCAGATGCGGGAAGCTGGGCCAGACGTTGGTCAGGTCGGCCATGCAAGGGGTCTCCACTGCCAGGCTCGACAAGGACCTGGAGAAGCTGAATGATGCCTGGAACAAGCTTAAGGAGAAGGTGAGTCACATTTACGAATGTCTCTGTAATGTTGGCCTCGTAAGGATACCCCATACTTGAAGAGGCGTTATGATGCTTCCTATATAGGCTAGGATATATCCCCCAGTTAGTAAAGAAACGTTCCTACAGAACTTTTTTGGTAATGGGGTGATTAGTATCTCTTTCTAGTGTATAAATTTCTACTTATAACTAACCAGATGTTAATAAAAGTTACTTTTTTATTTTTTTTATAATCAGCCCAGCAAATGATTCAACACCATCTGATGATAAGCAGTGTATAAGTGGATAAGTCCATATGCGAAGGATGCTAGGGCAGCACCAAAGGATGCAGGCCTAGCGACCTCCACAAAAAAAAAACAGCCAGCAACTGCTTTATTTTTTTTTTGCTCTTTCCTATCATTCACCAAGTACCGAGTCAGAAATATCATCCTGTCTCGTTTCGGTCTGAACAAAATGGATGTTGGATTATGTCATAGCATTTTGGCTCAACCGATGTCGGAAGAGGCCAGAATGCTGTATCATATGTTATGCCCGCCGCGACCTTCTTCCGACCAAATGTAACGTGTAAATGTTTATATATTTTTGTTTTTTTTTGTATATGTTATGATAGGACTGACGTATCCTTTGGATAAAAGTCCTAAAAATAAAGGAGAATAAAAAAAAAGTACCGAGTCTCCAAAGAACAGAAAGTTGACCGTGTATCCTGTAGATGAACGAGCGTGAGCGGCGCCTGGACGTGGGGCTGCTGCAGTCAGGCAAGTTCGCGGAGGCGCTCGCGGGGCTGGAGAAGTGGCTGGCCGACACCGAGGACATGGTGCTCCACCAGAAGCCGCCCTCCGCGGACTACAAGGTGGTCAAGGCGCAGCTGCAGGAGCAGAAGGTGAGCGGACCGGATTCTATTCGTACTCTTATAAGTTAGGACCCGTGTTGGTCCGGGACACAAAAAGAATGTGCCAACTGCTTTTCTTGCCTAGCGTGTCGTAAAAGGCGACTAAGGGCGTATTGGGTACTGGGTCTGTGATTGTGTAGGCGATGATCTAGCCACTTATTACTACTCTTTCACGATTTTTCATCTGACCAAACCCAATTTTTGTATGGCTAAATGTGGTCTTAAGGAACACAGTGCTCCTTGGACTCTGCCTACCCCTTCAGGGATTGCAGGCGTGATTGTATGTATGTATGTATTTTAAGTTATTATCTTCAGGTTTATTTCTTCAAGGGTTGGAATAAGCATATAATCTCTATCAATATTAAGCAACGATAGTTTATAATGAAGGCAAGCCTGACCCCTCTTTCCCAGTGGGCACTTTGGGCAAGTGCCCGCCTCAGATCAAATACAACATCCCTGGTTCCTGTAGGATCATAAAACGATAACCAATATTTATTTTCAAAGAACTTATATATTTCGAAGAAATGCTAAAAGAGTTACTTTCTTGGACTATATTACATTCATCTATTCGTTTCATGTGTTAGTTAACAAAAATAAATATTTAACCTTGTTTATTACTTTCTTTGTGTACCAAAATAGTGTTCTGTCGTAGTCATAGGGGTCCCATTATCCTAATATGCCCAGGACCTCCAATAGGTTATTGACGGGCCGGCCTGTTGCCATTGCCTTAAAGAATAATTTCATTGGTACAGGCGAAACTTTACCCGCCCCAGGTGATATGAAAAATGTCTCTAAATAGCTAAGAAGCAATCAAATCGATAGAATCTAAATATACTCTATATTCATATTTTTAGACTATTTTTCAATAAGCCTTTTTTTACGGTAGTGTTGTGGATGGCAGACATTTGTCAAAAGTGTTTTTCTCTGTTAAATCCCTATTTTTTTCGTGATAGACTTTTAGTGGGCTATGGTCATAATTCGTTAGTTGTTAATCTATTTTATTTGTGCACAGTTCTTAAAGAAGATGCTAATGGACCGCCAAAACTCGATGTCCTCCCTGTTTGCGATGGGCAACGAAGTGGCGGCTGGTTGTGCGGAGCCGGAGAGGGATTCGGTGGAGAAACAACTGCGGGCTCTCATGCAGAGGTTTGATGCGCTCACCGCGGCGGCGGCGCAGAGGATGACGGACTTGGAGCAGGCCATGAAGGTGCACATGGCTACACGCATATCTATACACATAATAAAACTGTAGAGGTCGAATGTCTGTACATAGAAAAAAAATGCTTTAAATCAAGTCAAGTCTACATTTTTTTAATTATTTGTTTCTCTGTCTTTTCATCTGTTTGTACGGGCTAATCTCCGAAATGGCTGGACCTATTCCAATGAAATTTCCCATGGTGATACCTTATATCCGTGGTCAACATCTCGAAAATTTTATATATACTATAAAAGATACTTAAAAAACCAGTAAACGCGGACATTCAGATTTATAAAGTGAATTTATGAAGTTAGATTTATATATAAAGTGCGCAAATATTCAGATTTATAAAGTGCTTACAGCAATATCTCATATATGTTTGTATATGCTCCCGCTTATTTGAAAAAAATATTTGTAGATCGTTATATGTGTGTGTTTACGTCCCTGCCTACCCCTTCAGGGAAAGAGGCATGGATGATATGTATGTATGTATCAAGGAATGATCTAATTCCCATGTTTCGGTACAGGTTGCAAAGAAATTCGAAGAGCAACTCCAGCCGCTTCTAGAGTGGCTGTCTACCACCGAGCGCAGAGTTAAGGCCGCTGAACTAGTGCCTACAGACGAGGAGAAGATACAGCAGAGGATACGGGAGCATAAGGTGTGTAGGCCAGGGTTCGAAACCGATTTGGAATATACCGGTCTTAACTAGTTTGTTACAAAATTTACTGGGCGAATTTGACCAAGTTCTGAGTTACTACTCGGAGGTTCGCACACCAACAGAAGCTTAAATTGCATTGGTCGTACCCGCTGTAATGGCGGAGTACTACGTACACAGCTGATTTATGGCCGTGTACACATCTGACAGCTGACGCATATTTAGCAGCAGTGTAGCTAATCGAAATTTGGTCGAATTTGCCCAAGTGTATTTGTAGGAACCAGTTAAAATAATATACTGGTTGATTTCGGTATTACAGGCATGTTTGACAGGTTTTTAAGTTACCTGTTATTAAGTCTTTATAATTATTTTGTATCTATCTTGCCACAAATTTTCTAGTAATTTCTTTTTACGTTGTGTTTTCACGTCGAATTTATAACAATGATTTTTACCAAATAGATAAATTTTATAATAAGTGTAACATAAAGAGAGATTTAAACTTACTTGAATGTTCCGGTTAGAAGCAATTTATCACAAAGCAACGAATATACAGCTGAACTAGTTTTGACATTTTATAGAGGCTAATAGTACACGACAATTAACCGCCTTACTTACTATAATATTATAAACTAAGAATAACATTATGCCTAGTTTAACTAAAAATGCTGCTCAGTAATATTACACCTAACAGCCATCTTCATAAGGCATAATTAGCTTGAATAGAAGCCTTCGTCGTATAATATTCGCGTATGGTCGCCAGGCGCTGCACGACGACATCCTGTCGAAGCAGCCGTCGTTCGCGCAGCTGACGGAGACGGCGTCGGCGCTGCTGGCGCTGGTGGGCGACGACGAGGCCGCGGCGCTGGCCGACCGGCTGCAGGCCGCCACCGACAGGTCACTATACCGACAATTATTTTATCTACAGGGTGAAATTTTAATCATTCGACAAAATTTTACAGGACATTTTGAACGTTATAATAATCGGTAAAATAACAATTAAAATCGTAATGAAACGTTGTGTAAGAAAATACAATAATGCAATAATTATTATTGAATGAATGGAGCACCTGTACATTTGTAAACAAATGTGTGTATCGAATTTTATGTAATATTTTTCTTATATAAATTTTACATGTATTTTTTTATGGTTTATGTTTTTAAAATGTATATTTACCAGTTTCGAGTAAAAGCAACTGAAAATTTAGACTTTTTTTTTACAACTTAGATTTTTTTCTCCCTCACAAGTATAATGTTTAATAGCACTAAAACCCCCCGTTAAAATTTGTCAATTATTTTCGATTTCACCCTGTAGACTAGAATGAGACATAGGCGATCCCAAGGGTCTAAAACGAACAGTCCCTTTTTGCCTGCATCTAGCGACTTCCCGCGACCTTCATCAGTTCATCGCTCACTTCGTAAACTTGAGAATATTTGATATTAAAATATTTCATGATTCCTCAAAATAGTAAAGTAAAAGTTTGGTAATATTTGTAAAGGTCTGGGAAAGGAAATATAGATTAATTTTGATCCTTTCTGATAATTTATTCTATAATCTAATTATTGTATCCTTATAACATGTTTTGAAACTTTACATCATCAGATTAATGTTATATGATATCAAATAAATCGAAAATCATTATTAATGTTATAATTTGATATCCGTAGCAACGACATTGATATTAGAAAACCAGCGTCAGACTTAGAAAACCTCATGCTGAATAGGCTACCTGTTTTGGCACAGAGAGACAGTTCCTATCTAGATAGAAAAATTTTTTGTTTGGTGTATAATATGGCTATATATATATTCTTTTATGTTCGTACAACGTCTCCTGTCTGTGTCGGTATAAATGTTTTTTCTTTTTTTTCCTTCTGTCTTCTTTTCCTTCTATGTTCTGGATCGACATTGGAGTCACATTGTCACATAACCTTTATCACTAGACAGTGTTAAGATCTATATAATATTTCATGTAATATGCTGAGTCATCTTTAGTCTCTATAAACCAGAGGCTAGAACAATCAATGATCATCGCTGGATGATACTAGTGTAAGTGGGAGTGACTGCAACTGTTCGCCGGGTGTGCAGGTACCAGGCGCTGGTGTCCCGGTCCGGCGGCGCCGGCGCCAGCCTGGAGCGCTGCCGGCGCGCGCTGCGCCACCTCGTGCTGAGCTACCAGGACCTCAGCGCCTGGATGGACGCCGCCGACGCCTTCCTGCAGCGCCGCCGCCCGCCGCCCGCCTTCATGGAGAAGCTGCTGCGCCACATGGACGAGCTGGCGGTCAGTACATACATACATACATACATACACATCATCACCACCTCGTGCTGAGCTACCAGGACCTCAGCGCCTGGATGGACGCCGCCGACGCCTTCCTGCAGCGCCGCCGCCCGCCGCCCGCCTTCATGGAGAAGCTGCTGCGCCACATGGACGAGCTGGCGGTCAGTACATACATACATACATACATACACATCATCACCACCTCGTGCTGAGCTACCAGGACCTCAGCGCCTGGATGGACGCCGCCGACGCCTTCCTGCAGCGCCGCCGCCCGCCGCCCGCCTTCATGGAGAAGCTGCTGCGCCACATGGACGAGCTGGCGGTCAGTACATACATACATACATACATACACATCATCACCACCTCGTGCTGAGCTACCAGGACCTCAGCGCCTGGATGGACGCCGCCGACGCCTTCCTGCAGCGCCGCCGCCCGCCGCCCGCCTTCATGGAGAAGCTGCTGCGCCACATGGACGAGCTGGCGGTCAGTACATACATACATACATACATACACATCATCACCACCTCGTGCTGAGCTACCAGGACCTCAGCGCCTGGATGGACGCCGCCGACGCCTTCCTGCAGCGCCGCCGCCCGCCGCCCGCCTTCATGGAGAAGCTGCTGCGCCACATGGACGAGCTGGCGGTCAGTTCTCTGCTACTTACATACATATCATCACCACTATTATCCCCTAAGAGTTGGTCGGAGGCTAGGCAACCTCATCAAGCACCGCAAAAGCATTCCCACTGCCATAGTCCGCGCTTCACCTCGATTTGGGCTGGTGAGAAAAAAGGAGAGATATTTTATTAATCTAATGTTACCTGAGACCAGAGAATGAGACAGAGAGTAGCTTTATATCCCGATAGTTTGGTCGTCATAATACGCTGATAGAAATAAAATTGCATAAATATAATCACGCTATTGGATGTTATACTACTAATAATCCATTACGCCACCGAGCTTATCTTGCATACTGTATAATTATATTCTTCTTTGCTCTACCCTCATTCCAATTTTATTTAAACTCGGCCCAACATGACATCTTCCACTCATATCTAATGATTATAACAGGAGAAATCCGAAGAGATAGCCTCCAAGCAAGAAGCCGTCGACTCCACTGTGGAGTCAGGACACGAACTGATGAAGCACATCTCCAGCGACGAGGCCCTGCAGCTGAAGGACAAGTTGGACGCCCTACAGCGACGATACGCGGACCTGACGACGAGAAGCGCCGACATGCTGAAGCTAGCGGGAGAGACGCTGCCGTTGGTGGAACAGCTGTTTGCTAACCATAACAGGTAAGTGAAAAATTTAGAAAAAATATCCAAGAATCGGTAGTCGTAAAAAAAAGAAAAAGTAAAAACACTTTTAAAAAAAGCTGTGATTTATCTAAGCCTTCTGATTGAATAATACATGTTTTCTTTGTCAGAAAATTTAAGCTGTCAAACTTTAGACTGCCTATTTGAGCAACAAAATTTTGATATAAACATTTCGAGTTTTTGTGTCTTTGTTTTGTTCACTATAGGAGTTCCACAAGGTACAATGCTTGGGCCATTACTATTTTTAATGTATATTAATAAAACCATTGAAAGAAGAACATGCTTAATAATTATTTGTTTATTCGTTTTTTAATTGTTCCTGCATTCGAAGGGGAAAATATCGAGCATAGGGAAAATATCCTTTCTACCGATTTACGCAAAAGTGATCCTAATAAAGCCAGCTTTTAGGAGTTTAAATTAACTTAATGGTAATTACAGACTTAACGAATGGCTGAGCGGAGCAGAAGCTTGCCTCGGAGGAGTGGAAGCGAGGGAGCAAGACGTACTGAGGCTGGAGGCGGAGCTACAGGACATGCGCCGGGCTCTGGACCAGGTTAACACGCTGGGTCCGCAGCTGTGCCAGGTCCGTACTACATACACACTTACAAAATTGTTAAAACTACACTTTACTCTATTTTACGTTTGATGGCGGAATATGCATTTCACTTAATTTATATAGAGAGACATTTCTAAGAATTTGACAGTTTTCACCGAGCTTATCTTATATTATTTACAGTCATATATACACTCAGAGTAAACGGAACTGGAGTAGCCATTAGTCAATTTCTCAAACATTTTTTTCTGCCATTTCTTGCGGGCGGTGAGGTTACCACTACACTCAAAGCCTGCACACATAAACAATTACTTTTACCGTTTTTACAAATGCACACATGCATGATTCGACACACAAATTTAAATTTCACGCACACACGCTTAAAATAGTCTCGTGGGGTGTGCGTTTTGACAACGTCACAGCCGCACTCCCCACGAGACTAGCGCTCGAAATTTAAAATCGTAGAATTCTAAAACATGAAATAATGAAGTAAATAATCATGAAATCTTAAAATTTATAATTACAAATAAAAGGTGACACCATCATTTAGCATACTCGATGTTTTCTATTTATTTTTACAACAAAAAACAGCACAGGCAGGCATTTTTGCGGGAGCTCTGTTCGCCGCAACGTTTACAATGTTGGCTGTCAAAATGGCGGCTCAACTAGTTTTATTAAACGTGCAACCATCCGATGCTTGTGCATTTGGCAGAGGGGAATGTTAGACAAAGGCTACTCCAGTTCTATTTACTCTGAGTATATACAATAATTGTAAAAGAAAGAAAAAAGAAAGAAACAAAAATACCTAAAGTACCATTAATTAAATACAAACATTATATGTGCAATAAGTGACAGTGATATAAATATTAATACTTAAATATTCAATTCAAAAACCCTCCAGTAACATAAAAAAAAAATCACCTACTTTTCGTGTGAAAAACATTAAGTGAATTAGAAAATATATATGTTGTTAAATAAAATCTTGATAAGTTAGTTTGTATAATTTTTAGTGTTCGAAATATAATTATATTTATTTCGAAATATAGTTATCGAAATAAAATGTAAGAGATAAAATTCAACATAGTTTATTCAGTTTAGATGCGTCACAATATTTCGTGAAAGCGATAAACTACGCCATTCTTTCACAAAACTACCAGGAGTCCTTGTTTTGAGAAGAACGGGCAAGAAACTCAGCAAGTTTCTATACTCCCTTTATATCAACATTGATTTTTTTTATTAGGTCCTTACCTTTGAAATTGGTGTTTTGTATGAAGATTTTGGGGATGTCAGCATTTTACATACTAACATTTTATCAGTTTTCTTCACAACGACAAATCCAGAGATAAAAATATTCGGCATGTATCATTAGACAAGCTTTAGCAATATGTGTGTGAACACGCTTGATAAAAATTATTTATCGTTTTTACGTTAATGCAAATCAAATGATGTATTCAGGAGGCAGTTAAAAATAATTGTCTTTGTGTCTAATTTAACACAATTAAACTTACAAAAAATTTTCAAATTAAATATTACGAGCTCAAATATATGGTCTATTTTTAGAAGAGGCAATTATTTTATAAGAATGTTCTGAAACTTAATAGTTACGGACAAATTGCTAAGACAGAATAAAACACCAATTTCATAGGTAAGGACCCAATATTTTAATAATAAGTAAGAGATGAGTAAGAGGGGCTAATTTTGATTTGGCTAATTATAGCCATAACAATTCATGCTACTGTCTTATTGATTGTTATATGCTGAGTTCTCCACCTCTACAAGGATATGGACAGAATACCAATATGATATGTTGTATTTATTTATTTCCGTAGATCTCCCCCGGCGAGGGCGCTTCTCACATCGAAGCCTTAGTGACGCGCGACAACCGCCGCTTCGACGCCATCGCGGAACAGATACAGCGGAAGGCCGAGCGGCTGCTGCTTAGCAAGAAGGTACGTCGTGGGACATGGTTGATGTTCTATATTTATTACTGTTTCATTATATTCTCAGAAACAATAAATAATTTTGATTTTGTTAAAAGGTTATATGTCCTAACGTTTTATAATTTACTAGCTGTTGCCCACGACTTCGTCTGCGGTTACTATGGTTTTTTAACTATCCACGGGAACCCTTTTATTTTCTCTCAAAGTCTCAGCCCGATCGTTTTGAAATTGACAAAGTTTCATACAAAATTTCATCCCCTATTTTATTCTCTTGGGGGTAGAATTAATCAAAATCCTTTCTTAGCGGATGTCTACGTCATAACATCTACCTGCATGCCAATTCTCAGTCCGATCTGTCCAGTGGTTTGGGCTGTGCGTTGATAGATCACTATGTCAGTCAGTTAAGTCACCTCAGAGTTATAATATACAGATATTATTAAATGAATTTTCTACGCAATGTAGGTATATAGGTGAGGAATGAATCTATCTCGTTTTCACGCTTTAGGTTAAAGGAATCATCCGCTTAAAAATGAATTGGTTATTTATGATATAGTATCATAGATAAATGAGAAAACGATAATAACAAAGGAAGATAGGATTAAAAATGAAAAGCAGGTTTAGCGACCATTACCTCCTTAGTCTATCGAAGGAACGTATGCTGTAAGACGGAGAAAACATTTGTGGTTTGAGCATATTCATATCTATACAAGTAATAAAACTGAAGAGGTCGAATGTCTGTACATAGAAAAAAAAGTTAAAACCAAGTCAGGGAGATGTAAAAAGAGGAAAAGTACTAAAAAAGGTTTTCGTTTTTTTTTTTGTTTCTGTCTGTTCGTACAGGCTAATCTCAGAAACGGATGGACCGATTTCAATTAAATTTTGCACGGTGATACCTCATATCCCCTGTCAACACCTTAGATACTTTTTATTCCGGAAAATCAAAGGGTTCCCGTGGGATAGTTAAAAAACCATAGGGACCGCGGACGAAGTCGTGGGCAACTTCAGTAATGCGGTAAAGTAATAATAACGTACGTCGTATCCGCAGCGGTCCCTAGAAGTAGTGACGGACATGGAAGAAGCCCTGGAATGGCTGCGCGGCGCCGAGACGGCGCTGCGGGGCGCCCCTCCCCCCGCCGCGGCGCCGGCGCGGGTGCGCGCGCAGCTGGCGGCGCAGCGCCCGCTCGCCGACGACGTGGCGGCGCAGCGGGCGCGCGTGCGGGACCTGCTGGCGCTCGCCAAGAAGGTGACTGTGCCGTAGTAGCTCCACACGAGTACATCATGTCAGACACCGCCCCTCCCCCCTCCCCCCGCAGCGCCCGCTCGCCGACGACGTGGCGGCGCAGCGGGCGCGCGTGCGGGACCTGCTGGCGCTCGCCAAGAAGGTGACTGTGCCGTAGTAGCTCCACACGAGTACATCATGTCAGACACCGCCCCTCCCCCCTCCCCCCGCAGCGCCCGCTCGCCGACGACGTGGCGGCGCAGCGGGCGCGCGTGCGGGACCTGCTGGCGCTCGCCAAGAAGGTGACTGTGCCGTAGTAGCTCCACACGAGTACATCATGTCAGACACCGCCCCTCCCCCCTCCCCCCGCAGCGCCCGCTCGCCGACGACGTGGCGGCGCAGCGGGCGCGCGTGCGGGACCTGCTGGCGCTCGCCAAGAAGGTGACTGTGCCGTAGTAGCTCCACACGAGTACATCATGTCAGACACCGCCCCTCCCCCCCCCCCCCGCAGCGGCCGCTCGCCGACGACGTGGCGGCGCAGCGGGCGCGCGTGCGGGACCTGCTGGCGCTCGCCAAGAAGGTGACTGTGCCGTAGTAGCTCCACACGAGTACATCATGTCAGACACCGCCCCCCCCCCCTCCCCCCGCAGCGGCCGCTCGCCGACGACGTGGCGGCGCAGCGGGCGCGCGTGCGGGACCTGCTGGCGCTCGCCAAGAAGGTGACTGTACCGTAGTAGCTCCACACGAGTACATCATGTCAGACACCGCCCCTCCCCCCTCCCCCCGCAGCGCCCGCTCGCCGACGACGTGGCGGCGCAGCGGGCGCGCGTGCGGGACCTGCTGGCGCTCGCCAAGAAGGTGACTGTACCGTAGTAGCTCCACACGAGTACATCATGTCAGACGCCGCCCCTCCCCCCTCCCCCCTCCCCCCGCAGCGGCCGCTCGCCGACGACGTGGCGGCGCAGCGGGCGCGCGTGCGGGACCTGCTGGCGCTCGCCAAGAAGGTGACTGTACCGTAGTAGCTCCACACGAGTACATCATGTCAGACGAAATTGGTTCAGAAAATAAATCTACATACGTTGCAGTCAGATTAATATAAAAAGGTTTTAAAACATGTATACCTATCTCTCGCAGGTCATCCGCGAATGCACATCATCAGAAGAGACCAGCGTGATCCGCGAGAGGAGCGAAGAGCTGAAGGAACTGATGGAAGAAGTCGGAGCGCTCAGTGCGGCGAGATTGGCGGCTTTGGAACAGGCTCTGCCACTGGCTGAGCATCTGGCTGACACGCACCAGGGGTGAGATTACATCGTCTTTACCACAGATATATATTCACATAGATGACGCTAATGCTATACTGCGCGTGTTCGAAAACCTCGACCAAACGTCGGGGTTGGCCGCTGCCAACTAGTCTGCGCATCCGAAACTAAAAAGCTGCCTTATTGTGTGATAATTCGTGGATGGGCTCTTTCGGGATCTTTAGTCTCAAAATTACGCTTAAATATTTAAATACAAATCGTTATATCTCATCTCGGCCTCAGCCTATATGCGTCCCACTGCTGGGCACAGGCCTTCCTCATGGAGAAACACATGAGGAGTTTGGGCCGTTACACCGCTGGCCCAATGCGGTTTTGTGGGTAGAAAGTGTCGCAATAGTGACCGGTACCAACGGCTCGATGCCTTCCGAAGCACGGAGGAGCTCGAGATCACAAAGTTTTGGTCATCCACGGCCTGATCATGGCTAAGGTAGCTTTGTCTTCGATCAAAAATTCCTCCGTTATCTCCTCGTCGTCCTCTTGCTTCATCTATGTAAATGTAAATCTGTGGTCATATCTATTACACCCGTCACAAAATAAAAGAATCACGATATCTCAACCATCGAGCATATATAGAGATCTTTTCTCTCCTATAGATCTTTTCAGTTTTCACTTAAGATTTCTATAACAGCTGCCAAATTTTTAATTTCGAGGCTTTGATTGTAGTGAAAAGGATTAAAATCAGCTTCCCTATCTTAGTAGAGGTATAATACCTGTATAAGATAGGAAAGCAACTGTGAAGACAACTTTCACATACTGACCAAATTATTTATTATATCTGTATGGTATTTGCAGCCTGTCGTCGTGGATGGATGACATGGAGCGGCAGATCCAGATGCTGGCCATGCCGGCTCTACGCCCAGACCACATCGCCCAGCAGCAGGACAAGAACGAGGTATACTTTTGTTGTTATAGTTATATTAAAACTATCCTTCAAAAACTACTTCTTTGTAGGGCAAAGAATATAATGGCTGTCCGGGAAGTACGTCATACTGCAGGGGGTCGTCATAGCTAGGATCAATACCTACGAAAATAACTAAAGCTTAACATATTTTTTTTCTATACAACTCAGAATTTTATATACCTCAATGAAAACATTGTTTTCTTGTACATTTCTAAATGAAATTAATCCTGAATTCGAACCTTGAGGAATGAAGTAAAAAAACAAAGCACTTACAATAAATCACAAAACATTCTCAAATTGTGTGCCCAATATTTATCTAGTTGCCATAAGATGGGCTGCATAAAAAGCTGCTTTATTTGAACTAGCTGATAAGTGTCAATGTGAGAAGAAATTTATTTATTAATTGTTATCTATTAGACTATTTCCCTGGTTAACTGGGAATCTTATCTTTCTTAGACAGTGCTCAGTTGATGGAGCTACTGTAGGTTCTAAATATAACTTGCATAGAAGGCTGGTCACAATAGATCTTATTAGGTCGCAGTGACGCGAAACAGCCCCGACTACTTCAAATAATAATAATTTCCCTGGTCATTATAGGCGTAAAAACCTATATATATGTATGTGTTCTCTCCCAGATGCTGCAACAATCCATCGCCAACCACAAGCCTCTCGTGGACAAGCTGGTGAAGACCGGCGAAGCTCTGTCTCAGCTGACGAGCGAGCAAGACGCGGCGTGGGTGCTGGACACCGTGGAGGCGGACTGCGAGAGGTACAACGCGCTCAAGCAGGAGCTGAGGGCCCGGCAGCAGGAGCTGGACCAGGTGACTGTATTACACGCTCATTTTAGCCCACTGCTGGTATAACATTCCAGCCTAGGAAAGACAGCTATATCTTTAACTTATAGAATCTGTTTTGCGAATACCGTCGGCATTCTTTCACCCTCTAAGTCATAATATCCATACTAATAATATAAATGCGAACGTAACTCTGTCTGGATTTCACGTCAAAACTACTGAACCGATTCAATTGAACATTCAGTGACATTCATCCCTCCTCATCACATGTCATACCACGCTAACCTATAATGATAATGATGATGTAACTATGTAATGCTGGTCATCCGCAGGCGCTGCAAACATCATCGCAGTTCTCCGACAAGCTGGAGGGCATGCTGCGAGCGCTGAACAGCGCCCGCGATCAGCTGGCGGGGGCGGAGCCTGCGTCCGCGCATCCGCCTAGGATACAGTGAGTACACGCAATTAAAACACTGACTATTACCATAGTAAACAAATCTCTTTTAGGGATAAGTCCGCCATTGAAAACAATATTATTTATAACATGTTTTGTAGGAATATTTTATTTAAATTCAATAAAGAGTATTAAATAAACATAAAGGTAATGATTTACATGTTGATGTTATTCTTAAGAGTCTTGTTTTGAAAGGGACGTCCGCCGGTTTGTACGTATTTGGTAGATTTTCATGTCAAAATTTATGTCGCTCAATTACATAGACCATGCTACTATAACATATTATATATGTTAGTAAGCTTTCTGGGACTTCAAACTGGTTTTTGTTTGTTGGAAGACCTGTACCCAGCAGTGGGACGTATATAAGCTGAGCCTGTCCTCAGCTTAAACCTATTTAAAAAAGAAAACAATAATAATATTTTAACATTTTAGATTTAATATTAGGTCCTTACCTATGAAATTGGTGTTTTGTATGGAGATTTTGGGGAATTCTGCATTTTACATACTAACATTTTATCAGTTTTCTTCACAACGACAAATCCAGAGATAATAATATTTGGCATACATCATTAGACAAGATTTAGTAATATGTGTAATATCATACTTCATAAAAATTATTTATCGTTTTTAAGTGAATGCAAATAAAATGATGTATTTGGGAGGCACTTAAAAAGAGTTGTCTCCGTGTCCAATTTTAACGCAATTAAACTTACAACAAATTATCAAAACAAATCAAAGGAGCTCAAAAATATAGTCTATTTTTAGACGAGGTAATTATTTGTCAGGAATACTCTGAATCTTAATAGTTACAGACAAAGTACTAAGACAGAATAAAAACACCAATTTCATAGGTAAGGACCCAATAATTTTGCATACTCGTGTAATTTTAACTACTTGTTTGTGTTACTCAAATAGTTCATGTTACTTATGTATGCTATGTACACTATTTAAGGACTGCTGCCTAGTATTCATACCTAAATACCCCCCCCCCCCCCCACACAGAGACCAGATCGAGGAGAACAACGCGCTGCTGGAAGACCTGGAGCGGCGCAAGGACGCGTACCAGGCAGTGCAGCGCGCCGCCGCTGACGTCATCGGGAAGGCCAACAGGAACGACCCCGCCGTCCGGGACATCAAGAATAAGCTCGATAAGCTTAACAAGTTAGTGTTCAACTCCTTATGTGGTCTGTACTTCACTATATCAGTATCCTTCTTTTTTTAACGACCTCCGTGGCCGAGTGGTCTGTACGCCGGTCACAAGGCGTCGCCATCTCGAGAGGTCCTGGGTTCGATACCCAGTGGAGGCAAGTGTTTGGGTGATGAATTTTCAGACATTTGTTCTCCAATCTTGTATGTTCATTACATATATATAATATTATGTATATCTCAATAATTGCATGTATTTATCTATTAAATATATTTGTCCGTCATCTAGTATCCGTAACACAAGCGGCATTTAGTTGCTTAAAATGGGACTAGTTGATAGGTGTGAATGTCTGAGGATGTTTATTTATTTATTTATTTTTTCCTGCTCTGTTTCCAATTTTATTTGGGGTCGGCGCAACATGTCTTCTTCCACTCTCTTCTATCACTCGCCAAGTCAATACTCACTCTTATCCTCATCATATCACCATTCACACAATCCATCCACTTTTCTTTGGTCTTCGTCCCCCCACATGCCACCTCACTTTCAAGTCCATAACATGATCATTCTCCCTCCTCATTACATGTCCATACCAAGAAAGTCGTTTTTCTCTCAGTTTATCACAGCAAGAATCTGATTTTCCTATTAACTCCAACCATGTAAAGTTTTCTATCGTGTTTCCTTTGTAAAATTGAGATGCTGTTCAGTTCGACACTATTTTTTACCGCTTTAATTTAATCATCATTCATGTTATAATGTTTGAATTACAGTCTCGAACTCATACTACTGACATACTTTTTAACACAGATGATTAAAACGAAAATGTAAAAATGAAAACTGTAACATAATGACCATTATGCAACAGGTTGTACTCATTATGCAACACTTATTTTTCTTAAAAACGCACACAACTATGGCAAATTGTTTCCGGACAACCAACAATAAATAAAATTAATTATTTTTTTTGTTTTAATTCTTTGAATAAGGAGTGTAGATAAAGTAGTGTATGTAACTGTACATAACTCGGGATTAAAACGCTCGCGTGATAAGATACTATTAAAAAACTCGCCAAGGCTCCTGTTTTAATAACCTGTATTATGTGACAGTTACATAAACTACAATATTTTCTGTTGATGTCGGTTCTGTAATGTGTATCTGTCTATCAGGCTATGGGACGAAGTGCAACAAGCGTCGGACGACCGCGGCACCTCGCTGGCGGCCGCCCTGGAAGCCGCCAAGCGCTTCTGGCAGCAGCTGGCCACCGTCAACCGCACGCTGGCGGAGCTGAGGGACGCTCTACACTCGCAGCCGCCGCCCGCCGCGCAGCCCGCGCGTCTGCAGCAGCAGCAGCTGGCGCTGCAGGACATCCGCCGGGACATCGAGCAGGCCAAGCCGGAGGTCTCTCACGCATACTGCACATCATTCTAAATCAAGATCAAAAATATCTTTATTTTATAGGCTTGATATACAAACATTTAAAAACGTCAATTTATAATGAATCTACCACTCGCTCGGAACGCAGATATTCCCGAGAAGAGCGAGCCAGAAACTCGAGGGTTGCACTTCCACTTTGCATTTCACTTTAGACTCTATCTTAAGGCGTTAGGAGCTAAGCTACTCGCCATCATTAAATGCTCAACTATACTTAAACACGGTTATTACTTTGTTTTATGATTGCGAGGAATTTCACTAAAAATCGTACTCGTAACCCCGAATGATTCAAAATTAGGAATATTTGGATTAAATTTATATATATGGCTAAAAACACGACTTTAGCAACACGATTTTATAAAATTCCAAATGCAAAATAGCTTAAAAACATTAATAGAAACTGCCGACACTTAACCTCAGCGTATATACGTCCCACTGCTGGGCACAAGTCTTGCTCATGAAGACACACTTGAGGAGTATGTACCGTAACACCACCACGCTGGCCCAATGCGGGTTGGTGGGCAGAAACAGCCGCAATAGCGACCGGGACCAACGGGTTGACGTGCCTTCCGAAGCACGGAGGAGTTCGAGATCACAAAGTTTTGGTCACACATCCACGGCCTGACCATGGCGAAGGTAGCTTTGTTTTCAATCGAAAGCCAAAGCGTAATAACCACTACGCCACCGAGCTTCACCGAGAAATGTTTGAATAAGCTTTTTTTTTCATTTTCCATTTATTTATCAGTTTCATAGAGGGTGACGAGCGAAAATAATGTTAGACGAATTCTCCGGTCAAAAGAAATTACCATTACATGTAATAATACGTTTATGTATTCATAGGTGGAAAAAGTACGCAAGACCGGATCTACCCTGATGTCCCTCTGCGGCGAGCCAGACAAGCCAGAGGTGAAGAAGCACATGGAAGACCTGGACAGCGCGTGGGACAACATAACCGCGTTGTACGCGAAGAGGGAGGAGAACCTCATCGATGCCATGGAGAAAGCCATGGAGTTCCATGACACGCTACAGGTAACCTTGAAATAGTGGTGGTATCGAGACAGATGTTAATATTAGGTCGTTACCTATGAAATTGGTGTTTTGTATGGAGATTTCGTGGATGTCTGCATTTTACATACTAACATTTCATCAGTTTTCTTCACAACGACAAATCCAGAGATAATAATATTTGGCATGTATCATTAGACAAGCTTTAGCAATATGTGTGAACACGCTTGATAAAAATTATTCATCGTTTTTATGTTAATGCAAATCAAATGATGTATTCGGGAGGCAGTTAAAAATAATTGTCTTTGTGTCTAATTTTAACACAATTAAACTTACAAAAAATTATCAAATTAAATAATACGAGCTCAAATATATGGTCTATTTTTAGAAGAGGCAAATATTTTATAAGAATGTTCTGAAACTTAATAGTTACGGACAAATTGCTAATACAGAATAAAAACACCAATTTCATAGGTGGAAATGTAGAGGCTAAAAATGCTTAAAATCAAGTCAGTGGGTGAAAAGAGGGAAAATACAAAAAAAAAAAATTTTTAATTTTATATTTCTCTGTCTGTTTGTACGGGCTAATCTCCGAAATGGCTGGACCGATTTCAATGAAATTTCGCATACATATCTTATATCCCTAGTCAACATCTTAGATACTTTTTATTCCGGAAAATTAATGGGTTCCCTTGGGATAGTTAAACCAGTAACCGCGGACGAAGTCGCGGGCAACAGCTAGTTAAAAATAAGAATTCTTCAATTAACCTTTACTGTGGCCTACACAGCACCTTCATTATATTAGATATTAGAACTATTTCCCTGTCCTGTTCCCAATTATATTTTGTTGTCGGGTCAGCATGTTCCGCTTCTAATCTCTTCTATCATTCGCAATATACTCTTACTCCCAGCCTCAAAAACCTCGCAAGACTAGGCATCTAACATCCTAAATAACAACGTGTACAGGGTATCCATAGGTCGCTGGTTCAGATCCGGCTCGAAGAACCAGATGTACGAGGTATCCGTACAGGAGATTATTCTATTGAGAGCAAGTGAACTAATTAGTAAATGGAATAAAATATGATAACGCGCGGTGCACTTGATGATTGCGATTGCGAAGTAAATTTAATTGAATATAAAATTAATAACAATTATTAGGTCAGTTAAAATATTGATGATTAGGCTTGCTCGTAGACAACGAAGAAAGTTTGATCTACGAGTTTTACCTTAATTCAATACATAAATTAAAAATGATTTTACAAGCTTATATTACACTGTCGTTACATTACTAAGGCCCGATTTTTCAATCCTCAGATAAAATTATCCGCCATTTAAAACTATCAATGTCACTTTCTAAAGTCATGAAATGAAAAGGGACAGAGGTATCATTTGACTGACAGATAGTTTTATCTGAGGATTGAAAAATCGAGTCTTAGTCTGTGTTACGTTTATTCGAAAAGGCGACACGCGCGACGTCTATCCGCACAGAGCTAAGAAGAGAGATTACAAAATGTTTACATTTTGTAATTTATGACGGTAGCTACCCAGTATTGCAATTGCAAGGTAATTGAAAATAACTCTGTATAACCATAATAATCTAATACTGTTCTGACTGTCCCCACAGAACCTGCAAGACTTCCTAGACAAAGCAGAGGACAAATTCGCCAACATGGGTCCTCTGGGCACTGACATCGAGGCCGTGAAGAAGCAGATCTCGCAGCTGGCGGCCTTCAAGCAGGAAGTCGACCCGCATATGGTGAAGGTCGAGGCGCTTAACAGGTAATATACTCATTTTAGCACTCATGGTTGGTCTTATTACTTCCGGATAAGTTCTGGATAAATTATCTGACAAATAATTCTATAAGATTCGTCCATTTCTTTTTCCATCCATTTTCGAATTTGAATATGATTTCAGTTGAAAATCTTAAGGTCTCTTAAAATCGGTAGTTTCATTTAAACATATTGAAACTCTCCGACACTGTACGTGTCGCGTTTAGAATTTAGTGGTTAAAAAGTCCTTTTTTAATTAGACCTCTAGTAGAATACTAGTGAAGACGACCACTGCTGTTGAAAAAGTTCTTTGCTCAAATAAAAATTCCCCACCCATATTCTTTTTATAATTTCTCTAATGCCAAAAATTTGGTTAATTGTTACTTTTTTTATTTCTCATACAACTTACGAATAAATCCTTGGTTATTTCTGTCTGTTCCTTAATTAAAGGACTGAAAAATTATTATTAAAGCCTGCATAGATTAAGGATAAACCTTCTTCTACCTCCATTTCATTCTAGTAATGTGTTCTTGGGTTGAATGCGGTTGAGTTTCCCTTTCTTAACGGTGGAGGTTTTTTTGAACCCTTAGATAGATACTTGACTGTTTTTATTACCCCTTGTGTTACCCTATATCTCAAATGCTTATCAGAATATATGTTTAAATCTCTGACAGAAGAGAATATTTTGATCATCACTTGAGAAACATCATATTAGTTGTATAGGAGATCTCTGAATGGCGATTGCATTTTTAAAAGCAATAAAATAGCGACTATTATCAATTAATCTATTAGTTTTTTGCTTCCTGGATTTTATTAAGATTATAGTGATTTGGTTATCCAACGCGTATATTCGGTAGTTAATTGGCAAGTAAAAACCAACATTTGTTAAGAATTTAGTAATGATTTTACTTATCGAAATGGTATTAATCTTTATGCTTGTCATTAGATGATTTTCAGTATTTTGCGACTTTTCTACGTCACTTGAAATGTATACAGTCAAATACAAGAATGACATAAAACAAAAAAATTTAACTAAAAAATCATAATGCTTTTAATTTCGGTAAATGCCTGTAAAATATTGTCACTTTTCTGTCTAAATTTTTCTCTAAAAACTGCAATCGCCAATCACCTAATCATTACCTGACTGTGTACTAATATTGTATATTTTCTATGCACTTTTCCGGACCTTCGCTCAGGAGTCTATTGAGGCAAGGATTTTTAACACTATTGCGTGTGCCGCTTTTGTAGACGTCCTGCGTACATGTTGAAGTTCTATGTGAATGGGATTTGTCGATTAAGGGACTACTCACACTTATTCAGTTCTATTCAGCGTTTCTGTATGTTAAACGTTGATTTTGTATGAGATGTTTACGCGTCTAAGAGAGACGGAAAGCTGAAAAACTGAATGAAGCTGAATAAGTGTAAGTAGTCCCTAATGCAGATAGAAAGAGCGACATGCAGATTGTAACGATTTTTTTGATTATTGAATATTATTGCTTATAATTCTTGGCTCCCTCTTTCATATCGCATTAATGGTCAGACTTTAACAGATTATAAAATTCAGCGATTACTTTCATGGAAGTTTCTTGATGAAGGAGACAATATAGTATACTAATATTCGTCATCTAAGCTATGTATGTTTTTGTGGGCTTTGGAATGTCAGTAGTTATTTTTAAATGTTTCGAATGTCGTTGCTGTTAACGTAATTTTGAACGTTACATTTTATAGAACAAGTTTATAATGATTGATGTTAGCGATCGCGGATGCAATTGGAAGAAATTTTAACCAGCGTATCTGGATATTGAAATGGCTTATTTTTTATTTTTTTTCTTTTCTCTATTGTTCACTCGTTTCGTTTTCGTTTTTATTCGCTTTTAATATATGTTTGTATTTAGGGTTAAGACATGCAAGAGCGTTTTATATTATAATTACAAGCCAGTGGACATTATGCATTATCTTGTTTATGTTGTTCGCTTTTCTAAATATCTAGCATCTGTGTTTGGGATCAACATGATTCTTACACTGTTGCGCATGACGCAGCGTTGCACGTGAATGTGCCGTATCCAATGTTTCTATGCAAAGGGAGATAAAACGTTAGAAGAGAAGACGTTTTCACGCGCAACGCTGCGTTGTGCGTTTTAATGCGAGAATCGCCACGAAAGCGTTCCAATTCTAAAAACGATTGGCTTACCTAAGGACAGTAAAATTTAACTTTTAGGGTAGTTTTTTTTTATCCCAAACCAATTGTTAAATTTTTGACCAATGGCAACAAATGGTTAAATTTGCGATGCATTTTCGAAAGCAATATACATCGGCTGTGCCGCCAGCCGCCTTTTGCTATCGTATCATCCTGTTGTGGTTAAATTGTCTATGAATATTTAATTATTGTAGGTGATCTAAGAAAATTGTACTATTGGTCAAACTGACATATCACGACGTACGTTTACTATATTTCAACCAACCTAACCACGGATCAAAAACCGATTCTTACGCTATGAAAACATGGCTAAATTTAACCATCCTTAGGCAAAACCACTCGTTTTTTAATATTGGCGCATGAACCATGCGGTTAAGTTCAATGATATGTAACTTAACAGGCAAGCGCAAGAGTTGACAGAGAGGACAAGCGCAGAACAGGCGGCTGGTATAAAGCAGCCGCTGAACGCCGTCAACAGCCGCTGGGCGGCGCTGCTACGAGGCATGGTGCAGAGACAGCAGGAGCTGGAGAAGGCGTTGTTAAGGCTGGGGCAGTTGCAGCATGCCTTGAGGGACCTGCTGAACTGGTTGCAGCGGGCTGGAGAGGCGCTCGATGCCTTGCAGCCGGTTAGTTGGAGTTACAGCTCTAGAGATAATATAGATAGAGTTCTACACACAATCTCTCTTCTTTGTTAACTCTTCAAATACCAGACCCAGACACAAAAGCGTAATCTATTGTTCGTAGCATCACGACATGCCGTCCGGGATTTAACGGGTTAATGTAATACAATATTTTTTATTAGTAAATAATTCTAAGACTATTTAAAAAAATCCATAGGTAAAGACTGATTTGTTCATAATTAGATAAAAATGGGCTTTGAATTAATACATTAATTCAAAGCCCATTTTTACCGGTAATTTTGCCGGTAATTTTGTCGCGGTCTCTATTTAAAGTTAGGAACTTCGTGTGCTATATAATACTACTCTAACTACGGTATGTGTTGACGGTATTTTTTGGTATACAGGTGGCAGGCGACGCGCAGGTGCTGGAGGTGGAGCTGGCCAAGCTGAAGGTGCTGGTGAACGACATCCACGCGCACCAGGCCAGCGTCGACACGCTCAACGACGCGGGCGCGCAGATACAGGCGCACGGTACGGGGAAACGGGGGACAAGGCGGGGGCACGGGGGGACAGGGCGGGGGCACGGGGGGACAGGGCGGGGGCACGGGGGACAGGGCGGGGGCACGGGGGACAGGGGGGGGCACGGGGACAGGGCGGGGCCACGGGGGGACAGGGCGGCGCACGGGGGACAGGGCGGGGGCACGGGGGGCAGGACGGGGGCACGGGGGGTATTTAGGGGGCACTGATAGCACAAAAGAGTGCAGGCAAGTGCAGGTAGTGCCATCAGCTGTTTAATATATCAAGTGAACCATGTATGAAGCGAATAAATGAACTAAAAATTATCAACAAATAAATCAATTCTAAATAAGAACTTTTAAATTGTTTGGTGCTATTGATTATACATACAAGTTTATTGCTGTAATATAATATTTAATTAAATTCAGGTTCGGAAGAAGCCAGCGAAACCGCCGAGACCTTGGCGAAGATGAACCGAAAATGGCGCGAACTACAGCAGAAGGCGCGCGACCGACAGACCGAACTAGAAGACGCTCTCAGAGAGGCGCAGAGGTGAGTCATATTTAATAGTTTTTTTAATACTTATGAATTTGTTTTAAGATGACCTTAAGATGTTTTTAATACTCGTAAAGCAGAAAATTTTCACTTTCTTTATAATTTTTTTTTTGCATTTGCCAATAGGAAACGCGCAAGAGATATTGTGAACGTATCTTACGATTAACTGTCCTTTTATGTGTATTTTCAATGTTAATTGTTTGAATTTATTTGTTCTTTCTTCAGTCAATCCATTTATTTTCTTTCTTTCTGTTGTTGTAAAATTCTCCCATGTAGGGAAGGCAAAGGGAACGGAGCCCATACAGCCAAGTCTTCAGTATATATTTCTTCAGTAATTTGCATTGAAATGCTAGTGTAAAGCATTTCAATGCATCTTGGGAGAGTTTGGCGTCAAACGATCGATGGCAGACACTGTGGTGCTACTTGGATGAGGTGGATTACCACGATAAAAAACTCATCACTTTTCACACCACTTGACGTTTATTTCGATAATCCTCCATATTGCACATCATCACAGACACTTATTACACAAAACTACACTGATTTTACGTAACAATATCCACTCCGTACAATATTACAATCATCGAAATAAAAATCACGTCCGCCATAGTTGAATGCCGCCAAAACTCTCTTTCTTTCTTTCTTTCTAATCGGACCAAACTGTATACCGAGCATGTTTGACATTGTCATTCTGTACGTAATTTTCATAGACAACTTTAAGTTACGTTCCGTTTCGAAAAAAGTTCACTTTACGTTCATAGGGCTTTTGAATGTTTACAATTCGAATGTTTATCGATTGTGGTTCGCGTTAGAGGCACTGAGCACAATTCCATTGATCTTCGACACCTATATTATTTATTTATATTCGTAGCTTCAACGCGGAAATCGGCGACCTGCTATCCTGGTTGTCTGAAGTGGACAGCGTCATCACGGCCTCCAAGCCCGTCGGCGGCCTGCCCGAGACCGCCTCCGAACAGCTGGAGAGGTTTATGGTGAGTTTTGGATCTTAACTACACTGTTGTTAGGTCTATTTTAGCTTGCAATTATTTTAAACTATTCCTAGTAGGAGTTAGTGATTTTGCGACGTTATACCTGTATACATGTCACGATCACTCACATGTATACTATCTCATTCAAATATAAACCTTATTGCATCACTGTAAGGACACTAGTGTATATATTTATTGCAGGTGACTTCTCAAATAAGTTGACACATGATAAATAGCTATATATCTACCCATCGACAGTCTCACAGTGCTACCTATGCGCCCGGGTCGCATAGATTTAAACTCGCAGAAGTATGACAATTGCTTTTTCAGACTTTGTCACAAAGGATGTTGATATCTTGTGACTATAGTGAGAATAATTTAGTTTTCAAATCTATTTAAGTAACTATCGTGTCATATGTATACTATATTTGATGCTAACTGCACTTTACTAAATGAATGTTTCTGATAAATATTTTTGATATAATACACATACATAATCATCATGTTATAGAGAAATATCTCAGGACAATCCACTCGCCTAACACAATCTCCTTTACAACCCAGGAAATCTACAACGAGATCGAGGCCAACCGGCCGAAGGTGGAGGCGGTGCTGCAGCAGGGCCAGGAGTACATCCGGCGCCAGGAGCGGCCCAACCCCGCCTCGCAGCTGCACCAGAACCTCAAGACGCTCAAGTCACGATGGGATAATGTCACTGCTAGGTAACCAGGATATCTACCTCCATTTAGGACTAGAAAACACTCGATAGTGGATATGATCCAATATTACAGAAATTTCCAAATTTCAAAAAAATAATAAACGAATCTCGATCGAAACAAAACAATCAAGTTTCAATTTTTTTTATTGTTGGCGATATGAATTTCCGCAATCACTATTATGAGTTGTAGAAATTCATATCGCCCACAACCAACAGCCTAAAGCATGAAATTCAATTTTAGATGGTAGAAAAAATAAGTTTTTTAGAAAAATAATTACTATGATGAAGTCTTGTCAAAAAAGTATTTAAACCAGTTTTTAGGAAATGTATGATGTTGATATCCCTCAACAGAGCGTCAGACAAGAAGATCAAATTAGAGATAGCTCTGAAGGAAGCCACGGAGTTCCACGACGCGCTGCAAGCGTTCGTGGACTGGCTCACCGGCGCCGAGAAGACCCTGAGCTCCGCCAAGCCTGTCTCTAGGGTCATGGAGACTTTACTCAGTCAGTATATTATACCTACATACATACATACATATCACGACTTATCCCCTAAGGGTTAGTCAGGGTTAGTCAGACTAAGCGAAAGCACCGCAAAAGCAGTCCACGTAGTCCGCGCTTCACCAAGCAGTGACTGCATTCAGCGTGACAGGTGGTGAGCCCGTCGCCGCTATAAGCTATTGGATGTTGTGCAGTTCTAAGCTCATTAGTCGCCTTTTACGATTCCCAAGGGAAGAAATGGGTTGGTAGTATTCTTTTAATGAGCCGCTACCAAACGGCTATTATACCTGTAATAACTTATATGTGATTTCCTTCATTTATTGACTCATTACCTAGATCTTAAACATACATACATACATAAATAAATCACGCCTATATCCCCGAAGGGGTGGGCAAAGGTGAACAAGCACCTACGTTTCGCCAACTATGTCAATTCCCATGTAATAGGTGGCGAGCCTATTGCCATTTACCGGGCACAAAAGTCGCACCGCATCTTACACGTACCCGCTATATAGTGGGTATGAATTATCTTTTAGTCAAAGCCTAGCTGTTGGACTTCGTCCGCGGTTACTTTGGTATTTAACTATCCCACGGGAACCCTTTAATTTTCCGGAATAAAAAGTATCCAAGATGTTGACCAGGGATATAAGGTATCACTATGCAAAATTTCATTGAAATCAGTCCAGCTATTACGGAGATTAGCCCGTACAAACAGACAGAGAAACAAATAATTACTAATAATATTTTTTCGGCAAGTTCCCTCTTTTTACATCCCCCTGACTTGTTTTAAGTATTTTTTCTATGTGCAGACATTCGACCTCTACAGTTTTATTATATGTATAGAATCGATATCTTACATTACAAAACTAATATACTAACTAGTCTAAGTAATTTTTTACTACATAAAAATGTTAACAATTGTATGTTAATAATAAAATGATGATGGCTTTTATGCTGCCTCCAATGTAGGCCTTCTCTGGTCTCAGTTAACTTTAGATTAATAAAATATCCCCACCTTTTTCTCACCAGCCCAAATCGAGGAGCACAAAGCCTTCCAAAAGGAGATCGGCACGCACCGCGAGACGATGCTGGTGCTCGACAAGAAGGGAACACACCTCAAGTACTTCAGCCAGAAGCAGGACGTCATCCTCATCAAGAACCTGCTGGTCTCCGTTCAGCATCGCTGGGAGCGGGCGGTGGCGAGGGCGGCAGAGAGAACTAGAGCGTTGGACCATGGATACAAGGAGGCTAGGGACTTCCATGACATGTGGTAAGTTACGCACGCGAATATACACACTTTACTTGTCGGATTTGGGACTATAATCCGTGCATCGGAAGGCACGTTGAGCCATTGGTCCCGGTCGCAATTTGCAACCGTATTCGGCCAGCGTGGTGGTGTTACGGCCCATATTGCCCATAATCCTCATGTGCGTCTCCGTGAGGAATGCCTGTGCTAAGCAGTGGGACGTACCTGAAGACGAGAAAGGCAGTAAGCCAGGCAGTGTTAGGGGTTCCCAGGAAATTCGGTAAGTATTCGATATGTGGCGAGTATATCCACTTTTGTTCAACAAATTTTGGACTAAAGTATTTCGATGATTTGTGGTGCATTAACCCACTTATTCCTCATGTTACCCCTCCCCCCCCATAAGCCGTAGACCGTTGGACTCGTAAAGTTCTTATGCGGAGACCGCGACTCGACAAATGTAGGCATTTGTTGGCTAGCACGAGTGGGCTGGATGAGGACGGCCGAAAATCAAGAGCGGTGGCGTGCGTAAGGCGGCCTATGTCTAGCAGTTGATGATGAGACTCATTACGTATTATACCAGAGGCTGCTATAGCAAGCTGTGAATTTTCTCACTTTTATTCTTTAGGTTTTGAACAAAAGAATTTTTAATGTGGTGTCGTACATTTTACAACCAACTAAGAAATTTTACGATTCATTGTGACCCTATTTATGTAAGCATGTTTTGAAATAACGGAGACCAAACGATTTTCGTCTTAATACTTGTCCGTTTAAAGTTGAAATTCGTTTGTATTGGTCCAATATGTCAGCACTAACCGCCTGTCCCGCAGGACGAGCCTGATGGGCTGGCTGTCGGACACGGAGCAGCAGCTGGACGAGTTCAACCGCGAGCCCGCGGTCAATGACCCCGACAAGATCAAGCAGAGGTACCGACACTTATTATTGTTAGATGATAACCTTCTTGGCCGAGTTTCTGAATTCGCGGTGTACTACATTTTTGCATAGAAAGGCTATTCAAATTATATTATTCATTTCATTTAATGATGGCATGATATTTCAGTCAAATATAGGCGTAACCATAATTATATCGTAGTATTGATGATTTTATGATGAGGCTAGCTTTTTCGTGAATCGATTAATTCTAATTTAGGGCTTTTTGGCAGTATGGATTATATAGTTTTTCAGACTATAATATTCTACAATTCTACTTCCGTTTGCTTCTAAATAGTTAAGGCTCAATTTACACCGCGGCGGAATGGAATGGAACCGTCTTTGCAACAAAATGATCTTTATGTCAATTGTCCTTCAATGAAACCTCGCGCGTTCCGCGGGAGACGCGTGCCTTTTCATACTATTGACATAAAGTTCATTATACTTTGTACAATGAGGTCTATTCCATTCCGTCGTGGTGTAAATTGACCCTAAAAGACGGAGAACTGAAATTTGAATATTTATTTACTTATATAAATGTGCTTACCACCGTTATACTTGTTATTTGAATGTAGTCGACTTTCAAAACAAAATTTAATTATTTACCATGGAAATTTATTTAATCTAGTTCTTCCTAGCCTAACCCTCTCTTCTCTCCCACAGATTACAAAAGCACAGAGAGTTCCAGAAAGCTCTCGGCGGTAAGCAAGCGACGTACGACCAGACAATAAAGACTGGCAGAGGACTAAGAGAACGAGCGCCGAAGACCGACGAGCCGGCGCTGTCCAAGATGCTGGCCGACCTCAAGGCCAAGTGGACCAATGTTTGCTCCAAGGCGGTGGACAGGTACGTATCACATAAAAAACATACACACATACTCTATGACATTCATAAATGTTGTACTATTATCTGGTACAAATCAAAGCTTTTTTGTAGTAAATGTTACAAAAAAACTTTGATTTGTACCAGATAATAATAAAATAATGTCAAAGTTATAACATCGGGACTACACGCGACCTATATTATACTACTATATAGATACTACTTACTGCTCGACGTTTCGGCGTTATGTCGCGTGTAGACCCGTTTTTATAACTTTTATATACAATGCAACGCGAAAGCTAAAAATCTTATAAAACAATTACAGTTTTGAGGTTATTTAAAAAATATCTACAATAATATTAAACCTCGTTTGATTGACTACAAGCAAAGGTTACACAGTTATAATTATACAACACTAAAGAATAAAGTTGTAAAAGGAATATTTTGTCAGGGTATTTTATCTGATTTCCTAAACAGCTTTATTTGAGGGTCGTTTCTTTTTTGATACCTTAATCTTTTTATATAACATTTTTGTATATGGCTCCGCGTCGACAGGCCCTTTGCCACTCATTTTTTGGTCTACATTATCTGTGGTGCCGAAAATATACTTCTGTTCCGATGTCCGCGATTTTTCTATTGTAATGTAACAAAATAAGCTGCGAATACAAATATTTAATACTTATTTCAAGATTCTCGGGTTTTTATTTCAAATAACTCGCAAATGTCCCAACAACTGAAGACAATAAATAATTTTTTACTTGCCGCCTTTCTATTAGTTTTCATCCACTATGATACTTTTTACATGTTCATTGTACTTTGTACACTAAAATATGTATTATAATTGTGTTTGATATGTTGTACAGACAACGCAAGCTCGAAGAAGCCCTGCTCTACTCCGGCCAGTTCAAGGAGGCGATGTCGGCGTTGGTGGACTGGCTGAAGAGGCAGCAGGAGTCGCTGAAGTCCGGCCCGCCACTGCATGGAGATCTGGATACTGTCATGGCGCTTATCGAGCAGCACAAGGTATAATATGATTATTAAATAAATCAATAAATATCTTCAGGGGATCACACCTATCAACTAGCCCCATTTTAAGCAACAAATGCTGCTTGTGTTACGGACACGAGATGACATACATACATATAATCACGACTATTATCCCCTAAGGGAAGCACCGCAAAAGCAGTCCACTGCCATAGTCCGCGCTTCACCAAGCAGTGACCGCTATAAGTTATTGGATGTTGTGCAGTTCTAAGTCCATTAGTCGCCTCTTACGGCACCCAAGGGAAGATATGGGTTGGTAGTATTCTTTTAATGAGCCGCCACATGGCTATATTTAATAGTAACATGTAAATATTCAAAAAATATATATACATCTAAGACTCCAGAACAAATGCCTTTATGTTTCACGACTCACTGAAAAGAGCGAACCTAAAACAATATCCTTCAAAAGTGACGTCACACATTTTAGCGTTTCCATTGACGCCATTGGTCTAGAAATAAAGTATATATATGTATGGTCCTAAAAACTTTAGTTTCTATTTTTCTACTGAATTCACATCGAGTCGTCGTTCCTATGATGTGACAAATGAGTTGAATATACCATTTTAGTCTTGAAAACCCTAAAGAAATGTATTGGGCAATATTGTCGTTGACATTTTTATTACATTCCAATTATTTAGCAATACAATTCTGTTCTGTTTCCGGCAGCAATTCGAGGAAGACCTGCACTCCCGCGAGCAGCAGATGCAGTCCGTCATGAAGACCGGCAAGGACCTGGAAGCGACGGTATGTATTTACGCGGGTTTTATAATTATTTGACGACTTTAGTATAATACGACAAATTTATTGAGAGTTACGTTTAACATTTTATTATTCTTTCAATTAATAAAAACAGTGCTATTAAAAATATATAAAATAGACTTATTTAACTTTTTTTATTTGAGATAAATTACAGATCGTTGTTGACAAACGAATAATTTTGATAAAAGACATACATACCATGTATAAACTTGTCAATGGTGCTAATTTTGTCAAATAAACTTATTTTTTTTTTTCTAACAAGATTCTTTACCAAATAGGACCAGATAGAATGAAAAGACTATACGTCCCACTGCTGGACACAGGCCTTCCTTATGTAGAAACACTTAAGTAGAAAAGACTATACATAATGTTTTTGTATGTGATAAATTGACACTTACCAAAATATTTTAAAGAAAGAAAAGGACCTATTGACCAAGAGCTACACAAAACTAAGCATACAATAATGGCCAATTTTAGTTGTTTTAGTATAATTAGAAAGTATCCTTGCATATAATATCACCTTAAATTACACCTTACACCTTTATAAAACCAAATGTTCGCCCACAGGTCCCCGCCGAAGACGCCGCCTCAATCAAGAAGCAGAGCAGCGAACTGAAGACCCTCTGGGAGAGCGTGCAGAGCCTCAGCGAGAAGAAGGCGCAGAAGTTAGAGGGGGCGCTTAAAGAGGTACCTTGGGAGTATAGATTTAAGGGTTATTTTGGCTTAAAACAAACATTTTATTAATTTATTTGTTAATCTAGTGGCTAGTAAATTTGATAATGTTCTGACAATATATGTGGACTGTAGAAATATGCAATTTAAACAAAGTGGTGACGGTGTATATCGAATTAGTGTTTTATCATAATATTATTATAAACACAAATCTTCATTCATTCATAAATTTTAAAAATGAATATTTTTTATTTGTACATTATTTTTTATTTTAAGAATTATCTCCTTTAAACTTCTGTTCGTAAATTGTAAATCTGTGGCTTGTCACAGCTTTTTAATATTCCATAATTTAGTTTTTTATACATACTTTTGAACCTGACTGTACCACTCAGATGTGTACAGCCTTTTCTCCTCAGATATGTTAGATAGTGTCAAACCTTTTTTTTCAGCATAAAGTAATTTTTTCACCCATGAGGTAGAGAGCTTTTGTAGGTGTCTCAGAACAAGGCCTCCTGGTAGTTTAGTGAACGGATGAAGTAATTTTTCTTTTTCACGAAATGTTGTAAAATGTTTATGACATTCATAAGCATGCGCTAAGACGCATCTAAACTGAATAAATGCTTTTGATTTTGATTTTTTGGAGAGGTGCATCAGTCAGAAGTGTCAAACCTTTTTACCCACTAATACAATCTGTCCCCACCAGGCTGAAAAACTCCACCGCTCCGTCAATATGCTACTAGAGTGGCTGTCGGACGCGGAGTCCAAGCTTCGTTTCGCGGGCCAGCTGCCTGAGGGCGGACTCGAGACACAACAACAGATCACCGATCATGAGAGATTCGTGCGGGAGCTTAAGGAGAAGCAGGTCGATAAGGTAAGGGGGAAGATTTGGATGGAGGTGTAAAGAAATTTAAAAAAGAAGACAAATATTTTTTTTTTTTTTTTTTAATTAATAGCCTTGAATGCAACTTTTTTGTTAGATTTGTATAGTTTTTTCTTTTTTAACCATTTTACACTCAATTTTTTATATTCGTAATCTCTACCTACCACTATGGGAGGCATGATTATATACGTGTATGTTTATGTAACTTTTCTTCGTTAAAACGTGCAATAATTATCCACAAAAATAAATAAACCCTATGATTTCCGTGTCCGTTATGATTTTCCCATTTTGATTGTGGAAATTTTACGATTAGTGGTTAAGTATGAGATTTTGTTTATCTCTTGCAGTAAAAGTGTCGAAATTTGCAGGAATCTAAACACATTATGGGCTAGGATATTCAATTAGCATAACAAATGCGTATTAATTATTTACTGACGTGTAATGTTTGTTGACAGGACGAAACGATTGCGCTTGCGCAGGCGATCTTAGGCAAGGCGCACCCCGACGCCGTCACCGTCATCAAGCACTGGATCACCATCATACAGAGCAGATGGGACGAGGTCTGTACTATTTTGTTGAGTGCTTACACCTCTGCCTACCCCTTCGGGGAAAAAGGCTGTTTCTTTTGCTCCCGCCAAGCTTTTTTTTGAGTTGCCCTAAACTGATGCCTCTGATGGCTACTCAGCAATCGCCGGTTTGTTTTAAAGAAGGCGAGAACTTTGTTGGGTCCTCAAGCCTGTGGTGGCGATCCACCACTGGAGGGTTTCTGTTAAGGAGGAGGGCGTCCTGAGGGTGCCTGTAAAGGCTCAGAGCTCGGCTCACGCAGCCGCGTCGTGGAGGATCCTCCATGCTCTGCGTGCGACTTCGACAGTCGCCATATTTAATCGACATAAAAATCCGAACTTTTCACTCCTTAAGGCTATTAGCCGTCTTATGGCTTTTTTCTGTTTGGGGTCGCCGCAACATTCTTCAACTCTCTCCTGTCATTTGTTTACACTCACTCCCTTCCTCATCATATTTATTTATTTATTTACATATAGGCATAACAACAGAAAACAATCCCATCCATTTTGTGAAGCATATACATTGGCATGCATGTTTAAATTGCATTCCGATAAATGCTGTACACAACGTTGACTTATAAAACGAATATACGACGATAACGATAGTATCATCATCATCAGGCGACTTGAAGAGTAATAGAAGAGAGTGGAAGAAGAAGACATGTTGCGCCGACCCCAAATAGAATTGGGAACAGGGCAGGAAAAAGAAGAACGATAGTATCATCATTCACACAGTCTATCATCTTAGCTTCAGTCTTCCACACGCGCATCCTCATGATCATGATCCCAATGATCACGTCATCCAGAATATTCCCGGAGACATTATCTTTCACTCTCTCTTTTTTTTAATATGAGGAAATTTTTTCTGTCTTGATTTATCAGCAATCGGGGCTTTGCCTCCAAAAACAACTAGGTCGCAATCTATTCGCCTGATGCTAAAAGATAAGTGTATAATATAACATCGTGCGTAGCATATTGTGTATATCGAAATACGATAATCATTATTGATCGAATTTATCTTAAGGCCTTTATCTTATCATTCAATGTCGTAAAAACTAAATCATTAATTCAAAAGTAAATTTCGCGTACCTATTTCAATCATGTTATTTGTTTTTATGAAGACTTATTGATTAAAAACTTTAAAAACAATAAAAATCCGTTGAAAATCATTAAAAATTGTACTGAATGATTATTGCGTAATTTTTAAGTTGTATAGTGAAATATAAATGGACATTTAAATCGGATTCGGCCTATTTTAGACTATTTTAGAGTTGAATATATTAAGTTCACAATAATTTGGTGTTACCATGAGTGCCAGAATAAATAGGCCCCGTGAACTGGTCGCCACGGTGTTGCCTGTTATGCGGATATTTTCTAAAGTCACTCCTGGACAGGTAAAATTTACTTTTACTGAAATTTCGACACGTAACGGTAGATTCGTACTCCTTTGTTAAAAAAAATTATGTCTATATTTATTGTGTAAATGATTGTTTTGATTTATATAGTCTGTTACATACGAGTATGTATACAGTGTGTCCCACGGCCATGCCACATGGAGGGAAAGTATATTAAATATTGAAGGTAGGATATTTTACTGAAACAGGACATCATTTTATTTTTTATTAGAAGTGGAACTGCATTCATAGATTTATTCAAAATCGCCTGCATCTACCGGGAATCGAACTCGCGAAATGTGAAAAAAAAATCACCATGCATTTTATGATAACCGTCGAATGGGTTAATCATATGGATTATTTTTTCCTAAGGAAAATAGCATCTTCAATGAAAGGAAGGTCATAAAATTTAAAATTTTATTAAAATTTTCGTTAAGAAAATTTCGTCTGACTTTGCCGTGTTTCCTATAACATTATGAGCACGCAATTACAATGTGGCTGGCTGAAATTAGTAAAAAAAAAGTATTCAAATATTACAAACGGTATGTGTATCGTTTTGTTATTTTTATGACATACTTATAACAAGGAAATCTTGTATTCTTAAGTGAGTATGTAGTAAATACTTTGAAATGATCATGTTAGTTATAAGAAACACAGCAGAGTCAGACGAAATTTTCCTGACGAAATTTTTTTTCCTTTCATTGAAGATGCTATGTTCCTGAAGAAAACATAATCATTGTGATTAACCCTTTCGACGGTTATCATAAAACACATGGTTTTTTTTTCACATTTCGCGAGTTCAATTCCCGATAGAGGCAGGCGACTTTAAATAAATCTATGAATGCAGTTCCACATAAAATAAAAAATAAAATGATGTCTTTAAGTAAAACATCATATCTTCAATATTTAATATACTTTCCCTCCATGTGGCATGGCCGTGGGACGCCCTGTATAGTCCATGATACCTATAGTATTAAAATTCAGAGCAATTTCCACGATTCATATAATAAAATGCATTAAATACCGATTAATCATACCGAGGAGCTCGGTGGCGTAGTGGACCGTACGCTTCGGCTTTCGATGGAAATCAAAGCTGCTTTCGCAATGGTCAGGCTGTGGATGGGTGACCAAATATTTGTGATTTTGAGCTCCTCCGTGCTTCGGAAAGCACGTTAAGCCGTTGGTCCCGGCTGCTATTCTAACCGTTTCTACCCACCAAACCCGCATTGGGCCAGTGTGTTGGTCTCATGTGTTTCATGAGGAAGGCCTGTGCCCAGCAGTGGGACGTATATAGGCTAACGACGAATCATGTGTTTCTTTCGATATGAAGAAGCAGTGTCCGTCTCCTAAGTTGTAAACAAAGTACTTTTTTCGATTAGCTACGTATAACATTTTAGTTACTGCTTTGTCGTCAAAAAATGATCGAATTGAAAATGTAAACTCAAACTCAAAGTCATTTAATAAAATTGGTATCATCAAATACACTTTTGACAAGTCAAAACAAAAAAATTATAATTATCCTAAGATTGATAATACCACTACTTTTTTTCGGCCTGTTCACTAGGAGGCGTTGTCTAGAGAAGATACCGGCAAGAAACTCTGCAAGGGTTCCATCCTACCTTTACTTTAAACAATTTATTCCCTATATATAGTTATATTATTGGCTATTTAAAAAAAAAGTGGCTCATGAGTTTCTTGCTGGGTTCTTCTCATGAAAAGCCTTACTCTCGGAATCCGGCCGCTTGTGTCGATTACAATAACAATCAAAGCGTCGTGGTTGTACTTGATACAAGCGCTCGCGGTAATGAACATTAATATTAGGTCCTTACCTATGAAATTGGTGTTTTGTATGGAGATTTTGGGGATGTCTGCATTTTACATACTAACATTTTATCAGTTTTCTTCACAACGACAAATCCAGAGATAATAATATTTGGCATGTATCATTAGACAAGCTTTAGCAATATGTGTGTGAACACGCTTGATAAAAATTATTCATCAGAGGCAGTTAAAAATAATGGTCTTTGTGTCTAATTTTAACACAATTAAACTTACAAAAAATTATCAAATTAAATAATACGAGCTCAAATATATGGTCTATTTTTAGAAGAGGCAATTATTTTATAAGAATGTTCTGAAACTTAATAGTTACGGACAAATTGCTAAGACAGAATAAAAACACCAACTTCATAGGTAAGGACCCAATTTTATGATTAGTTATTATTTTTTAAATTGTAAAATAATTATTTAAAATGTAAAATGTTGACGATTTTAAGTGCCAAGTTTGGCCTATGAAGTAAAGTTATTTTTGATTTGATTTGATTTGATAGGTTTGGCAATGGGCAATGCAACGCGGCGGGCGGCTGGAGGCGCACATGCAGAGCCTCAGGGACTTGGACCTGGTGCTGGAGGAGCTGCTGCAGTGGCTCGCCGGCCTCGAGAACACGCTGCTGTGTGAGTGCTGGACTTGTATCACGGGACACGGCTTCCCGCCCGTCTTCCAGAGTCGTGTGGTAGCGGCCTACCAACCCATCTCTTACTCCTACTCTATTATTAGAAGCAAAGTTCATAGTTGCGTTAAATTTGTCCTTAATTTTTCTGGGAGATGTTATTTAATTTTTCTTTTTTTAACATGCCCCCGTTCCCATAGGAATATCGGATTAAAAGATAGCCTATGTCCTTTCTCAGGCTCTAGACTATCTGTGTACCAAATTTGACGTGAAAGCGAGACAGACAGACAGACAGAGTTACTTTCGCATTTATAATTTTAGTAGGGATTTGAATTATTGTTGGAGTAAAGTAACTGTCAATTACAAAAATACAAATAATTAGTTCACACTTTAAAAAATTGCGCCTTTTTTATTCAAATTCCCGTTTATTTACAGCATTGGAATCGGAACCCCTACCAGAATCGATCGAGCTACTGGAAGGCCTCATCGAAGACCACAAGGAGTTGATGGAGCATGCGCAGAAGAGGCAGAACGAGGTCGACCGCGTCTGCAAGGCCTACCAGGTATGTTACAATTCAGGAGGACTCTACAATCATTTTGTATTCTTCTGTATTGAGACTTGAGAGACAGATTCCGATTTGAGGAAAGAGTGGAATATTTGCTTTAGCAATATAGTACAGTCAACTCCACTGATAAGCCTCTTTTGACAATAAATGACTCTTATTAGAAGGAAATAAAGACTGTACCTCTAAAATGTGTATATATACTTTTGTACTCGACTGTACAGCAATATGTCAGCAGCTTTGTAGAGGTCGGCAGCGTAGTTATTCGGATGCTTTAAATTCCCATATTCAAAACAGAGTTAGTCTTGCCATGGCCTAAAGTTCGTCCCGGCTTAATATATTACGTTAAGCCGTTGGTCCCGGTCGCTATTGCAACGCGCATTGAGCGTGGTGGTGTTAAGGCCCAAGCTCCACATGTGTGTTCCATGAGGAAGGCCTGTGCCCAGCAGTGGGACGTATATACACTGTGGACGCCTGTTTATGATAGTCGAGGAAATCTGATAACCTTTGACTACCTATGACCTATGATGCCGACTGTATTTTTATCAGGTTAAGAGCCAGAGCCAAGGAAGAGAGTCTGCCCCAAGGAAGGTGTCAGCCAAGACCGCTACTAAAGGAACGCCTGGGTATGTTAACAACACAACACAGAACCAACACACTTATTTTTGTTTCATTCATAATGCTTTTTTTTAAATTGTTGTTTTTAATGTTCAATTTGTTTTCGTCCAACACTCAATGTATGTGTCCATTTCATTTGTTATGTTTTTCATTTTGTACTGGTGTCAACACAATTATTTTAAACATTTTCGTAATTAAAAATATATATAAGTAACGTGCAAAATATATATACGCTTTTAAAACATTCGTAAATGTCTGATGATATTGAAACTACGTTAAAATAGTTTTTTTACGGCCGAGGAATATTCCATTACTTATGTGATTGAAATAAAATTCGATCTACTAAGTATATAAACGAATTAAAACATACTATTTGCGTTGTCATCGTTTGTCTATGAATCCATACTAAAATTATAAATGCGTTTGTCTATGAATCCATACTAAATTATAAATTAAAAGTAACTCTGTCTGTCTAGCTTTCACGTCAAAACTACTGAACCAATTTAACCGAAATTTAAATGTACCGTGGTACACAGATAGTCTAGAGCCTGAAAAAGGACATAGCTACCTTTTATCCCGATATTTACCTGGGAACGGGTGCCATGCTGGTGAATGTTAAAAAATTTAATTAACATCTCCCAGAAAAATTAAGGACAAATTTACGCCACTATGAACTTTGCTTCTAATAATAGAGTAGGAGTGAATTTTCAATTCCACCAATGGAAGCTACTGTTCCAATTTGAAAAAATCTTTCAGTGTTAAATAGCCTATCTGTTGAGTAAGGCTATAGGCAACATCCTATCACACTATCTCAAAGTAACTATTCTACGCGGACGAAGTCGCGGTCAAAAGCTAGTCTTGATATAATTGTGTTGTCACCCACACCTTTAAGTTCCGTTACTCACGTTCCGTTTTGCCCCTCCACCCCCGCACGGCCATCTTGTGACGTCATTGCATGCAGTCGCGGCTCGCAGCACGACCTTAGGGAGCGGTCCGTATCTCCCGACTACTACGGATCTAGGCGATACAGGTGCGTTTGTCTACAACCACGTTTAAGAAAAAGTTTTTTTTTGTATATTGGTTTAAGTTGCGTCAAAAAAATTATCTAAAACTACTTAAACTGTTGTTTTCACCTAAAGGTGAGTCCAGATTATGTAATATCTTATTTAATTGCGTTTATAACACGCGTCCACACTGTGTTACGAGTTTTATAACATCGCAAAATACACAAAACTTTACATGACATAATATACACAACAAACATATATATATACGATTCACTGAATTAGGGAGACTTCTTCTTGCGTAAGAAATACTAGCATTTAGCAATTTTACATTATTTTGAAATATAAATGCGTACTTAAAATGGGTGATAATTTTTTGACGCAACTTGTTATTTATTTAATATATTTTTATCATTTTCATAAACCATTCATGGTGCTTTAACAATATCATTTGCTTTTAAATGTTTTACGATTCCGAATCATGCTATATTTCACTAAAAACAAAAATATAACATGATTCGAATCTAATCAAGTGAGGTATATCTGTCTCGCTCTCACACGTGTAAATGTTGCTTTCTGTCTCGTCCGCCGCACGCTTCTCCAGGTCCCGGATTCACAGTGGCAGTAGGAGAGGAAGGTTTGCTATACGTTATTTTAGGATTGTCTATAGTTTACGTACTCTATGGTCGGCGCATGAGTTTTGCAGTAGTGTCTTTTAGTGTTTTGTAATTGTAGTTAGTAATAATATTTTTGTCTTTTTCTTGCTTTCGTATGCAGATTTGGATTCTTTTTTTATGGGTAAATAGATTTTTATATCTTAAATAGATTACAATTACTATTCTGCTCTTCAAATTAAAAAAGTGTATAGGGATGATTTTTTTATTCACAATAAAACCTACTAAAAGTAGGGGTCTTTGTCACTTCTGACAATAGCGAGAGGCTAGCCTATCACCTACATAAAATAAGCTTTAAGCATATAAACAGACGAATTTGTAAAAAATTAAAAAAAAACTCGATCACAATAGAAGTACACTCGAAAAATCTCTGCTTATATAGTAATAGAGCTTACTATGGTTACAACAGGCAGTTACGGTTTGTCTCAGACTATCTGAACTGATTATTATCATCCTCCCTTAAACTTACGCTAATTGCACTGTCCAAACCCGGTTTCTTGAGTGGATGTGGCCTATTTAAAAGGCGTGGTTAGAGGGCGTTGCTTTTAACTTTAAAATCTTTTCTTTACTAACACATAAGTTAAAGAGAGAAAAATGTTTGGGGATTTGAGCGCGAGCCCACTATAAGTTTTTAAGTAAAGTATACGACAGTCGCAGACGCTTCTTCTTAATACAATTACTTCAGTTCTATATAGGGTTATTTTTAATGGGTCAATAACCTCACAAGACTAGACAGCTAACGTCTTAATAACATCATTTGTTCCACTGTAATACTTTTGACAAATTTTACTTTCATACAAAAAAAAATATCAATTTCTGAACGTTCTTAACTCTGTACGAATCGCGCGCGCGAGCGTCGCGTGTGTCCTTTTTCGTATAAACGGAACATAGATTTACTAATGTCACGATAGTACATTGTAATAACATGCATATCATCACGCCTCTTTCACCGAAGAGGTTGGCAAAAGTGTTGAACACCCACATTTCGCCAGATATGTTAGGTCCCCATGTCGCCATGCACCGGGCAAATTGTGAGGCAAGCGATATTTACAATAACTCTACAGTCTACTTAAGTTTTATTCAAACTCAGTGGTGGCGGCGGTGGGATCGAACCCGCGATTCCCGCGACCACTCGAACGAGTAGTGCCCCGTCCGTCCCAACTCGGCTTATCGGCTACCGCTGCCTTTGTAATATAAGCTTGTAAAATCATTTTGTGACGGGGTGAAGCCGGGGATGATTAAAATTCAGTTGGGTCGTCACTTAAGTATCGTATATTATAATGAAGATTTAAGGCACAAAATAGTGCCTTAGAGAAACATATAGTCTTTGTTATAAATTAGGAACTGATAATGTGGTTTGTTGTAACTTTGTTTCAGCTTATAAAAATTGATTCACTTTATAAATATATACAATTATTGTTAGAAGGGAGTCAACCGCTCTACGCACTGACTCTCGTAAGAATGAGCTTCGAGAACAAAACAAATAAAAAGAGACAGACAGCAAATTTAAAATCGGAAACCCAAGAGAAAAATGGCCAGAGAAGAGCGCAATGACAGCAACGAGGCATTCGTATTAATGAACAAATGTTGTTATTAAGATGTCTATGTCTATGTCTTGCGAGATTGTTGACTCATCAAAAATGATGCGCTAGAAGCGCTTAGTAAATGTATGAAAAAACCTCTGCGATTGTCGAGAAGTTTACTAAGAAAACACATACCAGGAGTACTGTATGCAGTTGCAAGTTACAACTACTGTACTATCAGTGCAGTCCGCTTATTTGAAATAAACTAGTCTTACCTACTAAAGTACACAATACTAATACTTAGTACCTATTACTACTAAATGCACTCGCCATTTCGTTTGACACAAACTAACAGACTAACTACGTTTTATAGACGTATATCTAGCACGCTACAACAACGCCAATTTTCGAAAAATATATTCAAATAGACACAATTGTACAAATAGGTATTGTTGAAACAAATCAAATAAAAAAAATATTAATTTTATTTCATAGGATAAACTTAGCACTTAAAATCGTCAATATTATACATAGTCGCATTTGTTATTAAGTAAATTTTAATAATAAAAATTACAAAAAAACCTAATAATAACCTAATATATATATATATTTTTTTTTTGTGTATTTTTTTGTTATACTGTTGTTTTTATATAGACATATGTATTCTATAAATATATATTATTTTTCTATCTATTTCTTTTTATTTTATTATATTATTGTATTTGAATTTTAGTTTTTATTATCTTTATATTTTTTTTTCCTATTTTGCACTGGTGTCTCTTCCCTCTCCTTACTAAATCTCACACACCTGTGATAGGTTGGCTGGCAGAGATCTCTATTAGAGATAAGTCCTCCTTTGCTTACATTTTGTATTTACTACAATTTTGTTTATTTGTGCAATAAAGAGTTTAATGTATAAAATTCACTGCCGCGAGCGCTTGTGCAAGTACATCCACAGAGCGTGCGTTTTTGACTTGTCGTAATTTGTAATGTTTTGAACTGTTTTATGTGAGGTATTTGATGTACTATATTATTATTTGATAACAGCAAATCCTAACATGATTAAATGAGTTTTTTAATTGAATTTAATTGGACTGATCATAAAATTTTTATTTATGAAATGAACTGATTATTAGAAATAGTTTAGCAACACGAGCTCTAATAAAAGAAAAAAACAAATTTTTCAGTTTAGTAATAGACTTTTATTGTCTTTCAAGTACTTTAGCTGGCTACGTGAAGAGAAAAGTAATCGAATATAAGGCATAAGCTTTCGTTAATGTATACTTTTATATACATTCTCTCCTAGTTTACGGTTTAGAAATAGTACAAACAATAACAAAACTAAAATCTTTAAACTTCAAAACTTTTACAATCAAAATTATATAGCTGTGTTACCGAGAAATACAGTGGATGTAGATCTTCACTTTTTTATTGTTTGTTAGTGAAGTGTAGCGTGCTAGACGTCAATATGTGGTGTCGGTGCTAACGTTCCCGTATGGTGTTTTAATGTTGCGTGTGCTTTAGTCGCGTGAGTCCCGGCCGCGAGACTCCAGATCGTATGCTGCCGCACTACGGACCCAGATTCCCGCCCAAGGGAAGGTAAGAATTACTAGGACAGCTATGATGTGACTCATAATTATACGAAAAAGTGAAAATTCCAGCTTTTAAAGTGTTATTAAATAGATAGATGAGATTCTTTATTGCAACTTATAATAACAGAAATATACTAGGTAAAAACAATCATAGGCGGCCTTATAGCTTAACCTACCTAAGTGTAGTTAAAATGTAACGCAAATAAATAAGATGAGATAGATATGTACTGTTGTACATAAACACTAGTTATCTTTTATTATTTTTTCTTTCTATATTTAACCATGGATTTAGGATTTTTTCACTAGGCCATAGCGTTCCCGTTTGTTCTACGAGACGAACAAATTTGACATTTACCAGCAAATAACACTTAAACTTTTTGGTCATGTCACCAAGCCTATGTGTATTATATCCTGTACAACCTATGACCATAGAAGTAATATTATGCTTCGCATAACTCTGACTTAATCCAATATGAAGCCAAAATCATTGTTTCGTCTATGTCAATTTATATCACTCGGGATGTAAAGTTAATGTTATTAAATTAAATCATACTTTCATTACATACATGAAATGATTTTAGTTAAAAATTAAGTGAAAATATTATCAAAAGTCGATATCGGAACTGAAATACTATATATAATAGCGAATTGGTAGGTAAGTAGGGTAATCATTACCAGTGTTAGTAAAGTATTCTAAATACCTACTGTGTCCTTTCTCTAGAACCAAGATAGCTTAAATGAGCGATTAGTGCTCTTCATACAAAATCATCATAATTATGTTGGTATTATAGGTTTGTTGTATTGTGTTACAAATGCTTGTTATGGGGGTTTTCAAAGCATTTGTTGATTGCCAACTTTGAACGTTATTGCATTGTCATAAGTTTTAAAATAAAATTATCAATATCGGCTTTATTTGTGTGATTGTGACATGGTCTTTTATGGGAAAATTTACATTCACGTCAAGAATGCTTACCGCATTTTTATTTTAGTTGATAGAATGCGATTGAAGTATACAGCATGCTTTTTATTCATTATAAAAGCTTGAAAGCAGTTTGAGATATATAGTTTTTTTAAAGATTGTATTAAACGCTATTCAACCACTTTATAAAGAAATAAAGGTTTATCCTATTTATATTTAGTTTGGCTGATGAATAGACGTGCTCTATTCAACCAGCCAAAAAGTCCTTTAGTATCTAGTGATAAATAGTATTTTTATTAGATAATTACCTGCTTTACTCACTTTGAATAGTAGCTTAGAATTTTTTTTATTTACTACACATCAAATACAAAATCTACATTTATAAAACATACATTTGTTTTCTCTTATGTTAGACGTAGGTTATTTTCGTTTCGATTTATTTTCCTCTTGTCAGGTTATGTTTGAAAATATGTTAACTATATATAAACGTATCTAAATTATCATAAAAAATTTTAAATACTCCTAAAAGATCATAAAACTAAATACTATAATCATGCCCAACAGCAAAGGCGCAGAGCCAGAATTCCGCTCACCACGCGTCAAGCTTCTGTGGGACAAATGGAGGACTGTCTGGCTTCTGGCGTGGGAGCGACAGAGACGGTTGCACGAGCGTCTCGCTCACCTCAAGGAGCTGCAGAGGGTGTCCAACTTCAGCTGGGACGATTGGAGAAAGCGCTTCTTGAAGTTCATGAACCACAAGAAATCAAGACTCACGGATCTGTTCAGGAAGATGGACAAGGATAATAACGGACTTATACCGAGGAACGAATTTATTGATGGCATTATTAATACCAGTAAGTATTTTGGCATTACTATATGTAATTTTTTATTTAATATGGTGGTACAGACTATACACTTGATGATATGTGGTAATAGTCGCTTATAGGTGATTCTTGTAATAATTCATCTTGTAATCAAATCAAAAATATCTTTATTTTATAGGCTTGATATACAAACACTTAAAAACGTCAATTTATGAATAAGTGAATCTACCACTCGCTCGGAACGCGGACATCCCCGAGAAGAGCGAGCCAGAAACTCGAGGGTTGCTCTTTATTTCACATTTTTTACAATTCTTGTTTTTTATAAATGTTAGGCTAGTACAATCAAGTGGGTGAACATAGATATTATGAACGATGTAATTCACTTAAAAATCTCAGTTTACGTTGCCAATCTGACATTAGGGTACCATATACGGTACGATCAGTCGATAAGATCAATCTGACGTTAAATTGTAACAATCGATCACTGATCAAATGTGCTGCACACGAAACGATTGGTCGTTCCGATCGATGATTTACTTAGTTGAAATGGAATGACGTAAGACGTGATCAAATTGAATACGAGAATATGTAAAGTGGAAAACTTCTTTTAATAAAAAATGAAAAATCGAATCTCTGATCGCAACGAACCACTACAATGTCGATTCATCGTTACGATCTTCATGATTGCATGTATTTTTGTTGCGACCGATATCGTCTTCGTTTAAGTAATTTGTTCACGATTTAGACATATCTAGTTACACCCTCAATTAGTCGTTTCAGTCGGTCTGAAACGACGGATCGTACAGATCGATTGTACCATATGTTCTGTATGTTGCCGGCCCTTTAGATGTAAAATCAAAGTACTTAGTGATACTACTGAGTGCCTTACCCTTCAAACTGGAACACAGGCTGACTGTTGTTGCAGGTTAAGAAAGAAATGTATATTTCTATCTTAATTTTTAAAATGTTGTGTTGTCAAGATTGGCCATTTGGTTGACTATTATTAGTATTGTTAAGGATAAGAATTATAAGATTTTTGTGTATTATCAGAATTCGAGTCGTCTCGTCTCGAGATGGGCGCTGTGGCTGACTTGTTCGACCGTAACGGCGGCGGGCTTATTGACTGGGAAGAGTTTATCGCGGCGCTAAGACCTGACTGGGTAACGTACAATATATTACACCATACTTTCGTACGTACGTACACCATACATTCGTCTCCGTGTAATGCAGTACTGTGCATTGATACTTTTATAAGGGGCGAGAATACCAAGTCGTGTTAGTGATAAAAATAATTAGTGAGTTATGATTAGACACTCAGTTGCACAAAGATTTTTTAATGTACGACATTCGTTAATGAGACATTAACACTTTAAAGTTCATTAAATTTAAGGTTGTCACACAAAACAGTTCTAGCTAATGTCTCTTTAGCATTGACAGGGTGCTAATGTCGTTTTGTGAAACGTAAAAACTACGCTAAGGTGTTCTTTTGACACTTCAATAAATAAATTTAATGGAGCATTAGAGATAATGCCGACATTAAATTTTAAAGTTCGTTTCTGCAACTGGGTGAGAGTGGGGTAAGTGCAGTCGTAGAATCCACGCACATGTCTCGTGTTTCAAAAAATCTCCGAGAGGTTGGTGTGGTCTTGGGAGGTAGAAAAATTTGAAATATAACGTATATATGGACGTAAATGTTGGCCTATATCTTGATCAAAGTCAAACGCTCTAAAGAAGGGTCAGGTTAAAATAATAAAACTATCTATTATTCAATAAAATTGATATTTAGATTATGTTTACCTTCATTTGATATAATTGAATGCAATTTATGATAAAGTTATGTATCTTCGAGAAAACTTAATGTGGATTTGTAGTGTTTTCATATAACAGATCTAGATTACTGTCGGCCATGTTGAATAAACTCATGTCGCTTTTTAGCTGGGTTCGATTTACCTACACTTGAAAAAAAATGTCATAAGAGCTATCAAATTTTGAAATAATAAAATTCATTGATTTTTAAACGTTTTTTTTTTCTCAAAAGTTATTCGGATTATCTTTTTTCTTTTCTTTTGATAGTTATCCGAGATCGAAGATAGTAATTTATTTAAAGCGTGTTCGATATATGTCACACAGTTTACTGTATTCAGATACATACAAGATTGTTTAGATAAACGCCATGGAGCTATGATTTTGTGTCTATCTTATCGGGATATCTACCCCAGATATTATATCTTTTTTCTCATTTATGCAATTCACTCGTGTTGGACACAGGCGGTGCGTATTTTACTCTTTCAAACAGCTTATTTTACTGAATTATGTAGTTATATAAGAAACGAATGGAAGGTAGTTGCGCGAGATGAATCGTTTTTTTATTTTTGTTTTTACAGACTGAATAATTAATAGGTGCATTTGACAGATGAGCTTTATGGACCATTTATATTGGTATGGGAATCGATTAATCTCACTACAAACAACTGTCAAAATGCACCTATTAAATTATTCAGACTGTAGAGACGTAGAGACTCATCTACGTCTTTCAACATGTAGCTTAATGTTGACACTTCTAACTTACATGAAAAGTAATAACTTTTTTGACGACCTTCGTGGTTGAGTGGTATGTATGCCGGTCTCAAGGCCTCGCCATATCAAGAGGTTCTGGGTTCGATCCCCGGTGGGGGCAGATGTTTATGTAATGAATACAGGCATTTGTTCTCCAGTCTTGGATGTTTATATATATTCAGGATATTCATATGTATTTGTCTATTAAATATATTTATCCCGCCCCCTATTAGATAGGTGTGAATGTCTGAAGATATTTATTTTGTCCTGTGTCCTCTCCGAATTCAAGCGAAAAGTATAGAATCTACTATTTTTTGTTAAACCCGATGATAGTATTATACCTAAATGTTTATAAATGAGTATGCTACTAGGTGGAACGCCGAGGACCGCCGACGGACGCCGACAAGATTCACGATGAGGTGAAGCGACTGGTGATGCTGTGCACGTGCAGGCAGAAGTTCAGGGTCTTCCAGGTCGGCGAGGGCAAGTACCGGGTAAGTACTCAATAGTACTAGATTTTGATTTAAGTACTGAATAGTACCTAATTAGTACTAAATAGTACCTAATGAGTACTAAATAGTACTAGAATATTTAATTGAGTGGAATATTTAATAGATTCGTGTGGGCAATAAGTAGTACTTGAATTAGAAACGAAGTACTAGTACTGGGGTTGTTATAAATGGTACTAGATTATTAAATACTACTTTACAATTCTAGTTTAAATCGAGTGTTAACGATACTTTTGCTACTCTATCATTTATCTATCATTCTGTTTATTGGTTGCTATAGTTACTCTCCGTTTTTATTCTAGTAAAATACCAGTTTTTATATCCGATATTTCCTCTTATTTAATTGACCTCCAAGCTCCTCACCATTGACCAATGGTGACCAGCAAGCTCACCAATATCGAGTATTAAATACTTATCGCAACTGAAATCCGCCTTCTGGGAAAGTTTGCTTCATCAGCACAAACACACAAAACCGATCCAATAAAAAGTTGAAATTCCTTGAATTAAATTTCAATCCTATCTCAAGTACATTTCCTCTAATCACCCCATCGGCCAACAGTTCGGCGACTCGCAGAAGCTGCGCCTTGTGCGTATTCTGCGGTCGACCGTGATGGTGCGCGTCGGCGGGGGATGGGTGGCCTTGGACGAGTTCCTTGTGAAAAACGACCCGTGCCGCGGTAAGATATTACTCTATTTGTTACTGGGGTACTGTTACTGACTCGACCAACCGACAGCGGTATGATGTTAGTTTATAATAGTAAAGGCCTGTGTTGGAGGTGTAGATAATCATATACAGAAATAAGAGAGTGCTATCCTGCCCTTATAGTCATCTGTAAGAAGCCCGTTTTGACATTTGCCTTTATGACGTAATTTGTGATGGAACCATACGAGTCGGTACTCGATACTCACGATAAATCGATTCAGTATTTGATCGATTTGAATGTTTATTTTAAAGTGCATTGGTCCCGTGTTGGTCCGGGACACAAAAATAATGTACCAACTGCCTTTCTTGCCTAGCGTGTCGTAAAAGGCGACTAAGGGCGTATTGGGTACTGGGTCTGTGATTGTGTAGGCGATGAGCTAGCCACTTGTTACTACTCTTTCACGATTTTTCATCTGACCAAACCCAATTTTTGTATGGCTTTATGGTCATAAAGAACACGGTGTTCCTTGGACTCTACCTAACCCTACGGAGATTGCAGGCGTGATTGTATGTATGTATGTATGCATTGGATTAATCCATTGTGTTCCGGATGGCATCCCGATATGACAAGTCAATAAAAATCGACACAAAAATTATTCTTATTACTATTTACGGCTTAAAGAGCATAATTTTGTGGGAAAAGAGCACACAGATGTCGAAATTCAGTAATTAATTGGTCTATACATTAGTATTTAAATCAATAAATACGGCTAAGCCCGATAATCAGCCTTTCAAAATTTCTTAATCGATTTTTTTTCATATCCGGTGATAACTAGTCTGTGGAAAAAATCGCTATGCAGAGCATTTACCCAAGTGGGCGTTACCCAACAATGAAAAACGTAATTAATTTTGTTATGTAAAAAATAGTAAACTTCATGGGCGTGAACTGTCAAAACGGCCCTTTTATTTTGTGATGACTGTAGGACCTCTCACAGATAGTATTTATTTTCAATGTAATTTTTTTGTCCTTGAAAGGCAGAGATGAATCTGAAAAGGGATTTCAATCATATAGATGCCTTTATTTATACTCTTAAAAATGTGGGTAGGTACAATAGTACAATAACTGTAACTCGCCATTTATTCCAACGCACGCGCAAGTTCCGAATTGTCTTTAAATTATAATTCACTCATATCGTTGGAGATTCTGTGTCGAGTCGGTAACAATATTAATTGTATCTTGGGATGATTACATAAAGGTACCTAAGGCTTGGCATACCATTCTAACTTTATCAGGTGACTAATAGCAATGGATTAAAATCCAACACCAAATAAAATTATATTTTGTTTTCTTAATTGATGTACTTTTTATTTGGTTGGATTTCTAAACGTCCGTATTCTATAAGAAGGTTTTTCACCTTTCTTTCCAATTTCTTGGTCAAGACAATATAAACCTACCTATTACTCAATTTTACGCACAAAATGTACTGGGATAGCATTTGTGTCGCTTATGTTTACATAACTGAATGGTCTGACATGCCCAGTAAGTTTCACTCCTACTCAAATAACTGATAACTTTAAGTTCTGGGTCACTAACTCATCGATATCTTAAAAAAAAAATCCACCATTGAATTTTATGAGAATTTACCATCGTGGAATAAGCTCCACGTTTTCCATAATATTGAAGTTGTGGGTGTTTTCACCTCCTCCAACCCCTTCAGGGATAAGAGTTATATGTAATGTTGTGTTAAAGCCTTGCCAGGAATATAAAAAACCTCGCCATTTTGCAAAAAATATATGGAAGTAATTTATTCTATTAGCAACAGTAACGTAACGTATTTTCTTGGATAGTCTAGTCTTATCATCATAAAATTCAATTATGAGTTGAGTCAATTTTCAGGGAAAAATAAGATTGTGGAAAATTTACTTTTTTCTTAGTGGTCAGGCTTTAAATAATTAAAATCCTTACAACATACTTTTTATTTTAAATCTGTGTATTCCTTGTATACTTTAGTATTAAAGCCGGTGTCGAATTTCAAAGTGACCCGAAGCTTTTGCTCGCCAGTGTATTTGTGGATTATTTTTTTAGGAAAGGGATTGAGTATGGTATCTTAATGGTAGGTAGGGGGATACTAAAAATATGAATATATTTATAATGAGAATAGCATAGTCAGTCGATAGGGTAAGACGACCTCAGTGGTTGAGTGGTTAGTACCGGCCGGCCGGTTTTCAACGTATCGCCATTTCTAATATCCGGGTTCGAGTTCCCGTTGAGGCAGATGTTTCATTTGCCACCTATTCATAAAAAATATTAAGAAAATATTTATTATACTTGTGTGTAAGAAATGTAGTGAAACTTACTTGAATTACATTTTTCAAAGGAACATCATTCAATTTGTCTTGTTCATTTTTTAAAGTCCAGTCGTAGAGACTTATTGTTAAGGCTGCTTTTGATAAGATCATAGAATTCATGATATTGTATTCTACTAATTTTGAATGATGTTTTTATAAGGGAAAGATAATTATGAAGCCAAGGATCTTTAAGATCTTGATTATTTCTTTTATGAAATACGTATTTAATAATTATTGTTAGTATACTTGGCTTCGTAAAATCCTTGACTGGATATTTTTATAGAGCAATATTGCACTGTAAAAATTTTCAAAATGTATTGATGACATTATATATTTGTGTTTTAAATACAGGTATACAAGAAATAATGTGTAATTTTAAGAATATATCTCAAGGGCAATGTCCAAGATTTTAATGTGACTTAATAATTGGACATTGGTTTTGAATTTCTTATTATTTATTCAAAGTGTCAATCAAAATACAAAATATACTACACCGGGATCTAATAATTATGTGTTTTAACATTATAACAAGGGAAACTAATTTCTTACCCCATTGTTACTAAGATCAAGGTAGATTTTGTTACCAAAATAATAACAAAATAACACTATAAAAATTTAATAAATTTTATTGTTATTTATTACGCGTACAAATATAATAAAGGCTACAAGTTAAAAAAACTACATTATTGAGATTCTAAAGTTATATTTAAAGTTACACATAATAATACTTATTGATTTGAAGTAAATGCAAATACAAATAATAAATAAACTATCACAGAGTAAAGTTAGTCAAAATGATGTTTGGTTATGTCGAGAAACTATTTAAGAGCATCCAAGGTTGCTAAACCAGTTTTAGAATGAGTCAGACGTAAATATTTGATTCATTTCCTTTAGAACTAAATGGAACATCTTAACACTGTTACAATGAATAAATTAGATGGAGAGATCAAGAACTCAAGTTGTTTGAGCTAACATTTTAATCACATTTCCTTAAAAATATAGAAAAAAGTTAAGTACTTAAATCACTATGGTTATTTGTGTGTCCTAGTTAGGCCTATAAGTTAGATAAACTCCTACTTCCATGCAAATACTGGATTACAAATTGTTTATACAAAACTGTTAACACTAGCAAGTTACACTCAATCTCTAAATTGATACATGGAAGCTATGTAGAACTATTAAATATAATTATGGCAATCATTGCTGGCAAGGTATTAAATGACTTAATCAATTGTGGTCTTCCTTATGAAAGATGTCAGTGAAGATATCTCACTACTGGTCCGTTCTCCTGATGTCTGACTGAATTCAATCTCTTCGCTCAGGTTTTGGGTGTCAGCATTGTTCTCAGTTGCCCAGCGTTTGTGGCTCGGAGCATACAACACAAGTAGAGCAAATATATAGATATTCCACATCCCATAGACACCAGTAAAGAATGCTGAAGTATATTCCAGTTCAATTTTTTCATCCCATTTCCATTGCCCTTCAGCAACCTGACCCAAAATGAACCCAATGACTGTGAGTGCTGCACAGAGAAGCGTAGCCAACATCAGAAACTTGAAACGGTAAATTATTCCTTCATAGTGCAGTCGTCGCACTGAGCACATCGTGGGGAGAGCTTGACGCTTATGAGATATATTGACAAACACTTGCCAGACCATATAGCAGAGAAACAGGAAGTAAACCCCTGTAGATATACCCGCCAAGATGATAAAAGTCAAAGCCAAGTTAGTGCCAACATCAGTGACCCAGATAGAGTAAAATGGATTGCGCAATTGCACACCCCTCTCGCACATGTCAAATATAAATAGTGATATGCAGCCCATAGCCACAGCACTCAGGTGCCGCCAGTACTGTTTCAGAGAGCTCTGTGCTGATGTGTCTTGAATCAGCATGTGCTCACCAGCAAACACTAGCCAAAATGAAAATAGTGTTGCGTAGAAGATCCCTTGTCTTATGTCTCCCAACAACAGCATAAAGGGCAGGTCAAAGTGAAGAGTCAAGTACTCCAGTGGCATGTTCAGAATGCACAATGATAGTCCCAGACTGAGCAGCATTTTTTCCAATAAAACAGGCTTCCTTTGCAACATATGAATTCTTCGCCAAAACCAACACAAGATGGCAATGATACATGGGAAAAACACAGTTTTTAATGACACCCACACCATAGTGAAGCCACCATTCTGGTTGATTACTGTGAGCCACATGTCTTGTATGTGCCCTATGTGCATGTTCATGTCAGGGGTGTCAACAGGGAGTCTGACATTTAGTAAATAATAGTCATGGAATAAAGAACCAAGTTCAAAAAGAGGTATTGCTGAACAGTTGTATAAATACTCCTCAGTTTTAGTGTCAATGTCGCAGTCTAGATACCGTTTTTCTACCGATTTGGTGTATAATTTCCAGCCGTCGTCGGGGTCACCTTTGTTTCGGTAGGCCAACCTTGCGTCGATTGTGACTTCGCTGCGTGGGCGAACTTCCATTTGCGAATGATAACGAATATCCGCCTGCATGACCCCGATTAAGTTCTGTTGCCATCTAGAATAGTCCAAAATCTTGCCTGCTCGCGGCACCGGCATTTGGAACGCAAACACGATGTCTGTGTCGGACAGATCTTGATGTAAGTTCCCAAGGTCGACAGTTTTGCAGGCGCCCTTGCCGCGGTTGTAAAACCATTTCGTCGTGTCGTTCTTCAATACAGTAGTATCTTTACACACAGTACCGAGAATACTTTGCGCGTTTGCTGGCATGGGTGCGACCAACCCGCCTATCAAGAAACATGTTACTTGACATAGAAGTAAAAATGTAACAAGCACAGCGAGCTTCCGCCCGCTCAAGTTCTCAATTATCGTCCCGGTCATATTAACATAGTTTAATACACACTACTCAAAAATGCGCTTGAAAATATAAATTTCCATTGTTCCGATCCGTGTTTTCCGTCTCCGACGCTGACGCTTTTTAATTTGACATGCGCACAGCAATCTGGGTTGCCAGTCATAAGGATAACGTTAAACGTTATAACATATATAGCTTGTTATAACTTGTAGCCGTTTATTATTTTAAGATTTGAATGAAAAATAAATCTATGACAATCTATATGCGGCTTCGGATAGTTGTTTTTAAATTATTAGAAAAAAAAAATATGAAAAATTCACTTTCATCCATATGCAACGATGTAAAATAACAAAACATTTAAATTACGTTTTCCTCGCTGTCGTTAAATAAACAGCATGTTCAAATCATTATCATTAGTATTTTTCAATCAAAGATAGCTAGTACTAGTGAAACCTTAAGCTAAAGTAAGCATCGTTATGTCCACATAAAAACTATGATATAGCTACTAATTTATACTAATTTGTACTTGCTTTGCCCAATCCAACATCCCCTTATCCTATAAAAATTGATTTTCATTATGTTTATTTTAAATTAAGTTATATCCTTATATCGATCCCCTTTATAAAAAGTAGTATCATTAGTGCTACCGCTGCCTGATCCGAGCAAGCCGGAGCAGCATGAAGCTTGTTGCCCGCTCGGTAAGACATTGTCCTGTCATTGGAACCATACATAAATAATCATGAGATTACACTACGCTTTTTAAACACAACGGACTGGTTCCAATACAGGGTGTTATTAGTTGGTGTGGCTTAGATTTATTTTTAGCGGTGTTATGAGTTATTATTTGCTCATTTCATTAACTTTTTTACACGTTTGGTGGCCTATTATAATAATTAAATAGTAGCTTTTTATCTATATTTTTTAAGTATAAACATCAAATGTGTAAAATGCCTCAGTAGTTGTGATTAATATCATCGTTATTTATACGTTATAAAATAAGTTGCTTATAGTATAAGCATGAATTGTTTTGATTTAAATTTATTCGCATTTACTGTATTTTATAACGTTTATTTTTATTTTGTAGATGTTACTAATCCTACATCAAGTGCAAGATATTTAATCTGGTCTTTTAATATTATTCCATTGTAAATATTTCATGCAATCAACTGCACCACATAATTTTTAAGATAAATTGGAATATTTTTAATCTTTCAGATAGTGAATATACAATTTCAAACTTATCTTGCCCTTGATATATTTAGATTGCAATATTTTGGTGAGAGTTTTAACTAATCGTATTTTATTTTCCCTACTCCTAACTGCACACTATACAAAATCCGTCGTTTTAATTATTGCGTTTGTTATTTTTATGTTTGACATGTTCTGATTTTGTTTGTTGTTTTTTTCTTATCCTCACCTCCATTGCACGATATCCCTTATTGATTAACACGTTTGTGTTATTTTCCGTCGATCCTGTTTTCTTCATCCTCCTTGTTCCTTCCTGTTTGTTATCCCGCGCATTGGACGCCGCCGCATGCAGCCAAGGGACGCACCAACATCGAACTGCGGGAACAATTCATTCTGGCCGACGGAGTGTCCCAGAGCATGGCAGCGTTCAGACCGCGCACGCCCCGCTCTAACACAAACACTCCACCCTCCACCGGACCCATCACGAAGGTAAGTTGCTACAAGCTACTATTTTACAAATGAATATTCTTTCCTACAGGTTCTTATATAACTTAGTTTTAATTCGCACAGTACCACATAAAGCGCACAGTAGTTTTTGGAGGGAGCAATCGGTATGGGGTTCATTTTTTTTCGCTTTTCTCCTGCAACTTGCACATGGATGTCCATAGATCCATATGCAAGGTGTATAGTCGTGAGTAAGCATGTGTTGAGCTCGTAGCATTTGGTCGTATTGCATTAGTGTGTTCAAGCTATGCACAGGCTCGTTGTAGTGTTGGTGTTGTTTGTTAGTGTATCTACTCATTGGAACCCACTGTATTGGAGAGGTGGCACTTCAGCGCATTATGGACTGTATGGTAAAGTATTTCGTTTATCCTTCCCGCTACATCCTATCACATCCGCATTTCGTAAAAACTCGCGGCGTCAACTAAACGTGTGGACTAATCGTAATATCGAAACTCGTGGCGACACAATCCGCGTTCTCTGAAAAGATTGGCACTATGAAGGAAAAACAAATGTTCGAAGGACGTTTCCCTTCCGCTAATGAGTTTCCTGGTTTTGTATTGGTACGTTTAGCTGAGGAGTTTATGGAGCAGCTGAAGCCTATATTTGAGGCTCTCCGGCAACGGGAAGAGCTTCCCTGTTCGTACCCGCTTCACGTCGGTTCGACACATGGCACTAAGCAGGCGTTTATATACGGCCACTCAAGATCCCAAGGCTCGACGACGCCGGGCGCGCACCACTATACGCACCACCACGGATACCAGCCATCGCCGGGATACCACTGGGTAACTGCTAACTAGGCTATCAGATAGTGTCGGTCGATTGCACCTTTGAACGAAGGGGTTCCAGCCACTTATTAATTTTGTTTTTTATCGTTTTTGTCAATGTTTGAGTACATTAGATATTGAAATGTCAAGTCCATATTGTTAGTCTAGCATGCTTTTATGTATACACAACAATTATATATACATTACTGTACCATATTATTTTAATTTTATGTTTTTGTTCATATAGTAACATTAATAACTTTTTAATTGGAGTGTTCATAATATGAAATGTTTAAGAGTTGTGCTAATTTACGATGTTACGTACAGGTGAGGGAACGTACGGCGAGGTCAGTACCCATGTCGGCGGGTGGGGCGACGGGCCGCGCGTCCAGGTCCTCGCTGAGCGCGGGCACGCCAGACTCGCTCAGCGACAACGAAGCCGCTAGTGGACTTGGAACTAAATATAGGAAACCTAGTGTGCCAAGGCAAGTTTGAAAAAATATTCGTGACATTAAACTTAATTGTATTACAAATATAATTAAAATCTTATTTTCAATGCAGATCAACGTTGACTCCTGGAGGATCACGACCAGGGTCAAGAACCGGCTCTAAACCACCTTCTAGACATGGATCAAACCTTTCTTTGGATAGTACAGGTATGGCTAGCAAGCTTAGCTTTAATTTATAAACTTAAATTATTTGTTTAATTCAAACGTAACAATAATGTTCTATGGTCTACTCTCTTAGATGATGTCTTGACACCGTCTCGTATACCAATGAGGAAAGTGACGAACACAAAAGCTTCAGTAGCTCGCGCGGCTGCGACCGCCAGCAAGCTCGGAGTGACGACGCCCAACGGCGGGTCGCGGCCACGAACACCGACGGGCTTCTTGACTCCTGCCAGCGGAAGGTGCGTATCTCAACTAATTTATATAATTGGAAACTGGTCTCTGTTTTTTCAAGTCTTAGTGTTTTTGCCAATTACATATTCCATGGTAATAAACTGGTCCACTGATATGCACACGGACAGGTATCCTAGTGGAGCGATGTACCGCACGTCAAGTATACCGACACTGTCCCCGGTGCCGGCGTTAGTGAGGTACACTGAATGAGAATTTGTTTGAGGGTTTTGCTCTATTTTTTGCTTCTTGAACTTGATTAGACATTCAATACAGATCTCGATCGACATCTGATTGAAGTTTATATAAATTGCTAAGAAAATCTAACCAAGTTCATGAGGCCGGCTGGAAACACATTGTTGAAAAAGCACGTTCTGTAGTTCTATAGGGGATCAGGTTATGTAGTGACTTCGAGTTTACGTTATTAAAAGTATGGCACTATGTTTTGGATATACACGTGTGTTTTGAAGGTGGAGTTTCAATAAGGTTACACAGGTGGTGGGAAGCTAATAGTTTAGGGCAAAGACAAGACAATTCAATGGGCAAAGCATGACGTTTGTAGTTAGGCCTACTAAAACCATTAGCTAAAGTGTGAATTTTACTAACAATTATATATTTATATAAAAACAGGCAGGGCAGATCACTAAAATTATTTTTATTTTTCCTCTCTTCCGCATGCATCGTTAACGAAAATGGATACAAAATAATAGCTCGACACATTCCCAGCCATCTTCAACGGCATCTGAACATCCTAAATCCTTATCCCATACTCATCCAGCATTCCACACGCAGGGTTCCACGAAAATTCCAGTTTATGTTGGTACCCGTTCCCAAAGATCTCCCTCGGTCGAGAGGAGTATGAAAATTACCCGAAAATTCCAGTCCAGAGAAACATCCCAAGAACCAAGTCCAACTTCCTTAGATCCTTCAAGGAAATCCGAGCAAAGAAGTCCAGAAGACGACTCCTCATTGTTCAGCATTTCGGGAATGACGAGCGACAATGAATATGAGAGTAATATAAGTGAATCGAGCGGTGACGCGTCAAAGCCGACACAACGAGATGCCAAAGGGTACAAGCTTGTAGAATGCTAGCTTGGTTGATGCTCCTTGATTTTTTGACGTTTTTATGGTCATTTTTATTGAAATCATTTAGAATCATCTCGCCTCCCCATATTGTTTGTTTGTGTTTATAATAATACATGATATCATCGCAATTTAATGAAGTATCGATTCATACATTACTTATAGTGCTTAGATGCAATGTTCAGGTTACTTGCCTACAACATTAATCTGAACCTAACACACCGCTTGCCTTACATGTTCATCATATTTACCAGGGGGTGACGAGGGCGTCATGCTTTTTATTAACGGAAAGGAGGCTTACACATCCTGCGAAATCACCATGCACTTTGAAAATAATTAAAAATATAAAATAGGTCGATTGGTATTCTCAGAAGGCAAAATATACAAGATCAAAGTGTAAAATAAAGTAGGTGAAGATATCTTAGCTGGATGTTTACCAATTGACATATTTTGTCATATTTCTCAATAACGCACCATTTTCTATATCGTGTTTGTTTATAAAAACTATATGCTTTTGTCTTATTGTTCTTGTTTCTGTGAATTTGTTAATGCACATGCAATATTTGTAATAAACAGTATTTAGATATCACTTTTATTAAAAACCACATAAATATATCACTGGCTTACGTAGCATGTGCAATAACATAATCAATCAATTCTTCTGTCCTTCGTCTTATTTACTAATATTTCTGTATGTCTCGTGTGCTCGCTAACATCGTAGGAGCGGGTCGTTTGCCTCGACGGAGGGACAAACCCCCGGCAAGAGTCGCATCCCCGTTCTAAAGGATCACCATACTAACTGTAATCTAAATAGGTAAACTAGACTTCGTAGTGTTTCGCTTTCACTTTTTATGCGTGTGATTTTGTTATATCATATATATTAGACGTGTGTATTTATTTTCGTTTGGTTTATTTTAACCCTCTTTATAATTTATTGTTTGCTTTTGTTTAAACCCTGTTTTTAGAATTGTTTTAGTATGAATTTGAGAAGTAGTTTGAGCTTGATGCATGGAAGTGCTTGGGCGTGGAATAGAAGGTAACGTGATTGATTGGTGCTACAGGCAAAGAACGCCGTCGGGCAGCACGACCCCGGTGCGCGCGGGCCAGCAGACGGCAGTGTCGCGGCTGCTGCGCAAGCCGTCGGACGCATCCGACAGCGGCGCGCCCGCCACACCCACCTCCACCTCGCGACGCGGCACTCCTTCCTCCACGCGAACTACGGAGAAACGCGAACCATTCCGACTATAATCGAATTAATAACGATATTAGTAATTCGTAAATGAACACAATAACTAAGTTTTGCGAGTCGTTTTGACGAATTAAATTTTTTCTATGAGTACTATTTTTTACAATATCTTTTAATTCTTTGTTAATCCTAAATATTTCAAATCTATTAAGGTCCGTCAAAACGGCTCGCACAGCTAGTGGCATAATTATGTCCATAATATGTTAAAATATACTAACATGAATTAACCAATTCGCGAATTAAGCTAAGCTTAATAAATAAAAAACGAATTTGCGAATGTGGCTTTTAAATAAGTAAAGTAATAGAAGGTAGTTGTAAAACTTAAAGTCTGCACTTGTTGCCTTGTATAATTATGTTTTTCTATGACCGTGCAATTTTGAGCACGTTGGATTATTTTATTTATTTAGTGCTGTCAGTATTTCCACATTAAGTTCAACCTTGTGGGCAGATAAGGGAACAGCATACGTCACTGTGAATGTTAATCATTTTCTTATTTATTGTCAACGTTGCCATAATTGTTAGCGTATGTTTTGTATGTTGAAATACGTATTAAGTCTTTTTACGGAGACCAGAAATGAAGTGTGATTTTATAATCTTTTTTGTAATTATTTTGCCTTTAGGGACCATTTTGTTATTTGAAGTAGAAGATTTTGAACCACCACTTCCTTTGTATCATGACCTGCGTATAATTACGCCAGATTATGCGTGGTGAGAATACGGGTAAGTTGTGATTCGCAATCAGTTAAGGTGATAATAGAATTATTAATATAGTTTCTTTTGTAATACGCAATCATGTCTCTTTTTATCAATTTTGGTGTTCAATTATTTGTTGGAATGGTATAATTGATAGTTATCATTCAAAATGTACATTTATTGTATGTGATTTATTTATGTTGATAATTGCACAATATCTTTGTTATTATGGTGTTAGACTTACTTCGACGACGATTACGAAATCGCTCGGGACTGTCGCCAGAGTCCCCGGCGTGACTCGTGTTAGCCGCATAATATCTGCTCAGGAATTATTCCACATCCAGCGTTGATTTTAGTAATTATCTAAAGTACACATTGTTGCAAAAGACATTACTTATTAAATGCTAAGAATACTTTTGATATGAAATAAAACGCTTTAAAATGTAACCTTCAATTAAAAATGTTAACCAACACTCACATTTATTTGTTAATTTTATTATAAATCTGACTTCTATGCTTATTATAAGAGTTATATAAACTATTAATCTGGTCATTTATATTTAAATCATTGTTGTATTTGTTAAATGTAAAATCGTGGCAGATTTACTAAAAAAGCTTGCAATTTTGTATAAAAATAATGATTCTGAAAACCTTCAGTTTTAAAATCTCATTGATTTCAAAATATAAAGAAACAACTAATATTTATATTGTTTTATTAAACCTCTTAATTTTATACAAAATGGGTTGCAATTAATTTCGCGGAAATCATATTTGTCTACTCACTACATTACAAAGTTAGTACAACCAACTTTTTAATGTATAAATTATTTTATTATTGCGCTATTTAAACATACATTTTAAACTACAGTTTACACAAATCATTAAAAATACGATTAATTATATTAATAGAATTCAAAACCGCATATCAAAATAATAATTATCTAATTTCAAAAGGAAAACTAGTAATAAGATATACGAAGAAGTAGGCGGTGGATATATAAAATACTCCTACCTACTCCTTTGGTATAATAGCAATGGGTCGTTGTAAATAATCAATCACAGAACTATAATCACAACGAAACGCTATACCTTTAAGGTCTGAGCATAAGTCCGACTACACCGTTGTGCTAAATCAGTAAGACTCACAAGAAAACTTTATAATAATAAAATATCGTTGAATTTAAATAACGTTATTTCTTGTAAATATTTAGCAAATGGCAACATTGCTGAAATAGTTGTCAAATTGGTAACGAAATGTCAGTCAGTACATGTCATAGCAAATGCCAATGTCACCTTTTGTTGTTGTAATGTTGTTATAAAATTCTCCCATGTAGGAAAGGCAAAAGGAACGAAGCCCATACAGCCAAGTTTTCAGTATATATTTCTTCAGTATTTGCATTGAAATGCAAGTGTAATACATTTCAATGCGCCTTGGGAGAATTTGGCGTCAAACTCAGAGTAAACAGAACTGGAGTAGCCAATAGTCAATTTCTCAAACATTTTTTTCTGCCATTTCTTGCGGGGCGTGAGGTTACCACTACACTCAAAGCCAGCACACATAAACAATAACTTTTACCGTTTTTACAAATGAACACATGCATAATTCGACACACTAAATTAAATTTCACGCACACACGCTTAAAATAGTCTCGTGGGGTGTGCGTTTTGACAACGTCACAGCCGAACTCCCCACGAGACTAGCGTTCGAAATTTGAAATCGTAGAATTCTAAAACATGAAATAATGAAGTAAATAATCATAAAATCTTAAAAATTATAATTACAAATAAAAGGTGACACCGTCTTTTAGCATACTCGATGTTTTCTATTTATTTTTACAACAAAAAACAGCACAGGCAGGCATTTTTGCGGGAGCTCTGTTCGCCGCAACGTTTACAATGTTATGGCTGTCAAAATGGCGGCTCAACTAGTTTTATTAAACGTGCAAGCATCCGATGCTTGTGCATTTGGCAGAGGGGAATGTTAGACAAAGGCTACTCCAGTTCTGTTTACTTTGAGGCGTCAAACGATCGATGGCAGACACTGTGATGTTACTATGAGGTGGTACGATGAGGTGGATTACAACGATAAAAATCCCATCGTTTTTCACACCACTTGACGATTATTTCAATGATCCTCCATATTGCTCATCATTATTGACACTTATTACACAAAACTACACTGATTTAACGCAACAAGATCAACTCCAAAACAATATTACAATCACTAAAATAAAAATCACGTCCGCCATAGTTGAATGGCGCCAAAAACTCCTTTTTGTTGTAAAATTCCCCTTTATGTAGGAAAGGCAAAGGGAACAAAGCCCATACACCCAAGTCTTCAGTATTTTAATGTCTTCAGTATTTGCATTAAAATGCATGTGTAATACATTTATTTGTTTTTTTTTATGAAAAGTGGACGTGATTTTTATTTCAATGATTGTAATATTGTTTCGGAGTAGATCTTATTGCGTAAAATTAATGAGTTGTGTGTAACAAGTGTCAATAATGATAAGCAATATGGAGGATCTTTGAAATAATCGTCAAGTGGTGTGAAAAACGATGGGATTTTTATCGTGATAATCCACCTCATCGAAGTAACACCACAGTGTCTGCCATCGATCGTTTGACGCCAAACTCTCCCTTGACGCATTAAAAGAAGAAATATATAACGAAGACATGACTGTATGGGCTTTGTTCCCTTTGCCTTCCCTACATGGGAGAATTTTACAATAGCAAAAATGTCAAGAAAATGCTGAATGTAAAGTGACGTGATTCCTCAATTTAAAATTTCTAAAACACAAGAAAACAAGTAAAATCTAGAAAAATAAAATACCAGTTCTCATGAAAAGAAAACTTGTCTCGAAAATTTCGTCACGTATAGTGTGTTAAAGTTCTTTAAAGTCATTCCCTTACATTAAAATTATGAAATAAGTTTGCCTGCTTTGGTTGCAACAATAAAACAACAAATAAAGTATTTTCGAAAATTATGGTTGGACATAAAATGGACGGGCCAGCTAGAGACAGAGTAATGAAGTTGATGGATGAGAAAGACAGAATTGAGAGTGAAATAAGAGATCAGACAGCTATCTTGGAAACTAATCAGGTTGGCATGCATGACCCCCTAGTGGACGCCGACGGCTTCCCTAGGAGTGATATCGATGTATACAAAGTGCGCGACGCTAGACACAAAATTATTTGTAAGTACCTACTAGTTTTAACAAACAAACATCACCACAACTCTTTTCTCGAAGCGGTAGGCAGAAGTGTTTACACCGTTTTGAGTACAAAAAAAATCGTAAAAACAAAATCATTTCACTGTCAATACATGTTTTTATTACTTTTTATGGTGATGGCTCACAGCAATGAATCATTTAGAGTTCAATCATTTAGCTTATTGTGAATCGTACAGCAAAATTTTTTTTTTTTTTTTTCTTAATTTTGTTGAGGTTTTGACCGCCAAAATGCGGCCATGTCAGCCTCATAGTTGAGAGCAAATAAGAACTATTGGGATGCCTGACCCCGCCATGGCTTCATTATTCAAAAAGAAGCACGGGCAAAGCCATACATCCCAACAGCTCCTACAGACAGTGGCTCCGAGAGTAGAATATTCAATCCCCCCCATGTAAATTACTTCTAAACATTCTTTTCCTTAGTCCATCGTTCAGAGCACACTCCAGCAAAAAGTGACCAAGGTCTTCTACCACTCCGCAATGCTCACGCATTGCGGATAGCCTTTTCTTCATTAAAAAGTAAAACTTGTTTACTGGAATGTGCCTTGAACGTAGTCTAAACGCTTGAATAAGCCTGGACCTCGAGAGTTTACCGTGATCGAACCATGTCACCCAATTTGGACTAGATTGGATGGTTCTGTACCAGAGCCCTATACTCTTTTCAACCTGTTCTCCAAAATGATATTCCCATTTTTCAAGATAACTTTTCTTGAACTTTAAAGTAATTTCACTGGAGTAGGGCAGTGAAATTAGTACTGAACCATCCATTACAGCTTTCTTTGATAATACATCCACAACCTCATTGCCATTAATACCAACATGTGAGGGAATCCACTGTAATTTTATACGGATGTTCTTTCTCAGAATATTATGTATCAACTGCAACGTTTCGTAAGCTATGGGCATGCCGCGATGTCCCGATACACATCCTGCCAGGTGCTGCAGCGCACTCTTTGAGTTGAACAGAACTACTACCGCTGTTTGATGCAGTTGAGACACATATTCTAGGGCTTCTTTTATAGCTGTTAGTTCAGCCCTCATAATACACACCTCGCTATGTAATTGCCACTTACGTGATTGGTTGCGTTGAGGGTCATAAAAAGCTGCCCCTACTCCTTTCTGAGTCTTAGAGCCATCCGTATACAACTTATAGTAATCAACATAAGATTCTGACAGCATTTTTAAAACAGCGTTCCTCATTTCCGACTCTAGAATGTTACGCTTAGGGTTGTTTAAGTCACAGACTCTGTCAACAATATGCTCTTAAATGTCTATTGCTGACACCCACGTATTTATACAGCAACACTTGTTCTATATTTGTTTGTGTACAGTCAGCTTCATAAAGATCTTAGTGTCAAGAGTGCTCAAAAATATCTGAAGAACACAAGTTCAAATTTTGTTTAAATTACTTCGAAACTTTGTGTTAACCTTTAATGAACTGTGTACTTAGATTTAAGAATTTAGTGATATATTTTTTGTAATTGCAATAGTGCATCAGTTGTTGGTTAACCAATAAAGTAAAATAAAATAAAATTATTGTAACCGTCCAGAGTGTTCAATATTATCTAAACTACACAATTCCAATATTATGTTATATGTTAAGATGACCAATTATATATTCGCGAATAAAGTGTTCAATGGTATCTAAGCACCCAAAGTGATCATAAATATCTTGGTGTTAAAGAAAAGTAAACACCAATCAGAAGCAATACGTGTAATTTTTATATTGTTTATTTTCTCTTCATATCGGTCCTTTTTATTTCGTGTTTGACGTACTAAACGTGTCTTTTGTTTAGAACAGAGTCTTGACATGCCTGATGACGTGCTTTCAGTTATTGCTACTCTTCCATAACAACGGCAACGTCGCATGCTTTTGGATGAAATAATGATAAAATTTAATTTTACTTATCTTGCATCCATAGACTGAGTAAGGTATAGATGCAGCAAGCAAATTATAATAAATTTTTTTACACTTGCATTATAAAAAAATATTATTAACATTATATCACTCAAATTAACCATAATCAGGTCTGGATATTAATGTAACAAATAAAACTTAATATAATGAATAAATCAAAATAGCGCATACATATTGCGATTTTTTATTACTTTGCCATTTTTTATTTGTCCTTATCGAGACTCGAACTCAAAATCTTTTCTAATTATGTTAGTAGGATCACTGCCAACTCGACCTCATTATGTAATTTGTCCTTTGCCCTTAAAGTGGCTAACACAAAAAATTTTTAGAAAATAAAAAACGGCTTGATGTAGAAATACTTTTTTTCGCAGTAATTTCTGTTCCTCTCGACACATCGTCGCATTCAATGGAACCACTGAAAAAAACAGTGGGCCCATTGTTCCTAGAGGCGTTCTCTTCTATGGCATTTTCATACGCTTTTACCACATCTTCAAGGGAATACCTACTACAAGCGAAGCGAATACTTCAAGCGAATACCTAAACTTCGAAATATTCGCGAAAATGCCATAGAAGAGACCTCTAGGAACAATGGGCCCATTGATTTTCTCAGTGTTTCCAGCATACTTTTATATATCAAAATCGTAATTTTATGTTTTTTAAAAATGCCATGAGATTCTAGTAGACCTATAGATATTGCTTTTAGCGATAAGGTCGCCTGTGTTGCGTTGCAATTTGTACGGTTTTGTTTTTTTTTCTTTGTCGCAATAAAAGAATGTTATCTATCCGAGAAGCTGTTAACAACTCAACAGCTAATATTATTATGGTTAATTAGTACTATACGCAGGAAGGTATTACATTCTCTTTGGTTAATACATAATTTTCAATTACTGACAAGACTGTTATTTTTCGCTGTCATAGTAACTTGAACAATTATAAATTGAAAAATCTTTAGAATGTCAAAATGTGAAGATATTTATGAGCACTCTGTCCGCTTAGATACCAATGGACGTAGTTATTGTATATTCTTTGATGGATAGTTTGGAAGTGAACATATTAATAATGACTTTGACCGTGTATATGTTTTTGGAGTCTTTTGATATGAAGACATTTATGACTGTTTGATTGTGTACAATATTTTGACAACTTTAAATGAGAAGATATAATTGCACCTTTGCTCGTAACATGTATATGACTACTTTGTCATATCAGATCTTTATGAAGCTGACTGTTCTCAATTGTTGCAAAGATAAAGCAACTTTTTTAAATATCACAATTTTTTTGGGACAAATGAAGTTGGTCTCTTGATCTGTCACTGACAGGAGTTTTCAGATTCCTTGAGAGAGACAAAACACACACACACACACCGACCGATGGATAAAACCTAATTTTATAGATAAAATAATGAATTATAAAAAAAAAATTATAGGCCTACAAAATGACCACAAAGCGATAATGAAAAGGATTGAAGAAGGCCTGGTTGAGGCTCACTCAGGGTTTATGGGCCCGAATGGTGAAGGGCCGTCATCTGCAGAGTCTGTACCAGCTCCGTACGCCAACGGGCACAGTCTACCGCCTGTTCCGACCAGTGAGGGAGATGGGGTTCTGAATGAACCTGGCTTTGCCAGTGTTGGCCATGTACAGAGTGGTTCACCTGCGGATATGGATGTAAGTATTGTTTTATTAACCTCTGGACTGACACTAATCCTGTTTTGGACGAGAAAATTGATTTTCTATTGTGTACAAACATATCAGGTGATGAGTACATCTAGAATTTTGAATAGGGTTTGATACAGTGTAGGTGGCCACGTCAGTCATGTTTCCTTGATGATTGACGAATAAAATATCATACATAAAATTTTTTAATCTAAAATTGTATGAACTTTTGGGAACCATGTCAGCCTTATGGAAAGACTCAAATACAAAACACCTAATTCTCGATATAAACTTTCATTCATTATGATATGAGTGATTGACAAAGTATTAAATACTAGCTGTTGCCAGCGACTTCGTCCGCGGTTACTACGGTTTTTATACTATCCCACGGGAACCCAAATGGTACCCTCTATAACACTCCAAAATATTTTTCGAAATGGCAATGTATATAATACTATTATAGACTCACTTAATTTTATAAATTGCAAATAAATATACTTTTATTACCGTAAGGCCAGACGCTAACTCTCGATCGTGCAATCGTGCGATTGCACGATCGAGAGTTAGCGCCTAACCCAGGGTTTGCCCATATATTTGCCCCAGGGTTAAGTGCTAACTCTCGACCGCGCAATTGGGCCTAAGATTCTTACAAGTCTTTGAAATATGTCAACATTTTCAAGATGTGTAAAAGCAAGATTTCAAACCAAAATTTTTCTCATGCCACATAAATATTCCAGGGCTTATGTGAAGGTGACGAATTACTGCATTTTGGGTCCATTAATGGAAGGAATTTTACTGACGTCACCCAAATACACCAGATTGTGTCGCATTCTACAAACCAACCCATCCGAGTGCAGCTAAGAAGAGAACAGCAGCTGCTCACCGTCAACGTCACTCCCAGACCTTGGAGCCAGCCTGGCTTGCTTGGATGCCATATCAGGAGACTTTAGCTACTTGTAATGTGTACACAATAGAATTTATAAGACCAAACTTGAATAATAAATTGTTATGTTTAGGCCTCGTTTGAAATAAAAAAGATATATTTTTTCTCTTTTGTTATTCTTTTTCCTCTTTGAAATTCTTAGGTCTTTAGGTAAAGTGCAGGTCTCATATAGAATTATTCCCAACTGCTTTGTCCCCGTGGGGTGACAGAACGTTCTTGATTGCAAAAGATAAAACATTTTTGTTCGATCTGTCCCCCAATGAGACAAAGCAGGGTGACAGCTCGGAATGATATTGACTATAGTACGTTTTCTAAGATAGTACGTCTCAATACAAGTTGCCAAAAAGGTAAACAAAAAAGCCCACTTACCGAATTTGTTATTTAATCATCACACTTTTTACATGGACATTGGCACGTAAATATAATTAACTGTAACAATTGTTGTCCGTTTCAATTGATTTCAATTACCTACAGTCATCATAAAACATTTTAGAGATGAATCATTACCGTTGTTTTGTTTACTTTTTTGGCAACTTGGATTGAGACGTACTATAGAAACAAGCGCGTAACAATTTAAAGAGCAAAGTTAGTTTCTTTTAAAAATAATGACACTAACATTAACAATATAGGCATACAAAACTTGCTTTAAAAACTTATACACTTTTTTAATTTTTTTATACCATAATTAGGTGTTTATTATCAAAAATAATATAAAGATTTTTTATTCAACTTAAGTACCCATGTTGTTTGATGAAAAACAAGGCAAGAACTCACAGCAAGAACTTGTCTTTAGTCCAATTATTATTGTACAGTCACGTGTAAAAACATGTATCATACACTTTTGACAGTTAGTGACTCGAATAAAGACCTGTCAAATGTGTAGGTATACATATTTTTGCAAGTGACTGTACCTACGTTTTATACCAAAAAGGAAGACGAACGATGATCATAAATATATTTTAATAGTATTAAATATCAGAAATAAATTCTATGATTAATGACCATAGCTTTCGACTTTTTCTTGCTCAGTTGCAATGTTTCCTTCACTTCTTTAGTTTCTGTGATTAGTTTTGCCTCATCCTCTTTTTCCTCGTGTTCGTCTACTTTGGTCGGTTCGTCGTCATACATGTACTTCATTGAGAAATCGAAGTACAACTTATCTTCTACCAGACGGTAGTCAGGCTTCGCTATCGTACCGCGAACGCAATCGTGGTAGTGGCAAACTATTTTCTCTTGTTCATATGTTTCGCAGGAACCTGGAAAATATATAAAATAGCGCTTGCACTGTTTCATTATATAAAAAAGTGCTTGACAAGTATCGGCACCAAAAATCTAGTACTGACCGTTACTGCACAGAAATCAAAAGCAAACCCTTCACGTTTCGTTCATCGTTACGTGCCGCTACTTGTATTCTCCTTGTAAGAAATATTTAATAATGCTTTGATTTCCAAGACACCCCTAATGAACTTTTAACAATCCAGAACCCGGGCATGTAAATAGTTTTCATGCTCTCAGACTCAGATTGCAGAACAAACTACTGCAAATTAGCATAGATTTGAATTTTCATTTAGTCAATAGCTGACGTTCGTACTGTATTTACCTTTGTGATTACAATTTCATTTTTAATTGATAATGCCGTTTAACATTTTTATCGAATTACTTTTACAAATATATGATGCGCTGTGAGCGAGCGCGGGGCGTTGGTATCATGGACACAGTGCGCTCCGTTCAAATATGACTGAATACTCTATCTGGTTTGCTCTATAATCTGAGCCTCTAAAACTAGGAAAACTCTACCCAACAGAAGGTATGTGAAGCTCGGTCTTGGCCGTTATTGCAACCGTTACTGCGTATCAATGATGAATAAAACTCATAAATGGTAATTAAAAGGTGTACTGATGAATACCTGGCCTCTGCACCCGCACAGTAAGCACGGCGCGCTCCGGAGCCATTCCCTGGAAGTGTACTAGGTAGCACGCCAGCAGCGCGCCCGTCCGCCCGCGCCCGTGACGACAGTGCACGCCCACCACCTACCACACATTCACGGCATCACGTCTATACCCTCGAAAGGGTCGGCAGAGGTGCTTTAGGGTGCTTTTCCACCAGAGCTATGCGACATAGCTATGCTGTGCGAGAAAAAATAAACCTAGGATTGCTTCTAGGTCTATTTTTCTCTGGAAAGGCACCCTCACAAACCCACACTTTGCAAGTAATTTCGTTGATGACACATTGAAGCCAGCCACCGCTATTGGGCACCAAAAACATAACCAACCAAATAGAATCTCTGTAGTTACTCGTCGGCTCGAACTGCACCTGCTTCCTTTTTCTTCTTCATATCTGTTCTTGTTCTAGGGTCCTACATCTATACTTAGCACTCTTCCAGCCATAACACATTTATCCCTCATCACAGGTCTTTGTCCCGTTTATTCCTAATAGTGGTTTTCCGTGGTTTTACCCGTGCAGTACCCGTTCCCATGGGAATATCGGGATAAAATGTAGCCTATGTCCTTTATCAGGCTCTAGATTATCTGTGTACCAATTTTGATCTAACCGGTCAAGTAGTTTTGACGTGAAAGCGAGACCGAAAGACAGAGTTACTTTTACATTTAAAATATTAGTATGGATTACGGATTACAGTCACTAGCTCAACGAAAATGTCAAATATAAGTATTTAGAAACAACCTAAAGTTTATTCCATCCTCACCTCTCCTCTGATCTCCGCCCGCTCGCATATCTCAATGAACTTCAATATCTGCTTCAACGTCGGCGCTCCAAACTCCTTAATCCTGATCTCTGACCACTTTAGCTTCTTCTTACACTCCAAGATGGGCGGTCTTCGCTCAGGAGACAACGTTATCAAATGATTGACCCCAACATCTACAAGATAGTTAAGGTTCTCAACGGTTTGAGGCCATCCCATAGCAGCTATTTTATCTTTTAAAAACCAGGAGAAGTTGTAAGGAGGGTATGACTCGTAGTCCTTATCTTCTGGGGGTGGAGGTTCAGTTTTGATTGGCTCTGATGCAGCCTCGTCTTTTGGGTCTTCTGTGTACTTGTAGAACAGTCGAGCCAATTTTAGATTGGTCCTCATTCTTCCGGCGCTCATGATGATTTAGATCCTTGATGTAGGTCAACTGAAAATGATAAGTAGGTAACCAATTAAAGACTTCAAAAATGCTCCTGTTTCATGGCACCAAATAGATTTATCGCTTAAGATTGACTGAGGTTGTTCTTGACAATTTGCAATAGTACCTTTTGCAGCAGACACAATATTTACAGTAATTTGATTTAAAAAGAGTGATATAATTAAATTAAAGTGTTCGTTATATACGAAGCGATCTCTAATTTACTTCTACCTACTCCTCATGTGTTTCTCCATGCCCAGCAGTGGGACGTATATAATCTGAGGACGATGTCTAATTTGTGTCATTCAAAATCAGGATTGGAACTAAAATCAGTTTCATAACTGTTCTTCTCAGAACCAGGTTGGCATAGCTTGACGTTCATAACATTACCTATCTTTGTAAATACCGAAACATTAATTTAACGTCGACAGCGAATTTCCTCGACTGAACCTTCACTTTTGACAAACAGCAACATGTCATCTTAATTTTCCTGATATCCTAGCGCAATGCTTGCATCCATCATCAGTACCACTTGAATTATCCCTACTACCTCACTATACTCACGTCAAAATCACCTAAAGACTATCTGTCTCACTCCCACCTTCCACCACACTTGTTTACACAACACTTTCCCCCGAAACACTTCCTAAACAAATGATTAGAAAAACACGAATTATTTTAGGACGCTCCGTAGTTGGTCATCTGCCAATTGGGTTGGGTAATTTGGCATTGGCCAGGATAGGCTGACATTTACCAGCTCTAACCTATTCGTAGGTACTGCCAATCGTTTTAATTATATGTGTACCGAAATAGGAGTGACAAAGTTCAGGTCTTGACGTCATCAGAATAATTTGACAATTCAAATCGCTGAAACGTGAAACTGGATTTTAGTTTTTGGTCAATTTTCTCAATTTTGAATAGGTATATGTATTGTTAGAGGAGCTCGGTGGCGTTGTTATTAGTTAGTACGTTTTGGCTTTCGATACACAAAGGTACCTTCGCCATGGTCAGGCCGTGGATGATTGACCAAAACTTTGTGATCTTGAACTCCTCCGTGTTTCGAAAGGCAGTTAAGCCGTTGGTTTCGGTTGTTATTGCAACCGTTTCTACCCACCAAACCGCATTGGGTCAGCGTGGTGGTGTTTCTGCCCATACTTTCCATCCCATCCTATGTGTTTGTTTCCATAAGGAAGGCCTGTGCCCAACAGTGGCACGTAGATAGGCTGAGGACGATATGTATTAAAATAGGTGTAGATTATTGGTACTCGTACTTCATGCCCAAGGCAGTGATAGCCGTGTTTGAAAAACCGAATTGCCAGAATTGACCGATTCAACCCCCAACTGTGAGAGAACACCCAACTGTGGTAAACCGGTGCATGAGCGACTGTTACATAGGCTCTATTACCTCAATAGTTTTAAATCAATTATAGATTTAAACATACCACCACATAATTGGTTTGCCTTGGTTTGAAAATTTAGTAATCTTGAGTTAGTATTAGGTTAGGTAGTCTAGCTTGTGCCATAAACTGCTAATTCCTTCTCCCCAAAAGGAAGGAATAGAAACGTAGATATTTCCCAAGCTAGTAAAAATGTTACTCTAGATTGTGATTTCAACTGATCTAAAGGATAGGTACCTTTAAATCCACGACTGACCAAAGGCGTTTTTAACGAAGTATTCATGTAGGATTTAACAAAAGAAATACAATGCAAAGTAACAAAAAAATAATATTTATTGAGGTAAATATACATATCGCTGGCAACCTGTACCAAAAAAAGTTTCAAATTAATAAATACTTAGTGTTATAAAGGAACTTTACTCTCTGTTAGGGACTAGATGACAGATAAAAATACTTATTAAGTAGTTACATAATATAAATTAAATACATAATACATAATTATATCTACATATAATACAAACATACAAGACTGAAAAACAAATGCCTGTAGTCATCCGAAATTGCCTGGGAACCCAATCCTGACTCGCTAGATATGATAACCCCTAATATATGACCCCTATTAATTTAAAGATAAATAAATATCATTACAATTTATAGAAAAAATATTTCTCCATGTCACTTTCCCACATAGATAAAGTTGTGATAGCAAAAAACTATTAAGAGTCCAATGGTGAAATGAATTAAATCTTAGTTGAAAATGATATTTTTTTTATAAATAACGGTTAAGTCACAGTGAAATAAGTAAAAACGGCGAAGGCGAAGGCTTCTTATCAACTGGTTTAAATGTTCATGTGGTACAGTACGTGGTCAGTGGGGAATCAAAAGAAGTGCTGAACGTAAGACCACAAAGTCGGATTACAAATCTGCGTTTTGGGCTTACATATGCCCCCCTGTCAGCATTATACCAATGCATCGTTACTTGGCTATTTTACAACTGTTTTGTTTTGATTGAAGATATATTGGATGACACAATACAATTAATACAGGCTGTATGTAATGGAAGAGTAATTTAATTGAAATTTCCATTAATTTTTTACTGTATGATCTAAAATAAGAAATTGAAATAGATACATTCAATTATAATAAATAACAACTTTAATTACATAATTGCCATAATGGCTATTACAGCAAATGTAGACTCTACTTACTTCGTGCATCAAGCGACAGAGTTATCAAATATCCATTACCTCAAAATACATTTTAAAAATAACAATCTTAAATTACCTTAAATTAATTCACTATGTTAATGTCCATCTATCACAGTGCAATTAGGCTAGCGCCTGCTTCGTAGCTTCCCTCGCTGACTCAATCATCTCTTCCATGACGTCACCGCTCACTCCAAACTTCAGAGGGTTGTCTTCTGTCAGATACATGAAGTACTTACCGACCGCCTCTTCGTGCTCTTCAAAGTCTAGTGAACCTGGAAGAGGATTTACGGAAATTAACTTTATGGTAAGTTGTTGTTCTTGGAGTCAGCAGCGCGTTGCTGTAATTGTTGTTATTAGCCTTAGCAAGCAGCTTATAGTGTTAGTTATTTTATATGTAATTTTTGCGCCTTGGCTGTTTTTTAAGAGCAAATAAACCAAACCGAGCATTAAGAGAGCAAGACAGAGAGAGAGTACTGACGCTTGACTGTAACACTAGTTTATTTAGTATTTTGTGGCAACCTAAACATTTAAAATCAAGAATTTAAATAGTTAATGTAAGCGCAGATGACTAAGTACCAAAATGACCTTCGCTAACCATAATACAATCTTAACATTGTTAAAGTTAACAGAGAATAAAATATGCTACTATAGCAGTAGCGAATACTGATGACACTAATGGATTCTAATAAAACAAAGAAAAATAATTTCCTTCCAATTTGTAAATAAAAAACTTTGAACCATGATAAAAATATGGATTTTTTTCGGTTTTTGTAACTGCCATCCTGCCATCTAGTGATTAGTGAGTGATAGATATTTTTAAGTGACTTTGCTACTCACCGGGCCGTATCATCCGGATGGTGTTCATGGCCTGGTCGGGCATGAACCGGTGGAAGTGCACCAGGTAGCACGCCAGCATGATGCCACATCGGCTTCGGCCTTGCCGGCAGTGGATGCCCATCACCTGAAAGTTCAAGACAAATCATTTAATCACTTTAGGTTATTGCGTCGTCTTATGAATGTTAAATTGACAACCGTAGACTACCAGGAGGCCTCGTTCATAGAAAAAGGCTAAAAACTTTGCATGATGTTTCATATTAAAGTTATACAGAATGTAATGAAGAGGAAAAGGAAATCAATACTAATATTATATAAATGCGAAAATAACTCGGTCTGTCGGTCTCGCTTTCACGTCAATACTACTAGACCGATTTAATCGAAATTTGGTAATCAGATAGTCGAGAGCCTGAGAAAGGATATAGGCAAATTTTTATCCCGATATTCCCATGGGAACGGGTACCGCGCGGGTGAAACTGCAGGAAACCACTAGTACAGAGTATAAGAGAGAATAGATAACGTGAATATTATATAAAAATTTCATAGGAAAGTTATTATCCGGATTACAATGTATTATTACATATCAGTGCATAAAATATATATAATCATCAAAACTGCGCATTTACATTAATTATAATAATATTTCTTGGATCGTAGGTTGGAGACAGAACAGATGGTTAGTTTTTTTAAAAAGGAATAAAGAGGGAAATGGCCAGAGAAGAGCGCAATATCAGCAAAGAGTCGCTAATATTGCTATAGCATCTTGTTAGAAACATATGATACATCACTTACACGAGAACATAAAACATAAAATCATTCAGTTAGTACACACATTCGTTGACATACAGTAACAATTCTTTTGAATAAATTTAAATTTATAACCATTTTTACTTAACAAAATTACCAATCATTCAATATAATGTGTTTGGCTAAGCGCTTTTTAAATATTGGATCCTTACCTATGAAATTGGTGTTTTCATTCTGTCTTAGCAATTTGTCCGTAACTATTAAGTTTCAGAACATTCTTATAAAATAATTGCCTATTCTAAAAAAAGACCATATATTTGAGATCGTATTATTTAATTTGATAATTTTTCGTAAGTTTAATTGTGTTAAAATTAGACACAAAGACAATTATTTTTAACTGCCTCCCGAATACATCATTTGATTTGCATTAACATAAAAAACTTGAATAATTTTTATCAAGCGTGTTCACACACATATTGCTAAAGCTTGCCTAATGATACATGCCAAATATTATTATCTCTGGATTTGTCGTTGTGAATAAAACTGATAAAATGTTAGTATGTAAAATGCAGACATCCCCAAAATCTCCATACAAAACACCAATTTCATAGGTAAGGACCTAATATCATCACGCCTTTGTCGCCGATGGGATAGGCAGAGGTGTTACAACCCCCATTTCGACAGATATAGGCCCCCATGAAACAGGCGGCGAGCCTGTGGCCATGCACCGGGCACTATGTGAGGCGAGCGATATTCACAATCAACCGTACTTACATAAGTTTTATTCAAACTCAGTGGTCCTACGGCGGTGCACGGTGGGATCGAACCCGCGATTCCCGCTTGAAAATATAAGGATAAAAAGTAGCCTATGTCCTTTCTCAGGCTCTAGACTAGGTATCTGTGTACCAATTCTGAATTCAATTTGGTTCAGTAGTTTCGACGTGAAAGCGAGACCGACAGACCGACGGACAAAAAGACAGTTACTTTCGCTTTTATAATATTAGTATGGATGTATGTAAACGCATGACAAAACAGCAAGTTTTTGCAACCTCGTCATTAACAGTGATATACACATATCACATTTTTTATTAGTTCCTCGAGACTGGAGTAAATAAACAGGTGGTCGCAGACACAGTCGCATGGAACATGTTAAAATAAAAAATGTTATCGAAATAGAGTTAACGGACATTAATAAGTCAAGTTGTTGATTTCAAAATAGCACACGATCATAGACGATTAAAATTATCGTTTTTATTCTAAAATTCCTTAATTTTAAGATAACTAATAAAAATTATCAATGTTGTATAAATTAATCAATTTGTGAAAGGTCCAATATGTTAATTTATACAACACAACGGGATTAAAGGTAGTGTATGTCCTTTCTCAGGCTCTAGACTATCTGTATACCAAATTGCGGTTAAATTGGTTCAGTCGTGAAAGCGGGACAGACAGACCTTCAGAGTTACTTTCGCATTTATAATATTATAGTATGGATACACCATGTAGCTTATGAAGATGTCATGTTATCCATACATACATATAATAAAACTGTAGAGGTCGAATGTATGTACATAGAAAAAAAATGCTTAAAATCAAGTCAGGGGGAGGTAAAAAGAGAGAAAATATTGGGTCCTTACCTATGAAATTGGTGTTTTATTCTGTCTTAGCAATTTGTCCGTAACTATTAAGTTTCAGAACATTCTTATAAAATAATTGCCTCTTCTAAAAATAGACCATACATTTGAGCTCGTATTATTTAATTTGATATTTTTTTGTAAGTTTAATTGTGTTAAAATTAGACACAAAGACAATTATTTTTAACTGCCTCCCGAATACATCATTTGATTTGCATTAACATAAAAAACTTGAATAATTTTTATCAAGCGTGTTCACACACATATTGCTAAAGCTTGTCTAATGATACATGCCAAATATTATTATCTCTCGATTTGTCGTTGTGAAGAAAACTGATAAAATGTTAGTATGTAAAATGCAGACATCCCCAAAATGTCCATACAAAACACCAATTTCATAGGTAAGGACCTAATACCAAAAAAATTGATTTTTTTATATTTTGTTTTTTTGTCTGTTCGTATGTTTGTCTGTTTATACGGGCTAATCTCCGAACTGGCTGGACCGATTTCAATGAAATTTTGCATGGTGATACCTTATATCCCTGATCAACATCTTAGATACTTTTTATTCCAGAAAATTAAAGGGGTTCCGGGGGGATAGTTAAAAAACCACAGTAACCGCGGACGAAGTCGCGGGCAACAGCTAGATCGTAATAAGTTTCCGGTGGTCAGAGACCTTTTGGATTATTTTGGCGGGAAGCCGAGTACGTAAGTTGCGATGACAACGAGAAGTATATCATTGTTTATAAATACACGATAAAAAGAAGTTTTTATTTTTTATGCCACAGTCATTCATAATTGGAGGCTTAACTAAATCAGAAGTGTATGTTATTTTTTTTTAATATGACAGGTAAGCTCTTGGCCATCATCTCACCTCATGGTGACGATAAGGCCGAAGGTGGAAGCGAGCTTCACCTGTAATCATCAACAACTGAGGAACTGGCTATCTTACCTCTGATTGCCGGAACACAACAATGCTTATAACATTGTTATTATGGCGACAAACTTAGGTAAGACGGTAGTAGCCAGCCAGGTGTGCTTAGAAGCCCTACCACCAACCAAACCGAGCAGAAAAATCCCTGCCCCTGTGGGGAATCGAACCCCAGCCCTCCAGATCTACACCCGGTTGTGTCAACCACTAGACCAGAGAGGCGGTTAAAATATGTTATGTGAAATAACAATTAGCATTGTTTGTCATTTGAAAATTGAGGGTTTTTAAGACGATCGTGAAAATTTTCAAATTAGACAAGCCAAGGACAAAAATATATATTTTAGAGGTGACAATCTTTATTTCCTTCTATTAAGAGTCTTTTCCTGTGAAAATTGGTTACATATTTTTGGAGTTGACTGTACATAAAAGCGATTGATGTCAATTGGAATAAGGCTCTAAAATCTTCTGATCGCCTCCCTACTTTTAGTGAGGTCGTAATAACATATTTTCCTCTTATAATGTTCTACTAGTTAGCTCAACAAGGATATTGTTGATTAAGGGTGGGTTATGTTATGGATCGTGTTCTCATATACTTACACACTTAATCCATACCCCATCGCTTCTTTACTCTCCTTCATCCTAAGCTAATCCATACCATCCGTACGTCCTCAGCCTACATACGTCCCACTAGTGGGCACAGGCCTTCGTCATGGAGAAACACATAAAGAGTATGGGCCGTAACACCACCACGCTGGATCAATGGGGGTTGGTGGGTAGAAATGGTCGAAATGGCGACTGGGACCAAACAGAGGAGCTCGAGATCACAAAGTTTGTACACCGATCCACGGCCTGACCATGGCGAAGGTAGCTTTGCTTTCGATCGAAAGCCAAAGCGTACTAACCACTACGCCACCGAGCTCGTCATGAATAGTATCATAAATACCTGTCTAGTTAATATGATTTAGACTCAGAACTTACCTCTCCATTTTTGTCTGCCCGTTTACACACTTCAATGAATTTCTTCACGTCATCAATTGTGGGTACTTCGAATTCTTCAATAGGTATCTCGCTCCATCTCAGTCTAGGCATGTCATCCACTGGAGGCTTTTTACCCGCTGTCAGTGTTACCAAATGTGTAATACCCTGATTCACTAAGAATTTCAAATTCTCAACGTTTCGCGGAAAAGCCATAGCGGCCACTTTCTTCGGGATAATCCAGGAAAATTTCAAAGGAGGGTAGGCGTCCACTTCGATCTCTGGAAACGGGTTCTCCGGTATAATAACGGTTAGCTCGTTCCGAATCTCCTTTTTGGCTCCAGCCAATAATCTGTCTTCCTGTTCTGTAATTTCCTCCATTCTGCTAAGTACTTGGTACGTTTCCTCGGCCATTTTTGTACACTGCCGCAAAAAAAGAAATTAAAAAGTTATTTTATTTTAATTTTCGAATGTCGAACACTTTCACTGGCAACATACACCGCTGCTATCTGCCGCGGTTTTGTTGGTTGACTGACGAAAGGGCGGGAGATTTGGCACAACCTATCAGTTGCTGGAGAGAATGTAATATTTATTTCTGGAGACGCACCTTGACAAACATAATATTGCCAATGCCAAGGGAAGAATTATCACGATTTTGAATCTTATCATAACGTCGTAAAGAGTATGAGATCATTTATTTTGTGTTTTATGTAAATTGTGACGTGGGTGGTCGACGAGTCTATTGCGCGCGTATAGATCATAATAAAGATGCTCGTAAAAAAAGTAATTTTTCCATGATATGAATGTAATTTTGTCTATGATGTTTGTTTTTTTGAGAATAGATTAAATTGACGTCAGGTCCATTTTGCAGGCATGGTAGACATTGAGAATAATACAAACATATCATTGATCATAGGCAGAAGTTTCCGCGCGTAAAATTTTACAATGTTCTTGATAATAGTTTCTCAGATATTCGTTATTATTTTTACGACTAGTTATTTTGGTATATTCCGTTCATAAACATACGTTTATTATATATGTTTACAAACATACATTTTGTGAATAATTGAATGTAAACACAAAATATTAAGAGAATACAATCAGTTCCTCCTCTCTCCTTAATTACGTGTGGTTCAAAATTGTTATGGTTTACACTTATGATTTACATTAAATTGAGTATGGTTATTATAACATTGAGCGATTCCCTTAGAGTTATCAAGTCTGGGTTCGAGTTGAGGTGAGGGCATGTTTGTACCTTCTTAACAACTACTTTTTCCTCCAGCCATCGTTGTGTTTATGAAATAAGTATTAGTAGGGATTTTAAGTAACAGAGGGTAGAATATAATTTGCAGTCGTTCGTAAACTACGAAAAGTTTTAAGAAAAATTTCAATTTTTTTTATATTTGTTATTATCATGTACAGGCGTTGAAATAATTTTTTTTAACACAAACACAAAAGTGTTTCAAAATAAACATTATAAGTACTTACCCAATATTAAAATTATTAGTCCACTAATGTTTGTTCTGAAAGCAAGAGGTGTACTAAGCCTAAAACCACTGAGAGGACCACATATGGGTACTTCGACACGAGGTATTTTATTATACAATTATACACTCTTAATAGCATAATATTAAAGTTCATTGTTGCATAAGACAGTTGACGATTAGACATGGTGCATTGATTGGCGGAATTTATGAGACGTGACAGTGATGTTCAGTATCGATATACTGTATAAAGATTTGTGAAAAAGCTTGTTATTAAAAAAAACACCGAATAGTTCAAAAAATTGCGATCTTTCAAAGAACAATGGACAAGGCACATTTGTCGTGCACAAGGGTGCACCGTCAACGGTAGACCCTTACAAAGGGATCTGGAAGTTTCAATACAAAAAAAAAGACGTGTGGCACTCGGGGACTGCCGCGGCAAAGCTATTGCATAGCATTTTGTATCAACTTATGCAATTATAATTTTATTTATTTATTTTATTCATGCAGTATTTCTTTTTCCTTGATATTAATTCAAGTTACACTTTTTGAGCGTGGTGACCGATAAGAAAACAAATTTTTCTATTATTAAATAAATAAAAAAAGTTTATATTGTTTAAAATATTTTTTATTATTTTACAATCTATCTATCAATCAACCTATCAATCTATCTATCTATCTTTTTTTATTATCTTAACGCCGTGTCGAAGACTGCCGAACTGAAACGACGTTAGACGATGCACGGCCTTCAAGCCACACCTCCTTGCGCATCGGAGTGGGGAGCGTGAGGTTTTTTCGTAACGGAATTTCTGGATTCGGTCCCCGCGCTCAAGGCCCGCGATAGAAGCTATGCAATAGCTTAAAAGGGGAAGTTTTTAAACAGTTTTGGAAAAAAACTATACTGTAGCTCACCATCAACTTTAAAAACTATACTTACTTCGGGTATTGACAGTAAAGTTCAGTAAACTAATCAGTCTGTACGTGTTTTGGAATATGTCCAAATCTTGCCATACAGATTAACTATTTTTACGTAAGATTTATAGTTTACACTTAATTTAATACGTTATTAATGCCAGGGTTTTATATCAAGCTAAAACCAAATAAATATTAAATTAAACGTCTATTATTAATTTATAGGTTTTAAAAGCTTAACATACTGTATTGGTGTTCAAATTATCAAACAAAATTAATACATATTACCTACATCTTCGTAATATTAAAAAAGATGCCATGCACTAGTCAGTGTAAGAAGTATTTAGAAAACAACAAATAAACAATGCTCAATGCTCTCTTGATTAATTCGAGTAACACGATTATCGATATATACGAAACAACTTAGTCATGTCTCATCACTAATCTCTCGGAGAGTTATGAATGGTCTTGCGCAAGAAGCTAAAATAACTATGCACAGGCGAGACTGCGTGGACGTCGAGTTTGATGTCGTCTTGACACCTCTACGCTCGTAATATGCGGTCAAAGGGTGTCAAGGCGTTGAAAATTGGAACTGAAATATCATTTAATTAATCCGTTAATACTAGTGTTGGCGACCAGCACCATTTAACCTGTTCGGTCTTTAATTCCAAATTCCCAGTACGTCATATTTTAGATTTTTTGTGTTCAGAATGTCAGACTTTTAATGGAAACAGTTGTACTTTTTTACAGTAATGTGCTACTAGACATTTGCATATTTTTTATAATATGGATTTAAAGCAGAGAATTGTCACTGGGGATGTATTGCAGTCAACGTTGCAGGAGTCTAAGCTGTCATTCTAATCCCAACACCTTACATTAGGAAGAGAATGCATTGTTTGAGAACCTCTGCCTGTACGCGTCAGAAAAAGTTAGGAGTGATCAAGAGGGCGTTAAACAAAGGAACTTACCAGCATTGGGCCAGAGTGGTGGTGTTACGGCCCATGCTCCTCATGTATTTCTCTATGTAGGATGGCCTGTGCCCATCAGTGGGACGTATATAGGCTGAGGACTGGAACATACGTATTGGTCGTATACGTATTTTATTTTTATATTTCGAAATGCTTAAGTCATATAAAAAATGTTTAAAAGGCTTGATATAACTGAACGTATGGAAATATATAAAAACTTACCACTACATACATTAAGCATGCTAGCTTCAATTATTTTTTTTTATAAAAAGCTCAGCAAATGACTTTACGCTACCTGATGATAAGCAGTATGTCAGCTGCACTAGATATGTGAAGATAGCAAGTGTAGCATGCTGACATACTGCCCTAGCCACCCTCACCTTGCCGGCCCAAAAAATGCTTTTACTGGTTCCCATGTGACGGGGTGAAGCCGGGGATAATTAAAATTCAGTTGGGTCGTCACTTAAGTATCGTATATTATAATGAAGATTTAAGGCACAACTGAAACAATTATATAAAAAAAGGTAAGTTACACTGAACACAAAACAATTTCACATTTAACACTAAATATATAATAAAAAGGGTAGGGCTACTTACAATAGTGCCTTAGAGAAACATATAGTCTTTGTTATAAATTAGGAACTGATAATGTGTTTAGTTGTAACTTTGTCTCAGCTTATAAAAATTGATTCACTTTATAAATATTTTACAATTATTGTTAGAAGGGAGTCAACCGCTCTACGCACTGACTCTCGTAAGAATGAGCTTCGAGAACAAAACAAATAAAAAGAGACACCAAATTTAAAATCGGAAACCAAGAGAAAAATGGCCAGAGAAGAGCGCAATGACAGCAACGAGGTGCTAATATAGCTATGGCGCCTCGTTACACCAAGGTTCATTACTGTGTGACCTTGTGTCTTGATCCTGGCATTATACATAATAGGTACTCACGTATTTGTGCACTGGTTTGGGTTTTAACAAATAAAAAAAGTCATTGTCAATTAAATAAGAATATATTTTATTACATACAACACGAATGTATACTAGCCTAATGTAAATATACTGCTATCTCCTAAACAATAACGGGACACGATTCTACTTTTAAATAGAGTACATCTCTTTCTAACCATATGTATTAGAAAAGGACAGAAAATACTAAACTGAAATATTGAGCTTACGATTTTTGGATTCTTCTGTCCATTTTTTTACATATTGAGAAAAAAAGATGTATTATACTTAGTATATATTATAATATAGAATCGTGTCATTATCATGACTGCAACTATGAATTGGACCATTAAGTTTGAGCCGATTAAAACATTTTGATGCAATTTCGTACATATTACGACTACATAAAGTTCATTTACAAATACACGAGATTAACTTTAATTCAAGGAATACGGCAATTAGAAAATACTAATAGACAATGATAGAATTATCTGATTAAAATAAATAAAAATACCAGTAGGTTTAAATGGGTGTTATAGTGCACATTGGGGGACGCCTATGTCCAGCAGTGGACTACTGTGGGATCATGATGATGTATACTTTCGACCACAGATATACATACATAGAAGGCGCAAATACTTGCGCGTGCTCATAAACCCCGACCACGCGGGTTTGGCCGCTGCTAACTAGAATGCGCGCATCCAATTGGTTGCAAAAACTAAAAAATTTGCCTCGTTGTGATTAATTAAAAAAAAAACCAATTCCGCCAATGCCCCATTGGCGGCATTGGTTTTTTTTTCGTTCAATTTGATCTTCCGTCCCAAAATTACACTGTGACGTCACAGTAGACTTTATAAAGATAGCACGCTTGGTTTCAATATATCTTTAAACTTGCGTTACCAATCTATGTAAATGCATATCTGTGTATTCGACAGTATACTGTTTATTCGATTACTGCTTACAAGTACTTCTGGACTTTAATTTAACCATTATAGACTTGACTTTCAAGGCGTAGAAAAGACCAGTTCCAGTCCCAGGCCAATTCCAAAACCTCCAATATCCATATTTCCGGGTAATCCAGATGAGACAATCAGAACAGCACGCGTAATGAAATATCTGCTGTTTAATTTATCGGGAACTTAATCAGTGGCAAAACCTTTGACTTTTCATTTCCACCATTTCCATACAAAAAAGGTCTTTATCAACGCAATAAATATCACAAAAAAACTATCTACTGTATACCGCACATCCAACATAGCACTTGTAATATAGAAGCAATCTTCCCTACCAAATCACATGAACACATTCAATACAAATTGCGTGACCAATAACGTTCGTATTACACTAGGAATAAGGGCGATTTCAAAGTTAATTAGTGAATGGCGATAGATTCTTCAGGCCAGTAATTCATTTTTAACTACAATCCTCGGCACAATCAAGATAATTACGCAAATATCGATCAAGCGACTACGGGTTGCTGCTTAAAGACATAAGCAATAAGGTTTAAAATTGAAAAGCATAAGGAAAATAGATCAGAAGCTCTTTTTAGGCCAAACATTCTGAAATACACGTAGATACATACATAATAAGGCATATAATAGCGCAACCGTTTTCTTATAAAAACTTTCATGTTGAGTATAAAGTTTAAAATTTTTAGAAGTAAAAGTTTATCAAGAACATTTATGAAATTTTATAACATAAAGCGCTGAAAATATGAACATATAATATGAATATATTTATCCGTCATCTAGTGTCCGTAACACAAGCAGCATTAGTTGCTTAAAATGGGGCTAGTTGATAGGTGTGAATGTCTGAGGATATTATTATTATTATTATTATGAGAAATTATGTTTTCTCCCATTTATTATTATTATTATATTGCCCATGTTCATATTATGAGCACTATAAGGTATAAAATTGAACAGAACTAGGGAAGTGACAATTTACTAATTTATTTGTTCTTTTTAATGCATTTATAAATGTATGAGTTGCAGTATACTTATAGTAATGCAGTATCGAAATTAAATTTTAGTACGTGTTTAATATTGACAAATTTTTATAGTTAACGAGTCTCTAATAGTTTTTAGCTTTTCACGCAAATTAACAACATTATTCGTTAAATTTATAAGCAAAGCTTCAACAAAAACATATGCATGTGTGTTTAAAAATGGATTCGTATTGTGATACATTATGGCAATATAAAAATATTTTTGCACATATAATAGGAATTAAATAGTCATATACAATATAGGCCATTATTTAGTCTTAAAATTTGATTAAGGCATAGCTTATATGCGTACTTACACTTAGAACGAAAGGATATTCACAATTTATTTTTTGGAAGAATGTATAGAGTATAATATTGTGAAATTCATAACCATTATAGTAAATAATTAACCATCCATACGTATAATAAAACTGTAGAGGTCGAATAACTGTACATCAGGGAGATGTAAAAAGAGGGAAAATATTTTTTTCTCTGTATGTTTGTCTGTTTGTACGGGCTAATCTCCGAAATGGCTGGACCGATTTCAATGAAATTTTGCATGGTGACACCTTATAACTTTTTATTCCGGAAAATTAAAGGGTTCCAGTGGGATAGTTAAAAAACCATAGTAACCGCGGAAGAAGTCGCGGGCAACAGCTAGTTAAATAATATGGACACTTCGCCGTTAATATCTGTAATTGACATATCGTCATTAGCCCGTACAAACAGACAGAGAAACATATAAAAGTTTTGGTATTTTCCCTCATTACATCCCGCTGACTTGGTTTTAAGCATTTATTCAATGTACAGACATTCGACCTGTACAGTTTTATTATAATGACCCTCAGGGGGTTAATCACGCAAAAAGTGACCTTAAATTCATTGAAATACAAAGATAATGATTTGAAAATAAGGAGATCGACACTTCGCCGCAACATCAAAATTTCGATTAAATTTCTCAAAGAGCCTAACCTGGCGAAATGTGGGTGTTTAACACCTCTGCCTACTTCTCGGGGAAAAGAGGCGTGATGATATGTTATGCTATGTTCCCAGTCTTCTTGCCCTTTTCCCACTCTAGGTGTGGTAGGCACAACATGTCTTCTTCCTTTCTCCTGTCACTCGTCAGCTCAGCATCCACTTCTTTTGTTCTCATATCATTATTTACGCATTCAATCCATCGCTTCTTTGGTCTTCCTCTCACTCTACGTCCGTCCACATCCATGCTCAGCATCCTTCTTGTAGTGTGACTTCTTGTAATTCATCCCTCCTCATCACATGTCCACACCACGCTAACCTATTGCTCCTAATCTTTTCTGTCACTGGCGCTACTAACTTCCTCTAACATACTCATTCCTCCTCCTCCATACATCCGTCTCAACATTCGCATCTCTGCTGAGTGCAGTTTTCTTTCATCCATCGTTTTCGTTGCCCAACATTCAGAACCATACATTACATTACGACAGAAAGAGTGAACATACGTAATTGGTCTGTTCGTTTTCGTACATCATAATAACTTTAATAACATAATTAATCATGAGTGTATTCCCATAGGCTCGCTGTTACATGATGACATAAGGTCTTCTCACACTTATTCAGCTCCATTCGCGTGTCGTTGAATTTTGGTCACAGTTCTACACAGTTCTGCTTCTATCTGCCGCGCAAGAATGAGAAAAGACGTCATAACGCCCTTAGGAAGTGGATTGTCTTTCGGACGTGACTATTTTGCGTCTCTGCGGGTCGTAACTTGTCGACAAGGAGTCGAGAATCATTCGTGTGCAGCACTGAACAGCACTGAAAACGGCAGAACAACGCTGAAAGCGGTAGAACAGCGCTGAACGCGGCAGAACAGCGCTGAACGCGGCAGAACAGCGCTGAACGCGGCAGAACAGCGCTGAACTCTATCTATAAAAAAGCGTTACTCTCGGAATCCGGCCGCTTGTATCAATTACAACCACAGTCAAAGATGTACTTGTACTGTGCTGTGGTACTTGCTACAAACGCTCGCGGTAATGAACTTTAATACAATGGTTTTATACTCTTAATTATGAAATATTTATTTTGTAAAATGCATAATACGTAAAATTTTGCGTACGCGTTTTCATACAAAATCGTTGTTTCCTATGCGCAAGCGCTGAATAAAAGTGAATAGACCCTATATCAGGCGACATGTGAGTGTTTAACACCTCTGCCTACCACAGACAGACATACGTGATGGTATGTTATGTTGCCATGTGTTTTTATAACTAATTCGGCGAACTTAAGGTCATTTTCTAGCTCACATTGTTATCACAAAAACAACCCCATACATATTTAATTTAAGTACATTATTCAATACAAAACAAGGCCAAATGGTGATTGGACTGACATTAAGGCAATAAGCAGTCAACTTCAAACTACAGTGCTTATAGAATGAGTTTTGATCGTAAATCACACGATAATCACACGTATTTTCTCCATACATTTAATACCAGTACCCCTTTCGTCAACTATCGTCGACATATGAGAAGTATGGACTGTAGCACCAAGCTGGCCCAATGCGGGTTGGTGGGTAGAATCGGCAATAGCGAACGGGACGGCTTAACGTGCCTTAAGAAGCACGGAGGAGCTCGAAATCACAAAGTTTGTTCACCCACCCACAGCTTGACCATGGCGAAGGTAGCTTTGTTTTCAACCACTACGCCACTGAGTTCCTCAGGGTTTTTTTGCAATAAATCAAAAGAAGCTACGCAGCTAACATCGTAAATAACAACACGTGTCCTACGAGTTTTACCATAACTCAATACATTAATTACAAATGATTTTACAAGCTCATAATGTACTGTCGTGACGTTAGTAAGTCTATGTTCCGTTCATACCAAAAGGCGATACGCGCGAAGCTCGCGCGGTCGATGCGCAGAGCTACGAACATTCAGAAATTGATATATTTTTTTAAATGTCAAATTATTTAAAGTCCCGGAACAAATATTGTTATTTATAATTTTAATTACCAAGTATTGCGAGGACGTTGACCCTGTATAGAACTCAAATAATTAATGGAGAAAAAACTTCTGCGTTTGACGTTCTGTTTACTAACAAATCTCATACTGGAGACACAGAACGCCAACGTCATTTGATATAGATCTTAATATATTGACATTATAATCGAATATCATTTGAATCACTTGTATTATTCAAAGAGTTTCACTTATACAGTTCTCCAAATTTAGCAATAGCAGACTTAAGTTTAGCGACATAAAGCTCAAAATGATACTAAACAAAATCACAGTAAAATACAGACATGTTTCTGAAATACTTTTCCTGATAAGTTTTGACAGTTACCAATACAACTGAAGGTTTTCTCATTATTCCATTACAATAAGCGCCATCTATTGTTTATCATATGGAACTAAATCCCGGAAATGAGCTCACGAAAAGTAATATCGGATGTGAGCATAAGTAATTTTAAGTACATTTGGAATGTAAATACAATATCTTCAACTATTATGATAAAGGCGAAAATAAATTACACTATCAAATTGACTTGATATTTTGATTTGAAACTAATATAGTTTATTAATCGATGTCACAGTATCAAAATCTGATTCTACAAGAACTTCAATTTAAACGCGGATAATATAAAATGAATTGGTTATACATAAAAGCAACACAAAGAGAGATTCAAGGCATGTTACAGTCAAAACCTAGACCGGTCGGAACCACTTTTGACTTGTAAACAGGAAAAAGTGAAATAAAAAGATTTTTTAAATATGAACTGTCAAATACATTGGATATAGCCACTTTTTTGTAATGTAAATGCAGTGACAGTTAAAAGTGATAAATTGTTTTATTCAGTATTGGTGGTTATGCCATACCTGATATTACATATATTAAAACTAGACTAAATGACATAAAACAAGTTGATTCTAAAGGTTATTTCATAAATTAAGCATGAATGATTTGCATGACGTGAAACAATCAATAAAAACGAAATAATAAATTTAAATACTACCAAATTTCTCATAAATTAAGTGAATTAACTAGATTTGCTGACGTGAAATAATTCCTAACTCGTTTCTAATGACGTACCTCTTTGATATTATTCTATTAGAAAGTAATTTTTATTTAGGGCCAATACAGGAAAAACCTTAAAAAAAATTATAACATAATTCATAGTGTTCCTATTGTGTAAAGATATCATTCGTTCTATTACTTCCATTCAAATAGTTGATCAGATTCTATTTAATTGAATAAAAAGTTACACACAAATGTTCAAGGAACTATTTCATTTTGTCGTCTTTCAATGTGTATTTGCACAAAAGCAGAAATATTAATTTTATTATAAAGTTTAGGATACTAATAGGCATTACCTTTAGATTATAAAATATTAATACCTTTATGATAATACCTTAGAATATACTTCAAAATCGCCAATGTTAATAAAATTCATAGATACAAACGATAGTGAAGTGATATATACCTAGATAAAGGTCGTATGTAAAAAAATATCCATAATATTATATACAATTTTTCTACGTAATGACGCTGGCACTTTATACTTTAATAAAAAGAAGAAAAATCTGTGTACGACAATTACTTGCGTAGTTACTTAACACCAATAACTAAACAATATTATTGTCAGTAATGTAAAATCAACATGAAAAATATATAAAACCGATTTATGGACATTTTCAACATTAACATACTAACACAATGCGCTAATTTTACCCTAGCAACACTGCTTTTTAACAGGCAACATTGAATAAATGATTTCATAACGATATGAGTCGCGTGATATTTTAGATATGTATAAAAATTTTAAGTCTTTTTAAATACTAGGGTTAAATATCACGTATTTTAAGTTGTGATTTAAATATAATACTTATATAACTAAAATCAACTGTCTTTTTAATGTTTTGCACATAATTATTACCTATAGATACGTATTAATTGCTCGATACCTCACTAAGGACCAGTGTTTTTCGTCCGTAGTAAAAGTTAACCAAACGGTCAAAATTTTGATCAATGGCGTCATTGATAATGCCACAGTATGTGGGGTTTAACTAATGGTTTAATTTACAATGAAAATAATGACATTTGCGAAACAATATACATCAACTGTGAAATCTATTTTCCCCATCCGCCATTTTCTTAATCCTGCTATCCTGTAGTAGTTAAATAGCTGTATCTTTGACGATTGGTCAAGTTGACGTAACACATGTTGGCATCATATTACGCCATTGGTCAAGATTTTACTTTAGGTTAACAATTACTACGGATCAAAAAACCGGCCTTAAGGTAACACCTCAAGGCCGGTAATATATAACAATCTATTAATGTATATTTACATATTAATATTCAACTATTTTGACACGTAATTGATGAAATAAGGCATACAGCGGAATGTTAAGCTAGAGGACGTATCCCAAAATAGTACTTATTTTCTAGTACTTAAGATTGACAGTCTATACACTAGTGGAATGTTCTTAGATCAATCACTGAAACACGCATTTGATTTTCGGGAATTTCGTACTTAAGGAAATCACTTTAGGAATGTTTATAGCAAATTGACTTCTATCACTATAGTAGTAAGGTGCGTATTTGTCTGGCGCGTCGGTACCGTTGCAATATGTACTAAAGGTGGAGGACTTGCCCGTCGTCCTTGGTGGGGATGCTGTGGGGGAAGGCTTCGGGCTGGTCTTCTAGGGTGACGGCCGTGAGATCCACAATTTCGTCTTGGTCTTCTTGGTCGAATCTGAAAATGATATTTTTAAATTAGAAGTACGCAAATGATATTTAAATAAGGGGCAGAAATACTTGTCCTTACCTACCTAAGACCTAACGTCAATTTGACGTCCGTCAAGAAAATCACAAAATATCATTCGAACGATTTGTTCCCTGCAGCTGCATTCTTCCGCTATTTGGAGTAAACTACGTCTCAAATTGGGCATATTTCAGGAGATAAAGGTGACCGACGTCAATTTGACGTCACGTCAACAATAGTGTCAGTATTTTTTAACGTTAAAATGTGGCATTTTGTCTTTGAAAGTGGATCTAAACGATTTGAATTTTGAGTATATTATCACTAGATGTGCTGCGTATAAAGGATAATCGTCAAAATGACGTCTATTCACCAATAGTGTAGTGAATCCACGTCACCAGTTGAAAGTGAACTCGTAAAAATATCATCATGTCTCTATCAATGAAAGAGATAATGATCATTTCACCAGGAAAGTTACATGAGAATGGATGGGCGTGTAGGAGGAAGATGATGATGATATTCGACGACCTCCGTGGTCGAGTGGTCTGTACGCCGGTCTCAAGGCGTCGCCATCTCGGGAGGTTCTGGGTTCGATCCCCGGTGGGGGCAAATGTTTGAGTGATGAATTTTCAAGCATTTGTTTTTCCATTCTTGGATGTTTATATAAATTAATATATATTCAGGATATTTATATGTATTTATCTATTAAATATATTAATCCGTCCTCTAGTGTCCGTAACACAAGCAGTATTAGTTGTTTAAAATGGGGCTAGTTGATAGGTGTGAATGTTTGATGATATTTATTTATTTATATGATGAGAATGGGAGTGAGTGTTGAGTGATGGGAGAGAGAGGAAGACGACATTTTGCGCCAACCCAAAATTAAATTGGGAACAGGGCCAGACAAAGAAATCTCTATCCTCAAAAGGGGGCAGGGGTCTGGGGTGTTAAAACCCACATCTCGCCTGACATGTTAAATCCTCATGTAGTGGGCGAGCCTGTTGCCATGCACCGGGCAGTGTGAGGCAGCGATATCCAAAAGAGGTGATATTCACAATAATAATGACAATAATAGTGACAAGTCGCTCAAGTAAAAAACTGAGTCTCGAGCATCGCAGTCTAATTTCTTGTCTCTCGGTTTTTTTCAGGCTGCATTTTGGTGAGTGCGCACAGGAATTACACCACTTAATTTCACTAGCACCGTTCCATCATCGGACGACGCGACGTGGTATGGGTCTCCATCCGTATGCGGTCGATATTCCATCTTTTCGCCCAAACGGTTTTCTCAACATTTCTGACCAAACTGTTTCTCAACAAACTTGCCTCGACATTTCTGATGCGCGTCGCAAAAGAGTGGAATAACCTGCCTGCGTCCGTGTTTCCGTCCAGATTCGATTTGGGTACTTTCAAGACAAGAGTGAATAGGCACTTTTTATGTTTGCGTGTTCCACCTTAGACCACTTCGGCGCTTTCTATCAGGCGAGAATGTGGTCAAACGCACTCAAATTAAAATTGTAAAAAAAATCTCGTAAAAGAGATAGAAAGATAGTGTAGTTTTGTCGGTGTGAGAATGAATTTAATAGCTAAGTATTTTGACTGATCTAGTCGAGCGTTTCGATTTCGACATTTGCATTTTTTCGAGAAATGTGTACATTTTGGACTTTTCTTGGTTGCTTACAAACACAAAGTTGTTGGACATAGGCCCCTAATGACCTTCCCAACTCATCCATCGACTTTCTGCGGTCTTCGCCAGATCGTCGGTCCACCTCGGGGCCTTCCAACGTTGCGCCTCCCAGTACGTGGTCGGCACTCGAGGACCTTTCCGCCCCGACGGCCGTCAGTTCTACGAGCAATGTGCCCTGCCCTCTAGCACTTAAGGTTCGCTACTCTGTGGGGTTTGTCAGTATCCTTATTTCCCTGGCAGATCTCCACGTTTCTGATTCGATCACGCCGAGAACCACCAAGCATAACCCTCTTTATTGCCCTTCAGTGACCTTGAACCTTCCGATGAGGCCGATGATGATCGGATGATCCAAGTGAACTATGAGGAGCTCAGTTGCGTAAGGTAAGTACGCTATGGCTTTCGATATGTTATGGCTTTCATATGTGAAAACTTGTAATTGGCTTTAGTTTATTCATTTACTACTATTCGCACTCTGTATTAGCAGTAAGTTTTCTTCAGAAATATAAAATAAAATATCGAAAACAAAGCTACCTTCCCCATGGTCAGACCTTGGATGGGTGACGAAAACCTTGCGATCTCGAACTCTTCCATGCTTCGGGAGGCGCGTTAAGCCAGTGCATTGGGCCAGTGCGGTGGAGTGACGGCGCACACTCGTCAAGTCTCTGTCTTCGAGGAAGGTTCCCAGCAGCGGGGCGTGTATGGTGTATGGTGTATAGTGAAGAGGTCATACCTGTCGTCGTCGTGGTCGCTGGCGGCGGAGGCGGCGGAGGGGGCGGCGGGGGGCGCGGGCGCGCGCTGGTTGGCGGGTCGCACCGTGATGATCAGGTTGGACGAGTTGGCCACCATCATGTCCGTCACCTGCCGACGATCATTGGAGTCTTACACTTGCATGCAGAACAGAACTGTGTTTTGATTAATGTTTAAAATCTTCAGCGGAATCTTCAGAAGTCAGCGGTAGCTGAGTTGGGACGGACGGCCGAGAGGCCGCGGTAAACGCGGGTTCGATCCCACCGCCACCACTGAGTTTGAATAAAACTTATATACAGTTAATTGTGAATATCGCTTGTCTCACATTGTGCCCGGTGCATGGCAACAGGCTCGCCGCCTGTTACATGAGGATCTAACATATCTGGCGAAAAGTGGGTGTTAAACACCTCTGCCTTCTCCTCTTCGAGGAATGAGGCGTGATGATGTGTTATGTTTAAGAGTCATTAACTGTCAAAAGTGGTTATATATTTTTGGAGTTGACTGTACATATCTAGGTAATTAAAATTTATTGTCTGATTCTTACTTTAAATGTAATACTCAAATAATAAGAAAAGATGGATGGATTGTGTGAATGATGATTTGATGAGGATGGGCATGAGTGTTGACTTGACGAGTAATAGAGGAGTGGAAGAGGAAGACATGTTGCGCCGACCCCAAATAGAATTGGGAACAGGGCAGGAAAAAGAAGAAGACTCAAATAATAATGGCGTATTCCTTCCATCCAACAAGTTTGGATATCTTATGAAGAAAAAGTTTGCCGTAACTGTGATACTTGCGGAGTGATCGAAGATGTCCATCACTTGTTGGTGAAGTGTACCAGGCGAGCCTATTGCCATGCACCGGGCATAATGTGAGACAAGCGATATTCACAATGAACTCAGTGGTACATGGTGGGATCGAACCCGCGTTTCTCGCGACCTCTCGAACGAGTAGTGCTCCGTCCGTCTAAACTCGGCTACCGCTGCCTTTTTACTGACTGACTGACTGTCTTTTCTTAATGACTCTTATTAGGAGGAAAATAAAGATTTTCACCTGTGAAATATGTAAACATATTTTTGTACTCGACTGTACGGTCATGTTCAAAAGTCAATTCATAGTCAAAAGTAAAAAATTTCGCAGCAGAGCCCGTCAAAACATGCCACAAATACATTGAGTTCTAATTTATAATTAATTTAAGTTTAAATTTATTTGAGGCAGTTTATATCATCATGTGTGTGATTTCCGTGCAAGCTATTTTAGTTCTTAAGATTATGGTCGTATGAATGGACTTTCGAACGTGACTTAACGTACATCTTTGCATATTATTATAATAAAACTGTAGAGGTCGAATGCTTGTACATAGAAAAAAAAATATTAAAACCAAGTCAGGGGGATGTAAGAAAACGGAAAGGACCAAACAAATTTTATTTAATTTTTTGTTTCTCTGTCTGTTTGTACGGGATAATCTCCGAAATGGCTAGAAAGATTTTAATGAAAATTTGCACGGTGATACCTTATATCCCTAGTCAACATCTAAGATACTTTTTATTCCGGAAAATTAAAGGGTTCCCGTGGGATAGTTAGAAAACCATAGTAACCGTAGACGAAGTTGCAACATGATCCAAGCTAATTAAAAATAAAGTAATCAATACACATGCCAGTCCACACACATATACATACATATTATCACAATTATATCCCCGAATCACTTTTCTAATAATGTACATTCTTGTTGTAGACATGTGTAAAAATTATGATACAGACCTGATCTAAGGTCTTATTAGAGACATCGATGCCGTTAACTTCCAGGACTTCGTCGTTGACGCCGAGAAGCCCGGTGGACTCCGCCAGGCCGCCCGGCACCAGGCGCGAGATGAAGATACCCGGCGACCGCTCCACGCCGTTGGGGGTCACGCGCACCGAGGTCCCGTCTCTGGTGGAACAATTATGCTTTCAATCCAGTGAACAGATTTTTACATACCAACCCGTCTTGGGCTAGCGTGGTGGTGTTTTGACCCGCACTCTTAATATATTTTTCCATGTAGAAAGTGCGCAGAAGTGGGACGATATTTATAGTAATTATGGGATACCAAAACTAATGCAATTCTCACGATTAGCTGACAATTGCGCTGAATTTTGCGCCTCTTTAAAGTTGTATGTATTCCTTTGTATATAAAAACGCATTGGATGCGGCACATTACCAACCCGCATTGGGCCAGCGTGGTGGTGTTACGGCCCATACTCCTCATGTGTATCTCCATGAGGAAGGCCAGTGCCCAGCAGTGGGACGTATATAGGCTGAGGACGATGCGGCACATTCATTTCCAACACTCCGTCATACGGCTCAGTGTGCGAATTACCTATGGGTAGGAGCAAGTTTGTGTGAGAGTACACCTATTAGCTTCATGTGCTATAAGTCGCCATATTAAATATAAAATTTTCTGCATACAGACATACAATCACGCCTGTAATCCCGAAGGGGTAGGCAGAGTCCAAGGAGCACTGTGTTCCTTAAGACCACATTTAGCCATACAAAAATTGGGTTTGGTCAGATGACAAATCGTGAAAGAGTAGTAACAAGTGGCTAGCTCATCGCCTACCCAATCACAGACCCAGTACCCAATACTCCCTTAGTCGCCTTATACGACATGCTAGATAAGAAAAGTAGTTGGTACTTCTTTTGGCGTCCCGGACCAACACGGGAAAATTTTCTAACCTGATAAAAAATCCCAGGGGTCGATCGGAGCCGTGTTTCAATAGCTTCACCCTTCTGCACGTCTCTGGCACTATGTCTACGTCTATAATCGCCGATACCTGAAAAACCGATAACTGGTTTAGTGCTTTGCTAGGATTCGCTTGGTAAGCCTGAATTGATATTGACCGGGTTTAAAAATAATAACGTTCGTTATCCGATACTCTAGCTAGATCCCACGACATCAGCGAAGACTTAACCAACTTGTAACGAGGCGCCATATCAGTATTAGCGACTCTTTGGTGTTATTGCGCTCTTCTCTGGCCATTTTCTCTTTATTCTGTTTTTAAGCTAACCATCTGTCTGTTTTTTAATTGTTTTTTTGATCTCCAATTTTATTCCTATCAGAGTCAGCGTCTGGAGCGGTTGTCTCGACGCCAATAAATTATAAAAATATTATAAAAAATATCAAAATTATATTTTAGTTAATAAACTACAACGATTAATGGTCAAAAGTTTCAAATAACTTTACCAAGGCACTTTTGTAAGTAGCCCTACCTTTGATAGTATCTTTAAGTTTTATGTTTAGTGATTTGTGATATTTACCTTTGTATAAATTGTTTCAGTATGCCTTAAGTTTTTTTATAAATATAATATAATTAGTGAAGACATCTCCGGTTTCATACTAATGCAAATTGGTATGGATATTGAAATTGATATGCTCTTTGTAGACTGTTTTATCATCTAGTTGACACCAGGAGGAAGACAAGAGACCTCGACATTACTGTGTAATCAGCTCGTGGTGTCAGCGTGTGGACGAGCTCGGCGGCGTAGTGGTTAGGATGCTTTGGCTTTCAATCGAAAACTTTAAATCGTTACCAAAACTTTGTGATCTCGAATTCCTCCGTTTTCGGAAAACACGTTAAGCGAAAAACGAACGCGTACGAAACGAAACGAACGAATACGAAAGCGTATTTGACATTCGCATAATTGTAAATTGACATTGTTTATTGATAATATTGAGTGCATTTTTACTGTATTTTTTTGTATTTTAGTTTTTCTTATGCTTGGAGGTCCACCATCTCTGGTGTTAACTGTTTAAAAAAATTATCTGTTAAAAATTAAATGATAAATATTTTAAACAGTTAATTTTATCTGTTAAAAATATTAGTTGATATTTTCAATCTAATAATTAAATAAACTGGTTTTTAATTTAAACGTAACCAACGAATATTATTATATAATGAAAGCGTAGAATGAATTAATGAACTTGCTTTCATACTTTACAGGCTTAAATTGTCTAGTACAGTGTTGCTAATTAAAAATGATTACTGATAGTGCCTAAACCCCATTTTTTTATGCAGTACATGCAACATGCAAATTTTTCATCTCCAGTTCACTTTTCAAAATGTGTCCAAATTTCCGCATTTCGTCTAGACATTATGAAAAATAAGCACCAATAAACAGTTCCGCAACGAAATCACACTTACTTCAACTGACTACTTGCAACTAATAAATAAAAATATTCAATCGAATAAAAATATCAGAAAGAAATGAACTGTTAATTATCATCATTCGATCACCAATACCATTTAATTTTAATACTTATTCCAAAAGCAACAGAACCTAGAATAGAGTGCAAACAAAAAAAAATTGTTGTCAAGAAAAAAACATGCTTAATGATAAAACAATTGAAATCAAATTCGATCGCATCAGGCGATCAGCTTAGGCATCGATGCGCCTGGATCACCTGCCGTCTCGCTCTAACGGTCGCCGGTTCGGCTCTCGTCGGCTCACTTACTCAGCTCGGTCCGTTGATATACCTAACTAATATTTTCAACTGCGCGCGGTAAGGTGCCAGTGTGTCCGAATCGAATAACGATAATTTTATCAGTTAATGTTGATTTCAATTATTGACTGTTAATGATATTTTTATTTATCTGTTAATTTTAACGAATAATTAATATATTTAACAACTCTACTTGGAGGTGCTTTAAACCTGTAAGCCTTCAAGTAGTATGTGAATAAATAAATAATAAGCCGTTGGTCCCAGTCGCTATTGCAACCGTTTCTACCAAAGAACCCGCATTGGACCAGTGGTGGTGTTACGGCCCGTACTCCTCATGGGTTTCTCCATGAGGAAGGCCTGTGCCCAGCAGTGAGACGTATCGACTAAGGACGAGGTGTCAGCTGTAAATCGACGAAGATTGGGTCTTTAGTTAAATTGTTTATAGTGCTGGAAAGATGACGGTATGTAGACCGCACTCACCATCCTAAAGTCGTGTGGGTTGGATATAGCAAGGCCCTTGTTCTTTCCCGGCGTGCCGCTCAGGATGGACGAAATTATGTTGCGCCTGCGCATTGTGCCATAGCCGTTGAGTTCCTCCAGCGAGTCCCCTGAACAATTAAAAGAACACTTTAAAAAAATGGTCGCTAAAATATAAGCATCGCAGCGTTATTATATCTGGGCCAGTAGGCATGATGCTTTGTTGTTGTTGTCGCTAAATAGGATTTTTCGGTTTATTCCCGGTCGTCCCCACTTTGTCGTTCCCACTGGGTACGAGTGGGAAAAAAAAGTTTCGTTCGTCCCCAGTGGTGACGATTGGATTTTTAAATAACACAATAATTCTTGTGTTATCTTGTGTATAATCCGCCAAAAGAAAATCTTGGTAATCAGGTGGTAAAAGTGCCACTAGTTCAAAGCTTTTATTTGTATTTCTGGTAATTTTGCGGCAGAGTTTCGAACGAACGGCTGGACGAACGAAACTTATTTTTTCCACTCGTACCCAGTGGGTCCCCTACTGGGTACGAGTGGGAAAAACAGTTAGACGACCAGAGTGGGGATCGGGAATAAAGGGATTTTTCTGGCATTACTATAAAAAGTTTTAAGCATGACACCATTTGAACTGATGTTAAGTAAAAGTGTCGTCTAGATGGCACGATTCACCCCTTTCATAGTTCAAAATTCAATATAGTTTATTCAATTTAGATGTGTCTTAGCACATGCTTATGAATGAACGTAAAAGCATTTTACAAAATTTCGTGAGAGCGATAAACTAAGCCATCCGTTCGCAACACAAACCAGGAGAAGAACGGGCAAGAAACTCACCAAGTTTCTATCCTCCTTCTACATCAACATTGTTGTTTTCAAGCTATTGCATAGCTTCTATCGCGGGCCTTGAGCGCGGGGACCGAATCCAGAAATTCCGTAACGAAAAAACCTCACGCTCCCCACTCCGATGCGCAAGGAGGTGTGGCTTGAAGGCCGTGCATGTTAAAACCCAATGTGGTTACCAAAATGAAACACCGTGTCCAAGGCGAATACAAATTTTAATTAACATCGGTTTGACCATATAAGTCTATGAGAGTATACAATAGTGCGTTTTAAAGGATAGGTGGCGCCATCTAGTGATACAACAAAAAACTAATTTTAACAAAGACGCCACTTTGGTTTTATTTATAAGCTAACTATTACACATTGTTTATTATGAGTTTTGTTATTTTATTAATTAGTTTATTAACATTTATTTTAGATAATTATTTTATGATTTAATTTACTTATAAGTGATCCGAACGAAATAATGTATATGCAAACTACCACCAGTTTATATAATTTGTTTTCTTATCGGTCACCACGCTCAAAAAGTGTAACTTGAATTAATATCAAAGAAAAAGAAATACTGCATGAATAAAATAAATAAATAAAATTATAATTGCATAAGTTGATACAAAATGCTATGCAATAGCTTTACCGCGGCAGTCCCCGAGTGCCACACGTCTTTTTTTTTTAAATGTCATAAACTACAACGTCATTGAAGTTTTAGAAGTAACAAATAAATATATATCTGAGCTATATATTCTGCAGTTTACCACATTTTCCATTACAAATATAGGTAGCCCAAAATATTAGTGCCTTAGTGCTTTTTGTGGCTCTGTTAAAGAACCCAGGACTGTCGGAAACGGAATTGATTCAGCGGGTTCTTCACGGACTCATTAATGAGGAAGACAAGTAGGACAAGAATTCCATTTATGGAATTTAGTGGATGCGACATATTAAGTGATCGGTTAGCTTTTGCACGTAACAGTAAAATCTAAATTTAAAAATCATTTAATATCAAAAGTATAAGCAATTATACACAGACAGGTAAAAAAATTACAAAGTAATCTACGAATACAGTTTCTAGACTTGGCTATAGTATATTAGGTCCTTACCTATGAAAGTAGTGTTTTGTATGGAGATTTTGGGGATGTCTGTATTTTACATACTAACATTTTATCAGTTTTCTTCACAACGACAAATCCAGAGATAATAATATTTGGCATGTATCATTAGACAAGCTTTAGCAATATGTGTGTGAACACGCTTGATAAAAATTATTCATCGTTTTTATGTTAATGCAAATCAAATGATGTATTCGGGAGGCAGTTAAAAATAATTGTGTTTGTGTCCAATTTTAACACAATTAAACTTACAAATAATTATCAAATTAAATAATACAAGCTCAAATATATGGTTTATTTTTAGAAGAGGCAATTATTTTATAAGAATGTTATGAAACTTAATAGTTACGGACAAATTGCTAAGACAGAATAAAAACACCAATTTCATAGGTAAGGACCCAATATTTTGAATGCATAGATTTTTATTTAATATTTATAAGTTCCTATTAAATAAGGAAGAAGGAAACCACTCTAGACACATTCAACTACGACATGTACAAACGGGATATTATCGACCAAAATGGGTCAATACAATACTTGCATTACTCATTATGCGAGGTTACCCAATGGTAAGTAGATTTCCATAATAAATAAATACGCGTGCTAAAATATGACTAAGACTTAATTGAATGCAAACAAGTTACCTATTGAAGAAGGCTTAGGGCAGCGGATCTCAAGCTTTTTTCGCTAACGAAACCCTTTCGGAAAGCGAAATACTTGATGAAACCCTAGACTAACAAATTGCTTTATTCTTTATTAATAAGTATAATAAAATTATAATGTCACAGTTACCTATTCCTATTACCTATTTAGTATTAGATACTAATGAAAACGAACAACAACAAATAATAAAAAAAGGCATAAAATTGTTTCTAATTTTTCATCTATTGGTTAATATTAGGTTTGATAGAAGACAGTTGAAGAAAAAGCCTTAATAAAAATTGAGATGTAAATAATCTCGGCTTTGTCTTAAAGTTAGAGATGAAAGTCGCTCGTATCAAAGGGACTGTGCGCTCACAAGAAGGTGTCGGCGGTGGCGGCATAGTAAAATATTGTGCCAGAGTGAATGATTGTACTGTTCTGTGTCAGAGAGAAAAATTTTGATTTTTTTTTTAATCTTGCGGAACCCTGGGGGGTTCTGTAGAGCACACTTTGAGCATGGCTGGCCTAGAGACTGTTCTGTAAGTTCTGTAAGTTCTGACGTTTAGTGTCATTGCTAGCAAATAAAAGGTGTTTTTTGTGGAGCTCGATGGCGAAGCTACCTTCGCATTGTAAGGCCTTAGATGGGTGACCAAAACTTTGTGATCTCGAACTTCACCGTGCATCAGAAGGCACGTTAAGCCTTTAGTCCCGGTCGCTATAGCAACCGTTTCTACCAACGAACCTGCATTAGGCCAGCGTGGTGGTATTACGGCCCATACTCATGTATTTTTCCATGAGTAAGACTGTGCCCAGCTGTGGGACGTATATAGGCTCTATTTACTTAGCTGTTGTCTTTATAAGGGCCTCGTTTACTATAGAGTATTAAAAAACAATCTACGCCATAGACAGAATCATGTCAAGTCATTTATGCGGTAATGCACTGATGCGAAACAACGGACAAGTTCAATATACGTGAACTATAGCCATTGAGGCATAAGAGATAGGCGGGTATTCTAATTATTTTATTATTACCAACTTATAGGACCATGCCACACGTATTACAAGCGGATTACAAGCGTTTTCAAAGCGGAGCGGCCGGCCACGCAGCGAACACGCCACGTAAGCGCGGCGAAACGTCGCGGCTGCGCGGCGAATACGTTGCGGACGCGCAGATAAGATGTTCCGGTCTCTATGTAAAATGGACCGAGACTTTTGTCACGGCTACAAATTATTTTAAACTATATGCAAAATAAACACGTGTGCGTCTCGGTACGCCCGACAGAAGTGAAAATATGAACTAAGAGTCTAAGATCAAGAGTTTACATGTCCTAAGTGAAGAAAAACTAATCTAAGTAGATATGTCGGAAATATGACTAGCACTGTGGGTTGTGGTGAGTGAAAGACGAGAGCCTGCCTACCGCTGCCGTAGGCGTGAGAGAAAGAGAAGCCAGACAGATTGGCGCCGAAAAGGTAAAACCGCACTTACGCTGCCCGGCTCCGGAGCGGGGCGCCTGGCGGCGCAACAATTTCGGCAAAATTTACTACGGAGTCGCGCTACGCCGCTCGCTGCCGCTACGTGCGTTTTATTCCATATAACAGTGGAAAGAATACTTTTTGTGACGCGTTGCGACGCGCCTTTCCGTTGTCGTGCAGCGCTATAGTCCATCCTTTTTGATCTGAGACGAAAGGTAAACAAACCATAAAAAGGGTTCTTTATGATGTCATTACTTCATTGCTGAAAGATTTTGTCAAAATATACGACTATTCAAGATGTTATTCATACAGACTTTTTAAATTGAGTTAATTAAGCAATTACTTGTCACCTTCAATCATTTTCGGTATATTTACATTAATGTTATGTTTTTTAAATGAAAGTTTAGATTACTAAATTAATATTTGCTATTAAAAAGACCTAAAACGAATGGTGTTCTCAAACTATTATGAATTTAAAATACTTCCAAATGAAGATAAAAAATCATGACATTTCCATGATACCGTGAACTAAGATTATGATAATATCATTGCCTCATTGTTTTATTTTCATCCTTATTTATTATCATTTGGATGAAAGCAATATAGCTTGTGTTTAAATACACTTTATACTTAATACACTGTAAAACATGAGGCACTTCATTTTAAAAAATAATAATGTTTATATTTAATAACGATATTTGTATAATGATAATAAGTATGGCTACAACATTACCTATTTTATTAGAAAATATTAGGAGCCCATATTTTTTTGTCCCAGAATTGGATAAAAAGTTTGAGAACCACAAATTCTTTGTTTACCTTTTGTCTCAGATCCAAATGGATAGACTATAGTGCACGTTACATGACGTAGCCGTTTACCCTCCCTTAAGATGTTACCTTCAAAAACCAATTCTATTTTAATAAAATATAGGTAAAAAGTTTTATACATCGATTGTAAAACGCTATCGCCTATGGCCGGGATCATAGTAATCTATTCTGTCCCACTGAACGCCTGATGCCACAATGTCATGGCATGAGCTTGTTACACATTAATAGCATTAGTTTCTACTCGCTTGTTCTAGAAAAAAACCCTTTTCTAGTGCTTCATAGTCTGATTTTTCAACGATAATAGATACCATTATATCATCTATCAATAGGCAGAGGTCATGCTAACACGCCCATTTGGCATATTATATTATTATTATCTTTGGATTTGTCGTTGTGAAGAAAACTGAAAAAATTTTAGTATGAAAAATGCAGAATTCCCCAAAATCTCCATACAAAACACCAATTTCATAGGTAAGGACCTAATAGTACGGTCCGCCACGCGCCACGCACTATCGATAAGCGAAAAATTCCGTATCCGTGTTTCTGAACCGAAAATTTTGGAGATTTCACAAGCATTATCGAGGTGCTTGGTGGCGTAGTGGTTAGTACGCTTTGGCTTTCGATCGAAAACAAAGCTGCCTTCGCAATGGTGACCATAACTTTGTGATTTCGATCTCCTCCGTGCTTCGGGAGGCACGTTAAACCGTTAGTCCCGCTATTGCAACCCTTTCCCCAGTTTCGGCCCATGCTCCTCATCCTCCATACTCCAATTTGGGCCTGTTAAATTGGCATATTATGTTTAAAGAAAATCTTCATTAAAAGAGTGCAACCAACCAATCTCTTCCTTTGGGTGTCGTAAAAGGCGACTAATGGACTTAGAACTGCACAACCATTCAATAGCTTACAGCGGCGACTGGCTCATTACCTGACACGCAGAGCACATGTGCATTCACTGCTTGGTGAAGCGAGGACTCTGGCAGTGGACTGCTTTTACGGTGCTTTTGCCTTGTCTCTGACTTACCCTTAAGAGATAAAAGTCGTGATTATATGTATGTATATGACCTAACATATCTGGCGAAATGTGGCTGTTTAACACCTCTGCCTACCGCTTCGGGGAAAGAGGTGTGATGATATGTTATCAGCATTCATTGCTAATAGCATATCAGCTATTAGCAATGAAGCTTAACCTAATTGTAATGTACCAAAATGGACCCCATCTCAGTATACGGCCGTGACAGCTATTGTAGTTGTGCCACGACCACTGGTATTCAGTGGGGCTAGTGTTTAAATCCCCATGTAACAGGGGGGAGGGGAGAGTCTGTTGCCATGCACCGGTCCTAGTGATGCAAGCGATTACTACAACAAACTGTCCGTCCGTCCTCAGCCTATATGCGTCCCAATGCTGGGCACATGCCTTCCTCATAGAGATACATAAGGAGTATGGGCCGTAACACCACCACGCTGCCAATGCGGGTCTGTACGACAACGAAGTAGTTATAATTTATTTTAAAATTTGACAAGGTTATATTATATTTGAAGAATTGCAAATGTAACTGCTTATAACCACGAGACGTCGCGACATGCACACACTGGCATTCGTTAAACATTCGCTTCGTTTGATGCGAATGTGAGTGTTTTATGAAACAATGTGAATTATTCGCATGTAGTACCTAAACCGGAAAAGGACTTTTTGAGAAAAGGACATTACGAGAAAGACAATTCTGAGATAGGACATTTCGAGAAAAGGACATTTTGCGCCGAGACGACGAGTTTTGAGTAGTCTAATAAATTAAGGCACAGGAAATGGCCTCAATCTTGCTGTGCCTAAAAGTAAACCCTTCGTGCATTCCAGGTGGTAAAAACGATTGCAATAGCGACCGGGACAAACGGCTTGATGTGCAATCCGGAGGCCGAAAGAGTGAGCCACGTTAAGCCATACAATAAATGTACTTAGGTTCAAACTCAGTGGTACAAACAGTGGGGATCTGACAACCTCCGGTACAAATATTAGGTCCTTACCTATGAAATTGGTGTTATTTTCTCTCTTAGTATTTTGTCTGTAACTATTAAGATTCAGAGTATTCCTAAAAAATAATTACCTCGTCTAAAAATAGACTATATTTTTGAGCTCTTTTGATTTGTTTTGATAATTTGTTGTAAGTTTAATTGTGTTAAAATTGAACACGGAGACAACTATTTTTAAGTGCCTCCCGAATACATCATTTAATTTGCATTCACTTAAAACGATAAATATTTTTTATGAAGTGTGATATTACACATATTACTAAAGCTTGTCTAATGATAGATGCCAAATATTATTATCTTTGGATTTGTCGTTGTGAAGAAAACTGAAAAAATTTTAGTATGGAAAATGCAGAATTCCCCAAAATCTCCATACAAAACACCAATTTCATAGGTAAGGACCTAATAGTACGGTCCGCCACGCGCCACGCACTATCGATAAGCGAAAAATTCCTGCATCCGTGTTTCTGAACGGAAAATTTTGGAGATTTCACAAGCATTATCGAGGTGCTTTGTGGCGTAGTGGTTAGTACGCTTTGGCTTTCGATCGAAAACAAAGCTGCCTTCGCAATGGTGACCATAACTTTGTGATTTCGATCTCCTCCGTGCTTCGGAAGGCACGTTAAACCGTTAGTGCAACCCTTTCCCCAGTTTCGGCCCATGCTCCTCATCCTCCATACTCCACTTTGGGACGCATCGCTTCTCGAGGTATTCCTCGAAGCGCACGCATATTCAAGCGCACCTAAATTATTCCTTGAAGCGCATCCTTTTAATTGCGCTCCAGATCGCAATTAAAAATATTTAATTTTAAACAACGAAGCGCACCCACTTTTAAAAATAGGGAAAAGCATACACACTTTAGGGTAAGGTATTATTAACAAAAGCTCCTTTATAGTTATGACAGCCTGGTAGGTCCTTTTTTTGGAAATATAGATATTATACGCTTACTTGCAAAATCTGCGATAATATGAATATGCCAGATGGAGTTTATATACAAAGCGAATACCACTGATTATTCACTCAATCGTACATAATTTTTTTTAGATCGTTGATTATCGATACCTTCAGTCAGTATCTCCATCACTATTCCAAACGTTAAACATAGGTGCGCTTCGAGGAATAATTTAGGTGCGCTTCGAAGAATACCTCCGCTTCTCACCAGGCAAGATTGTGGTGAAACGAATTCAAACTATTCCATGAAACCAAATTATTTTGACAGAGTATTCTATAAATATAGTAGGTAATTAGATTCAATTCAATCCGTAATTAATGTCAGGCCGGCGTCTGCGCAGTTAACAGCACAGCTTTATCTAACCGGCCACGGTCAGTTGAACATACAAACAATTTTGTCATCTATCACTAAACAATAAAGAGTAAATTCCTGTAGCTTGACTGTTGAGTTAGTTTTGTATCTACTAATTTCAATCTTAGTACATAGTTAATAAGGATGTTTGTATATTAATTTCTGTTGCGTTTCATAATTAGAATAATGAGTTCTTTGTTCCATAAATGAGTTATTTTAACTTTTTTTATGAATCTTCCGTGTAGCGATTACTGATGACACTATCATTATTTCCAAGACCTTTTCCTAATGTCATATGGGGTTGACGCAATGACGCAAGGTATCTTCCTCTCCTATTTATGACTAGCAGTTTGTTGCCCGCGACATCGTCCACGGTTACTGGTTTTTTAACTATCCCGCGGGAACTCTGTAATTTTCCGTAATAAAAAGCATCTAAGATGTTGACGTTATATCACAATGCAAAATTTCATTGAAATCGGTCCAGCCATTTCGGAGATTAGCCCATACAAACAGACAGAGAAACAAAAAATTAAAAAAAAAAAAAATTATATTGGGTCCTTACCTATGAAATTCGTGTTTTTATTCTGTCTTAGCAATTTGTCCGTAACTATTAAGTTTCAGAACATTCTTATAAAATAATTAGCCTCTTCTAAAAATAGACCATATATTTGAGCTCGTATTATTAAATTTGATAATCTTTTGTAAGTTTAATTGTGTTAAAATTAGACACAAGACAATTATTTTTAGCTGCCTCCCGAATACATCATTTGATTTGCATTAACATAAAAACGATGAATAATTTTTATCAAGCGTGTTCACACACATATTGCTAAAGCTTTTCTAATGATACATGCCAAATATTATTATCTCTGGATTTGTCGTTGTGAAGAAAACTGATAAAATGTTAGCATGTAAAATGCAGACATCCCCAAAATCTCCATACAAAACACCAATTTCATAGGTAAGGACCTAATATTTTCCCTCTTTTTACCTCCCCCTGACCTGATTTTAAGCATTTTTTTCTATATACAGACATTTGACATCTACAGTTTTATAATATGTAATGTATAGATCTAGATCTCTTCTTCTTGCCCTTTTCCCACTCTAGGTGTGGTCGGCACAACATGTCTTCTTCCATTCTCCTCTGTCACTCATCAGCTCAACATCCACTTATATGTATAGATATTAAATAGTTCCTTAACCCTTGAGGGTCAGCGTGAACATCGGTGTTCGCAACCAATTGATGTTTCATTTCTGTCTGGTTTTCTGACGGGTTAAACTAAAGGAGTTGTGTGGTAGCGGCTCATTAAAAGAATACTACCAACCCATCTCTTCCCTTGGGTGTCGTAAAAGGCGACTAATGGACTAAGAACTGTACAACCATCCAAAGCTTATAGTTAGAAGATTTTTTATACAGGTTTATTTTGAATATATCAACAAGCTCGTAATACTATTAGCTAACATCATAAATAACAGCATTTTTCTACTACGACGACAAAATTTGACACATTTTACTTTCATACAAAAATAAATAGCAATTTCTTAATGTTCTTTGGTATGGACGGAACATAGACTCACAAATGTCACGACAGTACATTATGAGCTTGTAAAATCATTTTAATTAATGTATTGAGTTATCGCTACCTAGTCTTCCGATGTTATTGAAAATAACCCTGTGCTTACCCTGTGTTTCTTTGAGTCTTGTGGTAGCGGCTCATTAAAAGAATACTACCAACCCATCTCTTCCGTTGTGTGTCGTAAAAGGCGACTTATTAACTTAGAACTGCACAACATCCAATAGCTTATAGCGGCGACGGGCTCACCACCTGTCACGCTGAGTGCAGTCACTGCTTGGTGAAGCGCGGACTATGACAATGGTCTGCTTTTGCGGTGCTTTTGCCTGGTCTCTGACTAACCCTTAGGGGATAATAGTCGTCATTATATGTATGTATGTAAACTAAATGAAAGGCGTGTGTGGGACTAGTAAGCTGCCAGTAATGCTGGCACTACTGGGCACTACCTACTAAAACTCCCCGATATCCTAGTTTCGAACCTTAGCGCGAGAATGACTAGCGTTCTACCGAGAAACTAATTTTAATAATATAATATTTTTTACCATAATAATTTTCAATAAGATATGTCCACAGAAAAAACTATATTGTAAATAGAGTTCATAACAGTACCTACGTTTACTCGTTTCAAACCCATTTTTTACAGATGAGAGGATAAATTGAATAGCCCATTAATACAACGTATGGTACACAGCTGACAATGTGCGGACGTCGCCCGCGCACTTCGAAGGAAGTAATTAACATAGAATGTGACAAAAGAGTTGTAACACCTTATGTTTATGAGCATAAAGTTGAATTTCAACTTGAAATTATCAGTAGAATATTAATTATTAAATGTCATTTACGTTTTATAGAACCAATCATTGTTTATTAATTTAAATTTGCTAATGTCTAGGGTTTGCATAGTACATATTTGCTATGACGCAAGTGTACACGTCACAATACTGTTATGGGCCGTTAGTTTGAGAAATTAATGCATGTTTATGATTGGTCAATACAAGATGGAACTATGTAGGTGGGTTCCACACAATTTACAGACAACCATATCTAGAGATTGTCTGAGTATACCCGAGACATCCTCTATTGGCGATACCCCTTTTTTGTCGAGGAGGAATTTACGGATATAACCTAGACCTAAGCTGTCTAGACGGTAGGGGAATCTGACACTCGTTCAGCCTTCAGAAAACCCATCTAACTCGCCAATACTACTGCTGGATAGCAGTGTGTGAGGGACACGCTCAGCTGTTAGCTAAGAATACCCACCCGCTAAACTCCGATATACCCAATTCCTGCCCTTCCGTGAGAGGGAGCCGGGGATTGCCCAAGCAATTGGCGATACCCCTAACGTATTAGTTACTCTTAGTCGAGGCATACTCTATACAAGGTCAGGGGTAGAAAACGGCCCTTTTCAGAGTCAACATTTTGGAATTTGGCCAGTGATGCCAAGCCAAGGTAAGCCTTGACTGGCCGGAGGCTTGGTGTAATGTAGGTACTCAATATAGACTACGGGTCACATTTAAGAGCTCAGAATCATTTATTTCCTTCGATGAACAAAGAACAATGGGTAAAAACGTCCCCAACACCAACAGAAATGAAACGTATGTCAACTGATAGACCTTGTCAAAATGTAACTTTCATACTATCGCGACGATCCCCAAATGCATGGGGTTCTCATGGTATACCCATAGTTCAACAAATATTTATACGACTTAATATTGACGCTCCTACCCCCGCTCCCCACCGACGCTCTTACGCAGGCAGGCAGTCGCCTGAACCTTAATCTCAGTTAGTTCGCAACAGAAATGAAACGTATCTCAACTGATAGACCTTGGAAAAATTAATGCATGGGATTCTCATGGGTATACCATGAGAACCCCATGCATTTGGGGATCGTCATCATAGTAAAAAAGTTACATTTTGACAAGGTCTATCAGTTGAGATACGTTTCATTTCTGTTGGTGTTGGGGACGGAGCCCATACATTTTTTGCCATTGTCCTTTATTTCTAAATAATGTCTCTCCGCGGTTTCAGCCCGTGGTACCCGTTCCCGTTGGAATATCGGGATCAACTATAGCCTATGTCACCTGGGGATAGTGTAGTTTTCCAACTGAGAAAGAATTTTTCAAATCGGCCCAGTAGTTTTGGAGCTTATTCATTAAAACAATCAAACCTTTCCTCTTTATAGTATTAGTATAGACAACTACATAGACATCAATAACACAACAACTAAAACTATATCTTGTGAATATTCCAAGCGTCTACTCGCCGTTACCAACATCCAGCAGAAACGAGCATTAAAAAATCACGCTTTTTGTTGGGAAATCTTCTTAAATATTTATACTATTCTGTTTTTTAGGATTTGTTGTTATGAACGAACTCGAATTGTTCACCACTAGTTCACCACTATTGTACGGGCAGACCGCGAGCGATTGTGTGTAAGGTGCGACCTGCACGTGCTTAAAATGAGGACGTTAGTAGAGGCTACCCCAGAGCGACATTCCTTTCGCTTCCTCCCTCATTAATAACTCACAAATAACGAATTCTCTTACCTTTCCTCTGTATAATAACCCTAAGTAGGGGCCTCGCTGTGAGCAACGCCCGCGCCAGGTTATCATCATTGTTGATGGGTAACAGGTCGCCATCCCGGGGATCCGTGTACGATATGAGGAACGTGACGTCATGCAGTCGGTGCAGCTTCTCGATCAGCCCTTTGAAGTCCTCATACTTTAGCTTCTCCGTCCGGTTTAGGGAGAATCGACGGAACTCTGCATCAAACTGGAAATTTCCACATTCATTAGGCTTCACTCACAAATGCATATTTTGATATGGATGTGTACAACTGTGGAGTGACAAGAAAGAATAGAGTATAGTGAGAGTGGAGTCTGAAAGGAGCTGATAAATTGAGAGAAAAGCGACTTTCCTTGTATGGTCATCATCATTAGCCTGCCCTTTTCCCAATTTCATATGTGGTCGGCGCAACGAGTCTTTCTCCTTCACTCTCCCCTATCACACGCCATATCAACATTCACTCCCATGGTCATGCATGTATTAAAGAGAGAGAACGATGAATGTCATCCTGGTGTCAATAAAGTTGGATGGGCGTGTAGGGAGAGGAAGACTGAAGAACGGTTGGACTGTAATGAACGATGAAATGTTGAGGAAAGGGAGTGAGGGGTGAAATGGCGAGTGATAGGAGAGAAAGGAAAAGGAAGAATTGTTGCGCCTACCCCAAATAAAATTAACAGGGCAGTAGTTGATTAGGCCTCATTCTGGGAGGGAGCATGCGGCGTAGACGATTTGGGAGGTTGCATACATTTTAATCAAACCGCCTAGTCCATCCAGAAGGCATAGCACGGACTTGAGAGAAAAAGTCCCCAGAGACAAAAATCGTCATTGTCTCCCGCTTCTTCGTTCGCGCGGAAGAGAGGCAAAGAGTAATTTTGTTTCCGGGGACTTTTTCTCTCTGGCCCGTGCTAGGCTGTCAGAATGAGGCTTATGGATAGTCCGAGAGCTGGCACGAATTTTTGGGTAGGTATTTGAGGCAAGCTGAAAACTTGTCCTATACCTCTCCAATTATACCCCAACAGGGAACTGCAGACCTGGCTGGTGAGTAGCGGGGCTAAATTAACCCCTAAATTTTTAAAAATATTATTTTTTTATTTTGAAAAATATATTTGAGGCAATATGCAATTTTTATATGTTGTAGTTTAATGTATAAAGAATAAAAAAAAAATAAGCCAGACGATTTGGTCTGGATTTTATAATTGCCAGACGCGTGCAAAAATATTTTGCAAAAAAATATAAAAAATATATTTGAGGCAATTTTAATAGGACATTATTTATAACTAAAAAATAAGATCCTCAAAAAGACAGGTCATTTCTGTGGGACTTTCTACCTGCCAGGTGCAGAGGTAGCCGAATCTGATGCAGATGAATCGGAAGAAGATTCTGATAGCTCTGATGAAGGAGCATCTTCAGATGAATAAAAATTTATTTGTGACGTGGGATGAATTAAATTTATATTTTTGTACTCATAATTCTGCAGTTGTATAATTATTATATCTCAATAAATCTGACTTTGTGATTTTGTATTTTTGAAATCGTTACTTTTTTTATTTAATACGTTAGCCATTATTAATTTCAACATGAAAAAAATATTCAATTTCTGTATAAATTTTAAATTTGAATACTGTCCCAAAAAAAAAGTAATTTTTTTAATTTTAGATATCGTGGCGAAAATATAAATCCTATTAAAAAATTATTGAAACAAAAGTTTAGGGAAAACTAATTTTCTAAAGAAAATGTTTTTTATGATTTGTTGAAAAAACCATTACATTTAGATTTATATTTAAATTGACTAGATAACAAATTTTATATGATAAAAAAATATAACAAAATAAATATATCCATTTAACACGCACAAATCAACACAATCATTTTTATATGAACCGTTTTTAGTAGAAATTCACAAAAAAATTTATTTTTTACTCCGAAATTTTGAATTGGAACCTCGTGGCTATTGTAAGTCACGTGACCTCGCCAGAGCCAATAATAACGCGGCAAGCAAGAACGCAGACAGCTGCCGATAAACTCTCTCTCTCACTCTACAGCTTGTCTATAGCGCTACGCACTCGTACCTATACATAACTTGTTGGACCTGGCAGATAGAAAGTCCCACAGAAATGACCTTATTTTAGTTATAAATAATGTCCTATTAAAATTTCAAGTTGCCTCAAATATATTTTTTATATTTTTTTGCAAAATATTTTTGCACGCGTCTGGCAATTATAAAATCCCGACCAAATCGTCTGGCTTATTTTTTTTTTTTTATTCTTTATACATTAAACTACAACATATAAAAATTGCATATTGCCTCAAATATATTTTTCAAAATAAAAAAATAATATTTTTAAAAATTTAGGGGTTAATTTAGCCCCGCTACTCACCAGCCAGGTCTGCAGTTCCCTGTTGGGGTATAATAGGAGAGGTATAGGACAAGTTTTCAGCTTGCCTCAAATACCTACCCAAAAATTCGTGCCAGCTCTCCTACTAGGAAGACATACACGGTATAAGAATGCCCTAAAGGCATTAGGTGACCATGGATTCCAAATCAGTGGAAATAGTCATACCCAAGTCATGTTTTTAACGAAATTCATATTTTTTTTTTAATCTTTTATTTTATAGAGGCTTTAGTAACACTTGGTAACCATGTCAGCCTCATAGGAAGACTGAAATACAGCATAACAACTCTCCTTATAAATTCTCACAAAGCAACTTGTTGACATTCACTGTATGAGTGTTTGAAATTCATCATAATTATTACTATATGCTGATATTGCTGCTGTTATTGTCCACTGCTGGACACAAGCATTCTTCAAGGATTTCCATAACAATGCAAGTGTAAATCATTTCAATCCATCTTGTAAGAGTTTGTGTTGTGGTGCACCTTCAATTAGATGGATATCTTGCAGGATGATAGAAATAGCTGTAATATAGTTTTATCCGAAAGAAAGTTATATCCGAAAGAATATAATTATATACCGGAACATGGTTATACCATAGCGAATCAGAACTCAGAATCAGAACTGTGTGTGTAGACATATATAACAGAATCCCAAATAATATTAAAATGTTAAATCTTAATCAATTTAAGGAAAAATTTTTAATCTGGCTTCAGGAAAAAAAATTCTATGATGTTAAGGAGTTTAGGAAATTTATTTAATCTAGTAATAGCATTCGCATGCAATTGAATTTGCAAAACATGTGATCCTCAGAACTAAAATGTAACATCTTTTATACTGTGTTTTGTGTGAATAAAGAAATTATTATTATTATAACTAAAGAAATTTGATTTTCTAACCGACCCTTTATCTTTGCAATTTAATGTAGTTTGACTAGCATTACAGTCCTACAATTATTTCAATAAACTAAATCTAGTAATTTATTTATATAACAGAAAACATGAACTGTATTGTTACTGTACTATTTGCTGCGACAGACAGATTACCACAGTAAATATCTTATCATTTTCACATCACTTTGACTGTTATTTCAATGATCCTCCACATTGCTAAACAATCATATTAAAGTAAAACATTTTTTTTTACTACAAGATCCAGTCTGAAAAATATTACTTTAATTGAAATATAATCACATGTCATATTTAGATAGCTTCAAGAACCCCTAGATTTATTTCATTTTCAGATTACCTGGTTGTCTATCTTGTCATGGACTCGTGTTAGTTTGAAATTATTTTTAAAATATGTGTAATTGCATGTAGAATTGATGTAATGAATGAGACTGAATTTATAGACACAAATTTTAATTTATGTAGCAAATATTTATTTATTTAAGCTTTCATGTCCATTACAAAAAGAAAATGTACACATGGCGGACTTGACGACTAATATCACTCTCTAACAGTCAACCATCAGGCAAAGCAGAGATCTGGTGGCGGCTTAATACAATTAACATATGCATCAATTTAATATTAAATAAAAATACATGTTACTAGATAAATACGCAATATATAACTACATAAATAGTTAAATAAATAATAATATATAAGTATACATAAATACATACATAATAAGATGATGATTCGTTATGTAGAAACAGATAAACTAGCATTATACATGTTAGAGAAGTAATCACGAACTTTTGATCTGAAACTAAACATTCTTGTTTTTCAGGTAATAGTAGGTAAGACATGTAGTAAAATTAGGGGGCACTGTGACTTAACATTATATGTAACAGGCTGCATTAATTTTGTATTGTATGAATGTAAAGAAGCTGCCAAATCAAAAATATAGCTTAATATGGTAATGTTTGTAAATACAATGTTTATGAAATATCATCAACTTTATAAACATTTAACATTTGTAATAAAACAAATAAATTGCAATTTAAATATCATTTGGTATGCAATTTACTTTCAGAGATGGCCAAAAGTTTCAAGCATAATCAAATACTATTACTTCTTATCTGGCATATAATCAATAATTTGCATAGTACTTTTAACGTTCATTGTTTTAAAATAATATCCCTAGCGAAAAATTACAACTAAATACATGTAATGAAATATTACTGGGTACATTGCATACAGTATACAATATAATTCAGATAATACGTCGGTACATAGCGAATTCTAGTATTTATAGACATAACATTCAATTAATAAGTTAAAGCCTTTAAGATGTAATTGTAATTAATATAACTAGGCTATCAAGCTTGCGTGTCTTGTAACGAGTAAGGAAATTAGAAATTCTCTCACCTTAGTTTTGACTTCAATACTTTGGCTATCAATTCGAGCCGCTATCTTGTTCTTCGACATGGCGAAAGCATTTATTATTTAAGCAATAGCACTTTATAAAAATAATTATTAATTTTAGGCACTTAATTTCAAATCAAACACAGCATCGTAAAATATCAAAAAATATTAAAACTTTATCAATGACTTTGTACAGGAACGTTCAACAACTCGCGTCGTAATTTTGCAGTCTTTTCTCATTGATCAAATAGTTGGTGCATTAGTAATAAACTACCAATCATGTTAAAGCCTTTTGTCAGTTACAATTTCATTAATGGCTATTAGGATGATGTGTTTAAAAACAAACTATACGCGTTCCGTTTTACTAAAATAAACTACACAAAATTCTTTAATTTCTCATGTACTGTAGAGTGTTACTAATTTATTACAAGATTTTGTAACATTTGCTGAGAAAATGAGAGCTTTAAAGTTCTTTTCATTATAAAACTGCAAAGAATGAAAACTTTATTTCCAAACAAAATTACTGGAATGAGGGTTTTCTAAAAACGATCATCGACAGATAGCAGTACTGTAACGTCGGGTCCACAGAACAATAAAAAGGTTAGAATGATAAAGTGGGCGTGGTTGACGAGCCGCTCATATGAGCAAACGGGCATATGAACGTCAAATTGCTCGCAGTGTATTGCACAATGGCGTAGCTGTCAGACGTATATTCGGTGCAGTACAAAACCCAAAAAGATGCCGAGTTGTGCTATTATTTCGTGCCGTTTGCGAAGTGAAAAGGTGAATCTGGACAAAGGAGGAATTTCATTTCATCGGTAAGTAATAATATTTGGAAATAACTAAATATGGAGGCATAATCAATCACGAAAATAATTCGTACCAAATTCTGTGCAATCATAGGGCTTGCATGTTATCGATAGTTTTATCGATAGAGTTTTTTGTTCCTTGTGCTCAAACATTATGATGTGGTAATTTACATGGATATAATATCAAATCTAAGTTTTAAATATCTATTTAATTTTTAAATAAGACATAAATTTTCTGTTTATAAAGATTTACATATTTCAGTTTTCCTACAAATCCAGATATAAAAGAAAAATGGATATCCACAACTGGCAGGAAAGATCAATGGTTTCCTACTAAAAGCAGTAGCATTTGCTCGTAGCATTTTACGGAAGATGACTTCCTACAAGTTTAAAAAAAAGGCATTTGAAATCTTCTGCAGTACCTCACATAGATATTTGCGTAAAGGTAATGTTATGAATATTTTATCTGTCTACAGTGAAAACAAAATATTATTATAAAATTATACATTTGTCTTTTTCGGGAATCGAACCCGTGATGTCTGCCACAGAAGACAGTTATCCTTACTCTGCGCCAAATCAGTCGTTTCGATTATACAGGGTATAGAAATATTGCGCATGTGATTGAGTGACGATTGAATAAAATTAGTAGGGACTTTAATTTGTTGATTATTTTCTATATTTTTTTTATCTAAAAAGAAATTTATTTCATGATGTCAAATATCTCATAAGCGAGAATTATGAAATCATTTACTTTTGTTTGCAGGAAAATCAAGTTCGCCTTCCTGTTCAAATGCCAGTTCACAAAGAAAGCGAAAACTCAAAATTATAATAGGCACTGGTCGAAGATTTTCGACTTAAGACATTGAGGGATGGGTGACGAGAAAAATGTGATTAACCAGTATTAATGTTAATTAATTAAAAAGCGTATGTTGGTAACCGCTGTTTCTTTACTGAGAACAACCCCAGCTCTTAACATTACCAATTAATTTATTTATTATTCACTGATGGAAAACTGGCAAGGCAGTTTTTCTTTATTGTTGGTCTCATTGCCAAGCAAACTATAGCGATAGTGTATCTTTCGTTATAGTCAGTGACCTATTCCTAGAAACATCCACCTGAAACTGTTACCTCTTGTCTTTATAGTATTTATTCAGTAGAAAACTAAATCACAGACTACAAAATATTTATCTTCATTAAATTTGTATAGTATTGAAATTGGTTGGAATTTGCGTTAGGAGCCCTAGAGGGGAGGTACTTAAATAAATAAAATATTTTAATTTCCACAAAGGAAACGAACTTTTATTTTAAAAAGAAGCAACTGCATTCTCATTTTTCTCAAATAAAATTTACCCAAACCGGGAATAGAACCAGCTAAAAATTTTAAGTTATTTTTTTATTCTATTAACCAATACAATGTGAAACACTCGTATTTCATACAAGATATCCATCTCTACTTCTGCATTCCACCGGCTGCTACAGAATTTCCAAATATGCCCGGAAAAAATAAATAAATGTAAGGTTTAATTATGTCTTACATGCGTAAGACCTAATGTTTCATAGAAAAATAGTATTTTTAGCCATAACTAAATCAATTAGTGAAATAAAATAAATATCCTCAGACATTCACACCTATCAACTACTCCCATTTTAAGCAACTAAATGCTGCTTGTGCAGCGACCAAAACCACCACGAAATAGAATTATTTGAGGTGGTTTGCTTCCCTGTTTGGGTAAGCTTTTTTGAAAAAAGTGTGAAAAAAGTTTTGTTTCTATTTGCAAATAAAAGTGTGTTTCCTTTGTGGCGTTAAAAGAAAACCAACCTGTATACTAATATTCTCCTTAATTACGTAATTATTATTAAATAAAATACATAATTTTTTTACTTAATACTTGAATAATACTTGATTATCGACATCAAATTGTGCACTACACTAGTCCAGTGCTGTCATGATAGTGTACATGTTTTTCCACAATAATTCGAAAAAGATTTTTAACGTGTCTCATTATACGTATTATGGATTATAATATTTAAAAACGTATTTCAAATGATTGTATATAAATGATCTTACCAGTCCGTGCTTGAACTGTAAAATTTCGAAGTAACAAAATGCATTGTGCCAACATAAATGGTACCGTACAACAGCTGGTAACACATACCTGTGTATTGCAGTAAAATAACCCTTATTATTTAGGTGCAATTCGCTACTTTTGCTTGAATTTTTTTAGCCAATGAATACATTGCGCTCCTTGTGTGTTGAATAACTATTAATTCTTGTATGTGTGAGAACTGGCTCGCGCGGTCCTAGTACTAATGTGGATGCGTTATCATTCTAACCTTTTTTATTGTTCTGTGGTCGGGTCTAGGACATCTTTCAAAACACATCCGCGGGATCCCATGGATTATCCTTTTTAACACAGTACAACCTACGACCAGAGCCTACGACCTTATGCCTACGAACATAGATGTAGAATCATACGACTCTGTGCTATCTAACAGCGTTAGACCCGAGTTTTACATAGTGCAGCCTAATGGCAGAAAAAATAGAGAAAACACCATTAGTTTTTTGGCGCCATTCAAGTATGGCTGACGTGATTTTTATTTCAATGATTGTAATATTGTTTCAAAGTAGATCTTGTTGCGTAAAACTTGTGTAGTTGTGTGTCACAAGTGTCCATAATGATGAGCGATATGGAGGATCATTGAAATAATTGTCATGTGGTGTGAAAAACAAAGTTTTTTTTATCGTGGTAATCCACTTCATCGAAATACACCACAGTATCAGCCATCGATTGCTTGACGCCAAACTCTCTCAAGATGCATTGAAATGTATTACGCTTGCATTTCAATGCAAAAACTTGAGCTTCGTTCCCTTTGCTTTCCCTATATTGGAGAATTTTACAACAACAACAATCACTCAAATGTCAGTGTCAATCTGTTTTCATGTCAAAAAATTGGAAAATTACATGGAAAAATATTACAAACAACAAACATTTAGTAAATATATTTATTAATAAATAAAACATGACTAGACTTATTAACAAAGATGCAGAACGTATAAACCCGTGTCTAAAGGTCACTTTCTTATTATATATTCTCATGTTCATTTATAAAAAACGTAATATTAAATCATAAACTTATGTAACTTTTCAGGAGCAAGAACAATCATATAAATGCTTAAATAAAAATAATTTTGATCAAGATAAGTGTGCAGTGTATTTCGATAATTACAACATTTGCAAAAAGTTTTGGGTAGGTATGTCAAACGTAGTTTTAATTTGCATTATTTATAAGTAACCTATATTGAATCTAATACATTGTATAGATTAATTATTTTCTCTTTTTGCTTTTCTGTATCATATTTTATATATTTCCATTTTTAGTGTATTACTTATAGATTATTCAATGTTAGTTTTTCATGTTTAAGATGTTGCAGTGGGATTACCAATTTTAATTATGAATAATCAAAATATTGAAGAAGAATATCTGCTTCTTGCCCTTTCCCACTCTAGGTGGGGTCGGCATAAAACGTGTTTTTCTTCCATTCTCCTCTGGTGTGATGAATATAAACATTATGTTCTCTGGTCTAGTGATGAGCATCAACTGTAGTATCTATATTATGCCCGGTACTGATCCACACAGAACTAATAAAAAAATCATCCAGTCATTAGCCTTATGGTGGTAGATATACCACCATAAGGCGACTACAGCATGGAGTCCATCAAAAAGGGTGTGAAAAGGTTTTTTAAGGGTCAGCAACGCGCTGGTGGTGCCCTCGGTGTTGCAGGCGTCCATAGGCTACGGTGACCACTGCCCATCTGTGTGGGCCGTATGCTTGTTTGCCACCCTAGTTGTATAAAAAAAAAAAAAGATATATTGACAAATAGTCAATACAACATAGTGTGCTACAGGTGTGATAACTAATTAAAAATTATTAAATTCTCATGTACAGTTCATTAGAATTTTGCTTGCCTGATATGACATTATTTACATTATTTGATGAAATGTGAATGTTAAACATCTTTGCCTACTCATTCAGGGAGGGTGTGATGATGTGTATTTAAGTAAATATATGCTTACAAAATTTTTTACAGGGTGAGGTATACAAAGATAGAAAAGCAAAGGGGATCTATCCATACTTGCCAGATGTAGAAGACAGGGAGAAACTAAAAGCTGAGTACAAAAAAAAGGTGCATTTCAAAAATGTATAGTAGATATAGATTTTAAGATTCCATAGTTCATTTACTATTGTAAAAAAAGTTATTTTTCTTTAATAAAAATAGTTAATTAAATGTATCTGACCTATATCTTTAGAATTTGACCCTGGCATGAATTTTAGCACAGTGTAGTTTTTTGTTATTTGATACCAGTCCATCTGTGTGTATACAGGATGATTCAAATAACTAATCAGGTATTTGTACTTGTCAGGGCCAATAATAGGCTAGTTGACTCATATCAAAAGTATAAATATAAATAAGGGTTTGCTGTAGAAATTCAATTGAAACATGTTTGATTTTTACTTTTTTTTCATCAGCCAATAACATTATTCGCCATGTTTGTGAACTTTGTGAAGTAATGCATCATGTAAACAATACTATGTGTGGTCATAATCCGTCAAATGCCAGTCGCAGTCAATCAAACATGTCTGTCAGCTGTGTCAGCCTGTGTCACACATACATATTGATTTATCATGACAACAGCGTTTTTGCCTGTCAAGCAAAAACGTAATTTACAATTTATTGTGATAGAGGCCTCAACAAAAATTTATATTATTTTTTATGATGTTGGTGAACAGTAATGAATCATTTGGGGCCCAATAAAAAAGGGTCAACTAGCCTATTATATTTTGTTTTGAAAAGTGTAGTAATATAGAGGTATATTTTGTAGTATTAGTGTAATGAAATATTGTAGTAATAATTCAAAACAAAATGTATTTTTTCAGCAAAGCTTTTGTTGATGAAGCTAATTGAGCTACCAGTATCTAAAAGTGCATTATCTAGATAATTTCATGTTTATAGTACAAAAACTGTAATGCTTCTATTGTCGAAAGAAAGAAAAACATTAATTTAGTTATATTAAGTTAACATATATTAGGTCCTTACCTATGAAATTGGTGTTTTGTATGGAGATTTTGGGGAATTCTGCATTTTCCATACTAAAATTTTATCAGTTTTCTTCACAACGACAAATCCAAAGATAATAATATTTGGCATCTATCATTAGACAAGCTTGAGTAATATGTGTAATATCACACTTCATAAAAAAATATTTATCGTTTTTAAGTGAATGCAAATAAAATGATGTATTCGGGAGGCACATAAAAAGAGTTGTCTCCGTGTCCAATTTTAACACAATTAAACTTTCAACAAATAATCCAAACAAATCAAAAGAGCACAAAAATATAGTCTATTTTTAGACGAGGTAATTATTTTTTAGGAATACTCTGAATCTTAATAGTGACAGACAAAATACTAAGACAGAATAAAAACACCAATTTCATAGGTAAGGACCCAATATTAACATAATATAACTTTTGTTAAGTTATATAAATATATATAGTAAACATAAACTACATAATAAGAAAGGAAAAAACAGACAAGTACTGAATAAGACCCCAAATTAGATAACGACGAGCGCCACGTTGACGATAAGTACTTCTTACCCATTTTTTGACCTGACCTAGGTATTGCTGGCTATGTGGTAAGCGTGTGTGGGACTCGCTCGGCCGCTCTCCCCTATATTCCCATTCCTGCAATTCCTTGGGAGCAAATCTATGACTGCTTACCCTACATTTACAAAAAACCTGTCAGACTATAGCTACAAAACTGTCAAAAATTTTTAAGAGACAACTTTAATTCGTTAGACGTAAAGTGCAATAAAGGTAAGGATTCTGACGTTTTCTTTTAGTCTGATGAGTTATTGAATGTAGTCACGAGCAAGATGTACCTACCCATGTTAGAATTTTGTACTTCGCCATTTGAAGGTTTGAAAATCAAAATGACAAAGCATTTATAAAGCGACCTTTATGCTGGTGACTGCGCTAAATAATTTCAGATACTAAACCATCTCCAAAAGTTAAACTGTGGAAGAAGTTAAATTGTGGAATAAAAACATGACAATAATTTATTGAGATGAGCGAAGAGGAGATGTTGGTATTGGAAATGAAAAAGGACCTTTGTAGGGCATTAAAAAATCTTGTATGTTACGAATTATTATTTATTTCTCATGAAATACATTGTGTGAAGCGATGACGAGGTGTCACATCGTATAGCTGTCTAGCAATTGCGCATCAGCCTGGCAACATTTATTGCGCTAATCGGGAATTTCCATGTACCTAATTTCGATTGACCAAAAACGTTGGCTACAGAATATCGAGGATATTAGGAACTTTATGACTTATGGTAGTCTCGAGCTGTAAACGGAACTTTAAAATGCTAGATCATCTCAGAATCACAGGTTGAATAGCCACACTGTTAGGATTCTATCATCGGCCATTGCCGTAAATCCCGAGGACACCCGAGAGCGTGCGACTTGCACGACGCTCCACAGGGTAAAATAGAATCAAAAATAATATATTCTGACATTTTGTTTGCGATTACGCAATAAAAATTGCCAGGAATGCTGTGAGATTAACACTAATTCGAAGGCAAACTTGGGAAGAACGTGTTACTTATTAACAATAGGCGTTAAGTTTTAACTGCGTTTTGTGATGATATTGCACCTCAGAGTAAACAGAACTGGAGTAGCCTTTGTCTAACATTCCCCTCTGCCAAATGCACAAGCATCGGATGCTTGCACGTTTAATAAAACTAGTTGAGCCGCCATTTTGACAGCCATTACATTGTAAACGTTGCGGCGAACAGGAGCTCCCGCAAAAATGCCTGCCTGTGCTGTTTTTTGTTGTAAAAATAAATAGAAAACATCGAGTATGCTAAAAGATGGTGTCACCTTTTATTTGTAATTATAATTTTTAAGATTTCATGATTATTTACTTCATTATTTCATGTTTTAGAATTCTACGATTTCAAATTTCGAGCGCTAGTCTCGTGGGGAGTGCGGCTGTGACGTTGTCAAAACGCACACCCCACGTGACTATTTTAAGCATGTGTGTGCGTGAAATTTAAATTTGTGTGTCGAATTATGCATGTGTGCATTTGTAAAAACGTTGTGCGTTGTGCTGGCTTTGAGTGTAGTGGTAACCTCACCCCCCGCAAGAAATGGCAGAATAAAATGTTTGAGAAATTGACTAATGGCTACTCCAGTTCTGTTTACTCTGAGTATTGCACCCTAAATCTTAAGACTAATCAAACTTCCCAATACTGACCGCGGGCTTTTTAAAAACGTAACAAATATTAGGTCCTTACCTATGAAATTGGTGTTTTGTATGGAGATTTTGGGGAATTCTGCATTTTTCATACTAAAATTTTTTCATTTTTCTTCACAACGACAAATCCAAAGATATATAATATAATAATATTTGGCATCTATCATTAGACAAGCTTTAGTAATATGTGTAATATCACACTTCATAAAAATTATTTATCGTTTTTAAGTGAATGCAAATAAAATGAAATATTCGGGAGGCACTTAAAAAGAGTTGTCTCCGTGTCCAATTTTAACACAATTAAAGTTACAACACATATTATCAAAACAAATCAAAAGAGCTCAAAAATATAGTATATTTTTAGACGAGGTAATTATTTTTTAGGAATACTCTGAATCTTAATAATTACAGACAAAATACTAAGAGAGAAAAAAAACACCAATTTCATAGGAAAGGACCCAATATAAAAAGTTTTCCTTATACGGATTGGTCGGTAAAAACAGTTGCGATAGTCCGATTCGAACAAGCAGAATTAAACAGAATTCAGAACTCTCGTTTATATTTTAAACTGAATTATTAAACAACGTCCAAAATGGCAAAGCCAAATGTTTATATATATATACATATATATATAAAAAAAATATATATATATAGAAATATATATTTTGAAACTAATTACATACACCTGCGATATGCAACCGAATCGAGGTAGACTACGAGTTGCAGACACTGCAGTTGTTTTAATATTTTAATTATATCGCATTACAAATTCTTGCATCGAATGGAACACTAGGCTTTTACTTATAAGTACTATTACTACTAGAACTAGCCTACTTACTATTACTTATAAGTTTTAATGTAATATTTGATTTAAATTAAATTTTTCACTATAGTTTTTTTTGGAGTCTTTGGCGGCAGCTAAAGTAATTAACTGTACATCAAATTCATTTCGGGAAGGACTGAACCTGAGATTTCTAGGTCTAGAGCAGTGTTATCATCACAAATATTCGCAGTTTAGTATCAGACTTATTTATTAAAGAGAAATACAAACTATTGCTGTCCCTTTCCCTCAAAGATGGCGACAGCAACACTTTGCAGTTAAAAGTGATTCGAGAACTATTACAATAAGTACATCCGCTCCGAGAGTAGTTACTCAATTGTCAGGTAGTCGAATGTTATTGAGGTGAACCTTAAATTTATGACTGGCATAAGTTATCAGTTACCATTCTATTTATTTTCAGCCAGCATTAGTCCACTGCTCGACATAGGCCACCTCCAATGTGCGCCATTTTACTCTATTCCCCGGCTTGCCTTATTTATCATAATGATCCGTCAAAACCTCAGAGTAAACAGAACTGGAGTAGCTTTTGTCTAAAATTCCCCTCTGCCAAATGCACAAGCATCGGATGCTTGCACGTTTAATAAAACTAGTTGAGCCGCCATTTTGACAGCCATAACATTGTAACGTTGCGGCGAACAGAGCTCCCGCAAAAATGCCTGCCTGTGCTGTTTTTTGTCGTAAAAATAAATAGAAAACATCGAGTATGCTAAAAGATGGTGTCACCTTTTATTTGTAATTATAATTTTTAAGATTTCATGATTATTTACTTCATTATTTCATGTTTTAGAATTCTACGATTTCAAATTTCAAACGCTAGTCTCGTGGGGAGTGCGGCTGTAACGTTGTCAAAACGCACACCCCACGTGACTATTTTAAGCGTGTGTGTGCGTGAAATTTAAATTATGCATGTGTGCATTTGTAAAAACGGCTGGCTTTGAGTGTAGTGGTAACCTCACCCCGCAAGAAATGGCAGAAAAAAATGATTGAGAAATTGACTAATGGGTTCTCCAGTTCTGTTTACTCTGAGGTCAAAACACGTTGAAAATGCAAGATGGCGTTTTTGAATAACATTCTTGATTTTGTTTTGAAACAAAAAACGTTGTCAAAACAGCAAAGCATATGGTTTAGGTTTCCGGTAACTAACTAAGTAAGTACTAAAATATGTACTAATTTTAGTACTTTGTAATTCTAAGATATTCGTAAAACATTCGCTATTGCGGTACTAGATACCTACTAGTGATGTCAAAAAGACAAAGTACCGAAAATGGTGACATCTTTTTGTTCGGAACCATTCAAAGGACAGAATTTTCAACGTACTTTTGAACATTTCGACAATTGAGGCCAATACCCCCAGAGGGGATCCACGATACTAGTTAAGAGCATCACTAACAATCTAGAGGCACTTTGATTTGTATGACGTATGGTTTTCATTGAAATATAATGAAAAACAGCTGACACGCACAAAGAATACATGTTAACCTTGAGATCATCTCTATTTCCTACAGACTAAGAGCTTTTTTCGCAGTACAACTGTAAACATTGACATACAGCAAACTGTACTTGTCTCTAAAATCACGTGCCATCTATTTTTCATTATCACTCAACAGTCTATGTAAAAATATTGTTTGATTTAATATACCTGGTGTTGCCACACTATAATTAGATACATTGACATAATTATAGATAAATAATACAAACATGAATGTTCTCGTATTCCAGTAGATTCGCATTCATTGACAAAGGTGTCAGAATGACTATTTGCTGTTTTACTTATTATTGAACGGTTCTTTTCCACTTGATCATAAGGTCGAAATTGGCGAAATGATAAATGCTAAACAATAAAATTGTACATACATGCATATAATCACGACTATTATCCCCTAAGGGTTAGTCAAAGACTAGGCAAAAGCAGTCCACTGCTATAGTCCGCACTTCACCAAGCAGTGACTGCACTCAGCGTGACAGGTGGTGAGCCCGTCGCCGCTATAAGCTATTGGATGTTGTGCAGTTCTAAGTACATTAGTCGCCATTTACGACACCCAAGGGAAGTGGTGAGTTGGTATTATTCTTTTAATGACCCGCTACCACACGAACTCACAACAAAATGTACTTTGAAAAAAAAAGTTTTGTAAGTTGCGTAAGCTAAAACAACGCGAAAATGCTTTTACATAATTCTATAATTGTGATTGGCTGTTTCATAAAACAAACATATTTATCCAATCAACGTTAGGCATTGAGATTCAATTGGGTATGCTAAAATATCGAGTACCGGTATGTACAATAATGATTATAAGCCAAGAAATAATCGACCTTGTGGATATAAGGAACAAAGTTACTTTATAATGTTCATGTACTCCACACGACCTTATGTCAAGCGGTTAAAGGTAAATTTTGATTGACAAGTCGTTTACATAAAATAGGACAATCTTAAAACAAACAAAACTTACTAACAATCATTAATTAAAAACTAAGTGGGATACACAAAAAATAACACATAAAACAATTATATCTAAAAACAATAATCTCTTTTTATTTACGACAAACTAAAATTTGTCAATAAAAAAGCAAAATCTAAATAATGTACTTAATTATGTAACGTGATTTAAAATGCTAACTGAATAAAGCTATCCTTTTCAGATTGCAATAGAAGGAAGAGACAGCATGAGGATTCTATTTGTTTCAATATTGGAAAAGGATTAGTTGTAAGGGCCTGTGCAGACGACGGAGTTTTCTCCTTTGTCCGCCAAAATAGATCGCTTACTACAATTGTATAGTAAGTAGTAACGCAAACGCGGGATTTAAAGTACCGCGTACAGTTAATCCCCCGAATAAAGGAGGAGATGAAGACAGCGGTCGGGACAAAAGTACGGCGGAGTCCCAAAAAAAAACAGAACTCCACATGAGTTAGGAGACTAGGCGAAACAAAGCACATGGACTTTAATTCGTGCACTCGAGTGACGTAGGTACGTTGATGTGAGAATGATCGCTGATCGCAGACCGTGTGCGATGAGTCCGCAATAAATCCGCGGCGGACTTTTTATTCGCGGAACGTACTTTTTGCTCCGTCGCGGAGAAGATAAGTCCTTCGTCTGCGCAGGCCATAAGACATGACAACAAGGAAATGTAATATACGACATTAGTACAGTCAGAGTAGGACTTTAGGTAAATATTTAAGTCAATTTTTTTTTATAATAGAATAAATAACAGTAAGTAGTTTTTATGAAATGCTATAAGGTCATTCCGATTAAAGTATATAGAAACGTAGTCATTCGAACTTCGTACCGAATAGCCAAAAAGCTTGACGTGATAGTACATTCATGGAATAAAAATGGTTGCGGTAAAATTTTAACCTTATTCTGAACGTCGTTGAGGTCACATTTCAAAAGATTTAAATATGTAACTACTAAGAAACCTTTTCCTATCCAGACTGTACATCCAAATTTGCTATTTTGTTGTGGAGTCATTGTATAGCATTTTAAAATAACTTACATACAATAAGCTATCAGTTATCCATCCATTTGGTATTAACCATTCGAATATCAACCTTATCGACACAAACACATAGAACAATATCAATAAAATATTAGGTTTAAAAAGAAATACGTCTATAAATTCTTTGATTATGAGTGCAGTACTTAAAAAATACACAATATGTGGAATATTTTACTTAGAACATACTTTAAAACTTAATTAAGGGTAGACAATGCATGCCATAATTTCTAGTAATCAAAGATATGCACACAATATAAGTAACATAATACTGAAAAAATGTACTAAAAACTTGTACAAAAGTGGGTAATAAAGTCAATAACAACAAACTATTGTTATATAAACCTTCCATGTTATGTAGGCCAGGGATTCTCAAACTATTTGGGGCAGGAGACCCCATTTTTGATGAATACTTCAGACCCTAATTAACTTTAAAAATCAAATGTCAGTTTTTTTCTATTGATACAAAATACCAATTTGAATACCTTGGAGTTGTTAATTTATGTTGAACTCTGAGAAACCGATTTTGACCCTAAAGGATCGATACGGGACAATTTGGGAATCCCTGGTTCATATAAAATTCAAATTATACAGATGCAAAAGCATCTCAAACAATGGGGAAACATAGCTGTATATAACATCTATCTGTAGAGATAGGAATGGTTGATATAAACTGACTTTTCTTCTAGCAACCTGTATATACTGTTATTCCTACGTTACTCAACGTAAATGCAATCTCCGAATACGAACATAACATCAAACAACATAATAATGTACTTTTCGAAGGCCATTTTTTAGAATATACTTTTTATTTGATTGGTACTGTTGTAAAAAATAAAATAATTTCATTTTTCGCCATTAATTCGCATACTAGAGATGGACATAGACGCAGGATGACTGAGTGGAATTCACCCTTATGACTAGTTATATACTGGGCTCAAAGTTAAACAAAAAGTGGTTTTACGCTCCGTACAGGGCCCAATTTACCATGACCACTTTTATAGGCACAGCACGTTTAGCCAACCAAAATACATCTTAAAATATATTTTATTTTCCACAACCGAACTACCTATGGTGTAATTATGAGCATAGATTAAATATGGTTCTCTGTAAAGCGTTATTTATGGTTAAAGAAACATTCACATTTTAAAATCTATATAAGACGAAGGACTTACAAAATTAATCCTCGACTTACTTTAGGGAACCATTTTAGTAATTAGCAACATTTTAATGGAATTTAATATACTCAGCGAGGATGTGGCGGCAGAATAACAAATTACTTCAGATCTTTTATAGACTATGTTCTTTTCTTCCTAAGAACCTAGATTCCTAAGAACGTATAATATATCAAGGTGACTGACTGACTGACAAAGTGATCTATCAATGCACAGCCCAAACCACTGGACGGATCAGGCTGAAATTTGTCATGCAGGTAGATTTTATGACGTAGGCATCCGCTAAAAAAGGATTTTGATTAATTCTACCCCCAAGGGGAAAAAAAAGTGGATGAAAGTTTGTATTGAACTTTGTCAATTTTAAACCGATCGAGCCGAGACGCTGTTAATAATAATACTTCTTAACGCGAGAGAAGCCGCGGGCAAAAGCTAGTTTTATATTAAATCTTTCTTGGGTAAAGATGGGTGATCGGCGGGAGGTTTTTTTAAACCTTTTATGACTGGACTGGCAGAGACTTCTTTTAGGGATAAGTCCGCCCTTGCAAACTACTGTATGCACCAAATTTGTATGTTGTTTTTTATATGCAATAAAGAGTATAATAATGATAAATATTTAACCGGCAGTTTAACTAAATTAGTTATTTATATTGGTTTAAAACATAATACTTCAAACACAGTATTATTACAATATTCGTTAATCTTTTAATTCGAAATGAAAGTCGGAACCGAAATCCGTACCTAATGAATCGGATGTTTCTATCTTTTGGAGAATAAGAGGACTTTTCTAAAAATATCTCTGGTTCCTATTTAAAGAGGTAGTGTGAAAAAAGTCCGTCCTTGTCTTTTATAGACCCAAATGTGAACAAAACTTAGTTCAGATAGTTCTGCTTAAGCCTATTATACAACAGATCTGGAAACTTTCCTTCTTCCTTGCTTTCTCAAAACTACCCGCAGAACGAATAAAGCGTGTGCACAATGGATATGTCTCGCGTACATTATGTTGTTACTACGAATGCTATGTTTAGCACGCATTGTCATCTAGAAGTCAATCTGTACGCTGCTTTATGTGGAAACAGCTTATTCGGAAGTGATCACACATTTGTCGCACCTGTCAAGGGAAAAAGAACTTTATTTCAATGTAATGTAAGGGTGATAACGACTGCCCTGTACCCAATTTTCTTTCGGGTCGGCGCAACATGTCTTCTTTCACTCTCTCCTATCACTCGCCAAGTCTACACTCACTAATATGAAATGGAATAATGTATTTAAATTATATATGTATAAGGTTGTGGTTTATAAATAAATAATAAATATCTTCAGACATTCACACCTATCAACTAGCCCCATTTCAAACAACTAATGCTGCTTGTGTTACGGATACTAGATGATAAATATACTTAATAGAAAAATATATTTAATAGAAAAATAATATTCAGAAAATATACAACACATATAAAAATCCAAGACCGGAGAACAATTGTCTGTTTTATCACACAAACATTTGCCCCCATAGAGGATATAACCCAGAACCTCTCGAGATGGTGACACTTTAAGGCCACTCGACCACCGAGGTCGTCGTTATAACAATGTGAGATAGATAGAATAGAATAGAAGAGAGGTACTTACCACGCATGCGCCATAATGCACATGGGCGGCCACAATGAACGCCGTAACTGAGTAGAAGGCAATAATTTCTAGCTGGGGAACTAATATAGAAGCCATGGCCGCGAGCGACAGCGGCCATAGCAGCCACGGGAGCGCTTCGCATCTCTGGTCACTCATCTGGCTTACGATCAGTCGACACTGGGGAAAATAAAAAGAATACATACATATAATCACGACTATTATCCCCTAAGGGTTAGTCAGAGACTAGGCAAAAGCACCGCAAAAGCCCACTGCCATGGTCCGCGCTTCACCAAGCAGTGACTGCACTCAGCGTGACAGGTGGTGAGCCCGTCGCCGCTATAAGCTATTGGATGTTGTGCAGTTCTAAGTACATTAGTCGCCTTTTACAGTATTATTTTAATGAGCCGCTACCACAAGACTCAAAGAAAGTAAACACAAACAAACAAACAAAAGTAACAGTTATTTTCAATAACCTCGGAAGACTAGGTAGCTATAGCTCAATACATTATTAAAATGATTTTACAAACTCATAATGTACTGTCGTGACATTAGTGAGTCTATGTTCCGTCCATACCAAAAGGCGACGCGCGCGACGCTCGCCCGCTATGCGCATAGAGCTAAGAACATTCAGAAATTGCTATTTATTTTTGTATGAAAGTAATATGTGTCAAATTTTGTCGTCGTAGGAGAAAAATGCTGTTATTTATGATGTTAGCTAATAATATTACGAGCTTATTGATATATTTAAAATAAACCTGTATAAAAAAATCTTCTAGCTCACTTATCAAGTAGACTAATTAAACAGCTTAATATGCCGCTTTGTGTCATGGACATCACAACGTTTTGGTCACCCATCAAAGGTAACTTCGCCATGGTCAGTCACGGCGAAGGTAGCTTTCTTTTCGATACAAGCAGCAGCATACAAACATACGCCACCGAGCTTCTCTAAACTGTACCAAATTTTTATTTATTTTGTTTCTATTTGTGGGTGTTAAAACCTTTGCCTACCCCTGCGGGGCGAAGGTGCGGTGTTAAATTATATTAAAATTTTATTAAATCTAAAGTTGCAGGCGGAGATTGAATTGAACCGGCAACCTCTTCATCGTTCGACAAGAGCTGCCTAATCTTAAACATACTTACAGCGACATTGCTGAAAACGGTTCCGATGAGGAGGAATAAGATCCGCAAGTCGTATTCGGGTAGTCGGGTGGACTTGTGTACCCATATGGAGCAGACGGCGAATATTGACAGGAAGGACCATAGCGGTCTTAGTGCTTCCCACGGGGAGCGCATCTTACCGGTCCCGAGTACGTAAGACCTGTGGAAAAAATACTATTAGGTCCTTACCTATGAAATTGGTGTTTTGTATGGAGATTTTGGGGATGTTTGCATTTTACCTAACATTTTATCAGTTTTCTTCACAACGACAAATGCAGAGATAATAATATTTGGCATGTATCATTAGACAAGCTTTAGCAATATGTGTGTGAACACGCTTGATAAAAATTATTCATCGTTTTTATGTTAATGCAAATCAAATGATGTATTCGGGAGGCAGTTAAAAATAATTATGTTTGTGTCTAATTTTAACACAATTAAACTTACAAAAAATTATCAAATTAAATAATACGTGCTCAAATATATGGTCTATTTTTAGATGAGGCAATTATTTTATAAGAATGTTCTGAAACTTAATAGTTACGGACAAAGTGCTAAGACAGAATAAAAACACCAATTTCATAGGTAAGGACCCAATATTAAAAAGAAGCCGAAATCGCTGAAGCCTTGTTCGGACTAGGCTAGTATTTTTTTTATGTAAAGAGGGGGCAAACGGGGAGACGGCTCACCTGATGGCAAGTGATTACCGCCGCCCATAGACATCTCAACACCGGAGGAGTTGCAGAAGGAGGGAATACATTCTCTTTTTAAAGTTTTGAAGGTCGTATTGGTCTGAGAATACTTATGGTGACAGTTGATTCCATAGCTTGGATGTACGCGGCAATAAAAGACGTGAAAAACAAAGGGTCGTGCACAGCCAACCATCCAAACTATAGGGATGAATTTGACGTCGCGAAGCCCGGTGACGGAAGGCAGCGGCCGGTATGATCTGGAATACTGCTTAAGGATGGAGAGAGTTCAGAAAAGATTTTTGTGGCATCTGTCGAATGGATCAGTATTGGCAAAAAGAGAGGTTAGATATATAGAACGCTTAAAACATTTTAATCTGATTTCTTTAGCAAAAAGGAGAGAAATAATCGACCTACTTTTCTTGTTTAAAATGATTAGAAACAATATGACTGCCCACAAATATTATGCAAATTAAAATTAAAAGTTCCGAATAGGTATCCACGCTCGCGTGTAACACTCTTCAATGCTCCAATCCGAAAATCCGTTCTGGGCCGTTGCTCTCCGCTCTCATGTATGATACGGCTATACAATGGAGTCAGTAAATGTGTTGACATTTTTTTCGATTCCCTTACATCATTTCGTAGTACATTAATAAAAGAATTACCGCCGTTGCGACATTCAGATATTGTGTTCCAATAAGTAATATGGTGTATATGTATCACAATTAAAATTAAAATGTTTAGTTTAATATTAAGTATTTTTGAAAACGCACATTAATAACGCATGCGGTGTTTGTCTGTAATAAGTAGCATAATTAGATCTAAGCAATATTATACGTATTTATTATTGTTATAAACATTGTGACTACTGTTGACAAACCTAATAAATAAATACTTCCTGTGAAAACTCCCCGTAGTAGTAGCGGTGGAAGATTTTACACGAGTGGCGAGTAATTTAATACCTAAATGTGTCTGTCAAAAATTTGTCGAGTAGTTTAGTAAAGGAGTTTATTGCGAACGATTTTTGGGCAGCAGCGAGTATTTTGGCCAACAGGTACCCGGACAGATTAGTTTTGGAGGCGGCGCCTAGAACACAACGTTTTCTAAAAAACTCTGGAGCGTTTACAACCAGATACCAGACGAAATAAAAAGTTTTCCAATAAACAAATACAAAAGGCCTTACGTGAATGGCTGCTACAACACAGCTTCTACACAGTGGATGAATTTATGGTGTATAAAAATCAATAAAAAGTAATTAATAAAGAATATATATTTTTGGAAGTATAGAACGGTCGGTGCGCAGTTTTAACTTGTTAAGTTTTTACTATGGCTAAATAGGTTTAAGCAACTTAATTTAAAATTATCACAATAACTCTGTAATTACCCTATTTATTGCAAATAAATGATGATGATTATTATTATTATGATTATAAAGACTTGTTTCCTGTGCTAAAACAGTGTGACCGATTTTCGGGCTGTGGCGAGTATTTTAGCTACTAAATTACGCACTTCTCGACTAAAATACTAGCGTAGTCCGAACAAGACATGAACATGTACGGACGTTAATGGAAAGAGCAAAAGAAATATGCAAGGATCGTAGCCAGTGGAAAGACTTCATCTCTGCCTACGCCTACGGGGAAAAGGCATGACATTGTATAAGAGTGTATACTTACTTCCGTATATTGTATATCGCGACTGGTAAGTTAGTGAATACGCCGGTTCCGTAGATGATGAACTCAAACACGTTGGCTAGAGTATAGTTCCCAAAAGCGTATTGCTTGTAAAACGCCGTCCCTCTCATACCGGTCCATAGGAAACAGAACGTGGAGGCCTGCAAAGTGAAATGGTCTATAAAACTACGACCCGTAAAACAGAACCAAACTCAAGCGTAGATCTCTCCTTATGCGCAGTTAAAAAGGGATGGCGCTATTGATCCCACACAGCGCCCTCCCTTTTTAACTTCGCTCAAGCCGAGATCTACGCTTGAGTTTGGTTCTGTAATACGGGCCTACTAGTGGCTTCCCGCGGTTTTGCCCGCGCGGCCGATCCTAAGGGAATAGGTATCGGGATAAATAGCTTGTGCCCATTCTCAGTTAATTTAGTTATATCATAACCAAATAATACCATAGAGATTTTAGTGGGCGGTATGTTCCGTCACCGTCATCTTTAAATTATAACGCCATAGATCGATGTTTTTGATTGGTGACAAAACGCAGCTAAGAAACTGCTATGTATAGTACAGTCAGCATCAAATAGTTACTTACTTGCAAAAAGTCAATAATATCAGTAAAAGTAAATTTCCCATATAGTTGACAACACAAAAGACTTTCCTTATTGTATTATAATAATATGACAGCTCTTTTGTGTGATGAATATGGAAGCTTTATTTGTACCGATATTATTGACTTTTTTTTTTTTACAACCTAGATTTTTTTTACAACTAAGTTTTTTTTTCTCCCTCACCAATATACTTACACCCTTACTAATAAATGAGGTATAGGGTTGAAATACGTTATTCAGTGTTTTGTCTTCGTCAGACATTCAGAAGACAGTAGTTGTCAGAAAGTGACAAAACACTGCATAACTATTTCTTCCTTATAACTCGTTTATTAGTAAGGGGGTAAAGAACCGCCCATTAAAATTTGTCAATTATTTTCGATTTCACCCTGTATTTTAGGAAAAAATTATTGGTCACGACGAAAAAATTATTAGTTTGATGTCAACTTACCCACATGCTGAAGTCATACCCCCAAGGTAAGAAAAGGACTCCAGTGTTATACTTCTCCCAATGGCTGATGTAGAAGTTGAGAAGCAAGTTCCACATGACGTAGTACATTCTGGATAATAAATAAATAAAATATTTTTCTATATTTATTTATTTGTCGAGGAGCTCGGTGGCGTAGTGGTTAGTACGCTTTGGCTTTCGATATCGAAAATAATGCTAGATTTGCCATGTTCAGGCCTTGTATGGGTGACTAAAACTTTGTGATCTCGAACTCCTCCGTGCCGTTCTACCCACCAACCCACATTGGGCCAGCGTGGTAGTGTTACGGCCCACACTTCTTATGTGTTTCTTCATTAGGAAGGCCTGTTAATTTAACAATGGGCCTTATAAGAAGGCTCAAGGCCACTCTAAGGACAACAAGAGTTTCTCTGTGTGTTCTTATCGGAAAGGCGGAGATCCGCATGAGAAATAAGGTCACCGACATAGCCCACAGAATTGCGAACCTGAAGTGGCAGTGGCCAGGCATTGCTCGTACAGCTGACGGCCGTTGGGGCAGAAAGGTACTCGAATCTCGCAACAGTGTCTATCCACCAATCCCAGGTCATCGAAGTGCTAGTAGGAAAAAAAAATTGACGTGCAAAAGTATTTCATGTAAATCTAATTGCAGAATAAATGATTTCATTTCATTTCAATCCGCTTTGGGCCAGCGTGGTGGTGTTATAACCCCTCATGTGTTTCTCCATGTTGGAAGGTCCCAGCAGTGGGACGTCTATAGGCGTGACTGACTTGTGCCTAGCGTGTTAAGGATACTACAGGGTGAAATCGAAAATAATTGACAAATTTTAATGGGGGGTTCTAGTGCTATTAAACATTATATTTGTGAGGAAGAAAAAAAAAACTAAGTTGTAAAAAAAAAACAAAATTTTCATTTGCTTTTACTAGAAACTGGTAAATAAATATACATATTAAAAATATAAACAAAAAATTACATGTAAAATTTATATATCAAAAATATTACATTAAATTAGATACACACTTTTATTTACAAATGTACAGATGTTTCATTCGATAACTCAGCGCGACATCTGCAACTAATAATCGCGTTATTGTATTTTCTTACATAATGTTTCATTACGATTATAATTGTTATTATACCGATTATTATAACGTTTAAAATGTCCTGTAAAATTTTGTCGAATGATTTCAATTTCACCCTGTAGATGTTTGTGAATGTACAAGCTTACCTTATAGGCGGTATGGAGAAGTCGAGACGACCAAATATAGAGTAGAGACAAGCGGGGATGAAGAAGACAGAGTAGGAGTCGAGGCCGTGGTCGAACAGCTCTCCGAGAGGACCCGACGTCTGTGTGCGACGCGCTTGCTTCCCATCTATACCATCTGTAAATATAAACATATTGCTGATTCTTTATTAGTCTTGTAACGAGGCGCCATAGCTATATTAGCGCCTCGTTGCTGTGCGCTCTTCTCTGGCCATTTTTCTCTTGGTTTCCGTTTTTAAATTTGCTGTCTGTCTCTTTTTATTTGTTTTGTTCTCTAAGCTCATTCTAACCAGAGTCAGCGCGTAGAGCGGTTGAATCCCTCCTAACAATAATTGTAATATATTTATAAAGTGAATCAATTTTTATAAGCTGAAACAAAGTGACAACAAACCACATTATCAGTTCCTTATAAATAACAAAGACTATATGTTTCTTTAAGGCACTATTGTAAGTAGCCCTACCCTTTTTTATAATATATTTAGTGTTAAATGTGAAATTGTTTTGTGTTCAGTGTAATTTACCTTTTTATATAATTGTTTCAGTTGTGCCTTAATTCTTCATTATAAAATATACGATACATAAGTGACGACCCAACTGCATTTTCTTTATCCCCGGCTTCACCCCGTCACAGTCTATATACGTCACACTGCTGGGCACAGGCCTTCCTTCAAAGAGAAACACACGAGGAGTGCGGTCTATAACACCACCACGCTGGCCAAATGCAGATTGGTGGGTAGAAACGGTTGCAAAGGCGTCCGGGACCAACAGCTTAACGCGCATTAAGAAGCATTTTCGAAGCACGGAGGAAGAAAGACTCCCTCGCATCTCTCGTGATTAACTAGCGCATTCCCATTATAACACTACATTGCTCTTTTTTTATAAAATCCAAAACCAAACCGTAGGAGCCGAACCATTACGCTCTGAGCTCCTCATATTGCTGATAGATTGATAGATAATCGAATGTCTTGGTATGGTTATGTGTTAAGAAAGAACGACCATGTCACAAAGTTATGGATTTGAAAATGGATGGGTGTGTAGAGGACAACGTACCCTAACACCCGGTTATATTCAAATCTACCAACCCATCTATACCCTTGGGTGTAGTAAAAGGAGACTAATGAACTTAGAACTGCACAACCATCCAATAGCTTATAGCGGCGACGGGCTCATCAACTGTCACGCTGTCAGCGCGGTCTATGGCAGTGGACTGCTTTTGCAGTGCTTTTGCATAGTCTCTGACTAACCCTCAGATAATAGTCGGGTATATATTAGGTCCTTACCTATGAAATTGGTGTTTTGTATGGAGATTTTGGAGAATTCTGCATTTTCCATACTAAAATTTTTTCAGTTTTCTTCACAACGACAAATTCAAAGATAATAATATTTGGCATCTATCATTAGACAAGCTTTAGTAATATGTGTAATATCACACTTCATGAAAATTATTTATCGTTTTTAAGTGAATGCAAATAAAATGATGTATTCGGGAGGCACTTAAAAAGAGTTGTCTCTGTTTCCAATTTTAACACAATTAAACTTACAAAAATAATCAAAACAAATCAAAAGAGCTCAAAAATATAGTCTATTTTAGACGAGGTAATTATTTTTTAGGAATACTCTGAATCTTAATAGTTACAGACAAAATACTAAGAGAGAAAAAAAAAAACAAATTTCTTGGGTAAGGACCCAATATGTATGAATGTATGTATATTCAAATCTCTAGGTATAGGGGGCGAGAAAGTTGACATGCAACAACCTTAATAAATAAATAGCAAGAAAACTCACCAAGTGTATACGCCAAAAAGAGGAACACAGCTAGCGCGTACCACAAATGTCTTGGAATGATCTCTGTGTGACCATTCTGTGGTGTATCCATCGTGGTAGCGTTGTACAAGGTCGTCGTAGCAGCGTAGTACTCGTAGTCGTAGTACGAGAGCAGAAGGAAGTCCAGCACCGTGAGAAGAAACCCGGCGAAAGTCAGCACGTTCGGCGCCACCCATCTTGGAACCAGCTGAATTTTTTTTTATATTAGGTCCTTACCTATGAAATTGGTGTTTTGTATGGTGATTTTGGGGAATTGTGCATTTTCCATACAATTTTTTTTTCAGTTTTCTTCACAACGACAAATCTAAAGATAATAATATTTGGCATCTATCATTAGACAAGCTTTAGTAATATGTGTAATATCACACTTCATAAAAATTATTTATCGTTTTTAAGTGAATGCAAATAAAATGATGTATTCGGGAGGCACTTAAAAAGAGTTGTTTCCGTGTCCAATTTTAACACAATTAAACTTACAACAAATTATCAAAACAAATCAAAAGAGCTCAAAAATATACTCTATTTTTAGACGAAGTAATTATTTTTTAGGAATACTCTGAATCTTAACAGTTACAGACAAAATACTAAAAGAGAAAAAAAACACCAATTTCATAGGTAAGGACCCAATATTAAATTTTGAGGCTTTTGTTACAATTTGACATGTGAGCCCCGTCATAAGCTTAGAAAACGTATGTTCCAGTCTTCAGCCTATATACCTTCTACTGCCGGGCATTCCTCATGGAGAAACACATGAGGAATATGGGCCGGTTGGTGGGTAGAAAATAGAAATAGAAAGCCACAATAAAAGAAAACCGACATTTGAACGGCAGTTTGTTTCCGATTCAAGAATCCAAGAAGCAAGCAACATTAGATCTTTTTCTCTATTGATTTTTATATTTATTCTTGGACATAGTCAAGATTTAATAACGGTCACAAAAATCATAGGTCTATAAATCACGTTTAACCATAGTAAAGACATTTTAAGACGTTCAAAAAATAACAGCAATTTCCTCGTCATTGGTCTTGATCAACAATCCATACTAATATTATAAATGCGAAAGCAACTACCCAATTTACCCGAAACTTAAAACGACATAGGCTATGGAAACGAGAGCCATGCGGGTGAATGTTAAAAATGTTAATAACGGCTCCCAGAAAAATGTAAGACAAATTTATGAACTTTGCTTCTAATAATAGAGTAGGAGTAAATTTTCAATTCCACCAATTGAGGCTACTGTTCCGATTTGAAAAAATCTTTTAGAGTTGAACAGCCTAGTTATTGAGGAAGGCTATAGGCTACATACCATCACACTATCTCAAAGTAGCTATTCTACGCAGACGAAGTCGCGGGCAAAAGCTAGTATTAAAATAATTACTAATCACAAACTGTATTATCTCTCAAACGTAACGTTTTCAAGCCTATCTCATATTTGATCATTGTTTGAGAAGCTTTTATCAGTCGATGTAAATATTAAAATATGATATGGTTTTAGTTAACCAGTAGTTATCTTCATGAAAAAAGGCTTATTCAACATTGAAGACCTTGGCACACTTTCGGAGTGTAGTATTTCATTTAGCTTTTTACATTGAATAAAACTTATGTACAGTTAATTGCCTAACATTGTCCTGTAGTAACAGGCTCGCCAGCTCGCCACCTGTTACATGGGGACTTAACATATCTGGTGAAATGGTGGGTGTAAACACTTCTGCCTACCCCTTCGGGGCAAGAGGCGTGATGATATGTTTTACATTCTTGTCACCCGACTAAGCCCTTTGTAAACTTACTTCATTGTAAAAGCTAAAGAACTTCACAATCCAGTAAGACAAGCTCGATTACTGAAAAACAATATGATAAAACAACTTATAGCTGTAAACTGTCGGAAGACGTAGAGAAATGTCCATCTTGACATTGATTCTGTTAGTTCTTATTGAAAAACGTTTTATCATTATAACATTTATACGTATCGTGTTACATTGGTCGTGCTAGCGGGGCTGTTCGCGGTACTTATCGCTTCTTAGTAAGTAGAGAAAATGAGATAGGTCTAAAAGCTGTTCAGATCACTCTCCATGATACATCCGAAAAAGGCGACGAATAGGCTAGTTGAGTCATATTAAAAGGAATGAAAATAATGTGTCATTCACATAGTATTTAGTATAAGGATCCGAAATATACCAAATTCGATAAATATTAATACGGGATTGCTGTAGAAATTCAATTTAAATATGTTTTATTTGTCCTTGGTATTTCATCTGCCAAAAACGCTATCCACCATGCTCGTAAAATTAGTTGAGTAACGCTTCATGTAAACAATTACTATGCCAGTTGCAACCAATCAAGCATAACTGTCGGCTATGTCACGCATGCGTAATGAATTGTTTACAAAAATCGTGACGCTACGGCACAGATAATTAATAGACCATCAGGACCGAAGGCATTTTTGACATTTAAGCAAAAACGTAAGTTATAATTAAAAATTTTTTGTGATAAAGGCTTCAGAAAAATATTGTATTATTTTTTATGTTGATGGCTATCAGTAATTTATCATTTGGGGCCCAATAAAAAAGGGTCAACTAGCCTATTATGTGCGTATTACAAGAGGGCGGTGGTTCGAAGCACCGTAATGAAAGGAAGAAGCGGAGATTACTGATGTTATATAAGCCATAAGGAATGAAACAGGGGGCGTTATAGGCCTAGAGCTGCTTGTATTGCAATAATAACTACATACATACATATTTAACAAAGTAGCTTCCCGCTCTCTATCTGTCTTTAAAGCCATGAAACGGATTTTGATGCAGTTTTTCAAAGAGATATTAAGTGAAAGTATTAATGTTTAATAACACAATTCAAGCTATTTAGTATCGGCATTGCATTCGTTCGAAGACAGGGCGGGTCGCTGGTGTTAATAATTAAAAATAAAATCGACTCACCTCTACAACTTTGTTCCAAAAAGGATGCATAACGTAGACACTCAGTGGGCTTGTGTCTATAGCCATATACTGAAATAAAAGATTTACATAAACATTCAGAGGAGCTTGCTGACTTATTATCTGATCTACCAGAATGTCGATTTTCAACAACATTTTGATGGGGTAATGCACACACTTCTCATATAGATTTGACAGATTTGTATAATAATAGCATTAACTGTACTTATATGACCATAAAACAATGACATTAAACCCTAGACCTTATCCTTTGGACCTGAAACATTGTTCTAGACACATTTTGTTAGACAGATTGTGGTAAGTACATGAGCTGATGGCTATACAGAAGACCTTCAATCAATAATAATAGAATGAAGACTCCATTACTTATCAAATGCTATATGGCCTCGCAAAACAAGCTTTCAATGCTCTGTGGTTTTCAATACTCTTTGTGTTTATATGCTGAAATTTATCATAAATGTTGTCAAGGCAGCCCAAAAAAAAACATCAGCCCTAATAACATGAACACCATATTACGATATCATCAGGTATTTATCGTGTTCAACTTTCAAAGTACTATTTCATTACAGTACATTTCCTCGATTTGCGGAAAAACTGGCCATTATCTTAACAAAGGGATTTTTGGAAATCGATACTGGCGAAAAACGGAATCGTTTGAGACCAATTTTATCAAAATTGACCGAAAGACCTAATCCCATATATTGTGTGCGGGGTCCTTTAAAAATATTTACAAACATTATTATACAATTAAGAAACCTAAATTGAAATCACTTCTTATCAATAATAAAGGCTTTAAAATTTAAATACACACATTATAACAAAAAGGAGAAAAAAAAAGGAAGACTCAGGACACAATGAAAAATAAACAGTAGAACAAATCCATAAAGTGGTCACTTAGAACCTAGTCTCAGCATAATGCTGCACCAGGATAGTCTTATACAACAGGCTTGATTCTTTACTGAGTTCTCTGCAGGGAACCTCTTATCTAACTTTTTACTACTGCAAATGTTATTTTGTTAATCTCTTGAGGGTCAACGTGAACTCGGGTGTTCCCAAACAGTAGATATTTCTGTCTAGTTTTCTGACCGTTGAATAGTAAGACAGGCAGTGTACTTTATTAAAGTTTACATGGGGAAATAACCAACAACCAACAGCTCATCTGCTATCAACCCCTCAGATGTCATGAGCCAATTAATTATTTGTATTTTTTATATCATTATTTTATCTTTACTTTATTTCATCACAAATCAATCGTTCAATAAGGTATAATTACTTTGTTCAATAATTTCAATTCAGAAAAAGAGTTGATGTCTGTGATATTACACAACAAAACAAACGGAACATAATAATAATTATTTATACTAATATTATAAAGCTGATGAGTTTGTTTGTTTGGAACTACTGATCCAATTTAAAAATTATTTCAGTTTTAGATAGCTCATTTATTGAGGAACTCTATAGGCTTTATCACATCCAGTATCCGAAAGTAACTATTCCACACGGACAAAGCCGCGGGCAAATGCTATTGAATCCATATAACTGAGCCTTGATAAAATCTTCATTGCAGCAATTTTCAATGACCCACTTTGTCAAACAAACTAAATTCTAAAAAACAAACACACCAGTTATTGTTGTGTCTGTAAAAAGTAAAAAAAAGTATTTATTAAAATTTATTTCTTTACTCAATTTTAATATTAACGGCTAGATTTAAAATTATTTTATATAGTACTGCAGAAGAAATGTGTCAAAAGTAGAAATTAGATTCACAATTTTCTGAAAAACAATTTATAATCAGGAAAATGTTACTTGGATACCAATTGATATAGGTTATGTCATAATGTAATTCTAATGGTTGTTTTATTAACATTAAATGTCCATAGTAAAATGAGAATTAATATTAGTAAAGGAATAAATATTACCTTATAATTATCGAAGCCTTCGAGATGTTCTCTGCTAAGGTATTTGTGGTTAAACATTTTTACCGATTTCACTTCAAAAATGTGAATAAAACTGAAGTGGTATGGTAGCTAAATACTTGAGAAGTACATTTTAATAATTGTATTTGTGTGAATTACAAATACATTCAATAGCTTCAATGGAAAAGGATTTTCTTATAACATTTGCAACGCAAAATTCACGACGCAAGTCGAAGAAGTCAAACTCAGTCAATCAAAGACAGATTACACATTACACAGACAAGAATGTCAAGAATTGACATTGACAGCTTGTTTTTTGTTGTTGTTGTAAAATTCTCCCATGTAGGGAAGGCAAAGGGAACGGAGCCCAGACAGCCAAGTCTTCAGTATATATTTCTTCAGTAGTTTGCATTGAAATGCTAGTGTAATGCACTTTAATGCATCTTGGGAGAGTTTGGCAAAAAACGATCGATGGCAGACACTGTGGTGCTACTTGGATGAGGTGGATTACCACGATAAAAAACTCATCACTTTTCACACCACTTGACGTTTATTTCGATAATCCTCCATATTGCACATCATCACAGACACTTATTACATAAAACTACACTGATTTTACGTAACAATATCCACTCCGTACAATATTACAATCATCGAAATAAAAATCACGTCCGACATTAGCCAAATGCCGCCAAACTATCGCGTGTTTTTTTTTGTAAAATTCTCCCATGTTGGGAAGGCAAAGGGAACGAAGCCCTTACAGCCAAGTCTTCAGTATTTTATATCTTCAGTAGTTTGCATTGAAATACTAGTGTAATGCATTTCAATGCATCTTGGGAGAGTTTGGCGTCAAACGATGGATGACAGACACTGTGGTGCCACTTCGATGAGGTGGATTACCACGATAAAAATCTCATCGTTTTTCACACCACTTGACGGTTATTTCGATGATCTTACACATTGCTCATCATCACAGACACTTATTATACAAAACTACACTGATTTTACGGAACAAGATCCACTTCGAAACAATATTACAATCACCGAAATAAAAATCACGTCCGCCATAGTTGAATGGCGCCAAAAACGACAGCTTGTTTGATATATATTTGACATCTACTCATTTGAGAGGCCGTGGGTTCAATCCCACCGTATATACCACTGAGTTTGAATAAAACTTATGTACAGTTAATTGTGGATATCGCTTGCCTCACATTGTGCCCGGTGCATGGCAACAGGCTCACCATCTGTTACATAGGGACCATTAATAAGAAAGAAAATTAAAATTCATAACAATGGAAGACTTATAACAGATATCGGATGGTTTAGCCCACGGAATAGATAAAGAAGGTGCGAGCTCTGGGACACCCCAGATGTCACTGGTATAAATCTAGACATGTACCGCTTCAGTGTAACAACTTGAGTCCTATTTTAAAGATAAGATATGTGATCTAATGTGATTCAACTTACTGAACAAAATTTGGTGCTGGTTTTTATCGAAGCGCTTTGTAGTCGGTGTACACGGCATCTTCCTGAAAGCCTCCATCCATGCCGTAGAGTACATTGTCCAAAAAAATATTTTCAGTAGACCGTTTATGGATAAAACCGTGTTGTTGGTATATAAGAAACGGCCTTACAGCAGGAAACAGAGAATAGAATATTATTTTCTCAAAATTTTTTGAATTATTGATAATTTTTGAAGATAGGAACTAGAAGTGATTGATTCCACACAGTTGCATTACCCCACAACTCAGTGAGAGCTGGAATAGAAAAGATATTGGGTGTGAAAATTCCTTTCTGCACATTTCTCAGGCACATGTTCAAAAAATATGGGTGGAGTGGTGGAGACCATCCGGACCCGACCCTTTACTGATATCATTACGAGACATGTTTGTACCTCTTTACAGTTCCTGGCGAGATTCCAATGGTTTCATTATTGCAACTTGCGGTACACGACATGTCTGGTTGATAGAAGCCACGCTATCATTTTTTTCGAAAACAGATTGGAAAAAGGAGTTAAACATACTTACTCGTATTCATATTAGCAATGGCTAAACCACGAAATAGATAAAGATGGTACTTCCATTAACACTTTGGAAGATTTGCGGCGAACCGAGTAGCACAAATTCGTAATTTATCGGTTGAATTAATTTGGCGTTATGTTCCTAACGATTGAAACCCGCGGACTGTGCTTCTTGAGGTTTCGAAGCTCCTCAACTTATTCGTCATCCTTTGTGATGGGGTCCTAAGTGGTTAACAGGACCCGAGTTTAAACGGCTGTCACTTCAAACGAAACATCGTCAGCTGTAATGCTGCCATTGTTTTGAAAGTTCCGGATTTGCAACATAAATGGGACGTTGAGTTTTTGTTAAATCGGTACAGGAGAGTAGACAAACTGTTGGGAGTGGATTTTGCGTTTTTTTTCTCATAAATTCCTTTAGTAAATCTTCTAGAGACCGATTTGCTCCCGACGGCCTCTGTGAATGTTAGAGGATCAAAGGGTAGCTTTTTTTACAGCGCGAGCTCTTTCAGAATCTCTGAAGCTCAGGGATGTGTTCTGTCATCTAGGTTGGGAGACAGTTTGTGTCTCAAGATAAAATCACTTAAAGAGGGTATCCGGGGGGTTGGTGATGTGAGAGAACCTTAAGCTGGTAGGGAAAGTTACTCCTTGAGATGCTGGCTGAAATAGCTAGGGAAGTGTTATCTAATACAGGGCATACGACAAAAGAAAACTTATTAGAGCAGTGTGTCTTATACCTATTATTAAAAAATTCTATATGAATGAACATTGGAATCACCATTAAACTGGCAAGTTTTAATAATCCAGGGTTGCTTTCGTCTAGTATTCAATCATCTATATAGGTACCTATACCTATTCGTTGTTATTTTACCATTCCAGACTTATCTTTTGATTTGCACTCGATTTGCACAAATTGGCGTCAATATCAGTGTAAGAAGTGATTCAACAGAAGTACCTAAAAAAGAATGATGATATCATTCTTATTTAGGTACTTCTGTTGAATCACTTCTCACACTGATATTAAAAATAATGTAATAAATGACATAGATAGATATGTTTGGCACGGATGTTTGGAGTGATAAAAAACGATAAGGCACAGCAAGGGGCCAGTGCGTGCAGCATACCCGGAAGCAAACAGGTGCATTAGTATGTAAGCAGTGGTAGAAAAGCCAACAAACAGTTTCCGATCGAAGACACCAATGTCTGGAAGCTTTCAGCCATAAGCGGTGCCATCACTGGACCGCTATGTTACTTGACAAGGCTGTATATTATGTATTGCAAGTATTGCAAAGTCCTTCGCAGGGTCCCGCGTAGGTAATGCAGCTTCGTCTAATCTTATAGAAAAATCTTATAGAAACTTATAGAAAAGGTTTTCATTGTCAAGCAATAAAACAAAACAGGCGCGTCGCTCAGCATTTGCAATTGGCCGCTGAATGGCACAGGTGTACCAGCCGGCTGTGCGTACAACATATGTAATCGAATATAAGGGTGCTCGCACGGCTACTAACCGTGTTGGTCACATATTTGCAAGACGCTACAGTGGCGATGCCAACGCACTACCAACGCGCTACTGCATCGCGATTGAATCGATGCAAAAGCGCGACCGTTTTGGACGTCATCGGGGAGAGAATAGAGAACCGAGCAAGATAGAAGCGCGACAGTATAGCCCCGTGGCGTGGGCGAGGGCACACAGCTAGCGCTAGCTAGCTTCGCGACTGTATCGATGCAGAAGCGATACTATAGCGCGTCCTTGGCGATAGATCTAAATACATTTCTGTAATTTTAATCGTGCTTCTGAAGATGGCACCCGGGTGCTATTTGGTGCTCTGAGAGATGTTAAGTAACGTAAACTGTATAGGAATCTTTAGTCCCGAATGGCATCATGGCATGCCATGTAGTATGGTATCTGAAGAGTTAAACATATACTCAACGAAGCCGCTCTTGTACGTTTATAAGACGCTACAATGCTCAAAAATTTAATATGATCTTTGGCGTAATATTACTAAATTGTGACCAGTTCCTCAGTTGTCGAGGATTACATCGCATCGAAGTTCGCTTCCACCTTCGGCCTTATCGTCACTTACCATCAGATGAGATGAAGGTTACCTGTCATATGTAAGAAAAAAGTTGTGTGATTGTGATAGTTTGGACATGGGGAAAGGATGGATGAAAGTAGATTGACTAAAAGGATATATGAATCGGGTCTGAATACGGGATGTTCATGAGAAGGGCCATAGCCTTCTCTTGAACGCAATCTCAATTAAAACTCAGTAATAACACAATCCAATATCTCAAAATGCCGAGACTAGAGAGGCGGTAGAGTACCAATTTCAGCTAAACTCAATGTAATTTAAGTCACTCAATATCCGCATAATTTGAATCCATTTATGGCCCTAGTGTCCCACAGAAGAGTAAGAAACATCACAATCTCAATGTCGATCGATCGGTATTGCGTTCAAGAGCAGGCTAGCAGATCAGTACCCGTAATCGCCGAGCACGAATGAGGACTATAATGAGAGTTGATGAAGCGAAAGAAATAATATGCAAGGGTCGTACCATGTAGAAATATGTATTCTCTGCCTACCCCTGTGGGAAAAGGCGTGACTTTATGTATGTATGTGACCATTCAACACCAGATTCATCTCACACCTCAAGGTAAAAGCACAGTGCAACGAAGTCCTATCCTTATAATTAGCTGACCCTATATCTAGCAGGGGCGTCTCTGCACCAGCAAAGACAAGATTGAGGCAAAGTCCTTCAGATTCTGATTAATCGGAAAGGGGACAAAACTAATATATCTAAAGGGTTTTTCAATAGGGACGCTCGCATAGTGACCATTTAGGTAATGCGATAGCTGTCAAATTTGGCATGAATACATATCTAGTCGTGACATTTCACCATGGAACGCTACACGCTTCAACTACGCGTAGAAATTTTTAAATTTATCGAATTAAAAGTTCGAGGGGTTCGTCATCTCGCGTGGTGCCGATATCAACTGGCCGCCGAGATCGTGTGACTTAACACCGCTGGATTACTTTCTTTGGGGCTACGTGAAATCTCTAGTGTACGCAGATAAACCACAGTCAATTGCTGCCCTAAAGGCCAACATAACTCGCGTTCTTCGTGAAATTGAGCCCCATTTATGCGAAGACGTCCTCCAAAACTGGTCCACCAGAATACACCGTCTACAGCGGAGTCGCGGTGGCCATTTGGCTGATATTATTTTCCACATATAATGTCACTGAATATTCTTTAAAAAGTAATAAAAATTGTGGTAATATCACTCAAACAGGTTGTTTTATCTAATTTAAAAGTTTGAGCGCTCTTAATGAAAAACCCTTTATAAGCCATGGCTTCGAGACATGTTATTGAAACAGTCAGAATTAGGCACATGATCTACGTGATCTTCACGACTTACATTGTCCCAACACCATTTTAGTTCCGATTTGATGGTGGCACGTGGTACAAAGACATGTAGAAACAAATGAGGAGTCCGACCCGTAATACTAAGGTACTCGTACAAGTAGAAACGGTCGCAGTAGTGAACGCAGCCGAGAGCTCACAAAGGTTCGGTCAGCCATCCAAGGTTTGGAGCTCCTTATTACCTTTAACGAAAAGTTATCTTGCATTTTATTGATATTGAGATACGAGCCTTTATCTGGCCCTGATTACTGACAACATAAGCAGTATTGATAATTTCGCGGGTTGGGTAGCACGAAGCTACTGAATTAATAATTTACACCTGTCAATAGATAATTGCTATAATAAATATTTGTTCCGAGTATTAATATTAAATTCATAATGGAGGAGGATTCCGTAAGCAAGATTGAGCAGGTTGAGTTTGAATCCGGAAATTCCGAAGAGGGTGATGAATCAGAAGAATACATTAATGCCTATAGGGAAATAGAAAGAACAGAACCAACCAGTACCATCGAGACCGATAGCAGATTATCGAAAGGACCCATATATGAACAAGAAACAGCTGAGGAACCAATACATAACAATCAGAAAAATGCAAGAGCCCTTAAAAAAAATGTTTCAACGTATCAGTTAGAAAAGTTTGAAAAAAAGAAACTGTTGATTTTTAACCATACAAATTCTGACAAAAAACTTAACTTGAAGACGAGAGAAGGTACCGAAAAAGACGTGAAGAAACTAACGGAAACATTTTCACGTTTCGGATTCAACGTAGAACGGTTTGATGATCTAACTAAAGATGAAATCTTAGGCAAGCTTAAACAATGTAAGTCTATATATGTTTATTTTAATAATACACAAAACACATCGTCACCCCTCCATCTCCGGAGGGGAGTCTGAACTGCTAACGCCCACATTTTACCTAATGAATTTTAGGCCTAAAATGCTCGACTCGTCTTGATCTATCAAAGCGAAGACGAGTCGAGCAGAGAGATGTTTTTTAAAGAACCAATAGAATGTAATTATTCACACATCACGAACGAAGAACGAAATTCTATTGTTGTATAAAAAAAACTTCTTCTCTCCGCTCGTCTCGTCTCGGCTTTGGTGGAGTCTGGGTGTTACGCCCATGTAACGGGCACTGGGCACTGTGCAATGCACTGGGCACTGTGCGTGGCAAGCATACTCTAAACACCACGCAGTATCTTCTTTGTTCCCAATTCTATTTGGGGTCGGCGCAACATGTCTTCTTCCACTCTCTTCTATCACTCGTCAAGTCAACACTCACTCCCATCCTCGTCTATTATATATTGCAGTTCGTGTTTAGGTATTTTAAATTTCATGTTTTTCTTTTCATTGAAGATGCTATGTTCCTTAGGAAAAATTATCTTTATGATTAACCCTTTCGACTGTTTTTTTCACATTCCGCGAGTTCGATTCCCGGTAGCGGCAGACGATTTTAAATAAATCTATGAATGCAGTGCCACTTATTATAAAAAATAAAATGATGTCTTCTTTCAGTAAAACATCCTACCTTCAATATTTAATATACTTTCCCTCCATGTGGAATGGCCGTGGGACACCCGGTATAATAAAGTATTCCAAAAGATGAGAGTAGAATAAATGCTGTGGAAATGCGTTAAGGAGCATTTGTGAAACCTCTTTGTAAGATAGTATAAGAAACTGTGCGATAAGAGAAAGGTTTGGTGTGAAAGAGAACGTAGTGACAATTTTTTTTTTTGAAAAACATGCTTTTATTATTTTGTTAAATAAAAGTGTTGTGTGTGTGTGTTGAGTCCCTATGGCCATTGGCCACCTTCCAGCTCCATCGCCAGATCAGCTCCAAGTCATAATAATATTGCATTGTCATTTTTCCACATGCACGCAAAATTTCAGCTCAATCGGTTAAAGATACCAGCTTCAAAATTGAATTGCAAGATTTTCCCCGAACATACATACATTGCAAGTTTAATAAAAGCTTTTAAGAATAGAGAAAGGGATGCTTAATTGGGTTTTGGTATGTTGAGAGAATGGATGAAAGATGACTAACGAGGCAGGTATACAAGGCAGCTGTGAATGGGAAAGTTGGAGGTGGCCTCGGCGAACGTACTTTGATCACATTGGGGACGATCTAAGGAAGGGCCAGATCAAATCCACCTTAAATCGAAGAGCATGTATGAGACAAGTAATGCAAGTAGAAGAAACCCCACCAGGAAAGAGGCGTGATTTTATGTATGTATATTCCAAAACGAATTATTATAATATTAGGTCCTTACCTATGAAATTGGTGCTTTGTATGGAGATTTTGGGGAATTTTGCATTTTCCATACTAACATTTTATCAGTTTTCTTTACAACGACAAATCCAGAGATAATAATATTTGGCATGTATCATTAGACAAGCTTTAGCAATATGTGTAATATCACACTTCATAAAAAATATATAAAAAAATATTATCGTTTTTAAGTGAATGCAAATAAAATTATGTATTCGGGAGGCACTTAAAAAGAGTTGTCTCCATGTCCAATTTTAACACAATTAAACTTACAACAAATTATCAAAACAAATCAAAAGAGCTCAGAAATATAGTCTATTTTTAGACGAGGTAATTATTTTTTAGGAATACTCTGAATCTTAATATAATAATATAATAATAATATCCTCAGACATTCACACCTATCAACTAGTTCCATTTTAAGCAACTAATGCTGCTTGTGTTACGGACACTAGATGACGGATAAATATATTTAATAGATAAATACATATAAATAACCTGAATATATAGAAATATATACAAACATCCAAGACTGGAGAACAAATGTCAGAAAATTCATCACCCAAACATTTGCCCCCACTGGGGATCGAACCCAGAACCTCTCGAGATGGCGACGCCTTGAGACCGGCATACAGACCACTCGACCACGGAGGTCGTCAACAAAATAGTTACAGACAAAATACTAAGACAGAATAAAAACACCAATTTCATAGGTAAGGACCCAATATTAATAACAAGACTTAATACTATTTATAATACCCTTTCATCACTTCATTATAGCTGTTATTCTTAAACGGGCAGCAATGTATTCGTTATTTGGTTAGCAAAAAACAATTGATCAACTAAAATAGCTAATTGGACAGCAACTTATGGCCAGCCAATTTTTTTTATTAATTTTTCTGCAATTTTTATTTGACGACCTCCGTGGTCGAGTGGTATGTACGCAGCCAGTCTCAAGGCGTCGTCGTCGCCATCTCGGAGAGGTTCTGGGTTCGATCCCCGCTAAGGGTGAATGATTGTGTGATGAAGGCGTTTTGTTCTCCTATCTTGGATGTATAAATATATATTGTTTAAATTCTGAGTACCTATGTATTTAACTATTCCGTCATTAAGTATCCGTAACACAAGCAGCATTAGTTACTTAAAATGGGGCTAGCAGATAGTGATTGTCTGAAGATATTTTGGTATTTATTTATATATTTCTATGAACAACACCTATTTTTTTGAATTGATATTATATAAGTCTATAATCTAAGACTAAGGACCTGTTTCACAATCGACGAGTAAGTTCTGAATAGCTTACATGGCAGTTCAATTCACATAAATTTCATATAACAACTGTCAAATGATCTGCCAAGTGAGCTACTCAGAATTTACCAGTCGATTGTGAAACAGGCCCTTAGTTTCACAATCAACTGTTAAGTTCTGAGTAGCTCTATAATCTTGCTGCCCTTAATTATTTTGCTGCCATGACAATGGTTGAATTCCTGACCATTATGATTGTTTGCTGAACAAGGATTGCAGCCTGAATTTTTATATTGCTGGCAAAAAACTCTATACTGCTCAAATAATTCTTTTTTAAATAAATTTAAGCCAATAGCTCTGTTTTGATAACAAAATTATTGCTAAAAAATAATTATTACAAATTACCTATTTTTGGTTGTCATCAATCAAAATCAAACAAAAGCCGCTTCATCGTAGTTTTATTTTCCTTTTATCTTGATATTTTATAGTGCGTAGGTACCAATATATTATAAAAGTATCATATTATTTAACTAAATGTAACGAAATTACTGTACTTATTTTAAGTAAAAAGAATATTTTAAAAACTTCTAAAGATACCAGAAGTACAGGAAATACATCCTTAAAATTGGAAAGTATCCTGGACGTTTTCACCTCTAATTTTTAAAAGCAACTGCTGTGCTGTTCAAGGATCTCATGATATATTGTAACATTTTGTTTAGCAGAAGATAATAATCATATCTATTTTTCTTCAGATCGTAAAATGGACTTTACCGATTACGGGTGTTTGGCTGTAGCTGTTCTCACGCATGGATCCAGTAACGGTGAACTTTACGCGTATGACGGCACATATAATGAGCTAGAATTTCTCGACTTCTTCAAGACAGAAAAAAATGTAACCCTTGTTACTAAGCCAAAAATATTACTTATCCAGGTAAACATTTTTAAAACTATTTTATTAACCAAAACCAGATATCGCAAATTGATTAGTTTTTCTTGCTAATTGATGATTATCCGTCTGATAAAATATATGCTCATTTGCCCTTTCATTGTTTAAAAAAAATCCTAAAACGAAATCATTTATTTGGAATTCTGATGAGTAGGTAACGGTTGTACAAAAGAAAGATTTAATATTTTCACTCCCTCAACCAAATTATTGTGTATGTTCTGTGTGAGCTCGCCAGATTACCAACATGCAGGGCCCTGAGTCTACTATTTTACAAAAAGCACAATGGGATGGCAATAGGATCTCAATGGTCAAAGTTTTGACAAAAGGCTATTTGACCCTTTTTTTAATAGGCCCCAAATAATTTATTACTGGATGAAGTTCCCAAATGATTTATTTTTCTGTCTTCGGTGAAGCTAATATTTGAAAGATGAATATTATTCCGAATTATTTTTATTAGTATACAATAGGTAGTTAATGGGTTGTGGCAAAAATATAATTTGCTGAGGACTGCTATAAAGTTTAGAAATAAATACATACACCACTATTTGTTTCAAATCGGTGCTGTTACTCTACTTTTTTACAAACATAAAAGCTTATACATTAACAAATACACTTATATTACTTACTTATCGTTAATTATGTAACAAAATATGCTTTTTATTAAAAATAAAACTAAAGTTTTTTAAGTAAATAACTTATTCTCATTCATAGAGTTTGTTTAAAACCATAGTAGTCCAGTTTGCAAATTAATCTCATGATCCACACAATCAAAAGCTTTTGACAAATCACTGAAAACTCAAAGCAGAGTTGAGTCTTCTCCCACGCATGAAATATATGTCTTAACAAATAACAATAAAAGCTTTCCAGCATCAGTAGTGGAACGACTTTTAGTAAACCCGACTGTTTTAATAAAGAATGTAATAAGTTAGTCGAGTATAACTTTTTCAAATGCTTTACTCAAGGTTGGTAAAATTGAAATGGGTCTAAAGTTGGTTGGATCATTCTTCCATCCGGATTTAAATATTATTTTACTATATTTCATCAAATCCGGAAAACTGCCTTCTTCAATACAATTGTTAAAAAATATATGCAAGATCCGGGGTAATTATGTCAATAATATCCTGGAAAATATTTACAGAAATATCCCACAAGTCTCCGATATGTTTTAATTTTAAAGATTAAAAAGTTTTAATTATTTTAAACCGGTTAACATGTTTAAATTGAAAATTTATTGTGCATTCTGACACGAATGTTTTAAGGTAGAAGTTCCCAGAAATATTTTTCTAATATACCACTTGCAAAATTTATCTGGTTCCGGTGGACCCCCTTCAGTTTCATTTCTACCATAACTCGACAAAAATGTGAAGATTTGATAACATCAAAACCCCCGTCGAGTCTCCCATGGACCCCTAGGGGTCCTCCTGGACCACTTAGGGAACTAATGTTTTAAGGGAAATAATATTTTTTATTTTTTCGCGCAAATGCAAAGCTTTTGTATACTGACAACATTGAAGTCCACAAACTATGACATATTTTCGTTTCTTAGTTAATTTCTGATTCTTCCATTACTGACTCCAATTTGTTATAATCTCCGAAAGTGGGCCGGTATAAATAATTATTATTGATTTTACAGTATAAATAATAAAATTATAACACAAAGTATTTACGTTTGCGTCGCCAACAGTCTGTAAGATATAATAATTCCCGATTGTTATAATTTGATATTAATGAAATTAGAGTTTGCTTAATTGTGTTTCAGGCCTGTCGAGGAACGCAGCCAATAGAGGGTGTTCCGGTACATGCGTTGGCAGCCAGAACTGTAAAAGATGGCGAGGAAGAGGAGCATGAATATTACACGCTGCCGTTAGAGTCTGACATTCTCCTCGTTCATAGTTCATACTTCGGAAAACCTAGTCACAGGTTAGAAATCTTTGAATCTCTTCTTATATTGAATCTCATTTTTCATTTCATAACATAACTGGGCTGAAATGTTACCGTCCTTGCTCAAAGAAACTTTGTGTCCTTTCTCATAGACCGGCTCGGAGAGGGCATTTTTTTATCACGTTTAAAACAGTGATTTGAATCACTGCAATAAGCTTTATTTTTACGTTTCACTTATATTATCATTGAGAATGCTCTAGAGCATATCCGAACGTGGTTAGTGTAAAGGTGAAATAATATTTATAATAATATATTATTATTTGAGATTTTTCTGTGATGCAATAGCAGCTCCTGCGGCACAAATTGGTAATTCACCAACTCGTCCCACATTTCTACGGCCCAAATTTTTATTCAAATGGAAAATCTAAATGATTTTTTTACCGTAGGTATTGTGGGACGAGCTGGTGAAATTTTCGCAAAAATAAACCTCGGCATCACTGTCTTAAATCACAATCTTCACAAATATATCGTCCTCGGTATTTTTCCTTTTCCGCTTATATTTATTCGATTCGACAACCTCCGTGGTCGAGTGGTCTGTATGCCGGTCTCAAGGCGTCGCCATCTCAAGGGGTTCGATCCCCGGTGGAGACATATGTTTGGGTGATGAATTTTCAGACATTTGTTATCCAGTCTTGGATGTTCATGTATATTTATATATATTCAGGATATTTATATGTATTTATCTATTAAATATATTTATCCATCGTCTGTGTCCGTAACACAAGCAGCATTAGTTGCTTAAAATGGGGCTAGTTGATAGGTGTGAATGTCTGAAAATATTTATTATATTATTATACCCCGCATAACATATTATTATTATTTTATCTCTTCTTCCGCCTTCTTTTACTCGTGTGTTTATACTCGTACCACGAATTGTCACATTACTGTCATACTAATACTACCTCATTACATGCCCATGGAATACTATTGCTTTGTACTTCTAACTTAAAATTCCGTGTTTATTTTTCTAGAGATACTGAAAATGGTACTTGGTTTATTCAAACTCTGTGTAAGGAAATAGACAACTCTGCTGACAAATTGGATCTTGATTCCATATTAATTAATGTCAAACGAAGTATTGCTATCGATTACGAGCACGTAATTGAAAACAGAGTCTTTAGCGATGTTACAGAAGTAACAGAAGGAAAACGCGTAATTATCAATAAACAAATTCCAGTAACAACAAGCACGTTTATTAGAAAGTTATTTTTGAGGAAATTTGAAGACAATTTAAGTTCTGTTGGATATGAGCTTGGGGCAAATGCATCTCATGCAGATAGTAACCTCACGGTGGAACATAAGCACATAACACAGAAGATGAAGCAGTTTGACGAAGATTCTAAGATTGAGACATTGGATGTTTTCAACTACTACAAGAAATGTTTGAGGTAAGCACTGTTTACTTTGTTAAGTATATTTAAGCGTAGAAACAACGGTAACTCTGGTCTAGTTGTACTGGCTTGAGGGGCCACGAACAGAGTGAATTAGAGTGCTGCAACGCCATTGGTAGATGAGCTTCGGAACGCACGCACACAAAGTTGTGGTTGTGTTCACATACATTGCACACAGAAAACAGTACTAGAGGTCTGTTCATCACATATCACAACTTTGTATCCAGAACCAGTCACAAAACTCACACATATTACGCCTACTACAGTCCCGACAAAAAAAACACCAAGACTTAACGGAAATCATCCTTATTTTTATTACAGTAGGTAGTTATATTTCATAATCGTTTTTTTCCACTTTATTAAGGGACTTTAACCTTCTAGACATGTCAGTCCCATCGTACCCCAATAATAAGAAATAAAACAAATACTCTCCTAAATACCCAGATCGCCAGTCATTGACGACATATTTTTTGAGAGTAAAATGATAATTGCAAAAATGCAACATTGCAGAAAAAATAAAAAACAATATTTTTTGTTTGTTAGGAATGATTTAGTGGAACATGCACAATTATTATAGCACAGATAGTATTCAAGGAATAGAATATTGTTATCAATCAAAATAAGTTATCATTTTATATCAGTAATATCCATTATTAATAATATTGCACTCGATACTTGTCATTTTATTCTACGTCCAATCAAGACGATAATATTCTATTTTTGTTTTATTTTTGTAATATTGTAGCCTTTTTTTCTATTGGAGACTGACGTTGATTTGATGACCCAATAAATCTGGTTATCAACATTAGTTTTATTTAATTCAAGAGTTAAAAAATTAAATAAGTAACAAACTTATGCTAAATAGGGCTTCATACTGGGTAGGGATGGAACTAATGAACCACAACCATGTGCAGCCGTTAACTTTCTATACTGCGAATGGGGAGTCAAATATTTAACTTATCGAAAGCTGATGCAGGAGACAAATTACGCGTCGCTGAGGCTGGGCCAAGTGCGCGTGGCATGCGGGAGACATAATTTACCGGCTAACGTGATCTGCGGCACCAAGTCTAAGTAAAGCTCGGTGGCACGCCGGGAAGTTGATGACGCCATGCAACAGTCTTGTACACGCGCATGACTGGTTAACGACCAAAATGGAGATAGCGAATACCACATACAGGATCGGTTCATACTGTTAGCAAGTCCATCTAGGCAAGATACGTCTCCTCTAACCCCCCTCTGAGAAGGACAGTTAGGGAACTACCCAACACTGCACCAGGTATCGACGACATTAACGCAAAGATTGTGCAAGTATGAGCCAAAAGGGAATGGCATGCTACTGAGTACTGACGGATCTCAAGGCGTATCGGAAGCAGGTCCTTTTCAAATGTGCACTTTAAAGTACCAAAATAGAAGTAGATTAGCTAAGGAACTGCATGGTTATACACGCGGTCGATCCACGGAGTCAACTTTGTAGACTACAATTATAACAGCGGAGCAGAGGGACACTTCTAGTGTCAGGTGTTCCTAGACGTTGCCGAGGGTATTTGACGACACTTGGTGGCTGTGATGTTGGTTAAAACGAAGAGAGTGAGCTACCCGTCCAAATTTGCCAGCCGCAAAGTAGGTCTATGGGGGAACTGAGTAATTTAGAAGACCTCAACAATGGGATGTACTCAAGGTTCATCAACCGCAAGGCATTCGCGGATGACGCGATTATCCCAATAGAGGCGAGCAATAGAGTGCGTATCGAGGCGCGTCTCAATAAACTTGATTTCTCCCCTTCGAAGTCGGTTACTATGATTATGAGGGAGATGCTAAAACGTTTCGGTGCCTCTATCAGGTCTGTCGCATCCACTTATTGTGCTTGACGTCATACTTGACTCCACATTGTCATTTGCTAAGCATGTTTTGAGAGAGCTGCGAAGTGTCTTGGGAAAATGTCACGGGGCTCTGCTTCTTTGTTAGGGATCAGATACCCGGGTCAGCTAACTTGAATATCTGCTTTCACTTTTCAGCTCCATTCTTCAAGGGAAATCTACGCTATTAAGAATCTAATGCTATAAAATTACACAACATTGATGAACAACAACTTCTTGTTGATTGTAAATATCCCTTTATCTTTCGAGAGTCAGCGGTAGTTGAGTTTGGAAGGATGACACTATTCATTCAATAGGTTGCGGGTTCGATTCCCACCACCGGTACCACCGATTCTGGATATCGCTTGCCTAACATTGTGCCCGGTGGAGGACAACAGGTTCCCTACCTCTTACATAGGGAGGGACTTAGACATACAGGTGTTATGTAGCTGTTTACAGCTCTGCCTACGATAGAGGCTGATGATCTGTTATATGTTCCGTTTTCTTCCAGTTACTACGTAGGCGATCACCCTAATGAAGACTTTGCAAAATCAATACTAGCAGTGGCTGACAGCGTCGAGGAACACGTCTCAAATGAAACCAGGTCAAAATTGTCCGAGCTAATGTGTAACTTTATAAAACTCAATTCACATTCCCAGTACTTAAAATACGTTTATATTTACTCGTCAATTCGTGAAACTAAAAATTGATGACATTTTCTTATCTATTTTCTTATTTATTTTGTTATAATTTTTTAAATTTATTTCGTTATAATGAGGTACAAATTTTTGTTTAACGGTGCATCCTAACCGCCGCTGTTACTTTTTGTAGAGCAACACAGTATTTGAATGTGATAGAAGCCGCTGAGACTTGTAAAATGTTTAATTTATTATATTGCAATAAAAACTGAATGTGTCGATTTAGCGAAAACAAATCTGATTTCAAGTAAAGTTCCCTAATATTTACATTTATTAAAACATAAAAATATTCTTAAAATGCAGTGATTGTCACAATTTAAACACACGCACACACACAAACGGACTTATTATTTGCATGCATTTTCATTCATGGGAAAATTCATACAAATTATAAGTCCGTTCCTATGTCTTGTGGTGGTGGTCAGTGTGGAGGTGTTATAGACTGTACTCAAGTGTTTCCCCATGTAGAAAGGTCTATGCCCAGCAGTGGGACATAAATAAAGTGGGATCGCATGAGTGTCGCCTTTTCCTAAGAGCGAAACATAGACTTACTAAAGTAACTACAGTACATTATAAGCTTGTAAAATAATTTTTAATTAATGTATTGAGATAATGTAAAACTCACAGAACTGGTTATGTTATAAATAATGTTATTTAAGATGCTAGCTAGTCTTGCGATGTTATTGATTCATTAGAAATAACCCTTTATGGGCTAATGATGATGGTGGTCGGGTTGGGAAAGCGGCTCTACTCGTTCAAGAGGTCGCTGGTTAGATCCCACGGCCTGTACCACTGAGTTTGAATAAAACTTATGTACCAGTTCATTGTGAACATCGCTTGCCTCACACTGTGCCCGGTGCATGGCAACGGGCTCGCCACCTGTTACATGGGGACTTTAACCTATCCTTTCGGTAATTATTTAAATGGACAGCAGAGAATTTGTACTGTTGTCAGCAAAAAATGCAATTGGTCAGTTAAAATAACTAATTCTGTAGCACCCCATGGTCAGCAAATATTTATAAAACCTATCTGAATAGTATTTTTTTCTGGACAGCAAAATAAGACCAGCAATGAGTGAGTTTATTAACATTTTGGTAAGCACTTAGAGTAAGGTAAAAATTATTTAATTGAGTTAAAATGAAAGCAAGTTTTATCCAAGTTCATCCGTAGGCCGATGCGTCCAGAAGAGTTATCCAGGTCATTTAGCATTTTTTGTAGGTCCTGCAGCGTTTCTGCCATGAGAACGATGTCGTCCGCAAATCTCAAGTGAGATATGTATTCGCCATTAATGTTGATGCCTCGCCCTTTCCAGTGCAGCGTCTTAAACATGTCCTCCATTGCATTTGTAAACAATTTCGGGGAGATTACGTCCCCTTGCCTTACACCTCGATGCAATGGTATACATTTTGTTTGCTGATTTTGTACTTGGACGGACATAGCATGTACTACCGGAACCGATTGCAGTACACGGTGCCGCTTTCGAAGTTGTTCAAAAATACGTGTACCTCGGGCAGACATTGCAGTTAGGTAGAAACAACTTCGAGGACGAGGTGAACAGAAGAATCCAGTTGGGTTGGGCAGCGTTTAGGTAATTACATCGAGTATTCTCATCGTCGATCCCACAATGCCTAAAGACGAAAGTCTTCAATCAGTGCGTCCTACCCGTTATGACATACGGAGCCGAAACGTGGACACTGACGGTACGGCTGGTCCACAAGCTTAAAGTCGCTCAGCGAGCTATGGAAAGGGCTATGCTCGGAGTTTCTCTTAGGGATAAAATCAGAAATGAGGTGATCCGACAGAGAACCAAAGTTGTCGACATAGCCTACCGAATAAGCAAGCTGAAGTGGCAATGGGCTGGCCACATTAGCCGCAGAACCGACAACCGTTGGGGTAAACGAGTTCTGGAGTGGAGACCGCGCCTCGGCAAGCGTAGTGTAGGGCGCCCTCAGGCCAGGTGGAGTGACGATTTGCGCAAGGTGGCTGGCAGGAGCTGGATGCGAGAAGCCGAAAATAGATCGAAGTGGCGTGAATTTGGGGAGGCCTACGTCCAGCAGTGGACTGCCATAGGCTGACGACGACGACGACGACGACGAAAGCAAGTTTGTACCTAAGCTTGGATTGTTCCACCTTCTGGCAATATTTAGGATATATGTATAGTATTAAGGGTAATATTATGCTGTGTGTTTTCTATTAACGAATAAAATAAAATTCATAAAATAATGTGTTTTACTGTAAAAATCTAACGCCGTTACATAATTTTAAGAAAAGATTGAAATATATTATGAAAAGATTTGTTATTACTACAAATATTAAAAAATATTTGTTATTTTTACTTTTACCTACACTATTTAATAATCAGATTATCAGTGACAACAAAATATTTAGAATTTATACGGAAACCATAAAGATTATCAACAGCGATAAATTCTAAAGATAAAGTATCGTTTGACACTTGTTACAAGCGCTCGCGGTAATGAAGTTTAATACAATAGTATTTTCTAATACTGTAATTTAAAATAATTTATAATAAACTATTTATTTGTAAAATACATAATATTGTAAAATGTTGACGATTTTAAGTGCCGAACTTGGCCTATGAAATAAAATTATTTTTGATTGATTTGATTGATTGACTAGCAACTTACTTTTTACCAACAACCAACATGACTTTTTTACGGTCACGATGCGCGTAGATAAACATTATACTGACGGCGCGTAGAACGCTTCTGTAACGCGCCTCTGCGGACGCACATCAGTGAGTTACAATTGTAAATATACGACAAATTGCAGATGCTTTATTTATTTTTTACAGAAGACAGGTAAACTCTTGGCCTTCATCACACCTGATGGTAAGTGACGATAAGGCCGAAGGTGGAAGCGAGCTCCACCTGTAATCCTCAACAACTGAGGAACTGGCTATATCTTAGGTAAGACGGTGGCTTAGAAGCCTTACCACCAACCAAACCCAGTAGTAATTTTCTGCAATCGGACCCGGACATCCCGATCAACACCCGGTGGTGTGAACCACTAGACCAGAGAGGCGGTTAAAAACATATTTATGAAGTACCTTCTATGTTTCCTTCTATTATATTTTTATCCTGTCTCTTAGAGTTAAGAAGCGGAAGTAATAGGATCAGTGTAAAAAATCTCTGCCTTTCCCTATGGAGAAGAAAGGCGATTCTCACACTATAGTGCGCGCGGAACTAGTTGTCCGCGCCTTAGGTATGTGAGCGGTGGGGCGGAGAGGCGGGGGCGCTTGCTGTCATTACACAGTTTATTTATTAATCTCAGCGCCGTACTTCGCGCACTGAATGTTATGTATATGTATGTGTATAGAATCTATCAATCGACGTCGACTAATCAATGTCATCGATCGCTGGGTTTGGTAATACCCTTACCCTTCTGGAATATGTGTGATGCTATACTATAATATTGAACATTGAACCTAAGACTACCTATGTTTCCCGAGGTTACCACGACGAAGCCCATGAATTTCAGTCGAAGGTTCCAAGCCTAATAATAAATTTACGTTCTCTAAAATACAACGGTAATATTGAGCTAAATCCGGGCTTACTGTGTATAATAACTGATGAACTACCTGGGCAGTTTATGAGTTCCCATTCAATGCTAAAACGTCAGCACGTAAATATAACCTGGAATTTTCAACAACAACACAATCTTTCGTCACGGCATTGTACTGCTAGTTATTCTCAATTATCGGAAAACAATTTTAAATGGGTGTTATTACGGTTAGCAAAATATTCTAAAAACACACTATTGATCAGCTAAAATAACTAATTTGTCAGCAACATACGGGCAGCAAATATTTAAAAATTGCTCAGCAAAATATGTAATTGGACAGCAACTAATGGGCAGCAGATATTTCTACTCGTAATATTTTTTTTTTTATATCTAAATAGAATAAAGAGGCTTTTGTCTCATTTGGTGACGCGGCCCTGCTTCGCACGGGAGCAATATACAGGATATTGCTCCCGTGCGAAGCAGGGCCGCGTAAAGTTGCGAACAAAGAACAAAGATTTCTGAATAGAATTCGTGAACTGACAGTTGAGAATGAGAAAGAGAGAAATAAATGGTTGTCGACAGAAACAAGAAACGCGATTAATGGAGGCTGTTGGAGAAGAGATATTATTAGGTCTTTACCTATGAAATGGTGTTTTGTATGGAGATTTTGGGGAATTCTGCATTTTCCATACTAAAATTTTTTCAGTTTTCTTCACAACGACAAATCCAAAAATAATAATATTTGGCATCTATCATTAGACAAGCTTTAGTAATATGTGTAATATCACACTTCATGAAAATTATTTATCGTTTTTAAGTGAATGCAAATAAAATGATGTAATCGGGAGGCACTTAAAAAGAGTTGTCTCCGTGTCCAATTTTAACACAATTAAACTTACAACAAATTATCAAAACAAATCAAAAGAGCTCAAAAATATACTCTATTTTTTTACGAGGTAATTATTTTTTAGGAATACTCTGAATCTTAATAGTTACAGACAAAATACTAAGAGAGAAAAAAAACTCCGGGCAAAGGTATACTCCTCCAACTATAGACCTCCCAATGCGGGTTAGTGGGTAATAAAGGTCACAATAGCGACTGGGACCAACGGCTTAACGTGCCTTCCGAAGCACGGAGCATCTCGAGATAACAAAGTTTAGGTCACCCATCTACGGCCTGACCATGGCGAAGTCAGCTTTGTATTCGATCGAAAGCCAAATCGTACTAACCACTACGCCACCGAGCTGCACCTTTTGCACTTAACATACAAATTTTCAAACTGCAATGTCCATTTGAGCTAATTTTACAGAAGCAAAAGCTGCTTATAATCCAAAGGGGCGCTGAGGAAATAACTGTTTTTGCAATTCTTTTAACTAATAAAATATCAATTTATTGGATTTGAAAAGTATTCCAATAGAGGGAGCTCAAAATTTTGCAAAAAATTAAAATTTTGGAATTTTCGCAGTTACGCACATTGAAAAAGAGGCAGATTATTATTTTTTTATTGTCAAGCACTTCTGAATGTTCCCGTTCTCGTAGTGCGATCTCTGCTCTAGACATTTCTATTCAAAATGAATCAAAAAAGTGAAAACATTGTCGTAAAAATCTGCATTAGCTCTAAAAATATCGCGAGAGACGTGCGAAAATATCTAACAAAACACTCGAATTCATATCAATAAATTTTAATATGTTTGGATTGCGATAACTAATATCGATAGCCACCTACGTGAACGCCAAAAATACCATTGATTCTATTTATCATCCGGAGAGCTGCGAGTCCGAGGCACACTCACAATAATTTTAACGAAATTACTGTAATATCCGAGTTGGAGCTCGGTGGCGTAGTGGTTAGCACGCTTTGGCTTTCGATTGAAAACAAACTTCGCCATGGTCAGGCCGTGGATGGGTGACCTAAACTTTGTGATCTCGAGCTCCTCCGTGCTTCGGAAGGCACGTTAAGCCGTTGGTCCCGGTCGCTATTGTGACTGTTCCTACCCACCAACCCGCATTGGGCCAGCGTGGTGGCGTTACGGCGCATACTCCTCATGTGTATCTCCATGAGGAAGGCCTGTGCCCAGCAGTGGGACGTATATAGGCTGAGGACATATGCGAGTTTGACTGGATGGCACTACGCGTGCAAGATGTCGCTGGTTCGATTCCCACGCCTATTGCACTGAGTTTGAATACAATTTATTGGGTCCTTACCTATGAAATTGGTTTTTTTCTCTCTCTTAGTATTTTGTTCGTAACTATTAAGTTTCAGAGTATTCTTAAAAAATTATTACCTCCTCTAAAGATAGATCATATTTTCAAACTGTTTTGATTTGTTTTGATAATTCGTTGTAAGTTTTATTGTGTTAAAATTGGACAATGAGACAACTTTTTTTCTGTGCCTTCCGAATACATAATTTGATTTGCATTCACATAAAAAAGATAAATAATTTTTAAGAAGTGTGATATCACACTTATAGCTAAAGCTTGTCTTATGATACATGCCAAATATTATTATCTTTGGATTTGTCGTTGTGAAGAAAACTGAAAAAATGTTAGTATGGAAAATGCAGAGTTCCCCAAAATCTCCATACAAAACGCCAATTTCATATTTAAGGACCTAATAGTTTGTTGAGAATATCGCTTGCCTCACATTGTACCCGGTGATAACAACAGACTCGCCCCTTTTACATGGGATTTAGGTATATCAGGCGAAATGTAGTGTTGGACTCTGCTTGTCTTCGGGGAAAGAGGCGTGATGGTAATATTTAGGTGGCAATAAGCCACAAAACAAGACACAATAGAAATAAATATTATTCGCGAAAGCCGGCGTTCGCTTTACCTGAAGGGGTTAAGAGTGTATAGTGCGATTGCGTTTTATATAAATATACCAACCCAGCTCTTCCCTTGGGTGCCGTAAAAGGCGACTAATGGACTTAGAACTGCGCAATCATCCAATAGCTTATAGCGGCGACGGGCTCACCACCTGTCACGCTGAGTGCAGTCACTGCTTGGTGAAGCGCGGACTAAGCAGTAGACTGCTTTTGCGGTGCTTTTGCCTAGTCTCTGACTAACCTTTTAGGGATAATAGTCGTGATTATATGTATGTATGTATCGATGAAGCATCGAAATGGAACGCAAATATGAACTGTCTAATTTCAGCTTTACTAGGGCGCAAATGGAAAGTATCAAGCAACCAGCTGTACTTACCTTACATGCTGACCATAGCAATCACGACTTTGTGCGGAACCACTAATATTGGGTCCTTACCTATGAAATTGGTGTTTTTATTCTGTCTTAGCAATTTGTCCGTAACTATTAAGTTTCAGAACATTATTATAAAATAATTGCCTCTTCTAAAAACAGACCATATATTAGAGCTCGTATTATTTAATTTGAAAATTTTTTGTAAGTTTAATTGTGTTAAAATTAGACACAAAGACAATTATTTTTGACTGCCTTTATTTGCATTAACATAAAAACGATGAATAATTTTTATCAAGCGTGTTCACACACATATTGCTAAAGCTTGTCTAATGATACATGCTGAATATTATTATCTCTGGATTTGTCGTTGTGAAGAAAACTGATAAAATGTTAGTATGTAAAATGCAGACATCCCCAAAATCTCCATACAAAACACCAATTTCATAGGTAAGGACCTAATATATTATTTGTAATAAACACTGATATTTATTTATAATTTATAATAAAATATGACAATGGAACACGATAACTTAACTATAGAAAGTATAGTTTTATATTTCATTTTATTTTACTGATATTGACGAAATACTAATGTAAGGATGCAAGGGATTGTACCAATTATGTTTGTACCGTATATCCTGAAATAAAAATTATTATAATTATAATGAGAAATTATACGTAAACATATTTCTCCCATTTCAGGGATGTTATTATAATTATTAATTTTTTTTAAAGTAAGAACGTAAGTTGTTGTTATTTTTTCTCTCTTTATTGACTGCTCTTGCTTTATTTGCTTTTAATCTTACTGCCTTACGTAACTAGTCAACGGGCACAAAACTAGACACAATAGAAACATCTATTGTTTACGAACACCGGGGCTCGAGGTGTCCGCCAAGGGGTGTGCCCATGGTTGACTGGTGGATAACGACGTTAGTTGTTAAGTACGCCATATGAAGGTATTATTTGTAGTTACCTACATGAAAGCTTAAATAAATAAATAAGACACATGTACAAACTGTACAAAACTAATCACCGGTTTTACCGCCTCTCTGGTCTAGTGGTTTACACTACCGGGTGTTGATCGGGACTTACGGGTTCGATTCCGATAGGGGCAGAAGTTTTTCTGCTCGGTTTGGTTGGTGGTAGGGCTTCTAAGCCCGCCTGGCGAGCTACCACCGTCTTATCAAAACTTGTCGCCATTATAACAATGTTATAAGTAAGGTAAGACAGTTGAGGATTTACTGGTGAAGCTGGCTTCCACCTTCAGCCTTATCGTCACTTACCATCAGGTGAGATGAAAGCCAAGAGATTACCTGTGCATGTAAAAAAAACTGATGCTCCTCCCACTTATGATATTATTAAGGTAAGAAAATTAAATAATATTATTTTTCTCCGTTGATTTCGATGCGAACGCTTTTCATCAAAAAAAGTAATATATGTATTTACATTACTAATCCAGGATTTTAAACAGGAATGTTTTTACAGTTGATTGGTAACAATCCCCGCTCTATTTTTCTCATAGGCAAAATTTTTACTGACTCATAACTTATAGCGGCGACGACGGGCTCACCACCTGTCACGCTGAGTGCAGTCACTGCTTGGTGAAGCGCGGACTATGGCAATCTGATGGCAATGGACTGCTTTTTCGGTGCTTTTGCCAAGTCTTTGATGTATGATATGTCTGTATATATTCCTCAATGTCTGAAACATTGTGTAGTATTGGGAAAAAATACTGGATGGAGATTGGAGATGTTACCGTTTTTTGATTTATTTCTAATTTTGTTTCGGGACTACGCAGAACAAGAGTATCATTCCATTTACCTTGGCCCGGCATGAGTAGGCGATGATGGCGGGCCCGTTTCTTTATTTTATCCATTATGAGCTCAAAGTATCTTTGATTTCTTAAATTAATTTTTAAACTTAATTTTAAATACCTAATGTGTTTTAAAAATGCCCGAGCACTGCGCGCGTTTGTAAAATTTTCTCACACAATTTTTTTCCGACAGTGTTTTGTTTTATGTTCGAGCGCCCGCGCGGCAAGTGAGCAAGGGGTTTGGTAATTGTGAATTTTATTTTTCTCTGTAAAAATATGTTTTTTTTTGCCTCTCAATAGTCAGAAAACCATACACAATAGACTTTTCATCCCTTCTATTCTAAAAGAGTCGTTTTGTTACCAGTCTCGAATCCTACATTACGGGTTGACTAGACTGAATGAGCGTAGAAAGGCCTCAGATTTGTTATTTCTCTTCAAGACGATTCACGGTCTTATCGACGCACCTGATGTCTTGGAAACGTTACATTTTGCTGTTCCACGTATCGGTAGCAGGGTGCATAATCGTAAAACGTTCTGTCCTCCCCCATGGAGAACTCGACTCGGTGAGCACTCGCCTATTAATCGCATGTGTTCATATTACAATTTAGTTAGCTCAAAATTTGATATATTTAATGATTCAATGTCGGCAGCAATAAAAGACTGTTTATTATAAACATATTGTAACAATCAATTAACATATTTATATTTGAAATATCATTAGTATTAATATGTGATAGTTAATAATTTTATATTTTAATTTGTTCATTCCGGACCGTTTTATAATAGTGCCTGCTGTGCTTACAGTATAATAGGAAACAATCTAGTTGATTTCACTTTCAGTGTAACGTTTTAATGTTTGTATTGGTTGTAACCACTTTATGAGCCAAAAAAAATAAAAAAAAATAAGTGGGAGCAAAGTAGCTCTTTTCTGTTAAGATTTTAATAGCGGGCGAGACTGAGAATTGAATTTAGAACTTGAATGTATCTTTCACAGAAATCCACACGAATTGTACGAAATACTGGCTGGTATATGCACGTAACAGGCAATAACTACGAAAGAGTGAAATTAACGAAATGATCCTCAAGGGGATGATATACTTTGGATCCCTCGCTGCGCTCAGGATACTACGTTATTGAAATTAAATGCTTTATTTAATCATTTAGGTAACAAGTAGTTACACTTATGACTCGTCAAAAACATAATTGTATAATGTTTTTAACAAACAAATTATACAATTCTACTTGTTCATCTCTACATTTTTTTCTTTCTGTTCACTACAGGGAGGCCTTGTAAAGAGAAGATACAGACAAGAAACTCTGCAAGGGTTATATCCTCCCTTTACATAAAATTGTCTTACGTGTCCAGTGATAGAGAAGTTGAGAGAAAAGCGGCTGTCGTGGTGTGGACATGTTTTGAGGAGAGAGAATGAGCATGTAACGAGAAGAGTTATGAATATGAGAGTGGATGGTAATGCAGGGAGAGGAAGACCAAAGAAGAGATGGATAGATTGTGTGAATAAGAACATGGCTAGAATGGGAGTGAATGTTGATATGGCGTGTGATAGGGGAGAGTGGAGGAGAAAGACTCGTTGCGCCGACCTCAAATGAAATTGGGAAAAGGTCAGGATAATGATGATGATGTTCTACAGTATACAAATTACAGGTAAGTCGAATTGGAATGAGTTGGAAATTTGGAAGATGAAGAAGTTAGGAATCCTAGAATCTTTCTCTTCTAGAATCCTTCGCTTCGCTCGTGCTTCAAACTAGCGCCCTTGCCGTAAAAAAACTACTTTGCTCCCTTGGTATACAATCTACTATTTCTTTTCGTTCGTGATTCCAGTGTGACAACATTGATATATTCAAGGAACAGAAACTGCTATTTGAACCTGTCTTGATAAATGTTATGGTTCTTTTTAATGTACTAGTTAATTAATAATTATATTTAGCTGCGACAGTTGTAAGTTTGGCCGAGAAAGAGATGAATATGTCCATAAGTCCTCATTTAGCTTGTGAGTCGCGATCGACCTAAAATGTCTTGTTTCACTTCCAAGTGTCGGTTTTAATTTAAAAAAACGGCGGAGCACCGACATTATTATATACTAGCTGTTGCCAGCGACTTCGTCCGCAGTTACTATGGTTTTTTTAACTATCCCACGGGAACCACTTCATTTTCCGGGATAAAAAATATCTAAGATGTTGACCAGGGATATTAGGAACCACCATGCAAAATTTTATTAAAATCGGTCCAGCCATTTCGGAGATTAGCCCGTCCAGACAGATAAACAGACAGAGAAACATTATATAAAAAAAAAGTTTTTTTTTATTTTCCCTCTTTTTACATCCCCCTGAATTAGTTTTAAGCATTTTTTTTCTATGTACAGACATTCGACCACTACAGTTTTATTAAATATATGTATAGATTTTTTTATTTACCAATACAAAACTAAGGCCCAATAGCACGATCGAGAATTAGCGCCTAACTCAGGGTTTGCCCATATATTTGCCCCAGGGTTGTGCTAACTCTCGACCGCGCAAGTGAGCCTAAATATAGCTTTGAGTATGGCTCGCCCCATGTAGCAGGACTTACATGTCAGGTGACTATCATAAACAGCGAATTTTGTTTTAATAGTGTGCTTCAAGGGAAACGTTTAAATAAAGAACATATTGATTAGCAAAGAAAATTTAAAAATGATTTTGATCGGGATCGAGCATTGAGAGATTATCACTCACGATGTATTTTCGATTCCTCCCAATATTTTCGTGCATTTCTCGCTCCACTTTAAGCTGGCCTTATAACCTAAATACGTTATATTCTTGCCACACAGCTTCGCACAATCAACAACACCTTTAAAACGTACACAATCTTTAATATTAAAATAAACTGAGTCTGTCTGGATTCCAGCCTTTGCGATTGATCTTTTGTAGGTGCGTTTTTTTTTCCTAATTATTTTTATCGATTGCTTGAGGCTGTGTGTTCTACATGTTCTTTATTCTGATTCTTACTCTTATTCATAGTAATGGGGGTTTGGCGCCATTCAAATATGGCGGACGTGAATTTTATTTCAGTGATTATAATATTCTTTTGGAGTGGATCTTGTTGCGTAAAATCAGTCAGTTTTGTGCAATAAGTGTCAATAATGATGAGCATTGTGGAGAATTATTGAAATAAGCTTCAAGTGATGTGAAAAACGAGATCTTTATCGTGGTAATCCATCTCATCGAAGTAACACCACAGCGTCTGCCATCGATTGTTTGACGCCAAACTCTCCCAAGATTCATTAAAATGTATTATATAAGCATTTCAATGTAAATTACTGAAGATATAATTACGAAAGTCATGGCTGTTATAGGCTCAGTTCCCTTTGCCTTCCCATTATAAAGAAAATTTTACAAAAAAAATCATAGATAAGGCAGTAACAGGCGGCGCGCCTGTTGCCATGCACCGGGCACAATGTGAGGCAAGCGATATTCCCAACTCGGCTGCCGCTGCCTCATATATTCAAGCCATCAATAAATTTAATTTTAAATTACGTCACACGAAATTCATGATTTTTGGACCCCTCCCTCGTCCTTATCACAGCTTATCACATTCGTGTGACTGAGTGTGACGTCACATATTTCGTCAATTTACATCTAGATATTAGGTCCTTACCTATGAAATTGGTGTTTTGTATGGAGATTTTGGGGATGTCTGCATTTTACATACTAACATTTTATCAGTTTTCTTCACAACGACAAATCCAGAGATAATAATATTCGGCATGTATCATTAGATAAGCTTTAGCAATATGTGTGTGAACACGCTTGATAAAAATTATTCATCGTTTTTATGTTAATGCAAATCAAATTATGTATTCAGGAGGCAGTTAAAAATAATTGTCTTTGTGTCTAATTTTAACACAATTAAACTTACAAAAAATTATCAAATTAAATATTACGAGCTCAAATATATGGTGTATTTTTAGAAGAGGCAATTATTTTATAAGAATGTTCTGAAAATTAATAGTTACGGACAAATTGCTAAGACAGAATAAAAACACCAATTTCATAGGTAAGGACCCAATATAAAATAATAATTAATTAATAATTGTGTTAAAATTACACATAAAGAAAAATATTTTTAACTGCCTCCCGAATACATCAGTTGATTTGCATTAACATAAAAACGATGAATATTTTTTATCAAGCGTGTTCACACACATATTGCTAAAGCTTATCTAATGATACATGCCGAATATTATTATCTCTGGATTTGTCGTTGTGAAGAAAACTGATAAAATGTTAGTATGTAAAATGCAGACATCCCCAAAATCTCCATACAAAACACCAATTTCATAGGTAAGGACCTAATATTAACATCTTGATACATACACTTGTTGTCTGTAATAAGGTATTTGTATTCTCGTTATAGTCGCTTCTCCGTTTTTTTTTGTACGCGCCGTTCTCAAGGCGTCGCCATCTCGAAAGGTTCTGGGTTCGATCCCCGGTGGGGGCAAATATTTGGGTAATGAATTTTCAGGCATTTGTTCTCTAGTCTTGGATGTTTATATATATTTATATATATTGAAGCTATTAATATGTATTTATTTATTAAATATTAGGTCCTTACCTATGAAATTGGTGTTTTTATTCTGTCTTAGTATTTTGTTTGTAACTATTAAGATTCAGAGTATTCCTAAAAAATAATTACCTCGTCTAAAAATAGACTATATTTCTGAGCTCTTTTGATTTGTTTTGATAATTTGTTGTATGTTTAATTGTGTTAAAATTGGACACGGAGACAACTATTTTTAAGTGCCTCCCGAATACATCATTTTATTTGCATTCACTTAAGAACGATAAATAATTTTTATGAAGTGTGATATTACACATATTACTAAAGCTTGTCTAATGATACATGCCAAATATTATTATCTCTGGATTTGTCGGTGTGAAGAAAACTTATAAAATGTTAGTATGGAAAATGCAGAAATCCCCTAAATCTCCATACAAAACACCAAATTCATAGGTAAGGACCAAATATATATTTATCCGTCATCTAATATCCGTAACACAAGCAGCATTAGTTGCTTAAAATGGGGCTAGTTGATAGCTGTGAATGTCTGAAGATATTTATTTATTTATTTTATATACGTTTGTTTTGCGTAAGACGCGCTTTAGTTTTATAGAAATGTAGTGTAAATGTAAGTTGGTTTAACACAACGTCTCTTCTACCCAGACTTTTGCTCTGACTCAGTCTCCGGTTCCGAGTCTGACAGTTCCGACTCCGGTTCCGATAAACTCACTTCCGTAACATCCCTAGTCCTCAGCCTATCAGTTCCACTGCTGGGCACAGGAAACATGAGGAGTATGGGCCGTATAGCCACCACACTGGCCCAATAAGGGTTGGTGGGTGGAAACGATTGAAATAGCAACCGAGACCAACGGCTGAGGATCTACTCACACTTATTCAGCTGCATTCAGCGCTTGTCCATAGGAAACGCAGTTTTGTATGGAACTTGTTCAGCTTTCCATTCCTTCGCGTAAGCGTCTCATATAAAATTTTACATAGTAAAACTCAGAATGGAGCTGAATAAGTGCGAGTAGTCCCTTAACGTGCATTCCGAAGTTCGAAGTTGAAGTAGAAGTCCGAGATCACAAAGTTTTGGTCACCCATCCACGGCTTGACCATGGTGAAGATAGCTTTGTTTTCGGTATCGAAAGCCAAAGCGTTCTAACCCGCGGTTCTAACCACTACGCCACCGAGCTCTTTATGCATGTATATGAATTTTAATATAAATATAACCGAAAATAATACAATAATCTCTCTGAATGCGACTCGTTCTTGACCGACTTTTTATTGAAGAAGTTCAGTGGAAACATAAAAATAAAAGACTAGTGACGTAGATATTCTAGCTAAATGTTTATGTTTCAATCTAATAAAATACTTTGAAGAGATTGTTTTAGCGGTCACGATTTGAAAAAAAAAGTTATTACTTTCAAACAAAATGTTATTGTGTTTGGTTTTCGAAATTCTTTATAAGAATATCTTTATATAAATAAAAATAATCTTTGACTCCGTGTAAATAGAATTTTCTTTCAATTCGAGCTGTTAGGTTCACCAAACAAATAAAATATAAAGACATCATATTTATATTTACAGGTATAAATAATAAACATTTTTTATTTTCTGTGGTATTATATGGATTTAATTTATTTATTTTTGTACTGAAACCAGCGACAGTTGATTATTTTTATAATGCAATTGGTTGCCGATTTTATCCCCGCTCTTATTACACAACTTTTAGGTCTTTGTTTGAGGTTACATAAGAGAGGAGCTCGAGGAGCAGCGAGAAGCCTGGTGGCGTAGTGCTAAGGAATCTTTGGCTTTCAATATCCAAAACAAGGCTACCTTTGCCATGATCAGGCCTAGGATGGATGACTCTGTGTTCTCGTGCTTCGGAAGCTTCGGAAGGCACGTTAAGCCGTCCCGGTCGGTATTACAACCGTTTCTACCCACCAACCCGCATTGGCCCAGCGTGGTGGAGTTACGGCCCATAATCCTCCTTCTCAATGAGATGTTTTGTTAAAAGGAGAAGCACAATCATCCTCAGCCTATATACGTCTCACTGCTGGGCACAGGCCTTCCTCATGGAGATACACATGAGGAGTATGGGCCATAATACCACCACGCTGGCCCAATGCGGGTTGTTAGGTAAAGCTCGAGTCACGCATCCAACGCCTAGGTAGCTTTGTTTTTGATCGAAAGCCAAAGCGTACTAACCACTGCGCAATGATGCTGCTGCCACCGAGCTCCTCATTATGAGAAGTACCATATAATAATTGCTGTGGATTATGGTATTTGGGCCCCTCTTCACATAGCGTCCTGACTTCGGCGAATGTTCAAATGGACGATAGTGTGGAGGGAGGCTTTATTCGTCTGCATTCGCCTTATCTTGCCTTGTGTAGCGACAAAGCGGCAATTTAGATGAACAGCAACAATCGTCTATTAAACCTTCGCCGAAGTTCGTCCTAATATAACAGTGTGGTCCTTGCCTGAAGGCTGTAGAGTTGATGACAGATATCTGAAGAAGTGAAAAAAAATTGTATTTTGCAAATGTTTTTTTCTTTACATTAATAAAATGAATGTTTCTTTTATATAATTATATTAAGACATTTTATACAGTTTTATGTTTGTTCCCCTGTAGGGTCAGTCATTTCTTATTTTAAATTTTTTTTTCATAAAATAATATTGTCAAAAATCAACCACCCGTATCCAAAATTAGTCGCATTTAGAATATTTTTACGCGATTTATTGCGTCAGTCAGCAGTTTTGTTTCATATCTACTCGTCAGTCGAAGATATCATTATAAATACCTAGTATTTTAATGTATGCAATCTAATCAGTAAGATTGCAGATAACAGTAACAGTATTTGTTTTGTCGCACATGAATTTTTGTTTGTTTTTGTGTTTTCAAAACATGGTAAGTTAGTTTTTTAATTTGTCAAATCTGTTTGGCAAAGAGAATAAATAATATTTTTTTTGCTCTCATTTCTTGTTTCCATTCCTTCATTAGCGTGCGAAATAAAAAAGCGGTTTTCGAAACCAAAATCTTTGTAAGAATTTTATTAACTTCACTCTGTGCGATGGAGATACTCGAAGTAACGAGTGAAGGTAATAGTATTTTCACTATTGGGTCCTTCCCTATGAAATTGGTGTTTTCTTCTCTCTTAGTATTTTGTCTGTAACTATTAAGATTCAGAGTATTCCTAAAAAATAATTACCTCGTCTAAAAATAGACTATATTTTTGATCTCCTTTGATTTGTTTTGATAATTTGTTGTAAGTTTAATTGTGTTAAGATTGGACACGGAGACAACTCTTTTTAAGTGCCTCCCGAATACATCATTTTATTTGCATTCACTTAAAAACGATAAATAATTTTTATGAAGTGTGATATTACACATATTACTAAAGCTTGTCTAATGATAGATGCCAAATATTATTATCTTTGGATTTGTCGTTGTGAAAAAATTTTAGTATGGAAAATGCAGAATTCCCCTAAATCTCCATACAAAACACCAATTTCATAGGTAAGGACCTAATATTTTATTTTATGTCATTTATTCATTAATAAAACAAAATAAATAACTAATAGTAATTCATAAAGTGACTAATACCACACCCTTAAAATATAGATAACACAAATCTAAATAACTCATTTTATAGAAATTCAGTTTAATTTCTGTTCGTCTTTATTTAGAAGAAGGAGTCACAATTAACTGAATTGATATTTTTGGACGTGATCGCTCTCATTCACTTGAACACGCGCTCTGAATCATGTATAATAATCACAACAATAGTGTCGTCAGTGATACATATTGGTATGTATTCTCGGCTTAATAAAATCAGGTGTGCGCGCTTCGTACCGCAGTTAGGTTGCGAACGTCAAATCATATTGACGTCCGCTACGCCATTTTGAATTTTCGCGCGCGACTTCGAAAGTGACAGTTGTATTCAAAAAAATATTCATCCTGTGTTTGCTAGTGCAATGAAGAGATAATTTTTGTGTTAATTTGTACTAGACTGAACAGTTTTTAGTAAATAGGTGTAGTGTTAGAAAATTCTGCAATGTCGAACAAGTAAGTTTATTTTTTTTATTTTTGGTGTTATTTAAACGGTTAGCAAAATACAATTATTCAGCTAAAATAACTGATTGGTCAGCATGATAAAGGCAGCAAATATTTCTAAATTGGTCAACAACTGATTGGGCAGCAACTTGTGGGCTGCAGATATTTCTAATTCATGAGCAAAATAACAAATTAGGCAGCAACTCAAATGTTTTCTCTGCTGCCAGTATGTTTATTCTAATAATTATAATTATTCTGCTGACCAAATAATTATTTTGCTACTCAATTAATAATTTTGCTGACAAAATATTTGATTGCTGCCCAAATGATTTTTCGGCTGTCCTTTTTGTTGCTTACCAAATAATTAAATGGCTGGCCAATTAATTACTTCCCATTTATTTTTACTTATAATATAAACTATCGTATTATATTTCAATAAAAAAGTAAGTACCTTTTATCACTTCTAAATAGGAAACAAAATATATAATTTATTTTGCTTATAATCATTTTATGTAGGTACACGCAACTTGTTTTCTCTTTGAGCACTTCTCCTGTGGCAGGTGGGTTGGATGAGATATCTTATAGATATAAGCCTATAAGATAGAAGAAAAAAAAATACAATACAATAGTAAGTATTGTAATATTTTTTCTTCATTGTAAATTTCTTTCTTTATTGAGTACAATAAATTATTATATAAGTAAATAATAAATAAACAATAAATAAACATGTGCATTTTTACCGAAATAATTGAATATATATTATTCGCTACAGACAGATTTATATATATGATTAAGTTATTCTGATTACTAATACTGACATAATAAAGATTATATAAAAAGTTTTTGATATCTCTTAATAATAGTATCTAGCCTTACATAAATTAATATATGAATTTCAAGATTAGATAATTTAGAAGATAGTTACTTTATCATGCTTTGTTTTCATAATAGCCAAAAAAAATTTTTTGGTTTTGCCATTGGTCCATTCTTAAACCCACTGGTCAACCTGACCACGGATCAAAAAACCGACAAAAAAGTTTTAAATCAAGATTTAAAACTCGATTTTGTCACTTTTTGACATTTTCCGTAGCCTTCATTCATAAATAGTGATAGAATGAGAGGGAACATCTACTGATCGAGACAGAACCATGCCTCATGTTATTGTATGGGAGTTTGGCATCCATCTTATAGTACAAAATTCTTACTCTCGTGTATCAATTGACAAAATTCAGATTTAAACTACTAAGGCCCAATCGCACGATCGAGAGTTAGCGCCTAACCAAGGGTTTGCCCATATATTTGCTCCAGGGTTAGGTGCTAACTCTCAATCGTGCTATTCGGCCCTATAGGTTTAAAATGTCTTTCAAGTGGCCCATAATGCCCCAGACTGCGTAGATCCTCCACATCTTAGGTCCACTTGCAGGAAAATGAAATCTAGATTTAACCTACTTTCGACCATGGACTTATAAAAGAAGGCTTTCGACTAAAGGCGTTTTGGGTACTGGGTCTGTGATTAATGATTATGTAGGCGATAAGCTAGCGATTTGAACCAAACCGAATTTTTGTATGGCTAAATGTGGTTGGTCTTAAGGAACACAGTGCTCCCTGGACTCTGCCTACCCCTTTGGGATTACAGGCGTGATTGTATCTATTGTGTTGAAACTACTTTTTGGATTTTTTTAACATTTTAGACACAGTAAACAATATGTCAAATATTACAAAATTGATTACCTAGAATTGCATCACACTATTTAAAAGGTAACATTCTTGGCTAGTTGACTCATCAAAAGTAATGAAAATAATGTTTAATTCACCTAGTATTTAGTACAAGGGTCCGAAATATACCAAGTTCAATAAATATAAATAGAAATGTAATGAATTGCTGTAGAAATTCAATTTAAACATGTTCTATTTTTCCTTTTTTTTCTGCTAAAACGCTATCCAGTCTCATCCTCTGTTCGTGAAATTAGTGTAGTAACGCGTCATGTAAACAATTACTACGCATGGTCAAAATCCGTCAAATGCCAGTCGCAACCAATCAAGCATGTTTGTCGGCTGTATCAGCCAGTCACGCGTGTGTATTGAAGTGTCCACCGTGGTCTGTGAATCGCACACATAACTCATAGACCATCAATGCCGATGGCGTTTTTGACGTTAAACGTAATTGAAAATTTATTGTTTTATAGGAGTCAAAAATAATATTTATTATTTTTTATCGTAATGGCTAACAGTAGATAGATAGATAGATTAACACTAACAGAATGCTTAACAGTAATGCATCATTTAAACCCAATTCAAAACATTCAAAACATCATTTGGGGCCCAATAAAAAAAGGTTCAACTAACCTATTATGAAATGCAGGAAAAACAATTATTTTATAGCGAAAATCCATTAGAAAACATTTGCTAAGATTTGAAGCGGTAAAAAGATAAATATTTAACTGTTTTTGTATCTTTTAAGACGTAAAATAAAAAAAAACCTTTAGCTGAAGAACAAAATTTACTTTTAATTACTTACACGGGTTCTTAAACTCGATATTACCGTTTTTATTTTTGCAGCTAAATAGCGTTCGCTCGGAAATTTACATAAAATTATAATTACAATATTATTAGAGTGTTTCCAAATATGTACAACATTTCTATGTTAGCTATTTCTTATTAGTCTCAACTATAAAAATAAATATCTACCGATTATTTTATTTTCCTGTCAATGGTCACAAAACCACACACAATAAGGACATCTTTTGTTAGCAAACACCGGTTTGCGCGCTGAACCTCTAGGGAATAAGGAAAGAAAGAAAGAATGCGTTTATTGGCTTACACATAGATACAAATACATATAATTACAAAAATGGATAACAGACCAACTAGGTCTCTGCCTTAGCATAATGCCACAGCGACCAGCGTCACTGTGGCGCTGGTATTCTGGCAGGACCTACACTTAATAAAATAATAAGGAAGAAAATTTTATAGTTCATTTTATTTAATATTTCTGCCTTTCCTCTGGGATAGATGTCTTTGTCTATTCGATGTTCGGATTTGTTGATAAGTCGTGAAAACACAATACAAATACCTCCATCTTGCTAGTCCATTTATAAGGTGTCTCTTCACTTCTCATCGGAAGACTTCTCATTATGTTTAAAGGTAGACGAAGGGTAGACTTGTGCTGAGGGAATTCCTTGTACTGGATATGGGCACAAAAAAAGATGCTTGTATACAATATTAGATAGTTATGTTCATAATAAATTTGTCGTCTCGTATTTGGTAAACAAGCTTGACTGTGTTTTAAATGCAATCACACACATAATAGGTAGTATGTGTAACTGTCACATAATATAGGTTATAAAAACACGAGCGTGGTTTTAAAAATCGAGCCTTGGAGAGTTCTTTAATAGTATCACGCGAGTGTTTTAATACCGAGTTATGTGCAGTTACATACACTACTTTATCTGTACACTAATTATTCAAAGAAATAAACAAAAAAAAATTATTTATATTATTTATTGTTGGCGGTCTGGAAAACATTTGCCATAGTTTTGTGCAGTTTTAAGAAAAATAAGTGTTGCATAATGAGTCAAACCTGTTGCATAATGGTCATTATGTTAGTTTCCATTTTTACATTTTCGTTTTTATCATCTGTGTTAAAAAGTACGTCATTATGAGTTCGAGTCTGAGTTCATAATTCGAACATTATAACATGAGTGTAGATAAAAATAATATAATGATAATATCTCTGTTTCCAATTTTAATTGCGGGTCGCAGTCGGTGTAACATAGGCAATAATCTCTTTTAGGGATAAATCCGCCATTGTAAACTATAGTATATCGTCGTCGTCATCCTCAGCCTATATACGTCTCACTGCTGGGCACAGGCCTTCCTCATGGGAACAATGCAATAGCAACCGGATGCAATAGAATATAAAGAGTATTAAAAATTAACAACAAAGTCAGCAATCAATCTAATTAAATAACGATAACAGTGAGAATTTTTTTAAATATTTTTATCTACACTCATGTTATAATGTTCGAATTATGAACTCAGACTCGAACTCATAATGACATACTTTTTAACACACATGATAAAACTGCACATAACTCGGTATTAAGACCCTCGCGTGATACTATTAAAAACTCGCCAAGGCTCGTTTTTTTAAAACCACGCTCGTGTTTTAATAACCTATATAATGTGAAAGTTACATAAACTACAATTATCACTTGATTTTATACCAATAAAAATGCGTGTTTCTAACTAGGATAAGTTAGAATGATTTCATCTCTTTGTAAATTGATCCGGCTTGCATAGTAACATCCATTTTAGACAGATTTTTTTCTTCAAATTGTTTCTTTCACGGCCGTGTTTCTGGGCGGCCGACCACTTGACCGAAAATCGAGTGTATTTATATTAGAATTAAGACTAAAGGGTAATAAAATAAGGAATGCACGAAATTGAATGTGAATTACCGCTGTATGACGTAGGCGTGAATTATCAAACCTCTGTTTGGTTTCTTACTTCACAAACACGTTACAAACTATCATAAGACTATTTTAATGTTCATTGCTTTAAGAATGGTATGGTGTGTTCCTTTAATACTAATATGATTGGCAAATTCTCACCGGTGAGTAGATAGTTCTTCATCGCTTGAAGGGTTAGAACGTTTTTGTTTTGACTATTCTTGAAACAAGAATGTTCAAGAAGTCATTAGAAGAAAACAGAGCGTCCTTGCTTCTGCTGTTCACTGCCAAAATTTGCAATAAATAAACTTAGCAGCATTAATATCAATTAACATATTATTAATTTAGGTTTGCAAATGCCTTTGCGTTTATGATTGCCTTATAAGCTCGTATCAGTCGGTATTATTAAAAATATTCATGAGACAATATTTAATTATTATGTTAATCTCACTGATTAGTAAAAAGGTTTTAAACACTTAACATTATTTAATCGGCTTACATTACAACTGTTCACGACATAAAGATTGTATTAAAGATGGAAATGTATTCGATTACTGTAATGGCGATTAAACACGAAGAGCTTAAAGTAGTCTTAAGGTCTCAGCACACTACACCCGGTCATATTACGTTGGTTCTAGGACCGGAATTATTCTCAACTGTCACTCTGCTTTATCCCCTTGGGGTGAAAGATCTGACAAAAACGTAAGATCTGTCCCTCTTTTACGATAAGAACGGAAAAAAGTTCGGTCAGTCCCACTGGCCGAAATTTTTTGATTGTTTTGTCACCCCAAGGGACAAAGCAGGGTGACAGTTCGGAATAGTTTTAAGGCCGCAGGCAAAGAAATATTCTTTGTATAGAAATGTATGAGACCATGTCCACTAGACCGTTTCGTCACCGACTGCTACATACTCACTCATTCTCTTCTTAGATTCCTACTCTTTTTCCCACTCCAGCAGGCCTAGCACGGGACGGGAACAAACTTGATTATCTTCTCTTTTTAGGTCCATCATTCATCCCTCCTTCTTACATGCCCATACCAGGCAAACCTATTACTCCTAATCTTTTCAGTCACTGGCCCTTTAAATTCTGATCCTAACACGGCTGGTGTAGTGGGCAGTTACCTTGAAACGTTTAAACTAGATGTGTAACACGACCCTAACCCGTTAGGCGCCGGCGCCACAGATTTCAACGTCAGTTGTAAATCCCAAATTTATGTCAATGTCAAATTTATGTTTTATGCAAATTGAGAGGCCAAAAGTAATAATGCCCAGCGCATTTAAATTACAAAAGAAAACAAGACGACGCGAAGGTAAAAAAGAAATAAGGCAACGGAGTAGAATAAGTAGTTATCTATACATATAATAAAACGGTAGAAAAATGGGTTAAAACCAAGTCAGGGGTAAGTAAAAAGAGGGAAAATAGCAAAAAGTTTAAAATGCCAAAAATTTTTTTTACTTTTTTTTCTCTGTCTGTAATCTGTTTGTAAGGGCAACTCTCCGGAATGGCTGGATCGATTTCAATGAAATTTCGCATGGTGATACCCACGGGTGATACCTTAAATTCCTGGTCAACATCTTAGATACTTTTTATTCCGTTTTTTTTTATAAGACCCATAAGAAAAGAATCGAAGTGTAATAGGGGAGGAATGATGCTTTATTGGCAGAAATTAATCCCCGGGAGTACTTTGTTCAGAAATTAGAAAACCAGCCATTATTAATAAAAAATTAATACTAGGCAAAATACTAACGACAAAGGTTGGTTACTTCTAGAGATTTACCGAATAGTGGTTTCGCTGAATTACCGCATACCGAATATTATTCGGTTTAACCTTTACCGAACCGGATATTCGTCCGAATTATTCGGTTTACAATTACTTTGCTTAGCCACGGAAACAACTTAGACAGCATGTACGTTTCGTGTCACTACAGGCGATGTTAAAATAAAAGTTGACTATACTGAACTACCAATAGCCTATGAAATCATTATGTTAACATGAGAAACATAAATCTTACAGAAGAAGTTATGTCTTTTTGTTCTATGCCCGGTCATCTAGCCAAGAAAATATAACCGAATATATTCGGTCTAAAAACGGAATAATTCGGCCGAATACAAATAGTGGTTGATACAAATGATGCCGAATACCGAATACAATCGAATATTCGGCGCATCTCTATTACTTCCATCGAATGTCTGAAACTGCTAACAGAATCAGTTTACCATTATGATTACAATGTTATATACGTGATTACAATTTTATACTTATAGAGCCTTTCACCGTGCCTACGAACCACATCTAGATCTACGTTTTGAATGCCTGAGCTCTCTATTAGGATGCGAGCTATTGTATAAAATACTGTAAATCGGGTTCATAGCTTTCACTTCGTGAGCACTAAGGTCATAGTTCAGAGCGGGAGTTTCTAAGATAAACTGTTTCTGTTTCTATCACATTGTTTCTATTATGGTTGATGCACGATTCAACGTATATACATACAATCACACAATCACATACATACATACATACAATCACGCCTGTAATCCCCGAAGGGGTAGGCAGAGTCCAAGGAGCACTGCGTTCCTTAAGACCATATTAGGTCCTTACCTATAAAATTGGTGTTTTGTATAGAGAATTGGGGATGTCTGCATTTTACATACTAACATTTTATCAGTTTTCTTCACAACGACAAATCCAGAGATAATAATATTTGGCATGTATCATTAGACAAGCTTTAGCAATATGTGTGTGAACACGCTTGATAAAAATTATTCATCGTTTTTATGTTAATGCAAATCAAATGATGTATTCGGGAGGCAGTTAAAAATAATTGCCTTTGTCTAATTTTAACACAATCAAACTTACAAAAAAATTATCAAATTAAATAATACGAGCTCAAATATATGGTCTATTTTAAGAAGAGGCAATTTTTTTATAAGAATGTTCTGAAACTTAATAGTTACTGACAAATTGCTGAGACACAATAAAAACACCAATTTCATAGGTAAGGACCCATTATTTAGCCATACAAAAATTGTGTTTGGTCAGATGAAAAATCGTGAAAGAGTAGTAATAAGTGGCTAGCTCATCGCCTACACAATCACAGACCCAGTACCCAATACGTCCTTAGTCGCCTTTTACGACATGCTCGGCAAGAAAAGCTGTTGGTACATTATCTTGAACGTATATCTGTAGGTATAGTACGTTGTCTAGAAATAGCTATTAAATGCGACATACCTACTGTGTCATATAGCTGGTGTCAACCTATAATTTACATCACGCCTATCTGCCTGAAGAGGTGGGTACAGTCAGCATCAAAGGTAGCTCATCGCTTTAGTACGGTGTCACATTTTCCTTACACGATATTTTCCTAGATACATAATGTGTCATTTCGTCAAATCAAATCAAAAACTCTTTATTTATGTAGGCATCAATGATGCACTTATAAATCGTCAATTCATGATAATACATTAACAATGATTAATAAAAAATAACAATATAATAGCAATTAATTAAACAAATTATAAACACACTGTATATAAATTTAGGTATAATTAATTATTGATAAGCCTTAATCAATAAAGCACTCCATACTGGCTTCATTCCTTCCAAACTGTATCATCATTTAGGTACTCGTTAATAGTGTAATAGCCTTTCTTCATTAGGGTACCTTTAACAACATTTTTGAATTTAATATAAGGTAATTTTAAAAACTCTGGCGGAATCTTGTTATAGAAGTTTACAGCCAGTCCCATAAAAGAACGAGCTACTTTTCGGAGCCTAAACCTGGTGATAGCAATTTTATTTTTGCTTCGTGTGTTTCTGTCGTGCAGGTCTTTATTCTTAGGAAATTGATTTTGATGAATGTACATTATGGAACTATAAATGTATTGAGAGGGGACAGTAAGGATACCAATTTTCTTGAAAGTCTCTCTAAGTGTAGTTCTAGGTTTAAGCTTATAGATGTATCTTATAGCACGCTTTTGTAGAATAAAGATAGTTAAAATGCCTATATACGTCCCACTGCTGGGATAGGCTTTCCTCATGGAGAAACACTCATCAGCCTATATACGTCCCACTGCTGGGATAGGCTTTCCTCATGGAGAAACACTGAGGAGTATGGGCCATAACACCACCACGCTGGCCCAGTGCGGGTTGGTGGGTAGAAACGGTCACAAATTCGACCTGGACCAATGGCTTAACGTGCCTTCCGAAGCACGGAGGAGCTCGACCACGGCCTGACCATGGCGACGGTAGCTTTGTTTTCGATCGAAGCCCTGACCACTACGCCACCGAGGTCCTCCATGTGTCATTTGCTTCGACATTTAAATCGACAACGTACCTAAATGGTCATCAATTATTGATGCATTGATGCTGGCTTTCCAGGAGTTGACAATAATCATAATGCGGCGTTCATGCTAAGAAGGTTGTTAACACTGGTTCACATCGACCGAGTTATCGACTGACTAATTTCAATGGTCACAGACTTACTGACCAATGAAAATACGCCAAGAATGGTGCCAGAGCTCAAAGGGGTATGCAAGAATTTTGTACTCTATCTATATGGATGCCAAACTCCCATACAATAGCATGAGGCAATGTTCTGTCTCGATCAGTAGGTGTTACCTCTCATTCTATCACTATGACTATGAATCACTATGAATGAAGGCTATCCGTGAGATATCCTCAAGAATTTTGTACTCTTTATGGATGCCAAACTCCCATACAATAGCATGAGGCAATGTTCTGTCTCGATCAGTAGGTGTTCCCTCTCATTCTATCACTGTGACTATGAATCACTATGAATGAAGGCTATCCATGAGATATCCTCAAGAATTTTGTACTCTTTATGGATGCCAAACTCCCATACAATAGCATGAGGCAATGTTCTGTCTCGATCAGTAGGTGTCCCCTCTCATTCTATCACTATGACTATGAACTGTGACTATGAATCACGGCTATCCGTGAGATATCATCTTCCTCTCTTTCTATCCATAGTTTCTGTCTCATCTGTCATATTTACGCCATTTTGACACCTAAACTGAAAATTGTTACAAATTTTTGTAATTTAATGTTTTATAATAAAATATAAATATAGTAATGACGTGCGTTGTTTTATGTTATGTAAGTGAGTGATATCCTGGATGTACTGTATCATTTCACAGGTGAGTCTAAAATCACATATTAAATGAGAGTATTTGTTTGAGAAATTTGTGTGTATTTTTGTGTGACGTCATTTGTTGTAATAGAAAGCTTTACTACGAAATGACAAACTCATGCATTAAAGTGATAGAATGAGAGGGAACACTGATCGAGACAGAACATTGCCTCATGCTATTGTATGGGAGTTTGGCATCTATCATAAAGTACAAAATTCTTGGGGTATGGCTATTTGACTTTTTGGCACCGCGGCCTGCCATAGAAATCCATACTAATATTATAAATGCGAAAGTAACTCTGTCTGTCTGTCTTACTTTTACGTCAAAACTACTGGACCGATTCAATTGAAATTTGGTACACAGATAGTCTAGCGGCCGAGAAAGGATATAAGCTACTTTCTATCCCGATAATCCCATGGGAACGGGTACCGCGCGGGTGTAACAGTGGTTATCAATATCTGCTTGACAGAGAATTATGTGACATATTATGTGACCTTATAACTCAATGATTTTCATTTCTTATTTTAAAATTTCTCGGCATTGTTAAATATGTTTACGGCGTAAACTGCCTGGAATTAAGAGCTCATAATATCTCAATATTTTAAAAATTAGAGGTTTTAGTTCAACTATTAACAATCAACATTTTTCTAATAAGAGGTAGGAATGTAATGTTGAGCACTTTGTAAAAAAACAATGCAGTGTTAACAAACACACAAATACTTTTTTTTTAACTTTTATCGGCGTTAAATCAATAACGACGCGACGCGCGGGCACAGCTAGAAATATTAAAAGTCTATGAACATCCAGAATGAATCGAAGGCATCTGTTATGTCATAGATAAATGTAGTAGTATAGATAGCTATTCCCATACATGGGTCTTTTGTTCGTCTATAACTTATTATTATTCGACTTATAACGTTAAATGGCGCTAATTCTGCTAGTATAGTGAAATCATAGATAAATTAAGTAATTCCGCTAGTATAGTAGCGCCACCTAACGTAATAAGTCAAACGAAGGGGTAAGCAACAATAATAAGTTTTAGACGAAATAAAAACTCATGTATGGGAATAGCGCTCTATACAACTTAATTTATCTATGGTTATGTTACTGTAATGCAATGTAATAATAATTGTTATGCTTGGTTATTTAATACGCATATAACTAAGTCATAATGAAACCTAATTTGTTCCAGTAAATTGGTGTGTGTCATCCGTTGTAATTGCTCTATTTAGCATTTTATATCGTTGGCGCGTTTTTTTGCAATACTTCTCCATTTATCATATCATTCCCAGCCGACCGAGGGAATTCAATACTAACTAGGACTGCAACAGTGGAAGTAATCTCTAGCTACCCCTACGGGAGAAGGGCGTGATTTTATGTATGTACTAACAGTTGCCCTCGGCTTCGTCCGCGGTTACTATGGCTTTTCAACTATCCAACGGGAACTTAAATTTTTCGGAATAAAAGGTACCTATCTAATGACTGTAATGACCAAGGATATAAGATAATGCAAAGCCACACCTCCTTGCGCATCGGAGTGGGGAGCGTGAGGTTTTTTCGTTACGGAATTTCTGGATTCGGTCCCCGCGCTCAAGGCCCGCGATAGAAGCTATGCAATAGCTTAAAAATAATTATACTTTTTATATATACCCCAAAACCAAGTCGGTTTTAAGTATTTTCTTCAATGCACCTACAGAAATTCGACCTCTACAGTTTTATTTTATGTATAGATGTAGCACTGCAATGGATAATAATATTTGGCATGTATCATTAGACAAGCTTTAGTAATATGTGTAATATCACACTTCATAAAAATTGTTTATCGTTTTTAAGTGAATGCAAATAAAATGATGTATTCGGGAGGCACTTAAAAAGAGTTGTCTCCGTGTCCAATTTTAACACAATTAAACTTACAACAAATTATCAAAACAAATCAAAAGAGCTTAAAAATATAGTCTACTTTTAGACGAGGTAATTATTATTTAGTAATACTCTGAATCTTAATAGTTACAGACAAAATACTAAGACAGAATAAAAACACCAATTTCATTGGTAAGGACCCAATATAATTAACGGTAACAATTGTTGTCCGTTTCAATTGATTCCAATTATCTACAGTCATCATTACGTAGTCTTCCGCATGAACAATCTGGGATTTCCAGCCATCAGCTCAGGGCTCGCACACACGCCTATCGCCTAGTTAGCGGTAAGTATAGTCCGCAAATAGGAATTAGTCCCCATTCACAAAAAGATGGTACTATGTGCACTAGAAATAACCCCTCAAAGGTTACAAAACGAGAGAAAATTAAAAAAAAAATTTGTTCGCAAACGCCAGCGTTCGCCTGTATCTAAAGAAGATAAAGAAAGAAACGTGTGTTTCTTTCTATGTATAATATTAATTTTGTGAGTCTTGGTCTCCTTATTTTGGTTTAAGTTTGCTTACTGCACTAAAGGTACTACCGAAACGTTACGATCAGTCATCAAAAAACAAGACTACCGAACACGTCGCAAATTCCTATGTTATCTTTACTGTCTGTATGAAATGCAAACACAATTAGGGTTGTCAGTTACTAGACAACAAAAACTGAATATTTTTAACTAACAACGAATTTTAAAATATAATATAAAACATCATTTATCTTGTTTATATTTATACATTTCTCGCCTGATATTTCTTAATCCGGGCCCCATGTAGACAAGCAATATCACAATCAATCTGTTCTTAAGGTTTATACAAACTCCCCCGCCTCTCTGGTCTAGCGGTTCACACGATCGGGTGTTGATCGGGAGGTCCGGGTTCGATTCCCCATGGGGGCAGAGGTTTTTCTGCACGGTTTGGTTAGTGGTAGGGCTTCTAAGCCCGCCTGGCTAGCTACCACCGTTTTCCCTTGTCGCCATAATAACAATGTTATAAGCATTATTGTTCCGGCGATCAGAGGTAAGATAGCCATTTCCTCGGTTGTTGAGGATTTACAGGTGATGCTCGCGTACACCTTCGGCCTTATCGTCACTTACCATCAGGTGAGATGAAGGCCAAGATCTTACCTGTCATATGTAAAAAACAATTGCTTGGTTATTATTTCTTTTGGCTCTTCCAAATGAGTCACCTATTACGATTATTAAGTATTTCATTTTGACTTGCAACTTGAAATGATGCTGCAATGCCATTTTATCATTAATCTTCGTTACAGAGAATGGAGACTAAGACTACGACCATTGTGTTTGTGTACAACTAAGAGACCATCGCTGTATACGACCTAGGTTTATTCGTGAATGCTTTTGAAACAGTTATGTTGAGACACAACGTAGATATAGTATCTTTAAAAGTTGCCCAAAAGGTATACAAAACGAAGGTAGTGTTTAATCTCCTTTTTATTTTGTGATGACAAGTAGGCAAATGAAATTGAAACGGACAGCAATTGTAAAAGTTAAGTATATTCATGTGCCAATCTCCATGTAAAAAGTGTGGTTATAAAATAACAAATTCCGTGAGTCTTCTACGTGAGTTCCGTGAACTTTGATTGAAAGATACTATAGGCCGGATGGAAGGTTCTAACGATAACATCAGATCCACGACTTAACAGTGTCAAAGTCATTTTTCCAACTGTTCTACCCTGTATTTTTCGTATGCTTTGGCTTCTGTAGGATTAACATGTTTTTGTTGAAAAGCCTAAAAAACCGAAGGCCATGTATGAAGTTAGTGATGAGAGTAGTGAAAGCAAAATATTTTGCAAGTGGAGAGCTGTAAATAAAGAAAAAATTGAAAATAATTTCATTTCATAGGCCAAGCTTGAAAGGGCACTTAAAATCGTCATCATTTTAGATATGTTACAAAATAAATAGTGATTAAAAAGCACCGCATCGAGTTCATTACAGCGAGCGCTTGTAGCAAGTACATCAACGCTTTGACTATGATTGAGATCTCTACAAGCGGCCGAATGCCGAGAGTTTAGTGCGCTACCACACTGGCGGATTGCAAGCGTTTTTAAAGCGGACCGGCCACACAGCGAACACGCCGCTTCTGCGCGGTGAAGACGTCGCGGCTGCGCTTCGAACACGTTGCGGACGCGCAGCGTACGCGTCGCGGATGCGCAACGTTTCCGACTCGTGTGAGTGACGTATGATACATTCAGTAACAGAATGGATTCCAACGAGGAGATATTGCTGATAGTTTTTTACTTTGAAAACGCAAGAAACCGAGCGGGGTCTTCTGTATGTGATTGTACAAAATGGCGTCCACGCTTCTGTCCGCGGCAAAATCGTTGCGCGTCCGCAACGTATTCGCCACGTAGCCGCAACGTCTTCGCCGCGCATACGTGGTGTGTTCGCTGGGTGGCCGCTCCGCTTTGAAAATGCTTGTAACCCGCTAGTGTGGCATGGCCCTTAGGCTTTTCATGAGAAGAATCCGGCAAGAAACTCATGAGCATATCATATAATCATGTCTGCCTACCCCATAGGGGAAAACATGTGATTATAATTATGTTTGTGGATGTTTAGTTCAAAGTAATATACATATCAACCCTGATCGAGAAAGACAGCGCAGTGATAAAGATACTTATTACAGACTCGGTATGTTAATCTATGCTGTAACCTGTGGAATCTGAAGGTCATTATGAATCATGAATTGCCCGTGTAACAGTAGGTAGATGATTAGCATACCTAAGCGAATAAGAGTATGAATGTTTACTTAACTAGACGGTCCTCCGTGCTGACCTATATGTTAAAGTTGCATCTGTCGTTGACAGTATTCAAATAAAAATATAATTTTGATGTGAAATGGTAGTTTCTTTGATACAATTCCAGAAGAACACAATTATTTTTATTGAATTTTAAATAATATTCAATAAACAAAATGTAAGAAAATCACTCGTTAGTCTGGAGATGACAAACAACAATCAGAACGCATGACGTCACTTGTTACTATATATTTTTTTAGGAAAATTCTCCATAATATTCAGGGACGGCAAGGGAATTAATCCCATACAGCCCTGTCGTTAGTGATCAATGTATGATGATACAACTAAAATCAAACAAGTATAAACGTTATCTTTATTTCTAACCTCAAAATTCATTTGTTTTTATTTATAAACTTATCAAATCAAGAAGACAGTAACAGATGACGTATTAGCGCGGTCATGTGTTAAGTGTTAGCGTTTTGGAGCTGAAATGCAATTTTAAATGCGAGCTTTTATATGCATTTGACCTATAACAAAAGTTATTGTAATATAGGGTTTCATTAGATACTTATAAACTATTTAAAGCTCATTTATAAAAATTGTCATCATCCCTATTCCCAGACCAGAATAATGAAAAAGGTAGGAAATGTCATACCTACGAAGCAATAAATGCTTCGCACCCTCAGGACGTCTGCCGAGCCCCGAATCCGGCTCGAGCGCCCTGGAGGCTCTCCCTGGAAGCGGGATATCTTCCAGAAAGAACCCCTCCAGTGATGGTTCGCCACTACAGGCTTGAGGACCCACCACAGTTCTCGCCTTCTTTAAAAAATCCGGTGATAGCTGAGTAGCCGCCAGAGGCGTCAGTTTAGGGCTCTTAAAAATGAAGTATTTGGAGCCCACTGGTTATTTATTTATTTAATGTAGCTTTGTTTCGAAAGACATCGTACGAACCACTACGTCACTGAGCTCCGTGCTTGTCTTTCAGAAAAAGTCTTACTCACCTGTCGCCACCCAAAAATCGCTGCGTAAACTTTTTCAACGTATTTATAGATTTTCCTCTCAGCAATGTAGGTCTTATCGTAGTGACAATCTTTTTCAGTTCCGAATCCGCGTTGAAAACTACGAATTCAATCGTCAAAGTTTTTGTTCCTAAGATAGTGAGATCGAAAGGAATTGTCAGATGAGTTTGTTTTGTTTGTTACAAATTCCCATAGCCGGTATCTTATTTGTATGGATATTGTAACCGCTGTAGTAATTACTAATTCTTTGAATGTAAGTGGAACAAATCAGCTATTGTTCAGCAGTTTTGGCTTGTAAATATTTCGACGTGATCACCTGTTCATATTTGGACAGATGTAAGTTGCGACTGTGTCGAATTACCTAATATATTCATCGTGACTTAGAAACAGGAACATTTTGAACTAAGAATATTTAGAATAACATTACTGTTACCTAATATCTTCGAAATTGCACGTAGAAATGAAGCAGAAAGGCTGGAAAATAGAGCTAAGGGTTTGAGTGAGCTTACTCTTGAAAATGACGCTGGGTGGTTTTAGAGCAACGCCGCGCCGGCGGCCGACGGTAGGCAACAGCGCCGGTTTTCATACATTTTGACGTATATGCGCGCGCGTGTTGCCAGCGCTCTCAAAGAAAAAGAGAAAGGTGCAGTGGAAAAAAGGATGTATAAAAATAGAGAAATGGAAGCTTGGTTATTTGAGAAATTAATGGAACAAAAACTTTAAATATTTTGATAAGTGCATATTTTTATAGGTAATAACCATTTGAACATTTCGTCATGTAAGCAACAATGTCTCAAACTAAACTGATGAAAGTAGACTCGCACACAGATGTGAATGGGAAAGTCGGAAGTGTTCAACCGAAGGACATGTATAAAAAGATAAAACGAAAGATGAGTGAAAGGGCCAGGAACGTAGCAAGTGGAGATCTGATCTTTCACAGCAGATACAAGTCGGCGGACAAAAGCGAACGTTTAACCGCCTCCCTGGTCTAGTGGTTCGTACCACCGGGTGTTGATCGGGAGGTCCGGGTTCGATTCCCCATGGGGGCTGAGGTTTTTCTGCTCGGTTTGGTTGGTGGTAGGGCGTCTAAGCGCGCCTGGCTAGCTACCACCAATTTGTCGCCATAATAACAATGTTATAAGCAATTGTTGTGTTCCGGCAATCAGAGGTAAGATAGCCAGTTCCTCAGTTGAACTTCACAATGAACTGTAGGTACATAAGTTGCATTTGAACTTAGTGGTACAGGTGGTGGGATTCTAAATATCTAAATATACTTTGAAAGAGAATTTCACTATCAAACAGCTCGCAGCTTCCTAATTGCGGTATGCCATCTGTCTTTTATTTCTCCTGCATGTAATTGTAGTTATGTTGCATCAATCTAATCGCCTTAAATCACAGTTACAGACCACTCCATACATTTTAACGTCCTAAATCACACAATAAATTAATTCTCAGACCACTATCATAAATCATTCAATACATCGTTGCTGCAAAGAAATCGTTGCTAAGCAAAATTTGATTTTATATATGGGATATAAGGTTGGTTTTTCAGAATGCATCTTTTTGATATTCCCCAGAAAAGGGTTCTTAATTCTTAATAATGATTGATCGATGGAAATCAATAAAGTTTATTATAAGCTTAACTATTTACAGAAAAAAATATTTTAATGTAGAGCATTTCTAGCCCAAGCTCAATGGACTGATGCAATTTGATGTCGATTGAAAACGAAAATATTATCGTCATGGTTGGACTCAGGATGGGTGACTTTATCTTCATCAAGAGTTACTCCTTTGTTATTCTGTTTGTATAGTAATGTAGACCGTCTCAGGCAAAAAAAATATCTCATACATCTCTCTCTATAATATTATATGTCTGAAGCGGTCGTGGGTCATGCTATGCTCCGGTGTAAGTACAGTCGGGATCTAGGGGTAATCTTCGTCAACCACTAATAAAAGATCTCTTCTAACTCACTATACGAGTATTTGGTATTATAAATAATACAAGACTAAGGGGGAATTCAACCAAATTTCGATGAGCTACACTGAAATAGTAACACAAAAAACGCTTCAGCTGTTTAATGCGTACACAGTCAAAAATCGGCCGAGTACTCAGGTCTCCGTCATTACAGCGGATTCGACCAATGAAGTTAAGGCATTTATTAATGTCGGTAATAATAACACGTGTAATAACACGGAATTTGATCGAATCCGCTGTAAGTACGTTTGAACGTCTTCCATATTTTAAATTTATTTTTTTTAAACCCCAACTCAACGCGTGTGTAGCAAAGAGTTTGCCACAGTACCTAGTGGGCAGATACCTAAATAGTCTAATTACACTTTCGTCTAAAACTTTTCGTGGGACTCGACGGAGGTCTTGTCACATTTTCACATTTTTGTCGAGTTTTGGGACTATGGTAGAAATGTAGCTGCAAGGGTCCACCGGAACCAGAAAAAATTTGAAAGTGGCCTATGAGAATAATAAGTCTGGGAACCTCTGGACTCTAAAATGTAGTTAGAATTAGCAATGGCGGCCAGAACTTTGTTTACATTTTTTGTTGGAGCTGTTTTTATTCGTTTCCGAAACTGGTTTTCGCTTGGTAGGTAGATAGGTGTTATAATTCATCTATAAAATATCTGTACTATAAAGGCAACCGTTACCGACTGAATACAGGATGTCTTTAAGTGTGCAATATCGATAATTCAGATACAGGATATTATTATGTCTATGCTTAGTGGTAACTAATTGCTATGACATTCTCATACTCTCAACTAGCGACCCGATCCGACATCACGTGAGTGCAATGCTTTATTATTTGTTATTATGTTCCTTATTTGGTATGGACATGTGATGAGGAGGGATGAATGTCACATTACAAGAAGGATGCTGAGCATGGATGTGGACGGACCTAGAGTTAGAGGAAGACCAAAGAAGCGATGGATTGAATGCGTGAAGAATGATATGAGGATAAAAGTAGTGGATGCTGAGCTGACGAGTGACAGAGGAGAATGGAAGAAGAAGACATGTTGTGCCGACCCCACCTAGGGACAAGGGCAAGAAGAAGAAGAAGATGTTCCTTGAATGTTCCTTGTCTCTTGAATCATTCTATCATATAAATAGCATCAATTTCCGTAGGGTTAGTTTTGAATATCCACCCGTAGGGACAGACAGACAGCTGAAAGCATATTTGTTCTATACTAGGTATGTTCTCAATTGGAATCAAATAAGTTGCAAATAAGATAATCAATTGAAGAGCTCAGTGGCGTAGTGGTTAGTAAGCTACGCCATGATCAGGCCGTGGATGGGTGACCAAAACTTTGTTATCTCGAGCTCCTCCGTGCTCCGGAAGGCAAGCCGTTGGTCTCGGTCGCTATTGCAATCGTTTCTACCCACCAACCCGCTTTGGGCCAGCGTGGTGGAGTTACGACCCATAGTCTTGTGTTTCTCCGTGAAGAAGGCCTGTGCCCATTGCCCAACAGTGGAACGTATAGGGTGAGGACGTTTAGGGTATTTCCTACTAGCTGTTGCTCACGACTTCTTCCGCGGGAACCTGGGTTTTTTAACTATCCCACGAGAAACCCTTTAATTTTCCGAAACAAAAACTATCTCAGATTTTCACCAGGGATATAAGGTATCATCATGCAAAATTTCATTGAAATCCGTCCAGGCATTTCGGAGATAAGCCCGTACAAACAGATAGAAAAACACAAAAAAAAAAATTAAAAACATATTTAGGTATTTTCCCTCTTATTGCATCCCCCTGACTTGGTCTTAAGCTTTTTTTTATGTACAGACATTCGACCTCTACAATTTTAATATAATATGTACAAATGGATATATATTCAACTTAGAAAATGTCAAATAAACATCGTATTCTTAGGTGATACACAAGATGACGTCATGCGATGCAAATGAAAAAAATCAGTCACAAATTCTCATATTGACAAAAAATTGTTCTTTACGCGCCTGCTTATTCACTAATTTTCCAAGGACCCATATATCTCTTTGACCGAAGCTATTAAACATAACAACTATATTTTTCTCACCTTTACTAGACATCTGATTTGACCATTTATGCGTAAAATTTACAATTCAATGTCTATTCTCAATGACAATGACGTCATCCATGACATCATCAGCTACCACGCTACGTGCCAACTAAATACATCACCAGGGAGTCAGGTAGTCAACAAATCACACACTTTAAAGTCCAAGTTTGTCATATGATAATGACCTTTATGGTAAAGCTTAGAACATAAATTAAGTAGTTGGAATATTTAACGTAGTGGACAGATTGTTGATTATGCATAACTGTTTTTATAAAGGGTAATTAGCTGTATGAGAATTTAGTAAAAAAATTTAATTACCTACAAGAGGTAACTATTAAGGGTTTACCCAAAACTTTATCCTCGAATTGTTCTTAGAGTATATAAATAAAAAAAATGGCAAGAATCGGAAAAGGGATATCTTCTCAAAATGGCGAAAACTATAAAATCTGAAATTTCAGAATTTCAATGCTAGTTATATAAGTATGTACAAGCCTAATTTATTCTCCACAATGAGCAATATTTAAAAGATTTTTATTATAATTCTGCATCATTGTAGGTAATTAGTTAGTTGATTGTAGATTTTTTTGTAAACTTTTATTAACTCAATCTAATACCATAAAAAAATATACAAGCAATAAAAGCCTCTGTAAATTTTTGTTATACTTTGTTTGATTTCATCTCATCATCCAACTATTCAGACAACAATTTTATGTTAAAATAAATACCATTCTCAAATTTAACTTCTGCCGACATTTTTCTAAACAAAAGCCTTTTGTGTCTTCTAACTATAAATATAAAATTAACATACAATTTAAATTCGATGACATATCGCCTTTTATACCCATCTATCTATTCTTCACATTTTGAACCTACAGTTGAACGCAGTAACCGTTCTTTTTCAATGGCAAATTGTGTGTCCAATTCGTTTAGTCTTAAATCCGTTTACAATGGCGCGTTAGTTCGAGTGATTTATTATTTTAGTCAAATGCTTAGCATTGTTCCAGTGATGAAAAGTGACACAGTGAGTACAGCGTAGTCAAATTGCGACAATTTAGAAATATGATCACTCACTTTGTGTTATATAATACGTATTTTGACGACGTCCGCTGCAAAGTAGTTTGTGGTGTTTTTGTGATGATTGAGCATTAGTACTGAGGAGCTCGGTGGCGGGCGTAGTGGTTAGTACGCTTTGGCTTTCGATATCGAAATTAAAGCTACTATCGCCATGGTCAGGCCGTGGATGAGTGACCAAAATTTTGTGATCTAGAACTCCTCCGTGCTCCGGAAGGCACGTTAAGCCATTAATCCCGCTTGCTTCTGCTACCGTTTCTACCCACCAACCCGCATTGGGCCAGCGTGGTGGTGTTAGTGCCCTCCTCATGTGTTTGTTTTCATCTGGAAGTCCTGTGTCTAGCACTGGAATGTTTATAGGCTGAGGACGGACGAGGGCTGAGGGCTATAGCTGTTAATAAATTTTGTGATATCTTCAATAGTATTGTATATATAAAAAAAATATTTGAGTTTTGGGCTTATTTGGTCAGGTCAAATAGTATCAGTTTAGACCTTGATATGAAGAAAATATAGGTAGGGGCTTTTCATTTGGTGCAACTAAATAAAGAAAATGGTTTATTTTATTATTCATCCGTATGGTTAACTCATATTGCTAAAGTGACAAATATAATACTGATATTTCCCAGTCGTTTCTTTTGATTGCATAAGGCTCCCCTTATCTCAGAAATCACGATAACTCGTACAGCGTCACGATTAAAATGTAAATTAATTTTTATTTTCATGTTTGTCCCACTTCCAGCGGCCTTCAGCACAAGTAAATACTCGAATATTTTCAACCTGTCACATGTGACCATGTGACACACATTCGGGTACCTGAAACTGGTGGCGTCGTTAGAGTTCAATTTGCCTTGAATCTTTTGTGGTCTGTACAATATGCTTTGTTATCAATATTTTTTCTTTCATCATCATTTTCTATAGCGGGACCATGTGTGCTTGTAATGCACCTGCCTACCCTGACGGGGATATAGGTCGACTAATGGAATTAGAACTGCACAATATCTAATAGCTCATAGCGGCGACGGGCTCACCACCTGTCACGCTGAGTGCAGTCCCTGTTGGTGAAGCGTGAAATATCCCTGGTCAACATCTTAGATACTTTTCATTCTGTAAAATTAAAGGGTTCCCTTGGAATAGTTAAAAAACCAATAAAAACAGCTAGTGTTAAATAAAAATAAAATTGTGCAGACTCTACCACTGAGTTTAAAACCAATTTAAGTTAATATAAAGTTGCAGATATGTATGTTTATTTATTGATAGATTTTTTAATACGATAGTCGATAGACGATAGTGCTCAACATCTCACTATTATCTCCATTATCAATTAAGTGGCAAAACACGAAATATCGCTTGCCACACTGCTCTCGGCGCCACAGGCTCGCCCCTTATTTTTAGGGACTCACTCAAACTTATTACATACATACAATCACGCCTGCAATCCCCGAAGGGGTAGGCAGAGTTCAAGGAGCACTGTGTTCCTTAAGACTACCCAAACCCAATATTATACGCCCTTAGTCGCCTTTACAACATGCTAGGCAAGAAAAGCAGTTGGTACATTCTTTTCTTGTTAAACTTATTGATCATGAAAAATTTTGGTATTGACCTCTTTCCGTATCCTTGTTATAAGTTGCGGATCTAAAAATATCACGCGAAAAGTAGATTTTTTAAATGTCTCTCTACCCATCCTCTGCCAATCTCTTCGAAGATACAAGCATGATTGTTGAAAAAAGTTAAAAATATAATCGTAACAAATCGAGACCTGGTGGTGGCAAAACGAAACAAGTGTAATTTGTGCCTTTCTTCGCGTCATTATGGTTCTGATTAGATTGCTTAAAATTAATGAAGTATCAGTGGCATGATTTAGTTTGGAACTTACCGAACCATACCGATAAGAGGTACACTTACACAAAATTCTACTTAAAGTCAAATAATGCTAGAGTTGAAAATATTCTAACCAATTAGCTTAGCCCTAGGCGCCCCTAGGCAAGCTGAAAGCTGAGACGAAAACCTTTATTTTTTTAAAGAAAAAAATGTTTATTCATGTTTGTTTTTATTTGATTTTACTTTCTTTCTTCCAAAATATAGACTTGGTGATTACATTTTGTGTTTTTTTAGCACCGATGGAGTATGGATATAGTTGTACCTACAAATAAATTATAAATAGTTTATTATAACTGTCACATCTGCGGTTAAAGTTGACGTAGCACTATGGAACAGACACATTGTTCGTTATGATATCCTTGACACAAATTTACTCTATCTCGTAAGGTTTAAACCATATTCTTTGTTTTCCTGAATGTACGATCAACCGTAGGCCAGACTAAGCAACATTCAAAATTCCTTAATAGACTTTGAACCTTATTAAGTTATGTTATGTCATAAGATAATAGGTTGGGGAAAAAGTTTCTTCGCATTTTTTAAGAAAATTCAAAACATTTTTTAATATAGTTTATTTACATTTAACTAAAGTATGTAGGTACCATTTTGTTCGATAACTTTTTGCCATCTTGTAGGTAGGGACATGATCCCATTGCTATAGAAATTTTGGGACTTCTGGTCAAAATACCGCGACAAGTGGTTTTGGCAGTCCTCTCGTGATGTTAACCTGACACTGCCTAAAGAATTCTGAAGAGACCGAAACAGGTGGAAATCTGAAGGTGCAAGGTCAGGACTATACGGCGGATGCATTAACACCTCCCAGCCAAACTCTCTTAATTTTTGCTGAGTGGCTAAAGATGTGTGAGGTCTAGCGTTATCATAATGAAAAACCACACCCCTTCTGTTGATTAATTCCGGCCGCTTTCTCTCAACTTCTTGCTTTAATCTCATCAGTTGTTCGCAGTAGAGTTCAGAATCGATGGTCCTGCCTGGTGGTAACAGCTCATAATGAATAATGCCCTTCCAATCCCACCACACACACAGCATCACCTTGTTGCTAGTTAACCCGGGTTTCGCCACAGTCTGTGAAGCCTGACCGGCCTTTGACCACGACCTTTTTCGCACGTTCTTGTCGTACGTGATCCACATTTCATCACCAGTTATCAGCTTCTTCAAAAATGGCTCGGTTTCATTACGTCGTAATAAAGAATCACAAATGAGTACACGGTTCAATAGGTTTCAGTAGGCTTTCAGTGAGCTCGTGAGGTACCCAAATGTCGAGCTTTTTTGTGTACCCAGTTTTTTTTCAAATGCGCCAAAACTGTTTTGTGGTCAATTCCCAGTTCTTCAGCTACGTCGTAACTACTGACATGCCGATCTAGCTCCACTTTTTCAAAAATGGCATCCATTTTATCTGTAATAGGGCGACAAGAGCGACGTGCATCTTTGACATCAAAATTTCCGGATTGAAAACGCTAAAACCAAATTTGTGTTACTCTCACAGACACTGCACTAGGTCCATAAACATCGCAAATTTTTTTCGCGGCTTGCGTTGCATTTTTACCTTTTTTGTAGTAAAATTTTAAAATGTATCGAATTTCTTCATTAGATTCACTCATCTTGGCGGTACGAAAAACAAATGAAAATCACACATTTTCTTAATTTGAATTTGGAATTATGTTCTTTAAAATTTAAACTTTCAATGATACCAAAACCAGCCAGATACAAATAGTATAGCCAAAGAGATTTTATTACAAGTTTATACATACTATAATGCGAAAAGACTTTTTCCCCAACCTAATATAAATTTATTGGATAAAAAATTAACAAATGTTGCATAGTCTGATGTTCTGTCAATTGCAGTTAAGTTGCAAAGATAACAACGCATAATAATTAAACCTAAACAAATAATATTTTAAAGATATAAAACAATAGAAGAATTATACTGAAATATTACTTCGTAAAATAATATAATTAAAGTAAAGCAAAGGAGTGCGGAAATACTTTGTTTCTAAAAACTTATTCTTATAAGAGTTTTATACACATAAATAAATAAAAATTTTAATACCTACCTGTAAAAAAAAATATTTTATTATATCTTTTTTCTACGCCTAGTGTGGGGAGTAGATTTAGTTATTTTTTTAAAAGGTAACAAACCCGCAGTGGGCCAGCGTGCATACTCCTACATACTCCTTATGTATTTGTTTACATAAGGAAGGCCTGTGCCCAACAGAGGGACGTACATAGACCGAGGACGAACGGAAATGGATATATTGGTTACAACACAGTTTATTTCCGGAAGAGAATTTAATGTCGGATTACAAATCAGGCATTGAAACCAGTGGGTGAGGTGGTTTTGCTAGAGCAAGGGACGTGGGTTGCAATCTCGACTGCGCTCTATAAGCCTAACCTAGTTTTCATTAAAAAAGTCATAGCCAAAATACAAAATAATATACTATATTACTTTTGCGACCGAATCAATCATACGAGTAACGTCTTTCATAATAAAGTGAATGTTATTAACAAAAGTGCATTATATTAATTTACTGGCACGAAACTCAAACTTATTACCAATCGATAAGGCCTATAATATTGTCGTAGTCATGTAGATAACACTCTTGTTCGTTTTATTTGGAATTATGCAAGTTTAAATACATTCTGCTGATTTATTCAATGAATATATTTATTTGAAGTGATAAAGAGATTAGAGAGGTTCTGTTTACCAAAGACAATTTGTTGGTACAGATATTGCAATTCACGAAAGCGACTAAATAATTCGACATAAGACTCTATCTTAAATAAAGAAAAATGCAGCTTTAAATAAGAAGTAGACCTCTTTTCAGCAGTGGCTCCGATTGTGGTCAAGAGCATTCTCATTTTTTTATTTATAAAAATCTCAATACTTAGTTGCCTTCTTCGTGGCCTATTAAGTATGTATGAAAGAAAAAGGCCAGCAAGGTGCTGGTGGCTAGGCCTGCTTTCTCTGTGAACTCTTTTCCCGCGAATAAGCTATTCTACTGCTTACCATCAAGTGCTTTTTTACCTTTGCTGTGCTTTAAAAAAAACTATTCAATCTTGTCTAAGACGAGATATTTCAGTCGGGTACTCGAGTCTTACAAAAGAATCCATTATGGAAAATACACAAGATGCTGCTTTGGTTTGGCCCGACCTCTGTATTATTTAGTTTGGTTCTTGGTACTGTCCTCAGCCTATATACGTCCCACTGCTGGGCACAGGCCTTCCTCATGGAGAAACACATGAGGAGTATGGGCCAACCACCACGCTGGCCCAATGCGGGTTGGTGGGTAGAAACAGTCGCAATAGTGATTGGGACCAACGGCTTAACGTGCCTTCCGAAGCACGAAGGAGCTCGAGAAGATAGCTTTGTTTTCAATCGAAAGCCAAAGCATACTAACCACTACGCTACCGAGCTCCGCAACACTTGGTTCTTGGTACGATTTTGCTGATTTTTATGGTGCTTATTGGTATGGTAGAAAGACGGAGCTGTTAGGATTTTTGTTAAGGCATTTATTGACACAGACACGAACTATTTATCTTCGCAATGAGCAAGTCTTAGGCAATAGTCATAAACCTCACGTAGGTGTTTTAATCTAAATTCGATAGTAGATAAGTTCGAGTGTTAGAACACTACGATTAATTACAATTCACTGCCCTATCGGTCATTGATCGCAGATACTACATATGTTTAAATTTAGATTAATAGTTATATCTTTTAGTTTTTGTTAGTGTTATTAAGAATATTTACGATGTTCTGTTCATAAATGTTGTGTTCACCTGTAATTGGCCCACATATCAGACTGAAACTCTGTACCAATGCATTACCTTTTTAAATATGTGAGCTGTTGGTGTACCTAATAAATAAATAGATTATTTCATTTTAGAAACCTAAATCACGCATTTTCACAAAATTGTAGGCAGAGATTACAGGCTTTTTCTGGACTTTGTGCTCTAAGATAGGCAGCCTCATTCTGCAGATGTGTGTATGTTTCTGAGATGCTCGTTAATAGCAGGCACGCAGAGAATCAGATGACGAACTCGTATTAGGGTATTTTGGCCCGAGCGGGCGTAAATTAAAACCATTATAATTGGTAGGCCTCGGCTTTCGATATCGAAAACAAAGCTACCTTCGCTATGGTCAGGCCTTGGATGGTGTAGCGTCATGCATTGACGTGTCGTCAATGTCACAATGACAGCGCAAATTTTATGTTTTAATGTTTAAAAAGTTGGGTCAAAGATATGAGTTTGGGTCTTCATTCTTTGGGTTTTCCACAATTAAAAGTTTTTTTCGCCACATAAGGCTATTTTCATTAAGGTGGGTTCGAACCTGGGTCGTTCCTACTATACAACGGTCATATTTGTTTTTAACTTAACGTTTCATTATGTTTTTCCACAAAACTAAAATTATAACTGTGAATGTGAGTTCCGGCAAGGCTGTATGTCTTAGATTCCTTTGCGTTCCCACAGATAGATTCGGTCAACCAATAGGAGGGCTGGTCAGATCCTGGTTTGTGAGTGAAAGGAGGTTCGGATTGGGATCGTTCCCCGTTCGGTTCTTTAATATTTTACGCGTTCCTTGTAGTGGAAATCATATTGTTTTTTAGTGCTACGTGTCTGGAAGGCATAGTAAATACGTCGTACGGTCGTCAAGTGGTGAACTCGTGCACGCAAACTGCGATAAGTGTGCGATTCGTTGGGGACCGTCAGTGACTTGCGTTTTCAGCAATTAGACATTTCAAGTGTTTCTTTCAAGCAATTTCAGTGTTTACGTACGTCCTACGTGGATTATCGGGCATACATGATTCTGCTCATGCCCCATTAAACCGTCGGAGTAACGGTAAAAAAAGTTAAAGTTTGTGAGGATACCTTCGAAACCGAGTGATAATATTTCGTGTCTTAATTTTCTAATTAAATACTAGTCTGGTATCTACGATAACCAGGCATATTATTCAAACATTATAAAGCTTGAATACTGTGTATTCCTTTTAAAACTACATAGCAAATACTATCAAATCTACTTTTATAAATTATTGCAGGTATCTCTGTAATTTAAAATTTATATTTTAAAATACAAAGATATTGTTGTACTATAAAATGGTTCAACTGTCAAATAAATAGAATATTATAAAATAAACCTATAAACAGATGAAAGAAGATAATAACATAATCATAATAAGAGATACTTTTCCAAACAGGCTACCTACACCCCGGCACCCTTGGCCGGTCATTATTATTTCGGCACTTAGTTTCCGATGAATAGTGGCTAGAAAAAAATCGAGTATTTCATGGCGCCCGAACATTTTGAGTGGTAGCACTGTGGTTTATACCCATAGTCTGGTCTATTTTCGCTCAGATTATTGTATTGTTGTATGAATATCTCTATTGTACGGTCAGATGTTATTTGGTGTTTCAACATAAGTTTTGCTGCTTTGTACTGTGTTAAGTGCTTTTATTGCTGTTGTTTGTATGCTTTCCGCCTTTTTGAAGAAAATATAAAAAAAAATTTTGTTATATTTTGTTATTTTTATTTTGTTTTGCCATAGTAATCCCTGTAGTTTGTTTTGTCTACTAGGGTGATATACTATAAAAGTCAATGGTTTATTTCCTTAAATATTAAAGTGCAGGGTAGTACATTGTATTTTAAATAAAAAAAAAAAAGCAAAGTGATACATTGTATTTTAAGATATTTGTTTTTTTATTGATTTTGGTTTAATTTCTAAAATATTAAAGTGCAGGGTAGTACATTGTATTTTAAATATAAAAATGCAAAGTGATACATTGTATTTTAAGATATTTTTTTATTGATCTTGGTTTTATTTTTGCAAAACAAAAATGGAACAAAGACCAATAACTTTTAATTTGCTTTTAAAAGATGAATTGGAGTATGAGGTGAGGGTTAGAGGTGATAAACCAGCAGATACTGTCGTGGCTCTAAAAGCTCAAGTCCGAGCTCTTAATAAAGATTTTCCCTCTGATGAAATTTTAAGTATTGATGAGGATGTTTCCTCAGAGTTGAAGGTTATTCACAAAAAGTTGGATGACTTGGACAAGCTGATAGCCTCTTCCTTGGCAAGGGCTGGTTCCCTTAAATCCTTAAATAGAATTCAGGCTTTAGCTCATCACTTGTTCCATAGGCTGGGTCGTCTCAATTTGGACGATGATTTAGACAGCAATTTCTCTACCTTATACAGCTCTTTCCAAAGCCGTTTAGGTAATATATTAGTAAAAATAGACAAAATTATGTTTACTTTCAAAAGTAGTCTCTCTGAACCAGCTGGTCAACAGCCTATTCAATCTAATCCAGTAGATGTACAATCCTCAGAAGGTAGCTCAGCTGTGTTTAAGCTTGGGGTAAAATATGATGGGAAATCTTGTGTGAAATCATTTTTACAGCGCCTAGAGGAGCTATGTTTGTCTAGGGGTGTCTCAGACACTAAATTGTACTTTTCAGCGGCAGAGTTGTTTACTAACGAGGCTTTGTGTTGGTATAGGAGTATTAAATCAGAGGTTAATAATTGGGGGGAATTGAGGTTATTATTGTTAGAGGAATATTTACCAACTGATTTTGACCATCGGTTGATGCAAGAAATTAGGTCTCGCACCCAAGGCTCTGAGGAGAGTATAATAAATTATCTAAGCATAATGCAAAACTATTTCAGTCGTTTGTCTAAGCCTATTACTGATGAGGAAAAATTAAACATAGTTCTCTTCAATATCAGACCCTTCTATACTTCCCAGTTGGCTTTGAATCCTGTGGAGTCCTGGTTGGACCTAAAGAGGAAATGTAGACTTCTTGAAGGTGCAAGGGAAAGGTGTAGTAATTTCAGTGAACCACCCATTGTTCCATGTTCCTCTTTGGCTCCAGACTTGTGTTACAATAATAAACAGAAATTTAATCAAAATAAAGTTTCAGCAGTATTAATAAATAAAGATTTTTGTCTTCGTTGTCGTGTCAATGGGCATACTCTGAAAGGTTGTAGGGCTCCTAAGATAATAATTTGTTATAGTTGTGGTAAAAGGGATGTAACTGTCAAAAATTGTCCAAATTGTTCTAATACTAAACAAAATTTTATTAAAAATTCAAAAAACTTGTAACTGTGAACTGTAAGAAATCAAATAATAGAAATACAGTTAATATTAATAAAAAAGTTCCCTTTAAAACATATAAAACAAGGATTTTTTATAACAAAAATATTCATTCCTTCAATTCTAAGGGTGGCTATTCTACAGTTCACACAATAAAAGGGGATGTTCGCCCCTATCTAAAAGTAAAAATATATGATTTGGGATTCAGAGGTTTGTTAGACTCAGGTTCTGAGATTTCAATAATAGGAAACAACGCAATAAAATTCTTTAATGGTCTGGCAAAAATACATAAATCAAATAATTTACAATATATTAAAACAGCTAATAGTTCTTCTTCTCCTGTGACTGGTTATATGTATCTGCCGGTAACAGTTGATGAAAAAACTTGTGTCATAAAATTTTTCATTGTTCCTGATGTGTCCACAGATTTGCTTTTTGGTCTCAATTTCTGGAAGGAGTTTAATATTGCTCCAGATGTATTGTCACTGTTGAAAGGTGGTGAATTTTTGTCCAGTAGTGAGCAAGTGCATACTGTTGTGGCTTGTGAGAAAGCTTTGCATGATTTGAGCACAGTGTCTGGGGTTGAGCAAGCGCAGGCTATGGAGGTCATATCTCAATATAAAGAGATTTCTGCCGAGGTGAGGGGTCTAGGCAGAACTCATTTGGTCAGCCACAAAATAGATACAGGCGATCATGCACCAATAAAACAGCGTTATTATGTAGTTTCTCCAGCCAAGTTGAAAGTGTTGAATGAGCACTTGGATCAGATGTTAAAGGATGATGTGGTGGAACCTAGCAGCAGTGCTTGGAATAGCCCTGTCACTCTGGCCATGAAAGCTGATGGTTCTTCTCGGTTTTGCTTAGACAGCCGAAAGCTTAATTCTATTTCAAAGCATGATGCTTACCCAATGCCTTATATAAGCCATATCCTGGATCAACTCAGGAATGCTAAGTACCTCTCTTCTATTGATCTGAAGTCTGCATACTTTCAAGTCCCTTTGGAAGAGAGTTCAAGGGAAAAGACTGCTTTCACTATCCCGGGTAGGGGTTTGTATCAATTCAAGGTCATGAGCTTTGGTCTTGCTTCTGCTCCTGCTACTCAGCAGCGTTTGATGGACAGTTTGTTTGGTCCAGAGTTCGTTGGTCCAGTGTTCAATAAATTTGAAACTAATGATAAAAATGTCAACAATAATAGAGTATTTGTATATTTGGATGACCTGATTCTCATTTCCTCTTCATTCCATGACCATTTGGACCTTCTCCACAAAGTTAGAGAGACATTGAGGCAAGCTAACCTCACAATTAATATGTCAAAGTGTCAATTTTTTCGTAAACAATTAAAATATTTGGGTCATGTTGTTGACGAGCATGGTTTGCGTACGGATCCAGGCAAGGTGAAGGCCATTGTCGATTTTCCCGTCCCCACTTGTAGAAAAGAGCTAAAACGCTTCATAGGAACTGCCTCATATTATAGACGCTTCATAAAAAATTTCAGTAACACCGCGGGTCCTTTGAATGCGCTCACGTCGACCAAAAAGAGTGCTCCGCCGTTCAGATGGTCGCCAGAGGCTGATAAAGCGTTCAATGAGTTGAAAACGGCACTGTCTTCTGCCCCAGTGTTGGCTTGTCCAAATTTTTCACAGGATTTCATTGTGCATTGCGATGCATCTGATTACGGTATCGGCGGCGCGCTGTCACAGATTATGGATGACAATTTAGAGCATCCAGTCGCATTTTGCAGTCGTTCTTTGTCGCAAACGGAGCGTAATTATTCAGCCACAGAGAGAGAGGCGTTAGCAGTTGTACACGTTGTGGAATGTTTTAGGCCATATTTAGATAATGGTCGTCCTTTCAAAATTATAACGGACCACGCAAGTTTAAAATGGTTTCTAAACCTCAAAAACCCTACAGGTCGCTTAGCGCGGTGGGGTTGTAGACTTTCGCAGTTCAATTTTACTATTGAGCATCGTAGCGGTGCGCAAAATATCGTACCCGATGCACTTTCGCGTGCAGTCCCTGTGGCTGCATTAAATATTTCGTCCTCTGACGACGTTTGGTACAACAATATTGTTCAGCGTTGTACTAATAGGCCTACTGCCTGCCCAAATTTCCAATTAGTGGAAGGCAAGTTGTTGCGCTTCACTAAAAGTAAAAATAAACTTTCTAATGATTTTCAGTGGAAAGAAGTAGTACCATTAGAGGCCAGGGAGGCCATAATTGTTGAAAACCACTCTGTACCTACGGCGGCTCATTTAGGCGTCGCAAAAACATATAAAAAATTAAAATTGAGATATTTTTGGCCTAATATGTACAAAGACACGGTCGAGTTTGTCAAAAAATGTAATACATGTAACGCTTTCAAACATAGTAATCTGTCCACACCCGGTTTTATGGGTGAACCTAAAATTTGTTGTCGTCCTTTCCAGTGCATCAGCATTGATTTGGTTGGTCCACTGCCTTTGTCCCGTCAACAAAATACCTTTCTGTTGGTCGTTGTTTGTATATTCAGCAAATACTGTATGTTGTTTCCTCTGCGTAGAGCTACGGGAAAAGTGATTGCGCAGCGCCTGGAGGATAATGTTTTTCTTATTCATGGTATCCCGCAGACTGTCATGTCCGATAACGGTTCTCAATTTGTTGGTCAGGAGGTTAGGGCGTTGTATGAAAAATATAATATTCCGCAGGTGCATTTGGGCCCTGTATACTGTCCCCAAGTAAATACCGTGGAGAGATACAATAGGACGGTTATGACGGCTGTTGCCTCTTTCGTAGAGAACGATCACAGAACGTGGGACGTAAACATTCATAAAATTCAATTCGCATTAAACACTTCCGTGAACGAGGCGACAAAATATACGCCGTTTATGCTCGTCCATGGTAGGGAGGCGGTTGCAGATGGCAATGTTTATGGCGAATTTTGTGATTTGGATGAAATTATCGTGTCACCACGTGAAGCTTTCCAGTCAAATTTGGGTCATTTGAATGTCATTTTTAAGGAAGTTCAGTCCTCGCTTCTCAAGGCGCACCAGCAAAACGTCCAAAATTATAATAAAAAACGGCGGGATATTTCGTATAATGTGGGCGATTACATATGGAAGCGTACATATCGAAATAGCGACGCCAATAAATATTTTTCTGCTAAATTAGCGCCAAAATATGAATTATGTAAAATTGTTCGGAAGCTTTCGCCATTGGTATATGAGCTTGAAAACGAAAATGGCAAGTCTATCGGTAAATGGCATATCAAGGATTTTAAAATTTTAGATGTGTCATCGGATTGATGTAAAATCCGCTCGCCGTGGGTCTGGCGGCTGTAGAATACCCATCCCACCGTTCCACCTGGTGTGTCGTAAAAACCGACTATAGGTTACACTAATGTCATCAGATAGTGACGTTATTGCTTGTTTCTCCCAACGTTCTATCGTTTTTTTTTTTCCGACTACATTCGTTGTTCGTTAACACTATATAAACGTGTTAAGGTTCTTTTATAATTGTTTAACGGCAAAATAATTCTGTTTATTTTGTCTATTTAAAAGCATGCTACTGTTCGTTGACGCAATTTCAACACGTCAATGTTCTATAATACAGTATGTAGGATTGTTATGCTATTAGAGCTAGAGTTTATGTAGTCTAGTTTTCATTAGCATATTTCTGGTAAAATTGGATAAGTCTGTTTTATGCGTGGATTCGGGAGGACAAGCAATATCTAATATGGGGTGTTTGAGGGTTCGCAATGTCACCTGGCGGACACGCTCCATAGTGTAGTGGGAGATTGTGTTGTCATATAATATGTTTGTTTACTCAATTCATTGCGGGAAAATTTTGCACAGTTTGGGTGCTTTTATACAAAGTTACACGCTGAGCGGTAGCTTATATTTGTTTACCTTTACCTTTGCTGGTATTGCGTAGAGGGATTCGGGTTTGACGTGGGCGTCAAAGGCGAATTCACTACGTGAATTCTTACCCGGGAAGGGGGATATTGTAGCGTCATGCATTGACGTGTCGTCAATGTCACAATGACAGCGCAAATTTTATGTTTTAATGTTTAAAAAGTTGGGTCAAAGATATGAGTTTGGGTCTTCATTCTTTGGGTTTTCCACAATTAAAAGTTTTTTCGCCACATAAGGCTATTTTCATTAAGGTGGGTTCGAACCTGGGTCGTTCCTACTATACAACGGTCATATTTGTTTTTAACTTAACGTTTCATTATGTTTTTCCACAAAACTAAAATTATAACTGTGAATGTGAGTTCCGGCAAGGCTGTATGTCTTAGATTCCTTTGCGTTCCCACAGATAGATTCGGTCAACCAATAGGAGGGCTGGTCAGATCCTGGTTTGTGAGTGAAAGGAGGTTCGGATTGGGATCGTTCCCCGTTCGGTTCTTTAATATTTTACGCGTTCCTTGTAGTGGAAATCATATTGTTTTTTAGTGCTACGTGTCTGGAAGGCATAGTAAATACGTCGTACGGTCGTCAAGTGGTGAACTCGTGCACGCAAACTGCGATAAGTGTGCGATTCGTTGGGGACCGTCAGTGACTTGCGTTTTCAGCAATTAGACATTTCAAGTGTTTCTTTCAAGCAATTTCAGTGTTTACGTACGTCCTACGTGGATTATCGGGCATACATGATTCTGCTCATGCCCCATTAAACCGTCGGAGTAACGGTAAAAAAAGTTAAAGTTTGTGAGGATACCTTCGAAACCGAGTGATAATATTTCGTGTCTTAATTTTCTAATTAAATACTAGTCTGGTATCTACGATAACCAGGCATATTATTCAAACATTATAAAGCTTGAATACTGTGTATTCCTTTTAAAACTACATAGCAAATACTATCAAATCTACTTTTATAAATTATTGCAGGTATCTCTGTAATTTAAAATTTATATTTTAAAATACAAAGATATTGTTGTACTATAAAATGGTTCAACTGTCAAATAAATAGAATATTATAAAATAAACCTATAAACAGATGAAAGAAGATAATAACATAATCATAATAAGAGATACTTTTCCAAACAGGCTACCTACACCCCGGCACCCTTGGCCGGTCATTATTATTTCGGCACTTAGTTTCCGATGAATAGTGGCTAGATAAAAATTGAGTAGTACAATGGGTGACTAAATCTTTGTGATCTCGAACTCCTTCGTGCTTCGAAGGCACGATAAGCCGTTGGTTCCGCTCGCTATTGCAACTGTTTCTATCCACCAACCCGCCAATTCGGGTTTGTGGAAAATAGATGATCGATAAACTCATTACAATACAAACATCCCAGACTTGAGAACAAATGTCTGAAATTAATACAGACGTCACTCAAATATAAGCCTGGGAATTGAACCTAGAACCTCTGCCTGATGGCAAGAAGGCAAGGCCTTAAAACTGGCGTAAAAAAACCACTCAACCACGGAGATCGTCTCTTTTCACGTCTTTTTCTAATGTTTTATCTTTTAAAGCTTCATTTTTACACACATACATACATATAATCACGACTATTGTCCCCTAAGGGTTAGTCAGAGACTAGGCAAAAGCACTGCAAAAGCAGACCACTGCTATTGTCTGCGCTTCACCAAGCAGTGACTGCACCTGTGCTCAGCGTGACAGGTGGTGAGCCTGTCACCGCTGTAAGCCATTAGATGGTTGTGCAGTTCTATTTGATTGGTAGTCTTAATGGTAATTTCTCTTGTTCCAGATTATACCTGCTGCTGCTGGTGGCCTTAGGGGCGGTGGTCGCGTACCGGTACCCCGACCTGCCGCCGGGCCCGTATTGCGGGTCCGTGCCCTCCGGCCAGCAGTGCTGCACCAGCAGGCAGGACTCCTGCTCCCATAGGATACTTGGTCAGTATTCAAGGCGTTTCAAAATGTTCATGGTCCAGGAGAGTATTTTAACATGTGATTTGTAACTAGTCAACGGGCACAAAACGAGGCATAGGACGAAGAAAGGATTGGATTGAAGAATTTGTGGGAAGGATTTGTCATCTGACCATTTCAATAACGTCAGTTTCTGAGGGAATTGGACCAATAACAGGCGGCAATCACGGGAAGGAGAACGATCTTGCCTTGATGATCTTTAAACTAAGTACAAAATTCAATTCACTATTTTGGGAATAATGGTGAAATTAACGACGCTATGTGTTTTACGTTTTACTAATAGCGTGTTTAAAAACACACAACGTCACCCGCCAAGGGATTAACAAAGTTTATGGTACCTGAAGTCATATGACCATTAGTGTTATTCGAAGCCCGGAACTCGGAATCAATGGACTGTGATCTCGAGCTCCGTGAAATCCATGACCAGATGGTGGCGATTGGTAGGTTTGTCAAAAAATTATCAAAACCAAAGCGTACTAGTTAGCTCCTCTAAAATGAGGTCTTGTGAAAGTATCAACAAACAAAAATTTTAGCCCTCAAACTAACAAGCGAACTCCTTCCAGACACACTATGCTACTGCGACGAGTTCTGCAACCGCACGACGTCGCACGACGACTGCTGCCCCGACTACGAGGAGGTGTGCCTCGGCCTGAAGCCGCCCCAGCCGCTGGGCCAGGCCTGCGAGGCCCACGGGAAGAAGTTCTTCCCACCCGAGACGACTATGAAAGACTGCAACACTTGGTGAGTGAACCCTTAGCAACACAAACAAATAGTGCAATTTCCATATCAGTTTAATTTCGATAAGAGAGAGAATCGAGATGGTACTTCACTTTTCTAATTAATGTTTATGCCACTCTAAGGCGACACACTTTTTGTGCAATCGAGTCTGCACACAAAATAGCGCGCGAAAGATCCCTCGCGGATTCTTTGAACGTATGTGTGTTACTGCGTATAGAAATACATGTTCTTTTTTCCGTATAATCCACTCAGAATCCACTACACAAATCCGTGAACTGACAGTTGGGTTGAAGGCTATTTTTCCATAGTAAACGCAGTTTCGTATGGAGATTGTTCAGCTTTCCGCGTCTGTTCAGCCGCGTAAGCATCTCATATAAGTCGTCGTTTTACTTAGAAAAACGCTGAATGGAGCTTAATAAGTGTGAGTAGTCCCTTAAGGAGGCAGCGGATTTAATGAAAAAAAAAATTGCTTCATTTTATAGGTTCAAAGTCAAAATCAAACCTAAATTTACATGCGCTAGTCTTCGGCCTTGGTATATTTTTACGCGTTGAATACGTGTATTGTTCTCTGTAAAGTCACCGTGGTTATCACGGTACAGTTTCACCAGATTTGTAGCAAAGCACGCAACAAAACTTAAAATAACAAATAATAAGAAAGATATACCCATGACAAGACACCTTATATGCATTACTCAAGGTTATATATATTTAGACATTCCGAAGAAAGTTCGCTGGTCAGTACATTTGGTACAGTTGACTACATTACTAAGCCTATACTAAAATCGATCTTATTGAATAAGCAGAGAACGCACAGAATGAATCAAGGTATATAAGTCCTGCATAGTATTTTGTGCATAAATAATTAATTATGTCTCCCATAGTAACATTTGATTTTATGATAAATAGAACACTGTACCTAATAAAAAAATGATGACAAGCAAAGTGTAGTAGATGAATATGTAAACATAATAAAAACAAAGTGTTTATGACCAGCGAATATAAAATTAGTAGTAAATTATTTTTATAGTATTAGTAATAGACATATATTTATCTAGATTTATCATGTTTATGTCCGCGTTTGTGTTTATTGGCAAAAATATACATGTGCTAATAGTGTAAACGGCTTCTCACAACTGTCACCACAATATATAAAACAAATTTAAATGAGATAATGTCATGTGTGGGTAGAGTCTTTCTCTATTACATATTACAATATTCAAAATAGAGATACAAGTTTATATTCGCGTCAAATGAATTTACGCATAATAGCAATAAAAAAAATCTAGATTTTCATTATTAGCATATTATTACTATATCATTAATGGTGGCAATTAAGCATACGACTCACCTGAAGGCAAGCGATTACCGTAGCCTATGAACACTTTAACGCATGCAACACTAGGGGTATCACTCGCACGTTATTATTTATTTATTTATTTATCAAACAAACATTGGTTTACAAAGTAAATACAGAAGTCCCACAAAACTATTTACACAGTTTGTCTGTGGGATCTAGAATCTCAAGCTTAGATTAACAGAAAACAAAACTCAAAAACTACACTAAGTTAGCTAAATAATGCTTTTTAAGATTTTTCTTAAATACAATTTTTTCTTGTTCCCGGCGTATGTCCTCGGGCAAATTATTCAACAGGTAAGGTACCCGTTTCTTTAATGTTCTATCACCATAATAGTTATTTACTTTAGGTACCTCAAATTTGCCCGCAGACATTGACCGGGTACAATAACTATTATTGACCAACTTTGGGCTATTCTCCTGACTGCCGTGGTTGTTTATTGCTACTAGATATTTATGTTTTAAACTTATACCCAAAGTGTTGTTTTTTTTTGTTGGAAATGCTTTGTGCATACTCGTGCATACTCTGCGACGATGTGGGGCCGTCGCAAGGATATGTGAGACTCTTTAACTCACTAAAGCCCGTATTACAGAACCAAACTCAAGCGTAGATCTCTGCTTGAGCGCAGTTAAAAAGGGATGGCGCTATTGATCTCAGACAGCTCTTTCTAACAGTGCTCAAGCAGAGATCTACGCTTGAGTTTAGTTCCGTAATACGGGCCTACAACCCACTGTATTCAATAGTGCCAACCTCGCCGTACGAGTAAGCGCGTGGCGCAATCTTTCGCGCGGCGGGCAGCACCCAGGCCTCCATGGGCCTCCATCGATACCCCTAGTGTTGTACCTTAACTTACCTTAACCTTATATATTTATCATCACCATCATCTTCACGTCATCTTCCACGTGTTTAGTTAAAATCATAAAAGATTAGAAAATTTTAAAATGAAATAAAATAAAATCATTCCAAGTAAATTATAAAATCAAACCATTTCAAGTAACCAAACATAAAAGCAAAGCATTTATATTATTAAAACAAGCTGATAAAGTGCGAGCGTGGTAAATAGCGATCCGCTTTCTCTAGCTCTAACTAAAGCTAGTACAATTAATATATATCTGATTATATATTGTAAAACCTAAAAAATACAGCCAAATACCCAATTAGGTAAAAGTTTCAAAACTATTGACGACCTCCGTGGTCGAGTGGTCTGTACGCCGGTCTCAAGGCGTCGCCATCTTGAGAGGTCCTGGGTTCGATCCCCAGTGGAGGCAAGTGTTTGGGTGATGAATTTTCAGACATTTGTTCTCCAGTCTTGGATGTTTATATATATGTATATATATTCAGGATATAAATATGTATTTATGTATTAAATATATTTGTCCGTCATCTAGTATCCGTAACACAAGCAGCATTGAGTTGCTTAAAATGGGACTAGTTGATAGGTGTGAATGTCTGAGGATATTTATATTATTTTTATTTATTTTATTTTCCATAAAATTCACAACGAAATTATTAAATATCGTTGACCCGGTGGGGTCTTGATTGAGTCTTGTTCAAAAGCAGTGCCGATTATTCCCTCCACAGAACCTTGTCTTGTCATTGCTTTTTCAAGCGTCGATCTGAGCGGAACAGACAAGAAACTCAGCAAAACATAAAAGAAATTAAAAGAAAACATAAAAACATAAAAGAAAACAAAACATAAAAGAAAATATAATCTGTCGACAAACTAGAATGACTCCAGCACAATATGAATATTTTATTGTAAGCAACATAGACTGTACAGTTTGTCAGACGTCAAATTAACAATGGATTCTTATTTCACATCTTGTGTTTTGGCGCCCGTTGATGTTTTTATTTTGGATCAAGATCAAATACGACCTAAATAATGGTATCATACATATTAACAGAGTAGTGTCGTTCACACAAGTGACTGCCGTAAAAAATAGACCTAATTTATCACAGATATATATTTATAAAGATGATGAAAATTCATGTACTGCGTGTGTTCGAAAACCCCGACAAAACTTCGGGGTTGGCCTCTGCTAACTAATATGCACACGTCCAAATGGCTGCAAAAACTTTTAAAAAGTCCTCGTTGAGTGATAAATGTAAATGTATATAGTGCTTTGAAATATGATTGAATGAATGAATGAATATTACACGAGCGTACAAGATGCTAACGCGCGATAAAATAACATTAGCATGAAATGCTCACGTTTTGGCTTTCGATATCGAAACAAAGCTACCTTCGCCATGGGCAGGCCCTGGATGGGTGACTAAAACTTTGTGATCTCGAACTCCTCCGAGCTTCGTAAGCCCTTGGATGGTTTTAAGCCGTTGGTCCCGGTCGCAATTGCAATCGTTTCTACCCAACAACGCGTAATGGCTGGCCCATTGCAGGTTGTTGGGTGTTACTGCCGTGTATTACTGGCGTGGAGGTGTTACGGCCCATACTCCTCATTGTGTTACTCCGGGAGGAAGGCCTATGTCTAGCAGTAGGACGTGTATAGGCTAAGGAAAATTTTGATAGCCATTTACCATCAGACAGGCATAGGCATTGTGTTTGCTTGTAAAACGCAAAAATAACAACACTTTTCACCCCGACTCTACGTCAACATGTTGACAATACAGAGTTACGAAACTGTCGCAAGGGAATGTACAATAAATATTGCGGAACAGGAGCAGACGTAGTTACAGTCTAATTTAAATCGTGTGTCTTTGACCTGGTTACATATGTGGACGACTTTATGGGAGTCAGCGTCCAAGTGATCCAGAATTTTAATAGGTTTTTAAAAGGTCTTTGTTGAAGTGATTTTGTGTTAAATTTAAAAGTTAACGTTTATTAGTGGGTGATGTGCGCTGAGATTCCAGGAACGACTAAAAGAAATACTGATGAATTGCCGAAGAGAGACACATCATTGATGGAGACCTAGTAAGCCACCGGAACAAGTTATAACTCATCACCGAATTCGTTTGTAGACAAATCAATTTCGTCTCGTCCAAAACAGGACTATTGTCAGTCCAGGGGATAATAAAACAATATATTACAATGAACTGCCAAAATACGCGAAGAAAAAAATCATGATAGTGGCTTTATCCGAGGTATTTTTGCTTGTTCTTATTGAACAAGGGTCTATCATATCAGTTTTCATTAGTCACGCTGGAAGCTCCTCGTCGTGCGTCTATTATTAGAATGAAACTGTCTTTAACTGTATAAGTTATCGTTTACAATTTATTTCGAGTGCCTGAAGATAAGAGATAAAATCTACGAGTAATTGCTAATCTACGGTGCAGTTAGTAGTTTCAATTTCAAAATAATTATAAGGATGAGTTTTTTGATCCGTAGTAAAAGTCACCTCAATAGTTAAAATATAGACCAATAGCGTCAATGGAAAACCCAAATTGTATGAAGTCAGCTTGACAAATTTTATTGTAAAATTTTCGATGAAAATTCGGAACCAATATAGGTACATCAGCTCCAACCGCCATTTTACTAATCCAAGCATCGTGTTGTGGTTAAATTGTCTATGATTATTTAATTTTAGTTATATTTGAAAATTCAATTATTAGACAAGCTGTCATATCAAGACATCATACGGTTTCGCCATTGGTTTATATTTTAACCTACTAGTCAATCTGACCACGGATTAAAAAACTGACTCTAAGTGTAAATCGATTTCATGCAAAAGATTTTATTGCTAATTGGACGGATATAGGAGCTATGAAATAAATTCAATAAAATTTTGTATAGATTTAAGATGTTTATAACGAAAAATCTTTCGGGTCTAAAATCAATTTCAATTTCAATTTCAAAAACAGAAAGTTCGCGGTGGACTAATACAGTATTTTGGCTACATTATGAATCCATCAACAATCAACAAACGAGGCTTTAGTTCTATCCATCTAGCCATACGGGGCCATTCATCCTCCCACAGGGGTGAGCAAAGATTTCTTCTTTCTACTTGATGATTCATCCGCACTCATTGCTGTCCTTATACATGCTCGACGATTTGGAGTACTTTTGACCTTTATTAAAAAAGCTTACGATTTGACTAAAATAAAAGTTGGTTCTTTCCACATGAAACCATTCAGCATACCTTTTTTATCATTTGTACTTCTTCCTTGACGACAGATTTATTGTTCCAGATATTTTTTAATATAACCACAATAAAATTTCTCAGAACCAACGAATTTGGCCTTGGCTTTATTTACTTTTAAACAATTGATTTAAATTAATGTCTCCATGTTTGCAATAACTTTCGATTGGTCAAAAATCTGGGGTCAATGGGTTGTTGACTTGCGTTATTATCTTAGGTTAATAAAACAATCAGTCGTGTAGATTGACTCATATTTCGCTTTGAAGAAAGTGCAGGGTTGGCAAGTTTTGCAAGAGATTGTGTTGAGTTACGGAGTCTACCGATATACCTACATTTAAAGAGAGTCGCGTGGTAGCGGCTCATTAAAAGAATACTACCAACCATCTCTTTCCTAGGCGACTAATGGACTTAGTAGAACTGCATAATCATTCAATAGCTTATAGCGGCGACGGGCTCACCACTCATCACGTAGAGCACTTGTGCGGGCACTGCTTGGTGCAGCGCGGACTTTGGCAGTGGTCTGCCTTTGCGGTGCTTTTGCGTAGTCTCTGACTAACCCTTAGGGGATGATAGTCGTGATTAACGTCTACCGTTGACGTTACAGCAGTAATTTTGAGACGGAAGATCCTAACTGATTGAAATACACCGCCGCCGATGCCCCTACGCGAATATCACAGAACGAGGCATATTTTTTAGTATTTAGCCATTCTGACACGCGCAGACTAGTTAGCAGCGGCGGTACTTGCATTTGCGTCATCAAGGAAACTGTTATATCTGTGGTGCCTACCCTTATCGCAAAATATTTCAGCAGGATTGTAACTGCATAGGTCTTCCAGTTCGAGCGCCCTTGAGATTCATTCTGGTTGTGGGACCCCTAGGAGATATCGACTCTACTAGGAGATATGGAGTCTACTTAAATTACCTACATCTCTCTGCCTTTTCAGTTATTTTTGCGTGTTGCTTATTAAGATAGAGGCAACAAAAATTAAAACAATTCTTTAGTTTTTTTGCTTATGTTGCTCTCAATAGTTATTATTTCTATCTTATCGGTCAGTTAAAATATTGTGATATTATTAAGTATAATATTGTGTACATGAGTAGCAGAAAATAAATATATTTAAACATTTCTTTTTAAAAACTGCTCTGACCTCTTTCTCAACCACCCAGGGTCACTTCCACATTTATGTCAATGATCTTTTAATAAATCTCTTGTATTTTATCCGCAATGATTCATGACCACGCCGGGACATGTCTGCTGACGTTATTGTCCCCATTGTCGTAAAAACGCAAGCTTTCGTTAGTCACTTGCATAAATAAGCAAAAGCGATCTTAACAAGTGACACTATGGTTATTTTTAGTACGCGACCCAGGTGCGTACGATAGGGTTGGCAATTTTTTATTAAATATTAGTAAATAAAATTTTTGAGGAGCTCGGTGGCGTAGTGGTTAGTACGCTTGGATTTAGATATCGAAAACAAAGCTACCGTCGCCATGATCAGGCCTTGGATGAGTGACCAAAACTTTGTGATCTCGAACTCCTCCGTGCTTCGGAAGGTTCACCTGATGGAAAGTGATCACCATCGCCCATAGAGATCTGCTGCACTTGAGGAACTGCAAATTTGTTACTGACCTTTTAGGAATAAGTACGCTCTTTTCTTGAACGACTGAAGGGTGGGAATCGATCCGGAAATACTGCTGGCGACAATTGATTCCAGAGTTTGGATGTGTGCGGCAGAAAATAATGCGAAAAACGCAGGTCATGCACAGCCAACCCAAACTATAGGGTGGATTAGACGTCGCGAGGTTCGGCAATGGAATGCAGCGGCTGTATGAGTCCGAACAATTCCTCTGATCACTCCCCGTAACGGTAGCGGTAGAATATGCAGAGCGATGCTAGATTTCTTCGCAGAGCAGGTGTCAAGACGATCACAAATGCTGGGGTCGTTAACAATTTGACCCACTACGTTGTATGCGATCGCATGATCATCGAATATTAACATTTATAATAACTTTTACGTTATTGTGCTATTAAAGTTTTTCCAATAACCACTGTCCAAAACTTGAATAGATAGGTACCTACTGATACTGATTTTTCTTTACGTATTTTGACAGTTTATGGGAATAAAACATTTTTATATATCACTCTTGAGCCAGGGTTGTTAGGAAAAAGGCATCAAATTTTCAATAAAAATAATATTTGATTTTGATTTCTCCTACACCACAGCCCTATCTCACCGATTTCCCATCAATCTATTGCGTTGGCGCAATTCCAGATGTTCGGATCACTTTTCTAGCAGATGATTGTCAAGAACACGCTCTAAACCTTTATGACTCGTTAATCAGTCACGCACATGTTCGCACTAGGGTCTTAATTTTTTTTATTACCTGTATTATATACTGTATGAAAAATCATGTGAGGAATGAAGTAGTACTTCAGAGGATGTGAATGTCCACAGAGATCCTTAAAACCATCAAGAAAAGAAAGATGGAATATCTCGTACATGTGATGCGCGGCTCCAAATACGAAGTTCTGCAACGGATAATCCAGGGCAAAATTAGGGACAGAAGACCGCCCAGCCGCAGGAGGATTTCATGGCTCGCCAATCAACGTTAGTGGAACAACAACGTCAACAGAACTTCCACTCAACTGTTTCGTGCTGCGGTCTCTAAAGTTGAGATAGCTTTAATGACTGCCAACCTCTATAGGAGATGGTACTTCAAGAAGAAGTAATATATACTCCATTGCTGAACGATGTAAAACCTTACTACGTTGAGACAAGACACACCATTTCTGTCGATGGATTCTGAAGACTTCCGTGGCCGAGTGGTTAGCACGCCGGTCAAGGTGACTCCATTTCTGAGGTTCCGCGAGTCCTGGTTCCATACACAAGATTTGATGGTCCCTATCAATATCGTATCTGTATTTTTCGTGATTTTCTTTGCTTGCAATATACTCATATGAAAAAACTATGTAATTTACATTTGGCACAGATTAAAAGCTATCAAACGTCATTGTTTAATCCTATACGTTTTTGGAGAGTGAGATCAATAGCGATTTTCAAAATGTAGCTTGCTTAGAGGTTCACGCGATTCTCGTTCTTATTTTCTCAAAAAAAAATGAAAAATTTTGTTGCTGTGTGTTAAAAATCAGTGTGTTACCAGGCCAACCGATCGATCGTCGATCGAGAACGTAGTTCGATGGTGGAATCGATTAATCGTATGGTATAATCTATCGATCGCCGAGCGATTAATTGAATCTAAGTGTGAGTAAAGAGAGAGGTATGAGTGGTGGAGAGGTGAGGTGTGAGTGGTGAGGTATGAGTAGTGTGTGATCTAAGTGTGAGTCTAAGTATGTCTACGCGATCAACATATCAAATAACCGACGAATGGTGGTTCAGCGAAAAATGACACTGCCAATAAAAACATTCGAGTTACCAATACTGACCTACCTGTGCGGCCTTTTATAGATTGTTTTTCTAAATCTGTCGCTGCCTTAATAAGCTAACAGAGGTGGGAATCTATTATCTAAAGTTCGTCCTCGCAACCTATTACGTCCTACTGCTGGGCACAGGCCTTCCTCATGGAGAAACACATAGTATGGGCCTAATACCACCACGCTATCCCAATGCGGGTTAGTGGGTAGACACAGTTGCATTAGGTCACCCATCCAAGGCCTGACCATGGCTAAGGTAGCTTGGTTTTCAATATCGAAAGCCAAACCACTACGCTACCGAGCTAATAAAGGTGGCTGCAAGGTGATAATTCGGATTTGCAGCGAGATGAGTGTACATTCGGTAAACTTAACCCAACGTAATAAGGTGAATCAGGAATGCTTCATATATTATTTTCAGAACACTTACGTGGCCAAGAATTCGGGAAAAGTTTATTAGTGTGAACGTATTTATAGATCGCACCAATAAATAGATTCTATTTTATCTCCTTACATAGAGGCATAGAGCTAAATTCGGATTTCAATATTGAAAACAAAGCTACTTTCGCTATGGCCTCTCATAAGATGGGTGACCACAACTTTCTGTTTTCAAGTTCCTCCGTTCTTCGTGTAGCCGTTGGACCCGGTTGCTAACGCAACGTTTCAGGAAAGCTGGGTACACCCCAGCAGGACGTGGGCTGATGACGTCACCATTAATTTTTTTTAAACAAAAACCAGTCTAGTAATTGTCAAGACCAAAACATAATTAACTTAAAATATTCTAAGCTAAGTGCTAGAACAAGACTTCCTAATAAAATATGTAAATGTATGCAATTATGTCACATGATGCGACGCAGACTGTTCGTTATGTAAGTTAGTCTGACACATTGATTATTGAATACAATGAATCCGAGGTCAGTACAGGACAGCTGTTTAGAGTCGATAGACATTCAATAATAGATCTATTTATTTGTCAATTGTCATTGTGATGTGTAATTAGTACGAGTTTATGTGTATGCCCTTAAAACGTCTAGGCCAAAGCTATACATTTATATAGATGACGCAAATGTAGGTACTGTGCGTGTCCGAAAACACCGACCGATCGTCGGGGTTGGCCGCAAAACTAAAACAAATGCCTAGTAGTGTGACAATTGGCGGAGGGATATCGGCGGCATCGGTATCTTTCAATCAGTTTGTATCTCTCGTCTCAAAATTACGGCTGTGACATCACAGTAGGCGTAAAAAAATTGACACGCTTGGTTTCTATGCGAATCGTTAAGCTTGCGCTATCTCTGTAAATGGATATCTGTGGTCTAGGCCAAATTAAGATTCTGTCTACGTCCTCTGTAGTCGAGCGGCACGTAAGCCGGTTAGAAGGCGTCGCCATCTCAAGAGGTTCTGGGTTCGATTCCCAGTGGAGGCAAATGTGTTTTATTAAAAATATTCGTGGCCACGGATACAATAAATTGACGCATTTTATACGGACGACTGTCCATAGCTAAAACATCACCGAATACGGCTCGAGCGCCCTGGAGACTCCCTATAAGCGGTGTAATATAGCGTATTTTTCTCTTGGTTACCGTTTTTAAATTTACTGTGTGTGTGTTGTGTGTTGTTTTTGTGAAATTTACTGTGTTTGATTTTTGGGTTATCAATTTCACCCAATTTATAAAGTCTATAAGTTTCATTAATACACTATTGTAAGTAGCCCTACCTTTTATAATATATTTTTGTGTTAAATGCGGAATTTTGTTTGTGTGTTCAGTGAAATTTACCCTTTTTTATATGTATAATTGTTTTAGTTGTGCCTTAATATATATAATACATAAGTGACGACAAGGAAGGCCTTTCATTTATCCCCGGCTTCACCCCGTCACAGCGGGAGCCCCTAGGGGGGATGCCTTCCAGAGATCTCCTCCAGTGGTGGTTCGCCACTACAGGCTTGAGGACCCCCAAAGTTCTCGCCTTCTTTAAAAGGAATCCGGCGATAGCTGAATAGCCGTCCGAGGCATCAGTTTAGGTCATTCAAAGAAGCTAAAACAGGTCGTTTGTAGCCGATGGACCGAACACCAGACAACAGAAACATCTATGGTTTGCGAACACCGGTGATCACCCAGACCCTAAAGGGGTCAAAATCATAACTGTACGATTTTGATTTTATTTTGAGCTTAGAAAAAGAATTTTTAAAGTATCCTTCTTATATTAAATCAAAACATCTAAGAAAAAATCTATCCAATACCAACCAATCTACTCTTAAAATCAAGAGTCAAGTTTCTAGACACAAAATCTTTCTCGAATCATAAAACCATACATAACCTCTAATTTATGCCTCCAATTTGTTTCGGGTGTGCGTGTGCAAAATGACATAAGTCCAAAAATATCCTTTTGTGTTCACGGTCGTGCCCAGACAGCAGGACTGCATAAGTTGTTCACAAATTGTTTGCTTTTTAAAAACTTGTTTGGCGAAGTCTGTGGGAAACTGGTGTCTTGTGATTATTTTGGTCGGTTTTTGATTAAATGAAATATTGCTTTTATACACATGGGGGACATGTGTCCACTTGAGATGAATTAGGAACTTGAAGGTTATATCTCAAGAAGTAATACTGAAATAATTGGCGCATTGCTTGAACATTTGATCATACATCATCTTAATTGATGCCAAGCGACGTGGGAATGTAGAAAATATAAACTATTCGTCTAGTATTTCAATAAAGAATTGTTTCGGAATTTTTTTGCTATAATTTAACTTATGGACTGTAACTAAGACCTTGAACATGTGGACTTTGCTGTCAGAAACGTCTCAAGCTAATGAATATTTTAAAAATGGTCGAAGTACACTAATAATTTTGCATAAACGGTGATAAGTTAATTACTTATTGCCGAATTCTTTGCGAGATTTATAAAATAAATGTAAAGTGGAGGTTTGGGAAGGCTTTTTTTTGAGGAACGATGTCTCAGTCGAAAAAGGCACTACTCACGCAAGAGGCCGGTGGTTCGATATACGACTGTACCAGTGATTACTAATACTAAAAAAATTAAATACATTTTATTGTTTACCTAATGCCCTCCTTACACTGTGCCCGGTGCGTGGCAACAGGCTCACCTTCTATTACATAGAGACTTATGCATGTAAGGCGAAATAAAGGTTTTTTAATAAATCCCCTTGCCCCATCGGGCATATAGCGTGGTGATGATGATGATGACGTCTATGTTATTTATGAAATCGGACCTATACCAACATGGCTATAAAATTTGCGTTCGATTCCTTGTTACAGCATTTGCATGCGTGATGCAAAGAGACTAAAGAGAGATTTTAAGATTAAAGGTTCAAATTGATTGTTTTGGTAGCTGAATACTTTTGATAGAAAACAGAAATGTTAATATTTAATTATCATAATTCATTGTTAATTAATCTCAAATCAAATCATCGACGTAGACGCTGTCAATCAATACATAACTCCTTTAGATGTTGAAGAGTTTGTTAGTAAGTACGCATAAAAAGCAGTCTATATAGAGAGATTACGTTTAGATATTTATAGCCATGCCAACAGCGGTAATCCAATGTCAACTCCCAATTCATCAAAGAGCAGCGCACGCGCCGGCGCGGCGGCGGCGGCGCCTCGAACGTCAAATATTTACCGTAGCCATTTGATACAAGGTTTGATTGGACTGTCCAAATGTTTCCGCGACTGACGTCACACTGATTTGTTGGCTGGGATCTAACTGGCAATATAATGTGCATTTTTATAGGCCGTTAACAAAAGCAAACGAGCGTTTGTCTCGTTTAATGATAAACGCTTTCCTTTACGGCTTTGATTATTTGGTTAAGTCAATATGGTGATTGGTGGGTAGAGGGCTTCAATAATAGACGGAACTAACGACTTATGGTATCTATAGCGCAGAGGAATTTGAGTTCAAAAGGTTTTGGTCAGCATCCAAGGTCCAACCACAGTGAAAGCGAAACGGCACGGGGCGTCTCATATAGCTTTATGTTATGAATTCTCGCGCAGTTGATATCATAGCAAAGCAGAAATGGTGTGACATTAACGGCTAAAAAACACCTTGATAAATCGCGTTAAAAAAGAATAAGCTTGATCAGAGATTATGTAAGTGGTAGTCGAGCTACGTGTATAAGGGAAGATATTGTCCTCTGTCTTATTTTGTAAAGATTAAAAGAATTATAGGTATTTTTTCTGTATTTTTGTTCACACTGCATATAAAACAGTATTTTTAAACTTACCCTGCTTTGAACGCAAGGACAATTTTTAGTGGAGTAACGTGTGCAGGTACATAAATCAATCGTTCACAGAATTCCTTTGATGTAGCCCATAAATATCCACTTTTATTTTTAGAAGACCCTGTATTTCACGATCAGAGATCTGAACTCACATTCTTGTATCGCGATGTCATAATGGCCTTTGTAATAAATAAACACGACGTGAAAGAAAACCTTTGTGAATATATTTGGCTGCTTAGCAACCTTACTGTGCCCAGCAGGGGGGTTTGCAGTTAGTTGCTCGTTTGTAAAATGTCTAAATGGGGCTAAAATAAAGAGGATGGAATGAAATAGGAAGAGGAATAGGGCATAACATGGGTCCCTTCAAAAAAGGCATGAAAAGCCTTTTTCAATAGTATCTCGATTAGCCAGCATGGTGGAGGTGGCACTGGCTAGGTCTGCTGTTTTGTTGCTCATTTTCAATCAACAATTTCAACAATATATTTCATTCTTTATCATTTCTTTCTTTTTACATATGTATTGTCCGTTAACCTTAATACAACAACACTTTATTTTTCACATCGTAATTCGGACTGTGATTAATTATTTATTTAAAATGTTTTGGTTTTGTAACATGTTCCAAAAAATAGATGCCAAATCATTATTTACTCGAAATCCTCCATCCATCACACACAAAAATAGTAAGACGACACCAAAGAGTACCTACTAAAAGTAAAAACAGAATCTAATCTAAAACGCTCGATTAAAAAGTGCATTGAACTGCGAATGTAAAAGCAAGAAGAGTAAAATCAATTACAAATTAAAATTCTCTGGCAACATGTCAAGTTTTTTCAAGAAACTTGTATATTCTTACCTCATTCACTCAATGAACTTCGAGTCTTAACTTCTTAATTTATGTAACATTTATATCTTTGGGTCGTTGACTGTTTCAGGTTATTACACCAGATGCTAAAATTCGCAGTCGTAAAATTACTAGTATAATAATGAAAAATGCGATAAACACCAAGAATATAAGTAGTTATAAAAATATTGAATCGTTTTGCTAATTTGTGGCGACTGGGCTGATGTCCAAATCTTTATTTTACTATTTTAATGTTATTATAGTTGTATGTGGTGTTAGGCACTTTTTAAACATTAACATTAATACTATTTATTTTATATTTGATGTTCTTTATTAAAGACTTTCATTAAGATTCTAACAATATTCGATGCACATTGGCTCGTACCAGGTTCAGGCAGAACTTTATAAGATGTACGTATATACCGGTTTGTTAAGTATATGTTGTTAATTGTTCTTATAATAGTTATAGAAGTTGTGGTAGATAAGGGATAGTAATATCGTCGCAATTGCAAATGCTTACCCATCAATCCGCTTAAGGCCAGCATAGTGGTGTAACGGCCTATTCCTCATGCGTTTCTCCATGTTGGAACGTCTGTTTCCAGCAGTCCTGCAGTGGGGAGTACATAATCAGTTAGCGATAGTTACATATCATGTCTTTACTATAGTCCATCCATTTTGATCCGAGACAAATGGTAAACAAACAATAAAAAGGGTTCTTTATGATGGCGTTACTTCATTGCCGAAAGGTTTTGTCAAAAAAAATACGCCTATTCAATATTTTATTGATACAGACTTTTTAAATTAAGATAATTAAGCAATTACTGGTCACCTTCAATCATTTTCGGCATTTTTCATTTATGTTATATTTTTTTAATGTAAGTTTAGATTACTAATTTAATATTTGCTATTAAAAAATACCTAAAATGAATGGTGCTCTCAAACTTTTATGCATTTAAAATACTTCCAAATTAAGATGAAAAATCATGACATTTTCATGACACCTGAAACTAACATTATCATAATACATTACCTCATTGTTTTATTTTCATTCTTATTTGTATCATTTGGGTGATACCAATATAGCTTGTGTTTTTAAATACACTGTATACATAATACACTGCAAAACATGAGGTACTTCATTTCAAAAATAAATAAAGTTTATATTCAATGACGATATTCGTATAATGATAATAAGAATGGCTACACCTTTTCCAATTTTATTAGAAATTATTAGAGTCCATATTTTTTTTTGTCCCACAATTGGATAAAAAGTTTGAGAACCACAAATTCTTTGTTTACATTTTGTCTCAGATCAAAATGGACAGACTAAAGATAACTCAATAAGTCGAGATAGACCATGAAAAATATGTAGGTATTTATTAATTACCCGTATGTTCATCCTTAAATCATAACTGCTAATTACATCCGTATGGATGTAACTATTCCCACGAGTCGAGTATATCGTTTGCTGGCGACCAAGAGTGTAATCTGACACTGACATTGCTGTCTGTTTACGGTTGACTAATTAGTTTGATATTTTTTGCTCACGTAAAGTAAAAATCATTAATAACACTAAATCTCCCTATACAATACCATAGCATATTTAGTATGAACTATACTTAGGACAATTTTTGACAGGCTTAGGAAAATATTTGACGATAAACGAGTAGGGCCGTTTTGAAACTAGCGTCTATTCCATATTTTATTTGGCGTCGGCGAAGCATGTCTTGCGTTTCCAATCTCTTCTTTATCTAATATGAACACTAACTCCCTTGCTTACCATATCACACACAAATCAATCCATCTTTTCCACGGGGAGTCATTAAACTGACATCATGCTGAATTGGCTACCTGTTTTGATACAGCCGTGAGACAGTTGCCTATCTAGATATGTTTTTTTATATATTTTTGTTTGTTTGTATATAATATAGCTATGTATATATTAGGCCTTTACCTATGAAATTGGTGTTTTTTATGGAGATTTTGGGGAATTCTGCATTTTCCATACTAACATTTTATCAGTTTTCTTCACAACGACAAATCCAGAGATAATAATATTTGGCATGTATCATTAGACAAGCTTTAGTAATATGTGTAATATCACACTTCATAAAAATTATTTATCGTTTTTAAGTGAATGCAAATAAAATGATGTATTCGGGAGGCACTTAAAAAGAGTTGTCTCCGTGTCCAATTTTAACAAAAAAATATAGTCTATTTTTAGACGAGGTAATTATTTTTTTGGAATACTCTGAATCTTAATAGTTACAGACAAAATACTAAGAGAGAAAAAAACACCAATTTCATAGGTAAGGACCCAATATTAGTTTATGTTCGTACAATGTCTCGTGTCTGTGTTGGAATAAATGTATTTTCTTTTTTCCTCTCCCTATCTATCCACTCACATATTCATAGATCTAATTATAAATTCTGATTATTCTATTCTTTATTTTTAGTGGTGTTAACAATAGAGAGTTATCTATCTATAAAATATACCTAACTACTATAATTATGTTATTGTCTGTCATACATTAATATTATCAATATTAAGTCATTATTTCTCTAATTATGGATTTTCGTAATATATTATTATAAACATAATTAAAAGCAGACAATTACTTATTAATATTATTTTCCTCGGTTTAAAGTTAACCGCGATTTAAACCACTTAAGTATCAACAATATTATGTTAAATTAAATCGCTTTTAATTGCAAGTGATAACTATATTTATTCATGTTGTTTGTTTGACATTCACTGCTCCTTGGAATCCGGTTCGTCATTAATGACATAATATTCAGTTACAATTTAATTCGTATTTGACTCATTGTAATCCAATTAATTTATTTATATAAATTCTTAACCGTACAGTCATATATTACATGATAAATATAGTAGGAATACAGGTTATAATAAATAAATATCTTCAGAGACTCACACTTATCAACTAGCCCCATTTTAAGCAACTAATGCTGCTTGTGCTCCGGATACTAGATGACGGATAAATATATTTAATAGATAAATACATATAAATATTCAGAATATATACAATACATACATAAACATCCAAGACTGGAAAACAAATGCCCGTATTCAGCACACAAACATCTGACCCCACCGCGGATCGAACCCAGAAGAACCTCTCGAGATGGCTACGCTTTGAGACAAGCGTACAGACCATGAGATCCTCGATCACGGAGGTTCTTAGTGTTGATGAGTTAAGATAAGCCTGTATTCTTTGTTTAAAAATGTTTGCGCGGCAATAAGGTATTTGTATTTGACAACTGTTTTCTGTTGACCATTATTATTAAAAACCATGTTTTTAAAGCATACATTTTATATGGAATGTTAGTTCTGCGTCTATTTGAACTTTATTATGAGTTGTATTGCTAATAATAGAAAAACACGAAAACCATTTCAGACATACATTGTCATATTAACAGTTAAATTATCATTGTACGTAAGTTACTTTACATCTTTCATGTTCGGTAAGTAGGTCCTTAATACCCCCAGATGCGGGTTGTAAGTGATCAATTACCGCCCTAGGTTAATAATGTAGCTAGAAACGCCCTAAGGCGGTAAGTAATTAAAAAAAACTCTTTCAAAAAGTTCGCGTACATCTAACCATCTTACTGGCACTAGACATCATGCATTCAGCCCAATGACAAAAGAGGTCGCTTCGCTATTTTCATCAATTTTGAATATCGGACGGCGAAGCTAAATTTAGTTCTTGAAAATAAATTTATTTATTCTTGTGACAAAAGAGGTCACTTCGCTATTTTCATCAATTTTGAATATCGAACGGCGAAGCTAAATTTAGTTCTTGAAAATAAATTTATTTATTCTTGTAATGCCTTTTTTTCCACTTACCTCACAATCGAGATGTAAAGCAGAGTAGTTAGCTCGGGTGTAAGCATCAATTGCACCCTCGAACTATAAGCGCCCTCGCTGCGCTCGTGCGCCTAAATATCTCGGGCTGCAATTGATGCCTTACAGCCCTTGGCTACTAATCTACTATTTAAACATCCTCTAAGTACTTGGGTAGACATCTTCGTGTCATAACTATCACATCACACTAGAGATGATAGATTTGATATTGTTACCAATTAAACTAATGCCGTGGTTATGTTTATGTTTACATCGTGCCTGAACGGATGACTAAACTTTGTGATATTAGTATTCTCTATCTTCCTTTCTTCCTTTTTTGCTGAATCTTAACAACGAATGTAAACGATTATCATCTTTATCTATACATATTAGGTCCTTACCTATGAAATTTCCAGCCATTTTGGAAAGGAACCCGTACAAACAGACACAGATAGGGAAACAAAAATTATAAAAAAAACATTTTTGCTACTTTTTCTATCTACAGACGTTCGACCTCTACACTACAGTTTTATTATATTGGGTCCTTACCTATGAAATTGGTGTTTTTCTTCTCTCTTAGTATTTTGTCTGTAACTTTTAAGTTTCAGAGTATTCTTAAAAAATATTTAACTCCTCTAAAAATAGATAATTTGTTGTAAGTTTAATAATGTTGAAATTGGACACGAAGACAACTCTTTTTAAGTGCCTCCCGAATACATCATTTGATTTACATTCACATAAAAACGATAAATATTTTTTATGAAGTGTGATATTACACATATTGCTTAAGCTTGTCTTATGATACATGCCAAATATTATTAACTTTGGATTTGTCGTTGTGAAGAAAACTGAAAAAATTTTAGTATGGAAAATGCAGAGTTCCCCAAAATCTCCATACAAAACACCAATTTCATAGGTAAGGACCTAATATCAAATCATAAAAATAAGAGTAAATATTAATCTTCGTTGTATGCTAACTCACATAGCAACATGCTCAAAATTCGCTCAACATTTACGAACACCAAACAAAAAAAACTCATCAAACCCACAACGTGTGACATACTGTGTTAACTGGGTTCGTTAACGAGACACTGTTTGTACTAACTTTTATTAGTATCAGACGCCACTGCTTAATCGGTGTCAATAAAAGAACTCATCTGTAAATACAAGAGGAATTCCTAGCGTTTTACTGGCGATTTCATTATGATAGATGATTTCGGCAATCCAATGGTATGAGATCATTCGTTTAGCGCAGGCTACATTGCTAGCAGTACCCGTAGTGTAAGTTTTCATTGTAAATAAGTAAATAACTTCTCACTTTAGTTGCGTTAAGAAATGTCAAGAATGTCAATTTCTATGGGAAACGTGAAAAGCGCCCCTAGCGGAAACTAGTTGAAATCACATTTCTCATAGAAATTGACATTTCTTAACGCAACTAAAGGTGAGAAGTTTTTTACAATGAAAACTTACACTACGGCACTGAACGAAACAAACAAGCATCGTATCACTTCTGTAGGCCTAGCACGGGCCGGAGAGAAAAAGTCCCCGGAGACAAAAATCGTCATTGCCTCTCGCTTCTTCATTTGCGCGGAGGCGAGAGGCAATGAGTAGTGCTAGGCCTTCTGTTCGTCCTTTGGTTCTCACCGAGAACTACAGTACCTCTGGTACTGGAAACAAGGAAACAAGAAGCCTCCATCCCCGCTTCCCATGATAGTGCCGCCTCGACAGCCACTGCACTCTCTTCTTCCGTCCTCAGCAAATATACGTCCCACTGCTAGGACAGGCCTTCATCATGGAGAAACACACATGAGGAGTATGAACCCTAACACCACCACCGCCCAATGCGGGTTGGTGGGTAGAAACGGTCACTAATGCGACCGGGACCAACGGCTTAACGTGCCTTCCGAAGCACGGAGGAGCTCGAGATCACAAAGTCTTGGTCACCCACTCACGGCCTGACCATGGCGAAGGTAGGTATGTTTTGCGATCGAAGCCAAAGCGCACTGACCACTACGCCACCGAGCTCCTCACAACCAACCTCTCTCCTTCCAAACAACAGAAAATTCCTCGTTATAATCTCTTGACACCTCGCAGGGATTACCAATATCAATCTAACATCCAACATAGTTATCACAGTTATTGTTCTAATCATAGAATCTTAGAGTAACTTATCAGAATGTTTTCCAGTTTTCCATCTTGACACCTTCACCACCAGCAAGCCCGCCTTATTAGAGATGTGTAAGTCCTGAGTGAATGCATCAAAAGATGTATATCCCAGCAAAAGATTGAATCACTCTTTAAATCCCAACATTCCAAAATACATCTTTAAATCAGTAGCACTATGGTTCACTTTTAGGATGTACGAAGCGTGAAAAGATGTAAAGTGAGACAGCTATTGCGGGATGTCCCGAGTCGAAAAAGGATGAAAGATGATTGACAGATTCGCGCATGCGTACAAGCACGTACAAGGTTCATTTACAAAGTGTCTTATAACTCTTTTGAGAACGTAATATCTCGTATTAATTTAGTGTATAAATATTTTGTTTACAACAGTAAATTCTATAAAAAAGTACACAATTATTCATCAACAGCGTAGTGTTGTACTTCTAACACTCTTATTCCATATAGATACTTACCAGTATTTGATATGACAAATAAACATCTGTCATAAGAGAGTTCGTAAATGAATCAGAGTATTGACATAGTAAATGGAAATTTAACTCACATGTAAAGGTAATAGGGATCAAATTCAATTAGAATTATTTAAAAATATTTAATTTATATTTATAGGAGATAAATGCGCGCGAATTGTTAATGACTGCAAATATTCTTCCGTGAATGTTTAGTATTCTTTCGAACATTTATTTATCGTTTCGTCCTAATTAATTATTGATTTAATTTGAATATAATATTTAGTTGTTTTAATAAGTGTGTGTATATATATAAACTTTTGTGTAAATAGTTCTTACTCTTTAATTTTGTAAATTTTGAAAAAGTGTGATTAGGTATATAAAATTTTATAGCTACTATAACATATAGGTTGACAGTCCTAAGCCCGTTTAAAGTATGAAGGGAAATCGTATTTACTTACTTATAGAACTAAAACGAAACCTAAGTTAACTAATAAAATCTATGTATTTCCTTCGTTGTAATATTTTAAATTATAATTATACTTTAGAAATAAATCTCACAAAAATGACAAAAACCACAAAATAAATCAATTTCGAAGTCAATTTACGTAAAGATTAAGATGTATCAGGTAAAAATTTACTTCAGATGGAAAGATGTATTTAAGATTTAAAGATTTAAAAGAGTGATATAAATCTTTTATCTGAAAAGATTTATAAATCTTTGTTCCGTCAAAAGATTTATTATGCGCATCTCTGCGCCTTATTGTGTTCCTTGACAGTTTACCTCATAAGAGGCCATAGACTTAATCTAGGCTCAGGAGCTACCAGAAATACAGCCTAATCCCTATAAATATATTTATCCGTTTCTACACAGGCAGCATTGTTAGGTTTAAAAACAAAAAGTAAGATAGCCAGTTCCTCAGTTGTTGAGGGTTACAGGTGAAGCTCGCTCCCACCTTCGGCCTTATCGTCACTTACCATCTGGTGAGATGAAGGCCAACCTGTCCTTACCAGTCATATGAAAAAAAAATTGGGCTAATTGATAAGTGTGAATGTCTGGTGACGATATTTATTGTCGGCCTTTATTGTAATTTCCGTGGTTAGGCTTCTCCCGCCACCTCGCTCGCCCACTAGCAATATGACCTGTGCCTAATACTAATGGTTGGTAATCGGTGCACTGGCTGAATAGACCAATGCCACGGCCGGTAATTTAACAGATTAAAAAAGTAGCACGTATTGTTGATGTAAATCTATTTCTATTGACTAGTGATTACTATGTGACTACATAAGCTTATATATTATGTAAATTGTAGGTGATTACTCAATCAACTACAAATTGACATTTTAACAGAAATAAATCTTTTACTTTATTTAAACAACGCCTTTTTATTACTTACATTTTATTAAAATCGCTTTGGTTGTGTGTGTGTCGTCAAGTCTGGCGAGTTTAATAACAACCGTACGCTTTGGATTTCGATATCGACAACAAAGGTACCTTCGCCATGGACAGCCGTGGGTGGGTGACCAAGACTTTGTGATCTCGAGCTCCTCCGTGCTTCGGAAGGCACGATAAGCCGTAGGTCCCGGTCGCATTAGTGACCGTTTCTACCCACCAACCCACATTGGGCCAGCGTGGTGGTGTTACGGCCCATACTCCTCATGTGTTTCTCGATGAGGAAACCCTGAGCACAGCAATGGAACGAATATAGGCTGAGGACGACGAAACGTTAATTTATAACATTTCGTCGTCCTTGTTTTTTTTTAATGCAGAAATGAACGAAACCGAGAGCTTATTTCTTTATACAAAATCTAGACTTCATTACATTACTGAGAGCAATAAATATTATTAAAAACTAGATTACGTCAACACGTTCTGTTAAAAAATTTTAATTATCCAGATTTGAATTTTAAAAAATATTCAAAATATATATATTTTTAAATGTTAACAACTTACAGATACCCATTTAGTAGTTATTTTTGTATTTTTATTGATGTCTTTTGGCATTCAATCAATAAATAGATTTGTATTGGTGTAGGTTTCTTTGGGTAATATGAAAGAAACAGTACTTATTGGATGGATATCACCTGTGTAGCCTAATTGGAAAAACAGGCACTACTTAAGCAGTAGGCACCGGTTCGGTTCCCGTCTGTACCACATAGAATTTTCGGAAAACTTAAGTAGTTGTTAGAACATCGTTTGCTTCACATTGTGCCCGGTGCATGGCATCAGACTTGCCTCCTGTTATAAAAGGACTAATATAAATGTCGGGCAAAACTGAGTTGTATTTTTATTTTATTATATTATGGCCTTCGACCTATTAAGATCTATTATGACCAGCCCCCTATGTTAGTTCTATTAAAAAAAATGTAGTATAGATCGCTATTCCCATACATAAAAAAAAAAAAAAGACGTGTGGCCCGAGTGCCACACGTCTTTTTTTTTTATTTGCTGTTGACTGCCGCGGTAAAGCTATTGCATAGCATTTTGTATCAACTTATGCAATTATAATTTTATTTATTTATTTTATTCATGCAGTATTTCTTTTTCTTTGATATTAATTCAAGTTACACTTTTTGAACGTGGTGACCGATAAGAAAACAATTTTTTCTATTATTAAATAAATATAAAAAGTTAATATTGTTTAAAATATTTTTTATTATTTTACAATACATGTGGGTTTTATTATCTTAACGCCGTGTCGAAGACTGACGAACTGAAACGACGTTAGACGATGCACGGCCTTCAAGCCACACCTCTTTGCGCATCGGAGTGGGGAGCGTGAGGTTTTTTCGTTACGGAATTTCTGGATTCGGTCCCCGAGCTCAAGGCCCGCGATAGAAGCTATGCAATAGCTTAATAAATATCCTCAGACATTCAGCAACTAGTCCCATTTTAAGCAACTAAATGGTGCTTGTGTTACGGATACTAGATGATGGACAAATATATGTAATAGATAGAATACACATAATTATTCAGATTATACATAATATTATACATATATAATGAACATCCAAGACTGGAGAACAAATGTCTGAAAATTCATCACCCAAACACTTGCCTCCACTGGAGATCGAACCCAGGAACTCTCGAGATGGCGACGCCTTGCTCGATCACGGAGGTCGCCAAACAACCATGGGTTTTTCTAAAACTTATTATTGTTGCTTGGATCCCTTCGTTATTACTGGAGGCGTTACTCTACTAGCGGAATAACCTAATTAATCTACGATTCCGCTAGTACAGTAGCGACACCTAACGTGATAAGTCGAACGAAGGCTGGTTCTATCAAGGCTCTACAGTACCAACCGGACACTCTCTGAAAAAAGGATAAGTTGTTCCCAGATGTGGATTGTATGTATTTCACCTGGGTCGAGGGTGTCTTCCCAGGTATCTACTTCTTTTGTGAATTAGTGGTTCACAAGAGCACCAGAGGTGCATTGGTGTTACACGCTCTCGTAACAGAATCTGCAAACATCAGCGTCCGTAGTATCATTGCAGTGGTCGGTCAAAGACTTAATCATCACAAACGTAGGTGTAATCTCTGCCTACCCCTTCGGGGATATAGGCGTGGTATTTGTGTTACGTGTGTTTACTGCAAAATAAAAACAAATTTTCCGGGTGTACATAACCGCAGCGCAGACCGTGAGAATCGTTGTCTTAATTAAAAGTACCTACTTGCGGTTTTCTTGTTATGTTTTAGTGGCGTCCGTTTTAAATAATATTAGGTCCTTACCTATGAAATTGGTGTTTTGTATGGAGATTTTGGGGAATTCTGCATTTTCCGTACTAACATTTTATCAGTTTTCTTCACAAGACAAATCCGGAGATAATTATATTTGGCATGTATCATTAGACAAGCTATAGTAATATGTGTAATATCACACTTCATAAAAAATATTTATCGTTTTTAAGTGAATGCAAATAAAATGATGTATTCGGGAGACACTTAAAAAGAGTTGTCTCCGTGTCCAATTTTAACACAATTAAACTTATCAAAACAAATCAAAAGAGCTCAAAAATATAGTCTATTTTTAGACTAGGTAATTATTTTTTAGGAATACTCTGAATCTTAATAGTTACAGACAAAATACTAAGACAGAATAAAAACACCAATTTCATAGGTAAGGACCCAATAGTTTTTATTGTTCGAAGGCTTATCTGTTAAAATAACCGTTGTTCTGTAGGTCGCCGTCATTTTTGTTTTCTTTGATGTCGTAGTGTTGCTTATAGTACATATAACAGATAACTTTAACACGCCTCTTTCCCCGACGGGATTGTCAGAGATGTTTACACCCAGTCTCTCTACTCTTTACACTCTTTATTGCATATAAAATAACGTATAAAATATGGTAAAAATTATAATTTGCAAGGGCGGACTTATCCCTAGCAGAGATATGTGCCAGTCAACCTATGAAAGGTGATCATTGAAATCATAAATGGTAGGCGACACAAATGCAAGAAGAATAGACAACATTCTAGTGAAAAGGAAGTGTCAAATTCCATAGTACTCTGACAGTTGAACGTGATAAAGGCATATTCGGCATCTTTTTTCCTATTTGTATTTGGCCGATTTTATGCCGAATATATTCGGTATAAATATACCGTATTCTCTTGGCTAGATGACCGGGTTACAACAAAAAGACATACCTTCATCTGTAAGATTTATGTGCATAGCCTATAGTCAGTTCAGTATAGTTGACTTTTATTTTAGCATCGCTTGTAACGACACGATACGATATTAGCTAAGTTGTTTCCGCCGATATTATTCGCCGAATATCCGGTTCGGTAAAGGTTGAACCGAATAATATTCAGTTACTCGGTGACGCCACTATTCAGCGCATAGCTAGTTATGAATACCTAATCATCTAACTTAATTACTAAAGTCGCTTTCTAACATTAGGTAACTCCTATTACGCCAGGTTAATAATCATTAGTTCCTTGTAACGGATATTCACGTTTTTTTGCAAACTTTTTATTTTTTGCACCTAATTTTTATTTATTGTCACTTAAACAATTTGGTTGCTATGGGCCTCGTATGTACTGAGTTAGCATAAAAGGACTTTGTGCTAAGGAACTTCGCTGTACAATGCTTCTTTAACTTACTAAAATATTGTTAATAGTCGAGTACAAAAATACGTATACACATTTTAGAGGTGACAATCTTTATTTCCTTCCAATAAGAGTTTACTGTCAAAAGTAGTTACATATTTACTGACTTACATACTTTACTGTACACAGTTGGGAAACAAGAATACTCCTTGCGTTTGTTCTCAGTTTAAGTACTTTCTTGACAGATTGTAAAAAACAATAAAATACGGTTTTATTCCATACATTTGCTACGGCGTTTCTATCAGCAACTACGAGGATTAAAGAACTGCAACGGCTTCCGATATCGGAAACAAAGCTACCTTCACCGTGGTCAGGCTTTGGATTTGTGATCTCGAATTCCTCCGTGCCTAAGCCACGTGCTGACGCGCTGCTTGGTGAAGCGCGGACTATGGCAGTGGACTGCTTTTCCGGTGCTTTTGCCTAGGGATAATTTAAGCCGTTGGTCCCGGTCGCTATTGGCGGTGTTACGGCCCGTATTCATCATGTGTTTTTCGATGAGACAGGCCTGTGCTCAGCAGTGGGACTTATATAGGCTGGGGACGTAAACATATAGAGAAAAATTTATACGATTGTCGATCAGTTAACAATCAAATTTGGTGTCATTTTCCACAGCTGGGCTAGCGCTCCATTTAATGGAGCCTAGTATAATTTTTTATAGCCTGACCAGGAATATAAAAAAGCCTCAAGGCATTAAGTCCGCCTTTGTACGTCGAACATAAAGAATAAATATTTAATAAATTAAGAAACCTCGCCATATTCCGCAAAATTGGCAACATTAATTTTATTCGTCAATTTCATTTTGATGTGTCAAATGTCACGTGTGTTGTTGTTTAATGCAGTCTCATCATCATAAAATTTATTTCAATATTATTAGGCTATTTTTTTCATGAGAATAAATAATGATGAAAAAATTTTACTTTAAAAAAAAATGTTTGTGTTGCAATTACAAGAAAATTTATCTCCTTTCACGCAAGTGCAGTGAGCGACGGCCCTAAACGGACGTAGAGCAACGGCCTTTGCGTCACGTGTCCACAAAAGTTTTTTGTCTATCAAACAAAGACACGTTTACGCAGACGCTGAAGAATGTTGGGAGTTTGTGCGACTTTTGTGCGCGGGAGTCGTGCGAATATTGTGTTTATTCTGACACCACTCTAATAGTAACTAAACAGTTATTATTTTGACACCACTTCAACTAATGAGTATGTCAACTAACACCAAAATTTCGCCGGAATTATTCCGGCAGAACCCAGCTCGCAGAAATATGTATGTTGGGAGGTTTTAGTGGTATTTTCTATGAAAGTGGAGGGGTGACCATGACGAAGGTAGCTTTGTTTTCGATCGAAAGCCAAAGTGTACTAACCACTACGCCCCCGAGCTCCGAAAACCAACTAACTTGTTTTATTTAAGCGGTACCGGTAGCCGAGTTGGGACGGACGGGGGACTACTCGTTCGAGAGACTCGCGGGTTCGATCCCACCGCCTGTACCACTGAGTTTCCATTAAACTTAATATCGCTTGCTTTACATTGTGCCCGGTGCATGGCAACAGGCTCGCCACATGGGCCTTAACATATCTGGCGAAATATGGGTGTTTAACACCTCTGCCTACCACTTCGGGGAAAAAGTCGTGATGATATGTTATGTTATATTTTATCGAAACTATTTTCTTGAGCCGAAAATATACACCTAATTCGATCTGGCCAGCTGTATTGATTCTGTATAAAGATCCTAGACTAAACATCATTATTCTAATATAAAAATTCTTCCCGATTCTCGGCGGTTATTTATAAATTATATACAAAACATAATGATAAGTCATAGTTTTCGTAGTAACTATAATCTAATCTGAGATATGCCCTTGCTCGGACATCAATTATCAGTTTTTTCCGACTTAATGGACGATAAGTGCTTTCTTTCGGTTTCGATATAGACTATATTATGAAGATATGATATTGCTCGACAGAAGCCGGGATTTTCCCGCGGTAGGTTTCGAATGGGGATATAATGGTGTCCCACAAACGCCCCCCAGCCAGCGTAGGTAAGGTCGTCAAACAAACAGTTTTATGGAAAACAATGGCGTGAATTTGATACCGGAAATATCAATTAACGTAACATTTTGGCCAATAAGTTAAACTCAGAATTTCGCGCTCTATCGACTATATTATGATTCCAAAAAAACCTAAAAAGTGCTTTGGAAGTTCTCAGGTACAGTCGAGGTCGTTCGCGCTTAGGAAGCGTTGTTTAAAAAATATGTTATAACTACTTTCTAGTTAGCTTAAATAAAATGTTTGGTTCTGTTGTTAATAGTACGAGTATCAACTATGTTTATTTTAAGGTATACCACTTAGCAATCCTAACATTGATAAATTTTATGTTTATAAAACTTTTTAAGATAAGAACTGTCAAAACATCAAATTTTTTTTTCCAGTATTTTGATAGTTCATAGCGATACATTGTTTTATATTATACTAGGACAAAGACTGCTAGGCCTTCTGATGTAGGAATCACAAATAAACTTTAAACTGCATAATAATATAACATGACTCTAAGGTCGTTTGACTGACGACACAAAGGGCCTAGCCTATTATAATATCTCAATCACAGCTGTCATCTTTTCATCTGCGAACACGACAATTTTAATTGATGATGGGCGTTTGTTTACATTATGTTTTTGTAAGAGGACGACTTAGTTTTAGAACGGTCGCTAAAAGATTAAAAATTCATTAATTCAATGCATATTTTATTTGGCTATTCAGCATCAACGAATTAGGATGATAGGTATATACAATACGAACGTTTCTCAAAATTGTGTTCCGTGAAAAGTACAACTGAGTGGGCGGGGCTAAAAAAGTGCAAATAACGCGTCGCCAGTCTGCCGCATGTTCACTTGGATGTCGTTGACAGACATCCGAGTCAATATTTTGTTGAAGAATCCTTTAAACAACTAGTTTCTAAAAACAAAAATGACATCGTGAATGTAAAAGACGGAAAGAAAGATATAAAAAACAAACTCAGTCAGCCAGTTGCTGCAATATTTTGATGTAATATAGCTATTTCATCATTCTCCCGCAGCACAGAGAATTTCGTGCATCTTAAGAACCCGATAAGGTCTTTAGTTTAAATAGTTTAAATTTAAAAAATATTTTAGATAAACAATTTTTTCTAACTATAGTTGTAGATACGAAAATGTAAAAATTTTCATTATAGCTGCCGTATGTGAAGTTCCTAATTCTAAACACCACAGGCATATTTTTCCCTTTTTTACCATAGGTATGGGCATATCTTAACATTGGGTCCTTGCCTATGAAATTTGTGTTTTTATTCTGTCTTAGTATTTTGTCTGTAACTATTAAGATTCAGAGTATTCCTAAAAAATAATTACCTCGTCTAAAAATAAACTATATTTTTGAGCTCTTTTGATTTGTTTTGATAATTTTTTGTAAGTTTAATTGTGTTAAAATTGGACACGGAGACAACTCTTTTTAAGTGCCTCCCGAATACATCATTTTATTTGCATTCACTTAAGAACGATAAATAATTTTTATGAAGTGTGATATTACACATATTACTAAAACTTGTCTAATGATACATGCCAAATATTATTATCTCTGGATTTGTCGTTGTGAAGAAAACTGATAAAATGTTAGTATGGACAATGCAGAATTCCCCAAAATCTCCATACAAAACACCAATATCATAGGTAAGGACCTAATATATATATATGATTCCGCTAGTATAGTAGCGACACCTAACGTAATATGTCGAACGAAAGGGTACGAGTACAAGCAACAATAATAAGTTTTTATACGAAACTAAAAACCCATGTATGGGAATAGCGATCTATTATACTACTTAATTTATCTATAGTATGGGCAAAGTTGAGTCAACGAAAAATAACCGTATTGTCTAGATCGTTGGGGCGTTGATAATAATACCTGCGTCATAATGATATAACCATGTTTATCTAGAAAAAGACTTAGATAAGATTCGGAGAATTGCTTCGGCAGACCCCGGGTCGCTCCCACGGAAGGGCAAGGAGGTATATCGGGGAGTTTTAGTGGGTATTCTCGGCCGCCGCCGAGCGAGTCCCACACACGCCTTCCGCCTCGCCAGCGGTTGGTAGGTCCGTAAATGGATTTTGTCCTCGAGAAAAAAAAAAAAAAAAAAAAAAAAGGGTAGAAAGTATCAGTGTGTACGAGTATTATCCCTATCGTCCATTATGAATACCGCTTGCCGCACAGTGTCCGGGTCTGGTGCATGAAAACATGCTCTCACTTACTCATGACTCACGACGTGTATTGTTCCCACAGCAGCTTAAGCGGAAGAGAGATGGCAACAATTGCCATTACAAAAAATTTAATTATTCTAATAAATGTTGACGTATAAAAATATATTAATGTTGTTTGTAACCAACACCCGCTACATAGGACAAACGTACATACATACATATCATCACGACCACAACCCCGGGAACGCTAGGCAGGGGTACATAATTATTTATATATCTATGTTATTTACAAAAAGTTACATTATTATTATATAAATATGAATATCCTCAGACATTCACACCAAACAGCTAGCTCCATTTTAAGCAACTAAATGCTGCTTGTTACGGATACTACATGACGGACGAATATATTTAATAAATAACTACATATATTTTTTTAGAATATACATAATATAATACATATATAATGAACATCCAAGACTGGAGAACAAATTTCTGAAAATTCATCACCCCAACACTTTGCCTCCACTGGGGATCGAACCTAGGACCTCTCGAGATGGCGACGCCTTGAGACCGGCGTACAGACCAGGGATGTTGCGGATGCTGATTTCTTCACATCCGCGGATGCGAATGCGGATGCGGAGTTTTGAAGGCTCACATCCGCGGATGCGGATGCAGATGCGGATGTTTAAGATATTATGTAAATAAAGTATATTAATGAAGAATTATAACAATGATAATGATATATAATTGTTAACATTTTTATTTTAATCAAATCAAACATAAGTACTTATTTTTATATTTAAAATATCTATTTATTTTATATGATATGCGCAAACAAACACGTAATGATTTATTAACAAGAAACAAATGAGGCACCACAACAAACGTGTCGAATCTTGTCACCAATTTCTACGTTCCCATTGGTCCCATTGTCACGTGCGACCGGCACGCGCCACTCGCCGGGCCCGCCCAATGTCTTTCTTGTCGCTACTTGTATGATATCCGCATCCGCATGAACATCCGCACTGATTTATGCGGATGCGGATGCAGATGCAGATGTCCAAATCTATGCGGAAGTTCCGCATTTGCGGATGCGGATGCGAATGTTCGCAACATCCCTAGTACAGACCACTCGACCACGGTGGTCGTCAAATTATATTTTATATTTTATTTACGTATTAAATCGTGCTTTAGGAATATCCTGTTGTTTGTATGAATTGTATACATTTTAGTATAAAGTAAAATCTCAATATATTAGGCTACAGAGTTACAGTCTACGAGCGCTCGTCCGCACATTCAAGGTGTCCACGGAAGACCAGCGTCGTGGTGTTCTACGCCCGACATATGCTGAGTGCGACTCCTATTCAGTGCCTTAACCTGTATTGCTTGTTATGTCATTATGTATTGTCTTTGTCTATGTTTGATTATTTTTTAATGTAAGCTATTGCATAGCTTCTATCGCGGGCCTTGAGCGCGGGGACCGAATCCAGAAATTCCGTATCGAAAAAACCTCACGCTCCCCACTCCGATGCGCAAGGAGGTGTGGCTTGAAGGCCGTGCATGTTAAAACCCAAGGTGGTTACCAAAATGAAACACCGTGTCCAAGGCGAATACAAATTTTAATTAACATCGGTTTGACCATATAAGTCTATGAGAGTAAACAATAGTGCGTTTTAAAGGATAGGTCGCGCCATCTAGTGATACAACAAAGAACTAATTTCAACAAAGACGCCACTTTGGTTTTATTTATAAGCTAACTATTACACATTGTTTATTATGAGTTTTGTTATTTTATTAATTAGTTTATTAACACTTATTTTAGATAATAATTTTATGATTTAATTTACTTATAAGTGATCCGAACGAAATAATGTATATGCAAACTACCAACAGTTTATATAATTTGTTTTCTTATCGGTCACCACGCTCAAAAAGAGTAACTTGAATTAATATCAAAGAAAAAGAAATACTGCATGAATAAAATAAATAAATAAAATTATAATTGCATAAGTTGATACAAAATGCTATGCAATAGCTTTACCGCGGCAGTCCCCGAGTGCCACACGTCTTTTTTTTCTTACTTTGTGTACTGAATAAAACTTTATTCTATTCTATAGCACGACCACCCTATGCCAGTAATTTTCTTGGTCCCACGTAATATGGGACAAACCTATTGCTGTTATCGGGCACTAAAAAAAATCCCCACGTAATTCAATCCAAAATTCCAACAGCCAGATGTTTCATACCACTAATATCTGGTTGCTGAGGTACATTGACGGCAGTTTATTGATTCGATAGCTCTATTGGATCGATAACTCTTAGATATTGGAAATAGCTGAGTAAAATAATCACAGTGTGCACTGCAAGATATATATTTGAGAAGTAAACAAATGTACATGTGACAGCATAATAGAGAATACAAAATACAAATAAATGTCATATTAAAAACTGCCAGGGTGTTATATTATTGTAGAAAAGAGTTTGGTCGAACACCTCCCCGTAATATAAACACCCTATATATGTACATGCTATTTACAAACAACATCACCTATAAAAGAACTTACAACTAACACTCACTATATACAACATACAAGACACAGCCATTAACATTCAATAAAATAATTACAACCTAATTCTTACAAAACAGAATAATTACAAAAGGCCTAAACTATTTACACACTTAACATGTTTTATTTTAGGCAGGCATTTCGTAAGAACATCGGCGACCATACTGCCAGTAGGAATATATTTAATATTAATGTCATGACTGGCGATGGAACTGCGAATGAAATGGTGTCTAACATCTATATGCTTTGTGCGTGAGTGATGAGTGTTGTTCTTGGTGAGTTGTATGGCACTTTGGTTATCACAGAAAAGGGGTATTGGTTGGTGACAATCAAATACGTCCTTAATAAGAAACTTTAAATATATGGCCTCTTTAGCTGCTTCTGCGAGGGCCATATATTCAGCTTCTGTAGTTGATAACGCTACAGTGCGTTGTTTACGGGACTCCCAAGATATGGCGGAGCCACTGACTTGGAACACATAGCCGGTATATGATCTCCGATCTATAAGATTTGAACCATAGTCAGCATCACAGTAACCAACAATGTCCGAAGAACTTACCTTTTTATATGTAAGCCTTTTATCTTTGGTTGCTTTGAGGTACCTGAGTACCCGTTTAGCAGCTCTCCAATGTACCTCCCCGTAATGTTCATTGAATTGACTCAAGACCGATACAGCATGGGAAATATCAGGTCTTGTGCCAATGGAGATGTACATTAGAGACCCTATGAGCTGCTGATAAGGTAACTCCGGGTTCTCATCATCCTTATCTGGTAAGGTGAGCTTAAGACCCGGTTCTAAGGGTGTTGACACGGGTATAGCCTCGCGCAAGTTGAATTTATCAACGAGTTTCTCTATGTATTTAGTTTGGTCGAGATTAATGCTACCGTTGCTTTCTCTGGTAACTCGCATCCCCAGGCAATCCTTGACAGGTCCAAGATCTTTCACTGTAAACCTTTTCTGGAGGTTTGATTTGAAAGACTCTGACAAGTTGTTGCAGTTGCTGAGGATAAAGAAATCATCCACGAAGACAGCAACTACAAGCAGTCTATCACTCTTTCGTCTGTAATAGACGCAGTGTTCGCTCTCTACACGAATCATAGACATGGCTGTCATTGCTTCACAGACTTTCAAATTCCACTGTCTAGGTGCCTGTTTAAGTCCATAGAGAGCCTTCTTGAGAAGACAGACTTTATTACGGTCGGTAACAAAGCCTTCAGGTTGCTCCATGTAGATCTCTTCTTCTAGATCGCCGTTAAGGAAAGCAGTTTCTACATCTAAGTGTTCAGCACTTAGATTCAGCTTAGCGGCAAAAGCTAAAAGGAGTCTAACGGAAGACAACCGAGCGACAGGAGAAAATGTTTCACCGTAATCAACGCCGTAGACTTGTGTGAACCCTTTTGCAACAAGTCTGGCTTTAAATTTGACAACCTCCCCGCTTGTATTCTTTTTGATCTTGTAGACCCACTTGCACTTGACAGGCTTTCTGTCATTGGGTCTATCTACCAATATCCAAGTGCCATGCTTGGTTAAGGAATCATATTCCGACTGCATAGCTTGGAGCCATTCCTCCTTGTGTATGTCATCCTGAAGCTGCTTAAAATTTTCAGGCTCAGAATCAGGAGACACAAGGTAGGCGCTTGCGTCGTACCGACTAGGCGGATTGTGAACGCGGCGAGGATAGCGAGGTTGGTGATGATCAACAGGATCTGAAGTTTGTATTGGTTCAGATTCTTGGGAAGTACTGGGTTCAGGATAGGGTTCAGGAGAGGGCATCTGCACACACTGCTGAGATTCCGGTATTTGGTCAGTGACCGACGAAGAAGGCACGGAATCTGAGGCAGGAGCAGGATTGGATGTAGGTGGAGTTTCAGTCATTATAATTATCGACTGACCATCTGAAACTGTGGTTTCAGGTGACTCAGGGTTATCAACTGTTTTATTTTCAATAAATACTACATCCCTGGCTATGATGATCTTGCGAGGGTTATTAGGGTCAACTAACCTGTAACCCTTGCAGACCTCAGAATAGCCCACAAATACACGGGGTTTAGTTTTTGGGTCTAATTTGGTCCTATTCTCTTTGGGAATGAGGATATGGGCCTCACATCCAAAAACTTTAACATGAGAAAGGTTTACTGGCTTCCCAGTCCAAACTTCCTCTGGGATTCTAAATTTCAACCCTTGTGTAGGTGAGTGATTTTTTAAATATATGGCTGTATTTACAGCTTCGCCCCAATAGGCTTTAGGGAGATTGGCATCTTGAAGCATCGACCTTGCCTTTTCAATGATGGTCCTGTTTACCCTTTCTGACAAACCATTTTGTTCAGGATTATAAGGAACCGACAGTTGATGAATGATGCCATTCTCTTTAAGAAATGTGGTCATTTCTTTATTTACAAATTCACGACCGTTATCAGATCGGACTATCTTTATTTTAAGACCCGTTTGATTCTCAACAAGATGTTTGAATTCTACAAACTTCGAAAAAACTTCGCTTTTAGTTTTTAGTAAGTAGCCAAAAGTTTTTCGAGAGAAATCATCTGTAAAAGTTAACAGATACAAACATCCGCCCCATGAATGCGAACTCATTGGTCCACAGAGGTCGGTGTGTATTAATTCTAATTTTTGGGAAGAACTCCTTGTTGAGTTTTTGAAAGGCCTTTTTGATAGTTTGCCTTGCAAACACGGAACGCAACTTTGACTTTGAGTGTCATTGTCAGTGAAATTAATGCCAATGTTTTTGTGTTTTAGAATTTTGAGATATTTGTAGTTTAAATGACCTAAACGTCGGTGCCAAAGATATATGGGCTCATTATTATGAGCTTCGTATGCATGACTAGTGGATGAGGTAGTGTCTAGTTTGTACATCCCATCTGAGTTTGTACCTGTACCAATTATTGAACCAGACACTTTGCACTCATCTTTAAGCATAATCGTTGCCCCTTTAGGTGAAAAAAGAACTACAAAACCCTTACGCACTAATTCTCTAACAGATAATAAATTTGTCGAAAGTTGTGGCACGTATAAAACATTAGAAATCCTAACTACATTATTATTAATATTTACACTTACAGAACCTTTACCTTCACTATATACAACTTCTTTATTGGCAACTGTGATTGGCTGTCTACAAGGTGTGTAGTCAAGGAACCAATCCTTATAGCAACTCATGTGACCAGTGGCTCCTGAGTCAATAAACCAACCTTGGGATAAAGAAGGGGAGTGAATGGCTGAAAATAAAGTGAAAGAGGATGAAAGTGTAAAATTAGATGTATAATTAGCTTTAGAATTGCCGCCGATGCCCTTATTTTTCTTCAAGTCATAAAAACGTTTTCTGCACTTTGACACATGGTGTCCAGATTTCTTGCAGTAGCTACATGTACCGCTTTTCTTGCCAGAAGTTGTAGCTAATACGTTGTCGCTTGTAGCCGTTGAGCTGCTTGGACGCTGATCTTCCTTCAGCAGGGTGGTTGCGATGTAGTCCGACGATATAGCTGCACCGGAATGTTCTATCGCCATTACCAATGGGCGGTATTCGTCTGTTAGACCGGCAAGCATAATAACACCCACAAACTCGTCCTCTAATGCCTTCCCTATGGCTGATATTTTCTGCTGCGTTAAGCGTATATCATTTATGTATGATTCCATATTTGGGTAAGACTGGAGTTTGACATTGAACATCTTACGTAAAAGTGTCAGGCGTCTACTGAGACTGCTGTCGGCGTAGGTGTTTTTTAGTGCACTCCACGTCTCTGCGGCTGTCTCGCACTCCATCACTATAGGATAGATGGACTCACAGACGTGGAGGCAAATTTTTGCCCTCGCACGCTGGTCACGCCGTCTGGACTCCTCGGATGTACAAGTTGACGCCAGCGATACTACTTCCCATAACTCTGCGTCGATCAGGCTCATTTTCATAGCAAAACTCCATGTCGTATAGTTTTCACGACCAGCTTATTTTGGAAACGAACTTTGCGAATTCACAGATACTAAAGGCGCACGGCATGGTTGACTCTCCATTGCAGTTTTTACGCACTCTGGGCCCATAACCTATTGGAAATAGCTGAGTAAAATAATCACAGTGTGCACTGCAAGATATATATTTGAGAAGTAAACAAATGTACATGTGACAGCATAATAGAGAATACAAAATACAAATAAATGTCATATTAAAAACTGCCAGGGTGTTATATTATTGTAGAAAAGAGTTTGGTCGAACACATACCACTAATATCTGGTTGCTGAGGTACATTGACGGCAGTTTATTGATTCGATAGCTCTATTGGATCGATAACTCTTAGAAGTGATAACGTAACACCGCAATTATTCATAACTTTATTGAATCAATTGAATTGGGAACATAACTGACTTTCCAGAAACTGTGCATAAATAGATTATATGCAGTTCGAGCGAATATAATCGTTATCGTGTATAAATTATCATGTGCATAGACACTAGTTTTCGTACTGAATCATTTCGGTTCTAAGTTCTCCCTCATCCAGCTGCTGCCAGCAGCCTCGTAAGATCTTCGGCCCTTCGGTTCGCTGGGTCCCTATTACCATGTATTACGCTCTACCGGTAGATGTGACCAGCCCACTGCCACTTATGCACGCTAATCGTATAGGCTATTTCGACGACTTGGTTCAGTAATATTATTATGGTTATACAGGCCCAAAGGGGTCTACTTACTCACAGGACTCTTTACCTTCCCATGCGGAAGAAGGAGGTGGTGAATCCCTCATTGGATACCCACCGGCCGGCCGGGGTTATGTCGGACTCCTACCGACTAAACACCACCTTGCTCTAAGCCATTTTACGGGCCTTGGTAAAGCATAACCTGAATGCGCCCCCTCCCTCAGGAAAGGGAGAGGTGCGGCGCTTTTAAATCTGGCCTTAAATCGGCCCCGCCATTCAAATCGGCTGGTAACACGACAGATCGTCTCGTGTTGCCGACGTCGGCGACGTAGGAGGAGATTTAGAGCGCTCCCTACCACTGCCGATATTGCTTCTGATTTACGGGACGTGAGAATACCCCTTTCATCTGGCAAAACATGCATGTCTATCTTTATCTAAAAACTTTGCTGTAATGTACTCTTGTCCACAGCAAATGCAAGGCCTCAGCACCAGGCGTGGCGGACTGGGAGTGCGAGAACGACCCCTGCCTCATGAATGAAGAGGTGTTCCTCAACGTGAACCAGGCCGCTAACGGCTGGCGCGCCGCTAACTACTCCCAGTTCTACGGGAAGAAGCTGAAGGATGCTCTGATTTACAAACTGGGTACGTTTTTTTTTGACGCTGTATAAGGTAAACGCGGGCGGGTATTACCGCGGTAGTCAAAAATCTATACTACTTAAAAAGTTTCACTTTTATGAAAGACCGGTTAGTAACCGTTTCATAAAAGTTAGCATAAGAAGGAATCCTGTTGATCGTCATCAGTCTATATACGTCCCACTGCTGAGACAGGCCTTCCTCATGGAGAAACACATGAGCAGTATGGGTCGTAGCACCACTACGCTGGCCCAATGCGGGTTGGTGGGTAGAAACGGTCACAAATGCGACCGGGACCAACGGCTTAACGTGCCTTCCGAAGCACGGAGGAGCTCGAGATCACCAAGTCTTGCTCACCCATCCACGGCCTGACCATGGCAAAGGTAGCTTTGTATTAGATCGAAGCCAAAGCGCACTGACCACTACGCCACCGAGCTCCTCATCCTGTTGATGGACCGTACTAATCGCTGACTCGCAGGCGTGTGTTCGACTTGCTAGGCAGCTCGCTGAATACCCTATAAACTCCCCGATATACCCATTCCTGCCCTTCCATGGAAGTAATTCTCCTTGCGGTCCCCAGCCTCCTGACCACTGGGTCGGGAGGCCCAGTCACTATGTTGGAGTTTGCGGCAATGGGGGAACTCTAAACGCCAAACAACAACATATTGGGTCCTTACCTATGAAATTGGTGTTTTTCTTCTCTCTTAGTATTTTGTTCGTAACTATTAAGTTTCAAAGTATTCTTAAAAAATAATTACCTCCTCTAAAAATAGACCATATTTTCGAACTCTTTTGATTTGTTTTGATAATTCGTTGTAAGTTTTATTGTGTTAAAATTGGACACGGAGACAACTCCTTTTCAGTGCCTTCCGAATACATAATTTGATTTGCATTCACATAAAAAAGATAAATAATTTTTAAGAAGTGTGATATCACACATATATCTAAAGCTTGTCTAATGATACATGCCAAATATCTTTGGATTTGTCGTTGTGAAGAAAACTGTTAGTATGGAAAAAGCAGAGTTCCCCAAAATCTTCATACAAAACGCCAATTTCATATGCAAGGACCTAATATCAATTCCCGAAGGTTACGGCTAGACATTGCCCATAGTTTGCCTGATGTTTAAATCCCCATATAATAGGGGGCGAGCTTGCTTGCCATGCACCAGGCATAGTGTCCATGTCCACCAAGTCAAGGATTATTCCGCTAATTAAATTTTTCTCTATTTTATCCAAAGTATAAAAATATCCGAATTTTTATTTGTAAGACTTTGTAAGACTGAATGAATATCGTCCGTCAGCCTAATACGTCCCACTACTGGGCACAGACCTTCTTCATTGAAAAACACACGAGGAGTTTGGGCTGTAACCACCTGGCCCAATGCGGGTTCGTGGGTAGAAACGGTTGTAGTAGCATAACGTGCCTCTCGAAGCACGGAGTTCTAGATCACAAAGTTTCGGTCACCTATCCAAGGCCTGACCATGGCAAAGGTCGCTATATTTTCGATATCGAAAGCCAAAGCGTACTAACCACTACGCCACCGAGCTCCTCAATCAATCCAATCCTCCGAATAAATACAACACTATAATAATAATTTGGCAGTAGGCAGAATACCTATAGAGAGTACCTTAGGGGTAATATACTTACCCCTTCGAGGATGCGTGATGATGTTATCTGATTTTATTACTATTTATTTTTTAGATACTTTACAAATGTTTGAGACACCTGGAACACTATAAAACATCATTTTTCACACGCTCCAGTGTAAACCCTCTTTGGACAAACAAAAATCGTGACTCGAAAATGAGCGCTGAAAGTTAGGCTATTTCAATGCTTATGCAAATAACGTAAAGGTCAAATTCCTTAAATGCATTGTTATGTCAGCGCGAACTGGCGTTATCTTATAATGTTAGCATTAGCATACAACTGTAAGTAAACACACCTTAGGAATTGAGGCGCGATATGAATCTAAAGCAAATGTTGGCTGACGAATATGTATCGGCATGTACAGTCTACACAAACGATCACAAACTGACTTTTACTTTTCTCACTATTTTTTGCACTTTATGTCTAAAGGGATAGAGCTGAAAATCTTGACAGCTTTGTAGGTATATTCTTACTTAAACGTACAATAATATTAGTTACACACCTCGGTAATATCTGCAGATTTTTGATTACTGTAATACCTTCGTTTACATTATATTAGTTATAATAGGTCTTTACCTATGAAATTGGTGTCTTGTATGGAGATTTTTTCAGTTTTCTTCCCAAATACAAATCCAGAGATGATAATATTTGGCATGTATCATTAGACAAGCTTTAGGAATGTGTGATATCACTCTTCATAAAACTTATTTATGTTTTTAAGTGAATGCAAATCAAGTGATGTATTCGGGAGACACTTAAAAACAGTTGTCTTTGTGTCTAATTTTAACACAATTAAACTTACAACAAATTATCAAAACAAATCATAAGAGCTCAAAAATATGGTCTATTTTCAGAGGAGGTAATTATTATAAGAAAACTCTGAAACTTAATAGTTCCAGGCAACATAGGTACTACGAGAGAAAAAAAAACCAAATTTCATATGTAAAGTCCTTCTATTAATATTCTGCTCGCGATTCTTGGCTATTCTTTAGGATTAATTTTAAAATCCACCTAATTGTTTGCAAGCGAAAGCAACAAACACGGAGAAAGTACAAAAAGGATATCTGTAAAACAAAACTAGCAGTTTAGAGTCTAAGCTGAGAATAATAAAGCTCAAATTCCCATATTACACCATCTAGACCGGCTTAACATTTCGTCGTTTCGTAGAATGTAAAAGTAGAGTTATACAAATGCAAATGGCACATTGCTTTGTGTAATCTGAATCTGAAACTAACTGTTAATGGTATGAGTCGCTGGTATAAGTTGGTATGTTTCATTTTATTTATTTATTATTTTGTATTTTAGCTATGACTTTTTTTTATTGAAAACTAGGTTAAGCTAATAGAGCGTAGTCAAGATTGCAACCCACGTCCCTTGCTCTAGCAAAACCACCTCACCCACTGGTTTCAATGCCTGATTTGTAATCCGACGTTAAATTCTCTTCCGGAAATAAATTGTCTTGTAACCAATTTATCCATTTCCGCCCGTCCTCGGTCTACATACGTCCTACTGCTGGGCACAGGCCTTGTACGTGGAAACAAACATATGAGGAGTATGGACCGTTCCACCACCACGCTGGCCCAATGCGGTTTGGTGGGAAGAGACAGTTGCTTGCAATAGCAACCGGGACCAACGAATTAACGCGCCCTCTGAAGCAATTAGGAGTTCGAGATCACAATGTTTTGGTCACCCACGGCCTGACCATGGCGAAGGTAGCTTTGTCTTCGATATCGAAAGCCAAAGAGTACTGCCACTACGCCCCAAGCTCCTCGTGCGAATTTTGTACTTCATTCTATTTGTTAGAGTCGTGTGGTAGCGGCTCATTTAAAAGAATACTACCATCCCATCTCCTCCCTGGGGGTCGTAAGAGGTGACCAATGGACTTAGAACTGCACAACCATCCAATAGCTTATAGCGGCGACGGGCTGACCACCTGTCACGCTGAGTGCAGTCACTACATTGGACCGCTTTTGCGGTGCTTTTGCCTAGTCTCTGACTAACCCTTATGGGGTAATAGTCCTGATGTAAGTATGTACTATTTGTTGGGATAATGCAGAAATGAATTTGAACTCTCAGGTCAGCTATGCTTTCAAGTCCTTAAAGTTAGGTTGATTATTAGGTAACTTCTAGGGAAGCTGCAATGGCTCCATCGTACAACTCATCTCAGCTGTGTGTGTATCCTTCGAAAAAAAACCCATAAAATAGAAAAAAACTCCAAGCAAAAAGTGTCCTGAGACCTGTCATGATGTTTATATTGAGTCCTTACCTATGAAATTGGTGTTTTTTCTCTCTCTTAGTATTTTGTCTGTATCTATCAAGTTTCAGAGTATTCTTAAAAAATAATTACCTCCTCTTAAAATAGACCATATTTTTGAGCTTCTTTGATTTATTTTGATAAATTGTTGTAAGTTTAAATGTGTTAAAATTGGATACGGAGATAACTCTTTTTAAGTGCCTCCCGAATTTGCATTTGCAATTTGCAATTTGCATTCACTTAAAAACGATAAATAATTTTTATAAAGTTTGATATCACACATATCGCTTAAAGTTGTCTTATGATACACGCCAAATATCTTTGGATTTGTCGTTGTGAAGAAAACTGAAGAAATGTTAGTATGGAAAATGCAGACGTCCCCAAAATCTCCATACAAAACACCAATTTCATAGGTAAGGACCTAATATCTAAATGTTGGGCAACATAGGCAATGGAAGACAGAGAACTGCACACAACAGAGATGCGGATGTTGCGTTGGATGTTTGGAGTCGCAAGCGACAGGACTAAGAATAATAGTAATAATAATAATAATAAAACTTACTAAGGCATTCGGATATACATTAGGAATATATTCTGAAATTTTCACCAAAAGTACTGAAAAGGACTAAAATAGTAACTACGATGCAATAATGAACTGTAATCCTGATTATGAACTATATTTAGTATAAGTGCGAAACGAACCAACAGCAAAACAAGAATAATAAAAAGTATGACAAAATCACTTGGAATTTTGGTGTCAAATTCGTATACCAAAGAGCTTAAAACTAAGTACAAAAGAGGTGCACAACATCCTCCCCTCCGTGCAGCACTGCACCAACTGGTTAGAGCAACCCTAAATAGTGACCCTGACCAATTTCTTCAGGGGTCGACGAAGTATCCCTCCTATCGTAGCGACATCTACCACCCTAAGTACTCCATCCCTGCCAGGGAACGTTTTCACGACCCTACCTCGGGGCCAGCTTCCTCGCGGTAGCGTCTCGTCAGCTATGATGACTACATCTCCTATATGGAGCTCTTGCCCTGGATCCCCTCTTGTCAGCTGCCGGGGTTGCAACGTGGGCAGAACCTCCCGAACCCATCTGGACCAGAAATGGTCGGCCAACCTTAATGCCTTTCTCCACTCTGCCCTGCCTATCAGCTCTGCGTCGTCGAGTGTCTGTGGAAGGGACTGGTCAGATGAAGTTCCAATGAGAAAGTGGAATGGAGTGAGCGTTGGTGGGTCGTTAGGATCGGTGGAGACATGGGACAATGGGCGAGAGTTAACAATGGCTTCGGCTTCAGCAAGTAATGTGGCTAATGTCTCCTGTTTAGGCGCCCTAGCCTTTAGTGTAGCGTTTAAGGCTACTTTTACGCTGCGCACCAGTCGTTCCCAACATCCTCCAAACGTTGGCGCTGCCGCTGGCATGAAGTTCCATTTGATTCCTTTGGTAGCGGCGTAATCTAGCATGTTGTTGCCGTATAATTCTCTAAGGATGCGATTGGCCCCAATGAACGCCGTACCATTGTCGGAGAAAATATTTAATGGGGCGCCGCGTCTAGCGATAAATCTTCGCAACGCCAATATCGCTGCGTCGGATGTAAGACTGTGAACGAGTTCCAAATGTACTGCTCTGATCGTGAGGCACGTGAAGAGAGCCACGTAACGTTTTTCATGCCGGCGTCCAACAGTAATTGTGATTGTTCCAAAATAATCCAGTCCCGTGTTGATGAATGGGCGCTGATGGTGTGCCAGACGTTGGGGTGGCAGATCTCCAGTTGTGGGATTCATCGGTAACGTCTTTCGAATCCTGCAGAAGGGACATTGCTTTGAAATCGTCCTGACTGTGTCTCTCAGATGTAGAAGCCAAAATTTCTGCCGAATCTCATTGATGACTAACGCGTTGTTAGCGTGACCAGCCCGTATGTGGTAAGATTGTACTAACAATCGAATGGCAGAGTGGCGGCCATCCAGAAGTATGGGGAAACGGGTTTCAGGGGAGATGTCTTCTACGGCTCTAATCCTTCCTGCTAATCTCAATAACTTGTCCTCTCCGAGTGTAGGCGACAATTTGACGAGGCGGCTACGGCGAGGAATAGGTTGAGAGTTCAGAATTGCCAAAAAATCTTCGTGAAAACTCTCTATTTGTGATCGCTGGAAAATGTTAATCTCTGCCGTTCTTACAAACTCTGCAGTTAATGGTAGTGGAGTGGTAGATGTTTGTAGAACGCGATGTCTCACCGAATCTCTATTTGATTTTGAATTTGTTTTGTTCGCCAAATACGTCCGAAAAATAGCCACAGCTTGATAAACCCGCGCTGTAGCACGAACCAGTCGCGTCCAGTCACTGAAATGAGAAAATTCCGCAGTAACTGGTGTAGGCAAAGTGACATCGAATGAGGTGAGTCTTACTAGCTCGCAAGGTTGACTTTTAAGTTCCTCGCGAATTGGTTGGATATTAGTGGGCTCAACTGGCCAGTCGTCCGGAGAATTTAAAAGAAAACTCGGACCCGTGAACCACCTATGGGAGAGGTCTAAGTTTATCGGACGCAGACGTGTTGCGTCATCGGCCACGTTCAAGTCCGTTGGTACCCATCGCCAATTTTTGACACAAGAATTTTCCAAAATTTCACCTAGTCGATGGGCAACAAAGGGCCTGAATGTACGTGCGTCACTTCGCAACCACTGCAATACTGTCATTGAATCTGTCCAGAAAAACGTGGCTGAGATTTTTTTTCGATGACCATCAATTACAGTGGCTGCGAGACGAGATGCGATCAAGGCGGCTTGCAGTTCAATACGAGGAATCGAAAGTGGTTTCAAGGGTGCTACTCTAGCTTTGCTACAGATGAGAGCGAGCTCGATGCTTCCGTCATGATATATAAGTCGCCAATAAGCAACGCAAGCATATGCAAGCTCGCTCGCATCTGAAAACACATGCAGCTCTCTGTGTAATGGCTCAGAGTTTTTAGCCCTTGAATACCAACGCGGAACTTTTAGAGAGGAAACCAATGAAAGTTCGTGAAACCAATCAAGCCACCTTGATGCCTCTGGTCGGGGAAGTTGAGCGTCCCAATCAATATTGGATCTCCAAGTTTGCTGAAACAAAATCCTCCCCTTAACAACTACTGGACCCAGCAAACCTAGTGGGTCGTATACCCGCATAAGGTGCGAAAGGACTTTACGTTTAGTCAGTGCATTAGGAAAGGGTTCGCCTAAACCAGTACGGAACCCCAAATTATCCGTTTTGGGATTCCACGATATTCCTAATGCACGGATGTTATTAGTGGAATCGCACAGATCGACTTCCAAGGGTAGAGCAGCACACAAATCTTTAGGTACGAGTGCCAATGCTGCCGAATCGTTGGAAATCCACCCTCGCATCTCAAAACATGCTTTTTTGTAAACCGTTACGATGTCTGCAGCTAACTGTGCTGCTTCCGCCACATTATCCAGGGAATCTAAGTAATCATCCATGTAATGACTAAATAAGATGGCGTCAGCAGCTTTTGGATAGGTGTGAGCATGTTCTTGAGCATTTTTGTTCTTTATAAACTGTGCAATGAACGGACTGCAGCAGGCACCGAAAATGACGGCAGTCATCCTGAACTCCTTCAAAGGCTCAGATTTATTAGATCTCCACAAGTAACGTAAGGCATCTCGATCCTGCTCTCTTATTCTTACCTGCGGAAACATTTCTTTCACGTCCGCTGTCAAGGCAATGAGGCCCTCTCGAACACGAAATAAAATGTGGAGTAAAGGTCGGAGCAAGTCGGGGCCTGGAAGTAACAAGGAGTTCAGGCTGACCCCTCCATTTAAGGCTGCAGCGTCGTGGACAACGCGAAGCTTGTGCTTCTGAGGGTGGTAAACTCCGAAGTGAGGGAGATAAAAACGCAAACCATCCGCGTTGTTTTTATTTTGTGTGTAATTCGCGTAATAAGTCCCGGAAGCACACTCTTCTGCGTAGTTTTTATCTATCATGTTGGTCATGAATACGTTATAGGCTTTAGCAAAATCGTGATCCTTAGCCATGCGTCTCTCTAAACTTAAAAAACGCGACATTGCCTGTGGATAACTATCCGGGATATGATGGTTGTCTTCGCGCCAAGGCAAACCGACTTCGAAGCGACCAGAAGGCAAGCGTTTTGAAGTCGCTTCTAAAACCTCAACTGCGCGCTTATCTTGCAGACTATGTAATGTTTCGTGTTTTGAAATGCCTAGCGAATCTATTTTATAGTGTTCCTTTATTAAAAACTCTAAGCTTTCGTCTTTAGAAGAATCAGTAAATGTTGTATGATTGACAAAATCTATTAATTTAGTTTTACTCGATAGAGCACCATACAGGGTCCAACCTAAAACCGTCAAACATGCTACCGGTTCATTCTTTCTACCAACACGCACGTCACGGTTAATAGAAAGATGCCAGTGTTCAGCACCAATTAATATAGTGGGCGTAGCGTTTTCATAAACCAACATGTTAGCTAACTCGTGTAAATGTGGGTATGGTGCTATAGATTCACTCCGAATCGTTTGTGAACGTAACGACAAGGAATCCATAGCTCTGGCGTTTTTCACTAAATACGTGTCGTGTCCAGACCTGCCCTTGATGTTAAAATCAACATATGATATAACCGTAGTGCGCTCAAGACCGCCAATGCCATTCACCGTTATGCTCTGACGCGGCCCCGTCGCTCCTATCTGCGTGGCGATGCTGGAGTCGATTATTGTCGCAGTACTGCCGTCGTCAAGGAGCGCATAAACGTCGCAAGATCCTGTGGGACCAGACACAGTAACGGGTATAATTTTGAGATAGGCTCGAGGTCGAAGAGCTAATACAGTGTTAGGTTGTTGGACCTTGGTACAGGCGGTGGTCACAATAATCTTTTCGTCGGAAGATTGAGTACTAACACCCGGTTGTGTATTTGTGGTATTGACAGATGAAAAAGGTGGAGTTTGATGAAGCAGCGGATGGTGTCGGAGGCGGCACCCGTCTACATTGCATGGATCAACCTTACAAATTTTCCACTGGTGTGAACTCTGCCTTAGACATCGGTAGCACGCTTTGTTGTCGCGCTGCCACTTCCACCGCTCTTCCACCGACAAGGCTTTAAATTGAGGACACGAAGTAATCTTGTGATTCGCTTTACAAAAAGGACATTCTACCCTTTTAGTAGAATCTGCCTTTGAGACGTTTGCAGTATGGACAGCGTCACGTTTATTGAAATAAAGTTTGTCGGTTGAAAAATGTTGTTGCGCTGCGCTAGACTCGGGTGACATGCCAAACCGAAAGTGTTGATCTAGCTCGCGTATTAAGAAATCCGACAAAATTTCAAGCTTAGGGCGTCCTGTAACGTCTACTGCTGCGAAATCGGTCCACCTAGTTTTTGTTGCGGGATTTAGTTTAGATAAAACTGCATGAAACAGTTCTGGGGAAAATAAATATTCCGCTTGTTTTAATAATTTAATAGTATGAATGGAGTTACGTACCCGATTGGAAAGTATTCCGAGTTCCTTAAGATCGCTACCCAAACGTGGAAGATTCTTAAGTGAATTTACTTCCTTGTACACGATGAGCTCGGGGCGTGCGAAGTTCTCTTCAAGTGCACGCATGACTTCGTCCGGGTCTTCCGTAGACATCAAAAGCGCTGAGACCGCATCACGGGCGGGTCCCTTTAGAGCGTTATGAAGTCGGGTAATATTTTCTAAAGCAGAAAAATTTGTTTTCGTAATATCAAAAATACGTTTAAAATGGAGCCACTCTACAGCGTTACCAGAAAACGTGAATAAATCCATTTTATGTGTTTTGTGGGAAGAGGCGATAGCCCTCGCCGCTGCGGCTGTGTCGGCAACTGCTTGTAGAAAGGAATAATTATTTTTGTCAACCTCCGTAAAAACGAGCGGGGGCGGTAAGCCTGCCGCCTCGGGGGCTTTAGTGACAAGTGGTGGTTGCTGTTGGTTAAGACTGTTGTAAGAGGATGCAGGTGCCCTCGTGCCCATTGGTGGTAATACCACATGAGCGGGTGATGGAACGGAAACGTGACGTTCACATCCTACTGCAGAAAAGCCTCCATTTAAATTAGGTTGGTGATTGTGATTTTCTACCCATTTTTCGGTTCTATCTACGCTCACCCGGGTATTAGAGTTTCGGTGACTCGAGCGGCTACCAAGACGGCTGCCTCTGGCATCTGCATCGATTTCGGCGAGTTCGGCTTCGAGCTCTTTCTCTTCTAACTGCTGCTGAAGTGCTGCTAGCTGCTGCTCGCGGACGCGCTCACGCTCGCGTTCGCGGGCTTCACGCTCGCGTTCGCGGGCTTCACGCTCGCGTTCACGAGCGGCGAGCTCACCAAATGAAAAGGACTAAAATGTTGGCGACTGGCCGCAAGGATCTACATTTTTATAGCAATTTATCTATGTTTTGATACTGTCATATTTGTACCTATAATTCTTTCTGTCACTCCTCTTTATATCATACTATTGTTCTGTCGTTCTTATATATTTACTATTAATAAATCCCTGTTACCTTCAATTGGCTTCTGTTTCCATCCACATCCATACAGTCCACCATCACGCTCCTAAGTACAAAAGAGGTGCACAACAAGTACGATTTTTTAACTTGCATTTTAGGAGCTTAAAGAAAAAAAACGTTCAAAATTGTTTTTCTCCGAAAGCTCCAAAAATTTTATGGTGATTTTTGAGTCTAAAGCTTAGGATAGTTAAACAAATTAAATCCTACTTAAATCTCCACTGTAGAATTTTATCAGCAGGAGTTATAGGGAATGAGGGTTTTGGGCCCGTTTCCTTACAACGCTCAACAGGGGGAGGGGGGAAAACTGCAAGGTGGACTTCCAAATTCCGCAAATAATGCTCAGAAAAAGAAATTTTGTGTGTAGGATTTAATGTGACTTTTAAATTATTTTGACTGGACTATAGAGGAAGTTTGAAAGTTACGCGAGTGCATACACAACTGCGAGTCTGTTAGTGACAATGCATTTTTATTACATAACTAGCCGTTGCCGGCGGCTTCGTCCGCGGCTACTATGGTTTTTAACTATCCCACGGGAACCCTTTAATTTTCCGGAATAAAAAGTATCTAAGATGTTGGGATACAAGGTATCACCATGCAACGTACAAACAGAGGAACAAAAAATGTATAAAAACATTTTTTTTGGTATTTTCCCTCTTTTTACATCCCCCTGACTAGATTTTAAGCATTTTTTTTCTATGTACAGACATTCGACCTCTACAGTTTTATTAGGTATACGAGTATGTATAGATTAAGTACCTATAAGTCATTCATATTTTGATTATATTGATACAGATAACTTTTTTTATTATATGTACCAACTTATGTAAAACGATTCAAAAAAATAAGACAGTAAAAGGTAATTAAAACATTTTACTGCTGCTTTTAATTCTATTTGACACCGCAATCGCTCTTATTTTGTTAAGTACAAGAAATAAAAGACGTTCGTAATACCAAGATAAACAATAAAACATGGCGTTTAACATAACATACAATGACTGAAAACACCTAGCTTCTCGGTGATATAATATTATACATCTATTCCTCGACCTCCGTGGTCCGTGGTCGAGTGGTCTGTATGCCGGTCTCAAGGCGTCGCCATCTCGAAAGGTTCTGGGTTCGATCCCCGGTGGGGACAAATGTTTGGGTGATGAATTTTCAGGCATTTGTTCTCCAGTCTTGGATGTTTATATATATTTAGGATATTTATACGTATGTATTTACCTAAATATATTTATCCGTCATCTAGTGTCCGTAACACAAGCAGCATTAGTTGCTTAAAATGGGGCTAGTTGATAGGTGTGAATGTTTGTTTAAAGATATATTGACGTTGATGACCTCCGTGGTCGAGTGGTCTGTACGCCGGCCGGTCTCAAGGCGTCGCCATCTCGAGAGGTCCTGGGTTCGATCCCCAGTGGAGGCAAGTGTTTGGGTGATGAATTTTCAGACATTTGTTCTCCAGTCTTGGATGTTCATTATATATGTATTATACGTATTATATAATGAATATTCTCAATAATTATATGTATTTATCCATTAAATATTTTTGTCCGTCATCTAGTGTCCGTAACACAAGCAGCATTCAGTTGCTTAAAATGGGACTAGTTGATAGGTGTGAATGTCTGAGAATATTTATTTATTTATATTATTCCCCCAATACACAAAGAGGTAGCAAAAGGTAGGTAATACCTACATTCATAGTATCACACCTTTTTTATGTCGCATAATAAAGAAAGAAAGAAAGAAAAACATTTATTAACCTACAAACACACGAATAAAAAACAAAGAAAGAACAGACAAACACAGAGCACAGTGAATAATTTTAAAAGACTACACAATAACAGTTAATTAGGACCCGGCCTCAGCATATGCTGAATCAGAGACTGACCCAGCGCTGGTGTTCTGACCGGGCCTATTCAAATATATATAAATATAATAACGATTATATTCAAGATTTGACAGCTCATCTACTTCAATAATTTGGCACACAATATGGTGACATGGTATCCAAGTCTATTAATCGTAGAAACCAACTAATTTAGATCTTATTGATTCTATATAGCTTTCTGTCCGCAGGTACTCTCCCGCTGTCTCCAGAGACCCGACGAATGGGCCCCATCCGACACGACAAGGACGTGTTGTACCCCGCCAACTTCGACTCGCGGGAGGCCTGGCCGGGGTACATCTCGCCCGTCCGGGATCAGGGCTGGTGCGGCTCTGACTGGGCCTTCACCATCGCTGGGGTTATGTCTGACCGGTAATTTGTTTTACAGGATACACTTTAGTAACTGCACCTACCATAAGACCCTTCCCGTTTAACAGAAATCATCAAGAACAAAACAACTAAAAACTCCTTCAAATCATATTTCACATATAGTCGGGAATCTTCAGACATTCAACCAAACCACTTTATAAAATACAAATGTGTCCATATACCAATTATCAAAACTAAAAATTCTTCAAATGATAAGTAGTGACGAAATTTTACACCACGACAAACAAAAAAAAGACGTGTGGCACTCGGGGACTGCCGCGGTAAAGCTATTGCATAGCATTTTGTATCAACTTATGCAATTATAATTTTATTTATTTATTTTATTCATGCAGTATTTCTTTTTCTTTGATATTAATTCAAGTTACACTTTTTGAGCGTGGTGACCGATAAGAAAACAAATTATATAAACTGTTGGTAGTTTGCATATACATTATTTCGTTCGGATCACTTATAAGTAAATTAAATCATAAAATAATTATCTAAAATAAATGTTAATAAACTAATTAATAAAATAACAAAACTCATAATAAACAATGTGTAATAGTTAGTTTATAAATAAAACCAAAGTGGCGTCTTTGTTAAAATTAGTTCTTTGTTGTATCACTAGATGGCGCCACCTATCCTTTAAAACGCACTATTGTTTACTCTCATAGACTTATATGGCCTTGGACACGGTGTTTCATTTTGGTAACCACCTTGGGTTTTAACATGCACGGCCTTCAAGCCACACCTCCTTGCGCATCGGAGTGGGGAGCGTGAGGTTTTTTCGTTACGGAATTTCTGGATTCGGTCCCCGCGCTCAAGGCCCGCGATAGAAGCTATGCAATAGCTTAAAAATACATAAATTAAATAACACAAATCAAAATTCAAATATAACAATAATCATACTTTCGTAGATTGGGCGTAGTCCGATAGCGTCCTTTCATGTCAGTATCAAATAGCTGATACCAGTGCACCTATGCTACGTAGCCTATGTCGCTATGTACACTTAGGCCCGTATTACGGAACTAAAGTCAAGCGTAGATCTCTGCTTGAGCACTGTTAGAGAGGGATGGCGTTATAGATCCCACATAGCGCCATCCCTTTTTAACTGCACTCAAGCAGAGATCTATGCTTGAGTTTGGTTCTGTAATACGGGCCTTAGTCTTTGAATAGTTCGACAATAAATTAATGGCGTTAAAATTACGTTGCTGCATTTTTTCTTCATTTCATATACTTATTATATGTATTATCATTACAAATTTTGTATCAAAATTTAATAAAAAAAAAACAAATATTCGATAAATAAAACTCTAACAAACGTTTATACAGTTATATAATTTTCTTTTCTTAAAAAACTCCGTTACAAGACATTAAGGTAAAATACTTTTCATTCAACTTTTTAGTAGAAAAGGTAACTAACCTTTGCGGACATAAGGGTTTCCATCATCTGAAGTGCTCCTTATTTTTAGCTCACCTTGGCTGTCTTGTTAGCAAGCACCAACCAGTCAAGAGACCACAGCTCTCATGATTCTGATGAAGAGGCGTCTCTTTGTAACTTGGTTTATTTTGTCAGAAATTTCAAGTGTGGGAGTATCAATTACCAATCTTTTAATGTTCTCATTAGTATTTGAATAATGCTTTGATTATAACTTTGCTGACTGAGTCTTTGATGGATTGTTCTTATCTAAGTTATTTTAAATGGTACTTGATATCGTCATATTTTTTATTATGGTGGTTTGCTCTACCAGTTTCCCAAATAATTTGAAATAGTAATGTATATGAGATTAGTAAATTTAAAATTATAAAAACAGAACAATTTGGCTTTTTAAAAGGGAAATCAACTACACTAGCTACTTACTCCCTTGTTAATCAACTACTGACAGTACTGACAGTAGAAAACCGGTTATAGCGTTTGATATGAGTCATTACACGGAACAAAAAATATCGAAGCTAATTATTTTTAGGAAAATAAAAGAAAGTCTTTATTTATTAGTAGTACATACATACATATAATCACGATTATTATCCTCTAAGGGTTAGGTCACAGACTAGGCAAAAACACTGCGAAAGCAGTCCATTGCCATAGTCCGCGCTTCACCAAGCAGTGACTGCCTGCACTCAGCGTGGTGGTGAGCCCGTCGCCGCTATAAGCTATTGGATGTTGTGCAGTTCGAAGTCCATTAGTTGCCTTTTAGTCGCCCAAGGGAAGAGATGGTTGGTAGTATTCTTTTAATGAGCCGCTACCACACGACTATTAGTAGTACTCAGCCTAGATATCCTATCCTATCCTTCAAAAAGGGCGTGAAAAGGTTTTTTAAGGGTCGGCCACGCGCTGGTGATGCCCTTGGTGTTGCAGGCGTCCATAGGCTACGGTGACCACTGCCCATCTGTGTGGGCCGTATGCTTGTTTGCCGCCCTAGTAGTATATAAAAAAAAAAAGATACGTCCCACTGCTGGGCACTGAGAAATACATGATAGTAGCAACAAATTGTGATATGCTGTCGTGTTGCGGTTCTTGTTTGATCCACTGGCCTATGTTCAGAAAGTCACCGACTGCCCTTTTATCTTGAAAAAATTATGATGCTATTAACCTTGTTACAGATTTGCCATCCAATCCAACGGCGCTGAGAACCTGGTGCTGAGCCCGCAGAGCCTACTGTCCTGCAGCAGGCGGATGCAGCGCGGCTGCGAGGGCGGACACATCGATGTTGCTTGGAACTTCGCAAAGAACCAGGGGTGAGGACCGTTTAGTGGATAGGTTGGCTAATGTGTTTGAGTTAATCTCCTCCAGGGAATGTTGGACCAACTGTCAGGATCCACTTATTGTTACCAAGCATTTTTAAATGACCCTCTATGATGAAACCAAATCGTAAACTAATGTTAGACTTCGTTTAAAAGTTTAGCTTTGGATCACTTTTGTGCTGCATGAATGAACGAGGTTTCATGAAAAGACGTATATAAAAATAAGTTAATAAAGTTATCCTCTGACATTTATACACATACATTAAAATCACGAGTCGTGATTAACGACTGCCTTCCCCTAAGGGCCAGTCAGAGACTAGGCAAAAGCACTGTAAAAGCTGCCAGTTTGCTGGCCCAATAATTGCTATACTTACGCACAAATAATTAAATATATACAAATTATTGCCTAAACCTTGTCCGTCTTATTACAAAACACGGACTAAATATAATACTAGGTTAAAGCTTGGATAAAACCATGGACTAAAAAAAACCTTATTACAAAATGAAGGTTAACGCTAAACCTTGGACTGTCTGTGGTACTAAAGTTAAACCCGATAGACCCCTGGTTTATCTATGGACTAACCACATACGTACGTAATAAAATATTAACATTAGGAGAAATAAATATAATTATATACCTACCATAAAGCCAAAATAATATATTACAACCTTTTTCCTTAGAACTCCAATTTTCACCCCTTTTTTTCTTGTTCCATATTTTTTAAATAATAAAGTCACGACGATTCTATAGTATAATACCAAAACCGCACAGTATTGCACTTCATAAATTAATTTATTTTGAAAACTACACAACAATCTTGTTACAACCAAAACAAAACTTAGTACATAGTACCTAGTTTCAAAATACGCGTCAAAGGAATATATTCCGTTACACGCAAGTTGTTAAAAATATAAAACAATTTCGGTAGTAAAAACAGCGTTAGAACATTGCTTTGTGGTTAAATGTATTATAATTTTAATGTAAATTAAAAACAATTCATGATTTTTGTTGGTATTATACATGTTATTTCTGTATTTATAATATGAAAAAAAAAATATTAATATTGCGCGGATCGGATTGCATGTAGCTGAAATGCGAATGTTAAAGTGGATGTGTGGTGTGACGAGAATGGGTAGAGTGAGGAATGAATATATTAGGGGAAGTCTGAAAGTTGCCCCGATTGCTGACAAACTGAGAGAGAAACGACTTTCTTGGTATGGACATGTAATGAGAAGGGAGAATGATCATGTCACCAGGAAAGTTATGGACTTGAAAGTGGACGGGCGTGTGGGGAGAGGAAGACCAAAGAAAAGATGGATGGATTGTGTGAATGATGATTTGATGAGGATGGGCGTGAGTGTTGACTTGACGAGTAATAGAGAGTGGAAGAGGAAGACATGTTGCGCCGACCCCAAGTAGAATTGGGAAAGGGCAAGGCAGGGCAGGAAAAAGAAGAAGAAGTTCACAGTTCACAGTTCTTTATTGCATTCATGTGTACATAGTATAGATGTTATATAAAAAATTTACACGTCATAAAAAGTCACAACAAAGAAGAGGAGATTGCGTGAATCGGAACATTATAGAGTGATTCATGCATACATATGAATGAATGATCGTATTTTTTGTTGGTATCCGTGTAAACCTCGGATGATCCTTGGTTTAACTGATTCTCGACTATTTTTGGTTTTGTAATAGGAACACATTTTAGTCCTGGTATTAACTGTAATACCGTAACAAACCTATACTTGGTAGTTTTAGTTTAAACCAGTTCTAAGGGATTTTTTTGGAATAAGGCGGTATGTGTTGACGATAATGACCGTAAATCCGTGGCTCCTTAATCCGCCACGTGCCTTCGAGGAAAAGATAGAGTGGGATTTGATCAAAAAGCTCTACAGCACTACTAAATTACTCTGCCTGTACACACATTCTAAGGAATTCAGTCTGGTTCGTATTATAAACACAATCAAATACCTGGATAAATACTGCTTTCTGTTTTTTGTATCTAGATATATTGGGTAAAATAAACAAGAAGTAGATCTTACATCTAAATGGTTAGCATAAGAGTGTACACATTGCGTGATGTCATCAATCAATGAAGTTAAGGGATCCCTAAAATATACATTCTCTGAACCACTCTGAACCACTCTGAACTACAGTGCATTGATAGATAGATAGATAAACTCTTTATTTGCAATACTTACAAACAAACACACACATACTTACAAACAAATATAGGTATAACATACAAATTTCTTATGTATTACACCTAACAATAAAATAATATTTACAGAACAATAAACAAAAGGTGGTAAGTAACATGTGTGCAAAGAATGCAAAAGGGCGATAGCTCAGATTATGGTATGCTCCATGAGCAACCCACTGATTTTCAGCTATTACCCAATAAAAAGGAGAAAAGCGCGAGAACGACATTGGCGCATTGGCACATCATCAAGATCATTAGATCTTTACTTTTGCATCACGTAGGCACGGTAGGCATTACCTACTGAGCAAACGTCCGAAATATCCGTTTGATGATAACTAGACCTCAAATCCAAACCCCCTCGTATGTTAGACTGTAGGAGTCCGGAGTCAAAAAAGTGACTAACTTGTTTGGCATAATATAACTTATACAATTTTTTATAATTATAATATCCATAATATTATTCCGCTTAATATTATTCAGCGGCCGGAGAAGCGCCAGAATCGATATTTTTTATTAATAATTAATTATAATTTTTTTTGCGAATTGTTAATTATGCCTTATGTAGACTGGTAACACAGCATTTGCCAGTGGTTCCTTTGTCTTCATGTTCTCTGTTATCTGTGGTAGGTAACGCTTGTACTTGTACATTTAAGGTTTGTTCTTCAACACCCATAATTATCACCTTAAAATGGTTATGCCATTTGTAACTATGCGTAAATATGATGCATACAATTTTATGCCAAAATCAATCATGTAAATTTTATGCAAACAGGGAACCTTTCTTGCCACCTTTCGATTTTAAATTATATTGTATTTTTGGTAAACATTTAATTAATCACATGACAGACTGGTAGACGAAGAATGCTACCCGTACGAAGCGTCAGTGGTCCCGTGCAAGCTGCGCCGCCGCAGCACGCTGGTGCAGGACGGGTGCAAGCCGCCCGCCAGCGTGCCACGCACCGATCGGTACAAGGTCGGCCCGCCCGCCCGCCTGCAGAAGGAGCGGGACATCATGTACGACATCATGCAGTCGGGGCCTGTACATGGTGAGTTTGGTTTGTTAAACGTATGACCCTGTCGCGACCCGGATATAGGATGGATGGAGCACTTCTAGATGATAATAATAATAGGTCTTTATGAAATTGGTGTTTTGTATGGAGTTTTTGGGGATGTCTGCATTTTCCATACTAACATTTTTTCAGATTTCTTCACAACGACAAATCCAGAGATAATAATTTTTGGCACGTATCATTAGACAAGCGTTAGCAATGTGTGTGATATGACACTTCGTAAAAATTATTCATCGTTTTTAATTGATTTGATCAAATGATGTATTCGGAAGGCACTTAAAAAGAGTTGTCTTCGTTTCTAATTTTACCACTATTAAACTATTTATATATAATTTATATTATATAGATAATTTGTTGTAAAATTATCAAAACAAAATATGGTACAAAATAAATATGGTGGAAATTTAATATTTACAGACAAAATAATAAGAGAAAAAAAAACGGTAATTTCACGGTAAATACCTATTTTATTCACATTCAGTTTGAGGACCCCAGGCAAGGAGTTCATTTTAAACATCTTGTTTGCTAACATAGGCATACCACTCAGCATTACCTGGAAGACAACGATTTATATCACATCGATAAAATTGTTTCGCTAATGTTATTCTTTCTATTGCAAGTAGTATTAGGTACCTTCTCTAGGTCGTTGAACAGGTCTTTGTCGTAAACGAATAAAAGTACGTGGGTAGGAAGACAGGTGTCTAAAAATCATGACTTTTGAAACAGTTACACTAATTGTTAATTTGATCGATATACCCTCTACCTAGATAACATATAAACGTACAATAACGTACAATGTATTTTCAAAATGTTCAAATAGATTAATTAATAAAGATAAAAAAAAATAGGAGTAGCCTAATTTATTTTTGTCCATGAGTAGGTATATTAAAATTAATTATTTCTTCCTCGTACGCTTAGGCTGTGGAATGAACTCCCTGGTGAGGCTTTCCCAAGAGACTACAGCATGAAATCCTTCAAAAAGGGCGTGAAAAGGTTCTTTAAGGGTCGGCAACGCGCTGGTGATGCCCTCGGTGTTGCAGGCGTCCATAGGCTGCGGTGACCACTGCCCATCTGTGTGGGCCGTATGCTTGTTTGCCACCCTGGTGGTATAAAAAAAAAATAAAAAAAACAACAACCCAGTGGCATATGATTTGCGAAACTATTCTGGAAGACGCTGTACCTATGCGTAAAGCCGAATACAGGGTCCTATGGCGCATATCTGGGGAGGTCTTGTGCTTGTCCAGCTGTGAACAAATCTAATGATACGATGCAAACTTTTATTGCAACATTTTTAAACAGTCTGAATGTCAAAATATAATTTCGTATGCAAATACTCATGATAATGCTAATGAGTCCTCAAATATGCGGATATCACAATCTAAATAAATCGCATTGATAACCATTTTAAAATAACGAGGTTGTTTAAAGTGCCCTCAATTTTAGCCTGATAAACATCGTAAGACCTTTGTGCAGTTGTCATTTAGAATGTACCTAATTACTGCAGGATGTTGTACCAACATCATACGAGTAAACTTATTTAATTTATTAAAAAAGCAGGAGGAAGCATGTTATAAGTAGTAATTGTTGATTTAAGTAAAGATTAAAAGTTAGTAAGCGATGTTAGGTACAGGCGAGGAATTTTGCAGGAAATTTTAATCGAGATTATCTCGATTTTGTAATGTTTAGGTACTATAGCTCTTATGGCGAAAATCGAGATTCAAACTAGGTTTTACATGTCCTGCAAATGACTCTTAGAGTTTTGCTAGGAAGACATTATTTTAAAAGGTAAAAAAATAAAAGCAGTCCTTTTTTTTTAAATAGAATATGTATTTTTCGTACTGTACGTTTATAGTTTAGGAACTACAATCTCTTAATTTCTAAAAAAATTTAGAATGACTACCGAAACAATATGATTGCTTCGCAATGAACTGTCCTGTCACAGTATGTAGATAATGAATTTCAAGTTGGCTAATGAAGTCCCAAGCGCTTGCCTATTTACCTAAGTATTTTGTGTGTTCTTAATCTAATTCGTATTGAAAGAAGGAAAATATTGGGTCCTTACCTATGAAATTGGTGTTTTTATTCTCTCTTAGTATTTTGTCTGTAACTATTAAGATTCAGAGTATTCCTAAAAAATAATTACCTCGTCTAAAAATAGACTATATTTTTGAGCTCTTTTGATTTGTTTTGATAATTTGTTCTTAGTTTAATTGTGTTGAAATTGGACACGGAAACAACTCTTTTTAAGTGCCTCCCGAATACATCAATTTATTTGCATTCACTTAAAAACGATAAATCATTTTTATGAAGTGTGATATTACACATATTACTAAAGCTTGTCTAATGATACATGCCAAATATTATTATCTTTGGATTTGTCGTTGTGAAGAAAACTGAAATAATTTTAGTATGGAAAATGCAGACATCCTCAAAATCTATATACAAAACACCAATTTCATAGGTAAGGACCTAATATTTTACTTTAATACTAAGCTTATACTAAACCTTAAGTTAAACCTTACTACCTACTAAGCTTGCATGTGACACTTAATAAAAGGCGCGCCACCCAGAAAGTATCAGATGTCACAAACAATCCGACTCTGGTCTTCCGTGGTAACCTGATTTTTCCTTGCGAAGTAGTATCGCTGTTAAAAAAACAATTAACAATGTATTTTAAACAAATAAAAACACTCAAGCAACCACACAGGAAAGTAGCATAACCGCTTCTCTGGTCTAGTGGTTCACACCACCGGGTGTTGATCGGGAGGTCCGGGTTCGATTCCCCATGGGGGCAGAAGTTTTTCTGCTCGGTTTGGTTGGTGGTTGGGCTTCTAAGCCCGCCTGGCTAGCTACCACCGTCTTACCTTAATTTGACGCCATAATAACGATGTTTTAAGCATTGTTGTGTTCCGGCAATCAGAGGTAAGACAGCCAGTTCCTCGGTTGATGAGGATTACAGGTGAAGCTCGCTTCCACCTTCGGCCTTATCGTCACTTACCATCAGGTGAGATGAAGGCTAAGAGCTTACCTGTCAATGTAAAAAAAGCACTCGCAAAGAAAATCGAAAAAATGATGATGAGACTAAAGAAATTTGATATCACTTTCATATAGTGCTTCGTTTTTCATGCTACACACGTTTGCACGCGTTGATTCTGATCACGCTTTTATTCCTTGTGTATTAAGAGCTGTTTTCGTATATCAACTGTATACCTTGACATACTGAATGTAACTATTGAAATGCTTATAAACATTAGGCTCTTGAGAACGCTTGCGCAAATCCATTACTATAAAGGCCTCTGCTCACTACATACATTGTAATGTTAAAATGTCTTTACTCCTATACTCACCAACTAAAGATTTATAAAAAAAAACAAATAATACAAAATACCAAAAATACTTATTATTTATTACCCTTACAAATTTTGAGGATATTTAAGCTAAACAATATTAAACAATTTCCATAATATATATATGTTTACAATAAAAACAAGGGCAGGTTGGTTCTGGTTCTGTTTGATCAATCTCGGTATATAGGTATATATAGGTACACTAACAGGTATAAAAAAAAATGAATAGGTATCTCTTAGTTCTTCTAATTATTTATAATTAATATTAATCTCTCCCTTTCCCGGTGGTAAGTACTGCGTACCTCTCAGGTCCGGATACTGTATTTATAACACAAATGTTTGAGCCATGAGCGCTGGAGGCTTCTACGAACTATCTAGGACAAAAAATCATCAGTCTAGTGGGCTTTGTCGTCGTCCCCTCTTGCCAGCCTTTCACGTTCCACAACTGGGAGTCTTTCTACATGGGGGGAGATACACGAAGAGTCTGGGCTGTAACCACCACGCTGACCCAACGCGGATTGGTGGGAATCGGTAGCAATAGTCATCGGGACCAACGGCTTAACTTGTATTGGGTCCTTACCTATGAAATTGGTGTTTTTTTTCTCTCTTAGTATTTTGTCTGTAACTATTAAGATTCAGAGTATTCCTAAAAAATAATTACCTCGTCTAAAAATAGACTATATTTTTGAGCTCTTTTGATTTTTTTGATAATTTGTTGTAAGTTTAATTGTGTTAAAATTGGACACGGAAACAACTCTTTTTAAGTGCTTCCCGAATACATCATTTTATTTGCATTCACTTAAAAACAATAAATAATTTTTATGAAGTGTGATATTACACATATTACTAAAGCTTGTCTAATGATAGATGCTAAATATTAAGGACCTAATATTCCGAAGGGGAACTCGAAATCCAAACTCATCCAAGGATTACCATGGCGAAAGTACCTAAGTAGCTAAGTTTACAATATGAAGAGCCAAAGCAATGAAACAAGAGTCACTTATGAGTTATGATTTATGACTATATTATTAATTATGAAACTTATAAAGTTTCACACAAGTTCCAGATACCGTTCATGCACTGAACAGTAAAGAAAGGGTCACTTGGAAAATCTTCAATATCTTCAAAAGTACTTTATCTAACTTTATTAAATAAAGTCTAAGTTAAAGAATATTTAATGCCGCGTGAAATGATTTACTCTAAAATTTAAAATAATGGCGCTATATGAGGTCAACCGTTTTGAAAAATCGCTTCTTGCGGTTGTTGCAGTAAAAAGTCGTCATTTACCAGATAAAGGAAAAATCTGAGTACGGATACAGTATGGCGGCGTCTAGCTGAATCAAATTTAAAGACATTAAGACATGCACCATAGAAACCCAAGATTGTGTTATAATAGAGAACACGAGAATTAGTTTCTGGATGAAGAAGTCTAGATTTTTTGATACAAAATTGAAAATGGGTCGCTTTTTATTATTTTCATTTTCAGTTTTTCACACAATTATCAAAAATGAATATTTTTTTCCTGAAACGGTCCTAGCTCTCGTGTAGTGGGCACAGTCCTGTACTCCTCATGCGCCAGCTACCAATTCCAGTAGCTATGTGATTTATTGTTATTTTAGATCATCAGTTACGATAAATCAATAATAAATCAATCAATACTCCACTCTTTGATGTTGCGACAGTTTGATTAATCTTATAATAATATTATTGTAACATTTTCATCACGTTTGTGAATATATTAGGTACCTACTTACTTTGTCGTTAAGACGTCTGTCGGTTGACTGTAAAAGATGTTACTTTAAGTGCGTTAGGACTGCATACTAAATGTGTTCGCATATGGTTTTTATTTATGATACCTAGTTAAATATTTATAAAAACATCTCGCACCTACCAATTATGTTGACAGGGATTGATTTATGGCTAAGCGATGTATATAATAAATAATAAATAAATATCCTCAGACATTCACACCTATCAACTAGTCCCATTTTAAGCAACTAAATGCTGCTTGTGTTACGGATACTAGATGACGGATTAATATATTTAATAGATAAATACACATAATTATTCATAAAATATATAATATTATACTTATATAATGAACATTCAAGACTGGAGAACAAATGTCTGAAAATTCATCACCCAAACACTTGCCTCCACTAGGGATCGAACCCGGTCCTGGGTTCGATCTCGAGATGGCGGCGCCTTGAGACCGGCGTACAGACCACTCGACCACGGAGGTCGTCAAATAATTATGTACCTATTAATAATTGTAAAAGGTATCGGTCGGTAAAAGGTACCTCAGAGATTCTATTTAGTGGTGTATCTTTTAACATCTTTTACTGGCTATTGGAATGGAAATGGAATTTTCATTGCTATTGGAATGGAAATGGAATTTTCATTGCTATTGGAATGGAAATGGAATTCACATAGTGATTATGGATTTTCTATAGCGCCCGGGTAATATGCTTGTCACCTAAAAAGGGTTATTCAATAGACACTACCAAAAATTCAATGATATCAACAACATGTGTCACTATTTTTGATGCTGATTGTACTTTTGATTTTTTTTTATTTGTTTTTTTCCACCCACCAACCCGCATTGGGCCAGCGTGGTGGTGTTACGGCGCATACTTCTGCGTTTCTCCATGAGGAAAGCATGTGCCCAGCAGTGGGACATGTATATAAGCTCAGGACTTTTTTTCATTTTTTTTTCATTTAATTCGTTTTTTTCAGCCATCATGACCGTGTACCAAGACTTCTTCCACTACCGCGACGGCATCTACCGCCGCTCGTTCTACGGCAACCGCCAGCTGCAGGGCCTGCACAGCGTGAGGATCATTGGCTGGGGCGAGGACCGCGGGCAGAAGTACTGGGTAAGTTTAACCCAAAAACTCTTTCAGTTGGGTGTTTTTTTCCCCTTGTAACGGAGTTTTTGTTCCGGTTCTTAGCGGCACAACCCAAGTCACCTTAAAGTCGAATGTTGCACAGATGGTCTGTTCGGCGCAAGGTATTCCTCTTCATATTTTGTCCTCGATCTTCCCACTTACCATAAGTTTTTGAAGGTCATCTCCAAGTTTATGGGCTATGTAGGTAACTGAAGAACTCAACAATCATCCGTAAGCACGCGTTAGATAGCCTGGATTTCCAGTTTCCTTCTTGAGTTTTCTCTCTTCGAGAGAAGATGTAAGATAGTTAGAAGCATCTTACTCTACTACAATATCTTAAATGCGTCAATAGGTACATGAAAACAATCTAATTCTGTTTTGTTCCAGACTGTTGCCAACAGCTGGGGCCCCTGGTGGGGTGAGAACGGCTACTTCAAGATCGTGCGCGGCGACAACGAGGCCGACATCGAGTCTTTCGTCGTGACCGTCCTGAGTGACGTCACAGAGTCCTTCAAGAGGAAATAACATAGGGACCACCATCTAATCACGCCCCTCTGCGTCTACACAAGAGCGGTGAAGACGCCGAGAGGTATAATCCTTTTGAACGTTACTAAGGATTTTGGGTAGTTTTCAATAGTTCTAGGTTCTAGGTGATAGCAGAGAAATAATGTTGTGGAGGGTCGGCAACGAGTAATAACCACTGAGATTTAGGCATCAACTCGTCACAATAAATTCTCGCTCTGATCTGTGCGTACAAAAAGTATGCTCTGGTAACCATCAGGTATGACCATGTGGTATGAAACAACCCTCATAGTGTTGTAAAGTTAATGGTGATCTTGACAAAATTGTAAATCATAATACTGTTCGCATGTACGTAGTTACCAAAACATGGTTATTACCAAATAACATATTGTGACCGGTACTGCATCCCTCTCTGCTATTATCAAGAAAAAACACTAACCCTCCCCATATCAATAATCCAAAAATGTGGAAATATAATAAAAATAACTATGATAATATATTCAACATTCAAATAAAGTGTTACTCTTGATGTGCGGTTCACAAAGTACACCAATGCAAATTCAAACGTAACGTACATTTTAATTGTTACATTATCCATTTTTTATATAAAATAAATAACGATTTTAAGATTTTTTTTAAGGTAAAAGATACACCAAAACATGAGTAATTCTAGCATTTACAAAGCGATATTGTAGTTTTTAAAGCTAGATCCCTTTTAAGCTTTAGGCATAGACAAACCACTCTCATTCTTCTATGGCTTCAGAATAATCAACTGTCATAATTACTTATCAACGAAATTTCTCGAACCTTTCGCTTAGATTATACATGATCTCCGGATTATAATAGGTATATAAGATATAAATTATATATTTTTCTACTTACCGACAATCGAAACATATTGTAGTTAAGTTTTAACATTTCGTGTTAATAAAACGCTTTTATTATGTTAACATTTATTTATAGTTATTGGACAGTATTTACACTGTATTGTGAATCTTTAACTGCCATTATAAACAGTCCTGCCAAATAAACCGTCATATTGCTATCATAGACAAAACATGATCTGACATTTTCCTTTTTAAAAATGGAAATGAAATACAATAAGAAATCCCAAAGGCCCTTTAATTTACTTAAAAATAAATGTTAAGTTTAAATTCTTACTTAAAAAGTAACAAAACTAGTCTTAGGAAACATTACATAAATTAGAAATTAATAACATTTTATTTAAACTTCTCATTAATAAATTAGTAGCATATTTATTGTGCTTATTGACTAAAATATATTTTTATACACTTAAAATTTAGACAGTCAAATAAATGCATGAATAAAAAAAAATCTTTTTCTAGTAACTATATCCACAAATAGAGTATTTGATATTATACTTAAACACGCATGGGCAATTTAAATAAACAATCAAACATCGGCCCAGATTGACGTGTTTAATAAAAAAATCTACTATTATTTATAATCACAAATACCCTATTGACATTAAATTAATGGAATGTTATTACAAAATCAAAATAATTTAGTAACTCACACAAGCATAAGATTATATTTTATGCAACAAATTTTATTGCTTGTCTAAGCAAAGACAGATAATCTCGTGTTTTTTTAAATTTCCATGACCTAGGCACTAGTTCTTTGAACTGTTAAGTACTAAAAAAGTTCCCAGCCACAGAAATCTTCCGTGCACCTGTGTGTCACTATTATTATTTTGGCTTTGTATAAGCAATTTGTATACCATAGATTTAAGAGTTAGATAAAGCAACCTAGTATATATAAGGAGGTACTCTTCAAAACTTGCCTATTCCATTTTCGACAAAACTGATTTTTTTTGGTAATATTGAAATGAAAACGCAGTGAAAATGAAATTGGACCAACACTTGATAATATAATTTCGTCAGAAGTAGATTATTCCACTTTAAAATAATGTTTCCCGTTCCTATTGTTCATTTTTGGAACAATACATAGTTAATCAAGAAGTTCACTAAGTATTTTGGTCTAAATTGGAACAGAACATGTGTTTTATCCCTTTATTTTCACTTGATATTCCATGATTATTCCAATCAGCCGCGTCAAAACTAGATAATTCCATTTTAAATTATTTGAAATTGATTGTTTTTAATTTTTTAGTTCCCGTACAAAACGATCACCATTAATGTCGTTTATAATAATGCAAAGAAAATATCTAAAAAAATTTTTTTCTCAAATTACGCAAAAACACAAAAAGTGGAATAGACAAGCTTTGAAAAGTACTCCTCATATAACATGTTCATTAGTACTTACATGATTGTAACTGTTATTAAAATAAATGAAAAATATTAATTTCTGTTTTGTTTCATTTCATATCAAATAGGTATGAGTACAATTGGCTAGTTTCTAAGGATTTTGTGAGAAAAATACTCTTATGAGTTCACGCAGTGGTATAATTCGACAGAGAGATAGTAAACAAAAGGTAATGACATATATAAAAACAATTTAAACTATAGAATATATATGTCATATCAAAACTAGCCAAGGTGGTATATATTAAAAAGTTCTCTAAAAATAGGTTTGGTCTAACACTAGTTGACCTCTTTTTATTGGGGCCCAAATGATTCATTACTGTTAGCCATCACCATAAAAAAAAATATCATTATTTTACATAATTTATTTCATATAATTTAAATTCAGAACTTTTTTACCATGATACGTTGTTCGTTCTAATTGAACCAGTCTTAGAATATGGGAAAATTAACATAAATGATTTTAGTATTGCACTTAAACTTGGTGGTAACCTAAATATAATATGCATATATTTTAACTATCCTATAATAATCTTATCACATAGTAAGGCCTAAAGTTCATAGCTGCAAAGTCCTGTTTCAAATTTTTCAATATAATTTAAAGTTATCAGGTTAGTCAGGCTAGTGTGGTTTCATAGCTACGCTGGCCGCCAGCACGGGACATGCGCGCGCGCTTACAATTACATGGAGTCGAGCTAGTAACATCGGTTTACAGCCACACGCGCACGTGACGCGGCTATTGATTTAAGGCCGATAAAAGTTTACGAAAAGTACATACAAACTTTTATCCTCTTGAGGATAGAATTAATCAAAATCCTTTCTTAGCGGATGCCTACGTCATAACATCTACCTGCATGCCAAATTTAAGCCTGATCCGTCCAGTGGTTTGGGCTGTGCGTTAATAGATCATTATGTCAGTCAGTCACCTTTGAGTTATACATATATATTTAGATGTATTAAATGGAAATCTCCCCATCGCTGTTGGCCAGCCCCGGCGGCTAGCGTACCCATGAAACATCCATAAATCATTTCTCTAAAGGTAAAGATAATTAAAATGACACCTGCTTGACAGATCTCAGGTAAGGTTAACATGACAGTGTAGAAAGTCCCTCAGCGGGGTTTTTGGCGCCTTTCAACGATGGCGGAGGTGATTTTAATTTCAGTGATTGTAATATTGTTTTGGAGTGGATTTATGTAGTATCTTGGAAACAAAATTTTCTCCACTGATTTTGTCTTCGTGCCGTGCTAGGCCTGTTGGTTACAGAGGGACTTGACTTTTTTTTGGTAAAATTCCATAAAATTCTTCCTATAAAGGGACAGCAAAGGGAACTGAGCCCATAACAGGCATGACTATCGTAATTATGTCTCCAGTAAATTACATTAAATGCTAATGTAATGCATTTCAATGCATCTTGGGAGTATGGCGTCAAACGATCAATTGCAGACACTAAGATGTTACTTCGATGAGGTGGATTACCATTATAAAGATCTCATCATTTTTCACACCACTTGACGCTTATTTCAATGATCCTCCACATTGCTCATCATTATTGACACTCAACACACAAAACTACACTAATTTCACGCAAGAAGATCAACTTCGAAACAATATTACTGAAATAAAAATCAGCTCCGCCATAGTTGAATGGCGCTAAAAACCACACAGAGGGACTTACTACTTTTAGGGGTGCGTTCCAAAACGAGTGAAATCTACTCGGAGTAGAGTAAAGTTTATTCTAAGCCGTTCCAAAATACATAGTGAAATGAAATGTATGGAATTTACTCCAATTAAAAATCGCTCCAATTAAATTTTTACCGGTGGAGGTAAATTTTACCCGTTTTGGAACACACCTAAGTTGCTTTTCTATGCAAGTTTGTAAGCGCTAGAAGAAACATCCACCAATGAGGATTTTCTATAATTTTTCTGCCACCAGGCGGCGCTACGTGCAAGTCCGATCCAAAAGCTGTTAGATGGCAGAGTCGTAGGATTCTATGTCTATGGTCGTAGGTACTTTATCGGAAAATGATTACCCGCGTGAGGATCCGCGTATTTGTTTTGACAGCTCAAAGACCCGACGTTAGAGCGTTGCTAATTGTTGTCGATCGTTTTTAGAAAACCTTCATTGGTTTGAATTGATTCGGTAAATGGCGCAATCATATTGGCTTATTTTCAGAGGGGTCCTCTAAGGGGTAAATTGATCATAATAATAGAGGTATCTAGTTAAATAGGTTTCATCATACTTCTTCTGGAAAATTATGTTTCAGATAAGAAATAATAATTACCTATTAGAAAAAGTCTAACATTAAATAATATTTTGTATACTAACTCGTTGACGGTCTGTTGTGTCCCGTAAACCTGTTTCTAGCTGCTTTTTCTATATTCGCTGCTCTTGCCTGGAATTAAAGATGATACAAAATATACATAGTCGAAAGAGCTGAAGTAGACTATAATCAAATTTGTCCAATCCCATTCAATCTTCCTTTATTTTAACATCCTTTATTTATTTAGCCTTGAAATTGAAAATCTTTTGGAGACTTTCAATTTGCTATTGACTCGTAATTAACACGCTATCGAAAAACAAATGAATCACAGTATATCCATATGTGGCACTGTTTTTGTGGAGTATCAAAGAGAGAGTAATGAAGAAATGACAGTATACACATTTTTTATATGTCGCAAAAGAGAGTTTTTATTATAATAGTCTTTTTGGTCTGAGACAAAATGTAAACAAACCATAAAAAGGTTTCTTTAAGATGTCATATTCATTGCCGAAAGGTTTTATCAAAAACTTACGACTAATTAGTATTTTATTATTACAAACTATTTAAATTATGTTAATTAAGTAATTACTTGTCACCTTCAATATTTTTTGGTATTTTTACTTGAATGTTATTCTTTAAACGTAAGTTTAGATTACGAAATTAATATTTGCTATTAAAAAAATACCTGAAACGAATAGTATTCTCAAACTTTTATTATGAGTTTAAAATAATTCAAAATGAAGATGAACACTCATGACATGTTCATGACACCTTGAATCTACTTTGAATTAAATTGTTATATTTCCATTCATATTTAGTATTATTAGATGATAGCAATGAAAGTTTGTTTTTAGATACACTGAACATAAGACACGTAAAACAATTACTTCACTTCACAAATAAATAATGTTTATATTGGGTCCTTACCTATGAAATTGGTGTTTTTATTATGTCTTAGCAATTTGTCCGTAACTATTAAGTTTCAGAACATTCTTATAAAATAATTGTCTCTTCTAAAAATAGACCATATATTTGAGCTTGTATTATTTAATTTGATAATTTTTTGTAAGTTTAATTGTGTTAAAATTAGACACAAAGACAATTATTTTTAACTGCCTCCCGAATACATCATTTGATTTGCATTAACATAAAAACGATGAATAATTTCTATCAAGCGTGTATACACACATATTGCTAAAGCTTGGCTAATGATACATGCCAAATATTATTATCTCTGGATCATTGTGAAGAAAACTGATAAAATGATAGTATGTAAAATGCAGACATCCCCAAAATCTCCATACAAAATACCTAATATTTAATGACGATATTGGTATATTATTATTACTCGTTTGAGTTTCTCGACGTTTTGTCGGTGTTAATAAATATCCCGTCCCGATTCCTTCAGGAAAAAAGATATTTATTCCCCTATAACTATATTTCACGTTGGTTATGATTGTGATGTTTGTGTGTTTGTTTGTTGTGATGTGTGTTGTGTTTGAGGTGTGTGTATTTTGAATGGTTTGCATGTTTGTGTCTGATGAGCCTGATTGATGTGTTGTTTACAAATACCGTGTCTCCGAGAACTTTACTTATAATTATGCTTGTGTGTAAGGCTGCATGTTTTTGTAGGATGGTGATATCTATACTTGCGTCTAATTTATCTATATATCTTTTGATACTATTGGCAACCACTCCTGTGGAGCCAACCACTATTGGGACGACTGTTACATGTGTGTTCCACAGACGACTGACTTCAGTTTTTAAGAGGTGGTATTTACTTAGCTTTTTCTATTTCTTTAGGTCCTATATTGTAGCCTGATGGTACTGTTATGTCTATTAAATATGTTTTGTTGTTTATTTTGTCTATATAAATAAGGTCTGGTCTATTGTGTTACAGTGATGTCGGTGTGTCCGGGCATTTCCCATAGGATTTTAGTGGAATCATTTTCTTTAACTTGTGGTTGGATCATTGTTTCCTTCCACCAGAGGTTTGAGACTTCTATTTTATGTTTCTTAGCCAAACACCAGTAGACATACTGGACGAGGTTGTTATGACGCTTGACGTGATAAGTTCCTGCCAATTTCTCGCATTCTGATATAATGTGTTGCACGGTTTCGTCCTTACACGCGCAGAGACGGCATTTTCCGTCTACTGGTTCTTTGAGTATATCGCCTTGGTGCTGCCGTGTCATAATGGTGTTGTCCTGTATGGCAAATATGGATGACTCTATGTTGAGTGATATTTGTTGCTTCTTAATCCATTTGAATGATGATTCTGTGTCTATCTTAGCCTGATCTAATACTCTCTTTGGAAACTGCCCATGTAGCTGCTTACCCCGCCAAGATTCTTTATGCTGCTTAACTATTACTTGTTTAATTTCATTATCTGTGTGTGTGTTACTTTGAGTTAGGTGTAATTGTAATTCTATTTCTTGTGCATCTTTAATTATAGAATATTTATCTCTGTTCTTGTCATGCTCCACTATTGCTTTAATCAAATAATCATTTTCTTCCTTCAAGTATTGCTTATATTTAAATATCTGTGTTTTATATGTGTATTCTACGTTAATCAACCCTCTTCCTCCTTCTGCTACAGGTAAATATAATCTTTGAACATCTGTCGATATTGGTATTATAAGTATGGCTACTTATTTTCTATTTTACTATAAAAAATTTGAGCCCATATTTTTTTGTCCCAGAATTGGATATAAACTTTGAGAACCACAAATTCTTTGTTTACCTTTTGTCTCAGATCAAAATGGATAGAGTATAGATCATATTCATTTGGGGTAATACGAAGTGGGAGTGAGCTTACCTGTAAAGACTGCACCCTCTTGTGTAAATTCATCATATTATGGGATATGGAAACTAGTTTCTCTCTGTTGGTAGCAATGTCTGCTAGCTGGAACAAAATTGTTAATACAGTACATTAAGGATATAACTAAATTGTGTATCTTTCCTTCTCTTTCCATATATTTAGATAGATATGGAATCAGCTCTGGTATCTCCTAACAAGTGTAGCATATTCTACAGGATGGTGTGATGCTTTGCAATGTTGGATGTTATAGGCCAAAGACAGGGTGAAATGTTTATGTCCAGCAGTGGAATTGGGCCAATGACGATGATAAACTGACAGTTTCATTACATTAGTCTGAAATTCGTATGGAATTGAATGAAATTCAACATGCATTAAAACTTTTAAATGAAATTAAATGAATTTGGTAATTTTATTATTATATTCACAACTATTAAGAAAAAAATACTAATAATAAATGGTACAACATAATCCACCTTAATATAATAATCACATCATAAGAATGACAAACTAATATGTACAGACATATTAATAATGTAATCAGTAATTACAAATGAATATACATATCCAGCCAGAACTTATGACAAAAACAAATGCTAAGTTTAGCTCATGAAATAAAGATATTATTGATGGATTCATGAATCAGAATATAAAGTTATAAAATAGGTACCATTGCATCAAGGGTTGCGTCATTCTGCAAGTCTTCAAGTTTCCTGCATTCTGATGTCAGCATACTATGAACTGCATCTTGTTTCTCACTGAAAATTGTAATTAAATATTTAATAATTGTAATGGCATCACAATCTCAAGTGCTTCTGGGTTTGTTCCCCAGGGGGGGCAGATGTTTGTGATGAGTACAGGCATTTGTCAGTCTTGGACATTTGATATAATATGTATTGTATTTATTCTGAATATTTATTTGTATTTATATATTAAATATACCTATTTATCCGTCATCTATTATCCATAACTCAAGCAGCATTAGTTGCTTAAAATGAGGCTAGTTGATAGGTGTGCATGTCTGAAGATAAAAATTTGTATATTTAAAGATATGGATTTTTTATCCAACTTCAGAACCAGACAGAAACCAGATAAGTGACTAGAGTTGCTTATAATACATGTGGTGCTAATTACTAAATTAATTACTTAGAAACACATCTCCTATATCTCCTACAAGAATCACAGTGTAATTAGTACTCACTTAAAAGAATATTGTTAAACACCCAGTAATTATTCATTTTTATGTTATAATCTACCTTATCTAAAGAAACATGAACACAGCCATGTTTCTTTAGATAAGTACCTTTCTTTCTTTATTTACTTTGTTGTTTATCAACACAATAAAAACCCAACCAACATCTAGACTAAAAAATAGCAACAGGTACATTAAATATTTATACTCGAATATATCGAAGTCGAGGATAAATAAGTTTATTAAAAGATTTTAATCTTTTAATAAACTTATTTATCCTCTAGTACTACTATTAACTATTAGTTTATAAATAAGGTCATAATTATCAACTTACGTCAACTCCTTCAAATGTGTATTTATTGTGGTAAGTGGTGGTTCATACAGCTCCAATACACCCTTAGCTAAAAGCTGAACCGTTTTCACATCTTCAGAACTTACTGGGCTGGAACTAAGTGCCAGACATTAATTATAAAATCTCTTTGATAATATAAAATTAAATAAAAGTTTGTTGTTAATTCGTACCTTTCCATGTTAAGGATAACACTACTAAAATACTCGTAGTTGGACACATTAGCATCAAATCATACGACAATAATTTTTTATAAGAGTGTTTTAAGGCAAAAAAATAGCTTTATCATAAGAATAGTAATCTACTGAACAAAATTTTACGAATACAGAATCTAACAAGATCTGTCACGGTTTGTCAATGTCATTCAACTGTCATTTGGTCCGTAACATTCTAACAGTTGCTCTAGAAAAAATCATAGAATTTTATGTAATGGAATGGTTTCCAAAGTAAACCTTCAGCAAGTGCAAGTACAGAGGAAAGTTATAAAGGAAAAGTAAAATTTTATATAATTTTTTTCACTGGACTTGTGCAGATAGCGCTAGGCTGATTATTCTAAAGAAGATTGGCAAAAGTGAGCATCTAATTTAATTTGCTAAAATCATGTTCTCAAAATATAATGTTATGTTATTTAAATCGGACCTTTCTTCAAAAACTAGAAATGAGTGTTGACCAATGACAAAAATAAATATTGTCGAATGGCTCAGAGTAACTGAGTCGAATGGTTGCCTGAAAATTAATTTACGTATGCAATCTATTAAATTTCATGTTATGCGTTTATTCCATTAAAATTTTTTACGAGTATATTATTTTCATAAAAAATTTACAATGTTAAAAAAAAGTCTTTATATATCTATATTTTAATTCTTTGCAAAACGAAACGGAACTTTTTTATGGCCGCGGATTCCCTTGTTTTGACGTTCATATTTTCTGTGGATCGTGATTAAAGATATACCGTTTTTTATCAGATTAATTAATAAGAGCGTATCATTGATTTCGATTCTAAACTGTGAACTAAATTTATCAATCTGGAAGTCTTACGAGTGACCCGTGAGGACGCTGAGATGACGTCCGTTGCAAGAAGAGAGCATGATGATTCCGGTGAATACTCGGATGCATCTCAAGATATTGAGCATAACCACCCTGGGAATGTAAGTTAGGTTGACAAGCTGCATGTTACAATACGACAATAAAATAATAACTTTCATTTTGGCGCTCGAAAATGGTAGTGCCGTGGCCACTTTCTCCTGTGTTTCGCGTGACGGAATGCCCATTTCTTTTCGTATTATTGAGGTCATGGATTGGGCACCACTCACTAAATTGGCGCCGAAGCCTTTAGACCTCTAATTTCAGAAGTGCCACGCACATAAAAATAAAGAAGGTAGAGAAATGCATTTATTAAAAGTTGCTGAATGTTTGCAGGATGTTGGGCAGGCTGAGTCTGACTATGACTCCCAGGGAGACTCGGATTCGGAGCGATCTGACAGGGATCCTGAGAGTCAGGTTTGTTTATTTACATTTCTAGATTGTATCTTGGATCTGTATGTGTTTACAATACATAGCAATTATGTAGGTAGTTTTTAATTCATGTCATTTTTGCTTTTTTACTTTTTTTACTGAAGAAAACGTGTTTCAAGGTTTATGTATGATGTGTAAATTTTATTATATTACTTACACATTGTAAATAGATTTAATATACAAAGTTCCTATCAGACCTAAGTCATATTATGAAAACTCTTATGCATTCAAATTAGATTATGTTGCACATTGCACGTTTAACATTTGCATTTAAAGTCATGCAATACTTAATTGCTTTATAATAATTTTCTGTATATTTTGTTGCTGAGATAAAATACATAATGGGAATTATATTTAGTTTGCTTATTTTTGTAATTTTTAATCTTAATAAGTGGACCTAAATGCATATTGTGGAATGTGACTGACACACCCAATTAAATTCCCATTTATGTATTGTTATAATTATTAGTGTAAATGTAGTGTTATCTTGGAAATACTAAGTTGAAGTATTGAATTTTTCAGGATACCGAACGACGAGTAGATGACGATGAGGATCGTAGTAATCCTCAGTATATACCGAAGCGGGGTACATTTTATGAACACGATGACCGAACTGCAGCCAGGTAAAACATAATTAAAGTTTCTCCATTTGATTTACTGCTGCTTGAATCAATACAAGTTTTACTTGTAAAGAATATTATTAATCAAAATACATTTATACCCATCTAGTTTTAGTACGTGTCCAATTTTTTTACATAAAACTACAAATGAAGGATAATAAATAAATTCAAATAGAAATAGGTGGTATTAAAAATTTGTAATATATTTTACTAATACAAAAAAAATACCCCTTTCAAATGTGATTAGAATTAGTTATTTAAATTTACAAAATAATTGTATATAATCTATATTATTGTTACAAAAATTACATAATAAAATTTGAAAATTACAGTAAAATAATAATTATATTTATCTTTATTGTACACAAACACCAGTACTTGGTGATCAAGGAGTTTTTAAATGTAAATGCAGATATGTTTGTTGTTAAAATTTGTTAAAATGTGAATTCGTTATACAGTTGAATCATTAATAATCCACTGTATAAACTCTTGAATTAGCACCAACTTTCCAATGTGTTACAATAATGCTTTCTGCTCCACTGAACAGTTTGGTCATTGGTATTACTTATACTTACTGTTCCTGATGTTGTTGAATCTTTGCCTGTTGATTAATTTTTTCTAGCATTGTTCATACTCTATGCCTTGTTTAAATTGAAATATATTTTCCTATTTTTGACACAATTGACAGTAAAAATTTCTTAGTTAAACTCAGGAAATTTACCACTCCAAGTGTACAATTCTGATCAGTTTATGTATTCGCGAAATATTCTAGGCAACTACATCAATGACTGCACTATAAATTAAACATTCTTTTAAAACAAAATATCTCAGATTTCTCGAGACAGATTTTTGAACTAGCTAAAATAAAGATTAAAAAGTCGCTTTTTATATCAATTACAGTATTCAACTAACCAATACATTTATTGTTAAGACAACAATCTCATCAATCATTAGGTTGTGTAATTCCTTGAACATTTTTGACTGTAAAATAAATGTTTAAATTCATATCATCCTCAATACTTAATACCGAAGCAATAACTGTATTTGGTTTAAATAAAAGAAATATGAAACATTACTATCGAACTGTCCTCAGCGGTGAAGAATCAACTAACACGACATCAGAAACCGCGTCTGAGAAGAAAGAGGGTAGCGAGACGCCGGCCGAGCGACGCCGCGCGCCGCGCAAGTCCGACATCATCAACAAGTGGTCACACGACAAGTACAACGAGAACGAGCAGGTAACGGCGACAGATAAATGGACACGACAAATACAACAAATACAAAGAACAGGACACATACAGACTCACCACCAAAGGCACATACAGACTCACCACCAAAGACACATACAGACTCACCACCAAAGGCACATTCAGACTCACCACCAAAGGCACATACAGACTCACCACCAAAGGCACATTCAGACTCACCACCAAAGGCACATACAGACTCACCACCAAAGGCACATACAGACTCACCACCAAAGGCACATACAGACTCACCACCAAACGCACATACAGACTCACCACCAAACGCACATACAGACTCACCACCAAAGGCACATAATAACATACTTTTCCATTACAGTTTGTGTTGGTGTCCCACCTGTCTGATATTCTTTATTCAAGAATGCTCCCTTCCATTTTTTTTTGCCAAGTTCTTATTTAAAATACACAACTAAACATCTATATCAAACTCTCTTTCTTAATCATGTCAAATTTTGAAGATATACTGACTATTATTTAATATACGTATTATTTACCTAGATACCGAAATCACGTGATGAGTTGGTAGCCATATATGGCTATGACATCAGAAATGAGGATGCTCCCCCTCACGCACGCCGCAACAGAAGATATGGGTAAGTGTATTGTATTCCATTCATTATTATTTTGTATTTTATTATGTATTTCATTCACTATTAAATAAAAAAAATTGAAAGAACTTATTACTAGTGAAATTGAACTTGATCACAATCATTTTAGCTCTTGTATAATGTCAATATATTTTTCTACCATTTGGAAACTTATTTTAACACATTGCAACACTTAACAATATTTCCTGGCAACACCTAAACAGTTGATATTGTGTTTTAATTTGAATTATACATGAATTTAAAGATGTTTACTGAACATTAATAAATCTGGCTTCAAATCAGAACAAACATCTCAACATTCACTAATGTAATTTATTTGACAATAATATTTTATACGTGCTGTATGATTTTTAATATCAATTCATTTCTGTACAAGGCAGTCCAGCCTCAGAGTCGAAGCATGCGTCCACACGACCGAGCGGTTAGCGGTTGGGCCGCGAAATTACAAGCAAATGTATGACAAATAAAGTAGCGGCCACGCCGCTTTAAATAAACCGTTGCATACAGTTGCTTAGTAATTTGGCAGTGCAGCGGCCTTACGGTCAAAACATATGAAATATATGATTCGACCCTAAGTACTGAAACAGCTGTGAAATGGCAATATTCTTTAAATTATTAATATCACTACCAAAAATCACTTTATAAAAATGTATCTGATGTTTATTTCAAAGTGTTTTTGTTCAGATGACAGTACAGTCAAGTACTTAATTCTATTTGAGCTACAAAATATAAGGAAATGTCCATACTTCCCATAAGTAGCCTTAAATAGATACTTTATTCAAGAATTTGATTTTTGACAGTTTTCTATAGTCTTCTGTGCTGTTTACTACATTGCTTGTTAAATGATTGTCAAAAATATATGTTTTCACTAAATGTCTCTGCCCACTATACCGCAGCATAATTAAGACCGTACTAGGACCTCAGTCAAGTAAAATTCTTCATATAAAAAATATCGACATTTGAGTTTCCTAGCACGTTCTTGGTATGGTCCGGTGTAGTGGGCAGAAACCTTAAGGGTGCCTTTCCACCAGAACTATACTATGTTGCTATGCTGTTTGCAAGGACAAATAGACCAATACGATTTCTTCGTTTCACGCGACTCGCAAAATGGTGCCATTCTATTGGCCTATTTTTCCTCGCACACAGCATAGTTCACTCAGCAGAGATGCGAATGTTGCGATGGATGTGTGGAGTCACAAGAATGGACAAAATCAGGAATGAGTATATTAGAGAAAGTTTGAAAGTAGCGCCAGTGATAGAAAATATTAGGAGCAATAGGTTAGCGTGGTGTGGACATGTGATGAGGAGGGATGAATGTCACATTACAATAAGGATGCTGAGCATGGATGTGGACGGACCTAGAGTGAGAGGAAGACCAAGAAAGCGATGGATTGAATGCGTGAAGAATGATATGAGAATAAAAGAAGTGGATGCTGAGCTGACGAGTGACAGAGGAGAATGAAAGAAGAAGACATGTTGTGCCGACCCCACCTAGAGTGGGAAAAGGGCAAGAAGAAGACACAGCATAGTTACCTAGCATAGATCTAGTGGCTAGGTACCCTAAAGCAGCAATGAATATGACTCTCAAGTCGCATAATTTAATAAATAGTGTTCTGTTTCCCACTTGCTTTACAAACGGAAGGTATCGACATTGGCGGTTAGTTTACCATTTACAGCATGAGCATACAGCTTTGGTTATAGTTTCTTTTGTGATTTTTTTTATTATTGACAATTGGATACAAGTCCTTTTGCCCTTTGTCGATGGTTTGTGTCAGTGTTGCCTATTGTCATACATCTATAGTAATTTTATAGTAGATAGCTTTTTATTATGTGTAGAAACAAGTTTTTGCGTGTTTCTATGAAACATACTTCGTTTTTAATTCGTATGTTCATTTAAATATTAGTATTATTTAGTTTATAATTTTTTTTTGCTGGTAATTGGGCAAACATTTTCTTTTGCTTTTGATGGAAATACTTAGAAGCTGTTATTGAAATAACAAGCTGTGTAGATGAAGTATTTATAGGTATTACTATGAGCACAATGACTTATTTCTCTAATGACTAATATATTTGCGTTATTTATCTTGATGAACACGTAATTTATGGTTCTCGGCAGATAGATTGCATGAATGATAATTCAGAGTAGGTAGGAGTATTTCTGTAGAAATTGTAGAAGTGCATGCTAAATTTTCTAATCTAACCAATAGCTTTTGGTTTTTTAATCTACTAATAACTATTAAAATATTTTCTCAATTGTTATTATAATCCTGATTTATATAGTTCCTTTTTAATTGTTAATATAATAATGTATGGTTTTATTTTAAATATTTTATATTTACGCAAATTTAAATAATGCGTGGTGACAATAAATTACCCAAAATAATAACATTTTTGTTTAGTTCCTACCATTTCTATAATTTTTCACCAATAGCAATACCAAAAATGTTGCCACTAATATCACACAATAAACTACCAATGAATTCCACACAGTCGCGGCCCAAACAAGTACACCCGCACGTGGGAAGACGAGGAGGCGTATAAGCGCCAGTCGGCCGCTCAGCCGCAGCCGCGGAAACCACCGAATCCTGAAGACTTTCCTGAGTTGGATACTTCTGGGAAGAAATACAGGTAAATTAACAAGGCTTTATTTGTTTTTAATGCATTACACTGTTTAGGGCATTGATACCTTTAGTTTTTACTAACTTTTGTGGGTAAAGTAAAACCAATAAAATAAACGAAATATGTATATCATACCTTCCTTATTTATTCCTTAATTATTTTGGTAATCATTAAATGTTATAAAAATACCTCTAAAATCTAATAAAGTTATTTTCCCTTATTCCTTGAGATCGTTTTCGATTCGATTTGATTTTAGACATAGTAAAGATGATATGTGTTTTATGTACTCGCCTACCTATATATAGATTTTGGAATCCCCTGGCTACATCATTTGATTTTTAACGCTATTTCAAAGCATTTGGAGCGTAGTCAACCGCAGTTATAATAAATAATAATAATAATAAATATCCTCAGACATTCACACCTATCAACTAGTCCCATTTTAAGCAACTAATGCTGCTTGTGTTACGGACACTAGATGACGGATAAATATATTTAATAGATAAATACATATAAATATCCTGAATATATATAAACATCCAGGACTGGAGAACAAATGCCTGAAAATTTATCACCCAAACATTTGCCCCCACCGGGGATCGAACCCAGAACCTCTCGAGATAGCGACGCCTTGAGACCGGCGTACAGACCACTCGACCACGGAGGTCGTCATAAAACTGTATTAATGTTATTGTAACCTTGCAGTAGAAAGCCCCGAACGCCACGGCCTCGGTCCAAGTCGCAGCCGCCGTCGAACGACGAGTCCTTTGAGAACGGCTCGCAGCTGCGAAGAAACGCTTCCATTAAGGCAAATAAAGGTAAAGTGTTTTAGGGACGTTTTATAGGTACGCTAGCCGCCAGCGCTGGCCAATAGCGCCGGTGAGATTTACATACATTTTGACATGTAAACGCGTGCGTGCAGTGTTGCCGGTACTTGACAAAAGTAAAAAATGAAAATGGAGGGTAGGTGTTAAATTCAATGTTTTCATTAACTATGATAGTTTCTCGATACGATATGATATTACTCACAGTTATTGACTAACACACTAAGGCCAGATTTTTCAATCCTCAGATAAAATTATCCGCCATTTAAAACTATCACTGTCACTAAAGTCATAAAAAGAAAAGGGACAGAGCTAACATTTGACTGACAGATAGTTTTATCTGTGGATTGAAAAATCGGGCCTAAGGGAGTAGTTAGAACTTAGCTAATTTATAAATTACATTTTAACACAGATAATCAAAATGAGTCGTGTGGTAGCGGCTCATTAAAAGAATACTACCAACCCATCCCTCTTGGTTGTCGTAAAATGCGACTGGTGGACTTTGAACTGCACAACATCTAATAGCTATATATAGCGGCGGCGGGCTCACCACCTGTCACGCTGAGTGCAGTCACTGCTGGTGAAGCGCGGACCATGGCAGTGGGCTTTTGCGGTGCTTTTGCCTACTCTCTGACTAACCCTTAGGGGATAATAGTCGTGATTGTATGTATGTAATATAAATAAAAATTTAAGCAACCTTCAGATAATGCTTGTTACAGAACGGTACTGATCATTGTACCTATACATCAACTAATTACTGACTGCTTTACTAAAATATAACAATACCCAAGTGGCAATTAAAGCACTATAGATATTGCAATTCACGAAGGCGACTTAATCATTCGATTTTAGACACTATCTTCAGGTGTTAAGAGAGAAGCTACTCGCCATCATAAAAATCAACAACTATACCTGTGCAAGGTTGTTAACCTAATCGCGCAGATTACTTAAAAAATAGCTTCCATTATTTTGTGCTCATTATTATGTTAGTCCCGTGTCTCGTGTTGGTCTGGGACGCAAAAAGAATGTACCAACTGCTTTTTTTGCCTAGCATGTCGTAAAAGGCGACTAAGGGTGTATTGGGTACTGGGTCTGTGATTGTGTAGGCGATGAGCTAGCCACTTGTTACTACTCTTTCACGATTTTTTCTGACCAAACCCAATATTTGTATGGCTGTGGTCTTAAGGAACACAGTGCTCCTTGGACTCTGCCTACTCCTTCGGGGATTACAGGCGTGATTGTATGTATGTATTATGTTGTCTGAGGTATTCTCATATAGACTCATTTATTGCTTATTATAAGATAGTTATAGGTTATTTGTGGGGAGGAGCTCGGTGGCAAAGTGGTTAGTACGCTTTGGCTTTCGATCGAAAACAAAGCTCGTTCGCCATGGCCAGGCTATGGATGGGTGACCAAAATTTTGTGATCTCGAACTCCTCCGTGCTTCGGAAGGCGCATTAAGCTGTTGGTCCCGGTTGCTATTGCAACTGTTTCTACTCACCAATTTAAAAAGTCCTTTTTACAGGTAAAAATGAGAGGACAGTAAAGGCAAATTTGAACAAGAGCAACATAAAATCGTCGCCGCGACCTTCGCCGAAGGAGAAAATGCCGCCACTAGAGAACCTCACCATCACGGCTACGGTTAATAATAATAAGTAAGTTTTACGTTTATACTCTATTTGATGAGGGGAGAGAGAGAGAGAGAGAGGGAGAGAGAGAGAGAGAGAGAGGGAGAGAGGGAGAGAGAGAGAGAGAGAGGGGGGGGGGGAGAGAGAGATAGAGGGGGAGAGAGAGAGGGGGGGGAGAGAGAGAGCAATAAATTTAAATTTAAATCTAATCTGTTTATTTCAAGCCAAAAAAAAATATAATTATATTTACAATGAGGTCGGGTTTGGCAGGAGAAATTTCAAATTTATATTAATTTTACAGCTGACACATCACATAAATCATTTAACATGAAAAGACTTACGTATAGAGAGGTATTTTATATGTCGCGTTTTATGTTTTTTTTGGTCTTGGTACAATGTCTTTATTTCTTAAATTGACAATTATTAACCCGTCTCTCTGCTCTAGTGGTTCACACCACTGGGTGTTGATCGGGAGTCCGGGTTCGATTCTCCCCGGGGCAGAAGTTTTTCTGCTCAGTAAGGTAGGACTTCTGAGCCCTCTAGGCTAGCAACCACCGTTTTACTTAAATCAGTCGCGATAATAACAATGTTTAAAGCCTTGTTTTGTTCCGGCAATCAAAGGTAAGATTGCCAGTTCCTCAGTTGTTGAGGATTAGGGACTAACAGTTATTCTGCTCCATTCAGCGTTTTATGTAAAACAACGATTTTGTACGAGACGCTCACGCGGCTGAACAATCTCCATACAAAACTGGCTTTTTCTATGGACAAACGCTGCATGGAGCTGAATTAGTGTGAGTAGTCCCTTACAGGCGAGGCTGGCCAGCACCTTCGTCCTTATCGTAACTTACACTTCGTGAGATGAAGGCCAAGAGCTAGCTATAAATAAATAAAAAAAAATTAAACCACATTTACTGCCAATTTATAAGCCCGTGTAAAGGTGCGTCTAATTTGTATCAGTATATTGTTTTAATGACATAATTGGTGTATAAGCGGAGGTCCTCCGTCGGCGGCGGCAGGCGCCCGGCGCGTGACGGCGGGGGCGGCGCAGCAGCGGCCGGTGCCCACCGACCAGGCGCGCAGGAGGACTGCGCAGGTGACATGCTATACATTATACACCTATCTATATATCTATATATAACTCAAAGGCATTCTGTGACCAACTTTGTAGCATTCTGTGACCAACTTTGTAGCAATCTGTGAGCAACTTTATGGCAATCTGTGAGCAACTTCATGGCAATCTGTGAGCAACTTCATGGCAATCTGTGAGCAATTTTATGGCAATCTGTGAGCAACTTCATGGCAATCTGTGAGCAACTTCATGGCAATCTGTGAGCAACTTTATGGCAATCCGTGAGCAACTTTATGGCAATCTGTGAGCAACTTCATGGCAATCTGTGAGCAACTTTATGGCAATCTGTGAGCAACTTTATGGCAATCTGTTGAGCAATTTTATGGCAATTTGTGAACAACTTCATGGCAATCTGTGAGCAACTTTATGACAATCTGTGAACAACTTTATGGCAATCTGTGAGCAAATTTCTGGTAATCTGTGAGCAACTTTATGGCAATCGCTCATTCTCCGTGACGACCTCCGTGGTCGAGTGGTCTGTACGCCGGTCTCAAGGCGTCGCCATCTCGAGAGGTTCTGAGTTCGAACCCCGGTGGGGGCAAATGTTTGGGTGATGAATTTTCAGGCATATGTTAATATATATTTATATATATTCGGGACATTTATATGTATTTGTCTATTAAATATATTTATCCGTCATCTAGAGTCTGTTGCACAAGCAGCATTGGTTGCACAGATATACATTTACATATATGACGCAAATGTATGTACTGCGCGTGTCTGAAAACCTCGACAAAACGTCAGGGTTGGCCGTTGTTAACATACGCGCGTCCGAACGGCTGCAAAAACTAAAAAAAAATGCCTCGTTGTGTGATGATTAGTGGAGGGGCATCGTAAATGTATATCTGTGATTAGTTGCTTAAAATGGTACTAGTTAATATATGTGATTGTTTGAAGATATTTATCACAAAAAAAAATCCCTCAACAACTTTATGGCGATCTGTGAGCAACTGGCATTGCTTTAGGGGATAACAGTCGTGATTGTATGTATGTAAAACACAAATCACTTTTACCATAACCCTCTGTAAAGCTCTTGAGGGTCAGCGCGAACACCGGTGTACGCAGACAATAGATGTTTCTTTTGTGTCTGGGTTTCTGACCATTGACATTTTAAATGCAACAACTACTCTCTAGCTAACATAACCTCAAACTCAAACTCAAAGTCATTTAATCAAATTGGTATCATCAAATACACTTTTGACAAGACAAAACAAAATAAATTATAATTATCCTAAAATTGATCATACCACTACTTTTTTTTCGGCCTGTTCACTACCGAGAGGCCTTGTCTAGAGAAGATACAGGCAAGAAACTCTGCAAGGGTTCCATCCTCCCTTTACATCAATATTTTCTATATACATACACATGCATACATACATAAGTCACGCCTTTTTCCCACAGGGGTAGGCAGAGATTACATCCTTCCACTTGCTACGATCCTTGCATATTTCTTTCGCTTCATCAACTCTCATTACAGTCCTCATGCATGCTCGGCGATTTCGGGTACTTTTGACCTGGCCCTTCTCTAGAACGTCTTTAATTTGGTCGAGAAACGTTCGCCTAGGTCTGCCTCGTCCCGTATCTCCAGTTACACCCGTTATATATTAGGTCCTTACCTATGAAATTGGTGTTTTGTATGGAGATTTTGGGGAATTCTGCATTTTCCATACTAACATTTTTTCAGTTTTCTTCACAACGACAAATCCAAAGATAATAATATTTGGCATCTATCATTAGACAAGCCTTAGTAATATGTGTAATATCACACTTCATAAAAATTATTTATCGTTTTTAAGTGAATGCTAATAAAATGATGTATTCGGGAGGCATTTAAAAAGAGTTGTCTCCGTGTCCAATTTTAACACAATTAAACTTACAACAAATTATCAAAACAAATCAAAAGAGCTCAAAAATATAGCCTATTTTTAGACGAGGTAATTATTTTTTAGGAACACATTGAATCATAATAGTCACAGACAAAATACTAAGAGAGAAAAAAACACCAATTTCATAGGTAAGGACCCAATATTATATCCCTTTAGTCAATCTATTTTCATCCATCCTTTCCACATGTCCAAACCATCTGAGCATACCTTTCTCTATTCTTGTCGCTACATCCTCTTTCAAACCACACTTCCTTTTTATTTCATCATTATATATCCTGTCACTCAATTTTACTCCAGCCATGCTTCTCAAAGCTCTCATTTCTACCGCATTTATTCTACTTTCGTGTCTCTTCTCCCATACCCAACATTAATCAAGTGTTCTACAACCAAATTATACAATTCCCTTAGTCACAAACGTCAAAAATGACCGTCTTATATATCTAGTAAGTAGAAGGTAAACACTATGATACTTTCCTTAAAAATTCTGACTGCCATAGCCTCAACACCAGAAATAAGCATAAGCTCGCCGTTCCAAGCCTGTTAAATGTTTTATAGGAATCAGCATAAGAATGGATAATAGGCTGCCACAAAGTTTTATTGACTTGCCCCTGCATAAATTTAAGTCAACTGTTAAAAGCTGTTTAATGAAAAAGGGGTATTATAAGATAGAAGAATATTAAAAGATAAAAATTCGTGGCTACTATATTTTCTCCTCTGCACATACTTATTTTACAATATTTAAAATGTTCTATATTCCTTTTGTTATTATGGCTGTTTAAAAAAGGCTAACTGTTGAGTTTCTCGCGGCACTTCTTCTCAACAGGCCATTCACGTCGAAGTGCTAGTAGGAAAATAAATATTGACGTGCAAAAGGATTTCATGTAAATCTAATTGCAGAATAAATGATTTCATTTCGTTTCTATCCAATATGTTCTGTCAAACAAAAGCAATATATTCTTGCAGCCCCCCCAACAGAACAACGTGGCCCCGAACAAGTCGCCGCCGCAATCACAGCCGAAACCGCAGCAAAACTCTCAGAACTCGCAGACGTCGCAGAACTCGCAGCCGCCGCCGCCACCGCAATCCGGTCAGTATAGATAGATTGAGGAGCTCGGTGGCGTAGTGGTCAGTGCGCTTTGGCTTCGCTCGAAAACAAAGCTACCTTCGCCGTGGTCAGGCCGTGGATGGGTGACCAAGACTTTGTGATCTCGAGCTCCTCCATGCTTCGGAAGGCACGTTAAGCCGTTCGCATTTCTGACCGTTTCCACCCACCAACGCATTGGGCCAGCGTGGTGGTGTTACGGCCCTTACTCCTCATGTGTTTCTCCATGAGGAAGGCCTGTCCCAGCAGTGGGACGTATATAGGCTGATGACGATGACGAATAGATAGATACGGACTTGAATGGTTCAAATGTAGATGTAGATGAATTCAAGCATTTTTCCTGATTCTCTGTTTGTCTGTTTGTATGTTTATCTATACATATAATAAAACTGTAGAGGTCGAATGTCTGTACATAGAAAAAAACCTTAAATTATGTCAGGGGGATGTAAAAAGAGGGAAAATACCAAAAAAACTATCTGTTTATCTGTTTGTACGGGCTAATCTCCGTAATGGCTTGACTGATTTGTATGAAATTTTGCATGGTACCTTATATCCCTGGTCAACATCTTGATAGTTAAAAACCATAGTAACAGCTAGTTTAGTATATTATTATTCGCCTTCAGCATAGACAGGCGTAAGATTACAGGTGAAGGGTATATGATAAATTCAAATGCGTCAATTATGGATAAAGATAATTTTATTTGTCAATAAATACGTGTACAAAAGCATTATAGCTAGGATCTTAAATAAAAAAAAACAACATATCAACGTATTTTACCTCTGAAGGTGTACAAATATAAAATAACATTTATCTAGTCTCGTATAACGTTAATTGATATTATTCATTAGTTGTGAGTATTGAAATTCATCAGGTCAAAATAAAATTCGAAAAATTACAATTTAATACACGAAAAGAAATAATACAATAAAATAATACTTATGTTACTTTTAGTCATGAAGAAAATAGAATTCATACAGGTAGATGTCACATTCTTAATTAATTGAGTTTATTATTATTCAAAAATTCGCTTACACTATAATAACATTTTTCAATCAATAATAATTTCAATTTTTTAAATAAATAAATTGGAGAAGTCAGAAAGATTTTCCTTGTTGGTGTGTATCGTAAGTCACAAGGACAATATTTTAAATGGAATTCTGTTCAACCTCCGTCTGTGAGGTGGCTGAAATCAGCTTATACACGCGGTTCTAAAACTCACCCCAAAAATCAATTTTAAGTACCGCCTAGTACTAGCTACCAGGATTAGAAACAGAGCTTAAAATTTTGGAAGTAGTTTCTACTGATAAAATTAACTAAACCTTTAGTAGAGTTGCGCTTTAATGGCGATAGTTTAAAAATTTTTCGGCTATTAAAAATATCAAGCTACGTTCCTCATATTTTGGCAATGAGTTATATATATGCGACCCTACAACCCCCTTTCGGCTTTTTGTTTTTTAAACACCTTGTAAACTTGAAAAAAACGCAAAAGTAAAGTAATTAAATTATTGTTAGGTTTTGATATAGAAAAAGCAACGTTATTTATTTATTTATTATCTGCAGGCGCCGAAGCCCGCGGCGGTAGTAAGAGGTACAGCAGTCTTCGTCAACGACCACTAGCAGAAACATATACACCGCAACAACAACAACAACAACAACAACAACAGCCACAGCAACAACCGCAGCAACAGCTGCCGCCGCAGCCATTGCCGCAGCCGCAGCAGTTGCGATATGCCGGTGAGATATAAAGATGCAGTCTATAGATCTTTTCACGTGGATGGTTCATATTTCGACTGACCGAATGTTCGGTTTCGGCAAAAACACGGCTTTCGGCTTAGTTTCGGTGGAAAACCAGCCGAAACTACGACCGTCACCGAAACTATTTTCGGGAGTTCTTGCGCTGTGATCCGTTATGCTCGGCGCTTTGAATTCCATTCAATCATCAGCGAAAAAGACATTTTGTCGCATCCACAACGTTAATCATGTTGTGGCAGGCTTTGCCTTTGTAACAACAAGCTGTGGATATGACGCTGACGACCTCCGTGGTCGAGTGGTCTGTACGCCGGTCTCAAGGCGTCGCCATCTCGAGAGGTCCTTGGTTCGATCCCTAGTGGAGGCAAGTGTTTGGGTGATGAATTTTCAGACATTTGTTCTCCATTCTTGGATGTTTATATAAATTTATATATGTTCAGGATATTTATATGTATTTATCTATTAAATATATTCGTCCGTCATCTAGTATCCGTAACACAAGCAGCATTTAGTTGCTTAAAATGGGACTAGTTGATAGGTGTGAATGTCTGAGGATATTTATTTATTTTATTTATTATTATTTATATGTATATATTGTTATATTGTTATTGTTGTCCTTCGCAGGTGGGTTGGAGGACATTTCTATTAGGAATAAGCCCTACCTTTCGTACTCAATTGTCTGTCTTCTTTTGTATTGCTTATTGTATTTTTTTGTGTGTGTACAATAAATTGTTGTTAAATAAATAATTTGGTAATTTCGTACCCGTAACTTTAAAGTGACATGGGTTTGGTTTTTTTGCTTTTAATGGAATTGCTCTTGACAACAATCCGAGCCACAGCTGCTGCTCTTATGATGTAGCGAAATTCTCAGAAGGTGCCTATTCAACAACATAGACGAACCACATTGTACTAGTACTAATATTTCTAATGACACACGCCGCTTCAGTAGGTCGCAGTGTTGGGCATCAGCAAGCGACACCGGTTCGCAAATAATTGTGAGGTTAATACAGAGTAAAGCCCGGCAGGAAAATAAAAAACGTCGCCATATTGCGGAAAATTGATTGAACTCATTTCTTTTGATGGCAACAGTAGTTTTATCCGTCAATTTCATTTTGACATATCATTCGTCACGAATTTTGTAGTTAAGTTTAAAATTCAGTTTTATTTAATTACATTATCAACGTTTTGTACGTTAAAATGCTTGATGTTAACTTTGTTAACATTTGCCAATAGTAACATGGATGATTAGAGATTTTTTTAAAGTTGTTTTTCCTAGTGTTGCAATAACAAAAAAATCTGGCACCCGCAGGTTTTTTATTGTCCTGGTCAAGCTATAGTTATATTTACAAATTATAACGAGATTTCAAAGCTCCTGCCGACAAACAATCACACATTTTGGTATAATACAGATAGTGCACTGTTTTTAAAAATAAATAAACAAATAAACTTTAAAGACCCGACCAAGACTTGACGTTTTATAATCCAGAATATGGTGGAAACGCCACGCCCGCTCCCGCGCCCGTTTCCGCTCCCGCTACCGCGCCAGCGCCCGCTCCCGCTCAGGCGCAGATGCATCCGCCACAGCTTATACACCAGGTAACACCTAACTTACTTTCATGTCTTAATTGTAAATTGTGGAGTCATGTTCAAACTTAAAACCGTTTGTATGTTTAACTGTTTATAATATCGTATGATAAGAATACAATTAAATTATTGTGGAGTTAAATAGATTTTTATATAATTGATATTTATAAATATATTATAAATATCAAATTACAATTGTATTGATTTATGTATAAATCAAATTTCATGGTAATGTCTTTCTTTATAGTTCTCTTTTTATAGATTTATAGTTTTAAGCAAAATTTATCGTGTTAATTGATATTTAGTGAAATAAGTATATTTGTGTATATATAATGAATATATATAAATGTAATATGTAGGAATATATATTTTTTGTTTTTTGGTTACATTTCTTCATGTAGATTTATATAACTGGGTTAAACTTATATTCTTCTGAATTGTTCATGAAACGTCCATAATGTATGTATAGTCATTTTAAGGGAAACCTGTAATTAGCTTTACAATTGGTTTAAATACATTTGTTTATTATAATTATTACGCTGTTGGTTTTCTAAATAAATAAATAAAATAAAATACATCGCATGTCGAGTCATTAAACTATTTTGCTAAACTACACCACTTCACTTGATGTATAAGTTTATTAGTAAAATTATTCACAGCCATGCTTTACGAAATGAATGTTCCAACTACATTTTACTGGTATAGAAAAAAAATAATGATGTATTTATTTTGGTAGCAAGTGCATAGGACCCCTCCGGCAGTGCCGCCGCCGCACGGGCCTTCGCCCCCGCACCAACCGTTGCCGCAGCCGCAGCAGGTAATTTAACAAATTATATATTTGTCCGGCTCGAAGGACCAATACTTTATTACTTAAAGATTTAAAACACAGATTAATATTTCACGAGATAATATTTTAATATTTTATGTAAATTCTGTTTTTTAATGTTGTTTGAAGGGAGGGTTAGACACTCAAAGAATGAAGTGAATGAAATGTTTGAGGCTGAATGAAGTGTTTTAAAAATTGAGCGACTTAATAAATCGTTACCAGCTTATTACATTCCACTGCTGGGCGCTGGCCTTCCCACACGAAGAAACATGTGTTTCTCCCTGTGGAGTAGAAGCTATAACACCACCACGTTGGAATAAAAAATAACAATAAATATTTATCCGTAAAATTTTCAGGACCGAATAGGCTAGTTGACCATTTTTTTTTATTGGGCCCATGTGGGGCCCAATAAAGAAAAGTGGATTAATTACTGATGACTATCACCATAAAAAATAATAAAAAAAATTCTGAAGCCTGTAACACAATAAATTTTAAATTGCGTTTTTACTTAAATGCCAAAAACGCCTTCGGTCCTAATGGTCTATGAATTATCTGTGCCGTAGCGTCACGACTATTGTAAACAATTCAATACGCATGCGTGACATAGCCGACAGTTATGCTTGATTGGTTGCGCCTGGCGTTTTGACGGATTTTGACCATGCGTAGTAATTGTTTACATGAAGCGTTACTCAACTAATTTCACGAACATGGTGGATAGTGTTTTGGCAGATGAAAAAAAAAGTAAAAATAAAACATATTTCAATTGAATTTCTACAGCAATCCCTTATTTATATTTATCGATCTTAGTATATTCTGGACTCTTGTACTAAATACTATGTGAATGACACATTATTTTCATTACTTTCGATATGAGTCAACTAGCCTATTCTGAAGTGGTGAAACCATACGTGATTCAAGTAGAATAGATTTTTATAGCAACTGCAATATAAAATAAGTCTTATACAACACTAATAAAGTCTATTATTGTACACAGGTCCGCCTTGGCATGTTAGAGCAGCAGCAATTGGTGCCACACCCACACCCGCACATACACAACTTACCACAGCCACATGCTATGGGTAAAGTATACTTTGATTTGATTGGTCGCTTAGTTTTGGCCACGCCCACTGGTCACGCCTCTTGTGGGTGGGGCTAAGCATTAAGGATTAGTTTAGGATTTGTTTTGCTATTTTAGTTTGAAATTGAGCGATCATTTTAATCTCTGTTGTTAAGTATGGTTCCACGATATTTTATAGTAAGTAATAATAACATCACATCGCTTGTTACATTGGAAATTATTAGGCAAAATGCAGATTAACTCCTCTATTTATTCCCATCGGGGATATAGATAGAGAACTTTGAATTTTATAGGAACATATGGATAATTAGACATAGGAATATGATAGACAGTAATATATTCGTGATGGAACTCATGTATTCATACCTCAGAGCAGAGTAGAACGAGCGAGTCTTATCTAAGACGACCTCCGTGGTCAAGTGGTCTGTACGCCGGTCTCAAGGCGCTGCCGCCATCTCGAGAGGTCCTGGGTTCGATCCCCAGTGGAGGCAAGTGTTTGGGTGAGGAATTTTCAGACATTTGTTCTCCAGTCTTGGATGTTCATTATATATGTATAATATTATGTATATTCTGAATAGTTATGTGTATTTATCTATTAAATATATTTGTTCGTCATCTAGTATCCGTAACACAAGCAGCATTTAGTTGCTTAAAATGGGACTAGTTGATAGGTGTGAATGTCTGAAGATATTTATTATTTATTATCTAATAGGATGCAGTAATCAAAATAAATAAATATTATGTTTGTTATAAGGTCAATTGCAACCAACACAAGGTTATGCGCCGCCAGCGATGATGCCAGCGCAGTATATGCAGGTATGTTATTATAGAAAATAGGAACTCTTTTTTTTCTTTGACAACCTCCGTGGCCCAGAGAAATCAAGTGACGCCATTTTCGTGGTCCTTGGTTCGAGTTTTTTTTGCTATGAATGCTTTAATTTGATGTACGAAATTTTTACAGATAATTTCGAAAAACGAAATAGAATTCTCATTAAATTATCTGTCAGTTGATTTATCAGCAACATATCTGGAAGTGGTGGAAGCGGCCCTTATTCCTGTTTATTTTCGCCTTTTTAAAACCGATTGTGGGCACCGCCAACACCGAAGTTCGCTAACAATAGATGTTCCTATTGTGTCTCGTTTTGTACCCCTTGACTAGACAAGAAACTGTAAAGTTAGAATACAGTCCTTTCTATCGAACCTTTTTATTAATATTGTACAGTCGAGTACAAAAATATGTAATACACATTTTAGAGGTGAAAATTTCCTTCTAATAAGTCTTTTACTGTTAAAAGTACTATCAAAAAACATATTTTTGGTGTTGACTATACCTATCCTCTATGACTGTTGCCTTAATTAGGTACATTTGAGAGCCCTTTCACTTTTAGGGTGTAAATGATAGAGTGTAGGAATAAGACCAGAAGACTTTAGATAAATCATTTATTACACTGAATCTAGACTATTTTATGATAATCTTCAAACATAGCTTTATAGAGCTATAAATATATATCTATAAACTTATCTCAACACCGACTACACATTTCAACGGTTGAACATGATGTGAGTCAGATACTGGCTCTACGCATGTGCAGAACAGTTGTCATAATGAAATTGACTTAATATTCGACCGTACCATAGACCGAACGCCTCCCCCAACAGTATATGCTGATATAGTAATTTTTCAAGGCATTAGTCAAGATTTTTTGTAGATTGGATATTTTTTAAGTGTTTTAGATTTTTTTGTCTGTGTAAGTGGTAGAAACTCTTAAGAGTGCACCGAGGTTCATTGGTTCCCTCTTTGTTATTATTATAGCTATAATTATGTTATTTACATACAAGATATTTAAGGATTCACTCTATAAATCATATTGATTAGAAAACACGATTATTCGTTGTTGGCTCGATAGAAAAAAATACCAAATTTACCTCTAAAAAATATATAAACGGCGTAAGTGCTTCACGGAGAGTAATCAGCTTTTGAATAATAACAAAACTACACGTTTTTTATAACGTATATCGCCGATATTGTCGGAATTTGTATTTATTTTAATAATACGATAGAAATATTTTAATTAGCACGCAGACCGTCCATCCTAGTTTGAGCCGCTGCGCTTACGCCAGCGCTTCTAGCGAAGCGAAGCGGTTCACTCTTAATATATACATACATACATATAATTACGACTATTATCCCCTAAGGGTTAGTCAGAGACTAGGCAAGAGCACCGCAAAAGTAGTGCATTACTATAGTTCGCGCTTCACCGAGCAGTGACTGCACTCAGCGTGACAGGTGGTGAGCCTGTCGCTGCTATTAAATATTTGTATTTTGGTCAGCAAAAAAATACAAATGATCAGCTAAAATAACGAATTAAAGAAAGAAAAGAAAAATATATTTATTTCCATCAAATTGTGAAAATAAGGTTGAAACAAAAGAACTTAAGCTTAGTGAACTTAAGCTTAAGCTTAATTAGTCAGCAACTTATGCACAGCAAATATTTCTAAATAGGTCAGCAAAATAACTAATCAGGTAGCAAATAATTGTAACTTGGTCAGCAAAAAAATACAATTGATCAGTTAAAATAACGAATTAGTCAGCAACTTATGGGCACCAAATATTTCTAAATTGGTCAGCAAAATAATTGGGCAGCTAATTCTATGCAGCAGATATTTCTGATTTGTAAATAAATTCCTAGGAGTTGATCCTTGATCCTTCATTGATCCTTTCCCTAGATTTTATAAATATCCGGTAAAATACATATATTGCTGACCAAGTAATTATGTTGCTGCCCAATTAGTTATTCCGCTGCCCAATTAATTATTTATCTGCCCAAGTAATTACATCGCTGGCAAAATAATTGTTTTGAGTCCAAAAGATTTTTTGCCAGACCGTTTTGTTGGTGAGCAAATAATTAAACACCTAATGATGATCCGTTAATGATTGATGTCACCTTGCCTGGCAGCCGGCGGCGGGCGGCGGCGGCGGCGGCGTGGGCGGTGTGGGCGTGGGCGGCGTGGGCGGCGTGTTCGGCGGCGCCCTGTACGCGCAGCCGCCGCAGCCCTACCCCATGTACACGCCACATCACAACTATGTAAGTGCTTATTATATACATATATATAACTCAAAGGTGACATACACTCAGTTGCACAAAGATAAGGACGACATTTGTTAATGAGACATTAAAACTTTAAAGTTCATTAAATTTAAGGTTGTCACACAAAACAGTTCTAGCTAATGTCTCTTTAGCATTGACAGGGTGCTTAATGTCGTTTTATGCAACGTAAAAACTACGCTAAGGTGCTTTTTTGACACTTCAATAAATAAATTTAATGGAGCATTAGAGATAATGCCGACATTAAATTTTAAAGTTCGTTTCTGCAACTGGGTGTGACTGACATAGAGATCGATCATCTTACAGCCCAAACCACTGGACGGATCGGGCTGAAATTTGGCATGCAGGTAGATGTTATGACGTAGGCATCCGCTACGAAAGGATTTTGATTAATTCTACCCCAAGGAGATAAAATAGGGGATGGAAGTTTGTATGAAACTTTGTCAATTTTAAACCGAACGGGCTGAGACTTTGAGAGATAATTAAAGGGTTCTCGTGGGATAGTTAAAAAACCATAGTAACCGTGGACGAAGTCGTGGGCAACATCTATTATACAGGTCGAAAGTCTCTACAGACATACAACATACATACAATCACGCCTGCTATCCCCGAAGGGGTAGGCAGAGACCAAGGAGCACTGTGTACCTTAAGACCACCGTTATATATTTGTGTTAGGTAAGTATGTAAATACTTTATCAACTATTATATTTAAACTACAATTTCTATTGCGGGTCGAGCAAAATAATAAAAGACTTCATGAAAACACTTGCACTTACATTAAAATTACAGCATCTCAATTCTCAGCAATCTCTTAGCATACGCCGCTGAATTTTTATTTGCTGTGTTTCTAGTTCACTTAACACAACCATATTAAAGTATCCTCGAGACATTTTAACAAATTTTTAGAAAAAACTACGATGATATAATTTATTGTTTTTAGGTTAGGACTTTTGTCCCCACCTCAATAGTTCGAAGACTAATATCTCCCTATCATCTGTCAAAAAGAGACATAGTTTCTCTACTTAATGGCCGCCGTGCTAAGCAAATGGAGAAATAGTCCCTGTCTACGTCACAGTGAGCGACATAAATCGTCTCCTCTGGGGCCTAGCTATAGTGGAGAAACCCTTTTGTCTCCTGTCAAGTTGACATAAGCGGTGAAGAGAGATGTTTCTCCCCATCCCGTGCTAGGCCTGCTGGTCAACATCTTAGACACTTTAGATTGGATTGGATTAGTTTTAATTAATCAACAGCCTCGCAATACTAGATGTAGATTTAGATTACTAATGTCACGACAGCACATTATAAGCTTGTAAAATCATTTTTGATTAATGTATTGAGTTATGGTAATACTCGTAGAACAAATGTTGTTATTTAAGGTTTAATCTGTCATCAGCAAATAGAACAATTGGATTTGGCATCTGGCTTGGCAAATTATTAACATACAGTTAAAACAATAACGGGCCTAGAACGCTGCCCTGAAGAACACCTAATTTAATGTTTTTTCAAGAAGAAATTTACTTTTTTTCTCTTTTAGTTTTTATGCAAACTCTAGAATTTTCTGTAAAGTGCTTTCGTACATTTAGGTAAGTTTCAATAAGATTAAGCACATTTCCTCGTATACCATAAGATTCAATTTTAATTATATAATATGTTATGGTCCACAAAATCAAAAGCCTTTGATAGATCAGTAAATAGGGCACAAATAGGTATGTTTTTATCAACGTTTGGCATTATGATAGTCAATAATAGCACTATAACACCTACAAACTTGAGATTTTGCAGGTAGGTTCCATATAAAAATCAAAATTATTTATTCAGTTTAGATGCGTCTTAGCGCATGCTTGTGAATGTCATAAACATTTTACAATATAATCGTGAAAAATAAAAACAACGCCATCGAGTATATATATCCGCTAATAACGGATTTACGAAACTCCACTCCTAAAGGGTTAAGTTCCACTAACTCCCCACCAGGGGCAACCCGGGTGAAGTCGGGTCGCTACTGGCTTATGTTTGTCTTCGTTATGTTCAGTTTTTGATTTAAACTTTTATATTTTTATTTGAGAATGCATTTTTACACATTTAAAAGGTCATTAAAAGAATACTACTAACCCATTTCTTCCCTTGGGTGTCGTAAAAGGCGACTAATGGACTTAGAACTGCACAACGGGTGACGGGCTCACCACTTGTCACGCTGAGTGCAGTCACTGCTCGGTGAAGCGTGGACTATGGCAATGAACTGCTGTTGCGGTGCTTCTGCCTAGTCTCTGACTAACCCTTACGGAATAATAGTCGTGATTATATGTATGTATGTGTTTATATGCCAGTTTTGTTTCGTCACCTGCTTACATTCATCCCACTGCTGAGACATCCGGGTTGATGTTTTGAATTACATAATGATATTGATTTTTTTATGGGTCTTCAAAAGCATGACAAACTTCTCTTGACAAGAATTCTCTTGACAAGGCCTCCCGGTAGTGAACAGGAAGAAAAAAATATAGAGGTAAACAAGTAGATATATATAATTTGTTTGTTAAGTTTCATTGTTTTTGACGCGTCATAAGTGTAACTACTTGTTGTTACCTAAATGATTAAATAAAGAATTTCATTTCATTTCATTTCATTTCATGGGCGAACTGAAATTCAGTTAAGGAAGGATGAACCACCAAAACTTTTGGGTGTTCATCCTTCATAATTCGATAAAATACGTGTGTTGCCGACAGACTTGCCAACTTCCTTTGATAATATATACTTTTTTATATCACATTTTTTCAATTGATTTACTGTTGTCTAAACTTTGCTATATTAAAGCGTCATCCCATTTTTCTGGTTTGTATTATTTTGATCCACGTTAACATCATAATCGCCATTTTTGCCAACAACATAAAACGAATGACGTTTATAATTACTGTAGCCATTAAAAAATATAGTTCGATTTCCGAAATATGGCGAGGTTTTTTATTTTCCTAGTTCGGGGCTATTATTAAGGTTTTTTTTTGTTTTTTTTTAAATTCTCTCATGTATGGAAGGCAAAGGGAACGAAGCCCATACAGCCAAGTATTCAGTATATATTTCTTCAGTATTTGCATTGTTGACATCTTGGGAGAGTTTGGCGTCAAATAGTCCATGGCAGACACTGTGGTGCTACTTCGATGAGGTGGATTACCACGATAAAAATCTCATCGTTTTTCACACCACTTGACGGTTATTACGATGATCCTTCACATTGCTCATCATCACAGACACTTATTACACAAAACTACACAAATTTTACGTAACAACATTCACTCCCAACAATATAACGATCATTGAAATAAAAATCACGTCCGCCATCGTCAAATGCCGCCAAAAACCCCGTTTTTTTTTTTTTAAGGCGCAGGCGGGCGGAGTGACGTACTACAACTGCGCGGAGCAGGAACAGCCGCCGCCGCGCGCGCAGCGACGGCCCACCGCCGCCATACCCATAGTGCGGCCCAACACCGACAGGTGAGGGGGGGGCACCGCCGCCATACCCATAGTGCGGCCCAACACTAACAGGTGAGGGGGGGGGGCACCGCCGCCATACCCATAGTGCGGCCCAACACTAACAGGTGAGGGGGGGGGGCACCGCCGCCATACCCATAGTGCGGCCCAACACTGACAGGTGAGGGGGGGGGGCACCGCCGCCATACCCATAGTGCGGCCCAACACTAACAGGTGAGGGGAGGGGGCACCGCCGCCATACCCATAGTGCGGCCCAACACTAACAGGTGAGGGGGGGGGGCACCGCCGCCATACCCATAGTGCGGCCCAACACTGACAGGTGAGGGGGGGGGGGGGGGCACCGCCGCCATACCCATAGTGCGGCCCAACACTGACAGGTGAGGGGGGGGGCACCGCCGCCATACCCATAGTGCGGCCCAACACTGACAGGTGAAGGGGGGGGGCACCTCCGCCATACCCATAGTGCGGCCCAACACTGATAGGTGAGGGGGGGGGGGGGGGGGCACCGCCGCCATACCCGCAGTGCGGCCCAACACTGGATAGGGGGTAAATAAAAAAACCCAACATATGTGTACCAAAATATGTAAATGATATATTTTCTTTCGTGAATATTAAAAATAACTTCATCTTTGTCTTCCACAGACCTGCGAATTCGACAGAAAAAGATAATATCGACAGAATCGTAGAAAACATGTTCGTTAGGAAACCTTGGCCCGCGACGCATGGCGCCGGTGAGTTGACACTATTATTTATTGGATAATAACAATGTATACGGATATGTGTATTTGCAAATATGCTAGTTGAAGAGTTGCCTGCATCAGCTCTTCGTATCCGTTTTTAATGCATATCTGTGGTCGCAACTGAAAGTTAGAAACATCACAAGATCAATGTCGATGTATAGGGATTGTGTTCTAGAGTAGGCTAGCTGTTGGTTTAGAAAGTGAGCTGAAAATTTAATAAAAAAAAATTCCACAACACATTTCATTATCTTAAAATCGCTTTTGATTTTTTTGCTAAACTATCTTGATTTTGACAGTAAGTACTATTATTTGACGTCAGAGTCAGATGAGAAAAATTACATGCATAACTAATTTTCATTTTTGAGTTAATACCTAATTAATTTTTATTTCGTCTATAAACTTGGACATCTATACTTTTCATTTCAGTAAGGGAAAACGGATCTAAGATGAAACGTCTATCGTATTATTTCATAAAATTATTCTAATATTTTTTCTCAATTATCATATGAAAAAAAAATATTGTCAAATAAATGTCATTTAAACTTGTGTGTGTTCTCTAAGATTTGCTCTGGGCGAAGCTCTCACTGCAGGCGTGGCTCAATGCTAGGAGGAATTAGAAGAATATCACGAAATTATAAGATGGGAATGAAGAAACGTTCCCTTTTAAGTTAAAATTTTTATTTTATTTTAAACTGCTGGTAATTTCATATACTTATTATTGAAACGCATAATTGTTATGTATGCTACCGGAAATGATATCAACTTTTATACAATTCCTAGAAAATCTGACAGATATATTAGGTTGTGGTTCCGGTAACATGTATGATGTTATCTTAAGTAAAACATTATCTCTTTGGAGTAGAGAAACCTTTGGATTTAGTTATAGTATAATTATTTGTAACCTAACAGTATTTTAGTTTGCTAGAAAAGTTTTCGTGTATTGGAAAATCATAGTGTCAGAATATTTTGACTATAGAATTACTGTATTACTGTTAAAGTGTATTGAGTATTGGGTCTCGGATAATTTTCTATTGAACATTATTTAAGGTTATAATATTTTTTTGAGGTTCATATTAGTAGTGTAAATGGTGAGATTGCGAAAATTATACTCATTAATAAGTAATAATATTGTGCTCATTTAAGAAGTTATTAATATGTATAAATGAAACACTGTATTTAAATTTTACCACTGACTTCAGTCACTTTATTGTATTTTTTTTAATAACCCTCTTTGATTTTCAGATTCAAAAGATAAGCCCGCAGACAGAAGTTCTCAAGAGCCACTAAGCAAGGACTCGTCGCAACCAAACAGCTTAACATCTAGCTCGATATCAACAGATTCTAAACCCTCGGAGAGCAAAGAAGATAGGATAGAAGAGAAGACCACAGAAGATAGGAGAGAAGAGAAGGAACAAGAGAGCGAGGAAACAACGCAAGGGGAAGCCTGACTGGTGCGTATTAGTTACTATGAGTGTTACCACGCCAAGTACTATAGCGGTAGGTAGGATATGGCCACACTTAAATATTTATTGTTTTTTTTATTATGTGGCTATAGGGTCTACTATTGTTCATCTACCTTCTAACTATGTTGTTAAATACTCTTTTATTCTAGACTAAATGAATGTTGAAATATACTTTATATTTTTTATGTGATCGGTTCTCAAATATATCGCTTAGCAAGCCATGCAAACATTAACAAAAAGTTGGACAAAGTCTCATATCAAGCGTTGTTTGTCAATTTATACTTATCTCTATAGCCACATAGTTGAATACGTAATGTGTAAAGTAAAATCGGGAATATTTTTGTAATAGGCAACTTTATAATTGAAAAATTATAGTAATATAGTATGTAGATTAAATACGGAAAGTAAAGTTTGTTGGATATGAAAAAATATTTTTAAATCAAATAGACAGACTGACGTACGAACACTTCCATACATTGACATAATTACTGTAGCCACCATGATCACTATTCCTCTTTTTCTATGCGAAACTATATTTAGACAATGTATATCTAAATATCACATTCTTAATAGATTCTCATCCTTAACCTGCTAAACATAAAGTGTAATGTTGAGGAAATTTTACAGTTCCGGTAGTCAAGTGATCTTTTTGCTGCGATTCTTGGCTCACTCTAGAGATTACAAAATAGTTTTTATTGCGAACACACTAGATTCAAATCTACTCTAAGAAAAACTGATTTGTTATTATACAGAATCTGAACTAAGAGAACCTTTTTACAATAAAAACTGAAAGTAAGTTGATCGAACACAGAAATTAAATCTCTAAGTATTGTAATTTAAGACAATTTGGTGAAATCAATTTGCGTATGTATCGATATAAAATTACAAATTGTAACTAATAGGTTCCTAAATAAGTTATTTCACTTATATGACGACTGTGTATATCCATCATCCAAGGCGTGTAAGCGACAGATAGATATAAGTGACGTCATTTTAATCAATCAGATGTTCAATCGAAAGTTAACATGTCTGTGTCGGTAAAACAGTTTCAATATTAAATCCTCAGACAACTGTCGGTAAAGAAGTTTTGTCTCGGTTTATGTTATGGAAAAGAATAAATTTAGTCTTATAATTTGAAAACTGTCGATAGAATATTGAAACTGTATCAGTCTAGCGTCCGGTATAAGCATAGCAAGGGATTTTGGGTAGTAATCATAATCGATCTAAATGTAAAGACGTTGTAGTCGAAATTTCAATGGCAAGTTTACAATATTTGTAGAATGAAGAATTTGTTTATATTGTTTCGGTAAGTTTTTTGAATATTTGATCATCATCTAGTATCCATAACTTTGTTAATTAAATTGGGATTCTGGGTGTGGTAAGCATCGATGATCGAGCCAGGAAAACGACACAGCTCGTGCGAGAAGTCGCCATTGAGCTTGAATATACCTTAAGTCATTTTTTTTATAAATATCGCTCGCCCCCTGGTGTTTATGATAAACATATCAAGCTTAATGTTGTGTTATCTATATCTGTACATAGAAAAAAGTGCTCAAAACCAAGTCAGGGGGATGTAAATAGAGGGAAAATACCTTAAAAAAATATTTTTCATTTTTTGTTTCTCTGCTTGTCTGTTTATCTGTTTGAACCGGTTTCAATGAAATTTTGCATGGTGATTCCTTATATAGCTGGTCAACATCTTAGATACATTTTTTATTCCGGAAAATTATAGTTATAAAAACCATAGTAACCGCGGACGAAGTCGCGGGCTACACCTAGTATTATTATTATAAAAAATCCCTTGCTATGTTTGCTGGGCGTATATAAAGTGCCTCTAATTTTCTAATAAATTTGTTAAAGCCAGACTCCAATATTAGCCTTTTAATAAAATGTTCAATATATTCGCGGTTTTAATGTAGGTAGGCACCAAAATATTGTATAAAGTGTCCTGTTTTGTCGCCCTACAATTTAAAGAGTTTCACTACCTTAGTCACTATCCAAAAGATAAATATGAAAAAAAATGGAAAATGAATTATGAGTAGTTAATTAATCAAGCGGTGGTGAAGTAGGCTGTAAACATAATCTATATCCATTGCCTAAAAGGTTGTCACGATATTTAAACAATGGATTTCTAATCATAAGTTAGAGGTATAGGGTTCAAAATAAGCCAACTAATCGTCTTTACCTGTGTATGTCTTGTTAACATTTTAACTAGAAAAGCGTTATGAAAAGTTTTTATTATTAGAACTCCTTTAGTTCCCTCTCTTTTCCTCGCAGAGAAGGGACGACAATTTTATTAGCTGTCAATTTATATGGGGGTTTAGCTTGTTGCTTCAATCCAGAGCATTATATACGCGTAGTAACCTAGTTTGAATCGTAGAACCAAATTGTTCATTCACCAATTCTAGCACTGCAAAATCGTCTTTATCACGTTCGACGTAGGATGTAGATTCCATTGTGTTCATATGATGTAAAATACGGTTTTGTTTAAATATTGTGCTGTGGCCCTTATACATATTAGTTGGTAGCAAATCTCAAACTGCAATGTAGTGGAGAAAAGGGCTATAGTAGAGGCTATGAAACTTACATTAAAATATCGACTTTAAATTGGAAACCTTAGAGTCCTTTTTTTAAGCTGGCATATCGTCAGCCTATTGACGGAAAGACGAAGTTTATATTTGAGTTTTGAATAATTTATTCATTTATGTATGAGTCAAGTCTCCAATAAAAGTTTGCCTAGACTCTAAGGCCCGTATTACGGAACTAAACTCGAGCGTAGATCTCTGCTTGAGCACTGTTAGAGAGGGATGGCGCTATCGATCCCACAAAGCGCCATCCCTTTTCAACTGCGCTCAAGCAGAGATCTACGCTTGAGTTTGGTTCTGTAATACGGGCGTAAATAGCTGTATTGAAATTATAAATTGATCGTGTAAACATGATAAATTAGCCTTTAATCAAATAAAACGATTCCTATCTTGAAATCTTGGCATTGAAATTTTTTTCTTATTCTAATGACTATTTTGTAATTTGTTGCGATGTATCTACGATAAATTATTTACATAATGGCTACCGCTCACGACTATGCCCTTTAATCGCTCTCCGCTAAACCTATAACCGAGGCCTTACTTTGCCAGTGACGACGCTCTGAGTTTGAATAGTGTTAGAGAATATTAGAATTATCTTATGAACTCCTGTATTTAAGAGGAATTAGTAATGCGTTTAATAAATTCTCGAATGTATAGTTTATTTGTGTATAACATTAGTTTTGAATTAGGTATAGTGATAAAATATTGATGACAGATCAAAATTGACCCAACGCTTTTGATTTTAAAACTAGCCCAAATTGTAAGATTTTCTGACAAAATGATCTGAATGATTTGAACTGCGATTTTGGTATCGATTTTTATATAAATAAGACTTTCATTGAATGGCTTAGTGTGATTGTTATTTTTTTAAATAAAAAAAGAACAACTGTAGGTAAATGCACCAGTGAGTGATTGGCAAGCTAAGTGTTGATAGTTGAATTTATACAAAATTTTTGGTTCTACGATTATGTAAATAAAAATTAAATTTGATGGTGAATATACTGTTTTATATCTTAGAAAATGTTAGTTGAAAATAATTTGATCACCAATCTTCCAGATTTTAATGTATAGGTATAAACAATGTTGTTTGTGACTAGTCTTTTTGTATAAGTATCTCGGAGCCCCAGTGGGGCCTTAGTAATGAGACGTGGATCATTGTCGATAAACACTCAATTATAAATTATAACAATTGGCAATAAAGTTGTATCATCATTCTTCAGTTAGTTTCAAAGGATATTTTCTAGAAAAAAAGTGTGAAAATCGAAAAAAAAAGCTTTTGTAAACTAAGCTGTTTATTTATTAAATTAGGTAAATCTTCAAAAGCGGTTTTATTGTCGTTCATTATGGCAATTTCCAGACACGCACGACGCCGCAATGCGATGTCCCACGGCAACGATGAACGAGTAGCAAATAGAGCTAGAATGTAGCTCGGCTATAAGCGAGTGTGTGAGTGATGCGAGTAATCGCTTGTCTTTTAGTTCTACTCGCTACTCATTCATCTTTGCTGGTGGGACAACTGTCTAACGTCTTATTTATCTTCCTCTGTATAGACTCATTGGATGCGGCGCAATCACGCGCAACGAAATGCCATGGCGGTGCGATAACCGCTTATATACGCCTCAACATCAACAATGGAAAATTCATTTTTTTTAAACGTCTTGCTGATAGTGCTCCTTCATTACCTTCCATTTGGGTTGATTTTGACCAGAGCTATGTGGGGTATCTAAGCGGTGTCTTTGATTGTTTCGTTTCGCATGAAACTGGTCTATTTTTCCTAGCACACCGCTTATGGTGCATGATACGGTTACCAGTCTGTACGCACCATTAGGCATAGTTCTAGTGAATAAGAAGTATAGTAAAAGAAAGTTTATTGATAAAAATAATTTTATTTTCATCACATAAATGACAACTCACTGGTAGCTCCATAGTCTAATATATACAGGTAAAGGGAAAGCTACTGTGATTTCATTTTTTAAAATGAATATATGAGTTTATTTTTACTTGATCTATAGCCTTACCAGGAAAATAAACCTGCTCTGAGGGTAACAGTTCTTGCTATTGCAACACTAGCAACAAACTGTAGCAACTGCATTAAATAGGTAACAGATAACAAATAAATTTTCCTCAATATGACGATTTTTTTATTTTTCTGGTCGGGCTATAACAATTGTAAACTTCTATTCATACAAGTAAACAGTATTGTAGATATCATGCACTATGATATGAATTACTCATAAACCATATAGTAAAAAACTCCTACATTACAATATGAATATTGAGTAAATTGCTACTTACTTAAATACAAATTCCTTAAATACACAATTTGTTCTAAGTTCTTAAACAAGACATATTATCATTATAATATGAATATAACTTATACTAAAACAAAAATGATTTCGGATATATGTTACCTTTTTTATCTAAAACAATAAATAGGAGTGAAGGTTTGTTCGAAGAATTTTAGGTATACGCATATGACTAGATATAATATCAAAAATCATTTTTGTTCTTACAGTATATTGATATGGCATCATGTTAAAACTAACCATTATTTAATTATTCAGTGATTTGATAGTTTGAAATGTCATTAAGCCCTAGTCATTTTGAAATAACAGCTAAAATAATATGCTGATTTTAGATTTTAATAACAATTATTAAAATCTAAAATCAAATAAATCTTTTCAATTATTCAAATTGAAATGTTTAGTTTGAAATGCCAATTAGCCTAGTAAAAAATATTAAAAATAATTGTAGTACATTTTTAATTAGTCAAAGTGATTTGACTGTTTGAAATGCCATTCTGTCTTAGTCATTTTTAATTATTCAAAGTGAAACGTTCATATTGAAAAACCAAATAAGCTAAGGCTAAATGACATTTCAAACTGTCATCAACAATCACTTTGACTTTAAAAAAAAATAAAATTAAGGCAAATTGACATTTCAAACTGTTAGGTACTTTAATATTCTTCAACACTGCATTTTATCATTTCGACTAATTAAAGAATGAATCTTTTATACTCAAAGTGCTAGTATACAAGCCTATAAAAACGGAACATATTAATTGTGAAAAATTAAACAAAATAACGAAAGTACAAAACATTTTAAAATAATGGAGATTCTTTTAAGGGTCTAAAAGATACAAGTTCATAAGAATTTCATGTCACTAAATAAAATATTTACAAAGAAAATGTTAAAATATCTTTACACATACAACACAGTAAAAATAGTACCTACAGACTAAACAACTTTTTTGAAGTGTTGCCTGTTTAAAGTTTAAATTTTGAGCTTACAATTTTTTGAGGGTTAAATAGTTAAATAGTCCATCTACCTTAAAATTAAAATTACATAAAAATAAATTATGCCAATGAGTTCATAATACTGTACTAACGAATCTAGCGATATGGTGCGCGAGAACTAGCTGATTCAAAATTTTCGAAAACAATAGACCTTCGTCTTTGTCTTATGCGCTTATAAATTTGGCTTTCTCAATTATTATTGTATTTTATTTCTGATAAAATGCTCGCAACTCTTAAAAATCAACATTGCATTCATGTAAAATTTTTGCTTGTGAATTAAGGAGTTCACATTAGGAGTTGTAATATCTATTAATGTATATTATAGCACGATACACCTCAATACATTTCGTTACATCTTTCCGAAGACATCATCTGGAGACTACACACGGACGCTATGTTATTATATTTCCGTATCTTAAGGATGCTAAGACAATTAAAAGCTATAATATACATCTCGAGATGTAATTTACAGTAATGTATTTAGATATAATTATCTGCCGTCTGTGATGTCCTTTAATGTAATTTTTTTCGTAGCATGAAATAATAACACCTTAAAATATTTTCAGTAACGATTATAACTAGTTAGTCGTGTGGTAGCGGCTCATTAAAAGAATACACCAACCCATCTTTTCCCTCGGGTGTCGTAAAAGGCAACTAATGGACTTAGAACTGCACAACATCCGCTTATAGCGGCGACGGGCTCACCACCTGTCACGCTGAGCACATGTGCTGTCACTGTATGGTGAAGCGAGGACTATGGTATCGGTCTGCTATTGCCTAGTCTCTGACTAACCCTTAGGGGATAATAGCCGTGCTTATATGTATGTATGTGTATTATAACTAAAATGGCACAGAGTAAAATAACCATATTTTTGTCCAGGTTTAATAGCTTAATTAGACTTATGAATATATTTATTTTGTACAATTTAGCTGTAATTAATGTCTATTACTATTAGTTAAAGATGTAGTTAGACATTAAAGGGGGTAGATACTATTGAAATACACACATTTTTTTACGTGGATTATGATTATCTCAGAATTTTCAACAAGTCCAGATTTTCGTCAATGTAAAATATTACATAAATATTGTGCTGCCTCTTATTTTACATAAAAAAAAATATTTTATTTCAAGTTCAATTCAAATTAGCTAAATACATCTGTCTTAGGGTCAGCTTTTTGATCCGCGGTCAGGTTGACCAGTAGGTATAAATATGGACCAATGGCGAAATGATATGAAGTCGTGATATGACAGCTTGTTCAATAGTCAAATGTTTAAATGTAAAGTCCACACAAAATAAGAGGCTCGTTTTGACAGATCACGTCCCCATAAAGTTCTTTATATTTTATATATCGAAATGTTCCACAGTCATTGGATTTTTCATGGACGGGTACCGCCCCCTCGGCCAAGTGATGTGCATAACGATTTTTTCATAATGCCTATAGATTATTCATAATCGATTAAGGGAAAATAAGTATTTTTTTATGGTCGACTCACATTTTAGAATATATGACCTTAGATTTTGTATTACTTTTTTTATTACATATTTCCCGTTATTAGACACGTCAAAGTAACATGAGGGACATGTTTCGTATTTTTCTTTTTTAATTAAACATTTTACTTATTAAAAAAGTATTCATAACAATAAAAATCCTGGAGGAGGTTTTTAATTTTCCTGGTCAGGCTATACAATATATATTCAAATCGATTAAATACTCATACAAACTACAATCGACTTATCGTGAGAATCGAGTACAGAGTCGTATGGTTACATGACCAGTTACGTCATAAATTCAAATGTCAAAACGGGCCTCTTATTTTGTGTTGACTGTAACTAAAGTTTAATAATCATAGACAATCTAACCACAACACGGTGCTGGGATTAGTAACATGACGGCTGCCGGCACAGCTGATGTATACTGCTTTGAGTTTTCATCGCAAATTTAACCATTTGTCAAGGTGACGTCACCCATTTTGGCGTTTCCATTGATGCTATTAGTCTAGAATTTACCTATTGTGGCTACGGATCAAAAAACTCACCCTTAGATAATCCATGTCGTACCTACCTCCAAATCTTAAAACTACTAGAAACTTAACTTTTGCCTACATTATTTGCAAAGGTTCGTGGGGGTTTTTAAAAATGGCGAATAACACATTCTTACATTCATAGCTTATGTATAAGGGCTACATTCAATATTTTTCTATGCTGATGCTTACGCGGCTGAACATACGCGGAAAGCTGAACCAGCTCCATACAAAACTGACGTTTTCTATGAACAAACGCTGAATGGAGCTGAATAAGAGTTAGTCCCTAAGTTTTACTAGATAACGATCATTTAAATTGCTGCCAAAGGTTACAGTTAAAAACGCTTTTAACTTGTCCTGTATCTAAGTCTACCTAGTAATATACACAAGCATATTTCTTGAAAGCAAAGAATCGTTTCTTGAGCGATTAACCAGAAACAAAAGTTTTTCATAGGAACTTACACATGGTTCGTTTCAACAACAACCTCTCCCTTCTTCTGCCGTTTCTTTCCTTCTAGATCGGCGTAAATATCTTCTAGACTCCTCATCTTCGTTTCTGGTACGCAGAAGATGAGGTAGAAGACGTTGGAGAGGCAGATTATGCTGAACATCCAGAAGGTGGAGTGGTAGCCGATCCAAGCGTTCAAGGGGGAGAAGAGTTTTAGTAGAGCGAAGTCAGTGCCCAGGGAGATCGCCATGATGAGGGTAGCTACGGTGCCTCGGAGCTGTAGAAAAAGAAGACAATTAGTTACATTTTGAAATGTTACCTATCATAAGTGAACACAAGAAAAACCTTAAATTTTTCAGACTTTGGTATGGTACAATATCTAGAATATTCTAGATATTCATTTTAGTTAAATTGTCAACAAAAATCAATATGACAGCATTGAGTGTAGACAAAATGTATACTTAAATGAAAAATTTTTAACTAGCGTCTGCATCATCATATGCAGCAGGATATTTTGGTAAAAACCATGTGAGAAAATTCCAACCAAATTCTGGCAAACAAAATTCCGATCTTTACCTGGAAGTTAAACATTTCCGTCATAATAACGAATGGCAGAGGCTGAAGACCCGACGCGTCGGCAAAGATGCATACACAGAGGGCGGTGATGGGCACCCAGCCTGGCATGAAGACGCCCGCGCTCTGCAGGTAGAACCACACGCCTAGCAGGCACATGCTGAAGCCAGCGACCACGCTTGTTATTGCTAGGAGAGGCTGTGGGCAAAGGTTGTTGGTTACATTTGGAAAAAGACCTGGCAATACATATTTATCTACAATAAAAATTTGCAACTCGGCATTATTACTCTGGCTATTATCACTTGACTATACCACCACGGAGTCATACGTTGATGATAAGTTTCTCATAACCAAATAATTTCAAGTTTTCTATAATTTTCTAAAAAAGTATACTTTTTATTTAAGTATTTTAACATTTTCCGATGCAGTAAATAAAAAAATGTTTATGGTTCGCCAAGATACAGGCTTAGCCTAGTTTGGGGACCTCTGCCCAAATGTAATAGGATATCATTTATTGTTATTCTGTGTACAAAAGGTCTAATAGTACTGCTTTCTGCTTTTCTTAATAGAAATAAAAAAAATATTTAGTGACCGAAAAGGCAAAAGAATTTATTTAAATTCGATATTGAAAACAATAATTTCGCGATGTTCAGTTCGCGGGTGACCAAAATTTTGTTATCTCTAACCGGTCGCCATTGCAACCGTTTAGCGTGGTAGTATTACGACCTCGTGTGTTTATGTAAGCTATGTCTCTGCCCAGTATGGGACGTAGGTATCTTAGGCTGATAATTACTGCTCATTTAGCCCGTATTTATTGTAAGATGCTCAAAAACTAATTTTAATGAAAAGAAAAACCCTGTTGTTGGTTGATAACCAGTTTGTCCACTTTAAATTGCGTTCACTTTCGTATAGCCTTCGAATTTTCGGGAATCGTCTACTGAATATTTGAATTATCATTCAAATGCTTCTAAAGTAATGAAAGGCTGTTCAGAAATAATTGTTCTACACTCTTAAATAGAACTCAGTAGGTAGTGAATAATGCCTATTCATTATGAGGATTGGTGTGCCATTAAAATTGTCTAGCGCGATTATATCGCAACAGACGATTCATCACTTAATTGCAATGTCTTACTCTTAGTCTTAGGCGTTTTCCACTGAAGTTGTTGGGTGTTTTTGAAATTAAAGATCTTTTGACGAGCATTGTACTACGTATAGTCAAACCAAACTTGAGGTAAACTTAAATAGGTACAGTTGATTGAAAATATCACTTGCCACACATTGTGCCCGGTAGCAACAGACTCGCCACCTGTTACGTGGGGACTAAACGTATCTGGCGAAATGTGGGTGTTGAACACCTCTGCCAACCCCTTGGGGGAAAGAGGCGTGATGATATATGTAATGAAGATACGATTTTGAGCGGCCTACTGCTAAAAGACTGAAAAATTATGCCTTTATTACACTTTTACCCAACTGTTATCAGTAGGTACTATCTGCGCCAGTCGGGGCTGTTTCGCATCACTGAGACCTAATAAGATCTTTTGTTACCAGCCTCCTATGTAAGTTCTATTTAGAAACTCCATCAACTGGGCACTGTCTTAGAAAGATAAGATGTTCCCAGTTTGGATTGTTTCAATTTCATCTGGGTCAATCAGTAGGTCGAATTAAATATCGATGCAAATGCCATGTGTTTAGGAAAATGTCTTACATGGTAAATTTGACACAGTGGGTGATGAGATACTTCTGATGCTATCATGCTGACTGTACCTAGATATATTAACAACTTACAAAATTAATAAAATTCTATTGCTTTACTAACCTTTCTCCCAGCTCTGTCCACGAGTTGGCAAGCCAAAAACGACCCAAAGATCTGCACAGCAGCGAGCAGAATGGACTGTTTGTTGGGTGACAGGGATATGCTTGTGTTGGGGTCTTTGCCCGCCTCCGCGAAGATGTGGCTCGCGTAGACGAGGACGGCGATGCAGCCGCAGAACTCCCTGGTCAGGTTGACGATTAGCGCCACCCAGAAGGCCTTCACAGATGTCTTGTCTGAGACTGGAAAGAGAAGGTGACGTCAAAAGTGGTCTTTCTGAGCATCGAATTTTTTATCTAAGGGTGTTTTCAGGTTTACTAATCCATGTTATCGATCGACGATCGATCAATTGGTGTGGTTACACCCTATAATAGGTATATAGGTACTTTAACCTGTTTGCGAAGCCCGGTGTTCGCAAACAATAGATTTTTCTATTATGTTCGTTTGCAAAGTTTGACAGGTTAGCCTAGGTACTAGTATATTCAGGAAAAGTCTGAAAATCATGCGCTCAGTGAGAAAAGGAAGGCGCTATGATGAATATCGCCATCTCTTCCTAACACTCAAACTGAGATATAGAGAGACTCGAGTTTGGGTATGTAAAAAGGGCTTTAATAGCTGAACGATTTGTATCTCTGCTTTATATCTGTTCGACCAAACCTTTCTTATCTTAACACTTTCGCGGATGGGTATGCTATAGCATTCTTGTTGGACAGTTTAAGTATGTCGCGGATGCTACAGCATCCCAAGTTTATTGAATTTTTTGAACAGTGATGCTTGAGCAGTTGCTTTATCAATATAAAATATGGGTTCTTTATTCCTTACGGTCACTGTTGATACAACCTCAGATCACTTACTGTCTCATGTGTCCTATTCTACTCACAAAGAAAAAAACAATGTTTACTCCTCCTCTACCCCGCATGTTCGCGTCTGCTATAGCATGCGTCAAATGTATGGGGGCGTTCTATCATTTGACGCGTGCATGGTGCATCGTTACGGAAATGCTAGAGCAATCGCAAAAATCCTGTACAATAAAATAGTGCTAAAGCAAGGTGACTCACCGATGGTGCAAATGCAAATAGCGAAAATGCGTTTCTATCCACTTGTCGGTTTTTGATCACACATCAATGGATTATTTGAGTTGTTTACTCGATAACAGTCCATGTGTGGATGCGTATGGAATGATTTTATTATTTGGGCAAAGTCGGGCAAACAACGATAACTCTAAGCGAATACGCTAAGCCAAGTAAAGTCCGCCATTAATATACCTATAACAAGTTTTGGTATTGACATTATTTGTATTTTGCATTCCATTACTATTCTCTCACTAGTACATGACGACTTCTTAAAATTATATCTTGCGGTGCACACTGTGTTTACTTTTATTTCTAACTATTTGAATTAATATCGATATTGAACTAATGGACTTAGAACTGCACAAATATCCAAAAGCTTAGAGCGGCGACGAGCTCAGCACCTGTCACGCTGAGTGCAGTCACTGCCCGGTGAAGCCCGGACTAAGTCAGTGGACTACTTTTGCGGTGCTTTTGCCTAGTCTCTGACTGACCCTTGGGGATAATAGTAGTGATTATATGTATGTATGATATCGGAGTGACACTACTTGTTAATTCAGCAAAACTTTAATACCATCTAAGTGTTTTCAACAGACTTATCGAACCGAACTACGACTAACCTGCTCCTAAGGGAATCGGCTCACGTGACTTCCAAAAAATAGTTAAGGTTACGAGATTTAGAAGGGCTCTGGAATGTCACAGAATTAAGCTAGAACAAACGAGAGATGAATTTAACGCCCTGTTACTCAATATACTCTGTAACTCAATAAAAAAAATGAGATATTTTACGATTTTTGTTGTAAATAATCATCAAATACAGTCAATAAAAGTATGCTTACCTACCTACCCTACTTACAGATTTATATAAAACTTAGTATGAATATAATGAAGGGTATGTACCTATAGGAGCTTTACCTAGATACATAACATATCACCACGCCTCTTCTCCCCGAAGGGGTAGGCAGAGGTGTTAAGCACCTACATTTAACTCGATACATATTACAAGGATTCTAAAAAAAAAAATTTCACAACAGCTTTGCGCAATAGGATTATCAAAATATAAAATTTTGAGTGATTGGGTTCCTGATTGATTGTTTAATAGACCGACGGATTAAAAAAAGTCCTAAACAGCCGATAGATGCCTGATATTTCAAATGAATTCGACGTTACTCATCGGTACATTGGAAAATGACTTAATAACAAAGTGTTATGGTTCAAACTCAAATTTCATTTAACATAAACGTAGTTCGGGAAAACCTCGCCTTAATATCTTAAATAAACGTTGCTCGAAAGTCTGTCCCGCTTATATTAATACTGCGTAACAAAGATAGAAAATGGTCTAGATAGAGACGTAGTCAAAAATAAATAAAATAGAATTGTTGGTTCACGAGTCAGGATTTTTTTATGTAAATTAAACTGAAAAATCACCCAACGGTTGCATGTTTCGTTGCTGACAATGATAATTGATAACATACTCTTTACACCAACATATGAGGCTGGACAATAACCTATTGTTTAAGTATTTTCACTTAATTTTTTATCAGCATTCAAATCATATCAAAAATCTTCATTTCATAGGCCAAACACGGCACTTAAAATCTTCAAACATTTTACATTTCAAATAATTATTTAACAATATAAATAATAATCATTAGGTAATCATAAGATTAATTTTCATTACCGCGAGCGCTTATATCAAGTACAACCACAGCGCTTTGATTGTGATTGTAATCGACACATTTATCTGCAAATTCGTAGATGTCCAAAGAATTAAGAAGTTTTGACGTCGAGATGCAGTAGTTTTGACGTCGAGACAAATATTCTTAGATCTGTTTTAGGTACTAACTGTAATGAAACCCAAGCAGGGATTCGGTTTTCCCAATTTCCAATTTATTGTCGCCTCGATATCCTTCCAAATTAAATTGCCACCAATTGCGAGGCGCGCTTATGACACTTGTGTGAATCTAATTGTTCCGCCTCACGTGTTACAAAACAAAAATATACAAAGGTCAATGAGTGTGCTTGACAACTTGACAACAATTGACCTGACCGCTTGATACAGCAGTAGGAACAAATCACGACAATGAATCGATGATAAAGTCTAACATCAAGGGCGTTGAGCAAGTCAAATATATCACAATTGTCGCAATAAACGAGCTTGCAGATTTTTTTAATTTTTTGTTTCTCTGTCTGTTTGTACGGGCTAATCTGCGAAATGGCTGGACCGATTTCAATAAAAATTTTCAAGGTGATACCTTATATCCCTGGTCAACATCTTAGATACTTTATTCCGGAAAATTAAGGGTTCCCGTGGGTTAGTTAAAAAACCATAGTAACCGCGGGCAACAGCTAGTTCCAAATAAATGTTTTATGATATTTCTAGATGATACGTCACGTTTCCTATGAAATGAAAATCTTAAAAGGACTACAAAACAGAATTAAGTAGAAATGGCTTAATAATATTAGGCACCTTATTGAGCTGAACAGCATTCAAACAACAACAAAGCACTTCAAGGGACCGCAATGTGGAAGTGTCTAGGGCTACTGTTCCCTGTGGTCCTTTTATTGACGAGGGGGAATCCGTTGCTTGTCGCATAGGAGATTTCCTACTGTTCACTATGAAGTGGATATAAATTGCTAAAGTTTTTTACTTACAGAGCAACTTAGGCGAGAACTTGGGTTCGCTGGTGGTCTGCTCGATGATGAGGCGGTCCACCTCTTCGCTGATGGTCCTGTCGTTCACGGGCAGCGAGCGCAGCCAGGCCAGGACTTTAGCTGTTTCCTGTGAAGAATGGTTGTTTTATAGATATTGAAGGATGACAAGTTGCAATTTAAGTATACGGCTACGACCGATGGTTCATTACGACTATTATCCCCGAAGGGTTAGTCAGAGACTACGCAAAAGCACCGCAAAAGCAGTTGACTGATATATTCCGCGTTTCACCGAGCAGTGACTGCACTCAGCGTGACAGGTGGTGAGCCCGTCGCCGCTATAAGCTATTGGATGGTTGTGCAGTTAACATTAGACACAACATGACGTTAGTAAAATATCCAAGCCTTTTCAGAGAACCTCGGAATAACGAAGAGTTCATAACACACTGAAACAAGTTATAAAAACTAGTGTAAACTTGCATAAGGTTGCTTGAGACATCAGGGCTAAAGGCCGCATGTATTACATAATAGTCGCTAACTGCGACACTATTTCGCGATAATGTATAAAAAAACTAACAAAGTATGGAGACGACACATACAGCAAGGTTCCGTAGATATTGTAAAAATACATAGGCATAGTGGTCCGCAGTTAGGTGCTAACTCTCGACCGCGCAAGCGGGCCTTAGGGGTCTATTTGGAGACGTAACATGTTCTTTCACTTTCTCCTTGCCTAATTATCATCAACCTCAGCCTATATATGTCCCACTGCTGGGCACAGGCCTTCCTCGTGGAAAGAAACACTTGAGGAGTATGGTAGTACCACCACACTGGCCCAATGCGGGTTGGTGGGTGGTACCAACCAACGGCTTAACGTGCCTTCCGAAGCACGGAGGAGTTCGAGATCACAAAGTTTTCGTCACCCATCCTCGGCCTGGCGAAGGTAGCCTTATTTTCGATATCGAAAACGTATTAACGGCAACGCCACTGAGCTCCTTATTTATCATCATCTATCAGCGTTGACACTATACAATTCGGCCTTCGTCTATTACCTACTTTCATGACAATTAAACAAAGGTCATGGTTGGAGTTTCACCTTAAAATTCACGATGCATCAAATTGCTCATGGAACACCTGTAGACCCCTAAACATAACACCGGCACCCGACATTATGATTAATCATTTACTCAACGTATTTGATCTTATATTAATGTGTGAAATAACACATAATTAGGATGTGCGACGAATTAACCACTTCTTAATTAATATTACCATGATATTTCATTATTGATACGACATTCTGTTTTGCACAAATACATAAGTATATATATTTATTTAATAAACTTCCTGGCAACATAAGAAATGAAACTAATGACAGAGTGTTTATTAAGCGTCTATCACCCAGTTGCAGAAACGAACTTTAAAATTTAATGTCGGCATTATCCCTAATGCTCCATTAAATTTATTTATTGAAGTGTCAAAAGAACACCTTAGCGTAGTTTTTACGTTGCACAAAACGACATTAGCACCCTATCAATGCTAAAGAGACATTAGCTAGAACTATTTTGTGTTCCAATTTTAAATTTAATGAACTTTAAAGTTTTAATGTCTCATTAACAAATGTCGTCTTTAAAAAATCTTTGTGCAACTGAGTGTAAGGGATTTGTTGATCGGAAAAGCATACTACAATCTAAACGACTATTTTAATGACACATTAAAATAATAATAATACCTATTAATCGTGACATAATAATTTGAATTAATAATACATTTTAAATAGTAATAATACCTGACATAAATAATCAACTATATTGACAACTAATCACAATTATTAGATATATTTAAAAAAAAAAAAAAAAAAAAAATTGACATCTACTTATAATTTTATTTTTAAAAATAATAATCAACTATATTGACCAACTAATCATAATTATTAGATTAATTTTAAAAAAATATATTGTCATCTACTTATAATTTTAATTTTAATTATACCCACCTATAAATATTGACATTGAGCATAATTAAATTAATTTTTCTTTGTATTTTAATTTAAATTCGACTAATAATAATACCTACATGTGACAAAACACAAAAGTAATACAAAATCAATATTATTATTCTACTTAAAGATAGTAAGTTTAAATAATTAAATAATTTGAATATACAAATAATAAATATGAATGCAACGTCTATTTAGTCCTACCAATTATAAATGTTAAAATGGTATTATCAATGGAAAGTATCCTCCTCTCATTTCATTTGTCAATTTTGCAGTGCCCGACAGGGTTCATAATGTTGTCAAAATTTACCTGATAAGACCTATTGTATGTACATTATGATGCAATAAATAAATAAATAAATAAATAAATATATGTATAAGTACTTAGGTAACTTTTTTATTTAGGATAGTAGACTAGCAAAATATCTTCAGACATTCACACCTATCAACTAGCCCATAAGCAACTAATGCTGCTTGTGTTACGGTTACTAGATGACGGCTAAATATATCAAAAATTATATAAACATCCAAGACTGGAGAACAAATGCCTGTTTCTCGAGATGCCGACGCCTTGAGACCGGCAGGCTACTCTACCACTGAAGTCGACTAAACTCAAACAAATGAATCTTAAAATGCTTGTTTACCATAAAGTTAAAAAAGAAACAAAAACAATCTTTGACTCTTACATTATCATTAGAACAAGATCAACATGTCGGTGCCAATGCTAACGAACGGCGTTATAATCTCGCGATATATAAATTCTTCTTTTTGCCCTTTTCCCACTCTGGGTGGGGTCGGCAAAACATATCTTCGCCTTCCATTTTGTTCTGTCACTCGTCAGCATCACCCACTTCTTTTATTCTCATATCATTCTTTAGGCATTCAATCCATCGCTTCTTTGGTCTTCCTCTCACTCTAGGCTCGTCCACATCCATGCTCAGCATCCTTCTAGTAATGGGACATTCATCCGTCCTCATCACATGTCCATACCACGCTAACCTATTCAAATCTTTCACTGGCGCTACTTCCAAACTTCTCGTAAAATATTAATTATTTTTTAAAATCTTATGCAATAAAAATACCTTACTGTAATATATGGCTTTAAATATTATGCTTATTTTTATACCTTATTTTATTCTGATTCATTCGTTAGACAGACACGTGAGTTCGATAGTACGTTGTTTTTAATTTAACATCGTTGTGTCTTTTGTTATTGATAGGTAAATAAAAAGTTTTTATCTTTAATATTAAGTTCAAGTTTATCCTCGAGTTTCTCAACACATTCCAAATCCTCCTATTTTGTTTATATTTGTTTTGTATTTTATCTGTACACTCGAGTACAAAAATATGTACCTATACACAGTTTAGGGGTGACAATTTTTATTTCCTGTCAAAAGTGGTTAAATTTTTTTGGAGTTGACCATGCATTGACCATCCTGGAAAGGATTTGATAGTTGGTTTGGTAGTGTAAATTATAAATAAATACCTTCAGACATTCACACATCAACTATAACCACCTTGGGATCTTAGTTCGGTAAAATTTTGCGTTTGTCTGTGTAAAACAAGAATTTTGTATGAGATGCTTAGGAACTATTCACACTTATTCAGCTCCATTCCGCGTTTTTCAATGGAAAATTACGATTTTATAAGAGACGCTTACACGGCTGAACAGACGTAAAGCTGAATCGGCTCCTTAGCCTGAAGACATTTTCTATGGACAAAACTAGCTTTTTATATTGATGGAAGCGGAATTGAGCCAAACAATATGATATTAGCCGCGGGCACCGCGAACACCGGTGCTCGCAAACAATAGTTTTTTCTATTGTGTCTTCTTTTGTGCCCGTTGACTAGTTAGTCCATATGCCTCTTGTATTATTCTATATACATAATAGGTTGGGGAAAAAGTTTCTTCGCATTTTTTAAGAAAATTCAAAACATTTTTTAATATAGTTTATTTACATTTAACTAAAGTATGTAGGTACCATTTTGTTCGATAACTTTTTGCCATCTTGTAGGTAGGGACATGATCCCATTGCTATAGAAATTTTGGGACTTCTGGTCAAAATACCGCGACAAGTGGTTTTGGCAGTCCTCTCGTGATGTTAACCTGACACTGCCTAAAGAATTCTGAAGAGACCGAAACAGGTGGAAATCTGAAGGTGCAAGGTCAGGACTATACGGCGGATGCATTAACACCTCCCAGCCAAACTCTCTTAATTTTTGCTGAATAATACATTAAATCGCGCCTGTAAACCCCGAAGGGGTAGGCACAGTCCAAGGAGCACTGTGTTCCTTAAGACCACATTTGGCCATACAAAAATTGGGTTTGGTCAGACGGAAAATCGTGAAAGAGTAGTAACAAGTGGCTAGCTCATTGCCTACACGAGCACAGACCCAGTACCCAATACGCCCTTAGTCGCCTTTTTTGTATTATTCTCGACGGATAAATGTAGGTTCATAATAATTACGCATTATACGCATACATTCACAAACTTCCAAGACTGAAGAACACTCAATTAGTACTACACCATACCGTGTCTTTGCTTGAAGCTTTCTAGCAAATAAATATTTTTAGTAAACAATGCATGTTGTCGAGTACTGGCGTCGTAATGTGAGACCATGATAGAAGAAAAAGTTGGATATTTCTTACCTCGTTCTTTCCACACTTGATGAGGTACGACGGCGTCTCAGGCAGCCTCAGAAGGATGCAGAAGTGGAGCAACGGGATGGCCAGCAGGATCCAGAGGACGGTGTTGAAGGGCAGCAGGTCTCCTAAGATGAACACTATCAGGTTGCCTGCGGTCTGTAACAAGATAAAGATATTTTTTCATACATACCATATCTAAATAAAACTGTACAGGTTGAATGTCTGTATATAGAAAAAAAATGCTTAAAACCAAGTCAGGGGGATGTAAAAAGAGGGAAATTACAAATTTTTTTTTGTTTGTCTGTTTGAACGGGCTAGTCACCAAAATGGCTGGACTTTTGAAATTTTGCATGGTGATACATCATAGCCTTGGTCAACATCTTAGATACTTTTTATTCCGGAAAATTAAAGGGTTCCCTTGGGATGGTTAAATAACAAAGTAACCGCGGACGCGGTCGCGGGCAACAGCTAGTAACAAATATTTTATAAAGACCTTAGAAAGACATTGAACATAGAGATCATCTTTTTGCGTGTGACTGTACTCTGTTTCATTCCCGGTTGAAATCTTGAGTAAATTGGTTGTAAACTTCCAACTAACTAATAATTTAGGGTACAGTTTTACAAAAAACGTAAAAATAAGTACCTTTATAATAATATTATTATGACTATGAGATTGTTACTCATAATAATGCAAATTTTTGTATACATATCTTGGATTACTTTCATAAGTCATAACCTTTTTTGCAGTTTTTGTCTAGCGCGATAAGATATTATTTTTGTTTTTTTTTGTATCTGTCGTTGTCTGCACGTCACTTAGTCTACATCGCATCGCTATATCGCTAACCAGACTCTCTTTAACCTACAAAAACCTACAAAAAGTAAGTAGCCTTATTTGTTTGAGCAGTTATTCAAATACCGTGCTCAATCGTCTCGTGTATTTTACAAAATGTGTGTAAAATACACAAAAGGAAATTCTGAGCAAAATCTTTTTCTTTATTCTAAATTCCCCTTTGTTTACCAGTCTGGTACATGGTCGCTTCCTGGTATAGTTACTAAAGATAACAGGCGAATTATTGGGTACACATTGCAAAATTTCATTGAAATCGGTCCAGTAATTTCGAAGATTAGCCCGTACAAACAGACGAATAGATAGAGAAACAAAAAAAGAAAGAAAAAAAATTTGTTGGTATTTTCCCTCTTTTTACATCTATCTACAGTTTTATTATATGTAGGTATAAGTAGATTAAGTTTAATGAAATAATTATAGGAGTGTAATGGGGTCATAATCTGTGGTCACAATCTACATTTAACTGCAATCAAGAAGGGTCGCTTGTGTGAAATTGACCCAAGCTTTTGTATTTACATTTGTACCTATCAATGTTTTCTTTGTAAATCTAAATGTTTATTTTATAAATGATTCTGTCTAGTAAAGATTGAGATGTCACGGGTTATCTTTAGCGTGTTTTATTCTCCTGATAGAGAGATTGAAGCATAGCTTGAGATTGTCATAAACTTAATTTATTATTGACTAGCTGTGCCCGCGACATCGTTCGTATGGCTTTGTGTTTTTGTGTGTTTGTTAACACTGCATTGTATTTTTACAAAGTGCTCAACGCTACATTCCTACCTCTTATTAGCAAAATGTCGATTGTTAATAAATGAACTAAACCTCATATTAAAATAATGTAAATAACATTTCTTGTCAGTGTCATCTGATTAATTGTTTTAATTGTTTACAATGCCGGGAAATTTTAAAATTCAAAATGAATTTCATTTTGACTACATTTTGATTACAATATTTTATGAGTACCTACCGCTTGCCTTAATGGTACTGTACCATGTAGTGGTTACATTGTAAAAAAACTCAACTTTTTTAGTCGTGTTAATGTCAATTTCTAAGGGAAACGCGATTTCTGCTTTTCACGTGTTCCATAGAAATTGAGCTAACGCAAAAAAGTAGTTTTTACACTATACAGCAGGAGCCAAAGTTGAGAGTGCAAAAAACGAGGACCACATTCTGTAAATTGTTTTGAACTTAGAAAATATTGTGCTCGGAGCGTGGGAATTTCCATGCGTTACATAGGGACTTGCGAAATGGTGTTATCACAGCCACCTGCCAAACCCCTTCGGGGATATAATCATCATTAGCCTGCCCTATTCCCAATTTCATTTGGGGTCGGCGCAAAGATTCTTTCTCCTCCACTCTCGATCACACGCCATATCAACATTCACTCCCATTCTAGCCATGTCCTCATTCACACAATCTATCCATCTGTTCGGGATATAATATCTATTGAATTATATAAACAACTGATTAATCATTATGTAATAAGATTGCTATAAGGAAAACGGTTTAAAAGAATATTGTTTTATGCTTCATTATTATATTATTTACTTTGCCAATGCGATTACAATGTTTTTTTCGTTGTCTTTGGAATTCTACGTAAGTGAGATTATAACGAAGGAGATCTTTGTTTTAATGTTATTCCCCGATTTCAACAGATGTTTGACAATTCTTATATCGTTAACCTAGTTGACAATTAACTACTGTATAATCTAAGGTAACTATTATAGAAATCTATTAACTATCTATAACTTTATTTCTTGTAAACTAGAATTAGATTTGAATAATATTTCTATATTTAACTAGAACTAGATTCTAGCTTAAATCATAATTTCCTTGTCCTTTAATCAATTTCATTTGGATTCGGCGCAGCGTGTCTTGTTCTTTTTTCTTTTAACACGCGCCATAAAATATTTAATCCCATAATCTCTCCATCAACCGATTTAATCGAAATTTGGTACACAGATAGTCTAGAGCCTGAAAAAGGACTAAGGCTACTTTTCATCCCGATATTCCCATGGGAACGGGTACCATGCGAAACCGCGGGAAGCCACTAGTCTAGAATAAATGATACCGAATTGTATAAATAAATCCAAATATATTTCATTTCTTGCCTTTACTGTTCAAGTCCTTCAATCCCTATAGATGTTATTTGAGTAATATTTTAAAACGACAATACAACTGCGTTTAAAGTGAATGTACTCAATGTAGTCAGTGCCAATATTCCTCACCTCAGGAAAAAGAAAGTCTTATTTGTTTCTTGTTTAGCTTGTATGTGTTAATGAAGTTTTGTTGCCTTCTGTACTTCGCCTTTTTTGTACTCTCAGAAAAGTTATGAAGAATCGTTGAGGAAAACACGCAAATTAAACGTCTAGTTGTAGGATTTATAGATGTTAAAGCGTTCTTTTTGTTTCAGGAATTTCGTATAACGTTTTGGACAAAAGCCTATGACGCACACATCTTGAATAAACATTGATGAATTCGTACTATACAGGTATATTTTTTAGATGACAGATAGTTGCACTAAATATTAAGGCGAAGGGATAGGCAAATGTTCATAATGAGGTGTTTTTGGTACAGTAGTCTGGCAAAAATACAGCACATGGGATGATCAGATTATTTGATGTTATGACATATATCATAAACTTGTTCGTGACGGTCCAAAATACTAGTAATTATTTATAGCAACATATGGAGAACATTCAATTTATCATAATTTATTGAAATTTCTTTTACACTTTTTTCTTTTAACGACTTTTCTGTTTATTATCAAACTCAGTTTACATATCCGTTACATTAATACCTAGTCTCCGACGGTGAGTTTTTTTAGAAATGACCACGAATTTATTAATTGCAATGATTTTCCTAGTAGCGCCTACTAAAATATTATAGTTGCATAATTGTACATTTGCTGGCAAAATTTCGTAGGCGCTTTTGCAAAGAAGTGACATCGTTGCTAAGCAACGGTTAATTATTAAACATTCTACATAATTATTATTTGTCTAGAGCAAAATATTGATAATACACTAGAGTAAGTACCACCCTCTTTAATTACCTTGCCTATCCTCGTCATAATGTAGATAATTGTACCTACAGATCTGTGTGCAACAACAATCGGGCTACCAAAAATTACTTCTCACTACTAAAATGCACAGAGTAGTGGCCGATACAGAGTCTACGCAGGGAAAATTGTATTGTTAATAGAAATTGGTTTCTCTAATGTTTTCTTTAGACGTATGCTCTCTAATCACTGGCTGATAGTGAAATTGTCACATAATTTAGTGTTTATAACAAACGAAGAATTATGATACACTTTTACTACGTTTTTCTTAGCTTGCCTTCTTGTCTGTGGAGATCATATCTGGCGATCGATTTTCGACCACTTCCCGACATCCGATTGAGTTGAATTTTTACATACAGGCTTGCTCCCAGTGACAATAGAATATTAAATAAAAATATATAAAAATAAAATAAAAAAGGGTTACATAAATACTGTATTAAACGTTTTACTAATGGCCTAAAAAGGGGAAAATAAATATTTTGCTTAAAAGAATTTTCAAAAATTTTACTTAATATGATAAATAATTATATCACTAGGCAAATCACTGATTCGCACCACGTTTAAATTTTCTAACATCATTTTACGATAATAATTTTATTTTATGAAATAATCGCTCCGAAAGTTAAAAAAAAGTTCCACACCCCCCCCATTTAACTTTTGAACCATAAGTTCAAAAAATTAAAAAAAGTTCTAAAAGGTAAAACTTTATAAGTACTTTCTATGAAAATTATTTTGAACTTTATAGGTTGAACAGTTTTTGATAAATTTTACAAAATAATTTTTTGAACTACATTTGTGACTTACGATATATGCAAGCTTTTTTTAAATCTCATTTTACATATTTTATGATAAAGAACATATCGTCTTTCAAATAAAAAAAGAATTATTAAAATTGGTTCACGCAATCAAAATTGTGACTGATGGAAAAATACGGAACCCTATATTGAGCGTGGCCCAACACGTTTGGTAGGATTTTATTATAAAATTGTTAACATTCTCCCATAAATGCACAGCAAGTTCATTTTTGCTTCTAGTATTTTATTTATGGCATTCATTGTTTATCTTAAATGTGTGGTTCTGTTTATAAACATATAAAATATTTTCACAGATGTATTCGGCTACAGTTAATATATCAATTTCCCTGAATAACTCTCTGAGTGAGTCTCGTGGTTTAAGCTTGTAAATGGCTCATACAGCTTGTTTTTGTAAAATAAAAATATTCCCAATATCAGCTGCTGACTCCCATAGCAACAAGCCATACGACATCACACTATGAAAATAACTAAAGTAGACAAGTCTTGCCATTTCAACGTCAGATAATAGTCTGATTTTCTTTATTGCAAAGGCAGCAGAGCTATGATTTTTTTTTTTTGCAATTAGATTTACATGAAATACTTGCACGTCAATATTTTTTTCCTACTAGCACTTCGACGTGAATGGCCTGTTGAGAAGAAGTGCCGCAAGAAACTCAACAGTTAGCCTTTTTTATACAGCCATAATATCAAAAGGAATTTAGAACATTTCAAATATTGAGACGCCACAGTTAATATATCAATTTCCTTAAATAATTCCTTGAGCGAGTCACGTGGTCTAAGATTGTAAATGGCACGAATGGCTCTCGTTTGCAGTACAAAGATAGTCTGAATGTCAGCAGCGGAGCCCCACAACAGTAGACTATACGACATTACGCTGTGAAAATAGCAAAATGAAACAAATTTCGCCGTTTCAACATCAGTGAGTCGCCATATTAGATCGATAAAGTCATCCGTTCTTTTCACTCTTAAGAGTTATCTGTCAAATTTACCGAATTTTTCGACAATATTGTCAATCATAGTCGTCAAATTTGGCTTATCGAAAGTTTTATGCTCGTAGCGAAGGTCAATATGTGTGGATTCCACTGTAGGCGTGAATATATCGTAATGCCTAGAAATAATAATCATTTACGTTTAATTAGTTTAGCCACAGTGACTGTTATTCAATTTAATTAAAATTTCGTTACAAAATGCTCTTTATTTCCTTATTGGTATTAATCCTTATCAAAATAAATAACTTTATGTTCAAGACTGGTTCGATACCTTTATATTACTTTTGAATCATTTAATGACAGTCCGTTCGATAGTTCTCGCGATTTTAAAAATGTATACCTACGTCCCAACCGGCCTGCGTGTATATGATGACGTCATACGATGTTTCATGCTTGGAAGCGGAACTAAGACTTTTAGATAAGTCTAAAATCAAAAATACTGATTCGTTTTGAATGAAACAAAAACTGGCTTGTATTTATACAACCTATACTGTAAAAAAATTGAATCGTAACATTTTCCATTATTAAATGTATTTACTTGAGACGTCATATTATTTTACGATTTTTATCAGTAAATATTATGTTTCTATTGACAAAAAATAAAAAAAATCGGACAAAACTATATAATGTAATTTTTTCAGTTCTGATCCTAGTTGCACAAACAATTACAGTAATGATGATACAAAAAAAGAGACACTAAAATTCTTTAAAAAGAAAACACATTTCAGAGACAGATCAGCAAGATACAGTACCTAAAAGACAAAAAAGAATTGTACATGTTCTTCTGGTTCTGGCTGTATAATCAAATTTTTGTGCGGATAAGAGCACATCAGACTGCCACAAAATAATTTATCGATAGATAATGAACTCAATTCTTACACAAAACATTGAGTTGGAAATCAATTGAGAAAACTTGATTTAATTTTGGATCGTCTGACATGCTGGAAACTGGATACATGAACTGAGGCGATCCCATCACTATCAGGTTATTTCATTTACGAACTATCAATTGTACATTTTAATTTTTTTAGAAACCCTTAGTTTTCTCTGTCGATGAAATTACTCTGTGATAAACACTAGCCGTCATAGCTATCAAAACATGGCGCTACGGTGCAATGTGCTTTGTGATGCACCTCAAGTTTTCAATAGATGTCGCTGTCGCTCAATTTCGATTACGCCAAACGCTGAAAGTCATTTGCCTTACCTTTCGCCTTAAATAGTCTTACACGGGGACTTATGTGGGTGTACCTCTGTTTCGAGAATAAAAGGTATGATGATAATTTTATGTTATACTTATACGATTGCAAATAATTTATATGAAAAGACTTAAAATACTTAACTCCTTGATGGTGTTCGTTTAACGAGCATCGGTGTTCGCAACAATAGTTGTTGCTATTGTGTCTGCGCAACGAGCATAGAACTTTCGATAAGCCAAATTTTACGTCTAAGATCGACAATTGTCGATAAATTTGACAGATAACGCTAAGGAGTAAAAAGGACGTATGCTCTTGTCGATCAAATATGGCGACTGTCGAAGTTCTATGCTCACACTGCTGGTTTGACACAAAATGACGTTAACTTTGATAAATAATTATACGAATCGACCTTCAATGATTCATGCACATGTCTGCTATGTGAATAAAATATTAATAGATCCGAAACATTTTTTTTCGATTTAATCGAAATTTGGTACACAGATAGTCTAGCTTTTTATCCCGATTTTCCCATGGGAACGGAAACCACGCGGGTAAAACCGCGGGAAGCCAATAGTCGTCTATAAATAATTATTTATTGACATTGTTTTAAGTTTAATTTGCTGCGAGCCGTTACATTTAGTATACACTATTTCGATAAATTAACCGTCGTATCCCCCTATATCGAAGCTCATTGTTTGAATGGCGAATTCATTAGTATGCTTAGCAGAATTCAAAGGTCACAGTTTTGATCTTGCTTTAAAAATGTTTAAATTCCTTTTGAATGGTTCTGTTGCATTTAATAAGTATATGTTACTATTCGCAATGATCTCATCACACAGTTGATTTTATTATTGTAAGGCGCGTTCGAAATAAGATTTATCAGAGTTTTATCCGCACTTCGCGATATCGATACTACTTTTTCACTTGCACGTTAATACGCAATATTAAGTTTATACTCTTCGTCCTTTGTCCCTAGTCTAATAATAGTTTTTAAAAAGGTATACTAGTAGTTATACTATAAATAGGATTAATAAATTGTTAATTAGTTTTAATACAACGCAGCCCAAGGGAAAAATGTAGGTGACCGCGGAAGACCAGCGTCGGATGTCTGCGACAACTGACACATGCTGAGTGGCTCGCCATTTAGTGTCAAAAATTTTTAAGGTATTAAGCTTAGTACTGTAACGAGGCGCTATACCACTGTTAGCGACTCTTTGCTATTACTGCGCCTGGCCGTTTTCTCTTTGGTTTTGCCTTTTTATTCACTGTCTGTCTGTGTTGTAATTTTTTTGGTCTCCAACTTACAACCAAAAGATATATTATATTTAAATTAACGTTTTGAGCAGCTTTATTATTACTATATATTTGTTGTAAAGGCACTTGGTATTGTAGGTAGCCCTATTTTTATACTTATCTATTTATTATTTGTGTTCCGTGTTTTTGTATTTACCTTGTTAAATTACCTTGTTCCAGAGTGCCTTATTTTTCAATAAAATTATTCCCCAATAAGTGACGACCCAACTGCATTTTAATTATCCCCGGCTTCACCCCGTCACAGTACTAAGATTGATTCTGTGTCTCTAAAAATTATTTTCTTTTTTTCTTTGTAATACTGACCTGTGAGAATATGACGAACGTGCCAGTCATGCCTCGTATGCTGTCCTCGCTGATCTCTTTGACGTAGAGGGGGCAGACGACGAAGCCACCGCCGGAGCCGAAGCCGATGAGTGCGCGGGCGCCGATCAGCGCTATAGGATGTGTGGACATCAGCTTTACTGCCCAGCCCACCTGTTGAAAAAGCATTTATTGTGTTATGAGGTACTGTAGCGAACTCTTTGCTACTCGCGCGTTGTCTCGGGGTCGTTGAAAAAAAAACAATTTGAATTTAAATTAAATATTCGATTGTCTGTGGAAGACAATAGAAGCATAGGAAAAAAACAGTGTATGTCGGCCCGTGGTTCGTGAAAGTGCGCGTCGTCGTCGCGCTCATGTTGTAATGCAGAGTCCTGAAATAAAGTGAACTTCAAGCAGTACATGTGTTTTCCTGTTACGTCTGCTCGATCCTGGCGGTACCCTCTGATCCTTTCGTGTAGTTTGCAAAAAAAGGGAAATCAATACAAGAAAAATAAAGAAATATTTTAAGGTAATGAAGTGAGCAAAGAAGTTTTTGATGCGGAGACCTGCATACTCTATTTCGTGCATTGCACTAGGTCATTCCTGACTGGATGGCTGTGGCTCCTGGCTCCTGGATTTGTAATGTGTGTGTCTGCGCCTACTCAGTCCAGGTTCATCCATGGTTAAGTAGGGAAAGGATATAAATATATCAAGAGAAATGTGGTCTTATTGTATGTTAGATAACGATTTGCTACTATAACGAATAAGATTTTGCTTTTGTCTGATGGGTGACCTCTGATCTAACTCGATCGTTGGTATTTATGTTCCAATACCAACAGGGACTTACAGTTTTTCTGAGGTTTTTCGTACGATGGGAAGTAATTCTTTTGTAATTTTAATACACCTTATAAACTTAATAGTTTTGATTACAACTTACAGCAATAGGAACTGAAGAACACAGCAGAGCATTTTTCCTTCCAAATTTATCAGCCGCCACTCCATACACGAAGACAGCGATTGGCGCGAATATGAACATGATGGAGGCCATCCAGGATACATCTTCTTCAGATAGTGGGGAGTTTGACGGGGAGTAGTCCCCCATTAAGAGGGCTTTGTTGGGGGAAATCCAGCCCATTGCTGTCCCATATGCTAGGATTGGCATGCACACTGTAACAAAAAAATAAGATTTTAGGTGGTGTTGATACATAATAATTTCAAATTATTGCTAACCATAGACCGATAAACATTTTCTTTACGACAATACTTTAAAGTCAAACAAAGCTTTACTTAATCTCGTATTGTTATTACGCAACATTCTTATTATGTTTCTTAATACTTTATCTTTAAGTTATGTTGTGTTTACTTACAAAAATGACTCGTATCCGAATCGAGCTTGTTTAGTAAATTATATAAAAATCAAACTAGCTAAATTCTTAAAAGGAACTATTAAGAATTCCACAGAATTAATGAAATCACAGATCAGTAATTTCAGCCTTTCAAAACACGTGTTACGAGAAATGTTTACGTCAAGAGCAGCTTTTTCATCTTCAACGAGGCATTAATTATGGGAAACTAGGAAATAATAGGCTAGTTAAACTCACTATCTCACTATCACTCACTCACTCACTTACTCACTATGTAATATTAAGATAATGCTGTATTTTGTTTATGAAATAAATTAAAAAAAAAAAAAAAAAAAAGTTAACCCTTTTATATTGAGCCCCAAATGATTCATTACTGCTAACCACCACCATGCAAAATAATATAATTTTTTTGAGGCCTATAACACAATACATTTTTAATTACGTTTTTGCTTGACAGGCATAAGCGCTATCGGCCGTGATGGTCTATGAATTATATGTCACGATTTTGGAAAACAATAATTACGCATGCGTGACATAAGCTGACACAGCCGACAGACATGCTTGATTGGTTGCGATTGGCGTTTGGCGGATTCTGACCATGCGTAATAATTGTTTACATATAGCGTTACTTAAGCAATTTCACGAACATGGCGGATAGCGTTTTTGGCAGACGAAAAATAATGTTTAAGTAGAAATTCCCTATTTATATTTATTGAACTTGGTATGTTTCGGACCCATGTACTAACTTTTGATATGAGTCAACTAGCCAACTGTCATTGAACTTTCGCCGAACGTCTAATTCAGATTCAATCGTGAATGGGGTATTAGGGTTGTTGAGGAAGTGATTATGAAGAAGAGGAGAAGGAAGAGGAATTATCAAGCACAAATTTGAGGGTCGCGGATGAGGATATTTTTTAGGGAGGATGCGGATGATTAAGCGGATGAGGAAGAGGATGATGACAATTTCATCAAAGTCGGTTCAGTCTTTTAGGAGGAGTTTAGTGACACACACTCTCACATAAAAATTAACATTATCAAGTAAAAAAAGCAAGGAAGCGTTGGGGATGGCCCGCCCGCTACCCATTCGGCTCAGGCGCATCCTGGTGCGGTGCGCGTGCGTTGTCATTGATACGCACTTGCACAGTGAAATTCCTCTTTAATTCCTTTACAATTTCGAGGCGGCAGCGGAAGAGGAATTTTTTACTTTTTGGATTGAGGTTGAGGAACTCCAAATATTGTGGAACTTCAGCTTTATGAGGAAGCGGGAGAGGAATCCTCAGCAACCCTATTCCCTATTCATGAATTAATCTGAAACTGTATTTGTAAATTATTATTTGCCGAATTTAATTGTAACCAAAGTTAACGTTCAAGGGTCCGCAAAGTTCAAGTACGTAGGGTTATTTTCAAAGACTATTATTATAATATAATGTCCGTCGAAGGCTCTTGTGAAAGGCGTTTATAAGTTATTAAGTGTTTCAAGAGTTTCACGTATTTTACTATGTCTGGATCGAGCCTATCCAAATATTATTAAAAGAATGGGACAGAAATCGTAATTTATCAGTTAATTCATCAGAAACGTATCTGGAATTAGGTTCCTTGGACCAGCAAGGTGGAGGTGGCTAGGGTTGTTGTTCTCTGTGGTCCTAGCTCTTCCCGCGAATGGGCTAGTTGACTCATTTTTTTATTGGGCCTCAAATCGATCATCATTACCGAAAGCCATCACTATAAAAAATAATAAAAAAAAATTTTTTGCTTAAATGTCAAAAACACCTTTAGTCCTGATGGTCTATGAATTATCTGTGCCGTAGCGTCACGATTATTGTAAAAAATTCAATTCGCATGCGTGACAAAGCCGACAGTTATGCTTGATTGGTTGCGATTGGCGTTTGACGGATTTTGACCATGCGTATAGTAATTATTTACATGAAGCGTTACTGAATTTCACGAACATGGCGGATAGCGTTTTTGGCAGATGATAAAAACAGTAAAAATAAAACATATTTAAATTGAATTTCTACAGCAATCCCTTATTTATATTTATCAAACTTGGTATATTTCGGACCCTTGTACTAAATACTATGTGAATGACACATTATTTCCATTACTTTTAATAAGAGTCAACTAACTAGCCTATTGGCTCTCCTAATGCTTATCATCAGGTGGTACTGAGAATTTGGTGTTAAAAAAACTGCTGAAAAGGCTATAATACAATCACAAAGAACTGAGGTATTAAAAAATACTATATAACATAGTTCTTCTGACAGCATTCTCAATCAAGTTTTTTTTTTTAAAAGGCAGTGTGTACTCGACCGCGGCCCGACTATTCTATGTTGACTTGAATTTCCGTCTTTTACATAGAAGACATTCACACCTATCAACTAGTTCCATTTTAAGCAACTAAATGCTGCTTGTGTTACGGATACTAGATGACGGACAAATATATTTAATAGATAAATACTTATAATTATTCAGAATATGCATAATATAATACATATATAATGAACATCCAAGACTGGAGAACAAATGTCTGAAAATTCATCACCCAAACACTTGCCTCCACTGGGGATCGAACCCAGGACCTCTCGAGATGGCGACGCCTTGAGACCGGCGTACAGACCACTCGACCACGGAGGTCGTCAAAAAGTTATCACACCACATCAAAAGTGGTTAATTTCGAATAAATTATACAAAGATATCGTAAATTACTTTCAATGTTGATGGCGCCGTCTCTGTAATAACATGGCTAGTGTGACATAAGAAAGGTGAAACTAATTCATGATCCGACACACTTTACTGTTAAAATCACGGATGTAACTGTATAACATTATTATGTTTAAAATTTCTCTGTTGAGCTAATATTTATAGCCGGTTCCGCTGATTCTACTAGTCAAAGGAATGATAATAATTCGGTCAATATTGCTTTTGTTGGTTAAAGGGCGACGATTTTGCTGCAATGTAAATTATAATCTATAACTTTGTGCAGCGGATACCGTAAAAGCAGATTTTAAAAAACATGTGGCGTTGTGGTCCGGTATGTGGACGATTTGATTTGATTTAAAAAACAACGATCCCTAACCGCGGGTATAGAAGAGTCATATTAAGTATATCACAAACAACTCAACTAATACTAATTATTTTCTTTATAAATTGAACACTTGAAACTAAATTAAAAGGCCATAAAACTATTAGGCGATGACTAAAATATTTACCAAAAAAGAAAATTACTCGATCAGACGTTTTGCAGTATGTGAGCTACGTTGATGAGTATTTTCGCCACCATTTGTTATGGTGAATGTCCACTTGAATAGAAACTTCGTCTGTACCATTTGTCGTTCGAAAATGAAATTCAGATTGTTTAACACGATAAGTGTCGGTGGCTGTTTAATGCTCATGGAAGGAACATGATGGTGTTTAATCGACTAAGACCAATTGTAGTTTATAAAATTTAACTTACAAGCATGAAGAAAAGGATGTTGTCAGTACATGATTGACGTTAAAAATATTTTATAGGGATCTTTATTAGAGCAACAGAAGGCAAAACAATTAAAGGTAATTAAAGGTAATATAGCCAGTTCATCAGTTATAAGACTTATCGTCACTTACCATCGAGATGAAGGCTAAGAGCTTGAGAAAATAAAATAGTTTATACTTATACGTCCCTCATCACTTCAATTTATTTGGACAAAAATACTACTCTAAATAAATCTAAAGATGTGCCAGGATCGTAGCAAGTGGAGATCAGTAACCTCTCCCTCCCCATTTGGGAAAAAGGCGTAAATGTATGTATGTATGTAAATCTAATCTATATACATATAATCACGTCTATTGTCCCCTAAAGGTTAGTCAGAGACTAGGCAAAAGCACCGCAAAAGCAGTCTGCTGCCTTAGTCCGCGCTTCACCAAGCAGTGACTGCACTCAGCGTGACAGGTGGTGAGCCCGTCGCCGCTAAAAGCTATTGGATATTGTGTAGTTCTAAGTCCATTAGTCGCCTTTTACTACACCCAAGGGAAGAGATGGGTTGGTAGTATTATTTTAATGAGCCACTACCACACGGCTCTAATAAATTATAATTTACACATTCATTCATTTGATTTATATAATCGGTCATAGTTAATTAAACGTCAATTCAATTACCATTTTTGACACATTGGTTATTCTAAATAGAAACACTTTGGCGGTAACACCTGGACATTTTCCTCATTCACCAGTTCCGATACAAGAAGCTATTAACTAATCGCTTATGCATTATCTTGTTATGAATGACTCATGTTAATTCGATTCAGGCACACTAAAGAAGTTTGTTTATTCGCTATAGGTATTTCTATACTCTCACCCTCTCTCTTCTTCTTGGCTCTTTCTTGGTGTCTTCTTGACTGAGCTAGGATATAGGAAATAGTAAATAGCATATTAGCCTAGAAGACACCTATTTACTCGAAAGTTGAAGAGCTCAAGATCAATCGTCTTGGAGCACTATTCGTCTATTCTAGACAAAGAGATCCACTCGTAATAATGAAATATTATGAATGCCATAACACTGTCATGCTCTATAAGATGAGGGACGTTTGACATAGTAACCTAATATAGGCAATCATGAAGGAGAGATCCTTCAATCAAAAATTTAATTAGTTATCCAATCAATTTACGTGGAAAATTATGTTTTGCCTAAATTTAATTTTCCCATGTAAATTGATCTTCATCAAGAGGGTTTCTGGGTGCTTAGGCACCACTAGACGATGGCGTCATTTGTTAGGGGCCTTAGAAAAAAGTGGGCTTATTTATCCAAAGAGTCCAAATATTTTCATTGTATGTATAAAGAGACTAAAGGACTACGCTTTGTTATTTAAGAACCTAAGAAATAAGTTAGCAATTGCGGTTAATGCAATTAAATTCGCGTTATATGTTCTGAAAGCGCCACCTATAATTTTATGGTTTTTCCTCAAAGATACCGGTTGTGCGTGTGCTGGGGTCTAAAAGGCCATATTGAGAAAAATTGCAAAATGTAATTTTAAAAGGTAAGTATAATTTTTTTTTTGTAATTTTAAAGTAATATTTTTGTTTATCTACATTAGCTTTTAAGCAGAACCTGATAGCGTAGTAGCTACAGTTGCTTAGAATAGTTATATAGATATACACCTTTTATATTTTTTATTACATCCCGCCTACACCTTTGGAGTAACCAGAGGTGCTAAAACCCATATTTCGCCAGACTTAAGTAATATTTAAGACCCCATGTAACTGAAGAGCCTGTTGCCATGCACCGGGCATAGTAGGAGGCAAACGATATTTACAATAATCTGCACATAAATTTAATGAAGACTCAGTGGTACACACATGCATCATATAACGCACGCGCACGCTTGGAGCAAACTCCAAACCTCTACAAACGCGCAAACTTGTAGACGCGTCGCAAGCGCTTGCGCAAATCCACAAAGTGACAAAAACCAACATTAAAATATTTAGATTTTTCATTTCTGTTTTCATTACTCATATCTATTTAATGACTAAGCCTGATTATGAAATAGCTAAGAACACTCTCGATTTAACCCATCTTACGAACAAACAAAAAAACATAATCAAAATCGGTTCATCCGCTAAAAACAAAATCAAAATCGGTTCATCCGCTAAAAAACAAAATCAAAATCGGTTCATCCGTTAAAAAACAAAATCGAAATCGATTCATCCGCTTGGGAGTTACGATGCCACAGACAGACCGACTGACACACATATACACACACACACTTTAAAATAACAACACCCCTATTTTTTCGTCGGGGTTTAAAAATGAGCGTATTTATTAAGTATTTATGTAGTCAAATTATTTGTTCATAAAAGATTGTAAATACCTTATATTTACAAACATTTATGAAAAATCGTTCACTAGCTACCAGGAGGCCTTGTTCTGCGAAGAACGGGCAAGAAACTCAGCAAGTTGTTTCCTCCCTTTACAGAAAAATAATTGTTTTAAAAAGATGTAAAATCTTTTAAAAGTATGCATTGTCAAGGAAGCAAATAAATTGTTATTGTCAACATTTTACACAGACCTTTTCAGACCAACATTTTCCATTACAAAAATGCGTCTGAACGATTCTCTTGGGTCAAATCCTATAAAATGTCCCTTGTTCTTTATCTATCAAGTGCATTGAAGGAACAGAATATTACGAATTATCGCGAGCATCCCCCAGTACCTTTGTCCGATCAGCTACGCAATATTACTCACTAGAAATTTCTTCTATACATTTCATCATATTATATGTAGTTATATTCCGCTGGCGCCGCCACGATATTCAGACTTCTGTGCTCGCAGGCCATTTAAAACCTGTTCTGATAATTAAATGAAATACTGTTTTCTCTTAGAATTGGAACTCGTGACTTCGTGTATTTGCTTATTTATATTTTTTTATCCCCTATAGTGGAGTCCTTTGAAATAAAGTGATAAAAACTTTTTTGAATTAATTACTTGGATTCTTCTTATGTGTCACTGTGGGTATTGGTCTTTCTTTCATGTAAGGTAGTTAAAGACCCAGGAAGGATAGAAAGACCAAAAGAGAAGAATGCTGAGAATTCTCTATCATTTATCCCTTTAATGGCTCTTAGGGCGGATTCGACCAAATTTCGATTAGCGACACTGCTGTACATAGTAATACCAAAAATGCTTTTGCTGTCCGATGCGTAAGCGTACATTTCTGGCCGTGTACGCCAGGACTCCGGCATGAGAGCGGATTCGACCAATGAAAAAGCATTTAATTATTTCCTAACCCCCTGTAGTAAACACGGAATTTGGTCGAATTCTCCCTTAATTGGTTAAGAAAAATCTAGAACAGTATATTTGCTAATAAATGCCTATTTCTTTAATTTTGGTTCAATGTAAGTAATACACTTGTCTAAGAACTTAGGTATTAGGTCTATACTTATCAGTCCGCACAAAATGGTTAGTGGCTAGCTAAGGTTGAATTCTTTCGACACAGATTAATGTAAAATTATTTTCAATTTATTTCACCTAAACATGTTTTTCAATCCGATAAATATGGTTCGAAGTCTAATGTACTCTATTATTTATCTATAGATGGTTTTTGATCAGACACGGCATTAATTCACGATTAATATTTAAATTATAGTAAAAATAAGTAGAATACAAAATTGTTTTATTGCTATCATAATGATTAAAGTTGTTATTTACAATATTATTAATAAAATAAAAATAATGGCCCTGTCTGGCATCGCAACTTATGAGGAGAACGCGTAATATGACTTTTACGGTCGAAAAATCGAATATTGTTCTTTTTTCAAGAGTCATCGTTACATTTTATTTTTAAATTGGTGCTTGTTAATGTTTTGAGCCAGTGAGAAGCATTGGTCTTTTTATTTCTTTTTTTATAAAAAGTAGGTATGCCTGCTTTTGCTCTAACATAAATTCTGGAATCAGACAACTAAATTGATGTCAATTGCCATCAATTTGCACCAGCTGCTTTCTTTCTATGTTAAATTTCTTCTTATTAGTTATTTGTCTTCCTTATGTGTGAACAGTCGAGTACAAAAACAGATATATATATTTCAGATGTGACAGTCCTTATTTTCTTCTAATAAGAGTCAAATTACGTCAAAAGTGGTTAATACATCTTTTGGAGTCGACTGTACATTTGACACATTGACGCAAAACTATTATTAAAATTTTGTTCTAAGCTTTGAGAAGTACTATAATTTCATTTTTATTGCTTTTCAAAATATATATATTTTTTGCTTTTATATCCATATTTTTCATAATTTGTATAAATTGTTCTCAGCCTAAATACGTCCACTGCTGGGTACAGGCCTTCCTCATGGAGAAAAGCATGAGGACTATGGGCCGTAACACTACCACGCTGGCCCAATGCGGGTTGGTCAAGCAGGTCATAACTTGTATTATTGACTATAATAATAAAAATACATGAAATATTAGCATGAAAATAAGCTAAGAAACAGTATATCAAACTATTCAAAGTGATTGGTTTTTAAATATTCATTACGTATATTTTAGCTGGCATTATAAAGCTAGGCTTTGCTGAAAAACAAAAGCTTTTTATGTCTCTAACCATAGATTGATAATTAAAAAGTATAAGTATCTAGAATTTTTAATGGCGGCGCCAGTGAATGAGTCACTGTGACTATTAGCTTATCCCGTTTACGGGGTTCACTTCCCAGCAAAAACTAGTATTTATAAATAGATGAACGTACTGGCAAATCCGTCGTGTCAACCGGTGCTAGGCACTAGGTAGGGATGTCACGTTTAGTTATACAATAATCTTAGAAATATATGTATATTTTTTGTATTTTTATACACCACATATCATCACGCCTCTTTCTCCGAAGGGGTAGGCAGAGGTGTTAAACACCCACATTTCGCCAGATATGTTAGGTCCCCATGTAACAGGTGGCGAGCCTGTCGCTATGCACCGGACACGATCTGAGGCAAGCGATATTCACAATGAACTGAGGCCTTAGTTTATGTTTTTTAGTATAAAATACGTTACTATTTTAGTTGCGTTAAGAGCTCAATTTGTATGGGAAACTTAGTATGCGTTACGTTCCGCTAGAGGCTCTATTCACGTTTCCTATACAAATTGGACTCTTAACGCAACTACAATAGTAAGGTATTTTATACTCAAAAACCTACACTACAGCCTCTGGCCATAAGTTTTATTCAAACTCAGTGGTACAGGCGGAGGGATCGAATTTGCGGCCACTTGAATGAGTGGATCTTACCCAACTCGGCTACCGCTACTGATATGTCAAATTTTGTCCATCGACATCCATACATTCTACTCTTATAACACTCATGCTTACTCATCACATGAATTTTGTGCTAATGCACTAATATTTGTAAATATTTTTCACAAAAAATATAAGGACAATAGTAGCTTCGATTTCGTCATTTCGATAACCATGGTCAAATCAATAAGGGTTTTATAATTAATGTGTTTACGATTTCTATATGTTAAGACGACATAAAATCCTGTTATCAGACACTGGTGACAGGTGTGACTATTTCTGAGTTTAGTATTATTTAATTGATTTTAGTTAAGCAAATAAATCCGAAGATAAATAAGCATTGTTTTTGTATTTTTACTCATAAGAATAATGTTTAATATATCGGTTTCAATCATTTGAAAACCACTAGTAAATGGAGTCTAAATTACCTATAAACATTTACACACTTAAAAAACAGTTGTTAACAAAATACTATGCCAAAACTGTCATCAGCTTTGACATTCCGTTGCCCTGACACACCGTTTAGCTAGAATTAAACAGCGTCAATTGAATTAAACTAAACTTAATTACACATCACGATTAAAGCCATATCTGCAATGCAAATAAGAATTCTTGGTGTGTCGACAACCCTAAGCTTGCATTAGCTTTTTCTTCGGCTTAAGTTATGTTTAGCCAAGGGTATTTTTAGCTGTACTGGTTACATGTAAGCCTTTCTAGGGACCAACGGTGTAAGGACCGATGTACACTTGAAGCGATATACGTAACGGCGGTCAGCGATAGGTGAAGCAATGCGAACTCAAAATAAATATAAGGTAAGGGGATTGTCAGCATTCGGTCCATGTGTTACGAATACGCAACGTATTTTATATTATGACTGGCCTTACTGAGGGAGAAAAATCCCAGAGGAGATGAAATTTTTACTGCATATTTTTAGTACATTTGGACCAGCAACCGTGGTAAAACTAACATTCTCCTTTCTGAAGTTAATAACTTTTACACTAAAACTTTTACTATTAACTTATGTTAATAGTAAAAGTTTTAGTGTAAAAGTTTATTTTTTCTTTTTAGCGCATTTAAATAAAAGCTTTAATACTTAATTATTTAGACACGTCATTTTAAATTTAACACATTTGACACAATTTATACGTTATAAAAGCTTGTCGCGAGATTTAAGTACTCGAATTTACTTGCTGCCTATTAAAATTTTTAAATTCAGAAAGTAAATACGATTACTTAAATTTCGCGACTGCTAATTTAGTATAAAAATAAATACTTTTGATAATTTTACCATTATTTCCATGTCACACCACCTCACATCAAAGATAATATTAGTAAGGTACATAATTATCTATCAAATAACTCTGAATTTAAATTTGAAGTGGTTTTCTCAGTAATGGGTTTAATAGCCGGCCCTAAATGCCAAGATGTCAAGGTTAAGACGTATCAATGGAACGTGTAATATTAATGTTTTAGCATTAAACCCAATACTCGTGGAACCCCGTGTTTAACAAGCATTCGCGAAAAGATAATAACACGAAACAACAACATATGTGATCAGTACTTCTATTATAAGTATTTAAATGTAAGAAACTCTTAGTTGCTTTAAGAAATGCCAATGTCTATGGGAAACGTGAAAAGCGCCCCTAGTTGAAATTACGTGTCCCATAGAAATGGCCATATTTAACGCAACAAAATAATTTTAGTTGCAATGCAAACTGACTCTAGGGTACTGTATCATCAAAGAGTACGGTAAAAGTAAAATATAATGAAAATGCACATATTGCCTAATTGATCATGCGGTCACAGATACGAGATGAGAGTACCTCATCACCTGTAGACACTATCACCCTTACTAATAAACGAGGTATAAGGTTGAAATAGTTTTTAAGTGTTTTGTCTTCGTCAGACATTCAGACGACAGTAGTTGTCAGAAAGTGACAAAACACTGAATGACTATTCCTTTTGTAGACACAATAGAAAATCAATTGTGTCTCGTCCAACAGGATTATTGTCAGTCCAGGGTGTATAGAAACCATGTATTTAAAGTTTTAAAAATAAAAGTGGTTGATATATTTTTATTTCCAGGACTCAATGGAGCCGTGTGGTAGCGGCGCATTCAAAGAATACTACCAACCCATCTCTTCCCTTGGGTGTCGTAAAATGTACTTAGAACTGCACAATAGCTGAAGCGCGGACTATGGCAGTGGACTGCTTTTGCGGTGCTTATGCCTGGTCTCTGAGCAATCCTTACGGGATTATAGTCGTGATTATGTGTATGTATGTATGGACTCAATCAGTAGATTTTAAATTGAAAATATAGCTTAGCATTATCGCATGTTATAGCTCGTAACTGGACAGTAAGCCTTACAGCAATTAGTAACCATCGTCTTTGCAAAACAAGCAATTGGGATGTGAGCTAGTAATAAACTCTTTGTATATACATTGTTAATATCAGTAAGTATCATCTTACTTAGGCCTACATCTAGGAATAGAACACCATTTTTTTTTCCTTATCCTTCTTTTAAATTGTTTTTATTATTGAGGATGCGGACTTTGTTGCTGGCTAGTTTTGTTTTAAGATTGTGTAGATTTTATTAACTAAATATCAATAATAATATTCAGGCAAACTGCCTATAGAGATTGGTAAAGTTCGGGAGATAGAGGCATAGGATATGTTTGCATGTTTATTTTTTAAGAATTAACAATTCATTTATTTCATGAGATATCTCAAGTTATTAGTAATTCGTTTGTTCTTGTTGTCGGCGGCAACAGATTCACCGCGTGTTTCTGGGAGAATTAAATATAAAAATCTATACATATAATAAAACTGTAGAGGTCGAATGTCTCTACATAGAAATAAAATGCTTAAAATTAAGTCAGGGGGATGTAAAGAGAGGGGAAAATACCAAATGTTGGCGAGAAACAAGAGAACTTGCTTGGACAACTATCTTTTATTGAACTACAGTAAAAATGTTAAACGACATATAAAAATACATTTGTTTTGATATAAAAAAGTATGAAGATGGAATTTAGAGCTAGAATTTAGAGCTTTTATTTAGCCAAAAGGAAAGAGGCCGTAGCTACTTGTCGTTAACTTAAAAAAAACATTAATTTAATTTTTTTGTTTCTCTGTCTGTTTGTACGGGCTAATCTCCGAAATGGCTGGACCGATTTCAATGAAATTTTGCATGGTGATACCTTATATCCATGGTCAAAATCTTAGATACTTTTTATTCCGAATAATTAAAGGGTTCCCGTGGGATAGTTATAAAACCAGTTACATGTAATGTTTATATGTGATTTGTCAACAATCTCATATATAACAAATACCAGAGGAAAAATCGATAAAATCAGATAATTGCAAAAATAATAAAATTGCATAAATAGTTACTGTAATGCTTATCTGTGTGTACTTTAATCTATGACTGATAAAAAAGTTCATTGGATAATTGCATAACCTGTGTTCAAACGTTGTCCAAGAAATTATCGACGAGTACTGCTTGGATGAGAAATCACTCATCCAAATAGTCAGTGGAAGTTATTTCAACATTTGTTATAGGGTGTTGACTTTTTCTTTAAGTAGATGGTTAAAATAATTATATTTATTTATCTCACCTCCGTGGTCGAGTGGTCTGTACGCCGCTCAAGAGGTCGCCATCTCGAGAGGTTCTGGGTTCAATCCCCGGGCAAATGTTTAAGAAAGAAAGAAAATATATTTATTTCCATCAAATCAAATTGTTTTTGTGATGGATACAGGCTATGGATGGATCTATGAAATATATTTATCTGTCATCTAGTATCCGTAACACAAACGGCATTAGTTGCTTAAAATGGGGCTAGTTGCTAGGTGTGAATGTCTGAAGATATTTATTTATCATTATTATTAATAAATTGTTTCAATCATCTATTTCAAGATATTCATCATATACTTGTGTCAAGCTTATAAGATAAATTGCCTTTTGTTGTGTTTCTTAATGGTACCCATTCTCATTCTCAAGTCAACTCTAAAAATAATAAGTAACCACTTTTGACAGTGAATGACTAATTAGAAGGAAATAAAGATTGTAACTTGTCGAGTACAAGTGTACAATGCGTACAAAGATGACTGTACAATTTTATAGGTATAGTTGTGTTCTCTATTTGCTATTAAAGTTTTTAGTCACCGAAATATATTTAACTATGCTTTGCAAGAGCAAAGAAAGTTCTTTTGGTGATCGAAACCATAATCGACTTAAATCACATGCCGTAATCAATTTATTTCCGCTCTTTTTTGTGACAACGCCGATCATGTGATCCGTTTTATATTCATAAATACTTGAGAGGTCATTGAAGTAGGTACATAATTAGCTTTTTTTTAAAACAAAACCCAAGAACTGGTATTACATCTTTTATAACGTAAAATAAATTTCGGCACGGTCTTGTATCAAACCGTTTCTATAGCAACAATTTTTAACGACGCCACGTGTCTTTGTAAACTTCCTGTTACATAAATCATCATTTGAGAACATTTAATTAGACATTATTTTTTTATACGAATATTTTGCATAAATTTTCTTAGTCTATCTTTGAATAAATCTATACAAATAATAAAATAGTGTGTGTAGAGTATAATAGTAGAGTGACCACGACTAACGTAGTAACTATTTAGTAATCTGTGCCACGACCAACTCGATAAACATAATGCAGATGCTGGATACATATACTTGCTTGTATGCCAGGGGTTAAATAGCGAACATTAGGAGAGGCCTCCGTCCAACAGTGGACAAATGTGGGCTGATAATAAATATGATGAAAACAAAGGCTAATTTGAAATACAAAGAAAATTCAAAGAAAAAATATTTTTTGCACATCATGTATATTTCTCCCCACTTCGATTTTTTTTATTTTGTACTCTCTGAATTAGGAACCAAATACATTGGAATCGGGCTTTTTACTCCTAATTAGGTGCAAAGGAGTTATTCGCATTTTTCTTATTTTTTTATTTGTAATGAAATTGTATATTAGTAATAAGTATTTTTTATTAGATGCGATAAATAACGCATCTAATAATAAATATTTATTTGCGTCATTCTGGCAACTCAAAATTCCTTGCCTCTTACAAAATAACAACACTTCATTGTTATAAAATTTTTTCAATAATGTAATTTTGACTATATTTTTTATAAAGAAAGGAGTTACCACACCATACCAAAAAGTCAATTAAAAAGGAGTTACACCACCACGCTGGCCCAAAATGGATTGGTGGGTAGAAACGGTTGTAATAGCGACCCAGACCAACGGCCTACCGAAGCACGTAGAAATTCGAGATCACGAAATTTTGTTCATCTACCCAAGGTTTGACCATGGCGAAGGTAGCTTTGTTTTCGATATCGAAAGCCAAAGCGTCAAAACTACTACGCTATGAGTGAATGGAAGAAATTATATCAGAAGAAAAAATATTCTGTCGAGTTAAACGAGTAACAGAGATGGAGAAGGAAACTGCGCTCTGCTGACCCTACTTTAAATGGGAAAAAGAAAAGAAGACGATTGTTTTTGTAACAAATTTATTCATAATTGTGTATTAATCATTATAAGATATGACGAGATTGTTTACTAATAACAAGATGTAAGTATAAGCGTGTTGTAGGCCTAGTAAAGAGATAAGGTACCCAAAGAGAACATTGCTCTGTGTCATAATTTATATCATTGTACTGTCGCGGAATGAAAAGGTTGATCACCTTAAGGTCTGTTTTTGCTTGATAAAGCTTAAAACTTAAGTTAAGTCTTGCGTCCACATCACTTAACATTGTAATAATATTTTACAAGAACCACTCGAAAATAATTTACCATAGATGTGTTTGAAAAGATATACTTTTACTGGAGAAATAATGCCAATTATCGTATTATTTACTTGGACCCACTTTAAAACAGTTTAAAACTCGACTTTGTCATTTTTTGACATGTCCTCTAAAGCAAAAAATTACGAAGTCTAGTTTTAAATCTCGATTTAAATTGCCTGCAAAACGCCCTATAATGTTAACGATTAATCATTTTTATTAAGTGATTCCTAATAAACAGATGTTTTGTACATACACATAATCACGACTATTATCCCTTAAGGGTTAGTCAGAGACTAGGCAAAAGCAGTCCACTGCCATAATCCGCGCTTCACCAAGCAGTGACTGCACTCAGCGTGACGGGTGGTGAGCCCGTCGTCGTCGCCGCTATAAGCTATTGGATGTTGTGCAGTTCTAAGTATGTTTTGATCAGTTTGTATTTATTAGTTTTCAATCGACTGCGACCCCTTTTAATAACAAACGCGACCCCCCAAAAGGTCGCGACCCCCGGTTGAGAAACAATGACCTAACAATTTTTATTTTAGACAGAAGTGTTAACACAATAAAATATTAAGGGAAAGTTTGCTATCACCTTAAGATTTAGAGGCGAATTCATTTTTGAGAAGACTTGCTTCGCAAGTGTCAGTAACCTGCTTACGGTACTATGGTTCCCGCGAGTCCCGGTCGTTATCCCGATATAGATAAAATAATATTTGTCTTATACAAATAATAATTTTATGCACATACTTGTAAGTTTAAATTTTTTCCTTTTCTTCATCTAACGGCTATTTTTTTTTGTTTTACAACGATGTTTAAGTAAATTTTAAGGTTTTTAAAAATATGTCATCATCGACTCGACACACAAAAAACTATTTCGTTCTTTTAAGCGTTTTCCCTAATTTGCGAATGAGCTTTTTGTGTTTTATTATGTGTTATCTTTTAATTGTATTTCTAGTTAAAGAAATATGTAAATTAGATATTAGTTTTCTTTTGTTTTGGATGAAGATTTCTTCGAATTATCAATTATTCATCCTTCCTCTTTTTGTAAGTCAACACGTATGTTATTATAATTTTTTTATGTATTTTCCTATGATGCAATGTTTATTTGTTTACGTTTTTTGTTATGTTTTTTCTTTGTTTATGGTTTGCTGTATAAAAACCTAATTTTTGAGTTACTTTAGTTATTAGATGATGTTTAAATAAATAATGAATCGTGAATATTATTCTATTGATCTCTTATTATTTGGTCATGATAAGAAATACATTACATAAAATTTACAAACGGAGTTCTCTACCACATAACCATCAGATAAGTAAAGATCTACTGGAGGCGTAATTGATTAAATCTATATGCTTATGCCTGTTTCTGTCTGTGTGTAATAAGAAGGGATCGCAAAGTTTTGCGCCATCATATAATCAAAGATAATTTATCAATTCATTGATTTCTGACTTGAAATTTAATATTTATTACCTATTTTTTTGTAATGAATACAATAAAGAACAAAAATTTGGAGAAAAAACTGTTTTTTTATTGATTTTTGGTTTCATTTTCATCTACATTGTGACGAGTAATGACGAAAAATTTTGCGATCCTTGGTAATATGTTAACTGTGTTTTAATATATTATTTATTTATTGTTGGTCTATTTAATTATTTCGCAATTACCTTGGTGAGCATTGTTGGTCTAAAATTATCCAAAAATAAGATAATGTGTTCATGGATGTCTCATTAAGAAATATAGACATTTATTGAGTTTATAATTATAGGCATCGGTATTTATACAATAACAACTCTCTTTCATAACATATATACCATTAATGAAATTATACAGCATAAGAAGATGAAATAGAAGATAGACTGCATATGGCTCGTTTATTTTCAATACAATACATAGAAGCCTTTTATTACAGGTAAGAAATTGTAAAATTTAAGAAAGTATAACTAAATTTTAACATATTTTTAATAAATTAAAATACAAACGTGAGAATGAGTTAATTATGCGGCTTTTTCACAAAAAAAATAGTAATAATACAAAAATAGATTGTATGCACTCTACACCCTTTTTTTATTTCGAAAAAGGATTTAATTGTTTTTATTTGTTTTAATGAGAAAATACTATACTCGATTTATTTCGTAAATTAATAACATTGTGGCGACATTCCAACTATTTTAGCCGAATAGACATAAGAATGACTTCATACAGTGTATATAAAACACACGACAGAATCCAATTTGAAATTGAAATTACCATTGTCGCAGCTCAGTGACAAAGATATAAAATGATCATCATAAGAATTGTTCTCGTGGGAAGTTAATATCACATGGAAAAAATACTTAATCGTACTGTAATTAGGTATTAATTGGTATAGCCGTTATCCTTTACATCATTATTGAGAATTTTTTTATTATGACTGTGTATTTTATCCAGAAAAGAGTTTTTAGGTTTTGTAACCTTTTTGGTTACTGGGTTAAAGATCTTTTTGGTCTCAAAACTAATTAAAGTTTCTATGATCCTGTATACTTTGTGTATGTATCTTAGCAATTTTGGTTGCAATATTTCTCCTTTAAATTTAAATTATAATAACACCTTTTCGTAATGATCTAAAGCTTATTATTTTAATTAACTATAATCCATTCCAATTTGTATAAGTAAAGCCTCCTTTGATCTTGAATTAGAATGCTAAGGGAATTTTCAATATATATTTTTGAGCACTGAATAAACTATTTTTAATTTCTAGTCTAAAAATTGTAAATAAGAATATGTATAACATAAAGTAAATTAAGTATTAGGCAGTTCCTTATTATTTTGTAATATTAGAAAAAAATTAAAAGTCTCAAAGTAAGTATGTAAGTAAAATAATAATAAAAAATTACTTACCGACTATAGACATAAGAATTTGGTTATGTTTGCTCCCCGTCTTCTCTTCGATCGCCGCATTTATTTTATACACTTTATTCACCATTTTCGTAAACTTTTCACTAACTTTGTCAATAAAATAAATAAATAATAATAATTACCACTGCCGATAATTTAAAAGTAAAAACTGGCGCGTCAACGTCAAATGTTAGTTTATGGTTAAGGGTTCGAATTTTAAATTAAATGGTTAGTCCGCGATGCCGCAATAGCGCTTCGATTCGCATGCGATTCGCCCGCACCGTCGTTCGCTGGCTGCGTATGCGCATTGAAGCCACACATGCCGCTCTCACGCATATATATCGGCGGATAGTACTGCGAACGAACTAGGGGATAAACTTGGTGATAATATAATCAGAAAAATAATAAGATCGAGACATTGGAGAATGATTAGGGAATCTTGTTTTGACTCAGTTTAACGTAGATTTGATAACATATTCTCTAGGGTTTTAAAATGTCATCTATTCTTCTTCTTTTTCCTGCCCTGTTCCCAATTCTATTTGGGGTCGGCGCAACATGTCTTCCTCTTCCATTCTCCTCTATTACTCGTCAAGTCAACACTCACGCCCATCCTCATCAAATCATCATTCACACAATCTTTTCTTTGGTCTTCCTCTCCCCATACGCCCAACCACTTTCAAGTCCATAACTTTTCTGGTGACATGCTCATTCTCCCTTCTCATTACATGTCCATACCAAGAAAGTCGTTTCTCTCTCAGTTTATCAGCAATCGGGGCAACTTTCAGACTTCCCCTAATATATTCATTCCTCACTCTATCCATTCTCGTCACACCACACATCCACCTTAACATTCGCATTTCAGCTACATGCAATCTTTGTTCATCCATCCGCTTTACAGGCCAACATTCCGATCCATACATGATGACAGGTCTTATTAAAGATTTATAAATTTTCCCCTTCAGTCTTAGGGATATACGGGGGTCACACGCAGTTCCGTAACCTGCCGCCATTTCATCCATCCTGAGCTAATCCTTTGCTTGACGTCTCCTTCAACATCTCCATCCTGCTGAAGTAGAGATCCCAGGTAACGAAACTCCGAACAGACTGGAAGATTCTCTCCATCAAGCGCAACGGGCCAAGGATTTGAGAGACCGCCGAAATCACAGTACATATATTCGGTTTTGGTTCTGCTTATTTTCAGTCCAACACTCTCCAATCTCTGCCTCCAATTTTCCAATCTGTCCTGAACCCTGTCATCTATTCTCAGTTCAATTTCTTCCGTCCGCATCCGTTCAATCTATTATTATCTGTGAATTTTATTGTTAATAGGTTCTCTAAAACTTCTCAGGTAGAATTTGATGTCTGATTTAAATTTAAATGTCTATTGTCCTATTCAAATTTTAAGGCGAGGCAACGGATATTTTGCCTGCAGGGATCTAGATTTTTCACAGGAATTACAAAACATATGACAATAAGATTAAATAAGCTAATTCTGCATTATATTGACTAAATTTTGTACGTTGTAGAAACACGGTTTGTTAACCTTTGCCTATAACAGACAAAAAATTGCCATTAAACCATAATTTAAGGGCAGGCCGACAAATGTAGGCTCAAAAAGCATGTGCAAAATGCATCTCGCGGCTGTTTTGCGTACGTAAACCCATTTGACATTCATTAGTGTCACAGTATACACAATTGTCATACAAAATAATAATTTCACTTCTTAGTAAATATTAATAGGCACTCGTATTATAAAACCAGTGTTGGTCCGGGACACAAAAAGAATGTACCAACTACTTTGCTTGTCTAGCATGTCGTAAAAGGCGACTAAGGGCGTATTGGGTACTGCGTCTGTGATTGTGTAGGCGATGAGCTAGCCACTTGTTACTACTCTTTCACGATTTTTCATCTGACCAAACCCAATTTTTGTATGGCTAAATGTGTTCTTAAGGAACACAGTGCTCCTTGGACTCTGCCTACCCCTTCGGGGATTACAGGCGTGATTTTATGTATGTATAACATACTGACATTTTTGAATTATTCTAATCTTAAAATATGGCTATTAAACAGGAATAGAACTACTGCAGATAAAAAATCATATTCGTTAATAAATACAATTATATTATGGTATATTGATTTTTTCCAATTGGAAAAAATCCTACTCCTCCTCCTACTCTATTATTAGAAGCAAAGTTCATAGTGGCGTAAATTTGTACTTCATTTTTTTTTACATTCACCCGCATGGCACGCGTTCCCATGGGAATATCGTGATAAAAGGTAGCCTATGTCCTTTCTCAGGCTCTAGACTATCTGAGTACCAAATTTCGGTTAAATTGGTTCAGTAGTTTTGACGTGAAAACAGACAAACAGAGTTACTTTCGTATCATACGGGTATGTCGAGTCAAAACATTATAAAATTAACATAAAAAAAAAAATATTGGACATTTCTACTTGTTCTCTAATATTTATTTTGTTTTGTTTCTGGTATTTGTTGTTATAGCGGCAACAGAAATACACGTCGTATGGACAACACATAGTCACACATTCACGTTCCTCCCCTCAGGGGTAGGCTGAGATTACTTCTTTCTACTTACTACGGTCATTCGTTGTTTTTCTCTTCATTTACTTTTATTACAGTCCTCAGATGCTTGGCGATTTCGGATAGCTAATTTTGAACTGGCCTTTTTTCAGAGCGCTTTCGAATTGGTCGAAATATTTTTAAATATTTAAAAGTGAAATTTCCATCTCTGTAATTATCAGAATTTTTGGCGGCATTTGACAATGGCGGACGTGATTTTTATTTCAATGATTGTAATATTGTTTCTATTGTTTCAGAGTGGATGTTTTTGCGTAAAATCAGTAAAGTTTTGTGTAATAAGGGTCAAGACGCGAATGGTGTGAAAAATGTTGAATTTTTTATCGTGGTAACACTGAAAAACACTGTTGTGTCACTTCAATGAGGTGGACCTCATTGAAGTATCACCACAGTGTTTTCCATCGATCATTTGGCGCCAAACCCTCCCAGGATGCATTGAAATGTATTACACTTGCATTTGAAAGACATTTATATACAATACTAAAGACTATGCTATTACATACAATATATACTACTGAAGGACTGTATCAATGGTCACGAACAACATTAAAACAAAATGTAACCATCACGATTCATAAGATATAGCCTGGAGAAGACGAACAGCTGGCAGCATAATCTGGCAGCTAGCATAATTATGCCTAAAATTTTATGCGAATAATTATGCTTAAATAAAATTATGCCATTTGTATGCGAAAATAGATAGGGAGCCGGTATGTTAAAGCATTGAGTTTGAAATTAAGCGTTTTCCTCTACCACTGTGCAGCGAGTTTCTCAATTTAGATTCGAGATTCTCAAACATACTGCAACGGCTTAATGCATGTTTTGCAAGACGTGCTGTATAATTACTTATAAAATTTCTCAGAACATTCATAGAACAGCTTATAGCGACGACGGGCTCACCACCTGTCGCGCTGAGCACATGAGCACACACAGTTTAGCTTGGTGAAGCGCGGACTATGGCATTGCACTGCTTTCGCGGCCTTTCCATAGTCTCTGACTAACCCTTAAGGGATGGTAGTCGTTCATGTATGTATGTACATTCATAAACTCTATGGTGTTTATGAGATTTCTGGTTAAATTTTCTGATCAGAATTGACGGCAATAAGTGTTTTACGTACTGAAAAAACTAAGAAATACAAGAGTATAGGAAAATATATTTTCAATAGATTATGAAAATAATTATAAGGGCCTAATTACATTTATTCAGCTTATTTCAACTGCTTACGCGGCGAACCGACACGAAAAGCTGAACCGGCGTATTATTATACCTTGTAGAAATGAGCACAGGCCTTCCTACATGGAGAAATACATTAAGAGTTTCGGCCGTAACACCACCACGCTGGCCCAATGTGGGTTGGTGAGTAGAAACGGTTGCAATTGCGACCGGGACCAACGGCTCAAAGTGCCTTCCGAAGCACGGAGGAGCTCGAGATCCCAAAGTTTTGGTCACCCATCCAGGGCCTGACTATGACGAAGATAACTTTGTTTTCATTATCGAACTACTTTTAAATAGATTTTTTAATATTCATGCCTGGTTATGTACACAAGTTACAGACTGCACTGTTTACTAACAATATAAGTGGACTACTTTTGCGGTGCTTTTGCCTAGTCTCTGAATATGTTATTATGTATGTACAATTCTGCTTCTACAATAACACTGGCCTGAAAATGTAATTTATACTTTTCCAAATTCGAATTCATTTAATTTTTCAAATATGAAATTCCATTTATTGTAGGCACTGAGTCGTTTGTTTTTCCATTGACCACACAGCGATATTTCATTGCGCGGTTTTTTAAAACGTAAACGGACCGACGGCGGAAAAATTTCACTGCGAAAAGTTTTCTGGTTAAATGCAGATTGCGGTGTGGATTTATTAAAGTGCGGTCAAAGCCTAAACCTATTTTATGGACTAATAAGTTGGTAGAAATGGTCCCTTTCATATGATTTGAAAATGACAGGGCCATCATTAGTTTTAAACCTATACTGAATTAGTTACTGAGCTAAAGTGTTGGACTGACTGGTTGGACTTGTGTTGTACCATCCAATAGCTTTTAGCAGCGTCGGCCTTACCACTTGTCACGCTGAGTTCAGTCATAATGCATTTGTATGTTATTATTATATTTTATTAAAAGCTACAATTAAAATCACCTTCAAACCAAAAAACATTTTTAAAGATTGTGGTTAATCTTAGATTGGTTGGCAAGCAACACGGCTATCTATACATATAATAAAACTGTAAAAAACCTGTCTGTGCATTGAACAAATTTTGGTAATTTTAAGGGGGTGTAATAAGTAATAGATATGGAAAATATCACCATTTTTTTTTTATATTTTGTCTTCGCCCATAATAATATGTTAAGTCCCCATGTTGGCATGGATATCTTCAAATAAATTCAGGTCTGTCTGTCCCCTTTTTAACGAAGGGGGGACAAACAGACCTTTTTTGGTCGTTCTGTCAACCCAAGGGGACAGAGCCGGGTGACAACGGAATAATCCGTAGTTTAATATTTTGTCTCTCTTTATATAACCCTGGTATTCATGTCTGGTATAGAGCCGTGTGGTAGCGGCTCATTAAAAGAATACTAGCAACCCATCTCTCCCTTGGGTATTGTAAAAGGCGACTAAGAGACTTAAAACTGCAAAACCACCCAATAGCTTATAGCGGCGACGGGCTCACCACCTGTCACGCTGAGTGCAGTCGCTGTTTGGTGAAGCGTGGGCTATGGCAATTAACTGTTTTTGCGGTGCTTTTTCCTAGTCTCTGACTAACCCTTAGGGGATAATAGTCGTGATTATATGTATGTATGTATACATGCTCCCTATGCGTTAGATTCGTAAAAATTCTCCTTAGTATACAAGATGTTTTTCCATTGTTATTTACAAACAAAATATTTTGTCAACTTTTTAACGGCATTAAATCAATAGCCACGTGGACGACGTCGCGGGCACAGCTAGTTATTAATAAATAAACAGCTTTACCTACCTTTGACTTGTTCTACCTACACTTAGAAGACGTCTGAACCATTTTTTGCGCCGTTTCTTAGAAGCTAAAAAGCATTGTACGATCTCGTGATAAGGAAAATATGGAGATTTAAGAGACGAGCTAGAATGTCGTAATCTATAGATATAAATAAAGCTTTTGCCCGCGACTTCGTTTGGAAGTTTGGACAGCGTGATGTTACATAGCCTATAGCGTTCCTCAACTAATGGGCTATATAATACTGAAAGAATTTTACAAATTGGACCTGTAGTTTCTGAGATTAGCGCGTTCAACCAAACAAACAAACTCTTAGCCTTAGAATCCATACTAGTCCATACTAATAAAGGGTCTTTCATTAAGAGCGCTCGAACTTTGAAATTAAATAAAACATCCTGTTTGAGTGATATGACCACAATTTTTATTACATTTTGAAGAATATTTAGTGACATTTTGCATGGAAAATAATATCAGCCAAATGGCCACCGCGACTCCGCTGTAGATGGTGTATTCTGGTGGACCAGTTTTGGAGTACGTCTTTGCATAAATGGGGCTCAATTTCACGAAGAACGCGAGTTATGTTGGCCTTTAGGGCAGCAATTGACTGTAGTTTATCTGCGTACACTAGAGATTTCACGTAGCCCCAAAGAAAGTTATCGAGCGGTGTTAAGTCACACGATCTCGGCGGCCAGTTGATGTCGCCACCACTCGAGATGACGAAGCCCTCGAACTTCTCATTCAATAAATTTAACAATTATAATTAATTTTACCAATTTCTACCGGTTATTGAAGCGTGTAGCGTTTCTTGGTGAAATGTCACGACTAAATACGTATTCATGCCAAATTTTACAGCTGTTGCATTACCAAGATGGCCGCTACACGCTGTCAAATTTCGAGCGTCTCTATTGAAAACCCCTTTATTATAAATGCGAAAGTAACTCTGTCTGTTTGTCTGTCTTGCTTTCACATCAAAACTACTGAACCGATGCTATTGAAATTTGGTACACAGATAGTCTAGAGCCTGAGAAAAGACATAGGCTACTTTTTATCCCGATATTCCCATGGGAACGGGTACCGCGCGGGTGTAACCGTGGTTATCAATATCTGCTCGACCGAGTATCACGTGACATATTCCGTCAAAATGTAATTCCATATTGAATTTTAAAATTTCTCGGCATTGTAAAATAACACAGATTTATCACCACGACAATTATTAATCAGATGACACTGACAAGAAATGTGTAACGCGGGCCGAACACTAATTTATAATTCGCGCCTCAACGTTCCTCGCGAACTTGCGACGCGAACCCCGCCGCGCTAGCGCTTGCGCCCCTCAACCCCCTTTCTTTTCAAGGCTACTGCGCACGGCACGCGCCAACAGAACGGAATAAACCGGTTCGGAGGCAAGACGCTACACTCCTTGCCCCGCGTCCCGCGAAATATACTCGTTACCCTATTTATCCTGTAGTGAACTATTTTACATGACGTGTTACTGTACATTGTGACTAAAATAAAGAGATTTTGTGAAGCTGATAGTTAATCTATTACAAATGTTATTTTCATTTAATAATTAGAGGTCTTAGTTCAACTATTAACAATCAACATTTTACTAATAAGGGGTAGGAATGTAATGTTGAGCACTTTGTAAAATAACAATGCAGTGTTAACAAATACACAAAAACTTTTTGTAAACTTTGTAAACACGCGAACGACGTCGCGGGCACAGCAAATGTACCAAGCCGGTAAAAATGTACAGTCAGCAGCATGTGGAAGAAATACAATGTTCTAGTCAACATGCTCGAGAGAGGAGCTCTTTTGCTCTTTTTTCTTTATCGCTTCAGCTTTACATATTCAGAACATAGCTTTTTTCACTCTTCTTCTTCTTGCCTTTTCCCCCTCTAGGCGGGGTCGGCACAACATGTCTTCTTCCATTATCCTCTGTCACTCGTCAGCTCAGCGTCCACTTCTTTCTTAACGACTTCGATCCATCGCTTTTTGATCTTCCTCTCACTCTAGGTCCGTCCACATCCATGCTCAGCACCCTTCTATCCCTCCTCATCACATGTCCACACACGCTAACCTATTGCTCGTAATCTTTTCTGTCACTGGCGCTACTTTCAGTCCTTATACTCATTCCTAATCTTGTCCATTCTTGTGGCTCCGCATATCTATCGCAACATTCGCATCTCTGCTGAGTGCAGTTTTCTTTCATCCATCGTTTTCGTTGCCCAACATTCAGAACCATACATTACTTTACGATAGAAAGAGTGAACACACGTAATTGGTCTATTCGTTTTCGTACATCATAATAACTTTAATAACATAATTAATCATGAGTGTATTCCCATAGGCTCGCTGTTACATGATGACTTAGAGTCTTCTCACACTTATTCAGCTCCATTCGCGTGTCGTTGAATTTTGGTCACAGTTCTACACAGTTCTGCTTCTATCTGCCGCGCAAGAATGAGAAAAGCCGTCATAACGCCCTTAGGAAGTGGATTGTCTTTCGGACGTGACTATTTTGCGTCTCTGCAGGTCGTAACTTGTCGACAAGGTGTCGAGAATCATTCATGTGCACCACCGTTCGACGCCGAACGTGGCCGAACAGCTTATTCATCCATCGCTTTCGTTGCCGAACATTCAGATTCATACAATACGCAAGGTCTAACGACGGATTTATAGATCCTCCCCTTAAGCCTAGAGGGAAATCAAGGGTCGCACGGGGCTCCTGAGACCTGTCGCCATTTCATCCATCCCGCATTTGTTCTATTTATTACATCCCAATCAATATCGCCACCGTTTTGCATTAATGATCCGAGGCACCGGAAATCGGATCAAATTTCGAAACCCTACGTGCTTTGGAAGGAGCGTTAATCTTGGGTTCGGTTCTAACCCCAATCCGCATTGAACCAGCAGCGTGGTGGTGTAACGGCCCATACTTGTCATGTGTTTTTCCATGAAGAACTGTGTCCAGCAGTGGGACGTATAGAGGCTAGTGAGGGCAATTACTATCTGACTTGTAACCAAGTGTAAAATGCACGTACATGTTGAAAATTACTTAGATTATAATAGCAACAAGAGGTCAACAAACCCGAAACATTAAAAAGGAAATAAGATTTTGTTACAGATTTTTAATTGTATTTTAACATAACGCCCGTAACGTTTTGTCGAAGGCACGGAGGCAAGGATGGCTTACGTCAAAGAAAAGGGAGGGACGCCCTGGGAACGTTTCCGAGCCGCCTTTCGACAGGTTCCATGGCAGGGAAAGAATGGGTCTAACGGGCGTTTTAAGATATTGGGTCCTTACCTATGAAATTGGTGTTTTTATTCTGTCTTAGCAATTTGTCCGTAACTATTAAGTTTCAGAACATTCTTATAAAATAATTGCCTCTTCTAAAAATAGACCATATATTTGAGCTCGTATTATTGAATTTGATAATTTTTTGTAAGTTTAATTGTGTTAAAATTAGACACAAAGACAATTATTTTTAACTGCCTCCTTCATCCATTGAGTTGCACTAACATAAAAACGATGAATAATTTTTATCAAGCGTGTTCACACACATATTGCTAAAGCTTGTCTAATGATACATGCCAAATATTATCTCTGGATTTGTCGTTGTGAAGAAAACTGATAAAATGTCAGTATGTAAAATGCAGACATCCCCAAAATCTCCATACAAAACACCAATTTCATAGGTAAGGACCTAATATTCTCTGTGCTACTGAGTCCTATACGCCTACCGCCCAGACAACGGTAGGCTTACAGTGAATGCTATTCCCCGTCAAAAAAATGATAATTATGAAGAGGAAGGGAGTGTGTGCTAACTTGATGAGTGATAGGAGAGAGTGGAAGAAGAAGGCATGTTGCGCCGACCCCAAATATTAGGAACAGGGCAGGACGAAAAAGAAACCGGGCAACATGCTTCCAAGGCAACCACTTGAAGAACGGTAAAGTTTTGTTAGTTTTCTATGACCTGCCAATTGCTTGACTGACTGTACAGCGGGCACTTCACCGACGACCACTTGCCAACTTGCCAGTTATTACCTAAACATACGAAATATATTTTAATTATATCACTAAAGTCTATAAGGAAACTGATAGCAATATTGCGTAATGTCTTAAGTATGTCTTGTTATTTCCAAATCTGAATTAAAATTAGGTGGTTTTCTCATTGCGTTTTTCCGCAAGCAGTAAGTTCTGTTATTATTTACTTCTACTTGCTGTGGTTGAACTTGCTGCAAGCGCTCGCGGTAATGAACCTTAATTTATAATACACTTTTTATTTAAGTATATAAGTTTTTAAATGGTTAAATATTGACGGTTTTAAGTGCCAGGTTTGGCCTATGAAGTAAAGTTATTTTTGTTTGTGTGTTTGAAATAGTAAACGTATTGAGGTCTATTTTAAGTACAGTTAAGAATGTCACTTCAGGTTTTTCCCGATTTCAAGGTACTAGTAACTTAAGATTTGTGCTTGGTTATGCTAATTTACATCTGCATGTGAATTACATTCTTAGATATCTTCTCTTCTTCTTGCCCTTTTCCCACTCTAGGTGGGGTCGGCACAACATGTCTTCTTCTCCCATTCTCCTCTGCCACTCGTCAGCTCAGCATCCACTACTTTTATCCTCATATCATTCTTCACGCATTCAATCCATCGCTTCTTTGGTCTTCCTCTAACTCTAGGTCCGTCCACATCCATGCTCAGCATCCTTCTTGTAATGTGACATTCATGCCTCCTCATCACATGTCCATACCACGCTAACCTATTGCTCCTAATCTTTTCTGTCACTGGCGCTACTTTCAAACTTCCTCTAATGTATTCATTCCTGATTCTTAGATATGTGACACAAATTCTGATTGGTACAAAGTTATAATAGTATCTTTTCATCAAAGTTCGAAAGGGAGCAAACGGGAGCTAGGTGGCGTAGTGGTCAGTGCGCTTTGGCTTCGATCGAAAAACAAAGCTACCTTCGCCATGGTCAGGCCGTGGATGGGTGACCAAGACTTTGTGAGCTCGAGCTCCTCCGTGCTTCGGAAGGCACGTGTAGCCGTTGGTCCCGGTCATATTTGTGACCGTTTCTACCCACCAACCCGCATTGGGCCAGCGTGGTGGTGTTACGGCCCATACTCCACATGTGTTTCTCCATGAGGAAGGCCTGTGCCCAGCAGTGGGACGTACATATAGGCTGAGGACGAATCAAAGTTCCACAAAAGGTTAGGACTCACCGATTTGTTATTCACCGTGGTGGTTAAATTAATGGACTGGACTCTCACTGGCATCCCTCTCGTTTTACTACAGCAAGAAAAGGACAAATTATAACAGATTGACACAATTTAGTTAAAGCATTTGAACAAAAGTCAAACAAAAACCATTTATTTTTATTGTCTCATATTGCCATTTCGTGGAAGAGTCGATGCGTAGTTCGACATAGAAACAATGCTATTTTTGCCATTGTATTGACTTTGGATGGATGACCAAAAGTTATTTCAGAAAGACATACTCGTATAGAGTGAAGTGCATATAGGTTGATAATAACAATGAATAAAATAAAAATAAATAAATATCTTCAAACATTCACACCTATAAACTAGCCCTATTTTAAGCAACTAATGATTCTTGTGTTACGGACACTAGATGACGGATTTATAATATGATGACTATAATATCTTGGAGTATGGGGTCAAATAAAAAAGTCACGTCAAAATTAAAAGAAAACTTCGGTGATAAAAAATGTTTAATATTTTCAACAATAAGTCTACCTTGTGATAAGGATGATATTAATTTGTTTTTTGTCCCAGACAAGCGCGACTAGACCGGCTTGCTTGTAAACACAAAAAGCTTTGACGTATTATTGATTCATCTTTCGGAGAAACTTATTAAATGATATCGCATACAAATTTGTTTGCCTTCGTAAGGAAATAGATATTTGTTTAGCATTTTTAACGTGAATTTCAATACTAGGTTTCTTTTCCACAATATGGACTTGGCGGACAGCGCACAGCGCGTTCTAAAAGGTTTAGGGAATCATACGTACTTAAGAGAATCCTAAAATTTAGTAACAAATTTAACACACACCGAACACACACACGCACGCACGCACACACACACACGCACGCACGCACGCACACACACACACACACACACACATCCTATACTGTATACATTACTCAAATTTTGTGCTAACGTCCATAGTTTGGGAAGACGCTGAAGTCTGAAGCACAGTCAAGACTACCACAGGCTTCAGTGTCTCAATGTACAAGAGATGTTTATAAATAAAGCATTATTATTATTATTAAATTGGGTCCTTACCTATGAAATTGGTGTTTTTATTCTGTCTTAGCAATTTGTCCGTAACTATTAAGTTGCAAAACATTCTTATAAACTAATTGCCTCTTCTAAAAATAGACCATATATTTGAGCTCGTATTATTTAATTTGATAATTTTTTGTAAGTTTAATTGTGTTAAAATTAGACACAAAGACAATTATTTTTAAATGCCTCCCGAATACATCATTTGATTTGCATCAACATAAAAACGATGAATAATTTTTATCAAGCGTGTTCACACACATATTGCTAAAGCTTGTCTAATGATGCATGCCAAATATTATTATCTCTGGATTGGTCATTGTGAAGAAAACTGATAAAATGTTAGTATGTAAAATGCAGACATCCCCAAAATCTCCATACAAAACACCAATTTCATAGGTAAGGACCTAATATTTGGGGTCGGCGCAACATGTCTTCTTCTTCCACTCTCTCCTATCACTCGTCAAGTTAGCACACACTCCCTAATACTTTGCTCGTACATCCAGAGCATGGAATTCTCTACCGGCACACGTGTTCCCTCCTTCCTACAGCATGGGTTCCTTCAAAAGAGGCGTGTAAAGGCATCTTGTGAGCCAGCGAGGTGGAGGTCGCTAGGCCTGCATCCTTTGGTGCTGCCCTAGCATCCTAAATGGACTTATCTACTGCTAACCATCAGCCCCTTGATTCTAAATGTCGGGAACTAAACGAATCACGGAATCTCTATTGCTGTCACTATTAATTGCGGCGAATTAGAGCGAGACGGGACGTGACTTTCCGAATCGAATCCGTGAACCGACAGTTTAGAATAAAGGGGGCTGGTGGTGTTGAGTCATTTGCGAGGCTGATTATAAAAAAAAACTATTTAATTGACTCCCTGATCCGTTTTTTTGTGAAAGTTGGCCCGTTTATAAGTTTGCCGGCCTAGACACTTCTGAAAATGCCTGATTACGCCAACGGCCTACGTTTTTGATATAGACGGTCAATAAGCAGAATTCAATCGCCAATTGATCATAATCATTTCTTGAGACAATGACTAGCCTATTGATATTGTGAAGTTCTAAATATATACCGCCTCTCTGGTCTAGTGGTTGACCGCCGGGTGTTGATCGGGAGGTCCAGATTCGATTCCCACGAGAGCAGAAGTTTTTCTGCTCCGATTGGTTGATGGTAGGGCATCTAAGTCCACCAGGCTAGTTACCACCGTCTAACCTTAATCTGCCACCATAATAACAGAGTAGGAGGAGGAGTTCGAGATGACAAAGTATTGGTCACCCATCCACGACCTGACCATGGCGAAGGTAGCTTTGTTTTCAATCGAAAACCAAAGCGCACTGCCCACTACACCACCGAGCTCCTCAGTTTTCAAATAACGGAAAATTACTTACACTTATTACACTTACAGTAATCTATTCCTGTCATCCTCGACATACGAAATTCCAGAAGTATATTGCTCGAACTCCGTCACTGACATGCTAACGTATGATCAATGACAGTAATGGCTCTGTTAATTGCATAAGGTTCAGTTTCACCTCCGAATAAGTTTCTGATAAATTAACAACTGAATTCGATATGAATTCTGATCCATTTTAAAAATACGTTGAATAGCAGCTATCTAGAAGTCGCCCTCAGCCTATATACGTCCCACAGCTGGGCACAGGCCTTCCTCATGGAGAAACACATGAGATGTATGGGCCGTAACACCACCACACTGACTGGGCCAAAGCGGGTTGCTGGGTAGAAACGGATGCAGTAGCGGAATGGAGAAACGGCATAGCGGGCTTTTTTGTTGGTGCAGCTGACCCTTACAAATTTTTACTACATTTCAAGAACCACTATTATATTCAGTTAAAGTATTTACATACTCCAGGTAAATATTGGGTCCTTACATATGAAATTGGTGTTCTTTTTCTCTCTTAGTATTTTGTCTGTAACTATTAAGATTCGGAGTATTCCTAAAAAATAATTACCTCGTCTAAAAATAGACTATATTTTTGAGCTCTATTGATTTGTTTTGATAATTTGTTGTAAGTTTAATTGTGTTAAAATTGGACACGGAGACAACTCTTTTTTAATGCCTCCCGAATACATCATTTTATTTGCATTCACTTAAAAACGATAAATAATTTTTATGAGGCGTGTTATTACACATATTACTAAAGCTTGTCTAATGATTGATGCCAAATATTATTGTCTTTGGATTTGTCGTTGTGAAGAAAACTGAAAAAATTTTAGTATGGAAAATGCAGAATTCCCCAAAATCTCCATACAAAACGACAATTTCATAGGTAAGGACCTAATATATACCAGGAGGCCTTGTTCTGAGAAGAACGGGCAAGGCATTCAGCAAGTTGTTTCCTTCCCTTACAATAAATAAAAAAATTTATGAAATATTTTTTTTTTACAGTATATATTGTCAAGAAAACAATGAAATTATTTTTGCCAAGATTATACACAGACCTTTAGGACATATAATACATACATATGAATATGTTAGAAAACCGACAGAAAAAAATCCAATATATCCAAACGTTTCGTCTTCTTAGTAATAATTTATATAATAATATATTTTATTGATTGATACATTCTTAATGTGCTTTTTAAACTAGTATAATTTTAAGAATCTTGTTGTAATTTATGCCTTCTTAAAACACCTTTCGTAATCAGTTCTTTGGTAATATCTATATAATAGCTATAGACATGTTCACCTTTTTTGGGACTTGCCTTCTGAAACATGGAGGAACTCGATATCATTAAGTTGTGGTTGCCCATTCATGGACAGACCATGGCGAATGTAGCTTTGTTTTCAATTTTGAACGCCAAAATGAACTAACGAAATCCTCTTTAAACAGGGGAAGGAATGCAATATAACATAATTAATAAAAGAAAATTTGTACTGTCAAATTAGGAAAATAATATTATATTAATTTATTTGGTATATAGTACAGTTGACAATCGTTGTTAGTATAACAGGAAAAATCTAGATTGACAACCTAATTGTATACACAAGCTTATTGGCCAACAGTAGCCACGAATTGGCGCGACACAGAAAATGGAAAATGGACTTACATACGAGAAAACATAAAACGAGGTGTTTTTTTAAGTATTTTTAGTTGAAACATACGAAGTTGGGTTTAGCATTGAAGTTAATAAGCGAGAGGAGAAATGGTGAATCGAGATAAGAATGTATTATTTTATGAAGGTAAATCAAGTGCCTGTCGCTGACGACGAATGCAGAGAGTTTCCAACCCGAATTTGACAAGTCTATGACGTCAATCTACGACCAAACTTATATGCAATCTTAAGTGCTTTCTTATGAACAATACATAAAGAATCCCTGAGCTTTTTTCCCTTATCCCACCTTCCCATTCCATCACAGGAGCACTCGTGCAGGCCTTCGTTGTCACCGTTTCACTGTGGCCGCAAGTTTAACTGTGGCCGCAATTACAGCGCATACCAAGATAGGACCAATACATGTGATTAGGTCTTTCGGTTTTGATAACATTGATCTCAAACGGTTCCGTTTTTCGCCAGCATAGCTAGTGAATGCTACGAGTACGCATGTGCAGAACAGATTGTCATGATGAAATTGATTTAATAATCGAACGTACCATAGACCCTCTCCGTGAAGGTTGAACGCCTCCCTTAACACTTGCAACCATTCCTCAGAGTAAACAGAACTGGAGTAGCCATTAGTCAATTTCTCAACATTTTTTCTGCCATTTCTTGCGGGGGGTGAGGTTACCACTACACTCAAAGCCAGCACACATAAACAATAACTTTTACCGTTTTTACAAATGCACACATGCATAATTCGACACACAAATTTAAATTTCACGCATACACGCTTAAAATAGTCTCGTGGGGTGTGGGTTTTGACAACGTCACAGCCGCACTCCCCCACGAGACTAGCGTTCGAAATTTGAAATCGTAGAATTCTAAAACATGAAATAATGAAGTAAATAATCATAAAATCTTAAAAATTATAATTACAAATAAAAGGTGACACCATCTTTTAGCATACTCGATGTTTTCTATTTATTTTTACAACAAAAAACAGCACAGGCAGGCATTTTTTCGGGAGCTCTGTTCGCCGCAACGTTAACAATGTTATGGCTGTCAAAATGGCGGCTCAACTAGTTTTATTAAACGTGCAAGCATCCGATGCTTGTGCATTTGGCAGAGGGGAATGTTAGACAAAGGCTACTCCAGTTTTGTTTACTCTGAGAACCATTCGCGATCTGCCCGTACAAAATGCAATCTCAAAAAAGAAATTAAAAATCTTAAACTTATCTTAAAGCTTTATTCTGTCTGATTCTGATAAACCATTTGCTATAATCTGGGGAACCTATTTCTTTGCTGTTTTTTTTACTATATACGTTAAAATGTCTTATATCGCCAGAAATTGATAAGAGCTCAAATACTTAGAATAAAAAAACAATTTTTTCATGCTTTATAAAAAAATTAATTCGAAATAAAAATTGATTATATTTTTTTTACAAGAATATCGTTTTGTTAATAATAATAAAAAAACTTTAAGCTGATCTATTCATTCTCTGTGATTTTCATGATGTTAGATGACAAGTAAGAGCGTGAAATACTAAAATGTGTAGAAATATATTAAAATTATCACAAAAATTTTTTGAAGTATTCGGTGTAGGAGACGGGGCCTTCGCAAAAGATTTTTTGACAGCTGGCTTTTAAGTCTATTCCAACCGCCCGAAATATCGCTGTGCTCCATGACTCTATAGCCATACAAGCCTAGACTAGACCGTCTTTGTGGCCAGGCGGTAAGCGCGTGCGTTTGGCCGGCGCTGTTCGCCGGCGTGTCAGTGAAACCACCCTTCTTCTTCTTCTTTCAAATCCTTGGATATAAGCGTGTTTACATGTTATGTAAAGTCTATAATCTCTGCCTAGCTTGCCGGGATAAAGGCGTGAATATACAGGATGATTAATCCACGTTTTATGAATATTTTAAGAAAATGTTTCATGAATACTGAATAATGATTAAGTCCAAATACATCAGTATGCGGAAGTCAGAAAATATGACAGGAAAATCATTCTTAGGAACCATGGTTTTGATTAAACTGGATTTGATAATGGCATCTTATGAGCCAGCAAGGTGGAGGTCGCTGGGCCTGCATCCTTTGGTGCTGCCCTAGCATCCTTCGCATGGACTTATCTACTGCTTACCATCAGGTGGTGTTAAGTCATTTGCTGGGCTGATAATAAAAAAAGAAAAAAAAAATTATAAGTGGCAGGGAATCGAATCATTCTTAGTTCGAGTAACAGTTGTGAATTAGTCACAAGAAACTTTTAACGGATTACTGTTTGAATAACCCTTTGGCGGTCACCGCAATCACCGGTGTTCGCAAAGAATGGATGTTCTGTTGTGTGTCTTTTTCTGACTATTTCAAGATAGTAAAAAAATACGTTAATAATTAAACCTCTCTTATTGTGTGCCTTAACTTCAGGGATTGAGGTCGGACGTCTCATGGTTTCTGATTTCTCCATTCTGAACCAATCGGACTGATCAACCTGTATATTTCACATGTGACTTAAATTAGATGTTTATCAGATAATCACAACTGTAGTTTGCCGTCACATAAATTACTATTAGTAATAATCAGATCATTATACGTTGTTAGTCTACTGTTAGTTGTAATCTTAATTAGTGACAGTAAATAGAAGCTTATCTCCTTAGGAGAAAGTGCAAAATTGGCTGCGGTATTAGGTAATTCTTGGAAGCCAAACAGGAGTGTAATTGTGGTGGAGGTAAACATTATTATTGTGTTCTAATTTGTCTCTGTGACGTAAAGCGAATGTGTTTTTGGGGAGGGTGGGGATAAAAAAACTTAGGTTTTAATAAAATGTATTATCCTTTCTTATTATTTGAGTGGTCGTGGTGGAGTGGTCTGTACGCGGGTCTTAAGGCGTCGCCATCTCGACTTGTTCTGGGTTCGATCCCCCTGGAGGCAAATATTTGTGTGATGAATCCTGTATCCATCACACAAATATTTGCCTTTAGTTCTCAACTCTTGGAGGTTTGTATGTTTTGTATATATTCTGAATATTATGTATCTATTTGATATATTTATCGGTTTTTAGAGCCTATAACACAAGCAGCATTATGAAGTTTCTTATTAATTACTTAGAAACCGCAATATCGATCAAACGAGCCATAAACCCTGCTGAATTTTTATATTTTCATATTTTGCTTTTATATATATTATATATATATTCTTATATATTCTTTTACATCAGTACATTGTGTATAATATCCTTATACTCGTATGATCTTTAATATTTTACTATTTCCAGCTAGCAAGCAAAGTAAAAGATTATAGGTTTTGCTTTTATGATTAAAACCTTGTAATTTGCAACGGTTTCATTTCTTTTGTGTAACTTACATGAAGTCTATATAATCTGAAAAAAACATTACAGATTAAATTCCCATTTTATTCATTACGCAACGATGGTCCATGTAAAATGGGCCATCTTCTTTAGCGAGTTCTTGGAAGCGAAATGAATTTCTTTAAATTTATCCTCATTTTGAAGCACCTGGGGATTCTTAGGGTTGGGATTGTAAGATTACAGGAAATTAAACTTAATTCTAAGAAAGTTTTTACGTTAAAGGACAGTAAGTTAAATAAATTATAGGTATTTTCATTTTATATAAAGAGTAATAGCTCTGAATAAAGCTTTTAGGACGTAATAATGACAAAATATATTACGCCATCGCATCGCAATTTTCTCGATAAAAGCGAGAACGTTCTTGAAAAGGCCAAGTCAAAAGCACCCAATATTGTCGAGCAACATGAGGAAAGTGATGAGTGGATGAACAAATAAAACAATTGTTCAATTAAAAATAAATTAAATAAATAGAATAAATAAATCTACATAAATATTTAAAATGAAATAATAATAATATATGTATTTGTAATGATGATCTTAGGACCTGAAAATTAAAAATACAAGACCAAAAAAAATTTTTTTACTAATCGTTATCTCCTGGTTATCTCTCGTCGGGGGTCTGCTAAGTACCTCGGTATTATGCCCTTGTTAAGTATAGAGCGGTCCTCCGACGAGATGATGATGGATGATGGTTGGTTAAAAAGTATTTTAAAGTTAAAAAGGTTTTTAAACATTATATTTGACTAGCTTTTGCCCGCGACTTCGTCCGCGTAGAATAGTTACTTTGAGATAGTGTGCTGGTAAAGCCTATGATGGCTTCCTCAATAAATAGGCTATTCAACACTGAAAGATTTTTTCTAATTGGAACAGTAGCCTCAAGAGTTGAAAATTCACTCCTACTCTATTATTAGAAGCAAAGTTCATAGTGGCGTAAATTTGCCCTTCATTCTTCTGGAGGAGTTATTAAAATTTTTTAACATTCACCTGCATGGCACCCGTTTCCATGGGAATATCGGGATAAAATGTAGCCCATGTCCTTTCACAGGCTCTAGAGTATCTGTGTACCAAATTTCGGTTAAATTGGTTCAGTACTTTTGACGTGAAAGTGAGACAGACAGATAGAGTTACTTTCGGAGACCGCGACTCGGTAAACGAAGTGTAGGACACCCTGTGATAAGATGGGTTGACGATATTCGTAAGCTGGGTGGAGTGGGCTGGATGAGAACGGCCGAAGATTGAGAGCGGTGGCGTGCATTAGGGGAGAGCTGTGTCCAGCAGGGGACTGATGATGATATGATTATAGGGTTAGGGATAGTAGACGTCATCATAATTATTATTGGGTCCTTACCTATGAAATTGGTGTTTTTTCTCTCTCTTAGTATTTTGTCTGTAACTATTAAGATTCAGAGTATTCCTAAAAAATAATTACCTCGTCTAAAAATAGACAATATTTTTGAGCTCTTTTCATTTGTTTTGATAATTTGTTGTAAGTTTTATTGTGTTAAAATTGGACACGGAGACAACTCTTTTTAAGTGCCTCCCGAATACATCATTTTATTTGCATTCACTTAAAAACGATAAATAATTTTTATGAAGTGTGATATTACACATATTACTAAAGCTTGTCTAATGATAGATGCCAAATGATAGATGCCAAAAGATCTTTGGATTTGTCGTTGTGAAGAAAACTAAACAAATTTTAGTATGGAAAATGTAGAATTCCCCAAAATCTCCATACAAAACACCAATTTCATAGGTAAGGACCTAATATTTTAATATTTAACACACTACGAATTTACAATAAACATGGTATTATTATGTTAGCCAGAAAACATCGACTACTAGATAAGGGCCCATAAATCCTTAGAGGCATAAAAAAGAAATATATATATTTTTCTTTTTCTTATTTTGTATTTTGATAGTCACCTGCTTAACAGTATAACTAACATTCATGGGTAGACTGGAAGAGATCTCTCTCAGAGATAAGTCCGCCCTTGCAAACTGTGTAATGTAACATAAATTTTAATGTATTTTCAACTCAGAGTAAACAGATTTTCAAGTGCAATAAAGAGTATAAAGTGTATAATATATATTGTTTTAATAATAAATAAACAATAAGAAATATAAAGAAAGACAATAATTTGTATTGCACTAGCTGTTGCCGGAACTTCTTCCGCAGTTACTGGTTTTTTAACTATTCCACGGAAACCCTGTAATTTTCCGGGATAAAAAGTGTCTGAGATGTTGACCAGGGATATAAGGTATCACCATGCAAAATTTCATTGTAATCGGTCCAGCCATTTCGGAGATTAGCCGGTACAAACAGACAAACAGACGAAAAGACAAAAAAAAAAAAAAATTCTTGGTATTTCCATCTTTTTACATCCCTTGACTTGATTTTAAGCATTTTTTCTTTATGTACAGACATTCAACCTCTACAGTTTTATTATGTATATGCATAGATATAGATGTTAATCACTTGACCCTTCATTAGTGAAAGTTAAATGACGATTAAAACTTGTTATCTGTAACATTTAAAAGAAATAATTTGTAATCAATAAAACTAATAATTCTGCAACAGCCTACATACGTCCCACTGCTGCACATAGGCCTTCCATTATCGAGAAAGGGCCTAAACACCACCACGCTGGCCCAATGCGGACTGGTGGTTAGAAATGGTTACAATAGCGACCAGTATCAACGGCTTGACATGCATTCCGAAGCAGGGACTCGAGATCACAATGTTTTGGTCACCCATCCAAGAACTGACCATGAAGAAATTACCTTTATTCAGCCATGAAAAGAAACCGTTACATTGAGGTTCTTTACTTTAAAAAAAACCCCTATTTTTATTTATTCTATAAGTAGATCAATGAATCGTTCAATCAATAAATATTTCATTATATTATTATACAGATAAGGGCGTGTAATAATGTTTTTCCCCTGCCCATTTTAGACTCCCCCCTATCGCAATGTATATTATATTCAATAAGTATATGTACTGTACATACGAATCAGCTGCTATCAGTGTAAACACAGCAGAGGTCACCGTATCGAGGAAAATCTTGGGACAGGGGAATTTTATGGACGCAGGCTTATTCTCGGCATCGTGACGGCAACAACCACGCTTTTCTTTTTTTATTATTTCTAGTCGCCATTACGTAACAGTGCAAATAAGTTGAAGGTAAGTCGTGACTACGTGACGTATCGTTGATCGTAGATAAAACGTGACGTTGTTTTGTTTCAATTTCTTTTATCTACACTCATGTTTTAATGTTCGAATTATGAACTCATACTCGAACTCACATACTTTTTAACTCAGATGATAAAAAAGAAAATTTCATGTTTTAGAATTCTACGATTTCAAATTTCGAACGCTAGTCTCGTGGGGAGTGCGGCTGTGACGTTGTCAAAACGCACACACCACGTGACTATTTTAAGCGTGTGTGTGCGTAAAATTTAAATTTGTGTGTCGAATTATGCATGTGTGGATTTGTAAAAACGGCTGGCTTTGAGTGTAGTGGTAACCTCACCCCCCGCAAGAAATGGCAGAAAAAAATGTTTGAGAAATTGACTAATGGCTACTCCAGTTCTGTTTACTCTGAGGTATGTAGTCAGTAATTGAAAAGAAGAAGCGAAATTGTGCCAGAATCTCAACATGTAGAGAACTTTCATTTCCTTACCCCATGAGCAAACAGCGCGATATTTACTCTGTACTAGCTGTTGCCAGCGACTTCGTCCGCAGTCACTATGGTTTTTTGACTATCCCACGGGATCCGTTTAATTTTTCGGGATAAAAAGTATCTAAGATGTTGACCAGGGATATATGGTATCACCATCTTTTTTTTCAAAATCAAAATGTTTTTATTTTATAGGGTTGATATACAAACACTTAAAAACGTCAATTTATGAATAAGTGAATATGTATCTTTTTTTGTATTTTTTTCTTTTGGTTTTAAGCATTCTTTTTCAATGTACAGACATTCCATCTCTAAAGTTTTATTATATGTATAGATGTTGTGTCCAGGGATATAAGGTATCACCATCTTTTTTTTCAAAATCAAATTTTTTTTATTTTATAGGGTTGATATACAAACACTTAAAAACGTCAATTTATGAATAAGTGAATATGTATCTTTTTTTGTATTTTTTTCTTTTGGTTTTAAGCATTCTTTTTCAATGTACAGACATTCCATCTCTAAAGTTTTATTATATGTATAGATGTTGTGTCCAGGGATATAAGGTATCACCATCTTTTTTTTCAAAATCAAATTTTTTTTATTTTATAGGGTTGATATACAAACACTTAAAAACGTCAATTTATGAATAAGTGAATATGTATCTTTTTTTGTATTTTTTTCTTTTGGTTTTAAGCATTCTTTTTCAATGTACAGACATTCCATCTCTAAAGTTTTATTATATGTATAGATGTTGTGTCCATTTCATGATGATATTTTATTGTGATTTTTTTTATACAGACAGCTATCACTCTCTACTAAACGAATCATGTCAACCAACAGAAGATATTCCTTACAACATAGACCAGAGATTCCCAGACTTATTTTTCTCATAGACCACTTTTAAAATTTATCTGGTTCCAGTCGACCCGGTGCAGCTACATTTCTACCATATTTCCAAAAGACGACAAAAATGTGAAGATGCGAAGACAACAAGACCCCCGCCGAGTCTCCCGTGGACCCCTAGGGATCCACCTGGACCACTTTGGGAACTAATGGCATAGACAAATATCTGCCTTTATGGAAAGACCTCTTTGACAACAAAAAGGGTAAAGAAAAAATAGTCATAGAAATACTAAGGGCCACTTAGGCCACTTGCAGGAAATATAAACCTAGTTTACTTCTCGATTTTGTCAAATTTTGAGATAAGAGCCATAGTAAAATTGTCAAAAAATGACAAAATCGAGTTCTAAGTCTCGGTTTGAATTTCCTGCAAGTGGGCTTTAATTGGGCCTTAATTGGAAAAGAATTACGTGACCGATTGTTGAGTTTGTTCAAGCTCAACAACACATTAAGTAAATTTATTAATCTTCACGATTTTTTCACGATTTTTTCATCTGACCAAACCCAATTTTCGTATGGCTTAATGTGGTCTTAAGGAACACAGTGCTACTTGGACTCTCTGGGATTACAGGCGTGATTTTATGTATGTATGTAATGCGCAATCTAATCTTCTAATGTGGTCTTAAGGAACACAGTGCTCCTTGGACTCTGCCGACCTCTTCGGGGATTACAGGCGTGATTGTATGTATGTAATACGTAATAATTACTCCAATACTTTTAATGCAAAGATTTTGCACCAATCGCTGAATTTAAACAGATATGACCAAATCTTCGAAACAAATTTTGAAAAATCAATATTCATTGTCTGATAAATAATTCCATTTGACTTGATCTATGATGCGAGGACTTAGAATTGCAAATTCTGGAAGCCAATCATTTGAAAATGAAATACAAAGGAGCCCATTCTTCATTTCTGACGCCTTTCTCGATACAAAAGGAACCGTGAATTCTTATCATCTATCATCTAGTACAGTTCATTGTGAATATCGCTTGCCTCACGTTTTGCCCGGGACATGGCAACAGGCTGGCCACCTGTTACATGGGGACCTAACATATCTGGTGAAAAGTGGAGTTTAAAACCTCTGCCTACCCCTTCGGGGAAAGAGGTGTGATGATTTGTTATGTTATGTTATCTATACATATAAAAAAACTGTAGAGGTTCAATGTCTGTACATAGAAAAAAAAAGCTGAAACAAATCAGGGAATGTGAAAAGAGGGAAAATACCAGAAAAAATTTTTTTTTGTTTCTCTGTTGACTGTTCGTCTATTTGTCTGTTTGTACGGGCTAATCTCCAAATTTTGCATCGTGATACCTTATATCCCTGGTCAACTTAGAATCTTAGATACTTTTTATTCCGGAAAATTAAAGGGTTAAAAATTTGGATACCTTTCGTGATTATTGCGTACGTAGCTCTGTTTTCGATATCGATACGCAGCCGAGCGCCTCTTTGATCAATCATCAAATAATAATTACAAATCAGAATAACCCGGTGTGTACATTGTTTTCCTAAGTCTTGCATAATTTTTTTATCGCCACCTTATCAGGTGTTGCATCGACCGTGGAAGTCCCTTTATAATGACTAATATCGAATCATTATAATAATAGAGGCGAGATGTGACGTCCACTGATGTTTTTGCTCAATACCGGTTCGCAATGTGAGTGTTTCTAGATGGTTTCTAGGATTTGAATTGTTTCTATGTCGTTGACGTAGGTATTTCTAATTAGATATGTTTCGTAAACAATTTTTATTGTAGACTAGCTGTTGCCCGCGACTTCGTCCGCGGTTACTGGTTTTATAACTTTACCACGGGAACCCTTTAATTTCCCGGAATAAAAAGTATGTAAGATGTTGACCAGGGATATGAGGTATCACCATGCAAAATTTCATTGAAATCAGTCCAGCCATTTCGGTGATTAGCCCGTACAAACAGATAAACAGACAGAGAAACAACAAATAAAATACAATTTAAAATACATGGTGGTGTTACGGCCCATACTCCTCATGTGTTTCTCCATGAGGAAGGCCTGTGCCCAGCAGTCAGATGTATGCTAAGGACGAGGAAATTGCTTTTAAATATTTTGCGCTTGAGACTAATTGCTTTGACAAAGAACATTTAGATTAGATTAGTGTGTTCCGCCAAAGTCTCGAAATAACAATATGCTACATAGAGATAACTCATGTTATGTTCCTTTGCAACTTTTGTAATAATACTTGTATTAAATGTTTAGAATTTACTGAGAATTTCAGACGCTAGATAAAGCATATAGCCGAAACAATTTGTTTGTAGACTTTCTTAGTATCAAAGTGGTTTTAATTTGGATGGATGTTTAATAAAGGTTCTAATTAGAGATTCGCCGAAGACTGGTTTCGCCGAATAACCGAATATTATACCTTTACCGAACCGGATATTCGGCCGAATTATTCGTTTTACAATTACTTTGCTTAGCCACGGAAACAACTTAGACAACATGTACGTTTCGTGTCACTACAGGCGATGTTAAAATAAGAGGTGACTATATTAAACTACCAATAACCTATGAAATCATTACGTTGACATGAGTACATAATATAATTTTTACAGAAGAAGTTATGTCTTTTTATTCTATACCCGGTCATCTAGCTAAGAAAATACAACCGAATATATTCGGCACAACAACCGTATGACTCGGCCGAATACAAATAGTGGCAATGATGCCGAATACGCCGAATCCCGAAAACAAAACGAATATTCGGCGCATCTCTAGTTCTTATCTTTGACGAACCACAAAGCAAATAAGTAATAGTTCAATAGTTTTATTTATGTTTATTGGCGTTGTGAAATAGGTTTTAGTTAAAGTTAACGTAAAGGGCATTTAAAGAATATATCTATGGACATTCCTAATGATTATTCTATCAAGCTTCTTCAAACCATCCTTTAACTAAATTACAAAAGTACTTATAGTCATTTGATTTTTATGAGACTCATTAGGGTCAGATGAAAAATGACTGAAGATAATTTCATTATGGTAATATTTTTTTAATTATTTCTGTAATAACAGCTGCGTCAGCGGGAAGTAATATTTGTCACTACTAATCGGTTTAAGCATTAATTAAGTTAAGCCCCCAGGAAATACGGGGATATAATAAGTTTGAACTCAGTATGTCACATAATAGCTCTTCAAATAATCGATTATGATGGGGAGTTTTGTATTGAAAACGGAAGAGATCGATATGGCGGCAATGCTTATCTGAAAATATTAATATGTAGTTGTTTGTTTTAAATGAAGCAAAGTTTTTATATTTTTTTCCTTCGAGGATAACTACAGGTCTTATAAACACGCAAAACGTTACCCTGAGAGACGCCCAATCCTGTTAAGCCTTTTGATAAATAGGTTACTTGATTAGATTGCTCATGATTAGCGGTGAGTTAAGATAAAAACTAAAGAAATATATTCTGAGATTCTCTAAAGCTTGTATCATGATTAAATAATTGGCTGATTGGTTTATTATAGTATTGTAATAGATAAAATCGATTGCATTCGTCAATTCCAAATTGACTTCAGAGGCTAATATGCCTCTATACGTAAATTGTGTAAACGACAATTAATTAATAACAGATCTCTGATGCTTCCGAAAATTGACACTTATTTCTTTTTTAAAGTCGTTCTAACAGTTCTCGCCGTGTTGCTGTGAAATGAACTGCCATTAAATATAATCTTAAGAAACATTTTCTTGCGATTGGTACCAACAGGAACCATTAGCAAGTAGCATTTAAGTGTTTTTTTTTATCATTTTATATTATCTTTTTGTTCTCATCAATATTAATTTCTCAGTTCATGTATGGTATTATATATTAATTTCTATTTATTTATTCAAGGTATTTATATTTTATTAAAATTATATTACAATTATAAATCACATTTTATTTGTTCAGATGTAGGGTTAATATATTTTATTTATTATCTTTTTATACAGTGCGTTTCTTTTAACTGGGATACTAAGTATGGAGAAATCCTTAACCATAGAAGATACAGGGAAACAGCCTTACGAACCATTTATTATTTTATTGTGAAAATAATTGACATAGTAATTGATTTGGTCCAGCGTGAGTTGTCCAAAGAAATTGGTAGTTTTGAAAAAAAAAATTTTATGCGGGTCGACTCAGTTTCATATACGGAATATTTCATTGTATCGAAAGAAAAAGAAAAATATCTGAGTTAGTAAAATTTAATAAAATGTTTCTCATCATAAAGGTCACCATTTACTGCATCACAATCGATAATTAAACGTACAAAAAGCGTTCCATATTAAAAAATGAGATTTTATTTGAATAATTGGAACTGGACATATTCAATACAAGCAAACAATCAAATCTTTCCTCCTTATAATATTTGTATAGATAAATAAATAATAACTTTCCTATTGACTTATAATGTCTAGCAAGATTCACGTAGAATATTATTTTTAACTGGTGCTTAACAAACCATTAGTACAAGGATTAAATTTTTTGTGTAATTATAAGTAAATTTTATATAGTTTTCTTAATGCTTTCATTGATTAGTTTAAAACAAATTTAATTAACTAGTCAATTATTATGTATTCAACTGTTGTTTATTTCATCTTATCTCAAGACAATATTAATTGAATAATCTGTTTTATAAAAGAGAAAATTTTATGAAGATTCTATTTATAATTTACAAATATTTTTATGCAAAAGAATCGAAGCGTCAAAACCACTAGTCAATACATTGAGGTTATCTGATGACACAACGATTTTATATATTATCCAATTTCTACCGTTGGTAAACAAGAAGTCTGCGTACTGGCAAATGACTCACTTCCAGAAGGATCAATAAAACATGTTTCACCAATAAAAATTGCTTCTCCCTGCTTTGGTTCCCTATCTGTTTGCATAATTTTTTTAAGCATAATATGAATTGGCATAATGGAGTCTACATTAAATAAACCTACTTACGCATAATTGATTTTGGCATTAAAAATTTATACATAATTATTTACGCATATTTACAAATGCCATAAACATCTTAAGGTATAATTAATTATTCGCATAAAATTTTAGAAATACTTAACAATAAGAAGAATCGTTTCTGGCGTTGAGGGCATAGTTCTACTTACACTCCTCCTCGCTTCGCTCGTCCTCTTACCTAATCAACTTTATATTATGCCGAATTATATTATGAATAATTACATTAGTCTAAATTATAATTATGCGAAATAAATATTGTGCCAAAAGAAAATTATGCTTTTTTTTGCCAAATTCATATGCCAAAGTATATTTAAAAAAACAATATGCGAAAAAAAGGATCCCACTTGCTTAAAGTTTGGTTTTTTTTTTTACTATTGTTCATTCTTACAACATCAAAATTTAAAGGTTACACTTACGGGATTATGTACAATGCAACGCGAAAGTTTAAAAACTTATATCAAAATTTAAGTTTGTAATTTGCTAAATATTAAATATTATACTGCTTCTATATTTCATGAGCCCGACTACTGAAGTATTATAGTAATAAGGAAGATGAGATGTAAGATATAAGGCTTGAAAATTTTATGAGATTTTTTGATATAAGATCTGTACCTACCATAAAATTTCTGATATTTCATAATTAATAAGAGGCCCTTAAAAAAAGGAAAATCGGGAGATTTAATTAATGAAATCGTGTGCCAGGTACCATGCTTGAAGGTGTTTTTATTTAATAATAAAACTGTGTCTGTCTAAATTTCCTGAAAAAGGTACCACCCTTGCTCATGCAGCTTTTTTATCTTAACCCTTTGAGGGTCAGCGCGATCACCGGTGCTCGCAAACAATTTGTGTTATTCTATTGTGACTGGTTATCTGACAATTGACTGGCTATAATTAAGGGGTCGTCAAGGCATATTCAACGTAATTCTGTGCTCCACTTTTCGCATAGGATATTTTAAGTTTATTCTTGCTTTTCGCGACAAAATCTGGACTGGAATATTCATTACTAGCTGTTGCCCGCGAGTTCGTCCGCGGTTACTATGGTTTTTAACTATCCCGCGGGAACCCTTTAATTTTCTGGAATAAAAAGTATCTAAGATGTTGACCAAGGATATAAGATTCATTGAAATCGGTCCAGCTTTTTCGGAGATAAGCCCGTACAAACAGATAGAGAAACATAAAATAATTTTTTTTTTGTATTATCTCCTTTTAACATCCCCTTGACTTGATTTTAAGCATTTTTTTCTATGTACAGACATTCAACCTCTACAGTTTTATTATATGTATAGATTAATGCGTACTATTCTTCAGGTTGATAATTGTGTCATGACACAGATCGGCAAATCCTTCGAAAGGTCACAGTTCCAATTCCCAGGTACTAAATGCTTATCAATTACCCCCCATCTTCTGTAACCTTACTATAGTCTGCGCGTGATTATTCACGTGTAAAGATTTCGCTTTAAAAACATCTTTATCAGCTGTTTTTATTTGTCTTTTACACGTCTGAACTTTGGCTCTTGAACCGTACGAAATATGTTCGAGATTCGCTTAAAACATATTCATTAAATAAGACCTATCATTGAATAATTGGGTGATTTTGTTATTACAAGTTCGTATCTATAAGTTTTTTGTTTGCAGTTTCATTTGATAAGATTCTGTTTCAGAAGTTTTTGGGTATCCTGTTGTTTTTTTTAATGTCACCAAGTGGTTAGATAAACTTACATATTATATCAGAAAAGACCTTTAAATGGAAAAAGTTTTTGCCCAAATTATTGTAGCTGCAGTAAACGAATTTAGTAATCACTTCCAGATCGCTTGGCCAATCCGTATTGGCGTGGTGGTGTTTCGGCCCAAATTCCCATTCTCCTCATGTGTTTCTCGATGAGAAAGGTCTGTGCCCAGTGGGACATATAGGCTGAGGACAGATCGGTTGTGGAGTGGGCCGAATCGCAACCATTCGCCTGCCAACTAGCTTTGCCCGATACTTCGTCCGCATATAATAGGTACTTTGAGATAGTGTGCTGGTATGTAGCCTATAGCCTTCCTCAATACATAGGTTATTCAACACTGAAAGAATTTTTCAAATTGTAACAGTAGCCTCAATTTGTGGAATTGAAAATTAGAAGCAAAGTTCATAGTGGCGTAAATATGTCCTTCATTTTTCTGGGAGGCATTATTTAAATGTTTTAACATTCATCAGCACGGCACTCGTTCCCATGGGTATATTGGGATCAAAGGTAACCTATGTCCTTTCTCAGGCTCTAGGCTATTTGTGTACCAAATTTGGGTTAGTAGATTTGACGCGAATGCGAGACAGACAGAGTTACTTTCGCACTTATAATATTGGGTCCTTACCTATGAAATTGGTGTTTTTTTTCTCTCTTAGTATTTTGCTGTAACTATTAAGATTCAGAGTATTCCTAAAAAATAATTACCTCGTCTAAAAATAGACTATATTTTTGAGCTCTTTTGATTTGTTTTGACGAGGTTTTGACAATTTGTTGTAAGTTTAATTGTGTTAAAATTGGACACGGAGACAACTCTTTTTAAGTGCCTCCCGAATACATCATTTTATTTGCATTCACTTAAAAACGATGAATATTTTTTATGAAGTGTGATATTACACATATTACTAAAGCTTGTCTAATGATAGATGCCAAATATTATTATCTTTGGATTTGTCGTTGTGAAGAAAACTGAAAAAATTTTAGTATGGAAAATGCAGAATTCCCCAAAATCTCCATACAAAACACTAATTTCATAGGTAAGGACCTAATATTAGTATAGATCGCTTAACACACTTTTAAGAAATACATCACAACAATTTAATTGTTGATGATAAAAAAGGATATCTCCTATTTAAAAACGTGTGTCAATAAGTCTGTTTTTGCTTTTACCAAGTCGCTCTTTCAAACAAATGTTCCCATAAGGTACTGAATCGAATTGGTTCATAATTATTCAATTTCACAGATTTTTATGGGCACTTTTGTACATGTTATGTTTTTGATGGAATCTCATTTGTTTTCAAAGGTAGTCTTCCTTTTTACCTTTAATATATATTAGCTATATTATATATAATATACTATATTAGCTTTGTGCTGCTTTGTGCTTTGAGTCGTGTTGTAAGAAACTCCTTTCTTACGTTTTCCTTTATTTTTCTTTTTTGATAAGTGTTTGTTTTTTGTTTGACATTTGTCGTCTGTCTGTGAAAATATATTCGTGCGAACAGTTCAGTTTTCTTTATTTTATAGTCTTTTAATAATATCAGTACAAATTCAACATCTGGCGACCGTGATTATTATTTTTATTTTTCGTTTAAAATGGAGATGCTTAAGAAACAGCGAAAAATATTGCGCCGTATGTATACCGAGAACGAGAAAAAGTTACGACGGGCAATTGAAGAAAACGACGACGCTGTAAGTAGCATTTACATGTTATGTAGAGAAAGGGCCGATACTCTGGCCAAGTTGGAAGATCAGATTAAGGATCAGTGGTTTTTGGAGGCGTCTGCTTCCGAAGATGATATTTATGTGGACCTCCAGAGCTCTGATTCTTACAGGCTGTCTTGGTTAGAGGTTTCGTCTGCTTACGAAAAGCTCAAAAATAAACCTGCTTCAACATGTGATGAAGAGACCGTTCGTTCGCACACCGGCACAGATCATCGTCGCTTCCAGCTGCCTAGGATAGAGCTACGAAAATTCGACGGTAATGTTAAAAATTGGATTATATTTTGGGGTCAATTTGAAAAAATCCATACCGATGCTAGTATTGATGCCGTTGACAAATATCAATATTTGATGCAGGCAACCGTCGAGAACTCTAAGGCCAGGGCACTGGTGGAAAGTTACCCGCCTTCCGCGGAAAATTATACGAAGGCAGTAAAAGAATTAAAGGAAAGGTTTGCTAGAGACGACTTACTGGTCGAGTTTTATATAAGGAGTCTTCTACATTTGGTTCTTTCCAACAGAAATAGGGGCATATTATCCATACGTGAGTTATATGACAAGCTCTCTACACAGTTACAGGCGTTAGAGTCGTTGAAAGTGACGAAGGACATGTATGCAGCCATGCTTCTATCAATGGTTGAATCTGCCATACCCACGGATGTTTTGAAGGCTTGGGAGAGGTCAAAACATGATCACAGTGGAGGTGAGAATCTTTTAACTGATTTGTTAGGGTTTTTAAAACGCGAGGTAGAGAGCGAAGAGCGCATAAAGGCGTCACGAGTTGACTTTGAGGAGCTAGACGAGCAAAGCTGTAGCACGATGAGAGAGCCTACCACAGCATGCATTGTCGCTCATAACAAGGAAGTCAAGCGAGATACTGATAAGGCGTGCGTGTGGTGCGGTAAAACTACACACAGTAGCATAGAATGTTATAAGCCATCTAACATGTCCCTAGATGAGAAAAAAGAGATATTGAAGAAAAACAATTGTTGCTTTATATGTTTAAGAAAAGGCCATAGTTCTAGAAGGTGCAAGAATTTTCCAAAATGTCTTTTGTGTGGAAAAAGACATGTTGCCCTCTTGTGTCCATTGTTGGCCGAGACTAAGAGAAAAGTAGAAAAAGAGAGTGACAATACTAACTCGATGTTAAGTGCTGGTGTTACTACTGTGTTGCAAACCGTGTTAGTGACGATAATGTACAATGATAAGAAATGTGTAACTAGAGCGTTATTTGACAGCGGAGCACAAAGATCGTATCTTAAGGAAGATATTGCTACGCAGTTAGGTATGGTGCCATCTTCTACCGAATATGTAAGTCACAGTTTGTTTGGTGGGATTGAGACGCTTAAAGGCATTCATAAATGTTACCAGTTTTCTATCCAGAGTTTTAATAGCGAGTTCGATATTAAGGTTACTGCTTTGGGACAGAAGAAAATAAGTGGTTGTCTGCCGCGGTTAAGTTCGCTCAATGTAGATATTGTAAATAAGTTAAATTCATTAAATATTGCTATAGGTGACATGGGTGACAAACCTACCGAAGTAGGTCTGCTGATAGGCGCAGATTTATCTGGTTATTTGCTTACGGGTAAAATTATAAATCTGGGAGGTAATTTTATAGCGGTAGAAACTAGGTTAGGATGGTGCGTGCAGGGCTCTTTGCCGACGCATTCTTGTACTGCTACTCATTTATATGCAACTAACTTTACTTTGACTGACTTATGGGACTTTGAGACATTAGGTATAACTGACCCGGTTGAGACAAAGTCTAAAACTGTTGAAAATAACCGCATTATGAATTTTTTCAGAGAAAACTTAAAACGATCTGTTGATAGTCGTTATGAAGTGTTTCTTCCGTGGAAAGAGGGCTATCCAGAGTATCTTACAGATAATAATAAGGCGCTTTCATGGAAGAGATTGCAGTCTACAACGAAGAGGCTTGAAATAACTGGCTACTTAGACAGGTACAATAAAGTTTTTGTAGATTGGGAAAGAGAGGGTATTATTGAAAAGGTTCCTAATAATAATTGCGGTTTCTATCTACCACATCATGCTGTTATAAAAGAGTCGAGCAAGACGACGCCTGTCAGGCCAGTGTTCGATGCATCTGCCAAAAATTTTCGCGGCGACTCTTTGAATACTAGCTTGGAGAAGGGTATGAATTTCATAGAGCTTATTCCAAAATTATTAATCAATTTTCGATTGGGTAGTATTGGTATAATCTCAGATATTCGTAAGGCATTTTTACAGATTGGTATTACTAGGAAGGATAGAGATTTTTTACAATTTTTATGGTGGCGGGACATTCATGAAAAGGATGAAGTCATTACGTATAGACACAACAGGGTAGTTTTTGGTGTTACGTGTAGTCCATTTTTGTTGGCGGCAACGTTGAATACACATCTTGAAAGTTATGATGGTGATTGCCGCGGGACTACAGCGAAAAGGTTGAAGGCTTCGTTTTATGTCGATAATTGTACATTAAAGTAAGCCAAGAAATTTTACGCGAAGCTAGATTCGATTTGCATGAGTGGATTACAGGGCCCAACGGTGCTGGAGGACCTCTGTCCGTTCTAGGTCTTATGTGGGATAATAAACTTGACAATTTGTTTGTTTCATATAAGAAAGATAACATTGATACAGAGCATGTTACAAAAGGGTTACTGTTATCTTTCGCGCAGCGTATTTTTGACCCGGTTGGTTACACTAGTCCAGTGAGTTTAATTCCAAAGTTGTTATTGCAGAAATGCTGGGAGTTGAAGTTAGACTGGGATGCAGATGTACCCGAACTGATTGGGAAAGAATATTTAGTTTGGGTTACCAAGTTAAAGGCGTTAGATAATTTTTCTATTCCGCGTAGGCTATCTATATATCCATTGACTTCGAGCAGACTATCTATTCACGTGTTTTGCGATGCATGTAAATCTTCTTATGCAGCATGTGTTTTTTTTGCGTTCGGAGGCTGTTGGTGGTATGGCACATGTTCAACTTATGTTAGCGAAATCGCGTGTTGCACCTATTAGAAGTGTTTCAATACCTAGGCTAGAGCTTATATCTGCTGTTATAGGAGTAAGGCTGTATTCACAAGTCGTTGAAGCCATGGGTGGTTATAATTTTGTTTCTTATTTCTGGACTGATTCAGCAGTTGCGCTGACGTGGATCAAAAAGGAGCGACATTGGTCAGTGTTTGTTAATAATAGAGTTCAGGAAATATTGAGCGCATCCTGAAGAGAGCAATGGCGCCATGTTCCTGGAACCTGTAATCCTGCTGATTTGCCATCTAGGGGGTGCTATGCATCTGCATAGCACCCCCTAACCCTAAGCCTAAGCCTTATCTAAGGCTAGTTTTTCGCTATGGTGGGAGGGTCCAGAATGGCTCAAATCAAAACCAACCGAGTGGCCAATGAATAATTTTATAGCTGACGAGGAGTCTGTTAACATAGAGGCTAGAGATTTCACGCAAAATCTTCTTAGTACCGCCGATGTAGATAATTTTAGTCAGCGGTTGCTTTATTTTTCAAAATATCCAAAGATTGTTCGTTGTGTGGCTTGGATATGTAGGTTTTGTCATAATTGTAAAAATATTAATAGTAGGTTTAATGGTGAGCTGTCTTTTCAGGAGTTTAAGTCAGCAGAAAATTTATTATTAAAAGTCATTCAATCGGAGTGTTTTAGTGACAAGTATGTTAAAACTATTAAAAATTTGGATATTATTACAGACTCTGGTGGCTTACTCAGGGTTAGAACTAGATTGCTTTTAGGAAACGAGCCAGAGAATTTTAAGTATCCAATCTTGTTGCCTAGTGATCATAGTATAGTTTATAGATTGATTTTTCATTGGCACTGTGTTTTACAGCACGCAGGGGTTTCTCTGGTCATGAACAGTTTAAGGGAACATTATTGGATTACAGCTGCTAGGAGAAGCGTGAAGAAGATTATTGCTACTTGTGTAGTCTGTAAACGCTATAGTACTCGGCCAGTACATGTTCCAATGGCGCAGTTGCCCGAAAATAGGATTAAATTAGGTAAGGTTTTTGAAGTCGTTGGTATAGATCTAGCGGGTCCCCTCATTTTGAAGACCACAGAGAAATGCTGGATTGTTTTATTTACCTGTGCCGTTTTTCGTGCTGTCCATTTAGAGCTTACTTTATCCCTGAGCACTGATAGTTTCTTGATGGCGCTACGTAGGTTCATAGCAAGGCGCGGCAGGGGTATCTATTATTTATACAGACAATGGGACCAATTTTTTAGGGGCTCGTAATTTACTGAAGGATTTAGATTGGGACGAGATACAAAAACAATCCACTGTCATGCAGTTCCAGTGGATTTTAAATGCGCCTAGCGCACCCTGGTGGGGAGGGTTCTGGGAGCGTATAGGTTGCGTTACGTACATAACTTGAGATTAAATTTTAGACAGCGGTTTCGTAACGAGTATCTAGGTTCTTTAGTGCAAGGCAGAAGCTTTAAAAGGGGTTCTACGTTAGAAATTGGGGAAGTAGTTTTAGTCGAGTCTGAAAAGAGGCGGCAGTTATGGCCTCTAGGAGTAGTGAAAAGGATTATTTTAGGTCGCGACGGTCATGCTAGAGTGGCCGAAGTTGAGGTTCAGGGTTCTATCTTAACGAGGCCTTTGCAGCGTCTTTATCCTCTCGAACTGTCGAGTTCAGATGGCGAGCAGTTGTCGCCTATTTTAAGAACGCGATCGGGTCGTGTCGTAAAACAACCGGAGCACTTATAAAGTCAACGTTTTGCGATCTTTCTGCCCTCTGCCGGAGGATGTAAGAAACTCCTTTCTTACGTTTTCCTTTATTTTTCTTTTTTGATAAGTGTTTGTTTTTTGTTTGACATTTGTCGTCTGTCTGTGAAAATATATTCGTGCGAACAGTTCAGTTTTCTTTATTTTATAGTCTTTTAATAATATCAGTACAAATTCAACACGTGTAAAGTGGCTCATTAAAACAATAGTAGCAACCCATCCCTTCCCCTGGGTGTCGTAAAAGGCGACTAATGGACTTCGAACTGCACAACATCCAATAGCTAATAGCGACGACGGGCTCACCACCTGTCACGCTGAGTGCAGTCACTGCGCGGAAGCGGAGCGGCAATGGAGTGATTTTGCGGTGTTTTTGCCTAGTCTCTGACTAACCCTTAGGGGATAATAGTCTTGATTATATGTATGTATCTGTATGTATGTATGTTTGTTGTGCTGCCCTCTTGGTTAGTTAAAATTGAGACTTCTATTTTTTTCCACAACGAAGTTACAGGGGTTTGAAAATGGCCTGCCAGCTCTTTTTATTCTGGAATTGCTAATGGCTACTGTCAAAGTCCATCTTTTAGCGATGGCAGGAGATACAATTAAATAAAAATAAATAAATAAATATCCTCAGACATTCACACCTATCAACTAGTCCCATTTTAAGCAACTAAATGCTGCTTGTGCAACGGATACTAGATGACGGGCAAATATATTTAATAGATAAATACACATAATTATTCAGAACTTAGAGCAACATCCAAGACTGGAGAACAAATGTCTGAAAATTCATCACCCAAACACTTGCCTCTACTGGGGATCGAACCCAGGACCACTCGAGATGGCGGCGGCGCCTTGAGACCGGCGTACAGACCACTCGACCACGGAGGTCGTTAATTATTTTTGTATTTTTGTCTGCCGGTTGGCTACGCTTTTAGTGCATTGAGATAGAATCTGATTTTAAATGCCCAAAGCCCATTCATGAATAACAATAACTAGACGGAATACTTGGTCTGCAAATCCGACTCACACTTAGCGGTTCTTTGATAAAAGCGAAATTCACTTACGACCCAGTGAGTGCAATCTTTAAGTGCGTCACACTCGTAGAATAACGAAAAATCGACATTAATATATTAAGAAGGTTAATTTATCTTTAACCTCTTGATAACCGTTTGAATTCCTACAACTTTAGTACATTCTCGAACAATTAAAATAACAATGGGAAATAAATGTTTTGATATTAAAATCAAAACAATCCCCGTCCTCAGTGTTACGTCATACGTCCCACAGCTGGGCAAAGGCCTTCCTCATAGAGAGACATGAGAAATATACACTATTGCGACTTTACCCACCAACCGGCATTTGCCAGCTTGGTGGTGTTACGGACCATACTCCTCATGTGTTTCTCCATGAGGAAGGCCTGTGCCCAGCAGTGGGATGTATATAGGCTGGGGACGAACGTATATGGAAGTGTTGTAGAGCACTGGGGAATTTAACATTTTGGGTCCCTACAAGACAGACGAAATGTAGGTGTTTTATTCTATCATCATTCGTATCTACGAAATTGTTATCAGTAGTTAGATATTAAAATAACATTTTCCATTTAAAATATTTGATAATATTATTTTTAGCTGATAAAAAAATCCCTCAATTAATATAATATTTTATGTGGTAACTAATTGGTAGTATTTTCTGATAATGCGCATAATTAAAAATATTAGTTCTATTGTCGCTTATTGCTAGACGATAAAATATAAGTAAACCAAAATTTTAATGGTGTTTAATTGACGAGAGGGGGAAGGATGGAAAAGGAAAATATGAAATTACTCGTACAATTGTAAAATGTATTATGTGATTGGATATTTAAAAAAGTGGCTCATGGTTTTCTTGCCGAGTTCTTCTCACGAAACGCCATCCGGCCTGTGTCAATTACAACCACAGTCGCAGGCGCTCGCGGTAATCAATCAAAATAAGAAATTTAAGTTTACTATAGCTTGAATTTTTTTTTAGGATCAACAAATTGGAATAAAATACACTGAATGTGATCGAATGCAATAGTGGAAAATGAATTTGTGTTTTGAAACTATTAATGACTGGGCCCATTTTCCCAAACCTAATATTTGGACGCTTGATGTTAGCAAAACATGTTTGTTCTTTTTCATGTAACATCTATATAAACCGTGTTGGCAAATGAAATTTATTATTATTATTATTAATAAAGAGAACTAAGAAAAAAAAAAATTCCGCAGGTTTTGGCGCCATTTAACTATGGCGGACGTGATTTTTATTTCTGTGATTGCAATATTGTTTCGGAGTGGATCTTATTTCGTAAAATCAGAGCAATGTGTAGGATCATTGAAATAATCGTCAAGTGGTGTGAAAAACGATGAGATTTTTATCGTGGTAATACACCTCATCGAAGTAATACCACAGTATCTGCCATCGATCATTTGACGCCCAACTCTCCTAAAATGCACACATGACTGAAGACATTAAAATACCGAAGACTTGGCTGTATGGGCTCCGTTCCCATTGCCATGTAGGGACATGGGAGAATTTTACACCGACAATTTATATTTTTCCTTACTCCATTCCTTTTTCCATCCTACGCCATGTTTGAAACTATGAATGACTACAAATACAGTACAATGTGGCCGAACTTTGTGATCTCGTGAACTTTTTTAACGCCTCTCTGTAGGTCTCACTTTTTCGTTCACGTGGAAGCGAGAGGCAATGAGCATTTTTGTCTCCGAGGACTTTTTCTCTCCAGCCCGTGCTAGGCCTTCTGGTCTAGTGGTTGACACCACCGGCTGTAGATCAGGAGGTCCGGGTTCGTTTTCCCATGGGGACAGTACTTTTTTTTGTGCGGTTTGGTTGGTGGTAAGGATTTCAAGCTCGCCTGGTTAGGTACCACCGTCTTACTTAAATTTGACGCCATAATAACAATGTTATAAGCATTGTTGTGTTCCGGCAAACAAAGTAAGATTGTCAGTTCCTAAGTTGTTGCGGATTACAAGTGAAGCTCGCTTCCACCTCGGCTTTATCGTGACTTACCACTAGGTGAGATGAAGGCCAAGAGCTTACCTGTCATATTTAAAAAAATCTCGATGTCCAATTGCTCATGAAGGCAATTTAGGCATTTTGCGCAAGTATCTGTTGGAACTGTTGCCAATCATCGATCCGTTAATGAAGTCGTGTTACGGCCCATAGCCCTCATGTGTTTTTCTATGAGGAAGGCCTGTGCCCAGCAGTGGCTGAGGAAAAATTCTAAATTCAATGTCGTGTATTCAATTTAGATGCATCTTAGCACGTGCTTATGAACGTCAAAAGCATTTTACAAAATTTCGGGATAAACTACGCCATCCGTTCGCAAAATTTCCAGGAGGATTTGTTCTGAGAAGAACGGGCAAGAAACTCGGCAAGATTCTATCCTCCCTTTACATCATCACTGTTGTTGTTTTTTTAATGTAATAAACTACAACGTCATTGAAGTTTTAGAAGTAAAAGTGTCGGTTGTAACAGGAAAACGGATACCTCTTAGCTTTCTTCTTTCCATTTACACTTTGCATAACCAGGTCAATACTGTTAATAATACTGTTAATGTTAAAAAACTTTTAATAACGACACTAATATTAGGTCCTTATCTATGAAATTGGTGTTTTGTATGGAGATTTTGGGGAATTCTGCATTTTCCATATTAACATTTTATCAGTTTTCTTCACAACGACACATCCAGAGATAATGATATTTGGCATGTATCATTAGACAAGCTTTAGTAATATGTGTTGTATCACACTTCATAAAATTTATTTATCGTTTTTAAGTGAATGCAAATAAAAAGATGTGTTCGGGAGGCACTTAAAAAGAGTTGTCTCCGTGTCCAATTTTAACACAATTAAACTTACAACAAATTATCAAAACAAATCAAAAGAGCTCCAAAATATAGTCTATTTTTAGACGAGGTAATTATTTTTTAGGAATAATCTGAATCTTAATAGTTACAGACAAAATACTAAGACAGAACAAAAACACCAATTTCATAGGTAAGGACCCAATATTAAGGAATTCGGTGGGGTAGTGGTCAGGCCGTGGATAGGTATAATAAATAAATAATAATAAATATCCTCAGACATTCACACCTATCAACTAGTCCCATTTTAAGCAACTAAATGCTGCTTGTGTTACGGATACTAGATGATGATCGACGGAAAATATTTAATAGATAAATAGATATAATTATTATGAATATACATAATATAATACATATATAATGAACATCCAAGACTGGAGGACAAATGTCTGAAAATTCATCACCCAAACACTTGCCTCCACTGCGGATCGAACCCAGGACCTCTCGAGATGGCGACGCCTTGAGACCGGCGTACAGACCACTCGGCCACGGAGGTCGTCAACGGAGGTGACCAAAACTTTGTGATCTCGAGCTCCTCCGTGCTTCGGAAGGCACGTTAAGCCGTTGGTCCCGGTCGCTATTGTAACCGTTTCTATCCACCAACCAACACCAATTTCTGTTCGGTTTGGTTGATGGTAGGGTTTCCAAGCCCGCCTGGCTTGGTACCACTGTCCTACTCAAATTTGTCGCAGTAATAACAATGTTATAAGCATTAGTTGTTTTCCAACAATCAGAGGTTCCTACCTCTGATTGCTGGAAAGCCAGTTCCTCAGTTGTTGATGATTACAGGTGATGCTCGCTTCCACCTTCGGTCTTATCGTCACTTACCCTCAATTGAGATGAAGTCCAAAAATATACCTGTCGTATGTAAAAAAATAAAAATGGTATTCTAATCTTAATGTCTAACCCTCGAAAAATATCAAATTTCCTGATTGAAGAGGATTAATAGATTATGTAAATGACTATTAGATTCAACATTAAAAAAAAAATCTGAATCTTTGCAGTAATGCAAAATGTTACGCTTTTTATGTTGCTACCGGTACCTTCCAGTTATGAAAGCATCATCACATCGTGACATCTCGACACGTCTTTATATAATCGTTATTGTATAAAACAGATGTTTACGTAAGTTCACAAAGGAGTGCGAGCAAAAGTGGACCTTGAGAGCTGTAAACAGTTTCGACAAAGGCCATACAAATTTTTGTCTTAACAACGCTGCATGAATTATGCTAATAAGGTACATTATTGCATACGTTTTCCTTTAAGGAAAACTAGGGGTTTTACCTTTATCTCGCTCAGATAACTGGACCGTGGCATCGATCGTAATGTATGTTCAAGAATAGCGAGACGTTATGACATATATTGAGTTAGTAAGTTGTTTAGGGAAAATAGACATATTTATTCAAAAGAAATTTGAGCTTGATTTGACACTAAACGTGCCGCCTGATCGATCCTTCCTGTACAAATAAAGAGTTCAAATAAAACTTAGTTTTTGTAAATATAGATAGACACATAAAATTCTTTATTGCAACTAATAAAAACACAGAAATATAGTAAAGAAAAAAAAACAATGCAACACAGGCGGCGTTATAGCTTATATCAATACCAGGCAACCTTTGGGCAGAGAGAGAATTAAAGAAAAGGTAGGTGTACTATATACTTACATATTGGGTCCTTACCTATGAAATTAGTGTTTTTATTCTGTCTTAGTATTTTGTCTGTAACTATTAAGATTCAGAATATTCCTAAAAAATAATTACCTCATCTAAAAATAGACTATATTTTTGAGCTCTTTTGATTTGTTTTGATAATTTGTTGTAAGTTTAATTGTGTTAAAATTGGACACGGAGACAACTCTTTTTAAGTGCCTCCCGAATACATCATTTTATTTGCATTCACTTAAAAACGATAAATAATTTTTATGAAGTGTGATATTACGCATATTACTAAAGCTTGTCTAATGATGCATGCCAAATATTATTATCTCTGGATTTGTCGTTGTGAAGAAAACTGATAAAATGTTAGTATGGAAAATGCAGAAATCTCCATACAAAACACCAATTTCATAGGTAAGGACCTAATATGAACTACTATATATAAATTACATAATATATTAAATATTGCTTGCTTAACATCGTTTCCGGTATATGACATAGCAACAGGCTTGCCACGGGTCTCAAATCAGATTATTTGGGTTTTAACTTGTGCCTTTTACTTTGCGAATAAAAACGTGATGATACATACATACATAAAATCACGCCTGCAATCAGAGTCAGAGTCAGAATCAGTAGTTGTTGAGGAGTGAACTGAGTTTATCTCAATAAAGGGACAACAAATAATAGTAACGATATTTACTTATTGTACCACTGTGACACACAATAATAACTTACAATAACAGAAAAACAAGACAAATCTATCAAAATACAAAATAGTGTCAAAAGGTAAAATAGTATCAAAAAGGTTAAAAACAAGTATAAAAGAAGGTCTGTCGCCAACAGTAGTCAAAGTATGAGGAGCACTGTGTTCCTTAAGACCACATTTAGCCATACAAAAATTGGGTTTGGTTAGATGAAAAATCGTGAAAGAGTAGTAACAAGTGGCTAGCTCATCGCCTACACAATCACAGACCCAGTACCCAATACGCCCTTAGTCGCCTTTTACGACATGCTAGGCAAGAAAAGCAGTTGGAACATTATTTTTGCGTCCCGGACCAACGCGAACGATGGGACGCAAAACGTGATGATATTATATGTGATGAAATTTTACCTTTTCAACGTAAGTTAACAAAGCTGCCTTCAAGGTAGATCTCCTCCGTGCTTCGGAAAGCACGTGAAGCCGTTGGTCCCGGTCGCTATTGCATGCAACCACTTCTATCCACCTACCTGCATTGGAGCGTGGTGGTGTTACGGCCCATACTGCTTATGTATGTGTTTCTCCATGAGGAAGGCCTACCTATGCCCAGCTATGGGACTTAAAGAGGCTGTCGTCGCGTAAAATACTGAATAAAACCGCAACTGCTGTAGAACTAGAATTTATTTGAAGTCAACGCTTATTAGTATAACACGCAATGAAAAACTTCGTTGGCGAGATATATCTCTAGGCAACGCCATCTATCGGTAACACCGAGAAGTAAATATTGATTGAAACGACTTAACTTTGATAGATGGGATATTTAACTGAATTATATTTTTATGTATTAAATTATTTAGTTGTTTTTTTTTTTTACATACGAATTAGTAACTCCAGTATCCGTATTAAACAGAGGCTGAGGACGATCGTAGGTAAGTAACTAGATTTTAAGCATTTTTTTTCTATGTACAGACATTTAAGCTCTACAGTTTTATTATTTGTATAGATCTACGATATGCCTGGCTCTCTCTAGTCTAGAGAAAGTGTGGGCGTTCAATAAGCGGTTCATTAGAGGCAAAGAAAATGATTCTTGTTTCTTCTTGTTTCCTGTAAATAGTTATGTACCTATTTATGTACCTACTAAGGGTGGTTCGAGCCTTTTACCGTAAAGGCATTCTGGAAATGGTATAAAATGACAGCAGGTGATGTAATACCTATATATGGTTTCCTTTGAGGAGCCGAGAATACTGTATGAGAATACTCGTATTTGCTGCTTGTGTTTGCGTTCACGGATTTTGCACATAGTCTTGAATGAAGTCTGTAGAGTCAACACAAGACTATTTTATTTTCGGCTGTTTTCTTCCAGCTCCACTGTAATATTGGGTCCTTACCTATGAAATTGGTGTTTTTATTCTGCCTTAGCAATTTGTCCGTAACAATTAAGTTTCAGAACATTCTTATAAAATAATTGCCTCTTTTAAAAATAGACCATATATTTGAGCTCGTATTATTTAATTTGATAATTTTTTGTAAGTTTAATTGTGTTAAAATTAGACACAAAGACAATTAGTTTTAACTGCCTCCCGAATACATCATTTGATTTGCATTAACATAAAAACGATGAATAATTTTTATCGAGGCGTGTTCCCACACATATTGCTAAAGCTTGTCTAATGATACATGCCAAATATTATTATCTCTGGATTTGTCGTTGTGAAGAAAACTGATAAAATGTTAGTATGTAAAATGCAGAATTCCCCAAAATCTCCATATAAAACACCAATTTCATAGGTAAGGACCTAATATTGATTGAAATGCAAAATTGTGTATTTTAAATTCTTTTATTACAGTCTCTTTATTTTAAGGGATATGTACTTAAGAGAGTAGAATAAGCGAATGATGTGTGTCAGAACCGTAGCACGTTGTTGTCTCCTAAATACGTCCCGCTGCTGGGCATAGGTTACTACGTGGAGATACTCATAAGAGTTTGGTCCGTAACACCACCTCACTGGCCCAGTGCGGAGTGGCGGGTAGAAACGGTTGCAACTATCGCCTTAACGTGCCGTTTTGAAGTAGGGAACTCGACATCACATGGTTTGGTCACCCATCCAAGGGTATTTATGGAAAAGTAGCTTTATTTTTTCAACTTGAAAAAAAAAACTTATCTCTTAGCATATCTTATCTTCTTATCTTATTTTAGTAGCGTGAATTTAGATTGCAGATCTGCCTTTCTTAAGGCAAAAGGAATGATTCTGTATTTTATTACAGAATAATCGAGCTTTATGTAGGTCTGAATAACAATTGAAATCTGAAAACGCGATACGTACGCCTGGGATTATGGAAGAAAGGATCACTGTAATAAGTACAAAGTATTAAGTCAAAGTAATATCTTCAGACATTCAGCTTCTCAACAAGTGGGACTTAAGATTAACATGGACAAGACAAAGCTTGTATCGATTACAACCACAGTCAAAGATGTATTTGTACTGTTTTGTAATAAAAATTATGTGTTTATTAAAATGGCATCGGAATATTCTCTACAAAATATTTAGATAATTGACTATTTCTTTAGCATGAATGACTTCGAGCTTAAATTTTACAGTCGGGGATTGAATTGGAGGACTCGTGCACGAGTAGATAATGTAGTTTTTCCACAGACATGGAGATGTAAAAAGAGGGAAAATACCGAAAGTATTAGTTTTTTAATTTTTAGTCTTTTCTCGCTTACTTTTAGAAACAAAATGAACGTCTGCTGCACGTTCCAAATATAAAAATATTGTTACCTAGTATTAAAAATTCTAATAATTGTTGCATTGCATCTCTTGCATATTTTATATTTTAATATTGTATATTTTAATATGTAACAACACCTATTGTACACATGATTGGCAAATAAAGAACTTGAACGTGAACTTAATGTACTTGCTACAAGCGCTCGCGGTAATGAACTTTAATACAATTGTCTCTAATCATTACATATTGATTTGTTATTTAAAATGCATAATATGTAAAATTTTGACGATTTTAAGTGCCCAACTTGGCCTGTAAAATAAAATTACATTTAGATTTTTGAAAAATAGCGTCTAATTTGCATGTTGGTCCCACTCCTGTGCAGGTTGGAAGCTCTACACTGGAATTCAAATAAAAAAATCAAATCAAAAATATCTTTATTTTATAGGCTTGATATACAAACACTTAAAAACGTCAATTTATAAATAAGTGAATCTACCACTCGCTCGGAACGCAGACATCCCCGAGAAGAGCGAGCCAGAAACTCGAGGGTTGCTCTTTTTTTCACATTTTTTACAATTCTTGTTTTTTCTAAATGTTAGGCTAGTACAATCAAGTGGGTGAACATAGATATTATGAACATAGATTTTTAGCATTATAATCATTATATGAGCACTTGAAACAATGAACGATGTTGAAATTCGCCATGCAATTAAGATAAAATAAAATTCACCTTAATATCAACAATAGAATTATAATTCTTTGTGATATTTTAACAATTTTATTTTTGTTTTATGCTGAGGGCTGAAAATAAGTATATGATCTACCTGATTACATATAATAGGTTACCATGCCCTATAAATGCTACCAGGTGTTTTATGACATAAATTTTTTTTAAATCATCTTTATTTTCGAGTTGGTAATGAATTGTCAGACCACCTCATACATGTAAAGAACTCCCATATTTAGAATAGGACTTTTTAAAAACTCTTGTTTTTCAGGATTTATACTTATTTTTTAATATTTTCCCGTTAGTATAAGTCGTTTAAGTTTCAGTTTCAGAGGAGCTTGGTGGTGTAGTGGTTAGTACGCTTTGGCTTTCTATTGAAAACAAAGCTACCTTCGCCATGGTCAGGCTTTGGATAGGTGACCAAAACTTTGTTATCTCGAGCTCCTCCGTGCTTCGGAAGGCACGTTAAGCCTTTGCTCCCGGTCGCTATTGCGACTGTTGGTGGCCAGCGTGGTGGCGTTACGGCCCTTACTCCTCATTTGTTTCTCCATGAGGAAGGTCTGTGCCCAGCAGTGGAACGTATATAGGCTGAGGATATAAGTCGTTTTATCTATCATATCTGTATATCGGAACCAATAAATAGTTTCAGTAATATCTGGGTTAAAAAGTCTACATCCCTTTAAATTCGATTCGGAAAGTCTCGTGCCGTCTCGCTCTGATTAACTCCTTTAAAAAGTGACGGGTATAAGCTACACAATACATTTTTTTGAGAACATGGGGCTGATCGACTTTAGGTAATAAAATTATAAAGAAACGTTTCCATCACTATGAAGGTCTCTTATAGCTAGGTATAGTCTTTCCTGTATGTAGATGCCCTTGAGAACTATGTGCCGAAACACCACCACGATGTCCCAATGCAGATTGATGGGTAGGAACGGTTGCAATACCGACTGCAACGAACAGCTTAAGCCCGGCAGCTAAGCCCGGAAGAACTCGAGCTCACAATCTTTTGACCATCCATGAAACGACAAACCACGGCTAAAGTAGCTTTATTTTTAACATCAAAACCTAGGGGTGGAAGCCATTATGCCACCGAGCTTTTTTTTAATATGACTGGTAAGCTCTTGGCCTTCATCTCACCTGATGGTAAGTGACGATGAGGCCGAAGGTGGAAGCGAGCTTCACCTGTAATCCTCAACAACTATCTTACCTCTGATTGCCGGAACACAACAATGTTGATAACATTGTTATTATGGCGACAAATTTTGGTAAGACGGTGGTAGCTAGCCAGGCGAGCTAAGAAGCCCTACCACCAACCAAACCGAGCAGAAAAATCCCTACCCCCGTGGGGAATCGAAGCCCGGACCTCCCGATCTACACCCCAGTGGTGGTCACCACTCGATCAGAGAGGCGGTTAAAAGCCTCTCTGGTCGAGTGGAGCTCTTTGTTGCTTTGCGTTATATATTTACTGAGGCAAAACTTTTTCATCGATCGTATTGATCAGTGATTTACGACCTTCTTGGTCAATACAGAGGCATGTGATCGATACTAAACAGAAACAATAATATTAATATTATGAGTTCATTAGTTCCTGTCAAGGTACTGATAAGAGATTATCTCGCACGGGTTGATGAGTCTAGCCAATAAATCATTTGATTGATCGATAATGAAAATCGATATTTATAATAAATAGTATTTTAATAGATCAATCAAATATAAATTTCATTTAAAAGTATTAAGCGCTCGTTAGAACTACATGTTTTTCTGTATTTATTTTCTATTAGGTCGATGACCTCAGGAGACCAGTGACTAGTACAGTCAAGATCACATATATGTTTGAACACCAGATATAAGACTTCCAATAAGACTCATTTATTGTCAAACGTGCATAAATATTTTTGAACTTGACTCTAAATATGATTCAGCGTTACTTTTCAGTCTTTATTTTTTTATACAATATGTAAACAAACTAGCTAACTGATATGCCTACATCTCTTTGAAAACATTTCATATACATACATAACATAGCATAGTATAGCATAGTATAGCATAGTATAGCATAGTATAGCATAGTATAGCATAGTATAGCATAGTATAGCATAGTATAGCATAGTATAGCATAGTATAGCATAGTATTGCATAGTATAGCATAGTATAGCATAGTATAGCATAGTATAGCATAGTATAGCATAGTATTGCATAGTATAGCATAGTATAGCATAGCATATCATAGCATCGTCGTCGTCATCAGTCTATATACGCTGGGACAGGCATTCCTCATGAAGAAACACATGAGCCGTAACACCACCACACTGGCCCAATGCGGGTTGGTGGGTAGAAACGTTCACAAATGCGACCGGGACCAACGGCTTAACGTGCCTTCCGAAGCACGGAGGAGCTCGAGATCACAAAGTCATGCATCCATCCACGGCCTGACCATGGCGAAGGTAGCTTTGTTTTCTATCGAAGCCAAAGCGCACTGACCACTACGCCACCGAGCTCCTCCTTAGCTCCTCCATAGCATAGCATAGCAAAGCATAGCACAACATAACATAGCATACCATAGCACAGCACAGCACAGCACAGCACATCACATCACAGTCCAACACAACACAACATAACATATCAACACACCTCTTTGCCTGAAGCGGTAGGCAGAGTAACACCTCTGTTTCGCCAGATTTAAGTCTCTATGTAACAGGTGGCGCGCCTGTTGCCATGCACCGGGCACTCGAGGCAAGCGATATTCACAATCAACTGTACTTAAGTTTCTATTCAAACTTAGTTGTACAGGCGGTGGTCGCTGCGATGTCTGTGGCTTCTCACACGGTGCGCAACGGACTTGCAACGTCCGAGACGATGCGTTGCGATGACGCAGCGGCATCGCTCATTTGTTTATGAATACCGCTGCATTGATGCAATGTTCGTGTGGACAGCAATGCGTTGAAATACCAACGGCAGGGCTTTATAACAATATTTGAAGCGTCTAAAAATTTACATATACATATAAATAAATTATTTAATTTTACATTATACTAGTTTCACACGTAAAATCTGAGAATAAATTATGATAATAAAAAATATCGCAAATGACTACGGAAATAGCCTAGCCAACATCACCATAATTTATAATACACCATAATTAACACACAGCACAACATAATTAACTATTGGTTGTGGGAAAACTCTGGAGTTTTTGGCGGCATTTAACTATGGCCGACGTGATTTTTACTTCGATGATTGTATGTCGATATTGTTTCCGAGTGGATATTTATACGTAAAATCAGTGTAGTTAAGAGTAATAAGTGTGATGCGGAGGATCATTGAAATAAGTGAAAAGTGGTGTGAAAAGTTATAAGTTATTTTATCGTAGTAATCCATCTCATCGAAGAAGCATCCATCAACCATCAATCATTTGGCGCCAATCTCTCCCAGGATGCATTAATAGTACATTATGATATAAGTGCGGCAAGTTGAAAATTACAGCCGAGGCGGTATTGCTAGCACGAGTCGTAGGTGAGGATTATAAGAAGGCAGAGGCTGTAATTACCAAACCGATTTATAACACATTTTCGAGGAAATAAATAAAACTCAGACATTCTTAAACTAATAAATCTGTAATCACTTGTTAAAGCAGTTATAAAAATTTTAACAATTTGTTAAAGAATTAAATGTTTATTTATAATATTTCATCTCCCAAAGGTTATTTCATTAAGAAAATGTTGACTACCTTTCTGACATAAAAACTCTTTACATCTCTCATGTTCGGTAAGTAGGTCCTTAATACCCCCAGATGCGGGTTGTAAGTGATCAATTACCGCCCTAGGTTAATAATGTAGCTAGAAACGCCCTAGGGCGGTAAGTAATTAAAAAAAACTCTTTCAAAAAGTTCGCGTACATCTAACCATCTTACTGGCACTAGACATCATGCATTCAGTCCAATGACAAAAGAGGTCGCTTCGCTATTTTCATCAATTTTGAATATCGAACGGCGAAGCTAAATTTAGTTCTTGAAAATAAATTTATTTATTCTTGTAATGCCTTTTTTTCCACTTACCTCACAATCGAGATGTAAAGCAGAGTAGTTAGCTCGGGTGTAAGCATCAATTGCACCCTCGAACTATAAGCGCCCTCGCTGCGCTCGTGCGCCTAAATATCTCGGGCTGCAATTGATGCCTTACAGCTCTTGGCTACTAATCTACTATTGCTAAGATTTAAAAAAGTATCGTGCGTCTTCGACGGGACATCATAAACTGTGCGTTTAACTTTACATTATCGCACAAGTACGTAATGTGATAGATATTGAAATTGGTGAAATAAGAGACCCCTTACGAGTTATGTGTGTGTTATAAAATGTATTACACTTGCATTACATATACTTTTTTTTTAATTAGGTATGATTTTTAGTCTTTTCTTGTGTTTTATATCTGAAATTTCCGGGTTGAGGTACTACGTCCTATTTTAAAGTATTCTAGTATGACATCCAACCTCTCTTATCGTTTGGACTGGCCCGCTGGACTGGCCCGTCTACATGCCGAGTAAACACCCACGAACCGATAACAAGTGAACTTAGGCATTCCAAGGATATTAAGGTAGATATCTGAAGGAATAGGTAATTTACCGTTCAGTTAATTTCGTAAAAGGCCCCCATGAGGTAAACAGATGATCTTGCGACAGCTTGCAACGAGGCGCTATATCAGTATTAGCGACTCTTTGCTGTTATTGCGCTCTTCTCTGGTAATTTTTTCTTTGTTTCTGTTATTAAACTTACCTTCTGTCCCTTTTTTTCATTGTTTTGTTCTCGAATTTTATTCCTATCAGAGTCAGCGTCTGGAGCGGTTGGCTCGACGCCAATTATTATATAAATATTATATTAACAATAATAAGTGATAATAATAAATAATAATACGCGTAATAAACACCAAAGATATAAATTGTTTAAGTTTTAATAAGTTTACCAAAAGCATTATTGTAAGTAGCCTAACCTCTGATAATATATTTTAGTTATATATGAAATCTACCTTTTTTACAAATTGTTTCAGTGTGCCTTGCACAGAACAATAGGCTAGTTGATTTATATCAAAAGAAATGAAAATAATGTGTCATTCACATTGTATTTAGTACAGGGGTCCGAAATATACCAAGTTAGATAAATATAAATAAGGGATTGCCGTAGAAATTCAATTTTAATATGTTTTATTTTTACTTTATTTTTCATCTGTCAAAAGCGCTATCCACCATGTTCGTGAAATTAGTTGAGTAACGCTTCATGTAAACAATTACTACGCATGGTCAAAATCCGTTAAACGCTAGTCGCAACCAATCAAGCATAACTGTCGGCTATTCGTGGCGCTAGGGCATAGATAATTCATAGACCATCAGGACCTAAGGCATTTTTGACATTTATGTAAAAACGTAATTTATAATTTAAATTTTATTGAGTAAACAGAACTGGAGTAGCCTTTGTCTAACATTCCCCTCTGCCAAATGCACAAGCATCGGATGCTTGCACGTTTAATAAAACTAGTTGAGCCGCCATTTTGACAGCCATAACATTGTAAACGTTGCGGCGAACAGAGCTCCCGCAAAAATGCCTGCCTGTGCTGTTTTTTGTTGTAAAAATAAATAGAAAACATCGAGTATGCTAAAAGATGGTGTCACCTTTTATTTGTAATTATAATTTTTAAGATTTCATGATTATTTACTTCATTATTTCATGTTTTAGAATTCTACGATTTCAAATTTCGAACGCTAGTCTCGTGGGGAGTGCGGCTGTGACGTTGTCAAAACGCACACCCCACGTGACTATTTTAAGCGTGTGTGCGTGAAATTTAAATTTGTGTGTCGAATTATGCATGTGTGCATTTGTAAGAACGGCTGACTTTGACTGTAGTGGTAACCTCACCCCCCGCAAGAAATGGCAGAAAAAAATGTTTGAGAAATTGACTAATGGCTACTCCAGTTCTGTTTACTCTGAGTGTTAGAGGCTTCAGAAAAAAAAAATATGGTGATGGCTTACAGTAATGAATCATAATGGGGCCTAATAAAAAAAATGGGTCAACTAGCCTATTGTTCTGTGGTGCTGTGTAACGAGGCGCTATAGCTATATTAGCGACTCGTTGCTGTCATTGCGCTCTTCTCTGGCCAATTTTCTCTTGGTTTCCGTTTTTAAATTTACTGTCTGCCTCTTTTTATTTGTTTTGTTCTCGAAATTCATTCTTACCAGAGTCAGCGTGTAGCGGTTGACTCACCGTTAACAATTTAAAATATTATTTTAATGTATTTATAATGTGCTGATCAAGTTATAAGCTTATCCTCAAAAGTTACAAAAACCACAAGATTCTCGATTACCAGTTCCGGCTATATTATAAAGTCTATAAGTTTCTTAAGTCGCGCTACCATTTATAATATATTTTAGTGTTAAATGTCAAATTGTTTTTGTGTGTTCAGTGAAATTGACCTTTTAATATAAAATTGTTTCAATAACAAAAGTGACGATTAGGAAGGCCTTTTATTTATCATCGATCCACCGCGTCACAGCCTTACTTATTAATTAACAAAAATATGCAAATATGTGACAAGAAGTTCCTTTTATTATTCTCCGGAGTCCACCACGTCACAAGCTTATTGTAAATATCGCTTGTCTCTTGTACTGAGAGCAACGCTCTTGCCCCAGTCACAAGGGGAATTAAACATATCAGCAAGATAATTGCGTGAGCGTATTCTTAAAAAAATCACATTTATTTGCACAGGTATCAAGGAATCATCTATTAGGTCCTTCCTTATGAAATTGGTGTTTTGTATGGAGATTTTGGGGAATTCTGCATTTTCCATACTAACATTTTATCAGTTTTCTTCACAACGACAAATCCAGAGATAATAATATTTGGCATGAATCATTAGACAAGCTTTAGTAATATGTGTAATATCACACTTCATAAAAATTATTTATCGTTTTTAAGTGAATGCAATTAAAATGATTTATTCGGGAGGCACATAAAAAGAGTTGTCTCCGTGTCCAATTTTAACACAAATAAACTTACAACAAATTATCAAAACAAATCAAAAGAGCTCAAAATATAGTCTATTTTTAGACGAGGTAATTATATTTTAGGAATACTCTGAATCTTAATAGTTACAGACAAAATACTAAGACAGAATAAAAACACTAATTTCATAGGTAAGGACCCAATATTTATAGATTCTCAAAAAAAAAAAAAATTACACGGCAGTTATAAAAACGCTCGAAACGAAACATTATTTTCTGTCTATGCTATGTGTACGACTTTACAGTTCGATGTGAATTTGTTCGCAAGATCCAGGAGAATCATGAGGACATGTCCTTAAAAGAACGAGGCCAACCATTAGTATGTAAACGTATAATAATTGATACCAATAAATATTTTTCATTTTCATAAAAATGCAATAAATGCTTTTGTTTTCAATGAATGATTTTTTAAAAGAAAATTTTAAAGAAAATGCTGCAGAACGCGTCATAATCAAAGCACATCGGTCAAGTGGTCAAACATAAACGTATGTTTGTAATAATGATATAATAATAGTTATATTTATTGAATTTGTAATAAAGATAAGAGCAATTAATTACATGTTTTATGAGTAACATAATGTATACCACAATTGTAAACTCGACGCTCGCGAATCTTCTTATCAATATCCGGGTAATGGGCTTGTACTATCGACGACATATCATGGAGTACCTTGCCAGTTTCAAAATAAGTTTTAAGACATTAAGAATAAGATCAAACAGCAAGCGAATGACGCTTAAGTGGTGTCACTGCACATTTAGAACATAGGTTTAGGTATTAGTAATAACTTCATTCATAGAGTTCATGAATTGACATAATTATATTATTATTAATAAATTTTCTTGACATTTATAAATAATCATTCACTTTGACTTAAAAAAATTTAATCACACTTTATTAATATCGGGAAATTTCTAATTTTAATTATATCTGTAATTTTAATTTTATAAAATGTGACAATTCGATGAATTATATTATACCTATATGTGACTTTAAATGAATTATTATAAATTTTATTTTATTATAAGCATTGTTCAAATTATTTTTCTTTACTTAAGAATAACGAATAATTAATTGTACATTTGCCGATCATTTTCATTCGTATTCGTATTGTATTTTAAAATTATTTATCATGCAATTATGTCAAAATGAAATAAATTAATCAAAATCTAAATCATAAGGGTATTTGGAAGCACTCCACGTTGTTTTCATTATAAAAATAAAGTTTTCAGCTTAGAGACGCCACTGGGAAAATATAGGGGGAAAATATAAATTAAGGTGAGGGTAATCCATACTAATATTATAAATGCGAAAGTAACTCTGTCTGTTTGTCTGTCTCGCTTTCACGTCAAAACTACTGAACCAATTTAACCGAAATTTGGTACGCAGATAGTCTAGAGCCTGAGAGAGGACATAGGCTACATTTTATCCCTATATTCCCATGGGAATTTAATAAAAAAAATGAAGGACAAATTTACGCCACTATAAACTTTGCTTCTAATAATAGAGTAGATTTAAATTTTCATTTCCACCAATTGAGGCTACTGTTCCAATTTTAAATAAAAGTTTATAGATGCACGCGATGTGACCTTAAATATCAATATAAAGTAATTAGTAAAATAAACGACAGCCGCAGAGATTTTTCTCCAAAAACAAAACGTGTTTAATTGTCAAATAGTTTTACTATCTTATCTCATACTAAAAGCACTGTAAAGACAGTAACACCCAATTTTGCTTACATTATCAGGAATTTTTTTTTTTGTTGTTCGTTGTCCAAATAAATAGGGAGCCCTGAACATAGGGGAGCCCTATGTTCAGGGCTCCCCATAGGACTTCCATACCAATCAGTCCTTTCTTCACAAACGTATAACCTTCACGGTTCTGTCCCCTGAGGGTAGGCAGATGTGTTTACACCCACTTTCGTCTGATATGTTTAAGAACATAATGGAGCAAGCGATATCTATCTATACATACAATAAAACTATGGTCGGTCGAATGTCTGTACATTGAAAAAAACGCTTAAAATCAAGTCGGCGCATGTAAAAAGAGGGAAAATACCAAAAAAAAAATTTTTTTTTCTGTATGTTTGTACGGGCTAATCTCCGAAATGGCTGGACCAATTACAACGAAATTTTGCATGGTGATACCTTAATCCCTGGTCAACATGTTAGACTTTTATAACAGAAAATTAAAGGTTTCCCGTGGAATAGTTAAAAAACCCAAAAATACGTCCTCTTCTCTCCTCTTCTATAGTAAATTGCGTGCCCGGCGGGTCTATAATGATGTTGTATCAATCCTGATCATCTTATGTATATTATGGTTTTGCAATAAACTTATTGATCGACTGAATTGAATCATTGTGACGGCGTACGAAGTCGCGGGCAACAGCTAGGTCACAATGAACTGTATTTATGTTTTATTTAAAAGCTTTTTGCACCATATTTTCTGAATTACGTAATATTTAACATAATTTCAATACAGCTAACACATTCCGGTTGACATATTAATTTGTTTTCCCTTTCAAGAAATATCTCCTGCAGAGCCCATAACCTTTGTTATCAAATTGTCGATAACAATTAATTATTTTCGCAGTACGTCCCGAAGCGAAGTCACAACAGGGTCACCTTAATCGATGACATTTAAGCCTTGACGCGTGGCCACTGTAGTTTGCATTGTTTGATACCTATGTATATATAACTGGCTGTTGCCCGCGACTTCATCCGCGGTTACAATGTTTTCTAACTATCCCACGAGAGCCCTTTAATTTTCCGGAATGAAAAGTATCTAAGATGTTGACCAGGGATATAAGGTATCACCACGCAAAATTTCATTGAAATCGGTCCAGCCATGCATCTCTTGCAGTTCTTGCAGACAAACTTCGTGACGAGATGTCCAGTATTGCCCAGATTAGCACAAAAGACCTTTCGAGTAGGTGCTTATAGTGTTGAACCAAAAATGAATTTAGCTTATAATTTGAATGAAAAAACCGACGAAAACAAAACATAACCTAAAATATTTAAGTTATTCTTTCTACCATTACAGCTGTTTTTTTTGGTCGCTGACGCATATCTTTTTTGAAGTTATGATAAAAGTTTACGTAAAGACTTTACAGGGGAGTACAGTTCAAACGAAAAATTTCTTAAAAAATAATAAAATCACAACTTCACACTTGACACTACAAGTAAACAAAGTACAGTCGTTTAGAGCGACATCTGTTCCGAGGTTTTAGTATTGCTCCTCATTAGATGCCAGTTCCTCGGTTGTTGAGGAATACATGTGAAGCTAACGTCTTGTATCTGCTGCCTTATCGTCACTAACCATCAGGTGAGATGAAGGCTAAGAGCGTGCCTGTCATATTAAAAAAAAAAAAACTATACCACAGTGCAGTCACAGAAATAATTTTAAAAAGATATTCATATCTTTCACCCTGACACCGTTGCTAAGAAAATAAAGTTAATTTCTGTTAAATTTTACATTATTTTTGCTCATGACTGGACACGAAAAAATCTAAAACTTAGCTCTTTATTGCGGAAGCTTAGAAAACTTTGGCTCTCCGACCCGGATCATTTTCCAACGACCTTATTTCAAAATTATTAAGCTTCCGAAGTGTACTTAGCGAACATGACATTACAGGCAAGGGCTTCATATTATCTAGGATATTGTTCTTATAATGTCCCAGTAATACATTACCTGCGAGCCGCGGGAAATGCTGGTACACACAGTTCAGGCGTAATTTGCTGAAATCTATCCCTTAAAGTCGAGCTTTGTTCGGGTTCTTAATTTTGTTTAGATTATGAGATCTTTTGTTCATTTTCTTATTGTAAAATTCTGCAGAAAATGTTGTGTACACTTTTAAGTAGCGAGCATATAATGAATGATGTTTTTGTGTTATTTGTATGTGTTTCATATGTATTGCTGTAAGTGTGCTTACTGAATAAATAAATAAAGCGGGTTCGATCACAGCGCCAAACATGTACCACTGAGTTTGAAACTTAAGTTCAGTTGATTGTGAATATAGCTTGCCTTGTGCCTTGTGCATGGCAACAGGCTCGCCACCTGTTACATGGGGACTTCAAGTGTCAGGTGTTAAAACCTTTGCCTACCCCTTCGGGGAAAGAGGCGTGATGATATGCCGTATGTAAGTCTTCTCTTCTTTTTCTTGCCCTTTTCCCACTCTAGGTGGGGTCGGCACAACATGTCTTCTTCTTCCATTCTCCTCTGTCACTCGTCAGCTCAGCATCCACTTCTTTTATCCTCATATCATTCTTCACGCATTCAATCCATCGCTTTCTTGGTCTTCCTCTCACTCTAGGTCCGTCCACATCCATGCTCAGCATCCTTCTTGTAATGTGACATTCATCCGTCCTCATCACATGTCCACACCACGCTAACCTATTGCTCCTAATCCTTTCTGTCACTGGCGCCGTATGTAAGTGTGTGCGTGTATTTGTATTTTATATCTCTTTACTTTCTTTTGAGCATTGGCATTTTCCTCAGAGGAACCGAAAAAAATTATTTATTTTGCTGACCAATTAGAAATATCTACTGCTCATAAGTTGCTGCCCAATTATACTTTATCTATACTGAACGTATTTATTGTACGTATGCACAGTTCATTGTGGATATCGCTTGCCTCTCATTGTGCCCGGTGCATGGCAACGGGCTCGCCTCCTGTTACATGGGGACCTAACATAATATCTGGCGAAATGTGGGTGCCTACCCCTTCGGGGAAAGAGGCGTGATGATGTTATGTTGTTGTTATTAATTATATTTACATATTTATTTTACGTTATTATACATTAAAACATTTAATTTAATATTTTACAACACAATACTCGGCCGAGCAGATATTGATAAACACGGTTAGACCCGCGCGGTACCCGTTCCCATGGGAATATCGGGATAAAAAGTAACCTATGTCCTTTCTCAGGTTCTAGACCTTTAGACTACCTATCTGTGTACCAAATTTCAATTGAATCTGTTCAGTAGTTTTGACGCATTTAGACGAGTTACTTTCGCAATTATAATATTAGTATGGAAGTCTGCAAAGCCATTCTAAGTCATTTTTTTCTATCGTGACCCTATAAAGTTAGGTTTTTCTTGATTTTTATAATACTTCTTGAATATTTATAAGGTAAGCGGGTGTTTGAACATTCGTAGGCGTTTTACTGTAGTACTATTTTATTGTAAGGTAAATGGCCTAGAATACCATATTTGCCATCGCATTTGATCTTTACTGGAATTGAAATAAAGGTTATTTTTATTCACGCCAACAGGTATCATCACATGATGAGAAGAATGCTGATTTTAATTATGTGGATTTTTCTAACATGAGGGTCTATTTATAGGTAATTAGTTATTAGTAGTAAGATAGTAATGTTGTTATTATATGCAATCTATACCTATAATTAAACTGTAAAAAACCTGTGTCTGATTGAATATATTTTGCAGATTCCAATGGGGGTGTAACCGTGTAATAAGTAAATCAACAGAGCTATGTTTAATCTAGTCATAGACATTGTTATGTACAAATTATTATTAGGTAATGTATTGGAGCATTAAACCTATTTGTTACACGCTTATACTCGTAGTAGAATTAATGGCAGCGCCTATAGCACATGGCTGAGCAATGTTACTCATTAAAAATATTTTGCTACTGAACTATTTTAGTAATGTAATAGTAATATAATCTTATATTGCAACGTAAAAAATAATAACCATTACGCATTTATTTCAAATTTTAAATTCAAAAACATTTGTTCAGATTACACGCGTCTTAGTACATGCATATGAGTGTCAGAGTGTCAATATCATAAAAATATTAGTAAGAGATAAACCATAGATTAACCACGAATGTTTTCCTTGAAAGTTTTAAGGTTAAATAAAACCCACATTTATTTATTTATTAATTAAGATACAAGAAACATGACATTCGTTACAAAATACTTCTTAGGTGTATTTACTTACATAAATTTATATCCCTATAGGTACTATGCACCACATGTAAATGAAATTTTTGGAAAATATGTGTGGCCTATATTAAAGCAAGACACATTGTTGTATCAAAGTAAAAAAAGAATTACATTTAGAATGCTGTTGCAAAATCAGTGAAAACTACTTAGGTTTAGTGTTTATTTACTGCTGTTCTTATATTGGGTCCTTACCTATGAAATTGGTGTTTTTTTTCTCTCTTAGTATTTTGTCTGTAACTATTAAGATTCAGAGTATTCCTAAAAAATAATTACCTCGTCTAAAATAGACTATATTTTTGAGCTATTTTGATTTTTTTTTTGATAATTTGTTGTGAGTTTAATTGTGTTAAAATTGGACACGGAGACAACTCTTTTTAAGTGCCTCCCGAATACATCATTTTATTTTCATTCACTTAAAAACGATAAATAATTTTTATGAAGTGTGATATTACACATATTACTAAAGCCTGTCTAATGATAGATGCCAAATATTATTATCTTTGGATTTGTCGTTGTGACGAAAACTGAAAAAAATTTTGTATGGAAAATGCAGAATTCCCCAAAATCTCCATACAAATCACCAATTTCATAGGTAAGGACCTAATATTATAAACAGAAGCTTTTTGTTTATTAGATTCAGTCTTATTATCCCACGTTTTAAATGTCCTTTAAAGAGAAAAAACGCAAATCTTAGGAATTGATTGGTACTAAGTACCCCGTACAAACGAAAAGTTGAATCGACCTGTATGTACCAAAGTGATCGTAGAAAGTGGTAACAGGCCGTGGATGGGTGACCAAAACATTGTGATATCGAACTCCTCCGTGCTGCGGAAGGCACGTTATGCCGTTATCCCGGTCGATATTGCCACCGTTTCTACCCACCAGCACGCATTGGGCCACCGTGGTGGTGTTGCGGCCCATACTTCTCATGTGATTCTCTATAAGGAAGGCCTGTGGGACGTATGCAGGAGGATTTTCATTATTTAATTAATAATAACAAAAGGGAGTGGTTCCCTAAATAATATGAAGTGGTATTTTTGATAATATCGAGGACCTGTCAAGAAGATAAAAATAATTGATTTTTCGATAACATCGTCCGATGTTAATTATTAATATAAGCTTTTTACGGTTTACGGAATGCACAGACACAGCAGCGAAACTGCGTTTCACCAAAATTTTAACTATTGGATCAAAATTATCTATCAACTACGTACAGTCTGAAAAATTTTATAGGTGCATTTTGACAGCTGTTTGCAGTGATATTAATCAATTCCCATACGAATGTAAATGGTCCATAAAGCTCATCTGTTAAAATGCACCTATTAAATTACTCAGACTGTAGGCACAATAATAATGCAGCTGTATATATGTATATAGGAGCCGCGTGGTAGCGGATCATTAAAAGAATACTACCAATCCATCTCTTCCCTTGGGTGTCGTAAAAGGCGACTAATTGACTTGGAACTGCACATCCATCCAATAGCTTATAGCGGCGACGGGCTCATCACCTGTCACGCTGAGTGCAGTCACTGCTGGTGAAGAGCGGACTTTGGGAATGGACTGCATTTGCGTTGCCTTTGCCTAGTCTCTGACTTACCCTTAGGGGATAGAAGCCGTGATTATATGTATGTATATACAGATTGTGGTATGTAAACTAGATGAGGATGGCCGCGGATTCGCTCTCACCGCCTGTACCACTGAGTTTGATTTCCTAATTGATCCTTGATCCTTCATTGTTCCTAATTATTTTACTGCCCAAATTATATTGCTGACAAAATATTTGTTTGCTGTCCAAATGATTTTTCGGCTGACCTTTTCGTTGCTGAAGGTTCTCAGTTTCACCTGTAGGTATAAATTCATGTATATTTGTCCGCGACTATCTCGCGATAGGCTGAACCAGTTTTGAAGCGGTTTTCAAAAAAATATTGGGTCCTTACCTATGAAATTGGTGTTTTTTTTCTCTCTTAGTATTTTGTCTGTAACTATTAAGATTCAGCGTATTCCTAAAAAATAATTACCTCGTCTAAAAATAGACTATATTTTTGAGCTCTTTTGATTTGTTTTGATAATTTGTTGTAAGTTTAATTGTGGTAAAATTGGACACGGAGGCAACTCTTTTTAAGTGCCTCCCGAATACATCATTTAATTTGCATTCACTTAAAAACGATAAATATTTTTTATGAAGTGTGATATTACACATATTACTGAAGCTTGTCTAATGATAGATGCCAAATATTATTATCTTTGGATTTGTCGTTGTGAAGAAAACTGAAAAAAAATTAGTATGGAAAATGCAGAATTCCCAAAAATCTCCATACAAAACACCAATTTCATAGGTAAGGACCTAATATTTGTTACGCTTAAAACCTTAATACCCACCACTAAGAAGTATGTAATAAAAAATACACAAAAACAAACAATAAAAACATAATAATAAAAAATTAAGTAGGTAGTGCATACACAAAATAACTGTTATAGTTCTATTGTGCTTTTCAGTAAGTATTTTAGATTTAGGAAGGAGGATCACATTTCTTAAAAAGTTGAATTTTTTATTATCAAGTAAAAAGACAAATTTTTACATAATTTATACATTTATTTAAATATTTACATGCATGATATTCTTTTGATTCTAGTTTCGTTTTATTCTTACACAAATTTTAATATAAAAGACTTGTTTTACAGTAATACCTACATTATTTGATATAGCGTCATAAAGTCATTGTATGTTAACCTTATATCATTATGACATTTGTTTTACTGTCTTAAACCTATAATCTCAAAACAAATGCATACATAAATCAATTTCAACAATGTCAAGTAAGAATGTCATAATGAAATTTGTTTCGTTGTCATAATGTCATTATATACATCTTATTACAGAATACAGCGTTAGTTATACGCAGAGTAGTCGTTTATGTACTGGTTTTGTATGAAGGGTGTGGTGCAGACACCGGGTCTTGGACCGAGGCCCGCCATAGGGCCACAAGGTCTTCGCGCCTTCGTCGTGGTAATCCGGCTCAGAGTCGTGAAGTTTTCTTGCACAGAGGAACTCGAGCACCAGAAGGAGCGTCGGAATTCACGACGGAATTTACCTGGAAAAACAATTAGTAATAAGAAAAACACAAATTATAAGAGATCGACATACCGCCTTTACACAAAATATTCAACTTGGTAGGCCGCTTCATCTGATGCCGAAAATCGAAAGTCTGTAGTGTCTGATGAAGAACCCTGTTCTCAGCTGTATTAGAGATATGGTAATACCTTCTTCTACTATTGGTCCCTTGTTGGTCTGGGACACAAAAAAATATACCAACTGTTTTTTTTTGCCTAGCATGTCGTAAATGCGACTAAGAGCATATTGGGTACTGGCTCTGTGATTGTGTAGGAGATGATCTAGCCACTTGTTACTACTCTTTCACGATTTTTTATTTGACCAAGCCCAATTTTAGTATGGCTAAATGAGGTCTTAAGGAACACAGTGCTCCATGGACTCTGCCTAGCCCGATTGGTACATAAAAAAATCAATCAAAAAAAATATGCCCACGTTTCTACAAAAAGAAGTGAAATCCCACCAAAAACATTCTGTAGAAAACTAGCCATGTCTCGATGGAGCTGCTTGTTTATCTCTAAAAAGTAATGAAACCCAGACAAAGTCGTGCCAAGTCTAAGGTTCCTTACTGCGATATCTTATTATTATAGTTAATGTTGTGGGACTTGGGCGTTGAAGGGCACACAAGGGTACACAACCAGGTGCTCCATGACACCATTGCACCAATCTGTCGCCAGACCTGCTACCCATTGACGATGGAAAAATGCCACTTGGAAAACGTTGATTCAATAACCAGTCAATTATGGCTTGACAAAGCCACTATCGTATAAAGAATGTTCAGCTAATGTAAAGGGAGGGTAGAAACTTGCTGAGATTCTTCCCCGTTTTTTTCCGAACAAGGCCTCTTGGTAGTTTTTGTGGACGGATGGCGTAGTATTTCTCTTTCACGAAATATTGTAAAATGTTTAGATAGATAGATAAATCTTTATTCACTCAAAATTTCTCCATCACACACAAAAATACAAAATAAAATAAAGAAAAACACATACTTAACAACAAGAACAAAATTTTGTGTGTGCTACAGAAGAGCAAAAAGGTCGTAGCTCAGTGACTGGTTTTGTTCACATCTGGATGCGAGCAAAGCACTGATATTCTGCTACAACCTGAGGGTTTATGACATAAGCATGCGCTGAGACGCATCTAAACTGAATAAATGCTTTCGATTTTCCCCCATATAACAGATTTTGCCATGCACAACAAGCGATATTCTCAACGAACTGTACGTAAGTTTTATCCAAACTCGTGGTATATGCGGTGGGACCGAACCGGCGTTTCCCGCGCCCTCTCGAACGAGTAGTGCCCCGTCCGTCCCAATTCGGTTGCCGCTGCTGCTCAATAATAACACAATCTAATGTCTCAAAATACCGAGAGAGCCGGTACGAGAGTACCGATTTTAGCAAAACTCAATGTCATTTAAGTCACCCAATACCCGCACAATTTGAATTCTTCACTCGAATGCGGCCTTGACGAAGGATCGATTGACCATATCTCTTTAATTGCCCAAATATCCTATATCTCTCTATGACATTCTTCCTCCTTATAGTTCCAAACACAAACATGAAAACTCTGCTCACATATGATAATTCCCTATTTATAAATGTTCTATGTGATTATATTACTACTAACTATACAACTGTGTAATTTTTTTTCTAATCATCATTATTAGCCTGCCCTTTTCCCAATTTCATTTGGGGTCGGCGCAACGAGTCTTTCTCCTCCACTCTCCCCTATCACATGCCATTTCAACATGCACTCCCATTCTAGCCATGTCCTCATTCACACATTCTATCCATCTCTTCTTCGGTCTTCCTCTCCCTACATTGCCATCTAAATAATGTATTGTATGTATATAATTATATATACTGGCTGAAAATTTTGTGGTTGTTTTCCCGCAGGAAAAAGATTTACCTTTATTAGTACTGTCGAATCACGGGAAATTTTGCAAATAAACATGTTTATGTTCTCAACTAATGAAATAAATAATCATCAACTCTAAAATTTCAGTGTGTATATTGTCTTTGTTTCAGATAGAACAACAGCTCTTCTAATTAATAAGCATTTAAGACAATTTGAACGTTGTACTCTCACAAAAACTTTTAGGTATAACAGAGTCAAAAATACTACTGTATTCAACTCAGCAAACCACTTGATTCTGGCGAATCCAAACGTCCCGTCGCCATTAAACAAAGAAGAAGAAGAAGAATCCATTTATGGCCCTACTGTCGCAACTGAAGAGCAAGAAACATGACAATATCAATGTCGATCCATCGGGATTGCGTTTGAGAGTAGGCTAGTTGGACGTTTTCAAGAACGCCCTTGATTTGTTAGAGGAACTTTCGCCTGGGCCTTCCTGGTCCACTATCTCCACTCACTCTCAAGTAATTTTATTTAGTCAATCTACTTTCATATAGGCAAAAAAATATGAAATTGGTGTTTTGTGTGGAGATTTGGGGGAGGTCTGCATTTTCCATACTAACATTTTTTCAGATTTCTTCACAACGACAAATCCAGAGATAATAATTTTGGGCATGTATCATTAGAAAACAACATGTGTGATATCACTCTTCATAAAAATTATTTATCGTTTTAAGTGAATGCAAATCAAATGATGTATTCGGGAGGCACTTAAAAAGATTGTCTTCGTTTCGAATTTTAACACAATTAAACTTACAACATCAAAACAAATCAAAAGAGCTCAAAAATATAGTCTATTTTTAGAGGAGGTAATAAGTTTTGAAGAATATTCTGATAATTAATAGTTACAGACAAAATACTAGAGAAAAAAATCACCAATTTCAGACATTATTTTGCACGGAAATGTCTTCTTTGGTTGTTTTACGACTAAAGATTAAAAGACTTAAAATAAATTAAGGTTTTAAAAGTACTTCAAACTTTCACCAGTATCTTCAAAGATACGCAAATCTATTAAAATAAAGGCTTAAGAGTGCTTGAGTCTATCCAAACAAAGTTCTCAAGAAACCTAATATGAAATACTGAAATTACTAGAATTTCCTCAAATAAAAGTTGTTCAGGAGACATGTAATTCCTAGATCTGACATGACAATATGTTTGGAATGCGTGAGTGAATTTTTACTGCCTGGATTGTATTCGAATGGAATTTCGAGGTCTGAGTTTACTTACGAAGTTCAAAAAGATTCCTGCTATTAATAAATATGTAAACAAGGGTTCAGTAGATACGAAATGGGACCAAAGAGGCAGTAGATATAGTCTACCTACACTGAACAGCAAATAATAAGGGTCTGTTAGAAAATCGTCTGTCTTCCAAAGTGCTCGACCAAGCTTTATGAATTAAAGACTGGATTTAAGAATATTTAATGCAGCATAAAGTGATATATAAAACATCACATTTTTGATAAATGTATAAAAAAACAAAAGTGGAACACAATAGCCCTTTTTCAATTTTATATCATAAAATCAACTCATTTATTTTACTTTATTTTTAGTTTTTACATAATAAATCCTATATATGGACTCTGGGCAACAAATTATATTCCTTTTACGTATGTCATCATTGAATATACCCTGCAGGAGTTTTTGGCGAATTTGACAACACCGCGGACGTGATTTTTATCAATGATTGTACCTAATATTGTTACCGAGTGGATATTGTTACGTAAAATTTGTGTAGTTTTGTATAATAAGTGTCTATAATGATGAGCATGGTGTAGAGGATCATTGAAATAAGCGACAAGTGACGTGAAAATTGTAAATTTTTTACACGCTTTTATTTAACTCACACTGTTTGTATGCTGCGTCAAAATTTGGAATCTTAATTTGTAGGTTTTTGTAGGTCAGAGGGGCTATATTTAAATACGCAATTATGACGACAAAAACTATATTCTCAATATTTCAATAGGAAGCTTATACGACTGACTCCTAGCACAGCAGAATCGATAATGACTTGGAAGTGATTTGAATTGGGTGAAGCGTGAGAATGAACGAATGATTGACAATCGAATGAACTTATGATTGAGAATAATCAATTGAATTGCTTCATTATTCTTTAATCATTTAACACTGTTCAATTACAATAAAACACTATTTAAATTAAATGATTAATTTTTGCAAACCAAAACAAACGTTAAATCCAACATAATTTGACCCACTTTCCGGTCTTCGATCAGGATGAAATTTTACACACGCTCTGAGTTCTGATGACAAAACATGACTAGTTTAGAAACGTCATTACAAATCCAATATGGCGGCCTCCCCAAGATGGCGGACTGGCTGTTTGAAATCCACCCCCATGATATGGATATCAAATGAAAGGGTTTGCTGTCAGGAATACGAAAAAAATTGTCACATGACTTAAATCCAACCAACATGGCGGACATCCAAGATTGCGGATTGGCTATTTGAAGTGCACGCCCATGATATGAGTATTAAATGAAAGGGTTTGCTGAATGGGATACGAAAAAAATTATCACGTGACCTAAATCCAACATGGCGGCCGTTACAAGTAGTTAATTAAGTTTGAATAATAAGAAGACTAAAAAGTATAAAATAAAATTTTTTTTTTTAAAAATCTAAAAAACACGCTTTTAGCACGCACTAAAAATTACAAAAAGAAAGCGTGGAGCGTTTTGTCCAAAAAAGTAAGATTACATAAACGCTCCACGCTTTCTTTTTGTAATTTTTAGTGCGAGCTAAAAGCGTGTTTTTTAGTTTTTTAAACTATTATTTTTATTTATCATGGTAATCCACCTTATCGGAGTAGCGGCACTGTGTCTACCGATCATTCGGCGCCAAACTCTCCCAAGACGCATTGAAATGTATTACACTTTCATTTCGAAGCAAATACTGAAGACATAAAAATACCTAAGGCATGGCTGTATTTTGTCAATTTTACCAAAAAAAAACCTCGTAGAATGTACAGGATCCTGACAATGCTGGAAGGTATGCAAAGTTAGCAAAATATAGCGGAAACTCCAGGTGTGACTTTTCTCTATATTTTTTTCTATTTTTCTATTTTTGAATGGTGTAGCTCGCCATCTGTTACATGGGGACTTAACATAGTGGCGAAAAGTGGGTGTTAATGCCTATGCCTACCCCTTCGGGAAATGAGGCGTTGTTGTTGTTGTATTTCACCCTGTCCGGAGCCACCACTACCGTTTACCAGATAATCAAATGAAATCGCATTAAATTGTACTTGTAGCCTTCTTTCCCAACACAGCTATGGCAATAAATGTCATTTTATTTGATGATCTGCTAAACGGCAATGGTGGGTCAGGAGAAGGTGAAACACATAATTAAAAAAATACTGACCACTCATGAAGTTGTATATAAGCGGGTTTATGGCGGAGTTGGCGTAGCACATGACGTGGGAGACCAGCGCCAGGAATGTGACTGCGTCGTTCTGCTCCATGTCTACTGTGTATCTGTGAACAAAAGAAATATTACTTATGAGAAATATTATAAGGTTCATTACCGCGAGCGCTTGTAGCAAGTACAACTACATGTATACTAGTAGTTTTACTATAAATAGGGTTAATAAATTGTTATTTAGCTTCAATACAGCGCTCGTAGTGACCACGGAAGACCAGCGTCGGATGTCTGCGACAACTGACACATGCTGAGTGGCTCGCCATTTAGTGTCACAATTTTTTTAGGTATTAAGCTTAGTACTAAGGTTGATTCATAATATTCATAATAATATATTTATTATATTCATAGTCACTAATAAAATATTTTCTTTCTTTCTTTCTTTACAACCACAGACCTTTGACTGTGGTTGTAATTGATACAAGCAGCAGGATCCCGAGAGTAAAGCTTTTGATGAGAAGAATCTGGCAAGAGCCACTTTTTTTTAAATAGCCAATCATATAATTATCAATTGAAATGGCAGCCACAGATAGTACCAGCAGTATTAAAACTGTATAACAAGACTTTCAGTTATATGAGTCAACTTTCAAGAGAACGCCAAATCTGGAAAACTTGTATAAAGCTGTAATGTCAGTAAAGCGTACGTCGACGGAAAATGAACGGGTCTTCTCCTTATCTGGGAACTTTGTGACAAAAATACGAAACCGATTGTCAGATGCAACCATAAATGCCCTCGTATTTTTAAAGGCTTATTTTATTGATAATAAAGACATATCCGGCTAGCTTTTGAAGCAGTTTCTGATTTAAATTATGATTGTAGTTAGTCTTAGATTAGTATGTTTACCTCACCTGCGTGACTTAAAGACTAAAGAAAGGTCTGCTTAAGTTTATTGTTATTCAAGTATGCCTACCTAATTGAAAGACTGTTGTTTTATATTGGGTCCTTACCTATGAAATTGGTGTTTTTTTTTTCTCTTTGTATTTTGTCTGTAACTATTAAGATTCAGAGTATTCCTAAAAAATAATTACCTCGTCTAAAAATAGACTATATTTTTGAGCTCTTTTGATTTGTTTTGATAATTTGTTGTAAGTTTAATTGTGTTAAAATTGGACACGGAGACAACTCTTTTTAAGTGCCTCCCGATTACATAATTTTATTTGCATTCACTTAAAAACGATAAATAATTTTTATGAAGTGTGATATTACACATATTACTAAAGCTTGTCTAATGATACATGCCAAATATTATCTTTGGATTTGTCGTTGTGAAGAAAACTGAAAAAAAAATTCCCAAAATCTCCATACAAAACACCAATTTCATAGGTAAGGACCTAATATAATGTCTTCAGGTGTTAATCTGTTACTCAGTCTATTTGTGTAGTCGACAGGTAATCAATCCAGTTCAATATTAGCCTAAAGCCGAATACTAAAAAGATCCGAATTTGGAAATATTTGGTAATTTTAAATTGCCGAGGACTTTGATTTTCATTCGTTTGATGAGATGGAGAACCTTTAATTTCAAAGTGATTTGAAATTATATCATCCATCCATCCTCAGCCTATATACATGTCCCACTGCTGGGCACAGGCCTTCCTGAGGAGGAAACACAGGAAACACATGAGGAGTATAGGTCGTCACACCACCACGCTGGCCCAATGCGGCTTAGTGGGTAGAAACCGTCGCAATAGCGACTGGGACCAACGGCTTAACATGCCTTCCGAAGCACGGAAGAGCTCGGGATCACAAAGTCTTGGTCACCCATCCACGGCTTGACAAACGCGAAGGTAGCTTTGTTTTCGATCGAACGCCGAAGCGTACAAACCTCTACGACACCGAGTTAAATTATATAACATACATAATATCATCTCGCCCTATCCCCGAAGGGGTAGGTAGAGGTGTTAAACACCCACATTTCGCCATACGTTAAGTCCCCATGTAACAGGTAGCAATTCTGTTCCAAGCACTGGGCACAAAGCGAGGCAAGCGATATTGACAAATAAAAATGTTTTTTTGTCTTATTAGTCATTCTAGTCATATAAACCATAAAAAAGAAATTCGTGGCTGAAGCATCAATGTCCATGTTTTATTTGGGACCTCACAGTGGGGGTGGGACCGAACCCGCTAGTCCCGCCACCTCGCGAACGAGTAGCGGCGAATAAGTAAAAAAAAAAAAAAAAAACTAACTCTTACTTTGCACTAGTATCATACCTGAGTATGCACAGCAGATGTATAGGAAAATAGCAGACTGCGAACATTATGACGACTGCCACCAACATCTTAGCTGCCTTTCTTCTAGAACGAAGCTGGGCTGAAACAAAAAAAATCAAAATTCTTTAAATCGTTTGCAATTTCTGTAAGGACAAAGCGGAGTTTGCCTTTGGTGGGCGATAAGTTTACGCCATATTTGATAAGTATTGTGATTATTAATAATTGTATGGCAAATACTATAAAATCAAGACATTCAAATGCAAAAATAATTTTTTGGACATTACTTTCCGTTTCGGAGTTATTGTCGTTTAAAGTTTCATTAATTAGGTGCACCCATTTGAATAAAACTACTTAATTCCTATAGTATCAATGATTTAAATAACTGGACAATTTGTATTTTTTGAATCGCATGTTTAGTTATCAAAATAAACGGCAAAAACGATTCCGAATTTTGGTATGCTTCACCTTAAATTCAGCTGATGGTTCCGCCATGTTTGTTTGATAACGTCGCGCCTTATAATAGGTTATACCTAACCAAAACTGAACTTAAGGGGAAGCACTATATTTGTTAATAAAATTTTTAGAAATTCCGAAACGGAGAGTGATCCAGAAAATTCTTTTTGTATTTGACTGTTCTGTTTCCATAGTATGTGCCATTTCAAAAGATGTTCCATGATCATGTACAGCCTGTATATAAATAAAGTAAATAAATAGACATGTACAAACGAATTACATAAGTTTATATAAATAACATGGTTTCGGTATTTTAACTTCATAAAGAATGTATGAAATGTTAGTTCTGTTAATTAACAATAGATGGCGCTGTATGTTCGTTACATCACGCTAATGAGTTCCTCGGATCGCCTATATATGGCGATCCCATATATCTATATCCAGATCCTAAATAAAGCCTTTATATATGGCAAAGTTCCAAAATCCCTAATCCCTAATAAGCAGTAAATTTTTTTTTTCGCAAGGTCTCTTTATGACTAATAAAACTTACTTTCTGGAAGACCACAAGACTGAAGTCTGGCCATGTATCCGGGGTCTAATCATAAAGTAAGTTGCTTCGTTTTCAATTTTAAAACCAAAGCATTTGAATCACTACAAAACCGAAACAATACCTACTATGCTGATTTTACTATGAGCTTACAAGCTTGTGTACCTAATACATTTTTCTAACATTCAAATATTATGACTAACACTTTTTTTAACAAAACAATCTATTTTTTAACAAAGCGCACATAAACGCATATATTCAACGTTAACTGCCTATTTTTGGAGCCACAAATAAACGAGTCTGGTATGTATTACTCGGCGAGCGTGTCGGAGATTGGATGCTAAGTTTGCATTTTTTCCATGGAATTTTTATTAAATTTCTTTGGTAGGGCTGTCAATATACTTTTGGGCGTAGAAAGCAACTAAATATTGATATATACAATCTACTATTATTACTATTAGCGGCAGCGGTTCATTAAAATAATACTACCAATACCCATCTCCTTCCTTGGGCGACCTTCCTTTGGTAAAAGGTGACTAATGAACTCAGAACTGCACATCCATTTTATATCTTATACCTGTAGCGTCGACGGGCTCACCACTTGTCAGGTTGAGCACATGTGCAGTCACTGCTTGGTGAAGCACGGACTATGGCAATTGACTGCTTTTGCGGTGCTTTTGCCTTATCTCTAACTAGCCCTTAGGGGGATAATGGTCGTAAATATCAATGTCTGAGGCATATTGCTTTGAGATTTATTATCCTGTGAGTCATTTGGGACTTATTGGACAGGGAAGTTTTTAACCTAATGCAGTATATGCTAGGGCCAGGTCCTAATCAGCTTTATATTCGATTTGTCCTGTATATTTTATGTCCTGTATTTTATGTAAAAGAATCCTAATGGTAAGTGATCACCGCCACCCCTAGACATCTACACAATTCAATTCTACATATCCTATGAAATAAATGATTATCAGTCCACTGCAGTCCACTGCCATAGTCCGCGCTTCAGCAAGCACTGACTGCACTCATCATGACAGGTGGTGAGCCCGTCGATGCTATAAGCTATTGGATGGTTGTGCAGTTCTAAGTTAATCGCCTTTTACAACACCCAAGGGAGGAGATGGGTTGGTAGTACTTTTAATGATCCGCTACCACACGACCCTAAAGTAACTTTGCTTTTAATATCCGGAACCAAAACGAACCACTACACCATGGAGCCGCTCCTGGGGCTTGTGTAGTGGATATTTATTAAAATAAATTAATAGTTGTCAACCCTTTCAGCAATGCGATGTATGTTTCGCACGTCGACTTAAGCGCAAGCTTACGACTTTGAGTACATCTACTGCGAAAATAGCAATTCCTCGAAGACGATTCCTCGACGACATACGATTCTAGGATCTCATCTCAAATGTAAATATTAAAACCAAAGGTAAATTTAGTATCTACTACTTGACCTTTTATGTATCGGATCTTCGTTCGCATCACAGAGCATTTAGAAACATATGATGTAGGAGATAAAAGGAGACCACACGTTTTGTATTGCACGTACGAGTACATTGGAAGCACCCTGACTCTCTAAAATAGGTTAGTTGACCCTTTTTTTATTGGGCCCCATATAATTCATTACTGTTAGCCATCTCCAGAAAAAATAATATACATTTTTTGAGGCCTATAATACGAAAAATTTTAAATTACGTTTTTGCTTAACTGTCAAATTAAAAACGCCTTCGGTCATGATGGTCTATGAATTATCTGTGTCGTAAAGTCACTATTTTGGTTAACAATTCAATACGCATGCGTGACACAGGTTGACACAGCCGACAGATATGCTTGATTGGTTGCGACTGGCGTTTGACGGATTTTGATCATGCGTAGTAATTGTTTACATGATGCGTTACTTCACTAATTTCACGAACATGGTGGATAGCGTTTGGCATGAAAAAAAGTAAAAATAAAACATGTTTAAATTGAATTTCTACATTTGAACTTAGTATATTTCGGACTCTTGTATTTAATAATATTCAAATTAAACATTATTTTCATTACTTTTGATATGAGTCAACTAGCCTGTTGTAAAATTGTTTTATCAAAAAGACTGACATTCTAAGTATGAAATAAGACATACTGGGAATTCGGGAATTGGGTCCGAAAAGGTTTTATGATGCCGGTTAGACATGACCATCACGACTTTATCCCCGAAGGGTAGCAGAGGTGTTTTCTTGGCTTGCGTGACCGCAGTTTTCATTTCAACTTACCAGTGATTCTAGGCTCTCCTAGAGACGTGACCAGAAGTCTAATCTTATTACTACCGCCATAAACCTATTTACATAGGTTCAGATTCCCTTTTATATAAAAAACTAATATAATCGACATATTTCTAAAATGTGTGTTGGCGATCCAACCTTTTTTATATAATTTTTATATTATAAGTATTTTTCATATCATATATCATCACGCTTCTTTCCCCAAAGGGGTAGGCAGAGTTGTTAAACACCCACAGGTCACCAGAATGTTAGGTCCACATGTAACAGGTGGTGAGCCTGTTGCCATGCACCGTACAATGTGAGGCAAGCGATATTCACAATAAACTGTACATAAGTTTTATTCAAACTTAGTGGCACTACAGGTGGTGGGATCGAACCTAATATGAGATAAGCATTTATTAAAAATAATGACAATTAGAAGTAAAAGCTAACATTCGAAACATTGGTCCAATTATTGATAGAGAGAGTTACATTTTTGTTTGGTACATTTATTGTTGATGAGTTGATTTGAGTATTTCTCTGTTTTTGCGTCTGAGGAACTTGCGTTTCATTGTAGATAGTATACCGACAATTCACTGTCACTATCACTTTCATTTAACATCGTAACGTATTTTAGAACATTAACTTATTTATAAAAACAAATTCAAATAAACTTAACGTTTATGTATTTGAAGAAAACAAAAACGCGGCAAATTCATACGGCTCGTCGGTTTTCGTAAATTTATTTAATAATCATAAATGCGTATTCCTTTTTAAAAAAGATGTATAATGCTTTATATACAAACTCAATGGTGTAAACACAGATGTAGTTCAGTATAAATTTCGGTAAGTATTCCAAATTTAAATCACATTCTCCCCCTAGAGGATGAATGAAATTCAGAACAATTTTCTTTCCCTGTTTTTAACAGATTAAAATTAATATTGTTATGTTCGCTTTTTGTGGCATAGTATGTCACTTTTTTGAGCAAGTGGTACTGGAGAACAAATGCCTGAATTCATCACCTAAACATTTGCCCCACCGGGGATCGAACCCAGATCCTCTCGAGACCGGCGTACCACTCGACCACGGAGGTCGTCCATAATAAATAAGTAATAAGTTCATTACGTCATAAATGATAGTTTTATTATTTTACTACAGTTTAAATATGGAAATATATAATATAAGTACTTTTAAATATGGTTATTGTCACATTGGTTGAAACTCAACAATAAGAACAAGATACCCGATGTCACATCAATCATCGTGATAAGAAATTGATTTAGAGGTTATGGCAGAATAACAGGGGTGGTGGACTATCTGCAACCACTGAGTCATAAGCCGTTTCGTCTTCCTTTTTTTGTTTGTGTAACTATTGTAATTTCATTATAATGTTTATGTTAGTGTAAGGAAGATAAATAAATGCTTTAATTATTATTATTAATATTTGATATCAAGTAGGTTTATTTACGACTTGTTACAGCCTCTTGTTTGAGGCTGTAAATAAGTCGTCATACTAGTATCGGAGTGTTTCTACTCAAATATTTTAATCTAGAGCGTGCGCAAAGATCTTTAATTAAAGTAATGTACCGAAAGCCTTATAGATACTGAAGCTTTATACAGTACCTCCAAACTTAATTGTACACGACTATTCTGTAGACTCAGATTTTCTTTGACGTTTGGTAATAAACATGATTTGTTCAGCTTCAATTCAAAAGATTTAGTTACAATCATTTCTTCAATAGGAATTATCTATACCAATAAAACTGTAGAGGTCGAACATAGAAGAAAAATGCTAGAAATCAAGGGGATGTAAAAAGAGGAAAAATACGAAAAAAAAAAAAATTAATTTTTTGTTTTTCTGTCTGTTCGTCTGTTTATCTGTTTGTACGGGCTAATCTCCGAAATAGCTGGACCGATTTTAATGAAATTTTGCATGAACTTTATATTTCTGGTCAACATCTTAAATATTTTGATTCCGAAAATTTTAACGGTTCTCGTGGGATAGTTACAAAACCATAGTAACCGCGGACGAAGTCGCGGGCAACAGCTAGTATACAATAATTTGTTATTCGTTTTGATTGCCCTAAATTTTTTTGCCTTCGTCATAATTATTGTGCTTTTGATTTACATCAAAACAACAGCGAAACAGTATCGCTGTTTTGTAAATCAAAAGCAACGGGTTGTGAGTTTAAACATTATTTATAGCTTGGCCAACTTTCTGGTTTGACTGTACTGTTTGTTATGACAAAGGGTTACCTTGATTCTAATTTTTGGTGGTCCAAAATATTTCTATTACAGTTCAAGGTAATGACAGTTAATGAAATTGGCTCACTGTAAACTCACTTTCATTCAAATTTGTGTAGTGTGCAGCGCACCTCCCATACATTAGTATAGATATAGTAGCGTGGCCTTCTGCTCGCATGTACAGACAAACATGACCCATACGGTCGGCCCACTTTGGTTCCGATGGTATATCTGGTGCACATGCCCTAGTAAGTAGCTAGCGCAGCGCCGCACCTCTCCCTTTCCTGAGGAAGGGGGCGCCATTCAGGTTATGCTTTTCCAGGGCCTGTAAAACAGGCTTAAAGCAAGGTGGTGTTTAATCGGTAGGAGTCCGACATAACCCCCGGTCGGCGGGTATCCAATGAGGGATTCACCACCTCCTTCTCCCGCATGGGAAGGTAAAGAGTCCTACTTCAGAGGCTCTAAAAAAAAATTTGTAATAAGCACTTAGTAATAAACTAGTCGTCTTAGAGTAAACATCTCTTTTATTACTACTCCCGGGTCCCTACATCGCATGGCGACCCTGCCAGTGCTGCCTTCGGGGCAGTACTGCGCAATTAAATCAATTATCATTTTTGTTTATTATTGGAATAAAAAAATGCAATTTCGTTCCCAACTAGACTGTATTCTTGGCTAAAAATAATTTAGAAAAAAATTAATTAACTCTGCAGCCGCAACTAAATAAACATTTGCTCCTCTGCACATACTTATTTTACAATATTTAAAATGTTCTAAATTCCTTTTGTTATTATGGCTGTTTAAAAAAGGGTAACTGTTGAGTTTCTAGCGGCACTTCTTCTCAACAGGCCATTCACGTCGAAGTGCTAGTAGGAAATAAAAATATTGACGTGCAAAAGTATTTCATGTAAATCTAATTTCTGAATAAATGATTTCATTTCATTTCATTATTGTACTGTAGTGTACATTCTGCCTTCATGGTAGCCATATTAAAATAAAGAAGAATATTGTTGATCGAGTAGGCCATCCTCCGTGCTCCGCAAGGCACGTTAAGCCTCTGGTCCCGGCCGCTATTGCGACCATTTCTATATACCAAACCGCATCGGGCCAGCGTGGTGGTGTTACGGCCCATACTCCTGTGTTTCTCCATGAGGAAGACTGTTGGGTTGTTTGTCATTTGCAGCCGCAACGATTGGAACGCGTTGCGCGAGTTCGCGCACTCCAGGCACACCATTAGGCACGCTTTCGATTGATCGGGTATCAGCAGAAGAGCAGCCCGACGCGAAGTCCTGTAACTGTGTCCCTGTCACGCCCCAGAAGGGAAAGAGGTGGCAACAATAGGAATGGGAATAGAATTTGTAGGGAGCATAGAACAAGCCCGGTGTGGGAAAGAGCATTCGCAAGTACCCCGCGCTCTCCCGTGATTCGGGCTGTATGCCGTAAGGCAGGTAAGACCATGGGTTGCTGGTGGGTGATGTGTGGACTGTAGTAAAGAAGGCTTTGTTGGTTCGAAATGGTTTATTCTTGAGCACTGTTTACAACACAGGTTTAGCACTTCGTTGTTTGAGAAATACACAATGATAGATTTAATTAAATACTAGTGTTGGGTAACATGCCAACAAAGACCTGTGCCCAGCAGTGGGTCGTATATAGGCTGAGGAAGACGACGAGTAGGCCATGCTTTCTTTTTCTAGCGAGATGGAAAATGTAATTTGATAAAAAAATCGCACGTTTTCTTCGTACTTTATAAATCAATCCCGACAGTACTATGTTTAGAGGCGTGACGGATTAGAAATAATCGGAGAAGGGACGAGACTCATAAATCTGGGCCGTTATCTTGGTTGTAGATAAACATCACACTAAGATCTAAGTATTATATAAGATCACAAAAGGAGAAAACCCATCATTTTCCGTTAGGCTGTCTTACTTTAAAGATTTAAAGAGTTATTAAATAGTAACGAATATAAGTGATTTTATAGCACCAATATTAACCTACATCTTTATCCCCGAAGGGGAAGGCAGAGAAAAACCGACATGTCGATTTCTTTGTAGCATAACAAAACATATCATCACCCACGTTTCGCCAGATATGTAGTCCCCATGTAACAGGTGGCGAGTCTGTTGTCGTGCACCGGGCACAATGTGAGTCAAGCGATATTCACAATGAACTGTACATAAGTTTTTATACAAAACTCAGTGGTGCAGGCAGTGGGATCGAACCCGCGAGTACCGCGGCCTCTCGAACGAGTAGTGCCCCGTCCGTCCCAACTCGGCTACCGCTGCCTTTCTTTATAGGTCTAATCTAAATAAGTTAATAAATTAGTTTGTTTCTTCTTCTTCTATCGAGGTGGGCACATATGCCTTCTTTTATATATCACCTTGTTCACTCTGTTGTTTCAGAATTCTTTTTTCTCTTAAGGTGAGTTTTGATCCGTGCTCAGGTTGATCGGTAGGTTAAAATAAGTGACGTAAAAGTCTATGATGTCGTGATATGACAGTTTGTCCAATAGTCGAATTTTCAAATATAACTAAAGTTAAATAATCATAGATTTAACCACAACACTGTGTTGGAATTAGTAACATGGCGGCTGGCGGCGCAGCTGATGTTTGTTTGTGCTGTGCTTTGAATTTCCATTGCAAATTTAACAATTTTCAAGCTGAGACGTATCAATTTTGGCGTTTCCATTGACGCTATTGGTCTGGAATTAATCTATTGTGGTTACCATGAATACGGATCAAAAAACTCACCCTTAGTGCACCATCTAATCTCTAGGCTTAGTTGGTTTTTATCACTTGATTGCCAAACAAATGATTGTATTAATTACATACATACATATAACATACATACACTTAAAACACGCCTATATCCCCGAAGGGTTGGCAGAGTTGAACTAGCACCCACGATTCGCCAATTATGTTAGGACCCATATAATAGGTGGCGAGCCTATTGCCATTTATCGGGCACAAAAGTCGCAGTACATTGCTATTGCTATGTGGTATAAGAGGAATGCTGCTGCCCATTCCTCATCATTGATTTATCCTTAGTCGCCTTGTACGACACCCACGGGAGAGATTTGGGGAGGTGACAATTGTATTCTACTCTGCCATCACCACACGGCATAAACACATAATTATAATCATGACTTTCATTCCTTATGGGTTACTCAGAGACTAGGCAAAAGCACCGTAAAAGCAGTCCATTGCCATAGTCCGCGCTTCACCAAGCAATGACTGCACTCAGCGTCATAGGTGGTGAGCCCGTCGCCGTTCTAAGTTCATTAGTCGCCTTTTACGACACCCAAGGGGAGAGATAGAAGAAGAGAAGAGAAGGGGAAGAGATGTAATGTGAAATGAATGTGAATGAAACTCTTCAGAATTTATAGGTACACTTGAAGCGATTTGAGTAGTTTTTTTAGGGCGACTCGTACATCCGGGGAAGGGTGAAGCCATGAAGGCGGTTTTTTAAATCAATTGATAAACTTAGACTCAAAATCAGACACAAACTCAAGACTCGATTTAAATCTCAAACCAGACATAATAATCTCGTCTTCTAAAAAGGGTCTTCTGCTGGATTATTTCCTGGAATTGACGTCAGTAAAAAAGTTTGCTAACTTACTCTGCTCAGCAGGAGCCAGTTTCACTGTTTCTGCTTGTCCAGGAATTTTCTCGTTCTTCCACAGCACCTTGACTATTTGATGGTAGGCCACCGTCATAAGCATTAGAGGTATTCTGAAACAAACAATAAATCTACATTCAATATTTTTATTTATTACATAACATATAATTACGCCTCTTTCCCCGAAGGGGTAGGCAGAAGTGTTAAACACCCACATTTCGCCTGATGAGATAGCCATTTGTCACTACTCTCACGAATTTTTCATCTGTCGAAACTCAATTTTTGTATGGCTAAATGTCGTCTTAAGGAACACAAGGTGTCAACATCTTAAGGTGCTCCTTGGACTCTGCCTACCCTTTCGGGGATTACAGGCGTGATTGTATGTATGAATTGTAAATGCTTGATTTTATTTTTTTGTTTTGAATTATCATAATTTGAATGTCACAGATTTTTGTCAAAACGTGTTGAAACTGATATTTACATACATACATATAATCACGACTATTATTCCCTAAGGGTTAGTCAGAGACTGGGCAAAAGGACCGCAAAAGCACTCCATTGCCACAGTCCGCGCAGCAAGCAGCAGCAGCTTCACTATTATTAATAGGAACTAATGTAGATATGTTTACGTTTATGCGAATAAAGTTATGTAAGTGATAAAGATTTCGTCAAACCAACTTTTTTAAAAGAATGTTTTTACACGTATGATTTCGTATAACAGTTCAGAAGCTGTCAAACGTGATTGTGAAATTCTGTACGTTTCTCATTTTAGCGATAACAAAAATCGAAAGACAATATTAATCTTTGATGTCTATAGGCTTGGTGTACATAATAATATACTTACTTATTACACAACTAGCTGTGCCCGCGACGACGTTCGCGTGGTTATTGAATTAGCGCCGGAAAAAAGTTGTCAAAAAGTATTTGTTAGGTACATGTTTTATATGTGAACATGATTCAGGGTATTCTGGGTGGTGTTAGAAGCACGTGTATTGAAAGAATCCTGTTTTTACATCGATATGTTAATTGATACCGGCGGGAATTTTTCTAGAAGATTTAATGTAATATCATTTTTTCTCTCTGTGTAATGAGTTATTAAGAGAGCGATATTTGCTAAAATTTACTAACGCTTGCCCTACTTTGCTTTAAATTTACTAATTACTTGATCGAGGACGTCTTAATGTCAGTTAAGTATAAAATTATATAAAATAAATATTCATAAATAAAATACATAAATAAAGAATAGAAATTAGCAAGAACTTTCTACTAACCCATATACCTACTCCTCGCCTTCATCGAAAATACTTACGTGTATATGAACAAAACCTTCAGTATATGCCATACGACTTCACTCGTTGGAGACCAGGTCGCAACGCACTGCACCAGGTATTCCAGGTCGAAGCGAAGGGGCACCGTCTGGACCTCTTCTAGCACAATCAGCTCTGGTAGATCTGTATAAAATGAAATAACATAAAATAACATATCATCACGCCTCTATCCCCGAAGGGGTGGGCAGAAGTGTTAACACCCACATTTCGTAACAGGTGGCGAGCCTGTTGCCATGCACCGGGCACAATGTAAGGCAAGCACAATTTACAATGTGACGTAAGTTTTATTCAAACTCAGTAGTACAGGCGTATAGGTGGAGGGATCGAATCCGCGAGTCTCGCAAGCTCTTGAACGACGGTCATCTCGGCTACCGCTGTTTTTTATAGAAAGACATACATTATTGACCAAAATGATATGATATAAAATTAAATAAATATAAATTTATATAAGGAGGATGTTATTACACTAAAAGAAGACATAATAAAAATTCAAAATTATATTCCAAACTTGGAAGATCCGATAGATAAATTTGAAAGGAGCTCTCGTGCATGTCTAGAAAGGTCTTAAAATAGAAATATCCTGTCAACAAACCAGAATCAAAGAAAACCTTATGAAATCACAAAATTTCTGAATGTGTCTATACAATCTCATGAAGTCAAAGGTAATTTCCGTTTAAACATAAAAAAAATTAAAAATAAATCCGTAATTATTGAACTCACTTGAACTCGAGTTCTTTAGAAAGATGAGTACGCTTTAATAAAAGGAAAGGAAAGCTTAAAATGATCTGGCCTAGTTCGTTCAAGATATCACCCATCTAAGGACTGACCATAGAGAATATAGCTTTGTTTTCGATACCCAAAAGCCACACCGTACGAAACATTACGTTATAAATCATTGTGCTTATCCAGCTAAACGTTAAACATTCCTAATAGGATAGTCAACAAATAAATACTCCCTTTAATACGGAAGCCCGTGACCCACTTGGCAGTTTGTGGACTATAATATCTACGTTAACTTTAGAGAACCTTGGTGGCGTAGTGGTCGTGCGCTTTGGATTCGATCGAAAACAAAGCTACCTTCGCCATGGTCAGGCCGTGGATGGGTGACCAAGAATTTGTGATCTCGAGCTCCTCCGTGCTTCGGAAGGCACGTTAAGCCGTTGGTCCCGGTCGCATTTGTGACCGTTTCTACTCACCAACCCGCATTGGGCCAGCGTGGTGGTGTTACGGCCAATACTCCTCATGTATTTCTCGATTAGGAAAGCCTGTCCCAGCAGTGGGTCGTATATAGGCTGATGATGTTAACTTTACTGCTGTCAAGCGTATCTGCTATATGTATAGTTGCAAATGATTTATTGATTGCCTTATCACATAATAGAGTAAAAATAACGAACCTTTGATACGCGGACGATACAACCCTTCTAGCCTCCACAGAAAATGAAATGGCGGAAATTCTGAAATGCTTGGAGACCACCAGTCGGAGCATAGGCCTTGAAATAAACAAAAAGAACACCAAAATGCTTGTCGTCGACCGTTTTTTATCCGTATTATTCATCACCCTACTACAGGACTCCAAAACTGTGAAACAATTTCAATATCTAGGTTGCTTTATAACAAATTAAGGTAGCTGCGAAGCAGAAATACGTAGGCGAATTGGAATATGGAGAGATCACAAACAAGACAAAAACACACTTAGTCCGCACGCTCGTTTTCTTAATGTTCCTCCACGGATCTGAAGAGTGGACAATCAAAGCTGCCGACAGAAACATCGACGCGATTGAAATGTGGTGCTGGCGTCGAATGCTGAGGATACCGTGGACAAAGACAAAGACAAAGACTTTATTTCACATGAAATATGGTACATGATAAGGTGTTCACAATATATATTAATTTCCGTAATATTTCACCAGAAACTGGTATGCAAAATTAACATTAATAGGAACTAACTAAGAACTTAAAAAAATCTAACATTATAACAAATTAGGATAAAAGTACTCTTTTAGGAAATAGAAACATTTCTCAAAGAAAGAAAGAAAGAAAGAAAGAAATATTTATTTGCAAAAACACGTGTTATAACATACTTACAAGCATATTTTTGTTAGTGGGTTTTAATATTGATTCAACATGTTTTGCCAATGCTGGCGTGCAAATTTAAGGTCATATTGTGAGTAAAATAATTATAATTGTTCAAAAAATAACAAGAATTTATAGATTAGTCCAATCAATAATAATACTAAAAACATAATGTCAAGAAATGAAATTAATAACAAAAATTAAAATAATAAAAAAAATATATATATATATCCTTTACAAATTTAAATGATTACAATCCATTATTTAAGTAATCTTGCACACTGTAATAGCATTTGTCTATTAGTTTTTTCTTTAATTGGACTCTGAACATGTTTTTGTTTAACAATTTATAGTTTTCTGGGATTATGTTGTAAATCAGTGGAGCCATACATAGAACACTTTTATGTAGTAATGTGGTTCTCGTGGGAAGTAATCGAACCAAATCACGTCTGCGATTTCGCACTACAGTCTTAGAGAGGAATGGGAAAAGATGTGGGTTACACCTTACAAATAAAGCCATCTCGAGTATGTACAACGACGGAAGTGTCAGAATTTTATGTTTAAGATAAAACGGTTTACATGAATCTGTTGTTTTTAGACCATACATTGCTCTTATACATCGCTTTTGCATTTTGAAAATTATATCTTTATTTGTGGAATTTCCCCAAAAAATTATGCCATACCGTAATTTTGACTCCACCAGTCCGTAATATGCAGTAAGCAAAGCCTCTGCATTGACCGATAATGAAAGTTTGTACAGGGCATAAGCTAAACTGCTAATTTTTTTGCTTAATTCTGATATGTGTTCCTTCCAATTCAGCTTTTTGTCGATTATTAGCCCCAAGAAAGTCGATTATTAGTCAATCAACCATTTTTTTAGTTTCGTTTTAAAAATGTTTCGTACGGAATCAACAATTCAGGGAATACATCATCCTCCATTTGTCTGCAGCGAATATTGAGTTATTTCGGCCACATCTCGCGTAGAAGTCCGGATAACCTCGAACGTCTAATCGTGTCGGGTAGACTGGAGGGAAAGAGGCCGATAGGCAGAAGTCTTTATTGGTCAGACCAGATCGACGAACAGCGGGAGACTCCTATCAGCATAGCATTTCATTAAGCAGCTGATCGAAATACGTGGCGAGAACAGCTGAAGAAAATCAGGTAGCGATGAAGAAGAAGATCACATAATGTAATTTTCTCATTATCAGTTTGTCAAATTGTTGTCATTTTCTCTCTTTTTTTTACAATTAGATTTTTTTTGCAAAGGAGCAAATTATAGTAGCCACGAATTTTTATCTTTAAAATAATCTTCAATCTTACAATACCCCTTTTTCATTAAACAGCTTTTAACAGTTGACTTAAATTTATGCAGGGGCAATAAGTCAATAAAACTTTGTGGCAGCCTATTATACATTCTTATGCTGGTTCCCATTAAATATTTAACAGTCTTGTGAAGTCTGAGGCTTGGAACGGCGAACTTATGCTTATTTCTGGTGTTGAGGCTATGGCAGTCAGAATTTTTAAGGAAAGTATCATAGTGTTTACGTACATACATAATACAATCAAAGATGTAAAGTGTCCGCTCATATACGCCTGTGAATAAATAAAATTACAGCTTTATTCAGCTCTTAGGATTCAAAACGCATCTATCCCAGAACTGGTAGGCAGATGTGTTGAACACCTCTGAGATGAAATACCTTCTCTAAATGATCTGTTTCTCAATACGACTATCCACTAAACGGCCTACCTCAAAACCCTTTTCTGAATAAATTATTCTCCTAAAACGACCTTGGGCCAAATCAGCGTTTCAATCACATGTCACGTAATAACCTTATATCTTTGAGGACCCAGACAGGCATCAAATTACTTTAGATATCTACAGGTTACTGATAAATAATAAGCATAATAATTTTAATATAAATCACTGTAATTGGAATATAAGAAAATGCGTAGGGTTTTCTGTGCAGAACGATCGCTTAAAAACAGCGCTGTCCACCCACGATTTAATGATAAAATTGAAAAATACATTATTGACGATGGGCTATTGAGTTTCCGACTGGACGCCACAAAAGAAAAAAATATGTTGTCACCATGACTCACTATATGTTGCCTTCTATTCATAAATAAATAACAATGCGTCATCATGACCGTTTTGTTGTAAATACACTGCTGGAAGCCAACGATCGGCCGCCGCTGCCCGCATCTAGCGACTTCCCACGAACATTTCAGGATCGTCGGTTCTACATATGGAGTAGGTATGTGTGACGAGAAAGAATATATTAGGTCTGCAATAGTAGATTAGTAGCCAAGGGTTGTAAGGCATCAATTGCAGCCCGAGATATTTAGGCGCACGAGCGCAGCGAGGGCGCTTATAGTTCGAGGGTGCAATTGATGCTTGTTTACACCCGAGCTAACTACTCTGCTTTACATCTCGATTGTGAGGTAAGTGGAAAAAAAGGCATTACAAGAATAAATAAATTTATTTTCAAGAACTAAATTTAGCTTCGCCGTTCGATATTCAAAATTGATGAAAATAGCGAAGCGACCTCTTTTGTCACAAGAATCAATAAATTTATTTTCAAGAACTAAATTTAGCTTCGCCGTTCGATATTCAAAATTGATGAAAATAGCGAAGCGACCTCTTTTGTCATTGGGCTGAATGCATGATGTCTAGTGCCAGTAAGATGGTTAGATGTACGCGAACTTTTTGAAAGAGTTTTTTTTTTAATTACTTACCGCCCTAGGGCGTTTCTAGCTACATTATTAACCTAGGGCGTTAATTGATCACTTACAACCCGCATCTGGGGGTATTAAGGACCTACTTACCGAACATGAGAGATGTAAATGTCTTTTACATCTTTCATATTCGGTAAGTAGGTCCTTATTACCCCCAAATGGGGCTTGTAGATGACCAATTAGCGCTCTAGGTTAATAATGTAGCTAGAAAAGCCCTAGGGTAAATCAGTATAGTTTTGTGTAATAAGTGTCTGTGATAATGTGCAATATGGAGGATTATCGAAATAAACGTCAAGTGGTGTGAAAAGTGATGAGTTTTTTATCGTGGTAATCCACCTCATCCAAGTAGCACCACAGTGTCTGCCATCGATCGTTTGATGCCAAATTCTCCTAAGATGCATTGAAATGCATTACACTAGCATTTCAATGCAAACTACTGAAGATATATATATACTGCAGACATGGCTGTATGGGCTTCGTTCCCTTTGCCTTCCCTACGGGAGAATTTTACATAGATGAAAATGGCCGGAATTGAAAACTTTTACTTTAAATATTGTTTGCTTATACTTTAAAAATAGTTTGCTTATAATAAAATGTTTTATTCTTGTAATTTTTTTCTACTTACCTCACAATCGAGATATGTAAAGCAGAGTAGTTAGCTCGGGTGTAAGCATCAATTGCACCCTCGAACTATAGGCGGTAAATATCTCGGGTTGCAATTGATGCTACTATATTAACGACTTGCAATCTTAGTTCATCCTTCCGCATGTCATTCCGATTCATACACGGCGACATGGGTCATATTATTGATTCACTTCCCTTTACATTAATTTCGGTTTTATAAAAATACGAGGGTCACAAGTAAACCACTCCGTTACTCCTAAGCATATCTTCACATGAAATCTTCGTCAACATTTCCTACTTACTCGAATCGTCACCAGCCTATATTCGTCCCACAGCTAGGCATCGGCCTTCCTACACAATAGCAACTGGGGCAAACGCATCAAACGGCTTAACGTGCCTTCAGAGCACGCAGGAAATCGAGATCATGCCAGGACTGATCATAGCGAATGTATCATTGTTTTCGATATCGAAAGCCAAAATATACGAAACACTACGCCACCGAGATCGTCAGAAGATATGTGGAGAGCACGTCAACTGGACTGGTGGTCAACTTCATGTCTACCACCAAAGCACAAACTGCAGAGGCCAACTTGGCCCTGAACCATCTGCGAACACAAGTCACAAGTTTCCTTAATGCGAGAAATACCCATCCCAATCTACAGTCCGCGCGCGTGCTCTGAGGTATCGATGTCTGAGGAAGCGGGCGGATATTTTATTTCAGGGGTAAATAATATTGCTTTGTCGATACTAACACATCTTGAACCTCCACGCGAGTGTAAATCTATACATATTGATACTCTATACAAATTATATAATAAAACTGTAGAGGTCGAATATCTGTACATAGAAAAAAATTCTTAAAATCAAGTTAGGGGGATGTAAGGACCGTAAAATACTAATTTTTTATTAATTTTTTGTTTCTTGTACGGGCTAATCTCCAAAATGGCTGGACTGTTTTTTATGGAATTTAATATGGTAGAAAGAAAGAAAGAAATATTTATTTGCAAAAAACACGTGTTATAACATACTTCCAAGCATATTTTTGTTAGTGGGTTTTAATATTGATTCAACATGTTTTGCCAATGCTGGCGTGCAAATTTAAGGTCATATTGTGAGTAAAATTGTGATTGTATTGTGAGTATAATTGTTCAAAAAATAACAAGAATTTATAGATTAGTCCAATCAATAATAATACTAAAAGCATAATGTCAAGAAATGAAATTAATAACAAAAATTAAAATAATAAAAAAAAAATATATATATATCCTTTACAAATTTAAATGATTACAATCCATTATTTAAGTAATCTTGCACACTGTAATAGCATTTGTCTATTAGTTTTTTCTTTAATTGGACTCTGAACATGTTTTTGTTTAACAATTTATAGTTTTCTGGGATTATGTTGTAAATCAGTGGAGCCATACATAGAACACTTTTATGTAGTAATGTGGTTCTCGTGGGAAGTAATCGAACCAAATCACGTCTGCGATTTCGCACTACAGTCTTAGAGAGGAATGGGAAAAGATGTGGGTTACACCTTACAAATAAAGCCATCTCGAGTATGTACAACGACGGAAGTGTCAGAATTTTATGTTTAAGATAAAACGGTTTACATGAATCTGTTGTTTTTAGACCATACATTGCTCTTATACATCGCTTTTGCATTTTGAAAATTATATCTTTATTTGTGGAATTTCCCCAAAAAATTATGCCATACCGTAATTTTGACTCCACCAGTCCGTAATATGCAGTAAGCAAAGCCTCTGCATTGACCGATAATGAAAGTTTGTACAGGGCATAAGCTAAACTGCTAATTTTTTTGCTTAATTCTGATATGTGTTCCTTCCAATTCAGCTTTTTGTCGATTATTAGCCCCAAGAATTTCGCCGAATCAATTTCTTTGATATTATATCCATTATAGGCTACCTTGATGCTAGATGGTTGATTCGATCTTTGGCTGAAGTGCATGATATTCGTTTTGCATAAGTTGATTTTTAAATTATTTACATTTAACCATTCAGTTATTAATGTCAATGTTTTATTAATGTCAAATTCATAAAGATTAATGTCATTCAATTTTATGGAAACTGTACTATCGTCCGCATATAATGTCAATGGATGATCGGTTATATTAGGCAAGTCGTTAATATAAATGATAAAGAGCAGAGGTCCAAGTACACTACCCTGCGGTACTCCATACATGACATTGCGCTCCTGTGACAAATATGATTGAAAAGTCTTTGTTTTAACATTCAGTCTCGATATTTCAGTTTTTTGTATTCGATCTCTTAAGAAAGATTGGATTAAATTTAAAATATTTCCCCTTATTCCATAAAAGGATAGTTTTTTTATTAAAATTTCATGGTCGACATAATCAAAGGCCTGTGTCATATCGCAGTATATCGTACATATGGGCACAGATTTATCAACAGTCAACATTATATTCATTAAAAAATTATAAAGTGCCAAATTTATTGACTTATTTTTCCTAAAGCCAGTTTGCTCCTCACAAATAATATTATTTTCTTCGAAGTAGGAATTTAATTCATTACAGTAGAACTTTTCAAAGATTTTTGAAAAAATTGAGATTAAGGCAATGGGTCTGTAATACTCCATTAAGTCCTTGTTTTCTTTCTTAAATATAGGTTTTACAATAGTAATCTTAAGGTCTTCAGGAAACTCACCGGTTTCAACTGTGAGGTTAACAATATAGCTCAAATGATGACATATCACATCATTAACAGCTTTTATTATTTTTGTGGAAATTCCATCACTTCCTACGCTAGATGTATTTTTTAAATTTTTAATAATTTGATATATATTTCGTGGAACGCATGGTGCCATAAACATAGATTTTTGTCGGTGATTAATGTTGTTTATTACATTTATACTTTTATTCGGCATTGGTTTAATTTTGTCAATGAAAAAATTATTAAATGCATTTGCAATGTCATTAGGATTAGTAATATATCGATTCTCAGATATAATTCTAGAAATACATTCCTTAGGTATGTTTTGCCTTGTTTTGTTTATGATTTGCCAAGTGGTTTTAGATTTATTTTGTGATGTAGATGTTTACCAGAGTCAGCGCGTAGAGCGGTTGACTCCCTGCTAACAATAATTGTAATATATTTATAAAGTGATGATCAATTTTTATAAGCTTAAATTAAAAAATACAACAACCCACAAGATCAGTTCCTGATAAATAACAAAGTCTATAAGTCTCTTTAAGGCACTATTGTAAGTAGCCCTACCCTTTTTATAATATATTTAGTGGTAAATGTGAAATTGTTTTGTGTTCAGTGTAATTTACCTTTTTTTATATAATTGTTTCAGTTGTGTCTTAATTCTTCAATATAAAATATACCATACCTAAGTGACGACCCAACTGCATTTTCATTATCCCCGGCTTCACCCCGTCACAATAGGAATATATTTTGTGTAAAAACTTCGATGAAACAACATTGTTATTACTTTTCATTTTTTATAAAAGCATAAACTAATCCTATATCTACCCATATCTTTCCTTGGGTGTCGTAAAAGGCGACTAATGGACTTAGAACTGCTCAACATCATAGCAGTGGCGACGGGTTCACCACCTGTCACGCTGAGTGCAGTCACTGCTTGGTGAAGCGCGGACTATAGCAGTGGACTTGGGGGATGATAGTCGTGATTATATGTATGTATAAACAAATCCTTGCTGGTAGGATGTAGGTACTCATAAAGGTGTACTAACATTCTTATATTCATCCTGATAGGTACGAAGGAAATCCCGAACTTACGGAAATATTGTGTGAATATTTCGCTCATGGAAAGACGAGAATTAGTGAGAGTTTTTTTGACGGAAAAAAATGTTTTCCTTGCCTACCTTCCTTAATATATTTTTGCTCGTGACTCTGCTAATGGTTGGCACTAAAGGACCTTTTTAGTTAACCCAAGGGCCAATAAAATTTTTATAATAAGCTTTTAAGGAGCCATTTGATGTAACCTTTTCAAAAGCCCGAAATCTTTTCCTCGTACTCCCTTTACAGAAATTATTAGACAAACGGAAATGTTTCCTCGGAAATTAAATTGAATACTCACAAAGAAAACTTTGAATCTACCTTAACTTAGACCTTAACTTAATTGTTAAAGACAAGTGTGGATTGAATGTAATATTTTTTCTTTGGAACTGTATGGTGCGGCAAGTGGTGAAGATATCTATTGAATGTATGACCTGGTTTTGTATATACTACTTTTTAAATTTTCTTCAATGAAACAACGGAACCTTAATTTTATTTTCTTAATGTAATATTTTAGACTACCTATATTTGTAATGGAAAATGTGTTAACTGCAGTATATATAGTTCAGATTTTTTTTTTTTTCTAAAACTTCAATGACGCTGTAGTGTACGACATTAAAAAAAACAACAATGTTGATGTAGAAGGAGGGTAGAAACTTGCTGAGTTTCTTGCCCGTTCTTCTCAGAACAAGGCCTCCTGGTAGTTTTGTTAACGGATGGCGTAGTTTGTCACTTTCACGAAATTTTGTAAAATGCTTTTGACGTTCATAAGCATGTGCTAAGACGCATCGTTATTAAATAAAGGATATTGAATTTTGAATTTAATTTATTTTAGGGTATGGTAGAAATTACTGATTTAGGGCCTTTGGCTACAATATTTTATTTACTTAAAATCACCTCAGATGGCCGCATACATTATCTACCTACATACAATATTGCAACCAGCAGGAGTTTGACATATTAGAACGAAGAAGAATATTTATATTACATAATTACTCATACATCTATAAAGTATAATAATATAGAAAACTATCTAAATAAGTGGAAATACGAGTATCTAAAAGTAATACTTTACTATTCATAGTAATATTATTAATGCGAAAGTAACTGTCGGTCTCGCTTTCACGTCAAAACTACTGAACCGATTTAATCGAAATTTGGTACACAGATAGTCTAGAGCCTCAGAAAGAACATAGGCTACTTTTTATACCGCTATTCCCATGGGAAACGTGGGAAGCGAGCAGTAATATTATAAAGAGGTTATGTTTGTTTCTGGGTTAATTTTTGGATCTACTAAACTGATTTGAAAAATTATTTCACTGAAGAGAAGCTACACTATCCCCAAGTGACATAGGCTATAACATATTTTTGAAAAAATAGGGATACGTACTAAAACTCAAAAATATTCTTTATATCGCGTGCGCTGTTGCGTGTATAAATGCGGGATGGATGAAATGGCGTCAGGTCTCAGGAGCAACGTGTGATCCTAGATTACCCTTTAAGCTTAAAGGGGAAGATCTACAAATCCGTCATTAGACCGGTCGTAATGTATGGATCTAAATGTTGGGCAACGAAATGATGGATGAAAGAAAACTGCACTGCGAATGTTGCGTTGGATGTGTGGAGTCACAAGAATGGACAAGATCAGGAATGAGTATATTAGAGGAAGTTTGAAAGTAGCGCCAGCGACAGAAAAGATAAGGAGCAATAGGTTAGCGTGATATGGACATGTGACGAGGAGGGATGAATGTCACATTACAAGAAGGATGCTGAGCATGGATGTGGACGAAACTAGAGTGAGAGGAAGACCAAAGAAGCGATGGATTGAATGCTTGAAGAATGATATGAGAATAAAAGAGTTGGATGCTGAGCTGACGAGTGACAGAGGAGAATGGAAGAAGAAGACATGTTGTGCCGACCCCACCTAGAGTGGGAAAAGGGCAAGAAGAAGAAATCACGTGCGCTGCAGCTATGGATGATAGAATAAAATAATGAACTACAACATTGTACAAAATTATTTACAAAAGATTTAAAGATAGATTTAGTCACTTTGTGACATTTCAGCCAGTGAAATTGTCAAAAACTGACAAAACCGAGATTTAAGCTAGGTTTAAAATTTCCTGCAAGTGGCCCTTACTATCCTTATAAGACGACTTCCGTGATCGAGTGGTCTGTACGCCGGTCTCGAGGCGCCGCCATCTCGAGAGGTCCTGGGTGGTCCAGTGGAGGCAAGTGTTTGGGTGATGAATTTTCAGACATTTGTTCTCCAGTCTTGGATGTTCATTATATATGTATAATATTATATATATTCTGAATAATTATGTATCTATTAAATATATTACTTGTCTGTCATGTAGTATCCATTACACAAGCAGCATATAGTTGCTTAAAATGGGACTACTTTATAGGTGTGAATGTCTCAAGATATTTATTTATTATTATTTATTTATGAGAGATAGCAATATCAGTTCTTATGACCCATCAGCATTCCTCTTAAATTTCCGTAAATATCCGGGAATCGAACCAAGTGAAAATCTTATGAACAATGTTGTTCTTCTTTGTTACGATGTGAATCAAAATTCATTAGTTATATCGAATACAATTTGTTGAAATTCTGTTTATTTAATTAAAAAACTAAAAAATTTGAAAAGCTTTGGATTTGTTTTGTTCAACCTATTTTTATTAAAAGTATAAAGCCGCTAATGAAACCGTACTTACTGAATAACAAAGAGATAGTCCAGATGATGACGATAGCAGTCTTGGCGCGGCCGGTGGTGGACTTGAACTTGAGCGGGAAGCAGATGGCGTACCAGCGGTCCACGCTGATGAAGGTCAGCGTGAGGACCGACACCGTCACCGATATAGACTGTAGAAGAAGATGTGGACGTTATTACTCCTAGTTCCGTTAGAATAGAACAGCCCCTTAGTGCAGTTATTTAGCTTTGATCTAAAATTGTAATTTTTGCTAAGGCTGATTCCACAGGGTGAAATCAAAAATAATAGACAAATTTTAATGGGGGGTTCTAGTGCTATTAAACATTATATTTGTGAGGGAGAAAAAAAAACTAAGTTGTAAAAAAATCAAATTTTCAGTTGCTTTTACTCGAAACTGGTAAATATACATATTAAATACATAAACCATAAAAAATTACTTGTAAATTTATATAAGAAAAATATTACATCAAATTCGATACACACTTTTGTTTACAAATATACAGGTGTTTCATTCAATAACACAGCGCGACAGCTGCAACTAATAATTGCGTTGTTGCATTTTCTTACATAATGTTTCTTTACGATTTTAATTATTATTATACCGATTATTATAACGTTTTAAATGTCCTGTAAAATTTTGTGGAATGATTTCAATTTTACTCTGTAGATTTGACAAATTCGATGGTCTAATAATTTACTGTAAGTGGGTCTAAATCACCACTGTGCAAAAGCAAATGAATTACGGAGACTTCATTCCTGACAGTTTTTGTCGTCCACCCTCAGCCTATTACATCCCACTGCTGGGTACAGACCTTCCTACACGGGGAACACGTGAGAAGTATGGGTCATAACACTACCATGTTTTCCACGTTTCCGAAGCACGGAGGAACTTGAGATCATAAAGTTTGGTCACCCATCCTTAGGACTAACCGTGGCGAAGGCAGCTTTGTTTTCGATATTGAAAGCCAAAGCGTGCATCTATGGTATGGAAGATGAGATGTAATAGTTAATATGCGATTTGGAAACAAATAGTGCACCGGGGCAAAGTGCTATCCAATAATAACAGAAAAAAACGAGAATTGGCCTTAATCCTCTGGCCGATATATTTAACCTTAGATTTTCTAAAGGGACATTCCCTGAATGCTAGGAACTTGCAACGATTTCTCGAATAGATAAAGGAGGAGACAAAATGAATCCTTCAAACTACAGACCCGTCTCATTGCTATTCATACTTTCTAAGCTTCTGGAGAGACCGGTGAACAATAGATTGGTAGACAACCTGGAAGAAAAAAGTCTGATTCCAGATAGCCAATATGGTTGACGCCAAGACAAATCGACAGAAGACAGTCACTTGCTAAGATGATTTCGTCAGTCTTGGATACAATTAAAATATTGCTGCTTAGCGGCCTTTGTCGATTTAGCCAAGGCATTTGATACTGTGTTTATTCCTATTCTGCTCGAAAAACTTAACCATCTCGGCATAAAAGGAACTGCCTTATTCTGGGTTAGTACTCTCATAACCAAATTAAAACGTTCCAAGCGTTCCAGTACACCAACCTATCGGCAAACTAGAATACATTAAGTTTGGAGTTTCACAGGGCAGTATCCTTGTTTCTACTCTTTTTCTTGTGTACATGAGCGACCTGCCTGAGATAGAACTAGAAAATGGCAAAGTACTTAGCTATGCAGACGATACATTTATAGTTTTTCAAAGCTCGAACTGGGAGAGCGTATACGTGCTTACCTTAAATAAAACTAATAACAAATACGTTGCCATTAATAGTAAGTACTACACATCGTCACATTCGATGGAACCACTGAGAAAAGCAGTGGGCCCATTCTTCCTTAGGGGTTTCTCTTCTATATCATTTTCGTACGCTTTCACCGCAGTTTCTTTAGTTCTTGGGAATAAATGAAAGTCGTAGGGCGCCAGGTCGGGACTGTATGGCGGATGACTCATTATCTCGACACCTGCCATTTCAGTCCATAATAAATCATGAACCGAAAATTTTCTCGCGTTAAGTTCATTTTCACGTGTAACAAGAGATTAAGATTTGCCGCCAATTCACAAAAGCAGGTGAAAAATGAATGCAATATTTCATTAGGTTACCAAAGAGTTCTATATTTGAAATACGAAAAAAGATTTCATTTGCAATATTTCTAACTGGCCCGTTCTAAAAATTTTCAGTGTTACCTAGATATACATATAGTCTACCACAAAACTTCGCAAGCTTCCCAGTCCAAAAAGTTGTTTTATTAAAATATCCCAAGTATGTGACTGTCCAACCTTAGGAGACCCATTAGGTACAGTACAGACCAGTTGTATATGGAGAGCAAGGTGCTGAGAGTTAGATACCTTTTTATATTGAGAGTAGTGATCGCAACGCACAAAAGCATTATAAACGCACCCGACTACCAGTAGCTCCTTAAACGCAGAGTTTTCAAGGTTCTAGTCCCTACAGTCAAATACTTCCTTCGCCAGAAGCCAAGCAGCTTCTCTCAATCCACGCGTGTACAACTCCTTATCACACAAAATTGATTTTAAGGAAATCTCTACGGTCGAAGCTAAATATATTATATTACTGAATCCTTTTTGATGACACTAGACTACGACCAAACTGAAAACTTTTAACAATGAATACGTCCTTAGATTTTAATTTAGCACATCGATGAACATCTGTCTCTATCTACTTCTCTCCACTACACAATCACTACCTTACCACATTCACATAACACTCACACAAGACACTTTACATCACACAATACATACATACTTACACTTACACACACATACTTACTTACACACACAACACAAACATACTTACACTTTATATCCTGAACATAAATTTGGTTGAACTTGTGAGTAATTAGACAATTGTGAAATAGTAATAAATAATTAGTTAAGCCCTTTTGCTCAATGTTTGTTACACTGGCGTTATCGAAATCCTGTTAAGGATTTTGACAATTAATTTCAATGTTGCTTTGAGGGTATTTAGACAAGACTATAATGATTACCATTGAGGAAAGGTCCGGGTTTTGGCATTTATCTCTTTATTTAACATAATTACACTACTCTAAACATTCCTATATATTGTTCTTAGATCTCTGTAGAGTCTGAATGCAAAGCATTTACTACTCTAATTACCATTGTGCTTAGAGCTGTTATAGTTAAATTGACAAGTGTATCTATAATAATTGGATTCACGAGTATAATCTCAGATTTATTCTATACTCGTCTAGTCCCAAATGCTTTGATGCCATAGGTATATTAATAGCTAATTAATAGTCATAAGACTGCAGCAACTTTGATAAGCAATTAGTGCTAGTGTAGACGCCAGAGATATTTTGTCTTTAGATAAGGTTAATGAACTGTTAAGAGTAAGATCAAATTTACGAGACCCACGGAATTTGTGATAAAATAAGACCGCAGTTTTTGAAGAATTTATATAAGGTTTTACTGCTAAGCGATTCTGTAAGGAACAAACTCAATTCACCATTTAATTCAGATCACACTTTCGCTTATATACGACAAAAACTTTGACATTTTAATAGGATTATTTTTTTTTTAGTCGCCGCGGACTTACAAATGAAAAGTCACTACATAATAGCACTGCTTACTTAAGATTAGGCACCTCTTATACCACTTCAACTGAGGAGCTCGTTGGCGTAGTGGTTAGTATGCTTTGGCTTTCGATTAAAAAAACAAAGCTACCTTCGCCATGGTCAGGCCGTGGATGTTACCAAAACTTTCTGATTTCGACCTCCTCCGGGCTTCGGAAGGTACGTTAAGCCGTTGGTCCCGGTCGCTATTGCGACTGTTTCTATTCACCAACCAATTGGGCCAGCGTGATGGTGTTACGGCCCATTCTCCTCGTGTGTTTCTCCATGAGGAAGGCCTGTGCCCAGCAGTGGGACGAATTTAGGCTGAGGACATACCACTTAAAGCGTAAATGCATACATTATATAAAAATTATTATGCATCCAAAAAATGCAATTAAAAGTATCTTAAGATTTTTACGATGGCAGGAGAGAACGAAACTTTAACTTACTTGAAAATACAGTAGAATTTTGCACAACGCATTTCCCAGAAACCACGTCTCGGTGACATCCCAAACGACAGTCGGTGGCAAACAGAACAGAATCACCATAAAATCAGCAACAGCCAAGTTCACTATAAAATAGTTCGTAACAGTCCGCATAGTATGATTTCTGTAAACAGCTATACACACTAAAGCATTCCCTACCAATCCTATCACGAACACTGTTGTGTGAGTTGCAATTAGAACCCATTCGTATGTGTGTGGGTAAATGTACTCTTGCATCATTGCCACATATTCTTCTCTTGTCAAATTACAATACTCTTCTAAACCAACACATGATTCTTTTGCTGTTAAGTTTACGATAGCTTTAACCTTTCCACTTATCTCTTCATTGCCTGCATTATTTAATATTCTCTTTTGTACTGCATGTAAATCTTTAGCTTCTTCTTTGAAACCAAGATTTTCTTTACCTTCATTTAAATATTCTACTAAAATTCTATTGCTTACTTTATCTACTTTATTATTAAGAATACTTTTAATTTGTTTATTTGGTATTGAGGTGTTTAGTTTATTGTTTAATTTTTGGGGATAGTTTATTTTACTTAATTTATTTACATCTTCATCACTGTTACCTAAACCGAATGAGGTGTTTATTACGAAGAGTATGCCTGTGGCAATGACTAAGTATGTCTTTGTGTACATTTTATTTGATTTATCTGTAATCACGTCAATCAGTCCTTCTTCCGTCCATTATAATCTGAAACAAAAGAAAAAGCAATTAATAAAGGATGAAATATTTCAGTTTATTCTTTTTCGTATGTTTATTCTAAACTGTGGAAAGTTCTTTGTTTTTCTTTGTTAGAGTAAGCGTCTTACAGAGATGTTGATTTTCAATAAAAGCATAGCAAATTGCTCATTCGCAATTCGTCATGTGAACTCAAGTAATGTTTACCTCCAGTGGTAAACATTAGTTGAGTTCACATGAGGTGAAAGCTGGCGCAAAAATACCTATATTTTAAGGTCTCCAAGCTGCTTTTTATAGTCTTTCAGAAAACGTGTTGTTTGTACATACAGCGAACATTCTGTTAAGTCGTGCTTGTAAAGAATTATATGATTTTAAGGTGTTACAATTGTCAGCGATTTAAATAAAGACAAAAAAAAATTTATAGTTGGAAAGACTATTACATTTAGTATTTAATTTAGTACTTGATATTTATTATCCCAGAATGATGTGAAAAGTTACATAATATATTATCTTCACGCCTCTTTCCCCGAAGGGGTCGGCAGAGGTGTTAACACTCACATTTTGCCAGATCAGTTGGCGAGGTGGCGAGCCACTGCACCGGGCGATGTAAGCCATATTCGTAATCAACTGTACGTAAGTTTTATTCAGACTCAGTGGGATATGGATAATATACAGTCGGTGGGATTGAACCCGCGTTTTCCGCGGCCTCTCTAACGACTAGTGTCCGTCTGTCCCAACTCGGGCCAACTAGGGGAAGGTATTATAACTAAAGATGGGTTTATGACTTTGGCCGACTAGCCGACTAGACGGCAGCAAAATGGCCGACTAGTCGGCCAATCACTAATTTCGGTAGTATACGGGTGACGTCGGAAATGTTCGTGAGCACGCTCTCGGCTCGTAGCATTTCTAAATTTTTTACTTGAAAAAGTTTTAGAACCAAGCATACTTACTATACTTACTTAGTTGTTTTTGTCAGTAGTTTTGTTTTATTTTATTTTGAAATTGATTACGGTAATATCAAAGGAAGAGTTCTTATTTAGATTTTCTAACCTATTATTAGATTGTATTGAAACAGTGAGATTAATTTTTATAATAAAAAATAACAAGGGTAAAGATACAATTTCATTTCAATCACCCTCTATAAGCATATTAACACGAGTGAGAAGTGGGGCGACTAGTCAGCGGTTTTAGCCGACTAGTCGCCGACTATGAAGCTGGGGCGAGTCACTAGGTTTTTATAAATTAAAGATCTTTTTCTTTATTTTATTTTGCTCCGTCACCGACCCACGTGTCTAAAGAAATGTACGAAATTTAAATCCAGACGAAATGCAGCTGGTAACACCTCTGCCATGGATGATATATTATGGGATATATTTGTTCACGGTGAATATTTATTTGAAACGACGCAAGCCGAGTAAGAGTACCATTATAATCTTACATTTCTTTGCCACGAGTTTAAGATGCAAATGTAATTTTATCATTACTTAAAATAAATATTTCTCACATGATATTTTTATCAAAATATCCGCCGTGGTAGGACCATCTTAGAGCAAGATATTAAGCATGATAAGTATGTTTTTATCAGTACCTTAACTTTATATAATCACCTTTGACATTATAAAAGAAAAACACTATGTTCTTAAAACGCTTTGTGTATAAAACTCAAATAAAAAAATCTTAAGACTTGCCCCAATCATGACGGTCTGGTCTCGAATAAGACATTTTAGAGTAAAACCAAAAAATTACAAAATCATTGCTACTAGCATCGTAGAATAGTAACTTTGAGATAGTGTGATGGTATGGCCTATAGCCTTTCTCAATAAAAAGGCTATTCAACACTGAAAGATTTTTCAAATTGGTACAATAGCCACAATAGCCTCAATATTGTTTCTCTAAAAAGATTCTTTAGGAGAATCGCAGCAGCTGCTGGTGACCGCAAAAGCAAAGGGACCTTCAAACCACCAGCGGCAAGTTTTTCTTCTTACAGAAAAAGTATTTCCTACTCAGATTATTAAGTTCATTTTTGCCTAACTGAAGACAATAGAAGAATCTGTTGCGCGATAAATTAATATATAATGTTCTCAGACGGGAAAATATAGATTCTTTTTGGAATTTTAATTTATTGTTTGCCAGAATATTGCGGAATTTATGAATCAATTTTTCGGGATTATTATATTCTGTTGTTGTAATTTGTGTAACGTTCATTAAAATTAAATTAGACAGTACAGTATACAGAATGGACCATCCGAAACGGTCAGTGGGGAAGTATATCAATATAGGAGATACAAAGATTTGTTCTTAGGAACCTGTCGCCGTTTTTAGTAAAAATTAAAACTGCATACTCAGATTTTTAAAAATCTTCTACTTAGCCCGGCAATCGAACCTGGTCGAATTGATAAAAACAAGAAACTTTATTTCTAAACGGGTATCGATTGCGTAGTTCATCAGCATTAAATATTAGGTCCTTACCTGTGAAATTGGTGTTTTGTATGGAGATTTTGGGGAATTCTGCATTTTCCATACTAACATTTTATCAGTTTTCTTCACAACGACAAATCCAGAGATAATATAATGTTTGGCATGTATCATTAGACAAGCTTTAGTAATATGTGTAATATCACACTTCATAAAAATTATTTATCGTTTTTAAGTGAATGCAAATAAAATGATGTATTCGGGAGGCACTTAAAAAGAGTTGTCTCCGTGTCCAATTTTAACACAATTAAACTTACAACAAATTATCAAAACAAATCAAAAGAGCTCAAAAATATAGTTTATTTTTAGACGAGGTAATTAGTTTTTAGGAATACTCTGAATCTTAATAGTTACAGACAAAATACTAAGACAGAATAAAAAAGCCAATTTCATAGGTAAAGACCCAATATGTATGTATGTAAATGAATACTTACCTGAAATTCTAGATATTCATTGATATCCCTTAATTCCTAGAAACAGTGGAATGTGATAATCAGACTGTGAAAGTCACTTGCAAGTTTCGTCATTCCTAGTGAAACTTAACTGAAATAAAAAAAAACCGCACTTAACTAATGAGTAATCTGACGGATATGTACTAAATTTAGCTAGTTTTCAAGAGACTTTTTTGAATGAAGTGTTTAATAGAAGCAAAAAATAGTGGAAGCACGCAACACAGTTATCAACCATATCTTGGTCAAGATCATCGATGCAAGTGAGAAACCATCTTTTACTTCAAAAACCTGTTTGGGTATAGAAATGAGCAAACGACCCGATCCGGACAGTCGGTCAGTGGTGTCTGTTACGTCGCCTTACGTAACGTAATAATGTCGTAGGTAAGGACCCAATATTACTACGAAGCATAAATAAAAATAAAAAGTACATGTTCGAAGAGATATGGTTCCTAAGAACAAATCTTTGTATCTCCTATATTTATATACTTCCCCTCGCTGACCGTTTCGGATGGTCCACTCTGTATAGTACAATATATTAGGTAAATCACACCAGTAAATAGACGATTTGTTGCAAAAAGTTCTCGGCCCACTACTATAACCGGGATAGGACCTTTTCAGGGGAAAAAAATGTTCTTCGTATAGGAATGTACGAGAGCAGGCCCGCTAGACTGTTCCGTCATCGACCAGCATATTCTTATACATTTAAATAGAAAGAATATTTACCTCCTAGGCCTATATACGTCCCACTGCTAAGCACAGACCTTCCTCATGGAGAAACAGATAAGGAGTTTGGGCCGTAGCACCACTTTGGCCCAGTGTGGGTTGGTGGGTAGAAACGGTTGCAAATAGCGACCGGAACCAACGGCTAAACGTGCCTTCAGAAACACGGAGGAGTTAGAAATCACAAAATATTGCTCACTTATCAAATATCCTGCAGCACAGTGATAAACAGTTTCGGGGATATAACCCCCCCCTTGTACAACACCGCGACTAAGGGGGAACAGGCTCGGTCCGCTTATTCTGGTTTACGACGGACATACTAGTGCCGTTGTACATACATCTCAACACTTCGATGTATAGCCAATCAGCTTGGCACCTCTGCAAGGACTCCAGAACAGACCAGGTCTCAACAGCAGTGCGAGCGTAGAACTTGACAGTCGACAAATTTGACGATCGACAAACGCTTATAATTTACCGAATCGAGTCGACAACCGCTAGCATAGAGATCGGATCGACAACGAATTGATAATTTTATCGACTCGATAACAAGTGTCAAATTATGTCGATCATTCGTTCTTCATTCAATCTAATTTTCTTAAATAGGACATATTAAAAATAAAAACTTCGGCAAAGGGATCTTGAAGAAGAAAAAGATTGTTCAATTTTATATAATTTATTACTAGTATTTTTAAAAATCTTTATTTAATCCAGTAAAAACAAAAGAGTTGACAAAGCTAAATATAGTAAATCATATCAATAAACATTCAACAATGCAGTGAACGTGTGTTGGTAAGAAAGATGATGGCATGAAAAAAATATGTTATATTATATGATGTATAAATATGTTCCTCTTTTTCCATGTATTCCTAATATTTTAGCTTGACTAGACCTTCTTTTTTATTTATTTTACCTCTGTTGAAAATAGCTAATGCTAATTAGAAATGAAATAAGTAGAATAGAAACAAATCAAACAAATAATGTCAAAAGCGAAACTAATGATAAAAACACCAAACAAAACTGACAGCATTAGAAGAATGTTTATATTCCATTCCAAAATCAACAATAACATAAAGCCTAGAACAGCAAATAAAAGGTTTACAAAATCTTTACGTAACTATTAGTAAGTAGTAAATATTTATTTCATGATTTTGGATACATTTTATGTTAAAATAAATGCATAATACAAACAATACTCCCATCTAAACTAATCAATAAAGCCGAAATTCATCATAATAATTAATAAAATTTGTCGCCATAACGTTATCGAGGTGGATTGAAGACACGATAAAAATTTGACAAATTAAACGATATTTTATCTATTCATTATGTCAAAAAAACATCGATGCTAAGTTTTGTCGAACTATCTCGATATATTCGGTGACTATGTCGATCCTTATCTACAGATCGATAAATCAAGGTCTATGCTGCCGACATCGATAAATTGTGGAAAAATGTCAGTTTTGTCGATTTTCACTGTCAAATTTAGCTTGTTGAGAGTTCTATGCTCGCACTGCTGCTCCGGATTGAGCTTCGTCAAGTCTTCGTTTTAGACGATCCGAGATGACTCTTGAAACAAAATAAAGCCGTGGCTCAGGAGCAAGATCGGTCGATAGTTCTTCAATAAGGTCTTGTCACCTTTTTTGAAAAACAATATAACCAAACGCCTTTGGAGTTCTCCCGGAGAACAGCACCAAAAATATAGCTTGCCGGAAGCTTTCAGAAATTCTGTTGTAATCTGTCCGACGACCTCCGTGGTCGAGTGGTCTGTACGCCGGTCTCAAGGCGTCTCCATCTCGAGAGGTCCTGGGCTCGATCCCCAGTGGAGGCAAGTGTTTGGGTGATGAATTTTCAGACATTTGTTCTCCGGTCTTGGATGTTAATAATATTATAATATTCCAGGATATTTATATGTATTAAATAAAGTTGTCCGTCATCTAGTATCCGTAACACAAGCAGCATTTTTTTGCTTAAAATGGGACTAGTTGATAGGTGTGAATGTCTAAGGATATTATTTTTTTTATCTGTACTTTTCCGGGTAATCCAAAAGCCACCTCTATTTCGTCTTGGCTGATATCGGGGAGATCCTCCGTCAAAAACTAGTTAAGCTGGCTTTTCTTCTCGTCTGGTGTTGGGTGGGGTGAGTGCGACTTTTAATTAAGTGTACCTTTTCACGTTTTAACAAGCAGAAATGTTCTGTAAATTAAGTTTAAGTGGACACCATCTTTACACATTTGAGACGGCAAGACCTTCAGGCACTTGAAAGAAGGTTGAAAGTTAAGTGGCAGGTGCTAGTTAGAATGAGGCCTAATTTAAAAAAATATTTTGTTCATAAAAAGTATTTACTTTTTTTCTCTAAACTAAGTTATTCAGCGAGCAACGTACCCTTAAAAGAACGGTGCCGAATGGACGCAAACTGACACATTGCACATTGCAAAATCTATGCACATTTAATAAAACCGTAGGGTACGAATGTCTGTACATAGAAAAAAAATGCTTCAAATCAAGTCAGGGGGATGGAAAAAGTTTTGCCAGTTTTTCTGTCTGCTCCGAAATGGCTGGACCGATTTAAATGAAATTTTGCACGGTGATACTTGTATCTTAGATACTTTTTATTCCGGAAAATTAATAGGTTAACAAAGTCGCGGGAACAGCTAGTTATTAATACACTCCAGTTGAATTTATATTTTAAGTTTTGGGGATCCATGTATGTGCCGTACCGAAAGGGTTAAGCCACGAAGTATTTCTATCTACCACAACAAATACTAATAATTCGAACAACTATTTGAAACAAGAGTAACCACAGGGCCAAGCAACATACAATAATATACTGGATGTATGGAATTCCGACATTGTATACAAAAGTCTGAAAGCTATGAGAATTGAATGTAACATGAGTAAAGCCTCCGTTATAATTTGTGGTTCGTCTCTCTCTGTTTGATGTAACTAATACGGCTAATTTGGGTTACTGAACAGAAATAGCTGCGTAGAGGCCAAATTAGTAAACAAATATGATCTGAGTACAGATGACATGAATATAAATTTAATTATGATCATAGTGCGAGAATAAAAATAATATATTATATGAATACCTAACTATACTTTTACAAGAATGAAAAGATCTTCCTGAGCTCGTGTCTCAGAAAAAATGTAATTTGGGATTTTCAAAGGCAATAATGTACAAGCACTATTGCCTTTTGCCTCAGGTTCGGTCTTGCGTGGAATATTGCTCGCATCTTTGAGACGGCTCCGCTAAATATTGGGTCCTTACCTATGAAATTGGTGTTTTTATTCTGTCTTAGTATTTTGTCTGTAACTATTAAGATTCAGAGTATTCCTAAAAAATAATTACCTCGTCTAAAAATAGACTATATTTTTGAGCTCTTTTGATTTGTTTTGATAATTTGTTGTAAGTTTAATTGTGTTAAAATTGGACACGGAGACAACTCTTTTTATGTGTTGTATACATTATTTTATTTGCATTAACTTAAAAACGATAAATAATTTTTATGAAGCTTTTAGACAAGCTTTAGTAATATACACATATTACTAAAGCTTGTCTAATGATACATGCCAAATATTATCTCTGGATTTGTCGATGTGAAGAAAACTGATAAAATGTTAGTATGGAAAATGCAGAATTCCCCAAAATCTCCATACAAAGCACCAATTTCATAGGTAAGGACCTAATACCTCCTTGAGGCCTTGGATAGGTTGCAGCGTCGAGCGGTGCGTATCATTGGCGATAAATAGGTCAGTAGTAGTAGTTTAGAGTCTCTACAACAGCTGCGCCGAGATATTATACTTTATTGTACTTATTTTACCGGCTGTATCACGGCGAGTGTTCTGAGCAGCTGTTTGACCTTATCCTCCCTGCCCATTTCTCCACCGAAATACACGTGCTGGTCTCCGGAGTCATCCACGGCTGTATCCACGTATTTGGTGCGCACAATGAGATTCCATGACTCCTTTATCCCTCGTGCCTCCAACGTTTGGAACTCGATACCAGCACACGTGTTTCCTCCTTCCTATAGCATGGGTTCCTTCAAGCGAGGCGTGAAGAAGCATCTTTTAGACCAGCTGGGCGGAAGTGGCTTAGACTGTGCTTTTAATGCAGTGTTAGCAAATTTCGTGTTTGGACTCCACGTGCTGCTGAAGATCATGCAGAGTGAAGTCATCAGCTGAGTCACTCAATAAAAAATAAAGCATTATTGGAACCAATAAAATAATTGGTAAAGTACAGGTATTTAATTAATTACCTCTGCCTATATGCGGGGATATAGTCATCGATATAGTCGATGAAGTGCATCTATGTGATAAATACTAGCTTTAGCCCGCGACGTAGAATAGTTACTTTGAGATAGTGTGATAAAATGTAGCCTATAGCCTTCCTCAATAAATAGGCTATTCAACACTGAAATATATTTTTTCACATTGGAACAGTAGCCTCAATTGGGTGGAATTGAAAATTTACTTCTACTCTATTATTAGAAGCAAAGTTCGAAGTGGCGTAAATTTGTCCTTTTTTGTCCCTTGTCAACCGCATGGCACCCGTTCCCATGGAAATATCGGGATAAAAGGTAGCCTATATCCTTTCTCAGGCTTTAGACTATCTGTACACAGAATTTCGGTTAAATTGGTTCAGTAGTTTTGACGTGTAAGCGAGACAGACAGACAGAGTTACTTTCGCATTTATTACATTAGTACGGATATCTTTCAAAGGCCTACATCACCGCTTTCCATCAGGCGATTATCGAAACGCACTCAAATTATTAGTTAAACAATTCAATACCTATTTTACAGTGTATAAACATGATTATATAATTAACCTTGGTGGAGTTTATACAAAGCGATCATCTGTCCTACGCATTGTTTTAAGTTTGACGTCCAAGGCGTTAATAACTCAAGTGCCCGTTGAACTACAAAACATTCTCTCTAATCTCAGCACAAAATCAATCAATACGCGATTTTCAGACGGTCCAGAACCAAACTTGAACGTAGATCGTTGCTTAATTGGTCCATGGCGCCATCCCTTCCTGGCAAAATTTCTCAGCATTGTAAAATATTGACACGACAACAGAGATTTATCACCATGGTTCCACTTAATCAGATGCCACTGTCACAAAAGTTTATTTTAATTATTTTAATATTGGGTCCTTACCTATGAAATTGGTGTTTTTTTTTCTCTCTTAGTATTTTGTCTGTAACTATAAATAATTACCTCGTCTAAAAATAGACTATATTTTTGAGCTCTTTTGATTTGTTTTGATAATTTGTTGTTAGTTTAATTGTGTTAAAAATGGACACGGAGACAACTCTTTTTAAGTGCCTCCCGAATACATCATTTTATTTGCATTCACTTAAAAACGATAAATAATTTTCATGAAGTGTGATATTACACATATTACTAAAGCTTGTCTAATGAAAGATGCCAAATATTTATTATCTTTGAATTTGTCGTTGTGAAGAAAACTGAAATAATTTTAGTATCGAAAATGCAGAATTCCCCAAAATCTCCATACAAAACACCAATTTCATAGGTAAGGACCTAATAATTAGATTTTTAATAGATCAACTATTTACAATCCAGAGGTGAATGTAATGTTAGGCACTTTGTAAAAAACAATGCAGTGTTAAAACAAAAACATTTTGTAAACTTTTATCGGCGAAATCAATAGCCACGTAAACGACGTGGCGGGCACAGCTAGTTGGTTATATAATTAATACCAATCTCTAATAGCAAGACAGGTAGCGTTAAAGCGCTCCATTTTTACCCTCGGATAGCTTACTATATTACGCAAATAAGTACCTGAAATGCACCCCTGATTTTGTGTTATATGTCATAGTTCATTAGAGCTGCCCGGAACCCGATCAGCACCGCCTCGACTCATTTGCCACCGGTGGACATCGCGCTGTCAACCAGTAAGCGTTACATGATCAACGAGTTGTCAACGCGTTGTCCGCAAATACATACATATAATCACGACTATTATCTCCTACGGTTAGTCAGAGACTAGGCTAAAGCACCGAGAAAGCAGTCCACTGCCATTGACCGCGCTTCACCAAGATGTGACTGCACTCAGCGTGACAGGTGGTGAGTCCGTCGCCGCTATAAGCTATTGGATAGTTGTCAGCTCTAAGTCTATTAGTCGCCTTTTACGACACCCAAGGACACAGATGGGGTGGTAGAATTCTTTTAATGAGCCGCTACCACACGGCTCCACTAGTAAATGAGTGAAAACAACGAACATTCTCGGAATCTGCTCTTGAATCTTGACACCGAGTCCAAGCGTGGATAGTTGGCGAGCGAGGCGATCCGGTGCATGTCCACAGGAATTCATATAAAGAATTCTAACCGCTGACACTTCTCTTGTAGGAAGGTCTGAGACCAGCAGTGGCAGATGGCTGGTGACAATATGCCCCCTAGTCAAAAATTAGAAGCGTGGCTCTTAACGCTCTAAAAATAGAGTATAATTTCGAACAATCGATGCACTTCTGAATATACATACATAAGTCACGCCTTTTTCCCACAGGGTTAGGCAGAGATTACATCCTTCCACTTGCTACGATCCCTGCATATTTCCTGAATATGAATAAGTAAATATTAATATCTTCAGACATTCACACTCAAAGCAACTAATGCTGCTTGTGTTACGGATACTAGAAGACAGATAAATATATTTAATAGACAAATACATATAAATTTTCAGAAAATATACAATACATAATTATATAAACATCAAGACTGGAGAACAAATGCTTGTATCCATCACACAAACATGTACCCCCACTGGGAATCGAACCCAGAAACCATCGAGATGGCGACGCCTTGAGACCGGCGTAGTGGTCTATCTGTACGCCGGTCCACGGAGGTCGTCAAAAACGCCTCCAATATCTTCAAAAATCTCTTTGCCAAATTAAGCAAGAAATCCCTATTAAATTCGATTTTGAAAACTCTCTTTTGATCGAGTCCTGTCATGAAAGGCCTGTATAGAAAAATCGCTCTAAATTCGGGACATGGGTTGAAAAGATCCATTAAGGATTTGGCTTCTTGGATGAAAATGAGTCAATTTGGGATACCAACTGTGTGGCTAAGTAGGTTTTTGATATTAATGTGAAATTTAAAGGTGTTTTTGTTATTTGCACCATGCAAGAGATTTTAAAAGAAAAATACCTAAAGTTGACTGTAATAACAATAACTTCTTGGTTGTTGCCTTTACAATAAACACTATTATCTTACAAAAAAACTTGCAGAGTTTCTTGTTCTTTCTTTTTAGAACAAGGCGTACTGGTAGTTAGTGAACAATTGGCACAATTTGACTTTCACCTTAATTTCATTAATTTATTTATGAAGGTTTATACAATTATATACTTTATAACAGGTCATAACAGTGCACAGTCCATGGTGACAGGTTCGACCCCTATTAGATGGGAATTTGAGGGGAAATGTGAGAATTAACACGTCTGCTTACCACTCTTCTTAACTTTCATCTATGTATTTAGAAAAGCGAAACACCACTCATTGATTAATCACGAAATCTCAAAATCTATAACACCTCTAAACTTGCAACTTTACAGGTAGGTCCTTATTGTGTACAATCCATGCTAATATTATAAATTCGAAAGTAACTCTGTCTGTCTGTCTTCCTTTCACGACAAAACTACTGAACCGATTCCATTGAAATTTGGTACACAGATAATCTAGTGCCTGAGATAGGACATATACTTTTACTTTACTTTTTATCCCGATATTCCCATGGGAAAGGGTACCGCGCGGGTGTAACCGTGGTTATCAATATCTGCTCGATAGAGTATTATGTGACAAATTTTGACGACCTCCGTGGTCGAGTGGTTTGACGTGAAAGCAAGACATACAGAGTTATTTTCACATTTGTAATATTAGGTCCTTACCTATGACATTGGTGTTTTGTATGGAGATTATGTGGATGTCTGCATTTTACATACTAACATTTTATCAGTTTTCTTCACAACGACAAATCCAGAGATAATAATATTTGGCATGTATCATTAGACAAGCTTTAGCAATATGTGTGTGAACACGCTTGATAAAAATTATTCATCGTTTTTACGTTAATGCAAATCAAATGATGTATTCGGGAGGCAGTTAATAATAATTGTCTTTGTGTCTAATTTTAACACAATTAAACTAACAAAAAATTATCAAATTAAATAATACGAGCTCAAATATATGGTCTATTTTTAGAAGAGGCCAATTATTTTATAAGAATGTTCTGAAACTTAATAGTTACGGATAAATTGCTAAGACAGAATAAAAACACCAATTTCATAAGTAAGGACCCAATATAAGTATGGTGTATGGATTAGAAATATACTAAATGAAAAATTAAAAACACCTCTGGCTAGAAGGTGGGCGTGTTTGGGACTCACCAGAAACGCCGGCACTACCCACAACTCCCCAATATACCCATTCCCCGATCAACCATTTTGAGAAGCTCGGTGGCGTGATACAATGGTATCTTCGCAATGGTCAGGGCTTGATAGGGTAACAAAAACATTGTGATCTCGAACTCCTCCGTGCTTCGGAAGGCACGTTAAGCCGTTGGTCCCGGTCCCTTTCTACCCACCAACCCGCATTGGACCGGCGTGATGGCGGCCCATACTCCTCAAAGGACGTTAGGGTGGGAGCAGTGACACAGTTCGGTCCAATGACCCCTCACGAATAATGCCGTCCTTCCAAAGTCGGCTTTAAGTAGTTAAAGAGTAATATAAGTAATATTTTATATTTACAAATTATTCACATACAAAAAATTACTCCTTTAATCCCCGTAGGGGTAGACAGAGTCCAAGGAGCACTGTGTTCCTTAAGACCACATATAGCCGTACGAAAATTGAGTTTGGTTAGATGAAAAATCGTGAAAGAGTAGTAACAAGTGGCTAGCTCATCGCCTACACAATCACAGACCCAATACGACCTTAGTCGCCTTTTAAGACATGCTAGGCAAGAAAAGTAGTTGGTACATTCTTTTTGTGTCCCGGACCAACACGGGACAAATTATATGAGTATTGCAAAAAATATGCAGCAGGAATCAGCCAGATACTTGTATATAAAAATGCCTACTTGTTTTTTTTGTGTAATATTAGGTCCTTACCTATGAAATTGGTGTTTTGTATGGAGATTTTGGGGAATTCTGCATTTTCCATACTAATTTTTTTTTAGTTTTCTTCACAACGACAAATCCAAAGATATTTGGCATCTATCATTAGACAAGCTTTAGTAATATGTGTAATATCACACTTCATAAAAATTATTTATCGTTTTTAAGCGAATGCAAATAAAATGATGCATTCGGGAGGCACTTAAAAAGAGCTATCTCCGTGTCCAATTTTAACACAATTAAACTTACAACAAATTATCAAAACAAATCAAAAGATCTCAAAAATATAGTCTATTTTTAGACGAGGTAATTATTTTTTAGGAATACTCTGAATCTTAAAAGTTACAGACAAAATACTAAGAGAGAAAAAAAACACCAATTTCATAGGTAAGGACCCAATATAAATGTATTCTGTGAAATATAGTATTATATGTAATTATGTTATATTTAAATTATAATTTAATTAATTTACTTTATTTATTTACTCCTCATGTGTTTCTCCATGAGGAAGGCCTGTCCCAGCAGTGGGACGTTTATGGGCTGATGACGAATTATGTATTCAATGTAAAAAGTTTTATAGCATCATTTTTAAGTGTACTGTCACTATCTTCTCTGGCCCCATAGAATATCAGTGGTCGTGGCAAACTGCAAGAGCTGTCGCGGCCATGTACTGAGTGGGGACCTTTTTGGTTCATTGTAATAAGGTTACGTTTCATTGTTTTTTTTTTTATTCTCCTTTATTTTCAGGACTTTTATCCAAAGGAGTTTCATTGTTGCTAGCTGTATTACGATACCAAATAAAGATTTTCTTTTTTCTTTCTTTCTTTCTAATTAGGTATTTAATACGTGCGTGTCGTCTAAGATGAGATAAGGTGCCGAAACGTGGGGCTTAACAACGCAAGCTAACACGTTTCGTGACGTTCGCGTTTCGTGACAGTAACTTAAGCCTTCTATAAAGCTCCAGTCAGTCAGCAATAGACTTTAAGCTCGAAGTTTCTCTCCATGATGGCGTAGTTTATCTTTTTCATAAAATTTTGTATCATCATGATATTTTGGAGCTCGGTGGCGTAGTGGTCAGTGAGCTTTGGCTTCGATCGAAAACAAAGCTACCTTCGCCATGGTCAGGACGTGGATGGGTGATCAAGACTTTGTGATCTCGAGCTCCTCCGTGCTTCGGAAGGCACGTTAAGCCGTTGGTCCCGGTCGCATTTGTGACCGTTTCTACCCACCAACCCGCATTGGGCCAGCGTGGTAGTGTTACGGCCCATACTCCTCATGTGTTTCTCCATGAGGAAGGCCTGTCTCAACAGTGGGACGTATATATATAGGCTGCTGACGATGAAATTTTGTAAAATGTTTTTGGCATTCATACGCATGCGCTAAGACGCATATAAACATAACATATATAAAGGGGTATATTAGAACTGTCTTTGTAAACGCAACACTCAGAGTAAACAGAACTGGAGCAGCCTTTGTCTAACATTCCCCTCTGCCAAATGCACAAGCATCGGATGCTTGCACGTTTAATAAAACTAGTTGAGCCGCCATTTTGACAGCCATAACATTGTAAACGTTGCGGCGAACAGAGCTCCCGCAAAAATGCCTGCCTGTGCTGTTTTTTGTTGTCAAAATAAATAGAAAACATCGAGTATGCTAAAAGATGGTGTCACCTTTTATTTGTAATTATAATTTTTAAGATTTTATCATTATTTACTTCATTATTTCATGTTTTAGAATTCGACGATTTCAAATTTCGAACGCTAGTCTCGTGGGGAGTGCGGCTGTGACGTTGTCAAAACACACTCTCCACGAGACTATTTTAAGCGTGTGTGCGTGAAATTTAAATTTGTGTGTCGAATTATGCATGTGTGCATTTGTAAAAACGGTAAAGTTATTGTTTATGTGTGCTGGCTTTGAGTGTAGTGGTAACCTCACCCCCCGCAAGAAATGACAGAAAAAAATGTTTGAGAAATTGACTAATGGCTACTCCAGTTCTGTTTACTCTGAGACGCAACATCATAAGGTATTGTTTCCTTGTGAAATGGGTCTAGCATAATACTCATGTAAGACGAAATTTGCAAACATTCTTCATTGGGTCTTTCAAAACGAACTACTATAAATACTGTGTGTGACATTTGTCGTGCTAATGATTAGTACATTATAGCAATCGTGGTCAATCTGGTCTGGTCTGGTCTGGTGGTGTGGTCGTGGTCGTGGTCGTGGTCGTGGTCGTGGTCGTGGTCAACCTATATTCCATCAGGTTATAACAAATCATCACGCCTCTTTTCCCGATGGGAATAGACCCGATCTAAACTGAATAAATATTTTGAATTTGAATAAAACTGAATTTTTGATGGAATTAACCGAAGCGGCTGTCAGTGATCTGTGGAATTAACCGACAGCCGTCATATTTAATCGACAAAGGCATCCGTCCCCCTTTAGCCTATTAATGTTCGAATACCGACAAACACTGCCTCGTTGGTTAGCAAATGATTAGCTGCGTAATGTGCGACCAAACACTCGGAGAACTTTTTCTTTCTACATATGAACGGTCGCGGTCAGAAAATATTTATCAGTTTTCAAATTACATTCTTTATCACTCTATTTTTAATAAAGTCTACATATCAAGTTATTTATTACCCTTTTAAAAATTAATAAACAATATGAAGTATGGAAATGGAAAGTATGGAAAAGAAAAGACAAATTAAGAAATTACAGTTATCAAAAATGATTGAACGTCATTCGAACAAAAGTGAAATTATAATCAGAAATTTTAAAAATAAGATGACAAAATTTGATTTAATAAAATAAAGAATGTTTGAGTTTCTATTTTAAATTTATTTATAATTTAAAAAAACTGAAATATTAAGGAAAAGTTTTCTTTGAAACTTAGTCATACACGTCTAAATGTTTCGATGGATTCTCGTGTTTTTTAAAAATATAGGTATAATCTATGATCAATCAAATTGACACGAAATTAATAGACATTTCGTGATTTCGACTTTTTTGACTTCAATGTATGCAAGCAATTGTTATACTTAGGGTGGTAAACATTATCTGACCGCGACTGTACATAAATTATATCCACGCCTTTCTCCCCGTGGAGTGGGCCTCTCCATACGCTTCCTAGAACGCCTTTCGCTTAATCTATGCAATCGTAAGCACGTTCAATTATATGTTCATCCAAGCTCGTTAATTTCAAATGTAGATCATACAGAACACCGGCCAAGTGCGAGCCAGACTCGCATACGAAGTTCACCGTAGCATTAACGCGGGAATGAACATTAATATTAGGTCCTTACCTATGAAATTGGTGTTTTGTATGGAGATTTTAGGGATGTCTGCATTTTACATACTAACATTTTATCAGTTTTCTTCACAACGACCAATCTAGAGATAATAATATTTGGCATGTATCATTAGACAAGCTTTAGCAATATGTGTGTGAACACGCTTGATAAAAATTATTCATCGTTTTTATGTTAATGCAAATCCAATGATGTATTCGGGAGGCAGTTATAAATAATTATCTTTGTGTCCAATTTTAACACAATAAAACTTACAAAAAATTATCAAATTAAATAATACGAGCTCAAATAAATAGTATGTTTATAGCCGAGGTAATTATTTTTTAAGAATACTCTGAATCTTAATAGTTACAGACAAAATACTAAGAGAGAAAAAAAACACCAATTTCATAGGTAAGGACCCAATATTACACTCCTAATAATTATTATTTATATTGTAAAATAATTATGTAAATTGTCGACGATTTAAAGTGCCAAGTTGGCCTATGAAATAAAGTTATATTTGAATTTGATTTTTCAGGTGATGTTGAGTAATTAGTTGAGCTTTTTATATAAAAAGCAAGTCCCTAATCGACCAACATTCAAACATTGGCTCCAACGTCCCTCCGAACATCAACATTGCTGTTATTGGTGATAATATATTTACACGGTATTCAGAAAAAATGTAAAATGATCTCGCTATTTACATTTCTGGGTGTTAATGGACGACGTACATATCGTTTGGTAATGCGTAAACACACTTGTTGAATATGAACATGACGAGCTGATTGCACGTTATTTTTGTAATTAGCACAAATGTTGTTGTTATTAATAACACAGTTTTGAAATTGTGGTCTGTCTGTCTTAGTATTTGGAAGTCCTCTTTTGTCGGTCACAAGGAGTAGACATTATATTAAAATACACCTCATTACGCCTCTATCCCCGAAGGGGTAGGCCGAGGTGTTAAACACCTGATATGTCAAATCCCCATGTAACAGGTGGCGAGCCTGTTGCCATGCACCGGGCACAATGTGAGCCAAGCGATATATCAAAACACTGCACTAAGGGTTTTTATTCAAATTCAGCGGTACAGGAGGTGGGATCGAACCCGCGACCTTTTGAGCGAGTAGTGTCTTTCCCAACGCGGCTACCGCGACGCTACCATATTATTGAAAGTTATCTTCGACAAACAGTTAAGATAAACAAAGAATAAATATAATCATCAAACATGTTTTCAATCAACAAATCATTACGCCTCTTTCCCCGAAGGGGTAGGCAGAGCTGTTAAGCACAAAGCAGAGGTGGCAGAGGTGTTGCTTATTTCGGCCTGGTGTTTTTTCATTCATGCCAAGTCGACATAAGCAGTTTTAAAGAAAAACACAGATGGATAAATTATGGTGAGAGCGCCTTAAAGAGTTTAACAAAATGTCATAAAAAATAACGAAATTATAATTCATTGTTCTACAAGCGTTGAAAGTGACTTATTCAGTACAAAGAATGGTTTAGTTTCGCTAATATAGGTCGAGGGACTAAATAATAAATAAGCCTCTCACTCATGGGAAACACTGTACTTTTCATTACGAATACGAGAAAAGTTTTATTTTATTGATTCAACCTTGTGATAAAATTATTGGCTTAATTTTAATGTGCGTGAAAAAGATTAAAAGAAAAAATATTTCTTCTATTCCCTCTTCAGCCCACATTAGTCCACTGCTGGACATAGGCCTCCCCCAATGTGTGCCATATAACCCTATCCCCGGCCTGCTGCATCCAGCATCTGCCTTCAGCGCTTCGCGGATCATCACTCCAACTCGCCGAAGGGCGTCCCACACTACACTTGCCGAGTCGCAGCAAGCGCAGGGAAAAAATATATTTATGTCAGTGAAAAGTTTATTATTACATGTGTTTCTTATTTTTAAAATATTAAATCCCTCAAACGGCGCAAATATAGTAGCCTCTGTGACCTCTGTGAAGACTACATATTTGAGCCTTTTGAGGTAGAAACGCTGGGACCCTCGGGACCATCTGCTCATAAGCTCTACAAAGAGATTTCGAAGCGGCTCTGCGACAAATCTGGTGACAAGAAGGCTGGTCTGTATTTTGCTCAAAGAATAAGCGTTGCTATTCACAGAGGTAATTCAGCCAGCCTTTTTGGTACATTTCCAGCGATAGATATATGTGCAGACGATTTTTTCTTATAATATCTTTTTTTTTGATTTATTTAAATTTACTGTTAGATTAAGGTTTTTTTTTGTTTTCGCGAGGAGATAAGCTGTTTTTGTTGTTTAGTTTTTATTATTCTCCAATCATAATTTTTTCTCAAATAAGATAATTAAAAACGTGTTATTTTTTGAAGTATAAACATCAATGTTCATTTCCTTTGAAAATAAATCAATTGGTTACAATGAAAAGTCGCATTTTCATTGATGTAGTGTGGTAAATACTGCAAGGTTCCTTTGAATCTTTTGCGAGAAAAAATACTTTAGAACATTAAATAAATGAATAAATAGCATAAGACATAAAGAATAAATATTATCTTTAGACTAGCAGCATTAGTTGCTTGTGTTACGGATACTAGATGACGGATATATATTTAATATAGAAATACATATAAACTAGCTGTGCCCGCGATGTCATTCCCGTGGCTATTGATTTAGCGCCGGATAAAAGTTGACAAAATGTTTTTGTTGGTATTATTAACACAGCATTATTTTTTTACAAAATTATTAACATAACATTCCTACCTCTTATTAAGTAAAATGTTGACTATCAATAGTCGAACTAAAACAGTGTCATCTCATTAATGGTTGTCATGGTAAATCTCTGTTGTCGTGTTATTATTTTACAATGCCGAAAAATTTTAAAATTTTTAATGAATTTACATTTTGACGGAATACGTCACTCAATCGAGCAGATATTGATAACCACGGTTTCACTTGTGCGGTACTCGTTCCCATGGGAATATCGGGATTAAAAATAGCCTATATTTATTCTCAGACTGTAGACTATCTATGTATTAAATTTTGATTAAATCGGTTCTGTAGTTGTGACGTGAAAGCAACACAGACAGACAAAGTTACTTTCGCGTTTATAATTATTAGAATGGATATATTCAATACGAAACGATTTTCGTTTACACTAAAAGATCAAAAAATCTCTTTGTTCCAAACCTCTTTTGTTCAAACGCATCTTGAAGAGCTTTCGGTGATGTGTAATGCGCACTTATGTATCTAGTGCGATATACCTACTTAGAATTGTTATAAAATGGGTCATTTATTAACTTTACGAGTTATTCGGAGCATTAGTCGTATATACTAAAAGATTAAATCAGGTTGATAAGTAAAAGCTTTTACGAGCAATAAACTGATTTTAGTACAAATAAAAGCGAATTGGAGTGTTCTTGAATTCGGTCCGTAAGATGTCATTATGTTACTATTTTTGTGAAGACTGGAAAATGATATAAAAAAGTACTGTTAGAAGAATTTCAAAAATATCATTATCATCCTAGATACATTTACTGCAAAATAACCCTCAAGAGTTACCACAATAATATACGAATAACTTTTAGTCCTCATGTGTTTCTGCGTGAGGAAGGTCTGTGTCTAGCAGTGGGAGCTGTAGCCGTCGCCGAGTACTGGCGTCATGGCATTTGAGCCATTGACACGAAAAAGAAGAATGGGACGTATATAGGCTGAGGACAATTTTAATTGTAATCCAAACACTGACTGACTTAGGATAGACGGCACAATTTGTGCACATTATGATCGACCGCGCCGGTTTAAACGCCACCTGTAATTACCAAAATTTTAACATAAGGAAGTATAGTACATTTAAGTATAGTACTTCATGGTAAATTGTATGAGAGTCTATTTGCGGATATTATCACTATTATCATTATCGGGTGTGTGATGTATGATATTAGTATACACAGCAAAAATCAAGCAGCCAGCAAACAAGCAGCATGTAAGCAGGCAGCATGCAAGCCGGCATGCGGCATGCGAGCAGGCATGCGGCATGCGAGCAGGCATGCGGAATGCGAGCAGGCATGCGGCATGCGAGCAGGCATGCGGCATGCGAGCAGGCATGCGGCATGCGGCATGCGAGCAGGCATGCGGCATGCGAGCAGGCATGCGGCATGCGAGCAGGCATGCGGCATGCGAGCAGGCATGCAGCATGCAATTAGGTTTGCGTGTGGTCCTTCGCAGCTTCGGCTTAGCTTCATTAATCTTTTGGTTTTGTTATCCATGATTAATAATAATAATTTATTTCAAGTAACAGAGACAAATAATGGTTAGTAACAATGGATCTTACGAGCTATGTTAGTAGGTACAAAATTCACAATAAATTAATTGAATAATTTATGTCACATATATTACATTAAATGATTACATAATGTAAGTCATGACATTATGGCATAATGTAAGTCATGTGATTAACACATGACTAACATTATGTCAGAACAACAGCGTTAGATAGATAATTAAGTCAGGCTAGATAGATAGATAAATCTGCAATCCCACAGATTGTTTACGTAGATAAAAAAGGGAATGGCTTGTGCTGCCGTGTCCGAAAACCCTGTCAAAGCTTCGGCGTTGGCCGCTAACTGGTCTGAGCGCGTCCGAATGGCTACAAAAAACTTTAAAAAATTGCCTCGTTGTGTGATCATTGGCGGAGAGGCATCGGCGACATCGGTATCTTTCAGTTTGGTGTCTTTCCCTCAAAAATACGGAGATAAAATAAAAATCTTTAGACATGCACACCTATCATTTTTAAGCCATTTTTTTTGGGAAATGCTTTATGCATACGCTACGACGATATGGGGCCGTCAGGGTTATGATAGACTCTCAATACTCACTAAAACCCACAGTACCCATTTTAAGCAACTAGTGCTTGTGTTACGGATATTAGATGACGGATAAATATATTTAATAGATATATACATATAAATATTCAGAAAATATACAATACATATATAAACATCCAAGACTGGAGAACAAATGTCTGAATTCATCACACAAACATTTGCCCCTACCGGGACCGGGATCGAACCCAGAACTTCTCGAGATAGCGACGACGCCTTGAGACAGGCATACCACTCGACCACGGAGGTCGTATGAACTCCGTGTTCAACCTCTACCTTATAGTTTGTGAATCTTAACCAATTACAGCATACATTTAATTTTGATGATAACTGTTTAATCGCACCCGTTGCCTAACTGATAATCCATACTAATATTATAAATGCGAATGACACTCTGTCTATCTTGGTTTCACGTCAGAACCGATTCTATTGAAATTTGGTACACAGGTAGTATAGAGCCTGAGAAAGGACATAAGCTGCTTTTTATCCCGATATTCCCATGGGAACGGATACCGGGTGTAACCGTGGTTATCAATATCTGCTCGACCGAGTATCATCTGACATATTCCGTCAAAATGTAATTTCATTTCGAATTTTTAAATTTCTCGGCATTGTAAAATAATAACACGACAACAGAGATTTATCACCATGACAACAATTAATCAGATGACACTGACAAGAAATGTAATTTTCATTATTTTAATAATAAAATAAAAATAATAAATGTCTTCAGACATTCACACCAATGAAATAGCCCCATATTAAGCAACTAATGCTGCTTGTGTTACGGACACTAGATGACGGATAAGTACTTAATAAATAAATTCATATAAATATTCAGATTTTTATATAATGCATATATAAACAATCCAAGGCTGGAGAACAAATGGCTGTATTAATCACACAAACATCTGCCCCCACCGGGATCGAACCCAGAACCTATCGAGATGGCGACGCCTTGAGACCGGCATACAGTCCACTCGACCACGAAGGCCGTCATTAATAAGAGGTTTTACTTCAACTATTAACAATCAACATTTTCCTAATAGGAGGTAGGAATGTCATGTTGAGCACTTATACTTCATCCAAATCCGATGACGAATAAATGTAAACAAATCATCACAACTTATTTTACGAAAACATAGCTAAATATTGTATTTCCGACCCGATTACTGCACATAATTTCACAATTGTTTCTATAATAATTATTTCTCTACCATATATATATAAACACCTATGAAATTGGTGTTTTTTCTCTCTTAGTATTTTGTCTGTAACTATTAAGATTCAGAGTATTCCTAAAAAATAATTACCTCGTCTAAAAATAGACTATATTTTTGAGCTCTTTTGATTTGTTTTGATAATTTGTTGTAAGTTTAATTGTGGTAAAATTGGACACGGAGACAACCCTTTTTAAGTGCCTCCTGAATACATCATTTTATTTGCATTCACTTAAAAACGATAAATATTTTTTATGAAGTGTGATAGTACACATATTACTAAAGCTTGTCTAATGATAGATGCCAAACATTATTATATTTGGATTTGTCGTTGTGAAGAAAACTAAAAAAAAAATAGTATGTAAAATTCAGAATTCCCCAAAATCTCCATACAAAATACCAATTTCATAGGTAAGGACCTAATATCACTAGAAACACTCACAAAACATTTGAAACAAAATAAGAAATGAAGATAAAATCTGAATTATTTTTACCTCACAGCCTTATAAAAACACAACCTTGACAAAATTCAGATCTCGTAAACATTTTTGCACTTTTAAACTAATCTTCCAATTGCAATCGACACTAACTTTCACTCGAGTTCCTATACCGTAAGTACTTTTAAAATCAGTTGCGTATTCATTATTTATTTTTACCCGACCACGAATGAAAGTACTAAGTTCCGTTCTATGCTATAACGCGACACAATAATTTTTTTTAAACTTTTTCTTGTGATATTTTAGAAGCAATTATAATTAATGCTAATAAATTAAATTCATAAACAGTTACTTAATTTAAAATAAATTGCTTTATTTATATTTTCTTATAATACAGTAAGATAGTAAATATTTTTTTAATGTGCCTGATAGAAAAAGGTTATTAACATATGCCTGTCAGTGGTTGCTAGGCGACGCTTTGTTATTAAACGTTCATCATGGGATTTGGATGCAGTATAGTAAAAAAACAATGCAGTGTTAACAAACACACAAAACCTTTTGTTAACTATTATCGGCGTTAAATCAATGGCCACGTGAACGACGTCGCGGGCAAAGCTAGTGTAAGAATAATATAGACTGGGCAGTGGTGATTACACACCCACACCTGATTATTTTGTTTAGTTTCGTAATAACGTGCTATGTCATTTATCGAGCACTTAAGCTAATGTATTTTTTTATCGATATTTATCGATATTTAGGCCCACTCCATGCGGATATTTCTGTGATATCTAACAGCACTTAACGCTTCAGGAAAAAAGGTTTGAAAATATTGATATTCCTCAATTAAATTGAAATCCTATACACTACTTCATTCGGTGAGAGTCGGTGAGGAGTGCGCTTTGGCTTTCGATATCGAACACAAAGCCTCCTTCGCCGTGTTCAGGCCTTGGATGGGTGACTAACTTTGTGATTCGAACTCCTCCGTGTGGTTGGTCCCGGATTGAACTCCTTATGTGTTTCTCCATAACGAAGACCTGTCAGCAGCGGGACGTATGTAGGCCGAGGACAGACTATCAAAGCTATAGGCACAGAGAGCCTACAAAGCTATATGGCCCGTAACACCACCACGCTAGCCTAGCCGGGTTGGTGGGTGGAAACGGTTGCAATACCGACCGGGAACAACGGCTTAACGTGCCTTCCGAAGCACGGTTCTAGTTGCCGATAGAGGCACTGGCAGAAAATGTTAATCGTATATCTTACTATCGTATGTACTAGGGACAATGATAGGCAGGCAATTACTAGTGGCTTTCCCATGGGAAAGTCGGGATTAAAAAGCCTATGTCCTTTCTCAGGCTCTAGACTATCTGTGCACCAAATTTCGATTAAATCGGTTCAGTAGTTTTACGTGAAAGCGAGACCGACAGACTGAATTACTTTCCCATTTATAATATTAGTATGGAAGTATGAATTTGAACTTTCTTGACACAAATAGGATTAGGCCAAATTGGAGCTATCAACCCTTTTCAATAAAACCTACAATAAAATATCGTGAAAAAGGAAAATGGTAAAATCACTTTTTGACTATTTGATAATTTAATGCCATTCGTTGGAGAATCGGAGGACCTAGCGAATGGCATCAAAATGTATTAGAAATTCAACGATATGGTAATTTTAAATTTCACTTTGCTCTCTGTTTTGTGCGCATGGAAATTAGAATCGGTAATACGTTAGGTTAAGGTAAAATTATCATTTATGATTATAGTATACATTGCTATCTATTGTGTACTACAATATTATTACAAAGACCGAGATTCTAACTACGAGCGTAGATTCACGAAATTCAAAAATCATTTATTCTGTCTTGGTATTTAACAATTATACCAACCGTTCATTAGTTACCAGGAGGCCTTGTCCTATCCTCGTCCTAAGAAAAACGGGCAATTTATCAGCAAGAAAGTTAATTAGAAGATGTCAAGTTACAAGGACAATAAAGGCGAGTTCTAGATTTGTCACTTTGTGTAGATGATGTCATCCTCCGATGTTCGGCGTGACGCCTAAAGTCGCATACGCACGTTGTTGCGCAGGTAGAAATGGTTGCAATTGCCACCGGAACCAACGGCTAAACGTGTCTTTCGAAGCACGGAGGAGCTTCAGATCTGACCATGGCGAAAAAAGCTTTTTTTTCAATTTCGAAAGCCAAAGACTTTGGACCACTATGCCAACAAGGTCTTTCTCGTATAAAGGAGTGTGCGTATGAGTTTGTAACGAGGCGCTATTCGAGTATTAGCGACTCTTTGCTGATATTGCTCTTTGCACTAATAGTGCCTTTGGAAACATTTCTCTTCACATAAAATACAAACTATGAACTCGATGACAACAACAAGACTGTTTCAATCCAATAGATTAATTTCAATTTATAAATATAATTTTATCAAATAATATGTTGGAGACCAAGACAATGAGGAGACAGATGGTTCGCTTTTAAAAAGGAACAAAGAGGGAAATGGCCAGGGAAGAGCGCAATATCAGCAAAGAGTCGTTAATACTCGTCTTATCATTCATTCGGCTTTCATTGGTGGGCTCCACACATTTTGACGTGAAGCGCACGCATGTTGCGCGCATGTGGCTGCGAAACGATGTTATGTATCTCTTGTATGTGAACGCGCGCGCGTTGGCACACTCGTAGAACAAGCGTGCGAAGACCCGGGTCACACTCGCGGCGCTCCGCGCGCTCCCTCGCAACTCCTTCACGACACGGCACGCCTGAGCCGAGATCCGTGCCATTAGAGGCATTCTCAGGACGTCTGCCGATCCCCGAATCCGGCTCGAGCGCCCTGGGGGCTCTCCCTCCTGGAAGCGGGAGCCCCTAGGGGGATGCCTTCCAGACAGAACCCTTTCAGTGGTGGTTCGCCACTACAAGCTTGAGGACCCAGCACAGTTCTCGCCTTCTTTAAAAAACCCCGTGATAGCTGAGTAGTAATGGAAATAGTTTATCCTCTGTTGAAGAAGTAAAAGATATTTGATGTAAAATATAATATGTATTAAATGTATGAACTCTGAGAAGAAAACTAAACAGGATATGTTTGTACACTTCCTTATTCAATTTTTTACATGCGTAGTAACTTATTATAAGCTGCATGTTTATGTGCACCTCCAACAAGTAACCGTCAGAGGCATCAGTTTAGGGCCCTTCAAAAAAAAGCGCGCTGGCGGCCCACTATGATGAAACCAACCTAAAAATTTCCACTGCTAGATACAGCCCTAAGGATTTTAATAATAATCAGTTTTGCGGTACCCGCATCCAGGGGCTTCCTGCAAATTTATCATCTAGCCACGCCATAATTCTGAGAGAAGTAAATTTCATTAAAATTATTCATAAAAATATTTACATAAATAAAAAATTGCCTGTAAAGCTTTCTGCACACGGTCCTTTTTAGTCCTATTCGCGCAATTTTGTACGAAATTCTGCAGGTGACATAGCGGAATAAAACGCAATTTCGAAGGTGCTGTGTTTGAAATTTCGGCGGGATCACAACCATAACAGTTCGTGCTAAATAAGATTCCAATTCAATGATAATAAAAAAATTCAATTATATTAAAAAATTCGCGGTGCCTCACGTTTTTCCTATGGCGAAGAAGGAAGAAGAAGCAATGAGTAAACGGAGCAAAGAGAAGCAAACGTGTAGGTGCGATAATTTTATCGCCAGGAGACTTTTCATAAAAAGGTAGTCGCTGAACGAGTATTTTTTTCCTATAGATCATGTTGGTCAGCGACGAAACCAGTTGACACAATTCTCGCCGTCTGGTAGTGTGAACAATCGTCCTCAGATAACGTCCGCAGAATACGTCCCACTGCTGGGCACCTTCCCCATGGGGAAATATAATTAAAAGTGTATAATTGTGTATACATACATCATTAATTGAATTATGAAGAAAAATTTAATAGCTGCTATTTTACTGTGCTATTTCTCGCTATTATCATTTACACACCCATCTAACTACTTACTGGCCTACCTCCAAGCTAGTTTTATTAAACGAAACAAACAATTAACAGTCCAATTACGTTTCGACCATCGATTATCCATCATCAAAGGGAAAGCTATAGCGAAACGAATTGTTATTGTCCAAGCTATTTCAGTTGGCCTCCGAAATGAAGGATGCTACGCATTAAATCTAGCAGAATGCGGTAAAAAATGATCCCATTTGTAATGAAATGCAAATAGTGCTCGAACGAGAAAACAAACTAACTGATTTAATGCTGTCGGACCTATTTTTAACGGAGCGTTAGTTGTTTTTGTACCGCTCTTGGCTTCGGCGTAAATCGTGTCTTGTCGGTCCGTTCGATTTGTAATAACTTCTTCAACATAATGACACGAATGATTTTTATTACTGAAATAATGTCTTTATTATTCCTAATAGATTTTTTAACTATTGATGCTGTTTGGACTTATGTTTGGACCAATGTATGGCTTGTACTGGGTGGTTACTCTGTACTAATTGGGTTTCATAAGGTTCAAAATAAAACCAAAGAAATTGTTCTTAAATCAGTAACCAGCTAATTCATGGCTTCAAATAATATATGCGTTGCATCCCGAGCAAACGTTAGCGCAATGCGACACCGCGCAGCACCATCTATTGGCGACATTGTGAACTATTTTACTGAGTAATATTTCTATACATTATTTGATCATAAACAGATGCATTATTTTATTACAGAAATACGAGAGGGGACTGATTTGGCTTCCGATATTGATACTGAAAGTATGGTCAAGACTTGAAATGGCCACTTTGGGTCAGCATGGTAATGTTACGTCCTATACTCCTAATGTGTTACTCCATAAGGAAGGCCCGTGCCCAGCAGTGGGACGTATACAGGGTGATGGCTGAAATACAATAATAAACTTATGTACAGCTTGTTTTAAGCTTCGTATGTCACACTGTCCAGCGCATGACAACAGGTTCGGCCCCGTTAAATAGGGAAGTAATTAATTGGGTAGCCATTTAATTATTTGGTCAGCAAAAAGTCAGCAGAAATAATTTGTCATATATATTTGGGCAGACAAAATAATTACTTGGGCAGCAAAATAATTATTCAAGCAGCGATATAATTATTGGGCGAAACTCGGTGGGGTGGCGTAGTACACTGTGTGTAATACCTTCGCCATGGTCAGGCCTTGGATGGGTGACTCAAACTGATCTCGAACTCCTCTGCGCTTCGGAAGAGACGTTAAGCCGTTGATTCCGGTCGCTATTGTATTCGTTTCTACGTACCAACCCGCAGTGGCTCAGCGTGGTGTGTTACGGCCCTTACTCCTCGCGTGTTTCTTGTTGTCCTTACGAGGAAGGACTGTGCTCAGATATAATTTTTTTTATTAGGTCCTTACCTATGAAATTGGTGTTTTGTATGGAGATTTTGGGGATGTCTGCATTTTACATACTAACATTTTATCAGTTTTCTTCACAACGACAAATCCAGAGATAATAATATTTGGCATGTATCATTAGACAAGCTTTAGCCATATATGTGTGAACACGCTTGATAAAAATTATTCATCGTTTTTATGTTAATGCAGATCAAATGATGGATTCGGGAGGCAGTTAAAAATAATTGTCTTTGTGTCTAATTTTAACACAATTAAACTTACAAAAAATTATCAAATTAAATAATACGAGCTCAAATATATGGTCTATTTTTAGAAGCGGCAATTATTTTATAAGAATGTTCTGAAACTTAATAGTTACGGACAAATTGCTAAGACAGAATAAAACACCAATTTCATAGGTAAGGACCCAATATCATTGGACAGCAGAGAAAATATTTTATTCTGCCCATGAGTTGCTGCCCAATCAGTTTTTTTGCTGACCAATTTACAAATATTTACTGCGCATTTAGTTATTTAGGTGACCAATTCAGAAATATCTGCTGCCCAATTAGTTATTTTGGCTCACCAATTGTATTTTATGCATACCAAATTTGAATAATTATTATGCTACCCGTTTAAATAGCACCAGTTAATAAAGATTTTCATCCATCTACACGTGACGGTATTCACGTGATATAATTTGGTGGCGTGTTGTTATTATTGACATAATTTATAATTTATCCTTATAGATCTGTAAATCGGCCATTTATAACTTAACTAGCTGTTGCCCACGACTTCGTCCGCGGTTACTATTTTAACAATCCAACGGGAACCCTTTAACTTTCTCTCAAAGTCCCAGCCCGATCGGTTTAAATTGACAAAGTTTCATACAAACTTTCATACCCAATTTTATCCCCTTGGGGGTAGAATTAATCAAAATCCTTTCTTAGCGGATGCCTACGTCATAACATCTACCTGCATGCCAAATTTCAGCCTGATCCGTCCAGTGGTATGGGCTGTGCGTTGATAGATCACTATTTCAGCCACCTTTGAGTTATATTATATAATATATTATTATTATCTGAAATTAGCGAATGCTAATTAAAAAATACTTAAAAAAAAACTTTTTTTAAAAAGCACGCTTTTATTTATGCGTAGAAAGTGCACCAAAAAGTAGAAAATAATTTTTTTCTTTCCACCAAAATCCAAAATTTTTATGACTAAAATTAAAAGCGTGGGGCGCTCATCATTATTCATTTCATTACTCCACATTTTTTAATTTTGTTCTTCTAGCTTCAAATTACGTTTTAGGAGCTGAGCTGAGTTTTAGAATTTGATGAGCTGATAAGAAAATTTTAAGTTATGAGTACCTTCTAGTATTAAAATGAATAATGATGAGCGCCCCACGCTTTTATTTTTATTTTCTACTTTTTAGTCTTGTCAAATATTTATATCGATTTTTTGACCATAGTTTAAATTGCAAGAAGATTGAACACACGTCTATCGGTGGACCTTACCTTTTAAAGTGCGCTCCGAGAGCACTTTGTAAATTGTTAGTCAAGTTGTTATATGGTCAGGTTATTGTGTAGTCATGTTATATGGTCATATATTTTATTTTTGTTAAATGATTGCATTGTATTCGCGTATAAACATGTCTGTACATTTTCAGGTGGATTGGATTAGTAAAAGTGGTCGAAAAATCGATTACAAATTTTGACACAGACAACATACAGACAAATAGTGTGAGTTGAATAAAAGCGTGTAAAATTATGGACTGTTATAGGATAAGGAAAAACTTCATAGAAATAAGAAAAAATAAACATGAATCCAAACCAATGCCGTATACGGTATGAAAATACGGAAAAGTATCAAAAGAAAACTGACAACTGCACAAGATTTTTGATATTATTTCAAAACCAAAACTAATTCAAAAACTAGATAAACAGCCAAAAGGTAACACGATAATATGTTTTGATGATACCACACTTATTTAGACTATCCAGCGTCCAGCGTTCACAAACGTTCTTGTAGAAAACAAAATGTACTAAGTCCTAATTGATTTTTTAATAAAATATAAGCATGTTAATCTAAAATGTTTACGCTCCCAGCAACTAAAGGCAAGAATGTAAATAAACAGCATAAACATCTGTGGGCGGCTATCAATCAACTACGCCGAGGTATTTCGTATTTTAAGAAATGTTTGGAATTAGTTCACCTTAAAGATCGCAAATACCTGACTTGTAATGTTCGTTTGGTAGCACTTTCTACAACCTTTGATGGGATAACCTTTGAAACAAAGAATTTACGATAGCTGATTATTATAATAATTTCGTTTGCATACTGGAACAGTAATTTCAACGTTTTCACTATTACTGCATATTGTAATAATAGATCTTTACCTATGAAATTGCCGTTTTTTTCTCTCTTAGTATTTTGTCTGTGATTATTAAGTTTCAGAATATTCTTATAACATAATTACCTCCTCTAAACATACACCATATTTTTGAACTCTTTGATTTGTTCTGAAAATTTGTTGTAAGTTTAATTGTGTTAAAATTAGAATCGAAGACAACTCTTTTCAAGTGCCTCCCGAAAACATCATTTGATTTGCATTCACTTTAAAACGATAATTTTTTTATGCAGGTGGTGCAGGACAAGACTCTGAAATTAGAGTTGCATGCATTCTTATAGATAGTGTGATGAAGAGGAATGATTTTGAGAAGTCAGTTAGAGAGTAAAAATAAGTTAGCATTTATGAAGCTTGGTTTGCTGAGTAGATCGAGCAATAGGCAAAATTGGCGAAAGTAGCTTTTTGTTCAATATCGAAAGGTCAGATATAATTCAATCAAAAGTATTACGATCTTAACAATTAGTAACCCTCTGACTTCAGTATATTCTCTGAGTTCTCAATTCGACTGTATTTTTTTAAATATTTCTTTTATTTATGTGTGTTACCTCATAACTCTTCAGTTTATGAACTAAGGTGATGAACTTAAGGTGATGGTTCTCGTGAGGTCCCATTTAAATTTGATTACAAACTGTCGTGGTTGTTTTGGAGTAATCCTGAGTAATACCTACGAGTATTTTTGACATATGTTTTTCTATGCATGCTTCGTCAAATTGGGAAACAATTTTCATCAGTTGGGAAAAACAACAAACTGAACATATTTTCACCAAAGAATCTGAAGATGAAATCCCAAGGAAATTAAGAGAAATTTGCATATAATAGTCAAATCTTAACGCGCTAAATATATTTTTGAAGCTATTTACTACATCTTTGAATTATCATTTCATCATCAATCACATATTTGAGTCATCATTTCATTGTGGTGAGATGGTGATGGAAGGTACAATTCCTTAACGGTAGGAACTGGAGAATAATTACTTTAAGTAGATCAATACTTAAAGTAATTATTCTCCAGCTCCTATAGTAAGGAATATAACTATCGGTCCATAATAAGTATGGACCGATAGTTATATTCTTTAACTTTACATAAATATGTACATATTAGGGTGATCTGATGAGATGTAAACTACCCACCACCAGTAGGTACAGAAAATCTCAGGTAAATACCTTTTTGCGGCTTATTCCCACTCGTCACTCCCACTTTATTATACGAAATCTAGAAATATCTTTGAAAAAATAATATTGGGTCCTTACCTATGAAATTGGTGTTTTTATTCTGTCTTAGCAATTTGTCCGTAACTATTAAGTTTCTGAACATTCTATAAAATAATTGCCTCTTCTAAAAATAGACCATATATTTGAGCACGTATTATTTAATTTGATAATTTTTTGTAAGTTTAATTGTGTTAAAATTAGACACAAAGACAATTATTTTTAACTGCCTCCCGAATACATCATTTGATTTGCATTAACATAAAAACGATGAATAATTTTTATCAAGCGTGTTCACACACATATTGCTAAAGCTTGTCTAATCAATACATGCCAAATATTATTATCTCTGGATTTGTCGTTGTGAAGAAAACTGATAAAATGTTAGTATGTAAAATACAGACATCCCCAAAATCTCCATACAAAACACCAATTTCCTAGGTAAGGACCTAATATTTACTGGTCCTTAGCCTACACGTACCATTACTGGGCACAGGCCTACTCATGAGGAGTATCTATGTACCATAACTTCATCACGCTGGCCCAATAATGGCTGGCTGGGTTGGTTGGTAGTAGCGGTTGCAATAGCGATCGGGACCAACGACTTAACGTGCGTTCCAAAGCACGGAGGAGTTCGAAATCACAAAGTATTGATCACCCATCCAAGCCCTGACCATGGCGAAGGCAGCTTTGTTTTAGTTATCGAGAGCCAAAACATATTAACCGCTACACCACGGAGCTCCTCTACGCCACCGAGCATCTTAATATTACCTATTTCAATATTCGCTTACTCCAATATTCGTTCATCGATTACTTTTTGTGTGAAGAGCTATCAAAGATTTTATTCCTACGATAACTGCCATTGGAATAAAAAAAACTCATTCCGAAGGCAATTATATTCATAAAATGATTACTTCTAATGATATTGAGAACTTTTTTGAAATGAAATCATTTATTCTGGAATAGGATTTACATGAAATACTTTTGCACGTCAATATTTGAATGGCCTGTTGAGAAGTGCCGCAAGAAACTCCACAGTTAGCCTTTCTGACTCACATTCCGAAAAGAAGCAGACACAAACGAACCTATCACAGATGATTATCTATACTTTAATCAATTTTATTTCTATAAATTTTTAAAACATTTATATGAACATTTACGGAGAAAATAAGTTTTTAACTCAACAGACTTTATTTTATTGGTGTTAGCTGGATTTTTATTTTCAAAACAATTCCCAGTTGCCAAAGGTGATATAACAGGGCGTGACACACGGGACTAACCCCCTGTTAGGTTAAACGCATTTATCATTAACCGCAAGGTTATGTGGGAATTCTGTACGGCCTTTCCCGACCCATAAACCTTTCCAACTCACTTTCGGTTGGTACGGGTTGAAAACCTAACCTAAAACGTAATGCTCTAAACTCAATAAATTTATACTATGTATACAATACGAATAAACATTAAAATTATGAAACTTATATATTAAAATATAGACAATTAAAACACAAAAAATATAACAAATAATATCAGGCTCCTATCAGACGGCGTAGTCCGAAAGCGCCCGAAAAAAAAAAAGAAAAAACTTTCTATAAGGTAGGTAATATACTCATGGGTCATCAACTCGTCGGTTATTCTGCAGGATGAACCGCGTGCAGGTGAGGTTGGCATTTTGGGTCAGGCACCGCTTCCCCCTTATACCACCCCCAAAAAATGTTTTAAAACTTTTAAATGCTACGAATTTAAATACAGACGCGGTATGTCAGATCTCGCATATATTAATACTTGGATTATAGTTGATAGAGAGCAAATCGGTAGCAATGCGATTGTTGAGCACTTACTGTATACTGTAACATTTATTAATATGACCTTCTAATACATATGCATTGCATCGCGCGCTAACGTCAGCGCGATGCAACACCGTGCAGCGCCATCTCTTGACGACTTTCAGAACTAGTTTTCCTATAGACAATTTAAGCACTATTTGATCTTAAACAGCTTAATAGGCAGGAGATCAGTGCCTGCATTTCAGTTTCGTAATTTTTAGGGTAAGCATAGGACGAACCACAGAATATTTATTGTTAATTACACATACTTAACATTATTTATGTATAACATTTTCATTATATATGTATTATTATTATGTATATTCTGAATAATAATTATATGTATTTATCTATTAAATATATTTGTGCGTCATCTAGTATCTGTAACACAAGCAGCATTTAGCTGCTTAATAGTTGATAGGTGTGAATGTCTGAGGATATTTATTTTTATTTTATTTATTTATCACGCCTCTTTTCCCGAAGAGTTAGGTGGAGTGAGGTGGAGGACATCCACATTTCACCAGATATGTTAAGTCCCCAGTTAATTATGTAAGGTGGCGAGCCTGTTGCCATGCACCGGGCACAATGTGAGGAAAGAAGAAAGAAAATCACTTAATCACATTTAACAAATACAACATTAAAGGAGAAGAAAAAACAAAGGAAGACACAAGATATAATAATAATATAATATCTTCAGGCATTCACACCTATCAGCTAGCCCCATTTTAAACAACTAATGCTGCTTGTGTTACGGACACTAGATGACGGATAAATATATTTAATAGATAAATACATACAAATATCTTGAATATATATAAATATATATAAACATCCAAGACTGGAGAACAAATGCCTGAAAATTCATCACCCAAACATTTGCCCCCATCGAACCCAGAACCTCTCGAGATGGCGACGCCTTGAGACCGGCGTACAGACCACTCGACCACGGAGGTCGTTGATATAAAGAATAATAAGCGATAGAATAGTTAAATGTAGCTTTTTTAGGTATGTAGGTCAATCAATCTTTTTCTTTCTTTCTTTCTTTACACAAAATGGTCAATTAGGACCCGGCCTCAGCTGCTACATCAGAAACTAAGGCTGCCTGTCCACCAGAGCCGAGAGGAGAAGCAGAGGTTGAGCTTCGTCAATATCGACTAATAGCAATGCTGTAAAACTCCGATTTGCTGTTCAGGATTTTAGATTAACCAATAACGTTGCTAAAAATCTCCGCTCCGTTCCCTCGCTCCGCGTAAGTGGACAGGCAGCCTTATGTAGCGCTGGTGTTCTGAGGTCAGGCGAGGCAAGCTATATTCACAACCAACAGAACAAAGTTTTGTTCAAACTCAGTCGTACAGGCGGTGGGAAACCAGCGACCTCTTAAAGATCTCTCGATTACAGAATTTGCTGATGATTACTATTAATATTTCAATAAAGGTAACAATTTATATAAGTTATTAATTAACAAATGTATTGTGTGTTTATTTAACCAATCTTTGGGGTTGTCTTCCGAGATACCCGGTCTATAAGGGGTTAAAAAATTACAATTGAATAATTTATATCACATTTTATTACTGTTGGTTTTAAGCGATCTCATTCTAAAACGCACATGAAACTTTAATTCTAATGGTTATTTTATAGACAACCCTGGCCGCCAGTGCCGGCCACATACGCGGTAGTAACATCGTTACACAGTTTAAAAATTATTTAGTACAGTCAAGTTCAAAAATATGTATGCATATTTGACAGGTGACAGTCTTTATTCCCTTCCAATAAGAGTCATTATTGTCAAACGCGCATACATATTTTTGAACTCGACTGTACACGATTCAGTCTACTTCTCAGCATTTCTCCTATAGCAGGTGGGCTGGAAGATATATCTATTAGAAATAAGCCCTACCTTTTGAACTCGTCTTTTTATTTTATGTGTTGTATATTCAACATTTTTCTTTTGTGTACAATAAATAGTTAAATAAATAAGTTGTGTCATTATTTTTCACCAGATAGGTGTACAAATAAACATTTTTTCTTGATAATTTACAGTCTATTTACAGTATATTCTATTCATGTGATGTGGCTGACACATCTGTGACTCAGGGCACATCGACCCTTTTTTTTGTTAACGGGGACAAATCCTATTTACGGACCTACCGCTGGCTAAGCGGCAGACGTATGTGGGACTCGTCCAGCTGCTGTCGAGTATACCAACTAAAACTCCACGATATACCCATTCGTGCCCTATCATGGGAACGACTCTGGTTCTGCCGAAGCGATTCTCCGAGTCGGAGGGCACATCGACCCTATGGGATCTTCTTGATTAACTTTTTGTTAGATCCCCTCAGGAGCAAGGCCGTCTTCGCCGACCTCGACGACGCCGCCTAATGCCGCCTCAGTTACTGCAACCTACAGCTCAAAATTCTATGCTATTTTTCGATATATATATATAATCTTTGGACGGCATGCGTGATTGCATGATCTTTTTCTGTTGTTACGTTAGCCAAAAGAAACAAAACTAAAATAATTTAGCGAGTACTTACCTAATAAAAAATATTCATTGCTTAAAAAATAATAACATTATATTATATATAACAAAATAGTACCATTTTAAAATATAAGGAAAACGGCTTTTTACAAAATAAAACATAAAACTGTAAGGCTACTGTGAATTAATTAATTTAAGACAAAAAATATAAGAATAAAAATTATTATGGCGGTTGTTAAGCTTGCTGAAAATAGTTCCAACAGTCACTGATAGATGGCGCCTTAAGTAATGTGTGGGGCGAAGCGCATACAAAAATTATTATAACTTTTGTTTAATTATTTCGTTGTCTTATTAGTGCTATAAAGAGAATTTTACCTACGTCATAATGCTATGACGTAGGTAAAATACTCTTTATAGCTCTCATATACTAAATGACGCGTTTTGTGGTTATTGACTTTAAAGAAGTTTGGTCACAAATTATTCGTATATTCGATTCATTTTGCAATGTCTGCTGTTGCGAAGTCTCTTCAAGGTTATGTTACTTGGATAAAAGGATACGATCACCCTTCAAAATAATAATGCCTATTTGACAAGTTTCTGTTGTGTTCATTGAGAATTGGAAACCAAGGAAGCCAAAGTTGAATAAAAATAAATTATTACTATGTGTGTGTGAATACTTTAATACAAAAAAACACACTTTTGTATTTTTTGAAAGTTAAACGCAAATAAAACCAATGCAAAGAAGCAAGTAAGAAATGGGGAATACGAATAAAAGAACATATTGTTGGTACAAAGGGAAAAATTGGAAAAAAGAAAATTAAAAAAAATGTAAGAAAACGAAAAAAAAATGGTTATAGAGACGAATTAACTATAGTTAACTAAAAAAACTATGTTATTTTAGTCACGGTCAATAGAGCGATACGTAAAAAAATAAACAATGGTTTTGAAATCTACTTGTGAAGAATTACACGTAAAAAATCACCTCTCTGATAACTACTAATTAACGCTATTACTGCGTTTATGAACATAAAATAATTTAATTTCCTGTTTGTAAATGACAGTGTGCAGAGTCATTAGGATATTCAAAGCGTTTGTGTGAGCTTTCGCGGGTTCCCGCGCCATTTCCGCGGTTTAACATGCTTCCGCATAAAATCCTTAACATAAGTCATATTATTTATAGGGACTCCAACATACATAAATAACTTCCCACATCCACACCCGGCGTTTAATAAATAAACTCAGTACATATCAGAACTCTTGTTCAAGGTCCAATGGGTGTACATTTGTACAACAGAGAATAACAAAAAAAAATTTATTTTTTGTTATCTCTCCGTTCGTTTATTTGTACGGGCTAATCTCCGAAATAGCTGGACTGGTTTCAATGACATTTTGCATGGTGATACCTTATAGCCCTGGTCCACATCTTAGATATTTTTTTTTCCGGAAAATTAAATGGTTCCCGTGGGATAGTTAAAAAACCAGTAACCGCGGATGAAGTCGCGGGAAACAGCTCGTAATATATAATAGCTATAAACCATTTCTTTTTGAAATTTACGTTTTCATAGTTTAATTTCTGGCTTCTTGGGGATAATCTACACTGTAACACTAACAACTAATACAACCTTATACATTCGTGCCTGCAGTAGTTCCGAACGCCGCCAAGAGATGACGCCACCAATACGCTGCAGCACGCTTACGTTTACCACCGAAGATTCACATATGTGATTAGACCGATATCATACAAATTGTCTTCTGATAGGTAGCGCACTTAAGAAGCTAAGCAAGCTCTTGTAACTTCTTTGGTCCATCCTATAAGTAGTCAGCCGGCACCTAATTTGCTCCCACGCTCTTCAGCGGAGACGCGCTGTCGAAGTCCCAACTGACATCGAGCCCCTTACAACACTAATATTTATATGAATAAGCTCAAAAACTACTGGATCGTTTTTAAAAATTCTTTCACCATTCGAAAGCTACATTATCCACGAGCAACATAGGCTAAATTTTATTTTGGAAAAAAAGGGGGGTCCGAAAGATATTTGGGTTTTTTGGACACGAGGTGTAAAAAATCAAATCAACCAGAAATGTGAAACGTACGCTGCCTAAACTATACAAGATAGAACCATAAAATGATCTAATTTATTGTAGATCTTATTAATATCTTACTGCTATTACTGTCGTTAATGGGTTGACTAGTAGATATTCCTATTAGTGAATAAGTCCTCCCTTGCAAACATTGTTTTTACAATGAATTTGTAAATTTTTTTAATTGCAATAAAGAGTATTATTAATATTTACAAAAAAGTGCGCGACACACTATACCTATCCATGTCGAGTGAGGCACAAAACACAAATTTTTTTATTAAAAATCTAGATTTTATTTTAGACTACATTTAAACGCATTTATTTTACTCATCTAATCCTCATCAAAATAAATCATTTCATCACTAAGTACAGTATATGTAGATAATATTTGGGCTATGAATGATTAAAATTGGACGTTTGGTTTTGAGGTTATGGCAAAATTAAAATATTACGATTTCTGCTGCACGGCCCGAAGTGCCCCCCATGCCTCCCCCCCCCGCCTTGGTGACGCTCACTTCTCCCTCAACCCCGCCTTGGTGCGGGAGGGGGGAGTTTAGTAATATATAATCATATTGTGGATTTCAATTTAAAATTAAAACATAAGTAAAAACAAATGAAAGCTCATTCAAAGAAACAAAACAGTCTTTGATTTTCTTTGTAATTTGACGCGTAAGCTTTAGCAATTTCAGTAGAAGAGCCTTGAAAAAGTTTCGTAAAAACTTGGGAGTCGTAACACAGCTAATTTACGTCATTAATTAGAGTAATTAGCTTTGTTATAGTCTAATGAACTTACCTACTTGTTATATTACTCTTTTTATTAGCTGTGTAGGGGAGAGATGGCATGTATGCGACAATTTTTAACACTGAAAGATTTTGAGCGAGATAATTATGATAAAGTTTTTTTCTGTACTGTAACTATATTAAATCTAATATTAAGTAAGTAGTGGTGACAACACCACGCCGCGGGTATTGTCACCGGTTTTTGGCGGCATTCAACTATGGCGGACGTGATTTTTATTTCGATGATTGTAATATTGTTTCGGAGTGGATATTGTTACGTAAAATCAGTGTAGTTTTGTGTAATAAGTGTCTGTGATGATGTGCAATGTGGAGGATTATCGAAATAAGCGTCAAGTGGTGTGAAAAGTGATGAGTATTTTATCGTGGTAATCCACCTCATCCAAGTAGCACGTGGCTGCCATCGATAGTTTGACGCTAAACTCTCCCAAGATGCATTGAAATGCATTACAATAGCATTTCAATGCAAACTACTGAAGAAATTACATACTGAAGACTTGGCTGTATGGGCTTTGTTCCCTTTGCCTTCCCGACATGGGAGAATTTTACAAAAAAAAAAGGTATTGTCACCGCTACTAACTTCACTGGGCTACTAAATATAACGCACTAGTGCTCTGAAATTGATGGTATTATGTCCCTAAAAACCCAGGAATACATTTAACGTTACGAGCAAGTGTAAAAATAAGATTATATGACTAAATAAGTGACATTGAGGGATGGGCTAACGCCGGCGCTCGCGAATTAATTATGTTTCTTTTGTGTCTCGTTTTGTATATATGATATATTACAAATAAGTACTAAGAATTTGGAAAGTTAAGAGACGTATACAGACAAAATTAATATGAGCGATTACGAGAATTTTAAGGCATATTAAATTTAAAATTAAATATTTGTTGACTAGAAAGTTTTTACGCCGAAGGAACTGTTATTAGCTTTATAAGCTTTATGTTAAGAGCAATGTTGTTTTGCTTTGATGAATTGATTCTTCTTACTAGTGTTTTTATTATAAAATAATATATAAAATATTAATCTTAATAATAAGTGGTTAGTACGGTTTGGCTTTGACCAAACAAAGTTACTTCGGCATGTTTAGGCCGTGGATGGGTCACCAAATCTTTTTGATCTCAATTTCTTCCGTGCTTTGGAAGGTACCTTAAGCCGTTGGTACTTGTCCCTATAGCAACCAACCCACATTGGGCCAGCAAAGTGGTGTTACGGTCGTAACTCCTCATGTGTTTTTCTAAGGAAGGCTTTTGCCATCAGTAGGACCTATGAAGTGTAATGACGATGTTGTAATAACAAATAACAATGTTTTAAGTATTGTTGTGTTCCGGCATTCAGAGGTAAGATAGCCACTTCCTCAGTTGTTGAGGATTACAGGTGAAGCTCGCTTCCACCTTCAGCCATATCGTCACATACCATCAAGTGAGATAAAGGCCAAGAGCTTACCTGTTATATAAAAAATACATTAAGACCCTTCGAACGCGAGGCATAGCGTGAGGATATCGTTACTCAGCACGTCCAACGAGAGCAATACGAGCGCTTACATTTCCAATGAAGTCCGTACACGAGACGGCAACACCGTCTCAATCGTTTAACAGTGAATCGTTTAAGATGCATAATGTCATTACGTCACTAACGACCAGCATGGCGTACTGGCGAGAAAAAAGTTCAGACGTCTTACCAGCCTGTAACCACGGAGGTTGCATACCTGAGAAAAAAAGAAAAACTTCGCCGCGCGGCGCGCAAGGAAAAACAATCGACGATCGATTCACTCACACACGCCATTAGGTAAGCTCTACACGCTGACGCGCCACAATTACCGCAATGTGTCCTAAAAAATGTAAATAAATAATGTTAAAATAAATAATTTCGTAACTATCATTTGATAATAAAGATGGCAGTTATTTAACAAAATTTTAATTATATTACACTTCTACGATTTCGATCCCAACCTACGCGCCAACATCAGCCAATGATTCTCCATAAGTTGGGCGAGTCATGAGATTTTTAATTTACATAACTTATTTCTTAGGTCATAAAGTTGAATTTAGAAGGAATGGCCAGTAAAATAAAAATAGAGTTTAAAATTAATCTCCATTTTTTTGTCATTTATGTTGAGACAAATACGCACACGTTATTATACCTACTATGGTCTAGTAGGTATTGGGTCCTTACCTATGAAATTGGTGTTTTTATTCTGTCTTAGCAATTTGTCCGTAACTATTAAGTTTCAGAACATACTTATAAAATAATTGCCTCTTCTAAAAATAGACCATATATTTGAGCTCGTATTATTTAATTTGATAATTTTTTGTAAGTTTGTGTTAAAATTAGACACAAAGACAATTATTTTTAACTGCCTCCCAAATACATCATTTGATTTGCATTAACATAAAAACGATGAATAATTTTTATCAAGCGTGTTCACACGCATATAGCTAAAGCTTGTTCTAATGATACATGCCAAATATTATTATCTCTGGATTTGTCGTTGTGACGAAAAGTGATAAAATGTTAGTAAGTATGTAAAATGCAGACATCCCCAAAATCTCCATACAAAACACCAATTTCATAGGTAAGAACCTAATATAATAACGTCTATAGTATATTTGGTCGAAGAATATAGCATATAAACATAAGAAATATAATAAAGTCATAAAATTAAAAATAAGTACATTTTTCACCATAACATTAAAATAAAAAAATATAAAGTATTATATATTATAATTTAAATTTGTACCAATTTTTCTGTTTGTTGTTAACGAGCTTCTACTTTTTAATACTTTGTGTCTTTGACAGAGTTTTTGACGACATTCGACTATGGCGGACGTGATATTTATTGATTGTAATATTGTTTCGGAGTCAATATTGTTGAGTTAAATCTGTGTAGTAATCAATTTTGTGTAGTGTCTATAATGTTGACTAATGGAGGATCATTGAAATAAGCGACAAGCGGTGAAAAAGTGTTAAGTTTTTGCGTGTTAATCCACCTCATAGAAGTAGCACACCATTGACCATTTGGCGCCAAACTATCTCAGGACGCATTGAAATGTATTACGCTTGCATTTCAATGCAAATAAAGCCATTACTACTAAAGACTAGGCTACATACAATATATTAGGTCCTTACCTATGAAATTGGTGTTTTGTATGGAGATTTTGGGGAATTCTGCATTTTCCATACTAAATTTTTTTCAGTTTTCTTCACAACGACAAATCCAAAGATAATAATATTTGGCATCTATCATTAGACAAGCTTAAGTAATATGTGTAATATCACACTTCATAAAAATTATTTATCGTTTTTAAGTGAATGCAAATAAAATGATGTATTCGGGAGGCACTTAAAAAGAGTTGTCTCCGTGTCTAATTTTAACACAATTAAACTTACAACAAATTATCAAAACAAATCAAAAGAGCTCAAAAATATAGTATATTTTTAGACGAGGTAATTATTTTTTAGGAATACTCTGAATCTTAATAGTTACAGACAAAATACTAAGAGAGAAAAAAAAACACCAATTTCATAGGTACACAAAAAAAAACAACTTTGACATCGCTAGTCTCTGGTGTTATAGCAAAAACTATAGATATACATATACTGACATAAGAAAAAACTATTTTACTACAAGATAAAGAACCTATATCTCTTTACTCGTGAATATACCATGATTGTGAGTCCTTACTCGTAGTCATATTCATTGTTTATTCAGTTTCGGCATTTACATAATCTTACGAACGTCAAATATGCCTGCCATCCGCTAGCTTCTAGAAGTTTTGTTTTTGGGCGGTCAAGTTAAGAGTAACTTGATTTAAACCCCTACTGCGATATAATACTTTGAGTGTATGTAACGACAGTACATTAAAAACCCCACGCCCGCAGCTATACCCAAACACTTTGATAAAAAAAATACTGGCCGGGCTGAACGAATAAAACCAACTCCGGTAAAATGAAAATTATAAGATTCAAGAATTGTCACTTTATTTAATGGTTTAAATCATTCCAATTTTTATTTTTATTTCTAGATATAGTTTCAAGAAAAGTTATAAAATGAAAATTTATATCAATGTTATGAAATGTGGTCAAGTAATTTGTTTTGCTGCTTAAGAGTACAAGGTTCGATTAACGGTTGAACCCTAGAAAAACGAGAAAGAAGATAGAGAAAGCAAGAGAGAGAGAGGCACGTGCGGTGCGATGTGGCGAATACGAATATAAAAAAATACTATGTATAATAATACCCGTCTCATCCCCTGGACTAATGGATTTAGAACTGCACAACCATCCAATAGCTTATAGCAGCGACGGGCTCACCACTGACCTGTCACGCTGAGCACATGTGCAGTCACTGCTTGGTGAAGCGCAGACTATGGCAGTGGACTGCTTTTGCGATGCTTTTGCCTAGTCTCTGACTAACCCTTAGATTATAATAGCAGTGATTGTATGTATGTAAGTATGTATAATAATAATGTAAGCATATCTCTTATTCTAGACTGTTGACCGCTCTGGGATAGGGATGTATGTGTGAGGGATGTGCGTGTGTGTGTAAGTGTTTAGCGATAGAGTGTTGCAACTTATAAATAATAAATTTTAGAGATGGCGCTAACATAGACAAATTAAGTAATGGTAATAAAATATAGCCGGGACTTATAAGTTCTGCCCGAAGCACGAAAGAAAATCGGCCGCAAAATTTTGATCCCCATCCTAAGTTCAACCATGGCGTAGGTTGCTTTACTTTTATCATCGAAACAGAATACCCAGAACCTTTGGACCGTTCTTATTATTTATGAACAGTGCTTGTTTAATATCCGTTGTTGTTACGTATGTACAGCTTCGTCAATGGATTAAATCTCTAGTGAGCATCTCAGTAAGTATAAAGCTTACTTAGCAAATAAGCCGGATTTAACTAACAAATGATTAAACTTCAAGGGGATGATAGAATTAGCGTCAATAATGCTGTATCTAATTGAATTTGCGGAAATATATCCAAAGATATACAGGGCCCATAAGTCATTAATCAAGCGAAATGGCTAGAAAGACAAGGTAAAATACACTCTTTATTGCATTTCAACAAATATACAAAATAGGTAATTAATAGTAGTGTTTGCAATGGCAGACTTATCCCTAAAAGAGATGTCTTCCAATCAACCCATGATCATTTTCGTATTGTATTAGAAAGCAGATGCAAAAAAGAAGACGATATAACAGATACACATCAAATATATAAATAAATAAAAATAAGACATAAAAACATTTTAATAGGTTGATGAAATTGCCATTTTTTTCACTCTTAGTATTTTGTCTGTAACTATTAAGTTTCAGATAATTATTAAAAAATAATTACCTCCTCGGAAAATAGACCATATTTTTGAGCTCTTTTGATTTGTTTTGATAATTTGTTGTATGTTTAATTGTGTTAAAATTAGAAACGAAGACAACTCCTTTTAAGTGCCTCCCGAATACATCATTTGTTTTTCATTCTCTTAAAAACGATAAATAATTTTTATTCAATTTTTTTTATACAATCATATCTTACGGATCGAATACAAAAAGTTTACATAAATGGTACTAATTCTTCCGGCGCGCCTCTGCATATGGGAGTGCCCCAGGGCTCTATATTGGGCCCCTTATTATTCTTAATATATATTAATGACTTGCCTTACTTTGCTAAAGACCTTTGTGAGATAGTTTTGTTTGCTGATGACACTTTTTTGATTTTCAAAACTTACAGACGCAATCACGTGTCTGACGAAGTAAACAATGCTCTCTCGCAAGTCTTGCATTGGTTCAATATTAATTACCTTGCATTTAATTCTAAGAAAACAAAATGTATTAAATTATGTATGTCTAACGTAAAGCAGATCGATACTCAAATTTGTATAAAGGAGGAACGTATAGAAATAATTAAGTCTACAACTTTTCTTGGAATTACTGTGGACTCTAAACTGCAATAGAGTCCACATATTACGGCTCTAGCAGGAAGACTAAGTTCAGCTGCGCATGCAGTTAGAAAAATAAGGCAGTTCACTGATGTTGAAACGGCGAGATTAGTTTAGTTGATTTTCACAGCGTTATGTCGTATGGTCTACTGTTATGGGGCTCCGCTGCTGACATTCAGACTATCTTTGTACTTCAAAAGAGAGCCATTCGTGCCATATACAACCATAGACCACGTGACTCGCTCAATGAATTATTTAAGGAAATTGATATATTAACTGTGGCGTCTCAATACATCTTTGATTGTATTATACGTACATACGTACGTAAACACTATGATACTTTCCTTAAACATTCTGACTGCCATAGCCTCAACATCAGAAATAAGCATAAGCTCGCCGTTCCAAGCCTCAGACTTCACAAGACTGTTAAATGTTTTATAGGAATCAGCATAAGAATGTATAATAGGCTGCCACAAAGTTTTATTGACTTGCCCCTGCATAAATTTAAGTCAACTGTTAAAAGCCGTTTAATGAAAAAGGGGTATTATAAGATAGAAGATGTTTTTAAAGATAAAAATTCGTGGCTACTTTAATTTGCTCCTCTGCACATACTTATTTTAAAATATTTAAAATGTTCTAAATTCCTTTTGTTATTATGGCTGTTTAAAAAAGGCTAACTGTTGAGTTTCTTGTGGCACTTCTTCTCAACAGGCCATTCACGTCGAAGTGCTAATAGGAAAAAAAATATTGACGTGCAAAAGTATTTCATGTAAATCTAATTGCAGAATAAATGATTTCATTTCATTTATGAAGAGTGATATCACACATATTGCTAAAGCTTGTCTAATGATACATGCCACAAATTATTTTCTCCGGATTTGTTGTTGTGAAGAAATCTGAAAAAATGTTAGTATGTAAAATGCAGACTTCCTCAAAATCTCCACACAAAACACCAATTTCAAAGGTAAAGCCTATTATTTAAGAATAAATACACAATAAACTTGATATAATTCCATTCCACAGTATTCCATTCCACAGTATTTTTGTGATATAATAGTTTTTTTTCTAGTAATTTTCTTTATTCTGGTAATTTGCACCAAATAAAAAAAGATATGCAAATAAATAAATATGAATTGGTATATTCCTTAGGTAGGGTCTTAACTTCATTTCCTAAAAGTTATGACCATTTTTGTATTGTCTTTAAAAATCCCAAAATTTCTGATACAAACCCAAATAAAAAAAAGTTATGTATTTTATTGTTTAGTTGTCATGCAGTTAAGAATTCGTGTATCGAAATTCGCACCGTTGAGACGCGCTGGCCAACCGCTCCGATCGCCAGCGTGACAATGAAACCTCCCAAGTTGATATCCACAGCCTCTACTTTCTCCATATGTTATATTATATTATCTTATAACTTTCTATATATATATATATATATATATATATATGCCAATTTCTAAATATATTCCAGTAAAAATCACAATTAAGAAAATATCCCCTAAAGTAATTATTGTGTTATAATGGCGTCGATTTTTCCCAACAAATCTCTAAGATTATTGTAGTCATTGGGCTGTAAAAGTATTGGAAATATTAATTAATTGTTCCCGCTGCCGCACTGGAGTTGACAGTGTCACAAATTTCAAGAGTAATTGTCCTAGTCCTCGGCGACGGGTGGTCATTGCAGATCATCCATCAAATCCTAAAAGAATTTCATTTGTAACTGCCCACAATGACCTGTTTATCGCATTGCTCTCTGTGCCATCTAACCCTTATACACATTAGCACATAGGTTGTAAAATACATGTTATCATGTAATATCCCCGAAGGGGTAGTCACAGGTGTTAGCACCCCCATTTCGCCAGATTTGACTAAGGCCCTTCGCGCACAAGTCGTAACCGTAGGCGTATCACATGAGTATCGTTACTACGATATGATAAGTTGCAGTGTTCTGCAAATGAGATCGTGAGTAAATAGATTGTCGATTGACGCCCGAAGACTTTTTCACGCCACTACGTAAGCCCATTTTTTTTACCGGGGGGAGCCATGATTCGGCATGGCTGTGTTATCTCTCCGGTCGAGCTGGCCCATTGCCGGCTCGACCGGAGAGATAACACAGCCTCACAGAAAACCGATGTAAAGCAACGCTTCCATTGTGTTTCACTGAGTGAGTGAGGGTACCGGATACCCATCCCCTTTAAAGGCCGGCAACGCGCTTGCGACTCCTTTGGTGTTCCGAGAGTTAATGGGCGACGGTAGTTACCATCAGGTGACCCGTCTGCCCGTTTGCCCCCTATCCATAAAAAATCTTTGATTCGCTGAAGCACCGCCTCGTGGATTTGTTTGAAAATGTACGCAATCGTATTGTTGACGTGCGTAAGGGTCTCCATCATTTGCCATCAATGCCATCATTCGGCTCGGCTCGGACGACGCAACGCGACATTGGCCGACGGTAAACTGATCACATCTGTACGGCACTGAATCTAGCGAAACGTTTCCGACACCTGCCGAACGGCGCCGGAGACGGTCGAAAGGCGTTGGGCGGCAGTGGAATGATCGGCTCCGCCCTCATCTCCGACGGTAGCCGAATGGCGCCGGAGACACGCACTCCGTTCAAGCCAGTTCGAGCGCCCTGGAGACTTTCCCCGGAAATGGGACCCTATAGGGGGATTCCTTCCTGAGGGAAACCCTCCAGTGGTGGTTCGCCACTACAGGCTTGAGGACCCATCAAAGTTCTCACCTTTTTTTGAATAATCCGGTGATAGCTGAGAAGCCGTCAGAGGCATCAGTTTAAGTGATTCAAAAAAAAGGGTGGAGGCGATCGATTTGGCGATTAAACGAGTAGTGCCATTTCTCCATACTCGCCTACCGCGTCAACAAAAAAAAAACAAAATCGAAACAAGGAAAAGAATAACGAAAAAATTAAAAAAATACAACAAGATTGGAACCTACTCGGAAGTCGAAAATTCGCGAGAGCGCGTTAAAGAAAAGGCGATTCTGTTTTATTCTTTATCTATTTTTTCTTATGCCTGGTAAATTTTTCTTGAAGACAATGGCAAATTTTAACTGTCCAACTGTACAAAACGAACCTTTGGAACACAAGATCCAAATGCCTCTACAAATGCCTTACGAAAATCACTATTGTTATCGCTGAATAGAAAATTCTGTAGCTTTGCTATTAAGTTTGAAAGCTTTCAAATTGTTCTGTGAGAGCTTTTTTCAGAAACAGTGGCATGTGCTTCCCTCGGCAGCCAGGGCCCCTCTTCTTCTTCCCCTTTTCCCACTCTAGGTGGGGTCGGCACAACATGTCTTCTTTTTGCATTCTCCTCTGTCACTCGTCAGCTCAGCATCCACTTCTTTTATTCTCATATCATTCTTCACGCATTCAATCCATCGCTTCTTTGGTCTTCCTCTTATTCTAGTTCCGTCCACATCCATGTTCAGTATCCTTCTTGTAATGTGACATTCATCCCTCCTCATCACGTGCCCATTACCACGCTTAACTATTGCTCCAAATCTTTTCTGTCACTGGCGCTACTTACAAACTTCCTTCGGCAGCCAGGGCCCCGATAGCACTAAATAAGAACGTATTTACCACAACCAAATCACCGTCGAAAACGTTATGGATTAGCCACACTGCATGAGGCGACGCGAGGGAACGCGAGTTTAAGAGTATGGAGTGATGGGCCATTCATCTTCAGACATTCACACCCATCAACTAGCCCCATTTTAAGCAACTAATGCTGCTTGTGTTATGGATACTAGATGAGGGATAAATATATAAATAAATTTATATAAATACGCAGAAAATATACATCACATATATAAACATCCAAGACTGGACAACAAACGCCTGTATTCATCACGCAAACATTTGCCCCTCCCGAGGATCGAACTCAGAACCTCTCGAGATGACATGAGATCGACACGCCTTGATACCGGCGTACAGACCACTCGACCGTTAATATATAACGACCTTAGGTCGTTAATATATTATTCCCAAAGGAACTGCAAGCATCGTAAAATGGTAACAATAACTCTTAAAGGCCATTCTCCGGGGATATCATTACTTTTAAAAGTAGCGGAGAATGAATTCGATCCTTTTTCATTCCGCAACCATTTAATTTCCACGAGCTTAGGGTAACAATATAGATAAACAATAATAAATTTTAGACGAATTAAAAACCCATGTATGGGAATAGCGATCTATATATACTACTTAATTTATCTATGGCAGAGTGAAGCTTTTACACAGCAAATTCACCCTTATCTCCACAGCAAAACGCGCGTATCAATCAACGTTGGTTGCACGGGTTATGTTTTGTAAAAAAAATTAAACCGACTCCAAAAATAAATCCTAAGCAAAAAAGCACTCGAAAGTGAAAAATAATTTCTGCTTCCTAATATTTTTTTACTTTTTAGTACAGTTAATTAAAATAAAATTGAGAAAAATATATATTTAAATTTAACAATTTATGAAGTCGGTGCCCAGCCACTGTAAACTACAGTAATACCTACATACGATTACAAACGAAGAAACATACATAAAAAAACATAAAAGTTTTCGTCGAATTGATAATCTCAAGTCAGTTAATAAGTGTGAATTTGCTATGTCAAGATTCATGTTGACGTATCTATTGGTATTAGAAACTTTTCGGTGCTAAACTCTCCAAATTCCCAATATGACATATTTAATTCTAAGAATACGTACCCTATTCTATCACTTTAATGAATGAGTTTCTCATTTCGTAGTAAAGCTTTCTATTACTACTAATAACGTCATACAAAAATACACACAAATTTCTGAAACAAATACTCTCATTTAATATGTGATTTTTGACTCACCCGTGAAATTATAAGGTACATCCAGGATATCACTCACATACACAACATAAAACAACGCACGTCTTCACCAGTTTTATAATTTTTTATTTACAATATTGAATTACAAAAATTTGTTTAATACCGTCTTAAAATTATTCCAAATTTAAACTCTGGGAGCCGCTCTTGTAAAATTGTGATTTTAAACATTGGCCCTTACGAGTATTCATAGGACCCATCGAAATATTATTTTCTGTGTTTCCGTCCGCTTACCGTTACGCAACTAATAACAACTAACATTCAGAATGTGACAATAAGACGTTGTACTTAATCGATCGTAGTTACGTTTTACGTAACTACACGCGTACAATATGTACGCATTGTACATGTACGTTCGTGTATAGATTCGATGTGACTCAGTCGCTCATTCCTTTGATTGATTGCTTCCAAAACAAGCAATATTAAACCCGTAAAAATTTGTTCATTTCCCGCCACCTGCTAACTCAGACTATAGCTACATACATTGCAATTCACGAGCGTTTAAATCACTCGACTTTTGCCTCTATCATAACGCATTAAGAGCGTTGTCGCCGTCATAAAGAGGAGCATTATAACAACTTATTTTATCTCCTCATTGTTTGAATAAGACATTTCGCAACTTGCCAATTCGTTTGCTGTCGACCAATATATACAATTACTCAGAATACTTGGTACCTTTAAGTTATTCTTATCGTTTCCTGGCACAAAAAGGTTCTATCCTATTATACGTTAACTGAACCTTAGCTTGTTGTCCTATATACTTGTATCTTTAGTCTGGTATTGGCTGAAAGCTTCAGTATGTAACGATAGATATCAGGAGTCTATTTCCCCCTTACTTACGCTTATTGAGCGTGAAAGAACAAAACATGAGATATATTTGATACACATGCCTATTATACTTTAACATTATTTCAGAATTGTGACGTGGTGAATGCCGATGTTATATAAAAAGGTAAATAATTGGTCTTTACCTATGAAATTGCCGTTTTGTATGGCGATTTGGGGAAGTCTGCATTTTCCATAGTAATATTTTTTTAGATTTCTCCGCAACGACCAATCCAGAGATAATAATTGTTGGCTTGTATCATTAGACAGGCTTTAGCAATATGTGTGATATCACTCTTCATAAAAATTAATTATCGTTTTTAAGTGAATCCTAATCAAATGATGTATTCGGGAGGCACAAAAAGGAGTTGTCTTCGTTTCTAATTTTAACATAATTAAACTTATAACAAATTATCGAAACAAATTAAATAAGCTAAAAAACATGGTCTATTTTTACAGGAGGTAATTATTGTATAAGATATTCTGAAACTTAATAGCTACAGACAAATTACTGAGAGAGAAAAAAACGGCAATTTCATATGTAAAGAACTATTATCACAAATCACTGAACATAAGACTTAAATATTATTGTAAAAGGTAGGGTTACTTACAAAAGTGCCTTCGTAAAGTTATTTGATCACACAACACACATAGTCTAGAGCCTGAGAAAGGAAATAAGCCACTTTTTGTCCCGATATTCCCATGGGAACGGGTACCGCGCGGGTTTAACCGTGGCTATCAATATCTGCTCGACCAAGTATTATGTGACATATTCCGTCAAATGTAATTTCATTTCGAAAAGAGATTTATCACCATGACAAAAATTAATCAGATCACACTGACAACAATAGTAGATTATGAACCAAGGGGAAAAAGCAGTGTCTTCTGTCGCGGGTGACGATTTAAATCGCGAGCGTAACGAAGGACTCGAGGTTTACTCCCGAGCGTAGCGAGGGTGTTAAAAACTTAAATCACGAGCGAAGCGAGGGATTTAAGACGAGTCCTGAGTGTAGCGAGGGATTCAAGTTCACCCAAGACTAAGACAGCTTTATCACCGAGGAAAATACTTTACTTTTCGTACCATTTGCAAAAAAATTAACACAATAGTAATATGAGATAAGCAAGTATTAAAAATAATGACAATTAAAAGTAAAAGTTAACATTCGAAACATTGGTCCAATTATTGATAGAGAGAGTTACATTTTTGTTTGGTACATTTATTTTATTGTTGATGAGTTGATATGAGTAATTCCCTGTTCTTGCGTCTGAGGAACTTGCGTTTCATTGTAGATAGTATACCGACATTTCACTGTCACTGTCGCTTTCATGTAACATCGTAACGTATTTTTCGAACATTAACTTATTTATAAAAACAAATTGAAATAAACTTAACGTTTATGTATTTGAAGAAAACAAAAACGCGGCAAATTCCTAGACTAATATTTTTTTGTCGGAAAAGCAAAGGCATCCAGCTCATACGGCCTCGTCGGTTTTCGTAATTTTATTTAATAATCATAACTGCACAATAAATGCGTATTCCTTTTACAAAAAAATGTATAATGCTTTATATACAAACTCAATGGTGTAAACACAGATGTAGTTCAGTATAAATTTCGGTAAGTATTCCAAATTTAAATCACATTCTCCCCCTAGAGGATGAATGAAATTCAATACAATTTTCTTGCCCTGTTTTAAAAAAATTAAAAATGACTATTGTTATGTTCGCTTATTGTGGCATAGAATGTTACTTTTTTGAGCAAGTGGTACGAAAATGTTATTTTCAATAATTTTATATTTGAGGTTTTATGTTAATTGTTGGAATGTAATGTTAAGCACTTTGTAGAAAAAAATGCAGTGTTTAACAAACACACAAAAGCTTTTTGTAAACTTTTATCGGCGTTAAATCAATAGCCACGCGAACGACGTCGCGGGCACAGCTAGTTTTACATACACCTCGAACCCGAACTTGATTTCCTTTCGCTATTTCGTCGAATTATTGGGTACATCATTTTCTTTTGTTTGTGCAACAATAGTAATAACTAAAAATTTTACTATACTTTTACGTCTAACTACGTAACCTTTGCGCCATTGGTTAATATTAGGTTCTTACCTATGAAATTGGTGTTGTGTATGGAGATTTTGGGGAATTCTGCATTTTCCATACTAAAATTTTTTCAGTTTTCTTCACAACGACAAATCCAGAGATAATAATATTTGGCATGTATCATTAGACAAGCTTTAGTAATATGTGTAATATCACACTTCATAAAAATTATTTATCGTTTTTAAGTGAATGCAAATAAAATGATGTATTCGGGAGGCACTTAAAAAAAGTTGTCTCCGTGTCCAATTTTAACACAATTAAACTTACAACAAATTATCAAAAAAAATCGAAAGGGCTCAAAAATATAGACTCTTTTTAGACGAGGTAATTATTTTTTAGGAATACTCTGAATCTTAATAGTTACAGACAAAATACTAAGAGAGAAAAAAACACCAATTTCATAGGTAAGGACCCAATATTTTAAAACCACTCGGTCAACCTGCACTCTTAGCATAAATACCGTATTATGATCTATATCGCGTTTTTATCACGTTCAACTGTCAAAGTACTATGGAAATTGACAATTGAGCGTCATTAAAACGTGATAAATATCATATCGTTTTTGCGCACTATTTTTCCTAAAATCTATGAATGTAAATTTTAGTTAAGAATATTGTTGTTTAACTGGCTCTAATCAAAATTTGTATTTAATTTTCCTCCACTGAGGCCCGAGTACACCAACAATTGTTTAACCAACGTTTTAGTGATCGGCCGTTCAATTCCTAAGCATCGTTTAAAAAACTATTCAAATTTTCACTGTTCACCGTAAACATGGTTACCATGGTCACAAAATCGGAAGTTAAAAGATGGTTCAGAATGAATGAACGAATGTTATAAGGGTGCTTATTTTCAAAGCAGCGGTGTCATATTAAACAGACGCAATATATGTCAACATCTGAATTTAGTATCATAACGTAAAATTCTTCCAATTTGTAAAGTGCAATGACGTGGTAAGAACGTGTTACTACGACGTTGTTTTAATTTTGGTCGGATAACACCTTTCGTAACTAACGGTAACTGTCAATGTCAAAATGAAATTTATGTTGATTTGTTTACATGAATATAATCAAGACTGCTATCAAGAACTGCAAAAGGACTTCATTTCCATAATCCGCGCTTTACCAAGGAGTACTGCACACGAGGTTTTCTTGTATTTCTTTCCAAATATTCAAGATTTTCAAAGAGTCCCATGTAGTGGTCGTGAGTATTATCTACCATAGCATTAAATACTGACTGCATTATAATTTATAACAAAAACAAACTATTAATCGAAAATAAACTTAGTTTATCGTAATACTTTCGATGTCAATATGTAGTAAATGTAAGTAAAACGGAGGTTAAACGTCGCTGTCAGGCTCGGTTAAGTTGATCGGTTGTTTATAAGCTGCAATCGATGATTAACGTGTGGTGAACAAAAAAACTAATTTAAACAGCTGCTTATCTTAAAATCAGTTGTTTTAAATGTTGGTGAACTCGGGCCTAAATACTGTATTCTGATTGATGTATGTCACCTCACTTCAATAAACAAAGTCAAATACAATATTCGTTTACAGCACGAACTCTCCTTTTTAACTGAGTTAAACGAAAAAAAACTAAAGATTCTTTATTATAAAGTGAATCGGCAAGTTTTCCAATTGGTGCGTATATAAATTATAAAAATCGGTGAAAATTGTCAACAATTCATAAAGATAATTTTTATAATTATTTTGTTGCGATATCGAACAGCTGTACGTATGAATAAACAAAGTCAAATACAATAAATATCTTAAAATATGAATCTCATGGATGCCTCTTTCTAATCATAGCGGTTAAGTCCCCTAATGTCCTATCTCAAAAATATACCCTTAATAAAAAGATATTTTTACACACCGTAGAGTATTTTTAATGTAATGCTAAAGAGAGATATCATGTACATATTTATAATTTCTTCAATTAATCCACGGAACTTTAATTTTATTATATTAATGTAATATTTTCAATATTTTAGACTACTTGCATTTGTAATGGAAAATGTGGTAAACTGCAGAATATATAGGTAGCTCAGATATTTATTTATTTTTACTTCTAAAACTTCAATGACGTAATTTATGACATTAAAACAAACAATGTAAAGGGAGGATAGAAACTTGCTGAGTGTCTTGCCCGTTCTTCTCAGAACAAGGCCTCCTGGTAGTTTTGTTAACGGATGGCGTAGTTTATCGCTTTCACGAAAATTTGTAAAACGTTTTTGACGTTCATAAGCATGTGTTAAGACGCATCTAAATCGAATAAACGATATTGAATTTTTAATTCCTTCTTCAATCCCGTTATCCCCTTTGGTCAAATGCCGCCAAAAACCCCGTGTCTTTTTTTTATTTATTCTTCGGTTAGTGGGTAGACACAGTCGCAATTGCGACCGGGACCAACGGCGTAACATGCCTTCCGAAGCACAGAGGAGCTTGAGATCACAAAGTTTTGGTCACCCATGGCGAAGGTAGCTTTGTTTTTAATCTAAAGCCAAAGCGAACTAACCACTACGGCACCGAGCTCCTCGACTGAAGACATAAAAATACCGAAAACATGGCTGTATGGGCTTCGTTCCCTTTGCCTTCCCTACATAGGAATTTTGAAAAAAAAAAAAAAGATAGTTTGGCGGCATTTGACTAATGGCGGACGTGATTTTTATTTCGATAATTTTAATATTGTTTCGGAGTGGATATTGTTACGTAAAATCAGTGTAGTTTTGTGTAATAAGTGTCTGTGATGATGTGCAATGTGGAGGATTATCGAAATAAGCGTCAAGTGGTGTGAAAAGTGATGAGTTTTTTATCGTGGCAATCCACCTTATCCAAGTAGCATCACAGTGTCTGCCATCAATCGTTTGACGCCAAACTCTCCCAAGATGCATTGAAATGCATTACACTAGCATTTCAATGCAAACTACTGAAGAAATATATACTGAAGACTTGGCTGTATGGGCTCTGTTCCCTTTGCCTTCCCTACATGGGAGAATTTTACAACAAAAAAAAATAGATGCGTTTTGACGGCTCTGACTCATATCATACAAGGTGTTCAAATTCATGCACGACTCGGTGTGCTATGCCTTGCGTTGCCGCACTCACGCATGTAGAGATGCGTGTTCCTCCGCATGTAGGTGCGTGAAGCGCGTGAGCACGCGTGGATGGGTTTTCCGTGTGTTAGACTGTGTATTTTCTGTACAAAATATATTATATATATTGTTATACACCGTTAGAACACGCAGAACACGACTCTCCGTCATGCGTTTTACTGTGAGAATCGCCTTAAAACTCAGTGGCAAAGCCGGCGCACATCGATCCGGCATTCAAAATCAGTAATATAAAATTATTATTATTATTACCATAAAAAAATCCTACTCTCTGAATCCGGCCGCTTTCAGCAATTGCATCAGTCGCGCTGTGAATAAAATTGTTACAATCTCTCCCTGTAGTAATTTTTAGTCCGACTTGAAAATTCTTAAGGATTTACCAGTTTTAGTCCAAATACCTAAATATAATATATTTGATTTAATTTTGACTTAAATTTTCATGTTATAGTATTTTTTTTATTTATTTATATATTTATAGTATTATTTTTTAAAAGTTCATACTCGTACATGTAACTTAGAATTTCATAAATGTCATTAAATAATTAGCATTTTTTACTTTATAATTTTTTCAGATGCCTAACATAAAAAAATATACTGCATGTAGCATAATAATTGTATTTATTCTCATTCAATTAAAATCTATTAGTCATGTAATTATTCTAAATTTTCGTCAATAAATATTAAAGTAAGTAATTTTTTTTTTGTTTTCAACTCAACAAAGGCATGAAGACAGTGAGTTCGAAATTCAAACAAACAAAAGTTTATTCAAACTTACCCAAACATCCCGCCAAAGCGCGTTCGTAATACAAACACAAACTTTTTAGAAAACCAATCACTTAAAAAGTATTCACTGCTTAGTTATAAGAGCTCACACACAAACCGCAGGTTCGAAACTTTTTGAAAACTTTGCAGGTGATTTTGGTACTGGCTGTTTTCGCGATGTTTGATCGTCGACAGCCGAAAATGTACTGAGGGCTCCAACTTTTGTGAGCCGATACAGAGACAAGCGAGCCGGCGCAGTTATTCCGCTCGGTGTTAAGATAATCGAAGTTTAATTGGAAATTTGGATAGCCCACCACACTTTTAGCCATGTAGATTAACAGCCTCCATGTTTAACGTTGTTCCATTTTCAAATTGTTGTCAATTTTACTAGTGTTCCTACCAGTGCTTTTAACTTGATTGGTCTTAGCGTGGTGTTTTTTTTTCTAAATTCATGTTGTAGATCCTACTATATATATAATATATGTCCAATTAAACGCATGCTTTTATACATACATATTAGGTCCTTACCTATGAAATTGGTGTTTTGTATGGAGATTTTAGGGATGTCTGCATTTTCCATACTAACATTTTTTGAGTTTTCTTCACAACGACAAATTCAAAGATAATAATATTTGGCATGTATCGTTAGACAAGCTTTAGCAATATGTGTAATATAACACTTCATAAAAATTATTTATCTCTTTTAAGTGAATGCAAATCAAATGATGTATTCGGGAGGCACTTAAAAAGAGTTGTCTCCGTGTCCAATTTAAACACAATTAAACTTACAAAAAATTATGAAAACAAATCAATAGAGCTTAAAAATATGGTCTTTTTTTAGAGGAGGTAATTATTTTTTAAGAATACTCTGAAACTTAATAGTTACAGAAAAAATACTAAGAGAGAAAAAAAACACTAATTTCATAGGTAAGGACCCAATATAATCACGACTACTATCCTCTAACGGTTAGTCAGAGACTAGGCAAAAGCACCGCAAAAGCAGTCCATTGCCATAGTCCGCGCTTCACCAAGCAGTGACCGCTATAAGCTTTTGGATGGCTGTGCAGTTCTAAGTCCATTAGTCGCCTCTTACGACACCCAAGGGAAGAGATGAAGAGATGGGTTGGTGGTAATTTTTTAATGAGCCGCTACCACACGGCTCCAAAATATATATTTTGACAATCTTATGTTCTTATTCATTAGCTATAATTTTATAATACTTTTTTTTTATATAATAAGCTCAGCAAATGACTGACTGCCTGATGATGAGCAGCAGAGGAGTCCATATGTGAAGATAGCTGCAGCATGCTGACACTGCCCTAGCCACCCTCACCTTGCCTTTACTACGAGCAATGTGCACTGCCCATTGCCACCTTAAAGAAAGAAAGAAAGAAAGAAAGAAAGAAGGAAAGAAAGAAAGAAAGAAAGAAAGAAAGAAAGAAAGAAAGAAAGAAAGAAAGAAAGAAAGAAAGAATAATATTTATTGACCACAGGCACTCGCAAGACGCAAAATACACAAACAATCACATATAAGGTCAACTAGGACCCGACCTCACCATATGCTGCATCAGGCGAAGCTGATACAGCGCTGGTATTCTGGCCGGGCCTACATACATACATATTATAATACAATATAAAATAAAAATACACATAAATTCACAATACAGTACAACAGAAATAACAAATAGAACAAACATATTAATAAATAGAACACAAAAGAAAAACAAGTTATAAATATTGGGTCCTTACCTATGAAATTGGTGTTTTTTTCTGTCTTAGTATTTTGTCTGTAACTATTATGATTCAACCAGCAAGTCACAACACCTAATTGGTATTTACAGATTTTATCTAGCTACAATGTGTAATCATTTTCTTTTCCTCTAATGAACTGCTTATTGAACGCCCACACTTTATTTAGACTACACAGAGAGCCAGGCATATCGAAGATCTATACATAATAATACAACTGTAGAGGTAGAATGTCTGTACGTAGAACAAAAATGCTTAACATCAAGTCAGGGGAATGTAAAAAGAGGGAAAATACCAAAAAAATGTTTTTTTGTTTCTCTGTCTGTTTGTCTGTTTGTACGGGCTTATCTCCAAAATTGCTAACTGGACCGATTTCAATGAGATTTTGCATGATGATAACTTATATCCCTGGTATAAATCTTAGATACTTTTTATTCCGGAAAATAAAAGGGTGGGATAGTTAAAAACCATAGTAACCGCGGACGAAGCCGCGGGCAACAGCTACTACAGAATAAGATTTGCAAGTACAGCAATTGCACTCTAGTGGAATTAACGCCGTTCCTTTCCGTTCCTTCGAATTATTATACAATCGAGTACAAAAATATATACACATTTAATTTTAATACGTGTTAATTTTTATTTCCTACTGCTAACAGTCATTTACTCTCAAAAACGGTAACATTTTTGGAGTTGACTGTACAGTTGCGAAATGAAAAGGTGATGAGATCTGATTTTGCTGAGCTTAAATTAATTTTCTAATAATCTGCTTTACCGACTAATCATGTGACAATGTGACAGTACATTACCGCGGTAGTCAAAAATCTGCAGGCATTACCGAGGCATGTAATATTATTGTATTTATAAGCAATTACAGGCATAAAAAAGTGTAATAATGTTATCATTTTACCACAAACGGCTGACACTGATGGAGGACGTATTAGAAGTTGCTTTATCAGATTTTCGTAATCGGGTACCCATAAATAACGATAGATATAAAATAATGTAATCAACACGAAAATAGCCAATTAAAATGCGTTTGACTGTATTAATCACAGAACAATAAAAAAGGTATTAATAAATTACGTTAATTTATTCATTTAATTTCAAATTCATTTGCGTGCGGCGAGCGTCTTTTTTCATGCAAAATATAAAAGTAAACAATTGATTTGAAATAAATTTTATTTTGTTAATATTTTTAATAATGCGATAGTGGGTGTTATTGAAACGATCAGCAAAATATTACAGTTTTTGTCAGCGAAAATATACAATTGGTCAGCTAAAATAACTTATTGGTCAGCAACTTATGGGCAGCAATTATTTCTAAATTGGTCAGCAAAATAACTAATTGCTCAGCAACTTATGGGCAGCGGATATTTCTAATTTGTCAGCAAAATAAATAATTGGGCAGCTTCTTAAATGTTTTCTCTGCTGCCAAATTGTTTGATATATTATGTTTTGATGACACAAATATTGTTTATATGGGTCGTAAAAAAATAACCTTAACCTAATATCTATCAAAATACATATGAATTGATCCTTGATCCTTGTCCGCGGTCCATGTGAGTCCTTTTCCTAGATTTTAAAAATTTCTCGGTAACATAATAATTATGTTTTATATTGCTTATAATTATTTTGAATCCTAAATAATTATCTTGCTATCCAACTGATTATTCTGCTGACCAAATATATATTCTGCTCGCCAAATAATTATTTTGCTGCTCAAATAATTGTTATGCCGCCCAAATATTTATATGCTGACAAAATATTTGTATGCTGACCTAATGGTTTTTGCGGCTGAACTTTTTGTTGCTCACCAAATAATTAAATGGCTGCCCAAGGGAAAGAAAGAGAAATAACTTAAAGGGAAGTAATTAACTTCCCTTTAAGTTATATTCAAATTCAGTAGGGCGCTAGGATCGAACCCGCGACAGATTAATAGGTTTCCTGAAGATATAAAGAAAGGGATTTACTAAAAATGCTTGTCACTGGAACTTATAAAAAGACCTAGATCATAGATAATATTATGATGCATTTCTATGAATTTCGCATGTTACCCGACTTCGTTTCCAATCTGTTTTCGGTACAATAATAATTATTATATTCCAAGAAATTTCTATAGCGGTTTTTCCACACAGCCGACCATAGAATTATTAACAAATAGATAAGCAATATTAGGTCCTTACCAATGAAATTGGTGTTTTGTATGGACATTTTGGGGAATTCTGTATTTTCCATACTAAAATTTTTTCAGTTTTCTTCACAACGACAAATCCAAAGATAATAATATTTGGCATCTATCATTAGACAAGCTTTAGTAATATGTGTAATATCACACTGCATAAAAATTATTTATCGTTTTTAAATGAATGCAAATAAAATGATGTATTCGGGAGGCACTTAAAAAGAGTTGTCTCCGTGTCCAATTTTAACACAATTAAACTTACAACAAATTATCAAAACAAATCAAAAGAGCTCAAAAATATAGTCTTTTTTTAGACGAGGTAATTATTTTTTAGGAATACTCTGAATCTTAATAGTTACAGACAAAATACTAAGAGAGAAAAAAAACACCAATTTCATAGGTAAGGACCCAATATTAAGCGTGTATTTACTATTGTTGTCTATGGCTGTAATTTATCATCTCCGTGTGAAATACGACACGTTTACGCTTCGCAGTAGTCAGTTCATATCCAAACCATTAATTCATCGAAATTTAAAAACATTTGTCATGATTATGATGTCATCATTCGGTTCCGTTTTCTTCGGACTTTATTTTGATATTGTTGATAAAGCCTTTATCTTGGTTGGGTCGTAGATGGGTGCAGCCATATGTGCAACCGTAAATTCTGTCAATTCAGAAATCTCTGCTGAAATTACAGGTTTGAATAAGGCTCTCATAGCTCGTTGTTGTGTAATATTACAAACGTCATCTTCGGGACATAAAATAATGAAAGCAAGTTTAAAGGCGCATTACAAACAGCATACAGCCTGGTCGAGGAATATCCGTGGTACAGTCTTCCTGCTTCTGTCCACAAGGTGCTCGTACATAGATCAGATATAATAAGTTATGCATTGTTATCCATCGGGAAACTTTCCGGAGAAGCTGCTGAACGACAATGTGAAAAAAAAATGTACAGACGAAGGCACACTCAAAAATGTCACGTGAAGTTACCAATCAAGATTTAATACGACTTTTATTACATTCAGATCCATATATTACAAGTCTTCGGAAACTTCCCCCAAGAAAGAAAAATACACTATCACAAAGTATAATAGAATTGTTACATGTTTAATATTATTAGAATAAGAATTATTTATTTGTATATTGCTAGTTGTTGTTTTGTTTAATTTTTTGTATTTTATTAATTTTTTTTAAATAATTATATTATAATTATAGAATGCAATCAATAATTTTACTATTATTTTATTTAAAATATATGTTCAACATTCCATTTTTTAAGTTTTTATTTATAATTAATTTAGATAAAAGAATGTTGTTATTTATACTTATTTTTTTTAGTAAATATTTTTTTATACATGTATTTTTATCATTTTTATATTCCTATATTACTTTTACAACTAAAAACCACTAAAATAATACAATATATTGATAGTAACAGGACTTTAACTATTTATTACCGACCTTGTATGGAGCGTGTCCCTCCGTTGGTACAAATTGAAGGTAACCCATACAAGGCCTGACCATGACGAAGGTAGCTTTCGATCGAAAGTCTAAGCGTAAAATGTAAATTGAATTTATTTTCATACATTTTTATGATTTTTCAAATTGAACCGGTTTTTAATAATAATAATAAACACACAGAATCGTTCGTAAATTCTTAGATATAGATGAAACTAACTCGATCACACTACACTAGTAAGAAACTATATACAATATACATCACAGTTCACATTAAAAAAAGGACATTTATTTTTCCCACACACTACATTTTACTTGGCAACAGCCCGTAAATGTAGTTGAAACCAGCATTTTAGCTGAGAAATTACCCCGAAATAATAATAAACGTTTATTTCAGACAAAGTCCATAATTAGGCACAAACAAAGATACATCAAGGAATATAGACATAATAACAAACATAAACTAAATACATAATCAAAAATAAAAGTATCAAAACATAAAACAAATTTATAAACTAAATACATATACAGATGACATAAAACAAAACATACATGCAACTATAGACATGAAATGAAATAAAACGAAACATAAGATTATTTACGCCAGTCTCGCGGGCTGGATGCAACTGCACTTTTTGTGCATGCAATTGCATCCAGTGCGCGTACATAGGCGAATCCCAGCGCTCAGCAAACATCTTTAAGATGCTATTCGAGCTTTTGCAATAAATAATTACAATCTTGTCAATTGAAAGCTCGAATATTGCAGGCTTCCCATTTATTCTATTCTTGCTTGCGTCAATGTCTGTTTTTCATGATTTATCATTAAAATGTGCGTGACGCAATTACAAAGGCATGGAAGAGCCTGAAGCCAAATAAATAAACTCATTGACTCATTGATGTCATGATTCTGATTAAATCACTGCAGCAAGTTGTTCCTCGAATCGTTGCGTGGATCAAATAGAGAGACGGGCCCGCCATCCATCGCCGCCTCCTGCCGAGTCAAGGTGTGACGTGGTGGATTCCGAGGATCCGCGATTGTTAAATTGTTAAATTTTATTTCCGGAGACAATTATAATGATACTGTATTACAAATTTATTTCAGAATGGATATGTACTTTATTGTAAAATACTGACATGCCAAATGTAACGTCTAAGTTATAATGTGTTCAATAAATAATAATAATAATTATTATTTGATAAATAAAAGTAACTTCTTATCAATTATTGAATGTATTTATTAATAAAGAACTAAGGCACACTGAAAATTTAAAAAAAAAAGAAAATTTTACAAATTTCTGCATATAAAACTTAAAGATATTATCAAAGGTAGGGCTACATACAATAGTGACTTTGGTAAACTTATTAAAACTTGAATAATTTATATCGTTACTTTATTACTCGTTTTATAATTTTATTATTACTGATATAATATTTATATAATAATTGGCGTCGAGCCAACCGCTGCAGACGCTGACTCTGATAGGAATAAAATACGAGAACAAAATAATGAAAAAAGGGACAGACGGTAAGCTTAAAAACAGGAACAACGAGAAAATGGCCAGAGAAGAGCGCAATAACAGCAAAGAGTCGCTAATACTGATATAGCGCGTCGTTACAAAGGTAAGTCTCTATTTTCCTCATTTCTCGCCTTACTAAGCGGCTCGGCGGCCTCACTGAGTGCGGCAGACGCAAGGTGTGCAGAGAAACAACACACTGATTTCCGAACAGTTTGTATGAAAGGATAGCCGGCTCTGACAGCTGCCGAAGTGCATCAAACAACAACAAAACAACAAAAAATAACTTATTTCAAAGGCCGAACCTATGCAATTGCCGTTTTTCCTCTCTCTTAGTATTTTGTCTGTGACTAATTAAGTTACAGAGTATTATAAAGTAGACCATATTTTTGAGGTCTTTTGATTTGTTTTGATAAATTGTTGTAAGTTTAATTGTGTTAAAATTGGACACGGAAACAACTCTTGTTAAGTGCCTCCCGAATACATCATATGATTTGCATTCACATAAAAACGATAAATATTTTTCATGAAGTGTGATATCACATTGTCATCTTTGGATTTGTCGTTGTGAAGAAAACTGAAAAAATGTTAGTATGGAAAATGCTGAGTTCCCCAAAATCTCCATACAAAACGGCAATTTCATAGGTATAATATTAAGTAAGTTAAGTATAGTATTAAGGTTCATTACCGCGAGCGCTTGTAGCAAATAGGTACAACCACAGAGCTTTGACTGTGGTTGTAATCGATACAAGCGGCCGGATTCCGAGAGGAAGGCTTTTCATGACAAGAACCCGGCAAAAAACTCGTGAGCCACTTTTTTTGGTATGTCATGTGTGTGTACTATTTATACGTATAAAATATTTTTTACAATGCCTTAGTGGAGCTCGCCGGCATCGTCATCATCATCGGCCTATGGTTGTCCACTACTGGACATAGGGATCCCCTAATGCTTGCCACCGCTCTCGACGTTCGGCCGTTCTCATCCAGGCGACTCCAGCCAACCTTCGAATATCGTCATCCCATCTTGTCACAGGGCGTCCCATACAACGTTTGCCAAGTCGCGGTCTCCACTCAAGAACTACGATTCAAACGGCCGCCAGTTATACGTCAGACGTGACCAGTCCAGTGCACTGCCACTTCAGTTCGCATTTTTTGGAGCCGGTAAGAAAGAAAGAAAGAAAGAAAGAAAAACATTTATTAACCTACAAACACACAATAAGAATAAAAAACAAAGAAAGAACAGACAAACACAGAGTACAGTGCCCCTTCTTTTTAATTAGTACAAAAAAGAGGGGGGTGCTCGGTATCAACTACTGATCATATTAAAAAAAAACCAACAAAGTTGGTTGGTTGGTTGGTTTGATTTATCCCAAAATTTCGCTTGATTCATACACGTAGTTTTCAATCCATTCAAAAATGTATGTGTGGATGATTGTCACATACATTTATGAATGGTGGCGGGATTAATCTATGAAATTTCAAGGCGATTGAATACACTACACTTATTATCTAGGAGTGCGTGTAACTCATTGATTCAATGGGTTTACCAATAATTGCATATTATATTGGATAATTTTGTGATGTCGATTTTTTCTTATTTGACTAAATGTGATCAGTAGTTGATACTGAGCACCAAATTTTTTTTATCTTCTAACTAAAAGTGGTGGTGAGAAGTGGTGTATTATTAAAAAAATGGGACCAACAATTTTGCAGGTGTATAGCTTGTGTTATCTGCAAACAGTGGCATTTATTGCTTTCATGTCACGAATACGTTTCTAAAAATCACGTCCCGTATCGCTGATCAAGAGTGACAGCTATAGAATTAAGTGACTCGTCTGGGATTCGAGATGATATACTGAGATAGGATTTGGGGTTCGATGTGCCAGATAATGAGACTGTAGGCGACGCAAAATGTAAATATTTTTCATCCCACCATCTCGGAAAGAGCATTTTTGTTCTTCGATTTCTCAGTGGAAAAGCCTTTTTTAACCTCTCGAGCGGCAAAGTGAATTTAATTAAGAATATTGTATATTGTGAGCACACTGTAAGTTTGTGAATTCAATACATCATTAAACCTACTTAGGCCCGATTTTTTTATCCTCAGATAAAACTATCTGTCTGTCAAATGTTAGCTCTGTCCCTTTTCTTTTTATGACTTTAGAAAGTGACAGTGATAGTTTTAAATGGCGGATAATTTTATCTGAGGATTGAAAAATCGGGCCTTAGACGTAAGTAAGTTCCTAGTGACGTAGGTTCACCTTCATGGTGCTGAATTTATCACACAACCTTTTTTAAACTGTTCAAAACTCAGACTCGGAACCTTCTTGGTGTAACTTTTTTATTTGCTTTTCGCGCGCCATTTTCTTTTTGCATTTGAAAAATAATTATTTATAGCGACGAAAAGTTTTCATAGGTTAGGTTTTTCCTGATTTTTTTTTATTGTCTTTCTTTTGTTTTTTCTTTTATTTTTCTTTCTTTACTGTTCTGTGTTTTTGTTATTTCTTGCATTGAATCATTTCCTCGCTGAAGTAGGATGAAAAGTTACGTGTTGCACTCGAGTGGAAAGATTATTCGTCTCGTGCTCTTTTGATTCCCTCGTTGACGCTCAGGATTCTAAGAATCCTTCACTTGCTCGGTCATCAAAATTGAGCACGCGGTTCAAAAAGAGCTTTCCACTCTAAGATGCATAACAAATAACTATTGTTTTATTAGGACCTTACCTATGAAATTGGTGTTTTGTATGGAGATTTTGGGGATGTCTGCATTTTACATACTAACATTTTATCAGTTTTCTTCACAACGACAAATCCAGAGATAATAATATTTGGCATGTATCATTAGACAAGCTTTAGCAATATGTGTGTGAACACGCCTGATAAAAATTATTCATCGTTTTTATGTTAAAAATAATTGTCTTTGTGTCTAATTTTAACACAATTAAACTAACAAAAAATTATCAAATTAAATAATACGAGCTCAAATATATGGTCTACTTTTAGAAGAGGCAATTATTTTATAAGAATGTTCTGAAACTTAATAGTTACGGACAAATTGCTAAGACAGAATAAAAACACCAATTTCATAGGTAAGGACACAATATTTTATTATTTATATGGTAAAATGAGTAATGAGGTTTCATACATTGAAAACTCCGCGTGGGCGAGCAAGGAGGTTACGATCAGCGCCATGAAAAAGTCAGCGATCGGCTTTTGGTTTTTCTCTTGACATCTTGTCGTTTGAAAAATTCGCGCGCTATCTTTTGCAATCTCTTATGTTTTGTGTATTTTACCTTAAAGTCTTGTAAATATATAAAGTAAACAACCCGTAAATAGTGTTCTGAGTTTTCATTTATTCGGTGGCAACTCTTACAGACACATCTCGTATACATGTCTCATTATTTGGCACAACGAACCCCGGATGGAGCGCGCCGGTATATTTATCATATGATTATTATATGATAATGATTTTTATACATTTGATAGGCAAAATGGCACCGGCAACTCTTACAGACACATACTTGTCTAATTATTTGGTATATCGAACCCGGGATGGAGCTCACCGGTATAGTGATAAATAGTAATATCACATTATGTTTTTTTTTTACATTTGACTGGCAAGCTCTTGGCCTCCATCTCACCTTATGGTGAGTGAAGATAACGCCGAAAGAGAAGTGAAGATTAGTGACGATAAGGCGAGCTTCACCTGTATTCTTCAACAATTGAGGAACTGGATATCTTACCTCAATTGCCGGAACACAACAACGCCTTATAACATTGTTAATTTGGCGGCAAATTTTGATAAGACGGTCGTAGCTAGCCAGAAGCCCTACCACCAACCAAACCGAGCAGGAAAACCCAGGGAATCAAACCCCGGACCTCCCGATCTACACCCAGTGGTGTCTTCTTATTATAACCCCCTGGTCAGAATGTGTCGTTCTTATAATAAGGTGGCGCAAAGACATTGATATTTCTAATTAATTGTAAATTTCCATCGGTACAAAGACCTTTTTTCTTTCTCGTAAATTAATTAGTATTTTTTGTTAGTATAAAATATGTATATTTTTGATATATTATCTTCATCGTGTTGTATACACTCTTAGTGGATTATTGTCTAGCCTTTCACATCTATTATTTAGATATCTTGTATGTTGAAATTGCATTGATAATAATCTGTCTGTGTGGATTTAAGTAAATAAATAATTATTAAGATGTTAGTAAATTGATATTCAAATAAACCTAACGACAGCGAATAAACAAAAGCTCATTCGTATAGGTTAATAGACCACTGTTACGCTGTGTGAACATTAATTACGATAAAGGAGGCACTACACCGATAGCTTTAATATTAGCTACATTAAACAGATTGTACTCCTAGTAAAAGTTATCATTGTAAAAAACATAACATTTTTAGTTACTTAAGAGTGCTTAAGTTCAATTTCTATGGGAAGCGTGAAAATCGCACCTAGCGGAAAGAATTAGAAATGGCGTTTGCTGATCAATCTGCTGCTGATTATATTAGGAGAAGTCAGAAATAAAACACATTTCAGAATTAAAACGACAAGCTTCTTAACAAGGCATTCTAAAAAGTAAGGATACGAGTGTTTTTACATAACAACACGATATAATCAACAAGGGCCTATCCGCGAATGGCTTGATAGAAGCGTCAACTCTAAAATTTCGCCTAATTATGCTAAGTCCCTATGTAACACGACGAGCCTGTTGCCATGTACCGGGTACAGTATGACTCAAACGATATTCTCAACACACTGAAATTAAGCTAACCACCCTCACCACTTTCTAATCTTATACTGAACCGTAGACTTAAAATAAATAAATATTCACACTCTCACATCTCCAAACATTCACACCTATCAACAAACCCCATTTCAAGCAACTAATAACTAAAAGATAAATACATATAAATATCCCGAATATAATTATATATAAGCATCCAAGACCGGAGAACAAATGCCTGAAAATTAATCACCCAAACATTTGCCCCCATCGGGTATCGAACCCAGAACCTCTCGAGAATGCGACGCCTTGAGACCGGCATAATGACCACTCGACCATCGAGGTCATCACTTAGGATTTTTTGTCCTACGCCAAAAAGATATACGCAGCGTGAAATCCTATTCAAGTTCAAACCGCATGAGAGAAAAAGAGAAAGCGAATGACAGGCATATTAGGTTTTCGCGTGTAGTAAGAGGCCATAGCGTCCGCGTTTGTCTATGAGACGAACAATTTTGACATTTACCAATCATTATTATTTGTGCTAGTCGGTATGTTTCGCATCACTGCGACCTAATAAGATCTATTGTGACCAGCTTCGTATGTAAGTTCTATTTTGGCCTTACAGTAGCTCCATCAACTGGGCACTGTCTAAGAATGATAAGATGTACCCAGTTTGCATTGTTTTTATTTCATCTGGGTCAAGGGTGTTTCCCCGGGTGTCTGCTTCTTTTGTCAATCAGCATTTACCAACACATGACAATTAAATTTTGCGCCAGTGTCTTTTTACATCTCTTTTAAAGGATATAGGGCCCCAGGACTGGAAGAAGCACAGGAAGAAACAGCTAACAATTTTTTTATCTCTTATCTTTCACTGTCCACATACTTAAAAGCCATCAAATATGTCTGCTAAATGATTAATCGTCTTTCAGTACGTCAGCACCTGGCCTTGTACAAAGTTTGATTCCGGTTTATGGTACCACCACTTGTGGGGTTATGTTAACATCATTTGTTCCAGTATAATTATGTATTTGGGATATATTCCGGGTGGGGTCGGCACGAGTTTACAGCCCTCCCCCCCTCACCTCTATAATATTGACACTCATCTTTAACATTTCAAGGACCAGTACATACATACGTTCATCACAATTTACCCTAAGGGGTGCATAAATGTGTGACAATGGGAATACTGGTGAAAAATAAAAACCCGGAGATGTCGTCACTAATTGTATTTATATTAAAAACTTAAGGCACAAATAGTGCCTTGCCAAAGTTATTTAAGTTGTTTGAACATTAATCGTTATAGTTTAATAACTATAGTATTATATTGTAATTTTACAACACTTAATGTGTATACAGTTGTCCCACGGCCATGCCTCATGGAGGGAAAGTATATTAAATATTGAAGATATGATGTTTTACTTAAAGAAGACATCATTTTTTTTTTTTATGTGGAACTGCATTCATAGATTTATTCAAAGTCGCCTGCCTCTACCGGGAATTGAACTCGCGAAATGTAAAAAAAAACTCCATTATTTTATGATAACCGTCGAAAGGGTTAATCACAAGGATTATTTTTTCTTAAGGAACATAGCATGGCCGTGGGACACACTGTATTTAATTCGCGTCGAGACAACCGCTCCAGATGCTGACTTTGATAGGAATTAATTGGAAACGATCAAAACAATGAAAAAGAGACAGATAGCTTAAAAACAGAAACAAAAAGAAAATAGAGAAGAGCGCAATAACAGCAAAGAGTCGGTAATACTGATATAGCGCCTCGTTACAGTATTAGTCACCCATACATGGCCTGAACATGACGAGGGTAGCTTTTTTCTGATCGAAAGTCAAAGCGTAGTAACCACTACGCCACCGAGCTCCTCATAGAATAGTATATTGCATAATAGCATAATTAAATAATTTATGAAAAAATCAAATTAAAAAAAAAACACAATAATGAAGCAGTGTTGTTCAAAGGGCGGCTTTTATTCGCAGAAGCTATGAATTTGGCGCTATTTTTGTTAGTTATTTATGTTTGTAACTTAGTCGTTCTTCAGAATAATTATCAAGGAGAAGCCAAGTTTTCAGTTAATCTATTTGTCCCAAACAAAAAGCCTAATTCGTACCTTTGTATTACTGTCGACGGAATGCGGGACTGGCACACCTTAATTAGAATGTTTACATGAAGATTCTACGAAACTAAATTGTCTAGGCCTTAAAGCTTCATTAGAGTCGATTCTTTTGGTTTTAGGTAATATACTCGTACAAAGAGAAAACAGAATAGATAAAGGGTAGTAGGTAATTTTCTCTCTAATTTTTCTCGGCTATGTAGGTATAATATGTTTATTAATTTCCTCGTATTCGTAATTAATATCTTGTATTATGTATAGCTGTGGGTGGTGAAGGAAGCAAAGAGGAGTAGAGTTTGTAGGTAGATTTAATCTATAATATTGGGTCCTTACCTATGAAATTGGTGTTTTTTTCTCTCTTAGTATTTTATCTGTAACTATTAAGATTCAGAGTATTCCTAAAAAATAATAACCTCGTCTAAAAATAGACTATATTTTTGAGCTCATTTGATTTGTTTTGATAATTTGTTATAAGTTTAATTGTATTAAAATTGGACACGGAGACAACTCCTTTTAAGTGCCTTCCGAATACATCATTTTATTTGCATTCACTTAAAAACGATAAATAATTTTAATGAAGTGTGATATTACACATATTACTAAAGCTTGTCTAATGATAGATGCCAAATATTATTATGTTTGGATTTGTCGTTGTGAAGAAAACTGAAAAAAAAATTGTATGGAAAATGCAGAATTCCCCAAAATCTCCATACAAAACACCAATTTCATAGGAACCTAATATATAACTCAAATTTGACTGACTGACATAGTGATCTATCAACACACAGCCCAAACCACTGGACGGATCGGGCTGAAATTTAGCATACAGGTAGATGTTATGACGTAGGCATCAGCTAAGAAAGGATTTTAATTAATCCTACCCCCATGGGAATAAAATAGGGCATGAAAGTTTGTATAAAAACTTTGTCAATTTTAAACCGATCGGGCTGAGACTTTGCATGCATAACGAACGAAACGAACGAACGAACGTACGAATAGCGTCGTCATTAATGCGACTGCGGAATAGTTCTAACAGCGTCCTGTCTGTTATTGCGTCCAAAATGGATTGTCCCATTCTTAAGTGTTGGGTGGGATTATTAATTGGAAGGTCTTAATAATGATATAGTTTGTTTTATTGCTCAATTAACTAACGATTTACTTACTTATTATAAGTAAAATTGTTACTAACAAACTAACTCCTGTCACTAACATAGCATAGGAACTGATTTACTCATAATCTATGGACCGACTATTTTGTAAAGTTGTCTGAAATAAAAATTATTATTATTATTATTATAAAGCTAATATGACGTAGGCATCCCCTAAGAAAGAATAACTTGTTACCTCGGACGAAGTCGCGAGCAACAGCTAGTAAATTTATAAAGCACAACTGACACAGAACAATATAAACATAGTATAACCCACGCGTACTAAAATGTTTAGGGAATCATACTTTGCTCGTACATCCAGAGCATGGAATTCTTTACCGGCACACGTGTTCCCTCCTTCTATGGGTTCCTTCAAAAGAGGCTTGAAAAGGCATCGTATGAGCCAGCGACGTGGAGGTCGCTAGGCCTGCATCCTTTGGTGCTGCCCTAGCATCATTCGCAAATGGACTTATCTATTGCTTGCCATCAGGTGGTGTTGATCCATTGGCTGGGCTGATTATGAAAAAAAACTAGGTAACCGGTGTTGCCTAATATCGACACCAACACCGACACTCCCCCCAAACATACAACTCATCACCCAATCATCACACAGTAACTAATTCTATAAAATATCGTAGGACATAAATAAATATTGTAGGACATCTAACATCTAGCCTCAAACTAAGCAGAGCCTGTAATATGAGAGCTAGATTAACTGATAGAATACTTATATACTTTTTTTTGTAAATACATACATATTATACATAGAAAACATCCATTCTTCGATACAAATATTTGCAGATCGTACAAACACTTGGTCCGACCCGGGAATCGAACCCGAGACCTCTGCACAGCAGTCGCATACACAACCGCTGCAACACCGAGGCAGTTTGATTTTGAGGTATCTATATAACTCAAAATCAAATATCAATATAAAAGCACTAACACTAACTTACAAATAACTAAACCTACTATGTTAAACCTAAAGCTAACCTTAAAAATGTATGCATGCCATGTATTCCATATAAATCCCTATAATATAATGCATGCATACATTGTAAATATAAGTTGCAAAGATGCGCCACCAGGTTTGGAGTGACCCCTCGTCGATCCCGCAAGTTATTTATTATTATTTCGCTGTATTTAAAAACGTCGAGTTTTAGATTTTTCTCTGCTTTACTTATTGATCAGACCAGCTGCACAGATCTATCTAAATTTCATTGGATAAGACATGGATTTATGTCATTTCGAAGACTTTTTTTTAAACGGGTGTTATTTAAACGGTCAGCAAAATATTCGAATTTTGGTCAGCAAAAAAACAATTGGTCAGTTAAGTAACTAATTGGGCAGCAAATATTTCTAAATTGGTCAGAGTCACATCAATATTAATTTGATGTCACGTCAAATGTCATGTCCTTCGATAATTTCAAGGGAAGTAATTAATTGGGCAGCCATTTAATTATTTGGTCAATAAACAATTATTTTGTCAGTATAATAATTATTTGGGCAGCAAAGTAATTAGTTGTTCTGCAAAATAACTAATTGGGCAGCAACTCAAATGTTTTATGTTCTGCAAAATTGTTTGAGATATGTTTTGTTGACACAAATATTGTTTAAAAGAGTCATAAAAAATTAACTTAACCTTATATCCATCAAAATACATTTCCTACGAATTGATCCTTGATCCTTCATTGATCCTTTTCCTAGATATTATACATTTCTGGTAAAATATTATATTGCTGCCTATATAATTATTTTGCGGCTCAACTATTTACTTTGCTGCCTAACTAATTATCGTACTGCCCAATTAATTATTATGCTGACCAAATAATTATAATGCTGACAAAATATTTGTTTATAGACCAAATAATAAAATGGCTGCCCAATTAATTACTTCCCTTGAAGTTATCGAAGGACATGACATTTGACGTGACATCAAACTAATATTGATGTGTCAATTCGGCATGAAATACGTTTTCAGTAATGATAGTTGATTAGAGAGCAGATTGGTTTTATTTTCTTTTCGTTTTCCTAACCCTTTTTTTCTTGTGAAACACTATGCGGATATAGATGTGAACGAAAATAACAGACAGCTGAGAAAGCAATCAAACCGTGGGCTTTATCTTGTATGAGAATAACATGAAAAAGCCCACGGGATAATATAGCGCTTGTGACGTAATCGTTATGTTAGTCAAATTCTATTGTTAATATACTATTTTTTCAGGGCGTCAGATTACCACATACTAAAACGGTTGGTTAAGGTATTATTGGTGGAAATCTATTGCGTACAGACCACTAGGCCACGGAGGTCGTCTAAAAACTAACTAATAACTGGTAATTACTAATGAGATCTTTACACGTGATCTATTTTTGGTAAATAAACCAAAAATAGATCATAACCATTGTAAATTTTAGGATGCATTTTTTTTTATTTTTCATTTATTTGGAAAACAAACAGTCATTTACAATCATTGCTTATTTAAAAAGACATTTATAAAGACTTATAAAGAAATTTTACATCTCTCATGTTCGGTAAGTAGGTCCTTAATACCCCCAGATGCGAGTTGTAAGTGATCAATTACCGCCCTAGGTTAATAATGTAGCTAGAAACGCCCTAGGGCGGTAAGTAATTAAAAAAAAACTCTTTCAAAAAGTTCGCGTACATCTAACCATCTTACTGGCACTAGACATCATGCATTCAGCCCAATGACAAAAGAGGTCGCTTCGCTATTTTCATCAATTTTGAATATTGAACGGCGAAGCTAAATTTAGTTCTTGAAAATAAATTTATTTATTCTTGTGACAAAAGAGGTCGCTTCGCTATTTTCATCAATTTTGAATATCGAACGGCGAAGCTAAATTTAGTTCTTGATAATAAATTTATTTATTCTTGTGACAAAAGAGGTCGCTTCGCTATTTTCATCAATTTTGAATATCGAACGGCGAAGCTAAATTTAGTTCTTGAAAATAAATTTATTTATTCTTGTAATGCCTTTTTTTCCACTTACCTCACAATCGAGATGTAAAGCAGAGTAGTTAGCTCGGGTGTAAGCATCAATTGCACCCTCGAACTATAAGCGCCCTCGCTGCGCTCGTGCGCCTAAATATCTCGGGCTGCAATTGATGCCTTACAGCCCTTGGCTACTAATCTACTATTAGGACGCATGTTGTTGGAGTACAGCCTTTACCCTATATTTATAGCTAATTTATTATATGTACTATGTAACTGTACCTAGTTGTGTGTCTAAATATTTTTTTTTTTTTTTTTATAAATGCATATGAACCACTTCCCAATACAGTTACAGTCCCCCTCCTACACATGACACGACTACCAGATTGATTCGGAAAATGTAGTGTAGATGGCGTAAGCGTTCGTGTTTTCCGACCACATACGCATTCTCCTTTTGCAAATTTGCGTTTAGCGCCATCTCTGCAGCCCTTTCCGAACTATTTGAAACATTTAGAGCTTTTCCTTGCTTGAGAGGAAAACTCCTAAGGTTTGTTGTAATAATAAGTTATTATGGAAAACGGTCGTAAGATGGCGCTGAATGTAATACAGTAGGAGAGTTGATCACATACGTCTTCATGCTTTTGTTTCGTACACTACTTTTTCAGATACGGATGTCTAGCAAGTCGTCTACATATCAACTCTTTCTCTACTAAATAAAAATTAATTTCGAATTGGCAGGGGTAGCCGAGTTGGGACGTAAGGGGGACATTACTCGTTCGAGAGGCCGCGGGAATTGCGGGATCAATCCCCCGTCTGTAGCTACTACTGAGTTTGAATAAAACTTAGAACAGCTGATTGTGAACAGCGCTTGCCTCACATTGTGCCCGGTGCATGGCAACCTGCTCCCCAACGGTTACATGGGGACCATATCTGACGAAAAGTGCGTGCTTCACACCTCTGCCAACCCCTTCGGGGTGAGGCGTGATGATGTACGAATTCAAACAGTGAAAAAACCTAATTTTCTTAAACATGTGCGGAATTATTGTCATTCTTTTGAATAAATAACACACGAAGTATCATATTTACGTAGACTGAAAAACCAAAATCACTTCCCAGCGCGTTCTTTGAATTTGGAACGAAGAGCGCGCCGGCAATGTTGTATGAAACGGTGTGCTATTTGAATTTAGAACTCTTTCATCTTTCGTACACATTGCGTTCTCAGATGCGTTTACGTTTCGGCACAAACTGTACAATAAAAATGAAAAATTTGGCAATAAAGAGGAGTTCGTTGTTATTTTGTTAATAAAATGAAAATTATTATGTAAATGACCCTGTTTTATTTCCTTGCAGTTTTTAAGGAAAGCACGAAATGGCAATTGCCTGCCAGGTATCATTGAAGTCCACTCCTGCGGCTCGGCCTTCAAACTCATACTCGTACCTTGCCTATTTTGCTGCTTTTGCAATAATGTACAATTTACTATCGGTTAACTATCTAAATCTTATTAGTGACCAAGACATAGTCATATGGAAATGTCTATCCAATGTTTCTTCAACCAAGTCAATCCCGAAACAATGAACCAAATAATTTTGCCTCTGCGGGACGTTAGGTTATTGCATTACCACTCATGATATTAATAGACAATCATTAGCAAAATTACTGGGTACAGACGTCATTAATACCATAATGGCTATGAAATGTTCGTTCATTATAATTTATCTATACATATAATAAAACTGTAGATGTCGAATGTCTGTACATAGAAAAAATCAGGCAGACATAAAGAGAGGCAAAAGACCAAAAACTTTTTTTTGTTTTTTTGATTTTTTGATGAAAAAAAGTGGTTTTTTTCATGTCTGTTTGCTGTTGGTACGGGCTAATCTCCGAAATGGCTTGACCGACTTCAATGTTTTGCATGGTGATACCTTAATCGTATCCCTGGTCAACATATTAGAAACTCTTTATTCCGGACAATTAAAGGATTCCTGTGGGACAGTTAAAAAACCATAGTAACCGCGGACGAAGTCGCGGGTATCAGCTAGTCATAGAACAGATCGTTTTGTAGTCCCTATAAAATACTGTATGAGTAAGGTTTTCTTAAAAACCGGCCAAGTGCGAGTCGGACTAATGTACGAAGGGTTCCATACCATTGACTAGGTAAACAACAGTAGGCACTTTCATATTGTAACCTTTAATGTATATTTTAATTTTATTATTTTTGACGACCTCCGTGGTCGAGTGGTCTGTATGCCGGTCTCAAGGCGTCGCCGACTCGAGAGGTTCTGGGTTCGATCCCCAGTGGGGGCAAATGTTTGGGTGATGAATTTACAGGCATTTGTTCTCCAGTCTTGGATGTTTATATAATTTTTTTATATATTCAGGTTATTTATATGTATTTATCTATTAAATATATTTATCCGTCATATAGTGTCCGTAACACAAGCAGCATTAGTTGCTTAAAATGGGGCTAGTTGATAGGTGTGAATGTTTGAAGGTATTATTATTATTATTTATTACTAAAGTAAATATACAATTAACTATTTTGTGAATATTTCAAGTGCCAAAAGTAGGCAAACAATGAAATAAAACAATTTTGTATGGGAGCCCTCTTCAACGTTTATTTTATATGAATTAAGTTATTTATTATTAAAGTAAAAATATAACTGAGTATTTTTTGATTATTTTATGTTCCTACCTGTTGCCATTATTGATATCGAGCAAAAAAGGGCAAAAAAAATATTCTGTTTTTAGTATTTGTTAATATAGTGGCAAAAGAAAAACATCGTATCTCAGCCTATATACGTCCCACTGCTGGGCATAGACCTTCCTCATGGAGAAACACATGAGGAGTAAAATCTATATACCTCAAAAACCTTAAAAATTTAAAGGTGTTAAAATTTTGACCTGATAGTGCTTGTAGAAAGTTTAAAGTAGTAAAGCAAGTTACATTGCCACCCAGTTCTGAACTATTCCCAAAATTTTTGTCCGATAGTCCAGAAGTGCCTTAGGATTTGTCACTTAATTTTTCAGGATCTTAATATCTGAAAGTGGTAGAGCTGGTACATACCTAATGTTTTGATTTTTGTAATTTTATGCTGGGTATTTAATGAGGAGGGAGAATGATCATGTCACCAGGAAAGTTATGGATTTGAAATTGGATGGGCGTGTGGGGAGAGGAAGACCAATGAAAAGATGGATGGATTGTGTGAATGATGATGTGATGAGGATGGGACTGGATGTTGACTTGACGAGTAATAGAAGAGAGTGGAAGAAGAAGACATTTGCGCCGACCCCAAATAGAATTGGGAACAGGGCAGGAAAAAGAAGATATAACTTTTATAGCGAATGTGGTTCTCATGTGCGAACACTACCGGCACGCTACCGCTCGCCTTAGACTAAATAAAACCTCTTATATATTTTACTTTTATTTTTATTTGATGTAATCTTCTTTTCTCTTTTTCCTGAAAGATTGTTTTTATATGGTGTTTTGATGTGCGGAAAGTTATTTGTAATTCTTTCGCATTATAGTTTTATTTACACAGTTTCCTAGGAAGTTTCGTACCAAATGCCAGCGTTCCATGCTAGACTTTACATTCACCGAGTTGTTGCGTGTCAAACATTCATTACAGTAATGTTATGAACCTAATCGCTATTTTATGCAACAAAAACACAATTGTATTTTGTATTCTTAATATTTATGGCAGTTAATTCCAAGCTCAGCTGAATTAGCTATTCGGAGGTAATTGTCGTTATTTTTGTTTATACTGTTTTCATATTTTGGTATATGTTGGTGTTGGTGGTGGCCAAACCTTGTGACCTTTAACTCTTCCGTGTTTCGGAAGGCACGTTAAGCCGTTGGTCTCTAAAGCAACCCTTTGTGACGTGGTGGATGCCGATGTAGAAATAAAAGCAGGAGATGATGTCACTTGTATATTAGGTCCTTACATATGAAATTGGCGTTTTGTATGGAGATTTTGGGGAACTCTGCATATTCCATACTAACATTTTTTCAGTTTTCTTCACAACGACAAATCCATAGATAATAATATTTGGCATGTATCATTAGACAAGCTTTAGCTATATGTGTGATATCACACTTCTTAAAAATTATTTATCTTTTTTATGTGAATGCATATCAAATTATGTATTCGGAAGGCACTGAAAAGGAGTTTTCTCCGTGTCCAATTTTAACACAATAAAACTTACAACGAATTATCAAAACAAATCAAATGAGTTGGAAAATATGGTCTATTTTTAGAGGAGGTAATTATTTTTTAAGAATACTCTGAAACTTAATAGTTACGAACAAAATACTAGGAGAGAAGAAAAACACCAATTTCATAGGTGAAGACCCAATATTTTAAAAACTTAAGGAACGACTGGAAGAATTAATAAAAAAGGTAAATATCACACAACACCGAACATAAAACCTAAAGATTATAATAAAAGGTACGGCTACTTACAATAGTGCCTTGAAAAAGTTATTTGAATATTTTATTAACACATTCTGGTCTAAGGTATGCCTGATTTCGGCGTTCTAAAAGTTGTCTCAAAAGTCTAATACAATCTCGTATCTGCGTCACGATATTCTAGATCAAATGTAAAAAAATCAGTTTTTCGTGATTATCTCGTTATTCCAATGATTTAACGTAATTTAAGTGTTATAGAGCTGATCATCTGTCGTTCCGAGGTTAAAACTTAATTTTACTAGGGTATGATATAAGTAACTATAAGTACCGAATGATGCGAATTGCGAGGGAAGCGATATTCGATATTAACTGTATGTACTATCTACTGCGCTGGGTTTATTTTCCCATGAACTATGTGAAAAACAATTTCTAGAATATCTGGAGCTTTCTCATAAATTCATAACCGGTAAAATGTTTACCATTAGAGGACGGTCCAATCATGATCGATGCAGTGCACTCGATTTTGAATTGAATGGGACAAACACAATTTTCTGTAAAATAAAATAATAAATAAAAAAATATCTTCAGAAATTCACACCTATCAACTAGCCCATATGCTACTTACTTGGGGTTACTTGGAAAGTCGTCGTCTTCAGCTTTTTCGATAACATAACATACCTATAGTACGTCTCAATCCAAGTTGCCAAAAAGGTAAACAAAAAAGACGTGTGCAACTCGGGGACTGCCGCGGTAAAGCTATTGCATAGCATTTTGTATCAACTTATGCAATTATAATAATTATCTAAAAAAATGTTAATAAACTAATAAATAAAATAACAAAACTCATAATAAACAATGTGTAATAGTTAGCTTATAAATAAAACCAAAGTGGCGTCTTTGTTAAAATTACTTCTTTGTTGTATCACTAGATGGCGCCACCTATCCTTTAAAATGCACTATTGTTTACTCTCATAGACTTATATGGTCAAACCGATGTTAATTAAAATTTGTATTCGTCTTGGACACGGTGTTTTATTTTGGTAACCACTTTGGGTTTTAACATGCACGGCCTTCAAGCCACACCTCCATGCGCATCGGAGTGGGGAGCGTGAGGTTTTTTCGTTACGGAATTTCTGGATTCGGTCCCCGCGCTCAAGGCCCGCGATAGAAGCTATGCAATAGCTTTAAAAGCTGACTTACCGAATTTGTTATTCAATAATCACACTTATTACATGGACATTGTACGTAAATATAATTAACGGTAACAATTGTTGTCCGTTTCAATTTATTTCAATTACCTACAATCATCGCAAAACATTTTAGAGATGAAACATTATCTTTGTTTTGTTTACCTTTTTGGCAACTTGGATTGAGACGTAGGTACAGTCGAGTTCATAAATATGTATGCACGTTTGACAGTAAATATTCATAGTAGAAGGGAAGAAAGACTGTCATCTGTCAAATTTTTGAACTCGACTGTACTATAGTTAGGTACTGAATCTACTTGGTTCATATTCTAATTCACAACCTTTTAGGGCAGAAAAACTGCTTTGCGTGATTTGGCTTTTACGTTTTGTTTTTGATGGGATATATTTATTTCCAAAAATCCAAATCCTCCCTAGTGTTCTAACTCATGGCTCCTTCATATCAGATTCAATTTTCAGGATAAATTCGTTAACTGAATCTGAACTTTGATCGGTTAACTTAGTTTTATCTATTGGAAAACATGGTTTACTTTACCGCTATAGGTTTGCTCTCTTTTAGGAAGATATTCTAGAGGTTTCTCATGAAATAAATTTAAAGATATCTAAGAATCCTCCTCCTTGCGTCGGATTCCTCACTGATGAGGGTCGTGACCTCCCTTCTGCATCACTTTCCTCCACTTTCATCCACTTTTCCAGTAGCATCTAGGTATTACCAGCGGCACGGAGGGCTTTGTGCACTGTAATTTCAAGTGTGGTGCGGATTTGGTCGGACCAACGGACTGGGCTGCGTCCACGAGGCCTTTTCCTATCAACTTTGCTGGTCTCAATAAGCTTCTAAAGATTCTCACTGGCTTTCCTTGCAATGTGACCGAAGTATTTAAGAATCCTGCGTAGACACGCCGAAGACAGCCGCGATGAGATGTATAGATCAATATGGAGACGAGATACGGAGCATCTTTCTCCAGCACCACATCTCGAAGGCGTCAATGCGTTTGCGGTCAGCAGCCTTCAGTGTCCATGTGTCAGCACCATACGAGAAGACTAGAGTCCGTACCACCGTACCATCTAGATAGCTTTGATTAAAATAAGCAGCGGTAGTATACTAGCACATAAATTAGCCTGTAAATAATAATACTGTAGCGTTGTAATAAGCCCAACCGATGTTTTGTTAGTCCATACCAATCAAGTTGGGTTAATTATTTTCACAATCGATATTACATATATGGAACTATTATATAAATGAATCGGCAGATTTTAACTACTTAACAACATTATTTACGATTCAAAGGTTTCGATTGTCCCTGAGAAATGGGAAAGTAGGACGGATACTAGTCTCGTCATAACTTAGGGCGACTTGCAGGAAATTTTAAACCTAGTTTAAATCTAGTTTAGCCGCAAGTGGGCCTTAATGTGTTATCCTGTAAATGTTAAGACAATTTTAAATCATCTTTCCTTTTTTCGGGACAACAATGTTAGGTTTGTTGAGCGGTGTAGAACACAGCAGATTGTAAATTACTGAATCGCGGGGGTGTAAAAATCACCAGAATATTAATCAATGTTTTTGCTGTTATTTTGGTATACATCACAAAAATAATACTTTTATTTTTTGCTCGGTGGGGATGTGGCTAGTATGCTTTGGCTTTCGATTGAAAACAAAGCTACCTTCGCCATGGTCAGGCTGTGGATGTGTGACAAAAAAATTCGTGATCTCGAGCTCCTCCGTGCTTCAGAAGGCACGTTAAGCCGTTGGTACTGGTCGCTATTGCGACTGCTTCTGCCCACCAACCCGCACTGAGCCAGCGTTGTGGTTTTACGGTCCATACTCCTCATGTGTTTCTCCTTGAGGAAGGCCTGTGCCCCGCAGTGGAACGTATATAGGCTGAGGACAATACTTTCATATAGAAAATAAACTAATGCGATCTCCCTTACGAGTAGTGTCCCGTCTGTCTTAACGTTTAGTACTGTCCTTTCATAAATTGGTAGTTCTACATCTCGATATAAAATGACATTGGAATATTAAATCACATTAATACCATTAAGGGTTGGTTTTTGATCCATGGTCAGGTTGATCAGTTTGTTAAACTATTGATCAATTGCGTAAACGTATGATTTCGAGATATTCGAGATATTCCAGCTTGTCGAATAGTACAATTTTCAAATATTACTATAGTTAAGTAACCATAGACAATTTAACCACAACGCGATGCTGGGATTGGTAAAACGGTGGCTGACGGCACAGCTGATGTATATCGCTTTGAATTTTCATCGTAAATTTGACCATTGGTCAAGCTGACGTCATTCAGTTTGGAGTATCTATTAACGCCATTGGTCTAAAGTTTAACCATTGGTTTGAATATTTCTACGGATCAAGCAACTGACCCTAAATCTATTAGATCAATTAATTATTCATTTGATAATGTTAAAGTTTATCTATCACCTACTTGACTTTATAACTACGTTAGGTCAAGCTCAAGTCTCACGTAAGGTTTAAACTCTAAAGGGAAATGTCTAATATGAATTCAGAATATCTTTTGGATAACAACATTGATGAAGACTTGGGAAGATTTTTCTTTCCGTTACATATCTTTAACATTGTTTTTTTTAAACAAACTTACTTCATGCGTAACGATTTTATTACACCAAACAGCAGAACATACAAAGTAGCATGTGTCATTTTGACTTTTGTATCTGCAATAATATTCATGTATTGTTCTAAAGATTCTCTCAAAGAGCTGGTTGATACCGAAATATTATTGGCATTACTTTCAGCATACTATTTTCTTCACATGGTTTTCTTGCAAGCAGTATCGTGTATCAACTGCATTTTTCATAGCCATACACATGTGAAAATTATTTTAAGAATACAGGCAATAAGACGGCGACTCGTTCACTACAAAGAAAACATTACAGGTATGGTCAGAACGAATAACTTCATCGTTGGATTTTATTCTGCTCTAGTCTTCTGGAGTATGATTACCATTTCATGGTACAAAGCCAGTAACCTTTCCACTTATCTCGTGGTGTTCTTATTGTACATGTCTATTCTTGTTTTTGATTTAATATTTATAACTATGATAAGGACGGTGAAATTGATAAGAAAAACATTGAACAATTGCGTGTTAGAACTAAAAGATTATTCAGAAAAATCATCAGGAATACATTCATGGAATCCTGAAGAAGATAAGAGATCGTTGAAAATTATTGTAAACTTCTTCATTCATTTGTCTGAGGCTATCACAAACTTAATGAAAACATCATCTATATTGGTAAGTTCATAGCATTTTGACAAATCTTTCTTAAAGTGTGGAATGATTATGTATTATTCGAAGGCCAAGAGCTTACTAGATTTAAAAAAAGAGTGATTATGAAGAACGCAAATCGGTAGTAAGACAAAGAATGTGATTAAGGATTTTATGTGAGCAAATATGAACCCCAGTTTAAGGGATAACAAAATATAATGTTGTTCTCAGATAGTAACGCAGACGACTACAAGTTTTATTGAAATTCTAATCAGTGTTGGTCTTGGATTCGTAGTAGGTCAACGAGGCGTCCTTGCTTATTATGATTCGGTAAGTTTTCTAGTTATGTGACAAGATTTCAAGAGACTCAAAATCACCTCAAATCTTCGAAGGGATAATTTTACGGGTGCCGAATGATGCATATCTGTCAATGAAATATGATTATAAGTGACGGTCAATCGCTTTCTGTGTCTCCGTAAGCGATTTTTTTGTCTCTAGTTTCTTTGGCCGTCTACCTAAATTATGTCTATGTGAGGGACAAAGTTTCACAGCCCTAGGTTAGGCATGGCAGTACACATGTGTTGATGGTTTTGCTTTTTATACGTTGAGCTAGGTTGCTTTTCATTATCTCTTTTAGTTACCAGTATTTATTCCATCCCCAAGCTATCCTTCTGGCGATCTCTTGGTCCATTTGGTCTTGGAAAGATATTATTTGTCCTGGGACGATATTATTTATTCACAAAGTCCAGTTTGCAACCATCAACCACGATAATTTTTTTTTCGAGTTTGTTTGGCTTCGATTTTAGTGGACTGTATCTTGAGAGAATTGTCGCTCACGTTCGGAATAAAGTAGGAAAAAAAACCCTTCGGGTAAACAAAGGGGTAGATGGACAGTTCAAATATGGAAGGGTGCACAGTACCTTGTTAAAGTCAGATCTTCTCGAAGTTGAGGCGATGGCGGCGGCGACGTGGGTGCGACCGGCAATATTGCTGACTCGTAGGTATTACGAAAGGTCTTCTACGTGAATTAATTGTTTGTTGCACTCACTTATCACAATAGGTAATATCGGGCCTGATCACTGATGCACTTTTATACATACATACACATACATACAATCACGGCTGCAATCCCCGAAGGTGTAGGCAGAGTCCAAGGAGCACTAAGGAGCTTTTATAGAAGCTAATTTTATAATTATGAGAGTTGCGAGCAGCTCTGAACGTTAGCGCAATACTACTGGCGAGACATCTTGCGGCGGCACATAGCAACAGTCGCTTCTCTCGCTCACAAGTAGGCTCACCAGGATACCTGCGGAAAAGGGATGAGGATATAAAGACGAAGTAGGATTGTGTGATGGACAATCTCAATATTCAAATCATATACTTAATAATTTTAATTAAATTTATAAATGGCGCAACCACTTAGTCTTATTTTAATTTAATTCTAGTTCCACTGTCTTACTTGTCTCTGCAAGTTCCTTCAGCATACGCTCCAGTTCGTTTGTTATTTTTCTTCAAATAGGACTACATCGCCCACAAATCTCAAATAGCCCAACTCCTCATGTGTTTTGTTATGTAGGAAGGCTTATGCCCAGCAACGGTCGAGCCTCCGCCTCCGTGGTCGAGTGGTCTGTATGCTGGTCTCAAGACGTCGGCATCTCGAGAGATTCGGGCAATTGTTCTCTGGTCTTGGATGTTTATTTATATATGTATTCAGGATATTTATATGTATCTTTAAATTAAATATAATTATCCGTCATCTAGTATCCGCAACATAAGCAGCATTAGTTGCTTTAAATGGTTCTAACCACTACACCATGGAGCTCCTTTGATGACAATGTTTGCATTAAATAAATTTATTTACTATTGAGATTATTGATTATTGATAAAACAAAGCAACTGTAACCATAAAACCTTTGTAACGATATTCTGTTTCATTGTTTAATGTTATTTTCTTATTACTTATTAGGTGTTGCCCGCGACTTCGTCCGCGGTTACTATGGTATTTTAACTATCCCACGGAAAAAGTATTTAAGATGTTGACCAGGGATATAAGGTATCACCATGCAAAATTACATTGAAATCGGTCCAGCCATTTCGGAGATTATCCCGTACAAACAGAAAAAACAGAGAAACAAAAAAAAACACATTTTTGATATTTCCCTCTACATACATACGCCAGGATGGTTTTAAGCATTTTTTCTATGTACAGACATTCGACCTCTACAGTTTTATTTTAAGTCATAGATTTGTTGTTAGCGCAGGTTTCTAATTGGTTTGTTTTCAGATAGAAGTAGCTGTGGCAATATTTCTTACATCATCTGCATGGTTAGCTAAGGGCTGTCTGCTGATTGTTTGGTTCAGTTTTGCATGGGAGGAACTGTACGTCGACGTGGACAACGCTCGTACCGAATTGTTGCTAATAATAAAACAGAAAACTTGTCCAGGTAATTCTAACAATGTATTAGTGTAATAAGACGATCTTGAGCTGAGTTGTTTGGGTAGGACATTGCCAGGCTTCCATCTTTGAGGAACAAGAAGAATATTTAAAAATCAGGCTTGTTTTATGAAATATCTCTTTCATTCAAATCTACACTTTCGAATAGGCTTAATATTTTGAAAAGAATATAATTATGTTATGCTACTACAAGAAAATATACAAAGAAATTAATTTTGTTGTTAGACTAACAAGCAAATACGCTCAGCCATCTTGACATCTCGAATCCCTGAACACTAGCTGTCGATGTGTTTTAGTTAGGTATTTAACAACTTTTAGTTCCTACAATACACGAGACCTCCAACATTATGTTGGATCTAAATATTATGATGTCCTCGCTGGACCAATGTAGGATGATGATGAACTATCTAAGTACAAAATATGGTTGCCAACTCAGCACACTTTCATGATGGAACTGAATATCTGTAAGATTTGATCAAGAAATAAAAGTCTAAACGTTAAATTATAAAATGAAACTGGAAATAATAGAAAATAGGAATGAAAAATAATGGCATGTAGAATGATTTGAACCATCCTTTTTATTACTGTGCTCAAGTACAAGTTTGGGGTTTTAGATGTTGAGACTTAACGATGACAAAGCTTGCATCGATTTTTAAGATCCAAATCACGGATATACATTTACACAGATAACGCCAATATTAGGTCCTTACCTATGAAATTGGTGTTTTGTATGGAGATTCTGGGGATGTCTGCATTTTTCATACTAACATTCTATCAGTTTTCTTCACAACGACAAATCCAAAGATTTTTTAGTTTTAATATGTGTAATATCACACTTCATAAAAATTATTTATCCTTTCTTAAGTGAATGCAAATAAAATGACGTATTCGGGAGGCACTTAAAAAGAGTTGTCTCCGTGTCCAATTTTAACACAATTAAACTTACAACAAATTATCAAAACAAATCAAAAGAGCTCAAAAATATAGTCTATTTTTAGACGAGATAATTATTTTTTAGGAATACTCTGAATCTTAATAGTTACAGACAAAATACTAAGACAGAATAAAAACACCATAGGTAAGGACCCAATATAACGATTTGTATTAAAACCGAGCGTGTCAAGTTTTTAACGTTTCCTGTGAGGTTACAGCCGTAATTTTAAGACGGGGATTAAGACGGGAGATCCAAACTAATTGAAAGATATCGATACAGCCGATGGCCTTCCAGCATTTACCGAGGCATCTTTTTTAGTTTTTGCAGCCATTCGGACACGCGCAGACTAGTTAGCAGCGGAAAACCCCGACGTGTAGTCGTGGTTTTGGGGCACGCGCAGTACACGCATTTGCGTCATCTACGTTAATAAACAACAAAAATCTTAAAGTAATACTGCAGAGACATTTTTTGCATACATTAAATAATGATAAATTCTACCAACTAAAATAATTCTATTTTCCATGTGTTTTGAGTCAATATTATTCTCGAGGTGGAGCATGCTGTATTATGTATTATTCATTACTGCGAGTATGTACGGACAGGTGGTGTTCACCCAATCGACATTGATTGCTTTGTTATTGCCCACGTATAGTAGCAACTTACTTTATTCTTGTTCCACCTACAAAATATAATATTGTTTTGTTTTAAGAAATACCTACCTACTTATAAATGTGACTAAGTGTATCGATGATCATAGTGAGCGAACAAACCTTTCTGGCTTTTGCCTCACTATCTAATATTAAGATAATGCTGTATTTTGTTTATTAAATAAATAAATAAAAAAATAAAAATGTATATCTGTGATACAAAAAACAAGCCTACTATACCAAGTTATACCTTTTAATATCTTGCTGTTTTCATTTAGTTATACTTAAACGAGCTTGCAAGAACATGTTGCGATCAAACCGTGTCACATTTACCAAGATGTCGCCGTGGTCATGCTTCGTGGTCGACGGGTCCCTGCCCCTAGTCTTCGGGGGGCTGGTGACGTCATACGTGGTGGTTGAATTGCAGTTCGGATTATTATAAGGAAATCCTCTTCATATTCATTGGCTTACTTTATTAATAAACAATACAATAATAGAGTTCAATCGATGACTGGTTTTATTTGCTTTTTTCAACAACCCGTTACCTCTAAGAGCAAAGATAAAAACTGTAATAATAATGTTTATAATTACAATTTTTATCCGGATGAGACTTATAATAAAGCGGAATGTTTGAGACACTGCTAAAATTAAAGTTTGAAGTAGACAATATATGATTTTGTATGATATAGAATACTTGAAACGCTATTTGAATACTATTTATATCAGTTAGAAAGGGATGCCATATTATGATGAATAGCAGTATCCCTCTCTAACTGTACTCAAGCCGAGTTTGCTGAAAGCCTTTGTTTGGTTCTGTACTACGGGCCAGCTTCAGTACCTTATGGAAACGTATTCATCTATAAAGATGAGAGGCTTATCTATGACGTACAATAGATATTTATCTTGATGATATCTTTTTTGTTGATTCCATAACATAAAATTACAGAAAATATTTAAATGAGGAGTATTATAATCAAAGAAACATGATTTATCTCTTTGTCTCGCTTCTGGATACATTGTCCTCCTACGTGGAGAACCCCATAAGAGGAATGGATCGAAACATCATCACAAGTTTGGGTAGAAGCTGTGGTAATGATAAGCGGGTAATAAAGTTTAAACAGATGAAGGAACTCGAGAGGTTGGTTACTCATACAAAGTAGAACCATGGTGAAATTTGCATAAGAAATATCGAAACCAAAGTTATACCTTTATGTATACTACAACACTATCCTGTTCCTCATCCTCAAATATATGTACTAGAAATCAATTAAAATTGGGTGTTATTTAAACGGTTAGCAAAATATTCGAATTTTGGTCAGCAAAAAAATACAATTGATCAGCTAAAATAACTAATTGGCCAGCAACTTTTGGGCAGCAAATATTTCTTAATTAGTCAGCAACTTAGGGGCAGCAGATATTTATAATTTGTCACCAAAATAACTTGTTCGGCAGCGACTTAAATGTTTTCTCTGCTGCCAAATTGTTAAGTGTAATGTTTGTGTCATCAAAACGATGACACAAATATTGTTTTATTGGTTATACAAAAAAAAATACCTTAACCTAATATCTATCAGAATACATTTCCTAGGAATTGATCCTTGATCCTTCATTGATCCTTTTCCTAGATTTTATAAATTTCCGGTAACATACATATTGCAGCCCAAATAAAATTTTTTTCAGCGATATAATTATTTTGTTGTCGAAATAATTATATTGCTGACAAAATATTTGTTTGCTGGCCAAATGATTTTTCGGCTGACCTTTTTGTTGCGGACCATATAATTTAATGGCTGTTCAAATAGTTACTCTCCATAAAAATTAAGAAAGATCCTATTTCCTTAATTTATAGCTGTTCTACATTAAGATAAAAAATTATACCACCATTGTTAATCATTAGTACGCATAGTTTAGCAATTAGATCATTTTGAAAGTATTTTGTATCAATTCTTGACATTTTTGAGTGAAGTAAGGGACGTTTCATATGTAAGCTAGCCGCCAGCGCTAGCCAATAGTGCAGGCGAGATTTCCATACATTTTGACGTATAAGCGGGTGCGTGTTGCTGTGAAACGATGATGCACTGAACAGAAAGAGAAAGGGTCACATAGAAAATCTTCAATATCTTCAAAAGTGCTTGACCTAGCTTTCTAATTTAAAGACTAAATTGAAGAATATGTAATGAATGCCACATAAATAAAATATAAAACATTAACATTCATTTTTGATATTGTGTGAAAAACTAAAAAAGGTTATAATTGGTCGATTTTTTAAATTTTGTATCAAATTAATTCAAATCATTTATTTCTTATTCGTTTTATTTTCTATATGAAATATGCTATGAATGTGGTGTCCCTAGCTTGCAAAACTTTATTCTTCTTAAGTCATCATTGACATGCCTGTAGAATGAGCAGGATCCTGACAATGCTTGAAGATCAGCAAAATACATCGAAAACTCATGGTGGAAAAACGTTTCCATATACACCAATACAATCTTGGACGGCCAAAAACAAGCTAAACAACGTGCATGAATATCTTTAAATACAGAATATCTTTTAGACAATAAATATAAGAGGTCATTGCATTTTTTACACACCATTTTATAATTCTATTGTATTTGGTATTGCTTTCTTCATACAACGAAAATAATCAATCATACTAGAGCCATTAACTTTATTAGGTCAAGAAATAACGTAATGGAAATTAATTAGATTTTTTTTTCCACCTAATTGACTTGATGTGTTTTAGTTCATTCTTTGTAAGGTTGAATTTCTAAAGCGACGTACAGAATCAACCATGTCCAATTCAGAATATCTTGTGGACAACAAAATTGATGAAGACCTGAAAAGATTTTTCTTGCCCTTACATATATTTAACATTGTTTGTTTTAAACGACCATACTCCATGCGTTACGGTTTTATTATACCAAACAGTGTAACTTATAAAGTAGTGAGTGTAATAATGACTTTTGTATTCCTATTGACATACATGTATAATTCTGTAGAATTATATAAATCGTTCGTCTCTGCTTACACTATTTCAATATTTTTCAAGTATTATAACATTTCCATAGTATTTAACCAAGCAGTATCCTGTATCAACAGCATTTTATATAGCGATACGCATGTAAAACTAACTCTAAAAATACAGACAGCTAGGCGCAGACTCGTTTATTGTAAAGACAATATTACAGGGATGATCAGAACGAATTACTTTATCGCTGGATATTATTTTTCTATCATGCTGTGGAATCAGATTTCCTGTTACTTGTATAAAAAAAATTCTAATTTCTCCACTCACATTTCTATATTTTTATTAGACATCACAGCTGTAGTTATCGAATATTTATTAATTTCCATGATAAGAACATTAAAATTGATAAGTAAAACTTTAAATAGCTCCGTGCTAGAGCTAAAAAAATACTCACAAAAATCATTGGGTATTTATTCCTGGAATCCAAAAGAGAATAATAGAAGCTTGAAGATCATTGTAAGTTTATTCGCACATTTGTTCGAGGCTATCGCTGACCTAAAGAGAACATCATCTTTTACGGTGAGTGGAGTGCCTTAACCATTTTAAAAATATTAGTTCCAATTAGAGATCAAAATTACCTATTTCTTTATTTAAAATGTAGCAAGTTACATTGCACATTCAATTTTATTTTCAAACTTGTGACACTCACTGTAATGTGTTGAACACACATGCTTATGACAAAATTATTCCTTCCATAATGCACATGTTGATTGCATGTCATTTTGTTTTCAGATTGTAACGCGAATGACCTCAATTTTTTTTCAAACTCTTATAGCAGTTGGTGCTGAAGTCGAATTGGGAAATGAAAAGGTAAAATAATTAATAGTTACAAAGTGTAGGTGGTTAAATAAACATCTGCCTACCCCTTCGCATTAAACCAAGTCATGTTCAACGAACACGAGCCCGGTCACAGTGAATTTCAACCATTCCACTATGAACAACTTCGACAAAGAAAACACACTAAGAATTCAATTAGGCTTGGCAGAATTTCCCAAGCTTCGATCTTTTCGTAACCCATTCCACATTAGCTCAAGTCGGAAGTTTTCGAACAGAGCGTCCTTGTAGTCATGACCTATGGTACTGAGAGGTACCTGCTCGACTAGTCCACCAATTTAAAGTCCGCTTGGAGTGTCTCTAAAGAACTAAATCAGAAATTGTGATCTGATATAGAACTTAAATCATTTATATAGCAAATTTAAATGGCAGTGGGTTTGTCACATTAGCCGCAGAATTATCGGCCGTTGCAAACTTCATAATGCTTGAGCGTGACGTGCTTAGGAGAAACATTTCCAGAAGAATACGGGTTGTCGATGATGATATATCAGGAGACAAATAAGTAAACGACAATATTTGACAACAGATTGACATAGTTTGAAATCGTTACGTCTTCTCAAATGTGGGGTAAAAAAAAATACTGATAAACGTAGAAAAAAAGCTAGAAAGCTTTATTATTATTCTAACATTATCACTGGTTTCAAATTTAAATTACCTTGAAATTTAAACTTTTTAGGTAACAGATGTGGTGGGTATTGTTTCATCGTTGATGTGGTTAGCTAAAGGCTATTTGCTAATAGTTTGGTTCAGTTTTGCGTGGGAGAAACTGTACGTCGACGTGAACAATGCTCGTACCGAATTGTCGCTAATAATAAAACAAAAAACTTGCCCAGGTAACTCTTAAACTGTATTTTTAGTGTACTAAGGGTATTTTTTTATTCGTGGTCAGGTTGACCAGTTGGTTAAAATATGGACCAATGGCGAAAACGTATGGTCGTGATATGGCAGCTTGTACAATAGTCGAATTTACAAATATAACTAAAGTTAAATAATCATAGGCAATTAAACCACAACAAGATTGTTGGGATTAGTAAAATAGCGTCTGGCGGCACAGCTGATGTATTGCTTTGAATTTTCATCGCAAAATTTAACAATCGTAAAATGTATGACGTCATTCATACATTTTGGCGCTTCCATTTACGCTATTGGTCTAGATTTTACCTATTGAGGTAACTATTACTACGGATCAAAAACCTCACCCTAAGATGAACTCCATGGATGGTGATGATCTGAATTCGAATCCGTTTTAGAGGAAAATGTCAAATTGCCAGCGCGTTTACGGAATTTGAAAAAAATAGTAACTGCAAGTTGCCTTTTGAATATTTTTTAATATACATAGCGTTTTTGTTTTTTTATTTTTCAGTAATGTTAAAACGTGCTTGCAAGAACATGCTGCGATCGAACCGTGTGTCCTTTACCAAGATGGCGCCGTGGTCATGCTTCGTGGTCGACGGGTCTCTGCCACTGGTCTTTGGTGGATTAGTGACGTCATACGTGGTGGTTTTATTGCAGTTCTTATTGTTATAAGAAGGTTATAGATTTGTTTATGTCAAATACAAAGAAAATAAAAAAAACATTCGGATTCTTATTTGCAATCACCTGCTTTGTTAAAGATTATAGCATGATGATGTAATGAAACGTGGCCCCCAGACTGGGTAGTCTCAACCACTCCTCAAGCAGCATTAGTTGATTAAAATGGGGCTAGTTGATAAGTGCGAATGTCTGAAGATATTTATTAATTAATTATTATTAAAAATGACAAGGGGGTATTAGTTCTCTATTTCAATTTATTTATAATGTATATTTGAATAAATAGGTCTATAGTTGTTGCTTTTAAATAAGAAACGACGGCAAACAATTAATAAAATTATATTTCAGTAAACCTTTTACATGGTTCATTTTTTTAACAACTTATTGTTGACCCTGGCAACGACCATAAAGTACCGAGTGAAGTGATACCATAACACTCCCCCTCACAAGGGACGTAACTCATTCTTCTATATACCTGAAGAGTCCAAGCTTTTCACCTAGTTTAACTAGTCGAGGTTGCGGTAGCCCCTTAGTCATAAGGTCCGCCTCCATCTCATGCGTGGGCTTGTTGTTGATTCAATAACGACATCTCCATTTTGCACACATTCTTTTATAAAATGCTCCTAGAAATAAAAAGCTTAAAAAATGAAAAAAATAGCAGTGGTGTCACACGAAAATGTAACGACCCCAAACTTAGATGACCGTGTTAGCGTTACCGAAACAGACGATGAACATTGATCATGCCACTTGTCTGGACGAATCACGTAATTGATTTGATGTAGCAACTGGGCGAATTATGTTTTTCGCCACTTGTCTACACGGATCGCAAGAGTGATTTTATGGAGCAACTGGACATGATAATAAAAATTGTACACGCCACTGTCTGTATCGATCACGTAAGTGATTTAATGTGGCAACTGGGCGACTGATATAATTTACGCCACTTGTCCACACGAATCGCATGAGTGAGTAGAGGAACTAAGCAAATGTCAATCACGTACTTGTTTGCACCTCAGAGTAAACAGAACTGGAGAAGCCTTTGTCTTATATTCCCCTCTGCCAAATGCACAAGCATCGGATGCTTGCACGTTTAATAAAACTAGTTGAGCCGCCATTTTGACAGCCATAACATTGTAAACGTTGCGGCGAACAGAGCTCCCGCAAAAATGCCTGCCTGTGCTGTTTTTTGTTGTAAAAATAAATAGAAAACATCGAGTATGCTAAAAGATGGTGTCACCTTTTATTTGTAATTATAATTTTTAAGATTTCATGATTATTTACTTCATTATTTCATGTTTTAGAATTCTACGATTTCAAATTTCGAACGCTAGTCTCGTGGGGAGTGCGGCTGTGACGTTGTCAAAACGCACACCCCACGTGACTATTTTAAGCGTGTGTGTGCGTGAAATTTAAATTTGTGTGTCGAATTATGCATGTGTGCATTTGTAAAAACGGCTGGCTTTGAGTGTAGTGGTAACCTCACCCCCCGCAAGAAATGGCAGAAAAAAATGTTTGAGAAATTGACTAATGGCTACTCCAGTTCTGTTTACTCTGAGGTTTGCACGGATCGAATTTGTGATTCAGTGTCGCAACTGGACATATTATTAATAGCTAAAGGAAATAAAAATAAAAATGTAAATTTATGCGATATTTCTCAACTGAGTGAATTAATTAATCTAATAATTACCTTATAATATAATGATGATTGTTTTTGTGGAAATAAGTATGCTGCGAACACGGTCAGGAAAATACCACGTGTACAGCACAAACAAACAAGCCCACCACTGATGTTAGTTGTTTTAATTTCATATTACCATATAATATAATCATCATTTTATGAAATGGTAATAATTAGATACATTAATTAAATCAGTGGTGAAATTTTACATAAATTAAAAAGTGAAATTAAATATTAGGTTATACTAACATTTTAAGGAATGGACTATATTATTGTACTTTTATATGAAATTAATAAGTTTGATCAAAATGTTTTACGTATACCCTATATGTACGATAATTAAATTAAAAAGCTAACGTATATGTATGTCAAAAGAATGATTGTATTTTAAGGCATTATGGACCTAATATCAAGGTATAAAGTCTCACTTTATATGCCAAGAGTGTTGAAAAATGATAATACCGTAATCAATCAAATAATGGAACATTAATCCTATTAGATCTAATGTAACTTAGAAAGTACTTGATAATTGGATTCGAGTACCACTTTTATGATCAATATACGTAAAGTTAAATTAGAACCAACTTAAGCGCACGTCGTACTAGAATCAGCAATGTTTAATTTGAAATTTGAATCTCTTTTGGACAACAAAATTGATGAAGATTTGACAAAATTCTTCTTACCGTTACATATATTATGTATTGCTTGTTTCAAACAATTTTATTCCATTCGTTACGGATTTATTACACCAAACAGTCGAATTTACAAATTAGTGTGTGTCATTATGACTTTTGTGTTTTTATTCACTTTCCTATATAGTTCTGTAGATATGATCAAAAGATTGCTCGATACTAAAGCCTTTTCTTTAATTCTCGCATATTATTATCTTCATATCGTTTTCTTACTAGGTTAATTCCGCCGTTTCGCGCAAAAAACACCGTTCCGTGGAATAAAAAAAAATATCGACTTAAGTTTTGTTTTTTTTTATTGATTCATCTAAGACCATCCCCAGATTCTAAAAAACGGAAAGGCACTTTTCTATCTTATTTAGATACGGAGAAAATAACAATTAAAAATTACCAGATGGACGGTGATGAAAACTGTAAGGATTGTAATGAACTTGCAAGCGATGGTAATGATTTATGTCGGGATGGTAATGAAATACCGCAGAACAGTACTGTAACTAGATGGGATTATAATGAATTATAAAAGGCGGTAATTTATGAAAGAAAAACAAAACAGCACTATTTTATTAATAAACGTTTTTTATTACTATTCAGCTTTTTAATTCAGTCTCGAATAGTAACCTAAATAAAGAATGTCATATAGTAGCCAACTAACTAACACAATCTCACAATATTTATTTTTAAAAAACAACTAACAATTCTATAAAAGTATATTTCAACGCTAGAGAGTGCAAAATCACAATATACAAACTAAAAACAATATTCCTTACCTTTATTATAATTTTCTGATATATAATACCTGTATTCGCAATAAATAAATTGAATTGAATTGAATATAATAATAATATATACCCAGTAATAGGAACTTAAGTAGTGTTTTGGGTCGTTGTCGCATTATCACAGTATTTACTCATAAAAACAACTAACACATCTATAAAAGTAATTTTGGATAGCTTAAGCTAGAGTGCAAATCACAATATAATAATATACTTACAAACAAAAAAAAATATTAAAAAATCCTTTATCACTTAGCACTTCTATTATCATAATCAACACGGTCTATAAACTTTTATTATTTTTTATAAATTTTTTCTCATTACATATTATTAACTATTCTAAAGTATGTTGTACCTAATCATCACTATCATCTGAGTCGTCGAAAAAAGTGTGCTTTTAAAATTGTTTTTCTGATGGAGTTGATTTAATGAAAGTCTCAAATTGCTGTTGGTGTTCAGAAGTTTTACATACTACATCTAGTTGTTTTGGGTTTCGATTTTTCTTTGGTATCTTATAAAATGTATTGTTTCTCAACTCAAACGTACGTCAGATAAATTTTGGATGTAGGAGATGTTGGTGTAGTAGAAGATGTATATACATTTATCAACGGTGAGAGCTGTAAGTCGCTTGGACCCTGTAAATATCTAATTCATCCATGTTGTTCAAAATTGTTGTTGTATCTATACTTAATACTGACTGATTGTCAAAAGAGGCTTCGATTTTATCACACTGATTATTGGATTGACCTCTCTCCATATCGCCGTAATTATCAGAATGAAGAAAGCCTATAATTATGCTTATTATGTATACAATAAGTGCAACCTTGACAATCGAAGCTACTAAATGTTAATTTTTTATTATTATCAGCAGCTCAGACGCATTGATGAACTTGCATTGATCCCTTAAATGTTGGAATGTTGGGCGGAAATGTTTTACCTTCAATATCACTCTCTGTTACCATATCAACATGTACATTTCGTACATTTTTAGTAACTAACGCCCAAAAATCTTCATAACAACCAACATCTCCGCCATGCTTAATAAAATTGTTAGCAGTTCTTTTGACGACGGCACCAATCCCATACAGAGCTCCTTGCCTTGGCCGGATTCTTGATAATTCCATGTGACCTTAGTTATATTAGGGTAATAATAGTGCAGAATGATTTAGTTTTATTATTTGCGTTACTATCTTTATAGTATAGAACTCCAGTATGTAGGGATACTTGTTTTCTACTTCTACCGAAATTAAAGGACTGTATCTCTTCATTAAACTTCAGGTTATAATTCTCGCTAAAGCCTACGTGCACGAGTATCTCTTTGTCTTTTAAATTTTGTTTACGTTGTTTGATAGCTTCAAATTGTACTGTAATATTTAGATTGTGTTTTAAAAATGTGTCTAGAGTTGACTCTAGTACAAATACTTCATTGCCTTCCGAAACAGTTCATTACCTTCCTGCAAGAAAGGTGGAAGGAACGGATGGTAATGAGATGGAGATGAATGAGAAATTTAAACATTTATTTTAATAATTTCGCTACAAAATGTATTATAAACTTTATATTAATATGGGAATATAATTATTAATAGAGAAGAACATATGGGGTAAATATAATAATCTACTTGTTAAAATGCCTTGAGAAATTGCAGGAATGTAATGAACAGATTTTTGGACGAAACACTATCAACAAGGTAAAGAACGTAAATAATTTTTCTAGCAATGCACACACGTCCACCAAGATCAGTTGTCACCTACGACTGGCCTGTAGACACACGTTGAAACTAGAACTTTATTAGGGATGTTACAATTATCGACGATATGAAAGAGTTTCTCGATACGGATGGCGATGACATTTTTTCCGTTACAATTTTAAAAGTTAGCTGTTCTTTTATTAATGTTGTAATAAATACACAATGAAAATACTTAATTAAAAGGTTTTGAGTTTGTGTTTCATATAAAATATTAACAAAGGTCATAAATTAAAAAGTAAACTAATAAATGTGAAAATTCCCGACGAGAATCCTATCTGGAAACAGAGAGGAATGATTTTTGAGGTAGTATTTTATTTTTGTTTCATAAACTAAATGATTAATTTGAAATATTAACTATGCAACTTTTAAGGATTTTATGTTTGTTCTTACTGTAAAAATTAGACTTAAGACAAAAACATGTAAAATAGGGAAATTCGCATGGAATTGCTTTTTGCACGAAATGGCGGAATCAACCACTAGCCGTATCATGCATCAATAGCATTTCCTATACCGATACACATGTTAAAATTATTCTAAGAATACAGACAATCAGACGGAGACTCTTCCACTTCAATGACAACATTGCAGGGATGATCACCATGAATTACTTTATCGTTGGATGCTATTCTGCACTCATGCTCTGGAATTTCATTGCCGTTGCATGGGTTGCAAAGAAAATCAACTTTTTCACTTTTCTCACGTCGTTCTTATTGAACATCACAATATTTGTTTTCGAGTTCTTATTTATTAACATGATAAGAACAGTAAAACTGATAAGAATAAGTTTAAATAGCATCGTTTTAGAGCTAAAAAATTGCACAGAGAACTCTTCGGGAATACATTCATGGAATTCTGAAGAAAACAAGAGAAGGTTGAAAATAATTGTACATTTATTCACCCACTATTTTTCCGAAGCTATCGCAGACTTGAAGAAAACATCATCAATAATGGTGAGTGGAGAGATATCCCCACTTTAATATTGGGTCCTTACCTATGAAATTGGTGTTTTTATTCTGTCTTAGTATTTTGTCTGTAACTATTAAGATTCAGAGTATTCCTAAAAAATAATTACCTCGTCTAAAAAATGGACTTTATTTTTGAGCTCTTTTGATTTGTTTTGATAATTAGTTGTAAGTTTAATTGTGTTAAAATTGGACACGGAGACAACTCTTTTTAAGTGCCTCCCGAATACATCATTTTATTTGCATTCACTTAAAAACGACAAATATTTTTAATGAAGTGTGATATTATACATATTACTAAAGCTTGTCTAATGATACATGCCAAATATCTCTGGATTTGTCGTTGTGAAGAAAACTGATAAAATGTTAGTATGGAAAATGCAAAATTCCCCAAAATCTCCATACAAAACACCAATTTCATAGGTAAGGACCTAATAAAAATTAAATAAGCTGGAGGCAACGGGCTCACCACCTGTCACGCTGAGCACATGTGCAGTCACTGCTTGGTGAAACGCGGACTATCGCAGTGGACTGCTTTTGCGGTCCTTTTGCCAAGTCTCTGACTGACCCTTAGGGGATAATAGTCGTGATTATATGTATGTATGTATGTATGGAGGTACATTTTGTATTTCTTTTTTCACCATCGGTAATATACCCAACGTTATTTTTAGTATTACTCTTTCTATGCTTTGATTATAAATTAATTAGATTTCATTTTGTTTTCAGATTGTGACGCAGAATATCACGCTTTTTATTGAATTTCTTATCTTAGTTGGCATTGCTGTCGAAATCGGAAAGGAAGGTATCCTTGTTTATTATAATTCCGTAAGTACTTCTTATTTCCTTGATAATATTATTAGGTTTAGGTCTAATAAAATAGTAGAGGCGATCCTTTTGATCCTTTTTCAAGTGAATGCAAATAAAATGATGTATTCAGGAGGCACTTAAAAAGAGTTGTCTCCGTGTCCAATTTTAACACAATTAAACTTACAACAAATTATCAAAACAAATCAAAATAGCTCAAAAATATAGTCTATTTTTAGACGAGGTACTTATTTTTTAGGAATACTCTGAATCTTAATAGTTACAGACAAAATACTAAGAGAGAAAAAAAACACCAATTTCATAGGTAAGGACCCAATATTAGCTACAATAAACAGATTGTACTCCTAGTAAAAGTTATCATTGTAAAAAACATAACTATTTTAGTTGCTTAAGAGTGCTTAAGTCCAATTTCTATGGGAAGCGTGAAAATCGCCCCTAGCGAAAAGTATTAGAAATGGCGTTTGCTGATCAATCGATTTCAAAGAAAAAAAGAAGTAAGTTAAAATCTTTTTAGATACCTGCCGGTTTCTTTGTCAGAGGTATACATATTTATTGATGCTTGAAATACTACATAACATTGTAGCAGTGTATGTTGACATGTATATTTATCAAAAACAGAATACTTAATAATGTCCTCAATGCTGAGTCAATTAATGTTATATGTTGAACGCTCACATAAAACTGTCTCAGTGATCGGTTAAAAGTTTCAGTAATTTAAGGTACTTACTTCTGAATCTGAACCTAGAGAGGAAGGGGTGAAACCTAGAGAAGGCAAGAAGAAGAGGATGCATGATTTTGTAGCTTTCAAATGGATACATATTAATGTATTTATTTGCATTTATTTGCATTTTGTTTACAAAATCAATCAGAAGATATTATGAGCTACAAGAGGTAAAGAAAAGGACAAGCTCTATAAAATGAGTTCCTCCATGTAGATATGAAAATCGTTTAGTTTCTTCATCTCTTCTGCCTAGCGTTTTCCCGGCCTTATGCCAGGGTCCGCTTTCCGACTGCACTTTCTCCACTTTGCTCGGTCTTCGGCATCCCTAGGAGTAAGGTCTCTCTTTCTCATATCCTCTTTAACGACGTCCAGCCAGCGCTTTTAAAAATCGTTGATCTCAATAAGAAAAAAAATGTATTCCTTAATAATTTCTGATTAGCACAGCTAACATTCAGGAACGATAATACTAAGAAGTTTTCAGGTAGACGCAGCAGTGGTGGGATGTCTTTCAGAGATTGTTTGGATAACTAAGGGTTGTTTCTTAGCTTGTTGGTGTAGTTTCGCATGGGAAGAACTATACGTGGATGTGGATAACGCTCGTGCTCAATTCTTGCTATTAATGAAACGAAAAACTTGTCCAGGTATTCTTTTTTTAATAATATTGCGTCCTCACCTATGAAATTGGTGTTTTTATTCTGTCTTAGCAATTTGTCCGTAACTATTAAGTTTCAGAACATTCTTATAAAATAATTGCCTCTTCTAAAAATATACCATATATTTGAGCTCGTATTATTTAATTTGATAATTTTTTGTAAGTTTAATTGTGTTAAAGTTAGACACAAAGACAATTATTTTTAACTGCCTCCCGAATACATCATTTGATTTGCATTAACATAAAAACGATGAATAATTTTTATCAAGCGTGTTCACACAAATATTGCTAAAGCTTGTCTAATGATATATGTCAAATATTATTATCTCTGGATTTGTCGTTATGAAGAAAACTGATAAAATGTTAGTATGTAAAATGCAGACATCCCCAAAATCTCCATACAAAACACCAATTTCATACGTAAGGACCTAATAAATAAATAAATAACCTCAGGCATTCACACCTTTTAACTAGCTCTATTTTACACAACTAATACTGCTTCACGGAAACTTGATACGGATAAAAAGATGACGGATGATAAATAAATATATGTAAATATTCAGAATAAATACAATACAAATATACATTATATAAACAAGACTGGAGAGAAAATGCCTGTATTCATCACACAAACATCTGTCCCCACCGTGGATCGAACCCAGAACCTCTTGAGATGGCGACGCTTAAAGGCTCCAATAGCAGCAACTAAATAGATAGCTCTTTATTGTGCACCAAATAGGAGCCTTAATAATAAGCCATATTTAATTTTGCAATTTTTTCTTCCAGTTTTGATAAAACGTGCTTGCAAGAATATGTTGCGATCGAACCGTGTGTCCTTTACCAAGATGGCGCCGTGGTCCTGCTTCGTGGTCGACGGGTCCCTGCCACTAGTATTCGGGGGATTAGTGACGTCATACGTCGTGGTCGTATTGCAGTTCGGATTATTGTAAGAAGATGCTCTTCAGACTTTATTATGGTTTACTTTATTTGTACAAAATACAATATATGGGTTAAATATTTTATGACTATTTCTTATTTGTATTCATGCGCTGCTAAGACTATTGATAATGGATTAAAATGATGTTGGTACTACGACTTTGTAGAACTTCTCTTTTTTACCAAAAAATGTTGCTTCTGTACATTTATTATAGTTTAGCCAAAACGTGGTATACTTTTATTTCAAAAATGTAATTAATATTTCGCCGCTTGAAAAGGCTCTTTATTTGAATCTTGGTATTAATCCTAATATTATATAATATTTTGTATTGTATAATATATTATAATATTTTGAATTATTTAATTCAAACATTCCATTCGAAAGATATCGCGAGTTCAGAAATGTTAGTATTGGAAAATCTATACTAATACGAGTAAAATTCTATTAAAAAGTAACGCGAGATACTTATTTTTCAGAATACTGTTTGTTTTATTTTGTCCGTACAAAATTGAGTTCCTTTGCCTACCTGATTTTATTAAAAAATAAAGTTCCGAGAAACTCTTTATTAATTTTAATATAATTGTACCGTAGTTGTAGAACTTATTGATATCAAATTTGTCGTTTCGGACGAACGTCATTTTTAACAGCGCTAGATTATTCGTCGGGTCATTGCGCTCTTAGCTTACAATTGTTCTCACGAATTGATCGAGAAAGGATCATGGGCAAAATGGGCGTAGAACCAACAGAAATAAAATGTTTTGTAATTCATTCTACTGTACTTCCAGATAACCCCTAAATAATTTCTAACCCCAAAATCCGGGGGTTTCTTTCTTTCTTCTTTTGGTAAACACTGTTGTCTTTATCAATTATTGTTTTGTATAAGTTAGCAGTGGAGACTTCAGATGCTATCGTAATATTCTTAATGAATTGTTTATGTGTAAAATAAAAAAGCTGTATGTTTTAATAAATAAATAAACAAAACACACATATTTTATTTGTTAAAAAAGATTATGAATTTATATCTTTTATTCAAATATCAGCGGTAATCATCAAATATATATTAATTACAAAACTTCCTACTGATCTTTTGTCTGTTAGCAAGTACAAGTACAGTAATGTTCTACTATCGCATGTCTCACCATTTGGTCTCTATCAATCAAAATGCAATATATTATGTGTGAGATCTGACAAGCCTTTTTTAAATTTGAAGCATTGAAAGGCTAGCATCTACATCTATATTATCTACAAAGGACTAGGAAAAGAAGTTTCTTCTGTAGCTTCTAGCTAGCTGTAAGCCTCGCGAAGCCTTACAACATTACAGTTCCACGTGTGGCAGCGATTTAGGCGAACAGAGTTCGTGTTGGACGTTTACTGGGTAGGGTCGTTCGGAGCGGTTGAACGAAGGAGCACCAACTAACTCTAGGTAGCTGTTCATCCTCTAGGTTAGTGTAAATGCTTTAGAATATTTTGTAAAAGTAAGGGACCTGTATGAAAATTTAATACCTTATGTTAAACCTACGTACACCGCCCAACGATGTGGTCACTGGTCAGCTAGTCTTCCAATATTCTGGTTGACAAACGAAAGAAAATTTAATATCTTTGTTCAATAATTTATAAACGTTCTACATTTATTTGAGATTGTATCATCATTCCTGATAATATTTGTACTACTAACTCAACAGTTAGATTATTTTGTAATGTATGTGTTAATGTAATTGTTTGTAGTACTTGACTTTAATCGCATAAGTTATTTCTTGGTGAAGTTAAATTCTGAATGTGACGTTTTCAAGACCTTAGCCATGTCAAGTGTTAATTCAGAATATCTTTTAGACAACAAAATTGACCAGGACATAAATTATTTCTTCATGCCATTACAAATATTCGGCATTATTGGTTTCAAACAAAGTTTCTCCTTGTGCTATGGTTTCATAATACCAAACAGTCGTAAATACAAAATTATGTGTATCATTATGTGTTTTATCTTTATATTTATGTTTATTTATTGCTCTATGGAGTTACTCGAGACAGCAAATCTAAAACAAACAATTACATTAACTTCCATACATTATTATCATCATATTGTTTCTTTTCAAGTAATTTCATCCGTCAACAGCATTTTTAATAGCGATACGATTGTTAATATTATTCTTAAAATACAGATGGCCAGACGGAACCTTGTTCATTTTAAAGCAAGTATTGCTGGGATGATCAGAACGAATCGTATAATCATGGGATTTTATTCTTTGCTCTTGACCTGGAGTATGGCTTGTCGTGCAATATATTTTAGCGATAATTCACTCTACAATTATGTAACAATATGGTTATTGGATTCAACCATTATTACATTTGATTTGTTGTTAATTACTGCAATGAGGACGGTGGTATTGTTAAGACAAACGTTGGAGAGCTCCGTATTGGAGTTGAAAAACTACTCAGAGAACTCATTGAAAATCCGAGAATGGAATTTAGAAGAAAACAAGAGAAACTTTAAAAGAATTGTGAACTTATTCATTTATTTTTCCGAAGCTGCGGTAAACCTGAAAAAATCATCAGCTTCATTGGTGAGTTGGACCATACACAATTGATGAAGAAAAATATCATAGTCTTGTAAACCTTTATGATAATCTTTATTGTCATTTTCATTTCGAAATGTTATATATTATCGTCTAATCAATGTAAGGTACTAGGTATATAAAAAATATATTTTTTTAGATTATAACGCTAATGGTCACATGTTTCATGGAAATCCTAATATTTGTTGGCTATTTCATCGAAGCAGGAAATAAAGTGATGATTCCACATTTTGGTACAGTAAGTACTCATAAATAATCTTCTTCTTTCCCTGCCCTTTTAAACTCTCTATGTGCTATCGATACTTAAAATAACTTTAATATTGTATATATTAAGGTGTTAAATAAGTAAATATCTTTAATTTTTTTAACGTTAATTTGAGTGCGTTTGACCACAAACCCGCCTGATGGAAAGCGCCGACGTGGTCTAAGGTGGAACACGCAAACTCAAAAAGTGACTATTCACTCATGTCTATGTTCCCAAATTTAAACCTGATTTCGATTTAGGTTATTCCACTCTTTTGCGTTGCGCATTAGAAAAGTTGAGGCATACCGTTTGGATTTACATTTTGATTTGGATGGATTTGGATTGAATTAATCTATTCAATCGTACTATCGTACAATTTGTAATAATTTTGTTTGCATGACTTTTGGTAATTGGTTTCTAATATTTTCAGATGGAACTTACACTGGTGGCTATAACCACAATGACTATAAGGTTAATGAAAGGTTGGCTGCTTATTATTTATTTCAGTTTTGTCTGGGAAAATCTCTATTGCGCCGTGAACAACGCTCTTATCGAACTATTGCTAATTATAAAACAGAAAACTTGTCCAGGTATATGATTGATCTAACTCTTATAATCACAGGGTTAACACTCACTCTATTGGGTCTCTTTTCTCTCCTTGATACCACAGAAAATGTTCTAGATCATTTTGGACCCTAATTGCCGGTTGCACCGCAAAAAACCACGACGAGAGTCTAAAAAACTTTTCAGTCTCTGCTCTTATCTCCTATCCAGCGCGCACTTAGAAATTCAGACACTTATTTATTTGCCACACCCGGAGTTTTCTCCTAGCATAATGGCCCTCTTTCCCTCTTTTCCACTTTTCTTTTGGATCTTTTATGTACTTCTAAGAAGCGTGAAAAGGCACTATGGGCAGATAAGGTTGATGCGGTATTTCTTTACAACCCGACATCTGGATTCCACTCTTACCATCAAACAGGGGTTTTCAATTCAAATCAAAATCAAAAATATTTTAATCATTTAGGTACAAGTAACATTTATGACGTCACATATACAATACAGTTATTTGTAATGAATCAACAGCCTCGCCAGACTAGGTAGCTGATATCTTAAATAACAAACAACATTGTTGAACGAATTTTACCATAACTCAGTACATTGATCAAAAATGATTTTAGAAGCTGATACTGTCGTGTTATTAGTAAGTTAATGTTCCGTTCATACGAAAAGGCAACACGCGCGATGCTCGCGCATTCGATTCGCACAGAGCTTAGAACATTCAGAAATTGATATTTTTGTATGTCAGTAAAATGTGTCAAAGTATTAAAAGTTGTAAAACAACATTTTGTATTTATGATGTTACTTGTCGAGTATTGCAAAGTTGTTGATTTATTAAAAATAACCCTGTATTTTGTGTTTTCCAATTGTATTTTTCCAGTAATAATAAAGCGAGCCTGCAAGAACATGCTAAGATCAAACCGCGTGTCCTTTACAAAGATGGCGCCGTGGTCATGCTTCGTGGTCGACGGGTCCCTACCTCTAGTCTTTGGGGGCGTGTTGACAACATACGTGGTAGTTGAACTACAGTTCGGATTGCTATAGGAAGTTCTTCGTGTAATGTGCAATTGATTGTTATCTTAATATGTACACCGTTATTAAGTAAATAAATATTCACAACATTGCGTCTTGCTGCATTTAATTCACTTTACTTGTTACCAATATAATAATATGGTTTTAGTTGCTCTAAGTAAACCATGGAGTTTCACAAGGAACCGTCCTAGGGCCAACCACAAACAGAATAATTATGAATAGTGATAACGCGGCCCCTTACTAAACTTGCTATATAATATATTTTACATGCATATGATTGATTCTGATTTATAGATTGAAATTTAGGTTTAACAAATTTTTTACTAGCTACAAAATTTTTCTTATCAACCTTATGTTCGCATCTGCGCACTTCATTAAACAAATCGATTGTGTCTTTCATTGATTCTCTGTCTATTCTATTAATTATATATTCTGGTAAACCACTTGTAATAAGATCTATTAATGTATCTATGACAATTTCACAATAGATCTTCTCATATTTAGTAAAAGTACTCTTTCCTTATAGCATAGTCTATCAATGAACCTTCCTTGTACTTAAACAATAATGCATAAGAAACTGTATTCCATCCTTTATTTGCAAAAGAGTCACAAATGTTGCTTTTCCATGTCGACCAATCTGAATCTCTGAATCTGTTGTAAATTTGATCATCATAGAACTATACCAATTTATGCAACTTTTATCCGTAAATAATCTCAGTATTTTAATCGTATGCATTCCTTTTCAAATATATCAATTCACTGATTTGCATTAGAATTTTTGCTTGTAAATTTGTTAATTATAAATTCTCAGCTGCCAATTTTAAATTGTGTTGTCTAATTTCCTGTGTATTTTCTAAGAATCTTTTAAGTTGCTTACCCATCGTACCTAGTTCTTCTTGTTGAGTTACTTGCATTGTCTCATTTTCGATATCCTCTAGATTTTGGGTCCCAAACTGGATATTACTATCTTCATCTATGTACACTTTTCGCAGGTCTTCCGTCATCGTAACCCAAATTGTTCTTACCTAATATCATTTTCTTAAACTGCTTTTTCACCTTGCTTTATATTTTCGTTTTAATAATTTCTTTATGCACATTGATGTATATGTTAACACTAGATCTGTAGTAACTGCGCTAAAGAGTAGCCACTGCGAATATGGCTACAGCCATATACGAGGCTATAATGTCAGTTAGTACATACTATGTGAGACGTCAACCAAGTGAAGCGGGAGGAAAAATATTTAATTATGGATTCAACAATGATTTGATTTAAAGAAATTATTCTACAGCAAATTTTCAACATCTAATAACCTTTTAGTACTTTTCGGGTTTGAGCACGGAACCCTCGATTTATTTCAACCTAAACTATTTTGACACTACTTACATACTACTAAAATAAAAAGAAAGTAAAGAAATACTTTTACAGTACATATTATGATTATAAACATTTAGATTTCATGACACCTTCACTTACTGGAAAGAAGGTTCATAGGGTGCAGACTAAACATTTCTAGTGAAACTATTTAACGGATACATCATTACGAAATCATTTCTCTAATTAAGATAACACTTTAACTGCTGCACTCTAATCTAACTCTTAACTTTAATGGTTACTTAGAACAAAAATTTTACATTTATTTCAATACACATAAAGACGATTTTTAAATTCTTTAATGAACATTAGGTTAAATGGAGTGGTCTGTAAGTCTATAAAATGTAAATTATTCATATGCTATCTCATAAGGTTCTTATAATGTTCTTGAAACAGAATTTGTGAAATACACTGGAAACCCTAAAACATGCATTTTAAGGAAATTTTAATAAAAAAAAAAAAACTAATGAATGAACAGCAAGGTTCGCCAAATGATTTCTCCACGGTAAAATGGTTCATAGGATTCTAAAAGAGATGCGGACAATTTTTGAAATTTATTTATTAATTTACCAATAATAAGGCATTAATAAAATTGTTTATGTAGGTAACTCACATAATCTATACATATAATAATCCATATTAATGTAATAAATACGAAAGTAACTGACTGTATATGTCACATTCACGTTAAAACTACTGAACTGAGTTACTTTCGGATTTATAACATTAGGATGGATTGTTTGGAAAACCTTTGAAATGGATTTGATGGATTTTTAAAATAACAACTTTTTTTTTTAATGAATTGAGCAAGGGTAATTTGAGAGTATCCATTTTGTAATTTTCATTTTCATTTACTTTTTCAAATAATTATTGCTATGTTGTACTTTATGTTCGCATAATTTTCCGTGGATCCAAAAACTGCAGCAACATAATTGTGTAGGTCGCTAATACACCAATCATTTTTATCGGAAGATTGAAATCAACAGTGAATAATGAAAAAGGTTGTAGCTTGCAAAAGTCGACGTTGGTGAGACGGAGCACATTTTTACAGGTTTCTCTGTCTTCATCTGAAAAAAAAATATTCTTATAATCTTCAATCACGTTATAGTTATTTGGGCAGGTGAATCATAAGATTGGGTAAAATTAAGGTATATCTAGCGAACGCTTTTTATGGTTCATTGTATTGTTTTCTAAGTTTTATTTTTCATAAGCTTGAAAAAATCTGTATGTTGATTCATTAAAAATCATTTTATTAGTATTAATTAGTCTGCTAACCGTTTGTTCATATCAGGACTTAGGTCCTAGATGTATACCTTGCGGGACACCAAGACTAAAACGTCATCATAGCCTATCACTGTTCCTGGTGCATGGCAACAGACTCTCTCTGTTACATGTACTAACATTTACCCCTTCGGGAATGACCGTAACGTCTTGTGTGCAATAAATTGTATTAATATTAGGAAAAACCCTAACAGTAGTTACTATCTTAAGACCTCCGTGGTCTGTACGCCGGTCTCAAAGCGTCGCCATCTCGAGAGGTCCTGGGTTCGATCCCCAGTGGAGGTAAGTGTTTGGGAGATGAATTTTCAGACATTTGTTCTCCAGTCTTGGATGTTCATTATATATGTATTATATTATACATTTTCTGAATAATTATGTGTATTTATCTATTAAATATATTATTTGTCCGTCATCTAGTAACCGTAACACAAGCAGCATTTACTTGCTTAAAATGGGACTAGTTGATAGGTGTGAATGTCTGAGGATATTAATTATCTGTTGTTCTTGTAATATATGTTTAGCAGTCCAAAAATAAATTTATTCATAATAAATACATTTTGCCATACAAAATTGACGTTATGTTTTATTTTTGCAACATTGAATGAGTTTTTCTTTCAATTTCAGAAATATAATTACTGCATTCAAAAATCCTGAAAATAAGTCAGGGGTTAAGTTATCTCTTGAGTCAACATACTATATTTAAAAAGCTTAGTATTATACTAAGGTTTTCATTTATTCTACAACTTAACACACCACTAAGACTCTAAAATCAGGAAGTAAATTACTTCATGATTATAGTAGTGTCTAACATAACAGCTAACAAAGATCAGATATTTATGATTATGTTCCATCCCATCCATCCATCAGCCTAGACTACTGCTGGACATTTTGTACGAGTTATATTACAACTTTTTATAATAATAGTTCTGAATTACCTGAAAAATCATCAATTTTCAGCATCGATAAGCATTCAAGTCTGCTAATGGCCATTTCTGTGTAAAGATTGTTAAACTCGTAACACATCACAATTATATAAATCAAATTTTTTATCATCCAACCTATGTTCATATTTGACTGAAGAGACTAGAAAAAAACAAAATATCCATAAAAATATTATAGGTTAGTAGTTAAAACTTTCGTGATGAAGGAAAATGAATGTCACATAACAAGGAGAATGCTGAGCATAGATGTGGAAGGGCTCTGAATGACAGGAAACCCAAAGAAGCGTTGGATCAAATGCTTAAATAATGATATTGGAATAAAAAAGTGGATGCTGATGCTGATGCTGAGTGACATAAGAAAATTTTAGTTGTGTCGATTCGATTAATCGTAATCGATCAATAATCGATTATGGGTGCGATTATTAAATATTTTAATAAGTGTGGAATTAGATTCTCGAAGGAAATCCCATTGGCTTCGCACAATTATTGCGGAATGGCTGCACCTATAATGTCCATGTTTACAAATTGGGGGTAAAGGGAATAGGCGTGGGGGGAAGATCCAATCTTCTGTCCAAAAATTACAATGCAATTAACAAGAGGATACAAGATATGTATTTTGTAGTTTCTCGGTTTTTTGCCCATATCATTGGAACTTTATAGTATTTTAAAGGGTTACTTGCTATAATAAATAAATGAGAAAATTACAAAAAAAACATAATATTCGATTAGAAATATGGAGGAGAACATATTGGGAGCAGGGGTTGTGTAGTGCTGTGTGAAATAATGAATAAATAATTTTCGATGAGAGAATCATAATCGGTAACATGCGATTATTCAAAAAATCGATTATTGATAAACGATTACGCACACCATTAAAGAGAATGAAAGAAGCTGACATGCTGTGCCGCTCACTTAGAGCTCACTTAGAGTGGTAGAAAGGCATAACGCAGAGCAGAATTCAGTTTAAAAAAATCATTGTGTTATGATTATTATAATAGGTTTAACACGAAGCAAAATAAAAGTCCGAATTTAACTTAGGAAGATGAATTCATTTTGTCTCTTTAATGTGTTTTTAACTTTTTAAGCTATTGCATAGCTTCTATCGCGGGCCTTGAGCGCGGGGACCGAATCCAGAAATTCCGTAACGAAAAAACCTCACGCTCCCCACTCCGATGCGCAAGGTGTGGCTTGAAGGCCGTGCATGTTAAAACCCAAAGTGGTTACCAAAATGAAACACCGTGTCCAAGGCGAATACAAATTTTAATTAACATCGGTTTGACCATATAAGTCTATGAGAGTAAACAATAGTGCGTTTTAAAGGATAGGTGGCGCCATCTAGTGATACACCGAAGAACTAATTTTAACAAAGACGCCACTTTGTTTTTATTTATAAGCTAACTATTACACATTGTTTATTATGAGTTTTGTTATTTTATTAACATTTATTTTAGATAATTATTTTATGATTTAATTTACTTATAAGTGATCCGAACGAAATAATGTATATGCAAACTACCAACAGTTTATATAATTTGTTTTCTTATCGGTCACCACGCTCAAAAAGTGTAACTTAAATTAATATCAAAGAAAAAGAAAAACTGCATGAATAAAATAAATAAATAAAATTATAATTGCATAAGTTGATATAAAATGCTACGCAATAGCTTTACCGCGGCAGTCCCCGAGTGCCACACGTCTTTTTTTTATTTAGGAGCAGACTTTATCTTACAATTCAAATCAAATCAAAATAAAAAAAAAAATGAACTTACTATAAAATGCTCATACAACATTCCTTTTTTTTCTAAGTCAACAACCAATATTACGAAATAGATGACTTTAATGAAGTAACCAAAGGCGTAAATTAAAATCTGAAACAAATTAATAATTAATACTCTGAGAGCTTTCTGAGGCTTAGTTCCAATCTCCAGAACATTAATTATAATGTTTATAATTCATTAAACATATTCTTTAAGCTTAATAGGCAGATGTCATATTTTTAGCAACACAATATAGTATGCTGTTTCTAGAATATACACATATACACACAAGAAGTATTGGCTGTCTCACCGCTCTGGTTCAATGTGGATGAATAGGCAGCTTCTATAGCAACCGAGACCAATGAATTGACCAGGAGGCCCTAGGAACCGAAGAAATGGATTGGCAGAAGCCGAAAGGTGTGTATTGAAGGGCTTGTGCATATTCATTTTAGGTAGTTTCTACCTTAAGTACTTACTTTCATGGGTTGACAGGCAGAGATCTCTGTTAGGGATATGTCCGCCCTTGCAACCATATGTTAACTACCTGTTTTATGTATTTGTTTTTGAATTGCAATAAAGAGTATAATAATAATAAAGTTAAAACAGTTCATATCATTCCAATAATAATGTCATCAACTGGCGTCATACCAAAATCCTTGGTCCATAGTCTAGAAACATTAGAAATGCCCCCTTACATTCTTAACCTCATGCAGAAAGCCGTCATCCTCAACACTTGCCGCATCACACGTAAATTTCTGACTTCCTCGACACTTTCGTCTACAGTCACATTTCAATAACCCCTCTTACGCTTGGCCTCGGACCGCGTACTAGGTGTATACCCTCGTCAAGAGGAGGAAAAAATAAAAATAAAGAATAATAATAATAATAATAAGTATTCTCATTACCGTGATCTACGGCTGCTGATTAACACACATGTTATAGCTATCACCTTGGTAAACCCCATTACATACTAATCAAAAGTTTAAAGTAAAAATATAAATAAACTATTTATAATTAATACAGAACATACCGATGCTGACAATGACTTCTTGAAAGCTGAATACGATCCAGAAATGTCTGATAATGATTTAACAATTCTGATGGTGTTAGCCTTTCTTTTACAGGGACGATCGAGACCTAATGCAAGTTGTTCTTTATTTGTCTTGATTGTCAGCTTCAGGTTTTCGAACCAAACCGTAAAAGTCACTCTCAACAACTTCGTCATAATGTAAGCAAAAACAATCGTCAAATCAAAGTAGTGTTTGACAATATTGTTTATTGTGTATGTCACAATCAAAATCGGGGTCGTCTTCCCAATATCTATGGCGAAGAATGTATCCAATCCAACATCAATAATGTTATATCCCAGAATAGCCCAATTTAAGTATATAAGCCTCTTGAGAGAATTATCCGGAATGTTTTTCAATGCCTTCCTCGCTTCTTGAATATTCAAAACCATCTCGATATTATTCTCTGCGTTGTATATATTGCAAACGAATAATATCATTAAGCTGATTGTGTTTTTGGTGAAAATAAAGAATGGAAACATTTCGATGACCACAGAATCAATAGAATTAATATTGTAGTAATAGAATGCGTGGTGATACAAGCCCAATGAGTATATTATCGTTGTTAAGGCACATTTGGCTATTGAAATTCGACTATTAGGGGTAATAAAGTTTGAGTTCAAATAATATGGCGGTTGTGACATTAATATATACGCAATATATGATGGCCGCAATAAAGCTTTGACATCTTCATGTATAATATTGTCAATCAGGTATTCTTGTCTCATCATCACTTTCTTACGTGTAATTCTTCCGCCTTGTCCAAAGTGTCGTGACGTATTTTTTTTTGTTATACCACCAGGGTGGCAAAGAAGCATACGGCCCACACAGATGGGCAGTGGTCACCGTAGCCTATGGACGCCTGCAACACCGAGGGCATCACCAGCGCGTATTCAAATGCCTGTTGTAACTTCGTAATAATAATTATAGAATAACGTAAATGTAATGAATCAACAAAAATATATAAACTGCATTAGCATATTGAAGACTTTCACGTAATGAAATTTTATATTTTTTCAGAAAATACAAATATTTGGTTACCTTGAAGACATATTACTATCTGACAGAAAACCAAATCATGTTGACTTTTAATTTTTAGTATTGTATTAGCAAGTTTATTTGACCTGCTCTAATCTTTGCACCATTCATAAACATTTTGCTTACTAGTAGGAATATTATAGTGTATTATAGATAGATAGATAAAATTCTTTATAGTAACTTAAGAAAACACAAAAATACAATGCAACACAGGCGGCCTTATTGCTAATGACAATATCTACCAACCATCGGGCAGAGATAGATAGTAAGAAATGGTAGGTGTTGTATACTTACATATACTTACTGTAGCGCCCCTATACATAACTCATTGCCAAAATAAAAATTTATTATTTTTGCCAAAAAATATAAATTATCGACATTAAAGTAGATTTTGTTAACCTTTGAAATGTCTATCCAAGCCTCCATCGACATTGTCTGGATGAGATCGCTGTCTAGCGATAAGACCGCCTATTGTAGCAGCTAGCCTTAAGTGTTTCGCTTTATTTTTAATTTTAATGGATCAAAGGGGGACTCCTTTGTTAACAATATCTCTTTATTGCTAGTTAGTTATCTATAACCATAGCTATCGACGCATGAATAGGGCAGTAATCTATAGAGCAGCGTATTGTGTCCTACACAAAGACTTCCATTATAGTTACTACATAATAATAGACTTTACCTGACCTCAAATGTTAGAGCGAACATCGCTTCTGATTTTTAATTCATATACCCTAAAGTAAGTACTAGTTATTGAACTATTTAAGTACTACTCATTGTGTAAGAAACTACACTCGCGAGCAAAAATTACGGGGTCGGTTAAGAAAGTTAGAATATCTCGGAAGATAAAGACGCTAGCGAACTGAAATAAACTGTGATTGATAGGCAATTTTATATTCATAAAATAAAATAAAATATTTTTCATAATTAATTTATATTTCATTAAGTTTACGCAAGATATCCTTTTTCGTTTAAGTTTATGTTTTTAATAAAAATTTACTTTTTGACGTTTTAGCCGTAATAATAATGCCAAAAATTACTAAATCTAGTTTTAAATCTCTATTTAAATTTTAAACTAGTTTAAGACCCGATTTTGTTATTTTTTGACCTTTTAAAATCAAGATTTAAACTAGGTTTATATTTTCCTGCAAGGCGCCCTTTGATCCACTTGCAGGAAATTTTAAGCCTAGTTTAAATTTCGATTTTGTAATTTTTTGACATTTCACCCATATAAGAATTGTCAGAAAATATCAAAATCAAGATTTAAATTTCCTGTAAAAGGGCCTAAATTTGAGATTTAAAACTAGATTTAGTGATTATTTGATATTTCAGCCATAGCGAAATTGTCAAAATCGAGTTTTAAACTAATAAGTTAAAATTTGTGGGCCTGACCCACTTGCAGGAAATTTAAATTGGGATTTAAAACTAGATTTAGTAATTTTTTATTTTTACTACGGCTTAAAAGTCAAAAATTTACAAAATCGAGACTTAAACGAAATTTAATTTTTCCTGCAAGTGGCCCTAATAAATCTAGTTTTAAATCTCAACTTAAGTTTCCCAAAAGTGTATCAATTCCTTTGGGATATAGACTAGGTGTATTGTGTTGTGTGAGGCAAGTAATATTCAGAAATAAACAACATAATTACGATATAAATAATATGAAACATGAAGTTATCTGATTAATATTTGTTCTTTGAATAATTACATTTAATAAAATTTTATTAAATACAAATATTGTTATCTACCCAAGTTAACCAAGGAAAAGTTAAAATTAGTTCAGGGAAATTTTATTATTTATTAATATTAGAAATAGCTTGTTGTTTATTGAGGAAATAACGTGGCGTTCGTTTAAATTCGACAAAATGAAACAGGAAAAATTAAAATTTTACCGAAGAATCACAATTTCCGCGTAAATAGTTGAAGAATCGTATCGTTCTCAGCCATACGCCCCACTGCTGGGCACAGGCCTTCCTGATAGAGAAACACGTGAGGAGTTTGGGCCGTAACACCACCACGCTGACCCAATGCGGGTTTGTGGGTAGAAACGGTCGCAATAGTGTCCGGGACCACAGGCTTTTGCTTTCCGAAGCACGGAGGAGCTCGAGATCACAAAGTTTTGGTCACCCATCCACGGCCTGACCATGGCGAAGGTAGCTTTGTCTTCGATCGAAAGCCAAAGCGTACTAACCATTACGCCACCGAGCGTCTCCGAATTAAAGACTAAAAGTAATAAATAGTAACACATTGTTTGGTAAATCATGAATACACTTAAGAACATCGTTTATTCAATTTAGAGCATATGCTTATGAACGTCAAAAGCATTTACAAAATTTCGTGAAAGCGATAAACTACGCCATCCATTCACAAAGCTACCAAGAGGTCTTGTTCTAGAAGAACGGGCAAGAAACTCAGCAAGTTTTTCCTCCCTTTACAATATAATAAGCTAGGTAGGTAGCTAGTGAACGGTTGGCATAATTTGACATTCATAAGAGCATAATTTGACATTCATAAATACCTAAACTGAATAAATTATTTGACTTTGACTTTATTACACAAAGCTTCAGACTTCACAAGACTGTTAAATGTTTTATAGGAATCAGCATAAGAATGTATAATTGGTTGCCACAAAGTTTATATTATGATAAAAAAGTTTATTATTATTTGCATCTCAAAAATCGAATTATGATTGAAACGACCAAACTATTTCTATTTAAATACAATAAAATCTTAAACAAAATTATCAACACGAAATAATTTACTTATTGAAACAAAAAACCATTTTTTTACTTATTGATAAAATAATTATAATAATCGAATCCCAGAGTATTAGTCGGAATCCCGAGGAATATCCATATTAACATCAACATTTGCGGTCAATGAACCTAAATAGCTCTGCCTATTCCGATCACTGGTCATGACACACCCATGGTTTCTGATTATTAAACAAACGTTAATTACCTTAGGCCCGTGCCTAAGATAATTAACGTTTGTTAACCAGAGGTATTAACCAGAGGTATTACCGCAAAAGGTAAGTAGGCGACTTAACTTAAAACTGCCTAGAAGAGGCAGGCGAGGGACCGTGACGCGACGTCTACGGACGTTGTCGGAGCAGGTTCAGCCTCGCAGTCAGGTTCCGCCGGTTCAGCATGGAGCCGTAGGGTGGGCTGCGGCCCTTAGGAAGCTACTGGAATTCACATCAATTACATTACATTTTAAGCAATTCTATGTTATTCTAACATCTATCTAGTGTCTTTAAACTGAAAGATGATCCTTTATTTAAATAATTATTATATATTCAAACAACTTATATTGAAAACATGAGATTATACTACGCCGAAACGCCTGTTATATATAAATGAGTAGTTTATAAGGAAGATAATTCATTCACTTGTGAGAATTCATTCACAAGTTTAAAACACAAGGGAATTTTTTTAGCAATTTAATTTTAAAAAATCCAATCAATCCTGTCAGAAAAACTGTGTTGCGATTTCATTGAAACAAATAAGACAATATAACAAAGCAAAGCAAAAGTTTTAAAATGTTCATCAGATTGACCATTTTAATAAGTTAAGACAACTCTCTGAATGTGTGGCGCCCAACGTGGGGCCACTGTCACGCTCTGTTCGTGTTAGGCACGTTCGTGTTGTATGTTTTGTAGTAATAAGCAAATATGAATTGATGAGGTTTTAGAACCGTGACACTTGGTTACGTGACCTAAACTTTACGATCACGAGTACAGGCGTACATTGATGACGCAAATGCATGTACTGCACGTGTTCGAAAACCCCGACCAATGGCTGCAAAGATTATAAAAAGCCTCGTTGTGTAATAATTGGCGGAGGGCGGAATAATTCATTGGTGACATCGGTATCTCTCAATCAGTTTGGATCTCCCGTCTCAAAATTACGACTGTGACGTCACAGTAGAGGTTAAAAAGTTGACGTTCTCGGTTTCAATACAAATAGTTATACTTGCGTCATATAAGTAAATGTATATCTGTGACCTCGAGTTTCTCCGTGCGTTGGTCTCGGTCGCTTCTACCCACCATCCGGTTTGGGCCAGCGTGATGGTGTTACGGTCCATACTCCTCATATAATGAAAGAATACGTTTAATTCACAAAATTGGTACAATTTTGCAACAATACTACTTACCATTCTGAATGTGGGGAAACTTGTGCCCAGCTGTGGGACGCACACAGGGCTATTTTTAATCAATCAACAACCTTTCAAGATTAGGTACCATCATAACATCATAAATAACAACATTTGTTGTACGATTTTTAATAATTTGACACATTTTACTTTCTTTAATTAATAAAACTCAATTTCTGAATGTTTCTAGCTCTGTGCACAAAGCGCGCCCGAGCGTCGCGCGTGTCGCCTTTTCGTATGACGAACATAGACTTACTAATTTCACGACAGTAAGCTTGTAAACTCATATTTACGTACCTAACATAGAGTGCCTGACATAGAGATCCGACGTCGGACCAATGTCCAGGATATTGGCAAGCGTATCTTGAGACTTAAGTGGCAGTGGGCAGGACACTTAGCGAGGTATGAAGACGACAGGTGGAGTAGGTCCTTAAGAGAATGGTGGCCAAGGCAAGGGATAAGACGACGAGGTCGACCTATAATGCGATGGGTCGACGACGTCGAACGAGTCGCGGGAAAGACCTGGGGACGAATCGCGCAGGACCGGAAAGATTGGCAAATGAGAGAGGAGGCTTATGCCCTGCAGTGGGCGGTAATGGGCTGATATGATGATGATGAAACTCATATTTAGGTTACGATAAAACTCGTATAACAAATGTGTTATTTAAGACGTTAGTTACTAACCTCCTCATTCATAAACGCTATTTAAGTGATAAGCAACATATTAACTATGGTTAACCAATTAAAAAAAACTAGCACCCTAGCTAGTTTTGCAGAGTCACACATGTCAGGTTATATGAAGATTTAAGTTTTACTCAAAACTGGTAAAGCCATTGCGTTTGTGACGTGGTGAACCGAAGATAAATAAAAGGCGCAGATCGTCACTTTTTGTAATATATTGAGGAGCTCGGTGGCGTAGTGGTTCGTACGCTTTGGTTTTCGATATTTAGAAAAGCTACATTCGCCATGGTCAGGCTTTGGATGGGTGACCAAAACTTTGAGATCTCGAGCTCCTCCGTGCTTCGGAAGGCACGTTAAGCCGTTGGTCCCGGTTGCAATTGTAACCGTTTCTACCCACCAACCCGCATTAGGCCAGCGTGGTGGTGTTACGGCCCTCCTCATGTGTTTCTCCATGTAGGAAGGCCTGTGCCCAGCTGTGGGACGTATATAGGCATAGGACGATGGAGATTTTGGGGAAGTCTGCATTTTCCATACTAACATTTTTTCAGATTTCTCCACAGCGACAAATCCAGAGATAATAATTGTTAGCATGTATCATTAGACAAGCTTTAGCAATATGTGTGATATCACTCTTCATAAAAATTATTTATTGTTTTTAAGTGAATGCAAATCAAATGATGTATTCGGGAGGCACTTAAAAAGAGTTGTCTCCGTGTCCGATTTCAACACAATTAAACTTACAACAAATTATCAAAACAAATCAAAGGAGCTCAAAAATATGGTCTGTTTTAAGAGGAGGTAATTATTATTTTAAAATACTCTGAAACTTAATAGTTACAGACAAAATACTAAGGGAGAAAAAATACGGCAATTTCATACTTTAACCCCTATTATTAATTATTATTATTTATTTACTCTTTCTAGACCTAATAAAGTTGGAGATTTAGATATATTTCACCTTAGTGCACGAAAGTACAAAGCATCTATTAAACTCATTAGCAAGAACGTAAACCCCCATTAATATTAATATTTTATAGTTAAATAATATACAAAGATTTTAAAATAAGAAATATTTGTAGTTAAATTAAATCTTTTTTATTTTAGTCCATATTGCATGCCGTGGCTGTCTTTAATTAAAAACAGTGCTTAGATTTAAAGGCTTTTAAAATAGTGCACATTGTATTTAGAGTTAGTATTTTGTAGATCGCCCATAAATAAATAAATAAATAAATAAATAATAATATTTTGGATTGAAAGTTGGACTGTTGGAGGCCAAAAGCAATGCGAAAGACAGATAGTTCGTTTAAAAAAGAAACAAATAGGGAAATGGCCAGAGAAGAGCGCAATAACAGCAAAGAGTCGCTAATATTGCTATAGCGCCTCGTTCCAGGTTTAATCTTAACTTATGTCAGAAAGTCAGAAGCCTAAGCTAATCTACGTAGCTCCTGCCAATACATAAAAAGCGACATCCCACGCTTGGCGCTTCCCGCGTCATCGTAAATTGTGCTTAGTACAGAATTTATTACGAGCGAAAACATTTCGATATAACTTTCGATTCGGAACGGAGTACGGTTTCAATAAATGACATAGCAGAGATATTGAGCAGATATTCTTTAAATGGAACTCGATTTAATGTGGAGATCGATCGGATTGTCGTGTGTAATTGTATCTTATTTCATAAAAATTAATGCATATTAAAACAATTTTCCTTCTTACCCCTTTCCCACTCTAGTTGGGGTCGGCACAACATGTCTTCTTCTTCCATTCTCCTTTGTCACTCGTCAGCTCAGCATCCACTTCCTTTATTCTCATATCATTCTTCAGGCATTCAAACCATCGCTGCTTTGGTCTTCCTCTCACTCTAGGTCCGTCCACATCCATGCTCAGCATCCTTCTTGTAATGTGACATTCATCCCTCCTCATCACATGTCCACACCACGCTAACCTATTGCTCCTAATATTTTCTGTCACTGGCGCTACTTTCAAACTTTCTCTAATATACTCATTCCTGATTTTGTCCATTCTTGTGACTCCACACATCCATCGCAACATTCGCATCTCTGCTGAGTGCTGTTTTCTTACACTATAATAATTAATATGACATGATAAGTGATAGGGTTCCTGTAAGTTTAATATCAAGTAATATATTTCCTGCCTCTTAAAATAATGAAGGTAGGCAGAGGTGATAACACCCACATTTCGCCAGAAATATTTAAGTTTCATGTAACGGGAGCGAGCCTGTTACCATGCACCGGCACAATGCAAGGCAAGCGATATTCACAACAAATCAACTTGAGATTCAAACTCTCTGGTACAGGCGGTGGGAATCGATATTGCACGAGAAGTGTCGTCCGTGCCGACTCGGCTATCAAAATCTAAATCAAAATCCAAAATAACTTTACTTCATAGGCCAAACTTAGCACTTAAAATCGTCAACATTTTACATTTCAAATAATTATTTTACAATTTTAATAATAATAATTAATCATAATATTAATGTTTATTACCGCGAGCGCTTGTATCAAGTACAACCACGACGCTTTGATTGTTATTGTAATCGACACAAGCGGCCGGATTCCGAGAGTAAGGCTTTTCACGAGAAGAACCCGACAAAAAACTCATGAGCCACTTTTTTTTTAATAGCCAATCATATAATTATTGTCAGTATTGAATGTTTACATAATTTCCATTAATCCATCAAAATAACCATCGATATCTATGCTAATATAATAAATGCAAAAGTAACTTTGTCTGTCGGTCTCGCTTTCACGTCAAAACTACTGAACCGATTTAATCTGAATTTGGTACACACATAGTCTAGAGCCTGATAAAGGACAAAGGCTTGTTGCCTGAAGCTGCCTGAAGGCACTTTGGTGTTCAAGATTGCCTGGCTGGGGGTTGAAAACCAATGTTGAAGCCACATCAACTGACTAACTGCTACTGGCGTTTATTCTCGTCGTCGATAATCAAACCTCCTGTAAAACCGATAGCACTTTCAATTTATCCTTTTTTTGACTTTATTCTTGGAAAAGTTACAAATGCGCGCTGACAATAAGAAAAAAATTATTTTTTTTGGCGGTTAACCTAACAGTGAGCTTATGTCAAAAAAGTCACAGATAACCAAACATTTCGTATATCAAGCACAGATAAAATAATGACAACTATAAACATAAAATAAATTACTAAACAGGCTTCTTCATATCCCAATATCCCCATGGGAACGGGTACCGCGCGCGAATAGGCTCCAAAACTACTGGACCGATTTGAGAAATTCTTTCCTAGTTTGGAAGCTGTTGTTTGTCTGTTCGTGTTCGGACTAATCTCCGAAATGGCTGGACCGATTTCAATGAAATTTTGCATGGTGATACCTTATATACCTGGTCAACTTATTAGATACTTTTTATTCCGGAAAATTAAATGGTTCCCGAGTGATAGTTAAAAAACCATAGCAACCGCGGACGAAGCTGCAGGCAACTGCAGGCAACAAGCTAGTTTTCTATAAACAAGCTAGTTTTCTATAAAAAATATGTTTATAATGCTTTGATTGCTGTTAGATATTATAGAAATTCAACACAGCCACACATTTAATCCCTCTCTCGTCGTTGCTTCTCGAACCTGTGTGTGTGTGTGTGTGTGTGTGTGTGTGTGTAAATACGTAACAGAAGAGCAAGAAATGCTCTTGTATTCGTTAACATTCAAGAGCGATATTTGAGTTTTCTGCTTGGCTCAGAAGCTAACTTAAAAGCCATTCGAGTTGATATGTCAAAGGGTGCTTGAAGGTTCCTTTTGCTATTTTTGTTTGGTTTGTTTTCTTCTAACTTCGAATTTCCTTAAGCACAGATCAACCCGTTATTTTATATCACCATATTCATACAGATTAGAAACACCCACGATGGTCATAATAATATCCTACCTACCTATTATGACAAGATGTCTACTTCGTAAGATTCACTATTATAAATTTTATGATGCGGCTGAGGCAAGTCAGGGTACATCGGCGCTATGATCTTTGTACTTCCCGTACCCTTATCTCCCCAAATATTGACCCAAAATGTTTTATATAAATGTAATGATGCTAAACGTAGGCTGCGGTAGCAGAGTTGGGACGGACAAGGCACTACTCGTTCGAGAGGCCGCAGAAAACACGGGTTCGATCCCACCACCTGTACCACTGAGTTTGAATAAAATTTATGTACAGATCATTGTGAATATCGCTTGGCTCACATTGTGCCCGGTGCATGGCAATAGGCTCGGCACCTTTTATATGGGGACCTAACATATCTGGCGAAATGTAGGTGTTTAACACCTCTGCTTAATGTATTCCATTTGACGACCTCCGTGGTCAAGTAGTCTGTACGCCGGTCTCATGGCGTCGCCATCTCGAGAGGTCCTGGGTTCGATTTCCAGTGGAGGCAAGTGTTTGGGTGATGAATTTTCAGACATTTGTTCTCCAGTCTTGGATGTATATATATTTATTATATTTATATATATTCAGGATATTTATATGTATGTATCTATTAAATATATTATGTTTGTCCGTCATCTATGGAAATAAATATATTTTTCTTTCTTTCTTTCTATCTAGTACCCGTAACACAAGCAGCATTTAGTTGCTTATAATTGATAGGTGTGAATGTCTGAGGATATTTATTTATTTATATTATTTATTATTCTCATTGAGGGAATGTGTCAACTATTTTCTTCATTAATTAAAAAAAAATTGACGATGGCTAACGCGAAGAATGGTGGTTTCATAGATATTCTGACCGCGAGCTCCGTGCACGCGCGCGCGTATATAACACGGAGCTACTAACATCGTTTACATTTGACGAGCATCTTCTTTCATCTCTTCTTCTTCTTTTTCCCCTTTTCCCACTCTAGGTGGGGTCGGCACAACATGTCTTCTTCTTGTTCCATTCTCCTCCGTCACTCGTCAGTTCAGCATCCACTTCTTTTATCCTCTTATCATTCTTCACGCATTCAACCCATCGCTGAGCATTTTCTTTCATATTGCATTTTAAAATTATTAATCATTTAATTATGTCAAAACGAAATAAATGAATCTAAATCATTTGCTTTGCGATTTTTTCTTTACTTATAAGAAATTCCAAACATAATTAATAATGTAAATGAGGTAATGTATGAATATTAACACACTACAGAAATAAACTGTGTTTTGCGGCTTTGCGTGAAATGTCAAGATTTTTTATCATTAAGTGACACAAGAGCGATTAAAATATCGAGCATGTTTGTGAACTTCTCGGCCAACATGCTTAAGGTACGCTTTAAAGCGAAACAGTATTATATCCAATTTCAAGGCGTGTAAAAATAGGGTTAAAGAAGTAGTTCGGCTTTCTTTGGCTTTATTAAGAATCTTTTCGACTTCAAAATGCTTTTCCTTTCAAACTAAAACTAGCTTTCCGCAATAAACACATATAGTACATATTGAATAAAAATACATAAAAAAAGGAGGAGCTCGGTGGCGTAGTTAGTACGCTTTGGCTTTCGATCGAAAACAAAGCTACCTTCGCCATGGTCAGGCCGTGGATGGGTGACCAAAACTTTGTGATCTCGAGCTCCTCCGTGCTTCGGAAGGCACTTTAAGCCGTTGATACCGGTCGCTATTGCGATTGTTTCTACCAACCTGCATTGTGCCAGCGTGGTGGTGTTACGGCCCATACTACTCATGTGTTTCTCCATGAAGAAGGCCTGTGCCCAGCAGTGGGACGTATATAGGCTGAGGATACACATCAAAAAGTCGCTGATGCGGGCGGCGCAGGACCGGTCGTGGTGGAGATTATTGGGGGAGACTTATGTCCAGCAGTGGATGTCAATATGCTGATGGATGGATAAATGGACACGAAAAAGTTCTAAATGAAAAAAAAGTAAATCGAAATATATTAGCATGAAGGTATATTATCTAATTTTTTAATGGGATAGGGGGCAAGCGAGCTGACGGGTCACCTGATGTTAAGCAACAACCGCCGCCCATCGACACTCGTACCTCGTACTTCACAAGTGCGTTGCCGGCCTTTTAAGTGGGAATACGCTCTTTTCTTGAAATATAAAGACAACTTAGACAACCGAAGAGAGAAACCGGCAACATTGACCATTAAAATCAGGTCTAAATTTTTAAGAAGCTTCTGTTCACTTTAACACATACATATCATCACACCTTTTTCCCCAAGGGGTAGGCAGAGGTCTTACTCACATTTCGCCGGATATAACTGTTCTCTTTAAGTCCGGACTATAATTATTTCTACGGGGGCTTAGCAATGTAAAAATATTGCATACCTGCGTCACAGATAAATCTTTTGTCGACTCAGCACTATATACAGTACCAGTGTGGTATAAATGCTCGGTCACTACGCGGAGCATCTCACATCCTGAATTTTTATTTCAGCGCTTTGTGGCGTATTCAAATGAATTTGTACTATGTTTACATCCCAAACTCATTTTAAAAGTCCACCAACAATGGACACTGTTTTCACTTTTTACTATATCGAAAGTCACTATAGATCATCACCATATTAATTTGTGCAAGTCCAAAAAAACCAACGAAGGAAACATTTCGAAGTACTATGAGTCAAAAATAAACATCAAATGTGCTTATTTTTTCTCATTAAACAAACGTTTTGCAGTCTGTCCAGGACAGACCTCTTAATAGATTAATGCCTTTTATCCATGTACTATTGTACTCTTCTTGCCTTTGGGCTGTCATTCTTCTACTCTCTTCTTGTCTCTTCATAATTATTGTATTTTTTAAATTTATTATACGTTTCTCTCCCTAATCCGTCTTTTCCTGTGCTGTCCACGATATCCTTGTCCTTCGAGCCGGATATGCGTTACAGGTAATATAAAAACGTCAAACAGATATAGGGCGACGTAGGTTATCAGGTTCTAAGTAAAACAATAATACATTGAGCTAATCTATTAGATTAGAAAGATGGAATTAAGTTTGTAGCTCGCAGAATTTTAAGACACTGTGCCACGTAAAAATATACTAATTAAGACTAGTGTTCGAATGAATAAATTACATTAAATAATGTTGACTTGAATATTCCATTGTCAGTAATTACCGAGGGGTATCTCGATGGCCTCGAAAAATTTACATGCTGTGTGATTGTCTGAATTATATAATAACCTTTAGCCTTTTATCGTTAATACCATGGAGAGTGCTCTGAAAAACTCTTTGACCTTATCCCTCCTTCTCCTTTCCTACACAAGAGTACGCGTGCTGGTCTACGGAGTCACTAAGAGATTTCGTGACTCCTTTCCCTGTCGCGCAGCTAGAGCGTGGAGTTCCTTACCGGCACACGTATTCCCTCCTTCTTACAATATGGGTTTCTTCAAAAGAGGCGTGCAAAACCATTTTTTGGGCCGTCAAGGTGAGGGTGGCTAGGGCAGTATGTCAGTATGCTGTTCTAGCTATCTTCACATATGGACTCCTCTACTGCTTATCAGCAGGTAGAGTGGAGTCATTTGCTGAGCTTTTTTATAAAAAAAATAACGTTTCCGTATACGTACTATAATACTTAGAACTGGTTCCTGTGCTAAGAATAAATAGAGAAGTTTACAGAGATCCGTCGAGGAGCTCGGTGGCGGCAGAAGCACTCAAACTATAAAGCCGAGATGTAGTTCAATCGTTCAAAATAATATATTGGGTCATTACCTATGAAATTGGTGTTTTTATTCTGTCTTAGCAATTTGTCCGTTAATTGCCTCTTCTAAAAATAGACCATATATTTGAGCTCGTATTATTTAATTTGATAATTTTTTGTAAGTTTATTTTTAACTGCCGCCCGAACTCATCATTTGATTTGCATTAACATAAAAACGATGAATAATTTTTATCAAGCGTGTTCACACACATATTGCTAAAGCTTGTCTAATGATACATGCCAAATATTATTATCTCTGGATTTGTCGTTGTGAAGAAAACCGATAAAATGTTGGTATGTTAAATGCAGTAATCCTCAAAATCTCCATACAAAACACCAATTTCATAGGTAAGGACCTCATATAACAAGACGATAAGCAATGGATTAATAAAAACATCGAAACTCTCCCTTGCTGTTAAGCGGCTTATGTTTCTTTTCAATATATTTTTTAAATCTAAGCTTAATAATGAAGCACAGTTTCAGTTGTATAATTATAAATCATCAATACAATCTCCGTGGAGTAGTCATTCGAAAACCATGGTTTTGATATAGAAAAGAATGTAGTCATAGTTGAACCATAACGGTTTCTACACAGGAGAGTACTAAGACAGTGTTATGAACATTTCTGACGAAAAAATATAAGAATGGAATAAAATAGAAAATTGTTTATTTGGTACCATAATAACATACTCTAACACATACAAATTACAAAAAACTGAAGATATACTTAGTGTAGATAATGATGTATAGTATTCTGGACTGTGACGAAACGGTTTAGATTGCATACTTCAATACATTACTATACAAGGATATTTTTCTGCGTAGAAGTAGAACCTTTGACTACCTCCGTGGTCGAGTGGTCTGTTCGCCAGTCTCAATGCGTCGCCATCTCGAGAGGTTCTGGGTTCGATCCCCGGTGGGGGCAAATGTTTGGGTGATGAATTTGCAGGCATTTGTTTTCCAGTTTTGGATGTTTATATATATTTACATATATTCAGGATATTTATTTGTATTTATCTATTAAATATATTTATCCGTCATCTAGTGTCGGTAACACAAACAGCATTAGTTGCTTAAAATGTGGTTAGTTAATAGGTGTGAATGTTTGAAGATATTTGTTTTATTTATAATAATAATAATAGTTTATTGCACAAAAACGTTACATTTGTGACATTCAAAAATACAATCTGAACAGAAATTATAGTGCATTTACAGAAAGCAACACTATTACATTTAGGCAGAGGTCCTCAAATAAGGCTAAGCCTGTATCTTGTCGAACCATAAACATTATTTTATTCACTGCATCGGAAAATGTTAAAATACTTAAACAAAAAGTGGTGAGACCTTTACTATACAAACAATTTTTTTAGAAAATTATAGAAAACATGAAATGATTTATAATACATTTCTACTGCAACTCTTACAGGGATCATAGTGCTGTCAACTTGTGATAATAATATGTTTTCTTATAGTACAAAGTGACTGAACTGTCTGTATTACCCTTTTATACTTTAACACAGCAACGCAAGATTTTGCGGTTGAAATAGGTATAAGATGCCCCTTAATAGTCAGGTACAATTGCCCACGTTGTTGTCGAATCTATTATTCCACAGAAAGAAAGGTGCGTTCTGTAGAATTATGGCTGCTTCATCAAAATCCTCCATATTTAAATATTATATAGGTCCAAACACAAAACATACAATTCTGTACACGAAGTCTAGACCAGTCTTAATATATAGAATTTCTCGTTCCTCGTTTATTTTGTCTTTCACACTCCAAAGTTTGTTCATAAATATCTCCAATCCAGACTTCAAAAGGTTGAGCCACGTATGTACGAGAATTTAGTCCCATCTAAAAGATAATTGGATACAATAAAAACTATCGAAATTTAAACAAAGCTCAAAGATTTAGACTCTTTTTGATATAAACTTTCATGAACCAGGCATATCTGGCGTTTGTTTGTAGGTTTTACATTTTTATTTTTAAGTTGATCTTTTGTACGCTCCGCCAACACACCCGAAACTTCGCCTTACTGTGAAAAGAATTCAGTTTAAATTAAGCAAACACCTACGCCATTACATAAGCCTATATTATCATATAGAGCTTTTAGAAATTGTGCGTAGTATGTACTTACTTGTCATATATGTACTTACAAACATTTTCACAGGATTTTCACGTAAGAATAACAATAATTTTTTGACTTTTGAAGTGTTATGCTGCAATCTTTTCGAAAATAAATCAAATCTCTGGCCCTCCTACTGCCCTAAACTTTTTTCTGAAACTTTATGACTAAGTAAAAAAGAAAAGTTGAGTTGTTCGCTATATATTTATGTAAGCTTTAATGTCCATTACAAAAAAATGTACACATGGCGGACTTAACGACTAATATCGCTTTCTAATAGTTAACCATCAGGCAAAGCAGACATCTGGTGACAGCATCCAAAAAAATAAAAATATAAAAAACAACATCATTTATTTCGGACTTTGTTCATAGTGTGTTAGTAACAAAGGTATCCTTAAATTATGTAAGTATTTTATTTAATTTAATTTCATTAAAAATACCAAAACATTACTTAATAAATAATAATAATAATATACATTTTAGTTAACTATGTATTATGTTGTGATTTTTACTTTCCTCGTATTGAGAAGAACCGTGTTTCCCTCGGGTAAGAGACTTATTTAGTCCCTCGACCATTATTAGTGCCGTTGCTACGCTTGGGCGCCGGCAAACCCCGTCTCATAGCCTAAATAAGTTACTTTCAACCCGTAAGGAAAATGACATGAAATACTTAATCAAATATAATTTTAGTAAAACCAGTAGTAGTTAATACATTAAATTGATTTATATGAAATGAAATCTTTATTTGCTTTGATTATGGTACATATAAGCACTAAATTAACTGCACAATTATATTTTATTCAAGAAGATAATGGAGTGCATTTTAAAATTAAAACACTAAAGCTTCCTATAACAATCCGAACTGCAACTCCACCACCACGTATGACGTTACCAGGCCCCCAAAGACTAGAGGCAGGGACCCGTCGACCACGAAGAATGACCACGGCGCCATCTTGGTAAAGTTCACGCGGTTCGATCGCAAGATATTCTTACAAGCACGCTTTAGCAAAACTGAAAGTAAACAGAAAGATTAAAATGATATGCATTATTAAAGCCTTTGTTACGTACTGAATCGTATCGACTTCAATAGTAGAAACCAAAGCCGAATTTTTAATATCTTTAGTTCTTATTCAATTTCATCGTCATCAGCCTATATACTTGCTGCGTTCCCACTGCTGGGACAGGCCTTTCCCATGGAGAAACACATGAGGAGTATGGGCCGTAACACCACCACGCTGGCCCAATGCGGGTTAGTGGGTAGAAACGGTCACAAATGCGACCGGGACCAACGGCTTAACGTGCCTTCCGAAGCACAGAGGAGCTCAAGATCACAAAGTCTTGGTCACCCATCCATGATCTGATGGCGAAGGTAGCTTTGTTTTCGATCGAAGCCAAAGCGCACTGACCACAAGGCCACCGAGCTTCACTCATAAAGAAAAAGTCTTAGAATTACCTGGACAAGTTTTTTGTTTTATTATTATCAATAATTCTGCTAGAGCGTTATCCACGTCCACGTAAAGATCTTCCCATGTAAAGCTCACGTAAATAATTAGTAACCAGCCCCGGACAAACCATACAGTCTCCGTTAAAAATCCCGCTACAGCCGCTTCAACCTGAAAAGTTCTGTTTGGTTTATTGGGTCATTGGAAGCCAATGATGATATTGTATTACAAAAATGTTAAATAATGCTAAATAAATGTTAAATAATGACGCATCACGTAGCGTACCACACACACACACACACACACACTACCACACACACACACACTCACACACACACACACACACACACACACACACATACACACCAATATAGGCGTAAAAGAGGATACTAAAGATACTTGCTTAAAGCTTAATATTTGTTAATGGCAATAAACAATTTTAATTTGATATTTTAATTTAATTGTAAGTATACTCTTTTATATAGAAACCACACGGAAAATGATTCGCATACAGATATCAAATCTACAAGAGGAGAATGGTGTAACCGCGCATGGGTGTGATCGAGACGCAACACATGGCACGCAGTCCCTTCTTTATTAGAATGATCAGTTAGATATCGGGGGCCACCCATAAATTACGTCACACTAAGGGGGAAGTAAAGGGGACGACTAAATGTGACATTATGTGACAAGAGGGTGAAGAGAGTGGTCTTTAATATTGTGACGTCACATTTCTAAATTTAGATAAAACACTTATTTAGCTAATTTTTGAACTGTTGTTTTAATTCGATAATTTCTAGATGATAAATGGCAAAATGTGTGACGTTAGACTGGGGGAGTCTCACAACCATAGACATAATAAAAGTAGACGGCCAAAGAAAATAGAGACAAAAGGATCTCTTATGGAGATTTAATAAGCATGAAAGGGAAAGCAATTGACTGTCACATAATAGGCTAGTTGACTCATATCAAAATTAATGAAAATAATCTGTCATTGGTCAGCATTTAGTACAAGGGTCCGAAATATACCAAGTTCGATAAGTATAAATAAGGGTTTGCTTTAGAAATTCAATTTAAATATGTTGTATTTTTTCATCTGCCAAAAACGCTTTCCACCATGTTCGTGAAATTTGTTGAGTAACGCTTCATGTAAACAAATACAACGCATGGTAAAAATCCGCCAAACGTCAGTCGCAACCAATCTAGCATAACTGTCTGGTATGTCACGCATGCGTATTGAATTGTTTACAATAATCGTGACGCTACGGCACAAAAAATTCAAAGACCATCAAGACCGAAAGCGTTTTTGAAATTTAAGCAAAAACGTAATTTATAATGTATTGTGTTATAGGCTTCAGAAAATATTGTATCATTTTTTATGGTGATGGCTATCAGTAATTATTGATTGGGGGCCGAATAAAAAAAGGGTCAATTATGTATAACCATATTTCATTGACAGTGACAACCATGTTTCAAAATTCTGTGTGTTAAAAGATGTTATTGTTATTGTGTGACCGTGGAGTTTTTTTAGTTACAAACGATTAAATCCATTAACGATGTTCTGTAATTTATTTTGGTGTTAATTTTTAATACAAAAACATATTTGATTTTATTTTTGGTGAAATCTATCTCATTAATAACTGATAGCGAGTGGGAGAGCGTGATGGTGGACTGTATGGATGTGGATGGAAACGGAAGCCAATTGAAAGTAACAGGGATTTATTAAGGAAAATATATAAGAACGACAGTACAAAACAGTTATAAAAAGAAGATTGACAGAAAGAATAAGTATAAACATGACAGTATCAAAACATAGATAAATTGCTATAAAAATGTAGAGCCTTGCGACCAGTCGCCAACAATAACAGTGATGCTTTTTAATCACATTAGCAAGTCATAAATTTTTTTTTGCGTTCTTAGTTCGATAAAACTTCAATAAAAAATAATACAGAAAATTTAAAAAAGATAATTATAAACCTCAGAGTAAACAGAACTGGAGTAGCCATTAGTCAATTTCTCAAACATTCTTTTCTGCCATTTCTTGCGGGGGGTGAGGTTACCACTACACTCAAAGCCAGCCGTTTTTACAAATGCACACATGCATAATTCGACACACAAATTTAAATTTCACGCACACACACGCTTAAAATAGTCACGTGGGGTGTGCGTTTTGACAACGTCACAGCCGCACTCCCCAAGAGACTAGCGTTCGAAATTTGAAATCGTAGAATTCTAAAACATGAAATAATGAAGTAAATAATCATGAAATCTTAAAAATTATAATTACAAATAAAAGGTGACACCATCTTTTAGCATACTCGATGTTTTCTATTTATCTTTACAACTAAAAACAGCTCAGGCAGGCATTTTTGCAGGAGCTCTGTTCGCCGCAACGTTTACAATGTTATGGCTGTCAAAATGGCGGCTCAACTAGTTTTATTAAACGTGCAAGCATCCGATGCTTGTGCATTTGGCAGAGGGGAATGTTAGACAAAGGCTACTCCAGTTCTGTTTACACTGAGTTATAAACACACCTATGGATGCGTAGCTAGTAAACGCTCACATCACAATTCAAAATAGGTAATGCATTTTTGAGCTGTCAGGTGATCTATACGTCAGTATATTCTTAATCTATGCTCACAACCGTGACGAGCTGTGACAATGAAGGGGGAGTGGTCAAAAAATCATAAAATGTCTGTGTCTTAATTATTATGGAAATTATGGAAAGTCCCTCATCAGTCTGCACATACGTATAAACTTTTACCTTTCCAACAAAATTAATTGATATTCCCGTATAGCTACACAAACACCTCTATCATCCCTTTTAGTCTTCCCTAAGTCCCTGGGTGTTATTGAATCGGTCAGCAAAATATTCGAATTATGGACACCAAAAAATACAATTGGTCAGCAAAAATAACTAATTGGTCATCAACTTATGGGCAGCAGATATTTCTACTTTGTCTGCAAAATAACTAATTGGGCAGTAACTCTAATATTTTCTGTGCTGCCAAATTGTTTAAAAGTTATATGTTTTGATGACACAAATATTGTTATTAACGGTCATAAAAAAATAACCTTAAACTTATATCTATCAGAATATATTTCCTACGAATTGATCTTTCTTTGATCCTTTTCCTAGATTTTGTACATTTCCGGGAACATATATATTGCTGCCTAAATAATTATTTTGCAACTCAACTAATTATTTCGCTGCCCAAATAGTTTTCTTATAGTATAGTTATAGTAATTATTCTGTTGACCAAATATTTTGCGCCCAAGTAATTATATTGCTGACAAAATATTTGTTTGCTGCCTAAATTATTTTTCGGCTGTCCATTTTGTTGCTGACCAAATAATTAAATGGCTGCCCATTAATTATTTCCTTTAATAGAATGACAAATATGATGATGTGCTTTGTTTGTGTGTCTACACGTGTAGGTATTCTATTCCTTCCTATAACAGTAACTAGGGTATACTTACTGAACTAAAATATTCAATGACTCCTTCTTTCCCAATTTTTATAGCAAAACCAACTGACATAAGATTATCAATAAAATGTATGGTCATATGCGTTACGATCTGAGAACAAAATGATTTTTTAGCTAAGTATCATAATCATACCATTAGAAAAGAATAATTTTCACTTGATCAATCAATAACGTTGTAGAAAAGAATAATTTTCACTTGATCAATCAATATTACAGAGAGTGTCAAAATAACAATTTGATGCTCCTCTTCTATTTATTCCAATGCATGGGTCGGGCCACAGATATGTATATAAACTGACGGACACATAAACTGCATCAAAGTAATAGACGACTATGAAATAAATATTTTAACCGAGTATGCAAACTTTCTATACAGATTTAAATTGAAACCTCTAGATTGGTTCGGGAACTTTAAAACAGCGTAGGGTCATATCCTCAAGTTTAGTTTGTGTACTGGAAAGGACCTTAAGCCTTTTTTGAAGAAAAAACTGAAATTTAAAGATTTATTTTTTATGGAAATTGGTTTTAACAATTAACACAAACTTTATGCAAGGGTTTATTTGTGTTTTAATAAACTGTATTACCTCTACGTGCCCTTATTTCGGATTCTAATCGGTTCCGCATAGATTTTATAAGGGTTATTAAAAGATCTTGCGGAATATTGTCTTCTGAAAGTGCTGTCTGTCGTGGGCAAAGGGTTTCTCGCATATACAGCTCTTTTTAAATTGTCCCAAACAAATCGGATTAAGATCCGGGCTGCGTGCTGGCCAATTCATTGTACGTATGCCAACCTCTTCACAATATTGTCGAACTTGTGCAGCAGCGTGAGGCCGGGCATTATCCTGCATTATAGCAAAATTTTCGCCAATGGATCCCATGTAAGGCACCACGTGATCTTCTAAGATCTCTGTTATGTAGCGATGTGCAGTCAAACACAAGTTCTGTTCGCCCGTTCAACGATATGCCACCCCAGACCACCAAAAGGAACACGCTCCTCAATGCAACTTTGAGCATGTCGCTCCCCACGTCGATGATAGACTCTTCTGCAACCACTGCACCATATAAACATGTCCTACACTCGTCCGTGAACAACACGGAGGCCCATTGCTCTTCTGTCCAATTCAGGTGATCACGCGCAAATCTTAAGCGAGCTTGTCTGTGAACTACATACAACTTTGAACCATTTGCTGGTCTAAAAGGGGTGATATCCGCTTCCTTTAACCTTCTTCTTATTGTTTGTGCACTCACGTTTACTCCACGCACTTCATTAAGCTCTGTTTTGATGTTAACTGACGTCTTATTATAAAAAAAATCATTTGAAAGTAATCCTGAACTTTGATGCAGCTTATGAGTCCGTCAGTGTATTTATCTTTTATCTTAAATAACGCATCTCTAAGGATTTGTATTGAAACCATGCATGCCAGCTTTTCAGCATCAACTGTGACATGGCAGCCCTTGACAGCCGTAATTTAGTGAAGGGAAATCATAATTTACTTCATGCAAAATATGACAATATTCATTATTATTATTATTATTATCTAATACATTCAAATTATAACCTAAATACATATTTGGTTTAACACTAATACCGAGTCGAAAGGCCTTCTGGCGAATCTGGGCAATTCTGGACATCTTATCACGAAGTTAGTCTGCAATAACTGCAAGAGATGCAGGAGTTTCTTATTTAACTTCACTAAAACATTAAGATATTTGGTTCACAAAGTATTTTTAAACTCTTTCTTTGATTTGGGTCCTTTGGTAATACACGGATTCCTCCTTGTTTACATAATAACGCAAGCCACACAGTAATCTTTGCAATATACAGAAATATCATGAAATGTTTACAAAAATTATCAAAAACTCCATACGATTTGACATAATACTATGACAGCTAAAAAAGAACAGTCGTTCATGCGCCACCTAGCGGGATAAAAAGTTAGTTATCCTCCTTATTATCGCGTAATGAGGCATTATTTTAGATTTTACGGAGCTAACCCCGAGGATTTCTCGGGGTTTGCATTCGCGTAATTGACGACCTCCGTGGTCGAGTGGTCTGTACGCCGGTCTCAAGGCATCGCCATCTCGAGAGGTCCTGGGTACGATCCTCAGTGGAGGCAAGCGTTTGGGTGATGAATTTTCAGACATTTGTTCTCCAGTCTTGCATGTTTATTTAAATTTATATATATTCAGGATATCAATATGTATTTATCTATTAAATATATTTGTCCGTCATCTAGTATCCGTACCACAAGCAGCATTTAGTTCCTTAAAATGGGACTAGTTGATAGGCGTGAATGTCCGAGGATATTTATTATATTCATTTGTAATTGACCTAAGCTCTTGATTTACATAAACAAATATTGTAATGAAATTTTATATTAGCTAACGAACAATGAAATTTAAATGATATCCACAGTATCTAAAATTTTTTAATTGCAATTGTAGTATTTATCCAAATGACAACAATACTCACAATTAATGATGACGTTTTCTTTAAGCCTGTGATTGCCTGGCACATATTAGTTATTGAGTTCACAATTATTTTTAACCTCTTCTTGTTTTCTTCTGAATTCCATGAACGAATACCCGAAGTCTCCGCTGAGAATTTTTTTAGCTCTAAAACGGTGCTATTCAACGTTATTCTTATTAATTTTCCAGTTCTTATCATATATATTATTAAAAACTCGAAAGTGAACACAGTGATGTTCATTAAGAACGACATGAGGTAATAATGAATGTTAGTCTTCTTTGAAAACCATCGAATGGCAATGAAATTCCATATAATGACTGCAGAATAACATCCAAGGATAAAGTAATTCGTTCTGATCATCCCTTTAATGTTGTCTTTGAAGTGAACTCTCCGTCTGGCTGCCTGTATTCTTAGAATAACTTTTACATGGGTATCGCTATAACATATGCTGTTGACACATAATACGCCTTGCAAGAAAGCGATATGGAAATAGTGATATAAGGAAATAAATAAAAAAATGTCACCAGTAAATATATCTTCGATTGGACTTTCAGAACTATATGACAATGTGAATGTGAACATGAAAACAAAGCTCATTATGACACACATTATTTTGTGAGGTCGGTAGTTCGGTATAATAAAACCATAACGCATGGAATAAGTTTGTTTAAAACAAACTATGTTTGAAATATGTAACGGCAAGAAAAAATTTTTTAAGTCTTCATCAATGTTGTTGTCCAATAGATATTCAGAATTTGAATTGGACATTTTCGATTGTGGTGCACGTCACTTTCGAAATTTTACTTTACGAAGAATGAACAAAAGCAAATTATGTCAAATAGGCAATACAAGCCCCAATTGCATACTGAATATTTTAGTGCTTGATTTAATAGAGTTAGTGGTACTAATATGATTAAAAGGGTTATATCATTTTTTATATAGTGACATTGACCAATGACAAATGACTAAGAAATAAAAAAAAGAATGAGCGAGGTTCTTCTCACAATATTCAAATTAATTTTTTATTCAAAATAAGTAATGGAGTACATTTTAAATAAATTAAACTAAAATAAATTACATTTAAAACTTCCTACAACAATCCGAACTGAAACACCACTACCACACATGACGTCACCAATCCTCCAAAGACCAGTGGCAGGGACCCGTCGACCACGAAGCAGGACCACGGCGCCATCTTGGTAAAGGTCACACGGTTCGAACGCAGCATGTTTTTGCAAGCACGTTTTAGCAGAACTGAAAGTAAACATAGCATATTATATACATAGCATGACAACCTCCGTGGTCGAGTACATAGCATGACGACCTCCGTGGTCGAGTGGTGTGTATGCCGGTCTCAAGGCGTCGCCATCTCGAGAGGTTCTGGGTTCGATCCCCGGTGGGGGCAAATGTTTAGGTGATGAATTATCAGGCATTTTTTCTTCGGTCTTGATTGTTTATAAAATATATATATGTTTCTATGCATTTATCTTTTAATTTATTTATCTGTCATGTAGTGCCCGTAACACAAGCAGCATTAGTTGCTTAAAATGGGGCTAGTTGATAGGTGTGAATGTTAAAAAAATAGCATATGCGTAAAGCTTTGTTGCGTATAAATCATATAAATAAGTACCAATTTTGTTAGCTCAAGAGTTCTTTCATGTTTCATAAGGTTGCTGTTATTCGAATGGTTATTACCCATCAAGGACTTGTTACAACTATAGGCATATAACTTATTTAGCTTGCAGATGATTGTTGAGTTTGATGGCAAAAATTAACAACGCAAACATTGCCATCATTAGTCACATAATCGATGATTTTATTTTTCTGATTTCCAGTCCTTTGGTACTACCAATAGGCATAGTTGCTGAAGTTGCAAATGTCTCTACTCATCATCCAATATTGGCACAACGAGAGCTTAGCAAGGCCCAAATGCCTCATGAGTTTCTAGAAATGACAAAAACCAAAAGATTACTCGATTGGGACAAAAAGCACGTCGACTTTCTGAAGACAGAACGATTAGCTTCAATGGTTAAAGTTAGAGCAAAATAAATCTTTCTTCATTAATATTTTCCAACTTTATTATGTACAGTCATATTCTAAGTACATTCATAGTCCGTCGAAACGTGAAAACATATAAATGCATTAAGTTTTAATGTATGATAATTTATAGTTGAAATTTATTTGTAGCGGTTTATGTCAATACTGTAGTGATTCGGCCTTCATGGTGGCTATATTAAAATAAAAAAGAATATTGTGAATCAAGTAGGCCATGCTTGCTTTTGTTTCTAGAGAGATGTCAAATGTAATTTGCAATGTGATTTTGTAAAAATTTTACTTTTTTCCGTTTTAATATCCGGCGACGACCTACGTGGTCGAGTGGTCTGTACGCCGGTCTCAAGGTGTCTTCATCTCGAGAGGTCCTGGGTTCGATCCCCAGTGGAGGCAAGTGTTTGGGTGATGAATTTTCAGACATTTGTTCTCCAGTCTTGGATGTTCATTATATATGTATTATATTATGCATATTCTGAATAATCATATGTATTTATCTATTAAATATATTTGTCCGTCATCTAGTATCCATAACACAAGCAGCATTTAGTTGCTTAAAATGGAACTAGTTGATAGGTGTGAATGCCTGAGGATATTTATTTATTTATATAAAATTCGCACGTATTCTCCATATTTTATTAATCGATCCAGACAATATTGTGTGATTTCCGTGCAAGCCATTTTAGGTCAGATGTTTTATTATGAATGGTCTTTTGAATGTGACCACAACTTTAACATAATTTGTAAGTATTAGGGGTTATCAAAATCCCAAACCCCGATAAGTTTAGGTTGTAGGTTTCTTGAAGGAGTTCGTTTTAATGTACTAAAAAAACATTTTTAGAATTACCTGGACAAGTTGTCTGCTTTATTATTAGCAAGAATTCGGCTCGAGCATTGTCCATGTTGATGTAAAGTTCCTCCCACGCAAAACTGAACCAAACAATGAGCAGACAACCCTTAGCTAACCATACAGCCGAACTAACCAATCCTACCACTGTTAGTTCTACCTGAAAATTTTGACCCTTTAAAAGCCTGTGAAAATAGACGTTCAATAAAGAATACAACAGAATACCGTCCTTTATAAACAGAGATCGCATAACTTTGTTTATACATATCACCGTTAAATTGTAAAAAATACATCAGATTATAATCTATCTCGCGAGATTGTAAACTGTCGAATTGTGAACCGGACCTATTGCTTACAATTTAACGCATTATTCTTCGGTAGATTATAATCTATCGAAGCGAAACCGTCAAATTGTAAAACGGAACGTACATCGCGCGCTAATTGGTTGAACAATCATGACGATGTTGCCAATATTGAACATCTCTTGTTTAAATGCCAACACTTCGCAATACAACGGCTGATTTTAGTTACGAATCTCCAAGATACCTTGAAAAATGTACCCCGCCAATTGGAAGAACTACTGAATACTCCAGAAGCATATAGACTCGTCTATAAATATGTAACAAATACAGTGGAGAATTTATAGTTATTACCTGTTTCAAGACTCAGCTGAAGGCCTAGAAGCCAGGGCCGGTTAAATAAATAAAAAAAAATAAAAAAAATTGGTTGAACGACATGCCCGCGCCGCCATATTTGTTTATTAATTCCTTTGTTGTCGAATGTGTTTTAGTGATTATAAATTGATTTCGTGTGGAAATTGATGTGGAAACTGATAGATATTAGGTTAACGTTATTTTTTATGACGCATATAAACAATATTTGTGACAACTGTGTTTTATTCATAACTCTATGAACATAGAACGGTCTACTGTAAGGCCGACCAATCAGCGACAGCCTTCGGACAGTTGACCATTTAACAGTTTCACTTCGATAGATTACAATTTGACGAATAATAATACGTTAAATTGTTAGCAGCATGTTACGGTTCACAATCCTTCGACAGTTTACAATCTTGCGAGATAGATTATAAACTAACATTATTTACAATTTTACGGTGACATACATAACATAAAGAATTATCTGTTTGATTATGTTTTTTAAATGCAATGTTTAAAAAATGATACATCGTTTGGGTTTGTACAGCATGTCGGCGATGTTATGTGATTAAATAGCACTGAAAGTCAGACACACAAGAAAAATTTGTTTGTTTGAGAAAATCACATTAATTCCCACATTGAAATTTATTGTAGTTATTGATTAGACATAAGAATGCAATGTTTTTTTAGTTTTCCCCAAAATTTATTATGTAAGTGTTTCTTATAATTAATAAACACGATATTCAAAAAGTCACACCCGTAGTGGCAAAGGATTAAAAAAAATGTATTTGGTGTGACTTTTAAGTTATTTTGACTGGACTAAGTACACGGGAATTATTATATGTGACATCTTTCTGATACCCAAGATTTTATTGTTTATTCTTTTATCTTCGAGTATTTATTTTATAGAATAGGGGTAGACGAGCAGTCGGATCATCTGCCGCCAATTACTGTTGTCCATAGACACCTGCAACACCGTAAGAGTTACATGTGTGTTACCGGCCTTGCTATATATTTAAAATACTTACCGAACCATAATAATTTAGAACACTTTCCCTATTTAATAAGACTCCTATACCTACAAGGATGAGTATTTCAAGAAAACTTGTGGTCATCTGCGTTACAATCTGGGAACAAAATCATAATTTCAGTTATAAATATTTGGAAAGAATATTGTACATTTGTGTTCATCACACAATTACACGTTGTTTATAAATTATGTTCTAGTTAACAATCATTCTGTTCATAGAATGCAGAATTTTCTACAAACAATACAGAAGCAACTAAAATTTTTATTTTAATAATAAGCAATTCATTTTAATAATAAGTTATTAATAACGCGTTATTGACCATCTGACAAATGATTTAATTTTATATCAATTCCTTCTAATTCACTGTCGTTTTGTGCGCCGGCGATCTCTACTAAAGATAGTCCTTCCTTGCCATTTTTTTGATACAATAAGGCCCACTTGCACGATCGAGAGTTAGCGCCTAACACAGAGTTTGCCCATATATTTAAATAATAAAAAAAATAATAATAAAAAAAAAAAAAAAAATCATTTAATTCAGGCTTCATTCACCCATATACAACAAATCATTAACATCAATGTAATAAGAACAATTAAAATATTGAAAATAAAATCAAAATAAGAATAGAAATAACATATTAAATTAAAAATTGGAATAAACATTAAAACAGGTACATAAAAATAAATATAAAGATATCAATCAATCAATATTATTATCAATCAATCAATATCATTATCAATCAATCAATATTATTATCAATCGATATTTGCCCCAGAGTTAGTCGGTAACACTGGTAACTCACGAGCGCGCAAGAGGGCCTAAAAAATTAATTATTTTCTGAAATGCTGATAACCATGAACTTACCAGTAAAGATGAAGATTTCTTTAAGTTTGCGATAGCCCCGGACAAATGAGTGAATAAATTTACTATTATTTTCAAGTTTTTGATATTTTCTTCCTGGTTCCAAGAATGTTTTGAAGTTTTTTCTGCATAATTCTTTAGTTCTGACAGGCAATTCTTCAAAGTATTGCTTATCAATTTCGCCGTCCTTATCATGGTGATTAGTAAAAAATCGAAAATAAAGATTGTGATGTCCAATAAAATCACCGTGAGATAAGTAGAGATGTGACTATTCTTTAAAAACCATGAAACGGTAGTCAAACTCCACAGCATGAGAGCAGAATATAATCCAAGGATAATGTAATTCGTTCTGATCATCCATGTAATGTTTTCTTTGCAATGAACGAGTCTCCGTCGAATCGCCTGTATTCTTAGAATAAGTTTCACATGCGTATCGCTATAGAAAATGCTGTCGATACATGAAACTGCTTGAAAGAGAACGATGTGAATATAGTAATATGTGAAAGTTAAAGTAAAAGTCAAGTCAGTATCGAGCAACTCTATGTGAAAGCCTGTAGAGCTATACATAAAACTTATTATAGATACAAAAGTCATTATAACACACACGACTTTGTAAGTTCTGCTGTTTGGGGTAATGAAATCGTAACGTATGGAGTAGGTTTGCTTGAAGCAAGCGATGTTTAATATATGCAATGGCAAGAAAAATCTTTTTAAGTCTTCATCGATGTCGTTGTCCAAAAGATCTGAATTCATGGCTGTAGTTAGTGCACGTCGCTTTAGAAATTTTACCTAGTGTGGAATGACCAAAGCACTAATATTAGTAAATAATAATCCAATTACATTATCAAATACGTAACCAATTGATCTATTAAAGTCATTACTATTAGTACTAATATGATTAAATATGGTAATATCGTTTTATATCTCGATACAAAAACGAAATAGTCAACAATTATAAGAGAATTAGAGCTACTTTTACTTTAGGATACGAGGTTCAATTAATAATGCAGAGCAAATAATTTGTTTGTGTATTGGGGGGATTCCACACAACAACAGAATTCGGTGCGTACTGATGAGTAAGTAAATACACACTCAAGTATCCGGGCTCTTTAGTAGGAAAGGGAAGGAGGGATAAGGACTTTATTTACGATCACTGCTGGGTACAGGCCTTCCGCATGGAGAAACACATAGAGAGTTTTATTATTATTTTATTTTATTTATTTTAGGAAAACATACATATAATCACGACTATTATCCTCTAAGGGTTAGTCAGAGACAAGGCAAAAGCACCGCAAAAGCCCACTGCCATAGTCCGCGCTTCACCAGCAGTGACTGCACTCAGCGTGACAGGTGGTGAGCCCGTCGCCGCTATAAGTTATTGGATGGTTGTGCAGTTCTAAGGCCATTAGTCGCTTTTTACGACACCCAAGGTAAGAGATGGGTTGGTAGTATTCTTTCAATGAGCCGCTACCACACGACTACTAACACACGACGACGACAAGTATACAAATACTAAGCAAAAATTTTTTACATATACTAATTGTTTGGGACTCGGTTCCATTGTTATGGTCCGAAATTGTCCGAACTATAGAGCACTAGATATCTACTTAAAGAAAAAGCGTAAGTAGATAAATAAAAATATAATGGTGCCCGAAAATTGATAACATTACAAAATTTTCAATAATGACAAGTCTGTTATTTTTCGTTGCTATAGCGACCTCAACACTAATAAAGTTTCCATTATGGGTTGGTGGGTAGAAACAATTGCAAATAGCGACCGAAATAACGGCTTAAGGCGACACAGTGAATAATTGCTCCAACTTTTTATTTATTTGGTACACAAAACTGAATTACAACATATTCAAGTTGACAATAAAATAGGTATAATACATAAAGTGGTCGGTTGAAACTCCACGGACATGTGTACACAGCGTGATAAGCTTTATTTAAGCCCCCTTTAATTTTGCGGAATAAGGGGAATAAGGAGTATGTAAGATGATAGCCAGGGACATAAGTATCACCATGCAAAATTTGATTGAAATCGGTCCAGCCATTTCAAAAATTTCATTAAAATCGGGCCAGCCATTTCAAAAATTTCATTAAAATCGGTCCAGCCATTTCAAAAATTTCATTAAAATCGGGTCAGCCATTTCAAAAATTTCATTAAAATTGGTCCAGCCATTTCAAAAATTTCATTAAAATCGGGCCAGCCATTTCGGAAATTAGCCCGTACAACGAAAAATGCACTTGATTTTAAGCATTTTTTTCCATGTACAGACATTCGACCTCGAAAGTTTTATTATACGTATAGATTACAAAAGAGGAACAGTACTTTGATCTCATATTTTCGGAATTTGATACAACATAATAATCTGACGTTTTGATTTAAGTAAATTCAGAACTTTCTTTTGAACTTTGTAGCTCAAAAACACGATTCATTTACTTTGGCTCGATCATAATTAATTTCGAAAATGAACCTAAGAAATTGAATTTATACCAAGTTACTCTTCTCTTTAACTTTTGAAATTACACATTTATGTTTGCATTATCAACAATCAATAACTGAAACCCATAATTTTTAAAAAATATTTTAAAACTCTATAAATTTTCAAGCCCTGCCAACGATTCGGACGCTATACAACTTCCGACCATATCCGAAAGATCGAATGTCAAATACACAGTAACATATTATTTATGTCCAGAAGACAATCTGCTGTTACTTACGACTTTGTGTTCCTGCGCTCTGCGATCGCGCTAGGGTTATCAATGTTTGCCCATCCATAAAAACTATTACTGAGAACGAAACAGGATGAAAGTGATACGTGTTCGAGTCATGCAGCTCAACTTTGCACCAAAATATATTCTTCACACAATTGACCGAATTTACTGTATTCAATGCCTCGCGTTCGTCTCAAAAGCCGGAGGAGCTTCCTAAGGAGTACGGTTGCCTTTGATGGAGTTCCAAGGGCGGCCCGCGAGGAAATGTGGAGAGCACACCATCCGTCACCTCGAGGATTTTTTCCACCAGCAGAGACATTATCTCCAGGGTGCAGTGGCCGATTTGGAAGTCCCTAAACTGTCTGCGAACGCAGGCCTGCCGCTGTAGGGAGAATTGGCCAAGATGGGGCTTCATTAACATGGAAAGCACTAAGTGCAAGTATGGAGCCCCGTCACAATCCATGCCACATCTGATGTCGTGACCACTGCTGTCCTTCACCTGTGCCATGGAGGAGTTAAATGCGGCAGCACCGAGAGCTGTAGCCGTCGCCAAGTACTGGCGTCATTACATTTGAGCCATTGAAACACATATCATCACACCTCTTTCCCCGATGGGGTAGGCAGAGGTGTTCAACACCCACATTTCGCCAGATATGTTAGGTCCCCATGTAACAGGTGGTGAGCCTGTACCCATGTACCGGGCACAATGTGAGGCAAGCGATATTCACAATGAACTGTACATAAGTTTTATTCAAACTCAGTGATACAGGCGGTGGGGTTACTATGGTATTTCAACTATCCCAAGGGAACTCTTTAATTTTCCGGAATAAAAAGTATCTAAGACGTTGACCAGGGATATAAGGTATCACCATGCAAAATTTTATTGAAATTGGTCCAGCCATTTCGGAGATTAGCCCGTACAAACAGACAAACCGACAAATAGACAGATAAAAAAAAAACATATTTTGGTATTTCCCCTCTTTTTATTCTATGTACAGGCATTCCACCTCAACAGTTTTATTATATGTATATATTATATATATTGGAAACAATGCGATTTTCACCATGGTTAAAGAAGTTTGGGTGACCGATCAAAAAATGAACATTTTACTCCACCAAACGATTTTCAGTTCGCAGTTTCTGCCCTAAAAGAACTTCAAAATAATCAAGCCTGCGATAATTCTTTTACGTGAACATCGATAAACCCTTGGAGGTGTAGCATAGTGAACCCCGGATATTGCGACCCTCACTAGGCGAGCATTAGGTAAACAACTTACAGACATTTACCCACGTGACTGGAGCCTAACAGTAGACTGTATGCATAGTGAAGTGACATCGAAAGCAAACCTACCTCCGCCATGGTCAGGCCGTGGATGGGTGACAAAACTTTGTGATCTAGAACTCCTTGCTTCGGAAGGTACGTTAAGCAGTTCCGGGTTGCCATTGTAACCGTTTATACCCACCAGCCTGCATTGGGCCAGCGTGGTGTTGTTACGGCTCAATACTCCTTATGTACCTATAAATATGTTTCCATGAGGAAGTCCCATGTTCAGCAGTGAGGCGTATATAATAATAATAATATAATATTTTTATTTAAAAAATAAACAATATTACACAAACATTTTAGCGTTAATATGTGCATTAGTATAAATACTGTGTCGCAGTTATCAGCGCCCACCTCTAAAATAGAATTACAGACAATTTCACAATTAACAATTCATTTACATACAAAATATAAGCTTGAAATATAATAAATTACAAGAGAATAAAACTAAGAATGTTTAATACGTGTATGTAATGTAAATTGTGTGTGTGTGTGTGTGTATAGGTTGAGGACGAGAAATCTGGGTGGCAGAGACAATAAGCCTTCTCATATTTTCTGAATGCAAAATAATGGTATGATTTCATTTATGTTAGCAAATAAGCAGACTGCTCACGTCTATATCCGTAAAAGGGTAGGAAGAGGTGGATTTTACACCCACCCTTTACCAATAATTTTGATGGTTCCATGTAAAAGGGGGCAAGCCATTTGCCGTTTCTGGGTACAGTCAGCGTCAAATAGTTAGTTAGTTAGACAAAATAGACAATACCAAAAAGTCAATAATATCGGTACAAATAAAGTTCCCATAATGTTGATAACACAAAAGAGTTTCCTTATTATATTATATGGAAGCTCTTTTGTGTGTTAAAATATATGAAAACTTTATTTTTACCGATATTATTGAACAGAACACCCTAAGTGTCACCAACTATTTGATGCTGATTGTACTACAAAAAATCCAATACCACTCTGTATTGTAAACCACCATTCCAACAAGCACAACAGATGAAACGTTCCAAAAAAAGAATACCTGCAGTAAAAAATCATACACAATACATTTGATACTCGTAAGAAATAGTTTTTTTATGTGGTTTTACTGATTCCGGATTTACTATGGTTCTATTTGCCATCAATATTTTCACCCCGTGTCAATAGACATCTTATTCCGATAACCGTGCTCGCTAAGGGGATGGAGAGCTTTCAGATGGATAGATGGCAAGATTTCTACGGCATTTTCACTCGATTTCAACGACACTTGAAGTTCGACTTAGTACCAGTACAAATAGTTGGCAAATGAAGGTTTTTTGTGTGATTTTTATAATACTTCTATACGCTTAGCCGTAGTACCAAGTAGCGTTAAGTAAAGGCTAGACGCATCACACAATATGACATATCTTATGAAAATGTTACGTGTGAAATAAATTGCCATAAAATTGACAAAAATACTAAAATTACTTTTAGGCCAATAACACAGTCGCTTAAATTTTTTTTAAATGCAGAAAATAGATCCACTGTCTCAAAAACTCTAATGGTGTGTATGAAATTTACGAAAATTTATGTCATAAAATAAATTAAAATCTACTTGCAAAATTAATGATTGTATTTATTTATTTATGATTTTATTTTAAAATTTCAGAGAAGCAGAACATAAAACCTGCCATAGGTTCTTGCAAAAAAATAATATTTTTCCCCCTAAATATTAGCATGTTCAATATTTAGGACCTCAACTAAGACTTTAGCCCACCTTTAGCCTCAATCCTGAAGACTATTAGCTGCAAAAAAAAATGGCAAGATCTTAATTTGATATGATCTTCAAAAGATGAAGGAAGATAACATCGGTCCTTGCATTTACATCGCTTTGATCTCGATCGAGTCAACCTGAAAAAACTTAAAGCAGTTTGATCTAAAAAAGGATGTCATCTAAATTCTTTTGAACGACGTTCGTGATGAATCATCATAAGATACTCGAATTAATTGAAGAACGTGAGAGAAATAGGAATCACAAATAAGTCGCCAACGATGTAATTTCAAAGATAAATATGGTAAAGCTCGTAAAAATAATAAGTAAAATAAACTTTACAAGGCAAGGGTTTGATTTCCGCGATGGTGTGTGGACTTACAAAGTAAGAATTATAAAGATATAAAAACAGACAAAGAACTAATACATTAAAGGAACATGGACAAACACAAACAAATAAAATAGGTTCTTAAAACAAGAGTCAAAAATCCAAGCAGTTTCCTGACCGATTCTCTCAAAAACTTTTAAAACGAGCAGGTATAATCTGTTGAAAAACGCATAATAATTATAATAAAGTTCTAACATAGGTACCTAATGATGCGAACAAAGTGACTTCTGGAAAGCCCGGTACCACTACACTTGGACCTGGATCCCTGGTGCTAGCTCCCAACTGAGCTGCGCAATCAACTCTGCGATAGCTGGACCTACGGGCCTATCGAACAGGCCAAAACCGTAAGCGAGAAGCACAGAAAAGCCCTCGCTCGCCGACACTGCACAACACAGTAGCGATGTCAACAACAGGGGTGAGATACGTCAAGACTTCATTCTGACTAACTGCTTTCAAATTCATAACACGGGCTTCTGACTCACCGACCGACCGACGACGAGTCCAGGAGGTCCTATTAGATATTACTCTTGCTACTAACATCATATCCAGAACAGACTGGCATCTAGAACACCCGGGATTAACACACTCAAAAGCATTTATTTAACCACACTCTCGCAAACGCACTGAGAAACTATTAAAGCTCAACAGGAGTAACCTGAACGTGATCATTAGGACTTTGACCGACAACTGCAAGCTGAACAGACACCTTTACAACATGAGACTAAAGGACACTGATGCTTGCAGGTGGAATTAAAATAAACAAAATTGGAACATCTTAAGTCGTTGGTTAGTTGGTGGTGGTGTTACGGCTCACACTTTTCATGTATTTCTGTTTTTCCATGAGGAAGGCCTGTGCCTAGCAGTTGGACGTATATAGGTTGAGGATAAATAATCATCATCAATAATATGATTATATAACAACAATATAAAAATTCAAGATCTGAGAACAAATGCCTTGGGATCATCTCTTAAACATTGGCGCCCATAGGCTGAGAACGATAATTATGTACTTCTTATGTAAACGGAGAAGCTAACTAATAAGCTATAGAACATTTTCAGGTTAGGTATGTATTAAACTTAGATTTGGCAATGTAAGGTCCTTCAAGCTAGGTTCAACAATATTATGCAGTCAGTTGAAAGTTTCTCGAGTTGAACCGAAATCTCATATAGTAGTTGGGCTACTCGCTTGTTGGATAACTTTAAAGTTTTGAGGACTTTTGAGGAGGACGGTTATGGCAGATTCTATGTACAGTCGCGGTCAGATAATGTTTACCACCCTAAGTATCAAAATCGCTTGCATACATTGAAGTCAAAAAAGACGAAATCACGAAATGTCTATTAATTTCGTAACAATTTGATTGATCATAGATTATACCAAAGGATTATACCTTATTTTTTTTAATAACACGAGAATCCATCGACGACATTTAGACGTGTATCGAAATTTTTTTAAAGAAAACTTTTCTTTGATATTTCAGTTTTTTTTTCAATTATAAATAATTTAAAGAAATAAACTCAAACAATCTTTATTTTATTAAATAAAATTTTGTCTTCCTATTTTTAAAATTACAGATTATAATTTCACTTTTGTCCGAATGACGTTCAAACAATCATTTTTGATAACTGTCATTTCTTTATTTGTCTTTTCCATACTTCATGTTGTTTATTAATTTTTTAATTTTCAAAGGGTAGTAAGTAACTTGATATGTCATCGACTTTATTGAAAACAGAGTGATAAAGACATAAAGAATCTAATTTGAAAACTGATAAACATTTACTGACCGCGACCGTACATTTTACATACCTACATTAGGTCACGCCTTTTTCCCGAAGGGGTAAGCAGATATTACTTCCCTCCACTTGCTATGATCCTAACATTTATTATTTCTTCTTTTCAACTCTCATCACATTCCTCATACATGCTCGGCGATTGGACAAGAACATACATCTATACATTTATCGGAACTCAAAAAAATGTTTTATTTTAGTATTTAATATTAAATAGTTAGTAACTTTGAAGGTCCAGTAATTTTGAAGGTTTTGAACTATTTTGAAGATTTTTTAAGTGACCCTTTTTCTTTGCTGTTCAGTGTATTCTAATTTATTTATAGTATGTTCGTTCTTTTGATTACATTAAATAACTTTATACCAGGAAAATATTACAATATTTTCTAACATAGAGGCCCAATAAATTTCCTAGTAATTGGAAGGCTGAGAAATTATTTTCTCATGATTACGGTATGTTTTCCAAGAAACATGGAAAACAATTGTTTTGTGGAAAATGTTCATAAAAATTTCTTGGAGATGAAAATGTCAGTCTTGAACCCACTCATTACTATGAAAATCGTTTATCTAATACTTATGAGCATCTTCTCAGAACTGTTAATATGAAATTGAAGGTCTTAGAAAAATTTAGGATATTGATTATTGATAAATACCAAACATTAACAATTAGAAGTTTGTTTATTGAACACTGTCAAGAAATACAACGTTTCTATACGCAATGTCAACAGGACATGACAATAGGCAAGTTGATTTTTTTTTTAGTGGACCATAAAAAATAAAACAATATTTTTCTGAAGCCTATAACACAATAAATTTTAAATTATAAATTATGTTTTTGGTTAAATGTCAATAACGCCTTCGGTCCTGATGGTTTTTGAATTATCTGTGCCGTCGCGTAACGATTAATGTAAACAATTCAATACGCATGCGTGACATAGCCTACAGTTATGCTTGATTGGTTGCAACTGGTGTTGAATGGATTTTGACCATGCCTAGTAATTGTTTACATAAAGCGTTACTCAACTAATTTTACAAACATGGTGGATAGCGTTTTTGGCAGATGAAAAAAAAAAGTAAAAATAAAGCGTATTAAAGTTGAATTTCTCCCTAATTTATAGCAAACCCTAATTTATATTTATCGAACTTGGAATATTTCGGACCCTTGCACTAAATACTATGTGAACGACATATTATTTTCATTACTTTTGATATGAGTCAACTAGCCCAATATATTTATATTATTAATTATTAAGATTCATTTATTAATATCTATCTTTAGATTAGGCTTATTATTGCTTTTGTGTATTAAAGTTTTGTGTTTTTCCTCTTAGAAACAATCAATGTTTATAATTTCTTCTTACACCGAAGGACGAGGCAGAAGTGGAGGTAGTTAGAAGGACTAATATCCACATTTCGCCAGATAGGTAGTTAAGTCCCCATGTAACAGGGTGCGAGCCAGGAGAAGACCTGGCCCGCAATGCTCTGCAAGAATGTATTTATTATTCGACAGCATTTCAGATACTGTGTTTTTGTTTAAAACTGATGCTGATCGCTACTATACGTTCAAGGGTTTTGGGCTTACAAATGATCACGGATATTGAGCGGCTGTGCGTACCATTAGCTAATTTTGGAATAATAATAATAATAATAATAAGTCGCCAACGATGTAATTTCAAAGATAAATATGGTAAAGCTCGTAAAAATAATAAGTAAAATAAACTTTACAAGGCAAGGGTTCGATATCCGCGATGGTGTGTGGACTTACAAAGTAAGAATAATAAAGATAAAGGAACATGGACAAACACAAACAAATAAAATAGGTTCTTGAAACAAGAGCCAGAAATTCAAGCAGTTTGCCTAATGATGCGAACAAAGCGACTTCTGAAAAGCCCCGTAACACACTTATGGACCTGGATCGACCCATGGGGCCAGCTCCCAACTGAGCCGCGCAATCGACTCTGCGGTAACTGGACCTACAACCGGACAAAACCACAAGCGAGAAGCACAGAAAAGCCCTCACTCGCCGACACTACACGATATCAATACAAATCAGCCTGCATCATGTAATCATCATAAAAATCAACCATAATGTAAGAGCTGCTTCTACTATTCTTGAGAGGATCTACGTGGAGCAGAAACTCGGCATTGCCTTGATTGAATAACCATGGCTATCAAACACCAAGGTGGTCATAAGTCTAGGTTCCACTGGCAAGGTAATATCATGTACAAATGGAACCAAATCTAGAGCATTCTACTCAATAATAATATTGTATTTTTAGTGATTCCAGAAAAGAACACAATGCAGAACTCCTAATTGGATGTGACGCCAACGCCCACCACATCAACTGGGGCAGTAGCAACGTCAACAACAGGGGTAGGGGGAGTTACTTCAAGACTTCATTCTGACTAACTGCCTTCAAATTCTTAACACGGGCCGTCAACCGACTAACCAACGACGAGATCGAGGCAGGAGGTCTTAGATACTCGTATCATTCTTGCTACTAAGAACATATCCAGAACAATAAACGACTGAAAAGAAAGCAACGAAACGTCTATGTCTAACCATCGTGTGATGAGATTCACTGTTCAGGCAAATATAAACACTAACCTAAATTTTAAAGATCCCAAAGTCACTAATTGGAAACTTTACAGAGCTTGTGTTAACAAACATCTAACAGATATTCCTAAAATCATTAAAACACCCAAGATGGTCGACTTCTCAGTATATCTTCTAACAAATGCCATAATAGCCTCTTTCACGGAGAGCTGCCTAATGAAAATTATAAAAGATAAAAAATTACCTTGGTGGCATCCAAAACTTGAGGAACTCAGGCATAAAACGAGAACATTATTCAATAAGGCCAAAACACCCGAGGATTGAGAAAATTACAAAATGGCCTTTACTGAATATAAGAACAAAATAAGAAAGGCAAAGAGACGTTTGGATAAGCTTCTGTCAGGAGATAAGAAATGTTCCTCAGGGAGCGAGGATCCACAAAGTCCTAGCCAAATCACCATCTAACCAACTGGGACTATTAAAGAAACCAGATGGTTCTTACACTGAAACAGAGGAAGAAACGTGAGACGTAGTAGCGTACACCCACTTCCCTGATTCAACATCTATACATGATAACTATGACTCTGCATGTCCGAAAAGTCTCACCAGACCCAAAACGAAGGCCTGGAGGCGAGCTGCAACGAACATCAGGTATACGAAATAAGCTGGGCCATTGACACATTTAAGACCTTCAAGTCAGCAGGAGAGGATGGCATCGTCCCAACTCTGTTACGACGAGCCAAAGACATCCTCATTCCACCTCTGGTAAAAAAATTCCGGGCAAGTTATGCCTGGGGATACATGCCAGAAACAGGGTCCTTGGTGAAAATCCGGTTAATACCGAAAGTAGGAAAAAAGGGCTTCTCCCAACAAAAGTCCTTTATACCAATAAGCCTCGTTCTTCAGCTACGTCGTAGCTACTGACATGCCGATCTTGCTCCACTTTTTCAAAAATGGCATCCATTTTATCTGTAATAGGGCGACCAGAGCGACGTGCATCTTTGACATCAAAATTTCCGGATTGAAAACGCTTAAACCAAATTTGTGCTACTCTCACAGACACTGCACTACTGGTCCATAAACATCGCAAATTTTTTTCGCGGCTTGCGTTGCATTATTACCTTTTTTGCAAGTAAAATTTTAAAATGTATCGAATTTCTTCATAAGATTCACTCATCTCGGCGGTACGAAAAACAAATGAAAATCACACATTTTCCTAATTTGAATTTGGAATTATGTTCTTTAAAATTTAAACTTTCAATGATACCAAAACCAGCAAGATACAAATAGTATAGCCAAAGAGATTTTATTACAAGTTTATACATACTATAATGCGAAAACACTTTTTCCCCAACCTAATATTAAACTTAGATTTGGCAATGTAAAGTCCTTCAAGCTAGGTTCAACAATATTATGCAGTCAGTTGAAAGTTTCTCGAGTTATACCGAAATCTCATAAAGTAGTTGGGCTACTCGCTTGTTGGATAACTTTAAAGTTTTGAAGACTTTTGTGGAGGACGATTATGGCAGATTCTATGTACAGTCGCGGTCAGATAATGTTTACCACCCTAAGTATCAAAATTGCTTGCATACATTGAAGTCACGTAACAATTTGATTGATCATAGATTATACCAAAGGATCATACCTATATTTTTTAATAACACGAGAATCCATCGACGACTATTAGACGTGTATCGAAAATTTTTTAAAGAAAACTTTTCTTTGATATTTCAGTTTTTTTTTTAAATTATAAATAATTTTTAAAGTAAACTCAAACAATCTTTATTTTATTAAATAAAATTTTGTCATCCTATTTTTAAAATAACTGATTATAATTTCACTTTTGTCCGAATGACGTTCAAACAATCATTTTTGATAACTGTCATTTCTTTATTTGTCTTTTCCATACTTCATGTTGTTTATTAATTTTCAAATGGTAATAAGTAACTTGATATGTCATCGACTTTATTGAAAACAGAGTGATAAAGACATAAAGAAACTTATTTGAAAACTGATAAACATTTACTGACCGCGACCGTACATTATACATACCTACATTAGGTCAAGCCTTTTTCCAGAAGGGGTAAGCAGATATTACTTCGCTCCACTTGCTATGATCCTTACATTTATTATTTCTTCTTTTCAACTCTCATCACATTCCTCATACATCTTGTCCAATACAAGAACATACATCTATACAATTATCGGAACTAAAAAAAATGTTTTATTTGAGTCTTTGTGTTGTTATATATGTTATATAGTTAGGTCCAGTAATTTTGAAGGTTTTGAAGATTATAAGTGACCCTTTCTCTTTGCTGTTCAGTGTATTATAATTTATTAATAGTAAGTTCGTTCTTTTGATTACATTAAATAACTTTATACCAGAAAAATATTATAATATTTTCTAACATAGAGGCCCAATAAATTTCCTTGTAATTGGAAGGCTCAGAAATGATTTTCTCATGATTACGGTATGTTTTCCAAGAAACTTGGAAAACAATTGTTTTGTGGAAAATATTCATGAAAATTTCTTGGAGATGAAAATGTCAGTCTTGAACCCACTCATTACTATGAAAATCGTTTATCTAATACTTATGGGCATCTTCTCAGAACTGTTAATATGAAATTGAAGATCTCAGAAAAATGAAGGATATTGATTATTGATAAATACCCAGCGACCACATATCCTCCATACCAAACATTAACAATTAGAAGTTTATTGAACACTGTCAAGAAATCAACAACAACGTTTCTATAGAGACTTTATAGAGACAAGACTTAATGTCAACAGGACATGACAATAGGCTAGTTGTCCCTTTTTTTTTATTGGCCCCAAATGATTAATTACTGATAGCCAGCACCATAAAAAATAAAACAATATTTTTCTGAAGCCTACACAATAAATTTTAAATTATAAATTATGTTTTTCCTGTCCTTATGTTGTCCTGATGGTTTATGAATTATCTGTGCCGTAGCGTCACGATTAATGAAAATAATTCAATACGCATGCGAGACATAGCCGACAGTTATGCTTGATTGGTTGCGACTGGCGTTGAATGGATTTTGACCATGCGTAGTAATTGTTTACATGAAGCGTTACTCAACTAATTTTACAAACATTGTGGATAGCGTTTTTGGGAGATGGAAAAAAAAAGTAAAAATAAAACATATTAAAGTTGAATTTCTACAGCAATCCCTAATTTATATTTATTGAACTTGGAATATTTCGGACTCTTGCACTAAATACTATCTGAACGACATATTATTTTCATTACTTTTGATATGAGTCAACTAGCCCATGATATTTATATTATTAATTATTTAGATTCATGTATTTTACTATATATACTACTTATTTCTTCATATATATCTTTAGATTTCGCTTATTATTGCTTTTGTGCATTAAAGTTTTGTGTTTTTCCTCTTAGAAACAATCAATGTTTATAATTTCTTCTTACACCGAAGGACGAGGCAGAAGTGGAGGTAGTTAGAAGGACTAATATCCACATTTCGCCAGATAGGTAGTTAAGTCCCCATGTAACAGGGTGCGAGCCAGGAGAAGACCTGGCCCGCAATGCTCTGCAAGAATGTATTTATTATTCGACAGCATTTCAGATACTGTGTTTTTGTTTAAAACTGATGCTGATCGGTACTATACGTTCAAGGGTTTTGGGCTTACAAATGATCACGGATATTGAGCGGCTGTGCGTACCATTAGCTAATTTTGGAATAATAATAATAATAATAATAAGTCGCCAACGATGTAATTTCAAAGATAAATATGGTAAAGCTCGTAAAAATAATAAGTAAAATAAACTTTACAAGGCAAGGGTTCGATATCCGCGATGGTGTGTGGACTTACAAAGTAAGAATAATAAAGATAAAGGAACATGGACAAACACAAACAAATAAAATAGGTTCTTGAAACAAGAGCCAGAAATTCAAGCAGTTTGCCTAATGATGCGAACAAAGCGACTTCTGAAAAGCCCCGTAACACACTTATGGACCTGGATCGACCCATGGGGCCAGCTCCCAACTGAGCCGCGCAATCGACTCTGCGGTAACTGGACCTACAACCGGACAAAACCACAAGCGAGAAGCACAGAAAAGCCCTCACTCGCCGACACTACACGATATCAATACAAATCAGCCTGCATCATGTAATCATCATAAAAATCAACCATAATGTAAGAGCTGCTTCTACTATTCTTGAGAGGATCTACGTGGAGCAGAAACTCGGCATTGCCTTGATTGAATAACCATGGCTATCAAACACCAAGGTGGTCATAAGTCTAGGTTCCACTGGCAAGGTAATATCATGTACAAATGGCACCAAATCTAGAGCATTCTACTCAATAATAATATTGTATTTTTAGTGATTCCAGAAAAGAACACAATGCAGAACTCCTAATTGGATGTGACGCCAACGCCCACCACATCAACTGGGGCAGTAGCAACGTCAACAACAGGGGTAGGGGGAGTTACTTCAAGACTTCATTCTGACTAACTGCCTTCAAATTCTTAACACGGGCCGTCAACCGACTAACCAACGACGAGATCGAGGCAGGAGGTCTTAGATACTCGTATCACTCTTGCTACTAAGAACATATCCAGAACAATAAACGACTGAAAAGAAAGCAACGAAACGTCTATGTCTAACCATCGTGTGATGAGATTCACTGTTCAGGCAAATATAAACACTAACCTAAATTTTAAAGATCCCAAAGTCACTAATTGGAAACTTTACAGAGCTTGTGTTAACAAACATCTAACAGATATTCCTAAAATCATTAAAACACCCAAGATGGTCGACTTCTCAGTATATCTTCTAACAAATGCCATAATAGCCTCTTTCACGGAGAGCTGCCTAATGAAAATTATAAAAGATAAAAAATTACCTTGGTGGCATCCAAAACTTGAGGAACTCAGGCATAAAACGAGAACATTATTCAATAAGGCCAAAACACCCGAGGATTGAGAAAATTACAAAATGGCCTTTACTGAATATAAGAACAAAATAAGAAAGGCAAAGAGACGTTTTTGGATAAGCTTCTGTCAGGAGATAAGAAATGTTCCTCAGGGAGCGAGGATCCACAAAGTCCTAGCCAAATCACCATCTAACCAACTGGGACTATTAAAGAAACCAGATGGTTCTTACACTGAAACAGAGGAAGAAACGTGAGACGTAGTAGCGTACACCCACTTCCCTGATTCAACATCTATACATGATAACTATGACTCTGCATGTCCGAAAAGTCTCACCAGACCCAAAACGAAGGCCTGGAGGCGAGCTGCAACGAACATCAGGTATACGAAATAAGCTGGGCCATTGACACATTTAAGACCTTCAAGTCAGCAGGAGAGGATGGCATCGTCCCAACTCTGTTACGACGAGCCAAAGACATCCTCATTCCACCTCTGGTAAAAAAATTCCGGGCAAGTTATGCCTGGGGATACATGCCAGAAACAGGGTCCTTGGTGAAAATCCGGTTAATACCGAAAGTAGGAAAAAAGGGCTTCTCCCAACAAAAGTCCTTTATACCAATAAGCCTCGTTCTTCAGCTACGTCGTAGCTACTGACATGCCGATCTTGCTCCACTTTTTCAAAAATGGCATCCATTTTATCTGTAATAGGGCGACCAGAGCGACGTGCATCTTTGACATCAAAATTTCCGGATTGAAAACGCTTAAACCAAATTTGTGCTACTCTCACAGACACTGCACTAGGTCCATAAACATCGCAAATTTTTTTCGCGGCTTGCGTTGCATTATTACCTTTTTTGTAAGTAAAATTTTAAAATGTATCGAATTTCTTCATTAGATTCACTCATCTCGGCGGTACGAAAAACAAATGAAAATCACACATTTTCCTAATTTGAATTTGGAATTATGTTCTTTAAAATTTAAACTTTCAATGATACCAAAACCAGCAAGATACAAATAGTATAGCCAAAGAGATTTTATTACAAGTTTATACATACTATAATGCGAAAACACTTTTTCCCCAACCTAATATTAAACTTAGATTTGGCAATGTAAAGTCCTTCAAGCTAGGTTCAACAATATTATGCAGTCAGTTGAAAGTTTCTCGAGTTATACCGAAATCTCATAAAGTAGTTGGGCTACTCGCTTGTTGGATAACTTTAAAGTTTTGAAGACTTTTGTGGAGGACGATTATGGCAGATTCTATGTACAGTCGCGGTCAGATAATGTTTACCACCCTAAGTATCAAAATTGCTTGCATACATTGAAGTCACGTAACAATTTGATTGATCATAGATTATACCAAAGGATCATACCTATATTTTTTAATAACACGAGAATCCATCGACGACTATTAGACGTGTATCGAAAATTTTTTAAAGAAAACTTTTCTTTGATATTTCAGTTTTTTTTTTTAAATTATAAATAATTTTTAAAATAAACTCAAACAATCTTTATTTTATTAAATAAAATTTTGTCATCCTATTTTTAAAATAACTGATTATAATTTCACTTTTGTCCGAATGACGTTCAAACAATCATTTTTGATAACTGTCATTTCTTTATTTGTCTTTTCCATACTTCATGTTGTTTATTAATTTTCAAATGGTAATAAGTAACTTGATATGTCATCGACTTTATTGAAAACAGAGTGATAAAGACATAAAGAATCTAATTTGAAAACTGATAAACATTTACTGACCGCGACCGTACATTATACATACCTACATTAGGTCACGCCTTTTTCCCGAAGGGGTAAGCAGATATTACTTTCCTCCACTTGCTATGATCCTAACATTTATTATTTCTTCTTTTCAACTCTCATCACATTCCTCATACATCTTGTCCAATACAAGAACATACATCTATACAATTATCGGAACTAAAAAAAATGTTTTATTTGAGTCTTTGTGTTGTTATATATGTTATATAGTTAGGTCCAGTAATTTTGAAGGTTTTGAAGATTATAAGTGACCCTTTCTCTTTGCTGTTCAGTGTATTCTAATTTATTTATAGTATGTTCGTTCTTTTGATTACATTAAATAACTTTATACCAGGATAATATTATAATATTTTCTAACATAGAGGCACAATAAATTTCCTTGTAATTGGAAGGCTGAGAAATGATTTTATCATGATTACGGTATGTTTTCCAAGAAACATGGAAAACAATTGTTTTGTGGAAAATGTTCATAAAAATTTCTTGGAGATGAAAATGTCAGTCTTGAACCCACTCATTACTATGAAAATCGTTTATCTAATACCTAAGAGCATCTTCTCAGAACTGTTAATATGAAATTGAAGATCTCAGAAAAATTTAGGTATTGATTATTGATAAATACCAAACATTAAAAATTTGAAGTTTGTTTATTGAACACTGTCAAGAAATCAACAACAACGTTTCTATAGAGACAAGATGCAATGTCAACAGGACATGACAATAGGCTAGTTGACCCATTTTTATTGGCCCCCAAATGATTAATTACTGATAGCCAGCACCATAAAAAATAAAACAATATTTTTCTGAAGCCTACACAATAAATTTTAAATTATATATTATGTTTTTGGGTAAATGTCAATAACGCCTTCGGTCCTGATGGTGTATGAATTATCTGTGCCGTAGCGTCACGATTAATGTAAACAATTCAATACGCATGCGAGATATAGCCGACAGTTATGCTTGATTGGTTGCGACTGGCGTTGAATGGATTTTGACCATGCATAGTAATTGTTTACATGAAGCGTTACTCAACTAAATTTACAAACATGGTTGATAGCGTTTTTGGCAGATGAAAAAAAAAAGTAAAAATAAAACATATTAAAATTGAATTTCTACAGCAATCTCTAATTTATATTTATCGAACTTGGAATATTTCGGACCCTTGCACTAAATACTATCTGAACGACATATTATTTTCATTACTTTTGATATGAGTCAACTAGCCCATTATATTTATATTATTAATTATTTAGATTAATTTATTTTACTATATATACTACTTATTTTTTCATTTATTAATATCTATTTTTAGATTTGGCTTATTATTGCTTCTGTGCCATTAAGTTTTGTATTTTCCTCTTTGAAACAAGCAACGTTTATAATTTTTTCTTTCACCGAAGGACTAGGCAGAAGTGGAGGTAGTTAGAATGACTAATATCCACATTTCGCCAGATAGGTAGTTAAGTCCCCATGTAACAAGGTGCGAGCCATGAGAAGACTTGGCCCGCAATGCTCTGAAAGAATGTATTTATTATTCGACAGCATTTCAGCTACTGTGTTTTTGTTTAAAACTGATTCTGATAGCGATCTGCATATTGAAAATAATGGATTATTGATTTAAACATGAAACCACCAACATTCATGGAAAGTCTAACGAAAATGGAAAATGTTAGTTCCTAAAATCCGGCCAGTGAACCGCAAGTTTAGGAGAGCTTGAAGCCTGGATTTGTTCAAACTTGAGTCTTTCTTTGGATCAGCATGAAATTTTTGAGATAATATGCTACGAAAATAATCCCACTTTCCATTTTACTACACCAACAAAACATTTGATTGAAAAAAAAATAATACTAGCGTCGTACATGCAGATGCGACGAACAATATTATTTGGCAAGGATTTTTTGTTTTGGTATATGGCACATTGGACCAAAATCACACCTTTATGTTTAACAATTTCAAGCAACGAAAAAAAGGAAGGCTTCAAATTGATGGTGCCAGGACATAAAGACAAAAAACACAACATTTTTGGAAGTTATTATTGGAAACCAAGGTCGCTCAGCAAACTATGGAAATGCTGGGAGTGTCTCTGAAGTACCGTATCAGAAATGATGTCATCCGTCAGAGAACTAAAGTCACCGATATAGCCCACCGAATTAGCAAACTGAAGTGGCAGTAGGCTGGCCACATTAGCCGCAGAACTGACGGCCGTAGGAGCCGTAAAGTTGTTAAGTGGAGACCGCGTAACGGAAAACGTAGTGTGAGACGCCCTGCTACAAAATAGGATGATGATATTTGAAAGTTGGCTGGAGTGGGCTTTATGAGGAAAGAGAGCGGTGGCGTGTATTAGGAGAGACGTAAGTCCAGCAGTGAATGATGATGATTTGAAACCAAAGGTGGCAAGCCAAGCCAAGTTTATGACGCTGCGAAAAGCAAATCTTTTTCTTTTCTTGACGTGTTTGGGGAACACGTGGTAATACGGATGTGTTGGCAGGAAAAATAAAAAACAAGGTATTGTGTGATTATATCCTTAATGATGTTGATATATTCCATTGCATAACGCGTGAGAATATACTTCATGTAGCTTCTGATGATTTTCAGCAAAAATATAGCGATGAGACTGATTTGTCAATTATTTCAAAACAGTGGTTAGTACAAAATCACAATTGGTTTTTGGGAGCGACACATGATTCTCCGTCGGAATCTTTTAAAAGAGTAATAAAGGATAACCATACTTTTCTAGCGAAGAGAGAACACTTTTCAAGTTTTTGGTGGTTGCAAAAAATGGTATACTGGTGGTCCGTTAAATATATTACAAGTCCATTGTATCGGGATTAAGATTAAGAAGAATAGTTTGTTGTGAATATCGCTTGTCCCCTGTTACGTGGGAACTTAAATACAAGCGAAATGTAGCTGTTTATACCCCTGCTTACCCCTTAGAGGATGGAGGCGAGATGATATGATAAGTTATTGTTGGGTTTAGTGCTTGAATAGATTCCTAGCGGGTTATTGCGAATTGGCTAAGTACTTTTCCTCAGGAAAATTAATGGGTTGAAATGAAATGGCGACTCGAGTAGTTTGAAATTGCGAATGCGTGTAATTGGAATAAAATTTGACATGAGTTTTTAGATACATGGGTAGGGGAACATATCGAACCAGTACGAGCGTACTACGTCATGCAACGTCATACAATCGGATCATGAATCGACGCCGATTGGGTACGAAGATCTTTAAGTTCTCTTGATCGCCGATAGATGGGGTAGCCTGTCGCATCCGTAGATAAGTCCGAACAGTTATAATTACCAATAAATTTCAAACTATCGAGAAACCTGTTCGTAAAAAATTCATTCAGTAAATTTTTTCATGGACGATTATGGGACTACTCACTCTTATTCAGCTGCATTCAGTTTGTCCATAGTAAACGCCAATTTTGTATGGATCTTGTTCAGGTTTCCGCGTTCGTTCAGCCGCGTAAGCATCTCATATAAAATCACCGTTTTACATAGCAAAACGCTAAATAGAGCTGAATAGGTGTGAACGAACCTTATGGTCACTTTGCTTTTAACCTTTTATAAAATCAAAATCAGAATAAGAAACAGCGCCTGAGCTCATCCAACAGATATCAGTTTGCGTTTCATGGACCCATTTCAAAGTTATCAAAATACAGGAAAATTAAAAATTAAAAAAATTGTAACGTGCACGCAGCTCGTGTTGTTTCGAGAAAAAAAACCGTCCCAGCCCACGCCAGCTCCGTATCAAACGCAAACATCTGCTTGTTGCCAAAACTCTACCGCCTGATTACAAAACAAATTTTCTTGGCCATTAAGTCTGCATCCTTTGAAAGTGACGGAAATAATGAAATTCAACATACTAACAGCTTATATTGTTCCCTATATTGTATTAGGAGAAGTTTTTGCTGAATTAGAAGCTAAGAAGGACTTAAAGAAGTATAAAATGCTTATGTATCACACGGCTGTTACTGAAGGCAATGTATTCCCTTACGTTGTGGCGATTTTGAAGAAATTCTCATATGTAAGTGCCGGTGCTCTGTTGGATGAGCGATGGGTGTTGACGGCTGCTGATTCGTTATTTATGTGAGTAATTAATTATCAAAAGTAATTAACTTATTTGTTACGTCTCGAAAGGAGTATTTTTGAGCCTCTATGTGAACAGACGGCAAGTTTGTTGATGTTAACCGGACAAACAATATTCGGGGAGTATTTTTATTGACAAGTCGAAGAATTGACTAAGATGTAACGGTATAAGAAAGATTAGTACCACATAAAGGTAACGGAACATTTTGTTCGGATCTTTGACTCACAGCGCGTCCACTAACGAAACTAGCCCGAGCATATTAAAGACTTTTAATATTAACAATACTACCAAGCAAATAAGTATAATTCCTCAAAAGCATGTGATTTTTTCCATTAAAATAACATAATACAAAGATTAGAAAGTAAATATAGCAATGTGCTTGTAGTATTAACTATTTTCCCTCATGTACAAGGAATAGAATAAAAATATTTCTTATACTCTTTATTGCACACAGAAAAAAGAAACACAATACATAAAAGAAACAATAGTTGGCAAAGGCGAACTTATCCCCTAGAGAGATATCTTCAAGTCAACCCAACAACCGGTCCAAGAGTAGGTGTTAGTGGGATTACACTAGAAGTGTTTGTATTTCATGAAATGTTAAATCCTCAGCTTCAAAACAACGCGTAGACCAGAACCGTGTCAAGAATTCCCAGTTATTTTAAACCCCTCTCATCTGATGAATGAAGCGATCGTAGGCGTTCGAGAACAATACGTGATTTTGTATTGTATCACGTTTTGTGGTCATTGAGAGGTTAATGTACAAATGTGTTACAATGTTCATACAAATAGCGTGATAATTACTTCGAATAAAACTCAGATTAAACCTAGCTTGCCGTAGCTGAATAAGAACCGTCTTTATTTCCAGGCTAAGAGAAACGACTAGAATGATTAGGGTGCGTCTTGGTAGCATCAATTATAAGAAAGGTGGGATTGTAGTTCCAGTGAAGAGAATAGAGTTTCACCCTTTCTTCGACGATAAACAACCTACATACGACTTAGCTCTTATAAAACTAGCGCATAGAATGCGGTTTTCACCCACCATTTACCCCATAAGGATGCTGAAAAATATAAAAGAAGTCACTACTACTCATTTTATTGTCACAGCTTGGGCTCCATCCTTGGTAAGTTACGTTCCGTGTTTATTTATTTGGGAATCAAACTACCACGTGCTTGCTTGCTTACCATCAGGGGGTACCAATATTTTTTTTACTAAGCTTGTTATTACAATGAAAAGAGGCACTTTGCACAGAGTGCAACCATCGAATTTGGAGCACCCAAACTGTAGTAGTATATACCTTCACGTTACAGAAGACAATAATGAAAGTCCAGATTTAACTGATGGAGAACCTATATTTTTTAAATTGTCCGTAAGATAAGGGCTATGGTGGAAGAAACAAGAGAAACAAGCCTTAGATAATCATGATTTCAAATTGTGGGTCATTTGACTCTCAAGTGCTCTGAATTCTTGTCGTGCCCATTATTTTTTACGTGGAAATGCGAAGTTCAGTTCCACGAAAAGTCATATTGAAAATTTAATATGATTTCAGAAAGAATTTCGTAAGTTTCCACGCAAATTACTCTGGAGAATTCACCTCAGTTTATAGAAGGTTCATTTACTTGGAGATTGAGGAAATTTGCTTGAGGACATCTTATCTTAAACGATAGAAGGTTTATTAACTCGTCATAGTCTTTTCTAACAGGATTTCGAAGCAATTACAGTGAATTGGGTCACAAGTGCTCTCAAAGAGAAAATTATGTAAAAAAATTGTCGAAAATTTAAGAGTAACGAATATTACGCGTCTTAGAGCAATCAGAGTAGGCTTCAAAATATTTCAAGTATCCAATCTCGTACTTGAATCTCTTCTAGGGGTCAGTTCATATTTAGAGAAATTTAAAAAAAAGATTCCGCTGTGATTGTTCTATCTTGACGACCATTACATTTTAATAATGAGTTCATAACTCATTTCCCTTTAAAAAATTCAACTAATTTAGCCAAGAGACTTAATTCTAAATATTTCTTATTCCAGCAAATATATTCGACAACAAGAAAGCGGAAAGCGATGCCTTTGTACGCACTAAAGCAGCGCAGAATACTGTCACTGTCACATCTTCATCCAACAAAGCCAGAAGAGTGCCTTGCTGAGTTGGCAGCGATGGATGTCAATGACACACAATCTCTAATGTGTCTTGACCCTGACTTTAAGTCAGATCCTTGTTGGGTAAGAAATACTCCTAATGATTAACACAGACCATTTACCTGCTCTATTTCCAATTTATTTGAGATCAGCGCAGCAGTTTTTCCTGTTCCATTATCTTCTTTATGATTCTCAGCATACATCTTTGCTGGATATAGAACTCCCCTAATGTTTACTTTTTCACTTTCTCTTTAGTTCGGTCGCATTAAACGTTCAATTGTATCACCCTTATATAAACCCCATTATAATCCCAGCCATGTTCTCGTTCACACAATCGATCCTTATATTCTTCAGTCTTTCTTTCCTTTCCAAACATTCATATTTATTGCTTTTCTGGTCATATAGACATTCTTTTTTTATTGACATGCTTATACAAAGATTTCAAAATTTCTCAGCCTTGGTTCATAATTACTTGTCAGAATTATTACAGTAGTTCGATATGTTCAAGATGTTCTTTGCTCTAAAATTTAGTTTCTAACGATTCTGTTTGTCCTGAATTTCTTCTCATGGCATATTGATGGATAGAAGTGTGATGGTTTGTTATATGTTGTTGATGTAGAAGATAATTTTCAGAGAGATACCGGAGCTCCTGTCGTACTCAATGGTCTTTTATGGGGAATAGTCTCCTCATGGCGGCCAGATGGTTGTCAAGCCGAACCAGGCACCAGCTTCGTCGCCTTAGTAGCAGCTAAGAACATCAGTAACTGGATCCATTCGACCACAAGTGAAAACAAATTGAACACGAGCACGTTTATCATCAACGGAGCGACTGAAGAAGAGAGTAGCAACGAACTTTATTAAATAAACTTAGTTAAGGTTCATTAAGACGCATTTTAATGGGTTTATCGTGAATTTCAACCAGTGACTTTTTTATGATTTACAACAAACCCGTTGTGTAATGTTTGGTTTTACCAATTTACAGTTCAAAATATTTTTTATTGAACTACATTAATTCACAAATACTTACTTATACAATATAGTATCCCGCCCCTCGTCTAATAAATTCAAAAGCTTTATTTGGTTAACTACAAAGATTTGGACGGTAAGATGAATAGTTCTTATTAATTAGTTTTATTTTAACTTTTCAAGTAAGCTTTTAATTAATTCGTTTACTTTTAACATAATTTCGCGTTGATATAAATAGTTGAATAGATTATAAATGATGAATATTTAATTAACAATTATGATGGTACCTACTGACTTTTAGTTCCGACAAGAGTGTTTTGGTAATAAATGCAAAAAAAAAATTTACCTAGCTATGAATGTTTATTGTAAAATATATTTAATTACATTTACTGTGTGTAATTACACAAACTACTGTCAATACAAAATTTGTATTGACAGTCGTTTTGTTCCTTATTATTTATTTATTATTTGACGATCTCAGTTGTCGAATGGTCTGTACGCCAGTCTCGAGGCGTCGCCATCTCTAGAGGTTTGTCCTTTCTTAGGCTCTAAACTATCTGTGTACCAAATTGCGATTAAATTTGTAGTTTTGACGAAAAAGCGACAGAATTTCATTTGCATTTATATACATACATTAGTATGTAATGACAGGAGATTAAGCATTAAATTCAATGGATTAGGTATGCGATTGTGAAAAAGTTAAAGAAGATTATATTTATGATTAATGGCTTACCGTGGTTTTACAGCGCGGTACCCGTTCTAATGGGAATATCGCGATAAAAAGTAACCTATGTCCTTTCGCTGGCTCTAAACTATATGTGTACCAAATTTCGATTGAAACGATTCAGTAGTTTTGACGTGAAAGCAAGACCGACAGACAAGACAGTAGACAGTTACTTTTTCTTTTATAATATTAGTATTAGTATGTACATCAATCATTTTAATCCATGATAATGCCAAAAGTCCGCCAATGTACACCAAATAAGTAAATAATATCCATAAATTATAATGGATTAATATGATTGAAGTATGATCAAATAAATTTTATTCTTACTCAAAACTCTGGTTTTACTTACATAATAGAAATACTACGAAAATAACAATCAATAAAGGAGTTAAAGGAGCATGAATTAAAGGAGTTAAAGGAGTCGCCATTTCAGACATTTTAGCAATGTATCTACAGGCATCTTTTTTTTTTTAACATTCACACCTATCAGCTAGCCCCATTTCAAGCAACTAATTCTGCTTGTGTTACGGTCACTAGATGACAAATAAATATATTAGATAGATAAATACAATTATAAATATCTTGGATATATATAAACATCCAAGACTGAAGAACAAATGCCTGAAAATTCATCACCCAAACATTTTCCCCCATCGGGGATCAAACCCAGAACCTCAGGAGATGGCGACGCTTTGAGACCAGCATACAGGCAAACCACTCGACCACGGAGGTCGTCACTCGTCCTAATATTTTTCGATGTGCATGCAGGAATTATTATACTTGTAGCTATCACGTTGGGCTCTGTATTCTAATTAAGCGATGAATTTGATATTTCACTTAATTTGAGATTTCACTTAATACATAAATTTTTTTTCGGAACATAATTATTTTTTTATAAATATATTGATCCGGAATTCAAGTTCGGACGCAAGGTTCGCTGGTGTGGCATGATGAAAGAAATTAAATACGGCCCACTGTTGGGCACAGGCCATCCTCATGGAGAAACACAAGTTAAGGTGTATGGGCCGTAAAACCACCACGCTGGCCTAATGCGGGTTGCAGGGTAGAAACGGTAGCAATAGCGACTGGGACTCACAGCTTAAAGTGCCTTTCGAAGCACGAAGGAGCTCGAAATCACAAAGGTTTGGTCACCCATACACGGCCTTACCATGGTGAAGGTAGCTTAGTTTTCGATCGAAAGCCATAGCGTACTAACAACTGCGCCACCGAGCTCTTAAAAAAACTACTTTCTGCGAATTTTCTTTTATGAATTTTTAAAAATCATTTTATAAAGTGTCAGAGGACTGTTACTTAGCAAGTAATTTCTAAGTAGTACCTAAAATAATAAAATTCGCTTAAATAAACATGATCAAGCGCAAAAATAACGTTCCTACTAACAACTCTTTACGTAAATATTAGACATGAATGGAAAATAACACCCTAAAGCAGAAGGAAGAAGACCCAATTTAGCTAGTTCCATTCGACTCATCTCATGGTTTACTTATTCCAACCACAAGAGTGAATGAGAGTTATTCATTTGCGGTTTTGAACGGAAAGGCCCTCAAATGGGGTAGACTACCCTCTTGTACCTCATTCATTTATCGGGTGTAATGGTTTAGTTCTGTGTGTGCTAACAGACGTATACGTCTGTAACGAGTTTGTGACTAATTCACATCCATACTAAAATTAGGTCCTTACCTATGCAATTGGTGTTTTGTATGGAGATTTTGGGGAATTCTGCATTTTCCATACTAAATTTTTTTCAGTTTTTTTCACAACGACATATTCAAAGATATTTGGCATATTTGGATATTTGGCATCTATCATTAGACAAGCTTTAGTAATATGTGTAATATCACACTTCATAAAAAATATTTATCGTTTTTAAGTGAATGCAAATAAAATGATGTATTCGGGAGGCACTTAAAAAGAGTTGTCTCCGTGTCAAATTTTAACACAATTAAACTTACAACAAATTATCAAAACAAATCAAAAAAGCTCTAAAATGTAGTCTATTTTAAGACGAGTTAATTATTTTTTAGGAATACTCTGAATCTTAATAGTTACAGACAAAATACTAAGAGAAAAAAAAAACACCAATTTCATAGGTAAGGACCCAACATTATAAATGCGGAAGTAACTCTGTCTGTCGGTCTCGATTTCACGCTACGGGACGATAATGCTACCTGATACATGGGGACTCAACATATCTAGCGAAACGTGGGTGGTAATACCGCTGCCTACCCCTTCGGGGAGAAGGCGTGATGATATGTTTATGTTTGTTGTTGTGTCTCATTCGTATTCCTTTCGTTGTATATACTCGTAGCAAAATGTTAACACAACTATCTATAAATACTTTCAAACTAAAGGATGAATACACGCGCAACTACTAGTTTTCACGAAACACCTAAGCAATCTGTAAACATTTGTATTCCACTGTAAAAGAACGTATTAAATGGTCAAGATATAATATGGTCCAAGGCATAGAATTCTCTGGAGTGCCGTCTGAATGTTATAAGTTAAAAAGTCTTAAGTTAAAAGACTAAAGCCTAGTTAGTTAAAAGACTTTAAGTTTTAATGATAAAGAAGACTTTGCTTTAATAAATTAAGATCAATCTTAGTTGGACATGTTAAATTAATATTATTTATAATGTCCACTGGATGGTAAATAGTAGACAACGTGATAACTGTGGGAATAGAAAAAACGCATATTATTTTTTTTATTTCTTTCAACCTTTATTTGATACTAATAATTAGTATTCTAGTAAGCTTTTTCAAAAAAATGTAACACGATTGTGAGGCTATGTTGTACATTTAACGGTCAATTAACTATTCCCGATAAAATCAAAATCAAATCAAAATCAAACATATATTTATTTTATAGGCTTGATATACAAACACTTAAAAACGTCAATTTATGAATAAGTGAATCTACCACTCGCTCGGAACGCAGACATCCCCGAGAAGAGAGAGCCAGAAACTCGAGGGTTGCTCTTTTTTTCACATGTTTTACAATTCTTGTTTTTTATAAATATTAGGCTTAATCTCTGGCTCAATGCAGATTGGAAGGTAGAAACAAGTGCAATAGCCACTGGGAACCAAACACCTTAATGTGCCTCACAAAGCACAAAGGAAATCGAGTTCTCAAAATTTTTGCCATCCAGAGAAAGACCGTAGCGAAAAATTAAGCTATTCTTTTAAAACCGAATAAAATAAACAAAACGAAATATAAACGAATAAATAAGCAAATTTTATTACTAAAGAAAATTGAGATGGAGCTAATATTGATCATAGTGAATATCGCTTGCCTCACAATGTACCCGGTGCATGGCAACAGGCTCGCCACCTGTTCCATGGGGACCTAATATATCTGGCGAAATGTGGGTGTTTAACACCTCAGCCTACCTGCCTACCCCTTCGGAGAAAGAGGCGTGATGATAATATTGATGGAGAAGAGCGAGGGACAATTAAAGCTCTCGCGTTTATAACTTGTACCACGCCACAAGAGTTATTACCACTATGTGGCCGCAGACCGGACATTAATAAGATATTATCGCAATAGATATGTTGCTGTTTATTTCCTCTCAGCTAGTACTATGCTCGTCGAGCTGCAATTCAGGAATTGCAGGACATAGGATGTAATTGAATGAGATGGAACGGTTTTAAAGTTATTCTAGTGATTTTCGTCCTTTTTTTTATATTTGAAAATGTTATTTTCAATAAGAGAGTAATTGGAACTGAAACTGGTTCTTTTTCATGAAAAAAGACCAGTTATAAGATGACATCTTGACTTGACTGTAATTTTGTATATTTTAGAGTTAAGACAATTTTATGTAAAGGGAGGATTGAACCTTTGCAGAGTTTCTTGCCTGTATCTTCTCATGACAAGGCCTCCCGGTAGTAAATAGGAAAAAATTGTAGAGGTGAACAAGTAGAATTGTATAATTAATTTATGTTTATTATTTTTGTAATGTTTTGATCCGTAAGTGTAACTACTTGTTACATAAATTATTAAATTAAAATCTTGATTTTTCTTTGTTTCTAATTCATCTATTTCAAAGATATTATAAACCAGAAACTTGGTACTTTACACTTTCTGAAAACTTTTGGTGAAGCGCATCATCCTCAGCTGCGCCAAAAGGAGCAGTCACAGTGGTGTTTTAGGGATATAAAAGATTAATGGTTGCATATTGTTTACGTAGAAGGGTAAAAACGGGTCAACTGGTAAGTGACTACTTACGCCACCCATCTAATAGCGGATGTGTTGCCAGTTCTTAAGAAACAATACGCCCTCTTTCATATTTAATTCTATTACATACGACCAAATACGACCAATACCAATGTATTGGTCGTATTGGTATTGGCTCCTTTGTCTTCAGCCTATGTATGTCCCACTGCTGGGCACAGCCCTTCCTCATGGAGAAACACACGAGGAGTACGGGCCGTAACACCACCGGCCGGCGGCCACCGGCCGGCGGCCACCGGCCGGCGGCCACCGGCCGTCTCGTGTTTGCCCTATGCGGGTTGGTGGGTATAAACGGATTCAGTAACCAAGCAAGTATAAGAAATGCAAGTAAATAATCGGGACCAACTGCTTAACGAACTTTCCGAAGCATAGAGGAGTTCGAGATTGGAATGAGATGCGGCACTTTTTTGCTTCGTATCCTTGGAGGCAGGTTTGCTTTTCCTCTGGTGACCCGTCAAGCTGTGCAGAGGCTGTAACCGAAGTCTTGCGTCAAGGCATGGAATACTTTATACCATTCGCTGACTTACCTTCGGGCAGCAAAACTCGCCCTTGGTTCAATGCTGATTGTAGTCGTGCCTTTGCGTGGAAACAGTCTGCTTTCTTTGCCTGGGCTGAAGCCCGTACGCGCAAAGCTCCAGCTGCCCAAGACCTAAAGAAGGCCTATAACCAAGCTTCCAAGGCATGCAAAAAACTGTTAAATAGAGCGCGTTTTGATTGCATCAGCCCTATAGGTACCAAACTGACTTCTTACCCAGCTGGGAGTTAAGCATTTTGGACTCTGGCAAAAGTAGTCGAATCGAATTTTTGTCCCTTGCTGAAACCTGATGGTACGCCTGCGCACTCTGCGTTGGATAAGGCCAACTTGTTTGCTGCTCTCATTGCACATAAATCAAGACTGAATGTCACAGGTACACTTTCACCTTCACTATCTCCTTCTAGCTTCCACACGAATGAAGTAAATCTCCACCAAAAAGAAGTACTCAAAATTATGCTTTCCCTGGACATAAACAAAGCAAGTGGTCCTGATGGCATTCCAGCTATTGTTTTGCGTAATTGTGCTCCTGAGTTGTCTCCTATACTAACACGCTTGTATCGCCTCTCGTTAAAAACAGGACAAGTTACTAAGTTGTGGAAGCTTGCTAACGTACAGCCAATACCCAAGAAAGGAAGCCGTGCCGATCCTACTAACTATAGGCCAATTTCGGTCACTTCCATACTTTGCAAGATTATGGAACGTGTACTAAATATCTCCTAAGCGACCGCTAGTTTGGGTTCCGGCGTGGCCGGTCCACGGGTGATCTTCTCGTGTTTGCAACTCATCTCTGGATCGAAGCCATAGAGAAACACGGAGAAGCCCTTGCAGTGTCGCTTGATATTTCTAAAGCGTTCGATGGGGTTTGGCACGGTAGCCTATTAAACAAGCATCCTCATTTGAATTCCTGTCGGCCTTTGCAACTGGATATCAGACTTCCTTAGGGAGCGATCGATACGAGTGGTCCTGGATGGGTACTCGTCTGATGAACAGATGATAGATGCTATTTTTACTGCATATAAACGACTTTCTTGTTACCGGTACCATTGGGTATGCAGACGACAGCACAGTATCAACCAGATATTTTTAAGCGGAAGGGAGTGGCTCTCCGCACGGTCTCCGAGTGGAGCGATGCCAACCTATTCACATTTAATGCGAACAAAACACAGGCGTGCTTATTTTCCGGTAAACGAAGTTCCCTTCATCAGGCTCCCACTTTCCGGAGTGTGACCTTGCCGTTGACAGACCACCTGCACCTCCTTGGTACAAAAATGTCGGCAAATTTTAACATCGGCGAGTATTTGAGTCTTGCTTGGTATCCTCTCCAGGGTTAGACGGTACTTCACACCGGGACAACTGCTTTTACTGTATAAAGCGCAAGTCTGGCCATGTATGGAGTACTGTTGTCACCTTTGGGATGGATCTGCTTAATACCAGCTAGCTGTTTTAGACTCGATTGAAAACCGTGCCAGGAGACTCATTGGCGATTCAAGACTTCGAAGATCCATCTTCGAAGATCCAGGAGTCGATTGGCGTATCATCCATTCGTTGTTAATGTTCCATCTATCCGCACAAAACGCTTCGCAAATACTTTTATAATGCGAACAGCAAAGGAGTGGAATTCCCTGCCTACTGATATTTTCCCGTAACACCTAACATCAGGTTAGATTGTGGTCAAGTGCCTGCCTATACGCACAAAAAAAAAAAAAGAGATCACAAAGTTTTGGTGACCCATCCAAAGCCTGACTATGGCGAAGGTAGCTTTGTTTTCGATATCGAAAGCCAAAGAGTACAAATCACTACGTCACTAAACTCCTTGCATAATAAAAGATTAGAAGACGGATCAGCATCTATCTCTCTTGCTTGGTCTTTTTCTGCTTAATTACGACGACCTCCGTGGTCGAGTGGTCTGTTCGCCGGTCTCAAAGCGTCGCCATATCGAGAGTTTCTGGGTTCGTTATTCAGGATATTCAGGATACTTATATGTATATATCTATCAAATATAATATATTTATCCGTCATCTAGTGTTCGTAACACAAGCAGCATTAGTTGCTGAAAATGGGACTAGTTGATAGGTGTGAATGTCTGAAGATATTTATTATTTATATTATTTAATTACTGATTGCGGTCTTATCTGACTCTTGATTACCGATGAGAGGTTGGAAGCAAGTTTTACATTTTGTTTGGATTCTCCTAAGGTTATCCACAACTCAAAAGTTACGACTAGAGGTGAACTGTTCTGACCTCCATGTACCGTTTGCAAGGTTGGTCAGACCAATTGTTCAGTAATTTAATTACGCTGTTCCTTTTCTTGGAAGTTCTGATTACTTCATAGTTAAGACTTTCTAATGAAAAAAAATCCTGAATACTAGCATAGTAGGCCATAAAACAAAGTTTATTTCTCAAGCACTAATTGTAGTGTTTTGAACCTGCGGAGAGTAAGGTCACCAGCGGAAAGACAGCCGCCCAAGTGCTGCTGGAATGCACTGGGGTAGCTAGCTTGTAACGAGGCGCCATAGCTATATTAGCGCCTCGTTGCTGTCATTGCGCTCTTCTCTGACCATTTTTCTCTTGGTTTCCGTTTTTAAATTTGCTGTCTGTCTCTTTTTATTTGTTTTGTTCTCGAAGTTCATTCTTACGAGAGTCAGTGCGTAGAGCGGTTGACTCCCTTCTAACAATAATTGTTATATATTTATTAAGTGAATCAATTTTTATAAGCTGAAACTAAGTTACAACAAACCACATGATCAGTTCCTAATAAATAACAAAGACTATAAGTTTCTTTAAGGCACTATTGTAAGTAGCCCTATCCTTTTTATAATATATTTAGTGTTAAATGTGAAATTGTTTTGTGTTCAGTGTAATTAACCTTTTTTATATAATTGTTTCAGTTGTGCCTTAAATCTTCATTATAAATATACGATACCTAAGTGACGACCCAACTGCATTTTAATTATCCCCGGTTTCACCCCGTCACAAGCTAGCTACCGGGAAAACACCTAAGTAAGCCGGGTAACCTTCCCGAGATTGTCCTCAACGTGAAGGCGCTGAGACTTCCTGAGAGCTGGACTGGCTGGAGTAGCCTGTCTTTACCCTCAGACGCAAAATAGACGCTTAGTCGTCGAGTTGCGGAAAGCACGAAGAAAAAAAAGAAGGATATTGTCACACACACTGGTCCCGGTTGCAATTGCAACCGTTAATACCCACCAGCCCGCATTGGGGCAGCGTGGTGGTGTTATGGACCATACTCCTCGTATGTTTGTTTCCAAGGACTGTGTCCAGCAGTGGGACGTATAGAGGAATAGGCTGAGGACTGAGTAGGAAAGGTTTCTCAAGGATTTCAAATATTCCATACTCTTTTTGTAATTCTTCCACTTGTACCTACCTCATGTAACCTAGTAGACATAAACTAAAAATTCAATCATAACTGATTAAAAAGAACGCTTTTCTAGCGTAGACTTAAATGAATTTATCTTCCAATTTTCCTGTGGGAAAGGAAATAGGGATGCTACAGACTGAGCTTTTAAGCTTTCCTTGCAAGGAAATATGGTTCTTGGGGGGGGCGATATTTTTAGCTTACATCGTAAAATAAGAATTCCTTATGACGACTTGCACATTCAATTTTTGAATTTGAAGGTGTTATTCACCAGACAGACGCGGTCTAAGCACGTGGCCAGGGTCGCGGCCTGTTGTCTAATATAAAATGAATTATTATATACAAGATTTTGCCCGCGACTTCGTTTGCGTAAAATAGCCTTTCTCAATATATAGGCTATTCAACACTGTTTTTTTTATTAGAACAGTAGCCTCAATTGTTGAAATTGAAAATTTACTCCTACTTTGATAATAGAAGCAAAGTTCATAGTAGCGTAAATTTGTCCTTCATAAATTTTTTAACATCCACCCGCATGGCACCATGGAAATATGGGGATAAAAGGTAGCCTATGTCCTTTCTCAAGCTCCAGACTATCTGTATACCAAATTTCGGTTAAATTGGTTCAGTAGTTTTGACGTCAAAGTGAGACAGTATATCTTTAACAATCACTTAGTACTTAGACAATCAAGTAATCGTATTACTATAACACTACTTAGACAACAGGTAACGTTTCGCTAAATAATTCCAAGATATTCATACTAGACAACAGGCTGTGACCTTGGCCACGAGCCAGGCCGCGTCTGGCTCGGAGAGTTGCTCCGGCAGACCCCGGGTCGCTCCCACAGAACGGCAGGAACGGGTATATCGGGGAGTTTTAGTGGGTAGTGCCAATATGGCAGGTGAGTCCCACACACGCCTACCGGCTAGCCACCGGTAGGTACGGTCCGTAAATGGATTTCTCCTCATAAAAAAAAAAAGGTTGCGTCTGTCTGGTAAATGCCTAATATGGGTTGGTCTGTAAATTTAATTATAGGTTGGTTTGTGAGGACACTGTATAGTGTAGATACTATGGATATCTCTTGTCACACGACATACAACAATATGTTATTATTGTTGTAAATCGTGTGGAAGCGGTTCATTATAAGAATACTACCATCCCATTTCTTCCCTTGAGTGTCGTAAAAGGCGACTAATGGACATAGAACAGCACAACTATCCAATAGCTTATAGCGGCGACAGGCTCACCACCTGTCACGCTGAGCACATGGGATTATCCCCTAAGGGTTAGTTAGAAACTAAGCAAAAGCAATCCACTGCCATAGTCTTCGCTTCACCAAGCAGTGATAGCACATGTGCTCAGTGTGACAGGAGGTGAGCCCGTCGCCGCTGTAAGCTATTAGATGGATGTCTATTGATGATTGTGCAGTTTTAAGTCCATTAGCCTTTTACGACACCCGAGGGAAGAGATGGGTTGGTAGTATCCCTTTAATGGCTACTACACGACTTCTGCTTATAAACTGTGTAAGATAAAATTTTACGTCTGCAAACACAAAATGGGTAGATTTTGTGTTTGCAGAAGTTTCAACATCAAAATCAAAATTTCAATAGTTTCAACATCTCAATTCAATATGGCTTCGGGAATTCGAAATGAAATCAACTAACTTGAATTTAGTTCTTCCCCGCTCGTTGCCGGGGTAATCTAAATGTTTATTGAGGCGAAATTGGAGGGACACTTCACCTGGGTATTCAGCGCACCCTTCTATTAATAGACTTGAAAAAATATCTTTTTTTTATGAAAATTTTATTACTGCCAGAAACAATAGGCTAGTTGACTCATATCAAAAGTAATGAAAATAATGTGTCATTCACATAGTACAAGGGTACAAGGGAACAAGGGTCAGAAATATACCAAGTTCGATAAATATAAATAAGGGATTGCTGTAGAAATTCAGTTTAAATATGTTTTAATTTTACTTTTTTTTTTCATCTGCCAAAACGCTAATCACGATGTTCGTGAAATTAGTTGTGTAACGCTTCATGTAAACAATTACTACGCATAGTCAAAATCCATCCAACGCCAGTCGCAACCAATCAAGTGTAGCTGTCGGCTATGACACGCATGCGTATTGAATTGCTTACAATAATCGTGACGCTACGGCACAGATAATTCATAGACAGGACCGAAAACGTTTTTGGCATTTGAGCAAAAACGTAATTTATAATTTAAAATTTATTGTGTTACAGGCTTCAGAAAAAAATTGTATCATTTTTATGGTGATGGCTATCAGTAATTTATCATTTGGGGCCAATTAAAAAATATATTATATATTGCAGTCTTAAAGCCTATTGCAGTCTTAAAGGGATGGCTGTGTTAGTTCTTTTGCTGGTAGGGAAAACAGTTTTGGGATAAAATTTTGAGTCGTTGTCCTCAGCGCGTATATGGCCACTGCTGGGCACAGGTCTTCCTCGTGGAGAAACACATGAGGAGTATGGACCATAAAAACCGCATCGCTGGCACAATGCTAGTGGACTCATATCAAAATAAATGAAAATAATGTTTAATTCACATAGTATTTAGTACAAGAGTTCGAATTATACTAAGCTAAATAAATATAAATAAGGGATTGACCTAAATGTAAACCATGAGTGTAATAAAGTATTTTTACTTGTGAAGAGGTATTTCTTAAAACGAGGGCACCATAACATCGTCTTACAATTTCCCGGTAACAGGAAGTGCCAATTATATTTTTTCATTGTACCTTTCTGAGCCCTTATAATTTCGTTATCATTCACGATTCAATATACAATTCATTAAAAGGCCCTAAATCCTCTCATGCGTGAAACGAGTCGGCAATTTTAAACAAGGCATAATTTTTATTGCCCGTAGCGCCTTTGACAGGTGAATAAATTAGGTAAGGGATTTTGTTCCTGCATTATTTAATATAACATTTAAATTTTATTAAAAATACACACGGACATAATTGAAACAGAGTGCCTTAGACAAGATACTGTGGCAAACTCTTTGCTGCACGCGCGTAGACTTGGGGTATGAAAGAACAAAAGAGGACGCTTAAGAAACAAACAGTATATGTCAGACCGCGAGATGATGCGAATGTGCTCGTAAAGTTTATTATACCAAATATACTTAGGGCGAATTCGACCAAATTGAGATAAGTAACACGGGAATAGTAATACCAAACTGAGCTGAAACGATTGGTCGAGTCTGCCCTGTGTCAAATTAGACATTGACACATTCGTGCGCGAAAAACTGCGTACTCCGGTAAATAGTATTACTCGCGTGTAGCCAAACATGAAAAAACCGTTTACATAGTGTAAACGGTTTAACAAAAACATAGATTAACAAAAATACATATAAATTATATCCCGCTTAGCGTAACAGACACAGGTAAATACCTCATGCTCTTGTGTACTTTTCTTTATGATGTTTCTTGGTAAGCAATACAAAAGAAATAGTAAGATTTTTTTTTCTTTAGTTCAACAAATGTTATTGATCTATTGTTATCGACGAATTGAAAATGAAGAGATTCTGACACTGACATTTTGATAGTTGTGATAGTCTTTATTCCCTTCTAATATGACTGTACAGTCACGGAATGAAAAGTTTGACCACCAAAGGGTGGTTTATATTTTATATTCACACAATATGAGAATTTATTAATCAAAAAAGCTTCAAAACACTTTTAAAGTAGAAGTAACAAATGATGTCTTAAAACCCCATTTTTTTTTTCAAACAAGCATAAATGGGGGCCTTATCAGTCGTCCTCTAAGTGGGACAGTTTGAAAGTCATTTGTATACATTCCGCTATCTCAGCTACTTTTTTTGATCGTTTTCTTTTTAGTCCCTTGCTATTTTACTGTAGAATCGTTATCAGGCTATTTCGTCCTACTGCTGGGCCCAGGCCTTTCTACGTGGAAAATACATTATTCATACGTGGTCACCAGGCCGGCCCAATGCAAATAATATTGTAATAATCTAAAGTCAAATTCATTGTATAATTATTCAATGTGAAATGTTCCATTTCATTGAGCCAGCCAGATCATTGATATTTCAAATTATTTATCGTTAATGACATTTAAAACTGTCAAATCAATTTGCCTAATTTAAAAAATGGACTATAGTGTCAAATGTACGTATAAAAGTAAACAAAAAGCGCGAGGGAAGATCTTCACGAACGAAAAGGGACAGAAAATGACATTAATGAACCTATTTGGGTTCAACAAAGAAACTCAAACTCGACAATTTAAATGCATGCTCTTCAGTGACTGACTAATTTAACAGTTAAAATCCCAGTAAAGACTGGTTAGTTTCTCGAAGAGATGTAGCTGAAAATGTTGTCTCTTGGTCATCTTAAATCAAATCTTAATCATTGGTCTGTGATTTTGACAATATTTTAGCATGGAAAGCCCACCAAGGAAACAATCTGTATTTACATATATTAGTATCACTAGCAACAGGTGCATAGAGATCATGTTTATTTATTAATTGTATTATTTTGAGAGAAACAAACAATTACAATAAAACTTAAAGGATAAAACACAATAACAAATACATAAATCAGTAAAGTTTCCACAGATAATAATAAACAGACATAAATCATAATCTTAAGTAAAATGAATAAAAGTGACAACAATAATATATAATAATACTACCAAATAAATCATAATAAATATACTAAATAATAGAAGATTATAAACTAAACTTTAACTACGGCATTAATTAAATTCCTAATTTGTAATTTATAGTGATGCAAATTATAATTAAAAATATGTAAGTCAAAAAATGAATTATTGTAATCTCTACAAGATCTTAAAACTAAGGAGTTCATGGCATATTTCGTTCTTGCAAACGGGATAATAAATAATGCAGGAGATCGTGATCCTGCACGGGGGCATCTTATATGTATGTGTTCAAGGAGGAATGAAGAGTCGACGTGGTTGTGCAAAATTTTGTAGAGAAAAACTTGATCTCGCTCTAAACGACGACTCTTTAGCGAGGGTATAGATGGTACAGTCTCATGGTTGCGCGAAGCCTTGAACTTTAAACATCTTGCAAACTTATTATTAATTCTCTCAATCGCTTATATTGATACATTATACTGCGGATTACATGTTGTCGATACATACTCCAATATTGGACGAACGAATGAATTATACAGGAGAAACAAAGTGGAACACTTTTGAAAATCTCTACTAGTCCGGATTACGAAACCGAGCATACGGTACGCTCTTGAGGTTATATGGTCAATATGAGAGTTGAACGACAACATGCAATCAAAATTGACACCCAAGTCTCTCACCTCGGCAACACGTTTGAGACTCTCCGCTTATATTCAAACATTTGTGGGTTTTTCTTACGAGTAAAGAAAATAATATTACATTTCTTAGGATTGAGAAATAGACAATTTTTAACACAATATGTGCATAGATCATTAAGATCTCTCTTTAAAAGAACGTAATCTGAAGGAGATCTAACCCGCCTGAAAATCTTCATATCGTCAGCGTAAATTAGAACATTATTGTTCATTTAAGACTTTAAACTTTCACGTTTCATTGTATTGTATCCTTTGTAAATTGTTGTCTATCTATACTAATATTATAAATGCGAAAGTAACTCTGTCTGTCTCGCTTTTACGTCAAAACTACTGAACCAATTTAACCGACATTTGGTACACACATAGTCTAGAGCCTGATAAAGGATAAAGTCTTTTATCCCGATATGGGAATATGTGCCATGCGGGTGAATGTTGAAAAATTTTAATAACGCCTCTCAGAAAAATAAAGGATAAATTTACGCCACTATGCACTTTGCTTCTAATAATAGAGTAGGAGTAAATTTTCAATTCCACCGATGAGGCTACTGTTCCAATTTGAAAAAAAAATCCTTCAGTGTTGAATAGCCTATTTATTTGCTTCTGTATCAATTTAACAACAAAGTCTGAGAATATAACCTATACTTTTTAAACTTTGTGACAACGGAGAAGCTTAGAAACTTCTATTTAGAGAAAGTTCTAAACTATTATATACCTGTCACTTTTTATTGCAGTGTATCAGGGTGAGACAGAACTTGGCTTTCCGAATCGACTCCGTGAATCACAGGCGAGAAAGCAGCTGTTATATATAATAGTTTTCAATAGAAATTTCTGATTGTTAAATCCTTCTTACTAAATACTTCTTAGTTCGATGTTTCATTTAAAAATAAAGTTCAACAGAACTTTGAACTTTGTTACACACAACAGTGTGTCTGACAGAGTAGTTTCTGGAGACTGGCTTTTGAAGACAGCTGTTTTGAATTTTTTTCTTATTTTTCTTATTAGCTTCTTTTTATAGAGACACGATTATGATATAATGTGTCCATGAACTGTCAAAATACGAAAAAAAATTCAAGATGGCGGTTCTATTAAAGATATTTTTAGAATAGAATAGAATAGAATCATTTATTTCTTATAAATATGGTACAAAATTAGATCTTCAATACATTGATAGGTTCACATATTTTGCCGATTTATAGGCATAGAAATGTCAAATGGTATTATTATTATTATTAATATTTTATAGGTTAGGTTTTTTTCTTAATCATAGTTATTAAACATAAGTAAATATTAGTCCTCATTGCTCATCGGTCAAAAATTGTGAGATTGAATAATAGCATTTATTAATTAAAAATAATGTCAGTTTCTTCTTAAATAATTGTAATGTCATGTTTCGTATGTCTATTGGTATTTTATTATATATTGCTGGGGCCATACCCATTACATTTTTGGTCAACAGAGCTGTGTTGAAACCACCAGTTACGAGGAGATCTTGATATTGAGTCCTCACTGGTTGTTTTCTTGTGTTAGCAACTTTTATAAAATAGTGTGGATTTGATTTTACAAAGAAACTTATTTCTAGAATATACATTGAGGGCATTGTAAGTAACCGTAAAGATTTGAACATAGGCACGCAACTATCCATTGGTTTCAAATTGCACATTGCTCTAATGCATTTTTTCTGTGCTCTAAATATGTCCTCTCTCTCGCTACAATTGCCCCAGAAAATAATCCCAAACCTCAGAATGGATGCAACTATCCCGTGGTAAGCAACTAGTAATGATTCTAGTTGTAGTGTTTTAGAGAGTTGAGATAATGCATATGCTGATCTATTCAATTTTTTACGTAGTGATTCCGCTTGAGGCTTCCATGTGAGTTTCTTGTCTATTAAGAGCCCAAGAAACTTAGTGGTAGGTACTTCATCAATTGTCTGACCGTGATGGCTGACAATCACATTGTTTGGCTTAGTTCTTTGGTGAAAATGCATAAGGTTTGTTTTAGTGAGATTAATTCTAAGGTTATTTTTCTCCAGCCAGTCGATTATAGCTTTAAGATATTTAAGATAATTTTATTGATATTGAACTTGACCACCTCCGTGGTCGAGTGGTCTGTACGCCGGTCTCAAGGCGTCGCCATCTCGAGAGGTCCTGAGTTCGATCCCCAGTGGAGGCAAGTGTTTGGGTGGTGAATTTTCAGACATTTGTTCTCCGGTCTTGGATGTTAATAATATTATAATATTCAGAATATTTATATGTATTAAATATATTTGTCCGTCATCTTTATCCGTAACACAAGCAGCATTTAGTTGCTTAAAATGGGACTAGTTGATAGGTGTGAATGTCTGAGGATATTTATTTATTTATTTATTTATTGAACCGAGTGACTTATATAGTTATCAAGTGGCTCTCCACGTTTTCACATGCATGGTACCCGTTCCCGAAGGAATATCGGGATTAAATATAGCCTATGTCACCCGGGGATAATGTAGCTTCCAAACGGTGAAAGAAAATTTTAAAATCGGTCTACAGTACGTCTCAATTCAACTTGAATAGATATAATATTATGTGCAAACAAACCAACATTAAAATTTTTCCTCTTTATAAGTATTGATATCATATTTCGTTAGCCACGCTCGGCTGTGTAGCGATAGCCCAGTAACAATCGAACACTCCTCTTAATGAGTTTGTCGATTAAAGCATTTACGCCCTTAAGTATTGCGTAAGCTTATGTACAGTCACCAGCAAAAAGATTATGACTTTCTCAGTACCTTGCCATTTTAAGGCACTAGAGTCTATTGCCGCAAAAACAAATGGGCGTTAGAATGACATAGTACTATAATATATCTATTTTACTGTACAATTTAATATTTAATTTTAACAGGCCTTGCCCTGGGATCTAAAATTAAAAGTGGGTGTAAACACAATCAACACCGCGATTTCGTTTCATCTATCGCCACTTTCGAGGAAAAGATGGACAAATAAATTTCGAAGGGAGTGTGTGGGTTTTTGCATTCAATTTTGTATAATATTACTTACATTTCTGACTTGTTTCTGGAATCGTTGGTATTAGTTCGAGTAGTCGTTGATATTTTAAAAAGTATTTGAGTGGATGATATAAGAAGAAAGGGGTTCCAAGTCCTGGTAAATCTAATATGCCTAGCAAAAAATCAGATTTTCGAATAATGGCGCCATCTGTTAAGGCTAAGATTTCCAAATTACTTAATTACCACGTTGTATCGGTTTTGAGTAATACCGGTATTGCAAGCGTCCATAGTAATTTGCAATCTTCTCATTGACAGGTCATCTGAAAGACTAAAGAATTTCTTATTTTAATTCTTATTTTTAAGAATTTCATTATTGTTGTAATTAAACAAGATTGTTACAGTTAATTAAAAAATTATTCATTAGAACGCGGCAACTTTAAATAGACAACCACAACAATTATTCTGTATTTTTGTAGTCTGTTTTTTTTTTTCATTTATTTGGGTAAACAAACAATTTCACAATTCGTTTCGTAAATAGTAGATTAAATGTAATTTTAATTGTGAAACCAACACCGTAAACCACAAATTCATCCACAAATAAATTAAAGTCGAGAGTGAAGTTGAAATGAGTTTTCATTTATTTTATTCTTAACTAGCTGTTTCTCGCGTCTTTGTATTATGGTTTTTTACCTGGGAACCCTTTAATGTTCCGGAATAAAAAGTATCTAAGGTGTTGACCAGGGTTATAAGGTATCGCTATGCAATTTTTCATTGAAATCGGTCCTGCCATTTCTGAGATTAGCCCGTACAAACAGACAGAAACAAACAATTTAAAAATAAGCATTGTTTGGTATTTTACCTCTTTTACAGCCTCTGACTTAGTTTTTAACTTTTTTTCTATGTACAGACATTTGACCTCTTTAGTTTTATTATATGTATAGATTAGTTCCATTTATTTACAGGTCCTTTTCAAACTAAACTATTGATTTACTTAGCTAATATTGAATTTTTTCTGTATTTTAAAACAAAAAATACTGAAAATTTTAAAAAAGAATCAGAATAAGAAATTCTTAATAATAGTCATTTATTAAAAATACATTAGATATCATAGCATGAAACCATCAAATGCAAAGGAAAATTTTCAAATTACAAATATTTTGAATATTTCAACTTGAAAAGGAGACAATACGTCCGTATTATCTGCAAATAACAAAGGAAAACAATTGTAGAGGTGCAGTAGCGTGGCGTGAAAAAAAAAGTTAGGCAAGCCGCAGTAAAAATTAGGACCCACAAAAAATGGGTAATTTGGTCTGTGTATGTAGTGCATGTGTTTGTGTGTGTGGACGGGTCTATACCACCATTATCCGAATTTACACTTTCGTCGTGCCCGCGAAACGCTAATTCTAGTTTACCTAATAGAACAACTGTGTCGAAGCGTTAATAACAGATTTCGATTACGTTCGACTTTGCGGTTATGAGCCTAAAAATTATTGTTAAAATAGTTTTCTATTATACTATTTCCAAATTCATAAACAACACGATAAACAACTACGTATGTTTCTCACTTTGAACATGTTTTTTTAGCAGTTTGATAAATTATTAACATCAAAAAATCCCTTCGATTCCAAACGTTGCTTGAATCAGAAAACAAAAGACACGGAAAACAAAAAATTTTTTTAATAAACGACTGCCTCCAAGCCAACTTATTTATCATAAAGAGAAATGTGGAAATGCTTGAAAAAACCGTCCCTACGCTTGTAATCTATTGACATGTTTGGACGAGCTCGACCTAACTGTATGACATATTTTTTATTTTCAAAGGACAACTTTGAAAACTGCTTTCCTTCACTTACCAAGAAATCGGTAAGACAACAATCTATGTGCATCGAAGCGGCCATTATTGTGCCGAGAGAGAATAAACCAAAATTAATTAAAAACTAAAACCTACCAAATTAATCCCTGCGGAGCGACACAGTTCACAATACACCTCTAAAACAACAACACACAGGCTAGTTAAATTTTACTATTTCACTGAATTACTGCTAAAAATACAATAAAACTAATTAATTACGTTAAGTTTATGTGAGTGCAAGCGAATTTCAAAACAAAATAAACTAATGTTGCCAGAATGAGACGGTAATATACCGGCTAAGTAAGACAGAATATCTACAACTCGGCACGGCATCGGTATAAACCGTAATTTCATAGCGAGGCTAGAAAGAGTGATCATTATAAAACTGGCTGAGTTAGAAAGAGAAGGGCGATACAAGCCGGTCGGTGGCAGCCTTTCAGGCGGCGAACGGTCGCGATATTTAATGAGTTTCACGAAAGAAATTCCGCACTTATGGCTATTGTCATAAGATAAAAAATATTTACTTCTTAAATTTGCATTCGAAACGTATGTGAGAGTTTATTACTAATGTGTGCGTGTGTCGTAGTGTATCGATGGATAGGCTCGTAGGCCGCGAAAAGCCGGCATGTTAGGCAATCTTTAGGTACTATTTCTCTATTGCGTGCCTATGAGAGACCTACACAGACGTGACAAGAGAACGCTTGTCTGTGTGCGTGTTGTATCGCAGGCTTCCATATCTCGAGATCTTACGAGTTAATTGAAGGAATCTAGAGAGCGGGAGCGATGTGTGAGTGATTGGAACTTGTGCGTATTGTTTCGCGCGCGTGTTTTACTGTTACATGATAAGATTTTATTGATTTTTTTTTGTTTATAAAATGGTTTTGTACCTGCATTATAGTAATGAAACAAGACAAATTTTGTTTATAGTTAGGTATTTTTTTTATGCACGCTCGTTTGGTACGGCTGTTGGGAATCGGGTTATACGGACGCTCCGCCACTGTAGAGGTGTAATATCATAATGAGTAAACAATTTAAAAATTATATAAAATCTTCAACATAAAAGGGTCAAAAGTCAAAACAGACATATTCACCTCTCCCTTTCCAGAGGGAGGGGGCGCCATTCAGGTTATGCTTTACCAGAGCCCTCAGAGGCCTAAAGCAAGGTGGTGTTTAGTCGGTAGGAGTCCGACATAACCCCCGGCCGGCCGGTGTGTATCCAATGAGGGATTCACCACCTCCTTCTCCCGCATGGGAAGGTAAAGAGTCCTCTTTCAGAGGTTCGGAAAAAAAAAAAAAAAAAACAGACATGAAAGAGTAAAAGTAATTCTCTTTCATGGTATTCATTTAATAATCTAAAAATTAAAGGACTCGTCGTTGCCATGGTAATAAATCGTAATAATTCTTTGTTTGTTTCATAATTAATTTTATTAAAAGGTTTGCGATAAACTTCCGGACTGTCAGTAACATTACGTGTACCAATTAAAATTTGTTCTGATTAAGTCAACATTTTAGCTCGTGCCCGAAGCCAGTTCTAATCCGTTTAATAATGAATTACATCCTTTATTAGAAAAAAAACAACGGGTATTCATTATTTTTATTGCACATAATATGAACAAATTTTTGTACAAAATTTACTGTTTTTATAAAGATAAGTAATGGCGTAATTATTTATTGAGGTCGTCATCAATATTAAACCCCTTGTTGGAAACCGCGAACCCTGGTGTTCGTAAACAACCCGGCGTAACCCATCGTTGCGTGCCCGGCGGGGTCCATAATGAACTTGTATTTAATCCTGAGCATCTTATGTACATTATGTTTTTGCAATAAACTAAGACGATTCGAGTTAAATAAGATTAAAAACTAGATTTAGTAATTATTTGACAATTCTAGTATGGCTGAAATGTCAAAATACGCCAAAATCGAGTTTTAAATCTCGTTTTTTTCCTGCACGTGGGCCTTTTTGATTGATTGATTGATTGAACATAAGATTACTATTGTGTCTCCTTTTGTGCCCGATGTATAAATTAATATTGCAAAAAGAAACATTCCTTCAGAGTATCGCTGTATTTCCTTTTATTTTCGACCCAATTTTTTTCGTGCACACAATGTTACACGTGGAAAAGTTGGCTCTAATAAATATAACTCATTGCACTGTTTACGTTTATGAATTGTACTACATTTTTCAAAGAAACCCTTTTGTGAACAGGTATGTGGTTTGTGGCTTAAGTTATAAGCGATTTCTTTTTAGTGATTATTTAAAATGAATCGTAAAATGCGTCTTGGTTCACATTTTTTTATTATGTTGTCCTAACTAAATCCACATTTCCGAAAAATTTAATAACTTACTTATATTATAGATAATTGTACCTATTACTTATAGTGTTGGCTATTTTTATTTCAATTTACGCTTGCAATAAGTGAGTGAATTAATAATTGCGTGGTATGGTCATGTGATTAGGAGGGAAGAATGCCACATAACAAGACGAATGTTGAGCATGAATATGGATGGGGCTAGAATGAGAGGAAGACCAAAGAAGCGATGGATTGAATGGTATTAGAATAAAATAAGTGGATGTTAAGCTGACGAGTGAAAGGCGAATGGAACAGGCATGTTGTGCCGACCCCATCAAAAGTGGGAAAAGGGCAGGAAGAAGAAGAAGAAAAAGAGCTCCCAGTAAACAAAAAAAAAGTACAAGATAGAGAAACAGATAAATTATAGTTTACAACTTTGTTTTGAAGTGTGTCTGGAGTGTGTAGGAAGCTGGTAATTAGTAAATTTAAATTAAAAGGCAGGACGTAGATGCACACTTGTATATTTTTGTGAACGGAAGGGGCTTGACAATGTTGCCACAGTATAAAAAAATAAATTTATGTTGGGTTGCCAACAAACTTAATCCTTAAACTCTAACCTAGTCATTAAGTATGAAGTTGGGTTTGAACCCCGGCTTTTCAACCTATAATCGCTAACCGCTTTTACTTTACAGCCTTACAAATATGATGTAATAAATATGAGAGGGAACATATTATTAATATTACAAATGTGTCTATGTTAAGGTTCATTGTTAAGAAAAACTATAAGTTCAACAATTACTCTGAATGTATACCTAAGCCTTTTGCTAATTCATAGAAGACTTTACTTTTATCGTTTTGAAATGAGACATAGTCACGCTTATTCATATAAACACGTTAGTTAACTACTAAAGCATTATTTAGCTAATCAACTTAATCAACTTAATTTTGTTAATTAAGTTTTAAGCAATGTCTCCGTATTGTTAAAACCGTTTCAATTAGTATTCATCTTTCACTTTTCAGCCCGTTTGATTGAAATTGCGTCAAAAAATAAAAGCTGTTTATCGTCATAGGATTGATAGAAGTAATATTGGGTCCTTACCTATGAAATTGGTGTTTTTTTTCTCTCTTAGTATTTTGTCTGTAACTATTAAGATTCAGAGTATTCCTAAAAAATAATTACCTCGTCTAAAAATAGACTATATTTTTGAGCTCTTTTGATTTGTTTTGATAATTTGTTGTACGTTTAATTGTGTTAAAATTGGACACGGAGACAACTCTTTTTAAGTGCCTCCCGAATACATCATTTTATTTGCATTCACTTAAAAACGATTAATAATTTTTATGAAGTGTGATATTACACATATTATTAAAGCTTGTTTTATGATAGATGCCAAATAATATTATCTTTGGATTTGTCGTTGTGAAGAAAACTGAAAAAAATTTAGTATGGAAAATGCAGAATTCCCCAAAATCTCCATACAAAATACCAATTTTATAGGTAAGGACCTAATATTATGCTTCGCATACAGTTCGCATAAATCATCCCCCATTTTTTACATAGCATACTTTTCCTGAGGTTGTCTAACTTGACAGATATGTCGTATTTCAAACATAGAGATGGGGATTTTTAAAGACATTTTTCCATAAAAATTGTTGTCTTGCTCAAACTTAAATAGCGTTTATGAATAAAGGAAAGAGTGATACTGACAACACGCAAAATCAAAATCAAAAATCAAAATCAAAAGCATTTATGCAGTTTAGATGCGTCTTAGCGCATGCTTATGAATATCATAAACATTTTACAATATTTCGTGAAAAAGAAAAATTTACGCCATCCGCTCACTAGAGTGACATCCTTCGCTAGAGTAAATCATTTATAATCCATACTAATCTGTACTGTCTGTCTCGCTTTCACGTCAAAACTACTGAACCAATTTAACCGAAGTACACAGATAGTCTAGAGTCTGATAAAGGACATAGGCTACCTTTAATCCCGATATTCGCATGGTAACGGTGCCATGCGAGCGAATATAAAAAAAATTAAAATCTTTCAGCGTTGAATAGCCTATTTATTCAGGAAGGCTATAGGCTACATACCATCACACTATCTCAAAATAACTATTCTACGCGGGCAAAGTCGCGAGCAAAAGCTAGTATAAAATTAAAGGAGATACTAATATATTTTTTTGAAAATATAATCATTCATCGGTCTACAAAATCCCGATCTTACACTTTCTATGTAAACCATTACAAAAACCGACGGAAAGAGAATTTCTTATCCCTTTAATCCTTAAGTGTGTATGATACACCTCCACTCTAATTAGTATTCTTACATCTTTTACTACATATTGTTACTAGCTTTTGCCCGTGATTTCGTTCGCGTAGAATAAGTTACATTGATACAGTGTGATTGTATGTAGCCTATAGCCTTCCCCAATAAAAAGGCTATTTAACACTGAAAGATTTTTTCAAATTGGAACGTAACCATCAATTAGTGGAATTGAAAATTTACTCCTATTCTATTATTAGAAGCAAAGTTCATAGTAGCTTAAATTTGTCCTTAATTTTCTAGGAGGCGTTATTAAAAAAATTTAACATTCACTCGCATGGCACCGTTACCATGGGAATATTGGGATAAAAGGTAGCTTTTGTCCTTTCTCAGATTAAATTGGTTTCAATTAAAAAAAAAAAGTAGTTTTGACGTGAAAGCGAGATAGAGACAGACATAATATTAGTATGGATTTTAAAGGAAATGGAATAGAACGAAAAGTCAAAATTTTAAAAGCCATTAAAAATTCCGACACTTGCAAAGAGCAAATGTATAAAAAAATAGGAAGTAATTAATTGGACAGCCTTTTAATTATTTGTTTAGGAACGAAAAGGTCAGCCAAAAATTGTCTTGCTGCGCAATTAATTATTCTGCTGACAATGAAATTTCTCTGCTTACTATGTAATAATATATTGACCAAATAATTATTTTGCTGACAAATTATAAATATCGGCTGCCTATAAGTTGCTGCTCAATTTGTTGTTTTGCTGAGCTGATCAAATGTATTTATTGCTGACCAACAATCGAATATTTTGCTAATCGTTTAAATAACAGCCTAACAAAATCGACATCGATCGTCAGGCGATTTACGGCTGTATTTCCTACCTAAGTAGGCAATAACATAAAATTTATCACGCCTCTTTCCCAGAAGGCAACCGTGTTACCTCTCAAATTTTGATAAGATATGTTAAGTTTCCATGTGACAGGAGTCGAGCGATATTCACAATTATGTACTAATGTTTTATTCAAACTCAGAGGTACAGGATCGAACCTGCAACTACTGAACGAGTATTGCTGCCTTTCCTAACGGCTTTTTATGGCTTAGAATCGATTCTCGTGTGCTCGATAAAAATGCGTTTATCATGCAAATATTCCGCAACGCCCCACCTCTATGATTAATGACAGCTTTGATACGGATCTAAAGATGGATATACACCAAGGACATAAAAAAAGAGATTTATTTTTTATGAGACCTGAAGTACAATCATTAGTCAGTACTATTACCGTAGTAATCATGTTCAGGGTGTCGCCACTGTGACAGTAATTGTCATAAATCTATTAAAATAAGAAATATCACTCACTGATTAATCAGGAATTTCAAAAACTATAACACTAAACTTAAAATTTGGTATAAGGAGTCCATATAGGGCGTAGGGTTCCACTAAGACCTGATTTTACAAAACTCCACCCCTAAGGGGGCAAATGGGGGGTACCCCGTGTGAGGTCGGGGCGAGTCACTAGCATAGAATAAATAAATAAACGTAGCTTTGGGTTATCCAAGTGGCAGGCACTTCATTACAACTTCACTTTTTTAGTTGTGTTAAAATGTCACATTCTATGGGAAATGCCGCTAGCGAATTTTTTATAATGATAACTAACACTACGGGTACGGAAATGTTGTGTGGAAATGGAAAACGATGAATGTGTGGAGTCACTATAGTATGAGCAGAATTAATATTTAGTATTATAGTACGCTCAATAGTAGAGACTGAAAAATATAAGCAATAGGAAAGCATGGTTTGGACATAAGGACCATTAACTTAAACTGTAGTTTATTGGAGCAATACAAATATTGACTATTTGACTCATGTACAGTCTACAAGAAAACTATCAAAGTTTTTCAATAAATTTACAACCTGCCTTTAACTAAGGTACAAAATGAATGTGTAATTTTGTCAAGATGAATTCTTAGTATGGGTGTGGATGGAGGAATACCAAAGTAGTGATGGCTTAAATGAGAGTATCCAGATATTAGAAGAATGCGAGTGAGAGCTGGCGAGTGATAGGAGAATGGAAGAGGAAGACATTATGCGTCGGCCCATTTAAAGCGGGAAAGGGAGTAGAAAAAAAAGGGCAAGAAAGAAGAAGAGCAGGAAGAAGGGAAGGGCCTTAACAATGTTACAAATTAAATTTATATTGGGTCCTTACCTATGAAATTGGTGTTTTTATTCTGTCTTAGCAATTTGTCCGTAACTATTAAGTTTCAGAACATTCTTATAAAATAATTGCCTCTTCTAAAAATATACCATATATTTGAGCTCGCATTATTTAATCTGATAATTTTTTGTAAGTTTAATTGTGTTAAAATTAGACACAAAGACAATTATTTTTAACTGCCTCCCGAATACATCATTCGATTTGCATTAACATAAACACGATGAATAATTTTTATCAAGCGTGTTCACACACATATTGCTAAAGCTTGTCTAATGATTCACGCCAAATATTATTATCTCTGGATTTGTCGTTGTGAAGAAAACTGATAAAATGTTAGTATGTAAAATGCAGACATCCCCAAAATCTCCATACAAAACACCAATTTCATAGGTAAGGACCTAATATCTTCAGGCATCAAAACTAGATCCCGTTTTTAGGCGATATAAACAATGAAATATTACTTCAACCGAATATAAACAAACAGAAATGAAATCTATACTCCTTTGTACACAACACAATAAGCTGCATAATTCCCTGTATACAAGTGTGTATAACAATTATCTAACAAATGATATTTTTAGCATATTTAGTTGTGTTTGGGCGAATCTCGTACAAATTATGAGGCAATGAGTAATGAAAATCGAAAATCCAATTATTCTTGCTAGATTAGTCACTTTGATGCCATTAGTCAATATATTGTACTCCTGTCAGTCGTCTATTGTTATTACCGAGTAGGGCCAAAGTGGTAAGTTAAGCTGGTAAGCCTGTTGCCATACACCGGGCACACTGAGAGTCATGCGTTATACGCAATTAGGTAACTACTTTTTTATTTCAAATTCAGTCTTACGGACGGTAGGGATCCGGCGACATCTTGCACGAGTCAAGTTGACTTTCCCAACTCGGATATCGCAGCTACTGACTAAAAACATCAAATAACAATATTTATTCGATAAAGTTACATAAACACATTTATCTACACTCATGTTGTAATGTTCGAGTTATGAACTCAGACTCGTACTCATAATGACATACTTCTAAACACAGATGATAAAAACGGAATATTTAGAAATGGAAACTGTAACATAATGACCATTATGCAACAGGTTGGACTCAGTATTAAAACACGAGCGTGGTTTTAAAAAACGAGCCTTGGCGAGTTTTTTAATACTATCACGCGAGTGTGTGACATATTATGTGTGACATATTATGTGTGCGACTATATTATGTGACAGTTACATAAACTACCATAATAAGTACTTTTAGATTTTACCGTTTCCTCCAGCTTTAGGCAACTGAACCTCTTTATTCATATCCAAAAAACGTTACAAACGTTACGTGTGGAGCTCGGTGGCGTAGTGGTTAGTACGCTTTGACTTTCGATTGAAAACAAAGCTACTCTCGCCATGGTCAGGCCGTGGATAGGTGACCAAAACTTGGTGATCTCGAGCTCCTCCGTGCTTTGGAAGGCACGTTAAGCCGTTAGTCCCGGTCGCTATTGCGACTGTTCCTACCCACTAACTCACATTGGGCCAGCGTGGTCCATGAGGAAGGCCTGTGCCCAGGTACGTATATAGGCTGAGGACGACTAACGAAATTTCACATGACTGTCACATTGCTCCTTGTGTGTTTCTAACTTAAAAAATGAATGTCCTTGCCGAAAAAGCGATTATAATGTTAAAATATGCCACTATCACCCCTATAAGTTTTAAACTAAACATAGTAATAATCGAGGAAGCTCGATCTGTGCTTTCTTCTTCGTGATTCGTGTGTATTTTGTAATGTTTCTGTATTAGCTATATGTGATATTTAACTGCTTAACTCCTATAACCGTTTATGCACTGTGTTAATCGTCCTATTTTTGTTCTAAACTCGTCTATCCTTCGTTGGTGTCTTATTTGCCATGTTGGATATTGGGTCCTTACCTATGAAATTGGTGTTTTATTCTGTCTTAGTATTTTGTCTGTAACTATTAAGATTCAGAGTATTCCTAAAAAATAATTACCTCGTCTAAAACTAGACTATATTTTTGAGCTTAGATTTTTATTCGTGAATATCGATTTAAGTAATTTTTTTACTACCTACTATGTGTATGGGTAAGTTCCAATTCGCTCGCAAACAAGTTTTTTAATTAATTGACGAATACTTGAGTGTTGTTTGCTTTAGGTATAGCGACAACGCGTGTTTGGACAGCTGATCAAATATTGGGTCCTTACCTATGAAATTGGTGTTTTTCTTCTCTCTTAGTATTTTGTTCGTTACTATTAAGTTATAATTACCTCCTCTAAAAATAGACCATATTTTCGAACTCTTTTGATTTGTTTTGATAATTCGTTGTAAGTTTTATTGTGTTAAAATGGACACGGTGACAACTCTTTTTCAGTGCCTTCCGAATACATAATTTGATTTGCATACACATAAAAAAGATAAATAATTTTTTAAAAGTGTGATATCACACATATAGCTCAAAGCTTGTCCAATGATACATGCCAAATATTATTATCTTTGGATTTGTCGTTCTGAAGAAAACTGAAAAAATGTTAGTATGGAAAATGCAGAGTTCCCCAAAATCTCCATACAAAACGCCAATTTCATATGTAAGGACCTAATACTTACCGCCTATCGAACAATGTATGGCGGTATCAATTATCAAGGCGATAAGAAATTAGAGATAGCCGAGGCTGCAATTGCTAAACCCACAGTACAGGGAATAGTCTTGAGAAGAATTACAGCTAGAGCTTCATTCCTCTTTTATGGTTTATAAGTCCAATCATCCCATTTTTATCTGATAGTTAATTTATCAGGAACTTATCCAGAGACGGTGAAACCGTAAGAGTAACCGAAGTATTAGTACTTACGACGTTTTTGAATGTGTAACAGCGAACTTAAACAATCCACGTAAAGTCATGCTCAATAAACTCACTCGACTGTGCAATCTAGAGTACGATGTATTACAGTGGCCCCTACCATGGAATTTTAGTTTTTTTATTATTCATTTTATATCTTTTTTATTTAAGCTTTTATGTACGCATTGGACAATGGGGATTGTCTAATATTTTCGACATGCATTTTTTATAGTTGAAATGGATAAAATAGATCAATTTGAGAAACTAATTTCAATATTTTCGTTATTTTTCAAGTGAAAATGAAATGAAAATTTCAAAATTTCATTTCATTTCATTTCATTTCGTTTCGTTTCGTTTCGTTTCGTTTTGTTTCGTTTCGTTTCGTTTCATTTCATTTCAAGTAATAACTTTTATACGAAATTTATTTATTTATTTATTTATTTAATAGTTTATTGTACACAACAATTAAACAGAAACAACACATAAATAAAATAGAAAGTACAAAGGGTGTGGCTTATTCCTAAAGAAATCTCTACCAGCCCACCTGCGATAGGAGACAGTATGGCATGAAACATAATTGTCGCGTGTACACTATAAATACTATAAATACTTAACATACTATTTATCATTAAGTCAACATTTTTTTTGTAAATTTCTTCCTATAATGGGTAGGCAAAGGGAACTGAGCCCATACACCCAAGTCTTTGGTATTTTTATTTCTTCAGTAGTTTACATTGAAATGCTAGTGTAGTGCATTTTGATGCATCTTGGGAAAGTTTGGCGTCAAGCTGTTACTGTTACTTCGATGAGGTGGATTACCACGAAAAAAATTGCATCGTTTTTCACACCACTTGATGATTATTTCTATTATCCTCCAAATTGCTCATCATTATTGACACTCATTACACAAAACTACACTGATTTACGTAACAAGTTCCACTCTGAAACAATATTACAATCAATGAAATAAAAATCACGTCCGCCACTGTTGAATGGCGCCAAACTCCTTTTTTTTTCTTACTCTATTTCTCCCACTCTAAATAAGATAAGCACAACATGACATCCTCTTTCACTTTCCTCTACATTCATTATTTAAGCATCTACTTCTGTTTTTATCATATCCTACTGAATTCATCGTTTGAATTCAACGCTGGCCACGCGCGTGCGCTTACAATTACAAGAGATACCAAACATCGTTTCACAGCCACACGCGCGCGATCTTTACGTCTAAATGTATGGAAATCTCGCCGGCGCTGTTTGCCAGCCCACCTATGAAACCACACTCAGCGTTCGTCTCGTTGTGGGGCACGTCTATATCCATAGTAAGCATTCTTCTTGTTACCAACGTTATTCATTCATTCACATCAAATGTACAAATTGCGTTAACCTTTTCATCTTTCTTTCTTCTTATCCTCTGTAAGGTAAAAAGCAGGAGCCGAATCCGGGATCTCAGCTGGAAAAATCACGAGACGACGACGACTTGAAGCCGACATAAGCCACGGAAATCATATCATTCGGTTTTGATTCTGATTTCATCGTGTTCAAAATAAAAAATAATTTTATTTCGCCAAGTTTGGCACTTAATATGGTCAACATTGTACAAAATATACATTTTACAAAATAAATCAATATGTAATGATTAGAGACTATTGTATTAAAGTTCATTACCGCGAGTGCTTGTAGCAAGTACATCCACAGCACAGTACAAGTACATCTTTGACTGTGGTTGTAATCGATACAAGCGGCCGGATTCCGAGAGTAACGCTTTTCATGAAAAGAAAAGAGACGAGTCATTTTAACATTGCATCTCATTACTTTGTCACCTGTTCTTTGTCCCATCTATTTCGTTGTCTAGTTCCTATAGTAGGGCCTTCGTTGGCATCGCTTCACCGCAACAGCAGTAAAATGATTTTTATACAGCCGCTACCATTTCCCTATTGTCGTCTATTGTACGACGCAGCGTTATTCGTTCTGCAAATTGAATAGCTAGTATCGATTCTATTTTTGGAATCGGATAAAAATTATTGCTGTGTCGATCAGAAGAGATCAAGTTATTTGTGCGGAATTATGCGGAAAGCCGGGTTATTTATTTAGTATTCGTCCCGGCTTACATTATTGCTACGGAAACGATATTCGATATCAAGCGCGTTATATTGGATTGCTGACGTGGTTGTGAGTTAATAGAAATCCATACTAATATTATAAATGCAAAAGTAACTCTGTCTGTCTGTCAGTCTCGCTTTCACGTCAAAACTACTGAACCAATTTAACCGAAATTTGGTACACAGATAGTCTAGAACCTGAGAAAAGACAATGGCTACTTTTTATCCCAATATGCCCATGGGAACGGGTGCCATGCGAGTGAATGTAAAAAAAAAAACGCCTCCTAGAAAAATGATGAGCAAATTCACGCCACCATAAACTTTGCTTCTACTAATAGAGTAGGAGTAAATTTTGAATTTCATCAATTGAGGTTACTATTCTAATTTGAACAAATCTTTCAGTGTTGAATATTCTATTTATTGAGGAAGGCTATATGCTACATACCATCACACTATCTCAAAGTAACTATTCTACGCGGACGAAGTCGCGGGTAAAAGCTAGTGAATCTATTTTGGTGATAGCTGTTCATCGACATCTTCGATTTCGTACAAATTTAATTTTGTCGAAATAATATAACAAAATAATTTTGTCTAATTGAAGACAATTTTTTTTTTTTGATTGCTTAACTGCCTAATTACATAATCTTTGTTATTATTCCTTAAATTGAGTTACAAAATAAAATGTAGGATAATATTAATTTTGACTAAACGAACGACAGTATTACAAGGCGCTTTTAAAGTCACTGGCTGCTGACACATTACGTGTTTCGTTAGGAATTTTATGTGCTATGTTTACTTTCACTTGCCTTTCAGTAGGGCAGATGATAACATAACAAATCATCACGCCTCTTTCCCCGAAGGGGTAGGCAGAGGTGTTAAGCATTCACATTTCGCCAGATATGTTAGGTTCCCATGTAACAGGTGGGGAGCCTGTTGCCATGCACCGGGCACAATAAGCGATATTCACAATGAACTGTACCTACATAAGTTTTTGTAGTTGTAGTGAGGAGCTCGGTGGCGTAGTGGTTAGTATGTTTTGTCTTTCGATTAAAAGCAAAGCTACCTTCGTCATGGTCACGCCGTGGATGGGTAGCTCCGTGCTTCGGAAGGCACGTTAAGCCGTTGGTCCCGGTAGCTTTTGCGACTGTTTCTACCCACCAACCCGTATTGGGCCAGCGTGGTGGTCAGCCCATACTCCTCATGTGTTTCTCCATGAGGAAGGCCTGCATATAGGCTGAGAATAGTTCAGACCTCGTTGGGTTCTAAACCGAGCAGAAGCGGGCTACTTACTAGTTCTGGAGAGAAGCCAAAGGTTAACTGTCGACTTATTTTAACTACCGAGCACATTAACCAAGTGGCATTTGTATTACGTCATATATGACATACGTCGTACTCTATATGGATGACTCAGCTAGAAAATAGTACTGCTCGTATAAAAGTTCGCTAGAGCAATACCCGCTTGTAGCGACCTGCCTTTGGTTCCCTATCTGTTTGCAATTTTCAAGCATAATTTGTATTGGCATAATGGAATCTACACTAAATATTTTGGCATAAAATTTTATGCATAGTTTTTACGCATAACAAATGGCGTAACCATCTTAAGGAATAATTAACTATTCGCATATAATTTTATAAATAATTATCTATAAAAAATATCGATTCCGCCTCTTCGCCGGCCGCTGCCGCGGCACGCTCGCTCTGCTCGCTCAGCTCATGAAAGTACCCATTAGGTACTTTTATTGTCCACTCATGGCAACAGGCCTACTATATTATTAAAATGATATCTTTTAAATGACCATTCAAGCTCTAGCACAAAGTGACAAATATAAATTATGATTCTGTATCACAAACAAGAGATTTTCATTTATATTATTCATGAAAAACCCACTAAGTCTGTGTAGAGCGGAAAAACAGGACGTTTGAATTTTTTGTGTAATCCCATGTAATTCGGATAAATCTGTGCGACTTGCGCAAAATCCCTTCTAATCCACTTCAATGGTGGCCATTTTCATTGTCTACCAGGTGCAGGTATTTTAGTCACCTGTTGAACTAACGTCATTGTGGAGGTCGTTGGGGCTGGAGGCTGGCAGGCTGATGGATGGATGGATGAAAAACTCAGTTGGAAGCTGATGCTGTTAGGATTGAAATTATGGAATGTTCAACATTATACTTTAAATGAAAAAGGATGGATAAAATGCTAAATGACATTGGCGTACACGGAGTACTTAATAAAAATTATTAATTTGAATGAAATATTTATTCAGTCCTCTATATACGTCTCACTGCTGGGCATAGCCCTTCCTCATGGAGAAACACATGAGTGGTTAGTTACACCACCACGCTGGCCCAATGCGGGTTGGCTTGAAATATTAATTTAAGTCCAAACTAAAGGCTCGTAGACACGTTTTTCTTTAACTATAATAGTTAACTCCTTGAAAGCCACGCGATCGTCGGCGTTCGCAAATAATATATTGGGTCCTTACCAATGAAATTGGTGTATTTCTTCTCTCTTAGTATTTTGTTCGTAACTATTAAGTTTCAAAGTATTCTTAAAAAATAATTACCTCCTCTAAAATAGACCATATTTTCGAACTCTTTTGATTTGTTTTGATAATTCGTTGTAAGTTTTATTATGTTAAAATTGGACATGGAGACAACTTCTTTTCAGTGCCTCCCGAATACATAATTTGATTTGCATTCACATAAAAAAGATAAATAATTTTTAAGAAGTGTGATATCACACATATAGCTAAAGCTTGTCTTATGATACATGCTAAATATTATTATCTTAGGATTATTCGTTGTGAAGAAAACTGAAAAAATGTTAGTATGGAAAATGCAGAGTTCCCAAAAATCTCCATACAAAACGCCAATTTCATTGGTAAGGACCTAATAATATGTTTCTGTTGTTTTTTTATTGTGTCTCGTTTTGTGACCATTGAGAGGTGGAGGTATATGCATTTGATTTTCCATTTAGAAAAGGATGGCATAGCGTCATTCCTTTCTAACTTTGCACAAACAAAGATATAGTACGTTTACAAACCATTGCTAAATGTTGTTTCGTAATTTGGCCACTAGATGGCGCTGCCCCCAAAGACGGCATTTCTAAATCACGCTATTTAGTTTTTTCACCGAATGTATATAGCCTCCGATTTTTTGTATGTAATAAACTCTTTGTATGGTTTAAATGAATCTTTTATTTAGAACCTTTTCCATTACACCATCAGGAGTGACCTGTTGTACCCAAGGTTATACGTACTGTATACTTCTTGACTTCTTTTTTATAACTCGTATTTCGTATTCATGTATAACCTTTAACGAAGTGGACCTTTTGTCACGATAGTACCGACATGAGGCCTGAGAGGCCGTATCATAGAAAATATGAATATTATACATCAAAAGAGAAGTTCTATTGATAATTTCAGATTTATGGATAAAGTAAAAATTAAAACTAATTACTTACGTGATTGATTGGATTAAAATTATATAACTTTTAATCTTAAGCTCCCGATTTTACCCAAAAAAACGGCGCTTGACGATATAAAAATCATGAAATAAAATAGCACTTGTAGATATCCATTAAAGTTGTATTTTAGGTAGCTTAAAATCCATTACATTTTTTTTATAATTAAGGCTTTCTAATTTCTACACAAAGTCTAGGTCTCGTTACGTAATACCGCAGTTTCATTAGGAGTCATGAAAGGGTGCGTGATGAATGTGCGTGACGGCCCTTTATAGACAGGCGGTAACTAACCCAGTGGAGATAAGGTCGACATTGTCCCATTTCGTGCGGAACGCGCACGATTAGCATATAAACAAAATATTTTGACTGATGGTTGTCTCGGAGTAATAGGAATTGCAGGTTTCATTAAAGAAACGTTTTAACTGGATTTAAGGTCACGGGGTTACCTTAATTTTTTTAATTATATGCTGTTTTGGGGATTAGTTGTACACCCCAGCTCAAAGATTACATTATGTTCTCTAGAAACTCTTTCTGCATGGCGATAAGTACTTTTAACAAATTACCGGACGGTATAAAAATGCTTCCTTTTAATCAATTTAAACAGAAATTATTTACCTTTTTAATTGATAAAATGTATTATACCATCGGTGATTTTATAAATGACATTTGATGACTCGGATACGGTTTGATATATTGATAATGACCTTTGATTATTTGATTTTAATTTTGATATCTATTGTTTAACATATACATTATTATTCGTCTATTGTAATTTAATTAAGAGACATTTGATTATTTTATGTTCTAATTTAATTTTAATCCACATAATCAACTTTGGGTTTAATTTTAATTAATATCTAGTGTAATTATATTTAAATTTGACTTGTTTGTAGATGGAAATTTAGCAATATTATGAAAAATTTAATTTTATCTATTTTATTATGTAAAATATATAAAATATATTTGTGCACCGACACATAAATTAAGATCCTTTGTATCCATGTTTTGCCAAATAAAGTTTTATTATTATTTCTTAATCAATTTTAACTCTTCCCAATCCCTCGACGGCTCGAGGGATGGGAGAATACCCCTCGACAGAGGAGGCCAGACGGCCGAGGGTCAGGACGACAGAGAGAGGAATCGGCGGACTATTCTGGCGTTATCGAGCAAGACCGCCCGCTGGAGCCTCGCAAGCATTAATTATTATTATTATTATTATTATTTGATTTGTTGTTAGTTGCCCATTGCCCGTCAGATACCGCCGTGAATTCTTAATGACACATACGTCTGTACGGAGAGCAGTTATAACGGTCCAAGTTAAATCGTGGTGAAAGTTCTTGTCCCGCCGTTCACACCGCCTCTCACCATCAGCCAAGCGAGCCTGAACCGCTGCGTCCGCAGGAGCTGCAGCCAGAAAGCAAGTAAATGTGCATTTTCTCCTATCCTTAGATAGCTGCGACTTCTTCTTTTCTGTCCTTTGCAGCTCTTATGGTACATACAGGTCCCACACACCTACACCTACATATAGGTCGCGTTATTGTAAGAATCCGCTGTAGCTTTTAAACCGCTAAAAAAACAGTCTACAAAAACTCCGCCATCGAAAGGGAAAAGATTCAGCATTTGTTGTTGGTGTGTTTTTATTCCAAGAACCGACGACCGAAGCTATGACCGATAACAGATCTTTAGTAACCTGTAGACAACAATTTTAATGATTTTAAATTTCGAACAAAAAGAACCTGCGTTTTATCGATATCACAAACAGATAAAATGTAAAACACCCTTCTTGTTTAGGCTTCTACGGAAGATCAGTGTTGTGAGGACATTACGTTCTCGCAACAATATACTACTACTACTACTTCTATACACATTTTTATTGTATTATGTGTACTAGATATTAGTTAAGACGTCACAGAATAAATGCTTTTTATTTCATTCTTTTCTTCCTTTTTTCATCGGGATTAAAAAAGGTCTTCTTTTATACCACGCAGATAATAAAATATACTTTCTTCGGCCGCTGCCATCCAGCCCACTCCAGCCAACCTACGAATATCGTCATCCCATCATGTCGCAGGATCCTAAACCTCATTGGCAGAACCCTGACTAACTAGGTCCGGAGGCCCTGTGGATGGCTCTGAATAGTGCTTCGACAGAATTCAAGTGCCCCGGATACCGGTTTTAGTGACCTTGATTCTCAGTACTGTACTACCGAGTCCCAGATTGGTCCCAGACACCAAACGACCAGTCTGTGTGTAGGTGTATGACGTGGGGGTGCGAAGTTAAATAAAAACGGTAGATGTAGTCACTTGATGTATATTATTATTTTTTTTTCTTTATTATCAGCCCAGCAAATGATTTAACACCACCTGATGATAAGCAGTAGATAAGTCCATGCGAAGGATGCTAGGGCAGCACCAAAGGATGCAGGCCTAGTGACCTCCACCTTGCTGGCTCATAAGATACCTTTTCACGCCTCTTTTGAAGGAACCTATGCAGGAGGGAACACGTGTGCCGGTAGAGAATTCCATGCTCTGGATGTACGAGCAAAGTATGATTCCCTAAACCATTTAGTACGCGCGGGCAAAGAGGTCACCGTATATGCGTGGCTCCGCAATCCGGCACGCGTGCTCCTTAACAGGAAAGGGGAGGGTGGGATTAAATTCAAAAGGCACAAAATAGCGCCTTGTTCTAATATATTATCAATATTATTACTATACTTATAACATATAATATAAGGCGGTTAATATAAAATATTGGGTCCTTACCTATGAAATTGGTGTTTTTTTCTCTCTTAGTATTTTGTCTGTAACTATTAAGATTCAGAGTATTCCTAAAAAATAATTACCTCGTCTAAAAATAGACTATATTTTTGAGCTCTTTTGATTTGTTTTGATAATTTGTTGTAAGTTTAATTGTGTTAAAATTGGACACGGAGACAACTCTTTTTAAGTGCCTCCCGAGTATATCATTTTATTTGCATTCACTGAAAAACGATAAATAATTTTTATAAAGTGTGATATTACACATATTACTAAAGCTTGTCTAATGATAGATGCCAAATATTATTATCTTTGGATTTGTCGTTGTGAAGAAAAATTTTAGTATGGAAAATGCAGAATTTCCCAAAATCTCCATACAAAACACCAATTTCATAGGTAAGGATCTAATATTAAGGCATCGAGACAACCCCTCCAGACGCTAACTCTGATAGGAATGAAAATTGGAGACCAAAAACAATGAAAAAGGAGACAGAAGCTTAATTTAAATCAGTAACCAAGAGAAAATGGCCAGAGAAGAGCGCGATAAGAGCAGAGTCGCTAATACTGAAAGCGCCTCGTTACAGTTATCCTCGACAAAGTGAGTTATGAATATGAGAGTGGATGGTAATGCAGGGAGAGGAAGACCAAAGAAGGGATGGATAGATTGTGTGAAGGAGGACATGGCTACAATGGGGTTGAATGTTTATATGGCGTGTGATAGGGGAGAGTGGAGGAGAAAGACTCGTTGCGCCGACCCAAATGAAATTGGGAAAAGGGTAGGATAGTGTTGATCCTCGACAAAGTGAAAAAGGCCGTCCCACTACGGTTTCCCAAGTCGCGGTCTCCACTCACGAACTATAGATACAATATGCTGGCCTATTAGTGTCTACTCGCTTCGTTTGACAAACTCTAAATTATGGGAACAGGGATCACATTTGCCTCACATTGACTTACCCTAAGCTGTCAAATTTCTGCAACCCAATCTCAAACAAGTGCGCAAGACATAGAGTCCAAAATCAGTTGGGGCACTTTGACTGATTTGGGTGATTCCGTGCGTGAGCGATCAGCGACCTACTTTATAAATACGACAATTTAAGGAGTCTCTAAACTTGTTCGTGCGTAATAGAGAGGGCAAGAATGGATGACTCTTAAACTTGAACGTGTAGTTTGGTAATGAAAAGGGTAAAGGTTAAGGTGGAATAATGTCGTGGACAGAAAAGGCTCAATTATAAGCGAAATGTCCAATGAATTTCAGAAAATTGTTGAAAATTTAATGCACAAGAATTAACTTGTAACGTAATGACGTAATGAAAGTGATTTTATTCATATTTCGCAAAACAAGTTAAAGTCCAGAATGCCTTATCCTACGTGTATAGTAAACTTCCCGTGGTTTCACCCGAGCGGTACCCGTTCCCATGGGACTATCGGGATAAAAAGTAGGCTATGTCCTTTCAAATTACACCAAATTTAACTGACCCACCCTGTCGGTCAGACAGATAGACAGACAGTTCTTCTTTCGCATGTATAATATTGTACTGAGGAGTATGGATTGTATTTAAACTCAGTGGTATACACTCGACGACTACCGATCCCGCGATTTCTCGCTCAGTATTGTGATTTTTTTGAACTCGACTATCTACTTCCACTACTGATTTAATCACTGAAGAAGTCGTACCCCCACCCTTCACCTTTTAGGACTTTATTTCACCACAATGAAACTGTAACATAAATCTTTAAAATGTCCTGAAATATCAAGCTTTTCCTAACTTTGAAAAATTCTATTTCGTCGGAACACAACGTATGATTTCCCAGCTGATTCCCGTATTCGAGAACGTCAGGAAAATGTCCACATACGTACAGAATAAAAACACAAGAAGCCTTCTACTTGTGTTTTTATTTAACTGCCAGCTTTTCCTCGCATCAGTTTAAAAAGGATTTTGAATCGCGGAAGATGTAGCCAATTTTTAAGCTTTTCTAGAATTATTCGGTGACACAGAATACGTTGTTTTTGTGTTATTCGTGGCCAAAATTCTGCAATTCATTTTTTTATTCTTGGTACTCTACTAAACTCCTTTTAGCTGTATTCTTTTCGTTTTCCGCGAACGCGTGCGCTGTTGAAGATGCACTGGCCAATGGCGAAATCAGATAGCGACTCACCGGTAATGCGCGCGCGCGGCCTGCGCTAAATAATCACCATTACCTGAAATCAAAGAAGTCACATTTTCCTTAGGGCGAAGTCGATTTCTTGTTTTCGTAAACCTATTTTATATGAAGACTTACGCCCGTACTCAGAGACGTCATTTAAGCTTATGTTCATTACGGAATTTCAAAATCGTCCTTATTCGTATTGAAATAAGTGTTTAATTTTTATTCTAAGTAACCAAACAGTCTGATGGTATCAGTTAGACATATTATGCGAAATGTGGATGTTTAACTCCGCGTAACGATAATGATAATGTTATTATTATCTCATCCCACTACTGGGCCCAGACAGACCTTAAAGAAACCAGAGGAACAGAATGAGTACATCATGGGCCTTATAACCACCGCACTGACCCAAATACGAATTTGTGGTGGAGGCACACGAGATCGCACAGTTAAGTCACATCTACACGGTGCAGTAATTTATTTATTAAATATTTAGGAAAACAGTCATAATAAAGAGTTAAATTGACAAATTCATAAAATAAAAGATCTACAAATCCATTAAAAACTCACAACTATATTACAACTTGACATAAATTGGAGGATGGTACTGCTATTCGCTATTTAAGAAACAAAGTGGCAATTGCTGTCTACTTCGCCTGCAATAACATATAACATAACATATCAACACGCCTCTTTCCCCGAAAGGGGTAGTTGTTAAACACCCACATTCGCCTACCAAACGCTTATAAACATCTGATGGTATATGAAAAATGACAATGGCGCTTATGTTATTATTATAAAACATATAACAACGCCCAATAAACGTATGGTCGAAGAAATTTTGGTTGTATGGTGGTTTTATAGGTGAGCTGGCCGCCAGTGCTGACCAACAGCGCCGGCGAGATTTCCATGCATTTTTTTTTATTGTATAGGCGGCAAACGAGCAGGCGGGTCACCTGATGGTAAGTGATCACCGCTGCCCATGACATTTGTTGCAAATGGCGTCACTCATGCATTGCCGGCCTTTAAGATGGGGGCGTCACTCATGCGTTGCCGGCCTTTAAGATGGGAGTACACTCTTTTTACACACTCTACACTCTTTTACGTTTAGACGTAAAGAACGCGCGTGTGGCTGTGAAAAGGATGTTAGGTATCTCTTGTCTCTCTCACGCCATAACTTTGGGAAAATTTGGTGTTTTTATTACTTTTACATGTTTCAATTTTTGTTTTCACTTTTTTAGCAGTTATCAAAGTCGTGACTAGTGACAGTAAACTTATGACTAACGGTTTATGATGACCCGAGTCACGGAACGATAACGTAGCCATTAGGGTTCTCGTCGAAATGGTGTAAAGATTTTTATTTAAACAGTACTTTTGATTAACGGCTCGATAAGCAACCCCATGTAATAAAAGTGAAAATTAGGTGACACCTCAGGCACTAGTGGTACGGATACTAGATGCAACATTTATTTATTGTTTATCACATGAAAGAAAATAAGAAAGAAAAATAGATTTAATCCGACACAAACACGAGACATTGTACGAACATAAAAGAACACACACTCACACAACACACACGCACACACACACAACACACACACACACACGCACGCACACACACACACACACACACACACACACACACACACACACACACACACACACAACACACACGCACACACGCGCGCGCGCGCGCGATTGTATGAGGATCTCAGTTGTACTGAGCGTACTGGTTGTACCTACTTACAAACTTAGACTTTAGACTTTCGATTTGGTGATGATGTGATCTTGAACTACTCCGTGATTCGAGAGACACGCCCCTTGCTACGGCCCTTACTCCTACTCTACTCCTAAAGTGTTCGTTTCCATGAGGAAACCTGTGCCCAGCAGTAAGACGTATATAGGCTGAGGACGTACACATGAGTGCATAAAGATTTAGTCTGAATATTAAGCTCTTATCTACGGGTACACTTGGCCAGTAATTTGACTGGTCCCATGAAACAGGGGTAAGCCTATTGCGGGCACTATAGAAAATCCACCACTTTATAATCCAAACGAAAATCCCACACCCAGGGCAGCTAGCCTACTATTGAACGCAATACCGATCGATCGATATTGAGATTGTGATGTTTCTTTCTTTTTAGTGGGACACTACGGCCAAATGGGTTCAAATTATGCGGATATTGAGTCGCCTAAATGACATTGAGCTTAGCTGATATTAGTACTCTCATACCGCCTCACCAGTCTCGGCATTTTGAGATATTGGATTGTGTTATTATTAAGTTTTAATTGAGATTGCGTTCGAGAGTAGGCTACCTGATGTTGCATACTACAAAATTAAATGTCTGCATTAAGTTAGTAATGTTTATTCTACAGAGAGAGAAAGAGAGAGAGAACGTATATCTATCAAATAATACGTCGACGTCAAAGATATCTTTACAATTGAATGTTCCAAAAATATATTTACATTTAAACAAGTTTACTGACAGTGCTACAAATTCTTGATACTCCAAAATTATGTTTACAACCTTTCTTCCAAACAATAATTATCTCGCAATGTTACAAATAAACTCTTATATTAAACGTTCAAGAATACTATTTACTATTCATGTTCCATAGATATGCTTACGTTATAAGGAACACCTCATGCTTTACGTTCAGGCTTCCATAAATTCCATTCCATTTATTACATCATTTGCTACATATATATATATCTTTCTTTATTGATCCAAACAACCGTTCTCATTTTAAATAATGACAATCATCGAAAACAGTAACATATTGTCAAAATAACTATGACTCCCTCTCAATCTCTCACTATGTCATTGAATGTATATAAATGTATATCTATCAAGAATCTTATACTCTATATGGATGCCAAACTCCCATACAATAGCATGAGGCAATGTTCTGTCTCGATCAGTAGGTGTTCCCTCTCATTCTTTCACTATATATGAATGAAGACTACTCTCTTCTTCTCTTTCTATCCATAGTTTCTGTCTCACCTGTCATAATTTCGCCATTTTGACACCTTGACTGAAAATTGTAAAATTTTTTTGTAATTCAATATTTTAAATAAAAAATTATAAAACTGGTGATGACGTGCGTTGTTTTATGTTGTGTAAGTGAGTGATATCCTGGATGTACCTTATCATTTCACAGGTGAGTCAAAAATCACATATTAAATGAAAGTATTTGTTTGAGAAATTTGTGTATATTTTTGTGTGACGTCATTAGTAGTAATAGAAAGCTTTACTACGAAATGACTAACTTATTCGTTAAGGTGATAGAATGAGAGGGAACAACTATTGATCGAGACAGATCATTGCCTCATGCTATTGTATCGGAGTTTGGCATCCATCATACATCACAAAATTCTTGACATCTATGCATTGAGTGTGTATCTTGACGTGTTTTCAGTTGTTGCCGGCCCTTAAAAAAGAAAAACGACAACGTCGCATATTCCATTAGGAAAACTTTCACATTCCTTGTAAGCAAGAATTTGTAACAACGTCTGTAAATTTATTTTAATGTAAAGATATTTTGGAACATTCAATTGTTAGGATATCTTTGACGTCGACTGTGTTTTGTCTATGTATCTAGATAATAATTTAGAAAGATTGAAACTGTTTAAAAAAGTTCTCCAATACAAAGGAGCTACGGAACTCACGCCTGTCCGCGTTTTTTTCTTAATTACGTCATAAATCGGTGTTGCCTCACTCGACGTATTTAAAAAAAGCTATGCAGCAGACGTGGAATGATATATTGGCCGCGATTTCGGGTTGAATTTTAAATGCGCCTTTGAACCTTTGCGATTTGTAAGCAGCGCCTTTTTGATTTGTTTACAAGCGCCTTTTTCATCCCGTTAAGTGCTTTTTTTAAGTACCTATTTGGGGATGTTAGATGAAATTATATTACCAACACACATATTATTATCACCACGCCTCTGTCCCCGAAGCTGTCCTAAAGGTTGCGGTGTCAAGCAACGACATTTCGTCCGATATGTCTAAATCCCATCGTAACGGGGGGAAAACATTTTTTCATACCACCCCCTTGCCCCCTACCCAAAACGAAGTTTTCAGGTGTTCAATCAGCTTATTTGCCAGCATTCACAAATAAAAAAATCACTTGGTTCTACAAGCATACCTTGATACCTCTTCATGATCAAGTAGGTACTATAACCATTTAAGTACTACGCCATAAAAGGTTATCCTCGCTTAAAATTTGAAATTCATGTCTTCACGTCTGATAAATTATTCAAAACTTCAAAGATTCGAATCCCAAAGGTTGAATGTACGATGATTTGAAGTTTTCGCTACTTTGATGATCCTAGACTATTCAAAAACTATCAAATATTAGGTCCTTACCTATGAAATTGGTGTTTTGTATGGAGATTTTGGGGAATTCTTCATTTTCCATACTAAAATTTTTTCAGTTTTCTGTACAACGACAAATCCAAAGATAATAATATTTGGCATCTATCATTAGACAAGCTTTAGTAATATGCGTAATATCACACTTCATAAAAATTATTTATCGTTTTTAAGTGAATGCAAATAAAATGATGTATTCGGGAGGCACTTAAAAAGAGTTGTCTCCGTGTCCAATTTTAACACAATTAAACTTACAACAAATTATCAAAAGAAATCCAAAGAGCTCAAAAATATAGTCTATTTTTAGACGAGGTTATTTTTTTAGGCATACTCTGAATCTTAATAGTTACAGACAAAATACTAAGAGAGAAAAAAACACCTATTTCATAGGTAAGGACCCAAAATTACGAGCGGTGGGCGGTAATAACAGTAAAACGACGTAATCAAAAAAGCGATAGCAAACTATGCAAGAGAAAAAAAACACTAAAAACACAAACATATTATGTGAAATGTGATATTATCCAATAGATAAATACATAATCCGAAACATTTTACAATAAATTCAAAAGTTCAAAGTAAAAATGGGATAAGCTTGCAATAATAGTAGATTTGCAAACAATACTTATAGAGTCGTGTGGTAGCGGCAAAATTAAAATAATACTACCAACCCATATCACTCCTCATGTGTTTCTCCATGAGGAAGGCCTGTGCCCACGCAGTGGGACCAAACAGGCTGAGGACAGAACCCATCTCTTCCCTTGGGTGTCGTAAAGGCGACTAATGGACTTAGAACTGCACAACCATCCAATAGCTTATAGCGGCGACGAGCTAACCACCTGTCACGCTTTTCAGTCACTGCTTGGTGAAGCGCGGACTGTGGAAGTGGATTGCTTTTGCGGTGCTTTTGCCTAGTCTCTGACTAAACCTTAAGGGATAATAGTTGTGATTATTGTATGTATGTATGTACTTATAGAAACATAATCAGTTGTGCTTAGGTGTATAGGCATCACCATCTAAGAAATCCCCAAACGTAAAACACGATAATACCTCTAAAAGAAGCTTCAAACCATTTTCCCTCTCTTATGGAAAAGAGATATTCTAAACTAAAGTAATTAATTTTTCCAATGAAAATCTCATCTCTGCGCTTAGGTCATTCATTTTCCGGATAACACAAGCTTACTTCAAGCATTCACGTTAATTACGTGCGGTTTTAATTTATTCCTCCGCCATTTGCAATGCTAATGGGCACAACAAGATGGCGAACGCAGCGTCATTGAAGCGAACACAGGTGTAATGGTAATAGCATAGAGAACATTTTCGCTTGGCTTTCTACGTAAATTGGTGACTAGAAATAAAAATGTTACTTGTTAATCTAGTTTGCAGTGTATGCATACTATGCATGAGAGAGGTGAAGTTTGTTAGGAGTAAGAATGGATTATTATTGTGACGTCACGGGTGGTTTTCTTTTTTTTTCAGACAGCAGTAGCCGAGTTGGGTCGGGGCACTTCTCGTTGGAGGGGTCTCGGGACTCGTTCCATCGCCTGTACCACGAAGTTTGATTAAAACTTATATACTCGTGATGGTGAATATCACTTGCCTCACATTGTGCCCGGTGCGCGGCGACGGGCTCTCCACCTATTACATGGATTCTTTACATAACTAGTGAATTGTGGGTGTAAACACCTCTTCCTACCCCTTCTGAGGTAGGATGATTATATTGTTATTGTAGTAGATATATAATTAAGAAATTATTGAATTTGTATTTCACAGCAATGTTTAATTAGATCACTTATTTTCAACAATGAAATTGAAGATGTCAAAAATATTTAAATTTACAATATTTTCTTCTGTACCTACCATAGAGGTCCGTTACATTATTTTCTTTCGACAATATTACGTATTACGAATATCGCTTGCCTAACACTGCGGTCAATGCGAGGAAAAAGATCATCCCCTATAACATAGGGTCTTGAATCAGGTGATATGAGGGTGTTGTTTTTGATCACCCCCTTCAAGGGATGTGCGTGATGATTCGTAAGAATGTAGGTTTATTAGCATAAAACAGCACCTTTAGTTGCGTAAAGAAGCTCAATTTCTATGGGAAACGTGAAAAGCACTCTTAGTGGAAAGTATCAGATATCATGTTTCACTTAGAAAAGCTTAATTACTATAACATAAATACATAAGTCACGCCTTTTTCCCACAGGGGTAGGCAGAGATTACATCCTTCCACTTGCTACGATCCTTGCATATTTCTTTCGCTTCATCAACTCTCATTACAGTCCTTAGATGCTTAGCGATTTCGGGTACTTCTGACCTGGCCCTTCTCTAAAACGTCTTTAATTTGGTCGAGAAACTCAACTTTAACGGTTAAGTTTTTAAAGAAAACTTAGAGATGCAGATGCCACTGGATAAACTCGCGATCACGAAATTGGTTGCTGATCCAAAGTCTCACCATAGTGTGACTTTGGATCAGCAAGTTAGTGAAAGTTTTCAATATCGGAGACAAAGTGCACTAAGTATACCAACAAATATCGGAAACAAAGTGACTCAGATAAAGTTTGCTATGAAGTTTACTGTTGTTCACTTTTTCATCGCAAACTACCTTGCCTCCATTATTACATAAATTATTTATAAAGATTTTAACGTCTTGGATATAAAAATGTGCAAGAAATTTGAAATTCGCGTTGAAATTTTGCCCCTGTCGTTTAAACCCAGTGAAATAAGGATAATCGAGAAACGAGAGATGATAAGCAGAAAACTTGTGTAGACCTTCATTTTGGTTTTCTAAAAGTTGTCTCAATAGTCTAATACAATTTCGTATCTGCGTCATTAGTAATTCAAGGTCAAATGTAAAAAAAAAACCTTTTTTCGCGGTTCCGTCTTTTTATAATAGGTGGTAAGCACGACCTATTATCATTCCCGTGCTTCAAGAATTGAGCTCTGCAATTCTTCCATAAAGTTTGCAGCGAATTTGTCTTAAACTTCTTTTCGTACACTCAACCGTTTTAGATTAATGAATAAAAATTATATTTTGTATGAATTACCACAGTCAAGCGCTGTTGTACTACAAGCGCTCGCGGTATGAACTATAATTATTTAATATACTTTTTTAAATCATGACAATGTTGTAAAATATCTATAATGTAAAATGTTTCATTGTTTAACGAGAAACAGATTTATTTAACCTTGAGTTACTTTTGACGCAGACTCTAGATATTTTTTGACTTTTGTGAAAACTTTTAGAACACCAAACTGACTGACTACCTACACAATAAGTTTCCAGCTTATCATATTTTCATCTTTTATTACTAGGTTAAACCCTTATTTGACTAGGATACTCTGTTGAGGTCATGAATGAACTTCTTAATAACATTCTGATACGTTTCATCAGATACAAGGAAGTTAGTAAATCAAATGTGTCTCGTCATTAACAGGATTAGTGTCAGTCCACTGGATACTAAATCACAGATAAATCGAACCTAGAACCTAGGAGATGGTTACCTAGAAACCAGAGTACATTCCACTCAAACCTATTCTCATTCTACGCAACAAACAATAAAATTGCGAACGTCAAAAACTTTATTAACATCCGTTCATTAATTAAATTCACTACAATTTTTTCGCATTTGAATATGCTATCAAAATAAATTAATTTCGAGCCGCCCTAAAAAGCCTATCGCTTATTAATATTGCTGATATTTTATCTAGCAAATAACACAATATCAATAGCGGGAATGAGCACAGAATGCCAAAATACCGATCTGCAATACAATATAAAAGTAAACGATATTTGTCACAATTTCAGGAGCCAGCAATATTTTGCCCGTTTTCATGAAATTGATGAGGGCACCGATATTACTGAGATAAACCGTATTGGGTATAGTTTTTTCTTCTGCTTTTGTGAGGAAAAACGAGTCTGAAGAAACGGGAAATTGTCGCTTATTGTGTAGCAGCATGTTTTTCTTGTCGCAATTAACGATCCATGATAAATTTGATATTGTAATTTAGAACCTTTTATTTACTGTACTCCTGAGCGCCGATTAGAAGTACAGTCTTGTATTCGCGATCTAGCGTACGCGCACAAACAAGCGAGCATCGTTATACGTCTTTTCTTTGGTTCACACCGCGAACCTCTTTAGGTAAGTGCAGGCCACACCGTCAGCAAGAAGGCGAGTGAGCTAGGCGGGCGATCGAATAAGACGGGTGGACGAAGCGAGGGAAGGAATATTGGCGAGCTTACTATGGGGTTCACATGAAAAACTACGAGCGAGCGGATTGAACAGGCGGGGAGAGCGAGAGGACCGCATTCTGTTTCTGTCCATCGTCACTCACGCGCAGTTATTCGAAATACTACACTACACTGCTATGGGCTGGCGGGCGCGCCTACGAGGTGAACGAGTAGCTTTATTGGTATTGTTGGATATTCCGTTAGGTTCGCTCGCTTCGCTCGCATCGCTGACGTAGCTTAGCTCAGTAGTTGGCGGTGTGAACCGATCTATTATGTGAAATGAAACGATGCTCGCCCACCTAGTTTGCTGTGTTTGGTCACCATGGCGCAGGTAGCTTTGTATTGGATATCGAAAGCCAAAGCATACTAACTACTCCGCTCGCTGGTAATGTGGCCCACGTATAAGGTGCAGCTTCCCAACTAACATTATTACGCTGCTCAAGAAATGAATTCAGCACCGAGCGTGCAATGTATAAAGTTTCACACTTGCTGTGCATTTCACTTGGAAAAACATTTTCATGGTTAAATTAATGCGGGAAGATACTGAAAATGTTGTAATGTTTGTATATGAGGGAATAAAGTCTAATATGGCTCAGTTTATGTTCGAATTGCTAGTGAATACGTATTTTAACGTTGCTAATGGAATCGTGATGTATTGTGGATGCATGTTGTTCAATACTGAACAGTAGATTTAATGTAATTTTTGTGGCAACACTTTTTGTTATTTTTTTGTGTGCTGTTATTGGCAACACTTTTTCTTACAACAGCCCTTGTACGGGTTACCACGTCAACTTTCTTATATTCGTGTACAAGTAATTAATACAGACTATACAATATAATCCTGCGTGTTTCATTTACTGAACACCATGTACGAGTAATATCCAGAAAAGCTTCATGGAGCCCCTAAAATCACTGCGTGTCTTCAGCTTATATAGGTCCCACTGCTGGGCACAGGCCTTCCTCATGGAGAAACACATGAGGAGTATGGGCCAAACTTAGGCAACAATATTAATAACAAAATAAATATTAAAAAAATAAATTAATTTGCAACTTATTTTTCTGATACAAAACCGCGCGTCCGATTTCAGATACCGCGTGCCTGCGCCTTGCAGTTGCCTTTGTTCATTCAAAAAGTCGGCCGCCATTACTATGGGCATCTTTCGTGAACCAAACTATACTAAAACCGTTTGTCAAAATGTATGGTACTCGTATGCTATGAAACGTCCCTTAATATTTCTAGGCTTCTCTGCTATCTCATGGTCATATTATTGTCTAGAAACTGGTCATATTGTGTACTTCAGGCTTCAAAGAATTAAAATGATATAGAAGACTAGTTCATCACTGCACTGCTCACATAAAATGCTTGTGTAAATTTATTGTATAATGAATTATTACAGAGCAAATAAAAAAAAAATCTTTTCAATTTATGGTGTAAATTTTCTGTGGAACAATCGCATCTTTTGACAGTTTTCTATACGTATAGAATACCCTTAAACAAGTGAAATTGGACATTAACTCTATAAATTCCACACTGATTCATTATTAGAATAAGCAGAATTGCTCATGAATATCAGAAATGAAATGCTTATGCAAGTTTAGCGACACTGCTGCGACAGTGGCCATTCAAACCACATGTGGTGCGGAACAAAATATACCTATGTTGAGAAATAAGAGACACATTTTGACAATTTTCAGCAGCAATTATACATTATATTTAGATATATAACTAGTTATTATGTTGCTGGAAAAACAGAGTAGTTTTTGAACCCAAAATACCTTAATTATCGCGCTTTTGCTATGCTGCATGGCTAGCTAGGTAAGGGAAAAATATAAATAACTGTAATGCTTTCAGAAATATACAAAATATATTTATAAACATCTTGGCTGCAGAACGAATTTTCATCACGCAATCATCTGCCTCTACCACAATTCGAATCCAGGACCTCAGCGATGATGGCAACTTGAAACCTCTAGCCACGCGGCTTTAGCCAATATTGTTAAGGTTGGTAAGAGAAACGTCCGCAGCCATACACGTCAAATGAATGGAAATCGGCGGCGTTGTTGCCCAGCGCCGGCCGCCAGCGTTACTCTGAAATCACCCTAAGACTAGTTTAATTTACATTTCAACTGAAAAACACTTTAAATGTAATTACATCGACGGTAAAACAAAACAAACAATTCAATTATGCGTTTCCAACAGAATTTAATGCAATAATACAATTGTGTGCAACACAAAACTATTCCAAAATTAAAATTCCATTATAGCTATAACTGATTTAAAATTCAATTACTAGAAATGACAAAGAAGGCTGGCTTTGTGTTTTACTGTTATTTTTTCAATGTAACTTTTTTATTTTTTAGTATGTTTGTGTACAAAATTAGGCAGCGGTAGCCGAGTTGGGAACGACTTCATTCTTAGAGGTCGCGGGTTCGATCACATCGCCTGTACCACTGAGTTTGTATAAAACTTAACAGTTGATTGTAAATGTCGCATGGATCACATCATACATTTCTATGCAAAAAATATTTTTTACGTGAAACAGTTATATTTAGAGTCATGTTCCGGTATAGAGGGCAGAGACCTAACATATTTTGTTTCAGGAGAATATCTGTTTCTTGTTAAATTTTCATGCTTTAGAAGGATAAATACTGGCCAGTTTTTTGATCCGTAGTCATATTCACACCGATGGTTAAATTCCAGTGATAGAGAAGTTGAGAGGAAAGCGGCTGTCGTGGTGTGAACATGTTTTGAGGAGAGAGAATGATCACGTAACGAGAAGAGTTATGAATATGATGGATGCAGGGAGAGGAAGAACAAAGAAGAGATGGATAGATTGTGTGAATGAGGACATGGCTAGAATGGGAGTGAATGTTGATATGGCGTGTGATAGGGGAGAGTGGAGGAGAAAGACTCGTTGCGCCGACCCCAAATGAAATTAAGAAAAGGGCAGGATAATGATGATGATGGTTAAATTCTAGACCAATGGCGTTAAAGGAAACACCAAAATTTGTGACGTCAGCTTGACCAATCCTTAAATTTACGATGCATTTTCGAAGCAATAAACATGAGCTGTGCCGCCAGCCGCCTTTTTACTTATCCCAGCAAAGATTATTGAACTAAAGTCATCAGCATCATCCTAGCGTTCTCCCGGTTGCTCACCTCGCCCTTGGCGAGAGAACCCGGGGTCCGTTTCTTTACTTCGGCTCTTCCACTTTGCCCGGTCTTCGGCATCCTTGTTGGCGAGGTTGTTGGCACGCATGTCATCCCTAACGACATCGAGCCAGCGCTTTTTAGGCCTCCCTCTCTTATTGGCGCCAGGCAGGCCATTCTAAAACATTTGTTCCCCACGTAATTTCCCGGTCTCCGGAGAACGTGGCCGTACCAGCAGGCGACTTTCCTGCACTTGTCTGCGAAGTCACGGACGCCCAGGCTGCCATGAATGTGAGCATTCCTTATTATTATTAAACTAAAGTAAGATCTGAAAATTGTACTATTGGTCAAACTGACTTAACACGACAGTATTTTAACCAGCTGGTCAACCTGACTACGGATCAAAAAACCGATCCTCCGATAATTTGAATTCAAACAATCAAGTGATTGCAAAATCGTTACATAAGTCTAACACGAAATTTAATTTTATTAGTTCATCAAAATGTAAAGGATATCAAACTCTGTTTGATTATCGAAACGGCTTAATAGATATTGATTGAGTTTGGGATCTCGATTAAGTATCGTATTAAATAATTCAAATCTCATTTGTTTCGGTAAAGATCTTGACCAAGGAAGTACGTTTGTATAAGAGGTACTACTTTATATCTTTTAGAGAGTTATTTATTACACATAGTTGTACTATCTGTAAAAAAATCGTAATTATATTTGCCATATATCTTCTTGTTCAATCTTGTACATAATTCCGTAAGTCCGTCATAACTCCGTCATCTAGTATCCGTAACACAAGCAGCATTTAGTTGTTTAAAAATGGGACTAGTTGATAAGTGTGAATGTCTGAGGATATTTAAAAAAAAATTAATGAACTATAACAAAATTAACAAACAACACAACAACTATACTACTACTTCCACTTGTCAGCTTGTTATCGCCCACTGCAGGGCATAAGCCTCCTCTCTGTTGTGCAATTCCTTCGGTCCTGCGCAATCCGCATCCAGGTCTAGGTCAACTATAACTATAACTACTTGCAGTTAATACGACATTTTAAAATTTCTCTATAGGCCAGTTTTTTATCCGTAGGTTTAGTTAAACCGATGATTAAAATCCAAACCAACAGCGTCACTGGAAACACCAAAATGTGTGACGTCAGATTGACCAATGCTTAAATTTGCGATGAAAATTTAAAGCAATTACATCAGCTGTGCCGCCATTTTATTTAACTCATCGTCGTGAAGAGGTTAAATTGTCTATGATTATTTAACTTTCGTAATAACTGAATATTTGACTATTGGTCAAGCCGACGTATCACGACATCACGTTTACGCCAACCTGACCACTGATCAAAAAACCTACCCTAAATCACATTTTATTATTCCCTTAATTCTTGAAATCGCAAGTGTCAATTCGTTTATTTCACTTCGCAGACTGGATTAAAGAAGAAATTCCCAAGGCTCCTTCACGACATATTTCGTTGAAGGGTACAATTTTTCATCCTACCCACCCAATTAGGAAACCCTAATTTATAACCCCTTCCCATGACGAAATATTCTCAAATATTTTCTTGGCTTTACTTAAGAACAACTTTATTGAGTTTTTAGGAGACACAGCTTTAAATAGAATCTTTGATTAATTAAGAGAAATGGTGTCTGGAAGTTCTTTTTGAAGAAAGTTTTTGTTTATATTTGAATTTTGTTGTTTGCCGTTGCGAATAACTTAGTGTGTACTTTTTCAGAATAATATTTTATGTATACAGGGGGACAACGAGCAGACGGTTCACTTGATGGGAAGTGATTACCGTCGCCCATGGACATTTGCGACCCCAGGTAGCCTACTCTGGAACACAATCTCGATTGATTGACCTTAACATTGCGATGTCTCTTACTCTTCAGTTGAGACACTAGAGCCACAGATGTGTGACAGTGAGTTCATTCTACAGTCCAAGCGTACGTGGAAGGAAATCCTTTAAAAGCGCACAGTACGCGACGATTTTGGATCCAAGGTGTGAGGATGAGCTCGCTGTCGATGGCGAGCGGTGCGATGATAGACAGTGGCCGTGGGCATCATGTACAAGCGATAGAAGACGCACAAAGAGGCGAAATCCCTTCTAAGGCTGAAAGATTCAATGCCGCTTGTGATTTCGGGATCTCAACAATTATAATAGCTTGTCGTTGTACCGCGTCAAAAGGTCCAAGCTAATAACCAGGATAAGATGGCAACAGTACTCCATGTGGGGCCGAAGTGACTTGTAGAGTAACAGTCGTTGCCCCGAGGAGAAGTACCGTTTTGCTCAATTGAGTACACCAAGCTTTTTAGAAGCTAGTTTGCCCTGTGACTGTGCCCTGTGACAGCGGAATTGAACACAGCTGGAGGTGTCAACACGAAGAATCCCAATATGCTTCGAGATGGAGGTTTTATACATTGAGGTTATTGTTTTGATGCTCTAGTTGTTGTTCATTAATAGCTGTTGTTGTGGGCACACTGTAAAACAAGATATTTATACCTAATTTAAGCCTAATAATAAAAAGGGTACAGGATAACAAGACATCTTCCAAAAAGCATCCATATATCTTATTCATCTTTTCGAGAGATTTACAACAATTGGATTTTTATGTTTTTTTCCTCGTATTAAGCAATTGGGAAGGAAAGGAATTTCATTTAATACATTTGCAAGTCAACAAAAATAACAGCCTGTGTCATTCAAAATATTCTTTTACTGCCTCGGCGTTTTTCCTGCATTTTTTCTCAAATGACGAGGAAACGAAGGCAGCAATCAGACTGGTAAAGGTCACGAAGGATTTGTCGCGTGTCGCATGTGACCTCTTTTGTTTAGCGTGAGATCGAGGAAGTACCTAGAGGAATGTCCACTTTTAGAAATCGCACAAGGTAAAGAATAATAGCCACGAATTTTTCTTTTGTTGTAACATTCAGGACTATGTTTGAGTTCAAACATTAAAACTTTTATTTAATATTGTGATGAAAGATGTCATTAGCTGCATGAAGCGATTTCCTTACTTCCTAATTTTCGGGAACTCGTTCATTTTCATGAGTCATTTTGTCATGGTACCTTATGACATCTCCTAATTCATTCTATTTTGACTTTTTCACGATTTTCCATCTGACCAAACCCAATTTTTGTATGGCTAAATGTGGTCTTTTCGAGATTACAGGCATGATTGAATGTATGTATGTTGACTTACCTATAATTTGTATATTGTAGAACGTAAGAAAATTTTATGTAAAGGGAGTTTCTTGCCTGTATCTTCTCTTGACAAGGCCTCCCGGTAGTGAACAGGAAGAAAAAAATGGAGAGTTGAACAAGTAGAATTGAATTTGTTTGTTAATCTTATAATGTTTTTGACGCGTCATAAGTGTAAGTTCTTGTTACCTAAATGATTAAATAAAGCGTCGTTTTATTTTTAGCTTCTGATATTAACACCTATCAACATGCCCATATTGAGCCCTGTTTTGATAGCGTTATCTGACGCTTTTCTGAATTGACACCTAATAAATATATATTACGGGCTCGGTGGCGTACCGTTTAATACGCTTTGGCTTTCGATATGGAAAGCAAAGCTACCTTCGCCATGGTCAGTCCTGGGATGGGTGACCAAACTTTCTCGTGTAATTTCAATAACGTTCAAAAATAAAGCTAATTAGTTTGCGATATGTTTCGGTTTTCATTTAAATCTTAAAATTGTGTTGAATGTGTCTTATATTGACTTATTTCCATGACAAATATTGGGTCCTTACCTATGAAATTGGTGTTTTTATTCTGTCTTAGCAACTTGTCCGTAACTATTAAGTTTCAGAACATTCTTATAAAATAATTGCCTCTTCTAAAAATAGACCATATATTTGAGCTCGTATTATTTAATTAGATAATTTTTTTTAAGTTTAATTGTGTTAAAATTGGACACGGAGACAACTCTTTTTTATTGCCTTCCGAATACATCATTTTAATTGCATTCACTTATAAACGATAAATAATTTTTATGAAGTGTGATATTACACATATTACTAAAGCTTGTCTAATGATAGATGCCAACTATTATTATCTTTGGATTTGTCGTTGTAAAGAAAACTGAAAAAAAATTAGTATGGAAAATGCAGAATTCCCCAAAATCTCCATACAAAACACCAATTTCATAGGTAAGGACCTAATAATAAGATAGTAATAATTACGTAAAATTTTTATTTCATTTAAAAAATTTAACCAAAATAAGGATTAAACTGCCTGTAATTAAGAGCTCATAATCCGGACCCAGGTTCAATTTCCGTCCTTCCAATTGCAAACAAAAGAGAAATAACAAAATTTTTTTTGCTGATCACAGTACAGAATATAAAACACAGAAAATCAAATACAAAAAACAATCAATTAAGACCCAACTGGATCGTAGCAAGACTTAATTTCATTTAAAAAGTTTAATGTTTGATTATCGCCAAAATTAAAAAGGTCATACCTGCCTCGAATAAAGTTGATCCAAACAGCCCCGCAGTTTATTTCTGTTGATTTGTTTTGTTTAATATGGGCTTGGAATTGTACAAATTTATGTAAACTTTTACCTTTGGACAGTTGATTGGTCAAGGGAAGTCAAATAAGGTTTGCAGCTAATTGATTTTCATTTGCGTATACCTTTTGTGGGTGGTGCCTCGGTGGCGAAGTGGTTAGTACGCTTTGGCTGTAAATAAATAAATAATAAATATAAATATCCTCAGACATTCACACCTATCAACTAGTCCCATTTTAAGTAACTAAATGCTGCTTGTGTTACGGATACTAGATGACGGACAAATATATTTAATAGATAAATACACATAATTATTCAGAATATACATAATATTATTTATATATAATGAACATCCAAGACTGGAGAACAAATGTCTGAAAATTCATCACCCAAACACTTGCCTCCACTGGGGATCGAACCCAGGACCTCTCGAGATGGCGGCACCTTGAGACCGGCGTACAGACCACTCGACCACGGAGGTCGTCAAAATATCGAAAACAAAGCTACCTTCGCCATAGTCAGGCTATGGATGATGACGAAAACTTAATGATCTCGAACTCCTCTGTGCTCCGTGCTTCGGAAGGCACGTTAGCGGTCCCGGTCAGAATTGCAACCGTTTCCACCCTCCAACCCGCATTGAACCAGCGTGATGGTGTTACGGTCCGTTACGGCCCAGCAGTGGGGGGACGTAACGATATAGTAGGTATGTAAATACCTAAACTGAATTAATAGTCTGACTTTGAATTTAGATATCTTAAAATAAGAATTTTGTGCAAAGGTAGCCACTTTAAGTGATTATTAGGAAAGAAATATTAGAAAAAATAACTAATAATAATTTGGAGAAATATTTTAAAATTGACAACAAAACAAACACAGAGATAACAGCCAGATAGATTTTGGAGGTCTTACCAACACTGTCGATAAATTATGATAAACAATTTTACGACTCTTATATGTTTAACGTTATTTTACAAATAAATATCGATATCACACCTTTCAACTATTTTAAGCAACTAATAAAAAATATAAAATAATTAAAATCCTAAATGACTTTACCTGTCAATGGGCAGAAAACCAGACACAATAGAAACATCTATTGTTTGCGAACACCGGAGTTCGCACTGACCCTCAAGGGGTTAAAATTACTAATGACATTCACAGTATGTTTTAACTATAGTGACGTACTTTGTAATGCGGTTCCTTCAGTTAATAGCAAGATTGATGGTGACTTTCCCATGTTTTTAATTTAAAACTCTGAGAGCTAGACATTAAATAATGATTTTCAATTATTGCTAGTAGCTTTTGGCACTCTCTAACCAAATTTCAATGGATATGAATAGAACTTCTGCTTTGAAATTATTAAAGACTACCGAGGGACATGACATTTGACTTTACCAAAATTACGTTATTTTCATTACCAACTAGCTGTTGCCCGCGACTTCACCCGAGGTAACTGTTTTTTAACTATCCCACGGGAACCCTTTAATTTTCCGGAATAAAACGCTTCTAAAATGTTGACCAGGGATGTTAGGTATCATGCAAAATTTCGTTGAAATCAGTCCAGCCATTTCGGAGATTAGCGCGTACAAACAGACAAACAAACGAACAGAGAAACAAAAAAAATTAAATAAAAACTTTTTGGTATTTTCCCTCTTTTTACATCCCCCTGACTTGGTTTTAAGCAATGTACAGACATACGACCTCTACAGTTTTATTATAAGTATAGATTTTGCCATGAGCTTCTGTTGCCTATACAGAGTAAGGCAGCTGATAGCAATAACTTTCATTTATTTTCTCAACCTGCTCAAACCAACTATGCAACCTTTTCTCTATTTTTGTCACCAAATCCTTTCACATCACAAGAAGGTTTGACTTGACAATTATTTATTGTTCACTGCTGTCAAATAGCTCGTTCATTATTCGTTATGTCGAAAAGTTTAATTAGGAATTAAGAAAATTGTTCAACTTCACCACTCTATCATAAAACTTTCTTTCGAGATGAAAACCATAATTTTAAGTGCAAGTTTTTGTGCTGGCATTTTAAAAGACTTATCTGGAATCATGAAAGTTTAAGCGAAAGGATAAGACACGCAACAGATACAAACAGAAGACAATCTCCATACAAAGTCTGTTCATGCCTCACACGTGGCATTTTAGTCGACAAAAGCATCCTTTCTTGTCACTCCTTAGGCCCGGCGTACATTATCGGCATCGGCAAGGAAAGGAATCCTTCGGCATCCCTACATGCAAGCGCACACTGTCAGCAACTATGCCTTGGCATGCTGCAACGTCCTTAGGGATGCCGAAGCGTCCTTAAACATGCCGTACCGTCCAAACTACCCCCGAGTGTTGCCTTGGCGCGGCGGCAGCGTACTGAAGGATGCCGAAGTATTCCGAAGCAACCTCAAGGCCGCCGATGCAGCAACCTCAAGCATACCGAAGCGGTATTTTTGTTACTACGGCCATATATCATGGAATTTTCTACTTTGTTGCTATGAAGTTAAAATGCTATTTACCACCTTAAATCCTGAGCCGTGCCAATGCCGAATGTGCGCAAGGCCTTAAGGTTATTTGTCAAATTAACCGACTTTTATCGAATTTGTCGATTTTAGACGTTAATTCTTATTGAATGATCTATGCTCGTGGCCTTTTTCGAATATTGCGAGGGTGAATTTTAGTTATTATTGTTTTATATATCTCTTTCTGTTTCGTTCTATATAATAAATAAAAATAGTTAAGACTAGGTATCCACAATATTTGTACACACCAATGTTGAGAAACCTAGCACGACCGCCGAGCGTAGGTATGAAAAATTAAGGAATGAAAGTAAAATTCAAAAGACCATTCATATTTAGGTATAATGACAATGAATGGGGCAAGGGGATGTTATATCCCCAAAACTGTTCTCCGGGCTAAACACCAGTCACTGCTAGTGTGACTGCGGCAATGTGTGACGTGGTAGACCATTGTTAAAGGAAAATCTCCAAAAACTTGACGTCACTATTTTTATTTATATATTAAGGCACAAAATAGTGCCTTAAATAAACTAATAGACTTTATAAATGAACTAAAATTCTGAATCCTGTGATTTTTAACTGTTTTCCGATAAGCTTATAACTTATTTAACTGAATAGTCAATACATTATAATTATATTTAAAATCATTGACAGTAAGTCAACCGTTCTCGACGCTGACTCTTGCAAGAATGAATTTTGAGAACAAAACAAATAAAAGAGACAGACAGAAAGTTTAAAAACAGAACCCAAGAGAAAAATGGTTAGAGAAGAGCGCAATAACAGCAAAGAGTCGCTAATATAGCTATAGCGCCTCGTTACAAATGGACTGCTTTAGCGGTGCTTTTACCTAGTCTCTGACTGTATGTATACTGTTGCGATAATTTTAACGACTATGAATGGGCTTTTAAATGTGACTGTACATGAGATTACCTTCTGTTCCTATCTGTTCTGTAGTAAAAGTGACATTGGTAGAATGGGCGCGAGCCTAATATAGATAGCAAGGGCAGAGTTCTGCGAATGAATTTTATTACATTTAAAAGGACTCATTTGCTATAAATATTTCTTTGGCTCACGCCAATTAGCCAAAGTAAGGGCTGTTAAGTGTAATCGTAACAAAAAACTTCTAGGCTTTACACCTCCGTGGTTAAGAGGTTTGTACGTCGGTCTCGAGAAGTTCTGGGTTTGATCTCGACTGGGCACAAATGATTTTGTGATGAATAAAGGCATTTGATCTCCAGTTTTGGATGTCTATATGTGTATTGTATATTGGGTCCTTACCTATGAAATTGGTGTTTTTATTCTGTCTTAGCAATTTGTCCGTAACTATTAAGTTTCAGAACATTATTATAAAATAATTGCCTCTTCTAAAAATAGACCATATATTTGAGCTCGTATTATTTAATTTGATAATTTTTTGTAAGTTTAATTGTGTTAAAATTAGACACAAAGACAATTATTTTTAACTGCCTCCCGAATACATCATTTGATTTGCATTGACATAAAAACGATGAATAATTTTTATCAAGCGTGTTCACACACATATTGCTAAAGCTTGTCTAATGATACATGCCAAATATTATTATCTCTGGATTTGTTGTTGTGAATAAAACTGATTAAATGTTAGTATGTAAAATGCAGATATCCCCAAAATCTCCATACAAAACACCAATTTCATAGGTGAGGACCTAATATATTCTGAATATTTATGTGCATTTATTTAATAATCATATTTGTCCGTTGTCTGACCATAGCTTGTTAATACATACATAAATATAATCACGACTATAATCCCCTAAGGGTTAGTCAGAGACAAAGCAAAAGCACCGCAAAAGCAGCCCATTGCCATAGTCCGCGCTTCACCAAGCAGTGACTGCACTCAGCGTGACAGGTAGTGAGCCCGTCGCCGCTATAAACTATTGGATTGTTATGCAGTTCTATAATAAAAGGTAGCCTATGTCCTTTCTCAGGCTCTAGAATATCTGTGAACCAAATTTCGTTTAAATCGGCTCAGTAGTTTTGATGAGAGCAAGACAAACAGTTACTATTACATTTATTAGTACGGATTATATCCTTCGCGCAGTATCCAAAAAAAAAACAGCAGCTAATTTGGCTATTTGATACTTATCAGTGTAAGACGGTATTTATATTATCTATGTGTTTAGTGAAGACAACTCTCCTTGCTACGATCTTGGCACACACTTATCGCGTTGTGTATCACTAATGCCTTCGTACATGGCCAATGCCATTGACACAAATTTTCCATAGGTACTGAGTTTAAATTGCTTAAAATTTCGGTAAAATACATTTTGCCATTTTTTTTTTATTTATTTAACAATTTATTGTAGACAAAATACAGAACAGGAGAACATTAAAAGACAAAAGTACAAAAGGTAGGGTTTATTTCTAATAGAAAGGAGGAGGATTCCTCCTCCTCTTTTTAGGAGGAATTTCCTTCCTCGTACGCTTAGGCTGTGGAATGAACTTCCTGGTGAGGCTTTCTCAAGAGACTACAGCATGGAGTCCTTCAAAAAGGGCGTGAAAAGGTTTTTTAAGGGTCGGCAACGCGCTGGTGATGCCCTCGGTGTTGCAGGCGTCCATAGGCCACGGCGACCACTGCCCATCTGTGTAGGCCGTATGCTTGATTGCCACCCTGGTATAAAAAAAATGTGCACGCGAAAATAAAATTATTGACTTGAATACTTAGAGTAATAATAACAACAACCCTTGATGGTTTCACGAAGTGCGTGCTAACCAATTTAGACTATATTTATGGGTGTTATTGAAACGGTCAGCAAAATATTAGAATTTTTGTACAAAAAACAGATCAAATAACTAATTGGTTAACAACTTATGGGCAGCAAATATTTCTTAATTGGTCAGCATAATAACTAATTGGGCAGTAAGTTATGGGCAGGAGATACTTCTTATTTGTCAGCAAAATAACTAATTGGGCAGCAACTTCAATGTTATCTCTGCTGCCAAATTGTTTTGAAGGGTCATAAAAAATAACCTAAACATAATGTCTATCACAAGACTCAACTAATTATTTTGCTGCCCGAATATTTACCTTGCTGCCCATTAAATTATTCTGCTGACCAAATAATTATTTTGTTGCTCAAATAATGATATTGCTGACAAAATATTTGTTTGCTGCTCAAATAATCAAATGGCTGCCCAATTAATTACTTCGTTATTTACACGCTTTTATTTAACTCGCACTGTTTGTATGTACGAGTATGTTGAATGCGTCAAAATTTGTAATCGATTTTTCGACCACTTTTACTAATCCAATCCACCTGAAAATTTACAGACATATTTATACGCGATGACATAGCAATATTTTAACAAAAACATTAAAAATATATAAAAAAAGATGACCATATCACATGACTACAAAATAACCTGACCATATAACAACTTGACTAACAATTGACAAAGTGCTCTCGGATCGCACTCTAAAAGGTAAGGTCCACCGATAGATGTGTGTTCAATCTTCTTGCAATTTAAACTATGGTCGAAAAATCGATATAAACATTTGACAAGACTAAAAAGTAGAAAATAAAAATACTTAAAATAAACTGGTGTTATATGCTAACACATCTAGCAGTATATACACGACCACACCTCAACCGATTTTCATCAGTTTTTCTTTAAAAAAAGGTCCATTTTCAAATGTCTAAAATATTTAATTTTGTGACATTTTTCTATTAGTTATTCCATTTGAAACGTGAGTTGAATAAGCAAAATCCGTAGCATATTTGATTAATTAGCACCCTGCCTATTCATTTCTTGTCTGAATAGATTTGTCTGAGCTTCCAAACGTTTTGTGAAGGGAAGGCTTACAAATTTTCACGGCCTTCGATTGAGTAGGTACTTATAATTCAGGTGAGTAGGAGCAAGTCGTTAGCGATCAATTAAGTGAGTTATGTTGATGACTTAAGGTAGAAAATCAAACAATTCTCTTGAGTACAGTTGTTTAGAAACAAATGGCTAGAATGTTAATATTTTCTGGTATTCAGTGAAAGCAATATCGTCATCGTCCTCAGCCTATGTACGTCCCGGCTGGGCACACGCCTTCTTCATGGAGAAACACGTGAGGAGTATGGGTCATAACACCACCACGCTGGCCCAATGCGGGTTTGTGGGTGGAAACGGTTGCTATAGCAACCGGGACCAACGGCTTAATGTGCCTTCCGAAGCAGGAAGGAGTTCGAGATCTCAAAACTTTGGTCACTCATCCACGGCTTAACCATGGCGAAATTAGCTTTGTTTTCCATATCTAAAGCCAAAGCGTACTAACCACTACGCCACCGAGCTCTCAAAAATAGCTTGGAAAACAATGTACGACTAATGATGTATGCAAAATAGGATGATTTACGTCAGCTGTGTGTACAAATGGGATGACGATATTCGTAGGTTGGCGGGAGTGTGCCTATGTCCAGCAGTGGGCAGGAGTGAGCTGATGATGATGATGAATGTAGACACTGAATTTACAGTAGACCATAAGACTGCAGATATATATCAGTTCTTGTTAAGCAAGACCAGAATATAGGTACCGGAAACCATGGATGGTTTTTCATCCCGATCTGCTATTAATTCAGTGTCTACACTCAACGGTGTTGTTGAAATGAAATTATAAAAGCATATATTAGGGGTTAAAGTATGAAATTGCCGTTTTGTGTGGAGATTTTGGGGAAGTCTGCATTTTCCATACTAACATTTTTTCAGATTTCTCCATAGCGACAAATCCAGAGATAATAATTGTTGGCATGTATCATAAGACAAGCTTCAGCAATATGTGTGATATCACTGTTCATAAAAATTATTTATTGTTTTTAAGTGAATGCAAATCAAATGATGTATTCGGGAGGCATTTAAAAAGAGTTGTCTCCGTGTCTAATTTCAACACAATTAAACTTACAACAAATTATCAAACCAAATCAAAAGAGCTCAAAAATATGGTCTATTTTAAGAGAAGGTACAGACCCAGTACCCAATACGCCCCTAGTCGCCCTTTACGACATGCTATGCAAGAGAAGCAGTTGGTACATTCTTTTTGTGTCCCGGGCCAACACGGGACACGGGTTAGATGACGTATAAATATATTTAATAGATAAATACATAGAAATACCCATCAACATACCAGTTCCTTATTTTTTAAAAATACTCTGTAATTTAATAGTTACAGAGAAAATACTAAGAGAGAAAAAAAACCGGCAATTTCATACTTTAACCCCTATTATATAAGAACGATACTATCGTATCGAGTAGATTTCTCATTATATGACTTCAAAAAAACGGAGGAGGTTATCGATTCGACGAAAACTTTTGTTTTTTTTGTGTATGTTCCCCGATTACTCGAAGACGCCTTTGACTTAAAAAAATTATTAATTATTTTTTTATAAAATTGTTACATTTTACTTGCATGTAGGTTGTAGTATAAAATATCGCAATATACACCGGGAACAGCGGCTTAACTTGCATGAATGATTCAGTATCTTATACTAAAGCAATCACTGATTACAAAAGCGACGAGGAAGAAAACTTCTGTTCTTATATTTACATGAAAAATTATGAAAATTTCCCTTTGTTTTCATGCAAGCAATTAAAACATTTTCACAAAGTTCTTGCAGGCTGAATAGAAATTTAAATGCCAAGCTTCGCAGTTTTGTCTACAAATAATGACATTGTTACTTGCAAAATTATTCTGGAATCGAAAGCGATGACTCGGCGGTTTGTGGTAATGGTGAATTGGCGAGCCTTGAAACATTTTTGTTTGATGTGATTTTCTTGTGTGGTACCGTGTTGGTCCGGGACTCAAAAAGAATGCATTGGGTCTGTGATTGTGTAGGCGATGAGCTAGCGATGAGCACTTGTACTCCTTCACGATTTTTCATCAGACCAAACCCAATTTTTGTAAGGCTAAATGTGGTTTTAAGGAACTCAGTGCTCCTGGACTCTGCCTACAGGCGTGATTTTATGTATGTGTAAAATTTTCTTGTACTATACATTTTTTATTAATGTCTTAAATGAAAACATGATTGTAGTACAAGAAAATCGTTACCGATATGCAGTGCCGGCTGACCAATCCAGGAACCAACCAGGTCAACGAATCCAAGGCCTGACCATAGCTAAGGTTGTTTTGTTTTCGATATCGAAAGCCAAAGCGTGCTAACCACTGCGGCGGTTCATAAATTTAAAAAAACTGCGAATACCCATCTCAGAAAAATCTCTTAAATTTTGCAGAATACTGCATATATCAAGCCTTTTGTCGCTTCCCTGAAAAACGCTACGACGAGACATTCGAAGCGGAAACAATACGAGGCAAAGAAAACTTCTGAATACAACAGAGCTTTCATAACGATGCCATAGGCTTGATAATGTAGTAGAACTGGCGTGACTGTATAATGCGAGGTCGGTACCCTTTTCGTTTTATCTACACAGAAAGTATAATTTCCAGATTATTTTCAAAACATTTCTTATTGTTGATTGGGGAAAAACAATTGTGTATTTTATATCGATATGTGGAGCTCGGTGCTATCATATGAGTTCTTTGTATATTTTGTATACGACAAGGGCGACAAACAGGCATCCGACCCACCTAATGCTTTTCATTGACCGAAGCCTGCAGATGCTCGTAGTAACAAAAGTATGACTCATAAGTTGCCGATTTAAATAAGTGATTAGGGGCTTCTTGTAGGAAATTAAAACCGAGATTTAAAACTAGAATTTTTTTTAACAATTCTTATATGGCTGAAATGTCAAAGAAAAGACAAAGTAAATAAAATAAGGCCTACTTGCAGGAAATTTTAAACCTTTTTGACATTTCAGCCTTAAAAGAATTGTCAAAAAATTACTAATTCTGAAATTAAATCTCGATTTAAATTTCCTGTAAGACACCCTCAGTGATATAGACATCTTAAGAGTCCAGCTCCCCTGCTTCCAACGTTGTGTCGTAATTAGCTCTGGTGTCTGTATCTACAGGAATAACCCTAAAAAGTAGAATCCCAATTATTCGAACATCCGATTATAGGTACTGTTATAACCCACACCAATGTAAGCAATCGCTAAATGCATGATTCCAATGTTTCGAGAAAGAAACGCTTAGTTGCATAATTCTTACTTTGAATCAATTTTATATTTTATTACTAATTTTACAGTAGTGATATTCTGGTTCTCGTGAGTCGGTAGTTAGGGAGTCAGTGCCTGAGAAATTTATACCAATAAACTGTGTCCAGGTACTAAAGTGGTATTCGTCTCGTCTATAATGAACACTTTTATTAAACTGCATTATTTTGGTGAAGGAGACTGTCATGACACAGACGGTAACTGAAAAAAATCTAAGGGACAACAGAATTCTGAACAAAACTTTAGTAATAGGTAATTACTTTAAGTGGAAAAAAATCTGTTGAATCTTTAGCCCATTCTTTTCAGAATGAGCACTCTTATTAGATTAAAAAAAATAGGATATTTCGTTTTTCATTGAATACTTTTGACCACATTGACATTCACATTACTGTAAAAAGTGGGTAAGTCAGAAGGTTGAAAGGCAAAGGGAGTATAGTTGACAACCAGTATTTTTATTGGCAGTAAGGGCTACAATTTATTAAGGAGTCTGTTCAAATATATTTAGCATTACCGCGATAGCAATAAGGACTATCTTTTTCGATTGCAAAACCTTTTTGTAGGAAACTAAGTTTTTGGGAGATATAAAATCTAAGGACATTTCCTTTGCGCTTTTCCTCAAATACATTAGGCACATTTGAATCGCTCTCTGAACGATCGGCCTTGCTTTTATCCATTCCCTTTCACACAATAAAATTGTCAATTAGGAAATGTCGGGTCTATTTACACCCTTCGCTCGTTGTGCGACAGAAGAGCTCTTGAATAATTATAGAATATCGTGACTTCATAAATGAGGATCAGGAAGAGACAGATTACCGAATTGGAAAACCTTAGAGCATTATACCTGTTTGATTTGAGTAGGGTACAGTATACTAAAGACAGAATAATGAGCTATATTACACATTCAATAAATTTCTTAATTCAATGTACAAAAGGCATCCTTATCACAAAAAGGCAGCGGTGGCTGAGTTGGGACGAACGGGGCACTGCTCGTTCGAGAGGCCGCGGGAAACGCGGGTTCGATCCCACCGCCTGTACCACTGAGTTTTGAATAAAACTTATGTACATTTCACTGTGAATATTGTGTCCAGTGCATGGCAACAGGCTTGCCATCTGTTACAGGGGGACCTAACATATCTGGCGAAATGTGTGTGTTTACCACCTGTGCCTACTCCTTCGGGGAAAGACGTTGAAAGAGATGATATGTTATGTTATGTATGATATCACATAAAGCTATTTCTTCTAAACAAGTATAATAATGCTATCCCATCAATAAGAAATGTTTAAAGTAAAGATCAACTTATAACATTTTATTATCATCATGCCTCTAAAGCAGAGGAAATAAATAAACACCCATTTCGCCTGATATGTTATGTAACTGGTGAAATATGGGTGTTTAACACCTTTTTTCCTCCCCTTCAGGTAAAGTGGCGAGAAGATATGTTTTATGTTATGTTAAGTACCCATGTAGCAGGCGAATAGTTTCATACACCGGGCACAATGTGAAGCTCAATACAACAACAACAACAACACAACCAACAACAACATATTCACAATCAACTGTACTTTCGTTTTATTCAAACTCAGTGGTACAGGCAGTAGGATCGAGCCTCTTGAACGAGCAGTGCGTCTTTCCTATCAAAGTAATTATATGTCATGATAGAATTCTCCTGTCATAATTAACCGTAAAGATTTTATACTACCTATATTATGTTCAAAGATGTTATGCCCCCAATGCGTCGGACTGTTTTAGGTGCTAATTCACCAATACCAAGATTTTGATAAAATTATAAATATAGCAACTCATTTGATGTTTACTTTGACTCGCTCAACTATATTCGAAAAGCCTTTATTGAGTTTCATTCTAACTAGCTCGGTCTGAACAAGTTATTATGTCTAATTTAACTGTTTTTGCTGATTGTTTTGTATTATAATTTTTCCTTTACCAGTAGTTACTTTTTGCTAACCATTTTCATTATTTTAGTGAATAATTATGTTATTATTGTGTTTAATTGCATGCAGTATTCACCTATAGCTGTTTGATGCATTTAGTTTAAAAATAAAAACCTAAGAATTAAGTTAAGAAATATTGTATGCAAACATTGGTCAATTGGTGACATTGGCGAGAAGCTCGGTGGCGTAGTGGTCAGTGCGCTTTGGCTTCGATCGAAAACAAAGCTATCTTCGCCATGGTCAGTCGTGGATTGGTGACCAAGACTTTGTGATCTCGAGCTCCTCCGTGCTTCGGAAAGCACGTTAAGCCATTGGGCCCGGTCGCATTTGTGATCGTTTCTACTTACCAACCCGCATTGGGCCAGCGTGGTGGTGTTACGGCCCATACTCCTCATGTGTCTCTCCAAAAGGAAGGCATGTCCCAGCAGTGGGACGTATATAGGCGGATGATGATGATTGGTGAATCTTAAACAAATGAAAAAAAGATAAAATAGAATTAGTTGCATAAATATTTTTTCAACACACTTCCTTATAAAGTGGCTCTAATCCCATGACAATTAGGCACATAATGACACCTATAATCAAACGGTGACTTTTTCATTACTATTATTCACGAGTGAGTAATAGTTTTTTTTAATATTATTGGTTGAGTTACGGTTACATTTGCGCTAAAAAGCTATCCGCGAAAAGCCCAAAAAAAAGAAACCTCATTTTTTAGTCTATGGCCGATGCGCGCGCATAGGAAAACTAATTAATTTTTCCCGCCATTACGAAATTTATTAGTCTATGGCCGATGCGCGCGCATAGGAAAACTGATTAATTTTTCCCGCCATTACGAAACATTTTTCACAACTCGTCTCGTTTTCTCTTTTGAAGTTATTTAGTTAGTTATTGATTAAGATGTCTGCAAATACAATTTATGAAGAAAATGATTTATGTTTTACACCGCCCGATATAAGATGTGAAGCCCAGAACGTTATGGAAAGTTTACTACCAGAAAACTCAAAGGAAAAATATCTATTATTCAGAAGTGTGTTGAAAAACGTTGTATGATACACGTGTGTATTGATGATTACCGTCCTCGGCTCCTTAAGACCCTCGCCTGACGGCTCGGGCCTCAATGCGCCTCAGCGGTAATCACCAACATTACACACTTGTACCATAATGTACTATAACCCTACGTTGCATTACGTGCGAAAAGCCTTATTTATACAACTGACCGAACGCCAGGTTTCGGAAACATCAATCAATGTCTTACGTTCGTCTGATGTTAGAAAATGCCATGATTTGCTTTTTTACATGCGAACACTGTCTTCTATGAGACACGCAGTGGAAAGGTATTTTGAATATCATCTTAAGAAAGAGGGAAAGGCTAAGATTTTTATTTTCCAGTAAATGTAGCTCCTGAAAAAATAGAAAGGAAAATTTTCAGTGATAACACACGAGGGTTTCGTGAGCCTCCAACTACCAAATCTGGAGCTTATTGATCGTTAATACCTTCTTTTTTTGATTGCGTGGAGGTAAAATACTGTAATACGCGTAAACATAGGCCTTCTAATGGGAAAGAAGCATTAATAGTATCCTTATTAGCGTTGATTTCCATAGCTTAAGCTAGTAATCAGTCATTTTGATGACCTCCGTAGTAGAGTGGTCTGAATGCCAGTCTCAAGACGTCGCCATCTCGAGAGGTTCTAGGTTCAATCCCCGGTGGTAACAATATGATAATATATAATATTGGGTCCTTACCTATGAAATTGGTGTTTTTATTCTGTCTTAGTATTTTGTCTGTAACTATTAAGATTCAGAGTATTCCTAAAAAATAATTACCTCGTCTAAAAATAGACTATATTTTTGAGCTCTTTTGATTTGTTTTGATAATTTGTTGTAAGTTTAATTGTGTTAAAATTGAGTAAATAAATAAATAAATTAATAAAGTAATAATTGTATAAGTCCAACGTATAGAATTAAACACCAACATTCACTTTACTTTAATTAGTAGTAAAAACTACTTTTACATAAAAAAAAATCATTTACTTGTATATTCAGGTTTTAATTAAAATTTTAAAGTGTCCTTATCTACACACTGCTAGCTCTATAGCCCATAGATTAGTGTGACGTCACATATCCCCCATCGCAATACCGAGCCGATGTTTCGTATTATCAGTTGTATTCCAACCATACACTTAAATTAATAGAGTCAGTTTTCGTTGTGACAAAATTAGTTCAGGGTTCATATATCGCTATTATTTAGATCAAATAAGAAATTGCCTGATACCTAGTTTGTATAATAAGACATTTTTTCAACACACTTCCTTATAGTGGCTCTAATCCCATGGCAATTAGGCACATAATGACACCTATAATCAAACTGTGACTTTTTCATTACTATTATTCACGAGTGAGTAATAGTTTTTTTTAATATTATTGGTTGAGTTACGGTTACATTTGCGCTAAAAAGCTATCCGCGAAAAGCCCAAAAAAAAGAAACCTCATTTTTTAGTCTATGGCCGATGCGCGCGCATAGGAAAACTAATTAATTTTTCCCGCCATTACGAAATTTATTAGTCTATGGCCGATGCGCGCGCATAGGAAAACTGATTAATTTTTCCCGCCATTACGAAACATTTTTCACAACTCGTCTCGTTTTCTCTTTTGAAGTTATTTAGTTAGTTATTAATTATGATGTCTGCAAATACAATTTATGAAGAAAATGATTTATGTTGTACACCGCCCGATATAAGATGTGAAGCCCAGAACGTTATGGAAAGTTTACTACCAGAAAACTCAAAGGAAAAATATCTATTATTCAGAAGTGTGTTGAAAAACGTTGTATGATACACGTGTGTATTGATGATTACCGTCCTCGGCTCCTTAAGACCCTCGCCTGACGGCTCGGGCCTCAATGCGCCCCAGCGGTAATCACCAACATTACACACTTGTACCATAATGTACTATTTCCGCATCTTTTATGGAAGTATATCTTTTGAGAGATTTGTATATTATTATTATTACTTTTCACATGTCTGATGTCCTCTATTTCATTCCTTTTTATTATTTCCTATTTATTTGGTATATATCGCAGACATGTGGTCAAAACGAAATAATATCTAATAATAAAGGAAGGAAAATGGAAAAGAAGAAAATGAAATACTTGAATTTATCATTTGTGTATTCTTTATTTATGAGAAGCTCGGTGGCGTAGTGGTTAGTACGCTTTGGCTATCGACTGAAAACAAAGCTACCTTCGCCATGGTTAAACCGTGGATGGGTACCCAAAGCTTTGTGATCTCGAGCTCCTCCGTGCTTCGGTACGCACGTTGAGCCGTAGGTCCCGGTCTTTATTGCGACTGTTTCTACCCACCAACCCGCATTGGGCCAGCGTGGTGGTATACGGCCCATACTCCTCATGTGTTTCTCCATGAGGAAGGCCTGTGCCCAGCTGTGGGATGTGTATAGGCTGATGATATTGTCAGCACGTGTTTTTTTTTAAATTTAGTTTAAATGTTTAATCTTATATTAAGCTCATTAGTTTTAAGTTTATTATAATTTTCATGTGATTTTAGTATTATATTCATTTTTCAAATGAATGCTTGTTTGTGCGAGGCGCAATGGCGGAAATGCACACAGAGCGCCCTCTTTCCTCAGTTATTATTTAACCTAAAACTTGAGCCACGCTCTCGCACAAATTAGCAGGCAGACATTTTTGGACGCCGAAGTGTTCGGAGCTAATATTGTAAAAGATATATCTGTGGACAAACGATGTTATGACAATCGACGTTATGCGCTCCCATCTGTGGTACTTAAGTGAAAGTGTAAAGTGTTGAGGGGAACAGTTATTTCTATTGGAAATACAACAAGTGAGTATTTAACACGGTTATTATTATGTGGGTTTCTTCCGATGAATAAAATAATTGTTGACTATCTTGAGTTTGTTTGATATGCCTCCCCTGAGATCTGAACGGTATTCTCGGTTATCTTATAATATATTCTTTATTGCAAATACAAAAAGTTTGACATTGCATCTTTCTTTCTTTCTTTCTTTCTTACATACAATCACGCCAGCGATCCCCGTAGGGGTAGGCAGAGTTCAAGGAACACTGTGTTCCTTAAAACCACATTTAGCCATACAAAAATTGGGTTTGGTCAGATGAAAAATCGTGAAAGAGTAACAAGTGGCTAGCTTATCGCCTACACAATCACAGACCTTTAGTCGCCTTTTACGACATGCTAGATAAGAAAGGTAGTTGGTACATTTTTTTGTGTCCCGGACCAACACGGGACTTGAATTTTTGGTAATAAATAGCATTATACATTAACTTCATGGGAATAAAGTAGAAATGTCCATGATATATTGTCGTAGTAACAAAAATACCGCTTCCGTATGCTTGAGGCTACTGCATCGGCGGCCTTGAGGTTGCTTCGGGATACTTCGGCATCCTTCAGTACTCTGCCGCCGCGAGGCAACACTCGGGGGTAGTTTGGTTGTCACGCTCTCGCCGTGGGTAGCACGACCCGAGAGAGCAAGAGAGAAAATAAAAGAATTGGGTAGATTATACGCAATTTATTTGTCTCAGGGGGGTAGGTTCACAGTTTCTCGCTCGGTAGTTCTCAAGTGAAGCAAAGGGACTTAGCTTGAAGGAGCTAAGGGGCGAAGCAGCAGGAACCGGTCACGCCGACTACAGGCGTGGTTGGCGTGGGTTCAGCTTCGGCGGGTGGAAGGCCGACGCTCAGGCACGGAGCAGCAGGGTAGGCGGCTGCCCGTGGATAGGATCCCTGAAATGGTTATTTTTAAGATATGAACAGGTGTTCCATACAGTCGACCGTCTAAGGGTAGGGGTGGAAGCAAGCCGCTACAATTAAAATGCTTCTAAAATCAAAGGAGTTAAAAAAATCAAGGTGTGATAAAGTGACCATAAAATATGTTAGATTTAAGGGTCGAACAAGGGTCAACAAGTGGTCACTTTATCCTATTACAAGAACAGTTAATTTCTAGTTTAGAATAGTATATATTTTTTTAGAAAGCTAATCCAAAGTAAACTACCCACCGGTCCTATAAAAAATAATAGTTCACACATTTAAGGCAAAAGAAATTTAAATGTGGATTGTAATCCGTCCACGGTCCATTTAGTGGCCCGTTTCTCATGATTACAATCCTCATATAATTTATTGAGACAAAATCAAAAGAACTATATAAATTGTTTTGCAACTTAATTCTACCTACAATTCACTAGTTATATTTTTGATCAATATGGTAACTATTAGCATGAAATTTGTTATCTTAATTAATAGTTTAAGCAGTACAGGATTTAACACTAATAAAATAAAATTATTGAAAAGCAAGTTGCAAAACAATAGGTTAGGAACACACACTCACCCTAGTTCGGGGATCGCGCACAGATATTAAGCAGATTTACAAGGATACAAGCGATAGCCAGAGAAAACTGAAGAGGTCTGCTTTCCCAGGACTACCGCTTATATACCAGGACTCTTCTAGAATGTTCTCCCAGAATTTAGTGGGAGCTTCGATGTCACGAATCATGTTCCATGATGTATAATGTCGAATGTAGAAGTATGTAGTTTTATCTATGGTCAAAACAACAACCAAAACTTAGATGAAAGGATAAATTTTATATCTTAATTAAAATAATCTACGTATTTTTCTATGGCAGAAAATACTAATTATTTAATTAATTAGCAATTAATGTTTATGATTTAAAATAATTATAGTAGAATACCAACCACCGATTAATGTTAAAATACCCTCATTTTGAGAAATCACAAGATTTAGAAGTACCGGCGTTACCGATACATCAACTGTCATTAGTAGACAGATGAAAAATAAGTTAATCACAATAACAATCTTTGTGTTTATATTTGTATTTAAAACCTAGTAATTAGTTAATATTAGCTGAGAATGTTTAATTAGATGTTTGCTGTTTATGTGATGCAATGTTTTTGTATGGATTTTATATCAAAAATCAACGTGAGTATTGAAAACGGTTGTAAGACGGTTTTAGAACCGTGACATGGTCATCCCTAAGGACGTTGCAGCATGCCAAGGCATAGTTGCCGACAGTGTGCGCTTGCATGTAGGGATGCCGACCTTATTTTCCTAACATTTTTAGTTCCATAATAGTATTAGGCAAAGGGATTTTATTCCTGAAAGCGAAATTGAGAACTCTGTTGTATTCAATACAAAGAAATCACAGGTGTTGCGTATTAGGTCGAATCATCCTATCCCGGTTACCCCATCGCTACGGAGCTAAATAATGGAAAAAGGAAAAAAGGTCTTTTATAAGGAAAAAATAAATATCATTAATAAATACAAAAACTGGCAATGTGCTAGACGGACTCGCGCACGAAGAGTTCCTTACTAGTGACACGGTAATATTATCTATACAGTATTTGGACTCGTCCGTAATTTTGAGATAGATACCTACAGTCGCGCGGTTCGTAACCATGCTGTGGGGCTGCCCGCATCCAGCATTTTAATTAAATTTGCCTACTTTGTGTTTCCTTTTAGTTTTGTAATCGTGAATATACTTTTTTATTTAAACAAATAAAATACTTTGTGAATTGAATTGGAAGTGTTAAATAAAAATGCGTGTTTTTTTTGGCAGATCTACTAATTAAAAAACAATGTTTATGTTTGAATAGCAAGCTTACAAATTTGCGACCGAAAAATACTTGCGACTCGACCGAGATATACGAAATGCTTTATTATTAAATTTTAAAGTAATATCCGCATTAATAATGACGCACTCATGCAACCCAAAACAGCACAATGTTTCTTACTCGTCATTTTAAATAATGTACTTGAACGTATTTTTGAAAAACAACACACCGTCTCCGTTCGTGACGGCGGCACAGTCGCGACTGTTTGCGCCCGGAGCGCACCCCGAGTTCGAGGCGCGTAGGTATAACTCGAGATTCGAACGTTTGTATGGAGTTAAAATACTGTATACATAATATTGGGTCCTTACCTAAGAAATTGGTATTTTTTTTTCTCTTAGTATTTTGTCTGTAACTATTAAGATTCAGAGTAATTCTAAAAAATAATTACCTCGTCTAAAAATAGACTATATTTTTGAGCTCTTTTGATTTGTTTTGATAATTTGTTGTAAGTTTAATTGTGTTAAAATTGGACACGGAGACAACTCTTTTTAAGTGCCTCCCGAATGCATCATTTTATTTGCATTCACTTAAAAACGATAAATAATTTTTATGAAGTGTGATATTACACATATTACTAAAGCTTGTCAAATGATAGATGCCAAATATTATTATCTTTGGATTTGTCGTTATGAAGAAAACTAAAAAAAAATAGTATAAAAAATTTGTATGGAAAATGCAGAATTCCCCAAATTCTCCATACAAAACACCAATTTCATAGGTATGGACCTTATATTACCGTGCCAGTAACTAGGTAAACATCATTGATAAACAAATTTCATATAAAATAGGTAAACTATAACGTTTTTGTATGAAAGCCCCCCTTAAATATTTATTTTAATTTTATTAATGTAAAAATTCAACTATTTGTGAATACCGAGGAAGAAAGGAAACCAAAAGGTCATAGACACATTTAACTTAACCTTTTTATAAAAATAATTAAAAATAATTCCCGACAGTGATACACCAGTCAGTAGAGCATATAATACAGCAGCTTGTTGTTCTGTAACAAGTAAATGATCAAGACTATATCCACCTATATACTTACATACATTCCATACAGACATCCTACTGACTAATAAGCCTGCGAATGACTGCAAGTCGGAGATAAGCCCTAGGTAATTAGATTGGGTCAGCAACGCCTGAGTGATCAAATGTCGAATTTTCGTAAGCAAATGTAAATTTCTTACAAACGAGCATGTCTGTCTGTTCTTGAGCATATCGTTTTTATTATTTTTATTGATATCGTATTTTTGTAACTTCCTTTTGTTAAGGTACGCACAGTCACGATTATCTCTATTCTGGTACTTTGTCATTTTGACATGTTGTCTTGTGTCTGTGCAAATATTTAACTGAACCTTAAAATGACACAGTAATAAAGTGGGGCCGTCTTTGTGTTAGCAAAAGAGATTCCGTTTAGGTATAGCGAATAATTTTGAGAACGAAATGTAATATTGTAACATTAGTAACGATGTATTAGGTCCTTACCTACGACAACGACTTAACAACGACAAATCCAGAGATAATAATATTTGGCATGTATCATTAGACAAGCTTTAGCAATATGTGTGTAAACACGCTTGATAAAAATTATTCATCGTTTTTATGTTAATGCAAATCAAATGATGTATTCGGGAGGCAGTTAAAAATAATTGTCTTTGTGTCTAATTTTAACACAATTAAACTTACAAAAAATTATCAAATTAAATAATACGAGCTCAAATATATGGTCTATTTTTAGAAGAGGCAATTATTTTATAAGAATGTTCTGAAACTTAATAGTTACGGACAAATTGCTAAGTCACAATAAAAACACCAATTTCATAGGTAAGGACCCAATATTATTGCTAAATGATTTTAGTTATATGACATCTTACCTGACCTTAAAAAACTTTATTTTACCAGCCTAAATTCACATCCGGAGTAACTTTACGAGCGATAAATCTTGTCCTAAACGCATAAATTCGAAAAGTTTTCGACCGAAGACGATGTTTCGTGGGGCACGGCCGAACACAATTTAGATCATTACTAACTTTCTACTTTATTTGACTTCAAAGATTTTACGTGTATTTTATAAACATAATGCAGTTTAGAAGGTTTTCGGGGTACGTTTTGGGTCTTGGTAAAAGCTGTAGGGTAATTTACCTTTGAAATTCAACACAATATTTCGCCGTGGCAGGGAAGAAAGGTTGTATTTTAAACGGTTTTATCTACACTCATGTTATAATGTTCGAATTATGAACTCAGACTCGAACTCATAACGACATACTTTTTGACACAGATGATAAAAACGAAAATTTAATGTTAACTGTAACATAATAACCATTATACAACAGGTTGGACTCATTATGCAACACTTATTTTCTTAAAAACGCACAAAACTATGGAAAATGTTTTCCAGACAGCCAACAATAAATAAAATAAATTATTTCTCATCACATCTCATCTCATCACATCTCATCACATCTCATCACATCTCATCGCCCGCCACCACTACCACTGAGTTCGAAAAACTCTCGATAAAACCGCCTGTCTAGCAATGGTCGTAATTTTTTCTGAAATTACAAATTAAAAAATTTATGACGTTATGAAATAGAACCAAGTAGTCCTTACGATTAAGCTTTTCGTGCGGTATCCTAAAATTACTAATGTGTTTTTACCATTTACGAGTGCGATTCCCAGCTCAGTACTTTACATTGTAAAAAACTTTGCAATATTAAAAACTAGATGTTGCCCGCGACTTCGTCCGCGGTTACTGGTTTTTTAACTTTCCCACGGGAACCCTTTAATTTTCGGAATAAAAAGTGTCTAAGATGTTGACCAGGGACATAAGGTATCAACATTCAGTGCAAAATTTTATTGAAATCGGTCCTGCCATTTCAGTGGTTAGCTCATACAAACAGACAGAGAATCATATTTTTTTTTTGGTATTTTCCCACCTTTTTACTTCCCCATCCTCCCCGTCCCGTCCCTTTGATTTTAAGCATTTTTTTCTATGTACAGACATTCGACGCCTACCGTTTTATTTGAAGTCAATTTCTATGAGAAATGTGAATTCAACTAGTTTCCGCTAGGGGCGCTTTTCACGTTTCCCATACTTTTCAATCTTGACATTTCTTAACGTAAGTCAAAATGAAAAGTTTTTACAATAAAAACTTAAAGTAGGGGTAAAGACCTGGGAATCGCACCAGAAATCCTACAGTCACTTGTACTAATATGTATACAATCTCATTCAAATATGAACCCTATTTCATCACAATTAAAACACAAGTGTATACATTCATTGGGTGACTATACTTTCCCTCCTTGTCGCCTAGTTTTTCGGTACGCCCTTTATAATGTAGATTCTACCACATGATTTCTACACTTCAAGTATGAATCAACATAGTATTCTACGATAAAAACCATAAATGAGTCATATGCCTTAAAGTCTGTTATTAGCTAAGACTTATCGCTTTATATAGAACTAAAACCATTGACCGTACCAGCCCAAGAATAGCTCGGAAAACATAATTCGTGGTGTTTAGGAATTCCACACGTCAACAATGAAATATGAACGCTTAATATTACAGACGAATATTACGGAGTGAAATATTTGAGTGGCATGTTTATCGATTCATTTAGATTTATCGATACTATAAGACAACTAAACGGTTTACTTGATGGTAAGTGGTTAGCTTAGCCTAATGGAAATCACACGCATATTGCCAACTCTTTTAAAAATTTGACTTTTTTACATATGACAGGTAAGCTCTTGGCCTTCATCTCACCTGATGGTAAGTGACGATAACGCAGAAGGTGGAAGCGAGCTTCACCTGCAAATCCTCAACAACTGAGGAACTGGCTATCTTACCTCTGATTGCCGGAACACAACAATGCTTATAACATTGTTATTATGGCGACAAATTTAGGTAAGATGGTGGTAGCTAGCCAGTCGGGCTTGGAAGCCCCGGACCTCCCGATCAACACCCGGTGGTGTGAAGTAGACCAGAGAAGTGGTTAAAGAATATATTATTGGCCTGCACTAAAATCATCATCTTCAGACCACTCTTGTCGACTACTGTACGAAGGCCTCCCCTAAATGTACGCCTCTTACGTTCTCTTCGTTGTTCTCAGCATCTTTCCAGTCTTTCACGAGTCGTCATTCCGGATCCGCGTTAGATCTATTTGCAAGCATTTTGAGAGGCGACCGCAAAAAACTGATGTCAGTTTATTTTTATATTCCGCAACAAATGAGGTACTGGCTATCTTACCTCTTATTGTCGAAAGACAACAATGCTTTATAACATTGAACTGATTGAACTACGAAACGATCTCACCCGCATTCAGCGGCTTCCAGCGAACACCACCACTATTTAATGCGCACATTAGTAGGCTAGTTGACCCTTTTATTAGGCCCTCTATGATTCATTACTGTTAGCTGTCACCATAAAATATAATAGGAACATTTTTTTTTTGAAGCCACACAATAAATTTTGTATGTAAATTTTTAGTTATAAAGTACGTTTTTGCTTAAATGTCAAAAACGCCGTCGGTCCTGATGGTCTATGAATTATCTGTACCGTTGCGTCACAATTATTGTAAACAACTCAACACGCTTGCGTGACATAGCTGTGGTGGAAAATCACCTTTAGACCGTTATAGGGATTTAAAATTATTACTTGTATACAATTAATGTATGAGAATGTGCCGGTGGGTAACTGAACTATCTAAATTCTAAAGGGTATGCCTTCATACTGTTACACATTTGAAGAGTTCAGTGGCGTCGTAGTTCGCACTCTTTGGCATTCGATATCCTTCCTTCTTAAGCTATCGGCATCTTATGAGCCAGCAAGGTGGAGGTCGCTAGGCCTGCATCCTTTGGTGCTGCCCTAGCATCCTTCGCAAATGGACTTATCTACTGCTTACCATCAGGTGGAGTTAAGTCATTTGCTGGGCTGATTATATAAAAAAAGACACGTTAAGCCGTTGTTCCCGGCTGCTATTACAACCGTTTCTACCCACCAACCCGCATTGGGCCAGCGTGGTGATGTTACGGCCCATACCCACATTTCGCATATGTTAAGTCTTAAAAGAGCCTGATGCCGTGTACCAGGCACAATGTGTGGCAAGTGATATTCACAATCAACTGTAAATAAGTTTTTGAATAAAATTCAGTTGTACAGTGGGGTTGAATCCGCTTGAACGAGGAGTCTTTCCCAACATTTTCAACATAAAGAATATTTTTGGGTGTTATTTAAACGGTCATTGAAATATTCGAATTTTAGTCAAATGGCTGTTTAAATGGCTGCCTACTTGATTACTTCCCATATTTTTTTAACTGAAACAGTGGCAAGAAACCTACCATGGTTATTTATGGTTATTTACGTAACCGGTGTGGTAGATCTTTAATTGAATAAATTAATATGCAGGGATGTTTATTCATTATCTTATATCCAAAGCACAGGCAAGGCTATGGTGTTACGAGGGGGGTATTTACCCCGGGGGAGTTCCTCGTAAAATAATATTGGGTACTGCGAATAGTTAGAATTGGCTTAAAATCGCAGTAAACAAGAAATTGACTTGCTAATAATGAACGGTTGAGGACGAAATAGTGTCTTTGAAATGCAAATATGTCTCGTAGATCCATTTTTTTTTAATTTAAGCTATGGACGAGTAATTCCTCAGCCCAGTTGAAAGCCAAAATATTGATTCGAATAATTTCATCATCACAATCATCACCAAACTTCAGTCACTGCTGGACATAGTTTAGAGATTAATTTGACAGTAACTCTGCGTTTCTGTCGTATTTCAGACGGTCACCTGACAAATGTAAAAGACAAGTTTCCTTTTGTATTACTTTTTTTTATTGTGCACGTAGGTTGGATATGAAATTTGAAAAATCCTTAGTGTTGTATTAAACATTTTTTTTTATGTTGTTGTAATATTCTCCCATGTAGGGAAGGCAAAGGGAACCAAGCCCATACAGCCAAATCTTCAGTATATATTTCTTCAGTAGTTTGCATTGAAATGCTAGTGTAATGCATTTCAATGCATCTTGGGAGAGTTAGGCGTCAAACGATTGATGGCAGACACTGTGGTGCTACTTGGATGAGGTGGATTATCACGGTAAAAAACTCATCACTTTTCACACCACTTGGAGCTTATTTCGATAATCCTCATCATTGCACATCATCACAGACAGTTATTACACAAAACTACACTGATTTTACCAAAAACAATATCCACTCCGAAACAATATTACAATTATCGAAATAAAAATCACGTCCGCCATTAGTCAAATGGCGCCAAACTCCATTTTTTTTCCCGCTCTAGTTATTATTAATGTCTCATCGATAATCAATCTACCCAAGCCCTAGTCAATTGCTAAAAATAAGTTAGAAACGATATTGGATATTATGTTTAGTTCTCTTCCTGCGCCAACGCAGCTATATTTACAAATACTGAAATTATAACGTAAAAGCTGACGTTTAACTGAGTTAAGATTACACAAATTTGAAAAGGTAAAATGAAAATGTTGATTAAAATGAACTTTAATATTATTATATGGGTAAAAAAAGGCACAAGGAAATTCAATGATTTTGATAGACTTCTAGTACGTTGGTAATAAGTGCTCCAAGAAGAAAAAAACACAAAAAGATGTTCCATTTATGTGCTCCATAAATGGAACTCTTTATGTAACTTCTTTTCATTAGGGGTACTTAATTAATGGACAGCTAGATTTCAAAGAAAAAAGGAAACCTGCCTCTGAAAGAGATGGTCTGATGGCAAAAGAAAATGGCGGGCCTTTTATGAGATAGAACAGCCTTTTTTTTATTAGGAACCCATTTACGGACTTACTAGAAATACCAGCACCACCCACTGAAACTCCCCATACCTACCGCGGAAACGACCTGGTTCTGCTGAAACAGGGCATCCAGGCCTTATCTGACACTAGGTCGGAGTTTGGGCCAACGGCATATTCAGAAAATCCCAAGATCTGGCAGCCGATGAAATGCGTGCACGGAAGCAGTCCATCGCACGCGGTCACTCGCAGGGCAGGTAGAAGAGCGGACTTATATCGGCGAGAAGGAACAACCCTAATAATTATTAGGGTGAAACCTGGAGGATGCCTTAATGTCACTGTAACACTTTTAAAAGATATTTTACTTGTGTATGTCACTAAATATTTGTATGTCTGTCTACACATGCTCAGTCACTCCTATTGTTATTGCTCTTATGCTGTACAGTTGCCTACATTAAGTCTCGAATATTTTAAACTAGTCATTAGCAGTCGTCACGGTAAGAGAAACTTCCACTGAAAATTTAAGTAGTTAAGTGTAGCTAGAACTTAATAAAACTGCAGACATTTTAGGCACTTGCTTACGCCTGTAAGCATTCATAATTATCTTTGTAGTTCTACAAAGATTATCAACAAGAGTCACGTGAGTAACATTGTTTATAACAAGAGTCACAAGCTTCAAAAACTTCGTAAGACAGACAACAAAAGCCTTCTAAGTCACGAAGTTTCTAGCGATGTTCTTTAAGTATGTGTTTAAATTGGCTTTCGTTGTTAAAGCAAAAGTTTAAGAAAAGAAAATAATGAAAATAACATAGACAACAATTATGGTCTAGCTTTTTCTAATTAGTGTTTTAATTAGGTACGCGATTGAAGTCACTCGGAAAATTCTGAGAGCAGGCGCGTGGAAATTGAGCAAATCAAGTGAATGCTTTTTTTTGGAGGAGTGGTGTGCCAAATATATCTATGGTGGCTACTATAGGCTAGATAGATATTTTTTTAAGTAAAAATAGTTTCATTATCTTACGTTCTTGATCCAAAAGTGTTGATGATATTTCATCCTAAGTGCTAGTCTTAATCTTTATCGATTCTTTCGTCTGGACAAAATGATCTTTGAAAAATGTCCAATATAGGAAAATTTTAAAAAGAAGGGAGACATAGTTCAATTAACTAAGCAAACAAGTTGAGAGGTAAAACGAGAGGATGAATAATACTCAACCCTTTCAATTTTTAATTAATATAATTGTTTTATCTTACAAGTACCATATTCAATTTATTCACACGTTAACTTTCTAGGTATATCATAATTTAATATATTCAATTTCCTACATTATGTCATGTCAAAATTGTACAGTAAAACTTAAGATCTAACAGACAGTATTAATTTTTCTTTTATTTTTAATTTGACAACTATTTAAGCTACGATTAAACTTAAATTTGAAGCCGTTCTTAGCTTCGTCCTTAAGAGAAAAAAGTTCTTTAGAGTCTTTGTCATTTTCACGATAGTCGGTACAAGTATCACTGAATCTTTCGTCCATGATGTGGCTGTGGCATTGGCTGTTGCCTGCGCCCTTAAAACAATCATAATAAGGTTTACAATCAATGCTGTTTGTGCTCTTAGCTATATAGGTTACAATGCCTTCAGATCTTCGTATGTCGTTGTAGTATAGATCTTTACCCAACTGTCAATCTCGACCATTATCTGTGGTAAGGGTAAATCTAGTCGCAGATTCACTGATGGAGTCGTCACGATTTTTGGGTCTTCTGTTTCCGTTGACTTGATCAATGAAGGAGGTGTTGGTGTTCCTGATGAAATCCCGATGGATGCTGTTGGGATTCGAAGGAGAAAGGTGTGTTAGCCTGTAGCTGACACAAGAATCATTTCTCCTATTTACTGTCCTAGTTGTCCCGGCTCTGGAGCTTCCAATTGGGGCGAAAGACGTCCCATTCTGGTCCGGGGTGGAGGTGTTAGCGCAGCAGCAGAAGCATTTGAAGTATGACCTATGGAATTCTCTTCGGAACTTCCCTGTAACAAAGAAAATGGTATTAAAATAACTTTGTGGATTCGATGAAATAAAGCGCGATCTGTTGATTGTTTTGTAGGATTACTTTGAATTCATTCCTAATAATACCATAATTAATTCAAAAAGGTATATACACCATGTCGCGCCGACGCTCCTTAGAATAAAAACATGGCAGGAACATGGCAGGAAAAATAAATCAATAAAAAAAATCCAGTCCATCTAAAAACAAAACTATTGAAATCAAACTAACAGTGTCAGTGTGACACTTGTTTCAAGCGAAGGTGATTGTGTAAAAACCCTTACAAAAGCAACAACGTTAAACGTGCCGGAGTTTCATGTGGAAATACAGTGGATTTTGTTGACTGTTGCCTGTAAGCCTTTATTACAATATACCAGAATCAAAAATAAAAGGAATAGTTGAAAGTGTTTTACAACAATTTCTTTTATTTTTGATTCAGGCTCAGGTTTATTGAACTGTGGATATGATCCCATAAGAACATGGGTTGTCCTTTACGCCACTGAATGGCTAAATTATAAATCTTTTTTTATTTCATTCTTGCGTAACGGTTTTGGATCTAATTCCAATTTCAGTTGTAACAATATACCCAAAGACTAGAAGATTTAAACAGACAATTTTGTCACGATTTTAATTTCCTTTCTGTGTGAGGTCTGTGAACAGAATAAGGGAAAGGGTATAGAAAATTCATCTGTTTTACACAAGGTAAAGAGACTCAACACACGTTGCCTCTAGAACCTTTTTCGTGTAACTACCCTTACTGACCCATTTCAAAAATCCCTTATAAATGAGCTTATGATCGAAATGACATTTTGATCCACTCAACACCCATAAAGATTGAGGTCAAGGTGAATTGTACCCTATATTTAGAAATTTTTCCTTTCAATGTCATACAGACCTTTAACAAGGAAGTAAATTAACATGCAATCGCAACATATATAATAACATAAATTGAATCAGTACAGTTTGTTAGGTAGATGAAGTCGTGGTGTTAAAATAGAAAAAATATTTTAGGACAAAGGTTCTTCCTTTGTCCTAAAATATTTTTTCTGGCAGAGCAAGGTTTAAGTTCTGGGATCTACATAATATACGCTTCTTTATCACGCTTCTTTCCCCGAAGGTGTAGGCAGAGGCGTTAAAACCCACATTTCACCTGATATGTTAAGTCCCCGTGTAACGGGTGGTGAGCCTGTTGCCATACATCGGGCACAATGTGAGGCAATCGATATTAACAAATAACTGGTAGCCTACTCTTGAACGCAATAGCGTACGATCGGCATTGAGATTGTGATGTTTCTTACTCTTCAGTGGGACACTAGGGCCATAAATGGGTTCAAATTAGGCGGATAATGAGTGACTTTAATGACATTGAGCTTAGCTGAAATTGGTATTCTCGTACCGCCTCTCAATCTCGGCATTTTAAGATATTGGATTGTGATAATATTGAGTTTTAATGAGATTGCGTTCGAGAGTAGGCTAGCTGAACTTAAGTTTTCTTTAAACAAACTCAGTGGTAGACGGTGGGATCGAACCCACGACTCTTGAACGAGAAGTGCGTCTTTTCCAACTTATGTGGGATCTTAGGTAAAGTATCATAATATTATCTGGATCCTCCCACGCAGATTTGACTTATAGGGGATTGATGGTTGATTCAGAGTTGAGTCGCCTACTACTGAGCATAGGTCTCCTCCATGGTTTTCCTTAACGATCTGCTCGCATCTAGTGACTATCTGCGACCTTCTATCTCGAAAATTCTCGGTCACCTTACAGACTACCAAAAACTGAGAATTTCAGTATGCGGCCGTCAGACAAGAACCATTCGCCCCGCGACGCCCACTGCCACTTAAGTTAGGTCGTCCATGAGGAACGATTTGATCATCTTCATCATCAGCACAATTGGTCCACTGCTGCATTATTATGCCTCGTATAATGATGATTTGAGGAGCTCGGTAGCGTAGTGGTTAGTACGCTTTGGCTCTCGATATCGAAAACAAAGCTATCTTCGCCATGATCAGGCCTTGGATAGATAACCAAAACTCTGTGATCTCGAAGTCCTCCAAGCTTCGGAAGGCACGCTAAGCCGTTGGTCCCGGTCGCTATTGAAACCGTTTCTACCCAGCAACCCGCATTGGGCCAGCGTGGTGGTGTTATGGCCCGCACTCCTGGTGTGCTGCTCCACGAGGAAGTCCTGTGCCCAGCAGTGGAACGCTGAGAATCACGACGACCATTTCACTCAGTCTTCGTATGACGCATCCAGCACTTTTGAGCAGTGTGTTAATCAGTTAGCATTTGAATTTTATAGTAGGTACACACCACAGACAATAATATTATTTCTTTTTTAAGCTATTGCATAGCTTCTATCGCGGGCCTTGAGCGCGGGGACCGAATCCAGAAATTACGTAACGAAAAAACCTCACGCTCCCCACTCCGATGCGCAAGGAGGTGTGGCTTGAAGGCCGTGCATGTTAAAACCCAAGGTGGTTTCCAAAATAAAACACCGTGTCCAAGGCGAATACAAATTTTAATTAACATCGGTTTGACCATATAAGTCTATGAGAGTAAACAATAGTGCGTTTTAAAGAATAGGTGGCGCCATCTAGTGATACAACAAAGAACTAATTTTAACAAAGACGCCACTTTGGTTTTATTTATTAGCTAAACAATGTGTAATACACATTGGTTATTATGAGTTTTGTTATTTTATTAATTAGTTTATTAACATTTATTTTAGATAATTATTTTATGATTTAATTTACTTATAAGTGATCCGAACGAAATAATGTATATGAAAACTACCAACAGTTTATATAATTTGTTTTCTTATCAGTCACCACGCTCAAAAAGTGTAACTTGAATTAATATCAAAGAAAAAGAAATACTGCATGAATAAAATAAATAAATAAAATTATAATTGCATAAATTGATACAAAATGCTATGCAATAGCTTTACCGCGGCAGTCTCCGAGTGCCACACGTCTTTTATTTTTTTTTTGGTAAAATTCTCCCTGTAAATTTAAAGCAAAAGGAACTGAGCCCATAACAGCCATTCTTTTGTTATTATGTCTTTAGTAATTTATATTGAAATGCTAGTGTAATGCATTTCAATGCATCGTGGGAGAGGTTGGCATCAAACGATCGATGGCAGACTCTGTGGTGTTACATCGATGAGGTGGACTACCACGATAAAAATCTCATCCTTTTTCACACTACTCGATGCTTATTTCAATGAATTTCCACATTGCTCATCATTATTGACCCTTATTGCACAAAACAACAAGATCCATTCCAAATCAATTTTACAATCACTGAAACAAAAATCACGTCCGCCATAGTTGAATGGCGGCTAAAACCTTTCAATATTATTTCATTTCTCTCTCAATTATCGCTCTAACAAAGAACTAATTACTACAAACTAACTACACTCATACACAATTACAAAAACAAACCCGGAATAACATGCATATCGGAACTGGCGAGCAATGGAAGTAGGATATCTAGATTTAATTTCATTTAAAGTTTGAAATACATTTGTAATAAGAAAATTAAATAACAAATTAAGAAAAATAAAATAAGTCATTTGAATATTCATTACCATAGTTTGCAACTCAAATTAAATTCAATCGAATTCAGATCGAATTTGATTGGAATTGAATTAATTTGAATTAACATGCCTAATTAATTATTATATGAGACCCTGATAGGGACTGAATAGCGTATGAGGATTGAATAATCATATGAGATATCAAGAACAGAAGCCCAATAAATTGAAATAGGAACGGTATTTTTATAATGAGTTTGAGATGGAACAACAGGAAAAAGGAATTTACAAAAACACGCATACAAATTAAAACAGAAACATATATAAAATGAATAAAAATTCAGTACAAAGCCACCTATACTATACTACCTGTATAATAATCATTTATTTTAAACAACATACAAAAACATATTGCGCCTCTATCCCCGAAGGGGAAGGCCAAGGTGCTGACATTCACAACAACCTGTACTGAAGTTTTATTCAAACTCAGTGGTACAGGATGTAGGGATCGATCCGGGTGACCTTCTTCACGACTGGTGCCATTCGCCTCAACTAGGCAATCGCAACAATCTCATCATAATTAAACACCTAATCAAAATTTATAAACACATTGCTCGCCAGTGTTATTTTGAAATGATTCTATGTATACATGAAATGCCGAAGATAAGATGCCTCTCTGTATTAAATTCGGTTTCGCTATGGTAAACTCTATATTACGAGTGTTTGGCATAAGTGTTCGCCAATTTGTAAGCTTTCAAACTTAATTGTCGAATCTATCCCAAAAATTTTATTATAACTATTTTTATTTATTTTATTTTATTTTAAAACGTATGGGATTTGATATAGTAATTAGCTTTGTAACGAATGAAAGATAGAAAGGCGTTTTGTCTATCGAAGCACTAGTAGAAAATCCAGCCAAATCTACACGAGCCAAGTCTACCACTAAGTATCAAAATGAAACAGTAAAAGCAAGAAATCACAAAAATATCTTGGTACACTAAAACATTTCTTACAACTTTTCTTTCTCGCTTCGTACTATAATGCTGCACTCTATTCTATACCGCACAATATTCTATTCTAATCTATTTTAAGAATCAAGTTATAACTACTCTCGTTAAGATGTCAAAAATCTTTAAATGGCTACAATCGACTCCACGATCAAAATAAAAATAACAAACTTTTGTACTTGAAATTGAATTTTTGACTGTCTCTGCACAATAAAGAATATATTATATAATAGTTTAATCTTGATTGGTCATGAATATAAAATTACTTGAAATGTTACGAACATCTCGTCAGAAATGTACTAAGGACTCGTCTACATTAAAACCTTCCTTGCGAAGACGAAAGAAAGCGTTACTATTCTCCTTAGAATCATTATCTTGCTTTATTTGAAGATAATTGTGGTGTAATTTATGAAGATTGTAGAGTTCATGACATAATAGTACATTGGCAGTCTTTCTTTTTCAAGGAGATAAGTTTCATATTCAAATGTTTGCTTGTGTAGTTTCGTTTTGATTTTTTTAATTTGTTATCTTAACTGTGATTAAATTCGAGTTAGGTATTATAGGTAATAAAATACGCGAGAAAGAAAGATTAAGCATTAAAAGGATTCCCATCCGTTCAATAAACTACCAGTGCATACCATATAAACTACCATTTGGATATTCACTATCGATAATGGATGAGGAGGGATGGACGCCACATACAAAGAATAATGCTGTGCATGGATCTGGATGAGTGTAGAATGAGAGGAAGACCAAGGAAGTGATGGATTGATTGCGTGAAGAATTTTATTAGGACTTAAGAAGTAGATGTTGAGGAGCTCGGTGGCGTGGTGGTCAGTGCCCTTTGGCTACGATCGAAACCAAAGCTACCTTCGCCATAGTCAGGCCGTGGATGGGGGACCAAGACTTTGTGATCTCGAGCTCCTCCGTGCTTCGGAAGGCACGTTAAGCCGTTGGTCCCGGTCGCATTTGTGACTGTTTCTACCCACTAACCCGCATAGGGCCAGCGTGGTGGTGTTACGGCCCATACTCCTCATGTGTTTCATCATGAGGAAGGCCTGTCCCAGCAGTAGGACTTATATAGGCTGATGACGAAGTAGATGTTAAGCTGACGCTGATGTTGGTGGCAGAGGAAATTGAAGAGGAAGGTGTACCGACCCCACCTAGTGTAGAAAAAGAACATGAAGAAGAGGAGATGGTCAAACCAAAGTCAAACAGAATGAAACTGTAGAGGTCGAATGTCTGTACATAGAAAAAAAATGCTTAAAATCAAGTCAGGGGGATGTAAAAAGAGAGAAAATACCAAAACATTTTTTTTTCTCTTTGTGTTTGTACGGGCTAACCTCCGTAATAAATAGCTAGGCCGCTTTAAATGAAATTTTGCATGGTGATACCTTATATCCCTGGTCAACATCTGAGATACTCTTTATTCCGGAAAATTTAGGGGTTCCCGTGGGATAGTTCAAAAACCATAGTAACCACGGACGAAATCGCGGGCAACAGCTAGTTTGACATATTTTTTTGCTATTTAGCTTAAAAGCTATCAAACGTACTTGGCAAATCCTTTAAATTTCCTATTAAATGACAACATAGCGATCTTCAAAAAGCATCGTATCTAAGGACATAGGAGGCCTTGTTCTTAAGGCGCGTCCAGTTATGGAACATGGTAGATAAAATTGCAATTCAGTACATTATTGTTATATTATGTTGTTATGTTATTTAACATGTTATTTAACCCAAAACTACACAACATGTTACATCATCTGAACGCGCCTTTAGAACAAACAAGGAACCCAGCAAGATTCCATTCTTCGTAATTTTTTTAACTCTACAATAAAACGATCAGTGTACCAAGAAATGTAAGAGAAAATGCCCCTTACTGACCTGAAAACCCTGGGAATCCTGCAAGCAAAATAATTATAATAGCGTTTTTTATTATAAAGCACTAATGTAATTACAATCTCTATAAAATACCAATGTAGCAACTGAAAATAAGGATGCTTAGAAAATTAGCTGAACTAAAATTTAACATTCGCGAGTAACTAAGTCGACTCAACCCAAAATTTTACTACCTATTTCGGCCAATTGATGTGAAGTGGTTATTTTTTTTATATTAGGTCTTTACTTATGAAATTGGTGTTTTGTATGGAGATTTTGGGGAATTCTGCATTTTCCATACTAAATTTTTTTCAGTTTTCTTCACAACGACAAATCCAAAGATAATAATATTTGGCATCTATCATTAGACAAGCTTTAGTAATATGTGTAATATCACACTTCATAAAAATTATTTATCGTTTTTAAGTGAATGCAAATAAAATGATGTATTCGGGAGGCACTTAAAAAGAGTTGTGTCCGTGTCCAATTTTAACTCAATTTAACTTACAACAAATTATCAAAACAAATCAAAAGAGCTCATAAATATAGTCTATTTTTAGACGAGGTAATTATTTTTTAGGAATACTCTGAATCTTAATAGTTACATACAAAATACTAAGAGAAAAAAAAAACACCAATTTCATAGGTAAGGACCCAATATTATAATTAGTTGTATTGAAAGCTTAAATATCAAGCTTTCAAAATATGTATTCACATAAGTTACATTGATTTTCCAAATTGAGTAAATCAATGTATCTTTTGTGTAGTAAAGTTTTGAGGCGACTTAGTTGCTCGTAAGTGTTATCAAATAAAAGTCTTTCAGTCATAAACTGGGATCGGAAAAATTTAGCTGCATCACATACATACATATAATCACGACTATTGTCCCCTATTATATATTGTCCCGTGTTGATCCGGAGCGCAAAAAGAATGTGCCAACTGCTTTTCTTGTCTAGCATGTCGTAAAAGGCGACTAAGGGCGTATTAGGTACTGGGTCTGTGATTGTGTAGGCGATGAGCTAGCCACTTGTTACTAATTTGTCACGATTTTCCATGTGACCAAACCCAATTTTTGTATGGCTAAATTTAATGTGGTCTTAAGGAACACAGTGCTCCTTGAACTCTGTCGACCCCTTTGATTACAGTCGTGATTGTATGTATGTATTATCCCCTAAAGGTTAGTCAGAGACTAGGCAATAGCACCGCAAAAGCAGTACATTGCCATAGTCCGCGCTATTATCTCATTAAATTCATGCCAAAGGACTCTAGATTCTAGGCCTTTCAGTGAAGTTAAACAGTCTTAGAAACATGACAACTTGTTGCTCGCACAGCTACCTAAGTTTCATAGAGTAATGCCTTTGTTACAAGGCTAGAGTCTTGTCGTGTAATACAATATTTGTAAGGTATTTAGTCCCAAGTCAAAACGCACCAGCTTCTTTGTTTTGCTATAAAGCTGCCTTTTTAGTTACGTATGTACGTAATAACGAGTACGTGATGTTAATTTAATAGCAAGACTTGCTTCTAGTTTTCTGCAGAGTTATATAGTTTTTGTTCTATGGTTAAATATAAGTTTAAATTGTATGTTGTATTGCACAAATGCACAATTTGAAACCACAATTTTATTATTATTATTATTACTCCGACCTCCGTGGTCGAGTGGTCTGTATGCCGGTCTCAAGGCGTCGCCATCTCGAGAGGTTCTGGGTTCGAACCCCAGTGGGGGCAAATGTTTGGGTGATGAATTTTCAGGCATTTGTTCTCCAGTCTTGGATGTTTATATATATTTCTATATATTCAGGTTATTTATATGTATTTATCTATTAAATATATTTATCCGTCATCTAGTGTCCGTAACACAAGCAGCATTAGTTGCTTAAAATGGGGCTAGTTGATAGGTGTGAATGTCTGAGGATATTATTATTATTACTCCAAGTGAAACATACATAAACAAATAATATAATATTATTGTATAATGACTGTTTATTTCTGAAATAAATAAATTAAACAGTATTCTGGCGTAAGTGTTTAATACACTTTGGTTTTGTCATTGAAAACAGAACAACTCGCCATAATCTGCTCTGGGACCAAATCTTTATGTGCTCAGACCTCTTATAGAGAAATAAATAGAAAAAGGGTACATATATACGGGTTTTTATAGCAGCGGGACCAAGGACGAAGGAACTGGAGACTAACACCCAGTTGCAGAAACGAACTTTAAAATTTAATGTCAGCATTATCTCTAATGCTCCATTAAATTTATTTATTGAAGTGTCAAAAGAACACCTTAGCGGAGTTTTACGTTGCACAAAACGACATTAGCACCCTGTCAATGCTAAACAGACATTAGCTAGAACTGTTTTGTGTGACAACCTTAACTTTAATGAACTTTAAAGTTTTAATGTCTCATTAACAAATGTCGTCTTTAAAAAATCTTTGTGCAACTGAGTGTAAGAGTGTTTAAGATCAAATAGGGCATATAAAATGGTCTATAGCAAATTTGTTCCGAACGTCGCCTACAGATGGCGCTGCACGGTGCTGCATCGCACTAACGTTTGCCCGCGATGCACTCAGTTGTTAGTGATTTAGAACAATCTCTCCGGTTTTATTTTGAACCTTACGAAATTCTATTAGTACAGAGTAACCACTCATTACAGTCCGAACTAAGAGGATTTTAGCCATCTATCCAACGTGGAAATATGGCAATCTAATGATTGTTTTCAAAATGAAATCCAATGCTTGCAATTATATTATTATTATTTCCGATCAAAATTTATTTTTTATCGTTTCATTTTATTTCTCCGAGCTGATGTCACAAGCAGTAGTTGCTTAAGCGGTGTCTCTTTTAGATTTATAGTCAGTTACCCAAGAAGACCGGCCGTTAGTTATGAAAAAAAAATTAATTATCTTCATTCATGTTCAAAATAAAACGCCAGTCATGTTCAAAATAAAAACTTATTGCGGTTTTTCCTATGATAGCTGAATGTTTTATCAATTTGTTATCGATTTCACGTCGACAATTAAGTTTTGAATTCAGTCAGGGACCCTTTTTTTATCAACGATTGTATTTTTTCAACCCATACATACAATCACGCCTGTAATCCCCGAAGGGGTAGGCAGAGTGCAAGGAGCAATGTGTTCCTTAAAAGCACATTTAGCCATACAAAAATTGGGTTTGGTTCTGAGGTTTGGTCAGATGAAAAATCGTGAAAGAGTAGTAAAAAGTGGCTAGCTCAACGCCTACACAATCACAGACCCAGTACCCAATACGCCCTTAGTCGCCTTTTACGACATGCTAGGCAAGAAAAGCAGTTGGTACATTATTTTTGCGTTCCGGACCAACACGGGACAATATATATTAGGGGAACCAACACGGGTAACAACTCATAGCTGTGGTAATCATTTATGTCAGTAAAACGTGCTTCTGTAGGATGCTTTAACTATTCAAAACAAAACACAATAGAAACATCTATTGTTTGCGATCACCGGTGTTCGCGGTGCCCTCCAAGGGCACCGCGAACACCGGCATCTTTTTCGTCTTTATTCACCAGAACTTCATCAACATATTACTACAGCATGCTTTAGAAAATGACGAGTGATTGCTACTTTGAGCAGCTTCCAACAATGGTTATAAGTAAAACAAATTACGTGTGTCTGATCGCAATCTCGCCTAATAGTAAGCGACAATTTGTACCTTCGGTGCAAGTTATTATTGTAAAAACTTCACTTTTGATTGTTGCGTTAAGAATGTCAATTTGTATGGGAAACGTGAAAAGCGCCCGTAGCGGAAAGAAGCTGAAATATGAAATCACGTTTCTCTTATAAATTGACATTCCTTAACGCAACTTAAAAAGTGAAAGCTTTGTACAATGATAACTTTCACTTGGGGTTCTGCCCCCTTATTCTAAACTGTCGGTTCACGGATTCGATTCGAAAAGTCACGTCCCGTCTCGCTCTAATTTGCCGCAATAAGATTCGTTTAATTTCCGACAGCTTAGAATAAGGGGCTGGTCTAAGGTGGGACATTTAGTTAGAAATCACGGAGGCAGGAACATTTTTCTACTCCTTGGCCGTTTGCACAATAAATGTCAAAATGAATCTTTCTATTTCATATGTTATTTGTTTCTTCTCTTCTTCTTGCTCTTTTCCCACTCTAGATCGGCACAACATGTCTTCTTCTTCCATTCTCCTCCGTCACTCTTCAGCTCAGTATCCACTTGTTTTATTCTCATATCATTCTTTACGCATTCAATCTATCGCTTCTTTGGTCTTCCTCTCACTCTAGGTCCGTCCATATCAATGCTCAGCATCCTTCTTGTAATGTGACATTCATCTCTCCCCATCACATGTCCATACCACGATAACCTTTGCTCCTAATCTTTTCTGTCACTGGTGCTATGCATATTGGCACTGGCATATGTTATTTGTTTATTAGTAGAGAAAAAGCAGTTAGTAGTAGCAGTTTATATTGAAAAATGCAATCATAAAAGACACCAAGGTATTTAGGTCTACTATTCTCTGTGGTCGTCGTTTCCATAGGTGGTATTAGGTCATCAATGCTGCCTTTTATATTAAAAAAACAATATTATTTCGAATTACCCAAGAAATGCATAATAATACTACTAAAACTATAAATCTAATTATAAATAATAATACTATAAATTAACAAGATGCAGTCACTATTTTCTAAACAAAATGAGTACAGAAAACAAAATAAAATTGGAAGCTTTTATAAAAGAAGCAGATACAGAAGATAATAGAGAGAAAGAAGTATTTACCGCTCATGAAGTTGTAAATGAGAGGGTTGACAGCAGAATTGGCGTAACACATGACGTGGGAGATGAGGGCGATGCAGGTCATCACGTCACTCTGTTGAACATCGTACGCCACCCTGTAGAAACAAAATTAATATCAGATTGACTAATAAAATATAATTAATGAGAAACTCGGTGGTATAGTAATGAGAGAAAAAAAAGTAAAAAAAAAAAATGTTTTTCGAGTGAATTTCAATGAACGTGGAACACGTCACTTTTAACTTGACACTCTTAAAATTAAAAAATGTGATCACAAATTTAGGCCCCCGATAAACAAAGAAGTGTCAAATTATCCAAATACCAATAAAAATCAACTATGAGAAGCATTGTGGTACAGTAATGAGAGAGAGGATATAAATGTATATTTTTTACTATAATACCCATAAAATAAGAAGAAGAACTCTTCAAGCTACTTCATAATATTGGTATAACGATACTACAAATAATTCTGAAAAGTTCTACCTATCAAAAAATCAAAAAAAAAGTTCTATCTACTTGAGAATCTCTATGCTATAGCACTGTTTTCTATAAAATGTCATTATTATAAGTTGTTAGATAATACTAATCGCATACACCAAAGTTCGGAATTTGTAGAAACTTCGCATATGGCTTAGGACACTGGGTACTTCAGAAATTAAGAAGTATTTAAATATGACATGTAAGCTCTTGGCCTTCATCTCACCTGATAGTAAGTGATGATAAGGCCGAAAGTGGAAGCTTCAGCTGTAAATCCTCAACAACTGAGGAACTGGCTTACCCCTGATTGCCGGAACACAACAAATGCTTATAACATTGTTATTATGGCGACAATTTTAGGTAAGGTAGTGAGCCAGGCGGGCATGAAAGCCCTACCACCAACCAAACCGAGCAGAAAAACCTCTACCCCATGGGGACCACCCGATCAACACCCAGTGGTGTGAACCACTAGACCGGAGAGGAAGTTAATTTTTTTTACCAGAGAGATTTTTTTTCAGAGGGTAAAGATTTTACCTTCTTTATTCAAAACGCTATTCTTTGACGACGACGACACGCGCGTAGTGAATTGATGTGTACTCACATTCATGAAATCCAATCTTTTCTTTCTATTAAAGGAAATAACTCATAAAGTAATGGATAAAATATCAAGCCGACATTATAATCAACCCTTGAATGATAAGTCAGAAAACCGGAGTAGATAAACACTGCGTGACCTAAAATCGCATTCAAATTTGTTTTTTTTTATTTGAACACAACACAATATAAATAATTTTAAAATGTATATAAAAAAATTATCATCAATTGTACATTTGATGATATTTTTTCATTATTATTGTATAATGGCAACATAATACAATAAAATAAAATATGTTTGGTAATAAGTAATTTCAATAAAGTCAAATATAAAATTAAATAGCATCACATTATTCTAAAGCAATACTATACGAGTAGTATTAACAGAGGAGCTCGGTGGCGAAGTGGTTAGTACACTTTGGCTTTCGATCGAAATCAAAGCTACCTTCGCCATGCTCAGGCCGTGGATGGGTGGCCAAAACATTGTGATCTCGAGCTCCTCCGTGCTTCGGAAGGCACTTTAAGCCGTTGGTCCTTACCCACCAACCCGCATTGGGCCAGCGTGGTGGTGTTACAGCCCATAATCCTCATGAGTTTCTCCATGAGGAAGGCCTATGCCCAGCAGTGGGACGTATATAGACTGAGGACAAGATAAGTATACCTTTCTTGTATACACCATAAATAACTTTCTATTCTTTTCTATTTAACTTAATATTATCCTGTAACCTTGTATTTCTACATCTTCTGTATTTGGGTAATATCAATTCTACCATCCCTTCTTCTTAATAAAGATTGAAAAGGGAAAGTGTTAATTGAGAAAAGTTCGCATCAATAGTTCTTTTAGAGAGCGCCTTAATGGATCCACGAGATATTTCACCTAATTCCTATTAGATGAGGTTTTAGCGAGGTAGAAGTTACTTTAAAGGTCATAGCTAATTAGAGCCAGTAAGCATCCGACTCGTAGCGCTCCGTCTTAAGCGGCTAGTATTTTTTTTGACATAATGACAGGCAACCTTCATCTCACCTGATGGTAAGTGACGATAAGGGTCAAGGTGGAGGCGATCTTCACCTATATTCCATAAAGCTAAGGAACTGGCCATCTTACCTCTGATTGCCGGAACACAAACACTATGTCTTAATACCCACCCACCCAAATTTAAAGTCGCTCAGCGCGCCATGGAGAGAGCTATGCTTGGTATCATTAAGAGATCACATAAGAAATAAACATAAGACGAAAGTCACCGACATAGCCCATAGGAGTGGCAATGGGCTGGTCACGTCTGCCTTAGGACCGACAATCGTTGGAGCGCTCAGCTGGAGCGTTATCTTGGAGGGGAGACCGCGTTTGGGCAAGCGTAGCGTAGGGCACCCTGCAACCCGACGATCCTAAGAGGGCTGCTAGCAGTGGTTGGATGAGGGAATCCCAGAACCGAATATTGTGGCGTGACATGAAGGAGTCCTACCTACGTTCAGCAGTGGACGGAGTGTGGCTGTTGATTGATTGAATATACCCGAGTGGGGTTTAATAAAACAACATTAAAAAACCTGGAAATAAATAAAAAAATTTAAAGCCTATCAAAAAATATGCGATTGGATCCTAGGTGTTGTATTTTATTATATATATTCAACATTCTAGAAGTTTTATTTGTCCTTTGTCGTAATCAGGTCTTGTTTTTGAGGTTAATGAATATGTTTCAATTAGATTCTCCCAAGCGATCTCACTAGATAATATTCCTGTTCAACCGTATCCGTGTTGTAATTAAGATTGATGCTCCAAAAAGGCGGCGGATATTACGTTTTCAACGAAATTTTTAATCTATTGGTAATTTGATTAAATTGCAGAGATTACACCGTCACACCCTATCATTATTAATATTAATGCAATAATTGTCTTTATTATCTTAGACAATATATCAAAAGTGGGTGTTTGTTATAACACCTCTGCCTACCCCGTCGGGGATAGAGGCGTGATGATATAGCAATATCATTTTGGTTTAATTTTAAATAATAAATAAATATCTTCACACATTCACACCTATCAACTAGCGTGTTACGGACACTAGATGACGGGTAAATATATTTAATAGATAAATACATATAATTATCCTGAATATAAATAAATATATATAAAGATCCAAGACTGGAGAACAAATGCCTCAAAATTTATCACCCAAACCCAGAACCTCTCGAGGGCGAAACAAATACAAACAATATACAAAAAAAACACAAAAAAATACAAAAAATATATTTTACTGTTACAATATAGTGATATTGTTAAAAAAGGCAATGTAATATATTTCTTATTTAAAGTTTATATTGGCAACACTGCCATTGTCTCTGCTTTGCTTGTTGTCTCTGCGTTACGTGCCTATGTGTGTAATTACTTGTGCTAAAATAAAAGGATTTAATACAGAAGAACACTTTTTATTCAATATCTATCTACACATATAAATTGCAGGTAAGTTATGTTAAGGTAAATCCATATTATCTAACATGGTATATAACATTGTTCAATAACATTCAGGACGGTTTTGTTAGATTATTATGTTGAAATGTTATAAAACATGTAACACGATATGGAACCAGCTGTAGGTCGCACTTTAGGTCGCGACTAATAAAAAAATTAAATAAACCTACCGTGAATCATATTTGTGCATAATCATCATAAAGAATTTAATTTAATTACCTTAATACAGACAGCAGATGAACTGGGAAATAGCAGACAGCAAACATGGCGACTACGGCCACAAGCATCTTAGCAGCTTTCCTGCGCGAGCGCAACTGGCCCTCAGTTGACGCGTTCGTATGTATAGATGGCGCTGTTCGGCGATTAGCTGCTAGCCCTATACAAACGGTTAATATTAATTCAAATTCAAACCAATCAATATAGTCAGGCTCAGAGTAAACAGAACTGGAGTAGCCATAAGTCAATTTCTCAAACATTTTATTCTGCCATTTCTTGCGGGGGGTGAGGTTACCTCTACACTCAAAGCCAGCACAACGCACAACGTTTTTACAAATGCACACATGCATAATTCGACACACAAATTTAAATTTCACGCACACACACGCTTAAAATAATCACGTGGGGTGTGCGTTTTGACAACGTCACAGCCGCACTCCCCACGAGACTAGCGCTCGAAATTTGAAATCGTAAAATTCTAAAACATGAAATAATGAAGTAAATAATCATGAAATCTTAAAAATTATAATTACAAATAAAAGGTGACACCATCTTTTAGCATACTCGATGTTTTCTATTTATTTTTACAACAAACAACAGCACAGGCAGGCATTTTTGCGGGAGCTCTGTTCGCCACAACGTTTACAATGTTATGGCTGTCAAAATGGCGGCTCAACTAGTTTTATTAAACGTGCAAGCATCCGATGCTTGTGCATTTGGCAGAGGGGAATGTTAGACAAAGGCTACTCCAGTTCTGTTTACTCTGAGTAGTCAGGTCATCGAGATGAGATAAATAATGTAAACAAGCAGACCGTTTCTAAGTTACATCGCGATACCGAGCGATTATTATCTGGTATCCTTATCTCTTACACAATAAGGAGTTTTCTACGATAGCGATAGATTCTACGATAGATGTGTGTCTAAAATTATGTTATGTTCATTAATATTTGAAATGCATTCATAAATAGAAATGACATTATGGGCAGTTTATTGTCAAATCTTTGGCAACAATACATTATATCAGCGAGTAATGTCTAAAATACATTTTGGCGGCAAATAAAAATACATACATACATACATATAATCACAACTATTATCCCCTAAAAGTTAGTCAGAGACTAGACAAAAGCATCGCAAAAGCAGTCCACTGCCATAGTCAGCGCTTCACCAAGCAGTCACTGATGGATAAGATGGTTGGAGTATGAGCTTTTAATGAGCCGCTACCACACAACTAAAAAAAAGCATTTAAAAATAAATTAGGATAAATTCGAAACACAAAAGAACATTATCCATACTAATATTACAAATGCAAAAGTAACTCTGTCTGTCTGCCTCGCTTTTACGTCAAAACTACTTAACCAATTTAAACAAAATTTGGTACACAGATAGTCTAGAGCCTGAGAAAGGACATAGGCATACTTTTTATCCCATTGGAACGGGTGCCACGCGGGTTAATATTAAAACATTTAAATAACACCTCCCAGAAAAATGAATTTAAATTTCAAATTTCCGCCACTATGAACTTTGCTTCTTATAATAGGATGGGAGTAAATTTTCAATTCCACCAATTGAGGCTACTGTTCCAATTTGAAAAAAACCTATTGAGGAAGGCTACATACCATCACACTATCTCAAAGTAATTATTGTTTGCGGGCGAAGTCGCGGGCAAAAGCTAGTTATCAATAAATAATATCATGGCTAAATTGAATTGTTTTTGATTTTAGTACCTAATGATCAATAAAGTTTTCTTTAGATGTTTTAGACATATAGAGATACTTTTGCACATGAACAATTTAAAATAACTTCAGGCCAATTAGTGAAGGATAACATTCATAAATGAAATTAATTTTCATCTCAACTACCAAGCAAACTCAATAATGATTTTAGACAAAGACTGGCACTTCATTAGACAAATTAGAAACTAAAAATGTTTAACCCGTGAATAACATTTGTGGACTTAGGCCCAATTGCACGACCGAGAGTTAGCGCCTAACCCAGGGTTTGCCCATACATTTGCCCCAGGGATAGGTCCTAACTCTCGACCGCGCAATTGGGCCTTAAAGGTCTACAACGAAATTTTCTCCCGCAATTGCGTACACTCCGAGAAAAATCTTTGGTAGTAAAGAGGCAAATCAAGAAAAAAAAAATAAAGAACGGACCACTCGACCACGGAGGTCTTCAAATCGACCCCTCCTACGTAAACTATGGTGACCCACAAAATCTCGATATTCGTTTTTTTACATAATTGTGCAGTTTGTTGCCCATAGAATCACTGTACAAAATTTGAGACATAAATTCCTAATAGAAGTCTGAATTTTAAGACGTATAATATTGTAATTTCTTAGTACCCCCGATGTAAAATATCGGAAATCTCGAAGCGATAGTTCACGGGGTGCGCGTTGGGAAGTGGAGTGGTCGCGCGCGCATCGCTTGTGTCAGTAACGATTGTTTGCGCCGAACGACGAGACCCGTACAGTTTGTCCGTTCCGAGTTCAACAAATTCGTAATTATTTTGTTTTGTAATTCGTTTCCAGTTGATTTATAGTTATGAATGAATGATATTTTTTTAATTGAACAAAAATGTCATCAAGGTCTTCAATGATATTAAATTTAGCTGTCCACCGATCCGATGCTTATAAGGAAATAGAAGAAAATCCCGGTAATTATTAACAAATTACATAATATTATTTTTGTTATTATATCAGTTATTACATTCTATTAATTATATCTTTCAATATGGATTAAAAGTAATATGACGAGTAGATGAAAATACTATTGGTATATTCTCCGATGTAAATTATGGTTAGTAGTACAACCTACAATATTCAACGGAAATCAATGATTTTATTATGTCACGTGTGATACTTGCTATACTTTACATGGGAAAAATTATGTAAAATTAATATCGTAAAATCACTCACTATTCTTTACGTTGTGAAATGCAGGAAAAAAAATATAGTATGTATTATTAACCATTGTTTACGTGGCACTTAGAATAACATACTATAATATAAGTCTTATTACATACAGAATTCTTTGTGTATTTTAGTAATTTATTATTGATATTCGTTGCTTTAGAATCTCCTTTGCCTCCCGGAGCTGACATGGAGACAATAAACAGCATAATGGACATTTTTCACTATACCGCTAGCTGTTCACCCATACAGGAAACTAACTGTTTCGCACAGCATGTCTTTGCTATTACTACAATTGAAACTTTCGATCAGTCTTCTGAGGTATCTATTCCTGATGGTATGTATGCTTTGCCTTAAAATAGTATCAACAAAATGTTGTTTATTGAGTGATTTTCTTTGGATGATTTTATATTCCTATTACAGATTACACTGCTGGTCAGATTCAAGTACGTTATATTCCTGCTTCAGAAAGCGATGGCTCGTTTGATGTTTTAAACACTCCGTGCCCTTCAATAGATTGTGAAATCAAACACTTCGACAATGACTGCGACAATTTCTGTCCCTGGGTCGTTTTAAATAAAAGAGACAATAATTTTACTTCCATCGAATCGCCCTTATTACAAACTAGTTTTGTTTCTACTCCTCAAGCGAACACTCCACTCTCATGCTCATCTATAATCACTACACCTGTATCTAATAAAAGAAAGGTTCCACGAAAGGACAAAGAAAATATAAGAAAAAAAATGTTTCTGAATGGATTGATGTTAAGCGGAAAGCTTTAAGAAATGCAGGCAAGGAATACAGTCAAAATGACACTGACGTTTCCTATACTAATGTACGTAAAAGGATGTTTTTATCCAGATTTTCTGTTAGCAAACAATTGGTATATAGGTAATAAAATGGACACTTCTTGCTCTCAATACTAATACTCGATCTAAGAAAAGGAATAATGTACGTACTGTGCCTATTCTGTATCACAAACCCTTCCAATACCAAAGGCGAAAAAAACTGATTTGGATAGTCTGTGTCAAAGTGGTATCATACCGAATACATACCATGATTATTTTAATAGGCTTCCTTTCACAGAAGAAAATTCTATTTATTCATCTGATACGGACTCTTACTAAAATGTATATCCCAAAAAAGCTCATCTTTTTTTATCAAAAATAGAATACAACTTAGGTTAAACATAGTTTGTTCGTTTAAGTACATTTAATTTTAAACATTTTAAAAGTTTACTGATTACGCCATTGTATATTATATATTATAGTATATTACAACCCCTTGTGTTTGATAGTTTATTTAACACAGGGGGTTGTAATTGACATAGAAGTATTTATTTTTAATTTAAAATACATTCATATGAAAAGCGTTACTTAGTTTGTTTTCTGACACTTTAAATATAACTAAAGAAAATGTTATTCTCTATAAATAGCTTTTACAATTACCTAAATAAAAGTATACTTATTTTTAATTTTAAATAGATGCATAGGATAAGCATCACTTTTATTTAAGGATAGCAATTTTTATCCTTAAATAGCTCAAGTTTTTTTTTCTTTGTAATAGTATACGTAAAAATTTTGAAGTCCTAAATAATAATTTACGGTTAAACTAAGTGACTTTAAATGTGATATTACTACCGAAAATGTGGATCTCTATAATTTTTTATATACAATTAAAATATAAGTATATTTTAAGTTTTATTTTATTTAAATGCATAGTATGCATCACTGTTGTTTTCTGTAACTTAAAATGTGATATTATTATAAATATAAGTTGATTGAATAATATTTTTTAGTCTTATTACTTTAAAAGCCTTTAATATTACAACGTACACTATAGTATATACTACTATACTTCGATGAAAAAAATAGCAAGTGTTACATGCTATATTAAGCTAAATATATTTTCCGATGTAGAGTATGGGAAGTAGTACATGAGATAAAATGACTAATATAAAACACGGAGTAACATATAGTAACATCAATTTTTCGAAAACTAATAAGATATTCTTATCTAGGCTCATAACATTATTAAATATACATTTTCAATAAGCTACATAATAATTTTTAGGTCCATACGTACACACAATGAAATTTTATACAAGTTTATATCTTCAAACTGCTCTCCTGTAAGATTGTGTTTTTGGAGATACCACAGTTTACGTAGGAGGGTTCGAAATATTGAAAAATTAAAAAATTAAAAATAGTTTATTTAACATTATTAATCTTTACAATAACAGAGGTTGATTTCTCATTTTAATATTCGTAAGATTATGGCTCTAACTCTTAGGGGATAATAGTCGTGATTATATTAGGTCCTATGAAATAGAAAATCTCCATACAAAATATGGAGATTTTGGGGAATTCTGCATTTTCCATACAAATTTTTTTTCAGTTTTCTTCACAACGACAAATCCAAAGATAATAATATTTGGAATCTATCATTAGACAAGCTTTAGTAATATGTGTAATATCATGCATCATAAAAATTATTTATCGTTTTTAAGTGAATGCAAATAAAATAATGTATTCTGGAGGCACTTAAAAAGAGTTGTCTCCGTGTCCAATTTTAACACAATTAAACTTACAACAAATAATCAAAACAAATCAAAAGAGCTCAAAAATATAGTCTATTTTTAGACGAGGTAATTCTTTTTTAGGAATACTCTGAATCTTAATAGTTACAGACAAAATACTAAGACAGAATAAAAACACCAATTTCATGGGTAAGGACCCAATATTATTGGGGCCCAATAAAAAAGTGTCATCTACCCTATTACAAATTAACAAAACCATAATTTGTATTAGTAATCTTACGTGTAAAGGAAAAGCGCCTTTATCAGAGTATTTAGGAATACTCTGAATCTTAATGGTTACAGACAAAATACTAAGAGAGAAAAAAAGCACCAATTTCATAGGTAAGGTGTTAAGGCTCTATTACACTACACATTATAACGCACACATTTTTTTTGAATTATTGAGCTAAACTGATGCCTCTGACAGCTAATCAGATACAACCATACTTTTTCAAAGATGGCCAGAATTTGGTGGTTTCTCAAGCCTATAGTGGCAAACCACCACTAGAGGTTTTCAGTTTAGAAGCCATCCCCTTAGGGGGTCAGAGGAGTCACCCTGGAGGCTCTAGGGAGGGCCACATATCACACACAACTTTCATAGTCAGAGTGATGTAATAAGACTAAGTACGTTTGAACATGCTCATGATTTTAAGGCCGTCTGAAAATCGCACGCCATTCTTTGTATAGTGTATAGTAAGTAGTTACCTCAGAGGTCTTTACCTATGAAATTGGTGTTTTGTATGGAGATTTTGGGGGAAGTCTGCATTTTCCATACTAAAATTTTTTCAGACTTCTCCACAACGACAAATCCAGAGATAATATTGTTTGTCATGTATCATTAGACAAGCTTTAGCAATATGTGTGATATCACTCTTCATAAAATTATTTATCGTTTATAAGTGAATGCAAATCAAATGATGTATTCGGGAGGCACATAAAAAGAGTTGTCTTCGTTTCTAATTTTAACACAATTTAACTTACAACAAATTATCAAAACATATCAAAAGAGCTCAAAAATATGGTCTATTTTTAGAGTAGGTAATTATTTGATAAGAATATTCTGAAACTTAATAGTTACAGACAAAATACTAAGACAGAAAAAAAACGGCAATTTCATAGGTAAAGACCTATTATTCTTATGGTGATGACTGAAGAACAAAGTTCAAAAACATTTATGACGACCTAATCTTTATTACGCGATAAAAATGGCGTAAAACTTACAATTGTTCTGCCCCGTTGGTGTTGTGCACAGCTTATGTGACTCTGTGTGTCCAGGAATGTTGTCTGACCTCCATAAAACCCGAACGATCTGGCAGTAAGCTATCGTCATCAGCAGTAAGGGGAACCTATAATAAAAAAGAAATCAACGTTAAAGAGAATGCTATAAGGTTTTAATTCCCTAGGGACGCAAGAAGCGTAGGGATAAGAGGAAATTCAACGTGTATAGTAAGTGAGTAGGTAAGGACCCAATATTATTGGGGCCCAATAAAAAAGTGTCATCTAGCCTATTACAAATTAACAAAACCTTAATTTGTATTAGTAATCTTACGTGTAAAGAAAAAGCGCCTTTATCACGTGCCACTTAAGGTCGCTGTCGTCAGACCAGGTAGAAGCGCATTGCGCGAAGTACTCGATGTCGAAGCGAAGTTCTATTTTCCTCTGGACTTGCAGCATTACGAATTCTGGTATATCTGTTGAAGAAAACTCAACATTAATAACAGCACCATAAAGGTGATAACTGCACTGTCAATCAATCCGTCATAGTCTACCTCGCCTTTTGAAAAAAAAATATTTTCAACTTTATTGTTTAGATGTTAGGTCCTTACCTATGAAATTGGTGTTTGGAGATTTTGGGGATGTCTGCATTTTAAATACTAAAATTTTATCAGTTTTCTTCACAACGACAAATCCAGAGATAATAATATTTGGCATGTATCGTTAGACAAGCTTGAGCAATATGTGTGTGAACACGCTTGATAAAAATTATTCATCGTTTTCATGTTAATGCAAATCAAATGATGTATTCGGGAGGTAGTTAAAAATAATTGTCTTTGTGTCTAATTTTAACACAATTAAACTTACAAAAAATTATCAAATTAAATAATACGAGCTCAAATATATGGTCTATTTTTAGAAGAGTATAATTTTTTTAAGAATGAATATTTTATAAGAATGTTCTGAAACTTAATAGTTACTGACAAATTGCTAAGACATAATAAAAACACCAATTTCATAGGTATGGACCCAATATAACATTAATTATACAGAACGTTTCATGTAAGGTGTCAAGCCAAAGTGAATTGGCAGAGGAGCTCCACACCTATCAATTTAGCCTGCATGGATATTCTACGTTTTTTTATAGTATAAAGTAGTTAAAGGTTTAAATTTTTTTCCTTATTTTCTATGATTCAACGATGAGATGGCTTTTAATGTTATTTTTTTGGTAAAATACTTATTAGTTGCTCTTATAATACAGAAAAAATCTCTTTTATAACTTAACCTATGTCACAAAATTTTCATTGTAACTTAGAAATTTTGGTTTCATCAGAGCTGAAGGATTTTCAAACTAAATAATAAAATTAAAAACATTGTTTACATAACTAGTGATAACTGGCCGACCTCATAAGGTGGATGCTGGGCTCAACTGTTCTCTGTGACCCTAGCTATTTCCGCAAATAAGCTACTGACCATCAGTCGTTGAGCTGTTTATTTGTTGTTCTTTATATAAATAAAAAAAATCATCAAACATTCACACGTACCAACTAGCTCATTTTAAGCGAATGCTGCTTGTGTTTCGGATACTAGATGATTACGGGTAAATAATTTCAACATATACATAAAAATACTAATACTATCAACCTATCTCTGCCCTTGGGTGTCGTTAAAGGCTAATAGACTTAGAACTGCACAACCATCCAATAGCTTATAGCGGCGACGGGCTCACCACCTGTCACGCTGAGTGCAGTCACTGCTTGGTGAAGCGGACTATGACAATGGAGTGTTTTTGCGGTGCTTTTGCCTAGTTTCTGACTAACCCTTAGGGGATAATAATCGTGATTGTATATATGTATAAAATATTCAGAATACACAATACCTACATGTATAAACATCCAAGACTGGAGAACAAATGCAATTCATCACACAAATAACAAAATCAAATAACAAAATTTCGTACAAAATTGGAGCCATGACTGAGATAAAGGCGCCAAAATAAAGTTTTATGTGTCTAACAAGATCCCTACTTGTAGTTTCCTACATGAGCTCACAGCAAGATTCTTAGAAAAGCCTTACTAACAACCTCACATCCCTGTGTAGATATTATAAGTCTTATTTACTGGGAAAGGATTGTAGAAGTTTCTATACGACGAACATTTTACATCAACTCTCGTTAGCCCAGACTCCTGTATATCTTCGAAAATGTTTGCTCGATTTTTTCGATAGTAAATGTAAGTGTAAAATTGGAAATGGCAAAAATAACGTTTGGAACGTTTGTGGGATTGAGCACACGCCCGGATTTTATTTTACTCTTTACTCTTTATTGCATTTGAAAAAATATACAAAACATATAATTAGTAACATTGTTTACAATGGCGGACTTATTCCAAAGAGATGTCTTCCAGTCTACCATGAATAATTATCATATTATATTGGGACGCAGATGCAAAAAGAAGACGATAACAGATACACGTGAAATATATAAAATAAAAAAAAACTACACCATTATACTTGTACTAAAATAAATACATATATACATACATATTTAAATACACAATAAAGATGACGGAGTAATTTATTTTTCAGTTAAAATAGTAATTTGCGATGTATACCTAATAGTACTTTATTAGTAATACCAAATAAGATCTTTATTAAACAAAGTCACTCCGTTTTTTATTTCTCTAAAAAGAAGAAATAAAATGATAGTATATAAAATGTTAATGTCGTAACTTGGCACAGCAGACCAGCCCGTGAATTGGAGCGCTCGAAGTTTTTAGAGTGAAAAACCACATTTTTTATGTACCTATAATTAGTGATAAAATTTCATTAATGCTGTGAGAACACCTACCAGTACAGTGCTAAAACTATTGTTCATGGGTTGATTGGAAGACATTTCTTTTAGAGAATGATCCGCCTTTGCAAACAATGGTAATTACCTCATGTTTGTTCACTTTTCAATTGTAATAAAGAGTATATGTCCAGCATTGGGGTGCTCTGGCTGATTATAATGGTGATGATGAAGAATAACCAGTCGTTACCAGCGTATATCCGTCCTTCTCACATGAAGAAAGGCATGAGAATTACGGCCCGAAACACCACTCGTGCCTTCCGAAACACGGATAGCACGTTAAGCCTCCGACGACCTTCGTGGTCGAGTGGTCTGTGCGCTAGTCTCAAGGCGTCGCCATCTCGAGAGGTTCTGGGTTCGATCCCCGGTGGGGGCAAATGTTTGGGTGATGAATTTTCAGGCATTTGTTCTCCAGTCTTGGATGTTTATATATATTCAGGATATTTATATGTATTTATCTATAAAATATATTTATCCGTCATCTAGTGTCCGTAACACAAGCAGCATTAGTTGCTTAAAATGGGGCTAGTTGATAGGTGTGAATATCTAAAGATATTTATTTATTTATATATTTTATTTAAACCAAAATTATGGTACTCAAAATTTAGGTCACCCATCCAGGTACAGACCATGACTAAAGTAGTATTCTTTTAATATCGAAAACCATAGCGTATGGACCACTAAGCCATCGCGCTTTAATCACTTGTAACAAACACGTTCAAACATGCCCATTATTCGTTTGTCTTAAATTACTCTAGAATACTATTTGTGATGATAAATTTGTGATAAACCTAATGTGTGGCAGAGTCCCGTGTTGGTCCGGGACACAAAAATAATGTACCAACTGCTTTTCTTGCCTAGTAGGCGATGAGCTAGCCACTTGTTACTACTCTTTCACGATTTTTCATCTGACCAAACCCAATTTTTGTATGGCAAAATGTAGTTTTAAGGAACACAGTGCTCCTTGGACTCTGCCTACCCCTTCGGGGATTGCAGGCGTGATTGTATGTATGTATGAACTAATTTCCGCACCCGCATTTGGCACACATTGTCTTTGACATTTGTCACATGTCAGTTCGGCAAATACGACAAAAGGAATGAGAGCTGACAAAATAACTCTGCCAACAAGGAGTAATATAAGAAATATGATATTGTAACAAAATTATTTCAACACAAGCTCTTTGGTTTCCAAAACAAATCACTCCCCTTTGGGTTTTTTTAAACTCAATAGAAAAAACTGCTTTTTGAGAAGTGGGATATCCAAACATTAGGCGCTTAAAAAAGCGAGCAAAGTACCCTTGTATATACAAATACAAGCGAAAATTGTACACAATAAAATACTCTGTTTTTATTTCATTACTACTCAAATTAATTAAATCACAAACACTGCTCAGTCAGGTAATAAATTGTCAAGGGATTTTCCAAAGCTGTTTTAAATTGAAATTCACTGAACCTAACATTGCCTTTAAAAATATGTGTTTTGACTGCCTCGGGAATGTTTGCCGCGTGGCGAACAGATAGTTTCCATGCAGTTCTGCGCAAGCGTGTGGCCTCCCTCTGGGAGCGATTGCGGAGCAGTACCAACACTCTCCTGAAGGTGATCGCAGAAAGGATGGACAGCCCTATCTTAACGCACTGGATGTCCATAAACGACCAAACTAACCCCAATTTTAAGTTCTACTAACATTATATGGAAACCGTTTTCTGAAATAAACCGTTCTCTTCATTTCAATGATGGTTTCACTCGGCTTCTGCATTGTGCAAGTATCAAAATAATTATGTTTTTAATTTAAGCTAAATTCTCTGAATATTATTAGAATTTTATACCTTTCTTCAAGAATTCGCCATTTCACTTTTGCCATTTTCTTAAAATGTTGTCAGTATTGGAATCTGATTCTTAATCAGATTATTCTCGATTATTAGATTATCGATTAGTAGGTGAAACGAGTAGGTTTTGTAACATTATTTTGATAGCAACCTTATGTGTACTATTCTTAAACTGTATTAGCTTTTCAAAAATGTTTAGCGTGAGTGTGTGTATGCATTTCCTAAATATGAATTGCAACTTCAAATATAAAAAACATCATAGTAAAATATAGTTTTTTATGTGTCAAAGTGTGAAAAAAGTAACCTATAATTTGGTGCCGTGTGGTGACGGCAGAGTGGAATACAATTGTCACCTCCCCAAATCTCTCCCGTGGGTGTCGTACAAGGCGGCTAAGGATAAATCAATGATAAGGAAAGGGCAGCAGCGTTCCTCTTATACCACCTAGCAATGTACTGCGACATTTGTGCCCGATAAATGGCAATAGGCTCGCCACCTATTATATGGGTCCTAACATAATTGGCGAAACGTGGGTGCTAGTTCACCTCTGCCTATATAGGCGTGATTTATGTATGTATGTATAATTTGGCGAACTTCAAATGCATAATTCTCCTGAATCCGGTGAAGTAGAGCAATGATGTGTTTTTGCAATGAGAGGTTAAAACTCTTTAAATAAGGTAGGACACATATTATGTTAACAAGGTAGGTTATAGGCTTCTTCAATAAATTGGCTATACTGAGTACTGACAATTTTTTTCATATCGGACCAGTAGTCCCTGAGATAAGCGCGCTCAACCAACCAAACAAACAAACTCTTCAGCTTTAAAATATTAGTATAAATCTCCGAAGATAAGTAATAAATTTAACCGCCTCTCTGGTGTAGTGTTTGACACCACCGGGTGTAGATCGGGAGGTCCGGTGTTCGATTCCCCACGGGGGTAGGGGTTTTTCTGCTTGGTTTGGTTAGTGGTAGGGCTTCTAAGCCCGTCTGGCTAGCTCCCACTGTCTAACTTAAATCTGTCGCCATAATAACAATGTTATAAGCATTGTTGTGTTCCGGCAATCAGAGATAGATAGCATGTGCCTCTGTTGTTGAGGATTACAGGTAAAGGTCGCTTCCACCTTCGGTCTTATCGCTTACCATCAGGTGAGATGAAGGCCAAGAGCTTACCTGTCATATTTAAAAAAAACTTGAAGTAATATTTAAAATAAAAACAAAATACATAGACTGTACGGTTGCGAATAAAAAACGTAGGTAACTCAACAATGTTTAATACGGGACTAAAAATCTTCCGTGTTCTGTGAGAAATTCCCTTTTAATTAAAAACGCCGGGAATTTTTGGGTACAAACTTTCGTATTAACGGTGGATTCGCGTGAAAGCCGGAGTTAACAATATGACATACTGATATCGTTGTTAAATGAGAGGTTCATTAGCCTGATGATGAATTCAAAGGATAGAATTTAAAATACACAACAGGTAAATATTTCATGGTAGGTAAAGTCATTAGTATTAAATATACTGCCGGTGTCTGTGCTCAGTTATGTACCCAAAGATTTAAAGTTAGGCAGAATAGGCACTTTCCGGGAAAGGTCTCTCTTCTGTAGACCTTATCTCAGCTATGGTTCGGGTTGCGGATAATCGTCTTCGTGTTCAGCCTATATACGTCCCACTGCTGGGCACAGGCCTTCCTCTTGATGAAAGACATGAGGAGAATCGACCGTAACACTAGCCTCAAGCGGGTTACCGGGTAGAAACTGTTGCAATAGCGACTGGGCGAGATCACAAGGTTTGGTCACCCATTCACGGCCTGACCATGGCGAAGGTAGCTGTTTTCGAACGAAAGCCAAAGCGTACTAACCACTACGCCACTGATCTCCTCAATAGTCAATTGTGGTTAATAGTCAATAGTAATCCCATTAAATGGAAAAATATCCTTACCTATGAAATTGGTGTTTTGTATGGAGATTTTGGGGTTGTCTGCATTTTATCAGTTTTCTTCACAACGACAAATCCAGAGATAATAATATTTGGCATGTATCATTAGACAAGCTTAGCAATATGTGTGTGAACACGCTTGATAAAAATTATTCATCGTTTTCATGTTAATGCAAATCAAATGATGTATTCGGGAGGCAGTTAAAAACAATTGTCTTTGTGTCTAATTTTAACACAATTAAACTTACAAAAAATTATCAAATTAAATAATACGAGCTCAAATATATGGTCTATTTTTAGAAGAGGCAATTATTTTATAAGAATGTTTGAAAATTAATAGTAACGGACAAATTGCTATGACAGAATAAAAACACCAATTTCATAGATAAGGACCCAATAGAAAAATAGCATTGTCTTTTTAGTTTATTAGTCTCATTTTAGATTTAAGTTTATACCGCCATACACTAAGCCTGGTGAAAGACTCGCACTCGTTAGATAGACCTATACATATCAGGCGAAACGGTTTTGATAATATTTATTATTATTTATTTAATAATTTATTGTACACAATAAATAAAGAAATATACAATGAAGAAATAAAATTACAATAGGTAGGGCTTATATCTATAAGATATCTCTTTCAACCCACCTGCGACAGGAGTAGTGAAAACAAGAGAAAAACAAGTTGCGTGTACCTACTTAAAATACCCAGGTCCGGGGTTCGTTTCCCCATGGGGGCAGGAGTTTTTCTACTCGGTTTGGTTAATGGTAGGGCTTTTAAGCCCGCCTGGCTAGCTACCACCGTCTTACCAAATTATGTCGCCATAATATATTAACAATTTTATAAGCATTGTTGTTCCGGCAAGAAAAGGTAAGATAGCCAGTTCCTCAGTTGTTGAGGAATACAGTTGAAACTCGCTTCCACCTTCTGCCTCATCGTCACTTACCAGTGAGATGAAGGCCAAGAGCTACACTACCTCGGAAACACTTTCCTCACTCCACAAAATTTGTATGGATAATTTTTTTTTTCATTTTGGTTGTATTTGTCTACCAGGGAGAATCCATTTACAGACCTATCGCTGGCTGGATAAAACGAGCGCAGAAAAACAATTAAAAAAATCAAACGTGTTCGAAACATTCAAAATAGTAAAAACTTTTTGGTTTAATAATAAAAATGTGCATGCAAAAAATATTACAATAAACATTTGTGTGTTGCCATACCAACGTTCAAATAACAAATCATTTCCTCGCCGCGGTGGGTTCACCTCACGTTGAGTGTTGCGCTCGCCAGCATATTTCTTTGCTTCTCGTGTATTTTGTAAGCGTAGTGAGCAATTCTATTTTTGAACCCCTCGCTTTAGTCAAGGGGAAAAAGAATTATTCGCTTGCTTGAAATTCATGCAGGGAAATTGCAAGATAACACTTTGCCGACGTACCAAATACCTATCATGTACAATTAGGGTTATACATTTAAATTTTAAAGCGCTTTGAACGCCCTTTACCTCTTTCAAAATAAAGTAAATATTTAAGTTTTACACCAGGGAATGCATTACTATAATAACTTAGATGCATAGGTCAAGAGCAAACCCATAAAATGTATAAAGGTACTTACTGAATAATAAGGACATAGTCCAGATGATGACGATAGCAGTCTTGGCGCGGCTGGTGGTAGACTTGAACTTGAGCGGGAAGCAGATGGCGTACCAGCGGTCCACGCTGATGAAGGTCAGCGTGAGGACCGACACCGTCACCGATACAGACTGGGGAAGAAAAAAAGAACTGTCAACTACATACCTCAAGATAGTAACCATCCAAAAAATCTATTCAAAAATGGAAGTAGTCTTTGAGATTCAACAAAAACGTAATTTTTACCACGTTTTATTAACTCATTTTCTTGTTTGTCTTTTAGTTTCATTGTTTGACCGGTTTGATTTTTAACTCAATTTTGATGCACTTCCGGATTTGAGTTCGGGTTGAGACTTTGAGAATAGTTCAGAATCTGGTGACAATGCAACTTGCAACTACTTTCAACTTTCTACGAGCACTTACGGATCGAAATTTCAACAAGTTCCAGGTTTTGTATACGGCAGCGCCATCTATTGATTGCTGTTAAACCACTAATCAATAGATGGCGCTGTGCGTAGTGAAAGATAATAAAATAATACTAAAACTCCCAATTTTTAATAATAAACAAACATGTGGCGCCAAATTAGGGATCACTCAAAACGTGGGTCGCGTCTTTGTAACTTACACTTACGATGTATGCATGCCATCTATTCCATTAAAATCCCTATAATATAATGCATGCATGTCTGTCCCTTAAATGACCCTTAAAAATAATATATTTGACATCAAAACATATATTAAACAATTAGTTATTTTGCCGACAAATTAGAAATATGTGCTGCCTAGAAGTAGCTGCCCAATTGGTTATTTTGCTGATCAATAAGTTATTTTAGCTTTTCAAGTGTATTTGTTTTGCTGACCAAAATTCGAATATTTTGCTCACCGTCTAAATAAAACCCTCTATTGTCTAATAACCAGGGATTTTTAAAAAGACATGTCCAGGCCAGACCATAATCTTAAAAGATGATGAGCATTCATTTATTTTTTATTAAGCTATTGCATAGCTTCTATCGCGGGCCTTGAGCGCGGGGACCGAATCCAGAAATTCCGAAACGAAAAAACCTCACGCTCCCCACTCCGTTGCGCAAGGAGGTGTGGCTTGAAGGCCGTGCATGTTAAAACCCAAGGTGGTTACCAAAATGAAACACTGTGTCCAAGGCGAATACAAATTTTTATTAACATCGGTTTAACCATTTAAGTCTATGAGAGTAAACAATAGTGAGTTTTAAAGGATAGGTGGCGCCATCTAGTGATACAACAAAGAACTAATTTTAACAAAGACGCCACTTTGGTTTTATTTATAAGCTAACTATTACACATTGTTTATTATGAGTTTTGTTATTTTATTAATTAGTTTATTAACATTTATTTTAGATAATTATTTTATGACTTAATTTACTTATAAGTGATCCGAACGAAATAATGTATATGCAAACTACCAACAGTTTATATAATTTGTTTTCTTATCGGTCACCACGCTCAAAAAGTGTAACTTGAATTAATATCAAAGAAAAAGAAATACTGCATGAATAAAATAAATAAATAAAATTATAATTGCATAAGTTGATACAAAATGCTATGCAATAGCTTTACCGCGGCAGTCCCCGAGTGCCACACCTCTTTTTATTATTTATAATTCAAACACGTTACGCAAAGTGGAAATATAGCCTGATCCGATAACTTGAAACAAATAAGCTTATTTATTCATAACAGTAATCTATTGCTGAACATTTTAAATACGTCATAACTGTCAGAATTGATAACAATTTATTTACGTCTAAGGGGTCCAAGTTGGAGTACCTCTCTATATCTACTATATTCTCTACTATATCTATTCTATATTACAGCTTACTATAAATACTGAAATTAATTCACTGCGAGATGATCCCAGATTCAAATTTCCAGTCAATTTTCAAGTACCGCTAAAAGTATGTCATTAAAAGCGCAAACAGAAAGTAATCGCCTTAAATAAAATATTACAAAGAAATTGCTTTTTTCTTTCTCGGAAACAGCGACCGGCTATTTGAGATTAACCGGAAAGATTTACGTTAATTATTTCTGAAATTTATACCGTGTTTTTTAAATAGCTATATAAATGCGATAAATTTTATTTTTATTCTCCTGTTATTTGTTTGAAACATAAATTATTCACGATCAATATAATTATTAAACAGGATTATCTTGGCACGTTAATAATAAATAGGTACTTTTTCACGTACACGGTATAAATTTCAGAAATAATTAAAGTAAATCTTTAGTGGCGTAGATATTAGGACGGTTTGACTTTCGATATCGAAACCAATGCTAGCTACGGCCACGGAGGGCGTCCTAATAATAATAATACATACATAATACATATACATATGAGATGCCCCCGTGCAGGATCACGATCTCCTGCATTATTTTTTATCCCGGTTGCAAGAACGAAATATGCAATGAACTCCTTAGTTTTAAGATCTTGTAGAGATTACAATAATTCATTTTTTGACTTAGATATTTTTAATAATAATTTGCATCACTATAAATTACAAATTAGGAATTCAATTAATGCCGTAGTTTATAATCTTCTTTTATTTAGTATATTTATTATTATTTATTTGGTAGTATTATTATATATTATTGTTGTCACTTTTATTAATTTTACTTAAGATTATGATCTATGTCTGTTTATTATTATCTGTGGAAACTTTACAGATTTATGTATTTGTTATTGTGTTTTATCCTTTAAGTTTTATTGTAATTGTTTGTTTCCCTCAAAATAAATAAATAAATAATGTGAGTGTGATAATCTCTTCCTTGCCTTTTGGGGATAGAGGCACGATGTATTTGTCATCGTATTCAGCCTAGGCCAATCAACTGGACACAGGCCTTCCTCATGGACATCCACATGAGTTGGGATCGTATTGGGTTGTTGGGTAAAAAGGGTTGCAATAGCGAACGGGACCAACGGCTAAACGTGCCTTCCGAAGCACGGAGGAGTTCGAGATCACATAGTTTTGGTCACCCATCCAAGGCCTGATCATGGTGAAGGTAGCTTTGTTTTTGATATCGAAAGCCAAAGCGTACTAACACTACAACACCGAGCACCTCATATATGTTTACAAGTAATATGTTATTTTGTATTCACACACTGTAATATAATTAAACTTCTCCTTTTCTTCTGACTCAATCGTCATCAGCCGATATACGTCCCACTGCTGGGACAGGCCTTCCTCATGGAGAATCACCTGAGGAGTATGGGCCATAAAACCACCACGCTGGCCCAATGCGGGTTGGTGGGTAGAAACGGTCACAAATGCGACCGGGACCAAGCACGGAGGAGCTCGAGATCACAAAGTCTTGGTCACCCATCCACTGACTCAATAAAGTCTTTTAATAATACGCGCCAGGTCATCCAAAGTATACATAGCCCCGGAGACCGGGTAAACAACTAATAGCTTCTCTGGTTTGTATATCGGAACCTGCAAAGTGCTTTTCTATGTCAACCCGCCTAACAAAGGAAGCAAGGGACATTCCGTTGCATTGTCAAGCTTAGGAAAATATTTAATATTTAGTACACTTAGCGGAGAGCTCGGTGGCGTAGAGGTTGGGACGCTTTGGCTTTCGATCAAAAACAAAGCTACCTTCGCCATGGTCAGGCTGTGGATGGGTGACCAAAACTTAGTCATCTCGAGCTCCTCCGTACTTATGAAGGCACGTTAAGCCGTTGGTCCCGGTCGCGACCGTATCTACCCACCAACCCGCATTAGGCCAGGGTGGTGGTGTTACGGCCCATACTCTGGGATGTCTATAGGCTGAGGACGGCACGGAAAGTTGCCCAAGTTCAATTTTGACTTTCTAATTGAAATAAAAAAAAAATCTTTATGTATTTGTTTATTTTTTAATATGGCAGCAAAAAAAATAATAATCTAAAAATACTCAAATGAAACATAAAAAAGGAACGAAAAATGTGAAATTCAAGCGAAAATTTTTAGAATGCACAATTTTAATAACGAGTGTAGCGATTATGACGCTTTTCTTTTGGAATTTAGAAGCCAGCATAAAGTCTCTCGGATTGACTTTAACCCCATTCCAAAGTTAATTTCTACGGTGTCCACATGCCCAATAAAAATTGGTATAGGAATTTAGGCATCTCAATGGATAGTTCGCTGACGTGAACATCGCAAATCTGTCGGATAAGCACTTAAATACTTTTCCCAAAACCTCATCAAATCGAAATTTGAAGGGGAAATATAAAGGGGAAATTTCTAGCTAGCTGCATGCAGCTGCGGATAGCTGTTTGCATTTCCAAATGATGTAGGTATACCTGATATATGCTAAAATAACCTAGGTCCCTTATCACACAGGCCATAGTGCTTTCTGAGGGTTGGGCTAATTGGTGTGGGTATACAATTATCATTTATTACTATCTTGCCTTCAGTATTTCTCTCATTAAAACTATACACTCTCATGTATATCCTTATAGTCCCAATAACTACGACAAAGTTCATTTCCTCCACTTATTACACCAAGCAGTTCTAATTAATTAAAACACAAGGGTCGTACAGATGTTACATTTTACGTCCGCCTCAAACGCTCTTAATACGTTAGCATAGAGTCTAATGTCGCATGATTTTAACGCCCTCGTGAATTGCAATATCTGTAACCATATAAGCTAGGTTACAGTCAGTGTAACCATAGGAAGAGCCTTAGGTTCACAAATAATTGAGCAAATTAATCTTTGCAGCTGTTGAATAATAGTGAGAGCCTTATGTAATAGAAAACAAGACTGAAATTTCAAATGATTCACTTTGTACAGCCATCAATTAACTTTGACGTTGATTGAGTGTGCTATTGTGCTACTCCCTTGAGTTATGGTTTTGAGTTTGATAGGTACTATCGTTATAAATTGATTGTCATGACTAATAATAATAGGTAATCAAAATTATTCAACTAAAATACATAATATATCATCACGCCTTAATCCCAAAGGGATAGGAAAAGTTTTTGACATACACATATAATCGTCTGATGTTTAAGTCCCTACGTAACAGGAGACGGCCAGAGGTGGCAGCGGTAGCCGAGTTGGGACAGACGGGGCACTACTCGTTCGAGAGGCTGCGGGAAACGCGGGTTCAATCCCACCGCCTGCACCACTAAATTTGAAAAAACATAAGTATATTTTATTGTGAATATCGCTTGCACCACATTGTGCCTGGTGCATGGCAACAGGCTCGCCACCTGTTACATGGGTACCTAATATATCTGGCGAAATGTGGGTGTTTAACACCTCTGCCTACCCCTTCGGGAAAAGAGGCGTGAAGACTTGTTATTTTATGTGATAGGAGACAAGTCTGTTGCACCGGGCACCGTGTTAGGCAAGAGATATTCATCTCTTTGTGGTATAGGCTATAATGTGGATCGATACTTCGACTTCTTGCACGAATACTCTGTATAAGGATAAGTGCCATGCTAAGAGGTCAACTTTGTTTGAGAGCGCACTATGGAAGTACATTTTATATCTCGATTAGAATTTCTCCCAAAGAACATTTTTTTGGGTCCTTACCTATGAAATTGGTGTTTTTATTCTGTCTTAGCAATAAGTCCGTAATTATTAAGTTTCAGAACATTCTTATAAAATAATTGCCTCTTCTAAAAAATAGACCATATATTTGAGCTCGTATTATTAAATTTGATAATTTTTTGTAAGTTTAATTGTGTTAAAATTAGACACAAAGTCAATTATTTTTAACTGCCTCCCGAATACATCATTTGATTTGCATTAACATAAAAACGGTGAAAAAATTTTATCAAACGTGTTCACACACATATTGCTAAAGCTTGTCTAATGATACATGCCAAATATTATTATCTCTGGATTTGTCGTTGTGAAGAAAACTGATAAAATGTTAGTATGTAAAATGCAGACATCCCCAAAATCTCCATAGAAAACACCAATTTCATAGGTAAGGACCTAATATTAACTTCTAAAGATACACCAGTTTCCAGTAACGGTCTCAGTTTAAACTTAGAGCAGTAGTTAGTATTTATTTTTAAAATAGGTGGATGGTGATACCCTAGACATTTCTTTAATAATTATTCTCATCCTCAAACTGCATAGAGGAAAGATAGAACTAAAGTCCCTTCAAACTACATGTTTCACTGGTGTATATAGACAGATTTAATAACGTTTTCATAATATTTGCCTCGATTGAAGCACATGTTTCTGTTGTGAAACTGAGCTTGCCTAAATTGAAGCTTTTATTATATGTTAAATATAAGTGTAGGTCCGCGGTTACTTAAGTTTTTTAACTATCCCACGGGAACCCTTTAATTTTCTCTCAAAGTTTTAAAATTTACAAAGTTTTATACAAACTTTCATTTCCTATTTTATCCCCTTGGGGGTAGAATTAATGAAAAACCTTTCTTAGCGGATGCCTATGCTATAACATCTACCTGCATGCCAAATTTGGGCCCGATCCGTCCAGTGGTTTGGGCTGTGCGTTGATAGATCACTATGTCAGTCAGTCACCTTTGAGTTATATATATTTATATTGTGCGTATTACGCTTTTCTAGATAGTTCCAAAAGACAAGATTATTATAGATTTTGCAAGACGTATGCATTAGTGACGGGCAGATTCTAATCGGTTCTCCATAAAATTTCACGTGCCATAGAAATATTCACCATACCGTTAATGGCCCGACTGGCCGTTAAGTTTCGGTTAATGGTGGAAGTAACGACTTCCTCCCGTTTAGTACAGGGCTATTTAAAGAAGAACGGTACTGAAGACATAAATATAAAAAAACGGGACGTTTTGGTTCAACTCCAAAATGCACCTTTATGGTCAGTTCAGACAGCGAAAAATGCATAAAATCTTGTCTCAATAGAACATTGCACCATGTTACCAAAGCCCAAAGTAGGTAATTGTATGAATGTTAAAAAAGTTGGCTCTTTGTCGGTTTTCCGAACCAACTCTTAGAGATTCCTATAGATAATTTATGTTTGGTTAGTGTTTGAAAGAACGCAAGCTTTATACGTTGACATCGCTACCTTGCCAACGAGTCTTAATTTTGAAGACCACGTTTCTCGGCTGAATTTGCTTTTGCTCTGTCTGAATCTACTATTATAGATTCCAATATATTGGGTCTTTACCTATGAAATTGGTGTTTTTCTTCTCCCTTAGTATTTTGTTCGTAGCTTTTAAGTTTCAGAGTATTCTTAAAAATAATTACCTCCTCTAAAAATAGACCATATTTTCGAACTCTTTTGATTTGTTTTGATAATTCATTGTAAGTTTTATTGTGTTAAAATTGGACACGAAGACAACTCCTTTTCAGTGCCTTCCGAATACATAATTTGATTTGCATTCACATAAAAAAAGATAAATAATTTTTAAGAAGTGTGATATCACACATATAGCTAAAGCTTGTCTAATGATACATGCCAAATATTATTATCTTTGGATTTGTCGTTCTGAAGAAAACTGAACAAATGTTAGTATGGAAAATGCAGAGTTCCCCAAAATCTCCATACAAAACGCCAATTTCATATGTAAGGACCTAATATAATACCCGGTAAACAACTTTACGTGTGTGAGAAGTGGAAGTTCACAAGGGACATCTCGCAATAACTCCAAGTCGTTGTAAACCGTTTCCCTCGCCGTATTCTCGGTATTTACTGGCCCGAGAAGATCTCAAACCACGACCTTTGGGACCGCTGCAGTGAAGTTCCAATCGATGATCAGATCAAACGCCGCAAGTGGAGCCATACGCTTCGAAGGGATCCTGATCACACCAAGACAAGCTTTGGACTGGAACCCCAAGGAAAGCGAAAACGAGGCCGCCCTAAGCAGACCTGGCGGCGGACGATCATTGCAGAGGCGAAGAAAATGTTGGTCCCTGTGATACAGGCTTTAAGTCTAGTGCAGTGGCCGCTATTAAATCTTTAAGGCCCACTTGCAGGAAATTTAAATCGAGATTTAAAACTCGATTTTGTAATTTTTTGACAATTATACTATGGCTCTTATGTCAAAAATTTACAAAATCGAGATTTAAACTAGGTTTAAAACTTCCTGCAAGTAGTCCTATAAGGTTCCTCTGCATGTTCTAATCAGACACATATTATTTACTATTTTATTGTAAAAGGGACGCATTTGACGTAAGAAATAAAGATTTATTATTATTATTATGTTTTTTTTTACCCAAATATTGTTTTTTTGATTTGGTAACCTCCGGCGTAGTGGCTACTTTAAATATGAAGCTTATAATCTATATAGAAACAAAACACAGTGGTAGCCGTGTGGGGACGGACGGGGCACTACTCGTACGAGAGATCGTGGGATTCGCGGATTCGATCCCACCGCCTGTTCCACAGAGTTTGAATAGAACTTATGTACAGTTGATTTTGAATTGTGAATATTGCTTGCCTGACATACGCCAATGTGTGGCAAAAGGCTCGCCACCTGTTACATGGGGATTTAACATATTATTTAATTATTTTAGTATTGATTGTACACAAAAGAAACATTTGGAATATACAACACATAAAATAAAAAGATGAGTACAAAAGGTAGGGGGATATATGGCGAAATGTGGGTACTGGCATCTCTGTTCATCCCTTCCGGGAAAGTCGTGATGATAATGTTATGTTATGTTATATTCATACACTCACGCCTCATTCCCAGGGGGGTGGGCAGAGATGATCTCCACTTGCTATCTTGACACACATCTGTCGTTTCCTCCACATTCATTACTAACTTCATAGATGCCTTCGCATGTGATTAAATTAATTAAAACTTTAGTCAACCGCTGTAATGTGGAAGCCCGGATGGTAGAAATAGATATAAGGTAAGCAATTTGGCTCCATTCATTAACATGAAGGTATGAAAGTAAAAGTTTTACCGCGGGTAATGGGTTACGGTCATTACAATTAATTAACACTTTCGTGGATGAGCATGCTACAGAGTTCTTGTTGGACAGTTTAATTATGTCGCGGATGCTACAGCATCCCAAGTTTATTGAGTTTTTTGACAGTGATGCTTGAGCAGTTGCTGTTTCAATATTAAATATGGGTTCTTTATTCCTTTCTGTCACTGCTGATACAACCTCAGAACACTTACTATCACAAGTGACCTATTCTGCTCACAAAGAAAAAACAATGTTTACTCCTCCTCTACCCCGCATGGTCGCGTCTGCTATAGCATGCGTCAAATGTATGGGGGCGTCCTATCATTTAACGCATGCATGGTGCATCGTGACTGAAATGCTAGAGCAACCGCAAAAATCCCATACAATAAAATAGTGCTAAAGCAGGGTGACTCACCGTCCGCGAGCGTGTTAAAATTTGATATAGTCTGGTTTTCCACCTAGGAGCTCGGTGGCGTAGTGGTTGGTAAGCTACCTTCGCCATGGTCAGGCGGTGGATGGGTGACCAAAAACTTTTTATCTCAAACTCCTCTGTGCTTCGATAGGCACAATAAGCCGTTGGTCCCGGTCACTTTTTAAACCGTTTCTACCCACCAACCCGCATTGGGCCAGCGTGGTGGTGTTACGGCCCATACTCCTTATGTGTTTCTGCTTGCACCCAACAGTGGGACACAATAATATGTGTCCGTTAACTACTTAATGATATTACGCACATGCGGTACAACTGAAGATCTTGAGTGTAAGGATAATGTTGAAAGAGTTGACACCAATTGTATAACAGTTGTTTCACTTTTTGTTAAATTAGTTCCTACTGACGCCAAGAGATGGCGCTGCATGCTTTTACATCGCGCTTACGATGTTTCTTGTATGTAAGATATAAGGTTATGAAATATTGTACGAAACATTCCCCCCTTCGCCTACAGGGCAAAGCCATTCCATGGCAGCGCTCGGCGAAATACTTAGGTGTGACTCTCGACCAAGAGCTCAATTTCCGAGCGCACGTCACGAGAGTCGCTCGCAACGCCAAATTTTATATGTCCCGCCTCAACGGTATGTTAGGCAGGCATAGCAAAATGTCTCTGCGAAACAAGCGAACCATGTTTAAGGTATGCATACGCCCCGTCATGACGTACGCTAGTCCAGTGTTTGCCCACGCCGACCCATCCATCCTTAACCAACTCCAAATCATCCAAAACTCCTTCTGCCGCAGGGCCAACGACGCCCCCTGGTATGTTAGGAACGCGGACTTACATAGGGACACAGACCTACTGACGTTACAACAACATTTTAGGGCTTGCTCTGAGCGGTTCTTTAAGGCCGCAGAAGGGCATTCAAATCCCCTCATTCAAAGCGCCGCGGATTACGAACCGTGCGCTCCCCACCCGCGGTATAGATACCGCAGACCCCGACACGTCTTCACAGACGCTCCCGATCCATTGTCGCGGGCCTTAGAGGCCCTGCAAGCTGCGGCATCCGCGCCGTAGCTCCCTCCCGCTCTGTACGCGTGGCCTTCTGCTCGCATGTACAGACAAACATGACCCATACGGTCGGCCCACTTTGGTTCCGATCGTATATCTGGCGCACATGCCCTAGTAAGTAGCTAGCGCAGCGCCGCACCTCTCCCTCTCCAGAGGGAGGGGGCGCCATTCAGGTTATGCTTTACCAGAGCCCTCAGAGGCCTAAAGCAAGGTGGTGTTTAGTCGGTAGGAGTCCGACATAACCCCCGGCCGGCCGGTGGGTATCCAATGAGGGATTCACCACCTCCTTCTCCCGCATGGGAAGGTAAAGAGTCCTCCTTAGAGGCTTAGAGGCTCGAAAAAAAAAAAAAAAAATGTACGAAACAAGCTATCCAATAAACCTGTTTGTACTGGTTTTTTTTTTGTTTTTATGGTTCATACGGCATACCTTAGTACCTTGTTAACACGGTGTTGTACACCAATACCTTTATGAACACATGCATACATATGTTTAATCCCTATTCCCCAAGGGGAAGGCAGTTTGATCTAGTTTAATTTATCACACGTGATAGGTAAGCCTATTGCTGTTAACGGGAAAATCCAAAAGCATTCTGTACTCCAAACCAAATTCCAAGTCAGGATAGAAGGTAGAAACGGGTGCTAAGTGTCTAGGAACAATGGCTTATCGTATCTTCCGAAGTGGAGACTCGTAAACAATGTTTTGGTCACCCATCCAAGGACTGACCAAGGCGACAGTAGCTTCGCTTTCAATATCAAGAATCAAACCAACCAATACGCTTCGAGTTTCAAGCTGTGCATCTACGTCACCGAACTCCTGAAAGCTGCACAGAATTAATAGTTATTATACCCAAGCGCAAAACTTATCCTCGTTAAAATTTATTACATGACATGCACAGAAAGCTCACAAAAGATGGCGACAACACGTGAAGTCTTGACAAAGTTGAGACCTACTTAGCTATTTAAGAAAAGCTTTCAGTATGTTCTTGTTGAGCGAAATTCAATATTCTTCACTATAATATTTTCACAAGGCTCGCCTCGGTAAAACCAAATTATGCAAGGTAACCCACATTTGACTCCTTATTTATAAACACGTAAACATAACATAAAACATAACGAACAAGTATTTATCTTAATTTTATTTACAACGCTTTAGTAATGTAAGCTTTATTCCTGGGCTTTTAGGCACATCGTGTCATATATTAAACACGCGTGCGGTTTTTTTTTTTATACTACCATGGTGGCAAACATGCATACGGCCCACACAGATGGGCAGTGGTCACCGTAGCCTATGGACGCCTGCAACACCGAGGGCATCACCAGCGCGTTGCCGACCCTTAAAAAACCTTTTCACTCCCTTTTTGAAGGATTCCATGCTGTAGTCTCTTGGGAAAGCCTCACCAGGGAGTTCATTCCACAGCCTAAGCGTACGAGGAAGGAAATTCCTCCTAAAACGCACGGTACGCAACTATTTTGGTTCTAACGTGTGAGGATGAATTTCCTGGCGATGGCGAGCGGTGCGGTGATAAAAAGAAGCTGTTAGCATCATGTCAAATAGCTCCTCAGAGTAGACCCCATTGTACAAGCGGTAGAACACACACAAGGAAGCAAAATCTCTCCTCAAGCTTAAGGGCTCAATACCGCTTGTGAGCTCGGGATCGCCGACAATTCTCAGGGCTCGTCTTTGAACCGCGTCAAGAGGTCCAAGTTGGTATGCAGGTGCACCCGCCCAAAGATGACAGCAGTACTCCGTATGGGGCCTTACTTGCGACTTATAAAGAAGCAGACGCTGCCCCGGACAGAAGTACCGCTTCGCACGATTGAGCACACCAAGCTTTTTAGATGCCAACTTGACCTTATCCTCTAAGTGACTGCGGTACTGGACGTCACTGGAAATGTAGACACCAAGGATACCCAAACTGTTGGTAAAAATATTACCGCATTATTTTTGCAGTGTAATATTTTGTTGCCCGGTGAAGTTAAATAGGTATGTACCTACCTATTTTTCTACTCATTTCCAGTGATCTGAATAGGTAGAGCTATTTTATGTATTTGCCATATGATGGAATGGAATATATTTATACAAGAATCAACAATCATTTTACATTTTCATTCCGCGATTGTACAAGAACATAATTATCATATATATTATTATCTATATTTCAAAAATCGAAACATGATTGAAAAGAACAAACTATTTGTATTTAACTACAGTAAAAACTTAATTATCAACACGAAATAATTTACTTTTGAAACAAAAAAGATCCATTTTTATACATACAATAATCGTATCCCGGAGTATTAGTCGGAATCCCGAGGAATATCCATATTAACATCAATATTTGCGGTCAATGAACCTAAATAGCTCTGCCTATTCCGATCAGTGCTAATTTCATAATTTTTATAATTAACGTGATTACGAAATTGCGAATTACATGATGATACAACTTTACACACTGTACTATTATTTTCTTAAGTGTTGACCAGGACATTATGCTATCACCATGCCATTTTTTTTTAAATCCGTCGCGTAGTTTTTTGTGTGCACAAATATACCAAAATGTTCAAAACTTGGTGGGTTCGTATCATAAGTATTCCTTATACCCACTCATCATCACGCCTTGTTCCCCGAAGGAGTCGGCAGAGGTGTTAAACTCCCACATTTCGCCATATATGGTAATTCCCCATGTAACAGGTGGCGAGCCTGCCATGCACCGGGCACAATCTGAGGCAAGCGATATTCACAATGAACAGTACATAAGTCTATCTGTTTTTATACGTCATCAGCCTATATACTGTTTTCTTACTCTTTCTTTATTTCTTTCATTTCTTCCGAAGCACGGAGGAGCTCGAGATCACAAAGTCTTGGTCACCCATCCACAGCCTGACCGTGGCGAAGGTAGCTTTGTTTTCGATCGAAGCCAAAGCGCTACGCTACCGAGCCCGAGTTTCTTACACCCTTTTATAATAATATAATGTACAAGCACAGGTGATATACAGTTTTATTATACTCGCATTTATATATTAGATAAAAATACGAAGTACTGTGAATTTTATTATTAGGTCCAAAAAGATTATGATGCTGATCGATTACAATAATACTGATTTAATTTGGTTGAGACATGAAATCGCTTCTATCAAGATTCAGTCGCATTGTGTATATAGAAATCAGGTATTTGAATAAAATCTCTTACACGTCAATCTCTCCGACTACATTATCAACTGAACTCTTTGAATTTTGTATCAGCTGCCCTACACTCCAACCAAATTTAATACAAATACAAATCTTTATTGCAGACCAAGTGTAGATACTGAGATGTTATTGTTTAATAGCACTTAATACTTCTAGAATTAATATTAAAATCTAAAATGAAAGATCAAAAATATAATAAGATTAAATTAAAAAATAAAATGGATATAAATTGGATTACTGTCATTTCGAACACTTTTTTTTTAATATTTCGAGAGTACGAGTCTGGTACGAGTATAACATTGGGACGCTGCATTTTAAATCAATATTGATTTGTCAACACGTTACAGAGTAGGGCAGGTAAGTTGTAAAAAATCGTCACATACCATCAGGTAAGATGACGGCCAAGAGCTTACCTATCTATAAAAAAAAGTTGTGTAGAGATTCCGCGGTTGCACAAAAAATATCCGAGAGAATCACCGACCGCGTCTATTCTTACATACATTATATATATTGGGTCCTTACCTATGAAATTGGTGTTTTTCTTCTCTCTTAGTATTTTGTCCGTAACTATTAAGTTTCAGAGTATTCTTAAAAAATAATTACCTCCTCTTAAAATAGAACATATTTTCGAACTCTTTTGATTTGTTTTGAAAATTCATTGTGTTAAAATTGGACACGGAGACAACTCCTTTTCAGTGCCTTACGAATACATAATTTGATTTGCATTTACATAAAAAAGATAAATAATTTTTAAGAAGTGTGATATCACACATATAGCTAAAGCTTGTCTAATGATACATGCCAAATATTATTATCTTTGGATTTGTCGTTGTGAAGAAAACTGAAAAAATGTTAGTATGGAAAATGCAGAGTTCCCCAAAATCTCCATACAAAACGGCAATTTCATAGGTAAAGACCTATTATAATCTGTTTATTATAATAAACTAATAATAAAATTATTATAATAAACTTACTGTTTTCTTTACATAAAATACGAATCGATGCTAACAGCTGTAGCCATTATCTCTGATATGTACTTCGCCAGCCTACATATACCCCATAGCTGGGCATTGGCCATTTGACATTGAGAATTCATGAAAAAGAACCGGCTGAAATTGAACCGGTAGCTATTGGGTCTGGTAGGTCTAGATACACTACCAAAGAAAATTCCGAAGCACGGAAACCTTCGAGGTCATAAAGATTTGGCCACCCATCTAGAAAGACCAAGGCGTTAGTTGCTTTATTCTCAATATAACAAGCCAACGTGCGAACACAACAAAATCCTTATCCCACTAATTTATTCGGGATAATTTATTAACGTTAATGTTCCGTCTCCCGCGGGATCGGTGATTTATATCTTGGATAAAACGTTTAATAGTTCAGGCCAAAATAATATGCCTCAAATTATGATTCAAATTGCTTTCTGGAATTTATGAATTTAATTGTTCCTTGACACGCCTTGGGATTTTCTCCTTATTTTTGACTCCTTATTTTATATTCCATCTAACGGAAACATTCAAAACAAATAATTAAAATGTACATTATTGTAATAAAGTCCTACGTTTCTCAAGGGGAAGACACGACTACTTCTGACCACGATCCTGACATTTCTTTAATAGCAAATGACTCAAACCACCGGATGGCAAGCAGTGGATATATGCTAAGAAGAAAAAAGAAGCGGTTGCTGTAGCTTATAAGCGTTCGTAGAACCTTAGGCACTAGCCTTACACATTGCCAACCCGATAAATCTCAAAAGAAAGTTGTAGTAGGTCAAATCAAATTTTATTATACCTACATGAACAGGGGCGTCTCTGAAAAGGCCCGACTAGCAGTGCTCAACGGTTTGCTAATCCCAACACTGATGAACGGGAGTAAATGTTGGGTATGGGAGAAGAGACACGAAAGTAGAATAAATGCGGTAGAAATGAGAGCTTTGAGAAGCATGGCTGGAGTAAATTGAGTGACAGGATATACAATGATGTGATAAGAAGGGAGAGTGGTTTGAAAGAGAATGTAGTGACAAGAAATAGAGAAAGGATACTTAGATGGTTTTGACATCTGGAAAGGATGGATGAAAATAGATTGACTAAAGGGATATACTATCTATCGGGTGTAACTGGAGATACGGGACGAGGCAGACCTAGGCGAAAATGTTCCCCCGACCAAATTAAAGACGTTCTAGAGAAGGGCCAGGTCAAAAGTACCCGAAATCACCGAGCATGTATGAGGACTGTAATGAGAGTTGATGAAGCGAAAGAAATATGCAAGGATCGTAGTAAGTGGAAGGATGTAATCTCTGCCGGGTAGGCATAACTTATGTATGTATGAACAAGTGGCCAACATTTTATCTTTTTGCCATCATGTTAATCATGTAAAAATATAACAATTGCCTATGGATAAATAGAATCAACTAACAAATTGGTTTCGATTTCAGTCGTATAACACTCAAGAATGGTCAAGAATGCCAATCAGAAAAATCAACAACATCTTAAGAACAAAATATAAGTCTAATACAATCTACATTCCGTAGTAACGCCGTATCAATGGTATTCCACTAATCAGATACTATAACAAAGAAGTCTTTGCCAGCTGTCCGCTTTCTCAAAGGTATCCGATCGCCAGGGAATACTAAGCCGACCTCACCTGCCGATAGGCTCGGTAGAGATAGTAGAGATGAGACAGATTCGATAGATCGATAAATTAACATTATCGATTTTTTTAAAAGTAAATAACAACAATCAGGATTGTGAGTTGCTTTTGTTAGCAAGGCTAAGTCTTTGTTTAAATTCCCCCGACTCCTTAATTTATGCTTAGATGGTAGACTGGAAGAGAGCGATGATTCATCGTTAAGTCCGCCATAAATGTAAAAACTTTGGACAATAAAGTTTCAATAAATAAATAAAATAAATAAGTTCTGCAGGTGGAAAGTTAAATTTTAACCTCTCAAGTCACGGACACCGGCGTTCGGTTGACCCTCAAGGGGTGAAGCGTTTGTTTGTCTCTCTTTACTGGGAAATAGCAACGAGCTTGCTCTCTCAATATTCGCTTTTCTCTGTGATAGATACATATCACAGTCTATTTTTTATTCTTACCACGTTTATAATCACTTTCTTGTTTGTCTCTTTGTTTGCCCGGTTGGATTTTTATAACTCAATTTTGAGGCACTTCCGGACTAGTTATCGGGCAGAATTTTCGGAATAGTTCAGAACCCGGTGACAATGCAACTTGCAACTACTTTCAACTTTCTACGAGTACTTTCAGGTAGAAATTTCAACAACTTTCAGGTTTTGTAAGGAGAGCACCATCTATTGATTTTTGTTAAGCCATCAAGCAATAGATGGCGCTGTGCGTAGTTAAAAAGAATAAAAGTATATATAATAATAAAAGTATTTATAATATTATATAAAAAATCTAAAAATCCCACGTTTTGTTTGTTTGATTTTTAATGTTATATTATTTTTTGTTGGGCAGCTATTTCTGTTTTTAGCACTTTTTGCTCTAAAGCCCCAGGAGTAGGGCTGGAACCTTGTTTCCTGTTTTGGGTCGGCGCAACAAATAATGTACTCTCTCCTGCGACTCATCAAGTCAGTATTCCTTCCCCTAAAATTACACCACCTTTCCGTCGTTTCTTCTCTTTTCCACATTCTATACCTATACACCAATCGACTTAAGGGTCCGGCGAACAGTGAATTTTTCATACAAACGTAATACCAAAATCATTTTCAATTTGAGAATATCTGGACAAATCATCACTGTTATTCGGATTTAGAAAGTATTTTTCTATGTTTCTGTTAAAATTACATAATGATTAAACGCGTTTTTAATATGAAACAAATAAGCGGAAAATATGTCCGAAAACGTCGAAAAATTTACGATATATAATCGCATACATTTATAAGTTTATAAATATTTTGAACAATTTTTTTTAACAGAAACAGAAAAATACTTTCTAAATCCGAATAACAGTGATGATATGTCCAGATATTCTCAAATTAAAAATGATTTTGGTATTAGTATGAAAAATTCACTGTTCGCCGGACCCTTAAGTCAATATCCTGGAAACATTAATTCTACTCTTACAAGTAACCCGAACACACCTTTATAAAAAGGCATAATACGGTCGAAAAGAAACCTGATCCTTTTTTGAAGACGGTTAAAAATATCTTTAAATAACAACAGCACCGTACCTGTTTTTCGCGTATCTTAGTAGATATTGGAAAATTTGCCAAAAGCGTTGACGACCTACTCTCCTCGTTGATATTAGTAGCGTAGCAGCATTACCATGAACTAACAATATTACAGTTTGGCCCGCAAATAACATTACGGTTTATCTCTCGATATCGTGGACCCAGGATCGTTGGAAATTGATAATCAATAACGCACAGATTGGCTGTTTTTCATTAAGGTCAAGAGCAAAACCCTATTTAATATAAAATATTTTACATATTTTTATAAAGTGAACTTCTTTTAGGATTCATTAAGAGTAGATAGATTATTATGAAGAATCTCTCTACTCGCATCAATTATGTAGAAAATAGTGAATGTATCTACTTTATTTGATCTTATCTTTATCTTAAATATCAGGCGAAATGTTTGACTCACTTTTGTCCATTGGTCCCCCTAAGGCTGCCTGTCCACCAGCGCGGAGCGAGGGAGCGGGGTTGTTTCAAGCAAAGCTATTGGTTAATCGAGATACCTGGTCAGCAAAGCGGAGATTTAAAGCGATGCTTTTGGTTAATTTTGACACAGCTAAAGCTCCGTTTCTCCTCTCCGTTCTAGAGAACAGGCAGCCTTATACCATTTCACAGTGCCTTCAGCCTGTGGTAACCTCTTTCCTCCACCTTGGCGAAGAGCATCATACCAACACAGGAATAATACAATCACGCCACTTTCTCAAGGGTTAAGAAGAAATTACAGAAGCACTAGACCGATCGTTGAAATCCTTGGGGAAGGCTAATGCCCAGCAGCGGACTTTCCCGATTGATGATGATGACGATGATCCTATTGTTAAATAAGGTATATTTTTCGCTTTTCGATGAAATATCAGTACAATATTATATCGACTAGTCACATCACTAGACGAGGCCCGAAATAGGTGTAGATGTAGTACGACTATTGAGTCACGATTCTCATTAGTGAGGAATGTATTTGAAGAGGGAACTACCCACAAGCCATTTATCTGCTGTAAACAATAGTAAACAATAACATTTTGTACAGGGCTGTTAACAATCCTCGAGTCTTTAGAAAGGTTTCTTTAATTTTCCGTGAGTTGAAAAGACTCAGCGTGGATTTAATTTTGAACTTTTTATCGTCTCGCAAGTAAGAGTAGCTGAGTTGCGCCGGACACCAACTAAGGTAAGAGGTCGTGAAACCAAATTCCAATTCTTGTACCACTGAGTTTGAGTAAAACTTAAACATGTAATGTTTATTGTGTCACAATCACTTGTGTCATACGTCGCTTTTGGAGCATTTTCCTTCCAATTCAATTTTGACATTTGTGACTAAGGGTATTGTATAATACACGAAATTTTTATTAGGTTATAGAACATATTGATGTAAAGGGAGGATGGAACCATTGCAGAGTTTCTTGCCTGTATCTTCTCTAGGCAAGGCCTCCCGGTAGTGAACAGGCCGAAAAAAAGAAGTGGTATTATAAATTTTAGGAAAATTATAATTTATTTTATTTTGACTCGTCAAAAGTGCATTTGATGATACCAATTTCATTAAATGACTTTGAGTTTGAGTTTTTGAACTAGCTTTTGCCCGCAACTTCATCCGCGTTGAATAGTTACTTTGAGATAGTGTGATGGTTTGTAGCTTATAGCCTTCCTCAATTAAAAAGCTATTCAACACTGAAAGATTTTTTCAAATTGGAACAGTAGCCTCAATTTGTAGAATTAAAAATTTACTCCTACTCTATTATTAGAAGCAAAGTTCATTGTGGCGTAAATTTGTCCTTCAATTTTCTTATTTAATTTTTTTTACATTCACCCGCATGGCTACCGTTCCCATGGGAATATCGGGATAAAAGGTAGCCTCCATTATCAGGCTCTTGACTATCTATGTACCAAGTTTCGGTCTAATTGTTTCAGTAGTTTAGACGTGAAAGCGAGACAGACAGACAGAGTTACTTACGCATTTATAATATTGGGTCCTTACCTATGAAATTGGTGTTTTTATTCTGTCTTAGCAATTTGTCCGTAACTATTAAGTTTCAGAACATTCTTATAAAATAATTGCCTCTTCTAGAAATAGACCATATATTTGAGCTCGTATTATTTAATTTGATAATTTTTTGTAAGTTTAATTGTGTTAAAATTAGACACAAAGACAATTATTTTTAACTGCCTACCGAATACATCATTTGATTTGCACTAACATAAAAACGATGAATAATTTTTATCAAGCGTGTTCACACACATATTACTAAAGATTGTCTAATGATACATGCCAAATATTATTATCTTTGGAATTGTCGTTGGGAAGAAAACTCAAAAAATGTTAGTATGTAAAATGCAGACATCCCCAAAATCTGTTTTCTGTTGTTTTTGACTATTATTTTTGGTTAAGTTTGGTTGCTTTTGGTCGTTTTGGTCGCTTTTGGTTGTTAAAAATAAAATAAAATATATTTTTTTTAAAAACAATCTTTTATTACTTTGTTAAATAAAAGTGTAAATTTTTAGGGTTCCGTAGAAAACTAGGAACCCTTATAGTTTCGCCATGTCTGTCTGTCTGTCTGTCTGTCCGTCCGCGGATAATCTCAGTGACAGTTAGCACTAGAGAGCTGAAATTTTGAATAAATATGTATATTAATAACACAGACAAAGTGCACAAATCGCAAGTGGAATATTATATTAAATTAGGGGGGTGCCCATATCTCTATTTCCTCTACTATTTTGCTATGGACCCTAACGTGTGATATATCGTTGGATAGCTATTCATAAATGAATAGGGGTTTTCTAAAATCATTTTACGATAAAATTTATATTTTCTGAAATAATCGCTCCGAAAGTTTAAAAAAATGTGAGCCCCCCTTTAACTTTAGAACCATAAGTTCAAAAAATACGAAAAATCCTCTTTATAAGTACTTTCTAGGAAAATTATTTTGAACTTGATGGGTTGAACAGTTTTTGATAAATTTTACAAAATGAAAAACTACGGAACCCTATACTGAGCGTGGCCCGACACGCTCTTGGCCGGTTTTTATATTGAGTTTTGATTAGACAGAGTTAAATTAAATTATGTTGCGTTTTTTATTCAATTTAATGAAAACACCCAACAAAATCAAATAAACAGTCACGGTCTTCATTATTTTGTTCTTCAAAATAATAAAATTATGTCATTGAGTCAAATACCCGTGAAAAAGACATTATTTCAAGAACAATTCAAAAATATTCAGTGTCTTTCAGATTGTTGAATAAAGATAGGTAGGATTATTTTGGGGTTGAATGAAATCGTCTGCTTGTAGGAGAATCTTCTTAAATCCGCTCGAGTAGACTTGTGTAGCTTAACTCGAATACATTTTCTTTTCTATCCGAATTGCTTTTTAAAATTTTTATTTAGCACTGCTGGCAAACAAGTGCGTGATTCTTATCGAGGTGGAAGCGGCTTTAGGCTACTTTTTTCCTCCTAGCATATCTAGTGTGTTTTAATAGTGCTTTCTATTCTTATAATTGTTTTAATAATATACATATTTCCATTTTTTACTAATTTATTTTTTTCTAAAAATATTTTTCTAAATTTATTACATACTGGGACATTTTTAATAATCAAGTTATTACATATTGTTTACGTATGCTTAAATAAAAGGTATCCACAGCATTCCTAAATAAGCAATGTAAACAACAAATAGCAATAAAGTGAGTTTTATATTGTAAAATTATTAAAATCTAGCTTTTGCCCGCGAATTTTTTCGTCCGCGTAGAATAGTTACTTTGAGATAGTGTGATGGTATGTAAGCCTATAGCCTTTCTCAATAATAAGCTATTCAACACTGAGAGATATTTTCAAATTGGAACAGCACCTAAATAAGGTACTGTGGAATTGAAAATTTACTCCTACTCTATTATTAGAAGCAATGTTCATATAAGCGTAAATTTGTCCTTCATTATTCTGGGTGGCGTTATTAAAATTTTATTTTTATTAACATTCAAAGAAAGGTTCTCGAGTGGCGACCACGTACTGGGAGGCGCAACGTAGGGAGGCCCCCAACAAGGTGGACCCACGATCTGACGAAGGTCACAGGAAGTCGCTGGATGCAGGCGGCTCAGGACCGCGAGATGTGGCGATCATTGAGGGAGGCCTATGTCCAGCAGTGGACAACAATTGGCTGATAGATAGATAGAGATAGAACATTCACCCGCACCCACTCCCAGGGGAATATAGTAATAAAAGATAGCCTATGTTCTTTCTATGTGTCCCAAATTTCGGTTAAATTGGTTCAGTAGTTTTGACGTGAGAAAGACAGACAGACAGAGTTACTTTCGCATTTATAATATTATAGTATGGATACAACTCAAGAGCTTTTTGAACTCCCCTTTGCTGGGAGAAAACACATCTATGTCACCATTTTGGAAAACTTCATTATACATATTGTTGTTTTTAAATCCGCTTTAATGTTATTTCAGCAAAACAACAAAGATATTTTTATTTAATAATGTCGGTACACATTCCTATGTAGATCAAACTGACGTATCACAATACAGATAAACCACCCAATATTAAAAAAAATATCATGTATGGCGCTGTTCATTATGAAGTCACAGTTTGTATTTCATTTCATTTCAAAGGCTTATCTCAACCAATTCTAATTCAGCTCGTATAAAATCGCGAGGTAAAAGCAACTTCATTACGTAAAATATTATTTCCCAAGTATTTCAACAAAGACTGACCCAATAAATATGTTAATTGAATATTTCTCTGAAAGTCCACTGCTGTAAATTCGCAATGCATTTCTCGAGAAGTCTCGTTGACGGGGCTTCCAGCTTATTGTTCTTGCACAAAGGGTGCATGGTTGATAGGCTAAATAGCTGCGGAATTTTAAACGGAGTTCAGACCGACCAAGTCTTAGAATCTGTAAGTTATCTTCATTAATAAACATGGATTTAAATGCCAATTACTTAGTCTTCTTATCAGTTTTTCTCTCATTTATCTTAGCAGTTAGATATTTTGAATAGAAATAAGCCTGACCTTCTCTACTTATTTGGTGTATTTCTCTTCAATTTGTTGTGTACAATAAATTGTAAAATATATATTTACTCTTCGTCAACTTTTGTCACTAAACAGTCAAATGAGAAAATGTTATTTCGCCCTTTTTAAATACAAGTCTGCTTCCATAAACCTTCAAGGTAGTCAGGTACTTCAAAAGAATTATAAGTATTTTTACGAACCTTGTTTTTTACATTTTCATTTACTGTTGCTATGTTCATAATGAATATGTTAAAATTGTTTTTTTAATTTATAGTTTTTACTTGTGTAAGCTGATATTGTTGTAATTCATAAACAGTCGTTCGGTCAACGACGAAGATAGAAGTAGACAAAATCTGCAAAAGTATTTACACCTGTTTAGTTTGGATCTTTAGTAAACTGTAAACTTTACATTGACGCAACTTAGTTAATAATAAAAAATGTTGATGGTACATAAGCTAATAATAATAAATGTATGTGATTATAAGATTTCACATTTTGCTAATTCAAAATGTGAAATACTTGCGTATATTGTAAGGTTAAACTCCTAGACTATCTCAAAATAGGGACAAAGATCTTCAGAGATTTTATCTCACGCATTTGGATTATTTTAGCTTGTCATTGAATGTAATTGAAACGAAATTGGTCAATTGATTTTATTTTGGTGCGACACTTGACTTGGTGCGACTCTCTTTTAGATAATGAAGTAATGTAGGGCTCTTAAGATAAGCTAATGAGAACACTCAACTAGGGGTACAGTACTTAAGTATTATTCAAAGACAGTGGCACAGGCGAGCGGATAAGCTTCTGTTAAATTAACTGGCATAATTCAATACTCATTCATCTGTTTGACTGTTTGATGGAACATTGAAGAACATCTTTTGCATTCATAATAGGCTAGTTGACCCTTTTTTTATTGGGCCCCAAATGAATAACTAATTGGTCAGCAACCTATGGGAAGCATTTCTAATTTGTCAGCAAAATAACTAATTGGGCAGCAACTTAAATGTTTTCTCTGCTGCCAAATTGTTTAATATATTATGTTTTGATGACACAATTATTGTTTTTATGGGTCATAAAAAAATTACCTTAACCTAATATCTATCAGAATACATTAACTATGAATTGATCATTGATCCTTTTCCTAGATTTTATAAATTTTCCGGTATCACATATATTGCTGCCCTAATAATTATATTGCAGCCCAACTAATTATCTTGCCGCCCATATAATTATATTGCTGACAAAATATTTGTTTGCTGACTAACTGATTTTAAGGCTGGCCTTTTTGTTGCTGACCAAATAATTAAATGGCTGCCCAATTAATTATCTCCCTCATATGTATTTAAATAACAACAGCTTAAATTGAAACAAGAATCCTTGACCCCTGTGAGGGCTGCTAACACCGCTTTTTCGAAAGCAATAGATGTTTATGTTTTGTGGGCCATGATTAGTTAATGAGGAATACGACGAAGGAAAAATTCTGTATATTAGGTCCTTACCTATGAAATTGGTGTTTTGTATGGAGATTTTGGGGATGTCTGCATTTTACATACTAACATTTCATCAGTTTTCTTTACAACGACAAATCCAGAGATAATAATATTTGGCATGTATCATTAGACAAGCTTTAGCAATATGTGTGTGAACACGCTTGATAAAAATTATTCATCGTTTTTATGTTAATGCAAATCAAATGATGTATTCGGGAGGCAGTTAAAAATAATTGTCTTTGTGTCTAATTTTAACACAATTAAACTTACAAAAAATTATCAAATTAAATAATGAGCTCAAATATATGGTCTATTTTTAGAAGAGGCTTTTATTTTATAAGAATGTTCTGAAACTTAATAGTTACGGACAAATTGCTAAGACAGAGTAAAAACACCAATTTCATAGGTAAGGACCCAATAATTATGGCTATGGCCTATGCACTCTTGGAATTGCACGTTACGTCCATTTGCGTCAATTTTGCAGAACGCTATGCTGTAATCCTTTGAGAAAGATTGACAGGGAACTCATCACGACCTGATTGGATGGAAATTCCCTATGAGGCCCAGTACGTGACCAATCCTGACTTACCTTTCTTCGTGATTTTAAGAGTGCACATTTGTTTAAGCAAATATTGTACAGATAAAGCAAATATGTGTGTGTTTTACGAGTATATTTTATTCTAGCGGTGGCCCGCGACTTCGCTCGCGGTTATCGGTTTCTTGCTATCCCACGGGAACCCTTTAATTTTCCGGAATAAAAGTATCTAAGTTGACCAGGGTTATAAGGTATCACCATGCAAAATTTTATTGATTTCAGTCCAGCCATTTCGGAGATTAGCCCGTACAAACAGACAAACAGACAGAGAAACAATTTTTTTTTTGTGATTTCCCCTTTTTACCTCCCCCTGACTTGATTTTAAGCAGTTTTTTTTCTATTTACAGACATTCGCTCCCTACAGTTTTATTATATGTATAGATAAGATCAGGATCCCGAAGGTGTTTAGCTTATGATATTTAAATTAAAGCTATTTTCATCTTGGTTTTCCTTGGATGGGTCACCGAATCTTTGTGGACTCGTTCCGTGCTTCGGAAGACACGATACGCCATTGCAACTGCTCCTACCCACGAACCCGCATTGGGCCATCTTGGTGGTGTGATGGCAGTGGTACGTATATACCTAAGGTGGTGATGATTTTTATTTCATAGGCGAAACATCAGTTGAGAAAGGGTTATAATAATAGTTTGGGCGGTTGAACTAGATTTATTTCTGAACGCAAAGTTTTGGCATACGTGTTTAGACTCGAACAACAACATCACGCGTCATTTACTAAGGTGTAAATAAAAAAAATATATATTTCATAGGGTAAACTTAGCACTTAAAATCGTCAACATTACCCATAGTCACATTTATTATACTTTAAGTAAATTTCAATTTTAAAATTGACAAAATGACTAGCAAAATTCACTGCCGGGAGCGCTTGTAGCAAGTACATCAGCGCTTTGACTGCGGTTGTAATCGATACAAGCGACCGGATTCCGATTTCATAAGAAGAACCCGGTAAGAAACTCATGAGCCACTTTTTTTAAATAGCCAATCATACAATCTATTAGTGTAGGCAGAGGTATGCATCGGGCACAATGAGAGGCAAGCGATATCCACAATCAATTACACATAAGTTTTATTCGAACTCAGTAGAACAGGATCGAACCCGAGAGTCCCGCGACATTACGAAAGAGCAGTTAAACGCGTGAAAAAACGCTAGTCTGAATCCTGAATCAACGCTTAGCAATTTCATTTATATACTAGTTTGATCTAAGAGCCACACAAAAATAGAAATGACAATCAAAGAAGCTTTTTACAGTAAGTAATCGAGCTAATGGAAAGGTGTCCAAGCGAAAGCCAACAAACAAAATACAGAAATAGTAACACAAAAACTGCGAATCAAATAATAACTTTTTCAATTTGACAAAATGTGACGCCTTCTGCTTTGTCCGAACAGTGGATGTAATAAAATGGAAACAAAAGATTTTTACAACTGGAGTTGTAAAAGGGGTTTATATACCTATTTATAGAGAAATGACTGATTTTTTTCAGGGATATGATTGCTGATAAACTAAGAGAAAAACGACTTTCCTGGTATGGACATGTAATGAAGAGAGAGAATGAACATGTCACCAAGAAAGTTGGATTTGGGAGGTGAAGACCGAAGTAAAATGTGAATGATTGAGTGAGAAGGGAGTGAGTGTTGACTTTGACTTTATATTTTTTTTTTATTTCAAAATATCAAAATTCAATATCGTTTATTCAATTTAGATGCGTCTTTGCACATGCTTATGAACGTCAAAAGCATTTTACAAATTTTCGTGAAAGCGATAAACTACGCCATCCGTTAACAAAACTACCAGGAGGCTTTGTTCTGAGAAGAACGGGCAAGAAATTCAGCAAGTTTCTACCCTCCCTTTACATTGTTTTTCTTTTTTTTTTAAATGTCATAAACTACAATGTCATTGAAGTTTTAGAAGAAAAAATAAATAAATATCTGTGTTTTTAATTCTGCAGTTTACCACATTTTTCATTACAAGTGCAAGTAGTCTAAAATATTACATTAATAAAATAAAATTAAGATTCCGTTGATTAATTGAAGAAATTGAAAAAGTAGTATATACAAAACCAGGATAGGTATCTTCACCACTTGCCGTACCATACAGTCTATTCATCTATTTAGTCATCTATTTAGCTATATTTTTCGCTATTAATGTCACTGCTTTAACTTATACATATAATATCTGCTGGTGTCTGCTTCACGTTCCATTTTCGCGTACAGTGTATCACAGAAATTCCTACTTAATTCGAGTCTGTAATATGTTTAATGAGGTTTGTAGGCCTGGTTGTGTTAGCAGCATTGATCTATTTTGCAGTAGCATAAATTCTGTGCATAAAATCATGTCAGAGGATTACTTGTAATGTAAGAATTTCAATATTAAGTACATTAGTGTTACCTGCGGAGGCTTGTTATTGGCTGTTTGATGTTTGTGCATAAATATATTTCCTCATGTAAGCTGTAAGCCCCCCAAATAAAATAAAATAAATAAAATAAAATAATATAGAGAAACAAATGCTTAAATCCTAGTCAGGGGGATGTAAAAAGGAGGGAAAATACCAAAAAAATGATATTTTTAATTTTTTTGTTTCTCTGTCTGTTTGCACGGGCTAATCTCCGAAATGGTTGGACCGATTTCAATGCAATTTTGCATGGTAATACCTTATATTCTGGTCAACATCTTAGATAGTGCTTTTTATTCCGGAAAATTAAAGGGTTCCCGTAGGATAGTAAAAAAAACATAGTAACCGCGGACAAAGTAGCGGGAAACAGCTAGTACTTCATAAATACTTAGCTATAAACATTGTAAGCCCAGTCGCTTACAAAGAGAAGCATCGTTTCATTGTCGCGCAGTTCAAAACGCGCCGTTCGTGTATCAAAATCACCCTGTTGAGACGCGGTGCCAACGGCGCCGGTTTGACTATGAAACCACCATAAGGCCCGGAAAGAATCCAGAAGTCATAAACCACTTTTTACAGCCAATAACCACTTTTTGACGACCTCCGAGATCGAGTGGTTTGTATGCTGGTTTTAAGGTGTCGCCATCTCGAGAGGTTCTGGGTTTGATCCCCGGTAGGGGCAAATGTTTGGATGATGAATTTTCAGACATTTGTTCTCCAGTCTTGGATGTTCATTATATACGTATTATATTATGTATATTCTTAATAATTATATGTATTTATCTATAAAATATATTTGTCCGTCATCTAGTATCCGTAACACGAGCAGCATTTAGTTGCTTAAAATGGGACTAGTTGATAGGTGTAAATGTCTGAGGATATTTATTTTAGTTATTTAATAATACAATTCTATTCTATTATCAATTCTAATATCTATTCTATTACAATGTGTACTTTAGTATCAATATCTCGTTAAATCTCGTACAGTGACTTATCAAGAGAGTGAGGGCTCGTTTAAGGAGACACGGGGCGGCAAGCGGCGCGTCGTGCGTTTTTACCGTTCATAGACAGGCGGCGCGTGAAACGAAAAAGGTGTAAATAAGACCAACACACTAACACACTGAGGAGCTCGATGGCATAGTGGTCAGTGCGCTTTGGCTTCGGTTGAAAACAAAGCTACTTTCGTCATGGTCAGGCCGTGGATGGGTGACCAAGACTTTGTGATCTCGAGCTCCTCCGTGCTTCGGAAGGCACGTTAAGCCGTTGGTCCCGGTCGCATTTGTGACCGTTTCTACCCACCAACCCGCATTGGGCCAGCGTGGTGGTGTTACGGCCCTTACTCCTCATGTGTTTCTGGCAAGGCCTGTCCCAGCAGTGGGACGTATATAGGCTGATGACGACTAACACACAGTGACAAACTGTCACTGGCACAAAAGCAATCAATCCTTATTGCCTGCCGCGGCATCACCCGCCGCTTCAGCCGCCGCGTCCGCCGCGGCATCGCTCACCGCATGTGACGCTACAACTCAAACAAAAGCTTGTGAAAACGCGTCTCCTTGAACGCACCAATACCTCGCCGTATGTTTGTTTTTCTGGCGGCGCCGCCATACGCCCCGCGTCTCCTTGAACGAACACTGAGAGATATCTAATAAAGGTAGTAGTTTTTTGGTTTTTGGTGAAATAAAGTATTTCAAGGAGTTTTTAGGAGCTCGGTGTTGGAGTCAAAGTCAAAATCAAAAATAGTTTTATTTCATAGGCTAAACATAGCACTTAAAATCGTCAACATTCATACATAGTCACATTTATTATACTTAAAGTAAATTTTAATAATAAAATTGACAAAAAAGACTTAAAATTCACTGCCGCAAGCGCTTGTAGCAAGTACAGCCACATAGCGCTTTGACTGTGGTTGTAATCGATACAAGCGACCGGATTCCGAGAGTAAGGCATTTCATGAGAAGAACCCGGTAAGAAACTCATGAGCCACTTTTTTTGAATAGCCAATCAAACAATTTATTAGTAACAGTGTTACAAGTTATATGTGAGTATATAATCAAAATAAGATTAAGCAGTGTTTAGTACGCTTCGGCTTTCGATATCGAAAACAAAGCTACCTTCGCCATGGTCAGGTCTTTGTGATCTCGAACTCGTGCTTCGCAAGCTACGTTAAACTATTCGTCCCGGTCGCACTGTTACAACCCGCATCGGGCCAGCGTGGTGGTGTTACGGCCCATACTCCTCATGTGTTTATCCATAAGGAAGGCCTGTGCCCAGCAGTGGGACGTATTAGTATAGACTGAGAACGACAAAGAGTTTCAAATAGTATTATGGCATTCCACGCTTCGAAATTCGGCAGTACTATACCAATATCGTTTTGTTTGAAATTGGAGCAATATTTCCTCAAACCAATCTCTTCTGACATTCATCTCTATCTTCACTCGTCTGTTATGCGATTTATTTACTTGGATTATCCATCAATTCTTTCCTCCAAATAAAATAAACGAACTTTTTTTATATATAAGCCGCCATATATACATTCCTACTTGTCCTCAGCCTATATACGTCCCACTGCTGGGACAGGCCTTCCTCGTGGAGAAACACATGAGGAGTATGGGCCGTAACACCACCACGCTGACCCAATGCGGGTCGGTGGGTAGAAACAGTCTTCCGAAGCATGGAGGAGCTGGAGATAACAAAGTTTTGGTCACCCATCCACAGCCTGACCATGGCGAAGGTAGCTTTGTTTTCAATCGAAAGCCAAAGCATACTAACCACTACGCCACCGAGCTCTTCATTAATACTTATTGGACATAAAAGTTAATATAAAGAAATAAATAAGTACTATTATTTTAATATCTAAAGTTGATTTAACTTTGTGTGTAAGTTTTCAGTCTTTATGATTAACTTTATCTTCTAATAGTTCGTTGTCTGTACGTTCTTTGATATTTTCTTTTCAATTTATAAACATCCTTATTAATTAACCAGTTTTACTGTAAGCCTAAAACTAAAATAGCGTTTATGGATAAGGGGTTAGTGGGGGGTGGGGGTTAGGGGGTAGTGTTTGTTCACATAGGTATTATGTTGGCTTTCTTTAAGCTGTATACTTATCTATTTTTGTAAGCAAATCTCGTAAATCGCCATAATTTTAGTAGACTGAAAGGTAGCGGTAACCGAGTTGGGACAGACGGGGCATTACTCGTTCGAGAAGCCGTGGGAAACGCGGGTTCGATCCCACCGCCTGTACCACTGAGTCTGAATAAAACTGTACACTGTACACTGCACACACTTCATTGTGAATATCGCTTGCCTCACATTGTGCCCGGTGCATGGCAACAGGCTCGCCACCTGTAACATGGGGACCTAACATGTCTGATGAAATGTAGGTGTTTAACACCTCTGCCTACCCCTTCGGGGAAAGAGGCGTGATGATATGTTATGTTATGTATGAAAGGATAATTTAAAAATAACTACGTATAAAATACATCCTCATCGCCAATTTTTATTATACCAATTAAATGTTACATTTCAATCGTTTTCAATGAGACTACATGATGAACTATAAAACTATGAAATAGAATAGAATAGAATAAAATTTTATTCAGTACACACATAGTAAGAAATTTCATAAAAATAATCAAATATAGACATTAAACAATACAGGTTAAGGCACTGAATAGGAGTCGCACTCAGCATGTGTCGGGCGTAAAACACCACGACGCTGGTCTTCCACGGACACCATGAATGAGCAAACGAGCGCTCATAGACCGTAAATCTGTAACCTAATACTCGTATATCGAGATTTTACATTATACTAAATTGTAAACAATTCATAGAAATAACATAAAAAACTGCTGCACAAAAACATTAAATAAAAGTGTCAAAGGTATAAGACACGTTTTTTTAATAAAATCTTGAATTTAACATCCGCAAGTTCACGAAAAAAATTTCACTACGAATTTTATAATGAACGGTAAATGCTCAATATTAACCTTTTTTAGATTAAGCTGGTACGATTAAAACAGTTTAAAATGTATTAAATCTAGCCGTTTGATAAAATTTTGAAGTATTCACATCAAAGCCACATCGTAAATTTTAATTAAAGTTGGACAATTGTTTTACATAATCGCGTTTCTGGAATATTAAAACAAAATCCGCTCAAACAGTATACACCCTGTTTCAGAAAATATAGATTTTTTTTGTCTATTTCATTTACATTTGTCGTCATTAATACCTTTAGGATATATTGTATCATAATCATAACATTTAAGCTACTGTAAGTATGGCCGAATATCGAATGGGAGCTCGTAATATAATTTTATAGGATAAATTACACTAGGTAGTGTATAATGTTACTACTAAAACCTATTACACCACCCTATTACCTATTATACACCCTCCTTTCTCCTCCTTTCTTTCTTTATTTCTATTATAATATCCTTTATCTTGAACCTATAAAGTTATTGTTATATTATTTTCAGCTATGATGCACACATAAATATGTTTTAAGGATGTTATTTAACGGTCAGCAAAATATTCGAATTTTGGCCAGCAAAAAAATATAATTGGTCAGCTAAAATAACTAGTTGGTCATCAACTTATGGGCAGAAAATGTTATTGCGTCTAGAAAAAGAACCCTGCAGGTGTAGGTAGAGGTGTATTACACACCTACGCTTAGCCAGTCATTTGATCAGCTATTGCCGTTGCCGAGCACTATAAAAATGAAATTAAATGAAATCATTTATTCTGCAATTAGATTAACATGAAATACTTTTGCACGTCAATATTTTTTTTCCTACTAGCACTTCGACGTGAATGGCCTGTTGAGAAGAAGTGCCGCAAGAAACTCAACAGTTAGTCTTTTTTAAACAGCCATAATAACAAAAGGAATTTAGAGCATTTTAAATATTGTAAAATAAGTATGTGCAGAGGAGCAAATTATAGTAGCCACGAATTTTTATCTTTAAAATAATCTTCTATCTTCTATAACCACTCTGTAATCCACACCAAAATTTCAACAGCCTAGACAGATGTCACATACCACTAAATAGAATACCTATCTGTCCGATGACAGATTTTATTATCATTATAACATTTTTGTATAACAATCCCGTGTTGGTCCGGGACACAAAAAAATGTACCAACTGCTTTTCTTGCCTAGCATGTCGTAAAAGGCGACTAAGGGCGTATTGGGTACTGGGTCTGTGATTGTGTAGGCGATGAGCTAGCCACTTGTTACTACTCTTTCACGATTTTTTCATCTGACCGACCCTATTTTTGTATGGCTAAATGTGGTCTTAAGGAACACAGCGCTCCTTGGACTCTGCCTACCCTTTCGGGCATTACAGGCGTGATTGTATGTATGTATGTATAACATTTTTGTCGAAAGGCCTGCATCTAATATTGGGCCGTAGAAGCTTTGGGCGATGCCAAGATATTAGGTCCTTACCTATGAAATTTGTGTTTTGTATGGAGATTTTGGGGAATTCTGCATTTTCCATACTAAAATTTTTTCAGTTTTCTTCACAACGACAAATCCAAAGATAATAATATTTGGCATCTATCATTAGACAAGCTTTAGTAATATGTGTAATATCACACTTCATAAAAATTATTTATCGTTTTTAAGTGAATGCAAATAAAATGATGTATTCGGGAGGCACTTAAAAAGAGTTGTCTCCGTGTCCAATTTTAACACAATTAAACTTACAAAAAATTATCAAAACAAATCAAAAGAGCTCAAAAATATAGTCTATTTTTAGACGAGGTAATTATTTTTTAGGAATACTCTGAATCTTAATAGTTACAGACAAAATACTAAGAGAGAAAAAAACAGCAATTTCATAGGTAAGGACCCAATATATAGAAGCTACGCTTACTGTGTGTGTAACTAAATAGGCTTTACAATCTCGATAAGTATAAACTTGAATCGAACAGAGACTGACTGCCGACGGAGAGACTTAGCCAACGAAATGTAGACATTAATAACTTAGCCTAAGTTATTACGATAGCATCAGTTGTCCTTTGACGAAGGGATATATTAATAACAGTTAGTTGTTGAATCAAACTTCAGATGGGCTGCGGTTTCAAGATATATGTGACAGATCAAGTATTAGAATAGTAATTGGCTAGTTGACCCTCTTTTTGTTGGGGCCTAAATAATTAATTACTGTTAACCATCACCATATAATTTTTTTTTTGATGTCTATAACACAATCAATTTTTAATTTCGTTTTTGCTTAACTGTCAAAAACGCCTTCCACCTTGATGGTCTATGAATTATCTGGAGTTCGAGATCACAAAGTTTTGGCACCCACCCACGGCCTTGCCATGGCGAAGATAGCTTTGTTTTCGATATCGAAAGCCAAAGCGTACTAAACACTACGCCGTAAAGCATGATTTTTGTAAACAATTCAATACGCATGCGTGACACAGGCTGACACAGCCGACAGACATGCTTGATTGGTTGCGATTAGCGTCAGACTAATTTTGACCATGAGTAATTGTTTACATGAAACGTTACTTCACAAATTTTACGAACATGGTGGGTAGAATTTTGTGGCTCAACTTGAATCAACATGTTCTATGAGTCCACTAGCTTTTTATAAACAACTTGAGACCAAAGAAATTACTGGTAAATAGTGGGTGTGTAATTCACCCTTGTTATCATTGCTTACTTTCTTTCTTTCTATTATGTCACAAATTTTATGAGACATTATATTATAAGAGATAAAATATTTTTTTTTTTATATTTTTTTTTTAATATTTTTTTTATTTTTATTTTAGCGTATTAATAGATATCATTATTGATAATGGGTTCATGAATGAATACAGTCGTCCATCAATAAGTTCTTAAGAGAATCAAATACTATTATGTAACACACATCAACCTGTGATCGGAATAGGTAGAGCTATTTTATGTACTTACCATATAATAAAATAGTATGGATATAAAACATTTAATTATATTTATACAAGAGTCAACAATTATTTAACAATTTCATTCCGTAATTTTACAAGAACATATTAATTATTATTTGTATCTCAAAAATCGAAACATGATTGAAAAGAACAAACTATTTGTATTTAACTACAATAAAATCTTAAACAAAATCACCGACACATCTAAACAATAACTTACTTATTGAAAAAAAAAAATACCATTTTTATACATATTGATAAAAAGAATTATTATAATCGAATACCGGAGTATTAGTCGGAATCCCGAGGAATATCCATATGAACAAAAATATTTGCGGTCAATGAACCTAAATAGCTCTACAAACAAAATCTAGGGATATTTATTTAGACATCCCTTTGATGTCAATGTATCGAGAGAAGTTCAGTTTCGTGGACATTCAGACGAGACGGTATTTCACACCGGCCCGCCGCCTGCAACTTTATAAGGCGCAGATCCGACTTCTCATAGAATACTGTTCTCATCTTTGGGCAGGGGCACCCCAGTAGAAGCTGGTACTGTACCAGCTTCTCCCTCTCAACCGGATCGAATCTGCTACCAGGATATATCAAATCGGCTCGACCCTTTGGCGTTTCGTAGAGACATTGCTGCGCTCTGCATACTCTATCACATCTATTAGGTCCTTACCTATGAAATTGGTGTTTTGTATGGAGATTTTGGGGATGTCTTCATTTCACATACTAACATTTTATCAGTTTTATTCACAACGACAAATCCAGAGATAATAATATTTGGCATGTATCATTAGACAAGCTTTAGCAATATGTGTGTGAACACGCTTGATAAAAATTATTAATCGTTTTTATGTTAATGCAAATCAAATGATGTACTCGGGGGGCTGTTAAAAATAATTGTCTTTGTGTCTAATTTTAACACAATTAAACTTACAAAAAATTATCAAATTAAATAATACGAGCTCAAATATATGGTCTATTTTTAGAAGAGGCAATTATTTTATAAGAATGTTCTGAAACTTAATAGTTACGGACAAATTGCTAAGACAGAATAAAAACACCAATTTCATAGGTAAGGACTCAATATTACGGGGAGTGTTCTGAGGAAATGTTCGGATGGATCCCTGTCACCATTTTCCACCATCGTTCTACGCGGCAAAATAACCACCCCATCGTTTAGATCAGAGGTTTTTTAGACTGATTTTTCTCATAGACCACGTTCAAAATTTATCTGGTTCCGGTGGACCACCTGCATCTACATTTCTACCATATTCCGAAAACAAAAATGTGAAGATGAGAAGACAAAATTACCCCAGTCGAGTCTCCCGTGGTCCACCTGAACCACTTTGGGAACTAATGGTTTAGATGGTTGCAGTGTTCCACAGCTTCGTTTCTCCAGAAATTTTCTGCCTCGCTTGTGTGATAATTGGTGGAGAGGCATCGGCGGCATCGGTATCTTTCAATCAGTTTGGGTGTTCCGTCTCAAAACTACGACTGTGACGTCACCGTAGACGTAAGAAAGTTGACAACTCTGGTTTAAATACAAATAGTTGAACTTGTGCCATCTTTGTAAATGTATATCTGTGCGTGTAACGTGGTTTGCAGAGGTATCAACATACGCATTTCACCTGATAATTATGTTATTATATTATGATATTAAGCATACCTAATCTAAGCCCTATTGATTGCAAGTCAAGGTGCGGTTTCCATTGTCATTGTAGTCACGCGCGACATGCTCGATGTTGCTAATTAAGTAAAATTCAATTAACGGTCTTTCGCTGTAACTAGAACGTGATTTTGGATGTTGAGAAAAGTTAATTACCTACCTTTATTCTGTATTGAATAAGAGCTGGAATTTATTGTCTATTAATCAGTCTTTGTCGAGTAATTAATTACAGATTTCTACCATTTTTCTGCTATGTTCGATTTTTTCATCATATATTTATTATAGGTATTTACCGATTAGTACCTATTGAATCTTTTTGTCTTTGAAACAATAGATTGCTGAACTCTATGAAGGCCCTGTTGAACATATTGAACATATTCCATTTTTTTCTTTTTCTTTAACATTCACACATATCAACTAGCCCCATTTTAAGCAAATAATGCTGCTTGTGTTACGGACACTACAAGACGGATATATATATATTAAAAGATAAATACATATAAATATTCTGAATATATATAAATATATATAAACATCCAAGACTGGAGATCAAATGCCTGAAAATTCACCACACAAATCAAGCTAAATGAATTGAAAATTGTCTAAAATAAACATTCAACAAAATAAAACCATTTGGATGTATGAGTGTTTTATTTATCATTCGAATAGATAGAAACTTTTACGGTGGTTTCATAGGTAGGCCGCAAGCGCAGGTATGCGCGCGCGCTTTTATTACACGAAGCTACTAGCATCGCTTCACAGCCTCACGCGCGCGCTTATACGTCAAATTGTGTGGAATTCTCGTTTTAGTTCTCATCTGAGCTCGAAATATTCACTTATTCATATTTTTCTCGTAGGGTGATCACTTACTCAAATATAAATGCATTTGACAGCTGCCAAAAAAATCATTTAAAAGAGTTAAAATAATAAAATATTATAAACTCACCTGAAAATATAAGACGATTTTGCACATTGCCGTGCCGAAGAACCAGGTCTCCGTCACGTCCCACAGCACAGTAGGCGGCAAGCATATTAGTATCACCATAAAGTCTGCTACCGCTAAGTTCACAATGAAATAGTTCGTCACTGTTCTCATACTATGATTCCTATACACTGCTGTACACACCAAAGCATTCCCTATCAACCCTATCACAAACACTATAGCATGAGTTGCTATTAACACCCACTCATAAGGGTGTGGGAATATATATTCATTAAGCATGTCCAAATATTCTTCTTGTGTCATATTACAATATTCTGGATCACCAACACAATTCACATTTGTATTATTATCGTTATAATACACTTTACTCTTAGTATTATTTAAAAGTAAATACTCTGAATTGTCTACGATATCTTTGGTAGAATTATGTGTAGCATTTTTATCCGTATAGCCATCGTCTAAATAGAATATACTATCTAAGTTATCATTTAGATTGAAATCGAAATTTTTTCTCTTGCTTCTAACAATGCTACCACACATGCTCCAAATGAGAATCATTATGAGTGTTTTCGACTGAATATATGGCACACACATTTTTATTCCTGTCATTTATGTCATCATTCCGTGAATTACGTACTGTTTTCCCGTCTGGCGGAAAATTCTTCTCATTTTTATCACATTTTCAAACTTTTCTATTTTCCCACCATTCTTGGTATCTGAAAATAAATAAAAACGCTTTGTTAGGACGGTGTTTTCGAATATGCAAAGATATTAAAAGAGGAAAATGAAGAGATTCAACTCTGTCAGAGAAGTGTAGATGAAAGTAACTTAATTGCTTAGATTCGTAAAATTATTAAAAATAAAAAAATAGATGTCCGTCGGTCTTGCTTATTAAATCCACGCTGGTGAAAATCCCAGCGTAATAGTCTAATTTAATATTCTTCCAAGAAGTAGGCTTCTATATTAAGTCAAGGTGTTCTTCCCAAAATATTCGCTACTAAAATATAACAAATCTGTATAATAAGACAGCCCACGCTCAGCAGTGAATGGTATATCACTGTTAATTGAATTGTAGGTGATGTGATTTTGTACTCATATTTCCGAGACCTAATAATATAATAAAGAAGAAATTATATTTTATATAATTATATATATATATATATATAAGTTGCTATTGTCCTGTCACGGTCGACAGATGTTGTGATTATGGGTTCTCTGGAGCGAATAATTTATAAGAAAGAGAAAACGATTTCACTAAATATCAATGACCTAGAAATTTTTTTCGACATTTTTAAAAATCATAAAAATGACAACATAAAAATATTCAAATAACACACACATATATATATAGGACAATAGCAACTGTGGAGTTCGCAGGAGCATATATTTACTATATTCGTCCTCAAAACACATGAATATGGGTCGTAACACCACCATGCTGACCCAATGCGGGTTGCTAGGTAGAAACGGTGGCAATAGCGGTGGTTATTTACTGTACTCTGTTCATTCTTTGTTTTTTATTCTATATGTAGTGTTTGTTGGTTAATATATGTTTTTCTTTCCTTCTTTCTTTCTTTCTTTTTTTCAATAGCGACCGGGACCAACAGCTTAACGTGCCAGAACGGACCGGAACGGTGCCAGGAGCAAGGAGGAGTTTGAGGTCAGTTTTGGTCACCCATCCAGGGCCTAACCATGGCGAAGGTAGCTTTGTTTGGATATCGAAAGCCAAATAGTGTACTCTAACCACTATACTGTCATCATCATTATAAAACTATGCTCGTCCACTGCTGGACACAGGTCTCTCCACCAAGCCACCACTCTCGATTTCTGGCCGTTGTCAACCAGCTCACTCCAGCCAACCTACGAATATCGTAATTCCATCTTGTTACAGGTTGTCCCACACTACATTTATCGTGTCGCGGTCTCTACTCAAAAATTTTTCGATTCCAACGGTCGCCAGTTCAACGGCTAATGTGACCAGCCCACGATACCGTCCTTCTAAATAATATCTAGTTCTTAAAGTAATTCATATAATGATTTACCAAATATAGTTAAAAGGTAGGTAGATAATATAAGGTAATATACAGTCTGGTTTGAAGGCATCACTCCAACCCAATGTAACCAAAATAAACTTTAAACTGCGATAAGAAATTCATGGATAGGCCTCTAAATGTATACAGGCTCACGCCATCATAAACTTTATTCCAATGTAATAGCGTCTACGTATAAGTGAAATAATATTGAAGGCTAATATTGAAATCCGGTACATTAGTTTCCAATCCCGTAGATTGTAGCGAAGAAAGTTTTTCCACCCTTCGAGGGATTCTCTTAAAACTTTTTTCTGAAGTACTTCATAAAAGACCCTGTTTCATTCTATAGGCTGTCTATTTTGATCTGAGACAAAATGTTAACAAACCATCAAAGGGTTCTTTATGATGTTGATTTACACAAGATTTTTATTTCCTACAGAGCCACTTGCAGGAAATTTTAAATCTAGATTTTGTCAGTTTTTGACATTTTCACTATGGCTGAAATGTCAAAAAATCACTAAATCTAGTTTAAAATCTCGATTTAAATATCCTGCAAGAGGCTCCTAGATTTTAAACCATGTTTAAATCTCGATTTTATCAATTTTTGACTTAAGAGCCATAGTAAAAATGTCAAAAAATTACAAAATTCAGTTTTAAATCTCAAGTTAAATTTCCTGCAAGAGGCCGTATGGCTAAAATGTCAAAAATATTACTAAATTTAATTTTACGTCTCGTTAAGGAAAAAATTCCTGCATAAGGCCCTTAGAGGTTAAGCAAAAAGTGTAAATCCATATTTGGCAGCTTTTACCGCTATCGCTTTACGCTTTACATACTACATAGTTATTACTTGTTTATCTAAAAGGGTATCTTCCCTTTAGTATGTGTGATATGTCCCTTATCAGTATGTAATCTGAAATAGGATTTACGTCGTTTGAAAACGTCGAAAACTTTTAGCTGTAGCCAACGTAGTTTATCCCTGTATTCAAGATTTAATCCAACAGCCTGTTAAACTTTGAGGCTCCAGTCAGAAGGGCGACTTATTTGCATAGTTTTCTAGTTCTCCAGGAATTACCTAAATCTCTGAGTTGTATAATAAAAGGCAGCTGTAGTCGAGTTGGGACGGACGGGACACTACTCGTTCGAGAGACCACGGGAAACGCGGGTTTGATCCCTCCACCTGTACCACTGAGTTTAAATAAAACTTATGTACAGTTCATTGTGATTATCGCTTGCCTCCTGTTTGCCACACATTGTGCCCGGTGCATGGCAACAGGCTCGCCACCTGTTACATGGGGACCTAACATATCTGGCGAAACGTGGGTGTTTAACACCTCTGTAATGATATGTATGTATGTGTATGAAATATTTGGAACTAGTTTTGTGAAAACTCGTCCTGAATGTTATGCCAATAAAATTAAATAAAAAAATATTCCAGTTATTTTAATTTCCTTCAGGGAGGAGCTCGGTGGCGAAGTGGTTAGTACGCTTTAGCTTTCAATCCAAAACAAAGCTACCTTCGCCATGGTCAGGCTGTGGATGGGTGACCAAAACTTTGTGATGGGCGTTGTTCCCAGTCGCTATTGCACCCGTTTCTAGCTAGCAACTCTCGTTGGGCTAGCGTGGTGGTGTTATACTCTTCATGTGTTTCCCCATAAGGAAGCCCTGTGTCCAGCAGTGGGAAGGTCATTTTCATTTCATAGGGCTGCAGAGATTCTATGTAGTGGTTGTACATCTGGAATAAGAATCTGTAACGTTTTCAACTGAAAATGCAGATTTATAGAGCTTAGAAATCCTTAACACACAGTGCAAAAATTATTGTTCTACGACCAAAATGGACGAAGTTATGACCAAATTACTGGCAAAGTTCACCGAGGGGCCGCCGAAATAGCTGTGACGTCACAACAACGGAAAGCACCGACATTTAGTATGGATTTTCCATGTAAACTCGCAATAACTTTTTAACGGAATGTCCGAATTGAATGATTCAAATACTTATATGGTATAAAGCCAGTGTTGAACACGAAATCATTTTGATGAGAATGAATACATACAAATAAGGAGCCTTCCGGAACTTTATTTTTTAATAAGAAATGGGACTCAATATTCTACGGACAAAGTATTGTGTACAATAAATATCTGGAGTTAACATGAGATAACATCAACTAAAACCTTGTTTTTAATAGAAATGGGCAAGCAAGGGGATCAAATTTAAGGGTTTTCTAATTAAATCCCGTAACTTCTGAAGTACCCAATATCCTATACCATGTATATCCTGTACTCCACTATATGCGACGTTACTACAATTTTCGAACGTTGGTGTATGCAAATAATATCACCTGACAACTCAGAGTAAACAGAACTGGAGTAGCCATTAGTCAATTTCTCAAACATTTTTTCTGCCATTTCTTGCGGGGGGTGAGGTTACCACTACTAGCACACATAAACAATAACTTATACCGTTCTTACAAATGCACACATGCATAGTTCGACACACAAATTTAAATTTCACGCACACACGCTTAAAATAGTCTCGTGGGGTGTGCGTTTTGACAACGTCACAGCCGCACTCCCCACGAGACTAGCGTTCGAAATTTGAAATCGTAGAATTCTAATACATGAAATAATGAAGTAAATAATCATAAAATCTTAAAAATTATAATTACAAATAAAAGATGACACCATCTTTCAGCATACTCGATGTTTTCTATTTATTTTTACAACAAAAAACAGCACAGGCAGGCATTTTTGCGGGAGCTCTGTTCGCCGCAACGTTTAAATGTTATGGCTGTCAAAATGGCGGCTCAACTAGTTTTATTAAACGTGCAAGCATCCGATGCTTGTGCATTTGGCAGAGGGGAATGTTAGACAAAGGCTACTCCAGTTCTGTTTACTCTGAGCCTGACAACCTATAAACTGACATTTACTAGAAAAACAGAGCTACAACCTCTACCCACCCCTCCGGGATACAATCGTGTGAGGTATGTATTTATTTCGGTCATTGCCAATCAAAGTTTGAATACGCCAATCAATGTACGTCAATCAAACTATAATAGGATTTGAAATCTAATTAATTAAAGAGTATTTATTTTATTTATTTAATAATTTATTGTACACAATAAAGAAAGAAATATACAATGAAGAAATAAAATTACAATAGGTAGGGCTTATATCTATAAGATATCTCTTCCAACCCACCTGCGACAGGAGAAGTGCACAAAGAGAAAAGTCGATAAGAGAGTAGTCGATATTGCTATTCTTAGTATGTGGAAGATCGTAAACAAAACACGAGATTATAATTGGCTGACTAATTAACGATTCGTAGAACACAATATTTTGTTTATCAGACATAAATAAACCACTATCTAATTTTGTAGGAGGAGTAAAAACAACACTAGGCGTTTAAATGGTGTGCAATAATGTTTATTTAAATTTAAGTTGGGAAAGAGATCATCGTTCAAGAAATCGGGAGTTCGAGCCCACCGCCTGTACCACTGAGTTTCAATAAAAAGACGTGTGGCACTCGGGGACTGCCGCGGTAAAGCTATTGCATAGCATTTTGTATCAACTTATGCAATTATAATTTTATTTATTGTTTTTTTACAAAATGCTTAACTTTACATTCGTACCTCTTAAGTAGGAAAATGTTGACTATTAATAGTTGAACTAAAACGTGTAAAGAAAAAAATTATAAAACTCTGGCATGTACATATTAACGTAATTCGTCACTTACCATCAGCACCCCTTTTATTTCACGTCACAACCCCAAGTATTGTAAAACTCGTGACTTTTTTAGTTATGTAATGAAAGTCAGTATGAAAAACGTACGTCTCTCTCCTCTCTCTCTCTCTCTCTCTCTCTCTCTCTCTATGGAAAAAGTAAAAAGCACCGCAGTAAATAAGTCTACATCGTGTGCCTCACATTGTACCTGGTGCAGGCAACAGGCTCTCCTGTTACATGGGGACAATGGGACGATCTAAGATATATCAAGCGAAACGCATAGCTCTCCGAATAGAAGCTTGATGAATGTTTTTTTATAAATAAAGAATTTGAATTCCTAACGCCATAAGTTATTATACTCAATTGAGCAACAATCTGAGGAGCTCGGTGGCTTAGTGGTTCATAAAATAAAACACAATATAATATCATCATCATCATTATCCTGCCCTTTTCCCAATTTCATTTGGGGTCGGCGCAACGAGTCTTTCTCCTCCACTCTCCCCTATCACACGCCATATCAACATTCACTCCCATTCTAGCCATGTCCTCATTCACACAATCTATCCATCTTCTTTAAAACAAAGCAAACCTTCGCCATGGTCAGGCCTTGGATGGGTGACCAAATAACACGTAATAAGGTTCGTCAAAATTATGTAGACCTCCTGTCAATCTGTTTCTCTTTCCTAGAAACTTCTTTTTGATGTGTATTGATATTTATAGTAATAAGTTACAAGATAACTTTACAGATGTTAATATTAAGACTTTCAAAAGACTTCTTTGGTTAATTGATAATTGTTTTTATAGCGTAAGAGATATTATACAACACATTGAATGTTTAAAATAGAGTTTTGTTATTATTATGGATATTTTTGAATTATTTTTTATATTGTTGAATTAACGCAATCCATGTAGATACACCTGCTGTATTTTGCTAAAATTTTGCTGTTAATAAATAAATTTTTGCCTATATTTATGTCAACAATAAAGTTCATTACATTTCGTTTCGTTTCGTTTCGTCTCGTTTGGTGTAGTTTCATTTCATTTCATTTGATTTCATTTGAGATGAAAAAGGTGTTGGTCACCCATAGGACTGACCGTGACGAAAGTAGCTTTGTTTTAAAACCATACAACAACAACGACATATTTCTATACTTTTTTCTTTTCTTTCGATATTGAAAGCCAAAACGTACAAACCACTACGCCGCCCATTTCTGAACCAGCTATAAAACTTAATCTTATAAATTCGATACAGAGTGCTCAAATCGCCATTTTATCGCCGAAAGGTGCTTATTAAAAAATGGTCGCATAAAATCGTATAGGAACATGTATAGTTGTCGGAAACGATAATCTATTGTCTTGACTCGACAAAGTTATAGTTGGAATAAAATTTTATTTCCCTAGTATGTTAGTTCGTAATAGCCAATACAGTGTGTTTATTGCTTTGCGGGTGTAATATCCTTGTTTTGAATTAAATATGGCTGTTTATATAGCAATTTGGGATGCAGGTCATAAACTAGTTAAAGTATGTTTCAAACCAAGTTGCCAAAAAGGTAAACATAAAAGCTGACTTACCGAATTTATCATTCAATAATCACATTTTTTACATGGACATTGGCACGTTAATATAATTAACGGTAACAATTATTGTCCATTTCAATTGATTTCAATTACCTACAGTCATCACAAAACATTTAAGAGATGAAACATTACCTTTGTTTTGTTTACCTTTTTTGCAACTTAACTTAATCAAATATTTTTGTGATGAATCTGAGAGTGGTTTCAATCAGAGCCACGCCTGCACCTGGCTCTGGCCAACAGCGCTGGATATTCATACATTTTGACGTACAAGCGCGCGCGCATGTCCGGTGCTGGCTGCCAGCGAAGGTATGAAACGCCCCTTTTATGTTTTGTTCCTGCCCTTTTCCCATTTTCATTAAGGTCGGCACCAAAAGTTTTCTTCTTCAATTCTCGTCTATCAATCGCCAGCTCAACATCAACTTCGTTTTTTCTCTTAACAGAATTCGCACATTCAATCCACCTCTTCTGGAAAAGCGCTTCTTCGTGATGAATCCAACTATAAGGTGGCTAAGAAGAATTTTTTCTTGTATACTGACCAGAAGAGTGTTGTTCTTTGCTCTTGGCACTGCCAAATGATTATGAATTATCACGTTAATGTGTTGGTTACAATCAACATTAATATTTTTTAAGTGTCAACATTTGTTAGGATAATTTAATTTTTTGTAATGGCAATCGTTACCATCTCTCTTCCGCTTAAGCTGCTGTGGGAATAATACACGTCGTCTTGCAAAAATACAAGTTTTATTTAATTTATCCGTCTTCAAGCTATTAAAAACCACCAGAACCTAAGAAAATACAGTCCACTCAACATCTACGCAGCAAACAAAATGTATATTATGTACCGCCTCCCTGGTCTAGTGGTTGACACCACCGGGTGTAGATCGGGAGGTCTGAGGTTCGATTTCTCACTAGGGCAAGAGTTTTTCAGCTCGGTTTGTTTGGTGGTAGGGCTTCTAAGCCCACCTGGCTATCTACCACCGTCTTACCTAAATTTGTCGCCATAATAACAATGTTATAAGCATTGTTGTGTTCCGGCAATCAGAGGTAAGTTAGCCAGTTTCTCAGTTGTTGAGAATTACAGGTGAAGCTCGCTTCCACCTTCGGCCTTATCGTCACTTACCATTAGGTGAGATGAAAGCCAAGAGTTTACCTTAACCTTAACCTATGATATTAAGAAAAAATCTTGGAGACCTCTCTTCGGCCCATGCTAGACCTCCGGGATATACGCACAAAAAAGGCTTTATGAATTCGACTCGTTCGATACGTTTCGATTCGTTTTTCGTAACGACAAAAAACACTATAAATCTATAGCTCCGCAACCCCGTGTTTATTATCATAATAATCACTGCAGTCACAATATAGTTCTAGTCTGAGTTACCTAATCGCTATATAGCTCAAGGCACGCATAAATGAATAGCAACATAAATGACATTACAATAATGCTTAAAGTTTCATAACTCGGGGATCATAAATTGTTCCTGAATAAAACACATACTATATCTGTTTCGAAATGAGGTAGTTTTGTTTATATTAGTGGTAACGTTGTATTAGAACGGCGGCGAAGGCATGGAAATGTACTTAGTGTCACAGAAATATGAATATGACCCCGTTGAAGCTTCAGAAACTTTCGTAATGCGTTAAGTTTGGCCCTGTCGTGTGGTTTATTGTAGTTACAAAACGCCTTTAGTGAAGGAAGACAGAAATATGCAGTGAAGAAGTTAATGAGGGGATGGATGTTACGAGAAATAAAAATTAATAGTCGGAGATCTCAATTACTAGCTGTCAGATATAAAAACGAATCCAAGAACAAACTGTCGTCCAAGAGCAACTATTATGAATTTTCTTTTCAGAACATCACAAATCAGTAGATTTGTATTGAAGATAGTTAATGTTCTCTATCTTCTAAAGTTTATATCTAATAATCTAATAATGAGGGCTACAATCAATATGTCCATATCGTGCTATAGTTAGCTTAATTAACGTCGGTATTAAAGCTATTTTAAGCTTGATATTATTGATATAATTGTTGTGGAGTGGTAATAATATTAAGGCATAATCTTTGACAGCTCCAATGTTATGAAATTTTTCTACAACTGGTTGCGTAAGTCGTTGGTGACACCGTACGGGGCTAATTTATGTGATCAGGTTTCTTATTAGTTTTTGTAAGAAAACTTATTGGTTCGCCAGCTGCCAATATTGAACTGGTAATCTTTGTTATTTCCTTGCGGTTAGCTGTATATTATAATTTAGTGCGGACAATGACGTTATTGAAGATTACCTTCCTAAAGATACGCGTACCGTGCCTTACAGTAATAACGAAGGCTTCGTCCCTATTTATGTCACACCATGCCAAATCTGTAATGGCTTTGACGCAATATGAATTGTCAGCTCCTTTTTTTCGACTAAGAGGAATCCTGTTTACCGTACCTACCGTTGGCTAGGCGGTAGGTGTTTGTGGTATGTATGTGTTATATGTGTTTTATAAGCGCAAATCCTGCATCTATAGTATTGTTGTTTTTATAAATCCAAATTGTTTATTGAGTAATCATTTATTCAAATTGAAATGGGATGATAACTGATTTAGCATCATTTTCTGAAATACTTTACTAAATGCTGGTATTATTAAAATAAGTTGAAAGTTTGTAGGGTCGCTTTTATCTCCGATTTTAAATAAAGGTATGATTTTACTACAATTCATTTAGTTGGGGAAAACGCTATCATCTATACATTTATTAAAGATAATGTAAGTGTGGGCGACCACATTAATGATTGAGTTTAAAATAGTAACGGAGATTCAAAAAAGTCCTCTGTTTTTTTTTTTAATTCAAGGATTTGAATGCCTTTACAACAGTTACAGTATTACCGTTATGAAAATTGAACAAAACATCACATTCATGAACAATTGACAGCAGAAGAAGACCGCATTCAGTACTTGAATTAAGTTCTCTAGTTGTTTTATCTGGTATGATAAAGAAGTAAGTGACAAAAGTTGGCCAAGCGTTTAAATCGATAATTTTATTTTCAATATTAATTCTAAATGACCGATCATTACTTTTAATTTTGCCAGACTGTTGGTATATAATTCTCCAAGTTGTTTTGACTTTATTGTCTCAAAGACTATCTCTCCGATCCGTGTTAGACCTACTGGCTGTGAATTTTCCACGCCAACCTAGTTCGTCATTCTGCTGGGCTTTTGGACATGGAGAAACACAAGAGCATCACGTTACCTAATACGATTTTTTTTAAATAAGAGGAGAACGGGCAGACGATTCGCCTGATGGATCACCGCCGCCTATATACGTCTGCTGCAACGGAGCTGCAAATGTGTTACCTTTAAGGAATGAATAAAAATAAAATAAAATCATCTATTTTGCAAGTAGATTTACAAGAAATACCTTTGCACGTCAATATTTTTTTCCTACTAGCACTTCGACGTGAATGGCCTGTTGAAAAGAATTGCCGCAAGAAACTCAATAGTCAGCCTTTTTTAAACATTCATTATAACAAAAGGTAATCACAACATTTTAAACATTACAAAATAAGTAAATGCAGAGGAACAAACTATAGTAGCCACGAATTTTTATCTTTGAAATAATCTTCCACCTTTTAATACCCCTTTTTCATTAAACAACATAATATAATTGACTTAAATTTATACACAGGCAAGTCTATAAAGATATGGGGCTATTTATTTATACTTTTATGTCCTAAACAAGGTACATATGGCGGACTTAACGACAAATATAGAACGATATACCAGTCAACCATAGGTTAACCAGAGATTTGGTGGCGGTATCATTTAAGTAAAAGCTATTGGCTATTGTACATTCTTATGCTTATTCCTATAAAACAATTACCTGTTTTGTGAAGTCTGAGACTTGGAACGGCAAACTTATGCCTATTTCTGGGGTTGAAGTTATGGTAGTCTGAATTTTTTAAGAAAAGCATCACATACACACTCCCATTTTAAACTACTGAAGGTGGTATTGGTCCGAAAATAGAGGATGAGGTGGTATTTTGAAATGTGCTCGAAAATGGAATAATATCAACTCCTGAATCCGGAAATTTCAAAACAATTTTATCTTTTTCATAGTCAATGCGCCCTATAACCAAGTGTCACGGGTTTACGCGTTCAAAGCGTATACAAGTAATAAGTTATCCGCATTCGCAAACGCTGATTGCACACAATACAATCTTATTAGGGCATCAAATGCTGACATCTGCGCTAACGAACAATACGAACACACAAAGACATGTTTGCATAAAATTTTGCGAGACTGGTACAAATTAAATTGTCTTCTTTGCGCTTGTCACAGAACGAAAATGGGCTCGATAATTATTTTTTTTAATAAGGCTTTTTAAGAGTTATACTTTCTTGTCTAATGTTACTTATTTAAATATTTTGTTTTTTTATTCTATTATTACACAAAAAACACATATCAAAACATTAATTGCTTAATATCTACCAAAAACCACTGTGGATTATTCCCGTGCAATTGCTTATATTATTATTGTATTTAATTACAAAATTAATTAATTAATTTAATTACAATTACAAAAAAAACGTTAACATTAAAAAGAAAGTTCTACAGTTTAATTAAATTTAGAAAATATTGCTTTAATTTAACATTAATATTTGTATTGGTTAAACTGTCACACAGACTTGAAGGCAACCCCTTGTTAATTATAAACGTTTAATTGAAAAAATTTAATCAATCAGGACAGTTATTCTTCAAGATTTTCATGTTCTATATCTTTTCTTGATATTTATGAAAATGACACTTATGGAAATGATTGTAGCTGAGTGTTATTAATATAAAATTGCAAAAAAAAACCAATATAAATAGTTACTAAGTGTGAATAATTATGTGATATGTGAATTGGGAACAGAGCAGGAAAAAGAGAGAAAGAATTATTTATTTATTTATACTTTATTAGAGAATAGAGAATTATGTGACACGTTCTATATTCAAAACACTCAACCCGATCGTGCTCATACATATACATACACACATATTATAATCACGACTATTATCCCCAAAGGGTTAGTCAGAGACGTTGCAAAAGCACCGCAAAAGCGGTCCACTGCCATAGTCCGCGCTTAAGTAAGCCCGTCGCCGCTATAAGCTATTGCGTGGTTGTGCAGTTCTAAGTCCATTAGTCGCTTTTTACAACACCCAAGTGAAGAGATGGGTTGGCAGTATTCATTTAATGAACCGCTACCACACGACTCATGCTCATGGTCATGACATTGCATAAATTAAAGTACTATTAAATCCTTATAAAATATCCTTAGCATCTACAGAAATTCTTCAGAATTTATTATGTTTGCATAGATTTCTGTTTTGTCTTGTGCACTGGTGTCGCTTCTCTGACATCCTGAGATCTCACACACCTGTAACGGGTTGACTGGAAGATACCCCTATTAGAGTTAAGTCCTCCCTTGTATACTTCTGCTTTAAACATTGTATTTTTTTGTTTATGTGCAATAAAGAGTTAATAAATTCACTAAAGTTTAGGAGTAAGCCTTGAATTTTGAAACTAAGTGATTTCTCTAATATCGTCGTCGCCTAGCCAGCAGGAGCCTGGCGTATAATACCGTCATCTAAATTTAATTAAGATAAAATGAGCTTTTGGAAGGTAAGGCTTCAAAGATAAGATGGTAAGAAATCATTATAACTTGTGTAACTTTTCCGCTTCTTTTTGAGGAGATTTCTCATGTAGTCTAGGGAAAATTCCGAGGTGACATTATTCAAAAGTTTACCACTTAAGTGAAATCTAGCGGTCGCGGGCCGGAATGCTAATTTGATTGTTATTCACGAAACTAATTTTTGGGGCCGTGGAGAACTTTTCGGCTGTCTATCATGACATCATAAAGCAGGGAACTTCGCCTGTACCTAGAAGCTGTATTATTAAACCCAATTAACCCCTTGAGGGTTAAGCAAACACTGCCTTTCGCGAACAATCTATGTTTTTATGGTGTCTCGTTTTGTAATCATTGAGAGATTAAGGAAAGTGTGAAGAGTTCACCAGGGCAATTTTTATGAGACAATCGCCTCTTTGAAGATATGAAAATTTAAGTAGAGGTGTAAACAAACACCCACATTTCGCCTGCTATGTTTAAGTGTGGTTTCAGTGGTGGGCTGGATGCCAGTGCCATTGGCCAGTGCAGGCACACGCGCGCGCAATGCCGTATGACGTCTTGGCGCCCCACGTTGGGCGCCAGTATGACGTGGTGGACCCGGTGATAAAATAAAAGTCTTCCATGACGTCACTTACTGTAAATTATATTTAGAAAACTAAGGCACACTGAAACAAATTTAAAAAAAAATTACAAATCACTACATATAAAACTTTAAGATATTATCACAGGTAAGGGGGTTCAATAATGCTTTTGGTTAACTCATAAACATAAACAATATACTTTTATTTGTAACTAATATACTTTCACTATTATCGAAACAGTTTCAAAACAGATTTATAATTTTATTATCATCACTTTTATAAATATAATATTATAATATTTATAATAATTTATGTAGAGCCAACCGCTCCAGACGCTGACTCTGATAGGAATAAAATTCGAGAACAATACAATGAAAAATAAAAAATATATAAAAACAGACGATAAATTTAAAAAAACAGAAACAAAGAGAAAATGGCCAGAGAAGAGCGTGTTAGATTAATATATTTATTGCAAAAACATAAATATATGTGATGATAATTAATATTCTATAATGCTTCAGTTTGTGATAAATGTTGCTAGTTGAATAATTTTGCAATTGTTTCTGTACCATAACAACAGTCATAAAAGTTACTTGAATATAATAATCAACAACGAAATAAGCTGAATATTGGGTTAATCATTAATAAATTACTTTATTAATTTGATTATTAATTACTTTATTAACTTTATTAATTTGATATAAAATTTAAGAAATAGTTTAACTATTATCTAAGCTGCTATCAGTTGTTATTAAAAATAGTTCAATTTGTGCTAACTTCAGATTGGTCCATATTATTATACTCACTAAGCAGTATTGGGACTATTTCGTAAATAGTAGAATAGACTAGAGGCCTTTGAATCGTTAAATTTATGCAATACAATTATTGGATTAATTACATTTTATATTTAAATTGAATTAACTGTGTTTATAATAAAGTAGCATATGCTGCTCTGTGATTGGTCAAGTTCTCCCCACCCCGGGTGGTTGGCGCTCGTTACAACCGACAAAACGTGCGCGTATCGGCAGCACTGGCCAACGGTGCAAGTCTACGTGCGTTTGAACTGCATAAGCTGTGAAAGGATGTTAGGTATCTCTTGTAGTTGTAAGAGCGCGTGCGTGGCCAACGCTGGCGGCCAGCCCACCTGAAACCACCCTAAGTCCCCATGTAACAGAGAGCGAAATGCTCACAATGAATAAAATTGTCGTCGTCATCAGCCTATATACGTCCCACTGCTGGGACAGGCCTTCCTCATGGAGAAACACATGAGGAGTGTGGGCCGTAACACCACCACGCTGGCCCAATGCGGATTGGTGGGTAGAAACGGTCACAAATGCGACCGGGACCAACGGCTTAACGTGCCTTCCGAAGCACGGAGGAGCTCGAGATCACAAAGTCTTGGTCACCCATCCACGGCCAGACTATGGCGAAGGCAGTTGTTTTCGATCGAAGCCAAAGCGCACTGACCACTATGCCACCGAGCGAGTAAAATTGTACCTAAGTTTTATTAAAATGTAATACATGCAGTATGGATGGATTGATCGGACGTTTTTGAAATATGACAGGTTAGCGGTTGGCCTTCAATCCCACCTGATGGTTAGTCACGATAAGACCGAAGGTGGAAACGAGCTTCACCTGTAATCCTCAACAACTGAGGAACTGGCTATCTTACCTCTGATTGCCGGAACACAACAATAATTATAACATTGTTATTATGGCGACAAATTTAGGTAAGACGGTGGTAGCTAGCCAGGCGGGCTTAGAAGCCCTACCATCAACCAAACCGAGCAGAAAAACCCCTGCCCCCGTTGAGAATCGAACCGCACCTCCCGATCTACACCCGGTGGTGTCAACCACTAGACCAAAGAGGCGGTAAAAACGTCCTCTTGAACGAGTAGTGCCGTCTTTCTCAACTTGGATTCCTGTACCGCTGCCACTGGATTTAAAATCGCGGGTATAAATAGTTGCAATGCCAAGCTGAAATAGGGGTCTATGCCGTCCGAAGGGCGGAAAATCTCGAGATTACAAATTTTTTGTCACCTATATCAAGACCAGCTAGCTTCCTTTTGAACGCAATCACGATCGATCGACATTGAGATTGAGATGATTGAGATGATTCTTACTCTTCAGTTGCGACATGATAAATGGATTCAAATTGTGCAGATATTGAGTGACTTAAATGACAGTGAGTTTTACTAAAATTGATACCCTCGTACCGCCTCTCTCGTCTATTATTATTTTGAGATATTGGATTGTGTTATTATTGAGTTTTAATTGAGACTGCGTTCAAGACTAGACTAGCAGGACCAAATGTTATTTTCTTTTCAATTTCGAAACCAAAGAATACAAAAACACCAATCTCTGACCATTGGGACATAAATAATAACTATATAAGGATCATATCCGTAAATATCTTTTTAACCATCTTTAATTCTAATTCAGGAAATTAACAGTCCATTTGAACTGGCGAGGAGCCAAATGTGCTTAACGGTATAGTATGGTAAAGCTACGGATGGTATACAATGCGGCGATAATGTTCAATGGCATTTGCATTATGTAAACAGGCAGTATTGGATTGCTTCCAGGTTAAAGTTGTAGCTAACAGCGATCATGTCTGAACGTTCTGAAGAGATTAAAGATGATAATTAAGAAATTGTTGTTTGGTCTTTCATAACCAAAATAAACATCTTTTGACACACTTGACACTAGATTGATAGATAGATAAAATTCTTTATTGCAACTAATAAAAACACAGAAATATAGTAAAGAAAGAAATACAATGCAACACAGGCGGCCTTATAGCTAATAGCAATATCTTCCAGGCAACCTTTGGGCAGAGAGAGAATTAAAGAAAAGGTAGGTGTAATATACTTACATATATAAGGTGCATATATAAACTACTAGTCCAAAGTATGAGAAACTCGGTGGCGATGGTTCTCATGCTTTGGCTTTCGATACCGAAAACTAAGCTACCTTCACCATGGCCTGTCGTGGGATGGGTAACCAAAGTTTGTGATCTTGAGCTCCTCCGTGCTTCGGAAGGCACGTCAAGCCGTTGGTCCCGGTTGCTGTTGCAATAGTTTCTACCCACCAACCTGCATTGGGTCAGTGTGAAGGCCCGTGTCCAGCTGAGAACGAAAGTAAGACTGTCTTAAGGATACTTGGTGATGGATAAGATAAGATTTGGATATGTAGGTGGTTGAACAAAACATTGTAAACTTAATATCCTGCCTCAGAACGTAACGATTCTGAACCAGGAATTTTAAGGGATGTTTCGTAGCTACGCTAGCCGCCAGCGCCGGCTCACGCGCGCGCTTACAATTACACGAGAGAGTAGTACTAGATGACCAAACGCGCGCGCTTTTACGTCGAAATGTACGGAAATCATGCATGGCATGGCATGGCTCTGAAACCATACTAATTCACAATGTTTCGTCACCCACATTCTTATACAAAGTCGATAGTCCCAGAAAAACTCGACGCTGATACAGCTCGTACTCCTCTCATATGAGAAATCTTCATATAAGATGTCTTCATATAGACTCTCTTCATATAAGAAATCTCAGTAAATAATCGTATAGACTGGTGACATGTAGTTAAAATAAAAAAAAATAAAAAAATTATCTATCTATCTTTTTATCTAAAGTCTTTCATGATTGTAGGGAAAAAAGGTAAGCATTGTACTAATATCTGTCTCAAGAGATCGAACCTAAGATCTCTTTATCTTCCAGTCAGGGCCTTTGGCCTTTCACACAGTGCAGTCACTAACATGAACATGTACACACTTTTGAGCAACAAACGACTTTATTCCTTTGAATTAGAAGTCAATTTTTGTCAAAAGTGGTTCATGGTCGTCACTGTACCTCTCTAAAAGTATTTTATATTTGCTTGCCAAACACTATATATTGATTGATTTATCTAAATATACTTTAGTTATAGGTCAAATACTAATTGTTCTTCTTAATTAAACGGCCAGCCCCAAGTCTAACAATTAAATAATTAGCCATTCCAACCCAACTAATTAATGAATTCCTATGCTATTCATTACCGTCCCTTTGATCAAAGAACGAACTCGTTGTTCCATTAAGGAAATGGCGAAGGCATTTTAAATACGGTCACGAGAAAATTGTAGAATAATTACGTTGATTTTATGGGAAATCATCATCATCTTCTTTCTGCCCTTTTCCCACTCTTGGGATGTCACACGTCAGCTCAACATTCACTCTATCCATCGTCTTCATGGTCTTCCTCTCGTTCTAGGTCCTTCCACTTACCTTCTTAGCATTCTTCTACCTTTGGTACATTCATCCTCATCACATGTGCACGTTATGGATAATCATCAGCTCACATCAGTTCAATATTTACTCTATCCACCGTCTTTATGGTCTTCCTCTAGTTCTTGGTTCTTCTACTATCCTTATTAGCATTGTTCTACCTTTGGTACATTCATCCCATAATCATCAGCACACATCAGTCCACTGCTGGACAAAAGCCAACTGGCTGTCTCATTCATGGCAATCAACGCTCAGACTGCAGTCCAGCTGGATGGGCAGATCAGTTCCGTTCTGCTCTTGAAACTCAGCTGCACGTCGCTCTTCACGATGCCAAGCACCTGCGGAACATTGTAAGACAAAAATTGATACCAGGGGGACGACCTCACGCTATTCAGTAATGAGCATCAGAGAGACATTAGCCTCCTCTAATTTCGCGCCAACAGTTCCTCGCTTCCAGATCACCCGCCTTGCCCGAAGACGTACGACGTACGTAAGACGTACGTTTGCCGAGTCAAGGACACGTTTACCCTAGAGCCTATTTTCTTAGAGTGATATGTCCAGCTCATTAGCTTGGTCGCTTGCGTCGTAGATGATACATACATACAATCACGCCTGCAATCCCCGTAGGGGTAGGCAGAGTCCAAGGAACACTGTGTCCTTAAGACCACATTTAGCCATACACAAACTGGGTTTGTTCAGATGAAAAATCGTTAAAGAGTAGCAACAAGTGGCTAGCTTATCGCCTACACAATCACAAACCCGGTACCCAATACGCCCTTAGTCGCCTTTCACGACATGCTAGACAAGAAAGGCAGTTGGTACATTCTTCTGATGACATTCTTTTTTTTCTTCTTTTCTTTTCTTTTGATTCGTAGATGATAACAGGTTGAAATGGCGATGACGATAACTAGAAGGTGGATTATCTGGCAAAGGTGGAAGCCGCTGGATACGGGTAGCGTATGACCGATCGGTATGGAAGTTCTTTGTCAAAGTCTAGCGGTGTGCGTCTCCACAGCGACATTTAAAGACATTAAAACAAACACAGTTGAGAGAACAAACATATAAAAATACAAACGAATGCAGAAGACACATATATAATAATAACAATAGTTACCTACACAAAAGCGGATCCTTAACAATAGTGAGCGCTCAAATGCGTGATGATATGTCGTAATGAAATTTTTTGAATATATTTTAAAGTATAGCTAATAGGCATAATTCTGATATTCAGAGCAAGTATTACTAAAATTCACACAATAGAGACGAAACACAAAGGCATACCATTCGCGAACACGCAAAGAAATAATCTCCTTCAAATGAATGCGAAGTGACTAATTTTAGTAATTTAATTTTGTAGGTGAAGAATTCACGGTAATAAATTACTTATGAAACTCTTCTATCAATGATAGTCTACGCTCGCTCTTTATTGTAAACTAGCTGTTGCCCGCGACGTCGTCCGAAATTACTGGGTTTTTAACTATTACACAGAAATCCTTTACCAGAAGGTACCACCACGCAAAATTTCGGAGGTTAGCCCGTACAAACAGACAGCCAAACAGAGAAACAAAAAATAAAAATAAAAAATTTGGTATTATCTCTCTTTTTACATTCCCCAGACTTGATTTCAAGGATTTTTTTTTTGTATGTACAGACATTCGACTACTACAGTTTTATTATATGTGATGTTATTTTCGTCACCAATATGTCCCTGATGAAACACCTGAAGAGTATTGACCGTCCGTCCTCAGTCTATATTCGTTCCACTGCTGAGTACAGGCCTTCCTCATGGAGAAACACATGAGGAGTATTGGCAATTACACCACCACGCTGGCCCATTGCGGGTTTGTGGGTAGAATTGGTCGCAATAGCGCCCGGCACCAGCTTAACGTGCCTTGCGAAACACGGAGGATCTCGAGGTTACAAAATGTCGTCAACGATAACTATTGACCGTAACTAAACCAAACTAGCTCTTTGCGGTTTGGAGGGTAGAAACGGTTGAAAATGCAAACGGGACCAACAGCTTTACGTAATTTCGAAGCAGGAGGTCGAGATCAGTTTTGGTCATCCATCTAAAGACTGACCATGGCGAAAGTGGCTGTTTTCCATATGGTAAGCCAGAATAATGCACAAAGTTGAGATCCAATAAAACTATCAAAAGGAGATAAATATCTTCGTACCTAGCATATGGTGGAGAACTGACGAACATTCCATCAGTGCAGTTGTGGGGCTTTTTTTTTTTTTAATGATCACTAAGCTTAAGTTCTTTTGTTTCAACCTTAGTTTCACAATTTTATGGAAATAAATATATTTTTCTTTTTCTTTCTTTTTCAATGGATGCATGGAAGCCGGAAAGCGGGCAGTACAGGATCTGCTGGTTTCCATCCTTGAGAACGTCCAGCAGTGGACGTCTGTGGATGTCTCACGATTGATGATGATGATTTGGTTTACTAGTTACTCGGGACTCTCTTCATTATAATGATTTTTGTTATTATTTTTATAATTGTCCTCAGCCTATATACGTCCCACTGCTGAGCACAGGAAGGCCTGAGGAAGGCCTGTGCTCAGCAGTGGGACGTATATAGGCTGAGGACAATTATAAAAATAATAACAACTTCCTCATGGAGAAACACATGAGGAGTATGGGCCGTAACACCACCACGCTGGCTCAATGTGGGTTGGTATGTAGAAACAGTCGCAATAGCAAAAGGACCAATGGCTTAACGTGACTTCTGAAGTACGGAAGAGCTTAAGATCACAAAGTTTTGGTGATCCATCCACGGCCTGACCATGGCGAAAGCAGCTTTGTTTTCGATCGAAAGACAAAGCGTGTGAACCACTACGCCACCGGGCTCCTCCTTTATAATACTTTTTGTCCTGTTTCTTGAATACGAGTCCATATAATATCTTGAAATACCGTAATTAATGCTATATTTTGAAGTTATTATCGTACCATCACATTTATCATTCTGTTTCATTCATAAAGGAGAGGATCGCGACGCTTCGCTCGGGCGCTTTCCGATAATGATTTAACCCACAATTTTCGTAAATAATGCTCGTGTTATTAACATTTCAGCCGTAAATAAACCATATTAATATTTAAGTAGATTAATGATTAAATATATAATTAAGAGGGCTGTACAGTTATTATGTTTATGTCATTCTGTTCTGGTCATTCATCACGGTATTAGCCTCTTTATATAATATAACATATCATCACGCCTCTTTCCCCGAAGGGGTAGGTAAAGTTGCCAAACACCCACATTTCACCAGATATTTTAGGTCCCCATGTAACAGGTGGCGTGGCAGGTGGCCTGTTGCCATGCACTGGACACAATGAGACGGGTTGTCTTTACGCGGCTTTAAATTATCAGCCAACATAATTACTGGCATTGTGTGGCTTCGTAATACACCGCTGCTTACCCCTTAAGGGATGTAGGATCACTCCTACATCCCAGTTTCAATATATCAATGTTTGTATTTAGACAAGCATTTTTTTTCTGCGCGGGCAGTGTATTTACCTCCGATAAAAGTGACAATTTGTAGAAAAATATTACGTCCTTACCAATGAAATTGGTGTTTTGTATGGAGATTTTGGGGATTTCTGCATTTTACATACTAACATTTTATCAGTTTTCTTCACAACGACAAATCCAGAGATAATAATATTTGGCATGTATCATTAGACAAGCTTTAGCAATATGTGTGTGAACACGCTTGATAAAAATTATTCATCATTTTTATGTTAATGCAAATCAAATGATGTATTCGGGCGGCAGTTAAAAATAATTGTTTTTGTGTCTAATTTTAACACAATTAAACTTACAAAAAATTATCAAATTAAATAACGAGCTCAAATATATGGTCTATTTTTAGAAGAGGTTATAATTATATAAGTATGTTCTGAAACTTATTAAACTCTTTATTGCACCAATAAACAAACAAAATTATAGTAAATAAAAAAAAGTAAGCAAAGGAGGACTTATCTCTAATAGAGATCTCTGCCAGCCAACCTATCACAGGTGTGTGAGATTTAGTAAGGAAGAAACTGTTTGGCATTCTTGTAACTCTGATGGCAGACCATTCCACAACAACGCAGAGCGAACCGAGAACGAGTGAAAAAAGAAATTCGTGTTACTCCTCGGAATCACCAGACTACTTGTAAACTTAATAGTTACGGACAAATTGCTAAGATAGAATTATAACCTCAATTTCATAGGTAACGACCCAATATAACGTACTAATTGCAATAATGTGACGCACACTAAAACATTAAGATAGGAATAACACGTCCTAGAACAAGTCTGACGTGGGTGGGCAGTGTAAAACGAACGACGCGCGTCTTTGCTCGAAATATGACGAGATAGGACAATATTCCCCTGCATACAAGTTACGGACTATGTACAGCTCAGGTAATTCTACTATTGGGTCCTTACCTATGAAATTGGTGTTTTTTTTCTCTCTTAGTATTTTGTCTGTAACTATTAAGATTCAGAGTATTCCTAAAAAATAATTACCTCGTCTAAAAATGGACTATATTTTTGAGCTGTTTTGATTTAATTTGATAATTTATTGTAAGTTTAATTGTGTTAAAATTGGACACGGAGACAACTCTTTCTAAGTGCCTCCCGAATACATCATTTTATTTGCATTCACTTAAAAACGATAAATATTTTTTATGAAGTGTGATATTACATAAATTACTAAAGCTTGTCTAATGATAGATGCCAAATATTATCTTTGGATTTGTCGTTGTGAAGAAAACTGAAAAAAATTTATAATGGAAAATGCAGAATTCCCCAAAATCTCCATACAAAACACCAATTTCATAGGTAAGGACCTAATACATAAAGGTTACACTTACGGGGCTACACGCGACGTTCATTATGTAGTATATAAATACTACTTACTGCCCGACGTTTCGGCTGGGTTACATCAACCGTGGTCAGGAGCTGACTGTTTTACCTTTATATTATACAATACACAAACTTTATATATAATGCAACGCGAAAGTTTAAAATCTTATAATTCTACTGAATCTGATGCATTAGGCAAAGTAACATAGTAACATAATTATTATCCATACTAATGTTATAAATGCGAAAGTAACTCTGTCTGTCTGTCTCGCTTTCAGGTCAAAACTACAACAAATTAACCTAAATTATTTGGTACACAGATAGCCTAGAGCCTGAGAAAGGACATACGCTACCTTTTATCCCGATATTCCCATGGGAACGGCTGCCATGCGGCTGAATGTTCTAACAATTAAATAACGCCTCCCAGAAAAATAAAGGATAAATTTACGCCACTATGAACTTTGCTTCTAATAATAGAATATGAGAAAATTTTCGATTCCACCAATTGAGGCTAGTGTTCAAATTGGAAAAAATCTTTCAGTGTTGAATAGCCTATTTATTGAGAAAGGCTATAGGCTACATACCATCACACTATCTCAAAGTAACTATTCTACGCGGATGAAGTCGCTGGTAAAAGCAACTGTAACATAGTTAAATAATAGTTTTCCCTAAATAGACCTTTATTCTCAACAGCTACATATAACAATTGTTTCAGCGGAAGGTTCTCAGATTCCCACTAAAGTCGGAACTGCTTCCAGGGCAAATGTATTTTACGAGTAATCTCAGCTCGGAAACTTGCATCCTGTGTGCAGGTACTGGGAATTAAGACATTCTACAAACAAATATTATTGGAATTACAGTCGCACTGGGCTTTTCAACTAAATCCATAAAACCCCACCTATCACCCATAGAAGAGGGCAGGCATTAAGGGCTTCGTTACACATATGGTCCTTAGCGTAAAACCGATCACCAAGAAGACCTATCCCCTCTCGTCCTCAGCCTATATACGTGTATTACTACTGTTAGGCACAGGCCTTCCTCATGGAGAAACACATGAGGAGTAATGGGCAATAGCGACTGTGACCAACGTCTTGACGTGCCTAAGTACGTCGGAGTTCGAGATCATAAAGCTCTGGTTACCCATCCAAGGCGTGAGCATGGCGAAGATAGCTTTGTTTCCGATATCGAAAGCCAAAGCGTACTAACCACTACGCCACCGAAGCTCCAAGAGTGAGCTTCAAATGAAGATGAAAAAACTCGTCTCCTCAAATAAAGCAACTTTCCTGCTAGATCTTACCACATATGTAATGTAGAGAGGAAATGTTATGTGATGTGTAGAGAGGACGTGTGACCAGAAAACATTTAAGTGACAGGTTATGTGGAGAGGAAGGCCTATGAAAAGTTAGACTGCGCAAATAATCTCAGTAATGGAAAGGTGCTGGATAAGAGTAAAAACGACGAACATGTCTCATTCAAACCTGAGAGAGTTGTTTTATAAACGACCTAAATAGTCTGACCCTGGAAATTAAGTTTGTCGTATGAATAACAAACACTTAGCCCATAGTTAAAGAAATACAGTAGGTTTAGTAAATTTACTAAACCAAAACTATTTTTTCAACTATGGGCTAAGCTGCCTGCCCCGCTTGAGCTCGGTGGCGTAGTGGTCGAAAGCAAAGCAACCTTCGCCATGGTCAGGCCGTGGATTGTAGACCAAACTTTGTAACCTCGAGCTCCTCCGTGTTTTTGCGACCATTGCTATCCACAAACTCACAAATCCAGCGTGGTGGTGTTACGGCCTATACTCCTCATGTGTTTCTCCTTGAGGAAGGCCTGTGCCCAGCTGTGGGACGTATATAGGCTGAGTACGGACGAGTCATTTACTGTCAAACGTGCATTCATATTTTTGAACTCGACTACACAACAAAATACCCGGATTTATATAAATCCTTAACTTATAAGAGACAACCTTATATATGGTATAGCTTTTCAAACATGTTATACTGTAAAAATGACCACAACTAAATGTATTTTCTCTGGTCACGCCTCTTTAGCTATGATTGACACTTTCCATTAAATTACTGCTTTGTGAGCGTGACAATGAATTTATATTTTTTATCTGTTACTTATGAAGAGACATGGGCCGCTGGTTTTGTGTCTCGTCACATAATAAAATGCGTAAATTTATATACAATGGTGCTTTGTTCATGATTTAAGTTGGTATAATTTTGAACCGCAATTTAAAGGAGGAGGTCATTGAGATTACAAAAGAAAAAGGATGGTGTGGACATCTCGAAAGGATGGGTGCAAGAATTTCGTACTGTATATGATGGATGCCAAACTCGCATACAATAGCATGAGGCAATGTTTCGTCTCGATCAGTAGGTGTTCCTTCTCATTCTATCACTTTAATGAATGAGTTTGACATTTCGTAGTAAAGCTTTCTATTACAACTAATGACGTCCCACAAGAATACACACAAAGTTCTCAAACAAATCCTCTCATTTAATATGTGATTATTGACTCACCTGTGAAATGATAAGGTACATCCTGGATACCACTCACTTACACAACATAAAACAACGCACGTCATCACCAGTTTTATAATTATTTATTAAAAATTTTCATGTGTATCGTTTGACACGCGCAAGATTTTAATACACGAACGCCGTTTTTTGAAGTGTAAGCACGCGCGTTTGGCAGACGCCGGCCGCCGGCGTATAAAGTTTTCTCTAAATGTAAAAAAAAAAACATTTTCAGATTTAGTCCGTAGTAATTCTCATGTTTTATACATAATAATATTTTATTAATATATTGCGCATAGCCGACATTTCAATTACATTCTATAGATTTATGTCCAAGTTTTCGGCTGAAATATCTACAAGAATGGTTGGAATATCGTAGCAGAAGCCTTTTGAAAATATTACTTAGGCTCAATACACGATTTATAGTTTAAGATGAAAGAAATATGTAGGAATTATTTTCCACATTGATTTTTCATAAGTTAAAGTGCATTTTTTTAGCTAAACGCGCCCCGGATTCGTACGGGTAGAATAATAAATAATAAAAAAAAACTATAAATATAAACATTGTATATTTATATATTTATATTTATTATACTTTTTTTTTAATTTTATATATATTTATATTGTAATAGTACGTCTCAATCCAAGTTGCCAAAAAGGTAAACAAAAAAGCTGACATACCGAATTTGTTATTCAGTAATCACACTTTTTACATGGACATTGGCACGTAAATTAACGGTAACAATCGTTGTCTATTTCAATTGATTTCAATTACCTACAAACAGTCATCACAAAATATTTTAGAGATGAAACATTACCTTTGTTTTGTTTACCTTTTTGGCAACTTGGATTGAGACGTACGTATAGGCTATGTTTTCAAATCGTTTCAGTAGATCCCAAAGATATTATATATTTCACAAAGGATTCATAACTCCCTCAATAATCTGTGCCGAGTTGAAAATGACCGTTTGTCCCGTTCTTAAACACGAACATACGCTGGTAACAAAGATATTTTTTTTATATCTACCAAACCTTTAAATGTGCCCAATATTTCGTTGATACGGCCACATTTGCGCACTAAAGTATATTATTATATGTATCGGCATTATACGGACCTTTTAGGAAACTAATCCTCAAACGCGACATACCCAGACGCTACTTCGTAAGTAGGTTTTGTTAACTAAATACCTAATATATAGAACACTAGCTTTTGCGCGCTACTTCGTCCGCGTAGAATAGTTACTCTGAAATAGTGTGATGGTGTGCCTATAGCCTTCCTTAATAAATAAGCTATTTAACACTGAAAGATTTGTTCAAATTGGAACAATAGCCTCCATTGGTGGAATTGAAAATTTACTCCTGCTCTATTATTAGAAGCAAAACTCATAGTGGCGTAAATTTGTCCTTCATTTTATTTTTTTAACATTCACCCGCCCGGCACCCGTTCCCATGGAAATATCGGGATAAAAGGTAGTCTATGACTTTTCTCAGACTAGATTATCTGTGTACCAAATTTCGGTTAATTTTGTTGAGAAGAGAGAGACAGAGTTACTTTCGCATTTATAATATTAGTATGGATTGGCTGCTGAATTAGGTGTAGGGTTTAGTGTTGCTATGTGAATCAAATAAATTAACGGAACTTTTTCATAGACGATCGTAGGAAATGATATTAGGCTATTTGTTTAGTTTTTGAAAACCATCTAACATTTAGTGGTCTGTGTGGATCCTATAAACAATAATTATTTCAAAGAACATTAAGTTATCCATTAAAAAAAAACAGTGCAAAATACACTGATTATTTTAGCTGTCAAAACGTGTGCTTAAACTTATTTTTTTTATCAAAAGCTCAGCAAATGACTCCGCACTACCTGCTAAAAAGCAGAGGAGTCCATATGTGAAGATAGCTAGTGTAGCATGCTGACATACTGCCCTAGCCACCCCCACCTTGCCGGCCCAAAAATGTTTTTCACCCATTATTTTTAGTTTCGGTAGTCTTTAATTTACTATTATGAATCTCAAATCATGCCAACCGTTCACTGGCTACCAGGTGCCTTGTGGGAAGAACGAGCAAGAAACTCACCCAGTTGTTTCCTCCTTCACAATATAATGTGCTCCGTCCATTAATATGGTGTTGATGCCGAAATTTTGAATCTGTGATCGTCAGAATCGCCGATCAAAAATAATATTGAACTTTAAATTCTGTTTTTCATCGTCTAAAGATACCTCATCATTTAAGAGTTCAAAAAACTATACACTACATAGGGTGAGTTTTTGAACTTCAATAGTTAAAATCTAGACCAATACCGTCAATGGTAACGCCAAAATGAGTGACGTCAGCTTGACAAATTGTTTTTGCGATGAAAATTCAAAGCAATATCTGATCAAATAGATCAAATAGAAAATGATCGCTGACAGGGTAGACTGTGTCCACCTGAATCAATGTTGTAAATTGCACCTAAAATAAATAATTACCAACATTTAGGTTAAGTAAGAATTACTAACAAAATATGAGTGTTTACTTGAGTTAAAATTATAAATAAATAAATATACATCAGCTGTGCCGCTATTTTACACGCTTTTATTTAACTCACACTGTTTGTATGAATGTTGTCTGCGTCAAAATTTGTAATCGATTTTTCGCCCACTTTTACTAATCCAATCCACCTGAAAATTACAGACATGTTTATACGCGATGACAATGCAATCGTTTAACAAAAAAATGACCATATAACAAGACTACATATTAACCTGACCATATAAAAACTTGACTATACAATAACTTGACTAACAATTGACAAAGTGCTCTCGGATTGCACTCTAAAAGGTAAGGTCCACCGATAGACGTGTGTTCAATCTTTTTGCAATTTAAACTATGGTCGAAAAATCGATATAAATATTTGACAAGACTAAAAAGTAGAAAATAAAAATACTTTAAAAAAAACTTTTTTAAAAAAAACACGCTTTTATTTATTTATGCGTAGAAAGTGCACCAAAAAGTAGAAAAAAAAATTTTTCTTTTCACCAAAATGTGGTCTGTTTTTGTCAAAATGTTTTTTTTACTATAGTACGTCTCAATCCAAGTTGCCAAAAAGGTAAACAAAAAAGCCGATTTACCGAATTCGTTATTCTATAATCACACTTTCCACATGGACATTGGCACGTAAATATAATTAACGGTAACAATTTGTGTCTGTTTAAATTGATTTCAATTACCTACAGTCATCACAAAATATTTTAGAGATGAAACATTTCCTTTCTTTTGTTTACCTTTTTGGAAACTTGGATTGAGACGTACTATAATGCCAGCATCGTGGTGTGGTTTGATTGTCTGCTGGATCTTTTTCCCCTTCGGTAGCGGAGTTTCAGTGGACTGTATTTTTCTGCGGTTTAAAAAGCTACAGCAGGCGCTTGCAATAACGCGACCTATGTGTAGGAGATTATAAGAGCTGCAAAGGGCAGAAAAGAAGAAGTCACAGCTCTCTAAGGATAGGAAGCAAAATGCACACTTACTTGCTTTTCTGGCGGCAGCTCCTGCGGACGCACTAGCGGCCCAGGCTCGCTTGGCTGATGATGAGGCGGTGTAAGAACGGCGGTAACTTAGAAACCACGACGGTAACCGACGGGCAACGGGCAGCGGAACTAGCAATTAGCAGCGGGTAACGTCAGCGGGTGACGAACAGCGGAAGACGAACAGCGGAAGACTGGTGGGGCGCGCCTCTTGCGCGCCTTGTTAAACTCTTCAGTGTGCATTGCGGGTAGGGAAAGAAACATTGGGAAGGATGGCCTACGTTATTTTGCAAGTACCTGCCTTCAACTAATTAACCGGCAAATACAATCCACCATCCCCCCGGCTTTGAAGGAATCTATTCCTTCGAAATAAAGAATTGCGGTAACACACTGACTTGCGGGGTAGCTAAATATTAGCCAGCGATCGGTGTGAACCCATCGATGCTGCATGCGGTATACATATAATAAATATAAACAAATTTTGTTGCGGTGAGATAAAAAAAGGATAAACAAATACATAAAACAGCGTAATGTATGAGAATACTATACAATAAATATACATACAAGGACATGTAAACAAAAGTAATATGTAGTGCGGATATGTAAATAAGAAAAAATAATGTTATGTGTGTATAGGCAATGGGCATAATCGCACCACTGGCCGGTTATAAACACCGGACTTAGTTTTGACTTGCGCCACTCTAGTCACACCATCCTTTCCAGGATATACCTGGGTTATAATGCCTAGCGGCCATTGAAGTGGTGGAACATTATCAGTGTCGACTAACACTATGGAGCCGGTGGTTAACGGGTTAGACATCGTATTCCATTTTTCACGAGCCTGTAAGTTTTGAAGGTATTCCAACCTAAATCGCTTCCAAAATGACTGCACTAATGAGTCCATTAAAGAAAACCTAGACAATAAGTTCGGTCGCTCTTTACTAAGGTCCGCGGCAGGAAGGAATTTTAATGGTGTGGCGGCAATAAAGTGCGCAGGAGTCAACGCGGTAGGCTCCGAAGGATCGGGGCTTAAAACATACAAAGGACGACTGTTCAATACAGCCTCTATTTGATTCAAGACCGTAAGCATTTCCTCGTATGTAAGGATTTGTTTACCTATTACGCGGAAAAGTAAAGACTTAAGAGACTTAATGTTAGCCTCCCAAATACCACCAAAATGACTTGCTGTCGGTGGGTTAGTGCGCCATGTGATGCGGTGTTTACTAAGCTCATCTTGGAACGTTTTATAATATTCGCTATCTTGTAGAAAAGTGTGAAGCTCATTTAAATATGCTTTCGAAGCAATAAAGTTCGTTCCATTATCACTATAAATAAACTGACATGGACCGCGTCTTGAAATAAATCGTTTAAACGCATCTAAAAACGTGGCGGAACTAAGCTCGGAGGTAAGTTCTATATGAACTGCCTTAGTAACTAGGCATATAAACAGGCATAGGTACGCCTTTTGGCTTCTTGTACCACGCCTTCTAGCTAACGTGATATACAAAGGTCCTGCGTAATCTACACCAGTGTGCGTGAACGCGTTACACTGCTCCAACCGACACTCAGGTAAATCTGACATTAGTGGAAACGTAGATTTAGGTTTTAAGCGAAAACAATTTATACATTTATGGACGCGCTGCTTAACAACGCGCCGGGCGGACAAAATCCAAAATTTACTTCTTAAAATAGAAAGTAACAGCTGCGGACCTGCATGGCAGTGTTTACGGTGATAAAAATCGATAAGTATATTAGTAACATGACTCTTTTTTGGTAAGAGTGCGGGGTGTTTACTTTCGTATTGTAAAGATGAGTTACTCAGTCGACCCCCAACTCTCAATACGTTGTCGTTAGATAAGAACGGCGATAGCTTGCGCAGAGGAATAGAACATATTTTATTATTTGTAATGTTTTTTATATCTGAAAAAAACTCGTTGTTTTGAACAACTCGTACTAAACCAACTCAGCGTAATCCATGTCTTCCGCGGTAATATTACCCCTAGACTTGAGTCTTTTTATAAATCTCAAAACGTATACAACTGAACGGAGTAATTTATTGTAACACGAGAATTTGCTAGCGAGCGCGAGTAGAGGGTGTTCATCAGAACAGTGAGTGACATGAGCGATAGTCTTTTCCTCTGGTAATTGAGATTGACCGGGTTTGAAACTTGTAACTGGCCAGCAGTCACGTGGTAGTGATAACCATGCGGGTCCACGAAACCAGAGGTCATGAGATATAAGCTGCGATGGTAAAAGAGAACGCGATATGCAATCAGCTGGGTTTTGAACGCCTGCAATATGATAAAAATTGCTAGGAGACATAAGAGTTTGAATTTGCGAGATTCTATTTGCTATGTATGTTTGAAATCTATGCGGTGAACTATGAACCCAACAGAGCGCGACCTCTGAATCGGAGAATGCGTAAATATGCTCAATGCATTGTCTTACAGAAAGCTGATCATAAACAGTTTTTACTAACTTTGTCAGCAGAACTAACGCATTTAATTCTAATCTAGCTAAAGTAACAGTGGCCTTAGGTGACGCCACGCGGGACTTTGAGCAAACCAGAGAAACCTGGGGCGGTTTGTTATCATCTTCTACATGTAAATATATGACGCAGCCAAATGCTTTCTCACTGGCATCGGCGAATGCGACTAAAGATATGCGTGAAGACTTTTCTACATTCAAGTGACGAGAAAAACGTAATTGCGATATAAGCGGTAGCTCGGACACAAATCTTTGCCATAATTTAATAACATGATGGGGTGGTGATTCGTCCCAATCAATGCGGAGTAGCCATAACTCTTTAACTAGAAGTTTAGCAAATAATATAACCGGTCCGACTAGTCCTAAGACATCGTACAGACGCGCGATCGCGGATAATATAGCGCGTTTACTACAAGTAGGCGGCGGTTGAACAACAATAAAAATAAACTCATCTGTAGCGGGAAGCCAGCGGAGACCTAATATCTTAAACCCATTTCCGTCATCAAACGTGACAGAACTCGACTGGCGATGCGATTCTGGTATATGCGTAAGCAGCTCGGAGGAGTTGCTGGACCATTTCACAAAGTCAAAGCCTCCGGACTCAAAAAGCTGAATCAGCTCCTTAGCTGTCGCGGCTGCTTCTCCTAAGGACGAAGCGGAGCTAGCTAAGTCGTCCATGTAAAAGTCCCTCTCCACCACCTTAGCAGCGAGAGGATACTTGTCTCTTTCGTCAGCAGCCAACTGACGAAGAGTGCGGAGCGCGAGAAATGGGGACGAGCGAAGACCGAACGCGACTCGGGTAAACTCGTACACACCCAGAGGTTCTTCCGACGAAAATCTATACAAAATTCGTTGATATTTGCGATGAGAAGAATTAACATGAACACGTAAATACATCTGCCTAACATCTGCGAAAAAAGCTATGCGGTAAAAACGAACATTTAATAAAACATCAAAAATATTCGACTGTAGATTGTAACCCGTGTGTAAAATATCATTAAGCGAAAGGCCTGAACTAGTAGCGGCACTACCATCTAGTACGACGCGTACTTTTGTAGTTAATCTGTCGTTACGTATGACGGGATGATGCGGTAGGTAAAAACCTGTCGACGCGACCTGATCGTCAGGCACCTTTGAAAGAATACCTTCCTTTAAATAATCAGAAATAATTTCGTTATACTTGTCGCGTAGCCCTAACGACCTATCAAACTTCCTCTCGAGTGAGGAAAACCTCTTTAGCGCAGTAACAAAAGAGTCACCAAGTTTATCAGGGCAGTCTCTAAACGGCAGGTCAACAGAGTAACTCCCATCCACGTTACGAACAGTCGTTGAACTAAAAATATTTTCACAACCTTTATCTTCAGGGCTTAAATAGTTCTGTGCGGGTGGCTCCTCGACTAACCAAAATTTCTCCAAAAGAGAATGGAGAGGATCCTGTGTAACGGAGCAGAAAGAGTGTAAATTATTTTTAAGCGCACACGAAACAATAGGAGCATTTCCCATAATCAAATAGCCTAATGTTGTCTCTAAAGCGGTCGGCGTATTAATATTTTTACCTACAATTTTAGTAAACAACAAAATCTCACAATACAAATTGACTCCTAATAGCATGTCAATAGGGCCCGGTTTGCAATAATCGTTATCTGCCAAAGGCAAGCCTGCGATATGTTCAATTGCGGCGGTGTCGACGAATGAGTCAGGTAGCTGTGATGTAATACGCTCCACGACCATTGGGTTGACAAAGTATGTTTTGTTTCTATCAAACCGTGAAGTAAATGCCAAAGAGGTGATACCGTTAATTTTTTGTGACGTTTCACCGATGCCCTGTACTTCCGTATACCGAGTTTGTTTACATATCGGAAGCGATAGCCTTTCACAACAATCTCTCGTGATATAATCACTTTGAGACCCCGGATCAACAAGACATCTCAACAAATGCGTGCGGCCATAACCGTCGACATAAACAATTTTTGCCGTACCCAAAAGAGCGGTAACAGCAGTGCGGGAGCTAGGCTTACAAGAATATGTACAAACTGATTTGTTAGAACTTGACGCGGCCGACGCGTCGACGCCTGGATCGGTGATACAACTAGGCTGCGACTGAGTGCGAGAAGCGGAAGCGGCAGCAGGCAAATTATTCCTATTAAAATTATTTGCGTGCGGCGACGTGCGTTTATTGTACTCACTTTGATACGAAGATTTATTAGGCGGATTAAAATGCAACAGCGAATGATGCCTCGCTGCGCAGTACGAGCAAGTGCGGTGCGAACTACAATTGTTACATTTATGTTTAGTACTCAAACAGTTAGTACAGAAAGGTTTTTCCTTAATAAAATTATATCTATCTAGCGGTGCGAGATTCATAAAAGCTGAACATTGGTAAAGGTGGGTATGTGTGTAATTCCTGCATAAACTACAATTACCGGTAGGGCTGGCCTTTTCAGCAGCACCCAAGTCAGCGACGAAAGCCCTTGTAGGCGAAAATTTATTTGTAATTGTATTTTTAGCGCGCGGTTTATTATAATCAAAATTCTTTTGACTGCGATTTGAGTGACTCAACACCTTACTTTGTTCTTTTACGAACTCAATTAAGCTTACGTACGAAGGTATTTTATCTTTACGGCGAGTTAATTCGAATAATTTAACGGTTTCCGAATCTAACTTCTGTAATGCGATATGTAAAAATATGAAATCAGTAAGGTCGCTAATATTGATTTGTTTTAGCGCCTCAACCGAAGAATTAAAATTATAAATAAAAGACTCGAGGGCGGATGCACTACTACTTAACAATGGCTTAAATTCAAGTATTTGATTAACATATGAGCAAGCGAGCGAACGAGGATCATCGTATTTTTGCACGAGAGAATCCCATATAATACTATAATTTTCAGCGGTAGGTGGAAGCCCTGCGCAAACCGAGGCGGCTTTGCCGGTTAACTTTCCGATCAAATAAAACATTTTCTCACTATTTGTTAAAGATGGGTTATCATGCACAACACTTTTAAACTGTTGGTAAAATAACGGCCATTCACGGGTATCCCCAGAAAAAGATAATAAGTCGATTGGAGGTAGACGCGGTTTAATTGGCTTAACGGTCGCGGAATGCTGAGGCGAATCCGAAAACATTTTAAGTTGCGACTCATGTACAGTTATAATTCGCTTTACGTAACAATACATTTCCTCAAACGATGTCCATGGCTGATAATTAATTTCTCCAGTGGGATTACCTTGAACATATGTAGAAATATATAAGTCTAATGCAGTCCCGAAGTCACTACGCAAGATATCTAGGTTGCAGGCAGTGGCAAATAATAAACTAATTTCTGCCTGACCGGCCTCAACTTGCTTCGCGACCTCATAGATGCTTTGCATTCGGGCGAAAAGTATGTCCCGTTTAGACTTTAAAACTAATAACTGCGGATCAACACCTTCAACGTCTTTATTTTGTTGCCTTTTAGTAGCCATGTTCATAAGATAATATTATCAAAATAAAATATTTTAGCGCCGTGTATGCGAGTCTCAAAACTAAAATTAGTTATGCGATATAAATAGAAGTAATAAATCGTAAACACAATAACAGTGATTCGTTGCTGAGCGACTAAAATTATTGAAGGTACAAAAAAATATTATGTTGTACCCTAGATACTAAAAATGATAACGGCTAAATAATCAAATATTAAAATAGTTACAGTATCTTGGATGCGATATGACAAAATAAAATACGTTCAATGCGAATGGAATGGAATTACGGCATAAACTAAAAAACCAAGGAATAGTTTGTGGGTGCGAGTTATAACAGCTAAAGAATTATTTTGCAGTTAAATAAAAACAAAATAAACCACAAATATCCTTATCCTACCCCTGGAGCACTGGATACCTTACTCACCAACAGGAACACAACACCACCTTAAGTAGTGTTATTTAGCTGCGGTATTCTGTAAGGCGGAGGTACTACCCCAGTCGGGCGCTCCCCCAATTGAGCGGCTAGTCCACTATGCCCTGCCTCCTTTAATCCCTAAGCTTAAGAATTAAAGTGTGATAAGGTATATATGAAATACAAATATAAAAGTAACGGCGGTGCGGTGCGGTATATAAAAATAAAATAATTTAAAAAATAACAGCGGTGCGGGGCGATATGTAATATATATTAACAATATAAAATATATAATTAAAAGTATATAAATATAAAATGCGATCCGGCTCGAAGGACCAACAAATGCTGGATCTTTTTCCCCTTCGGTAGCGGAGTTTCAGTGGACTGTATTTTTCTGCGGTTTAAAAAGCTACAGCAGGCGCTTGCAATAACGCGACCTATGTGTAGGAGATTATAAGAGCTGCAAAGGGCAGAAAAGAAGAAGTCACAGCTCTCTAAGGATAGGAAGCAAAATGCACACTTACTTGCTTTTCTGGCGGCAGCTCCTGCGGACGCACTAGCGGCCCAGGCTCGCTTGGCTGATGATGAGGCGGTGTAAGAACGGCGGTAACTTAGAAACCACGACGGTAACCGACGGGCAACGGGCAGCGGAACTAGCAATTAGCAGCGGGTAACGTCAGCGGGTGACGAACAGCGGAAGACGAACAGCGGAAGACTGGTGGGGCGCGCCTCTTGCGCGCCTTGTTAAACTCTTCAGTGTGCATTGCGGGTAGGGAAAGAAACATTGGGAAGGATGGCCTACGTTATTTTGCAAGTACCTGCCTTCAACTAATTAACCGGCAAATACAATCCACCATTGTCTATGATTATTTAACTTTAGTTATATTTGAAAATTTGACTATTGAACAAGCTGTCATAACACGATATAATCGTTTTCACCATTGGTCCATATTTTAACTTACAATCTGACCAGTAGGTTAAAATATGACAAAACAAAAAAAATGACCCTTGTTTCTATTCCATCTTTGTTTAGTTTGAACTCGCAACCTCTGGAGCGCGTTTTATTTGCAATCAGTAATCACAATCTAAAAAAGCATCAAATAAATCTAAAATAAGATGTTAAAGACTTATCACACCTAGCCTCGAAGTTCACAGAGAATATTATTTAGACAATATACGAATACAGCGACGAACTTCGTAGTTTCCGCTCGCTACGCTAGCTGAGCGATACGCTCGCTTGAACTTCGAATATCCGCCCCAGTTCGTTCCCGCCACAATACGGGCTTTGATGTTTTTAACTCAATTTATTTCACGAAAATGTTTCATTATGAAACGTCGGAGTTAATGCATGTAAAATGTTGTTAAATATTTGACATTAATGGCTTTCTTAAGCGCTTAAATTGCTCAATAACTTTTACTGAGCTGTATATACATACCTACTTATAATATTGTCACCACGCTTACAAACCTGTAAAGAAGCAATGTTTTTGTGAATGAAAAATCAAGGCCCCAAAGAGATGGGTCGATGACCTGGTGCAGGTCGCAGGAAGCGACTACCTGCGACCTGCACCAGGTCATCGACGAAGCGGGCGGCGTAGGACGGGTTGTTGTGGTGATCATTGGGGGAGCTGTGGACGGCAATACGCTGATAATAAAAAAATAATGAATATAAATATCTTAAGTCATTCACACCTATCAACTAGTCCCATTTTAAGAAACAAATGCTGCTTGCAGCTTGCATACAATACATATATAAACATCCAATACTAGAGAAAAAATGCCTGTATTCATGACACATACATTTGCCCCCACCGGGGATGAGCCTTGAGACCGGACATACAGACCACTCGACCACGAAGGTCGTCATCAGTCGTATTATGTGGATATATATATATGCTGATAGATACCTTGTAAATCATATGGGTTAAAAAACTCTCTTAGGCTGTTGTTAAATTTTAAGTAGTGTCGTTAGTTAATTTGGATTTGGATTTATCACTGTATCTAAATATATGTATATAACACAAAGGTGACGACTGACATAGTGATCTATCAACGCACAGCCCAAACCATTGGACGGTTCGGGCTGAAATTTGGCATGCAGGGAGGCACCCCCAAGGGGATAAAATAGGGGATGTAAGTATCATATCAGGTCTGTATTTAATTCATCACCAGGGATCGAACCTAAAACCTCTCGAAATGGTGACGCCTTGCGCGCGTACAGACCAATCGACCACGAAGGTCTTCGATATAAAATAGAATAGATATCCTTTGATCTTAACCGCCTCCTAATGTTACAAGATCCGCAGATATTTCTTACGGGTTATACAGAAAAACCCTTTCGATAAGAATGCGGGACCTCCGCATCCCAACCTATTTCATACCACATAGTTCACAAGTTTGCAAGGGTGGATGTTACCACAAAAACACACAAACAAACAACAATCAAACTGATAATAGGTATTCAGAACAACAGCAAGGTACAGCTGATGCAGAAATATTAGGTCCTTACCTATGAAATTTTGGGGATGTCTGCATTTTACATACTAACATTTTATCAGTTTTCTTCACAACGACAAATCCAAAGATAATAATATTTAGCATATATCATTGGACAAGCTTTAGTTATATGTGTAATATCACACTTCATAAAAAATATTTATCTTTTTTAAGTGAATGCAAATAAAATGATGTATTCGGGAGGCACTTAAAAAGAGTTGTCTCCGTGTCCAATTTTTACACAATTAAACATACAACAAATTATCAAAACAAATCAAAAGAGCTCAAAAATATAGTCTATTTTATAAAAACACCAATTTCATAGGTAAGGACCCAATATGTATACAAATTTTAGAGGTGACAATCTTTATTTCCTTTTCCTTCAAATAAAAGTCATTACTGTCAAAAGTGTTTACATATTTTTGGAGTTGACTGTACTAAGCAAAGTTTTTGAAAGGTCAAAGGTCTTTGTCGAGTTATAGTGATATGGGTAATTGAAAGGTTATCTTTCAGGTAAAGAACATCACTTCGTACGCTTATATCGCCGAAATAATTTATTTTTGGCGACCTCCGTACTCAAGGCGCTTGTACGCGGAATACAGGCATATTTTTCCAGTCATCTATACTTATTCATATGTTTGTAACTAAGTTCTAAAAATATAGTATGATTATTAATCGCATAGTTTTCATAACACAAGAGCGTAAGTATTAAAATTACCTTTTTAAATTATTTTTAAACGATCTTGCCAGCGCTATCCACGCCCGCGATCTTACAATTGCACGGAGCCTATAACATTTTTGAAAACCTCGCTGTTGGCCTGCTGGGGCGGCCAGTGTACCTATGAAACGTTCCTTAAAATTATATTCTAAAGCAAAATTCGAAGTTTAAAATATTATAAACATATTTATATTTTAAAGTACTCCATAATATTACCCCGGATATTGAACGCCGGCAATTTAATGACGCAGATAAATTCAAGATATCGCGATACTGAAGTATTATAGACACAACGAAGACTTTTTAATCTCAGAACCGTCAGATCTTGTAAAGCGACCAGCGAAGTAATTAAAGTTTCAGTATGTAGTTTAAAATTGGCAGAGAATTTCTTACAGATTGTAACACAGAGTAGTAGACGCAGTACACTAATGAAGAAAAATGTTTAAATATTTATAAGTTTAGCAGGAATCGTTACAAATAAATAGATATGACTCCTTCATGAAAAAACCACATGAAGAGGATGCGCTTTAACATTACCACGTTTTTCCAGTGTAGATTGGTGGGCATAAATAGTTGCCATTGCGGCCGGAATCAACGGAATTTTTGGTGACCAAACCAGGGTCAGACCATAACGAAAGTTGCTTTGTTTTGAAGCAGCACCAGTAGGTTTTCACAAAACATTACATCTTTCTTTTCCTTTCTTTTCTTTTCTTTTCTTTTCTTTTCTTTTCTTTTCTTTTCTTTTCTTTTCTTTTCTTTTCTTTTCTTTTCTTTTCTTTTCTTTTCTTTTCTTTTCTTTTCTTTTCTTTTCTTTTCTTTTCTTTTCTTTTCTTTTCTTTTCTTTTCTTTTCTTTTCTTTTCTTTTCTTTTCTTTTCTTTTCTTTTCTTTTCTTTTCTTTTCTTTTCTTTTCTTTTCTTTTCTTTTCTTTTCTTTTCTTTTCTTTTCTTTTCTTTTCTTTTCTTTTCTTTTCTTTTCTTTTCTTTTCTTTTCTTTTCTTTTCTTTTCTTTTCTTTTCTTTTCTTTTCTTTTCTTTTCTTTTCTTTTCTTTTCTTTTCTTTTCTTTTCTTTTCTTTTCTTTTCTTTTCTTTTCTTTTCTTTTCTTTTCTTTTCTTTTCTTTTCTTTTCTTTTCTTTTCTTTTCTTTTCTTTTCTTTCCTTTCCTTTTCCTTTCCTTTCCTTTCCATTCCTTTCCTTTCCTTTCCTTTCCTTTCCTTTCCTTTCCTTTCCTTTCCTTTCCTTTCCTTTCCTTTCCTTTCCTTTCCTTTCCTTTCCTTTGCTTTCTTTCCTTTCTTTTCTTTTCTTTTACAGTCGTATGGTACTGTGGTTGTGTGGTTCTTTTCTTTTCTTTTACAGTTGACCCATTAAAAGTATACTACCAACCATCTTCCCTTGTGAGCCACAAAAGGCGGACTTAGAACTGCACAACTATCCCATAGCTTCTAGCCGCGACGGGCTCACCACCTGGCTCGCTGAGTGCAGTCACTGCTCGTATATATGTTGTGATAACTTAAAGTCTTTGAGACAATTTATCTCAATCATCATTAGCCGGCCCTGTTCCCAATTTTATTTAAAGGTCGGCGCAACGAGTATGTCTCCTCCTACACGTCAATATGTGTGTGATTTCCGTACAAACTACTTTAGTTCTTAAGATATGGTAATATGAATGTACTTTTGAACATGACCGTACTCAGTGGTCTCCTTAATAGCGTAAAGGGTTACTGGAATTATCTCGTATAATTCCCTCACAGAGACCAAAGTGTACCACAATAAGCCTGTAATCATTCGACCCGGGTCTTGGAAATTAACCTTCACATTTGTCGACAGTAAGCCTTTGGCGCCACAAATACATTTCCACCTTGTTGAGCCCACTGATGTTCAACAACAAGATAACACAGGTTTGCACTAACTAGCGCAAGAAAATGTATTTCTAAACATAATGTTGAACAAAATAATGCTTGCCACTATTGAATGTAGTAAATAAATAAAATCTGTATTGAATTTAGTAGAAAAGATTTAATTTTCAGGTACCGTTAGCAGTCTGTGGCACATAATCATCCGAATAACCATTCAAGACGACCGACAATAAAGTTGATAATCATCATTATATTGGTGTTAAATATTACTTCAAAACGAAAAAAAGCCTTCATATTTTTTTTTTTAATATCGACACATAGCCCATTTTTGGAGTCTGAGCCGTTCTAGATTTTAATGGGTCCCGACCGTCTAAGTTACTATAGACATATTTTTTTATTTAATAACCTTGATAGTTATTCTTCATAAGGTTCGTAGTTTGGTTTACTTTTTAAGCAGTCATGTTTTTAAATTTTTTAAATTATATATTTTTTTGTCTTAGACCCTTATGTCACATAATGATTATCTACTCGGTCAGAAGGGTACACCTCTATACTTATAATAAAACTGTAGAGGTCGAATCTATGTACATAGGAAAAAATGCTTAAAACCAAGGGATGTAAAAAGGGAAAATACCTGAATATTTTTGTTTTTATTTTTTGTTTCTCTGTCTGTTTGCCTGTTTGTACGGACTAATCTCCGAAATGGCTGGACCGATTTCAAATAAATTTTGCAAGGTGATTACTTATATCCCTGGTCAACATCTTAGATACCTTTTATTCCGGAAAATTAAAAGGTTACCGTGGGACAGTTAAAAAACCAGTAACCGCGGACGAAGTCGCAGGCAACAGCTAGTTAATATTAAATAATGTAAATTAAATAATGTAAGCAAGCGAAAACAGATTTTAAGATGATCAACTTTTCATTCTGCGACTGTACATTGTTTCAAAACGAACAATAACAAATATAGGTTTAAAACATGTTATTTTTATTTTACTTTCTTAGTTTTCTCTTAGTACTTGTGTTCATTTTTTATTTCCTTGTTAAAAAGATGCTATTCATGATTTGTTTTCCTTGGGCTGACATTTTTTAAATCAAGCAAAAATACATTTACTATTTAATTGTAGAGATTGAACTCATTCCTCAAGCCGACCGAGCCCAGTTTAAAGCATTTCAAAATTCCTATTGCGTTTTTATCCAAGCTCACCAAACATTTGAACCAATATCTTTTACGTTTTTGTAAGACAACACCGTGAACTTCACTAGTACACAAAACCTTCGTTAAATCTTAGAAGGCAGGAAGTAATTCATTTCGTTTTGTTTTCTCAACAAAAGCTGGCGAAATCTTGCAAATCATAAAAAAGGCAATTCTGGCTCACTGGAAAACAAATGAAAAACAATCTGAGAGTCTAAGACCTTTTTGGAATGTGAGCGAAAGTTTCATAATCTATTTTACTCATAGGTTTTTAAAAAGCTTTTATTGAACAATTCTAAATGCTTTAATTATGGAAAAAGAAATTATTGCAAACTTTGAAAAAAAAGAAATTTTTGTTTCAAACTTTGAAATAAAATGTAATTTTTGCTTCGAAATTTTTGTTTAAATCTGGAAATTTTGATTCTTATAAGAAATCGATATCAATGAACCATGTCGATTAATGTTCAAATCTTAAGTATAGCGTAAATTAACAATGCCATGTATTGTTATGTTCCGGCAATTAGATGTAAGATAGCCAGTTCCTCAGTTGTTCAGGAATACAGGTGAAGGTCACTTCCACTTTCGGCCTTATCATCACTGTCATAATAATATCTAAAAACATAAATGAAAGTAGACAAAAAGAAGTGTATGTGCCCGGATCGTGGCAATCAGAAGTTACAGTCTTTCCCCTTCGCTGCTTACCTTATCTTTGTGTAACATGGGGTTATTTAAGTAAATCGGACTATTCTGTGACTACATCTTGTTAGCGTCCTGATTCATCACTTTTCTTTATGTTCAGTAAGCCAATGAATACATTATTTATAATTACATACATTCATATAATCACGACTATTATTCCCTAAGGTTTAGTCAGAGAGTAGGCAAAAGTACTCCATTGCCACAGTCCGCGCTTCACCAAGCAGTGACTGCACTCAGCGTGACAGGTGGTGAGCCCGTCGCCGCTATAAGCTATTGGAAGGTTGTGCAATTCTAAGTCCATTAGTCGCCTTTTACGACACCCAAGGGAAGAGCTGGGTTGATAGTATTCTTTTAATGAGCCGCCGAATTATATTTATAGCCAAAGCCAAGAATTAATTAGCAATTTCTTGGTTAAGCCTTCTTTATAAGCTGGATTAGGCTGTGATGTGACGGCCTTGAGAAGATCTTCATTATATTGAAAAGATTATTTTTCTGATAACTTCTATTACGACTAACTTTAAATCTACGCAGCAGATGAATTTGTTAGCAAGTCGAATAAGAAAATTGGTTGTTTTAACCTGTCATTGTAATAGTGTGTTCTATTAATAATTTCGATTCTCGTTGTACAGTCGAGAAAACAAAGATTTTTTTATAAAGCATTTTATAGAGCTTGACTAAAAAACACAATATGTGACGTGATTTTTTTTTCCTATTTATTTGGATCAACAAACAAGTTCACAAAGCAATATAAACAATGAATTTGAAACAATGAGTAGGTATTTGTGAAATCAGCACCGTTGACCACAGATTTAATATTTTACTTTAGTTAGCACATAATTGAGAGTAACAGTAAGTAAGTAAGTAGTGATCAATCATGTATCATCAAAAGTGTTGATCTCTTGTATTTGTAATTGGTTTACAATTTGTTTTCGAAATGAATAATGGTTATATCTAAAAATATCTACATTCGAGAATACTTCATTATAAGTGTCAGCAAGGCGTTGCAGAGGTGAGCGTTTACCAGAATTAGTACGAAATGTTTTTGTTGCAAATGTCTTAGCGTTACGGCAAGCTCGTATGCGTGGCCTCGCCGGCACCTGATAACGGATCTATTAACAATATCAGAACAATTGTACCTGTCATGGCAAATATCATATAATAACATGTGACTAACATGTGATTAGTAAGTACTTTCAAGTTTTATAAAATGTTGTCTTGTCAGATATACAATATTTATTGCATACATTATTGGCAACTGGCCGCTTCTCTCTACATCCTTTTGTCGATTATCTATTGTTTGAAATGTGCTGACAATATCATCTGATTGTGTCTGTCAGTTACTTAGCATAAGAGGGTCAGTCGTGTATTTCTGTACCTGTTTACCAAGAGTTTATAGAGCTAGTTATTTTATATTTCGTGTTTCTATCAGTAGGTTATACAGTCCACCCCACTCGCTATCATACATATCTTATCACGTGTTTCGTTAGTCAATTTAGGAGCATTTAATTGACAGAATGCAAGAGGAAGACTGGAACAATAAGTCTTATAAATCTTTCTCTTCCATAAATCACATGTAAGAGTGTGAATGAGGGCCACTTGCAGTAAATAAAATCTGGTAAAATTGTCAAAAAATTACAAAATCGAGTTAGGTATAAGTCTCGATTTAAATTTCCTGCGGCCTCAGAGTTGGCAAAAAAATGTTACAAATTCTTGAACCTAAAAGTATAAAAGTAGAATCTTGACATAGCAAAACTGTAATGACGTAACCATTTTGACCCAAAAACACTGCAGCGTCATATTTTCACGCAAAATCCGACCGTGCCTTGAAATATTGAACAAGCCATCAATCATCGGCCACCTTCATTCAAACAATCTCACCAGTAAAAAAAATAATGGCTTGTATTGTAAGTAAACATTTAAATAATGTAACATCACATATTACTCCACACGAAATAAAGAATTTGGTTTTGATAGCAAAAACAACAACAGCTGATAGTTGGACAAAAAAGGAGGGCCAATTTCATCTATCGGGAATCTCGTACGAAAGGCGTGTTAATTTAAAGTTTCTAATTGTTTTTTCAATGGCTTCTAAATGTATACCTACTCACAACATACGGCGCATATTCGTAATGAGTTCCTAAAGGTCATCCAATTAATCTAAATGTTAGAAATTCAAGGTCTTCTCAATAGGCTTTATTGCAACACGTAAATAATGTTCACTTTTAAATCAACCAACCCATCTCTTCCCTAAGGTGTCGTAAAAGGCGACTAATGGACTTAGAACTGCGCAGCCATCCAATAGCTTGTAGCGGCGACGGGCTCACCACCTGTCACGCTTAGTGCAGTCACTGCTTGGTGAAGCGCGGACCTGTGGCAATGGACTGTTTTTACGGTGCTTTTGTCTACTCTCTGACTAACCCTCAGGGGATGATAGTCGTGATTATATTTATGTATGTTTTAAATGATATTGATCAAGAAAGAGTCCACGACATCAATTTGTCAACATCCGCGTTTAAGCCTCCCACAAAGTTCTCCGTAATGCTCATTAGAAAATATCTATATCAGGTAATGAGAGACGCAACGTAGGAAGGCCCAAACGAGGTGGAACGACGTTTTGGTGAAGGTTGCTGGAAGTCGCTGGATGCGGGCGGTGGAGGACCGGTCGCTGTGGAGATCACTGGGGGAGGTCTATGACCAGCAGTGGTAGAAAATATGCTGATAGATAGATAGATAGATATCATGGGCTCGGTGGCGTAGTGGTCAGTGCGCTTTGGCTTCGATCGAAAACAAAGCTACCTTCGCCATGGTCTGGCTCTGGATGGGTGACCAAGACTTTGTGATCTCGAGCTCCTCCGTGCTTCGGAAGGCACGTTAAGCCGTTGGTCCCGGTCGCATTTGTGACCGTTTCTACCTACCAATCCGCATTGGGCCAGCGTGGTGGTGTTACGGCCCATACTCATCATGTGTTTCTCTATGAGGAAGGCCTGTCCCAGCAGTAGGACGTATATAGGCTGATGACGATGTACTCAGCTTGCCAACGGTGTACATGACAATAACCTAGATACAGCATGCATTTAGAACAACGGAGGCCCAATAAGCCAACATTAAAAGGATTCCCAAAATCTATTTAATCTCTATAGACTTTAATCTCGATCTCAGTTTCAACGTGGTTTCGTTTCATCTTCACTATAGTGAATTATTTATAAAAATCCTAATAACTTCATGTTAAAGAGTTTCCTGACGTGGTAATTGCGTTAATTATTCTTTGCAATGCAACACGATTTAGCCATTTCTTTCTACGTCTTGACGGCGGCCACAAAAACTCGAGTCATGTAGAATTGAAATAAGCTTACGTTAATAAAAGCTCTACTTTACTGTAATTAAAGCATTTTCCTGTAAAATACAAGTTTAAATCGTGCACTGGAAGTTCTAATTTTACTTTTACTTTTGTATCTAGGTTTAATCTTTCTCATCCCACATTTTTCTGCTGTCAGCCAAAAATAGACTACAACTCTACATTATAAGTAATGTTTTGGAATATAATCCTTAATATATTAACTAATATACTATCGCCTATTATTTAGGCTGGATGAATGGACTTAGAACTGCACAACCATTTTATAGTGGCGACGGGCTCACCACCTGTCACGCTGAGTACAGTCACGGCTGGTGAAGCGCGGACTATGGCAATGGCCTGTTTGAGCGGTGCTTTTGCCTAGTCTCTGACTAACCCTTAGAGGATTGTAGTCATGATTATATTTTTATTCTAAAATAATAATGTATATTATACATATTTTGAGTCCTCTTAATAAATCGATTAAGGCCTAAATCCTACAAGATGTAAACACTTTTCGTTGAATGTTGACAAATGAAGGGTTAATCTATTTTTAATATGATAAAGAGGTAAAGTTAGTGAAGTTTTAGGGGTAATCTCTGGATTTATTGAACCGATTTGAAAAATTCTTTCACTGTTGGGAAGCTAGTCTATCCTATAACCTATAATACGAGAATATGTTCGAAAAAAATTTGGGATCCTTACTAAAACTTCAATAATATACGCCAGAGTGTCAAAAAATACCAAAAATTTTCTTTTCATCTCATCGCGTGTGCTGCAAAAACTATGGTGGAATAAAATGACATACTACAAGTTTGTAGAGCTTATCATTAAGTATAAAGAATGTTCCGACAGAACATGTCTAACTACTAGTTTAGCCACAATATTTCAAAAATATATATTAAAAATTTCGCCGTTAGGAAAGGCTCTTTTTTGTAGCTTATCAAAATAAATAACTTCATGTTCACGACTGGTTTAATGCCTTCATACAACCTTTTGAATTATTTAATTCGGACATACCATTGTAGGGATATCGCGAGTTTCAAAATGTTAGTATTGGAAAATCTATACTAAAGGGAATGTTGATCGAAGGAGCCTCACATAACTCTAAGGAACTGTTGATCCTCTAGAGTAGCGTAGATGCACCAACTTTAAAAATTGCTTCAGAATATTTTGAAAAACTTAGGGAACTGCATGAAAAATTAATATCTTATTTAAAACCTACCTATGTAAGCCGCCCAACGAAGTCAGGCATATAAGGGTAGAGCAAAAGATTTCTCGCTCGTTTTCTTTGCAGATTTAAAGTAAAACTTTCAAATGGCGTTTGGAGCTATGCCAAGTTAAACACCTTTCCTGCAATTTAATTAATCGTCAAATTGTTGTTTACATAATTGTTCTTTTGAGTTTGGGTTTTTTTAAACACTAAATTTTTATTGGTCATCTTCGATATCTCAAATATTGGGACCTAATATTATATCTATTATCCCCTCGTCTGTAAGGTGGCTGAAACCAGCCGAGACACAATTGATTTCCTATTGTATCTCGGCTGATTACAGCGAAACGTTATAGATGATGAGCACTGATCGGAATAGGTAGAGGTAATTAGGTTCATTGACCGCAACTGTTGATGTTGATATGGATATTCCTCGGGATTCCGACCAATACTCCGGGATATCATTTTTTTTAATAAATTTCTATAAAAATTCTATAAAAATGGTAATTTTTTTGTTTCAATAAGTAATTTTTTTTTTGTGTTGGTTTTTTGTTTAAGGTTTGATTGTAGTTAAATACAAACAGTTTGTTATTTTCAATTTTCGATTTTTGAGATACAAATAATAATATATAATTATAATATGTTCTTGTACAATCACTGAATGAAAATGTCAAATGATTGTTGATTCTTGTATAAATAAAATAGCTCTACCTATTCCGATCACTGCTGATGAGTTATATTTCTTGTTCGGACTTATCTACGGATGCGACAGGTTACCTCATCTATCGGCGATCAAGGGTACTTAAGGATCTTCGTACCCAATCGGCGTCGTTTCATGATCCGATTGTATGACATCACGTAGTAAGCTCGTACTGGTCCGATATATTCCCCTACCCATTTATTCTAAAATCATGTAATTTTTATTTAAATTACATGCATTAGCATTTTCAAACTACTCGAGTCGCCATTTCATTTCAATCCATAAATTTTTCCTTAGAAAATGTACTTAGCTAATTCGCAATAACCCGCTAGGAATCTACATCTAAACACTAAACCGAACATTTCTAAATCATCAACTTGTCATTCTTTTCTTAAACTTTCCATATCATCATTATCTTCCTTTCTCGCCATGTCCATATTAGCCACAATTCCTTCGGTTTCTAAATAAATATCCACCTGTGATCTTTTCATTTACATTTCTATTAATTTTGTCAAATATTTCATACCAAGCGCAAATATTTCTAGGTCCTGCTTAATGATAATATGGAATCCATTGGGATTCCTAATTTCGCGATCAGCTCTGCGTTGAGCGTAAGTGATGAAGGGTCTTGCATTCCTTGAGGTAAGTGGATCGCAAACCGCGCAGGTTAAATACCAATAGAAACCATTTCTAAAATGCGAGATTAATATTATAATCATCAAGTATGAATTGAGAAATTGAATATAGAAACATTTCAGACCCAGAATCAATTTTTAAGCTTAGCTAATGAGTTTAATTTATTTCAGTAGAATATTTGTTTTTGACATGTAAACGGACAAAGTTTAATCGTATTACTAAACTGAAAGGTGTGAATTCGAATTAGGATGAAACTAAAACATAATCACATTTGGTGACCAGATTTGCTTGTGTTTATTAAGATTGATTTGCTCCCAAGCTCTCTTAAGGAAAATGCTTTCTATTTCAATAAAGTAGAGAAGTCGACTGGAAAATAACTCTTTTATAACAGATCAAAGGGGACTCTAATCCTATAGAAAGTCACGTTTTCTTATCCCGAAAATTCTTACTATTGAGATAAGTATTGTTTATATTTGAGTGGGTAGCAAAACTGGGGTAGAAGTATATAGGTCCAGTTAACTTCTTTGTCTTTGACCCATATTGTTGTATTCTATTTCATGGAAAAATTAATTCCTAATTCGGCAGACTTATAATGCAACAAGTTTATTAGGAACTTAGCTGGTTCCGCGACGCCGATAAAAAGTTGACAAAATAGTTTTTTCTATTGTAGAGGTTTAATTGACTGCTTTAATTGTTATTTATTGTATTGAGCAACTTTATACTCTTTTGTCTATACTCGTTTGTGCACGATATCGTCCTCAGCCTATATAAGTCCCACTGCTGGGCACAGGCCTTCCTCATGGAGAAACACATAAGGAGTATGGGCCGTAACTCCACCACGCTGGCCCAATGCGGGTTGGTGGGTAGAAACAGTCGCAAAACCGACCGGGACCAACGGCTTAACGTGCCTTCCGAAGCACGGAGGAGCTCGAGATCACAATGTTTTGGTCACCCATTCACGGCCTGACCATGGCGAAGGTAGCTTTGTCTTCAATCGAAAGCCAATGTGTACTAACCACTACGCCACCGAGCTCCTCCGAGTTTGTGTACGATAATACGGTACTAATACCAGACTAATACGATAATAATATTATAAATTGGAAAGTAATTCTTGTAAGCTATTCAGGAAATGTGTATTAAGAATAACCGTACATTATCTAGCAAGAGCTCCTAATCCTTCACATACTTCAAATAATTGGTTTAGGATCCATTTGAACCATCTTTGATCTCTGTAACACTCATCACTAATTTTGCTTATTCATTCAATACTGATAGAGACAAATAGGTCTCAGAAATGGGACCAATGTTGATGAGTATAATGAAAAAGGTATTTTGTGATTAATTTGTTCTCCAGTCTTGGATGTTCATTATATATGCATAATATCATATAAATAATTCTAATTCTGAATAATTATGTGTATTTATCTATTAAATATATTTGTCCGTCATCTAGTATCCGTAACACAAGCAGCATTTAGTTGCTTAGTGGGACTAGTTGATAGGTGTGAATGTCTGAGGATATTTATTATTTATTTATTTTATTTTTTTTTAAGTTTCTATTCTCAGGTTCTCTTACGATTGTGGATTGTGGGCGTTAATACCTCTGCCTGCCCCTTCGGGGATAGACGCGTGATGACATATTTATGTGTAGCTATTGTGTAATAAACCACAATCCGGAATAAAAATATTAATATTATGTATTTCAAGATAGATAGCATTTAAAAGATATTTTTTATAAACTTTTTTAAAAAAAGGAACCCACTTTTTTCCTTTTTTGGGAGGTTGGCACTGACTTTAAAAAACTAAGTAGGTAGCGTATATAAAAGTTATTTTTTGCTTTTCATTAGTCTAGCCTATTGAAGGCACCCTTTTAAAGTATTTTTTTTAAATCATCATGTTTTTGTTTCTTCATTTCATACTTTCTAGTATTAGAAAGGTTAAGCGAAACAAATACTTTTCCGAAAACCGCATCAAAATTGGTACAGCCAATCGCGAGGCAGTCGCGGAATATACATAACTTTATACAGGTGAAGCCGAGATCATTCTTTTTTATAGTCGATTTTATTACTAAAACCTTCTGAGCGTAAAAAATACTTTGGTGAAAACCGCAGCAAAATCTGTTCAGCCAATGGCGAGATAAACACGAACAAACATACGTACTAGTAAAACTGACAACCTCTTTTTTTTTTAAGTCTTTGTTTATTTTACTATTTTATTTTAAACGTCAAGGTTTTATTTCATAGACGTAGTATCCCTACTGTATTTGTCTTTTAAAGAAATGGCGCTTTCTCTTGGTTTTTACAGGGTACACAGAGAGTGAGTTGTAACCAAGGTACAAACGTCTACACTACATGAAACGGTAACCACTTACCATGAAGCAGTCCGTATATGTTTCTCTGCTACCCTTTATAATTAAATTGCTGCAGAAGATTTTATGCGGAGCTCTATGGTCTCACAAGATAGAACATTATTTATATTAATATTTTAATTATTGTAAAAAGGTCATAAAGATAAATATCGTTTTAAAATATTTTTTTTTAATTAATCTGTTACAATCCACCGTGCAATTATTCTTCCGAAAGAGCATACGATCTCAGAAAAGCCGATCGTCGGCTATACAAAAAACTGCTAACGTAGTCAACAAAAACCGAATAAACGGACTAAATTTCGGTATCGGAACTAGAAGGGTTATCCCGTAGTAACCAAGTAGTAACCATGGTTCAATCAAAACACCATAGTCACACATGGTGCAGGTCATTATTACCAGTTTAGAAATACATTTACGATGGTGTTCCACAGGACGCAGAAGATTATTATGACATTATTTGTGACCAACATCTTGATTTACCAATTTTTGCACTTATGTGCGAATCTTACCCTAATCTGGTTTTAAAAATTGTTGGAAAACATGCGAAAACAAACCTTGATGTCTGAGCAACAAGTTCTAATAATTAAACTGGAAAAAATTGCATCTACCAAAAGTTTCATAAGCCTGTCACGTGTCGCACGTACTCGCTTGCGCCGTGATTAAATACCAACGTGCTTGCTCGTCGATAGTGCAATAGGAATTGCGTTTTTTCTTGTATGATACGAGTTTACGGAATTCCTCGATAAAGGGAAATAGAGCAAATAGAGAACATAAGTGAACACTAATATTGTATTGTTACATATAAAAATATACTCTAGCTATAGAAATTTTATTAATTAGTCGTAGGTACGAGGGCTGCACTAAAAGTATCGGGAATGGAATGTTTCCACTGTTCCTGTCATATTAAAATCTTTTTAATTGAAATCTCCTTGGTTTTAAGAATCGAATACCATTTATATATTTAAAAAATGATTCTCGGTCTTGTCACAAGGTTTTGTCAAACTTGTTTAGTCGTTGAGAAAATGGAATAAATATCCGAAATTACAATGGCATACGTCACAGATGGCAGAATTTTAGACGGAATAATTATTTATAGCAGAATTACAGTTCGGTATAATTTCGTTTATTAGTTTGTAAATTATTTGGCATAATTTATTGACGTACTATGTAAATGCTAGAATTTTATTTGTAATAATATTTTACCATAAATGTTTTACAACAAAAATCTGTGACAGAAACGAAGTGCTGCAAGACTACACGTAGCCTTGTCTGCCCTACCCCTAGAGTGTAATTTAAACCTGCGTAGGTGCAGAGGGGCGAGGCGGCCCGCGAGCTGAGGAGCAGGTGGTTTGTAAGCCCGCCGCCGCGGCTGAGGCTGATCGACCAGCAAGCCGAAGATGCGGTGGTGAGCGAAAAGCATCTGCGACGAAGAGATCGCGGGCCGCGCGGGCTCCGCTGGAGCCTCGCAGTGCCGGAACCGTGACAGATCCAATGCCAGCCGCATACTACCTTGAATGCGACATGAACTTAATATTGGGTCCTTACCTATGAAATTGGTATTTTTATTCTGTCTTAGTATTTTGTCTGTAACTATTAAGATTCAGAGTATTCCTAAAAAATTATTACCTCGTCTAAAAATAGACTATATTTTTGAGCTCTTTTGAATTGTTTTGATAATTTGTTGTAAGTTTAATTGTGTTAAAATTGGACACGGAGACCACTCTTTTTAAGTGCCTCTCGAATACATCTTTTTATTTGCATTCACTTAAAAACGATAAAAAAATTTTATGAAGTGTGATATTACACATATTATTACTAAAGCTTGTCTAATGATACATGCTAAATTCCCCAAAATCTCCATACAATTTCATAGGTAAGGACCTAATACTATCCGATGTTATACAAAACAAAAATCTATATACTCTATATACATATAATAAAACTGTTGAGGTCGAATGTCTGTACATAGAAAAAAAATGCTTAAAACCTTGTCAGGGGATGTAAAAAGAGGGAAAGTGTTTCTCTGTCTGTTTGTACGGGCTAATCTCCGAAATGGCTGGACCGATTTCAATGAAATTTTGAATGGTGATACTTTATATTCCTGGTCAACATCTAAAATACTTTTTATTCCGAAAAATTAAAAGGTTCCCGTGGGATAGTTAGAAAACCATAGTAACCGCGTACGAAGTCACAGGCAACAGCTAGTATAACATAAAAAATCTGCCTTATACTCGTAGGTTAATCTCAAAACGGAATCATCTCTCGTGACCTTGACCGAAATAGAATAATTCATACTCGTACCACGTGATAAAATGTATGATAGCAAACGCCCGTGTCTCAGGGGATGATAGGAAGGGGAATGTGTCTTATTTAATATTCACAGCCTTAGGTTGCTGGTTCATCCCTAGGGATCATTATGTCAGGATAAAAATAAGGTACAAGTGAAATTTGAAGAATATTTTTAGAAATACTTTCAGAGATAAGGTTCTATGTCTGCTACCCAATGATAACCGAAAACTCATAACTGAAATATAAATCGAAACAAATCAATGTATTGCAAAAATGCTTAGCATAATCATTATTAATTAATACATACATAAAATCAAGACTATTAATTATCCCCTAAGGGTTAGTCAGAGACTAGGCAAAAGCGCCGTAAAAGCAGTCCATTGCCATAATCCGCGCTTCATCAAGCAGTGACTGCACTCAGCGTGAAAGGTGGTGAGCCCGTCGCCACTGTAAGCTATTAGATGTTTGTGTAGTTCTAAGTCCATTAGTCGCCTTTTACGACACCCAAGGGAAGAGATGGGTTGGTGATTATTTTAATGAGCCGCTACGACGTCTCTAATTAACACATATCAAAAATATAATTCTATAGTTTCATTCAATCAATTCAGTTGTACAGTATAAGAAATAAACAGTGAATGCAATTAAGTTAGGTACAGTTAGGTTAAAAATAATTTGAGATTATGTTAGTAACAGAACTACTACTATATAACAGAACTCATGTCCCAAGCCAGTCGGGATTATTATTGTCAAGACCGAATATTAAAGTAGCAAATCTTAACTGGTATCAGTACCTGGTTATGAGTGGATGAGAGACAGGTCTTACATTAGAATAAGAAGTGTTCAAAAAGGTATTGATCAATTTCAGATGCATTACGCAGTGTGTCGTTGGAAACGCCTTTTCGAAATAAAAAGTTATTTTTTTTTGTATTACTACAACCAATCACCCTTTCATTTGCTCTAGCACGAAACGTAACTAGTTTGTGACAACGGAATCGGCCCTAATGTCCCCAACTGTGGTTCTTTCAAATAAAGTGAATGAGGTTTTCTTCAAAAAAATACTTTTATACATATAATCACGCCTCTTTTCCGAAGGGGTGGACAATGGTGTTGACATCCACATTTTGCTAGATAATTTCGACAAGTAACAGGTGCCAACCGGGCACAAGGCGAGGCAAGCGATATAGACAATCAACTGACATTGTTTTGTTTTGTTTTTTTTTTATATTATGTTAACTAAACCATTACAGAGGTGTCAAGCGCGCAATAATGCTAGGCACGCATGTATCCCACAGGGTGGAAGTACATGAACCTCCCAGTATTATTACGATACCCAGTATTATTACGTTACCGAATTATAATTGCTTCTGAAATATCACAAGAAAACATTTAAAAAAAAATGTGTCGCGTTATAGCATAGAACGGAACGTAGTACTTTCATTCGTGGTCGGGTAAAAATAAATAATAAATACGCAACTGATTTTAAATGTACTTACGGTATACAAGAGAAAGTTAGTGTCAATTGCAATTGGAAGATTAGTTAAAAAGTGCAAAAATGTTTACGAGATCTTAATTTTGTCAAGGTTGTGTTCTTATTGGGTTGTGGGGTAAAAATAATTTAGATTTTATCTTCATTTTTTATTTTATTTCAAAGTATTGCGGTTTTGTGAGTGTTTCTAGTGATAATATGGTAGAGAAATAATTATTATAGAAACAATTCTGAAATTATGTGCAGTAATAGGGTCGGAAATACAAGATTTAGCTATTTTTTCGTAAACTAAGTTGTGATGACCCTAAAATTGGTTTGTTTACATTTATTCGTCATCGGATTTGGACGGTTTGTATTGTTTACTAGCGTAGTGTAACAGTATTTAATAAAGTATTTCGTATGGTTTATTTCTTATCCTCTCCAATGGTCAGAAAACCAGACACAACAGTAACATACATTGTTTTCGAACCGATGAACATGTGCACTAATACTGATTTTTTTTTTCTAGCCGATTCCTTTTTTTTATTCACTAACGAACGGCTATTTCACAGTGTAACGATCGCAGGGGATTTAGTCGTTGAATGGATAAAAGGCAATTTTTACTCTATGTTACGGACGAAATGCAAATTCAAAATCATTTATTTGCATAAACATGGGTGGATTAAATTGCTGACTGTTGGTCCATAACCAGAGCTACAGAATAGTACACATAGCTATAGTTTAGATATTTATACATACATACAATCACGCCTGTAATCGAAGGGTCGGCAGAGTCCAAGGAGCAACTGTGTTCCTTAAAACCACATTTAGGCATACAAAAATTGGGTTTGGTCAGATGCAAAATCGTGAAAAAATTGTAACAATTGGCTAGCTCATCGCCTACACAATCACAGAACCAGTACCCAATACGCCCTTAGTCGGCTTTTACGACATGCTAGGCAAAAAAAGCAGTTGGCACATTCTTAGATATAAATATGTGATATTTTTAAAATGGCTGGTGATATAGCCCTTCAACTTCTTAATAGGCGCATCAGCTGTGTCGCGCTTCTTCTAGGAACTTCTTTAGGCACGATAACGCGCGTGTTTTTAGAATTAGAAGAAAACAAAATTACGATATCTCATGTATTACGAGTATAGGGCAGCTTATATAATACTTGTGTCATGGCATAAGTTAACAGGCAACAAGTTATATATACATATAATAAAACTGTAGAGATCGAATGTCTGTACATAGAAAAAAAATGCTTAAGATCAAATCAGGGGATGTAAATAGAGGAAAAATACCATACATTCTATTATTTTTTTTTGATTTTTTCTGTCTGTTCGTCTGTTTGCACAGGTTAATCTCGAAAGGGGCTAGACAGATTTCAACGAATTTTTGCATGGTGATACCTTTCCCTGGTCAACATCTTAGATATTTTTTATTCCGGAAAAGTAGAGGATTCGTGGGATTGTTAAAAAGCAGTAACCGCAGACGAGTTCTCGGGCAACAGTCATAATTAGTCATTAATAAAATTATTAGTCCAGCTTCGTCTTGTAATGAATTAATTAATTCTGATTTGAAATCAGGTTGAGCATCTTTTAAAATAAATGCCGATAGTCACAGCGGACTCCAGATGTCCGGTACACAGATAGGTATTTTTTGGCAGTGGACTCCTGGAATCCAATCAACAGATGAGGGATCAACAGATAGGCAGAGATATGGGAATGCGGAACTTACCGTGCAAGAGGTGTACTGTTAATATTGCTAACCTCACACTGTACAGCAGGCAGCTGTAACTGAATTGGGACGGACACTCGTTCGAGAGGCCGCGGAAAACGCAAGTTCGAATCCACCGCCTGTACCACTAAGTTTGAATAAAACTTATGTACAGTTCATTATGAATATCGCTTGCCTCACATTGTACATGGCAACAAGCTCGCCACCTGTAACATGGGAACCTAACATATGTGGCGAAATGTGGGTGTTTGACACCTCTGCCTACCCCTCCGGGAAAAGAGGCGTGATGATATGATATGTCACACTGTACCTGGTGCAAGGCGACCGGTTTGCCTCATGTTAAATGAATTCAATATGACAGACGAAATGTTGGTATTAGCTGATCTGCCTTCCCCTTTGGGAAAGAGGCGTGATGATATTATCTTATGTTACGTTACACTAATTCCTGAGCACAGATTCAGGATTCGACAAGGATTTGTTTTTCAGAGGCCAAGAACGTGTCCACAAAACATTATCAAAATCAAATCATTTTTTTTGCGTATGATGGGTTGTCCAGAGACACATATATACACTAAGTTTCACCATATACTGCCTGTCACATTCGGCATGCAAATTTACAAGTGGTTAGTCTATCACAAAATGACTCTATCACTACAAAAGAGTGAAAAAAAATCATTAAAAATATAATATTACATAGTTACATTTAAAATTCCATGTCATTCTTAATTACAACTTTTATGTCCTAATGATTATCACAATTACTCAGCAAATTTAATAATTATATTCTTTCAAATAGCAATCTAATTAAAATTCGTAACATGATTCGTCAATAGTTAAAATTTCAAGTCAATATCATCAAAAAATTCACATAGCGTAGTAACATTTGTCAATTACTAATTTAAACAACACAGCCTTAAATTTGTTTGTATTGTAGAGCTTTAATGGTTCCGGGAATTTATTAAATACTCTTGAGGCATTTCCAATTATGCTTTTATATGCTAGAGCAGTTGTACATATAAAATTATTTATTTTAAAGTTTCTAGGTCGAAGGTTTGGTATAGGCTTTACAGCTTCGAACAAATCTGGGTTACATTTTACAAATAAACATAGCTCGTAAATGTACAAAGAAGGTAATGTTAACAATTTTAGGTCTTTTAAATATGGCTGACAGCTTTCAGTACATTTCAGCCCACACATGGCCCCTACACAAAGTTTTTGTGCTCTGAAAAGTATTTCCCGATAACTAGAGATGTCCCAAAATATTACCCCATAGCGAAGGGTTGAAGCAAGGAAACCATGATATGCAGCTAAAACCGTACTTCTATAAGCTACTTTGGCTAACTTATATAGAGCAAAGGAGAGCCAGCTCGTTGCAATATTAGGTCCTTACCTATGAAATTGGTGTTTTGTATGGAGGTTTTGGGGATATCTGCATTTTACATACTAACATTTTTTGAGTTTTCTTCACAACGACAATTCCAAAGATAATAATATTTGGCATGTATCATTAGACAAGCTTTAGCAATATGTGTGTGAACACGCTTGATAAAAATTATTCATCGTTTTTATGTTAATGCAAATCAAATGATGTATTCGGGAGGCAGTTAAAAATAATTGTCTTTGTGTCTTATTTTAACACAATTAAACTTACAAAAAATTATCAAATTAAATAATACGAGCTCAAATATATGGTCTATTTTTAGAAGAGGCAATTATTTTATAAGAATGTTCTGAAACTTAATAGTTACGGACAAATTGCTAAGACAGAATAAAAACACCAATTTTATAAGTAAGGAGGATATTACCCCATAGTGAAGGGTTGAAGCAACGAAGCTATGATATGCAGCTAAAACCGTGCTTCTATCAGCTACTTTGGCTAACATATATAGAGAAAAGGAGAGCCAGCTCGTTGCAATATTTTGCTGTCCTAATTTTCTTTACCTGCGCTATTAAAATTCCACTTCCGTAGCAGCTATTACTCATATAATCACGACGGGTCGGCAGGCGATAACGCATTTGTTCCACCTGATATCGCCTCGTAAGGCAGCTTACCTCATATGGTTCCAGTAGATGTATGACCTTCACAGTATTCTGCATACTCATAAACTATTTTAATATTCGAGTCAGTTGAAATTAAAAAAAAAAATTATCTTTACATTCACACATATCAACACGTTAAATACTACTGTCGCTTGTGTTACGGATTCTCGATCACGGATTATTTAAAATATAATACATAAATATTGGGTCCTTACCTATGAAATTGCTGTTTTTATTCTGTCTTAGTATTTTGTCTGTAACTATTAAGATTCAGGGTATTCCTAAAAAATGATTACCTCGTCTAAAAAAAGACTATATTTTTTAACTCTTTTGGTTTGTTTTGATAATTTGTTGTAAGTTTAATTGTGTTGAAATTGGACACGGAGACAACTCTTTTTAAGTGCCTCCCGAATACATCATTTTATTTGCATTCACTTATAAACGATAAATAATTTTTATGAAGTGTGATATTACACATATTACTAAAGCTTGTCTAATGATACATGCCAAATATGGAATTGTCGTTGTGAAGAAAACTGATAAAATGTTAATATGGAAAACGCAGAATTCCTCAAAATCTCCATACAAAACACCAATTTCATAGGTAAGGACCTAATACAATCTCGTATACGAGCACGACGATCCGTGGATCCGGTCGCTATTGCAAACATTTCTACTCACCAACCCTCATTGGGCTGGTGGTGTTACAGCCCTTTCTCCTCATGTGGTCCTCCACGAGGAAGTCGCTTTTGGAGCATTTTCCTTCCAATTCAATTTTGACATTTGTGACTAAGAGTATTATATAATACACGTTAATTTTATTAGGTTGTAGAACATATTGATGTAAAGGGAGGACAGAACCCTTGCAGAGTTTCTTGCCTGTATCTTCTCTAGACAAGGCCTCCCGGTAGTGAACAGGCCGAAAAAAAAGTAGTGGTATTGTCAATTTAAGGATACTTATAATTTATTTTGTTTGTTTTGACTTGTCAAGTGTATTTGATGATACCAATTTGATTAAATGACTTTGAATTAATGAATGAATGAATGAAGGCCTATGCCCAGCAGTGGGATATATAAGTCGAGGAATTAACTCAAAACAAATAATTATTCCTACGGTTAGGACAGATGTCCTGGTTTCCTCGCATTGTCTGCCGTAACTGCCGCGTTTACGATGCCACTTGTCAAAACATCGCTACTGTTTTTTATTTGTTTTTTACTGTATAAGTTTTATGAAGATGCGAGCACATCTAATGAGTACCGAAATTTTATGTCAGCTAGTATCTTGAGCAGAATTAAGAAAGTTGGAGTGGTTTGGCATTTATGAAACATACTGTGCAAAAAGATATCACAATTTTAATACGGGAAGTAATGAATTGGGCAGCCATTTAATTATTTGGGCCAAAAAATAATTAGGCGAAAAATTATTTGGGTTGTTTCGTAGCAATGTTCGTATATATATTTATACATATTCAGGATATTTATATGTATAATAAATAATAATAATAATATCCTCAGACATTCACACCTATCAACTAGCACCATTTTAAGCAACTAATGCTGCTTGTGTTACGGACACTAGATGACGGATAAATATATTTAATAGATAAATACATATAAATAACCAGAATATATAGAAATATATATAAACATCCAAGACTGGAGAACAAATGCCTGAAAATTCATCATCCAAACATTTGCCCCCACTGGGATCGAACCCAGAACCTCTCGAGATGGCGACGCCTTCAGACCGGCCATACAGACCACTCGACCACGGAGGTCGTCGAATTAATCTATTAAATATATTTATCCGTCATCTAGTGTCCGTAACACAAGTAGCATTAGTTGCCTAAAATGGGGCTAGTTGATAGATTTGAATGTCTGAGGATATTTATTTATTTTATTATTTTATTTATTTAATGTTGTACACTTTTGTGTACCGACACAAGCACTAACTATATCAAGATTGGAAATAGATGAATTGATTGGTATGAATTCATTATTTTCCAGTCTTGATTAACGTTCTACTTGTTCATCGTATCATTAGCAAATTCCAACAAAATGTTCGCAAGATTGACAGAAGTTCTAGAGTATCTGGTATCAATAATGTAGAATAGTACTAACTAGTTCAATTAATAATTTTATAGATAGCTTTTGATTTCGCGTGGGTTTCATACATAGTGTGAACTTCAATGTCAGATCTTATGTAAATGTTAGTTCGTTACACTTAGTCCTTTCTTCGATTTCTCTTTGACGCGATTTACGGTGAACACCAATAATTCACAGTTATTAGTAATTTAATTACTTATACAGCCTCAGCTTCAATGACTTAGGCTAATTACTAGTTGAAATTGGGTTGTAATTAATTGGCCAGCCAAACAATTATTTGGTCATCATCAAAAAGGTCTGCCGAAAAATCGTTTGGGCAGCAAACAAATATTTTGTCAGCAATATAATTTTTTTTTAATTTGCCCATATTATTGCCCATAAGTTGCTCTCCAATTAATTATTTTAGCTGACCTATTGTATTTTTTTGACTGACCAGAATTCGAATAACCATTTAAATAAAACCCACGAAAAACTTTGGTAGGAACTTTTATGTTCACGATTTGTTAACAAAAAATAACAATAATTGCATTTGCCACCTTTTTGTTCAAATAACTGGAAGTGGAGATTGCAATTAACTTTATTTCTTCGGTTAGTAGAAAATTCTTGCTATACCTTTATATAATCTGTACTTCGGCTTATTCGCTTAATAAGGTCACAGGTTGCTAAGAAATCAGACCCGTAAGAATGGATCTTGGGCAAATTAATTGATACGATGTGATTGTCACGCCTACTGCAATCTGCGAGAGTAATATAATCAATTGGTTGATGATATAACTGCTCTATAAAAGTTTCACTCTTTCCTGTCGCTCACTTTGATCAGCACTCAGTCCAAGAAAAACAAAAATACTCACTCTAACTAACCTTTAACATTGTGATCTCGAAATCCTCCGTGCTTCGGAAGGCACGCGATTCACGGGGAACACCAATAATGTTCACAGTTATTAGCAATTTAATTACTTATACAGCCTCAGCTTCAATGACTTAGTTAGGCTAATTACTAGTTGAAATTGGGATGTAATTAATTGGGCAGTCATCTAATTATTAGGTCAGCAACAAAAAGGTCAGCCGAAAAATCATTTGGTCAGCAAACCAATATTTTGTCAGCAATATAATTATTTGGACGGCAAAATAACTATTTGGGCCGCAAAATAATTCGTTGGTCAGCAAAATAATTAATTGGGCAGCAAGATAATTATTTGAACTGCAAAATAATATTAGGGCAGCAATATATATTATATTCTTCCGAGAAATTTATAAAATCTAGGAAAAGGATCAATTCATAGGAAATGTATTCTGATAGATATTAGGTTGGTTATTTTTTTATGACCCATAAAAACAATATTTGTGTCATCAAAACATAATAAATTAAACAATTTGGAGGCGGAGAAACCATTTAAGTTGCTGCCCAATTAGTTATTTTGCTGACAAATTAGAAATATCTGCTGCCCATAAGTTGATGACCGATTAGTTATCTTTCTGACCAATTTTGAAATATTTGCTGCCCATAAGTTGCTGACCTATTATTTATTTTAGCAGAACAGTTTTATTTTTCGCTGACCAAAATTCTAATATTTTGCTGACCGTTTAAATAACACCAATTTTTAAATATATACAATATAAGTGATAATATCTGCGGCTTTTATTTATCTCCAGAATCCTCCGCGTCACAGGCTGAGGACATTTTCTGACCTTCCACATACTGAAGCGTGACGATACTAACCTCTTTTGACTTTCTGTCATTGCGTTCTTTTCCACGGTATTATTCCGATATTCGTAACAATGGACCTTTGCATGATAGAAACTATCGATCTTAATGTACAATAGACTCGTCTCCTGTTACATTGGGAAATGAGATTGTAAAATATGTATCAGGATATTAAAACGTCTATTCGTTTGGGAGTACAAGCATTGAACAAGTGATGTGTAAGTATACTTATAAGGATTTTCAATTGTGTGGCACGGCAAGTAGTGAAGATAGTATTTGTCGTTATGTAGGTACTACTTTTTTTGGATTATGCTTTAGTTAGTTCCCAAAGTGGTCCAGATGGACCCCTAAGGGTCCACGGGAGGCTCGACGGGGGCTTTGTTGTCTTCACATCTTTACAGTTTTGTCGTGTTTTGGGAATATGGTAAAATCGTAGCTGCAGAGGGTCTACCGGAACCAGATAAATTTTGAAAGTGGTCTATGAGAAAAATAAGTCTGGGAACTTTCGACTATCTGTACATGTCTGTAATAGAAAATGCGGTAAACTGCAGATTATTACATAAAATAAGTACCTATCTTTTCTTTTTGTTTTGAAACATCAATGACGACATTTTTAAATGATCCTAATGTAAAGGGAGGTAGAAACTTTCTTGCCCGTTCTTCTCAGAACAAGGCCTGGTAGTTCAGAACGGATGTTTCAGTTTTTCTCTATCACGAAATATTGTAGGATATTAATGACATTCATAAGCATGTGCTGAGACGCATCTAAGCTGAATAAACGCTTTAAAATTTTTTTTATTTGTTGAAAATTTTACTTTATTATTGATTGACAAAAGCATCAACTTTAATTAGCGTATGTGGAATAATGAGTTACTGAATCTATTAGCAGAAGCATAGAGTGGAGAAGCAACAACATTGTGTTGTGATAGTCTAATTTTCTTTTTTTTTTGTAAAATTCTTCCATGTAGGGAAGGCAATGGGAACGAAGCCCATACAGCCAAGACTTCGGTATATATTTCATCAGTTTTTGCATTGAAATGCATTCTTGGGAGAGTTTGGCGTCAAACGATCGATGGCAGACACTGTGATGCTACTTCGATGAAGTGGATTACCACGATAAAAATCTCATCGTTTTTCACACCACTTGACGATTATTCCAATGATCCTCCATATTGTTCATCATATAATACTCGTTTATTTTATGTCAGAACAGACAAAGGTAAATCTCGATAAACAAAAAAAGAATCATTCTTATTCAATTCGGTACCAATATCCTCTGGAGTACCTATTGAAACCAGCTGCCTTGATGGGTAGTGTTTTTATCAAGACAAATGAGTCTAATGCCTCTTGTTTTCATATGTACAAAAACACGCCATAAGCATAATAAATATTGTTTTTTACACAAATCTCCTCACAAAAGCTTAAGAAGCCCCCTCCTAGTGTCTGCTTTAATTCATCAAGGGTTGGTGAAAAACACGTCGTTCCCACACGATTTACAGCCAAAATATGATAATTTGAATCAATTTTCGTTCAAGGGCTACAGATAATAATATTTTTAGTTATGAAAAAATAGTTTGCGAATATTATGTCCAAGCATTTTAACATTTTTATATACCACCAGCATATAAAATACACTTTATTTGTCATGTATATGGAGTATAAAGTAAGAATTTTTCCCCTAGGGAATAAAGAAATAAAATTTCCCTGGGAATCCCCACTTTTGCGCATTCCCGTCCTAATGCCTGATGAACCGACTCCGAGAAACGCTTCAGCATAACCCGAGTCGTTCCCGTGATAGTACATTTCAGGGGTCGCTGAGAATACCCACTAAAACCAGTAAATAGGATTTTGTCCCCGTGAAAAAAAGGTAAAATAATAATTTGAATTTAGAATATAAAAATATGAACAATTACGTAAACGTATTTCAATTTAGTTCAAATTAATTCAATTTCAATTTTCTTTATTTGCAAGATTATGGTTACAGTATTGATGTTAAATTACATTTTCGATGTGCAAATAGGTATACAATTATACAATTTAGTCTTAATTTATTTAAAAAGATATCAGTAATAATATGGAATTAATTGGGGGGGGGGGGGGGAAGAAAAAAAAACCTATACAATATCAAATGATTATAGAATTAGATGATAATAGTATGTCAAAAGATAAAAAAATTTAATGTCCAAAGAGTCAGTATCAAAATATCATTGATTGCCACAGGCAGAATTGCAAAATTAATTCCGTCATTATTCTTATTCATTCAGAAATTATTTTTATTCATTCAACTCTAAACAGCCTTCATAAGTCTCAATTATTTTTGCCTTGAAAAGATTTGTACTGATTTTGTAAATAACAACCAGAATGAACTGTATGAGTACCATTGTCGAATTTATTGATATTTCCTTTAACTTTTCTGTTTACACTGCTTTGGAACTAAGTTCAAACTTGTTTACAAAGATGTAAATGAATTAAAACGTTATTATTTTGTAAAAAAAAATTTTCTCTAATGTGTTCGTTTATTTGTTGTTGCAATTTTTTTATTTCGATTTCGATTTGCGTTTTGCGTCTTGTTTTTTGGTGCTTGTGGTATTTAATTTGTTTTTTTTTTTCGTTTTTTTTTTGGCTGTTTTTACTTGCTTTTGGCTTTTTTTGCTTGTTTTTGTCATTTTAGTAGCTTTTTGTTATTTTTTTACACATGACAGTAAGCTCTTATGGGTTTCTTCCTACCGCCTGTGCCACTGAGTTTGAATAAAACATAATTACAGTCGATCCAACCGCCTGTACTCAGTTTTCAAAATAAAACTTATATAGGTATGTACAGTTGATTGTGAATAACGTTTGGCTTACAGTGTGGCCGGTGCATGCAACGGAAGCGCCACCTGTTACTGAGGGAAATAACATATCTGCCGAAATGTGGGTGCCACCTCTGCCTACCCCTTCGAGGAAAGAGGCGTGATGATAAACTTTATACGTATGAAGGATATCTATGGCTCGATGAGATATTCGGAGCATCGGAAGCAGCGTCGGAGCATTATTCAGATGCATCGACTATGCTGAGTAGAACCTATTAAGAATCGTGATGTGTACAACATGTCGTATCTATTAGGTCCTTACCTATGAAATTGGTGTTTTGTATGGAGAATTTGGGGAATTCTGCATTTTCCATACTAAAACTTTTTCAGTTTTCTACACAACGACAAATCCAAAGATAATAATATTTGGCATCTATCATTAGACAAGCTTTAGTAATATGTGTAATATCACACTTCATAAAAATTATTTATCGTTTTTAAGTGAATGCAAATAAAATGATGTATTCGGGAGGCACTTAAAAAGAGTTGTCTCCGTGTCCAATTTTTACACAATTAAACTTACAACAAATTATCAAAACAAATCAAAAGAGCTCAGAAATATAGTCCATTTTTAGACGAGGTAATTATTTTTTAGGAATACTCTGAATCTTAATAGTTACAGACAAAATACTAAGAGAGAAAAAAAACACCAACTTCATAGGTAAGGACCCAATATTATTAGATTCATAAGTGTATCATGGTTTTTAATAAAGTTTATTTCTTTCTCTCTTTCTTCTTTCTATATTAGAGATAAGTCCACTTATTGCGCAGGTGTTGATTTATATACAATACAATCACGCAGAACTATACTCCAAATGATAATTATCACCCACATTTCGTCCGATTTGTTTACTTCCCTTAAGAGGGCTTCAGCCTGTTGCTATTCACCAAGAAACACATGAGGAGTGTGGGCCGTAACACCTCCACGCTGGCCCAATGCGGGTTGGTGGGTAGAATCAGTCGTGCGACCGGGACGTTCCGAAGCACGGAGGTGGATGAGAAAGTTTTGGTCACGCATCCACGGCCTGACCATGGCGAAAGTTGCTTTGTTTTCGATCAAAAGCCAAAGAGTACTAAGCACAATGCCACCAAACTCCTCGTTTTCATCACAGCTTTGAATTATATCACAGATGGTTAAAATAGACAAATCGGAGTCACGATAATTCACTATCCTGTGTAGTGTCAAAACTTTTACAATCCTAAACAAATAAACTTATTACGAAGCTATTCCTTTTCGTTTATTATTTATTAACTAGCTGTTGCCTGCGACTTCGTCCGCGGTTACTGTGGTTTTTAACTATCACACGGGAACCCTTTAATTTTCCAGAATAAAAAGTATCTAATTGTTGATCAGGGATACCTATAAGGTATCACCAATCCATGCAAAATTTAATTGAAATCGGTCCTGCCATTTCGGATATTAGTCCGTACAAACAGACAAAGAAACAAAAAATAAAACAGACAAAAATAACAACATGTTTTGGTATTCTCCGCCTTTTAACATCCTGACTTTGTTTTAAGCATTTTTTTTTCTAAGTACATACATTCGACCTCTACAGTTTTATTCTATATTGCAGTGTGCAGCGCACCTCCCATACATTAGTATACATAATTATAGTAGCGTAATTAGTATTAAGAAACTTAGTAATAAACCAGTCGTCTAAGAGTAAACATCTTTTTCATTACTACTCCCGGATCCCTACATTGCATGGCGACCCTGCCAGTGCTGCCTTCGGGGCAGTGCTGTGCAAGTGTATATTATTAAAAAATTTAACATTTTAATTGCATTTACATTAAAATTTGTGAGTAAAGAAGTGCGAACTTTAAAAAAAAAGACGTGTGGCACTCGGGGACTGCCGCGGTAAAGCTATTGCATAGCATTTTGTATCAACTTATGCAATTATAATTTTATTATTTATTTATTATATTCATGCAGTATTTCTTTTTCTTTGATATTAATTCAAGTTACACTTTTTGAGCGTGGTGACCGATAAGAAAACAAATTTTTCTATTATTAAATAAATAAAATAAGTTAATATTGTTTAAAATATTTTTTATTATTTCGCACGCACACAACGCCGTGTCGAAGACTGGCGAACTGAAACGACGTTAGACGATGCACGGCCTTCAAGCCACACCTTGCGCATCGGAGTGGGGAGCGTGAGGTTTTTTCGTTACGGAATTTCTGGATTCGGTCCCCGCGCTCAAGGCCCGCGATAGAAGCTATGCAATAGCTTAAAAAAATAGTGAGTGATTGGACATTGTGTGACGGTGTGCCGCAATGTGTCGCGTCTTGAGAGCTGCGAAGGATGGAGTAGAATCCCATCCGCCCAAAATGTAAGTTCCTGGTTGCTGGGCATGAGAAGGCGGGCCGGGTCCCTACATTGCAATATATAGATAGTATATACATAGATTTCTTGAAATGTTTCAAACTCGACTGAACAGTGTTTTACCCTTTTACGGGTAAAATCTCGTCGTCATTGCTATGTTTGTCTTGATCTTAAATTTTGTTAGATGTCTAAGCACAATCGCCTTTGTAGAGGCTTATCTAGTGTTGGGGCAGGCACTCTCAGTTAATAGTGATTTATAACAATTAATCAATTAATCATGTTGGTATACTTAACCATTATCATATTGTTACTCACTGAGGACCTCAGCATTCTTTTTTATATTGGGTCCTTACCTATGAAATTGGTGCTTTTTTCTCTCTTAGTATTTTGTCTGTATCTATGAAGTTTCAGAGTATTCTTAAAAAATAATTACCTCCTCTTAAAATAGACCATATTTTTGAGCTCTTTTGATTTATTTTGATAAATTGTTGTATGTTTAATTGTGTTAAAATTGGACACGGAGATAACTCTTTTTAAGTGCCTCCCGAATACATAATTTTATTTGCATTGACTTAAAAACGATAAATAATTGTTATGAAGTTTGATATCACACATATCGCTTAAGGTTGTCTTATGATACACGCCAAATATTATTATCTTTGGATTTGTCGTTGTGAAGAAAGCTGAAAAAATGTTAGTATGGAAAATGCAGACATCCCCAAAATCTCCATACAAAACACCAATTTCATAGGTAAGGACCTAATAAAACTCCTGGCTATACCTCTCCGACCCGTTAGTCCAGTCAAGGAAAATTTGTTTGTTTGAGAAAATCACACTAATTGCTACACTGAAATTTATTGTAATTATTGAAGAAACAATAAATAAACAAAGGGTGATTTCTCATTATACCTAAATTGACAAGATAGGTATAGAAGCGTAATTAGAAATATTCACTACGATGACTTAAATTGTTTCTTTTTATTGACTGTTTTTGTGTTTTTGGAGCACTCATTAATTCTACAGTAAAGGACTTTTTCGACATATGTTGTCTAATTTAATAGATATGAAATTAAAAAAAAACCCGAGGTAATTATTAGAGCATTTCTTCTAATATGCAAAAGTCAAGCGGAAGCAATTAACGAACTTCTGGGCGGGCGGGGACTGGCGCGACTAACTTCAAAACATGCGATAACGTGTAAATATTGTTGCGCATCCAATAATCAGGCCTCCCAAAATAGTACTGACACAAGTCGGAATCATAATGTTTCAGATAATAAATCAAATCAATTTCTGTAACCTTTCATCGACAATCATTAGAATGTCACATCACTAGGGCGTGAACAAACATTTTGAGAATTTGAGACTAGCTTTACACACGATAATCCACGGATTCATCTAGGCGAAACGGGTATGTAAACACCTTAAAATAGACAGTAACGACAACCAAATGACACTATAATTTATAATCTGACCAATAAAATGAAGAATATTCTCTGAGCTTGCTCATATAAATATCCTGAATATATATAAACATCCAAGACTGGACAACAAATGCCTGAAAATTCATCACTCAAACATTTACCCCTACTGGGGATCGAACCCAGAACTTGTCGAGATGGCGATGCCTTGGGACCGGCCAACAGACCACTCGACCATAGAGGTCGTAAAATATATAATGTAAAAAGAGCGTTAGACAATATTATATTAACCCGAAAGGTCAGAAAATATTTTTTCATCGCATTTTCTTTATACCCAGAATGGCGATTGCCTTTTACTTCTTAATATCATTAGTAGCGGAAAAATGTCACTTCACTTAGTTTTATTAAGTTCTTTTTATATCTTTTTATAAGGAATTATTTCATCCATTACAATAAGTAGAACTTTCTTTGATCTGAAAGTCTTATTGTGCTGAGATTTTGATTAGCTCTTAGCCAGCGGTAGCAGAGTTGGGACGGACGGGGCACTACTCGTTCGAGAGGGAGAGTATAGATATTGCAAACCGCGACTACAGTTCCATCATTTGTTTCAGACTCTTATGTTACGCCATTAAGAGCGTAAGCCAATAAGATGTAACTATACACAGCATTTAAGAAAGTTATGGGAATGTGTGTGTATGTTAAGTGAAGTGACATTGTCGACTTATAATGTCGGAGAATGTTGTTTTCTAAATGAGATGAAATTGGTTAGTAACACTAAACTGATTACATCCACAATACCTTCGTGTAATTATAATCAAAATATAAATAAGAGGACGCAGTTATATCTAAGTTTTAAAAGACGTCACCACAATATTCTTAGGGTGGATCCAAAGTCGATATCCGAGTTGGGACGGACGGGGCACTCCTCATTCAAGAGGCCGCGGAAACACGGGTCCGATCCCGCCGCCTGTACCACTGAGTTTGCATAAAATTTATGTACAGTTCATTGTGAATAGTTAGATGGGGACCTAACATTATAGGCGTTAAACACCCACATTTCGTCATATAATATTAGGTCCGCTACCCCTCAGGGAAAGAGACGTGATGGTATGTCATATTATGTATTTTTATTACCAAACGTATGGTTTAAGTGGAGTCGTGTGGTAGCGGCTCAAGAAAAGAATACTACCAACCCATCTCTTCCCTTGGGTGTCGTAAAAGGCAACTAATGGACTTAGAACTGTACAACCATCCAATAGCTTATGTTGGCGACTGGCTCACCACCTGAGGGCTGGCTGAGTACAGTCACTGCTAGTGGTGACGTAGTGAACCCGGAGATAAATAAAAGGCCTTCATATCGTCACTTATGTATTTTATATATGTATATTAAAGCACAACTGAAACAATTATATAATAAAAGGTAAATTTCACTGAACACACAAAATTTCACATTTAACACTAAAATATATTATAAAAGGTAGGGGTACTTACAATAGTGCTTTAAAGAAACTTATAGACTTTATAATATAGCCGGAACTGGTAGTCGGGAATCTTGTGCTTTTTGTAACTTTTTAGGATAAATTTATTATAACTTGATCAGCACATTATACATACATTAAAATAATTGTTATCGGTCTTACTCTGGTAAGAATGAATTTCGAGAACAAAACAAATAAAAAAGAGACAGACAGTAAATTTAAAAACGGAAACCAAGAGAAGAACACAATGACAGCAACGAGTCGCTAATATAGCTATAGCGCCTCGTTACAATACCACAAGCACAGAAGAAGCACACAAGCACAGACTATGGCAATGGACTGCTTTTTCGGTGCTTTTGGCTGATCTCTGACTAACCCTAAGGGGATATTGTATGTTCTAAACACCATATTTGTACAGCACTCGTCGGTATCCTAATTATCAACATATACTTGTTCACCGCTGGATCTCCATCATTACTAATTCCGTTTTAGCACACTTTTTTTACTTAAGACAGGCAAGCTCTTGGTCTTCATCACTCCCGATGGTAAGTGACGATAAGGCAGAAGGTGGAAGCGAGCTTCACCTGTATTCCTCCGCAACTGTGGAACTGGTTATCTTACTTCTGATTGCCGGAACACAGTAATGCGACATAACATTCAACAATGTGTTATTATGTTGACGGTGGTAGCTAGCCAGGTGGGCTTAGAAGCCCTACCTCCAACCAAGCCGAGGCGAGAAGTCCTGCTGCCGTGGGGAATCGAACTCCGTACCTCCCGATCAACACCCGATGGTGTCAGTCACTAGACCAGGGAGGCCGATATTACTGCCTTTTCAACTTTAAAAACCTGTGAGAATTAAATCTGTTTGTTCTCTTATGGGTTTTGTCTGAAGTATAAAAATGGTAGCCTAAAAGCTGTGGGTTATAAAAAATAAAGAAAACATTTGAGTGTGTGTTTAGTTTAAAGAACTTTCTTAGTAAGTGTAAGAAACAGTTGCAAAATTAACGAAATCAAAGAATTTTATGGGTGGTTAAGGGTGGTCATATATGTATAAGCGCGAGTATATAAGTCAAAATGTAAGGAAACTTCCATAAAAACAGTGTATGTCAAACCGCGAGATGATACGAATGTGCTTGGTAAAGTTTTTATACCAAATAAAGTGAGTTAAAAGATAAGATCTTTTATTAGTAGTTTACAATAGAAGCCACCAAAAGATCCCTATGAAACGTCTAACACGCGACGTGTTATGTGGGATCTACTGGGAAAATATGGTTGAGCGAAGCGATGGCTGATTCATGTGTCATGCCTGTGAACAGGTGCCACTGTCGGTGTCTGGTCAAACTCATGCCTGTCTGATTTGTAGAATTGGCGTAATCAATGAAGTTTTCTTTGGGACTGTATGGTACGGCAAGTGGTGAAGATACCTATCCTGGTTTTGTATATACTACTTTTTCAATTTCTTCAATTAAGCAACGGAACCTTAATTTTATTTTATTTATGTAATATTTTAAACTGCAGAATATATAACACAGATATTTAATTATTTTTTCTTCTAAAACTTCAATGACGTTGACTTCATTAAAAAAAAGAAAAACAATGTAAAGGGAGGATAGAAACTTGCTGAGTTTCTTGCCCGTTCTTCTCAGAACAAGGCCTCCTGGTAGTTTTGTGCACGGATGGCGTAGTTTATTCATGAAAATTTGTAAAATGCTTTTGACGTTCATAAGTATGTGCTAAGACGCATCTAAATTGAATAAACGATTATGAATTTTGAATCTACGAAATTACTGGCAGTGTTGGTGTGTAAAGCATCTCTGCGAAATCAGGGATATAGACGTGATCATATGTATGCACGAGCAAGATGATATGTAAAGTGCACGGTCGGCATTCTAGCCAATGAGTCGTGAATTTTTCACACCCCAATGAGCTGCTTCTTGCAGTTTTATAAAGATGTTAAATGCACAATTTCGTACTTGAGAATATTTGAAGACACGCTTGGGTACATATCAATGGTTTGGAAAATGTATCTGACGCATGGACGGTTTCAGGAACGTTTCAAAGCTGCGCCGGTGGCTGCTGGCAGTGAAACGCTGCTATCTCGATTCTCGTGTAATTGTGGTGAGGTCTCCCCAAGAGTCTACAGCATGGAGTCGTTCAAAAAAGGCGTGAAAAGATTTTTTAAGGGTCGGCAATGCGCTGGTGATGCCTTCGGTGTTGCAGGCGTCCATAGGCTACGGTGACCACCCATCTGTGTGGCCACCCTGGTGGCATAAGAAAAAAAATTGTAGGAGCACGCACGTGGCTGACGCTGGCGGTGGGTGTGGCCATGAAACCACAAAGCTATACTCATAATCGAACGGTTTATTTGACATTTTACGTTTTTAAAGGCATATCTACCTTTATGATATATACAACAAAATAAGTAATTAAATCATGAACTGATGTGATTTGAGTCTCCCGGCAAGCTTTTGTACCGTATCGAACGTTAAAAGTTTAATTTTTGGAGGATTTCTTTTCTTGATATTCTGAGGCGGACTTGCACGATCGAGAGTTAGCACCTAACCCATATATTTGCCATAGGGTTAGGTGCTAACTATCGATCACGCAAGTGAGCCTTATCGGGTACAAAAGCTTGTTTTTACTTTGATTTTCTCATAAAAGCCTTGCAAAAGGCTCAATATCAACTAATGGTAAGCAGTAGATAAGTCAGTTGCGATCTCCTCCACCTTACTGGTCCGAAAGGTGCCTTTTCGCGCTTCTTTAGATGGAAATTAGTGTGTGGTTGGAGGGAACACGGTCGGGTATCGAAAACCCTAAAAAATTAAACAAGATGCTTCGTTATATGATAATTGGCAAAGGGACATCGGCGGCATCGGTATCTTTCTATCAGTTTGGATCTCCCGTCTTAAAAAAAAGACTGTGACGTCACAGTAGATGTTAACACGCTTGGTTTCAATACAAAACGTTACTTTCGTTATCTATGTAAATGTATATCTGTGTGTGGAACGTATCATAAGTATTCATATACAAATGAATTGAAAAATACCAAGTTAGTAAAATTAAGAAAAGATCGAATCTAATGGTAATATGCAGAAGTTCTAACCACTGTCTAATACGACTTTAAATCGGGAACACTTAATTTCTTTCCAAGCTTTTACTCGTCATCAGCCTATATACGTCGCACTGCTGGGACAGACCTTCCTCATGGAGAAACACATGAGGAGTATGGGCCGTAACACCACCACGCTGGCCCAATGCGGGTTGGTGGGTAGAAACGGTCACAAATGCGACCGAGACCAACGGCTTAACGTGCCTTCCGAAGCAAGGGGGAGCTCAAGATCACAAAGTCTTGGTCACCCATCCACGGCCTAACCATGGCGAAGGTAGCTTTGTTTTCGACCGAAGCCAAAGTGCACTGACCACTACGACACCGAGCTCCTCTTCTACTCACTATGTAATTAAGAACAAAATTTACATAAAGACAAGGCTACACGTAGCTTTTGACCGTTGCAATAAACTTCGAGCAATAGTAAACATACAATACATTTCGTTCGAAACATATTTCCATTTCGCAAAACGCTGTCGTCCCCATTGGTTGGAGAATCTCAGCATTAATAAAATATCCCTTCCGTATTCCTATTTCTCTCATACCATTGTTATAATGCGTATAAAAAGGATTCCTGGAAGAGATCGCTCCTAGTGATACCCTATCCGTATTGACAATTCGATTATTTTGCAAAACGAATACTCTTTTTGTATTTTCTGTTTTTCAATAAAGATTCTTGTCTATTTGATTGTTGATTTTTTTTATACGACAATCGTTACCGTTGCCTTTGAGTGATTATATTTTCTTTTTATCTCGGGCTTCATCGCTATTTGCCCGATAAGTAGCGATGTAGCAGCCTAAGGGTGAGTTTTTTGATCCGTAGTAAGTTAACTGTCATCCGCTGTTCGTCACCCGCTGATGTTACCCGCTGTTAGTTGCTAGTTCCACTGCCCGTTGCCCGTCGGTTACCGCCGTGGTTTCTCAGTTACCGCCGTTCTTACACCGCCTCATCATCAGCCAAGCGAGCCTGGGCCGCTAACGCGTCCGCAGGAGCTGCCGCCAGGAAAGCAAGTAAGTGTGCATTTTGCTTCCTATCCTTAGAGAGCTGTGACTTCTTCTTTTCTGTCCTTTGCAGCTCTTATAATCTCCTACACGTAGGTCGCGTTATTGCAAGCGCCTGCTGTAGCTTTTTTAAACCGCAGAAAATACAGTCTACTAAACTCCGCTACCGAAGGGGAAAAAGATCCAGCATTTGTTGGTGGAATGGAAACGCTAAAATGGATGACGTCAGTCAGTCGTCGTCAGTATCAAAAGAATTCTATTTTTTTATGAAATCGCAAGATTCGTATGCGAATCTCTAAAATCACTATTTTTGAATATTCATACTCGTGAATGTTGCAACGAGTGGTTCCGATATTCTACTAGTAGAAATGACGTGATAATAACAATGACAAGTGAAGATTTTTTTAACAAATGACATGACATACCTACCAAGATACCTACTCATACTTTACAGTTTTTTTCTTACATGCCGTTCCCCCGTAACTCATTGCAGGTTTGTAATAAACTCAACGAGTTAGGGTTTTTGTTTTTTCTGCATGAATTGAAAAATGTTATAAGATTCTAGTTTTAGGGCATTTCTAATGTTTCAAAAACACGTAATATTGGGAGCAATCGAAACCAATTTCGTATAGGTTTTGTTTTAATGAATTTAAATTCACTTCGAATGATTCAAAAATGCGCTCTCTGCAAGTATGCACGTAGACGTTCAAAGACGCATCAACGCACAACGCTCCGTCATTCAGCTCTGTGTGGGAACCACCTTACTTACGACTATTACGGAAATAATTATGAATGCACTGAGTTGTTCGTCAATTTCGATTTGATATTTGCGCTTCAGTTATAAAACTGTTACATTCTGGTGAATCAGATAAAAATCTTATCTTAACTTTCGTCTGTCCTTGCTATGTAAAACACTGTAAAACTTTAATGTTTCACCTTGTGCGACTGTCCTTTTCGTTTTACATTGCAATGAAAGGGAGACCCTGACCTGGCATTTTAGAGTTAAACAATACTTCATTCTACGCCCCCAAGGATACACGACACTAAATGTGCTCATACGAAACGGAACCAGCTAAGTTTTCTGAAATAAAATCCTATGAGATGTTCATGAGGGACTAAGAAATGCAGAAGTTCTTTATAAAATAAAACTGATTTACTATAACATATTATTATCACGTCTCTATCTCTCAAGGGATACACATGTTGTTACAGGTGGCGAACCTAGTTGCCATGCATCGGGCACAGTGTGAGGCAAGCGGTGATTACCGTTTATATTAAAGTTGCCCCTTTTTGGATCATACATAATTATAATCACAACTATTATCCCCTAAGGCTTAGTCATAGACTAGGCAAAAGCACCGCAAACGTAGTCCACTGCCATAGTCCGCGCTTCACCAAGCAGTGCAGGCGCACAGTCATGTGGTGGTAAGCCCGTCGCTGCCATTATTGGATTGTTGTGCAGTTCTAAGTCCATTAGTCGCCTTTTACGCACCCAAGGAAAGAGATAGGTTGGTAGTATTCTTTTAATGAGCCGCTACCACACGACTCTTTGGACTTCTCTTTCGACTTTTTGGAACAGTGTACCTCTTATAAGACATGCTGGTGGCTAATGAACGGTTGGCAGTGTTTTCAACGTCTAGACAAAAGCGTATTGTTAAATACATAGACTGAGTAAGTTGTTTGACTTCAACTTAGGGTCGGTTTTTTGATCTGTGGTTAGGTTGACGTATGATTTTGTGATAATGTCAGCTTGACCGATAGTAATATTTTCAGATAGTGATAGTTAAATAATCATATTAATCATAAAATTTTTACCGCAACACGATGCTGGAATTATTAAAATGGCGGTTGGCGGGACCGCTTAAGTCTATTGCTTTGGAAATGTATCACATTTCTAAGGGTAGTTTCATCTGTTTGCTGACCGCCGTTGCCGTTTGCTAGCGCATCTTCCAAAATGTGCGCGTGAGACGGTTCGCTAGGAAACCAGTTTATTTGCAATGTCATTTGTGCATAATTGTCATTGTCATGGTGGAGGCAAAACTGTGAAAAATAAATATTAAACATTAGCCAAGATGTTTGGAAAATGTCGAAGCTGTTGGATACATGCGCGCTTTTGAACTGCATAGGATGTGAAACGATGGTATCTCTTGTAATAGAAAGCGCGCGCGTGTGGCTGGCGCTGGCGGCCAGAATATCTAAGAAACCACCCAAACAATTGGTCTAGATTTTGGACACAAAATCCCGGAAGCGAAACCCTCAGCCTATATACGTCCCACTGCTGGGCATAGGCCTTCCTCATGGAGAAACACATGAGGACTATAGGCCGTAACTCCACAACTCTGGCCCAATGCGGGTTGGTGGGTAGAAACAGTCGCAATAGCGACCTGGACCAACGACTGGACAACGACGAAAGCCAAAGTATACTAACCACCTCGCCAGAGCTCCTCACTAAATTCCTGAATACCATCGCGACACGAAGGGTAAATTCAGCGCTGCTGAATGTAAAAATAGACAAATTGAAACGGTATGTTGCTCGTTCTATTATTACACAGTACGTCAGAAGTCAGAACTCTTCCCATGGCATTAATTATTTCATCCGCACTGTTTAACGACACACTCGTCATAGCCTGAATTTATAATCCCCAAGGGATATAATGAACGATGGCGTGGAATTTCATAGCAGTTAACATAGTCATTTAAGGCCTCAAGGTTTTACAAACGGCGATAACTGTTTTGGATTATTTTTTATTGCTTGCTTTTATCAACTGTCTGTGCCAAAGTAGCCATATTTTATATGCACTTTTGTTTTAGAATTTATTATTTTTGTTTATGATCAAATAGTGTATAGAAATATTACTTGGGGCGAATTCGACCAAATTGAGATTAGTAACACGGGAATAGTAATACCAAACTGAGCTGAAACGATTGGTCGAATCTGCCCTATGTCAAACGAGACATTGACACATTCGTGCGCGAAAACCTGCGTACTCCGTTAAAATAATATTACTCGCGTGTAGCCAAACATGAAAAAACTAGGATAGCTAATCGGCTCCGCCCATAGGGCAGATTCGACCAATCGTGTGAACTCAGTTTGGTATTATCATTCCCGTGTTACTAATCTCAATTTGGTCGAGTTTGCCTTAGTAAAATAGTTCAGGAGTTTCATCGCGCTTACCGCGATGCAACGAATATAATATTATTTGAGGCCATTCTTAAAATTGTAACAGATTTAAAACAATTTCTCTGGTTTTGTTTTGAACCTGAAACCCCATTAGAGAGGGTAAATAAACCATAACCACCAGCCAGTATATAAGCCATACATTAGTCCAAACACTTTTATATTGCATCATATTGATTTTGTAAGTGAAGCTCGTACCAGTACTTTAATTATTTATAGAACAAATTTTTATTTAGTTTCTCTTGTCCCGATGCAATGATATTAAATTTTGTTAGGAGTTGTAATAACCAATAAAAAAGAATATTAATTGATGAGGAGAGCTTCTCCTCATCAATCAATATTCATGATGAGGATAAGCTGGCGGTGGCGTAGTGGTTAGTACGTTTTGGCTTTCGATATCGAAAACAAAGCTACCTTCGCCATGATCAGGTCGTGGATAGGTGACCAAAATTTGTGATCTCGAACTCTCCGTGCTCCGGAAGGCACGTTAAGCCGATGGTCCCGGTCGCTATTGTTACCGTTTCTACCCACCAACCCGCATTGGGCCAGCGTGGGGTAGTTATGACTCATACTCCTCATTTGTTTCTCCGTGAGGAGGCCCGTGCCCAGCAGTGGGCCGTATTAGGCTGACGACGATTAATTATTGCCCACCATTCAGTTCGGAGTTACACAATTCATAAATCCTTTAATCATACTAAAGACTATCTCCCGTTCTTTCAATGATGAAAGTTTTACTGCTAACCAACAACTGATTGATCAGTATGCAATATATTACTTACTCCGCATATAAATTTCCCTAATTTTGTCAGTACCCACGCAGCTTTGTACCGCGAAATGTTTTCTCATTTTGCTTTATCGCTCGGGCCTTGTGATTGAGGGCAATCATTTGAATGGGAACGAAGAGTTCGCATTGTATTGAAAAGGACGAATGGACTAAGGAAATTGCGGGGAGGATAGAAATGCATATTTTATAACCCGCTTCAAAAAAGAAGGTTTTAAATTCATCGGAATCTTTTCTATATCATATCATAATCTCTATTACTTCATATTGGTACATATAAAGATCTTTAATTAAACAAAATTTGCAATATGAACCCTGCAAGGGTGTCGCAAATCTTAACACAATACGATTAAAATATTTTCAACATTCAACAATTATTATAATATGTATAAAAAGAAGCATGTTAATTTAAAAAACCATTCAAGGTGTATTTACATTTTTCACTCAAGAATTCTCTTAATTTTTTTAGAAACATGTTATTATTTACCAGTTGTTTGTTACGGTTCGGTATTTTATTATATATTTTAATACACATATGGTAGGTTCCAGAACGGATCTTACGCAATTTAGTGAAAGGGAAAGCTAATTTATTTCTATTTCGTAAAGTTCTTATGTTAGTATGTTTTCCATCTTTTTTTATAGATAGACCAGAAAAATGGCCCCATCCCACCAGATTTTAAGCAAGAATGAGATCTAGAAGCGAGCGTAGCTGATGCGATAAAAGGATTACTCGAAGACGCCTGAACCCACGGAACCGATTCGGAAAACTCATTGTTTTGTGAAAGGGTATACTAGTGGCGCCATATTAATCAGGTTAAAATCTGTTGATGAGGTCAAAAAAATCTAATTTATAATTACACTACACTTGAAGTTGGGTGAAGTCAGGCAGGCGGTTTTTTAATCAATGAAAAGTTTTTCTAATAGATTTCCCATAAAAAAGTAATGAATATCTACTAACATACACATATATCAAATACGATAGTATTTGTACGTTTTATGTATTTGTTTGTATTTTGATAGTCACCTGCCTTACAGTACAACTGACATTCATGGGTTGACTGGAAAAGATCTCTTTCAGAGATAAGTCCGCCCTTGCAAACTGTGTAATGTTACATAAATTTTAATGTATTTTCAAGTGCAATAAAGAGTATGTATATATATTATATACCCTTATTATACAGATATGCATGACAAATACTGGATGACGGATATTACACATAATAATTATCTACAAAGAAATATTCATAACAAAGAAATTTTAATAAATTGCTCGTATGCTTATAGATAGTCCTCATAAACCAAAATAATTGTGATTTTAGGATTTCGTAGTCAACTAGGAACCCTTATGGTTTCGCCAAGACCGTCTGTCTGTCTGTCTATCCGTCCGCGGATAATCTCAGTAACCATAAGCACTAGAAAGCTGAAATTTGGTAACAATATGTATATTAACCACACCAACAAAGTGGTAATATTAACATAATTTTGATTAGGTTAATATTTTCGGAAATAATCGCTCTAAATAAGAAATAAAATAATTTCATTTCGAATTTCGAATATAAATGACATTTTGCTAATAAGAGGTAGGAATATAACTTTGAGCACTTTGTAAAAAAACAATGCAATGTTAACAAACACACAAAGACTATTTGTTAACTTTTATCGACGTTAAATCAATAGTTACGCGAACAACGTCGCGGGCACAGCTAGTATTATTATAAAATTACGTGTGTAGTACAATATCACTACAGACGTCGACATTTTGACTATAAAGGTTGGAGTCTAAAATGTCAGGGCTTTCAATCTCTTAGCACCTAGTAAGCCTAGACTTGAATACTGTTGTAACGAGGCGCTATATCAGTATTAGCGACTCTTTGCTGTAATTGAGCTCTCCTCTGGCCATTTTCTCTTTGATTTTGTTTTTGAACTAACACTCTGTCTCTTTTTTTCATTGTTTTTGGCCTCAAACTTTATTCCTATCAGAGTCAGCGTCTGGAGCGGTTGGCTCGACGCAAATTATTATATAAATATTATTAAAAAAAAACAATAATAAGTGATAATAATAATAAATAAATAAAAATATCCTCAGACATTCTCATTCACCTATCAACTAGTCCCTTTTTAAGCAACTAAATGCTGCGTGTGTTACGGATACTAGATGACGGACAAATATATTAAAGACACTTTTTGTGTCTTAGTTTTTTATCTAATAATAATTAATATACACAAATAAGTGACGTCAGAAGATTTTATCTAATCTCCAGCATCCCCAGGTCACACCGTAATGTCACTAATAATACGCATGGACCCGTATTCCTATAATTCACTACACGACATTTCATAAACACCGTTTCATACCATTCATATTCAATTAAATCTTCAAAGCAATAGAATCTGAATGAAGCACAACAAAATAGAAGTCCGCTGTCGTCTGCAACCGTAACTTTAATAGATCTAAAATAGACTGTATTGTGTTGAGATACGGATGAGAATGCAATGCATTGATTCATCAGTACACTTGCGACGAAAATTACTGTCTTCCGTCGCACGGCAGATTGGTGTATTGTCCGAGAACGGGTAGATGAAGGTACGTAATAGATCAAGGTCGAATCTAGACGATTCGAGAACTCGATTAATTTTAAAGTAATCGATTTTCTTTTCGATATAGTTTATTTATAACAATTCGTCATCAGCCTATATACACCACCACGCTGGCCCAATTCGGGTTGGTGGGTAGAAACGGTCAAAAATGCGACCGAGACCAACGGCTTAACGTGCACGGAGGAGCTCGAGATCACAAAGTCTTGGTCACCCATCCACGGCTTGACCATGGCGAAGGTAGCTTTGTTCTCGATCGAAGCCAAAGCGCTCTGACCACTACGCCACCGAGCTCCTCATTTAACATATAAAAAAACATATATACTTACTTCATACTTCACGCCTCTTCACCCGAAGGGGAAGGCAGATGTGTTAAACACCCACATTTCGCCAGATATGTTAGGTCCCCATGTAACAGGTGGCGAGCCTGTTGCCATGCACCGGGCACAATGTGAGGCAAGCGATATTCACAATGAACGTAAGTTCATTGTACATAAGTTCTTTCAAACTCAGTCGTACAGGCGGTGGGATCGAACCCGCGTCCCGCGGCTTCTCGAACAAGTAGTCCAAACTCCCCGTCAGTCCCAACTCGGCTACCGCAGCCTAGTTTAGAAGCAGTTAGTTTTAGTTTGTTTCTATTTTAGTTTTAGTTCGTCGAGACTATTTTAGATTTACATAGAATGTTTTATCTTAGCAATAAGGGACGTTTCATGGGCACGGTAGCCAATAGCGCCGCCGATATTTCCATACATTTTGAAGTAAAGCGCGCGCGTGGTGCTGGCGATCAGCTTGTGCTGTGAAACGATGTTAGTAGCTCCGTGTAATTTTGATTAGTGACTTGAAATTATTTTTTGCAGGTTTGATTCCCAATTTGAGTAAGTTTTCTTGACAATTCTAAGATTAAATAATGTTTCCTTTCATCTAAAATTTATAATTTAGGGCCACTTGCAGGAAATTTTACATCTAGTTTAAATCTCGATTTTGTCAAATTTTGACATAAGATTCATAATAGAATTGTCAAAAAATTACAAAATCGAGTTTTAAGTATCGGTTTAAGGCCCACTTGCAGGAAATTTAAATCTAGATTTAAAACTAGATTAAGTCATTTTTTGACATTTTAGCCCTAGTAGAACTGTCAAAAAATTACTAAATCTAGGTTTAAATCTCGATTTAAATTTCCTGCAAGCGGGCCTAGGGGTCACTTGCAGGAAATTTTAAACCGAGTTTAAATCTCGATTTTGTAATTTTTTGACATTTTAGCCATACTAGAATTGTCAAACAATTACTTAATCTAGTATTAAGTCTCGATTTAAATTTCCTGCAAGACGCCCTTAGGCCCACTTGCAGGAAATTTAAATCTAGATTTAAAACTAGATTTAGTAATTTTTTGACTATTCTAGTATGGTTGAAATGTCGAAAAATGACTTATTGATTATATTACGAGTACATGTAACTTCTCTTATGTCTCTTACATAACACATACCCTTGATATACACAACACATACGCATTTATGAAGCAACATTGTGTGAACAAATGAAAATTACACGAAAAAAGTACCGGGAAAACATATCGAAGTAAGAGACGAGGCAAAGCCAATCCGACATAAGTTCCCAGGGGGCTTATCAAAGACAATCCCAAGTTAGCTGCCGTTAGCTGCCAGATCGAGGTAACAGCCACTAAACCCGACCAATAAATAGCTAAGACTAGACACATATATAAACCAAAACTGACATAAATCTTGTACTAAAGCTTATTAACAAGGATATTGCTCAGTATCAGAAAACGTATTAACTGGTGTTCATTTTGGTACCAATAGAATGTACCCACTGCTTTCTTGCCTAGCACTAGCATGTCGTAAAAGGCGACTAAGGGCGTATTGGGTACTGGGTCTGTGATGTACCTACGCGATGAGCTAGCCACTGTCTTGTTACATATCTTTCACGTTTTTTCATCTGACCAAACCTAATAATTTGTATGGCTAAATGTGGTCTTAAGGAACACAGTGCGCCTTGGACTCTGTCTACCCCTTCATGTATTTTAGTAATATATTTTTATAATAATAATTATACTCATTTATTTCAGAAATCACTTCCATAGATGAATTAGTTAACTGTTAGTAACAATTTTCCTTGCCGCTATGTTAGTAATGTTAGTAACATACCGATTTAATATTAGGTCCTTACCTATGAAATTGGTGTTTTGTATGGAGATTTTGGGGAATTCTGCATGTTCCATACTAAAATTTTTTCAGTTTTCTTCACAACGACAAATCCAAAGATAATATTTGGCATCTAACAAATCAAAAGAGCTCAAAAGTATAATCTATTCTTAGACGAGGTAATTATTTTTTAGGATTACTCTGAATCTCAATAGTTACAGACAAAATACTAAGACAGAATAAAAACACCAATTTCATAGGTAAGGACCCAATACATGTTGCTGTTAGAATTTCGGTTGGATTACAGAGCGGTTAAATACGAGAACATCGGCTCACAACCACACACTAAAATGCCTAGCCTGTACTACTTACAAGTTTATCTTTCTAAGCACGTTACGGGTTGGGTTCAAGTTATTTTATCATTAAATAGTTACTTCCATAATAAGATTAACCTGAAGAAAAATACAACAAACTTTCTTTCTCGACTCATGAAATAAGATTTCTAAATCTGGATCCTAGCAGACTTATTAGAATCTCCTTCAAATTGAATATTGATGTGTATACGGTCTCAAAAGTCGGAGGTTTTAAGACTGCAGTCGATCTTTGAGGTAACAACTTCGCGGGCTTAGGCGTGATAATACTACGTTATAATAATACATACATATAATCACGACTATTATCCCCTAAGGGTTAGTCAGACACTAGGCAAAAACACCTCAAAAGCAGTCAACTGCCATAGTCCGCGCTACACCAAGCAGTGACTGCACTCAGCGTGACAGACGGTGGCTTATAAGCTATAGCATGATTGTGCAATTCTAAGTCCATTAAGTGCAGAAGCTATGTCGTCCAGTTAAAATTATAGAAGTATTAATCGCTGTTTATGGAAAGCTAACCAGTGAATATAGCATCTACTTATATAAAAACTAGCTTTTGCTGGCGACTTCGTCCGCGTAGAATACTTTGAGATAGTGTGACGATATGTAGCCTATAGCCTTCCTCAATAAAAAGGTTATTTAACACTGAAAGATTTTTTCAAATTGGAACAGTAGCCAATTGGTGAAATTATTATTTATTATTATTTAATAGTTTATTGTACACAACAATTAAACAGAAACAACACATAAATAAAATAGAAAGTACAAAGGGTGTGGCTTATTCCTAAAGAAATCTCTACCAGCCCACCTGCGATAGGAGAATAATCAATAATTTAAGAATAATTAATAATTTATTTCAAAATTTCGTCCGTCCCTACCCAACCTATTCCAGCCAACCTTCGAATATCATCATCACTAGTCAAGTGATGACATAACATAAATTCTGCTATATGTACAGCTATGCAGTTAGTTGTGTTATGTAGGCATCTGCTGCCTAATCTTCGTTATATGTACGTGACAATATGTTATGTTATCCTAATGGCACATTGTTGATGTTTTATAAAATATATACTTGAAACGATCTCTGCTTTCTGCTTACGCCCCTTTTACGCCTTGAAAATACAATATTTTCCTTAAGCATTTCCTAAAGTAAAACAGATTTTATGTCCTTAATATAAAAGAACAAAAAATATGGAGTTTTGTAAAATATCAAAGACTCAGGAAATGTTTATCTTGGCAGATGGTATTCACATTATTATACATCGGCATATTGATAAATACTAGTATGTAAAGCCAAACCCAAAATATCGCAATAATATTTGTTCATTGGGTAGATATTTTTGTTCGTTCTGTACCTATGGTGGGGAAAGCGTTAGGAAAGCGTTTCTTCAATATGATGCTGTAACGAGGCGCTATATCAGTATTAGCGACCTTCGCTGTTATTGCGCTCAAACAGAAACAAAGAGAAAATGGCCAGAGAAGGCCATTTTCTCTTTGTTTCTGTTTTTAAACTTACCATCTGTCTCTTTTTTTTCATTTATTTTGGTCTCCAATTATATTCCTATCAGAGTCAGCGTCAGGAGCGGTTGGCTCGACGCAAATAATTATAAAAGTAAGTACAATAATAAAATTATATATAAATAAATTATAACGATAATATTATAATTGAGTTAAAAGTTTTAAATGACTTTACTTAGGCACTATTGTAAGTAGCCCTACCTTTGATAATATCTTTATGTTTTATGACTTTTATAAAAATTGTTTCAGAACAATGTAATATTGGGTCCTTACCCATGAAATTGATGTTTTTTTTCTCTCTTAGTATTTTGTCTGTAACTATTAAGATTCAGAGTATTCCTAAAAGATAATTACCTCGTCTTAATATAAACTATATTTTTGAGCTCTTTTGATTTGTTTGATAATTTGTTGTAAGTTTAATTGTGTTAAAATTGGACACGGAGACAACTCTTTTTAAGTGCCTCCCGAATACATCATTTTATTTGCATTTACTTAAAAACGATAAATAATTTTTATGAAGTGTGATATTACAAATATTACTAAAGCTTGTCTAATGATAGATGCCAAATTATTATCTTTGGATTTGTCGGTGTGAAGAAACCTGAAAAAATTTCAGTATGGAAAATGCAGAATTCCCCAAAATCTCCATACAAAACACCAATTTCATAGGTAAGGACCTAATACGTGTTTATTGTGTCTCGTGTTGTGGCCATTGAGACATGAAAAGGCATAAGCTTATAGCAATGACCCCAGGTATAGAATATCTCAGAAAGCACAGAGATTACTCCTCTTTTTCATGGAATAGGAGGCAAACGAGCAGATGACCTGATGGTAAGAGATTACCACCGCCAATGGACTCCTGCAACACCAGAGGTGCTACAATTGCGTTACCGGCCTTTAAAATGGAAGTACGCTCTTTTTTGAAGGACTGGATATCGTACTAGTTCGGAAAACCACCGATAATAATTCTTCCCACAGTTTTGATGTGCGAGGCAGAAAAATAAACAAAGTGGTCGAGTGGTCTCAACTCTATCATTTTAATAAAAGTGAAAATGATCATAGGTAACAACGAAAACTAACGCAATTCATTTGAAGTGAAGCTCTACCAAGATAAATTGGAAAATACCAAACACAAAACAATCAAATTACACGTAACTGGAAGTAAGTACCTACAATATGTACATGTTTTATATATAACAAATGAAATCTCATTTTTCTTTTACCTTGATCTAAAACTTGTTGTTGACGCGATGAAGTAATCTGAAACAGAAAAAAGGGATGTTATTTAAACGGTCAGAATATTCGAATTTTATTCAGCAAAAATACAATTGATCAGCTAAAATAACTAATTGGGCAGCATATATTTCTTATTTGTCAGCCAAATAGTTGGGCAGCAACTCAAATGTTTTCTGTGCTGCCAAATTGTTTAATATGTTTTGATAACACAAATATTTCTTTTAAGGATCATCTCATCTCATATAATATATATATATATATATATATATATATATATATATATATATATATATATATAAGATCATATATTAAATTATATTCATATATTATAATAACTCTGTAATTACCCTATTTATTGCAAATAATTGATTATTATTATTAAGGATCATAAAAAAATATCATTTCTTAGGATTTTATCCTTTTCCTTTTTTAACATGTATATTGCTGCCCAAATAATTATTTTGCAGCTCAACTAATTACGAATATACAAAATACAATTTTAAGTACAAGCTAGAATTCATTTAAACAACATTTAATGTTATTTCACTGGCATAAATTATCTTAAATATTGGTCCCATTCGTTATAGGTATTTCATGTTAATTAGTAGTATGTTTACAAAGAAAATAATTAAAATTGGTTTCCTTTTTTGGTTTGGTTTCCTTTTCGAGCAATGGAGAATAACCTTTAAAAGATTGCATAAAAAAAGTTATACTTGGATACATATGGTTCTGACGCCATCATACAGACACCATCCTATAGCCGGAAAATTGCACAGATTCAGGACTAGTGATGAATGAGTTTTGAGTCTTTGAGGGATACGACGGGACTCTAAGGCCCGTATTACAGAACCAAACTCAAGCGTAGATCTCTGCTTGAGCACTGTTAGAGAGGGATGGCGCTATTGATCCCACACAGCGCCATGCCTGTGAACAGGTGCCACTGTCGGTGTCTGGTCAAACTCATGCCTGTCTGATTTGTAGAATTGGCGTAATCAATGAAGTTTTCTTTGGGACTGTATGGTACGGCAAGTGGTGAAGTGGTGAACCTATCCTGGTTTTGTATATACTACGTTTTCAATTTCATAATTTTATTTTATTAATGTAATATTTTAGACTACTTGCATTTGTAATGAAAAATGTGGTATACTGCAGAATTTATAACACAGATATTTATTTATTTTTTGTTGACGTTGTAGTTTATGACATTTAAAAAAAAAGAAAAACAATGTAAAGGGAGGATATAAACTTGCTGAGTTTCTTGCCCGTTCTTCTCAGAACAAGGCCTCCTGGTAGTTTTGTGAACGGGTGGCGTAGTTTATCGCTTTCACGAAAATTTGTAAACTGCTTTTGACGTTCATAAGCATGTGCAAAGACGCATCTAAATTGAATAAACGATATTGAATTTTGAATTTTGAATCCCTTTTTAACTGCGCTCAAGCAGAGATCTACGCTTGAGTTTGGTTCTGTAATACGGGCCTAAGAGAACAAATAGCCTCGATTACAACGAGAACGATAACCACTGAAGCCTTGAAATTGCTGCCTACCCCGTCGGGGAAAGAGACGTGATGATATGTAATTTGAACCGATGCGATTACAGAAACTAAAAATATTTTTCCTTCCAAATAGTTTGATATCTCAACTTAAACGCATTTGTAGCCAGCACAATCAGCTCGTCGTCAAAAAGGTGAATTTAAATTACAAAAATAAAAACCGGCCAAGAACGTGTCGGCCCCGCTCAGTGTAGGGTTCCGTCGTTTCCGTTTTTCCGTTAGTCAAAATAGCCCAAAGTACAGCGTCATCTCTAGATACAAACCAGACAGTTTATGTATGTTGGGTTCTCGGTGGTAATATTGAATTGCGAGAACCGATTTTTATAATTCTTTTCTTATTTGAAAGAATATACGTTTCGTATAATAAAATGTGTAAACTAAAATAAAAAAATGCTTGCATATATGGTAAAATTACAAATTTACTTAAATTTTTTTGTATCATTTTTCCAATTTTTTTTTTGTTTTTTTTTGGATCTGACGAAGGTCGCAGGAAGTCGCTGGATGCACGCGGCTCAGGACCGCGAGTTGTGGCGATCATTAAGGGAGGCCTAAGTCTAGCAGTGAACGACAATTGGCTGATAGATAGATAGATAAATCAGTTTTCAAAAACTATTGAACCCATCAAGTTGAAAAGAATTTTTTTTGAAAGTCTTTATAAATTTCTCCTTCAGAATTTTCATGGTTCAGAAGTTAAAAAAAATGTGTGCCCCTACATTTCTTTTTACTTTTGGAGTGATTATTTCCGAAAATATAAACTTAATCAAAAAATTATTTTAGTAAACTCCTATTTATTTTAAATACCTATACAAAACCATATCTCACATTAGGTTTGAAACGAAAAATAGCCCAGCCACACCGCGCCCGCCGCGTGCCTAATAGCACTCCATTTTACGTGTGCTTTTTACCACTTTCTCGGCGTGATTATATACATATTAGTACCAAATTTCAGCTTTTTAGTGCTAACGCTCACTGAGATTATATATGGACGGACAGACAGACGGACGGCCATGGCGACACTTTAAGGGTTCTTATTGGATTACGGAACCCCAAAAAAGGCCCAATAAGGCAAGTGAAATACTCCATTTATGTCCATCACTATTCAAGACTGCTAATTCTAAGTATGTCGTCTTTGTCGCTAGGTGACTCAGTTTTGAAGCCGTAATTAATTAATTTAGCAATTACTTAGCTCACAAAACAATGGATATTATTTCATGAAAATTATTACATTTTGTTCTTTGACAACTTTGTTGTTTGGCCTAATTTATTAATACAACTGTATGATTACAATTAATCTCAAAATATCTTATGTAGTTAATATTGTGTATTTGACGACCTCCGTGGTCTGTATGCCGGTCTCAAGGCGTCGCCGTCTCGAGATGTTCTGGGTTCGATCCCCGGCGGGGGCAAATGTTTGATGTTTGTGTGATGAGTTCAGGCATTTGTTCTCCAGTCTTGGATGTTTATATTATGTTTATATATTAAATATTTTTATCCGTCATTTAGTGTCCATAAGACAAGCAGCATTAGTTGCTTTAAATGGGGCTAGTTGATAAAGGTGTGAATTTAAGTATTATTTATTTATTAATATTAGGTCCTTACCTATGAAATTTGTGTTTTGTATGGAGATTTTGGGGATGTCTGCATTTTACATACTAACATTTTATCAGTTTTCTTCACAACGACAAATCCAGAGATAATAATATTTGGCATGTATCATTAGACAAGCTTTAGCAATATGTGTGTGAACACGCTTGATAAAAATTATTCATCGTTTTTATGTTAATGCATATCAAATGATGTATTCGGGAGGCAGTTAAAAATAATTGTCTTTGTGTCTAATTTTAACACAGTTAAACTTTTTAAAAGTTATCAAATTAAATAATACGAGCTCAAATATATGGTCTATTTTTAGAAGAGGCAATTATTTTATAAGAATGTTCTGAAACTTAATAGTTACGGACAAATTGCTAAGACAGAATAAAAACAACAATTTCATAGGTAAGGACCTAATATAAAAAAGCCCTTGTGAACCTTTCCCTTGTGCAAGTTTGTTTTTAATTTCAATCACTGCTTTAAAGCGGTAGTAAACTGAGAGAAGATACAAAATCTGTAATACAATGTAACTAAATAATCCTGTACTTTAATTATGGATAATAAATAATGTATGTGAGCACCAAATAGGAAATGCACGAAGCGAAATGGTTTCCTTTGTTAAAATGTAGATTTAGTTTGTCTATCGGCTTTATGTTCCGAAGCACTGAGGAAGTCGTTATCTTAAAGTTTTGGTCACCCATCCAAGGAGAGACCACAGCAAAAGTAGCTTTATTTTGAACTTCTATGTCACCGAGCTCCTGACACACATCTGCCAAACAAATGTCGTTTAAGGAAGATATGATCAAGATTTCTTAGTAGCGAATGGTGAAGCAGCTAATTGTCGTAACACCACCACGCTGGCCTGCGGGTTGGTGGATAGAAACGGTTGTAATAGCTGGTGTAACGTGCCTTCCGAAGCACGAAGGCACTCAAGATAACAATGTTTTCGTCATCCATCTCAGTACTGACCACGGCGAAAGTAGGTAGGTTTGTTTTCGATTTCGAAACCACAATATACTAGACACCATATCACTAAGCTTCTCACATATAATATATAGTTCGGTTTACTAAAGACGGAGAAAAGACCTAAGACAAAATATTATTTTAATTAGTGAAACCTATGATGACGACGCATATATATTGACGCATTCCGCCCGCGCCTCACGCCACACCTCCAAAGGGACCTTAAAAGACTACCGTCATTCGTGGTCATCTTTCGTGAATCGCACTATACACACACATATAAAACTTTGTTAAAATTGTAGTCATGCGTGTACAAAGAGGACTCTTGTACACACACGTTTCTACCCCTGTGTCTCTCCTGATTGTGACTTTTATCAGTATTGTGGCAGTCTATGGGAGTGTGACGACGGCGTCGGACGAATGCCCGGATTCGTGACTAATAAACGCTGATTTTGTTATAAAATAAGCATAAATCTAGAATTATTAATTATATTGATTCAGGAAAGGCTAATATGGGATGAGATTATTGATGGTTATAAAAATAAGTGGCTTAAATATGATTCCTGGAATACATCCCACATCATCTGGATTCATTTACATCCCACATTTAAAGACAAGAACCCGTGTTGGTCCGGGACGCAAAAAGAATGTGCCTACTGCTTTTCTTGCCTAGCATGTCGTAAAATTCGATTAAGGGCGTATTGGGTACTGGGTCTGTGATTATGTGAGCGATGAGCTAGCCACTTGTTCCTACTTTTTCACGATTTTCCATCTGACCAAACCCAATTTTTATATGGCTAAATGTGGTCTTAAAACACAGTGCTCTATGAACTCTGCCGATTCCTTCGGGAATTACAGGCAAGATTGTATACAGGTATTTAAATACATAAGTGGTGATAAAAAAACAAGTTTGGTAAATTACAGATATTGGGTCCTTACCTATGAAATTAGTGTTTTTTTTTCTCTCTTAGTATTTTGTCTATAACTATTAAGATTCAGAGTATTCCTAAAAAATAATTAGTTAGAAATTAAAAATAGACTATATTTTTGAGCTCTTTTGATTTGCTTTAATAATTTGTTGTAAGTTTAATTGTGTTAAAATTGGACACGAAGGCAACTCTTTTTAAGTGCCTCCCGAATACATAATTTTATTTGCATTCACTTAAAAACAATAAATAATTTTTATGAAGTGTGATATTACACATATTACTAAAGCTTGGCTAATGATAGATGCCAAATATTATTATCTTTGGATTTGTCGTTGTGAAGAAAACTGAAAAAATTTTAGTATGGAAAATGCAGAATTCCCCAAAATCTCCATACAAAACACCAATTTCATAGGTAAGGACCTAATATTTAATTATTAACTGAGTATTTGGTTGATGTCACCCGGTGATTTTGCCGTGTCATGTACAAACTCTCACGTTTTTTCACAACCATACGGTTGAACAACAGTGACGTGTACAAGAGGCCTTAGGGCCAGTTTTAGGGTCGGTGGTCTTACAATTTAACCACAACACGAAGCTGGGATTAGTAAAATGGCGGCTGGCGGCACGCCTGATGTACAGTCGCGGTCAGATAATGTTTACCACCCTAAGGCCCGATTTTTCAATCCTTAGATAAAACTATCTGTCAGTCAAATGTGAGCTCTGTCCCTTTTCTTTATGACTTTAGAAAGTGACAGTGATAGTTTTAAATGGCGGATAATTTTATCTGAGGATTGAAAAATCGGGCCTAAGTATCAAAATTGCTTGCAAACATTGAAGTCGAAAAAGTCGAAATCACGAAATGTATATTAATTTCGTATCAATTTGATTGATCATCCTGTTGCCATGCACCGGGCACAATGTGAGGCAAGCAATAGTCACAAAGAACTCTTGTCCTCAGCCTATATACTCGTACGTCCCACACAGGCACAGGCCTTCCTCATGGAGAAACACATGAGGAGTATGGGCCGTAACACCACCACGCTGACCCAATGCAGGTTGGTGGGTAGAAACGGTCGCAATAGCGACCGGAACCTACGGCTTAACCTGCCTTTCGAAGCACGGAGAAGAGCTCGAGATCACAAAGCTTTGGTCACCCATTCACGGCCTGACCATGGCGAAGGTAGCTTTGTTTTCAATCGAAAGCCAAAGCGTACTAACCACTACGCCACCGAGCTCCTCACTTCGCCACCATGATTTGAACATAAGTTTTATTCAAACTCAGTGGATAGAACTTAGAAGGATAGATAGATAATTTAGTTTGGTTTGGTTTGTGCTCACGGAATCGGCCTCAATATTTCATCAAACATACCAATAGTACTGATTACACACTTCGGTAGTATAATATCAACAATTTTTTTGCATTACACGTTTTAAATATTTCGTAGAAAACCAGAAATGTCAGATTACATCATTATTTGCCCAACTACTTGATAGTAAATCAGCAAATAATGCATGAGTCGTCGAAAATGGCATTGAAGTTTTAATCCCATACTCGTTGGAGTATAATCTGTTAATTCAAATCTATTATTTATTAATTTTGCTAATATTGAACTGAACGTCAGTTGAATGAGCCAAACTAATAAATTACTTTATTTAATTTTGAGAATGCAAATACGATAGTTGGAAAGCATGATTAAAAATAGATTGACCTAAAGGATATATAAATCGAGGGTGAGTTTGTAACGAGGCGCTATTTCAGTATAAGCGACTCTTTGCTGTTATTGCGCTCTTCTCTGGCCATTTTCTCTTTGTTCTGTTTTTAAATTACCATCTGTCTCTTTCTCATTATTATTGGCGTCCAAAATTCATTCCTATCAGAGTCTACATCTGGACTGTCTGGACACCTATAAATTTAATTGTTGATAACAAAATTATAATATTTATTATACTTAGTTACATAATAAAACTATAACTACTTTTCCGACAAATAACTTTTCCAAGGCACTATTGGAAGTACCTACCTTTTATAATAATCTTTAAATTTATGTGATATTTCCCTTTTTTTATATATTATTCAAGTTGTGCCTTTAAATTTTACCAATAAAAAATGTGAGAAGCCTACCAGTTATTTATATCTTCACCTACCACGCTACAAGTTTATCTCTTATACGTCTTTTTAGGGCGTTTTAGAAGGCCTAAGTCAAAAGTAAACGAAAGCGTTATCCGCAAATAAATTAGTAAAAACAAAGAACGATCTACTCGGAACCTGCACGCGGTAAGCATGCAAAGCAACGGGTGGACACCGAGTGGTCCACCCGCCATCCGCGCGCTGTAAAGGTCTTAGCTCATTAGATCCACCCGGCACCGGATCAGCACTGCCTCGACTGGTTGTCCACGCGTAGACACCTCGCGAGCGAGGCGATCCGGTGACGATACGGAGTTGATGTAATGAGCGCATTTCAATAGAAATTCATTTTAAGAATACTAACCGTTTGGGGCGAGGCGGTGCGGGTCAGGTGCCGAATCCAAACACTTAGGCTTATCCCCACGATTTAAAATTTACACTGCTTACCATAGTTGGTAGGTATGTCGTTAATTTGTAGGTAAATAGTTGGCTTCAATAGATAATTAGATATTCATCCACAAAAATATTTTGGAACCATGTATAACGGGCGATAGTAAGTACCTGATTGTATTATTTCTGAGAGTTTCGTCCTCAGCTTATATACGTCCCACTGCTGGGCACAGGCCTTTTCCATGGAGCAACACATAAGGAGTATGGGCCATAACACCACCACGTTGGCCCAACGCGTGTTGGTGGGTAGAAACGGTTGCAACAGCGACCAGGATCAGCAGCGTAACGTTCTCAGGTTTTCCCAAATCAGTTTTGCGAGCTGTTACCAAATTGTTTGACCCTAGTTAGATATCAGGTCAAGGACAAGCCAATGGGTGGGGTGAATCCCCAATATATTTGGGAAATCTCTATACGGGCAGCCGGACACTCGCAAGCCGCTCACACAGACTTCGGGAAATTTCAGACAGCCTATCCATCAAATTGAGAGATCTGCACCTTTGATTAGGACGGCAGATATGTGATGACATAAGTTTGGGAATTTTGACACACTCAGGCTCCGCTTCTCCGCTCACAGGCAGCTCTAGTGGGTGTTCCGATCGCTACTGAATTGATACTAAGCCCAGCCACCGATAACAAAGGTCATAAATGGTGTCAAAAAAACCAAAAAGTGAAGACCGAAATCTAGCAGTGGACAAGCATAAATTGATGATGATTATAAAGTAATTTTTCAAGGAATCATACCGCACAGTGGAACAAAAGCCTCAAATTCATTGAACCATTAGCCGATTTAATACTAATGTTGATTCAACTATTATGTGAACTTATAAAAGGGTTGATTAATGACGCAACCGACCGTTTACGTACACGTAATTAAGCCGAGTTATCATAGTCTGTTTGTGAACTTTATTGTGACATCGGAAGACAGATTGATCGACTTGATTGCGTAGAGGTTTCTCCTAGGAAAAGCAAATGTTAGACGTTATTTATCATAAATTTAAACTAACTGTAACAAACAGAATCAAATAAATTGCAGGCAGTTAGTCAGTTCAAGTCATAACTAATGTACTGCAAAATTAGGATTCCATACTTGACTCGCATATTCCAAGTGACTTCTGACGAATGCACAATAGAGGACTTTCAAAGTCTTCAAACAAGTGAAAGAGCTGCTGTTACGTATAGTAAATCTTAGAACACAGGAAGCTATCTTGGCTATATTGTCAAAGTGCTGATTGTAAGAAAGTTGACTATCCAGATGGGTACAAAGGTCTCACACGACATTTACACGGGTCAACAGAGAACTCCCAATAGTGTAATGAAATGTGAACACAACTATACTTTATCGATATTTAGTTGCAGATTATTCTCATTAGAGTACCAATCATTCTAGAGAGGTCCTCCTGCAAAAGAATAGATGGATTTTTTATTCTTTTGTAAATCTTCATGTCATCATCAAATAGGAATAATTTAGATTGATGACAACAGGATACGATATCATTGACAAACGGAACAAATAACAAAGTTCCCAGTAGTGAGCCCTGGGGTACTCCAGAGGGAATAGTAGTCCAGACCGACGTGTAGCCACTAAGGACTAAAGCCTGAGTCTGGCATAAGACATATGATGTAAACCACCTATATAGGTCTCCTCTGATACCCAACCCAAGAAGTTTGTGCAGTAAGATGTCATGATCTACACGGTCGAATGCCTTACTGTAATTCGTGTACATAGTGACAGTCTGTTCACCGCTGTCCATGTTCGATGATATAAAGTTAGTAAACAGGAAAATATTGGAAACCGTCGATCTACATCTAAGGAATCCATGTTGTATATAGATATCGCAATTGTAAAGCTGATCATATACAATACGCTCAAGCACCTTTTGCTAGAAGACAAAGTTTAGATATTGGACGATAATTAGCCACGTTATCCTTAAGGCCCTTCTTGTAGATGGGCGTAACAAAGGCAAACTTCCAAACTGTTGGAATTACACCCTCTGTTGAAGCCCGATTTACATTGATACAGTAGCTGGTGCCAGTCCCACTGGCATACCAGAGCTGGATCCATGTAAACAATTTTTGACGCCAGTCCCGCGCTGGCGCCAGCGCTGGCATGGAGTAGAACGATGGTCTACTTTTGGTGCCAGTGCCCACTCCCCGCTTTCCCCGCGCTCCTTGCCAGCGTCACTGGATCTGTATAAACACGTTCATGCCAGTCGCTGGCGCCGCCGGTGAAGGTCACCACGTGTTATTGATTTGCTGCAACTTTTTTGTCAAAAATGACTAGAAAGTGGGGTGGTGATAATTGATAACACATAGTTTATACATTTATATAGAAATGAGAAGTGTTTAGAAGTGAAAGCGAAAATAAAATCATTCAATCATCAGTAGTTTTATTCGCCGTCGATTTGTCAAACTCACTGTATTAATTTTTTCCCAAACGTGTAGTCACCACAACACCTCGAATTCAACTGCTGGCAGAAATGTAAACGATACAATCTTGTCCAGTTATTGGCACCGTTTTTAGGCGCCTAAAATTGGCGCCAGCTACTGTATCAATGTAAATCTGTCTTAAGGAACGCTTAAAAAAGGCGAAGGAATGTGACGGGCAGCTGACTTCTTGAGATAAAGGGATTACAAGTGCTTTAAAACTACCTTGTGATCGAATACGATTGAGCTCAATCCATCACTGCAGAGGTAATCATTGGCTGTAGTGTCTCTCAATGAGGACGGGTTTGCTTGGAGAAAGGTAGATTGAAAATATTTGGAAAACAATTGGCAAATATCATGATCAGGCTCACCCACAGTTACACCGTATGTCTTACGAGATGGATAGTTGCTGTTGATACGCTTACTGTTAATATGTTTCCAAAATATCTTAGGATTATCAGTAATAGTGGATTCAATTATATCCATGAAAGTTTTGTAAGTCTTACTCGATCACATTCACCCGATCTCGAAGCGAACGATATGTAGAATAATCTGAAATATTTCCGTAAATTGTGTATTTAAGTACGTCAAACATTTAATTTGTGCCAACAGGGATATTTAGATTCCTTGAGCAACCGCTTACGGACGTGCCGATCACGAGCACGGAATATAATGGCGTAAGAAGATGAAAGTGCTTCGTCAATACTACCCTACCAAATGATCTCATTGAAATCAATGTTTGACAACTCTGAAATTAAGGGTTCATTCATATAAAGAATCCAGACATGCTGAAACAGTAACTGTCTCGTGGATAAAACAAGATCAAGAGTTCTACCATATTTATTCGAGATTAAGTTGAATTGTTGTAAATTGCAGAAGCGTATCGACAAGACAGGTAAATGTACTCGTAGATGGACATGTTGGTACTACAGAATTATCTATCACTCCACTCAATAAAACTCGTATTAAAGTCACCAAGTATCAAGAAATTATCAGAGGGATGACTACTAACAAGGTCGGAGAGTCTATTAAGATAATATTATGTATATAATTGGTAGGAGAAGATGCTCCGTTGATGTTTGTCACAAAGATGAAGTGTTACAGCTATCCTTAACGCTGATATTTATCCAAATATCTTCTACCCTAGACCGCCATGCGATATTCCCAACGGATGCTAGATTACTTATCGTTAAACAGCTCAGCGTCGAGCATATCATCGACGAGCCAAGTCTCAGTCAAGGTTACAACTCCGCTTCCAATAGAAGAAAGAAAAAAAAAAGAAAAACATTTATTGATCACAGGCACTAGCAAGACGCAAAATACACAAACAATCACATATAAGGTCAACTAGGACCCGACCTCAGCATATGCTGCATCAGGCGAAGCTGATACAGCGCTGGTATTCTGGCCGGGCCTACATACATACATATCTAAATAATACAAAATAAAATGTTATAAGTAATAATTATAAAAAATAAAAAAAGTAATAAGAACAATCACAATAATTACTTTAAGACAATAATACAACAGTAGACAATAGTAAATAAGATAACATAATTTTTTTTATTTTTTATTTGGGTCAGACGGTATGGGCAAGACCAATAAATTATTATAAAATATTTCCGTCTCATTTTGGAGCCCCCTAACGTTTTGGTAATATTTCAAATAATTATAGTTCAAGTCTAACACTATAACGAACTAATTGCAAAACACGGGAAACTTAAATTACAAAAATTTGTAACAACTTTCAGTCTAGGCGTCAAAATGGCGTAAATATGACAGGTGAGACAGAAACTATGGATAGAAAGAGAGGAAGAGGATAACCCATGGATAGCCTTCATTCATAAAATAGTGGTAGAATGAGAGGGAACACCTACTGATCGAGACAGAAGATTGCCTCATGTTATCTCATTTCCCAGAGAAGTGTTATGATTCCAATTATAATAATAAGTAATGTAAGTTATATTGAAATTAGTTTGCAAGTTTATTACACATAAAAATCTAAACGGATATAATAGACAATAGCCTTATTATAAATATTAAATGGCTTCGTGCAGCAAAAGCGCGAGTAAACATTATTTAAAGGGTATTTTCAATTTTAAATGGTTTTTAAGGTTTTCTTCAAAAGGAATTCATATTGTCATGCAGCTTAAAATAACCCGCGACTTCGTCCGCGGTCACTATGGTTTTTTAACTATCCCACGGGAACCCTTTAATTTTCCCGAATAAAAAGTATCTAAGATGTTGACCAGGGATATTAGGTATGACCATGCAAAATTTCATTGAAATTGGTCCACCCATTTCGGATATTAACCCGTATCCCCCTAACTTGGTTTAAAGGATTTTTTTTTCTATGTACAGACATTCGACCTCTACAGTTTTATTAAATGTATAGATGTTAATAATCTTTTTGCTTCCAATAACATTTACGAAGCGTGAGGCAGGTCGTTAGGTACAGACAAGTACGAACAAAATTAATTTTCATTTCCTTCTCAACAAAGCAAACTTTCCTGCGCACGACCTTACCAACGGATGGATTCATCCAATTTCGAGTTAATTCCCCCAAGTTTTGGTGGTCACGGCTTTAACTTTATCAATCAATTTGTTCAGTGGTTTCTTGCCTTCATGGCTTTATTAATCTGTCATTTAGTTTGTAAGTGTAAAGAGATCAACAGATTGCGTTTGATGTAGTTTGTGTTAAGGAGGTTGGTGGTGTGAGTACGTACGGTTTTTAATCCATACTAATATTATAAATGCGAAAGTAACCCTGTCTGTCTGTCTTACTTTCACGTCAAAACTACTGAACCGATTCAATTGAAATTTGGTACCCCGATAGTCTAGAGCCTGGGAAAGGACATAGGCTCCTTTTTATCCCGATATTCCCATGGGAACGGGTACCGCGGGGGTGTAATCGTGGTTATCAATATCTGCTCGACCGAGTATTATGTGACATATTCCGTTAAACTGTAATTTCATTTCGAATTTTAAAATTTCTCGGCATTGTAAAATATTGACACGACGACAGAGGTTTATCCAAGAATTTTGTACTTTAAGATGGATGCCAAACTCCCATACAATAACATGAGGCAATGTTCTGTCTCGATCAGTAGGTGTTCCCTCTCATTCTATCACTATTTTATGAATGAAGGCTATCCGTGGGATATCCTCTTCCTCTCTATCTATCCATAGTTTCTGTCTCACCTGTCATATTTACGCCATTTTGACGCCTAGACTGAAAATTGTTACAAATTTTTGTAATTTAATATTTTAAATAAAAAATTATAAAACTGGTGATGACGTGCCTTGTTTTATGTTGTGTAAGTGAGTATCCTGGATGTACCTTATCATTTCACAGGTGAGTCAATAATCACATATTAAAAGAGAGTATTTGTTTGAGAAATTTGTGTGTATTTTTGTGGGACGTCATTAGTTGTAAAAGAACTACAATATATCAAACTCATTCATTAAAGTGATAGAATGAGAAGGAACACTTACTGATCGAGACAAAACATTGCCTCATGATAATGTATGGGAGTTTGGCATCCATCATAAAGTACAAAATTCTTGGGTTTATCCCCATGACTGTCACTGATAAGAAATTTTAATTTCATTATTTTAATATTAAGAGGGTTCAGTTCAACTATTAAGATTTTGCTAATAATATGTAGGAATATAATGTTAAGCACTTTGTAAAATACAATGCAGTGTTTACAAACACACAAAAACATTTTGTAAACTTTTATCGGCGTTAAATCAATGGCCACGTGAACGACGTCGCGAGCTAGTATTGAAAATAAGGGTAAGGGTGGTTCCATAGGTACGCTGGTCGCCAGCGCCGGTCATGCGCGCGCGCTTTACGTCACTATGTGCGGAAATCTCGCCGGCGCTGTTGGCAGCGTACATATGAAACGTCCCTAAAGCACGTCACCGCGGTCACCGATGTGTAACCGGAGCATTATGAACGAGGTCTTCTCGAGGTCCTCCGTGCTTCGACGCGTTAAGCGGTTGGGGGCGATCTATAAATTACGTCACACAGGGGTGGGGGGTAGACTCGTGCAATTTTTTAAATCTATTGTTGGATTTAACATTTGTTTTGGTGTGCAAAAATCATTTAATATAAATAGTGAGTTTATTGTAATTAAACAGGCCGGGTCCTAATTAACCGTTATTGTGTAGTCTTTTAAAATTATTCACTGTACTCTGTGTTTGTCTGTTCTTTCTTTGTTTTTTATTCTTATTGTGTGTTTGTAGGTTAATAAATGTTTTTCTTTCTTTCTTTCTTTCAAAGTGATAAAAGAATAATGAAGTAATTCAATTGATTATTTTCAATCATAAGTTCAATCGATGGCCAATCATTCGTTCATTCTCACGCTTCACCTGATTCAAATCACTTCCATATTATTATCGATTCTGCTGTGCAAGGAGTCAGTCGTATAAGCTTCCTAGTGAAAGTATTGAGAATACTTTAGAAAAATACTTTTTGTCGTCATAGCAAACACATTACTGATATTCAGTCAACAGTGACGTCATTTGAAGGGCAAATAAAGGTTATTCATTTAAAGGCTAAAATATTAATAATCCATGATTATTTTCGCATTCTAACTAATAGGCTACGATCAGCAACCTTATTCCTCAAAATGGTTTTCACTTTATAACAATTTAAAAAAATGAGACAATCCCCATTGCGTATTTTAATTTAGCCCCTCTGACCTATAAAAACCTACATTTATGTTGTATAATCTATGTCTTACAGTAAACATTATAATCACGCCTTCTTAAATATTTTTTTTTATAATTACGATGAAATCAGTAAGTAATATCGCTTTATTGACATAAAATATGCTATTTTTTACGATTCTAAAGTTTTTAGATTTTTTCCTAAATATTACAGCAGTAGTTCAGTAACGTAATGAAAAAAGCACGCGTTCGTAATATAGCATAACGCGATATAACTCAAACTATGATCAAGACGTGTGTTAAAATGATTATTATTGAGAACCGGACCACGTTTAAGCTATACATTCTGATTGGCTTAAATTGGTTGTTTCACTTTTTTTTCAGAAACATGATTTGATCGCTAACATTAAGTATTTTGCAGTAATTTCTGTTCGCAGCCTATATAAGGAACACATGGAGAGTATGGGCCGTAACACCACCACGCTGGCCCAATGCGGGTTGGTGGGTAGAAACAGTTGCAATGGCGACTGGGTCCAACGGTTTAACGTGCCTTCCGAAGCACGGAGGAGCTCGAGATCACAAAATTTTGTACACCCCTCCACAGCCTGACCATGGCGAAGGCAGCTTTGTTTTTAATTGAAAGCCAAAGCTGACTAACCACTAAACCACCAACTCCTCCAGTAATCTCTAAAAATAAATATTTATAGACGACATCGTAATAAACGCTGCAGATATTACGTCTATTAAGCTTGCAAACTAAATGGAATTCAAATCTATGATCAGCTAAAGTTCTACGTAGTTCCTCATCACGGCGCATTGACAGCCAATGCCGGAATTCCAAGCGCGAACTTCCATCGTGCCGAGCGCCCAAACTATTTATCTCAGATAACGTGTCTCAGTGGAGTGTCTAACAAGGTTAACATGTTGTCTATTCAGAGCACATTAGATGTTGGCTGTGGGATTAAAATGACTTTTAAACTGTATAATGGAGCGTTCTTGAAGAGGGGAAAATGCGATTGTCCTATGAGCCTCTGCTGAATGGTTAAACTCATTAAATGTGATGTATCCTTATAATTTATGTCTGAAAGCTTTGAAAGTCTTTGCTCGCGTTAAATTCAGTCTCTTAGAATATTGGCAGACGATGACCTGATTCTTCTGGTTCCCTATGTTTGCATAAAATTTTATGCATAATTATTTACGCATAATTACAAATGGTATAACCATCTTAAGGCATAATTAACTATTCGCATAAAATTTTACAAATAATTATCAATTAAAATTATCTACAGTTCTACGTTACAGTAATCCTCGCTTCTTTTATGCAGCATAATATTATGGATAATTACATTTGTCTAAATTAAAATTATGCGAAATAAATATTGTGCTAAAAGAAAATTATGCTTAAGTTATATTATGCCAAACAACATTATGCCAAATTCACACGCCAAAGTTCATCATGAGTAAAAACATGCCAAAAAAAACACATTCAACAAAACACAGACATAATTATATTGACTTGCATAATATGTATATTAGCTAATAGATTTAAAAGATTTAATTAGATTTAAAAGTTTCAATTTTTCTTTTCAAACGTTGCTGTGACTTAATAAGGTCCTGAATCAATAATTTACTAATATTATAAATGCGAAAGTAACTGTCTGTCTCGCTTTCACGTCAAAACTACTAAACCAATTTAACCAATATTTGGTACACAGATAGTCTAGAGCCTGAGAAACGACATAGGATAGGCTTATCCCGATACTCCGATGGGAACGGGTGCCATGCGGGTGAATGAAAAAAAAAATTAAATAACGCTTCCCAGAAAAAGAAGGACAAATTTACGCTATGAACTTTGCTTCTAATAATAGAGTAGGAGTTCATTTTCAATTCCACCAAATTTTTTTTTAAACAAACTTTTATACGCGAACGAAGTCGCGGGTATAAGGTTGTAGATAAACTATACTTCAGTTTCATCCAAACACAGTACGAGGTAAGATTGCACCCACCTAGTTTTTTTACACGAGTAGTGTCATTTCTCACAATCAGCCTCCTTCACGTGACACGAATAGTCAATTTTACATCGCCCGAGCTTTAAATCTCAAATGGCAGCGATTCACAAGACAATCTTATATATTGTCTTACAGTTGACGTGATTTCTGTACTTGGTCAATCATTGAAATACCGTGGGAGAAGCACTCTGAGAGTTTATACAACACACGGCTAAATATTAGGTCCTACTATGAAATTGATGTTTTGTATGGAGATTATGGGGAATTCTGCATTTTCCATACTAACACTTTTTCAGTTTTCTTCACAACTACAAATCCAAAGATAATAATATTTGGCATCTATCATTAGACAAGCTTTAGTAATATGTGTAATATCACACTTCATAAAAACTATTTATCGTTTTTTAGTGAATGCAAATAAAATGATGTATTCGGGAGGCACTTAAAAAGAGTTGTCTCCGTGTCCAATTTTAACACAATTAAACTTACAACAAATTATCAAAACAAATCAAAAGAGCTCAAAAATATAGTCTTTTATTTTTAGACGAGGTAATTATTTTTTAGGAATACTCTGAATCTTAATAGTTACAGACAAAATACTAAGAGAGAAAAAAACACCAATTTCATAGGTAAGGACCCAATATAAAGAATTATAAAAGTTATGTGCTGCAGTCGCCTATACACACATTACCAACTTGAGATATTTTAATTACCTGTGTTTCCAACAAGAACACAGTACTGCAAGAGTTATGTTGCGGGACAAAAGGGCGGTTTCAGAGCCGCCGGCGGCCGGGGCTGGCCAAAAGCGCTGCGCTGGCGAGATTTCCATACATTTAGACGGCTTATACGTCGCGCGTGTAGTGTGAAACGCTACCTTCTATCTCGTGTAATTGTATGCGCGCGCGCGTAGCCGCGTTAGCGCCCAGCGTGTGGGAGTACAACATTCAAATATGAACCTTATTCCATCACAATAAGAACACCAGTGTAAACATATCAATGCAGGTACAATTAATTATAGTTCTTCATTTATAGCCCAGAATCTACTCGTAGATGCATAGAAAATTAAAAAAACAAAACAATCATTGAGAATCTCTTGAAGTAACTAAAGCGCCAATACCAATATTTTTTTTTACTTCTTAAAAAAATACTTTGTTATTGAAGATTCATCAATTAGAGAGGTCGTTCGAGGGGAAAATCTTTTAAGTACATTTCAAAGATGATTTCCATTAAAATTAATTGAATATAATGTTACTTTTAAAATATTGGCAGACTTTTTATCAGCCAAACAAGCGCGTTATGTATGTATGTAACAAGCATGGGCCACGACACGATATCATTAAGATTTATTGAAATTCTGAAGATTCCCAGCGTGGTGCTCACGCCTCCATCCCCCAAGAGATAGGTTGTAGGGTGTAACAAGTCTCTATACCAGTTTAAGCGACTCTGCTGATATTGCGGTCTGCTTTGGCCATTTCCTTCTTTGTTTCTTTTTTTAAAACGAACCGTCAGTTCTGTCTGTTCTTTCTCCAACTTGCAATCCAAAAAAATATTATCATAATTAATGTATATGCGCAGTTTTGATGATTATATATATATATATATATATATATATATATATATATATATTAGGTCCTTAAATATGAAATTGGCGTTTTCTATGGAGATTTTGGGGAACATTTTCCATACTAACATTTTTTAAGTTTTCTTCACAACGACAAATCCAAAGATAATAATAATTGGCATGTATCATTAGACAAGCATTAGCTTTATGTGTGATATTACACATCTTAAAAATTATTTATCTTTTTTATGTGAATGCAAATCAAATTATGTATTCGGAAGGCACTGAAAAGGAGTTGTCTCCGTGTCCAATTTTAACACAATAAAACTTACAACGAATTATCAAAACAAATCAAAAGAGTTCGAAAATATGGTCTATTTTTAGAGGAGGTAATTATTTTTTAAGAATACTCTGAAACTTAATAGTTACGATCAAAATACTAAGAGAGAAGAAAAACACCAATTTCATATTTAAGGACCCAATATTAGTTTTATGCGCTGATTAGTAAGCAGTATTTTAAAAGCACCTTAATAACCTTACCAAAGGCACTATTGTTAGTAGCCCTACCTTTTATAATTATCTCTTTGTTTTTATGTTCTGTGTGTTTTGTAATTTACCTTTTATAAATTGTTTCAGAGTACCTTAGTTTTTTAATAAATAAAATATAAGTGACGACCTCCGCCTTTCATTTATCACCGGGCCCACCACGACACACTCGCGCCCAACGTGATTAATTTGAACTACAAGAAGAAGAACCCAGATTACAGTAATTAAGTTAAATATAATTAAGATCTTTCTTTTCTATTTTTTGAGAAGAGCGCAATATCAGCAAAGAGTCGCTAAACTGGTATAGCGACTCGTTACAGGGGGAAGTGCTACCACATTTTGCCCGATATGTATAAATCAACAAAAATACGCTCAGGCAACAGGCTTGCCACTTGTTACATGGGTACCTAACTTAGCTGGCGAAATGTGGGTTTTTAACACTTCTGCCTACCCCATCAGGGTAATAGGCGTGATGATATGTTTGTTTGCTAATTTTGTATGTATATGTTCTTATGTATCAAGTGGCGATCCTGTAGTCTGGGCCAATATATGACCTATGAATATGTCCAAATATAAATGTTAAAATGTTAGAATTTCTGTTTGCTGGTGCTATGTCAGATTATTATGTTCCAAAAATCTCTTAATCGGCAAAATCCTTTTTTACATACATACATACATCACTATTATCCATTATGGGACCAAGAGACTAGGCAAAAGCACCGCAAAAGCAGTCGACTGCCATAGTCTGCTCTTCACCAATCAGTGACTACACTCAGCGTGACAGGTGGTGAGCCCGTCGCTATAAGATATTGGATGGTTGTGCAGTTCTAAGTCCATTAGTCGCCTTTTACGACACCCAAGGTAAGAAATGCGTTGGTAGTATTCTTTCAATAAGCCACACCACACGACACATGTCATTTTTTAACAAAAGCCGTTTTTACTGGTAAACTGGTCTGCTAACAAAGTTCCCCGACACGCAAGAAGGGGATACTAAAAAAATGCGTGTTCTCTTGGTGACTTAGGTATAGTTCAAGTGCTGACCAAAAAACTCAAGAGATCCAGTTTCTTGACCGACTTGAGCTGTCAAAAGTGCTTTTGTCAACCTGCTTTTATTTCATCTACAAGTACTTTTGACCCACTATGAATGTAGTGGGACTGAGAATGGTTAGAAAGGGTCTAATGATTAGGTTATAGCATATAGAGTGATCAATTAGTATGGGGTCATATGGGGAGCTCAAAAATGTGACAGCTATATCTGTTCTGAGGAACTATGACGTTAGTTTTTGAATAATCCCCGAAGGCGTAGGCAGAGTTCACAATTAGCCATAGAAAAGTTGGGTTTGGTCAGATGAAAAATCGTGAAAGAGTAGTAACAAGTGGCTAGCTCATCGCCTACACAATCACAGACCCAGTACCCAATACGCCCTTAGTCGCCTTTTACGCCATGCTAGGTAAGAAAAGCAGTTGGTACATTCTTTTTTATTAATGGCATATTATTATTTTTTTATTGCCCTGAACAATATTTGTGTCAATAACAAACACAAAAATTATAATATCTACTCTAGACATTATAATTTTTGTATTTGATCGACACTTTATTTAGGATAAAATGCCGCTCAGTATAAAAAACTTAGCCAAACATTGGAAAAAAATCCAGGGCGTATGTTGACTCAAACGAATATTAGCTGCTCATTTTGTATTTTAAGTATCTCAACTTAATGTTTGTAATTTGCTATCCCGTTCATTTCTCGACTTTCGCGGTCAATCGCTCACTTAGTAATACTATAACCTCAATTAAATATTTTTGGCACTTAAATCTAAATAAATTTGCAAACGAATATGAAAATAGTGTATCTTTTAATTTTGAATGACAGATAATGGCCACGCAATCCAGTATTTAATATTTAGTATCAAATTCGGTTGGCGAGTTGCAAGTTTTAGCGATTTCAAATTTATAGTCTAGGCAAGGAAAATTTGTTTGTTCGAAAAAATCACATTAATTCCTACAATGAAATTTATTTTAATTGTTGATTAGAAATAAGAATGCAATAATAATTTTTTATTTTTCCCCAAAATTTTACTGGAGCTTATTTAAAAAAAAAGGTTTTAAACTTATAGCACGTCTATCATAAAAACATTAAATTCTACATGGGTGATTTTTTATGTAAGTGTTCCTTTTATTCAATAAACACGATATTTAAAAAGTCACCCCCGTGGTGGCAAAGGGTTTGGAAAAAAAAATATTTAAAGAAAAAACACGAATAACAACGAAACAAAAAATAAACAATGGGTGATTTTACATTATATGTCTATCATGACTTATATGTCTACAAGTATTAATTGAAATTTTCACCATGGTGAATTGTGTAGAATTAATGTACCAATTATGTACATCATAAAAAAAGAGAAAAAACATAAAATTAATTAGTTTTTCTTTAGTCACCGGGGTGAAAACTTACTAAGGCATTCGGATATACATTAGGAATATATTCTGAAATTTTCACCAAAAGTACACTAAAAGTACTATTTTTTAACTTGCATTTTAGGAGCTTAATGAAAAAAAAAACGTTCAAAATTGTTTTTCTCCCAAAGCTCAAAAAATTAAATGGTGATTTTTGAGTCTAAAGCTTAGGATAGTTAAACAAATTAAATCCTACGTAAATCTCCACTGTAGAATTTTATCAGCAGGAGTTATAGGGAACGAGGGTTTTGGGCCCGTTCCCTTACAACGCTCAACAGGGGGAGGGGGGAAAACTGCAAGGTGGACTTTCAAAATCCGCAAATAATGCTCAGGAAAAGAAATTTTGTGTGTAGGATTTTATGTGACTTTTAAATTATTTTGACTGGACTATTAGACAATAGGAAGTCAGTACACATAAAACGCTTAATCAATCAATGTGGCGTTTTTGTTGCTTTCAATAGTATTATAGAGTACGAAATGACAGAAATTCCATTCCAATCCATTGAAATTTGGTTAGAGAGTCCTGTCCTTAGTTAGCCTATATACTGGGCACAGGCCTTCCAAATGGAGAAACACGGGCCAATTCTGCTATTTTTTTTTTATCTGAAACGCATCAGGAACGCTTATGTTCGAACATTATTGATATTCTGCTAGCAAAACGCAACCGTGAGTTTCGGTTGCCTTCAGTTTCATTCGGTTTGCAATATTACATAAATCAAAAATGTTAAGCAAAAGCTTACATTTCAATCATCAATGTTTATTCTGTTAGGCATTCTTTCTTCAAACGCATTGGTTACGCTATTGTAACGATTCGGGAACGTTCGGTTGAATTTATAGTAGAATTGGGGTGCTGTTGCCCCAGCGAATGCGGATACGCATCGCAACTGCACTACAAATTAGTAAAGATTTTTTAAGAAATCCCCACCAAATCACTCTGTACACTGTAACATAACATACAAGTACAGAGCTTTTACTTTGCAATACTAGAGCGTGTTAACAAGATACACCAAAAAAAGTCGGTTGGAAGCGAGCCAAAAATCGAAATTACCTCCAAATTAATCTAGAACTCTGGATTGACAACAGCAGATATAAAGAAGGTCAGAGGAATGAATCGGATGAATTAATTGAGATATGCAATACATATAAAATAACATTCAGCACGCCTCTTTCCCCGAAGCGGTAGGCAGAGGTGTTAAACACCCACTTTTCGCCAGATGTGTTAGGTCCCCATGGCACAATGTGAGGCAAGTGATATTCACAATGAACTGTACATATATTTTATTCAAACTTAGTGGTACAGGTGGTGGGATCGTGATTCCCGGGAACTCTCGGACGAATAGTGCCCCGTCCGTCCCAACTCGGCTACAGCTGCCTTTTTGTTAATAAGATACACTAAATAAAGTCGGTTGGAATAGAGCCAAAAATCGAGATTATCTCCAAATCAATCTAGAACTCTAGATTGACAACAGCAGATTTACAAAGGGTCAGAGGAATCGATCGGATGAATTAATTGAGATACATACACATCAGTGGCGGAGCGTCCGTATAACCCGATTCCCAACAGCCGTACCAAACGAGCGAGCATAAAAAAAATACCTAACTATAAACAAATTTGTGTTGTTTCATTACTATAATGCAGGTACAAAACCATTTTATAAACAAAAAAAAACAAAAAAATCTAATCATGTAACAGTAAAACACGCGCGCGAAACAATACGCACAAGTTCCAATCACTCACACATCGCTCCCGCTCTCTAGATTCCTTCAATTAACTCGTAAAATCTCGAGTTATGGACGCCTGCGATACAACACGCACACAGACAAGCGTTCTCTTGTACGTCTGTGTAGGTATCTCATAGGCGCACGCAATAGAGAAATAGTACCTAAAGATTGCCTGACATGCCGGCTTTTCGCGGCCTACGAGCCTATCCATCGATACACTACGACACACGCACACATTAGTAATAAACTCTCAAATACGTTTCGAATGCAAATTTTAGAAGTAAATAATTTTTTATCTTATGACAATAGCCATAAGTGCGGAATTTCTTTCGTGAAACTCATTAAATATCGCGACCGTTCGCCGCCTGAAATGCTGCCCTTCTCTTTCTAACACAGCCAGGTTTATAATGATCACTCTTTCTAGCCTTGCTATGAAATTGCGGTTTATACGGATGCCGTGCCGAGTTGTAGATATTCTCTGTCTTACTTAGCCGGTATATTACCGTCTCATTCTTTCTGGCCTAGTGGACATTACATTAGTTTATTTTGTTTTGAAATTCGCTTGCACTCACATAAACTTAACGTAATTAATTAGTTTTATTGTATTTTTAGCAGTAATTCAGTGAAATAGTAAAATTTAACAAGCTGTGTGTTGTTGTTTTAAAGGTGTATTGTGAATTGTGTAGCTCCGCAGGGATTTAATTGGTAGGTTTTATTTTTAATTAATTTTGGTTTATTCTCTCTCGGCACAATAATGGCCGCTTTGATGCACATAGATTGTTGTCTTACCGATTACTTGCTAAGTGAAGGAAAGCAGTTTTCAAAGTTGTCTTTTGAATTAAAAAATATGTCATACAGTTAGGTCGAGCTCGTCCAAACATGTCAATAGATTACAAGCGTAGAGACGGTTTTTTCAAGCATTTTCACAGTTCTCTTATGATAAATATAGTTGGCTTACAGGCAATTATTTATTAAATAAAATGTTTTGTTTTCCATGTCTTTTGTTTTCTGATTCAAGCAGCGTTTGGAATCGAACGGGATTTTCTGATGTTAATAATTTATCAAACACTGCTAAAAACATGTTCAATGTGAGAAACATATACGTAGTTGCTTAGCGTTGCATGAATTTGGAAATAGTTGAATAGAAAACTATTTTAACAATAATTTTGAGGCTCATAACCGCACAGTCGAACGTAAAATCTGTTAAAACGCTTCATAGACACAGTTCTCTTAGGTAAACAAGAATTAGCGTTTCGCGGGCACGACGAAAGTATATATCCGGATAATCGTGGTATTGTTAAAGTATTGTAAATGGTATGTGTTTTCTTTGTTTATCGCACACTGTAGACCCGTCCACACACACAAACACATGCACTACATACACAGACCAAATTACCCATTTTTTGTGGGTCCTAATTTTTACTGCGGCTTGCCTAACTTTTTTTTTCACGCCACGCCACTGATACACATACGTTGTTGGTGGGAGGGTTTTGTTGGTGGTAGGGCTTCTAAGCCCGCCTGGCTAGCTACCACCGTCTTACCTAAATTTTTCGCCATAATAACAATGTTTTAAGCATTGTTGTGTTCCGGCAATCAGAGGTAAGATAGCCAGTTACTCAGTTGTTGAGGATTTTACAGGTGAAGCTCGCTTCCACCTTCCGCCCTATCATCACTTACCATCAGGTGAGATGAAGGTCAAGAGCTTACCTGTCGTATGTAAATACATATAACCACAACTATTATCCACTAAGGGTTAGTCAAAGACTAGGCAAAAGCACCGCAAAAGTAGTCTACTACCATAGTCCGCGGTTCACTAAGTAGTGACTGTACTCACCGTGACAGGTGGTGAGCCCGTCACCGCTATAAGCAATTGGATATTCTGCAGTTCATTACTCGCCTTTTACGACACCCGAGGGAAGACATGAGTTAGTCGTATTCTTTTAATGAGCCGCTGCCACACGGCTCCGCTACCACACGGCTCCAATTGGGATAAGTATGCAATACAATTGTATGAAATACTTAGAGTGGATTGAATTCTAAATAAAGTTTCAAGAATCGTTGCAGTTGCTGGACATGATACAAAAATTTGGTAATCTTAGTCAATGTATATTTATTTTGTAAAAAGATTTAGATAGAATAACCCCTTGAGAGTCAAGCGAAGACCGCGGTTCGCGATCAACTGTTTCTATTGCTGGTTTTCTGACCATTGAGAGGTCGTCCTCAGCTTATAAGCGTCCAACAGCTGCTGCTGGGCACAGACCTTCCTGATGGAGAAACACATGAGGAGTGTGATGACATCATTTTATTTGCATTCACTTAAAAACGATAAATAATTTTTATGAAGTGTGATATTACACATATTACTAAAGCTTGTCTAATGATACATGCCCAATATTATTATCTCTGGATTTGTCGTTGTGAAGAAAACTGATAAAATGTTAGTAAGGAAAGTATGGAAACTGCAGAATTCCCCAAAATCTCCATACAAAACACCAATTTCATAGGTAAGGACCTAATATTTATCGAACTGGGTATATTTCGGACCCTTGTACTAAATACTGTGTGAATGATACATTATTTTCATTACTTTTGTTAAGAATCAACTAGCCTATTTCATTACAACAAGTGCTAATCATCCAGTAAGCTAAGTACATCCACAAAGTTTTGACTTTCTTACTTTTTCACTTTAGTTCTCTTATGGACCTCCTTGTTCGTGATGCGATCACGAGCGTAGCCCTCTGCGTTTGACTGTATGGTATATCCATATTAATATCCATGTAAAATATCCTCAAAGGAAAGGTAAAATCAGAGGCTGTTTTTGTTTCTAGAAATACTTGACAAAAATTTAAATGATAACCCTTTTGTGACCTTGGTACACTCAGTTCAAAGCCCTATAAATAAAGAAAAAGCTAGTACTTCTTCAAATAAGTTACATTGGAATGGTGTTAGCGAAAAGACGTTGTGTAGGCACCACTTTAACTGAATTGCTTTGATTTATTATGTTATCTTTTGCTATACACGGTGTTTCAAAACTCACCGCTAAAATTAATTATAAGTACCTCCTAGTACTAGCTACCAGGAGTAGAAACGGAATTGAAATGTAGGAAGTGATTTCTTTGATAGAGTTGCGCTGTAATGTCGATAATTTAAAATTTTTGGCATAAATAATAAATTTTTCGGCTTTAAAAATATCAAACCACGATCGTCATATTATGTTAATGAGTTAACCCTATAACACTATTTCGGCTTTTTTGTTTTAGAAACACCTTGTATATCTCATTCATAAAATACAAACATTTCAATTTTAACATTATTTATTTTTTAGGACATATGAAGTTACAACTGCACTACCATCCAATATAGTCCAAGATCCCGGTGCCCCCAGACGTTACTTATTTTCTTACTAATAAAATGTGTAAGATAACGTAGTGTTAGTATTAGCCTTGAGTGTATGGATACCTGCTAGCTTGGGCCGACGGCCAATTCTCAGGTACCAGGTGCTAAAGGTAGGTAAAAAAATTATTCACTTTTCTTAAAGTCTCTGTGCTGATTTTTATGTATGTTTTACAGAATATTGTCAAAAATTAATAATCAATATTGCCAGACACTTACCTTCGGCCGTAACTTTTACCAGACGCTTTAAAGCTCTTTAAAAAATAATGTTACTTCACTTATATTGATTTTTATAAATGTCACTCAGGGAATTATATTAATATTTTTTGTAAGCAGCCAGACCAATTGCAGGGTTCAAACATCCCCCAGACATACATAAAGTGTCGCTGTGAGTATGAGTGTGAGGTCATTATCTATTACAATACCTGGTATGCTCGATGAACATCGATGTTGCTATACGAAAAATAACGTAGCATCGATGTTAACGGAATCGATCATCGATGTTAACTCACGGCCTTACGCACGACACAACCAATGCAACTTACGAAACAAAATGTCTTTTTAAATTATGATCTATTTCTTCATAAATTCCGTAATTTTACTCTGTGTTTTATTTATTTGTCAATTATTATTGTATATATTTTCTTTGTAAATAAAAGCTATTACACATCGATATTACCTTCGCCATGGTCAGGCCGTGGATGGGTGACCAAGATTTTGTAATCTCGAGCTCCTCCGTGCTTCGGAAGGCACGTTAAGCCGTCGGTCCCGGTCGCATTTGTGACCGTTTCTACCGTTTCTACCTGGTGGTGTTACGGCCCTTACTCCTCATGTGTTTCCCCATGAGCAAGACCTGTCCCAGCAGTGGGACGTATATAGGCTGATGACGACGATGACAATACCGTCTTACCACAAAAAACTTAAACATCTGTTAACCATGTGTTTTAAAGAAAACGTTACCTCAAGACCGTGTTTTTCGATTGTCTAGAGCTAGACGCGGCTAAAACATCGTCTAAACAAAAATTGAACAGGCGTTGAACGCGTACTTAAACTTTAAATAGTGTTTAGTTAAACAAGTGATAGACAACTGTTCTATTTGTCTTTTGTGGTAAGACGGATAAGGTTTTTCTTTATAATACTAGATTTACAACCTAGAAAATCTTAAAATCCACTAGGATTTTCTTCGGGTGCATCTAATGAATATATTTTGTTTTCTATAAGCCGCTTAGATCACGGTGAGTGTTCTGAAGCTTTTCTTCCTTATCCCGTTTTATACCTTTTATTTTCCATACCCTCAGCCTATATACGTCCCAGGATTTCAAAATCAAAAACAAAGCTACCTTCACTGTGGTCAGGCCTCGGATGGGTGACTACTCCGTGCTTCGTAAGGCACGTTAAGCCGTTGGTCGCGGTCGCTATTGCGACCGTTTCTACCCACCAACCCGCATTGACCCGTGGTGGTGTTGCAGACCACACTCTTTATGTGTTTCTCTAAGAGGAAGGCGTGTGCCCAGCAGTGGGGCGTATATAGGGTGAGGACAATAACCTACATAATAGTGGCTGGCGCCAGCAGCCACGGTACCCATCGATTAAAATCTTCTTCTTAGTCGGTATCTTCATTACTGAAGGTCGTGTCTAGCTTGAAGTGTTGATCACTCGATGCACTATGCTTCTCCATGTCTTTCTGTCTTCAGCAGTCTTCATTGCTTCGGTTATTGGCAGGCCGGTAAGCGTCTTTACCAGGTCTGACCAGCGGGTAGGTGAGCGACCGCGTGGACTTCTCCCGCCGACCTGACCAACCATTAGCTTCTCTAGGCTGTCAGGGTTTCTACGAGCGATCGATTTAAGTGTTAACACTTAATTTGCAAACTGCATTAAATTGCGTCAAAAAGCGGAGCCGGCTCCGAAATTCAACGACGTAGCTTTGAAACCACTTATAATTTGAAAGATAAACGTATATCTATCCCACTTACGCAGTGGCAAGCACTATACTGTGCAGCGACATACCGTCAAGCTAAAATAAGTTCTTAATGGCAACACTGAACCATATTTACAACATTGTACATATTAATTAGTTTTTTTACTAAAATAAGAACATAAATCAATAAACTTACGCATACAATGTGAAACCGTTTGTTTTATAGTGTTTTTGAGAACATGAATCGCCGACGCATTTTCCCATATTTGTTGTTTTTTTTCCCGAGTCACTCGGTTGGTGTCTGGTAGAGCACTGCAATTGATAGAGATTAGTGTTTTTTTGTACATTTATTACTGACATTAGGCTCGTATAATTGTTTGGCTGCGGCCATATGCCTAATGGCTACGCTTTACAGCGGTTAATACTAATTATATATCAATGATCGTACCTATGAAAGACCCGAAGGGTGGTTTAAATGCAAGTCAATGTTCTACAATTTGCCGCCTGTAATTTGTAAACCCTACACATAGCCAAAAGCTGTGTAGAGTTCAGCAGTCTTATTAAGTTGTGTTTGTAAGTAAATGCATATAAATAGTGTATAAGTAAAGATCTTTAACGTTCAAGAGTAGCAAAATAAAAATGTATTCGCTTGTCACATCTTCAAAGCAAAACTAGATTGTTCGGCTAATAACCTTTGTCGTCTTTGCCTTTTGATTGTGAAAAAAGAATGTTTCTCAGGAATCACATTATACGGATTGACGTCATTAGTGAGTATCACTTTGTATTCGAAAAATAGAATGGTTTATGTACTCCACAGTTAATATGTGGTAAGTGTGTCTCAGGTTGTGAGGGTGGTGATGCCGGAGATAAAAAACTTAAGGCACACTGAAACAATTTATAAAGAGGTAAATCTCACAAATCACTGAACATAAAACTTAAAGATAATATCTTTAAGTTAGGGCTACTTACAAAGGTAGGGCTACTTACAATAGTGCCTTGGAAAAGTTAAACTTTATATATATAGATTAACTATATAATTTATTGGCGCTTCACCGCCTACCGCTTCAGACGCTGATCTGATAGAAATAAAATTGGAGACCAAAAACAAGTTTAAAAACAGAACAAAGAGAAATTGGCTAGAGAAGAGCGCAATAACAGCAAAAAGTCGCTAATACTGAAATAGCACCTCGTTACAAGGTTATACCTACTAATACGTACGGATTTTAGTCCTACAGTAATTTTGTGTGAAAACCGTGAGTATTCCATAAAATTAAATTAAATACAACGTTCCTTTACTAGTATAATTTACTCTACAAATCCGAGTATATACAGCTCTTATGTATGATAGATAAATATATACGAGTAGAGAGATAAGATTCTTTATTGCAACGTATAAGAACACAGAAATATACAAAAAAGTACAATGCAACACATGCGGCCTTATAGCTGATAGCAATATCTTCCAGGTAACCTTTGGGCAGAGATAGAATGAAAGAAAAGGTTATGATTGTGTTTGTGTACAGTTAGTACAAAAACATATGTTGGCTACAGATCTGGCCATAGACACATTGTAGGTAGCATACTTTTTGATACATTTATTTTTTCTTTAATTGTTGACTTATATTCTTTTCTTGCCATTTTTGACATTGATTTTTTATTACTAATTATTAAAAATTGTTAGACGGAAGCTCGGCTTCTTATTTATCTCCGATACCTAACAACATATATACACATTTTAGAGCTGACAATCTTTTTTCTCTTCAAAAGGAGTTATTTACTGTGGTAAATGTATTAGGACACATATTTTTAGAGTCGATTGTACCATGTTATCGTAACCATATTTAACAAATTTTAATTTACTCGTAATTATTGGTGTTCGGAGTCCGCAAAGATGACCCGATATCTTTTTTTACCTTTTCTAGTGCTTTGTTTTGTGTGATTTATCTTATGTATATTTTGTTACAGTTATGCCATATTTATTAAACAACTAGTGGCTTCCCGCGATTTCACTCGCGATTTCATTCCCATGGGAATATCGGGATAAAAGCCTATGTCCATTCTCAAGTTCTAGAGTCTAGACTGTCTGTGTACCAAATTTCGATTAAATCGGCTCAGTAGTTTTATCGTGAAAGCAAGACCGACAGACAGACAGAGTTACTTTCGCATTTATAATATTAGTATAGATTAGATAAGTGTTATAGATTAGTAAGAGCCGTGTGGTAGCGGCTCATTAAAAGAATACTACCAACCCATCTCTTCCCTTGGGTGTCATAAAAGGCGACTTATTGACTTAGAGCTCAACCATCCAATAGTTTATATCGGCGACGGGCTCACCACCTGTCACGCTGAGTGCACTGCTTGGTGTAGCGTGGACTAAGTCAATGGACTGCTTTTGCGGTGCTTTTGCCTATTCTCTGACTAACCCTTAGGGGATAATAGTCGTAATTATATGTATATATGTATTAGTAATATTATTATCATTTTACAACCGATGCTGCTCATTTCGTATTCTACAGTGCCTACGAGATTCTTACGTCATACTTCGAAGACAAGAATTTTTAAAACATCTGAATTGAATTTCAGAAAGCATTTAAAATTGTGCACTCAGCTGAGCACTGTGACAGTTTGTTTGCTGCAAGTTAAAGTGCGGCCACACTACCAGCGAGCGTGCTGGCGGGCAGGCGCATAGTGACATGATAACTATATAAACTAAGCGAAGCTTTGGCGAACAACGTGGACGAGTATAACCTTCGCTGGATGGTTTGAAACAAACGAAAATCGTTCCATCTCTTCTCGTACATTGATTCTCTTTGATTCACACCGCGAACTACAGAGCCTGTGCCGTGGTGAGTGGACATATAAATAAACGGCGTCAGCTTATCACTTAATATGGTTTAATTAAAATCATAAGGCACAAAATAGGAAGTATTATTTAAGTTCTTTCAAAAATACTGTTCTAATGTGTTATCAGCTTCTATATTTATAATTTTACTACGATAGTTAACTATTAATAAATATAATATATTTAGGCGTCGACCGCTCCAGACGCTGACTATTATACGAATGAATCTTGGATACCAAAAACAATGAAAAATAGACAGATGGTTAGTCTAAAAATAGAAACAATGATAAATTGGCCCAAGAAGAGAAAAATAACACCAAAGAGTCGCTGTATTAGCGACTGTTTACGACGCTAATACAATTCTCAATTTAAATAAAATTGAGAAAAATATATATTTAAATTTAAAAATTTATGAATTCGGTGACCAGCCAATAAAAAATACAGTAATACCTTTAAATAAAAAGACAAAACATAAATAAATAATGAATGAACATGAAAGTAATAAACTAAAAGAGCACACTAAGAAAATAAGCAGTGAATTAAATTATAAACGAAGAAGATTGAACTGAATTTGCATCAAATAAACGTTACTGTAACGTTAGAATAAAATGTTCACAGCTGTCGGCTGGGCACCACCTTCATAAGTTGTTAAATTTAAATATTAGGTCCTTACCTATGAAATTGGTGTTTTGTATGGAGATTTTGGGGAATTCTGCATTTTCCATACTTAAATTTTTTCAGTTTTCTTCACAACGACAAATCCTAAGATAATAATATTTGGCATCTATCATTAGACAAGCTTTAGTAATATGTGTAATATCACACACCATAAAAATTATTTTACAACAAATTATCAAAACAAATCAAAAGAGCTCAAAAATAAAGTCTATTTTTAGACGAGGTAATTATTTTTAGGATTACTCTGAATCTTAATAGTTACAGACAAAATACTAAGAGAGAAAAAAAACACCAATTTCATAGGTAAGGACCCAATATATATTTTTCTCAATTTTATTTAAATTAATTGTACCAAGAACAGAGTTACTTACGTATTTACGAAGGCAGCAATTATTTTTTTACTGTTTTTGGACTATTTTTTGGAGCCGGTTTTATTTTTGTTAAAAAAAATTATATACTCATAGTTTTTGTAGCTGCGTTTCGTCCGCCAGCCCGCTCGCCCGCTTGCGAAGTGGCCTGCGTTTAGTGTGGGCGAACTAGTTAAATTTAAACCGTTTACTTTAAACTCGGTGTTATTTTGTTAGTATTAAGAGGGCGCGAACGGGAGTTATGTATTTTCATTTGCTTCAATCTTGCTGAATCACGGTGAAATAAAAGTTGAAGTTGGATTTTATTGACTCGAGTATGTCGACTTATCCGCTTCTTTTGACTCTTACTACATTATTAAATATCTTTGGTACCCCATTACCACAGAAATAGAATAGTTACTTTGAGATAGTGTGATGGTATGTAGCCTATAGCCTTCCTCAATAAGTGAGCTATTCAACACTGAAAGATTTTTCAAACTGGAACAGAAGCCTTAATTGGTGGAATTGAAAATTTACCCCTACTTCAGTATTAGAAGCAAAGTTTGAAGTGGCGTTAATTTGTCCTTAATTTTTCTGTGAGGCGTTTTTTAAATTTTTCAACATTCACCCGCATGGCACCCGTTCCGAATATCTGGATAAAAGGTAGCCTATGTCCTTTTTCAAGCTCTAGACTTTCTGTGTACTAAATTTCGGTTAAATTGGTTCAGTAGTTTTGACGTGAAAGCGAGACCGACATAGTTAACTTTTGTACTTATAGTATTAGTATGGATGAAAGTAAAACGTGTCAAATTATCATAAGCCATTGAACAAATGTTGGTATAAATGATATTAGCTATCTAGTATTATGATGTAGTGTTGATTCATTAAAAATACCTCTGTAGACTCATCTACTGTCTGCCATGGGCGCTGGTGATGCTCCTAGGCTTTGCACAAAAAACAAAATCTATTTAATCGGGAAAAATCCGAATGCTTAAATTTAAATAACAATTTGTTAATTACTAAACAATTAATTCGCTAACCGTAGCATCGAAACATTCCTTGAGGAAATACACAATATTTTACATTTAAGAGTAACTACATTTCGCCGTAACTGGGAAAATTTATGACTCGCCGAATCGACGTGCAGTAAAGTTGTTGAAGAAGAGAAATATCTTTTGGGCCCGAAGGGAATAATAAAGTGATAAAATATATCGAACGCTACGAACGATTCGCACAATCAGTGGAAGTGGTGTTTGAAATTGTAACAATATTTCTTTTAAATTAGTCTAGACATTTAGTTATTAAACCCATTGTTCTTTTTTTACATATGATAGGCAAGCTCTTGACCTTCATCTCACCTGATGGTAAGTGACGATAAGGCCGCAGGTGGTAGCGAGCTTCACCTGTATTCCTCAACAAATGAGGAACCGGCTATCTTAACTCTAATTGCCGGAACACCAATGCTTTATAACATTGTTATTACAGCGGGAGATTTAGGTAAGACGGTGGTAGCTAGCCAGGCGAGCTCAGAAGCCCTACCACCAACAAAACCCCTGCCCGGGAATCGAACCATGGACCTCCCGTTCAACACCCGGTGGTGTGAACCACTAGACCAGAGAGGCGGTTAGAAATAATTTTATTTTTAAATAATTATAATCACGCAACCCATCATCGAGGAGCTCAGTGGCGTGAGGAGCTCGGTGGTGTAGTGTTTAGTACGTTTTGGCTTTCGATATCGAAAACAAAGCTACTTTCGCCATGGTCAAGCCTGGGATGGGTGACCAAAAACTTCGTGATCTCGAACTCCTCCGTGCTTCGGAGGGCACGAAAAGTCATTGGTCCTGGTTGCTACTGCAACTGTTTCTGCCCATCAACTCGTATGGGGCCAGCGTGGTGGTGTTGCGGCCCATACTCCTCAGGTGTTTCTCCATGAGGAAGGCCTGTGCCCAGCAGTGGGACATATACATGTAGGCTGAGGACGAAGAGGAAGGTTTGATGAGTACACCTCTCGTCTAAATGTTGAGTGCTCATTATCAAAAGACTGTATTTGATTCTGTTCTTCTTTAAATGAAACTACATATCATCTCGTCTCTTTCCCCGAAGGGGTAGGCAGATGTGTTTACATCCACATATCGTCAGACATGTTATGTCCCCATGTAACAGGTGGCGAGCCTGTTGCCATGCACCGGGCACAATATAAGGCAAGCGATATTCACAATCAACTGTACATAAGTACGTTCGTAGTGTGTAAGCCCATGTGGGAATTAAAATTACGATCACTTGCATAGTGCCTTAATTTCAAGGGAATTAATTAATTGGGCAGCCATTTAATTATTGGGTGTTTTTTTCTCTCTTAGTATTTTGTCTGTAACTATTAAGATTCAGAGTATTCCTAAAAATAATTACCTCGTCTAAAAATATACAATATTTTTGAGCTCTTTTGATTTTTTTTGATAAATAATTGTAAGTTTAATTGTGTTAAAATTGGACACGGAGACAACTCTTTTTAAGTGCCTCCCGAATACATCATTTTATTCGCATTCACTTAAAAACGATAAATAATTTTTATGAAGTCTAATATTACACATATTACTAAAGCTTGTCTAATGATAGATGCCAAATCTTTGGATTTGTCGTTGTGAAGAAAAATGAAAATTTTAGAATGGAAAATGCAGAATTCCCCAAAATCTCCATACAAAACACCAATTTCATAGGTAAGGACCTAATATTTGGTGAGCAACAAAAACGTCAGCTTTGTCAGCAAAATAATTATTTGGTCAGGAGAATAATTAATTGGGCAGCAAGATAATTAATTAAGCTGAAAATTAATTATTTAGGCAGCAATATGGATGTAACCGGAATTGTATAAAATCTAGGAAAAAGATTATAGAAGGATCAAGGATCAATTCCAAGGAAATGTATTCTGATAGATATTAGATTTAGTTTATTATTTTCATGGCCATAAAAACAATATTTGTGTCGTCAAAACATAAATATTAAACAATTTGGCTGCCCAATTAGTTATTTTGCTGACAAATTTTGAAACATTTGCTGCCCATTAGTTGCAGACCAATTAGTCATTTTATCTGATCATTTGTATTTTTTTCTGGCCATAATTCGAATATTTGCTTGCCGCCTATCAATGGCAAAATAAATAATTGTTTTTCAATGATGACAAAATAGCCTCTAAAATAATTCAATATTTTTTGTTCGTGGGTCTTCGTTATATTTACTTTTTGAGGGAGTACAGTTGTTTAATAACCTACCGGATGACTTGAAACTTTGCACTACAAAAAAATTGTTTAAAAGTAAGCTCAAAGAATATGTTTTATTATTAGTCTAACCTAGACCTCCAGTGCGGTACCAGATACATCTAAATACTAACAAAGAAAATTGTACATCTCATTCAAACTCAAACTCAAACTCAAAGTCATTTAATCAAATTGGTATCATCAAATACACTTTTGACAAGTCAAAACAAACAAAATAAATTATAAGTATCCTTAAATTGATAATACCACTACTTTTTTTTTTTTATAAGTAAACATTATAAGTAAACCCTGTGTTTGTATCAGAAATAAATTCTTTAAACCCATATTTCCAATTTCTCAGTGGTAAACTGACATTGAGGATGACGTCAGTCCACCATAATCATGTGACAGGCGTAAGCTATTAAAATTCATGGCAATAATTGATTATTTTATTGCCAAGAAACCCATTTAAACTTACCACAATTACGTACAAATTATTTCTAAATTCACTTTAATTTAAAAATAATTATTTTATTCCATCTATAATTGAAAGAGTGAATGATAAATTTTATTAAGCGTTGTTGATTCATAAACACTTCGCAACATCTCAGTAATCACTGTAAAAAACTTCACTTGTTTAGGGCAAATTAGCTGTTCCCCGCGACTTCGTCCGCGGTTACTATGGTTTTTCACCAGTCCCACGGGAACCCTTTAATTTTCTGGAATAAAAAGTATCCAAGACCAAGTATCCAAGACGAAGAAGAAGAAAATAATTATTTTATTCCATCTATAATTGAAAGAGTGAATGATAAATTATATTAAGCGTTGTTGATTCATAAACACTTCGCAACATCTCAGTAATCACTGTAAAAAACTTCACTTGTTTAGGGCAAATTAGCTGTTCCCCGCGACTTCGTCCGCGGTTACTATGGTTTTTCACCAGTCCCACGGAAACCCTTTAATTTTCTGGAATAAAAAGTATCCAAGACGTTGACCAGGGATATAAGTGTAGCCATTTCAGAGATGAAAAATTAAAAACAATTTTTGGTATTTTCCCGGTTTTTACATGTACTGACTTGGTTTTAAGCTTTTTTTTCTATGTACACACATTGTAAAGATTCTACCAAAATCCGTGTTAAAGGGTACGCTCACCATTAAATGCTAAAATTTCATCGGCCGAATCCGCTGTAATGATAGACTCCTGCGCACAGGGCCAATTTTTGGCAATGTAAGTTGTTACATTGGGATTTAAACAATCTCAATCAATCAATATGGGTTTCTTCAAAAGAGGCGTGAAAAAGGATTTTTTGGGCCGGCAAGGTGAGACTAGAGCTAGTATTTCAGTATGCTGCTCTAGCTATCTTCACATATGGACTCCTCCACTGCTTATCATCAGGTACTGTAGAGTCATTTGTTGAGCATTTATATAAAAAAAAAAATCTACCTAAATGTCTGCTAACAACCTCGAAGATAGAGGCGTGAAGTCTATATATTTTTTGTACATCATGTAGGTATTTGACGACTTCCGTGGTAGAGCGGTTTGTATGCCGCTCTCAAGGCCTCGCCATCTCGAGAGGCTCTGAGTTCGATCCCCGGTGGGGGCAAATGTTTGGGTTATGAATTCAGGCATATGTTCTCCAGTTTTAAATGTTTATATATATTCAGAATATGTGTATGTATTTATCTATTAAATATATTTATCCGTCATTTAGGGTCCGTAACACAAGCAGCATTAGTTGCTTAAAATGGGGCTAGTTGATAGGTGTGAATGTTTGAAGATATTTATGAAATTGGTGTTTTTATTCTGTCTTAGCAATTTCTCCGTAACTATTAAGTTTCAGAACATTCTTAAAAAATAATTGCCTCTGCTAAAAATAGACCATATATTTGAGCTCGTATTATTTAATTTGATAATTTTTTGTAAGTTTAATTGTGTTAAAATTAGATACAAAGACAATTATTTTTAACTGCCTCCTGAAAACATCATTTGATTTGCATTAACATAAAAACGATGAATAATTTTTATCAAGCGTGTTCACACACATATTGCTAAAGCTTGTCTCTAATGATACATGCCAAATTTCACTCTAGAAATGCCACTCACAAATGCCACTCTGGATTTGTCGTTGTGAAGAAAACTGATAAAATGTTAGTATGTAAAATGCAGACATCCCCAAAATCTCCATACAAAACACCAATTTCATAGGTAAGGACCTAATATATATTCATCATCAGCGGTATGACGTCCTCTGTTGGACCCTAAAGATTTTCATAACAATCGTTCCTGCACTGCCCACATCCAAGTGCTTCCCGCGACGACCTTCACCAGCCTCTTATTCTAAACTGTCGGTTCACGGATTCAATTCGGAAAGTCACGTCCCGTCTCGCTCTAATTCGCCGCAATAAAAAGAGACAGGAATAGAGATTCCGTGATTCGGTTAGTTTCTGACAGTTTAGAATAAGGGGCCAGTTTGGTCTACCTCGCGCAGCGGCGATTCCCAGAACATGGTCGCCACTCAAGAAATTCTACGCCCCAACGGCTGTCAATCTATCGTCCTCAACCTATATACGTCCCAATACTGGGCACAGGCCTTCCTCATGGAGAATCACATGAGGAGTATTCACCGTAACACCACGTTGGCCCAATGCGTCCAGGACCAACGGCTTAAAGTGTCTTCCGAAGCACGGAGGAATTAGAAGTCATCAAGTTTGGTCACCCAAAGCCTGAACATGGCGAAGGTAGCCGTGTTTTCGATATCGAAAGCCAAAGCGTACTAATAATTCACGGGGGCGACTTTCTAACGCTTTCTAAGAGTCCATATTGAAAACGAAAACTTTTTTATCGTATTGCGTTTCAGTGTAAACGCAAAATAACGCAAGCATATTAAACAACACCTGGTATTGTTTTATTTTGATAACAAAAATCAACAAAACAAATATCTGGTATGTTGTAACTGTCTCTTGCATAAATGAAAAATTATGTAAAAATTTTTGGTTCCGAATAAGAAAATTTAACCGCGCTGTTTATTTTATGGCCGCAGTTGGCAACACTTACCACAGTAATATTTATTTTACAGCACTGGCAGCATTTCGTGTTGCTTTGTTTCTTTTGTTTGAATTTTTCAAATTGAGTTGTAAAATTTTCATCTAGGCATCTAGGCGCCAATGGCTATCAAATAAACTACTGTACTAAATTAGCCGCTTGAAGAAATCTACTGAAAACCAAGAAACACTTAAAGCATAATACATATAATAAAACTGTAGAGGTCGAATGCCTAAAATCAAGTCAGGGGGATGTAAAAAGAGGGAAATTACCAAGTAATATATATTTTTTTGTTTATCTGTCTATTTGTCTGTTTGTACGGCCTAATCTCGAAATAGCTGGACCGATTTCAATGAGATTTTGGATAGTGATACCTTATAATAACTCTTTATTGCACATAAACAAAAAAAATACAGTGTAAAAGCAGAAGTATACAAGGGAGGACTTATCTCTAATAGGGATATCTTCCAGTCAACCCGTCACAGGTGTGTGAGATCTCAAGATGTGAGAGAAGCGACACGAGTGCACAAGGTGCACGGTGCATGGTTCTTAATAAAGTTTATTTCTTTCTTTCTTTCTTTCAAGACAAAACAGAAATATATGCAAACATATACATTACTAAACAAATAAAATGATATATAGGTATATTTAAACAATATATAAACTTAATTAAATATAAATAAATAAAAATAAATACATAATACTATGCCTAAACTGAGAAATTAATACAGATGAGAACAAAAAGTCGATAATGTGAAATGATAAAAAATACACTTAAATGCTACGTGCTAATGGTTCCTTTTGGCACCAATCACAAGAAAATGTTTTTTAACTTTATATCCCTGGTACTTCTTAGATACTTTTTATTCCGGAAAATTAAAGGGTTCCCGTAGGATAGTTAAAAAACCATAGTAACCGCGGCCTAAGTCGCGGGCGACAGTCAGTATTTTATAACTCTATGAGGGACAAGCGTACACCGATGTTCGCAAACAATATATTGGGTCCTTATCTATGAAATTTGTGTTTTTTTTTCTCTCTTAGTATTTTGTCTGTAACTATTAAGATTCAGAGTATTCCTAAAAATTATTACCTCGTCTAAAAATAGACTATATTTTTGAGCTCTTTTGATTTGTTTTGATAATTTGTTGTAAGTTTAATTGTGTTAAAATTGGACACGGAGACAACTCTTTTAAAGTGCCTCCCGAATAGGTACATCATTTTATTTGCATTAACTTAAAAACGATACATAATTTTTATGAAGTGTGATGTTACACATATTACTAAAGCTTGTCTAATGATATAAATAACAAATAACGTGGGCCTTACATGGGTCAAGTACCTTATGCCTAATATTATTATCTTTGGATTTGTCGTTGTGAAGAAAACTGAAAAAATTTTAGTATGGAAAATGCAGAATTCCCCAAAATCTCCATACAAAACACCAATTTCATAGGTAAGGACCTAATATTTTTAAATTTCTTTGTTTAGTTTTTTTTCTATTCAGAGGTTAAAGAGTAGCAGTAGCCGAGTTGGGACGGACAGGGCGCTACTCGTTCGAGAGGTCGCGGGCCTCGCGGGTTCGATCCCACCTGTACCACTGAGTTTGGATAAAACTCAAGTAAAGTTGATTGTGAATATCGCTTGCCTCACATTGTGCCCGGTGCATGGCAACTGGCTCGCCACCTGTATGGGAACTTAGGTAATTTAAACAGCAAAATATTCGAATTTTGGTCAGCAAAAAAATACAATTGATCAGCGAAATTAACTAATTGGTCAGCAAAATAACTAATTGGGCAACCACTTAAATGTTTTCTCTGCTGCCAAGTTGTTTAATATATTATTTTTTGATGACACAAACATTGTTTTTTTGGGTAATAATAAATATCTATCAAAATACATTTCCTAGGAATTGATCCTTGATCCTTCATTTATCCTCATTCTAGATTTTATAAATTTCCGGGACCATATATATTGCTGCCCAAATAATTATTCTGCAATCTAAATAATTATTTTGCAGTCCATATAATTATTTTCCCGCCCAAATTATTATAATTGCTGACAAAATATTTGTTCACGGGCAGCACCCTGCTGCTCCGTGCCTGAGCGTCGCGCGTTCTACCAGCCGAAGCTGAACCCTCGCCAACCACGCCTGTAGTCGACGTGTCCGGTTCCTGCAGCTTCGCCCCTTAGCTCCTTCAAGCTAAGTCCTCTTTCATCACGTGAGAACTACCGAGCGAGAACCTGTGTACTTACCCCCTGAGACAAATAAATTGTGTATACTCTACCCAATTTCTTTTATTTTCTCTCTTGCTCTCTCGGGTCGTGCTACCCACGGCCAGAGCGTGTCAGTGGCAAAATGATTTTTGGCTGACCTTTTTGTTGCTGACCAAGTAATTAAATGGCTGCCCACTTAATTACTTCCCCTTAACATATCTGGCACAATCTAGGTGTGATGATATTATGTTAGGTTCAAATAAAAGATTAACATTTCAGATATTGGACAATTAATATTGGTTATTAGCAAACCCAGTGAACAACGTAGTATCAAGAGAATGCACATGTTTACAGTTTTCACAGTAACTGGCTTCTATTTCAAGCGAATAAAGTCGTTTTTTGTTCAAGTGTCTACATGTTGCTAGTGACCGTATTACTCAGAACTAATTATTTACTATCTATGACGGCCATAATGACAATATATTGTTATGATACGAAAGCTTGCCAGGTGATTTACCAGAATAGATAAACTTGTAAATTAACAAACTTTATCTAAGTCTCCCTGTGTAAAAGTTGACAATGCGGCTTCGTTAACTTAGTTCTTTTTTAGAATATCGCTTGTTATAATATCACACTTCATAAAAATTATTTATCGTTTTTAAGTGAATGCAAATGATGTATTCGGGAGGCACTTAAAAAGAGTTGTGTCCGTGTCAAATTTTAACACAATTAAACTTACAACAAATTATCAAAACAAATCAAAAGAGCTCAAAAATATAGTCTATTTTTAGACGAGGTAATTATTTTTTAGGATTACTCTGAATCGTTACAGACAAAATACTAAGAGAGAGAAAATACTCCAATTTCATAGGTAAGTACCTTTGTTTCTCCGACTGTTTGTCTGTTTGTACGGGCTAATCTCCGAAATGGCTGGACCGATTTCAATGAAATTTAGCATGGTGATACCTTATGCCTCTGGTCAACATCTTAGATAATTTTATTTCCGGAAAATTAAAGGGTTCCCGTGGGATAGTTAGGACAGCAACCACTGACTAAGTCGCGGGCAACAGCTAGATAAAAGTAAAATCAATTGAAGTATCGAAATATATTGCAAAAAATCCGTAAACCGACATTATGGACTTGGTATTCTGTTGTACTAGGGACCCCTTGTCTTTTGATCCTCCAGGAATACGCTGTCAAAAAATATCTATCTGTGTAATGGGCTCCTGGAGTCCGCTCCGACTAGCGGTGTCTATTTTAAAAAAGACGCTCAACCGCAAGTTTAAGATTCAGAATAAAATTCTCTACAAGACAAAACTGATAATAAAAGTTATTCCAACGGGACTACACGCGACGTACAATATGTAGTGTATAGATACTTAGATAAAGATATAGATACTTACTTGTATAGATACTGCTCGACGTCTAGGCTGGGTTGCACCAACTGTGCAAAATATCTATGTTCACCCACTTGATTGTACTAGCCTAACATTTATAAAAAACAAGAATTGTAAAAAATGTGAAAAAAAGAGCAACCCTCGAGTTTCTGGCTCGCTCTTCTCGGGGATGTCTGCGTTCCGAGCGAGTGGTAGATTCACTTATTTATAAATTGACGTTTTAAAGTGTTTGTATATCAAGCCTATAAAATAAAGATATTTTTGATTTGATTTGATTTGATTTGTGGTCACGAGCTGACAGGCTGAAATATGAATAAACTGATAATTTTATTAATGATAGATAGATTGCTAGCTTCTGTGAACTGACGACACAAGTTTAATATAAGCTGCCCTAAAAACTTAAGAGATATCGTAATTCTAAGAACACTCGCTGTTAACGCGCGGTCAAAGAAGATCCAATGCATTATATTATAGGGATTTTAATCGAATACATGGCATGCATAAATCGGTAGTGTAAGTAATAAAGATGCGCCCCACGTGACATCTCATTTGGCCGCGCATGTTTGTGTGGGATTTTTAGACTTTTAAGCTAATAATATTATTATTTTTATTCTTTTAACTACACACAGCGCCACCTATTGATTGGTAATTTAACACCAATCAATAGATGGCACTGTGCGTAATCTCTCCATACAAAACCTGAAAGTTGTTGAAATTTCGACCAAAATGTGCTCGTAGAAAGTTAAAAGTAATTGCAAGTGGTATTGTCACTGGGTTCTGAACTATACGAAAACTTTCAGCCTATAGCTAGTCCGGATTTGCCTCAAAATTGAGTAACAAAAATCCAACCTGATAAACAAAGAGACAAAAAGACAAACAAGATAGTGAGTTAATAAAAACGTGGTAAAAAAGTGATTCAAAGCTTTAGTTGTGGATAAATTAAGTGAAATTAAGTTGACAGGCTTTTAGCGAATAAAAAGAGCGAACAAAGACAGCGTTTGCTTTTATGGAATTGACGGATTTGATGATGCGTTATATCGGGAACACATCGAAAGGGAATTTGGAGAAAGTATATTTGGAGAAAAGGTCAATAAGCGCTGAGACGTAATCTAGAAAGAATGCTTTCAAATCCTCCAATTGAAAGTACCGCTACATACATATCATTACGCCTCTATCGGCAGAGGTCTGAGTACCCACATTTTGTCTGAAATGTTTTAAGTTCACAATGTTTTAGTCACCCATCCACTCCAACTTTGCGATCATGAACTCCTCCATGCTTCGAAAGGCACGTTAAATAGTAAAAGGGCCAGGTCAAAAGTACTCAAACTCGCCAAGCATGTAACATAATGAGAGTGGGGAAAGGCGTAACCTTGTGTATATTATTATGTATGTGTTCTTATTAAAAAAAAATATGGTGAGTAGGCATTGTCTCCCTCATCCTATAACGTCCCATGGCTGGGCACAGACCTTCTTCATAGAGAAACACATGAAGAGTATAGGCGATAACACCACCACGGTGGCCCACTGCAGGTTGGTGGGTAGAAACGGTTCAATCCATCGCTTTCAATCCATCGCTTCTTTGGTCTTCCTCTCACTCCAGGTCCGTCCACATCCATGCTCAGCATCCTTCTTGTAATGTGACATTCATCCCTCCTCATCACATGTCCATACTACACTAACTTAGCTCCTAATCTTTTCTGTCACTGGCGCTACATTCAAACTTCCTTTCAAAATTTCTGAGCTTGTCCATTTTTGTGACTCACATCCAACATTCTCATCTATGCTGAGTGCAGTTTTCTTTCATCCATCACTATTGTTACCCATCATTCAGATCCATGCATTACGACTGGTCTAACGACGGATTTATAGATCTTCCCCTGAAGCTTAAGGGGCAATCTATGGTCGCTCGTTGCTCCTGAGCCCTATCGCCATTTTATTCACCCCGCATTTAATCTATTTCTTACACCCTGGTCAATATCGCCATCGTTTTGAATTAATGATCCGAGGTACCGGAAATTGGAGCAAACAGGTGGTGAATAGTAGTGATACACCACCTAAAGTCATGTCCGGGAAACTGGATGCATCACCAAAAGGGCAGAACAAGTGCCCGGTTTTCGTCCTACTGATCTTTAAACCGACACTCTCCAGCCTACTCCGTAATTACTTCATTGTAATTTGAACCGTCAAAGAATATTATAGTTTATATATTAATTAAGTATTATACAAATTTTAGGTGGTATTTATTCGGGGAAACTTCATATTTTGAAAATATATCTTTATTAATAACAAAGCGAAACTTTGACAGCGTCAGTTCTGGGAAGATACTAAAACAACGTTAAAAATTGAAAACATTGGTCTATTAAAACACGTGCCTACCTATAATGTTGTTTATAAAACAAAATGCTAACTAACACTTAATAGACTCTTCGTGGAATACACTAAAATTGTGCTTTAGAAAATTTTATATCTTTCTTATCAAACAGTACCTATATTACAAAAAGATATTGAGTGAGTACCAGCAGTATCGTCCTCACCCTATATACGTCCCACTGCTGGGCACAGGTCTTCCTCGTTGAGAAACACACGAGGAATATACGCCGTACACCACCACGCTGGCCCATGTGTGTTGGTGGGTAAAAACAGTTGCAATAGAAACCGAGACCAATGGCTTAACGTGTTTTGCTTAACGAGATCACAAAGTTTTAGTCACCCATCCACGGCCTGACCATGGTGAAAGCCAATGCGAGTTAAAAGCCAAAACTTATGTCGTCTCATTGCACTAATATTAACGATAAATAATAAATAAACTGAAATCTCGAAAACCTCTGGAACAGTATTTATTATCTATCTTATTGAGATCTTAATTGATAGCCGCGATCGAATCACAGCAATTAAAATCAACGACGATATTTAGTTACTTATAAAATAAATACGACGAGGTTCATTTATTACATTTATGTTCATATCGATGACAATATAATCAAATAGCAGATATTTTAAGACGTTATACCTTACTGGGTAATAAGGTTATGTAATGAAATTGTCTTAGACAGAATTGAGTCCTGAATTTCGAGAAATTGAATTTTTATTTAATCAGGAACCCTTTTAAACTAAAATAAGAAGGACATAGCGGTATTTACTTCTTGAATCTCGACCTCCAGACTGAAAATCTTAGCTAAATAATAGTTCGAACGTGTGAACGTAAATAATGTTCATGTAAGTAAGGTCGCCAGAACTCATTTAGAGTGCATAGGTTATGTTAGAGGAATCGTTTTCAATGCTATCATCACAGTTTTCTTTTGAATTTTACCACTAATATGGGCATGCCAACAGGCTCGCCACCTGTTACATGGAGACCTTACATATCTGGCGAAATGTGGCTGATGTGTTATGTTTATGAAATGAAATGCTTTATTGAATCATCAAGGTAACAAGCAGTTACACTTATGACATGTCAAAGACATTTAGTCCAGTCAAAATAATTTAAAATTCACATTATTATTTTAGTTTTATGTTAGTTTAACTTAAATTGTATTTTGTCAAAAGATCTTTGTGTTTGTGCACTTCTAGTGTAATCCCACTAACACCTACTCTTGGACTGGTTGTTTGGGTTGACTGGAAGATATCTCTCTAGGGGATAAGTTCGCCTTTGCCAACTATTGTTTCTTTTATGTATTGTGTTTTTTTTTCTGTGTGCAATAAAGAGTATTTACTTTACTTTACTTTACTATTAAATTCTACAGTCTGCATTTCTTTTTCTGAGCATTATTTGCGGATTTTGGAAGTCCACCTTACAGTTATTAGGCTGACCCCCCTCCCCCTGTTGAGCGTTGTAAGGAAGCGGACCCAAAACCCCCGTTTTTTAAATATCGTGTGTATCGAATAAATGGAACACTTACATAAAAATTCACCCATGTAGAATTTAATGTTTTCATGATAGACGTATTTTAATTTTTAAACCTTTTATTAAATAAGCTCCTATAAAATTTTGGGGAACTAAAAAAATAGTATTGCATTCTTTCAGCGTAGGAATTAATGTGATTTTTTCTAACAGACAAATATTCCTTGCCTAGACTAATTAGAAAATTAACAAACAAATCATACAATTCTACTTGATCACCTCTACATTTTTTTTTTCCTGTTCACTTCCGGAAGGCCTTGTCAAGAGATGATACAGGCAAGATACTTGCAAGGGATATGTTAAATGTAATCTCTGCAATCCGAGCATTATATACAGATTATATTAGAATGGTTGAAAGATCTGATAGATTCTTCTGGACTATATAATCCAGAAGAATCTATCGGACCTTTCAGCCATTGTATTCTTGCAAGTAAATACTTTTAAAATTCTTAATCCCCATTTTTACTAAGCTTTTATAAAATCCTCTTGATCACGGTGACGATTGAAACTATTCATTTTTACGACAACTGCCGATATCTGCTGAATCACCTTTCAAATCGCAGATGGCATTTTCTTTGACTAGTTTTATGTCTAGTAATTTGAGTGGAGGTTGAAGTGGACTTTGAAATCATGCGCTTGCTTTTACTCATTTTACGAGTTTTGCTTAAGTTTAAATTTTAAAAATAATCTTTTTTTACTTTCACGTTATAATGTTCGAATTATGAACTCAGACTCGAACTCATAATGACATACATTAACACAGATGATATAAACGAAAATTTAAAAATGAAAACTGTAACATAATGACCATTATGCAACAGGTTGGACTCATTATGCAACACTTATTTTTCTTAAAAACGCACAAAACTATGGCAAATGTTTTACAGACAGCCAACAATAAATAAAATGATTTTTTTTGTTTTATTTATATGAATAATGAGTGTAGATAAAGTATTGTATGTAACTGCACATAACTCGGTATTAAAACACTCGCCTGATAAAATCAAAATCAAAAGCATTTATTCAGTTTAGATGGGTCTTAGCCCATGCTTATGAATGTCATAAACATTTTACAATATTTCGTGAAAAAGAAAAATTACGCCATCCGTATATTATTAAAAGACTCGCCACGTTCTCAGCCTCTACTCGTTCCACTGCTGGGCACAGGTTTTACTCATAGAGAAAAACATGAGGAGTATGGGCCATAACACTACCATCTGGCCAATTGAGGCTGAGTGGGTATAAATGGTCGCAATAGCGATAGGGATCGACGCTTAACGTGTCTTTTGAAGCTCGGAGTACAAGATCACAAATTTTTGGTCACCCATCCAACGCCTGACCATGGCGAAGGTAACTTTATTTTCGATACCGAAAACCAAAGCATTATCATAATATTGTCTATAGTTCAATGTTGCCCAATTGTAAAAGTCGAAAACCGACTACTCTGCTAAAATATCGGTAAATTCAATTTACCCCATTCATGACACTTTCCCCCTAACACAGACTTCTTAGTACCGAGTTCAGATCTATTTTAAGTTGTTAGTAATTAGTAGTTGAGAAAAACAATAAATAAATGATTTCTTCTTCTAAAATATTAGTGCCTCTTCACGAACTATTGAAGTTCAAGAAAGTCGAAGACGATAAGCATCTGCAATAACGAACTGTTGAAAGAAAGTATTTAACTTGTAGTTTTAATCATGTCTCGAAATAACATTAAAAATTCCACCAAAAACTTTTATTACTGAACCGATCAGAATAATTTATGTTTTCTCTTTGCAGAAACGCCTGTAAAAGAATTTTTATACACGCTTTTATTTTTATACCTTTTTAAAGTTGGGGATTTTTAAAAAGATAGCTCTCAGGTGTTTTTCTATGATCAGAAACATAAATAGGCGTCCAGAAAGTTATGCTCTTGAAAATAAATACAATTACCTATCAGACCGTAGTTTCTTAGCCAAATTAAGTTCTTGCAAAATTCGTATTTTAATTTAAAGTTTTGTTGAAATGGTAAAAAACGCGCGGTATGGATAGGCAGCGGTAGCTGAGGGATTCAGTGGTTGCGGGTTCGATCCCACCGCCTGTACCGTTAAGATTGAAAAAAACTTAAGTAACATTGTGAATATCGCTTGCCTCACATTGTGCCCGGCGCATGGCAACAGGCTCGCCACCTGTTACATGGGGACTTAACGTTTTTGGCGATATGATGTTAAATCCTCTGAATACCCCTTCCGGGAAAGAAACGTAATGGTATGTTTGATAAACAAGCTTCCATTGCAATCGCTTAGTGTTTTTTTTACATTCATACCTAAAATACGGCGACGGGCTCACCACTTGTCTCTCTGAGTGAAGTCACTGCTTGGTGAAGCGCGGACTATGGCAATGGACTGCATTTGCGGTGCTTTTGCCTAGTCTCTGACTAACCCTTAGGGGATAATAGTTGTGATTTTATGTATGTATGTATACCGGGTGGGCAGAAACTTCCTCCGTAGGTGCTCCTTGAGATTGATTGATACTACTAAGGCGCACTTGCGCGATCGAGAGTTAGCACCTAACCTCGAGGCAAATATAGGCAAACCCTGGGCGCTAAATGTCGATCACGCACGAGGGCCTAAGAGTCAGATTTTTGATCCGTGGGCTCGTTGGAGAAAACTTATGATGCCGTGATATTATGACAGCTTGTCGAATAGCCAAATTTTCAAAAATAACTCTTTAGTTATTTTTGAAAATTCGGCTATTCGACTAACTTTTTAAACTTAACTTTTTAAATAATCATAGACAATTAAACCACAACACGATGCTGGGATTAGCAAAATGGCGGATGCCGGCACAGCTGAAGTATATTGCTTCGAATTATCATCCCAAATCTAACAATTTGTCAAGCTGACGTCATACATTTCGGCGAATACGTTGTCGCTATTGGTCTAGATTTAACTATTGAGGTAACTATTCTATCAAAAACTCATCCTAAGGCCCAGCGCACATTATCGGCATCAGCACGGCTCAGGATATGAGGTGATAAATAGCATCATATATTAGGTCCTTACCTATGAAATTGGTGTTTTGTATGGAGATTTTGGGGATGTCTGCATTTTCCATACTAACATTTTTTCAGTTTTCTTCACAACGACAAATCCAAAGATAATAATATTTGGCATGTATCATAAGACAACCTTGAGTGATATGTGTGATATCAAACTTCATAAAAATTATTTTTCGTTTTTAAGTGAATGCAAATAAAATGATGTATTCGGGAGGCACTTAAAAAGAGTTGTCTCCGTGGCCAATTTTAACACAATTAAACTTACAACAATTTATCAACATAAATCAAAAGAGCTCAAAAATATGGTCTATTTTAAGAGGAGGTAATTATTTTTTAATACTTTGAAACTTGATAGATACAGACAAAATACTAAGAGAGAAAAAAAACACCAATTTCATAGGTGAGGACCCAATATTAACTTCATGGCAACAAAGTAGAAATTTCCGTGATATATTTCCGCTTCGGTATGCTTGAGGTTGCATGCGCGGCCTTAAGGTTGCTTCGGGATACTTCGGCATCCTTCAGTACGCTGCCGCCGCGCCAAGGCAACACTCGGGGGTAGTTTGGCCGGTACGGCATGCTTAAGGACGCTTCGTCATCCCTAATGACGTTGCAGCATGCCAAGGCATAGTTGCCGACAGTGTGCGCTTGCATGTAGGGATGCCGAAGGATTCCTTTCCTTGCCGATAATGTACCCCGGGCCTAAGGCAGCAAACAAGCATGCGACCCCGCTGCGGTTCCGAAACCTATGGACACTTGCAACACCCGGGGGTATTGCTCGCGTTTTTGTTAAGAGAATTTTTTTATGAGTGACAACTGTTTTTACCACTCGAAACTTGAGCGTCAGACTGCTGTAGCTTACAGGTTAACGCTAAATAACACTACTTTGGTTTTGGAGCCTCGCTGGCGTAGTGACGAGTACGCTTTGGCTTTCGATATCGAAAATAAAGCTACCTTCGCCATAGTCAGATCTAGGGTGGGTGACCAAAACTATGTGATATGGAACTTCTCCGTGCTTCTTGGGCCAGCGTGGCGGTGTTATGGCCCTGTATGACCTGGTCAAGAAGAAGAAGACTACTTTGTAGTGTTGTGTTCCTATAACCGAGACAACCGTCACCGAGAATGTGTTATGAAAGAAATAAAGAAAAATGTTTATTTAGACACCGCTGATATCTCGGACCATAAGGACTAGCACAAGAGCAATTTTAGCTTATATTGTTTTATATTTGCACTCTCCCGGTATAGTTATCTACAATAAATCAAATTAACTAGATACGTGACTACCGACGCGATAGTTTTTTGTGTAAAGGCCAATATTGGTACATGTCGCGACACGGGCAGCAGGCGGCCGCGCGTAGACATGAAAAGTGAAGCACACACATGAGATTGATTTCTGTACTTATCGGTTATGTGACCTTGGTTATGTGACGCGTCCACCGAGTAAAAATCAAGGGAATGCGTTACGTTGATAGCATAGGAGATGAGTTCAGTACACGTCGCAGCATTTAATTTTGTGTAATAAATGTTCTATCTGTGTCAAATGTTCAACTAGTGTTATTGTTATTTAATTTTTTTTTATAACCTTACCTATGAAATTGGTGTTTTGTATGGAGATTTTGGGGATGTCTGCATTTTGCATACTAACATTTTATCAGTTTTCTTCACAACGACAAATCCAGAGATAATAATATTTGGCATGTATCATTAGACAAGCTTTAGCAATATGTGTGTGAACACGCTTGATAAAAATTATTCATCATTTTTATGTTAATGCAAATCAAATTATATATTCGGGAGGCAGTTAAAAATAATTGTCTTTGTGTCTTATTTTAACACAATTTAACTTACAAAAAATTATCAAATTAAATATTACGAGCTCAAATATATGGTTTTTTTTTTTGGAAGCGGCAATTATTTTATGAGAATGTTCTGAAACTTAATAGTTACGGATAAATTGCTAAGACAGAATAAAAACACCAATTTTATAGGTAAGGACCCAATATTTGAATTGATTTCTTTATTTGTTCTCTTTTCATTTATCTTTGGCATCCACGGTAGACCAGCGTCGCGGCTAATGCCTCGACATTTGCTGAGTGGAGACGAATTTCGCAATTAGGCATTTGTAGCGTATAATCCTATTTGTTTTGTAATGTTGTATTTTTTAATATTGCCGTGAGCCGGGATCAAGGGCTTAACGTGCCTTCCGAGTTCGAGATCACAAAATTTTGATCACCCATGATAATAATAATAATATAATAATATCCTCAGACTTTCACACCTATCAACTAGCCCCATTTTAAGCAACTAATGCTGCTTGTGTGACGGACACTAGATGACGGATAAATATATTTAATAGATAAATACATATAAATAACCTGAATATATAGAAATATATATAAACATCCAAGACTGGAGAACAAATGCCTGAAAATTCATCACCCAAACATTTGCCCCCACTGGGGATCGAACCCGAATGATAGGTCTGACCATGGCGAAGGTAGCTTTGTTTTCGATCGAAAGTCAATGCAAAAGTACACTACGCCACCAACCTCCTCATCTATAGCTACACTCAAAAACAAAAGAAGATATCCGCTTCAATTTCCCCTAATCCCATCGAAGTATAAATAATAATATCTGGTGGACGTGACGCTGATTAGATTCGCAATGTCGCGATCATCTCCGATTGGTTGGATTTAATTCCGTTTCCTCATTTACGTTCGGCATTTCCAGGATTTCTCAAGTACGATTGAATTGTTTTGAGGAAAGCTTGTGTTTAGGAAAAGAATGAGCCTAATGGCTGGAAAATTGCAAATACCCACTCCAGTGTTTTCAAGAAGTTCTACATGATTGGCAAAAGCAATCCATTACATGAATCCATAGAATATTTAAGGAGCTCGGTGGCGTAGTGGTTTGTATGCTTTGGATTTCAATTGAAAACAAAGCTACCTTCGCCATGGCAGGCCGTGGATGGGTGACCAAAAATTTGTGACTTCGAGCTCCTCCGTGCTTCGGAAGGCACGTTAAGCCGTTGGTCCCGGTCTCTATTGCGACTGTTTCTACCCAGCAACCCGCATTGGGCCAGCGTGGTGGTGTTAAGGCCCATACTCCTCATGTGTTCCTGCAGTGGAACATATAAAGGCTGAGGACAGAATATTTTACAAAATAGTTAACCCTAATGTGTCCAATAAAAAATAAATTTCAAATATGTAATATAATAATTCTTATTAGTCTATGTATAAAAATAAAGGAACGCCACATATACTCGTATCATTGGGGATTTTAAGCTCAGGGGTCAAAACTTAAATTACATACATACATATCATCACGCCTTTTTCCCCGAAGGGGTAGGCAGAGGTGTAACAGGTGGCGAGCCTGTTGCCATGCACCGGGCACAGTGTAAGGCAAGCGATATAGTATTTAAATTATTAGGTAGGTAATAAATTTGACCGGTGATACTGTTTTGAAATATTGTCTTTTTACTTAGAGTTAGTGCCGTGGTAGCGGCTCATTAAAAGAATACTACCAACCCATGGGTGTCGTAAAAGGCGTCTAATGGACTTAGAACTGCACAACCATCCAATAGCTTATAGCGGCGACGGGCTCACCACCTGTCACGCTGAGTGCAGTAACAGCTGGTGAAGCGCGGACTATGGCAATGGAATGCTTTTGCGGTGCTTTTGCGTAGTCCCTGACTAACCCTTAGGGGATAATAGTCGTGATTATATGTATGTATGTATCTAACGACCTAGTATAACAATTACGTCGCTGAAAACACCCGATACCCTGTTTTTTATGTAATAGGCCCCTTAAATAAATGCATAATACAAAATATATCCTACTATTTTATGGGACATAATATTAGGTCCTTACATATGAAATTGGCGTTTTGTATGGAGATTTTGGGGAACTCTGCATTTTCCATACTAACTTTTTTCAGTTTTCTTCACAACGTCTTCTTAAAAATTATTTATCTTCTTTATGTGAATGCAAATCAAATTATGTATTCGGAAGGCACTGAAAAGGAGTTGTCTCCGTGTCCAATTTTAACACTATAAAACTTACAACGAATTATCAAAACAAAACAAAATATGGTCTATTTTTAGAGGAGGTAATTATTTTTAAGAATACTCTGAAACTTAATAGTTACGAACAAAATACTAAGAGAGAAGAAAAACACCAATTTCATAGGTAAGGACCCAATATGAACATAAATGAATAAATAAACATTTATCGCAATAATACTTCTATAATCTTGCTATGCAGTATTTTTTAAATTAATTAATTTATTCGTACCCTAAGTTAAGTGCGTTTGACCACAATCTCGCCTAATGGAAAGCGCCGATGTGTGAGTGTGTGTGTGTTATAGAAAATTCTTTTAGAAAACTCTCAAACAGGCAAATTGATACAGTAATAAAAATAAATATAGAAGATGAATATCCAGAATATTTATCTAAAACGTTTATATTGCAGACAGTGGACCTTTAATTGAAATTGTCAATCAGTGTCGTGAAAATTCACGTGGTTTTGCTGACGTGCCCAAAAATAGTGTAGATCTGTTTGTGAGAGATGTAAATAAAAACCTCATAATTCTTTTAAAAAAGAAGATACAATAGGATTAATAGATATGTCGTATGCTTCATTTATTAATCCCGACAAAGGCAATGAAAGCATTTTTGGAGAACTATTGCAGGTGTCATCGGTTTTTGCTTTACTATTCGATCTTAGTTATTAATAGTAACAGTATAATGTTTCTATTATTGAAGGGCGAACAGAGGTGTAATACCCAAATTTGGCCTTTTATGTAGGTGTAAATTTAACCATCACCTACCTGGTGGCTAGAAGAGATCTCTATTAGACATGTAAAGGGAGGATGGAACCCTTGCAGAGTATCTTTCTTGCCTGTATCTTCTCTTGACATGGCCTCCCAGTAGTCAAGGGGAAGAAAAAAACGTAAGAGATGAACAAGTAGAATTGTATAATTTGTTTGTTAATTATCTGATGTTTTATAAGTGTAACTACTTCTTGCCTAAATGATTAAATAAAGCATTTAATTTATTTTCGCATAAGTCCTCCCTTTCATACTATTGTGCGACTGTATGCATTTTTTTGTACAATAAAGAGTTAATTCAGATACAGCATCAACATTGTACTAGTCTAGTTAAATATTCCTACGAAATTACTATTGTTTTAATAAAGTAAGTTTTATTTTTCAGCAGTTAAATGAAATGAAATCATTTATTCTGCAATTAGATTTACATGAAATACTTTTGCACGTCAATATTTTTTTTCCTACTAGCACTTCGACGTGAATGGCCTTGTTGAGAAGAAGTGCCGCAAGAAACTCAACAGTTAGCCTTTTTAAACAGCCATAATAACAAAAGGAATTTTAAACATTTTAAATATTGTAAAATAAGTATGTGCAGAGGAGCAAATTATAGTAGCCACGAATTTTTATCTTTAAAATAATTTTCTATCTTATAATACCCCTTTTTCATTAAACAGCTTTTAACAGTTGACTTAAATTTATGCAGGGGCAAGTCAATAAAACTTTGTGGCAGCCCATTATACATTCTTATGCTGAGGGTTACATTAGGGTTGCTGAGGATTCCTCTTCCGCTTCCTCATAATGCGGACGATCCGCGATATTTTGAGTTCCTCGACTGATACCGCATCCTAATATATGAAAATAAAAAATCCTTTTTAAAGACTTTAAGAGGAAGATCTAGAGGATCATATTTTTCATAAAAAGCTCTACAAATGACTGAAAAGCTCATTGTGAAGATAGCTAAAGCAGCATACTGACATACTAGTTATCTGCTAGCTATACTAGCTATCTTCACATATGGACTCCTCTACTGCTTATCATCAGGTAGTGTTGTAACGAGGCGCCATAGCTATATTAGCGCCTCGTTACTGTCATTGCGCTCTTCTCTGGCCATTTTTCTCTTGGTTTCCGATTTTAAATTTGCTGTCTGTCTTCTTTTATTTGTTTTGTTCTCGAAGCTCATTCTTACGAGAGTCAGTGCGTAGAGCGGTTGACTCCCTTCTAACAATAATTGTAAAATATTTATAAAGTGAATCAATTTTTATAAGCTGAGACAAAGTTACAACAAACCACATTATCAGTTCCTAATTTATAACAAAGACTATATGTTTCTCTAAGGCACTATTGTAAGTAGCCCTACCCTTTTTATAATATATTAAGTGTTAAATGTGAAATTGTTTTGTGTTCAGTGTAATTTACCTTTTTTTTATATAATTGTTTCAGTTGAGCCTTAAATCTTCATTATAATATACGATACTTAAGTGACGACCCAACTGAATTTTAACTATCCCCGGCTTCACCCCGTCACAGTGTAGAGTCTATTGTTGAGCTTTTTTAAAAAAAAAATACTTTCCTAGCCACCCTCACCTCGCCGGCACAAAAAATGCTTTTTCACGCCTCCTATGAAGGAACCCATATTTTGTAGTACTTTATGGTGAAGTAGACGATGAAACTGTGCGTTGAATAAGTTGTAGAATTAAACTAATTCAAGGAAAGGGCGTGGGACTTCTAGGGATGTCACTCAACTTCTACCGACATTGATCAATTTTTTGTTTGTCGAACATACACAAACAATTGTCAACATCGTCTTCTTCCTTGACGACTTCTGTGGTCGAGTGGTCTGTATGCCGGTCTCAAAGGGTCACCATCTCGAGAGGTTCTGGGTTCGATCCCCGGTGGGTGCAAATGTTTGGGTGATGAATTTTCAGGCATTTGTTCTCCAGTCTTGGATGTTTATATATATTCAGGATATTTATATGTATTTATCTATTAAATATATTTATCCGTCTTCTAGTGTCCGTAACACAAGCAGCTTAAAATGGGGCTAGTTGATAGGTGTAAAAACTGTGAATGTTTGAAGATATTTATTTATTTATTATATTTATTCCTTATCCACTAAGGGCGACTAGGGGCGTATTGGGTACTGGGTCTGTGATTGTGTAGGCGATGAGCTAGCCACTTGTTACTACTCTTTCACGATTTTTCATCTGACCAAACCCAATTTTTGTTTGGCTAAATGTGGTCTTAAGGAACACAGTGCTCCTTGGACTCTGCCTACCCCTTCGGGGATTATAGGCGTGATTTTATGTATGTATGTATTCCTTATCCGCATCCTTTTCCTTAAAAATATTTCCTCATCTCCATCCGCGTCCTCTAAATTTGTCCCTCAGCCTATATACGTCCCACAGCTAGACACAGGCCTTCTTCATGGAGAAACACGTGAGGAGTATGGGCCGTAACACCACCACGCTGGTCCAATGTGGGTTGGTGGGTAGAAACAGTCGCAATAGCAACCGCGACCAACTTAACGTGCCGGGCTTAACGTGCCTCCCGGAGGAGCTCGAGATCACAAAGTTTTGGTCACCCATCCACGGCCTGACCATAGCAAATGTAGCTTTGTTTTCAATCGAAAGCCAAGCGTACTGACCACCGCCCTCCTCCTAAGCTAGGCGAATGTACCTTGACTAAATCGGCGACGTTCTAAAAAGGGCCAGCTCAAATACACCGCAAACCGTAAAGCATATAGAAAGTCAGTAATAAGATTAGTGAAAGCGAAAGATGTGTGCCAGGATCGTAGCAAGATCTGTAGTCTCTCGTCTCTGCCTACCCCACTGGGAAAGAGGCGTGAATGTATACTATATTAGTTGTTGGTGTTACACTGTTTAAGTAACTGTGTGCTGTAAGGTCTTGACTAAAAAATGAAAATTATCAAGGTACAGCTTTAATGTTTAATTTAATTCACACCAAAAAAGATAATCTAACAATAAAAATTCTCTCATTGATTTTAAACTGACATAACTGCACTTGACAATCGCTTTTTAAAAACTAAAAAGTAATAAATGTATAAATGAACCAAAGAGTCCTCAACATTAGTTAAACCTTTGAAAATAATATCTGAAAAGAATTTTCAAACGCATATGCGTAATATAAGCTCTTTATCTTTATCAGGCATAACTATAGTTCCTTTGAAAACATACCCATGACTTAATAAATAATTCATGTAAATAAAATAACGAGTTTCTTTGACACACACAAGATTGTCTGATCGGAATCAGATCATACGTTTGATGCAGTGAAGTGATAACAATAAGAATAATAATTATACAAGCAATCATTTTTGTTAAAAAAATATATATACATATAATCACGACTATTATCCCCTAAGGGTTAGTCAGAGACTAGGCAAAAGCACCGCAAAAGCAGTTAATTGCCATAGTCCGCGCTTCACCAAGCAGTGATGTGCTCAGCGTGACAGGTGGTGAGCCCGTCGCTGCTATAAGATATTGGATGGTTGTGCAGTTCTAAGTCCATTAGTCGCCTTTTACGACACCCAAGGGAAGAGATGGGTTGGTAGTATTCTTTTAATAAGCCGCTACCTCACGACTACATTTGTTATAAAAAATATATTAACTACAAATAGAACAAAGTCAGGCTATGAAATACAACAGAAGATAAGATTAAAAGGGAATAATATTATTTAAATTTTCACAAAATAAGAAATAGCAAGACGTGGCATTTAGCTAATCAAAATAACGTAACACCTGATCAAAAATACAGCGATAAAATGTTGATTATACAATTTTAAGTTGTTTTTGCTTTTAGAGTGGTCGATGTTTAAATAAGTATTTTTACGTTATATTAGTTATTTGAACGTTGTTTTAATAATTACGCGTAATTCACAACACGAACTAAAGCATTGCATACATTAAATCATTTTTTTTATGAGGCAGAGCTAATAAAGTTACTTTTGGTTTTAATCTGATGCTATACATTTTCTTCTATAAATCCAGTGTCCCATTAAGTTTATTCCACATTTTAAATGTTATATTTAATAATTGTTTTTATTTTTGTTAATTGCAAAAGTAAGAAAGAAAGAAAGAAAAACATTTATTGACCACAGGCACAAGCAAGACGCAAAATACACAAACAATCACGTATAAGGTCAACTAGGACCCGACCTCAGCATATGCTGCATCAGGCGAAGCTGATACAGCGCTGGTATTCTGGCCGGGCCTACATACATACATATTATAATACAAAATGAAAATACACTTAAATTCACAGTAATTTAAATACCGTAAGTTTACAACAAAGGAAACTCGAAATTATTTCAACCTCTTAGTTTATTTTTTATGTTTGTTTTTACAAATTAAAATGAACAACTTTTAGCATTGGTGTAGTTTTAGTTTCTAATAATTATTATATCCCATGTATAGGTAGGTAAGACACGTACCTAATAAAATTTCTGAAATCAAATGTTTAAGATTTTTTTACATATTTTCTACGGTTATAAACGTTAACGCTTCATTGACTTACGCAATTAAAAAAGTCTTGTCACGATTGCATTATGTATTCAGAAGAATTGTTCCATAAGACAAAAGTTGACGAAAAACATAAATTCTCGTAAATTTTTCTCATAATCATAGCTAAAAGAATTTTTAAATACAAAACTACGTTAAATACTTACAACAAACTTTTAAACACTAACTTCAAAAACTCGCAACAACACACACAAAACTCACAAAATAATGAAAACACCACAAAACAAAAGCAAATGAAAATCTTCAATCGTTCCAATTTTGAATTTTAGTTCTACACGTTCACGAAAGGAGTTCGAAATGTCTGAAACTTTTCCGTGCGGAGCGGCATGCACAATCGTCGATGTGCGAATCTGAACTGAGCTGGCCGAGCCATAGTCGGCCATAGATTCTTGTATTTCGCTGAATAACCGAACGTGCGCCGTCTATGGTACAGTGGCGTTGTTTTGATACGAAATGACGACGAAGTATGCAATCGAATGAGCAGTAAAATAATGCAATTTTCTTCCATTATGTATGTTGCGATTACTGTGAAAGAATGTAACCTAAAGTAGGTCATTTTTTGTTTTCTACACACAAATATGCCTATTTCAAATATTTTAGTGAATGAATCGTTATTTTTATTAATGAAAAAATATATACATAGTGAAGTAGAAGATGCCGTAATTTTTCTCCAAAAGGCTTAGATATTATATTATAAGAATGATGGTATGGCAATGTTTATAATAACGTCTGCAATGGATTTTAAATAAATGGCTTTGATAGAAAATTGTGAAACTGCGTTGGATGTCAAAATTAGAGTCAATTTACGATCAAAAGTCAGAATTCAATAAAATGCTAATACATGAAAAATTTTATCAATATACAATGAATGCGTCGGATAGTATAGCAAGTCATATTTCAAAACTAGAAAGCTTACCTCAACAGTTAAAAGATAAAGGTGAAAAGATAAGTGACGTAGCTATTATTACTAAGATTATTTTTATTTTTATATGATATTAAATGGTGTCAGAGGACCCCCAGGAAAAGTGTGTAAATTAATCAAATCTCTCTATGGACTCAAGCAAGCTGCTAGATGCTGGAATAAAAAAATTACAGACTTCTTACTTAAATACGGTTTTGTGCTGTCTCGAGCTGATAATTGTGTTTTCATAGGAAATTTTAATAATACTTAAGTATTATTAGTGCTTTATGTTGATGATGCGCTAATGTTGTCGTCGTCGGAGGCTACGATTAATGATACCTATACTAAGCTATCTGAGGCAGGGTTTCGAGATTAAAGAATTAAACTTCAACACCCTTGTAGGCGTAGACATATCTATTTTTTGACGACCTCCGTGGTCGAGTGGTTTATATGCCGGTCACAAGGCGTCGCTATCTCGAGAGGTTCTGGGTTCGATCTCCAGCTGGGGCAAATGTTTGGGTGATGAATTTTCAGGCATTTGTTCTCCAGTCTTGGATGTTTATATATATTTCTATATATTCAGGTTATTTATATGTATTTATCTATTAAATATATTTATCCGTCATCTAGTGTCCCTAACACAAGCAGCATTAGTTGCTTAAAATGGGGCTAGTTGATAGGTGTGAATGTCTGAGGATATTATTATTATTATCTATTCAAGATAACTCTATATGTATTAGTCAAAAAAATTATGTTGATCAGGTTATCAAAAAATTTGAAATGTGCTCGGCTCATCCAAGCAGTACTCCCGCCGACCCAAATGTTCATGTCACAAAAAATTTGAATATTGGAGAAACGTTGATTTCCCGTACAGGGAAGCGATAAGCTCATTGTTATTTTTATCTGTTGCATCCAAACCAGATAAATAATTTGCAGTCACAAGCGGCTGAGCTCACAAGCGGTATTGAGCCCTTAAGTTTGAGGAGAGATTTTGCTTCCTTGTGAGTGTTCTACCGCTTGTACAATGGGGTCTGATCTGAGGAGCTATTTGACATGATGCCAACAGCTTCTTTTTATCACCGCACCGCTCGCCATCGCCTGGAAATTCATCCTCACACGTTAAAACCAAAATGGTCGCGTACCGTGCGTTTTAGGAGGAATTTCCTTCCTCGTACGCTTAGGCTGTGGAATGAACTCCCTGGTGAGGCTTTCCCAAGAGACTACAGCATGGAATCCTTCAAAAAGGGCGTGAAAAGGTTTTTTAAGGGTCGGCAACGCGCTGGTGATGCCCTCGGTGTCGCAGGCGTCCATAGGCTGCGGTGAACACTGCCCATCTGTGTTGGCCGTATGCTTGTTTACCACCCTGGTAGTATAAAAAAAAAGTATATCGTTAAAGTCGATATGTAAGTAATCCTAGTTCTGAACATGTTACACAACTAACAAGGATAATAAGGTATTTGATTAAGACTAAGAACGTGGGTATCAAGTATCAGGGTTGTCAAAAACTTGTAGGTTATTCAGATTCGGATTATGCTGCTGACCTTGACAGTAGAAAATCTACTACAGGCTACATATTTATGTTAAATGGTGGCACATATTTATGTTAAATATTTATGTTAAATATTATGTTAAATGGAAGTGGTCCGATATCTTGGGCTAGTCAAAAACAACAGTGTGTTGCTCTGTCCACTACAGAAGCCGAATATATGGCAGCTTGTGATGCAGCAAAAGATTTGCTTTAGTTGCGTCAGTTTTTTAAAGATAATCATAAGATTGTACTACATTATGTGTAGATAACCAAAATTCTATAAAGCTAATTTATTATCCAGTTTATCATAGAAAAACAAAACACGTTGATGTCAAATACCATTTTATCAGAGAAAAAGTAGAAGGTTTGATTATAATTGAGTATATCCCAACTGAGCACCAGATAGCTGACATGCTCACAAAAGCATTATCTATTTGTAAGTTTGAAGATATTAGAAATGGAATACTTTCTGAAGTATAGTTTAGGCGTTTTTTTGTTTGTTCTGTCTTGTCTGTTAGAATTCAATCTTTTTGGTTTCAAGGAATCGAGTTTTATGTTTGTTACAATTTTGTTATCTTTAGTTTTAAAGGTTCATAAAAATTTTGTGGGAGTATTGAAAGGAATTTATGAAACAACCTTCTTGTTTTTACGTCTATACCTAAGTGTTTTTTGTTGAAGTTGTGTTGTCAATAAATGGACTCTGTCACGGTTTGAGCTCTCAACAGAAAGAAATCTTGCTTATTATTTCCCAATATTATTAACTGTAACTATGTAGACTTTAACCGCCTCTCTGGTCTAGTGGTTCACACCACCGGGTGTTGATCGGGAGGTCCGGGTTCGATTCCCCATGGGGGCAGAAGTTTTTCTGCTCGGTTTGGTTGGGCTTCTAAGCCCGCCTAGCTACCTACCACCGTCTTACCTAAATTTGTCGCCATAATATCGATGTTTTAAGCATTGTTGTGTTCCGGCAATCAGAGGTAAGACAGCCAGTTCCTCAGTTGTTGAGGATTACAGGTGAAGCTCGCTTCCACCTTCGGCCTTATCGTCACTACTTACCATCAGGTGAGATGAAGGCCAAGAGCTTACCTGTCATATGTAAAAAAAAAAAAAGACTGGTCCCTGGTATAACAACAAAGACTACAATCTAAATACATAATTTAGGGGGAATTCCATACAACAAATGTGTGCGTATAAAAAATTGGAAAAGCGACATAAAATACATAAAATAGTCTACATTCATAAAATAGTCTACATTCAGAACGTCAAAATTACGAAATCTTTATAAAGAGCATAAATTACATTTGTCCTCAGCCTAAACACGTCCCACGCTGGGCACAGGCCTTCCTCGTGGAAACAAACACAACAGTATAGGTATTAGCAACTGGGTCCAACGGCTTAGCGTGCCTTCCGAAGCACGGAGGAGTTTGATATCACAAAGTCTGCACACCCATCCATGACCTGGCAATGGTAGCTTTGATTTCGATGTCGAAAGCCAAAGCGTACTAACCACTACGCCGAGCACAAAGTATGTAATATATGTATGTACATATGTAAAAAAAGGTTGCTGGTTTAGCAAAGTCAACAATACGGAACCCTTCCTACGTACTTGGCCGGGTTTTAAACATTTACCGAACTCCCAAGGCTGTCATAGGAGAATGCGACACTATTCTTAGGTACTGACCTAGACGTTGTACAGGTAAACATGTTTACTAGAGATGCGCCGAATAGTGGTTTCGCTGAATAACCGAATACCGAATATTATTCGGTTTAACTTTTACCGAATCGGATATTCGGCCGAATTATTCGGTTTACAATTATTTTGTTTAGCCACGGAAAAAACTTAGACATATTGTACGATCGTGTCTAGGGATAATAATTATGTTGACATGAGTAACATAAATCTTACAGAAGAAGTTATGTCTTTTTGTTCTATACCCGGTCATTTAGCTAAGAAATTACAACCGAATATATTTCGGCACAAAAACATAGTGGAAATGATGCCGAATACGCCGAATACCGAATACAAAACGAATATTCGGCGCATCTATGTTTACTTAACTCAGACCCGGGCCGTCGGTACACAAAAAATAAAATAATTATAGGTACCTACCTACATTTTTAAGGGCCTCTGCCCACTACACCGGAGCTCTGATGTTCAAAACAATGGATCTCTCTGACATTGACACTCATCAAAAGTTATGAAAATAATGTATAATTTACATAGTATTTAGTACAGCGGTCCGAAATATACCAAGTTCATTAAATATAAAGAAGGGACTGCTGTAGAAATTCAATTTAAATATGTTTAATTTTTACTATTTTCTTCTTGTGAATTAACACATCATGTAAACAATTACTACACATCGTTTAAAAATCAGACTACAGATGCGACTCTTTCTGGCAACAAATTTTTGTATATAAATGTGTCACCCGACATCACTACCGGATTAGCAAACAGTGCAGTGGTCATATTAACGGTAGAACAGTCCGTAGGGGTCGTAAAGTTGTCGAGTGTAGACCGCGAATCGGTAAACGTAGTATGGGACGCCTTGTGACAAGATGCGATGACGATATTCATAGGCTGGCTGTAGGCCTAGCACGGGCCGGAGAGAAAAAGTCCCCGGAGACAAAGTTACTCATTGCCTCTCGCTTCCGCGCGAACGAAGAAGCGAGAGGCAATGACGATTTTTGTCTTTGGGGACTTTTTCTCTCCGGCCCGTGCTAGGCCTTCTGAAGTGGGCTGGATGAGAATGGCCGCAAATCGTGAGTGGTGGCGTGCATTAAGGAAGGGCTATGTCCAACAGGCGACAGGAGTGGACTTATGATGAAATGTATGGAAGTATGCTATATACTATATTACTGTATACTGTATTATTTTCAAGTTTATGTATTATTTTGTAAACTATAATAAATAAAAAAATAAAAAATATGCGAGAACTGACCACGGCGTAAGTAGGTTTGTTTTCAATATCGAAAGCAAAAGCGTACGAAAAGTCCTTTAAATAGTTTTCCCTTTATGTGGCCATTAAACCCTAACTCTGTACCAAATTTCAGCTCTCTGAGTTTATGGGAAGTACTAGTTCTATTTTGATGATCATGAGTGAGTGAGTGAGTGTCACGTGAGTGTCGTAAATGCGAAACTTTGCTTTCGCTTAGCTTCGGAACTAAAAGACCTACAGACTTCTAATTTTGGATTTAAAGTATGTGATTATAGCTTACTGGATGACGAAAATTTCTGCGTTCTGGTCTTATCCAGAGGTTCTCAAATAGGGGCCTGAAAATGTGGCGAAATGGTTCCAGTAAAGGATGTTACGGCAGTGTTTGCTTCGCGCTCGACCTGGCGGGGGCACTCCCGTGCCCCCCGTTAATTGTCAATAAATTAATAGAAAAAAATATTGTATTCAAGTTTATTATAATACGGGCGGCCTACTTACTCAAGTCCTTTAAATTTTTAAAGGACTTGACTAAATAGGTTTAGGAAAGGTACTAAGTATTGCGTTTGATTTTGCTTTTAAACATCTCGCACCCTCTCCTCTGCCTCCTTCTGCAAAGTTCGTTCTCACAGCAGGCGGCACATAGTTTCCTTCTGCGAGAATTCTTGGAAGAAGAAAAAGGAAATTGATTCGCTGCAATTTTCGTACTACAGAATAACATATAAATTGCAGAGAAATGTCGATACACATGTAAAAATAACCATGGCTGATATTTAACAAAATTAGATTTATATAGATATTTAAGATACATTTAATAAAACTGTAGAGGTCAAATGTCTGTACATAGAAAAAAAACCATTAAACCAAGTCAAGGGGATGTAAATAGAGGGAAAATACCAAAAAATGTTTTTTTTGTCTGTTTGTACGGGCTTATCTCCGAAATGGCTGCACCGATTTCAATGAAATTTTGCATGATGATACCTTATATCCCTAATCAACATCTTAGATATTTTTTATGCCGGAAAATCCAAAATCCGTATTTTTAATTCCGGAAGGTTCTTTAAGGGTCGGCAACGCGCTGGTGATGCCCTCGGTGTTGCAGGCGTCCATAGGCTACGGTGACCACTGCCCATCTGTATGCTTGTTTGCCACCCTGGTGGTATATATCCAAAGGGTCCCCGTGGCATAGTAAAAAAAACCGCGGTTACTATAACCGCGGAACAAGTCGCGAGCAACAGCTAGTTATTAATATTGGGTCCTTACCTATGAAATTGGTGTTTTTTTTCTCTCTTAGTATTTTGTCTGTAACTATTAAGATTCAGAGTATTCCTAAAAAATAATTACTTCGTCTTAAAATAGACCATATTTTTGAGCTCTTTTGATTTGTCTTGATAATTTGTTGTAAGTTTAATTGTGTTAAAATTGGACACGGAGACAACTCTTTTTAAGTGCCTCCCGAATACATCATTTTATTCGCATTCACTTAATAACGATAAATATTTTTTATGAAGTGTGATATTACACATATTACTAAAGCTTGTCTAATGATAGATGCCAAATATTATTAGCTTTGGATTTGTCGTTGTGAAGAAAACTGAAAAAATTTTAGTATGGAAAATGCAGAATTCCCCAAAATCTCCATACAAAACACCAATTTCATAGGTAAGGACCTAATATATTAATCTATTTAACTAAATATGTTCAGAAACTGTATACTCGTACAATTTCTGACGTACACAAACGAGGAAGTTAACTTCGATACATAGTTCATTAAACTCACCAAAAGTTAGTTAATATAGCTTCTCAGCGATGTTGGCTTTTTGTCGCCCCAAAATGTCCCAAATTCAACATACGAAACCTTTCGACCCTTTATTAGCTCCTCCACTAAGATCACTTTCACTGCGCCCTCGGGACAGATCCATCCCTTTTGTTTATAAAGTTATCATTTTCTTTCAAAGCCTCTATGTCACTGTTTCATACGATCTCTTTATAATATTGTTTTTTAAACCTTATCGTTATTCATATTATAAATGCGAAAGTATCTCTGACTGTCTTGCTTTCATGTCAAAAGTACTGAACCGATTCAGTTGAAATTTGGTACACAGATAGTCTAGAGCATGAGGAAGGAGCTCTCTTTTCGTAGACGTCTCTGAGACTCGGACAACGTATTGCGTTCATGATCGGTTAGTCGTTGCTCTCTTTCTACACTGGTTTACAGCGACCCAGAAGCAGCCGTGTGGGTGCGTTAAGCTTAAGCGGGACTCTCTCTAAGTTAATGTCTCTGAGACTCCAGACAAAGAATGGCGTGCCCGATCAGCTGGTAGTCGGGTTCCGAGCTGAGAAGGATTTTCCATTACGCGAGCTGTAGCCTGCCGTTCTCGAGTCGCAGTAAATCTTGCCTCATAATCTTCATTATATTCTTGGGATCTAATCAATCTTAATGTTTTAGCTTGTCTCGAGTACCGAGAAAGATTCGACCTTTTTCTAGGCATTGTCAAACAAACCGTCAAATCATTCGCCGATAATTAGAAATTCAAATGTTAGCTTTAGGAATCATTTTGGTTTTCACAAAAGTGGACAAGGATCAGCATAAACTGGACAGTTCCGTCACGTGGCCATTCCCAGTCCTTTTTACTGTTTTCGGTTCATTGAGTATCTAACCACAAGAGACGAAATTCAAGGCGACTCAATGCTGCCAAGCAAAAGTTTTTATAAGCTGACTTTTTTCGCGTCAATTTTTGACTGTGTCAGTGTCTACCAATACCCTGAACCGAAATAGGACTTACATTTAAAGCATTAATCACATCTGCGCGAGTGCGATTATCGCACCGTGCCAGACGCTTGCGCATTGGTCTTAATTTAAATGTCAAACGTCAGTTCAATGACTGCAATAATCACACCGTGACACACGTGTAAAGGCTTAATAACTCACTGAAGGTTTACGTAAACGGTTTAAGTTTAAAAATTTTGAAACTTGGCTTTTAAGCACATGTTAGTAGAGTGTACGATTTAAAGATTTTGTTTCTTTACAAAGTTATTTAATATTACATTTTTAAAAAGTTACAGGAAAAAATAGATACTGGATTAATTTAATTAGTTATGAAAATGCAAAACTTTTGATCGATATCGATAGAACGCATAAGGTCATTACTACTCGCCCGTAGCCATCGGGCTCGTAATGCATCGGAATCTATCGTAACAATTCGGAGCTACCACCACTGCCATTATACCCCAGCTGTTTTCTTTCAAATTGGTATTAATGACGTGTCTATAAAGGGATAAGTGGTCGATGGGTATGATTGATTGGTTAACTTGAGAGGTGTGATTGTCAGAAGTTGTTCATATCTTTTTATTTTCTATAGGATAAAAAAGACGTGTGGCACTCGGGGACTGCCGCGGTAAAGCTATTGCATAGCATTTTGTATCAACTTATGCAATTATAATTTTATTTATTTATTTTATTCATGCAGTAATTCTTTTTCTTTGATATTACTTCAAGTTACACTTTTTGAGCGTGGTGACCGATAAGAAAACAAATTATATAAACTGTTGGTAGTTTGCATATACATTATTTCGTTCGGATCACTTATAAGTAAATTAAATCATAAAATAATTATCTAAAATAAATGTTAATAAACTTAATAATAAAATAAGAAAACTCATAATAAACAATGTGTAATAGTTAGCTTATAAATAAAACCAAAGTGGCGTCTTTGTTAACATTAGTTCTTTGTTGTAGGAAAGGATAAGTAGATGGCGCTACTTATCCTTTAAAACGCACTATTGTTTACTCTCATAGACTTATATGGTCAAACCGATGTTAATTAAAGTTTGTATTCGCCTTGGACACGGTGTTTCATTTTGGTAACTACCTTGGGTTTTAACATGCACGGCCTTCAAGCCACACCTCCTTGCGCATCGGAGTGGGGAGCGTGAGGTTTTTTCGTTACGGAATATCTGGATTCGGTCCCCGCGCTCAAGGCCCGCGATAGAAGCTATGCAATAGCTTAAAAACAAAAACATACGATCTGATGAAGGTCTGGGGACGCCGCCGTATGATGCAGGACCGATTAGTAGAGTAACCAGTTAGTATATGACTCCTTGGAAGATTATAAGGATAGATATAATTTATTATCGAATTCATTAGGCTCAATTTACGCGCAGAATAGAATGGAAGTGACTTCTAGCAACAAAATTGTATGACCATGACTAAGAAATTAAATTCACTATGAGGTCGGAAAGAAAGTTACAACTGCTTCTCTTGCCTAGCATGTCGTAAAAGGCGACTAAGTGCGTATTGGGTACTGGGTCTGTGATTGTGTAGGCGATGTGCTAGCCACTTGTTAATACTCTTTCACGATTTTTCATCTGACCAAACCCAATTTTTGTATGGCTAAATGTGGTCTTAAGGAACACAGTGCTCCTTGGACTCTGCCTACCCCTTCGAGGATTACAGGCGTGATTTTATGTATGTATGTATGAGGTCGGTCTTCCTCCTCCCACTCGTTCATTTACATTTTTTTTTCGTCGTTTTTGCTGTAACTGTATATTTGGTACCATACCATAGTCAGCCATTGACGAAGATTCCAAGAACACAGTAGTGTGAGCCGATTTTCTGATTCAAGCAGATCGCGTATAAAATTTTGCACTCGAATTGCGACGTTGTAAGAATTTCTTCGAAGGCACTTCAAGGAGTCGCCTACGCTGAAATAATATAATCTGAACAGACACATCTGAAATCATATAGCAGTTCTGAGAGCAATCTAAGTGAGACTAAATGCTTCCACTAAATCCTATCCACGTGTTTTCGTTTATTCTTGGAAATTTGTTTCATGTTTAGATAGTATTAGGTAGTTATTAAGGATGAGAAATATGCCGTTCCTTACAGTGCCACAAAGATATCTGACCCGGTGGCCAAAATCAGAACTAAGCGTCGCCATTATAATTGTATTGTCAATGTCAAGTTATAATTGATTGATGATAATAATTGAGATACTCGGTCAGATAGGTTTGTGGTAATTTACATACCTCTTGAAGTCAAAATAAATGCCAAAACACGCAAACTGCACACCAATGATAAATCGTTTGAAAGTGATGTGAGAAGAAAAACCTTATCCTATTACAACTAAACATTACCAACTCAATATTTATAATACTAAAATAGTTGTGTATTGATTCCACGTTCCATTTCTGCTGAGTTAACAACAAAACTAATTAGTAGGTATAATTATTATATTTACTTTATTTCCTTTACGTTATTACCTATTAATGAAGCTTATATTAAGTTTACATTAAATCTTCAGTATAGAAGTAAATAGGTTATTGAATTTTTTAATACCTAGTCTGGAGTGTTGTGGTAGCGGCTCATTCAAAGAATACATATAATACAGCCTACATACGTCCCACTGCTGGGCACAGGCCTTCCACGTGGAGAACCACATGAGGAGTATGGGCCGTAACACCACCACGCTGGCCCAATGCGGGTTGGTGGGTAGAAACAATCGCAAAACCGACCGGGACCACGGCTTAACGTGCCTTCCGAAGCACGGAGGAGTTCGACATCATAAAGTTTTGGCCACCCATCAACGGCTGACCATGGCGAAGGTAGCTTTGTTTTCAATTGAAAGCCAAAGCATACTAACCACTACGCCACCGTCCGGTGTTGGACATATCATCACACTATAAATCCAAAAACACACGGCGATATTTGGACCGAGCAAGGAGAAGCATTTTTGCAAGCGTTTGTTTAAGTTCTAGAGTCGCATGCGCCGAGTGGCGCCGCATCAGTCGCGACAAGTGAAACGACATGCGACGCCGCGAAGGATGCGGTGGATGAACAAAGGTTCTGCGACGGAGAACGCGGCGGATGAAGCGGCGGGTGACCATGCGGCATCCCAAGCCCGCGACGCTCGACGCCCCGCGTCTCCTAAACGAGCCCTAACACGCCCAGACTTTGCCAGTAATTTCGTAGGTCCCACGTTAGGCGTTACCGGGATTCTGTCCAAAATCCATAAACACTCTGTAACTTAAGCCAAAATTCCAAATTATTAAACAAAATATTTTTTTTTCTTCAACATAAATTCACCCTGATGCTTTTATATAAAACTCTCCTTTTTTAATCGGATAAGTAAAAATATTTTAAATTATTAATATTTTTCTTGTTTCTTAGGAAAAAAATACACGTGGATAAGTGTTCTCTGTTTCCTGGGTGCCCGTTTCTCTGTTGAAGTTTAATTTCTGAGAAGAAAATTCTAGCATAATAGTTCACCAGTAGTTCGGAGTATTCGTTAAAAATCGATTCAATTGTAGTGAACGGATTGTGAATTAATCGAGGATTTTTTGGTAGGGAAGCATACCAAAAAATCCTCACTGTCATCAAGATAATCTTTTGGGTGAGTACAAGGCTTAACAATGTACAATAAATCACAAAAATGATCACTAGTTACTGTTATAGACCGCTGCCTGGATCTCATTTACTGAAACTGTACCTATAATTTAAGTTAATTATAAATAGTTATAAGTTCTCATGTAAGAGACTATGTTATTATGAGAATAAATATCTTTAAACTGACAATGGAGCTTAAAGCATATATGCATGTTTCACAGTAAATGACTCGTACTGGAATAGAATAAAGACTGACATCGTGCAATTGTGCTTACATATTTCTGAACTCGACTGTACTTAAATTGAAACCTATTTCGCAGATTTTTTAATACATTCAAGATTATTATAAAGCGACCAGTCTATTACGGGCGTGATGATATGTATGTATGTGTTTATGTAAATAAAAAAATAAGGGAAAAGTCAAATTTATCCGAAAACATTTCATGTCTAGTCTCTTTCTACTCTGTGATGTGATTGGAGATAAATCTAAGCATAACATTTTATTTTTAGTGATTAAATGATATTTTAAGATCCCTTGGTATTAATATATATAACATACTAGTATTTATTAAATACTCGTACACACGATATATAAAATTAAGACCTAACTTCAACTTGAAACATGTCTCATAAGTTATTTCTACTCGGATACACAACACACCACACTGCTCTAACGTTCTTTGACACACCTATCTGAACCATTAATATCATTGGTTGGAACCTTTCCGGACGGTCGCATCAGGAAAAATGGTAAAATACAGGATTCTATGAATAATAACTGCCCCCAAAGGCCATTGAAGAGTGGACTGTTTCAGAAGAATAAAAACTTTTAATTAAGAATAAACCGCCTGCCTTACTTCACCCATGTATTGTATGTTATCAAAAAGCGAAAGTTCACTCAAGCGAGTCACTATAAAAAATACCCAAACCACTTCTAGTGTGCCTTTGAAATTCGAAGACTTCCTTGGATTTCTCCTAGATTCCATCATCATATCCTAACCTAATGTAAAAAGGATCAGCTCTGAAGTATACCCTTCGAACAAAAAACAAGCATTATCGGAATCAGTTCAGGCGTCTCCGGGAGAGGAGCTCGGTGGCGTAGTGGTCAGTGCGCTGTGGCTTCGCTCGAAAACAAAGCTACCTTCGCCAGGGTCAGGCCGTGGATGGGTAACCAAGACTTTGTGATCTCGAGCTCCTCCGTGCTTCGGAAGGCACGTTAAGCCGTTGGTCCCGGTCGCATTTGTGACCGTTTCTACCCACCAACCCGCATTGGGCCAGCGTGGTGGTGTTACGGCCCTTACTCCTCATGTTTTTCTCCATGAGGAAGACCTGTCCCAGCAGTGGGACGTATATAGGCTGATGACGTCTCCGACTGATAAAGTAGGTAGCTCTCTGTAGGTAGCTCTCGGGCTAACTAAATTGCTAATAACTAAATAATAAACTAGTGGCTCTCCATGTTTCAGCCGTATGTTACCCGTTCCCGTAGGAATATTGGGAATATAGTGATAGTGTAGCTTTCCAACCGTAAAAGTATTTTAAGTATACCGGTCCGAAACCAGATGTTTCAGAGCTTGAAACAATAAAAACAAGCTTAAACATAATAGTATGGATTTTTCGCATAATAACACGAACAAACTTATTTTTAAATGTCTATTGACAAGGGCTGAAAATATCCAAGCCATACAGCTTCGGTGAATTTTGTATATAATTTGCCTTCCCCGTAGAATGAAGGAAAAAAGCGAATATCTATTTCCGAATTTGTAGCATTGATATTTCTGGAAAGCGAGTCTTCTAAAAGCAAGATAAAAGGTCCTTTATTCCGTTCAATCCAAGTAGTATTTCGATAGACTTGATCTTTATTGTAAGAGATTTGTTGAAATAGAGGTACACTCTGGATTTTGGGGGGGCGGGGGATGTAAGTAGCAAACTCTTGAAAATATTTCTGAATTCTGAATTTTATTCTGAGATGCTTTTAATCTGTGTTTAGTTTTAATTCATATATAAGTTTTAATTTTGTTTTATATAAACCAGTGTATGTCAGCCCGTGATGCGAAACGGTGCTCGTAAACATGTCGAAAGGTGTTAGTGAAAAAGTTTCTTGTCGTTTCATTCAAGAGAAGCCCCCAAAACTGAGTGTACAGTCTTAAAATATGTACACCTTTAATTTCTTCTATTAAGAGTAATTTACTGTCAAAATTGGTTTCATATTTTTGGAGTCGACTGTACATACTAGATAAGACAGAGGTTTGATACCTACTGTGATTACCCCTATTGAAAGGCAATTGACACCGTCCGTCTACAACACCAGCACAGCTGAGTTTGCATGATTGATTATTGTGGCGGTCGTCATGACAAAGCGGCTTAGACCCGGCGCACATTATCAGCATCAAGGAAAGGAATCCTTCGGCATCCCTACATGCAAGCGCACACTGTCGGCAACTATGCCTTGGCATCCTGCAACGTCCTTAGGGATGACGAAGCGTCCTTAAGCATGCCGTACCGGCCAAACTACCCCCGAGTGTTGCCTTGGCGCGGCGGCAGCGTACTGAAGGATGCCGAAGTATCCCGAAGCAACCTCGAGGCCGCCGATGCAGCAATCCCGAGCATACCGAAGCGGTATTAGTGTTACTGCGGCCATGTATCATGGAAATTTTTACTTTGTTGCTATGAAGTTAATATGTGATGAAATCCTGTGCCGTCCCGAGGCAGGTAATGTGCGCCGGGCCTTAATGTATCGTCGTCATTTCAGGACACGTATTTGACTCCCGGTAGTGCGTTTGGGGCAGGTTAAATGTAAAATATTTTAAAACCTTTTTATCTTATAATGTTACTGAGACCATTCACCACTTATACCCCGTGGGATCTTTTATGCTTCCCCCTTATTCTCCACTTTGTCTCTCTCTTTAGATTGTATGTTGTTTTGCTAAATTATTGCTTCTTTATATTAGTTCTTCAATAAATCGCAATGGTCGCGGATGGGTGACCAAAACTTTGTGATCTCGAACTCCTCCGTGCTTCGGAAGGCATATTAAGCCGTTGGTCCCGATTGCTATTGAAGCCGTTTCTACCCATAAACCCGCAATGGGCCAGCGTGGTGGTGTTACGGCCCATACTTCCCATGAGGAAGACCTGTGCCCAGCAGTGGGACGTATATAGGCTGAGGATGATGAATTGCTTCTTTAGTCCTTGAGTAACCTTGACCTTCATCTTGGATTTTGGGTGTTGTCACCTCTACCTTCCCCTACGGGGTAGGCGTGATGTTATGTTTGTTAGTCCTAGAGCTACGATTTTTTTAGGTTTCCTTCGTTCCTCCTATACTCCCAAAAATGCATTGCATCCAGAACCATCTATACATTATTGAACTGTCCAATCAAGCCATATCAGCGCCGAGGATACGCAGCCATTGTGCAAGCTAACGAGCTTTTTAATTGGACAAAACAAGCTCAAACAATCCGAATACACTCCGAAGATAAATTCGTTGAAATTAAATCCGCAACGAAATTCATTTTAAGTTGAGCAACTCTTTGGCAGCGTGGGCGATAATTACGATCACGAGGCTCGTTTTATCTGTAATAAAATTGTTGGAAGATGTCTGTGTGTTATAGGGTTAATTTTAATATATTAGTCTCCTTCTAACAGGGGACCAGGCAAGAGCACCACAGGTGGTTATTTTTCTTATTCACCAGTGGAAATTCCATCTAGAACATGGAATTCGAATCTGTACGAACTATTACGTCTTCATTGAGCGATTGACAAATTAGCGCAGATGGTGGATTGTGCCTGGAAAGAAATTTCGGTAACTTTCTTCTCCTGAATAATTTATAACTTTGGAAACACTTCCATCAAGTAGCCGGAAGTAAAAAAAACTAATAAATGCTCTTGCATTATGAAATACAAATAGAATTCTTTACTAGTATATGAAAAGTGTAAATTGATACATACATATTAAGGCTTTTTCCCCGTAGGGCCCACCGAATAGATATAGAAGGCGTGGGGTGCGCAGAAAATACTTCATTCCACTTCATACGATCCTTGCATTGCTTTCGCTTCATTTACTAGCATCAATCCTCACGCTTGCTCGGCGATTTTGAGTACTTTTGACCTGTCTCAAGAAAGCCCTCGATTTGATACCTTGTTTGGTGCACTCATGTTGTTGTTGAATGATTGACCTGTCGTATACAATAGCAAGCAAATACATAGTTTCTAATTATAAACTTTGTCGTATTTTAATCAATTACATACCATGTGGCGGCAGCTGTTGAGTTTTGAAAGACGGCACCTTCTGCAAGAAATCACTGGTCAGTGGTGTGGAAGGGATCGATCGATCCTTACCACACCACTGAGTTCGGATTTAAACTTGAAGATCAGATGATCGTGAATATAGCTTGCCTTTCAGTGTTCCCGGTGCCCAACAGGTTAGCCTCCTTTTACATGGACACCTAAACATAACTGGTGAAACGTGTTGAACTCTCAGCCTGCTACTTCAGGAATAGAGACGTGATAAAGTGTTTTATATGTAATCTCCGCTTCAGTTACATTATATTGCATAATCTAATTATTTTATCGCCTCGCCATCTCCGGATGTTCCAAGCATCAATTTGGCAAGCTTTCATTAAACCTCTTGCCTTAATTGAGACGAGGCTGTTTTTATAATTAATGCTTCAATCACCTCACCCTTAACCCGACGGATTAAAGATTATTTTTGCTTGGAATTAAAGCCGAGGGTGTGAAATGTGAGGGGAAATAGCTAATTTTTCTAGGCCGTTCTTTTGACTCCCAGTAATTAGCCCGGTAAATTGTTGAAGCCCCAACTCAAATGAAAAGCGGTTTTTGTATGGTCTTCAATTCTCACAACAGGCATTAACTGAAAAGTAAAGAGGAAAATGTAAAGGAAAGTGCGTCTCGTTAATACTTAATTAAATGAGAGTAATATTTTGGCGCAATTAATATTAATATTAAACCTAATCTTTGTCTATACATTATTTCTTGGTAACTCGGAAATCTTATTTTATTTCAAAGAGTCTTTATTAATTTCAGGTAAGAGAAATTTTCGATAAAGATGAAGACCTCTGTGACTGTTTTTGTCCGTTTTCGGATCACATGGAATTGCTGTAGAACTCTCAGCGCCTTAGGGTGGTTTCCAACCATCCTACAATCACACGAGTCAGTTCTTTCGTTCCACGGCCACACGCGCATACGTCAAAATGTTTGGAAATCTCGCCGGTGCGTTTCATTGGTACGCCGACCGCCAGCGCTGGTCTACAGCGCCGGCACGATTTCCATTCATTTTACGTAAATAAATGCTGCCTGAAATAAATGATCTTCATACATTAACTTCATGTAGGAAAATCTGCAGAGATTTTTTTATCATATTGTGGAAGTATTGTTGCCATTAAAAGTTTCAATTGATTTATGTTATTCATTTCAGGGCATTTAAATAAAAGCTTGCTTTTATAAAGTTTATTTGCTATTAAAATTATTCTTTTGCTTTGATTTATTTCTTACCTTTGATAGTTTTTGACCGAATTTTCGATTTCAGTTTTGGTAGAGTTTGGGCAAAAAACGAGTTTCCGAAACCTGCCGAAACTACGCCCGAAACCGATACTACATTCGGGAGTTCTCGCGCTGTGATCGGTAATGTGATGATGACCTCCGTGGTCGAGTGGTCCGTACACTAGTCTGAAGGGGCGCCATCTCGAGAGGTCCTGGGTTCGATCCCCAGTGGAGGCAAGTGTTTGGGTGATGAATTTTCAGAAATTTGTTCTCCAGTCTTGGATGTTCAATTTATATGTATTATATTTTGCATATTCTGAATAATTATGTGTATTTATCTATTAAATATATTTGTCTATCATCTAGTATCCGTATCCGCAGCATTTAGTTGCTTAAAATGGGACTAGTCGATAGGTGTGAATGTTGAGGATATTGTACTCCTGACATAATGTTCGTGTTGGTCCGGGACACAAAATGAATGTACCAACTGCTTTGCTTGCCTAGCATGTCGTAAAAAGCGAGTAAAGGCGTATTGGGTACTGGGTCTGTGAATGTGTAGGCGATGAGCTAGCCACTTGTGACTACTCTTTCACGAATTTTCATCTGACCAAACCCAATTTTTGTATTAAATCTTGTACTAAATGTAGTCTTAAAGAAGCAGTTAAGGAAGCCTATCCCTATCCCTTCGGGGATTACAGGCGTGATTTTATGTATGTATATAATGTTCCGCGTGTTGAATTCCATCCAATCATCGGCGACCAAGACATTTTGTCGCGTACATTTTGTTCGTCATCATGTCGTGACAAGGCTTGGGCTTGCAGACCGTTTATGATTCATTCTGATGACGTATCTAGCATAAGAGTAGGTAATAAACATTAAAAATAATTCAATACAACAAGCTAATATTGATTTTATACTTAGAATTAGAATCAAGCAAAAATATCATCTATACCTAAATTAGTCGCCATAATAACAATGTCTTATATTAGGCCCACTTGTAGGAAAGTTTAAAACTAGTTTAAAACTCGCTTTAGTAAATTTGTGACATTTCAGCCATATAAGAAGTGTCAAAAAATTACTAAGGGCGTCTTGCAAGAAATTTAAATCGAGATTTAAAACTAGGTTTAATACATTTTTGACATTTTTACTATAACTAAAATGTCAAAATATTACTAAATCGGATTTTAAATCGCGATTTAAATTGCCTGCAAGTCGCCCTTAATCTAGTTTTAAATCTCGATTTAAATTTCCTGCAAGATTTATTCCTGAGAGTTTTGAACTAGGTTTAAAATTTCCTGCAAATTGGCCTTAAGCATTGTTTTGTTCCGGCAATCAGAGGTAAGATAGCCAGTTCCTCAGTTGTTGAGGATTACAGGTGAAGCTTGCTTCCACCTTCGGCCTTATCGTCACTTACCATCAGGTGAGATGAAGGCCAAGAGCTTACCTATCATAATAATATGTTTTGACGACCTCCGTGGTCGAGTGGTTTGTATGCCGGTCTCAAGGCGTCGCCATTTCGAGAGGTTCTGGGTTCGATCCCCGGTGGGTGCAAATGTTTGGGTGATGACTTGTCAGGCATTTGTTCTCCAGTCTTGGATGTTTATATATATTCAGGATATTTGTATGTATTTATCTATTAAATATATTTATTCGTCATCTAGTGTCCGTAACACAAGCAGCATTAGTTGCTTAAAATGGGGCTAGTTGATAGGTGTGAATGTTTGAAGATATTATTATATTATATTATATGTAAAAAAAAAAGTTTTCCAAATTCTTTCCTCAAAACCTTGATCCTTATCAGGAAAAACTTCGGTTTCGGTCCTAAAAACTAGTTCGCCGGACACTCATATCTTCACCGTTCAAAGGATCAAAGGATCAAAAGGAATATAATATAAGAATTATCTTAAAAAATTACTTATTCAGTCGCGGCATGCATGTGCTCTTTGAACGTCAAGACGCAGTTATTATATTACTAGCCCTTATCATACTTTGAGTGGGAGCCAATCAAGCGCATATAACATATTCCGAACAAGTATTACCTAAATAAGGCCTTTGTTCAATTGGATCTTTTCGAAATCCATATGAAACAGTAATACAATGGATCAACTTTATTATAAAGGGACGATTAAATTGCTGACCTTCCTGAGGAGCTCGGTGGAGTAGTCGTTAGTACTTAGGCTTTTGATATCGGAAACAAAGCTACCTTCGCTATGGTCATGCCGTGGATTGGTGTCCATAACATTGTGATCTCGTCCTCCGTGCTTCGGAAGGCACGTTAAGTCGTTGATCTCGGTTGCTATTGAAACCGTTTCTACCTGTTACATGGGGACCTAAGATATCTGGCCAAATGTGGGTGGTTACACCTCTGCCTACCCCTTCGGGATAGCGGCGTGATGATATGTTTTATATACGGTCGCGGGCAGAAAATGTTTACCACCATAAGGGTCATAATTGCATGCACACATTTAGGTCACAAGTTCTAAATGTCTTTCATAATAATTTGATTGACCAAAGATTATCTTTTTTCTAATGAAATGACAATCAATCGCTCTAGGAGATGAACTCACTTCTATCAAGGTTTGATATTTTTTTAAATGTCATTTTAACAAACAAAGAAATGAGTTTCGATATCAAAAAGTAATCTATACTTATTTAAGTTATTCTCGATGCGTCATTTTGCATAATAACTTTGAAAGGTAATAAGGCAATTTAGACTTTAGTGAAAAAAGTCTGATATAGAATCTAATTTCAAAACTGGTAAACATTTTCTGACCGCGACCGTACATATAATAAAACTGTAGAGGTCGAATGTCTGTACATAGAAAAAATGCTTAAAAACACTTTAAATAAAGTCAGGGATTTAAAAAGAGGGAAAATACCAATTTTTTTTTTTATTTTTTGTTTCTTTGTCTGTTCGTCTGTTCATCTGTTTGTGCGAGCTAATCTCCAAAATGGCTGGACCAATTTCAATGAAATTTTGCATGGTAATACCTTATATCCCTGGTCAACATCTTAGATACTATTAATTCCGGAAAATTAAAAGGTTCCCGTGGCTTAGTTAAAAAACCAGTAACCGAGAAGTCGCGAACAACAGCTAGTGTAATATAAAACCGATCTACCACAACCTTCGTCGCCTATCCTCGTGCCTACCTCTAACAATTTTCTAACTAGTATTATAAAATTTCCTCCTCTTCCTCCATTTCCTCCTTCCTCCTTTTTTCCTAAATACACAGGGGATATGAGCCGTAACACCACCACGCTGGCCCAATGCGGGTTGGTGGGTAGAACTGTAGCGATAACGAGCCGTTGAATTCCGAAGCACGGAGGAGCTCGAGATCATCAATGTTTTGGTCACATCCAAGGCCTGACCATGGCGAAAGTAGCGTTGTTTTCGATATCGAATAAATATACTACTATCGAACTATTCACTTCGCCAGCTTCTCGGTATGAAAGTAAAATTTCCTCTCTAATAGCCATCTCCATGCGTTTAACATCATAAACCACTTCACATGCGTAACACGTTTAGCCGCGAACGCTGAGAATGAATTGATTTCATTGTTGGTTACTTTGAGAATTATGACTAGAAATGGGCCCTGTGTGGCTGGGCAGAGAATGCCATTACTCCCCCTTAATTTCGTTAATTAATATTGAAGGCTGATTAGAAATATGTCATATTTATGCTATCAGTATTCGGGTTATTACATTGTCGATAACGTTATTATTTTCAAGGCAAGAGCGAAGCTTTCCATCAGGCGAGATTGTGATAAATGACAATTTGAGTAAAATTAATGTAAAAAAGAGTTTGAAACGTTAGAATATGGTGGTTCAATAGCATGTAGGTCAGTCATACTGAAAATCATACTCAAAATACTGCCAAAAATTATGTCAAAAACCTGGGATCTATCAACAAGTAATCATCTTTTAAAAAATAAATAAAATATATTTAATTCAGTCAAAGTCCATAGCATACATTGATAATTTATACATTCATTTAATTAATTACTACATCTAGTGCCTTTACAGAAAATATTTTGCAAAAACGTACTAAAATGGGACATATTTGTGCTTCTGACTGTGGTTGTACCTACTATTATTGTATATTAGCTCATCAATAGCCCATGTGAGACACATGTTAGTCATAACAAAATTTTTTCGAAATAATTATAGATGAATAAAATTATTATGCAGAAAGAGAGGGAAGAACAAAATAAATATGCAAAACTTATCTCCTGCCCGTACGGGAAAAAGGCAACCAATGGAGTAACCACAGATAATAATTTAGGTAAATTTTTCCTAACTATTAAAAAACACCAATAATAGGTGCGTTCCGTGCCTCGTAATTTAAGTAACAAAAATTTTCAACAGATGGCGCTGAAGGAACTTACATCGCACTAACGAGTTCTTCTAACAAAATATGTATAGTCGCGTGACTAGTATCGACAGCGATGAAAGAAATATTTATATTTGTTAAAAATTTTTGTTGGGCAACGAAGAGACGCATCCTTTTGTGTTGATTCGTTTGCCTTCAATTTAGCGTTCATCCAATTCAAATTAGTCTTTTGCTTCCGGACAGACCCTGTTTTTACAGAGTAACCACACTAACAACTAGGCCACTACGCCACTAGTCTTGTGCTTTACCGGATACGCAATTACGCACTGTCTGTACTAGAACTATTCCTAAAGTGTACTAGTACACCAGGGGCCCAATTCTCGTGCATTCGAACTTTTTCCGTGTGGTAATTATTTCTATTCTACTGAAAAGTTCGAATGTTTCATAATGATCGTATTCTCAGTACCAATAGAAGAATTACCAATGGAACTGTGAAGTCGTACATAGCATAGACAAACAGTAACGTTTCGTTTCGAGCGTTTTTATAACTGCCGTGTCAATTTTTTTTTATTGTAAACAATTATTCTTTATTTAGGCAAAAATTTTATGCTAAGTCCATTTATTTTTGCGTTTTTATACAAATTATATAAATTGGTAGGTAATAATCGTTACAGAAAATATGATAGGAGGTCGAATTCATAGTTTTTAGTTCATAGCGTGCAATTAACTAAGCGGAACGTCGCATCTGTCAGTCAAGATATTGTCAACAATGTTTCATTTGCGAAGGGATAATAATTTTCAAAAGAAAAAGAAAAATTAAACTATTAAAAAAAATGCTCTAATACAAGAGCTTTCGTCAGTCGAAAATGCTTGATGAACTCCACAACAAACAACCACAAAATTCCACTTAACCTCAATATCGGGCAGTTTGACTGGTAGATTCGTATACGAACTCCGACTTCTACTGGTATTGGTATTTAGCACTCGAAGCGTTCGAGCGACGTTCGTTCGAAATTATTCGATTGTGAAGTCCTGAGAATACACAAACAATGTTTCCTTCGAAAAAATTTCGATCTTCGAAATTATTTACGAATGTGAACTTTTTTCTAATGCACGAGAATTGGGCCCTTGAATAGTACAATAGTACAGTGAGCAATAGTTGCAGATTGCTTCATTCATTCATTCTCTCCTCGGGCGACCCGTGATTCTTCTTCACCACCCGTCGACTGTACTTTTACGAACCAACCCAGATACTGTTAGTGTGGTATGCCGAAGAGACTGCAATATTAATAATGTGTGGGTAGAAGAAAAATCACTCGGGGTAGCCCTACCCCGAGCAGACGACGCCGCGTCAGTCAGCTCGTGACCACGGTTGGTGTAACCCAGCCGAAACGTCGGGCAGTAAGTAGTATCTATATACTAGTCAAAGTCAAAGTTATTTATTGCGAACTAAGTGTACATACATTAGTTGTTATAATAATACGGAACTTCACAACTTAGTTGCCTTTTGCAGGCACTGCAACATTACATAATAATGAATTTCTTAATGTTAATAATAATAAATACAGCATCGAATCAAATTTGTAGAATAATCAGTTAAGTCAATATTACACTAAGGTCATTAACATATTACACAAGAACACTAAAAAAAAACAAAGAAAACAAACTATCAACTTCAACATTATTGGCTGTTAAAGAATTCACCTAATGTATAATAGCATTTTTAAATCAAGTAGGTGTTTAGTTTATTTCTAAAGGAATTTAATGTGGATTGAGATTTTATGCCGGTAGGAATCTTGTTGAAAATTTTTATGGCCATGTAAAATGGACTACAATTGAGCATTTTAATTCTAGAAGCGGGCAGATACAATCTATCTCTATGTCGAGTATTGACACTGTGTGTGTCTTTAACTCTTTTGAAATTATTCATGTTTTTATAAACGAAAATGCACATGTCTTGAATATATATTGAAATTAATGTCAATATTTTAAACTTTTTAAAGTACTGCGTGCAACTTGTAGTATTATCAATTTGGGCAATTATTCTTATCATTTTTTTTTGAAGTAGAAATAGTTCATTTGCTTTAACGCTATTACCCCATAGTATTATTTCATACTTGAGCCATGAGTATGCATATCCATAGTAAGCTGAGAGAACGGTTTCTATATTGGTACTATATTTAATTTCGAAAAAGGCGTAAATAAATTTAGAAAGCTTTGTTTTTATGTGATTGATATGAGATTTCCAATTAATGTTACAGTCTATATGAAGTCCAAGTAAATTGCAAGTGTCAGTTGTCTCTAATTGTGTGTTTTGAAATTTTATATTTATCGGTGTAGGTTGTTTAGTGTATGGCCGGAATTGAAGGATTTTGGTTTTCGTTAAGTTTAGCTCTAAATTGTGGTCTTGTAACCAGAGCGTTACCTTATTTAGAGTGTCGTGGATGAGTGTTTCCTGATTGGCAACTTTGTCACATTTAATTAACAGTGATATATCATCAGCGAACAGTACAGGCAGAGTTTGTTGCTCATTAAAACACTTTGGGAGATCATTAATATAAAGAAGGAAAAGCACACAACCCAGCACACTCCCCTGTGGGATGGAGCAGGTCAAGATCCTTGGACTTGATTGAATTTTGTCTATTTCATTCGAAGTGTGATTATGGAAGTCAACTTGTACAATCTGCTTCCTATTCTCTAAGTAGGATTTAAACCAATCATATGCAGGTCCGCGTATACCTGAGCCATGCAGTTTTGTAAGTAAAATGTTGTAAGGAACTTTGTCATAGGCTTTTGACATATCGAGCAATAAACCAATGGCGTGCTTCCTACCATCGATGTGTTGTAAAGCTGTTTGTATGTATTTGAACACGGCAAGGGTTGTTGATCTTGTTTTTCTGAAACCATTTTGGCTGTCGTCTAGAATATTATATTTTTCCAAGAATGCGTATAGTCTATTGCACATGGCCTTTTCATATATTTTGAAAATGTAGGTAATAGGGCAATTGGTCTGTAGTTGATTGGATCACATCTGTCATCTTTTTTATGTAATGGTTTAATTAAAGCTATTTTAAGTAAATCCGGGACTTGACCAGCGAGGAAACTTTGGTTTATTAGGAATGTGAGAGGTTCCACAAATTGTAAAACACATTGTTTTAAGAGGAATGGCGGTACTTCATCTATACCGTGGCTATTTTTATTTTTAATATGTTTAATTATGTTTAGGATTTCCTGCTGATTAACAGGGCTAAGGTACATTGAGCTGATTGGTGGATTTCTTACAGAGTGTATGTTTGTTTGGGATGGATTTTTTTGAGATTCTCCGACTGAGGCAAAGTATTCATTGAATTTATTAGTAATTTCTGTTGGGCATGTCAATTTTTTATAGTTAATCATTACTTCTATGTTTTTGTAATATGTTTGCTTAATTTTGCCTGTTTTAGTGTTTATTATATGCCACATCGTTTTTATTTTATTGTCTGATTTATTCATCTTTTTAATATATTGTAGTCTTTTTGATATTTTGATACTTTGTTTCAAAATTTTACAAAATAATGTGTAATATTTTTTAATTATTTGGTTTTTAGTTTCATTTAGAATTATTCTTAACGCTCGTTTTTGTTTGCATGATTTTTTTAATCCAGTAGTTAGCCAACATTTTTTTAATTGATTATTAATTTTTAATCTAGTTACTGGTATATACTTATTTAAGCTATTTTTTACTATTTCTGAAAAGATTGTATAGTTTTCATTTACACTTTTATTTCTATCGAAAATAACATGCCAATTTTTCTTATCTAAGGATTCTTTAAACGAATTTACTTGGTTTTGTGTATATAACCTTTTCTTTATATAATATATTAGTTTATTATTCTGGAAATTACTCAATTTTAAAGTTAAATTTGTAGACTTGTGATCAGAGATTCCATAATCCTTTACATAACAATGCTCTATTAAATCTGGGTAGTTGGTGAAAATGAGATCGATACACGTGGCACTTGTATTTGAAACGCGTGTTGGTTCTTTTATCAATTGTTTTAAATTAAATGATCTCATAAAGTTTAACAATTCTTGTGTTTGAAATGTTTTTTTATTTACATTAATATTGAAATCTCCTCCCAAAATAATAGATTTGGTTTTATATTTTGATTTTAATCTAATTAAAAGTTTATTAATTTGCTCATAAAATATGTGAATATACCTGTCTGCTCTATATAAACCTATTATAATTAAATTATATTTAGTGATCTCTATAGCAGAGATTTCCACAATAAACTCTACAGAAAAATTTACTAAATCTTTCCGTTCTATATATTCCAGCTCCCCCTTTAGAAATACACAGACACCCCCACCATTATGATTCCTTCTACAAAACATTGAAGCTATTTGATAATTAGGTATTACAATAGAACTAAAAAGCTTTAATCTCTCCACAATTCAGATAGCAAGAAAATGTCGATATTAGTATCGGTTAACAAATGTTCCAAAAGGTCTATCTTATTGCCTATACTTTGTATGTTCTGGAATGTCACTGTCAACCCACTGTCTGACTTCGGTTTTTGGTAACTCCAATTTCTTGCATGAACCAGCAATATTAACGTGTAATGGCTTTTCCTTGCTAATATGTAATTTTGAATATTGTGTTTTATCTAATATATATTTTAATCATACATTATATCCAGCCTTAGGAACGAAAAAAATTTTGATCCTTAACATATTCAAAACAATTGTTGTGATCAGATAGTGTCTGTATAAATATTGATATGTCATTGAAAATTGTCAGTAAACCTTTTCTATTAATTAATCCATAACCATTAAACATTTGGTAATTATATAACAAATTTTTATTCGAGTCAACAATGTATGCATATTCATAATTCAAATTATCCTTATATATTAAATCATTAAAATATTCTAGTCTTTTATTAAATAAATTATTGTATGGACCAATTTGAAAGGTAGGCGAACAAATTATAATATTAGTATGCTGTGATGAACTTAACTTATTTCTAATGTACATTATTTTTTTATAATAACTGTCATAGCTCATAAAATCATTTTTACTCAGAAGTATTATAACAAAGTCTTTTTGAGTAAAGTTTCTTAATTTTTGTTCTAATCCACCAAATAATTGATAAATTCCACCACCAGGACAGGAATAATGACATAAATTTACATCACCGAGAGTTTTTCTTGCTATTTGTGATATATTATATTTCGAGCCCGTACTCAAAATATATATATTTTGTTTGGCGGTTGTTTGTTCTATGTCAGTGTTGGTGTTGGGTATTGTATACGACATCGGAGGTTCTCTAGCAGTGGAGATGTTTTCTTCCAAGTTGATGCTTTGGTGTTCTTCGATCTTCAGATTGCTCGGTTTTGATTCGTTGTTTATTTGGTCGCCATTCCGTTGGGTTTCATTTTCTATCAATTCTTGAGTCAAATCTAATTGTGTTACATTTACACTTTTTCTACATTTTTTGTTTGTGATTTTTTTGCCAGTTGACCGACAAATAGATTTTAATTGTTCAATATGGTTTTCTTGCTTTTTTATTTGGTTCTTTAATTGGTAGTTCTGAGCTAAAAGATTTTCTATTTCATTTTCTGCAGATTGTAAACGTTGTTTTAAATCATGTATTATATTTTCCATGTCTTGTATGTGATCATGAGAACTCGAAGTTAATTCAGGACAGCTTCTGTTAAAAATGTCTGGGCTTTCATAGGTAGCTGAGTCATAGGCTTCCTCGTCATCTGTAGAAAGACCGTCAAAAGAATTGTGCATTTGAATAATTGATTTTTGTGGTTTTAGAATTGTAATATTATGAGTTTCTGGTGTTTTTACAATCATATGTTTCTGTTTCTTCTCTTCTTTCTTTAATAAATTAAGACAATGCTTACATTTCCAAGTCTGTTTATTTTTTGAGGTCATTAAGTTAAATCGTTTCTCGGATACATTGGTACATTTTATGTCATAGGAATTCTTGCAGGTTTTACATTTTAAGTATAACCTGTCAACAATATTATTTTTACATTCGTTGCATTTTGAACTCATTTTTCTCCTATATTAACTAAATTCACCTTTTTGTCTGAAAGCGCCCTCTATGGAACGTTTATGAAATTGCTCTTTGACACAGAAAGCAATACACTAGATGGCGTTTATCTATGTTTAAAATTTTTCAAGATTAAATTTATTCTTGGTATCGAACAATGTTTTTTTTTTGTATCCTTTATTACAACTTTATTTGCGTCAAAAAGTACCGATGTTATGAAGCCTCGAACCACGGACTTCTGATCACATCAAATTTTAGTCAGAGTCTAAACTAATCGGTCCGCTGAGCTTTTAGATGCTTTGTCGAAATTGTGTACCAGTATACGGCTACGATATTTTAACTAACCAATAGGAATCTTCTATGTATTTCAACCAATCAGATAGTAAATCCGATCGTATAACAATAAAAACCGTCGTATTTTATTGAATATTTAAAAATTTTGCCACTTATCTTATAATTCTGAGGTCAATGATGATTTTATTATGTTCCTTTTGAGTTTTTGTTTACTTTCACACCTTCCAATGTACAAATATTTTATTGTAGCTGGAGTAATTCACTGTGCACTTTATTTAGTTTACATCACAATTTTCTCCGTTACTTTGTTATATTTATCCGAGATAACACTCACTGCACTGTAGTTAGGCGTAAGCTATATAATTAATTAGTTCTTATACAATTCTTTTACACTATTATATTTTATTTGTTTGTTTTGATACGGAGCTTATGTTTACTATTGTGCGCCCTCTAGCGGCCTACTACATAATGTACGGTCGCGGTCAGAAAATGTTTATCAGTTTTCAAATTAGATTCTTTATAACTCTGTTTTCGATAAAGTCTATGACATAATATTAGGTCCTTACCTATGAAATTGGTGTTTTGTATGAAGATTTTGGGGAATTCTGCATTTTCCATACTAAATTTTTTTCAGTTTTCTTCACAACGTCAAATCCAAAGATAATAATATTTGGCATCTATCATAAGTCAAGCTTTAGTGATATGTGTAATATCACACTTCATAAAAATTATTTATCGTTTTTAAGTGAATGCAAATAAAATGATGTATTCGGGAGGGACTTAAAAAGAGTTGTCTCCGTGTCCAATTTTAACACAATTAAACTTACAACAAATTATCAAAACAAATCAAAAGAGCTCAAAAATGTGGTCTATTTTTAGACGAGGTAATTATTTTTTAGGAATACTCTGAATCTTAATAGTTACAGACAAATTACTAAGAGAAAAAAAAAACACCAATTTCATAGGTAAGGACCCAATATCAAGTTACTTATTACCCTTTGTAAATTAATATGCAATATTATGTATGGAAAAGACAAATAAAGAAACGACAGTTATCAAAAATTATTGTTTGAAAGTCATTCTTCGGACAAAAGTGAAATTATAATCAGAAATTTTAAAAATAAGATGACAAAATTTTATTTAATAAAATAAAGATTGATTGAGTTTCTATTTTAAAATTATTTATAATTAAAAACAAACTGAAACATAAAAGAAAAGTTTTCTTTGAAAAAGTTATCGATACACGTCTAAATGTCGTCGATGGATTCTCGTGTTATTAAAATATATAGGTATAATCTATGATCAATCAATTTGATCCGAAATTAATAGACATTTCGTGATTTCGATTTTTTTGACTTCAATGTATGCAAGCAATTGTGATACTTAGGGTTGTAAACATTATCTGACCGCGACTGTACGTCGCGTGTAGTCCCGTTAGTGTAGTTGATGTACGACGATTAGATACGACGATTAACGATGAGAGGAGTGTCAGGTAGAACTGTGTACTTATAAACGCGAGAGCTAAGCGAGCCCGTGCGCGCCTAATATTAATTGATACATAATTATGCTTAAATATGATTATGCCATTTGTAATTATGCGTAAATTGTATGCCAAAATCAATTATGCGTAAATTTTGTGCAAGTTCTAATAAGCCAATTCATATTATGCTTAAAAATGTTATGCAAATAACCGCACCGTGACCGAACGGTATCTAGTACCTTTACAGAAAATATTTTGCAAAAACGTACCAAAATAGGACATATTTGTGCTTCTGACTGTGGTTGTACCTACTATTATTGTATATTAGGTCATCAATAGCCCATGTGAGACACATGTTAGTAATAACAAAATTTTTTCGAAATAATTATAGATGAATAAAATTATTATGCAGAAAGAGAGGGAAGAACAAAATAAATATGCAAAAGTTATCTCCAATAAAGGCAACCAATGGAGTAACCACAGATAATAATTTAGGTAACTAAATAAATTTTTCCTAACTATTAAAAAACACCAATAATAGGTGCGTTCCGTGCCTCGTAATTTAAGTAACAAAAATTTTCAACAGATGGCGCTGAAGGAACTTACATCGCACTAACGAGTTCTTCTAACAGAAAATACGTATAGTCGCGTGACTATTATTGACAGCGATAAAAGAATAAATTTTAAATCTTAATAATTTTTGTTGGGCAACAAAGAGACGCATCCTTTTGTGTTGATTCGTTTGCCTTCAATTTAGCGTTCATTCAATTCAAATTAGTCTTTTGCTTCCGGACAGACACTGTTTTTCGCACATTCGCACCGCTATCTGCTAGAATTCAGAATAGTAATTTAATTGTTAGCAATTTTTTTTTTTTTTACAAATACAGAATTCCGAACGAATCGTGATCGGTTGGCGGAAGAGTCGATGTTGTTACCCTTTTTGCTAGCAACGTTTATAAATATTTCTAAAGACACACTTAAAATTAACTAACTGATTATTTATTGAATGTTTAATATTGGGTCCTTACCTATGAAATTGGTGTTTTTATTCTGTCTTAGTATTTTGTCTGCAACTATTAAGATTCAGAGTATTTCTAAAAAATAATTACCTCGTCTAAAAATAGACTATATTATTGAGCTCTTTTGATTTGTTTTGATAATTTGTTGTAAGTTTAATTGTGTTAAAATTGGACACGGAGACAACTCTTTTTAAGTGCCTCCCGAATACATCATTTTATTTGCATTCACTTAAAAACGAAAAATTTTTTTTATGAAGTGTGATATTACACATATTACTAAAGCTTGTCTAATGATAGATGCCAAATATTATTTTCTTTGGATTTGTCGTTGTGAAGAAAACTGAAAAAAATGTTATATGGAAAATGCAGAATTCCCCAAAATCTCCATACAAAACACCAATTTCATAGGTAAGGACCTAACATAATGAATAGTGTTTTAAATACTTCCGATGCATTGGATTCGAAAATAAGGTAGGGAATCTAATGACAGCCGGAAGCGGGAAGGCACTTTTTGCTGGAAGGGAAAAACGAACGGAATATTTTTAACAGAGTGCAAATAGATATTGTGAAATTATTGAAAAGTATAAAACTAAGCAATCAAAAAAGGTGGTTTCTGTTCAAGATCCCAATATATCTGATATCGTGCCTATTCATTCGTACAATCCGTAGGTACGCCTTATGCAATGAAAGCAGGCAGCACTTTCGCACTATTCGTACTCGAGTACTTATAGTACTACTGTCCGATTACACGATTTAGCCACGGGGTTTAGCCCTGGGTAACGTTTATTCAAGTAGGTACAGTAACATAACCTATTAGAGCGTAGTACGCGTACTACACAAGACTAGTAACCACCCGGTACAGGCCATACATTAGTCCAAACACCCTCTGCAAAATTGATTTTGACACCTCTGGTCTAGGTCATGGATTAACAAAGATTTTTTTTGCCTGTCAATAATAATTAAATTCGGATCGCGCTACGTAAGGACGTGTTTCTCACCACCAAATCAGAGTCGAAAACTTCATGGACCATCCTCTCCCACGAGGCGACACGAGAGAACAATTTGTCCCATTCAAAACCTGTCCTATTCATGGCACTTTCCCCTACAATTTGCATACAGAATTCCATTCAGAAAAGCCCATTGAATACTTTCCTCTTGAGAGTTACTTTGATAATTTTAGACAAAATGATAATCCGATTTATCGCCGAAAATATTGGATCATTAATGCTATTAGTAGTATTTAAACCCCACCTACCTTGTTTACGCAGTTAGTAGGCAAGTGGTAGGCAACATTATGCTTCCTTGCTTACGATAAAAATATCTTACAAAAAATTATGAAATTAAATAATACGAGCTCAAATATATGGTCTATTTTTAGAAGAGGCAATTATTTTATAAGAACGTTCTGAAACTTAATAGTTACGGACAAATTGCTAAGACAGAATAAAAACACCAATTTCATAGGTAAGGACCCAATATTTGAGCTCGTATTATTTAATTTGATAATTTTTTGTAAGTTTAATTGTGTTAAAATGAGACACAAAGACAATGGATTTTTAACTGCCTCCCGAATACATCATTTGATTTGCATTAACATAAAAACGATGAATAATTTTTATCAAGCGTGTTCACACACATATTGCTAAAGCTTGTCTAATGATACATGCCAAATATTATTGTCTCTGGATTTGTCGTTGTGAAGAAAACTGATATAATGTTAGTATGTAAAATGCAGACATCCCCAAAATTTCCATACAAAACACCAATTTCATAGGTAAGGACCTAAAATTTAGTAAACAATAATGTACTTCTTTTTAATTTAACAACGTGTCTTGCTTTAATATAGGTCACACATAGTATTCCAATAATTTCTTTAATTACGATTACAATTTGTATCTTGTAACTATGCCAAATAAATAAATAAAGTTTTAGACGCAATTCAACTATGGCGGGCGTGATTTTTATTTTATTGATCGTTATATTGTTTCGGAGTGGATCTTGTCACGTATAATCAGTGTAATTTTGTGTAATAATAAGTGTCTGTGTTGACGAGCAATATGTAGGATTATTGAAATAATCGTCAAGTGGTGGGAAAAACGAAAAAAAGATTTTTATCTTAATAATCCACCTCATCGAAATAACACCACAGTGTCTGCCATCGATCGTTTGACGCCAAACTCTCCCAAGATGCATTGAAATGCATTACATTAGCATTTCAATGTAAATTCCTGAAGACATAATTACGAAGACATGGCCACCTCAGTCCCCTTTGCCCTCCCTTAATAGAAAGAATTAAAAAAAAAACGGGCAGACGGTTCATCTGTTCATCTTGTGCACCTGAAGAAATGCAAATGCGTTACGTTCCTTATAATAGAAGTAATTTACTGTCAAAACTGTCCTTATAATAGAAGTTATTTACTGTCAAAACTGTATACATGGTCGGCGTGTGGCTGTATACACGCTAAATCTCAAAGAGCACGAAACGACCTTCATTCTATGCAGATTGTTATTGACAAACACAAATTGCATGTCATTACATGGACAGATCTGCTATCTATTCAAGGTTTAATACATTTGGCATTACAATCAATTGATCACACGATCAATCGATCGATCGATTGATTGATCAATCTATTGATCTCTTTCACGATTTTCCATCTGACCTAACCCAGTTTTTGTATGGCTAATAATGGTCTTAAGGAACACAGTGCTCATTGGACTCTGCCTACCCCTAAAGGGATTGCAGGCGTGATTGTATGTATCAATTGATACTACAGTACATAAGCGAATGTTAATCATTATTAAAAACTAAATAGTGGAGATCGGTGGCGTAGTGGTAAGTGCGCTTTGGCTTTCGATTTCGAAAACAAAGATTCCTTCGCCAGTCAGGCCGTGGATGGGTGATCAAAAAAAGTTTATGATCTCAAACCCTTAATAATTATTCTTGGAACTCACCTTCGCAGATAAACCTGATAGGTTTGCGTGTAAGGAAAGTTAATTTATGTAAAAGTTTTGAATAATAAATTAAAAAAAAAACCTCCGTGTTTCGGCAGGAACATTAAGCCGTTGGTCCCGGTTGCTATTTCAACCGTTTCCATCTACCAATCGGCATTGTGCCAGCATGGTGGTGTTATGGCCCATGCTCCTCTTGTATTTCTTTCCATGAGAGAGCACAGTATGTGTCGTGTGTCACCAGCCCTTGACGTCCACTGCTGAGCACTGGCCTCCCTACATGGAGATACACTTGAGGTGGTAGTGGTCCTGGCATCACGCGCTGGTCGAGCGGTGCGGAGACTTGTGAACGTTTGTAACTGTTCAGAACAAAGTCAATTGTACATCACTCATGAGGTGGTAGTGGTCCTGGCATCACGCGCTGGTCCAGCGGTGCGGAGGCTTGTGAACGTTTGTAACTATTCAGAACAAAGTCAATTGTACATCTTATTCTATACGTATCTTCCCATCATTCCGGTTTTATGGATGAATCCTTCTCCGTTCAAGCAGCCATTCTTTGGAACTCTTTACCTCTGGACATCAGTTAAATCTGTGTTATGTGAGCTCATCTTATCTTACATAACATACATATATACATACATAAAATCACGCCTGTAATCCCCGAAGGGGTTGGCAGAGTTCAAGGAGCACTGTGTTCCTTAAGACCACATTTAGCCATACAAAAATTGGGTTTGGTCAGATGAAAAATCGTGCAAGAGTAGTAACAAGTGGCTAGCTCATCGCCTACACAATCAGAGACCCAGTACCCAGTAGTATAATAAAATATTAATATTACAATTACATATATAATTAAATGGTTTTTGCTAGTAAAATTAGGTAACTTTAATGATGCCGCCACGAGCTTTCGGTTTAGCCTAATAGGTGACTGGTAGAGAGCGTTGTTAGTCGTTAAGCCCGCCATATGTACATTCCTATTGTAATGGACATTAAAGTTTAAATAAATAAATAAATTGTAAGTATCGCTTACATCATGTTTGGTGCGTGGCAACAGGCTCGCTATAACTCTGTATTACGTATTATTATTTGTAATACGGTGTATAATAATTTCAATACACGTCATGTCATTCTAGCCAACCTTTATACACGATACCATACACGATGAGGTAGGCAGAGATACCCACAATTCGCCTAGAGTTTATATTATTATTCACAACACAAACGATAGATCCCTTTGTAAAAAAGGGCGAGCCTGTGAAAAATAATACTGACTTTTAGGGATTTCAGTGTCAGCGTATTTTTATGATTCCTGATTTTGGACTGGAAAAGAATAACATTTTTGTCAGCCCACACATTATTGTGTAAGATACAAATTGTGTAAGATATCGACAGTATCATAAGAGTAACATCATGCCTCTATCCCCGCAGGGGTAGATAGTAGTGCTGCCCAAATTTGGTTTGGTTTCCCCAAGATACAGGCAAAGCGTAATTTGGGGACCTGCCTACGCTTGTGTTACGCTGCAGTGCACTAATTTTTGATTATATGCCTCATAAAGAATTATTATTATTATTATTAAATGCAAGACCAAGACGAGAGTTTTCCCTGTCTTGATCTCGGTCTAGCCTACTCTCGAATGCAATCTCAAAACTCAATAATAACACAATCCAATATCTCAAAATGCGGAGACTAGAGGAGGTACGAGAGTACTAATTTCAGCTTAGCTCAATGTCATTTAGGTCACTCAATATCCGCATAATTTGAGCCCATTTATGGCCCTAGTGTCCCACTGAAGAGTAAGAAGCATCACAATCTTAATGTCGATCTATCGGTATTGCTTTCAAGAGTAGGCTTGGTCTTGGTCGCAAGTCTTGCAAGTCCTGCAATTATCAGTTAACCTCATCCTCATCATCATCAACAACAACCCGTAACAGTCCACTGTTGGTCTGTGACCCTCACTTAGTGGTACAGGTTTTTTCTGAAAGCTAAAAAAGTTTCTGCCGTTTCAGGAAAAGACTATTATTTGTATAAAAATATATGCGAGCTTGGCCATTCTAGACCGTTTGATCACCAACCGGCACATTCTGACACATTATATACCTGGGCTCCGATCGCAATTAATAAGAACGTATTATCCGGCCTCAACCAAATCACGGTCGAAGACGTTATGGCCTCCACACTCCACGAGACGAAGGAACACGATCACGAGAGTAAGGAGTGTGAGGATTTGGCTGTTTGAAACTTTTTACACTTACATACATACATATAATCACGGCTATTATCCCCTTAGGGTAAGACAGAGACTAGACAAAAGCACCGCAAAAGCAGTCCATTGCCATAATCCGCGCTTCACCAAGCGTGGCAGGTGGTGATCCCGAGTTCTAAGTTCATTAGTCGCCTTTCACGACACCCAAGGGAAGAGATAGGTTGATAGTATTTTTTCAATGAGCCGCTACCACACGGCTCCTCGGCTGATACCACGGCAACTTTTTACAGTGTTGTTTAAATCAACTAACCTATGAATGATTCAAAACAAACATAAATTACTACGTCATGTTTACTCGAGTAAATATTCCTTTTTAACTGCATTCCTGGCTAAATCCGAAAGGCACCTATATTTATATAGCAATTATGAACTAATTCTGGAGCTCTAAATATGCCGGATTACATAAAATTTTAGCACATACTTCTAAAAAGTCAATGTAAACCTTATTGCAATAATCTCAAGGAAAGTTTTTGATTGGCTCGTCAATAGCATACGTTCCATTGGGCACACGCATTGAAAACGATAGCAAATGCGCACGAAATTGCAATTGATAGAGATAAGTGATTTTTTGAAGACTTATTATACTCTTTGTTGCAGAATTAAACTTTTTTTTGTTAATTATAAAATTGGGAATACGAAGAACTCTTTGACCTTATCCTTCCCTCCCCTTTCCTACTCAAGAGTACGCGTGCTGGTCTACGGAGTCACACTTTCACTGTCGCTACGTCTACTTTGCACACTAAGAGATTTCGTGACTCCTTTCTCTGTCGCGCAGCTAGAGCGTGGAATTCCTTACCGGCACACGTATTCCCTCCTTCTGACCTCCTTCAAAAGAGGCGTGAAAAAGCATTTTTTGTGCCGGCAAGGTGAGGGTGGCTAAGATAGTATGTCAGCATGCAGTAGCTATCTTCACATATTGGCTCCTCTACTGCTTATCATCTGGTAGTGTGGAGTTATTTGCTGAGCTTTTTATAAAAAACAGATAATGATGAATACAAATATACATTTACTGATATAACGCAATTAAAACTATTTGTATTGACACCAAGCGTGTCTCAACCAAGAATTTTGTACTTTATGATGGATTCCAAACTCCCATACAATAGCATGAGGCAATGTTTTGTCTCGATCAGTAGGTGTGCCTTCTCATTCCATCACTTTAATGAATGAGTTTGACAAATCGTAGTAAAGCTTTCTATTACAATTTATGACGTCCCACAAAAATACACACAAATTTCTCAAACAAATACTCTCATTAATATGTGATTATTGACTCACCTGTGAAATGATAAGGTACATCCAGGATACCACTCACTTACACAACATAAAACAATGCACGTCATCACCAGTTTTATAATTTTTTATTTAAAATATTAAATTACAAAGATTTGTAACGGATAGCCTTCATTCATAAATAGTGATAGAATGAGAGGGAACACCTACTGATCGAGACAGAACATTGCCTCATGCTATTGTATGGGAGTTTGGCATCCATCATAATAGTACAAAATTCTTGGTCTCAACCTTTTAATGTCTACTGTGACGTCCCAGCCGTAATTTTGAGACGGGAGATCCAAACTGATTGAAAGATACCGATGCCGCCGATGCCTCTCCGCCAATTATAACACGAGGCATTTTTTTTAATTTGTGCAGCCATTCGGGCGCGCACAGACTAGTTAGCAACGGCAACCCCGACATTCTTCCGTGCTTCGGAAGGCACGTTAAGCCGTTGGTCCCGGTCGCTATTCCAACCGTTTCTACCCACCAACCCGCATTGGGCCAGCGTGGTGGTGTTACGGCCCATACTCCTCATGTGTTTCTCTATGAGGAAGGCCTGTCCCGGCAGTGGGACGTATATAGGCTGATGACGAACCCCGACATTTGGTCGGCGTTTTCGAACACGCACAGTACATGCATTTGCGTCATCTTTGTAAATGTACATCTGTGAAGATGATAGACATGGACGAATCGCAAAACTAGAATTGGGAGTTCTTTAAATACCTATACAAAGTGCTTCTAAAAGCCAGTATACAATCCGGTCTACTTGTCGTTTACAGGGCTTGCAACCGGTTTCAAAAATACCGGTTAATAAAGGTTTTTAGCGGTTTTATTAAAGGTTCCACTCTTTGAGTATTTGAGAAAAGACCGTTACAAAAACCTTAATAAACCGGTTTAAGCCAAAACTGCCAACATTATAATAAACCTACGTAAGTTTCAACTAGTTTATATGTGCATGCTTCCATCATTAGTTCGTTCATTGCATTTTAAACATTTTATTTGAAGCGTGCTGTAACGAGGCGCCATAGCTATATTAGCGCCTCGTTGCTGTCATTGCGCTCATCTCTGGCCATTTTTCTCTTGGTTTCCGATTTTAAATTTGCTGTCTGTCTCTTTTTATTTGTTTTGTTCGCGAAGCTCATTCTTACGAGAGTCAGTGCGTAGAGCGGTTGACTCCCTTCTAACAATAATTATAAAATATTTATAAAGTGAATAAATTTTTATAAGCTGAGACAAAGTTACAACAAACCACATTATCAGTTCCTAATTTATAACAACGACTATATTTTTCTCTAAGGCACTATTGTAAGTAGCCCTACCCTTTTTACAATATATTTAGTGTTAAATGTGAAATTGTTTTGTGTTCAGTGTAATTTACCTTTTTTTATATAATTGTTTCAGTTGTGCCTTAAATCTTCATTATAATATACGATACTTAAGTGACGACCCAACTGAATTTTAATTATCCCCGGCTTCACCCCGTCACAGTACAAATAAAGCTCAATTATCTAAGTTTATCCTGCAATATATTACTGCTAAATTGAAGTAAACAAGTGCCATGGGTCGTAAACGGAAAAGCATTATTTACAGTTTTTTTTAAGTCATGGTACAGCCGAACCTTTTTAAAACGTTCCATACATACTAATGGTGATTTAGGTTTAATAATTAACAGGTTAATAAGCCCTGATTTAAAATACAATGGTAGTTATCTTATTTCAATAAAAGACACAAAATCACTCAGCACCATCTATAATCAGGCTGTGGATGGGTGACCAAGACTGTGATCTCGAGCTCCTCCGTGCTTCGGAAGGCACGTTAAGCCGTTGGTCCCGGTCGCATTTGTGACCGTTTCTACCCACCAACCCGCATTGGGCCAGCGTGGTGGTGTTACGGCCCCACGTGTTTCTCCATAAAGAAGGCCTGTCCCAGCAGTGGGACGTATATAGGCTGATGACGACGACCATCTATTGTGTAATTGAATACGGAAGGAACAGTGTCCTATAAAAAGAAAATTTCTTTGAATGCCTTCACTTATCTTATTTCTTGTTATTTACTTATATATCTATACTAGGAATTCCCAAGTTATTACCAAGGCTTTATGCATTTGTAAGATATTTTATAAATGAAAAAATATATTAATGCTTATTTTTACGAATACGAATACGACATGGAAAATGAAAGATGGATAATGGATTATATAATATTTAGGAATCATATATTTATTCTAGTACGTATACTTAAGATATTGTAATTTATTACAGCGTAGACATCGCTAGAAACTTAGAAAAAGATAAATATACTCCTATAAAAAAACAACGTCAAATTAAAAATGAAAAATAAATAGGTATTCCTTTATCAGCTACGCTGTAAATGACAGTTTTCCAGAATCTCATTAAACCCTATTCATGTTGATTACCTCACAAAATCCCAGGTGTTTAATAAAACAGTAAATCTCACATCTTCATACTTTTATAGCAAAAAAAGTTACTTTCTTATCTTCCTTTAGATAAGAAAATTTCCCAGGACGCGGCTTTAATCTTAACTTTTACAAATGAAAATGAAACTATAATCAAACTACATTACGCGGCAATACAGCAGGACATCTAAAGATTCCTATTCTGACTCCGCAATGTATATAGAATACACGGTTTTGTAGTTATGAGCGTGAACAACTTAGTACAAGTCAATGCGTCTTAAATTATTGTGAATACCAGATATTGGGTTGTAATGACTAAGGCTGGTGTAACGACGTTACTGAGATAGCTTAATATTTTATCAATAATCTATTATGCAGTCTGATCGACGAAAGCCTCTCTAGGTGCTCTACGAAGAAAGTCTACAGCTTGAGTCTTTCTTGAATTATCTCAATAATCTGAATTCTCTACCGGCACACGTGTTCCCTCCTTCCTACAGCATGGGTTCCTTCAAAAAAGGCGTGAAAAGGCATCTTGTGAGCCAGCAAGGTGGAGGTCGCTAGGCCTGCTTCCTTTGGTGCTGCCCTAGCATCCTTCGCAAATGCGCTTATCTATTTGCAGGGCTGATTATAAAAAAAAATTGAGGGCGTTAGGCCAAGTCTCCTATAATGGAAAGCTATGTATGAGACCTAAAACTAAAACCAATCTTTTTTTCTTTTTTTTTTTTTAATCTTTTTTTCTTTTTTTTTCTTTATCTTTATTTTTTTATCTTTACCAACAGTTCGGTTCTGATTCATAGGTTACTGCTAGTACAAATATTACCCCCGACCGTCTGACTAGGTCTAGGGGCCCTGGAACAAAATCTAAGTATTGTTGGGAGGGTTGGAATGAGTGTACAGGGGAGTTTTATAGAGATCTTTAGCGACCAACCGAGTGAGTCCCACGCACGCCTTCTACCTTGCCATATCGGTAGCAACACCCTTAACAGGATTCCCCATTGACAAAAAATGGAATTAATATCCACAATCATAATATAACCAATTAAATTGAAATTAAGATAACTCCGCTGTAACCCAAACAACACTTTTGGTTGGCGTATATGAAAGACCCTTAGTTGATATAAATGTGCTCCAGAATTTCAATATTGCTCCAATATCTAATAAAACTCTTCCTTATTGAGAAGGGCTTTATCCAAGTTTTTGTATGATTCCGAGAATTGCGGGTCGTAACTGGGATCGGTATCAATATTATTATATTATTGCATCTTTCGATGCCAATAAATGTAAAGATTATTATTTACTTTAATATATAATTGGTTAACAGTCATTCATCATTATTATAATAATATTAGTGCTCACCATCTGTCACGCTGAATACTGTCCCTTGGTGAAGCGCGGACTATGGCAATGGACTGCTTTTGTGGTGCTTTTGCCTAGTCTCTGACTAACCCTTAGGGGATAACAGACGTGATTATATGTATGTATGTATATTAGTCCAGTCATCTCCTATCCTCAGCCCTACTAAAATGGAGAAATGCATGACAAGTACAGGCCGAACACAATCGCTGGCCAAATTCGGGTTGGTCCAGTGCTGAACATAGACTTCTCTTAATGTGCGCCATTGCAGATGTATATTTTTACAAATAATAGGATATCACTTGAACTCAATCTGGGCTACTGCTGTATACGCCATTCACCCATAGACCCCAAAGATTATATTAGCACTTACTAGGATCCACACATATTAGCAGCCGCGTTGGATTGGCAAGTTTCACCGGCAGCCACGAATGGGGATTTTCCTAATATGGAATATCCCCCACTGGCGCAAACCCCAATCAAGTATCCGACTACTTCGGGAGGCCCTGGGAACGGCTGTCATAATTGCTTCGGCAGACCCAGGATCGCTGCCACGGAAGAACAGGAACGGCCAGCCGGCGGCCAGCCAGCGGTAGGTACTGTCCGTAAATGGATTTCTCCTCGTAAAAAAAGGATCGTCACATACTACTTTCGTTTATATGACTTATAGTTGTTTAAAGGTATATAATGGGTCAGCAAAACGAAAGTGGTCAGGCCTTTTTTAGCCGGTAGGCGTGTATTGGCACTACCAACAAAAACTCCCCGATATACCCGTTCCTGCCCTTCTGTGGGAGCGACCCGGGTTCTGCCAGAGCAACTTTCCGAGCCGTTCCCAGGGCTTCCCGACCTAGACGAACACTAGGTCGGGGTTTGCGCCAGTGCATATTCGGAAAATCCCCAGACGTGGCTGCCGGTGATACGCGTGGAAGCCATCCCACGCACGCAGCTGCTCCCGGAATGTGGTCAGGTCTACTGTTCTCTGTGGTCCTCGCTATTTGACCCTTTGACTTTACTACTCTTGTACTATTTTATGGACACTACTTGATGCCATCACGCGGTATTGTATTTTGCTGGGCTTCTTTAAAAATACGCTAAACTGAACCATTGGAGCATAAAAAAATCGACTGAATTTTAGTTGAATCAACCTTACTACACCAAGGACCATTGGCTTCATCTAATTGACAATATAAAAAAGCGATTGAATACCAAAATTACCCCTAAGTGCTTTTCATCGGCTAAAAGCCAGCCGTATTCAACCCTTGTAATTGCAATTACTTTAAGGTCCCGAACTCCTTAATGATAGTAGGATATTTCCATTACAGTATAAGATACATTCAGACGTTTCATTCTATAATTCATGCATTTATTCTAAAATGTATAAATCATTAAGTAATCATATTATATGCAAAAATATTTGACAGATGATAGTCTATAAGCGCTTGTAATAAGAGTTATTTATCGTGTAGATACTAAATGCCTAAATGTATGCCTTTTTTGGTACATTTCCAGCGATTGATACGTGCAGACGATTTTTTCTTATAATATCTTTTTTTTGCTATATATTTAAATTTACTGATAGATTTAGGTTTTTTTTGTTTTCGCGAGGAGATAAGCTGTTTTTGTTGTTTAGTTTTCTATTATTTTCGTTTTTTTTTTTCTCAGCTCAAGGCTGGTGAATAGAACTCAGTTACGGGCTACGCCAAGTATCTGATTTCAGTTATGTTTGAGGTGGTGAATTAGATAGGTCATCCTGCAAAAAACGGCGAACCATGCGACACGTGTTTAGTATCGCCGCCTTCTGCATGGTAATGTAAGAACTCTCCGGTAAATCTAATATTTTTAGGCTATGGGCAAGATGTTTGGGAATATCAGTTTCTAAAAGAGTAGTCTGGAAGTACGTGCGTAGGATAAATGCATTCATTTCTTTACTCCATTTTCTACGTACAGTTGATCTGTTGGCGGTGGGTACAGGACTGGTGACAGATAATGTCTCCTGCACAACATCGTCCGACAGGGCACTACATGATGATGTTGATGGTGATTTAGGTGGTGAATATGTTGATGACAAAGATGACCCAGCAAGAGGGTTACAGGAATAATTTAAGTTGTTTTCTTTATTGGTCGTAATTTGTTCTGTGAAATGTATCAAGCTGTTATTATCTGAGCTATTGCTTAATCGATAAACTATATCTGTATTGTGTGTTTCGGCTGTAGTTAGTTTTTCGGCATGTACCCGCCTGCTCAGTCCCCTACCGCCGATGGATCGCATGCTGAGACACCCAGCATCGGCTCCAGGTGTGCCCCGGCGATTGCCCCCGGGCAGCGACTCTTTACTCAATAATTTTCCTGACCTAAGCTCCATTTTAAATGGGATACCTTTACCTTGTTGGCCACATAAGTTTTGTTCGTATGTGTGTCCGCCCCCCACGTGACTTGATGTTCAGTCTGGACGTAAGGTAGGATTTCTTTTATTAATATTTGTATTGTATGAATTTGTTAGCTTAAGTAACCTTTCGACAGTTAAGTTTAGCATTTAATTATTAAGTAATTAGACCTATCGTCATGCATAGATCGGAATGTTGGCCTGTAAAGCGAATGGAGGAAAAAAAATCATGAAGCTGAAATACGTATGTTGAGATGGATGTGTGGTGAGACGAGAATAGATAGTGATGAATTAACTATAATAATAATAAATACACCGCTATAAGCTATTGGAGGTTATGCAGTTCTAAGACGACCTTCGTGGTCGAGTGGTCTGTACGCCGGTCTCAAGGCTCCGCCATCTCGAGAGGTCCTGGGTTCGATCCCCAGTGGAGGCAAGTGTTTGGGTGATGAATTTTCAGACATTTGTTCTCCAGTCTTGGATGTTCATTATATATGTATAATATTATATATATTCTGAATAATTATGTATATTTATCTATTAAATATATTTGTCCGTCATCTAGTATCCGTAACACAAGCAGCATTTAGTTGCTTAAAATTAGAGAGTTATAGGTCCCGTGATTGTCACCCTGCGTTGTTCTCACTAAAGGTTTACCCTAACAAGACATCCTACTATAATCCAGTGGTACGCATGTGCCGTCTGTACAACAATATAATCCAAGATAATACTGATCTCGATGTCATGAACTCTAGTCCTGGTGCCTTCAGAAGGAGTGTTCACAATATTGTTAAGTAGTTTTTATGTATATAACATTTATAATAAATTTTGGTGTACTCATTGGCGAATTTCTTTTAATGTTAATCAACAAGTTTTCGTAATATGTTATATGTTCTTATATAGAGTACATGATTGTGTTTAATTGCGTATACAAATCCCAAATTATTAGTTTTGTATGTAAGTTTGAAAATAATAATATGTATTGTTTATGTCACTTTATAGTATACCTATATTTAAATTGCTTATTTATTTATATATCTTATATCTGTCTATTATTAACATATGTCATTATTGTCTAAAATTTGATTCACAGAACGATTGTAAATTTTAGGACGCATGTTGTTGGAGTACAGTCTGTACCCTAAATTACATAGTCTGTACACTAAATTTATAGCTAATTTATTGTATGTACTATGTAACTGTACTCTGTTGTGTGTCTAAAAAAAAAAAAAAAAGGGACTAGTTGATAGGTGTGAATGTCTGAGGATGTTTATTATTATTATCATTTGTTGCCTTTTACGACACTCAAGGGAAGAGATGGGTTGGTAGTATTCTTTTAATGAGCCGCTACCACACGGCTCATTGTACATTGTATTATACTAGTTGTAAATGAAATCCGGCTTCAGAGAGCAATTTTAACCCTGCTTCAGTTGCATGAATACTTTGCTATGGGAAATTGAACCTAAGTGCAACCGCCGTTTATTGTTTGGAGTTTAATATAAGGCGATCCCCACTAAATTAACTGCTGCCTACATTATTTGTTTCCTGAAATAAACGGTACATTTATTAAACTCTTTATTGCACAAATAAACAAAATTGTAGTAAATACAAAAAGTAAGCAAAGGAGGACTTATCTCTAATAGAGATCTCTGCCAGCCAACCTATCACAGGTGTGTGAGATTTAGTAAGGAAGGGAAGAGACACCAGTGCAAAAGAGGAAAAAAAATATAAAGATAATAAAAACTAAAATTCAAATACAATAATATAATAAAATAAAAAGAAATAGATAAAAAAATAATATATATTTATAGAATACATATGTCTACATAAAAACAACAGTTTAACAAAAAAAAATACAGAACAAAAAAAATATATATATACTATATGTGTATATATATAAAGTATATGATACCAGCTTTCAAACAGATTTCTTTCTCATGATAATAAATAGCTTCTGGAATTCTAGTCTCACATGTAATAGATTAAGTCTATGGAACTTGTCAGTTGACTTGGTGGGAAGAAGACCTACCAATCCAAAATATACTAAGTATTACACAATAAATCACGCCACCGTTATCTCGAGAGTTCCTGGGTTCGATTCCGAGTACTAGAAAATGTTTGTGTGTTGAATACAAGCAATTTTTCTGCAATAGTTATCAGCCTATATACGTCCCACTGCTGGGCACAGGCCTTCCTCGCAGAAACAGATGGGGAATATGGGCCGTAACACCACGCTTGCCCAATGCGGGTTTGTGGTTCTCCAATCATGGATGTTTTAGTGAAGTCTATATTAAACATTTTACTATGCGAAGAGTGTGTGCCAGGCGTGGAAATCTGTATTTTTTCTACCCCACCCTTTGGCCATTCGAAACCAAGGCTCGAAACTAGTTTCGATATAAGAATTAAACTTCTTTTCTCGAAACTTGTTTCGGCATAAGAATTATTTTTCCTGTTTCGAACCTGACAGTTGAAAATGGTCATCTCTTTAGAAAAATAATAATATTTTTGGTCGAGCCTTGGTTTCGAATGATTGGATCGATTTCAACATTATTGATATTTTCATCAATAGTGTCTACGTTCATTTTAGACAATGGTATGAAAATAATATCATTGAATAGATACATTCATTACAGGTACTAGTTTTCTCGCCATGACCCTGACGACTATCAATAATATTATAATATTCTTAAAAAAAACGTGAACACTGACGAGAAAACTAGCAATAACCTGGAAATCGACCCTATTACGCCCGGTTTGTGCCCGGTGCATGGTAACAGGCTCGCCACCTGTTACATTGGGACTTAGACATATCAGCCGACTTGAGGGTTCACAACCTGTTCCGGGATACAGGCGTGACGATAATTATGTTGTGTAGGTAATTATTATGTGTATTTATACGTCCGTAATATGGATACTAGCATAACACAAGCGGCATATTTAACTACTTAATTTATTCTTCTTCTTCTTTTTCCTGCCCTGTTCCCAATTCTATTTGGGGTCGGCGCAACATGTATTCCTCTTCCACTATCCTCTATTACTCGTCAAGTCAACACTCACGCCCATCCTCATCAAATCATCATTCACACAATCCATCCATCTTTTCTTTGGTCTTCCTCTCCCCACACGCCCATCCACTTTCAAGTCCATAACTTTCCTGGTGACATGATCATTCTCCCTTCTCATTACGTGTACTTAATTTATTATATATTATATATGAAAATATTATAATTATCCTATTTACCTTTTTCGGTGGACTATATTTGCGGCACGCTATGATGGCCGCTTTGACATATTACAATAGTGCTGGGAAATGTCAATTTATTCTCGATAAAAAGTAGTAGTTGTGCGATCCTATGTGACGAACGTATTAGATTTCATTTTATTAAATTTTGATCACGTCACTATTGACAATAAAAAACAGCAATTCGCTGCTTCAAATGTAAATATTACAATTACGAAACTTCATGAGTGGGTAAACGTCAAAATAGCCATTAACTGTAGTTAAAACGCATTCCAAAGTCCGAGGCGGATTCTCGTTGTATTTCAAAGCTAGAAGCTGTATAGGTCATCTGTGGCCAACAGCTGAGGTTCATTCAAGTCCATTTTTATTTATAATATACAATTTCCTCGGATGTCATTCCCACCATAGTCTATCTATGTCGTAGTCACTTTGTAGAATTAGCCATTTTACGATGTGCTTAACTTGGTGCGGTGAAAAATTACAAGAGACTTCATCATACCTGTAATACTCGCGATAAGCATCGGGTAATATAAATATATACTTGCATACGTATCATCACATCGGTGAAGAAAGAGGTGCATTACACGCCCACACTTTCATCCCACGTAATAAGGCCAAAGCGTATTGCTGGGTACCTTTGAAACGTTGGGAATGCCGGAGATAAATAAAATCCCAGAGATATCGTCACTTATGGTGTATATTTTTCAAAAACTTAAGGCACACTGAAACAATTTATAAAAAGGTATTTTTTTTTTATATAAATTGTTTCCTTTTCTTTTGAAGAACTATCGTTATAGTTCATTAATGTATATAATTTTATTTTTGTCACTTACTTATTATTATATTTTATGGTTATTTAAGGGACATTTCAGAGCAACGAACGCCGCCAGCGCCGCCTAGCCACGCGTCAAAATGTAACATGCGTGTAACAGTTCCTTGTGACATAAAGGTATATTTTTTATTTAGATTTAAGTACCCAGATTAAGACCCACTTCCAGTAGAATTATTTGAATACCAACTTTTTAATATAGAATTAATAGCCATAGGACAAAATCTACTTTTAATCTGGATTAAAATTAATTGGATGTGGGCCTATTTTTTTGACATATGATAGATCTGCTCTTGGCTTTCATCTCACCTGATGGTAAGTGACGATAAAACCGAAGGTGGAAGTGAGCTTCACCTGTATTCCTTTACTTAAATTGAATAAATCAAACTGTGACCTACAGTATATAACCAATAACTTCTTGGATGGGTCGAGCAGTTTTTTCTACTCAGATGTCATTACAATTGTAGATCGAAGTTTTTTTTTGGAAAGTAATGAATTGGGCAGGTGGACGCGAGCGAGGTTTTTTAAATTTTAGATCATAGTGCCCAGATTTAGACTAGAAGAACGACGTTCTACTTTGTCTGACTAGACACTGTTTGGCTAAAACTTATTAAGAACAATGATCTGGGCTTGACTTACAATTAAAACTCTTTTTTATTTTTCAGGTTTTTTAAATATTTCCCCTGCCGTTTTAAAAACTGTCCAGTTCACAATTACACTACAACACCTATTCTCAGAATACAAAATAGGGGAGACTGCGCCCACGGGGATGTCGCCCTCCCACAGACGTCATACCAGCCAATTAATGACGTTATTTCATACTTATCACGTTGAATTTGGAAAGAAAATTTTCTTTGTTTAAATCAAGCAGCACTGGGGAATTGACAAGGTGCAATATAAGTACTAACTTAGAAATCATAGTTCAGTAGAATAGGTACGTTTCAATCCAAGTTGCCAAAAGGGTAAACAAAAAAGCTGACTTCCCGAATTTGTTATTCAATAATCACACTTTTTACATGGACATTGGCACGTAAATGTAACACTCGGGGACTGCCGCGGTAAAGCTATTGCATAGCATTTTGTATCAACTTATGCATTTATAATTTTATTTATTTATTTTATTCATGCAGTATTTCTTTTTCTTTGATATTAATTCAAGTTACACTTTTTGAGCGTGGTGACCGATAAGAAAACAAATTTTTCTATTATTAAATAAATAAAAAAAGTTAATATTGTTGAAAATATTTTTTATTATTTTACAATACATGTGGGTTTTATTATCTAAACGCCGTGTCGAAGACTGCCGAACTGAAACGACGTTAGACGATGCACGGCCTTCAAGCCACACCTCCTTGCGCATCGGAGTGGGGAGCGTGAGGTTTTTTCGTTACGGAATTTCTGGATTCGGTCCCCGCGCTCAAGGCCCGCGATAGAAGCTATGCAATAGCTTAATTAACGGTAAAATTTGTTGTCTGTTTCAATTGATTTCAATTACCTACAGTCATTACAAAACATTTTAGAGATGAAACATTACCTTCGTTTTGTTTACCTTTTTGGCAACTTTGATTGAAACGCACTACAAGTATACATGTCAAATCGACCCCAAATAAAGTCATGAATAAATTTCAAAATCTTCTGGGACAAATCTAAAATATTCACATTTAACATTTGCCTGTCTGCTCGAAATTCCGATATCTGGGTTCAATCTTGCAAGAAAACGGGGAAATAGATCGAGACGTCAGGCTAAGAATTAGTTTGGATGGATGAAATGGCGACAGGTCACGGGAGCTACATGCGACCCATGCATTTCCCCTATATTGAAAGGGAAAGTATATAAAACAATCATAAGACCTGTTGTTATGTATGGATCGGAATGTAGGGCTCTGTAAAAGATGGATGAAAATAGATTGCATGTGACCGAAATGATAGAGACGAGGATTGATAGAATGGGGAATGAGGATTGTTGAGGTCGCTATGGCAACGGAAAAATAACAGTTTTGTCATCATTGAAAATTTTGTAATGTTATCAATTTTCCATTATATTTTTATTTATCTACTAACGCCTTTTCTTTAAGTAGATATCTAGTGCTCTATAGTTCGGACAATTTCGGACCATAACAATGGAACCGAGTACCAAACAAGTGGCGACCGTGACAGGACTCGGTTCCATATATCAGTATATCAGGGTGTGTCTGAAAGTTGTCAGTGATAGAGAAGTGAGAGAAAAGCGGCTATCGTGGTAAGGACATATTTTGAGAAGAAAGAATGAGCATGTAACGAGAAGAGTTATGAATATGAGGTAATGCAGGGAGAGGAAGACCGATGAAGAGATGGAAAGATTGTGTGAATGAGGACATGGCTAGAATGGGATATGACGTGTGATAGGGGAGAGTGGAGGCAAAATACTCGTTACACCGACCCCAAATGAAATTGGGAAAAGAGCAGACTAATGATGATGAACAATGGTAACGACATGTGGTGTTAACCATTGCCAACCCCTTCGGGGAAAGAGGCGAGGCGATAATGTTATATTATGTTACGTTATGTAATACTTCTGCATCACTTAAATGCTCATTCATGTAATGCAACCACATACCCGTTTAACTCTTTGCATTATTGTTACGTGAAATTGCATTAACAGAAGTAAATTTGGTTCAGGCATTCAATACAGATTTCAATTCTGATTCAACTGTCAATAATTGTGTGCAAATTACCTATACAAGTGAGCACTCAGCCGAATACGCAATGTAACTACATCACGTTTTATATGATGAACAGGCAAAATTGTGATTATTCCATAAAGGCCTTATTCAAAGGGTGACAATGCAAATCAATGTAAGTTTACATAGCAATGGTGCTTAAGTTAGTCCTAGTTAGCGAACGGGTTGCGTCGCATTGCATATAAATCATCCTTTAAAGAGAGTGGTTGCTGTTGTTCGTGTCACATGTGTCTTAACTGGGCTTACTAAAAACAGGCCTAAGAATACCACCACGCTGGCCAATTGCGGAGCGGTTGCAATAACCACCGGGACCAACGGCTTAACGTGCCTTCCGAAGCACGGGGGAATTCCGGATTTCAAAGACTTGCTCACCAATAAATGGTCAGCAAATCTTTGAGACAATGGAGGATGTGTTTTCAATATCGAATGCTAAAGCTTACGAAACTTTTTAATTAAACAAAAATAACTTTATTTCATAGGACAAACCTGGCATTAAAAAACTTCAATATTTTTACAATTTAGGAATTTAATAATTTATTTGAATAAATAAAAAAAGTATATTAAATTAAATACCTTAATATTTATTACTGCAAGCGCTTGTAGCACAGCGCTTTGACTGTGGTTGTAATTGATTGTCGCTTCGGATGTATCGGAATAAAACACAAACACTACTGCAGGAATAACAAAACTATTTTATTAAGAAATTACTGTCGTACCTATTCAAATATGGGATAGCAAACGATAGCATGATACAATATACTAGTGACGCCATCTCTTGATACGATTAGGTACTAAACACTTGTATTGATTATACTGAGATATCTGAAGTTCGTTCCAACATGTTCTAATTTTAACACATAGACGAATACATAAACAAATATATATTTATATAATATTATCCTTATATATTAACCCCTTAAATGACTTTAAATGTGGTAGCAAACAATTTAGATATTAATGAATTTAGACATTGATACAAGCGGGGATTTCGAAGGCTTTTCATGAGCAGAATCCGGCAAGAAACTCATGAGCCACTTTTTTTAAATCAATATAAACTTATTTTCAGCATTAAATATGTTTTAACATTATTTTCTTAATTTCTTAACACTCGTCATCAGCCTATATACGTCCCACTGCTGGGACAGGCCTTCCTCATGGAGAAACACATGAGGAGTATGGGCCGTAATTTCTTAACATTACCATGCTATTTCTATCTGACTATTTTCACACCACTTTATCCTCCTGATAATCTTGGATTTTATAATAGACTTTTTTCATTAAAGTTTGTTAAGTATAAGGCTTAATTTTGTGAAAAAGCAGTTCTGTTATATTTTGTGGAATTTTGTTATAAAATTGTATATTTACGCCAACAAGCTCCTCCTTTGGGCGAATAATCAAACATATCATCACGTCTCCTTCCCTGAAGGGCGAATGTGTAAACACCCACATTTCGCCAGATATGTTGTCCCCATGCAACAGGTGGGGTGGCGAGCCATGCACAACGAACGAGTAGTGCACCGTCCATCCCAACTCGGCTACCGCTGATACGACGAATAATGCTGAATTTAGGTATGTTTTTATTACTATTATATTTTTATATTTTTCATTGTTTAGGTATTATTTTGCGATTATGCTTCAAATAAATATTTTTCACATCATAGCTCATAATTATAAGTGAATCGTTCCACATTATTTACCTAAAAACATTTTAAAAGTAATCACTACGCCACGAGTTTCTTTGGATAATGTTATAAATGGAAAACCGTCTGAATTCATTCTGAAAACTAGATCCTAAACATTGAAATCTCAAGTGAAATAACAAGTGCTTCAAACGCATAATTACTTTACCTTGAATAAATTTATCTGTGAGAATAAGGAATATTGTTACAGATGATTGCGTAATACAAGATTTGGGTCTAAATATTCTGTCGGGTTAACATACCATTACTTGACCTTTTGAAGATATGTAGCCATTTATTACATCGAGATTCTGGATTCTGCCTTCGTACCGAAAAAAAATGAAGACGGTTGATTTTTGGCCAAAATATAACAAAGAGCTAAGCGAGGGTGGGATTTGCATGGGTTTGGTAAGCTAGGCCTCAGTTAGTATAAAATTGGCGTTTTGTATTCTTGGGGAAGTTTGTATTATTCATGTTACAGTTCACATTGTTTCAGTTTTCATGACAACGTCAAATCTACCTTTTACCTTTAATTAATTTAAACTACCTTAGTATTTTATTATAAATATTATAATACTACCTACATCTCTTAGTTATCAATTACTATGTTGCACGCTGCTTTCCACGAGTAAGGCCCGTATTACGGAACTAAACTCGAGCGTAGATCTCTGCTTGAGCACTGTTAGTGAGGGATGGCGCTATTGATCCCACACAGCGCCATCCCTTTTTAATTGCGCTCAAGCAGAGATCTACGCTTGAGTTTGGTTCTGTAATACGGGCCTTAGTCTACGAATTGACGGCGACTCGGCCGACATGCGCTCTCGAGCTGATCGGTTTACTCGCTGCGCTAACCGCTCCGCTAATTATCTATTCCTACTAGGAGGCTCCCGCGTGTGAAACCAAGAACAGATAGTGTGGTGAAGAATAACTCCTTATTGCCTCGCTGAACAGACATTGCGATGAGGAGAAACTCTTAGGTGATCGTCAGGATCATGGCTGCAGAAGGTGAGTTGCTGTCCTTACTTTCGTAGCCGTGGATTGCAGCATTTACATGATGCACATCTGATGTAATGTTTCTCTGCTTTCTCGTTGTCTGTTCCTATGTGTTGGGGCATAACTATTTAGGGTCGGTTTAGTACCTACATCTATCATGAGATCAAATTGTTAATATTAAGTATGATATCACACTTCTTAAAAAATATTTATCGTTTCAAAGGTGAAATCGGGAGACAGTCAAAATGTAGTCTTGTGGTTTTTTAACACATTAAACATACAAAAGAAATATAAGATGGAAACAAAACAGCTTAAAAACATCGTCTATTTTTAGAAGGTAATATAATAATTTCATAAGAATTATCTGAAAATTAATACACCGACAAAATACCAAGGAACGGGAAAAATCATAGGGACCAGGACCATTTCATAGGGACTTAATATTTTACGGGCTGCTCAAAATATACATGACTTTTTTGCATGTACCTAATTTGCTTTATTAACTTTAAAGCGTATTCAAGAACGCATTTGAATGCACAAAGTTATGAAACTTTTTTATTTAAAATTAAAAACAACGTCTCTCAATCTTAACTTGGCTTTATAAAAGCCGAGAAGCTTATTTGTATGCGTTTTAACGCGAAATTTAAAAAAACAGTGATTTAAATGTAAATAATATTCTGAACAAGAGTTTCTTTGGCTACTTTCTGTCGGATATAAAGATACCAAAATAAAAACTTGTTGAGAATTCATTTTCTTTTGAAATTTAAAAGATTCCTCAGGGTAGCATTTTGGGGCCCGTCTTTCTTGCATACATGAATTATGCATTAAGCAATGTTTTTTGAAATATTGATTTTATTTTATTATCATAAGAAAGTATTATAAAAACCAAAATCAATTATATTATAAATTCTATCAAAATCAATGTAACAATACAACACATAGGAACAATACACTTATTCAAATGCCTCTTCGAATTCTAACGCCTGATATCGAATTGGTTGACTTCACATCGCATGTCAGAACTATTTGCCGGTAATAACTTCAACCTCGTTTTACGATGACATATTTGTGGATTCGTAAAGTGACCGTAAAAGTTTGTAGAAACTACCAAACACACCGACTGCTCACTTACGATGATAGACGTTGCATTTTGAGTAATGTTTGCTGCTGTACTGTCTGCAATAGTAACACTAGTAAAATATTGAGTTTTAACGTAGCGTAACATTATTATCATGCCTGTATACATGATATATTTTAATCCATATTGTCATATATCAGACACAGTGTGGTGCAAACCATATTCGTGATAAGTTTTATTCAGTGTCAGTTTTATTAAAACCAGTAATACAGGCCGGGGTCGTACAGAAGACCTTTGACATGAGTACTACCGTTGTCCCGTGGATGGTAATGCAGGGAGAGGAAGACCAAAAAAGAGATGGATAGATTGTGTGAATGAGGACATGGCTAGAATGGGAGTGAATGTTGATATGGCGTGTGATAGGGGAGAGTGGAGGAGAAAGGCTCGTTGCGGCAACCCCAAACGAAATTGGGAAAAGGGCAGGATAATGATAATGACTACCGTTGTCCCAACTATTCACCCTATTGAATTAGAACAAATGTATCAAGCTAAATAAGGTTATAAGCCCGTTTGTATTCCACTCCAGGAAACAAGTGCGATGATTATATTACGTCATCTATATCTTTTCATATAATAAAACTGTAGAGGTCGAATGTGTGTACATAAAAAAATGCTTAATGAACAAGTAGGATTGTATAATTTGTTTGTTGATTTTCTAATGCGAACGCGGGTTCGATCCCACCGCCTGTACCACTGAGTAAGAATAATACTTATGTACAGTTCAGTGTGAATATAGCTTGCCTCATATTATGCCCAGTGCATGGCAACAGGCTCGCCACCTGTTCCATGGGGACCTAGCATATCTGGCAAAATGTGTCTGTTTAATATCTCTGCCTACCCCTTCGGGGAAAGAGGCGTAATCTTATGTTATGTTATATAATTTTATAATCTTTTTGACGCGTTATAAGTATAACTACTTGTTACCTTGTTGTCTTGCAGGAAATTTAAATCGAGATTTAAAACTAGATTCAGTAATTTTTTGTAGATTAAAATTTTGGCTGAAAAGTCAAAAAAATACAAAATCTAATTTTAAATCTCGATCTAGGAGATTTAAATAAAGCATTTCATCTCAAGAGAACCTAATACCATGACGGTCGATAGTTCTATTAGTTTAGATGTAACAAAGTTACTTTAGAATTTATACTGTTGTAAGGATAATAAATTTAAATAAATTCCCCAGACGCCTGTTAAAGTTAATCCTAAATTTTAGCGTCGGCATTCTACTCTGCGATTTAGAACTTCTTGATTCTTAATCCTAGTGATTTATGTTAGAGTTAGGAAAATTTTAAGATTACGTAGACAATTTTAAGTCCATCGAAATATTAAGCAAAAGTACTTACCTATTTCAATGATTAAGAATTGTTTTAAAGAAACAAGATGACTTATACTGCCATCGGTTTCAGAACCAAGCCAATAATCAAGTTGCGTTTCGAAAACCGCTAGATATTATCGTTATTGCTAAATGGAAATGCTTAGCATTTGACAATTACTTTTGATTTAATAATTATTGTCCAATAATCGAACTTTCAAATATTACTATAGTTAAATAATCATAGACAATTTAACCATAACACGATGCTGGTATTAGTAAAATGGCGGCTGGCGGAACAGCTGATATATATTACTTTTCAAATCTATCAATTTGTCAAGCTGACGTCACATATTTTGCGTTTCCATTGATCTATTGATCTAGATTTTAACTATTGAGTTAACCATCACTACGGATTAAAAAAACTCACCCTGTCATTTAATACAGTGGTTAAAAATCTTATTCCGTGTACTTAACTAAAATCGAATCACTAGTGCCTTTTTTAGTTTCTGAAGTAACATAGCAGTCATTGATCTCTGGCGTCAGGAGTTACAAACATTTTACAAAGTTACAATATTATGGCAGTCCCATTTCCGAGGGCCAGAAGTACTAAACCGAACGAGAAGAAGCTGGATTATAAGCTAACCGTACCTCTATAATACGTCGAACCGTAAAGCCATATGTAAATTATATTGGGAACTAGCTGTTGCCCACGACTTCGCCCGCGGCTACTATGGTTTTTTTCTTTCCTACGGGAACCCTTTAATTGTTCGCAATAAAAAGTATCTAAGATGTTGACCAGAGATAAAAGGAATCACCATGCAAAATTTAATTTAAATTGGTCCAGCCATTTCGGAGATTAGCCGATCCAGTACGCCGAGATACCGATTTGATTAAACGATATTTAAATACCTCTATGAAAAAGTTATTAAACATCATCCATCGTTAACTGTTCTCACGTAAACAAATTTGCACTCACTCGTAACGATAATGGAAATTAAACAAAGTATAAACAAAATCCATCCACTTAGGATTAAAACACATTTAAACAATTTGAGTGGTGATGAGAAACAATCCTTCTAAAATTAGACGAGGTTAGAACAGAACTACATACGAAGTTCACTTTAGATTAGACTACAGATAAAAACTGAAAGTAGAGAGCTAAAACGACAGATGGTGTAGTCCTTACTATCCATAATAATATTATAAATGCGAAAGTAACTCTGTCTGTCTATTTGTCTGTCTGTCGGTCTCGCTTTCACGTCAAAACTACTAAACCGATTTAATCGAAATGATACACAGATAGTCTAGAGTTTGAGGAAGGACATAGGCTACTTTTTATCCCGATATTCCCATAGGAACGGGTACTGCACGGGTGAAACCTCGGAAAGCCACAAGTAGAGCAATAAAGTATAAATTACTTGCTTTTGCCCGCGACTTCGTCCGCTTAGAATAGTTACTTTGAGATAGTGTGATGGTATGTAGCCTATAGCCTTCCGCAATAAATAGGCTATTCAACATAGAAAGATTTTTCAAATTGGTACAGTAGCCTCAATTGGTGGAATTGTAAGTTTACTCCTACGTTCATAGTGGCGTAAATTTGTCCTTAATTTTTCTGCGAGTCGTAATTTACATTGTTTAATATTCACCCACATGGCACCCGTTCCCATGGGAATATCGGGATAAAATGTAAAAGCCTATGTCCTTTCTCAGGCTCTAGACTATCTATGTACCAAATTTCGGTTAAATTGGTTCAGTAATTTTGACGTGAAAGCGAGAAAAACAGACAGAGTAACTTTCGCATTTATAATATTAGTATGGATTTGTACGTGTAGTAGTCAATATGCATAAAAATGTACGGATATTATATTATGTGTATTTATTACTCATACATTAAATCTTAGGGATGTTTCAGAGCAACGCTGGCAGCCGGCGCGCCGCCGGCACGCGCGCGTTCTGACACTTCTTTCAATACAATTTCACGTAGGTAGAAAAGATGCTAATTATCGTGTAATTGTAAGCACCCGCACGTGGCAGGCGCTGGCGGCTGGCGTGGCTGTGAAACCACCCTATGCTTAAAATTTCATTAATCGTAGAACAGTTTTAATTATTACTTAACTTTCAGTTTGTCAGCCCGTTTGGTAGAAATTCTTTCAAATAACAGCTGCGAGTTGTTCCGAGGTTGTCACAAATTTCAACAAGTTTTGAAAAGCGTTTTCATTGACTAAAGGCTTGCTTAAAACTTAAATAGCGTTCATAAATAAGGGTGTCTATGTATGGAACTCTATAATAACACTAAAATAAACTTCACCCAGGAGCTAGATCGTACTGATGCGTGCTCTTTGATAATAAAAGAAGTTTTGTTTTACTTTCGCCATAGTCTTTCTTTCATTTCATCATTATTATTATTCTGTCATCATTTGGCTGACCCAAATTTTAGGACCTTGAGTTCCTCCGTGCTTCGGAAGTCACGTGAAGCCTTCGCTCCCACTTATTAAGAACTGTCAGGTTAGAAAAACCACGATGTGAGTTAATTAATATTGTACAAGGTCTAAACTACTTTGATATTCTCACGGCACCCATTCCACGTGAAAAAAAATATTGGGTCCTTACCTATGAAATTGGTGTTTTTTTCTCTCTTAGTATTTTGTCTGTAACTATTAAGATTCAGAGTATTCCTAAAAAATAATTACCTCGTCTAAAAATAGACTATATTTTTGAGCTCTTTTGATTTGTTTTGATAATTTGTTGTAAGTTTAATTGTGTTAAAATTAGACACGGAGACAACTCTTTTTAAGTGCCTCCCGAATACATCATTTTATTTGCATTCACTTAAAAATGATAAATAATTTTTATTAAGTGTGATATTACACATATTACTAAAGTTTGTCTAATGATACATGCCAAATATTATTATCTTTGGAAAATGCAGAATTCCCCAAAATCTCCATACAAAACACCAATTTCATAGGTAAGGACCTAATTATTATGAAATCTACAATAATGACTTTTTTATTCTTTGAAGAATGTCGTGGGTGTTTTCACCTCCGCCTCCCCCTTCGGGATAGAGCGATTTGTGTTATAAAAACAGCACGAAGTTATGTGAGCTAGAATAAAAAGTTAATAAACTTTATTATTTGATGAATTACCTCAGTTTACGACGTCACAATAATAAACAGACAAACTATCATAAAACCGTACATATATTCAATATCGCAATATAGTTTGCAGTCTTTTATTTTCTAGCCATGAAAATTGTATTGGTATTCAGTAGTGTATGTTGCAGGCAAGGCGGGGAATATAAATAAAATCCAAACAATTCAACTTTTCTTTAAAATGACAATGCTCTATGGGTTCGCTGTAAGTCATCCCTATTAGAGACAAAGTCTGTCCATTGCTTGGTTCGTGTTATTTTTAAACTTTTTTTATGGTAATTAAGAGTACCTATAATAATAATAAGCTTCCCAAAAGCTGTAGTGGTCTTATTAGTCGTAATGCGCACATTTGATAGTCTACTCGTATATTTTTTTGCATTTGGAAAGTAGTTTAGTAAGTTTACCCTCTTTTTAAGTAAGTTTTTACATAAACATAAAACAGAATAAAATTATGCGTACATACATTCGATACACTATTTATGTATTGGATTGAACTATTGTAAACGAGTAATTTTTATTTTGAAAACTGATGAATGATTCTTAGCGATATTACAGTACAGGACTTATAAATTATTATAGTCTAAGTACTCTAACAGATAGGCCCATACTCCTCATGTGATTCCTCATGAGGTAGGCCTGTGCCCAGCAGTGGGACGTATATAGGCTGAAGAGGGGAGATAAGATGTAACATGTTCTGCTAGATGATGATGATGATGATTTAGACGTGTAATATCTCTATAGTTAGAAAGGGATAGCGTTATGTGGTAATTATTGCTCCACCTTTCTAATTTGAGATAAAGACCGTCCTAAGAGTCTTTGATTATAATAGAGTTACGCAAACTGATATTAGGCTGAAAATGTGTTATAATTCGTTAGGCCTTCGTTACACACATTACCGAAAATCAAGTTAATGTATTTTTAATGAGATCATCAAACAGAACATACATAATCAAGGCTTATACTACTCAAACCGATTCTAATATATTATGTTCATGATGAACTGATGCGTATAATCGATGAAGAATTGGGCCCCTAAACAGAGAATTAAAACTCAACGTATAATTGCAACAATATTCTACTCAAAGCCTCCTAAAAACAATCCGGATCTCAAAGAAATCATGATCCAACGGATATTGTACATGTACACTGACTTTGTAAGAGCGAGATGAGATGATATCTGGTATTTATTTATTTGACCTCTTTTCTGTAATTTACAATTTTGTCTTCATTTGCTTTGTTCATGCAACCGTCATCAGCGCCGTAAACTTTATTAAGTATTATATAATAATATGTTATGTATTATATAATAATATGTTATGTAGCGGACAAGTTGTTAAAGTCAATGAAATGTACATAATTCCAAGGTAGCAGTTTTTCTACCAATAGAGAGTGAGAAATATCGAAGGAGCTTCATTTTGTTGGTTTTCATTTAAAGCTACCTATATGTTATGCTATGTATGTGTTAGTGATAAGTTGTATGTTACATATGCTGTATATGCTACTCGATGTATAATTGATTAATAAATTTGGTAAAAAGTTATGGCAGAATAACAGAGGTTGTGGATTCTGCAACCGCTGAGCCGTAAGCCGTTATGTCTCTTTAGTTAAATTGTAATAAGAACAAGTGATAATATGAAATGAAGACTTGGGGACAAATAAAACATTATTAGTATTATTATTAACAGAAGGAAATATTTTTTCGGTAGACCTGGTACCGAATCCCTCTTTCTGCATCCCTCTATCTGTCTAACTAACTTGTGTTGTTAAAGGGTATGTAGCGGTATATAACGATATAATATGTTTAAATATATTTTCCTCTTGTATGTAGATAGATTAATGTACAATTTACTAGTATATCATTATGTTATATAATTTTATATGTTTTTTGTATACATTACTTAGGAAGTATTACATACTTCATTAGGCTGTAAAGAAAAAAATATAAGGTGTCAAAATAAAACCAGCAACAGGACTCGAAAACCTGACATCATGCTGAATTGGGTACCTGTTTTGGCACAGCCCTGAGACTGTTTCAAATAGATAGATAATATGTGTTCCAGTATTTTTTTTTGTGTTTAATATAGCTATGTATATATTCTTTTATGTCCTTACAATGTCTCGTGACTGTGTCGGAATAAATGTTTTTCCTTCTTTCCTTCTTTCTTTCTTCTTTTTGTTCAGTTCCGGTCTGAAGGGAAAGGCAAGCAGCGAAATTACTGCTGTATAAACATACAGTAAATAGTATTAATCCTCAATTCTTGAGTGAAAAATTTTATTGCACCTTGAAGGATTTTTAAGCTATTGCATAGCTTCTATCGCGGGCCTTGAGCGCGGGGACCGAATCCAGAAATTCCGTAACGAAAAAACCTCACGCTCCCCACTCCGATGCGCAAGGAGGTGTGGCTTGAAGGCCGTGCATCGTCTAACGTCGTTTCAGTTCGGCAGTCTTCGACACGGCGTTTAGATAATAAAACCCACATGTATTGTAAAATAATAAAAAATATTTTCAACAATATTAACTTTTTTTATTTATTTAATAATAGAAAAATTTGTTTTCTTATCGGTCACCACGCTCAAAAAGTGTAATACTGCATGAATAAAATAAATAAATAAAATTATAATTGCATAAGTTGATACAAAATGCTATGCAATAGCTTTACCGCGGCAGTCCCCGAGTGCCACACGTCTTTTTTTTTAAATTAATAATTAACATGTTACTTTTTATACATATTATAATGCCAACCGGATAGGTGCCAACCGGAACCATTAGCACGTAGCATATAAGTGTATTTTTTATCATTTTACATTATCGACTTTTTGTTCTCATCTGTATTAATTTCTCAGTTTAGGCATAGTATTATGTATTTATTTTTATTTATTTATATTATTTGTGTTTATATTTTATTGAGTTTATATATTGTTTAATTATATATATATCATTTTATTTGTTTAGTAATGTATATGTTTTCATAGATTTCTGTTTTGTCTTGTGCACTGGTGTCGCTTCTCTTACATCCTGAGATCTCACACACCTGTAACGGGTTGACTGGAAGATATCCCTATTAGAGATAAATCCTCCCTTGTATACTTCTGCTTTTTACATTGTTTCTTTTTTTTATGTGCAATAAAGAGTTAATAATGTCTGTTGAATGTTAAAATGTTTTAATTGCTTAGTGTTAAGATTTGCGACATCATATTGTTAACTTTGTTTAATTTAAGATCCTTATATGTACCAATATGAAGCAATAAAGATATGATTATGATTACACTCAGCTGCGCGTTTTGCGCTTATACTATGGTGCCTGTAAAAGCTGCAAGTAGAACTCTTTTAGAAAGAAAGAAATATTTTTTGCAAAAACACGTGTTTTATCATACATACAAGCAAATTTAAGATGTTAGAGGGTTTTAATACTGATCCAGCATGATTTGCCAATGCCGGCATGCAAATTTAAGGTCATATTGTAAGTAAAATAGTTATAATTTTTCAAAAATATTGGGTCCTTACCTATGAAATTGGTGTTTTTATTCTATCTTAGCAATTTGTCCGTAACTATTAAGTTTCAGAAAATTTTTACAAAATAATTGCCTCTTCTAAAAATAGACCATATATTTGAGCTCGTATTATTTAATTTGATAATTTTTTGTAAGTTTAATTGTGTTAAAATTAGACACAAAGACAACAAGCTTGTCTAATGATACATGCCAAATATTATTATCTCTGGATTTGTCGTTGTGAAGAAAACTGATAAAATGTTAGTATGTAAAATGCAGACATCCCCAAAATCTCCATACAAAACACCAATTTCATAGATAAGGACCTAATAATAAAGATTTATTTATTTATTTATTTATTAAATCACACCACAACCATTTTCAAATTGTCAGTGTCCTGAAGGCATACCATTAACATGATGTAACACATCACGAACCATCTTAGTATTCGTTACAATACTAGTTTGATACACTCCTCACGTATTGAATTACACCCGCACATGAAAACAAAGACGAGGCCATATAATAATGTTTGATAAACATAATATCACGAATTATATTCGGGTTCCTAGAAAGTAATATTTTTAGATGCACTTTGGGCTTTGTGAGTTACATGTTGGAAGTAACACACACATAATCACGACTGTTATCCCCTAAGGTATAGTCAGAGACTAGGCAAAAGCACCTTAAAAACAGTTCCCTGCCATAGACCGCTCTTCATCAAGCATTGACAGCACATTTGAAGTAATAAAATGATATTTTAAATGTATAGAAAAAAACAGACCGCCGGACGGACAGACAAAGAAGTCGTAGTTATAGGGTCCCGTTTTACCCTTTGGGTACAGAACCCTAAACAAGGGATACCTATAGTCTATCCATTTTTATCTGAGACAAAATGTAAACAAACCATAAAAAGGGTTCTTAAATATGTCATTACTTATTGCCGAAAGGTTTTAATAAAAACATGCGATTATTCAATATTTTATTATCACAAACTTTTTAAATTATGTAAATAAATTAAGCTTGTTTTTAAATTCACATAACATAATCCTCGTAAAACATTATTTCACTTCACAAATAAATAATGTTTAATTCAATGATGATATTGGTATATTAAGTTCGGCTACTCCTTTTCTATTATTTTTGTCCCAGAATTGGATAAAAAGTTTGAAAACCACAATTTTTTGTTTACGTTTTGTCTCAGATCAAAATGGATGGAGTATAGTGTTAGTAGATGCTCGAATAATCGCGGCTTCGAAGCGCACATACATGTAGTACGTCTCAATCCAAGTTGCCAAAAAGGTAAACATAACAAAGGTGATGTTTTGAATTCAATTGAAACGGACAGCAATTGTTACCGTTAACTACATTTACGTGCCAATGTCCATGTAAAAAGTGTGATTATTGAATAACAAATTCGGTAAGTCGGCTTTTTTGTTTACCTTTTTGGCAACTTGGATTGAGACGTACTGTTGGAATGCTTGAATAGATTCCAGCGGGTTGTTGCGAATTGGCTAAGTACTTTTTCACAGGAAAATTATGGGTTTAAATAAAATGGCGACTCGAGTAGTGTGGAATTGCGAATGCGTGTAATTGGAATAAAATTTTACATGGGCTTAGGATAAATGGGTAGGGGAACATATCGAACCAGAACGTACTACGTCATGCAACGTCATACAATGTCATACAATCGGATCAGGAAGCGACGCCGATTGGGTATGAAGATCTTTAAGTACCCTTTATCGCCGATAGATGGGGTAACCTGTCGCATCCGTAGATAAGTCCGAACATGTATACTATGGGAGCGCATGTTTTCGCATAACGTCGATTGTCATAACATCGTTTGTCATACATCGAATGGCATAATCATCAAATAGCATAACAACCATGTCACATATTCCTTCTTACTCATAACATTTAAGTGGCATAACTGTCTAAAGGCATATTATTATAAAGCATAACTATAGAAATTCCTAATTTCATTTAGCACAACATTAGGTAGTCCTAAAATGAATCGAATAATCACCCAGATTCGAAAGAACCAATCCCAAGGAAATGTGTTCTGATAAATATTAGGTTAAGGTTATTTTTTTTTATGACCCTTAAAAACTATATTTGTGTCATCGAAATAAATTTAGTAAACAATTTGGGGCAGAGAAAAACATAATGCGTTGTGATCATTATGCTTTTCATTAGTTGTGCGTTTCAAATTTATGCCTTTTAATACTTATGACAAACAATTTTAGCCTATACAATATTAGGACTCTCAAAATTATGCGTCGCAATTTTATGCGTTTTGATGATTATGCCTTTCAATATTATGGATTTTCATATTATGACAATAAACTTTATGCTTAAAATTACGGAGCCGTATACTATGCATGTCCAGAAGTCCCGCCAAAACTTTGGGTTCGCCGCTGCTAACTAGTATGCGCGCATCTTAATGGCTGTTAAAACTAATAAAAATGTCTCGTCATCATAAGCCTACTCTTGTCACTGTTGGACATTGGCCTCCCCTAACGAACGCCGCTCGCGATTTCATTTCATAAAAAATCCTCGTTGTGTGATTATGGAGGACACTGGATCGGTATCGTGCTATCAGTTTGGGACTACCATCTCAAAATACGGCTCGTAATAATGGACGTTAAAATTTGACGCGCTGGGTTTCAATACTGTAGTGTTTGTATCTATGCAAATATACATTGTCTCACGTACACTTAGTAGAGGGGGTGGCTGTCAACCGGGAATGACAGGAGTCGCTGTGCCAGACACTGCGGGTTAGACGTGCGCCTGCACTCGGAGCTGTGTGTAGTAGTGAGCCAGTGTCATACTTAATAATTACTTATTACATTATTACTTCCATTTGGTGAGATAGTGATCACTACAAATACAAATCGTGAAACTTGCATTATCTATATAAATGTGTTGAAAACCATACATCTATTGCCTTTGCTGGAAAAACTTTCTAGTATCAAATTTTAACATCTTTTAGCTGTTGCTGTTTCTGACAAATACACATTAAGCCGGATATTATTATAAAGAAAGAAGAAAGAAAGAAAATAATTTATTAGTGACACAGAATTAACCTTAGTACTAAGCTTAATATCTAAGAAAATTGTGACACTAAATGGCGAGCCACTCAGCATGTGTCAGTTGTCGCAGACATCTGACGCTGGTCTTCCGTGGTCACCAATTTTTTTTCCCTTGGGAGTACTACTATGCTGCGCTGTATTAAAACTAAATAACAATTTCTTAACCCTATTTATAGCAATAACTACTAGTAAACCCTTTTAATAACAGTTTCATTAAAATTATAATGGCACTTAGGATACACTAAAACATACATGGCAGGTACACACGCAGAACTTAAAGTACAAGGCACAATAAATACACATTACAATTTCCTACACTATACACTTACAAAACACAACATCTTTAGGTAAACACCCTACTATCAAATTTCATGTTGTAAATCTAATAAATATTTCTTATATTTTAATCTAAGTGTATTAACATTATGTGGGATTAATTACTTGGATTTGCGTATAGAAAATTAAAGCAAGTATTGCATGATTGATTTCTAGTCTTTGTGATTCCAGGAACATGTTTCGTAAGCATGTTAAGCCGTTACCACTCCTACTTCGTCGAATTATGCTTATAAATAATAATTATAGGAAATCCTCGGGTAATTAATTAGCTGGATAATTATCAAATATTTAAGTAAGGCCCAATTGCGCGTTCGAGAGTTAGCACCTAACCCTGGGGCAAATATATGGGCAGACCTTGGGTTAGGTGCTAACTCTCGAACGCGCAATTGGGCCTTATAATGTTAACTGATTATAATGAGTCAGTGTTTTAGGTAAGTACAAAATTTCATATTGATTATTTGTTGAGAAACTCGGTGGCGTATTGGTCAGTGCGCTTTGGCTTTGATCGAAAAGAAAGCTACCTTCGCCATGGTCAGGCCGTTGATGGTTGACCAAGACTGTGATCTCGAGCTCCTCCGTGTTAAGCCGTTGGTCCGGGCGCATTTGTGACCGTTTCTACCTACCAACCCGCATTGAGCCAGCGTGGTGGTGCTACGGCCCATACTCCTTATGTGTGTTTCTCGATGAGGAAGGCCTGTCCCAGCAGTGGGACGTATATAGCCTGTGGACGACAATATTTCAATTTCTCACTTCAAGTGGGGTCGCCACAATATGTTTTCGTCTTCCATTGTACTCTAACACTCGTTTGCTCAACATACATTTATTTTCATATTAGCAGTATTCACACATATAATCCTCATTTCGTGTATCCACGTAAGTTCTTTTTTTTATGTGACATTCACCCCTCATCACCTCATCACACCACCGTCATCCTATTGAAAGCATAATCTAGAATTTATATAAACCGTGATAAACACAGTTCACCAACAATTTAAATGACAAATATTAGGTCCTTACCTATGAAATTGGTGTTTTGTAGGGAGATTTTGTGGAATTCTGCATTTTCCATACCAACATTTTATCAGTTTTCTTCACAACGACAAATCCAGAGATAATAATATTTGGCATTTATCATTAGACAAGCTTTAGTAATATGTGTTATATCATACTTCATAAAAAATATTTATCGTTTTTAAGTGAATGCAAATAAAATGATGTATTCGGGAGGCACTTAAAAAGAGTTGTCTCCTTGTCCAATTTTAACACAATTAAACTTACAACAAATTATCAAAACAAATCAAAAGAGCTCAAAAATATAGTCTATTTTTAGACGAGGTAATTATTTTTTAGGAATACTCTGAATCTTAATAGTTACAGACAAAATACTGAGACAGAATAAAAACACCAATTTCATAGGTAAGGACCCAATATATCCACAATAGTTTTGTCAGACAAATCCCGACAGCCCTAACGGTCAACCCTGCTATAAATGCTAACTGCAAATCGATCCGTCCGTTGTTTACTTTTGTTTCCTACACACTGCCACACTATATAAAACAATGTAAATCAACAATACTGTCCGAGCAATAAACTTCTCAGCAATTACAGTGAAGAGAGTAGGGTTGACAGAGTTCATAATATTCAAAAGCGAAACGTCACTCACTGATTGATCACGAAATCTCAGAACTCAGAGAAACTATAGAACTCAGAAACTCGAACTTGAAATGGGTAGGGTCCTTATAGGGTGTAGATGCCCGCTAAGATCAGATTTTACGAAACTCCGGGGGTAACCCGTGCGAAGTAATTTATATTTATTACTAGCTTTTGCCCGCGTCTTCGTCTGCGTGGAATACTAGTGCTGAGAGTGCCTTCCTAAAAAAATTAGCTATCTAACACTGAATCATTTTTTTCAAATCGGACCAATAATTCCTGAGCGCGTTAAAAAAAAAAAAAACTCTTCAGCGTTATAATATTACAGTCACATTACAGTTGCGGCACGCTATGATGGCCATTTTGACGTTTGATCACTCATGAAGTTTCGCAATTATAAATTTATATTTGAAGGAGCGAATTGCTGTACTTTATTGTCAACAGTAACGTGCAGTCATAACATTTATCGAATTTACTATTTTAGGACACAAAATTTATTTATTTCATTGATTTCTAAACTATTATTATATATTAGGGTCCCGCAAACATTTATTTTTTATTTTTATAAGTATATAGTTATTGGTGTACTTATTTAGCACACAACTCGGCATTTGTTTTTCGAATATCATAATTTTTAAAAATGAAATCTAATTAGATCGTCACATAGGATCGTACAACTACTCCGTTTTTTCGAGAATAAATTGACATTTACCATCACTATTGTAATAAATAATGTCAAAACCGGCCATCATAGCGTGCCGCAAATAAAGGATAGATTATTAAATCGCATCCATGAATATAAAACGACATTTGACGACCTCCGTGGTCGAGTGGGTTCGAATCGCAGTGGGGACAATTGCGTGATGAATACAGGCATTTATTATTCAGTCGTGGATTTTTATATATATTTTATGAGTAAATTATATGTCACGTAATAGTCATTACCTAAGCGGCATCGACTTTTAGGCTGCACTAATTCGGCTAGTTGATTGGCTAGTTGGTAGAAGACTTCTATTTATTCATCAATTTAGCCCACAGACGCTGCTGGACATAGGCGTTCTCGCCAGATCATTGGTCCATCTCATGTGGAGGCTTCCAATTCAGTGCCTTCCTGTACGTTGGCCACCACATGAGAACCTTTCCGCCCTAACGGCCGTCAGTTCTACCAGCAATGTGCCCCGCCCACTTTATTTACTTTGCTCTTTATTTATTTACTTATAATAAAAATATCAGACCTCCGTGGTCGAGTGAGTCTGTAATAGTCTGTATGCCAGTTACAAAGCGTCGAGGTTCTGGGTTCGATCCCCGATGAGAGCTGGTGTTTGGATGATGAATTCAAGCATTTGTTCTCCAGTCTTGGATGATTATATATATTCAGGATATCTGTATGTATTTATCCATTAAATATATTTATCCGTCATCTAGTGTCCGTGTGGTAGCGGCTCATTAAAAGCATACTACCAACCCATCCCTTGGGTGTCGTAAAAGGCGACTAACGGACATAGAACTGCACATCCAATAGCTTATAGCGGCGACGGGCTCACCACCTGTCACGCTGAGTGCAGTCACTGCTTGGTGAAGCGCGGACTATGGCAGGGGACTGCTTTTCAGGGGACAATAGTCGTGATTATATGTATGTATGTAGTGTCCGTAACACGAGCAGCATTAGTTGCATAAAATACGGCTAATTGATGAGGTGTGAATGTTTGAAGATATTTATTAATTTATTTATTTACACATAAATACTTCTAAAAACTTTTCTGTGTCAACCCTAAGTGTTTAACATAAAAAAGCCAGTAAAAACGGATTGATAGTTCAAAAGCTAGCCGCTGTCACACGCAAGGACCAGATGACGGCACATCATAAAGTGGCAGGGTTACACCCCACACAGTAGCTCAAGGTTATAAAAACAAAGAATGGTTGTGTTTCTATTTTAACTTTAAATATAGCCAGTGTACAGCCGCGGTCAGATAATGTTTACCACCCTAAGGCCCTCTTGCGCAGTCTAGAGTTAGCACCTAACCCGCGGGCACATATATGGACAAACCCTGGGTTAGGCGCTAACTCTCGATCGTGCAATTGGGCCTTAGTATCAGAATTGTTTACATACATTGAAGTCAAAAAAGTCGAAATCACCAAATGTCTATTCATTTCGTATCAATTTGATTGATCATAGATTATACCATACCAAGGATCTTAGAAAAAGGATGATATAGAATATACATACGCGTACACCCGTAAAGGATAGAAATAAAGTATGTGTCAAAACTATGTTGCTATGCTAATAAACATTTTCCCAATAATCATAATGTTAATAAATAAGCAGTAACATATTTGGAAAAATAAAACCACTTTGTTGTTATTATTTATTTTTTATTTTATTTTATTTTTCTTGGGAGAATAAACATTATCACAGTAGAATAATATTACTTAAGATTAAAATACATATAAAAAAAAGCGATTGTGGAACCCACAACATTCTCCACAAATTAAGTTGAAAATCATGCCAAAGACGTATTATGAACAAATATAAGTATATATCCCGTCTCCTAAGGGTTTGTCAGGGACCAGGCAAAAGCACCATAAAAACAGTCCTTTGCCATAGTCCGCGCTTCACCAAGCAGTGACTACACTCAGCGTGACAGTAGGTGAGCCCGTCGCCGCTGTAAGCTGTTAGATGTTTGTGTAGATCTAAATCCATTAGTCGCCTTTTACGACACCCAAGGGAAGAGAATATTTCAATTTTAATAAATACTTACAGATTTTACAATAACTACAGCTTCCCTTTCTTGAACAGAACTACTGGTGTTATCAGCTGTACTAGAATAGAATAGAAATAGAATTCAAAATATATTCAGTTCATTTTTAGTTCTTTGTTTAAAAATACATAAGAATTTATTTTAAACTATTTTTCAAAAAAAAAATGTTGAAATCAAAGAACTTACATGTATCCACAATTTTGGAAATGCACTTTTATCCAAAAATACTTTGCGTAGGGTCTTACGAAAGAATCGGGTCTCAAAATGCTTAGAGCATATGCGCGTGTTTGCGGTTGGCTTCCAATTTAGCCTACCAGTCGCTTTAACCCATGCATCACGCACTTTCTCATCCTTAGGGAACCTTCAATATAGATAAATAATATTAGCATTATAATGTTTGTATTAGGGTGCAGTCCAGCATACGGTGATAGCTCGATTCCCGCCTAGTGGCAAAATAAAGTTTAAAAATATTTTTAATGTACCAGGCTATGTTTCTAGTGTGCAAAACGTGCAACGTAGAAATCTACAATTATTTGTTGTTATTTAAAAAATATTGTGAATAATAAGCATAGATTACATACTTTTCTAACAGACGGCATAACCCAAATGTAATCTTACTTAAAGAATCCATAGGAGTTCTTATCACACCCAGGATTAATTTATAAATATGCAATTTCACAAACAACCTAAATGGGGCTAATTAATATCTAAGATAGTCATGTTTCAAAAAGTGACTTAGTGCAGAATTTACCAATTAAACAATTATTTGCGTATAATTGGTATAACAAAGAACTATGTATAAATCAAGTAAATTGTAAAAAATGGCAGGTAATCTATTAAGAATATTTAAAATAACTAATTTTAAATATTTCCCTTTAAGTATGGGTAATTTACATTTTCTTCGACAGGTATCCCTAAAACGCATAAAACCCGGCTAAATTCAGATAACACTTAAAATGGCAGCCTCCCTTGACTTTCGTTGACATGTTTTCTTAGTCGGCAAATACGATAAAGCAACAAATTTTCATTAGCTATTTATCGTATTTTTCACGCTATTTTGTACACGATTTAATGTAAATAAGCGGTAACTAGTAATAGTACACTTAGTGATTTAGATAAAACGATGAAATATGGGACTTACGTGTGAAACGTTATGTTTTCGTGTTTTCGTTCACTGCGACTTTTGCAGCCGATAATACAACACTGTACCATTACTTATAAAGGTAGTGGAGTAAAACACAATAAATACAAGTATGATTAAGCAGTAAACACAGTCCAAAACGTAATATTTCACGACGACACAAAGAAACACACATTACTGTTTGGCACATACGGTACGTGTCAGACAAATAAAAACACGAACTCTAATAAGGACAGAAAATAGTATACCTATCTCTACCGCACTTAGGAAAACACTGTTTAACTAGCTTGTTCGCTCTTGACATTGACATAAGCATGTCAGTTCTATATCATCCTTTTTTTAAGCCAAGGATTATACCTATATTTTTTAATAACACGAGAATCCATTGACGACATTAAGACGCGTATCGATAACATTTTAAAGAAAACTTTTCTTTAATATTTCAGTTTTTTTTATTACAAATAATTTAAAAAAATAAACTCAAACAATCTGTATTTTATTAAATAAAATATTGTGATCTTCTGTTTTAAATTTCTGATTATAATTTCACTTTTGTCCGAATGACGTTCAAACTCCGTTCAAACCTTAGAAAAAGGATGACATACAAATGACATGCTGATGACAATGTCAAGAGCGAACAGGCTAGTTAATACAATGTTTTCCTAAGTGTGATAGAGATAGGTATACTATTTTCTGTCCTTATTAGAGTTCGTGTTTTTATTTGTCTGACACGTACCGTATGTGCCAAACAGTAATGTGTGTTTCCTTGTGTCGATGTGAAATGTTGCGTTCTGGACTGTAATTATTGATTACCATACAAGTATTTATTGGGTTTAACTCCACTACCTTTATCAACAATGGTACAGTGTTGCATTATCGGCTGTAAAAGTCGCAGTGAACGAAAACACGAAAACATAACGTTTCACACGTAAGTCTTATATTTCATCGTTTTATCTAAATCACTAAGTGTTCTATTACTAGTTACCGCTTAATTATATTAAATCGTGTACAAAAAAGCGTGAAAAATACGATAAATATCTAATGAAAATGTATTGCTTTATCGTATTTGCCGACTAAGAAAAAACGAAACGTCAACGAAAGTCAAAGGTGCTTTAAGGGCTGCCATTTTAAGTGTTATCTGAATTTTGCCGGGTTTTATGCGTTTTAGGGATACCTGTCAAAGAAAATGTGAATTACCCATTCTGAAAGGGAAATATTTAAAATTATTTAATTTAAATATTCTTAATAGATTTTCTACCTACACATTTTGCACACTAAAAACATAGCCTATTTTTAAACTTTATTTTGCCACCAGGCGGGGATCGAACTATCACCGTATGCTGGACGGCAGCCTTATACAAACATTATAATGTTTATATTATTAATCTATATTTTAGGTTCCATAACGATGAGAAAGTGCGTGATGAATGGGTAAAAGCTACTGGAAGGCTAAATTGGAAGCCAACTGCAAACACTCGCATGTGCTCTAAGCATTTCGAGAGCCGATTCTTTCGCAAGACTCTACGCTCTGTTTATTCTTCCAAGAAAAATAAAATAAAATAAAAAATAAATAATAACAACAATACAAAAGTGTTTTATTTTTCCAAATATGTTACTGCTTATTTATTAACATTATGATTATTGCGAAAAATTTTATTAGCATAGCAACATAGTTTTGATTCATACTTTATTTCTGTCCTTTACGGGTGTACGTGTATGCCATTTCTAAGTCATCCTTTTTCTAAGGTTCAAACAGTCATCCATAATCTAAGGTTCAAGGTTCAAACAATCATTTTTGATAACTGTCATTTTTTTCCATACTTCATATTGTTTATTAATTTTCAAAAGCTAATAAGTAACTTGATATGTCATAGACTCTATTGAAAACAGAGTGATAAAGAATCTGATTTGAAAACTGATAAACATTTTCTGACCGCGACCGTACTTAAGAACTTATGGAGACTTAACATATTAGGTGATTGAGGGTGTTTGCACCTCTGCCTACATCTTCGGGGATATGGACTACCTTCGCCTTGGTCAGGCCTTGGATGGGTGACCAAAACATTGTGATCTAGAACTCTCGTGCACGTTAAGTTAAGGCACGTTAAGCCGTTACTCCCAGTTGCTATTGCAACTCTTTCTACTCACCAACCCGCATTGGGCCAACGTGGTGGTGTAACGGCCCAGCCTAAAACAGTCGTATGTGCTTCTCAACAAACCACGTAATGTAAGTAGCCTTTTTTTATAGAAGGCCAATCACGAACATTAGCTTCTGCAAGCAATCAAAGTTTTGGTCACCCATCACTTTTCCTACCATAGCCATAGTTGCTTGGTTTTCAAAACCAAAACATTTAAGTCACTTCGCAGCCTATTCCAGTTACAAACAGCATTTGCCTCTCAAAAAAACAAACGGCCCAACCCTTAAAATTTATAAAGAATCTTTTGTGGGTACTCGACTACACGAAATGGTGAAGTACTTTTCGGCTAATAAAATGAATATGAAAATAAGTTGGAAAAATTGCCGGGAAAGCGATGGAAACCAACCGAGAATGAACAAACAATTACCCAAGAGCCGCAACTTTTTAAATGGGAAAGTCTTGTAGACAGATCGGATTTGTTCAACGGGAGACCCCAAATCTTTTGGCTTGTGTTCAGGCACAGATTTCCAGTAATAAACAGGTTTATTAATTCAGAGGAACTTTTGAAAGTTTCTAAACTATATTTTCTAATACCTGAAAGGTAAAGAAATAATGAAAATGTTTGTTGACCACAAAACAAAGAGTATAAGCAAAGCACAATATACATCAAATAATGTACAAAAACCAAATACCTACTTAAAGTAAGTAAGTCAATAAAAGATTCTTCTTTTTACATACATACATACATACAATCACGCATGTGATTCCCGAAGGGGTAGGCAGAGTCCAAGGAGCTTTGTGTTCCTTAAGAACACATTTAGCCATACAGAAATTTAGTTTGGTCAGATGAAACATTGTGAAAGAGCAGTAAGAAGTGGCTAACTCATCGCCTACACAATCACAGACCCAGTACCCAATACGTCCTTAGTCGCCTTTTACGACACGCAAGGCAAGAAAAGCAGTTGGTACATTATTTTTGTGTCCGTGACCAACACGGGATAAGATAAAGAAAAACATGCAAGAATCAAATAATAGGTTACCTATGAAATTGGTGTTTTTATTCTGTCTTAGTATTTTGTCTGTAACTATTAAGATTCAGAGTATTCCTAAAAAATATTTACCTCCTGTAAAAATAGAGTATATTTTTGAGCTCTTTTGATTTGTTTTGATAATTTGTTCTAAATTTAATTGTGTTAAAATTAGAAACGAAGACGACGCTTTTGTGAGTGCCTCCCGAATACATCATTTGATTTGCATTCACTTAAAAACGATAAATAATTTTTATGAAGAGTGATATCACACATATTGCTAAAGCTTGTTCAATGATTAATATTATTATTTGTGGTAGTCGGGGCTGCTTCGCATCACTGCGACCTAATAAGATCTATTGTGACCAGCCTCCTATGTAAGTTCTATTTAGGCCCTACAGTAGCTCCATCAACTGGGCACTGTCTAAGAAAGATAAGATGTTCCCAGTTTGAATTGTTTTTATTTCATCTGGGTCAAGGGTGTGTTTCCCCAGGTCTGCTTCTTTTGTCCAATGATACATGCCACTCAAAAAAATGTTAGTATGGAAAATGCAGACTTTCCCAAAATCATCATACAAAACACCAATTTCATAGATAAAGACCTAATATTGGGTCCTTACCTATGAAATTGGTGTTTTAATTCTGTCTTAGCAATTTGTCCGTAACTATAAAGTTTCAGAACATTCTTATGAAATAATTGTCTCTTCTAAAAATAGACCATATATTTGAGCTCGTATAATTTAATTTGATAATTTTTTGTATGTTTAATTGTGTTTAAATTAGACACAAAGACAATTATTTTTAACTGCCTCCCGAATACATCATTTGATTTGCATTAACATAAAAACGATGAATAATTTTTATCAAGCGTGTTCACACACATATTGCTAAAGCTTGTCTAATGATACATGCCAAATATTGTTATCTCTGGATTTGTCGTTAAGAAGAAAACTGATAAAATGTTAGTATGTAAAATGCAGACATCCCCAAAATCTCCATACAAAACACCAATTTCATAGATAAAGACCTAATATATATACTCGTAATATATGTATGAGGAGTTTGGTAGCTGAAACGCTTTGATTTCGTTATTGCTAACAAACCAGCTGACGCCATGGTTGGATCTTTATGAGGATTACTTATTCCGTGGCGACAGCAAAGTAGTTAACTTTGTGATCACATGGATTTTGTGATGCGTGAGGTAAATGCAGACAAAGCTCGGTTGCGTAGTGGTTAGTACGCTTTGGCTTTCGATATCGAAAACAAAGCTACCTTCGCCATGGTCAGGTCTTGGATGGGTGACCAAATCTTAGTGATCTCGGACTCCTCCGTGTTTCGGAAGGCACGTGAAGTCGTTGGTCCCAGTCGCTTTTGCAACCGTTTCTACACACCAACCCGCATTGGGCCAGCGTGGTGGTGATACGGCCAATACTCCACATGTGTTTCTCCATGATGCCTGTGCCTAGCATTGGGACATTGATTTCTATGGAAACTAGGTTGAGCAAAATAAATATGTGGATATTCACATAATTCAAGCTTTCAACTCTTTCAAAATATATAGCGAAGTGGACTTCCTGTCGATGTTGTCTGAATGGTATTTATCTTATTAATTTTCAGATAGAATGAATATTCTTGTCTCGTGTTGGTCCGGACGCAAAAAGAAAGTACCAACTGCTTTTCTTGCCTAGCATGTTGTAAAAGGCGACTAAGGGCGTATTAGGTCCATCATGTCTCCGAGCCGTTTTCGGCCACAGCGACTGGTTATAGGCCAACCGACACTTAAAAAATACGTGCGTAAATACGTGCGTATTGGGTACTTGGTCTGTGATTGAGTAGGCGATGTGCTAGCCACTTGTTACTACTTTTTCACGATTTTTCATCTGACCAAACCCAATTTTTGTATGGCTAAATGTGGTCTTAAGGAACATTGTGCTCCTTGGACTCTGCCGACCCCTTCGGTAATTACAGGCATGATTGTGCGTATGTATGAATATTCTTTTAGCAATACTGGATACTGATAACATAAAGATTGTCACCTCTAAAAAGTGTATCCATATTTTTGTACTCGACTGTACATAGTCACGTATTATATATTGAACGTTCCACAAGGCTCAATTTAATTGAAGATAGTAACGGAGCACCCGAGCTTTTAATGAATTAAATTTAATGAACAGTTCGCTTGCCACATAATTTCGAGCGAAAGGCTGGCACAGACGCACCCGGCTCACATTTAGTGTCAATAGAGTGTAAAGCGATGAGTAAAGCTGGTTATATTGCATCGCAGAAATTTAAGGAAATGAATATGCGAAATCGTTGGCATTTCTCTAAAGACTCGGAATTTTACAACGTGTAAAAAAACTTTACTTTTTTGGTTCCGTAGTGTTACGATTTAATACTATTTTACATTGAAAGTTTGCGAAACTAAAGTAATTGTAAGCTAAACGTAAGCCCGAAGGGGATCGGCGAAGACACCCATGGGCCCGGAACCGATCATACCCATTCCCACGAGCTGGTTCAAGGGCTGGATCCAACACAAAACTTTTTTTTGAAACATAGCTATAATAATAATACCTATGTTTCACAAAAAATCCATTCATATTAGATATAAATTTTCATTTTCTTTGTTTTGGCCTAGAAAGTGTTCCTAATAGACATGAGAATTAATTAAGTACTTAACTATAATTATTACAATCACTTGTATATATTGATACGTCGCTTTTGGAGCATTTTCCTTCCAATTCAATTTTGTCATTTGTGACTAAGGGTATTGTATAATACATGTAAATTTTATTAGGTTGTAGAACATCTTAGAACATAATATTGATGTAAAAGGAGGATGGAACCCTTGCAGAGTTTCTTGCCTGTATCTTCTCTAGACAAGGCCTCCCGGTAGTGAACAGACCGAAAAAAGTAGTGGTATTATCAATTATAGGATAATTATAATTCATTTTGTTTTGACTTGTCAAAAGGGTATTTGATGATACCAATTTGATTGAGTTTGAGTTTGAATACACGTCATTCTTACATAATGAGTACTGGAACAACCTGGACGACTGCAGGCAGGTCTTACTTGCACTACCTCGGGTCTAGACTGTCTAGGGAATTAATGCAGCTGAAAAAATCTAGGTCGCGCCTGGTAACAAGTGCAATCACAGGACACACCTTTTAAACAGTCTTTTTAACATAAGTGACACGGACAGTCCGTTGTGAAGGTGCCTGCGACAGAATATACAGTTTCATGTCCTGGTGGAGTGTGACGAGGTAGCAGACTGCCGGGCTAAGTACCTGGGCACACCGAGTACCCTCCGGCAGGCCATCAGCGACGTGAATAGCCGTCAACTTACGTAAATGAGAAGAAGAAGAAGCTAAACGTAAAGGTGTGAAATTTCCTTGTATTGCATGCATTAATCAAGCTAGAAGAACAAAATAGACCTTACTAAGAACAAAATAAAAACTTTTTTTCCCATGTAACGTATATAGGTACCCTTAAAAATATGTTTTGGACATATTATTGGTATTTAATACTAGAGAACTACCAAATATTCCATAATTGGGTCTTTCGAGCAGGATTCCTTATTACACAACCATACATACAAGCACGCCTGTAATCCCCGAAGAAGTAGGCAGGGTCCAAGGAGCACTGTGTTCCTTAAGACTGCTCATACAAAAATAGGGTTGATCAGATGAAAAATTAGTGAAAGAGTAGTAACAAGTGGCTAGCTAATCGCCTACACAATCACAGACCCTGTACCCAGTACGCCCTTAGTCCCTTTTACATGACATGCTAGGCAAGAAAAGCAGTTGGTACATTCTTTTTGTGTCCTGGACCAACACGGGACAATGACGACGACGGGACTCCTTAATAACGAGGCAATAAATACATCATAAATATAAAAATATATAATTGACTTTATAACTTTATCAAAGGTATTCTTTTCAGTTGTTTTTCGACTTGTCTAATTGTTTTAGCTCTTAAATCCGGTACAATAAAGAATCCATACACACAACCATACAAATTGACTCCAGAAAAAACATAAAATAGCGTGTATATTCCCATGTAATCCGCAATGTATGGATATGCATGTAATTGGATGAGTTTTATTATCTGTGCGTAAACGAAGATGGCACCGATCATTGTTGCGCGAATCTGTAACAAAAGAAACTTATTACGAGAAGAAATTTTGATGTCTCTTCATCCAATAATCTGGATTGCAAAATAAATGAGTTCCGAATCACTCATTTCTGGAAATAAAGCTATTCATTAAGCATAATCGTGCCGTGCCGGAGTCGTGTGGTAGCGGCTCATTAAAAGAATACTACCAACCCATCTCTTCCCTTGGGTGTCGTAAAAGGCGACTAATGGATTTAGAACTGCACAACCGTCCACTAGCTTATAGCGGCGACGGGCTCGCCACCTGTCTCGCTGAGTGCAGTCACTGCTTGGTGAAACGCAGACTATGGCAATGGACTACTTTTGCTGTCCTTTTGCCTAGTCTGACTAACCCTTAGGGAATAATAGTCGTGATTAGTATGTATGTATTTAGCATAAAATTACATACTCGTATTCATCATAGCCCCAGTAACCTGGAAGGGGAAGACAGGTAAATTCCCACATCTCGTTTAATAAAAACGGAATGTGACTGAAGAGCCAATCAGCGCCGCCGATGAGATGAGATGCTAAGCGTCTATTGGCTAATGGTCAGCGCTCCACTTTCATGTCGCTACCTCTTCCAATCGGATACTACTGTTATAGAAATCGCTGTATAAAATAATATATTACTACTAGTGTAAATAGTAAAGAACCTTACCTCAAAATTAAACATCTCCAACGAAATAATTGTGGGCAATAGCCATGATATCCCGAAGCCGAAGACCAGAAATCCAAGAGCGACAACCGGCAGCCATCTTAGTGACGTCACGGTTAAGTCCGCCTGGGTATACACAGCCAGGATACCCATTGAAAGGACCATTATTAAAAAGCCAATCGTCAGCAGGTACTGTAAGAAAAGACTAAGTTAATATAAGAAGAAAAAGAGAAAAGAAGAAGAAAAGAAAAATTGTTTATTCAGTGACAATAATAAAACCGTCACCAGTCTACTGCTGGACACAGGATTACATAAATTGATGTTTTGCCGCCCAAATAATTGCCGAAGCTTCCCAAATAATTGTTTTGCCGCCCAAATAATTATATTGCTGAAAAAATATTTGTTTGCTGCCCAAATGAGTTTTACGCTTTTCTTTTTGTTGCTAACCAAATAATCAAATGGCTGCCAAATCACTTACTTCCCGAAATAAAAAAATGTACATAGACCAATACAGTTTTCATCGATAAATATTGATGATAAACTGTTTACAGCTGAGCACGAGCATGAATTTACTTTAAACATAAAAACAGAAATAAAAAGTATATTATAAAACAAAAACTAAATACTTATATAATAGAACACAAATAAAATCACTAACATCATCACAAATAGGTTAGGGTTATTTTTTATGACCCTTAAAAACAATATTTGTGTCATCAAAACATTATATTGGGTCCTTACCTATGAAATTGGTGTTTTTATTCTGTCTTAGTATTTTGTCTGTAACTATTAAGATTCAGAGTATTCCTAAAAAATAATTACCTCGTCTAAAAATAGACTATATTTTTGAGCTCTTTTGATTTGTTTTGATAATTTGTTGTAAGTTTAATTGTGTTAAAATTGGACACGGAGACAACTCTTTTTAAGTGCCTCCGAATACATAATTTAATTTGCATTCACTTAAAAACGATAAATAATTTTTATGAAGTGTGATATTACACATATTACTAAAGCTTGTCTAATAATACATGCCAAATATTATTATCTCTGGATTTGTCGTTGTGAAGGAAACTGATAAAATGTTAGTATGGAAAATGCAGAATTCCCCAAAATCTCCATACAAAACACCAATTTCATAGGTAAGGACCTAATATTAAAAAAATTGACACAGAGATTACATTTGAGTTGCTGCCTAATTAATTATTTTGCTGATAAATTAGAAATGTCTGCTGCCCATCAGTTGCTGCCCAATTAGTTATTTTGCTGTCCAATTGTTTTTTTTATGCACACCAAAATTCTAATATTTTGCTGACAGTTTAAATAACATCCTATTATTTCTAATAAAAAGTATTTGTATACGGTATGTTTCTTTAAAATAAATAAATAAGCCAAGGATTTACTAACCTAACACCAGACGAAAGGTACACACGTCGGCGGTCAATAAAGATTACAGGGATGCATTGTGTCCTCACTAATTGGCAGGTATACGACAATCAAAATAATCAAAGAACTCTTGGCCATAAGGCTTCGTGCACACAGTCCTCAGCCTATATACTGGGCAGAAGCCTTCCGGCTCCGTAATTTTAAGCAAAACGCTTATTACCATAATATGAAAATCCATAATTTTAAAAGGCATAATCATCATAACGCATAAAATCGCGACGCAAAATTTTGAGAGTCCTAATATTGTATAGGCTAAAATTGTTTGTAATAAGTATTAAAAGGCATAAATTTGAAACGCACAACTTATGAAAAGCATAATGATCACAACGCATAATATTTTTCTCTGCCTAAAATTGTTTACTAAATAAATTTCGATTGCACAAATATAGTTTTTAGGGGTCATAAAAAAAAATAACCTTAACCTAATATTTATCAGAACACATTTCCTTGGGATTGGTTCTTTCGAATCTGGGTGATTATTCGATTCATTTTAGAACTACCTTATATTGTGCTAAATGAAATTAGGAATTTCTATAGTTATGCTTTATAATAATATGCGTTTAGAGAGTTATGCCACTTAAATGTTATGAGTAAGAAGGAATATGTGACATGATTGTTATGCTATTTGATGATTATGCCATTCAATGTATGACAAACGATGTTATGACAATCGACGTTATGCGAAAACATGCGCTCCCAAGCCTTCCTCATGGAATCAAACTGATGCTTAAAAACTGTTGCAATGGAACTCGAGATCAAAAAGTCTTGGTCACCCATCACACGGCCTGACCAAGGCGAAGGTAGCTTTGTTATTGATATCGAAAGCCAAAGCGCACTAACCACTCCGCCACAGAGCTCCTCTGCTAGTGCACATAGACCTGCTACCCTACACATGAACGCAATACCGATCGATCGCCATTGAGCTTATGATGTTTCGTACTCTTCTGTGGGACACTAGGGCCATAAATGGGATCAAATTATGCGGAAATTGAGTGGCCTAAATGACATTGGGCTTAGCTGAAATTGGTACTCTCGTACCGCCTCTCTAGTCTCGGCATTTTGGGATTTTGGATTGTTTTATTATTGAGTTTTAATTGAGATTGCGTTCGAGAGTAGGCTAGCTGCTCGGGATGTTCCTGCCAGCGTCTCTTCTTGCCACATAGAACGCTGCGCTGCGCGAGCCATAATCATGATCAAATCATTTATTCATTTAGGTTGGTATATTACTATACATTATAAACGTCAAATATACTATGACATCCATTCGCAAAACTACCAGGAGGTTTTTCCTAAGTAGAAACTCAGCAAGATTTCATCCTCCCTTTAACTTCGCCTTGAGTTCTAAAATGTACGTATTGTTAACAGCTTTTAAAATGAAATGCATTAGAATTAGAAATTACATAGTCGCTACTATGTAATTTAGAGAGGCCTATGGCCTCTCCCAATGATTTCCATAACGTTCCTGCGCCGCCCGTATCCAACGACTTCCTGCGATCTTCACCAGATCATCGGACCACCTCTTTGCGTTAAGTAATTTTGATGATCCCTCGTAACAGCGGGCTATTTTATCCAATTCTATTATATTAGGTCCTTACCTATGAAATTGGTGTTTTGTATGGAGATTTTGGGGAATTCTGCATTTTCCATACTAACATTTTATCAGTTTTCTTCACAACGACAAATCCAGAGATAATAATATTTGGCATCTATCATTAGACTAGCTTTAGTAATAGATATGTGTAATATCACGCTTCATAAAAATTATTTATCGTTTTTAAGTGAATGCAAATAAAATGATGTGTTCGGGAGGCACTTAAAAAGAGTTGTCTCCGTGTCCAATTTTAACACAATTAAACTTACAACAAATTATCAAAACAAATCAAAAGAGCTCAAAAATATAGTCTATTTTTAGACGAGGTAATTATTTTTTAGGAATACTCTGAATCTTAATAGTTACAGACAAAATACTAAGACAGAATAAAAACACCAATTTCATAGGTAAGGACCCAATATATAATTATGTTGCCGTTACCGGGCACTATAGAAAATCCATCATCATTCTGTACTTTAAAACAAAATTCCAACAGCCAGGTTCGGTGTTACAAACCGCGTAATAAAATCTCTGGAGTCCCAGTAATTGACCTTATTAAAATGATTCCAAAGTCCGTTTAACACCTGCACTCCTATCCAAGCCACTGTGTGATCAGACCCTAATCCTTTAAATTATTGTACGTTGAAAATTGCCTTAGAAGGGTCGGAACAGGTAGTCTATATATGTATTGGAGGACAATGGACTTCGAAGATTTTACGGGAATCAAATTCAGAATCACAATTGGTGAATGGTAATTAATAGCCTATGCCTTTGTAGTTTTAAACCGGTTGAATAGAAGTGAACACTCTACACGCTTGCTCTTGAGTTTGTATTCATCTTTGGACAATTTATTTTGCGTCGTATATTAGTCTTCTACAGGACCTAGGTCTTCCTTAATGATCGCCATTTCAATTTCTGCTCGCCCTGTCTATATGGACAGAACGCGCAGTTCGCTTTAGCCTTCAATATTGAAAACAAAGTTCTTTCGTCGATCCCAATTCTTGGATGGGTGACCAAAGCTTTGTAATTTCGCATTCCTCCGTGTTTCAGAAGGCACGTTGCTACCCATCAATCCACATTGGGCCAGCATGTTGGTGTTACGGCCAGTGCTCCTTATTTGTTTTTTCATGTAAGAAGGCCTGAGCTTATTCCATCGTCAGCCATCGCCTACGTCTCACTGCAGGGCACAGGCCTTCATCGTGGAGAAAGACATGAGGAGTATGGGCCGTTGGCCCAATGCGGGTTTGTGGGTAGAAACGGTTGCAATTGCGACCAGAACCAACAGCTTAACGTGCCTTCCGAAGCCGGATGAGCTTGAGATCCCAAACTTTTGGGCACCCATCAAGGCCTGACCATGGCGAAGGTAGCTTTGTTTTCGATATCGAAGCCCAGTCGTACTACCCCATCGAGCTCAGTAGTGGATTATAAATAGGATGGTGGCGATATTGCTACAGAATATGCATGACCAAAACCAATGACGTAATGTTAGACCCTGAAGAATTTCGTCTAAAACCTCACCTTTTTCTCCACGAACTTAATAAGCAGAACAGTGCACAGACTCCCAGAGCACAGGCTGACCAGCACCAGCATTTTGTCAGGGTCGGAGACAAGCTTCAGCTGCATCAGAGTCAAGTCCTGATCCAGGAAGATGATGCTGCCGCATAGCACCATGGTTGTCGTCAGAAGAATGCTGATTTTGGTCGCGTCTCGCCATATTAGGTTTCTTTCTGAGAAAATGGAAAAATCATAATATTAAATTGTAGGCCCTGATGCTCCTTATTGCTTGGGCAGGAAAAATGTACAGGTTCATCCCGGGTGATAAGATGATGACAGTGGTTTTCATTTGAATGAAATCAAGATTTATAGAATTAGTATTGTGGATTTGTTTTGCTTTTCGCTATTAATGTTATTAGTCCAGTTTTGTCTTGTAATTAATAATAGGCTATTTGACAAGTTTTAAATAAGCACCTCGAATTGTTTCCTATAGCAAAATACTTACATAATTTGTAATTTTTTAAAATATCTATTTTAAATGAATATGAACATTAAAGTTTAAATTAATAAAAAGCCGCCAAAACGCTACGTCACGTGATCATGACGTCACCTGCTTGTAATTTATTTTTTAAATTTCAATTGCAAAGGGAATAAAAAGCCGTATGGCTTTATGGCTTTATTATAACCAACGATAAAGAACAGTGCATGTGTGTGTAAAACCTAACCTACAATCTATCAACTACGTCACCGTGCGTTTTCAGTCACGTGGTCAAGCATGAAAATTAAGTTATTTGGTTAATGATTTATTAAGAAAGTCGTAAATATTTTAAGAAAATGTGTTGGCTAAATCGGCTTAAAAAAAATATTATTAAGCTAACAACAGTTTGATCTATATTTTCACAGTAGTCAAATAGCATATAAATTCTGATACAAAATCAGGTCGATTGTCTCAAATGAACGCGATGTCACAGCGGATTCCAGGAGTCCGATCAACAGACAAGGGAATATTATTTTTCACCATTTATTATTTTAAAAAGTATGTTTTTGTAAATTAGATGCTTTTCAGACATTTTGAAGGGAACCCTACACTGAGCGTGGCCCGACATGCTCTTGGCCGGTTTTTTTACACAACTTTCATAAGTTATGTAAAATAGCCCGCCAGCCCGCTCGCCCGCTCGCATTGTGGCCTCCGCTTCAAAGGCCACATCAAAGCGGCCATACAACGCCAAACAAAACCTTGTCAAAGGGGATCTCCCCTTTACGGTAAGCGAAATAAAAAGTCGGTCTCGTATTTAATTTTTTTTTAAATCGGAGGACGGTTCTTTTAAAAAAAAATGTGCGTTTTTGCCGAATCGAATCGAGATATCTATATCTAATAATATAACATCAATTTATTTTAGTTTTAAGTTAAAGTTTTTAATATCTTTTCAAAATGTATCCTTTAACATATAAGTTCACCAGTCTATAACCCCATGTGTACCAAAGTTATAAGTAAAAAACTTGATTAAGAAAATCAACTTCTATGGGAAACGTTAAAAGCACCGCTAGCGGAAAGTCCCTTTTAGAAATCGTTTCGCATATAAATTGAACATTTATATCTCACTACTAGATAATGCTTTCCTAAATGAAAAAATACAGGAATCAATCTTCCTGTATTTCCAGCACGGACCGTAACTCACCATGCGGATTGCTGGATATAAATGTCGCAATAGCTACCGAGAGCTACAGCTTAACCATAAGATCTTAATTTATTATAGAGTAAATTGTGACTAACTCTGCCAAATGCCTTGATAAAGTCCGTGTATATTACATCTACTTATCCATTAGCGTCAATAGCTTCTACAAGATTTTCTGTAAAGCGAATTAAATTTGTCTAAAGGGCGAATTCGACCAACTTAAGATTAGTACCTCGGGAATAGTAATACCAAACTGAGTTCACACGACTGGTCGAATCTGTCCAAAGGGCGGAGCCGATTAGCTATCCTAGTTTTTTCAAGTTTGGCCACACGCAAATAATATTATTTTAACGGAGTACGCCGTTTTTCGCGCACGAATGTGTCAATGTCTCGTTTGACGTAGAGCAGATTCGACCAATCGTTTCAGCTCAGTTTCGTATTACTATTCCCGTATTACTAATCTCAATTTGGTCGAATTCGCCCTAAGTTGATCGCTCGGTAACAAAACACTGCTTTTATTTATTTTTACTATAAATAGCTTTAAAGAATATGTTCCTTAATATAAGCGACATAATTTCTAAGTAATTACCGCCGCCCATAGACATCTACAGCACCGGAGGATTTGCAGATGCGTTGCTGACCCTTAATGAGGGAATACGCTCTCTTTTTAAAACTTTGAATGTCGTATTGGTTTTTAAATACTTCTAGTGATAGTTAATTCCATAGCTTAGATGTTAAATTGGTCTAGTTAATTGGTGAATACCGGAAGTTCAGAAGATATTTATTGATTTACATTCTTATAGAAAGAAAAACTTTTATTACGACGAACCATATTTCTTTCTTTTTTCTTTATCTTCAGACGATTACTTGACCACTAATTAAATGAGTACGTGCGTGAACCAAGTCTGTTTTAAAACTAAATTCAAAAGAAAAAGGAGATATTTGGCATAACATACCTAGGGAAAATCGCTGACTGGAAAATTTCTGGAGAAAGTGTTACAGTGATTGATGTAGCTATGTGCCCCACCAGACTTGACAATGTTTACTTAGATATACCTACATTTGTTTACCAAGGTACACAGATAGTCTAGAGCCTGAGACGGGACATAGGTTACTATTTATCCCGATTTTCCCATGGGACCGGATATCGCGGGTGAAACCGAGGGAAGCCAATTGTAATAGAATAATAATGAAAATTCACCATTGGTTATAATCAAATGAATCTGAACTCGACGTGTATCGTATCTAAACGAGAATGTTTATTATACACTACCTATTATTTGAACCACTCCAGACTGGGATACTCCCAGCGCACATTGATTAATATAGCTTGCTTATAAATGCATACGTTACACTGACATTCCTTCACAATGTTTAGAACATTTGCAAAGGCCATGATTGACGTTGACGATTTTAGAAGCAGATGGCGCTAATTGCTATTTGTGTATGATTTTGTGGACCACGTTTAGTTTCAAGGTCACGCTTTCACGATGAAACGATGAGGGAATCTTAATGTTTATGTAATTAACGCGGTTCATTTGACTTTTATTTCATTATGAATATCGCTGTAATCATACATCGTCCACCTGTAGTCGTTCGTCCGCTTTTATTATTTGGATAACCAGTAATTTTATACAATATTCTTCGTAACAACACATACTTTTTAGAAGGCAAAGTTGATCCCATGATCTTCTTAGATGGGTGACCAGAACTTTGTGAACCCGAATTCCCGAGTTCCTCCGTGACTTGGAAGGCTCGTTATAATTGATAGGCTAGTTGATAGGTGTGAATGTCTGAAGATATTTATATATATATACGTGAACGTAATTTAACCATTTTATTGTATGTAACCAAAAAATTATCAAACTAAAAATTAAAAAACTCTTATCTTATTAGGAGGAAATATCAAGATAAACCTCTAATATGTTTATACATGTATTTTTTTCTTTTTTTTTTTCTTTTCTTTTCTATACATGTATTTGTACTCTACTGTACGTACATAGTTGGTAATACATGAAAGCGAAAGTAATTTTTCAAACAACATTGAATAACCCTGCATACCTCAAAACATGGCATGTTGATGGATTAAAGCCAATATTGAAGCTGTATATTAATAAATGAACTTCAAAACTGATTTAGTCGTAGACAGTTAATTAGGTTAATAAACCAAGTAAATGAGCATCAGTACTGTTTAAGCATATTAAATAAAACTAGTACCCACGTTATTCATTATGACATAATAATAATATATCTTTTTGAATTGTTAAAATCGGACCATTATTTACGAAGATATTAAGTAATAAACTGACGCCGTCCCCGATACTTAAACTCGATGTGCGCATGAGCGTGTGACGTCACAACAACGGAACCAACATTTAATATGGATTTTCCGTCTAAACTAGATATCTTTTAAACGGAATGTCCGAATTAAATAATTAGATTATGGCATCCAGGAGATATAGAGGGAACTCTTAAAATTTTTGATTTAGGTATTTTTTTATAAGTGTGACTCTACATTCACTTTTGAAAACATAATTGGGTGAAGTCAGAAAGGCGATATTTTAAATTTAAAAAGTTCCTGTCCCAATAGTTTTTGTAAGAAATGTACAAAATTTTATCAGAATCAATCTTACTAAAAATACTCACGTATTGATATTAATGATAGACTTCCATGTGCTCTGGCTCTAAAACTTTCATCTTTTAGATTCTGCAGTTCTTTGTTCAGATTCAAATCATCTTCTTGAAGGCATTTTAAACTTGCAAGGTTTGATTTAGCTTCCTGCAAAGAAAAACAGGCCTTACTGCATAGAAAAATACATGAGCATGAGCCACCACCATGGTGGGTTTAACCAGTTACAATAGCAAAAGTTATAACGTGCCTTCTATGTTCAAAATCCTTGAGCAGATAAGATCAAGACTTTTGATCAAATCTAAGGTCAAAGCCACAGATATAAATTGACATAGATGACGCAAATACATTTGCTGCGCGTGTTTGAAAAGCCCGACAAAGCGTCTGGGGTGGCCGCTGCCATATAAAAAATACCGCGTTGTGTGACAATTAGCGGGCGGGAATCTGCGGCATCGGTACTTTTCAATCAGTTTGGATCTACCGTCTCAAAATTACGGCTGTGACGTCACAGTAGACGTTAAAAAGTTGACTCGCTTGGTTTCAATACAAGTCGTTATACTAGCGATATCTATGTAAATGGTCCTAGCTCATATAGCCACTCGGCATCCAACCCGCACCGCATCGCATTGGCGATTAGTATTTTTTTTATAAGAACTTCTATGGATATGGATATGCATCCAGCGAAGAGCAGCTCGAATTAATATATCGCTTCCCTCCGATCGGCTCGACAGCTTGGCCCTGCGTAGAGATGTAGCTTCACTCTGCATTCTTTATCGCTTTTACCATGGAGAGTGTTCTGATGAGCTGTTTGACCTGATCCCAGCTGCAGCCTTCCGCCATCGACCATCGCGTCAAGCCTTCCATCCCCACCACCTGGATGCCTGCTATCCACAACTGTACGCTTCTCGCGTCACTTCTTTCCGCGTACAACTAAGCCGTGTAACTCCTTGTCACCTGCAGTTTTCCCGGTGCGGTACGACCTCCAAGCCTTCATAAAAAGAGTGTACTCCCATCTTAATGGCCGGCAACGCATGCGTGACGCCCCTGGTGTTGCAAATGTCCATGGGCGGCGGTGATCACTTACCATCAGGTGACCCGCCTGCTCGTTTGCCATCTAAACAATAAAAAAAAAGACGTGTGGCACTCGGGGACTGCCGCGGTAAAGCTATTGCATAGCATTTTGTATCAACTTATGCAATTATAATTTTATTTATTTATTTTATTCATGCAGTATTTATTTTTCTTTGATATTAATTCAAGTTACACTTTTTCAGCGTGGTGACCGATAAGAAAACAAATTTTTCTATTATTAAATAAATAAAAAAAGTTAATATTGTTTAAAATATTTTTTATTATTTTACAATACATGTGGGTTTTATTATCTTAACGCCGTGTCGAAGACTGCCGAACTGAAACGACGTTAGACGATGCACGGCCTTCAAGCCACACCTCCTTGCGCATCGGAGTGGGAAGCGTGAGGTTTTTTCGTTACGGAATTTCTGGATTCGGTCCCCGCGCTCAAGGCCCGCGATAGAAGCTTTGCAATAGCTTAAAAATATGCGCTCTCTACATCAACTCTGTGTCGTCTCGGGATCGCCCCGACCGCTAGCTGTTCACGCGTGGACCGCTGGTAGTCCCGGTGACCGACTGACGCATGCTTACCATGTGCTGGTTCCGAGTAGATCGTTCTTTTTACTCATTATTTGCGGACAACGCGTTGACCACTCGTTGGTCAGTGACGCTTACTGGTTGACAACGCGGTGGACAATGAGTCGAGGCAGTGCTGATCGGGTACCGGGTGGCTCTAATGACCGTTAACACCGATTTTTCACAATTAAATATCTTTATACCGTCGTTTTTAGTCATAAGCGGTTTTAAAGAACCCACCCACGAGCACAAATGTTTATTCAGGATCCAGGTGTACCTACTGAGAGAACATAATTGGGTTTTACATTTATTTTTCTTAGCAATATTTGGGATTCTAAAATAAATATCATTACTGATTCCCCAAAGTACATTAAAAAGCCTAAAAATTACTCTAATATTTATTTTTTTCGGACTGCGCGCATTTTGAAACTAATTCGCATAGAATTACTATGCTTCAACCGCTAGGAAAACATGTCACACTTTTTATATTGGTAAGCAGTGCCCCGATCGCGGTGAATAAAAACGTATAATTACCAAAACAAAACACATTCGAAAACGTTGGCCCATCCTCACTCCATGCTCTCTCTCTCTCTCATACTCGCGTTAAAGTTTTCGACTATGATTTATAGTCCTCAGCCTATATACATCCCACTGCTGGGCACAGGCCTTCCTCATGAAACATATGAGGAGTATTGGCTCCCCGGATTGTATTGGGAGCCCGGTTTTCACCAACGGCTTAACGTGCCTTCCGAAGCACGGAGGAGCTCGAGATCACAAAGTTTTGGTCATCCATCCACGGCCTGACCATGGCAAAGGTAGATTTCTTTTCAATCGAAAGCTAAAGCACTACGCCACGACTGTTATTTAAGATATAAAGACGTCGTCATTTCTTTTTTTCTTTTTTTTTTTATTATAAACTTTGAGTTTTTTTAATGTAAGCCAGTGCTAATTGTCATGTTTTTTCATTGGGATATCTGCACTGTATCCATTCGATGCTATTGTGTTGTTTCTATCAGTACGTACTTAATTCCGGGTTGCTTTGACCAATTAGCAGTTAATGGTTGCCCAAGATAATGGCACTGCATAGTTTGAGGACCTCTGTTCTATATTATTGATCAAATTCGCCTATGCACAACTGTAGTTTTTTTTGTATATATAACTCTTAGGGCGAATTCGACCAAATTGAGATTAGTAACACGGGAATAGTAATACCAAACTGAGCTGAAACGATTGGTCGAATCTGCTCTAAGGGCGGAGCCGATTAGCTATCCTAGTTTTTTCATGTTTGGCTACACGCGAGTAATATTATTTTAACGGAGTACGCAGTTTTTCGCGCACGAATGTGTCAATGTCTCGTTTGACACAGGGCAGACTCGACCAATCGTTGCAGCTCAGTTTGATATTACTATTCCCGTGTTACCAATCTCAATTTGGTCGAATTCGCCCTTACTGTCTGTACCAAATTTTGTGCCATAAACATTTATTATTATTATTATTAACCTGCTGGGCATACGTCTTTCTACATCGAGAAACCTCCATACTATACCTAGCAGTTTTAATAGAACACAGCGATGCAATGCATTTTTTTTTTCAGCACAGCATCTTCCTCTATTATGCTAAGTGTTGTTATTTGAATGTTTCTATCGATTTCTCAAATGTAGGTCACGTTAATGGAAAATTATATAATGAATAATTTGATATTGATTCCAGAAGTTCAAGCATAGACTCTTAAGTTTTGAGATTACATAAATTATTAAGATGTCTTTATTACTTTTTAAGTAAAACCAGAAGTTTACTTGGAAAATTTACCTGAACATGATTTATTCATTTTTAAAGCCACAAGATTGGAGATAATTTTGCACAATACGTTTCGTTGAAGATTGAAGATCTAAGTTATTTTTCTTTATTTAAATATCAAATAATGTTCTGTGTTTGCAATGTTCTTTACGCATTTGTTCCGTATATTTATATACCCTGTGCACTTTTGTGTAATAAGCAAATAAAGGTTTTAATTCTGTGTTTATTTAATTTTGTGGTCAACTAATATTAGGTCCTTACATATGAAATTGGCGTTTTGTATGGAGATTTTGGGGAACTCTGCAATTTCCATACTCACTTTTTTTTAGTTTTCTTCACAACGACATATTCAAAGATAATAATATTTGGTATGCATCATTAGACAAGCTTTAGCAATATGTGTGATATCACACTTCATAAAAATTATATATCGTTTTTAAGTGAATGCAAATCAAATGATGTATTCGGGAAGCACTTAAAAAGAGTTGTCTCCGTGTCCAATTTTAACACAAATAAACTTACAACAATTTATCAAAACAAATCAAAAGAGCTAAAAAATTTTGTCTATTTTTAGACGAGGTAATTATTTTTTAGAAATACTCTGAAACTTTATAGTTACAGACAAAATACTAAAAGAGAGAGAAAAAACACCAATTTCATAGGTAAGGACCCAATATTTATCGTTAAATACATATTGTCTACAAAATTTCACTTTCTTACCTCAAACTTCTTCGCTTTCACCAAATAGCTCGGTGACTCCAACAAAAACATCACTGACATCAACTGCGCTATCACCAACGCCGTCATCAGATACAGCATCACCTCCTCACCCAACGCTATCTTCATCAAATACCCCACTGTAGTCATTAGCATCATCAGCGACAGTGACCATTTGCTTGCTATTGAGTTCACCTCCATTATGTATATAGGTATTACAGTGAATAGGCCTCCAGTTGAAACTCCAGCTAAAGCGTGGATTATGTATGTGCTTATTTCGGTTGGAGGAGAGTACACTGTTAGACAGGATGCCTGTAAAGAAAATAAGTTACATAACGTTATCTAAAATCTATACATATAATAAAACTCTAGAGGTCGAATGTCGGTACTCTCTTCTTCTTCTTGCCCTTTTCCCACTCTAGGTGGGGTCGGCACAACATGTCTTCTTCTTCCATTCTCCTCTGTCACTCGTCAGCTCAGCATCCACTCCTTTTATTCTCATATCATTCTTCACGCATTCAATCCATCGTTTCTTTGGTATTCCAGTCAGTACATGGAAAATAAATGCTTAAAACCAAGTCAGGGGGATGTAAAAAGAGGGAAAATTCCAAAAACTGTTTTTTTTTTTTGTTACTCTGTCTGTTTGTCTATACGTTCTAATCTTCAAAATGGCTGATATCCCTAGTCAACGTCTTAGATACATTTTATTCCGGAAAATTAAAGGGTTCCCGTGGAATAGTTAAAAACCAAAGTAAATGCGGACGAAGTCGTGGGCAACAGCTAGTGTTATCTAAAATAAGAAATAATTGTGAAAACCTATGTTGGATGCTCCTAACCCGAAGCCGTTGGCAGCGCACGCGCAGTGTCGATTGGTGTGATATTTTTGGGGAGGCTGGAGGATGCCCAACAGTAGGGTTTCCCTGACTCACCATCATCATCAACCTAAGCTCGTCTACTGCTGGACATAGGTCTACCCTAACGCACGCCAGCGCCCTCGATCTTCAGCCGTTCTCATCCAGCCCACTCCAACCAACCTACGAATATCATCATCCCATGTTGTCACAAGGCGTCCCACACTGCGTTTGCTGAGTCGCGGTCTCCACTCAAGAACTTCACGACTCCAACGGTCGTCAGTTCTACGGCTAATGTTACCAGCCCACTGCCACTTCAGTTCAAAATATTCAGAAAATATTCAATACTAACATAAACATCCAAGACAGGTGAAGAAATGCCCGAACATCTGTCCCCACCGGGGATGGAACCCAGAACCTCTCAAGATGGTGACGCCTTAAGAGCGTACAGACCACTCGACCAGGTCGTCAGTTTTACAGAGTTGCAGTGCTCATTTTTTAAATGGAATGTAAGAACAAGAAAATAGATAACGATATAGCATACAGCCCACTATTTAATTGCCAAAATAGTAATTCTCGGCTTTGACGACATTTTCAAGTTGTTGACTTAACTAGATCTTACCCAAATACATAGTTTCATCTGTCACTTAAGAAGTTTATAGCTAAACCCAACAAGATTGATTTGAAATTTCTCAAGGAATCTGGCTAAATCAGTGTTATTTCGGATAACGTTACACAATCTGAAGATCGTTATAAACAATCAGTGTTTATACAGTCTAACGTGCTCAAACTTTTGTTTTTCGTGATTCAAGGGCACCGATGATCAAACGCGAACTGTCTAACGTTTCTAGAAGTTCAGAAAAATATATTTTCTCACTATCAACTATGTTTGATCTTTCAAGAGATACTGACTCGAGAAGTCTTTGCATTTGACTTCTTTCAGATAGATTATCATTCTCTAATATATATAAAAATTATTGCTACTTTTGCTATTACCGTCGAGGTTATTATTTTTTTTAAAGACTGGACAAAATGGTTACTTTAGATTTTTTTCATTTCGTATATGACTACTAGTAGTGGCTTCCCGCGGTTTCACCAGTGTAGTATCCGTTCCAATGGGAATATCCGGATAAAAATAGCCTAAGTCCTTTCTCAGTCCCTAGACTCTCTGTGTACCAAATTTTCACTAGTTTTGAGGTGAAAGCGACCGACCGACAGACAGACAGAGTTTATAATATTAGTACCTATTGATGAATGGAAAAATCTATAGGCTTGCTACCTTCGCTACCTTCGCCATGGTCAGGCCGTAGATGGGTGACCAAAACTTTGTGATCTCAAGCTCCTCCGGGCTTCAGAAGGCACGTTAAGCCGTTGGTCCCGGTCACTATTACGACCGTTTCTACTTACTAAGCCGCATTGGGCCAGCGTGGTGGTGTAACGGCCCATACTCCTCATGAGTTTCTGCATGAGAAGTGGGACGTAGGCTGAAGACGAAATGGTTTTCCATTACGCCTTGAAAGTCGCCCGAAGAGTAGAGTGATCTGATGCTACCGTATATATATACACACACATACTTCAGTATAATTAACCGCTTCTCTGGTCTAGTGGTTCACACCACCGGGTGTTGATCGGGAGGTCCGGGTTCGATTCCCCATGGGGGCAGAAATTTTTCTGCTCGGTTTGGTTGGTGGTAGGGCTTCTAAGCCCGCCTGGCTAGCTACCACCGTCTTACCTAAATTTGTCGCCATAATAACGATGTTTTAAGCATTGTTGTGTTCCGGCAATCAGAGGTAAGATAGCCAGTTCCTCAGTTGTTGAGGATTACAGGTGAAGCTCGCTTCCACCTTCGGCCTTATCGTCACTTACCATCAGGTGAGATGAAAGTCAAGAGCTTACCTGTCATATGTAAAAAAAAAATAATAATGACGACTATTATCCCCTAGGGTTAGACAGAGACTAGGCAAAAGCACCGCAAGAGCAGCCTACTGCCATAGTCCACGCTTCACCAAGCAGTGACTGCACATGTGCTAGTAAACCTCTTCTTTTTTCTTTTTTACTTAATATCTTGTGTATGGTTGAAAACTATTCCATTATTCGAGTACTTACCCCTTGAACAAACATGGTAACAAAAATGCCCAGTTTCCTTCCGAACCTGTCGACCAGCCAGCAGTACACTGGAGCAGTCACTGCCGCAGCAGCGATGAGGATCGTCGCGTTCCATGGCACGGGCTCTGCTGACCTGATGAAGTGCCCGCCGTGGGAAGACGCGAACAGCGCTGTCGTCTCCAGGCCGTGAGTGAAGAAAGGTATGCTGGCTGGAAAGATATTAGTTTTTTAAGTCAAATAGTCAAAGGTCAAAGAGCTATTGAAACCTCCGAGTAAGGGCCTGTCTGTAAGGCTAGAAATTCGTGTGGTGATGCGTCATAAGCTAAGTACGATAACTATCTGCTCCTGTAATTCCTCAGCTTTTTAAATACATACTAGCTGTTGCCCGCGACTTCATCCGCGGTTACGTTGGTTTTTTAACTATCCCACGGGAACCCATAATTTTCCGGAATAAAAAGTTCTAAGATGTTGACCAGGGATATGAGGCATCACCATGCAAATTTTCATTGAAATCGGTCCAGCCATTTCGGAGATTAGCCCGTACAAACAGGCAGCGAAACAATAAATTTAGAAAAAACCATTTTTGGTATTTTTCCTCTTCTCATCACCCTGACTTGGTTTCAAGCATTTTTTTTCTATGTACAGACATTCGACCTCTTCGATTTTATTATATGTATAGATAGATAATCACGACTATAATCCCCTAAGGCTCAGAGACTAGGCAAAACCACCGCAGAGCAGTCCACTGCCAGAGTCCACACTTCAATAATCAGTGACTGCACTCAGCGTGACAGGTGATGAGCCCATCGCCACTATAAGCTGTTGGGTGCAGTTCTAGTCCTTTAGGCCCAATTGCGCGATCGAGAGTTAGCACCTAACCCAGGGTTTGCCCATATATTTACCCCAGGGTTAGGGGCTAACTCTCGACCGCGCAATTGGGCCTTAGTCACCTTTTACGATGATTCGACGGGTTAAATCCGTTTAATAATATTGCAACCGACTATGTGGCTCATTGTACCAAACAAGTTATTGCCCTTTGAACCCCTATAATTACCCTACAAAAGATATGGGACGTTTACTATCATTATTACGGCGGTAAATTCAGGTTATTGTAGGCACTGAGTCAACCCAATACTGGCGATATTAAATTACCCTCATTGTGACTAGCTTGTTATTTGGGGTGATTTGGCGGTAACCGGTTCACCTGTAGACCTAGCACGGCCACCGTTACACGATATGATAAAATATTTGCGTGATTAATAGGCTAGTTGACCCTTTTTTATTACGCCCCAAATGATTAATTACTGATAGCCATCACCATAAAAAATAATACAATTTTTTTCTGAAGCTTATATATAACACAATAAATTTTTAATTATAAATTACGTTTTTGCTTAATGTCAAAAACGCCTTCGGTCCTGTAGGTCTATGAACTATCTGTGCCGTAGCATCACGATTATTGTAAACAATTCAATACGCTTGCGTGATATAGCCGACAGTCATGCTTGATTGGTTGCGCTTGCGACTGGCGTTTGACGGAGTTTGACCATGCGTAGTAATTGTTTACATAAAGCGTTACTCAACAAATTTCACGAACATGGTGGATAGCGTTTTTGGCAGATGAAAACAAAGAAAAAATACTTAAAACATATTTAAATTGAATTTCTACAGCAATCCCTTATTTATAATTATCGCACTTGGTATATTTCGAACCCTTGCACTAAACACTATGTGAATGACACATTATTTTCATTACTTTTGATATGAGTCAACTAGCCTATTGTCTTAAACTGTCATACTAATCGGGCTAAACTTTAATAAACTTGAAAGCTAAAAGTAGATTATTTTTTAATGATTATGATCAAAGAAGATAATGATATAACACATATCATCACGCCTCTTTCTTCGTAGGTGTAGGCAGAGGTGGTAACATCCACTTTCCGCCAGATATGTAAGTCCCCATGTAACAAGGGAGCCTGATGCCATGCCGACCAAAATGTGAGGTAAGCGATATTCATAAACACAATCATCCTGTCCGCAGCGCCATGTTATATTTCTTAATGAAAGATATTTTAATTAGGATAATGCAGTTTATTGTATGACATCTTGATACAGAGAGAGAGATACATAGTTGACACTTATAGATTATTATTTAATATTCTGTTTTACGGCTTTGGTTGCAGGACCTTATGAGCCACACGTTAACAGTAGAATACTTTTATTCAGTAGTTTCTCAACTCTGAAGAGTTTGGCGTCAAACGATCGATGGTAGACACTGTGGTGTTACTTCGATGAGGTGGATTACCACGATAAAAATCCCATCGTTTTTCACACCACTTGACGATTATTTCAATGATTCTCTATATTGCTCATCATTATTGACACTTACTACACAAAACTACACTGATTTTACGCAACAAGATCAACTCCGAAACAATATTACAATCACTGAAATAAAAATCACGTCCGCCATAGTTGGATGCCGCCAAACACTCTCGACACTTATAGACTATTATATTAAGGCAAATGGAATCAAACATACAGCTATGTACAATACACAACAGAAGAAGACATAAGTAGGTATATAATCATCAATAAATTTTATGAGGCCGTTATAATAGAATTCATGAATCAATCGTACGGCTCCTTAAATGAATACTACCAACCCATCTCTTCCCTTGGGTGTCGTAAAAGGCGACTAATGGACTTAGAACTGCACAACCATCCAGTAGCTTATAGCGGCGACGGGCTCACCACCTGTCACGCTGAGTGCAGTCGCTGCTTGGTGAAGCGCGGACTGTGGCAATGGACTGCTTTTGCAGTGCTTTTGCCTAGTCTCTGACTAACCTTAGGGGATAATAGTCGTTCTTATAAACTATAATAAATAATAAATATCTTCAAACATTCACACCTATCAACTAGTCCCATTTTAAGCAACTAATGCTGCTTGTGTTACGGACACTAGATGACGGATAAATATTAGGTCCTTACCTATGAAATTGGTGTTTTGTATGGAGATTTTGGGGATGTCTGCATTTTACATACTAACATTTTATCAGTTTTCTTCACAACGACAAATCCAGAGATAATATTATTTGGCATGTATCATTAGACAAGTTAGTTAATGCAAATCAAATGATGTATTCGGGAGGCAGTTAAAAATAATTGTCTTTGTGTCTAATTTTAACACAATTAAACTTAGAAAAAATTATCAAATTAAATAATACGAGCTCAAATATATGGTCTATTTTTAGAAGAGGCAATTATTTTATAAGAATGTTCTGAAACTTAATAGTTACGGACAAATTGCTAAGACAGTATAAAAAAACCAATTTCATAGGTAAGGACCCAATATATTTAATTTATAAATACATATAAATATCCTGAATATGTATAAATATATATAAACATCCAAGACTGGAGAACAAATGCTTGAAAATTCATCACCCAAACATTTGCCCCCACCGGGGATCGAACCCAGAACCTCTCGAGATGGCGACGCCTTGAGACTGGCATACAGACCACTCGACCACGGAGGTCGTCGGTCGGTATATGTATGAATGTACCAGTCAATAAATACTGGATTGGCGTGTTGCAGTCAATACTTTGCGTGTGGTAGAGGAGCTCGGTGGCGTAGTGGTTAGTAAGCTTTGGCTTTCGATTGAAGACAAAGCTACCTTCGGCATGTTCGGGCCTTGGATTGGATTGGATTGGAAGTGACCTAAACATTGTCATCCTGGACTCCTCCGTGCTTTGGAAGGCACATTAAGCTGTTAGTCTCTCATCGACCGTTTCTACCCACCAATCCGCATTGGGCCAGCGTGGTAGTGATATGGCCCATACTCCTCATGTCATTCTCCAAGAGTAAGGCCTGTACCCAGCAGTGGAACGTTTAAAGGCCGAGAACAGCAGATATTCAGAATCAATAGAGTATTTGGAGTACCAAATTCACATACCTACCCATTTTTGACGTAATAAAAAGCTGATGATTGATCTTATTTCCTGATGTTGTTTTCCAACAGAATTTCGTGGTCACTACAGTTACGATTGGTATAGCATACAAAAAATTAGGGAACATTTACACAGTACCGTTTTTTTTATTATTATTTTACGAGTTGAGTAAATTTTTTTATAAATAAATTTTATATATGATTATTTTTGAATTTTCCTTTATTTTTTGTATATGGTTTATTTTAAGGATGCTGAGAATGGATGTAGACGGACCTAGAGTAAGAGGAAGACCAAAGAAGCGATGGATTGAATGCGTGAAGAATGATATGAGAATAAAAGGAGTGGATGCTGAGCTGACGAGTGACAGAGGAGAATGGATAAAGAAGACATGTTGTACTGACCCCATCTAGAGTGGGAAAAGGGCAAGAAGAAGAAAGAAAACTACTACTAGACATCCGTAACCTTTCTTGATTGTATCTATTTCTAGCACAAAGTTACAATCTTGTGTTCTTCCTTATAATTAACAACGCACACTGTAATAAACTCTTCGGACAAGGCAAGCAGATGCATTTCTTGTTTTTAAATTTTAATTAAGTTCTAAAAATAAACTTCCCCTTTTTTACAAGCTTTTATTTAACTGCAATGTATGTATGTATGTTCGAGTGAAATCTTGCAACTCAATTTCGGAGCAGATATCTTTAAATGACTGTGCTGAAATTTTGCATGCATGTGTAAATTGGATGACAATGCAATATTATTATGACTTGGAGCTGAGCTAATGATGGAAATGGAAGGTGGCCATAGAAAATGTTATTAAACGATACAATGCCATCAAGTTTGGGATCGTTTGAATCGCCTTAACAAGTACTACGGCTTAAACAATAAAAAGTTAAAATAAAAAATAAATCTTTTTTAAAAACGACGCTCTTATTACTTTGGTAAATTAAAGCGTGCTACATTTTAATCACTGTGTAACACGCGTGTTTTTTAATTATTATTTTTTTGTATGTCAAGTACAGTCTCATAACGTGGGTACTGTAAGTGAGCCTACGAAAATACCTTTTATTACGTGGGATATGAGAAAATCTAAAGGCTGTGTCTGTATAATAATACTGGTGAGCCAAAAAAATAATAATGATGTATCTTTACTAATATTATAAGGCTGAAGAGTTTGTTTGTTTGGTTGAACGTGCTAATCATTAAAACTACGGGTCCGATTAAAATAAATCTTTCAGTGTTAGCTACCCCATTAATGAGGAAGGCTATAGGCTATAGAACTCGCAGGCAAAAGCTAGTAATAAATAAATAATATTTTTCCAACACAACTCCGCCACCGCCCAAGTCTGCAGCGTCCTTTTCGTACATCCGGAGTCCGGACACATTATTGCCCAATTGAGTCCAATCAACGTTAACTATCGAATTTATGTTGCGTGTTGGGGGACATTTAATTAATCACATATATATTCGATTATCTTATTTTATATAGCAAAAGCCGAGTTGAGAAAACGACACTCGTGCAAGAGGTCGCTGGTTCAATCCCCGCTTGTACTAAGTTTGAATTTGGTTCAAAAATACTTTATACTTTTTACTTCGCACTGCTGGGTTTTCCTCATAGAGAAACACATGAGGAGAATGGGCTAACACAACCAAGCTGGCCCAACCAAGCTGGCCCAACCAAGCTGGCCCAACCAAGCTGGCCCAACCAATCTGGCCCAACCAAGCTGGCCCAACCAAGCTGGCCCCACCAAGCTGGCCCCACCAAGCTGGCCCAACCAAGCTGGCCCAACCAAGCTGGCCCAACCAAGCTGGCCCCACCAAGATGGCCCAACCAAGCTGGCGGATTGGTGGATAAAATCGATGCAATAGCGACCGGGCCCAACGGCTTAACGTGACTTCCGAAGCACGGAGTTCGAAATCACATCCAAGAAGATTTATAATTCTATAGAAGTATGTATGAAGTAACTTTGCATGCTATGAAGCTATATGGAATTGTGCTGGTGCCTACTATTTTAATATACTGTGATCATCACCTTGTTTTTACTGTGACAAGTACCTGGTTTTAAATGCAGTTTGGAACTTGAAACATTCGCATAATTCTACTACTTGAGGGGATATAACAAAAAAATAATACAATAAAATCCATAGAATAGAAGTAATATCAATAATCGAATTGAATCGGTCTAGAATTTCGCAGTCAGGCGATAGAGTTTTTCACGAAGCCTTTTACAAAAAGAAAATAATAATTAAAACAAAAATTTAAAATTTTCAGATCTAATTTTGTAATTTTTGAAAAATCCTTAATAATATTTATAACCTTTTGACTTTATTTTCATACATTTAATAGTAGTTATTCCTACACTTTTTAAACTTTATCGCGAATTGCTTTGATTGATTTCTGAGTAGATTTCTTTATTTTGCATACCTAATATTATTTAAGATCTAAGTCTGTTCTAAGTCAGTCGCCTTTTACGACACCCAAGGGAAGAGAAGTGTAGTATTATTTTAATCCAATGGCTTATAGCGGCGACGGGCTCACCACCTGTCACGCTGAGTGCAGTCACTGCTTGGTGAAGCGCGGGCTATGGCAGTGCATGCGGAGCTTTTGCCTAGTCTCTGACTAACCCTTAGGAGATTATGATAGTGATTATATGTATGTATGTAATATTATCTTGAATTTTCTTATAAATAAAATAAAAACCGGCCAAGAGCGTTTCGGGCCACGCTCTGTATAGGGTTCCGTAGTCTTCCATTTTGTAAAATTTATTAAAAAACTGTTCAACCCATCAAGTTTAAAATAACATTCCTAGAAAGTACTTAAGTATAAAGTTCTACTTTTGAATTTTTTTTCATATTTTTTGAACTTATGGTTCAAAAGTTAAGGGGGGGGTCACATTTTTTTAAACTTTCGGAGCGATTATTTCAGAAAATATAAATTTTGTCGTAAAATGATGTTAGAAAACCCCTATTCATTTTTGAATAGCTATCCAACGATATATCACACGTTAGGGTTAAGAGGAAAAAAGTCAGTCCCTACTTTACGTGTATGGGCACCCCCCCTAATTTAAAATTGTATTCCACTTTTGATTTGTGCACTTTGTCGGCGTTATTAATATACATATTTATTAACTTTCATCTCTCTAGTGCTAACGGTCACTGAGATTATCCGCGGACGGACAGACAGACAGACAGACAGACATGGCGAAACTATAAGGGTTCCTAGTTTTCTACAGAACCCTTAAAAACGCTTAAAAAAAATACATACGTAAATTTAGAAAAAAAAAGGTTAATTATCTTACCTATAAACGTCAAAAGGAGCCCTTTCCATTCTGATCCTTTCCTCCCTTCATCTCCCAGGATTTCCTGGCGCATAGACACTGTGTACACCATCGTGCTTAAGACTACAATATTATCACTGAAACTTCATTATAATTGTATTAATGCTATACACTATCTAGCACGTATAAGTGACGTTGTAAATGACACACCGTACAAATGTTTGTCGAGAATAAACTGGACTTACTTTACAACCAAGATTCTCAGTCTAATATGGACCAGTTTTTTGATCCGTTGTTAAGTTAATCTTATTAAACTTATTTGTTGTACCAAAACCAAGAATACAGTCATTTCTAACAAAAGTATGCAAAGGAGGGCTTATTTATTGTAGATCTCTAAAGGACCTAACGGCGTAAACATAATATAACACCGATAAGAAATACATCAGCTTGTTGTGCTGTTGTTTCAGCTATTAACTATACTCTATCAATTTTTATGTGAGGCAAAAGGTAAACAAAGAATTTGTGGTTCTCAAACTTTTTATCTAATTCTGGTACAAAATAATATGGGCTCTAATTTTTTGTAATACAATAGAAAAGGAGTAGCCGTACTTAATATACCAATATCGTCATTAAATATAAACATTATTTATTTGTGTAATGAAGTAATATTTTATGAGTATTAGGTATGTTAAGTGTATTTAAAAAACAAGCTATCATTGCTATCATCCAAATGATACTAAATATTAAATATATCAATTAAATTCAGAGATTAAAGGTGATAGATGAAAGGGTAGATTCAAGGTGTCATGAACATGTTATGATTTTTCATCTTCTTTTGGAAGTATTCTATACTCATAATAAAAGTTTGAGAATACTGTTCGTTTTAGGTCTTTTTTAGTAGCAACGATTAATTTAGTAATCTAAAATTACATTAAAAATATAACATTGAAGTAAAAATGCCAAAAATTATTGAAGGTAACTACAAGTAATTACTTAATTTACATCATTAAAAAGTTTGTAATAATAAAATATCAAATAATCGTATGTTTTTGATGAAACTTTTCGACAATGAGAAACGACATCTTAAAGAACCCTTTTTATGGTTTGTTTACATTTTGTCTCAGATCAAAATGGATAGACTATAGTTAGATACACAATTTATTTAGATAGCGTAAAGAATTATATTAAAATAAAGGAAGTAGATGCTAAGCTGACGAGTGACAGAGAAAAATGAAAGAATGCATATTATGCCGACTCCACCTATATGGGAAATAGGGTAAAAAGAAAAATAGTTACCTAAAGATAAAATCTAACCTAATGTAACATGATCAAGAAAATGGCAGATATTAAAAATAATTTTCATAGCTGATGTATATTGCTTCGCAATTGTCATTATTTTCATTGCATGATTAAGCTGACTTCACATAATAATATTTGGGTATTATCATTGCCGCCATTGGCCGAGATTTTTACCATTTGGTTAACTTAACTAGGGTACAAAAAACTTGCTCTTAATAGTTCACAGTACAGATTGCATGAGTACCACAGACTGTATATTCTTCTAGCATTCCCACTTTATATCCCATACATTAAAGTTGTAAATCGACTGAAGGTACTTGACAGTTTTGTACAGGCTGGTATATGGTCGATTGTACGTACAAGGATCATAGTTGAGTCAATATGCTACTAAGGTATCGGCTTTGAATAAAGCTGTGAGACACTGTAATGCGTGTTTTAAAAAGGTTCACAAGCAAAGAACAGTGATTCATAATGATAAAGTGTATCTTTATTTAGATGTCAGTTTACTTTTCCGTTTTTATTATGTATCATAACAAAGATCGTTGTTATCGCGATTAAATCTGCGTTTGACCAAGAATCCGCTTGGTGATAAGCCTTGATGAAGGATACAGATTTACCTTTTTCGATGTCGGTAAAATGCATAACCTAAACGAAGGAACGGTTTTTTTTAAACACAAGTTTAGGCGTCTCCCAAATCCCAACAGCTAAATATTTTAGCATTAATATGCCTGGAACGGTCATATATTAGGTTGGGGAAAAAGTCTTTTCGCATTATAGTATGTATAAACTTGTAATAAAATCTCTTTGGCTATACTATTTGTATCTGGCTGGTTTTGGTATCATTGAAAGTTTAAATTTTAAAGAACATAATTCCAAATTCAAATTAGGAAAATGTGTGATTTTCATTTGTTTTTCGTACCGCCAAGATGAGTGAATCTAATGAAGAAATTCGATACATTTTAAAATTTTACTACAAAAAAGGTAAAAATGCAACGCAAGCCGCGAAAAAAATTTGCGATGTTTATGGACCTAGTGCAGTGTCTGTGAGAGTAGCACAAATTTGGTTTAAGCGTTTTCAATCCGGAAATTTTGATGTCAAAGATGCACGTCGCTCTGGTCGCCCTATTACAGATAAAATGGATGCCATTTTTGAAAAAGTGGAGCAAGATCGGCATGTCAGTAGTTACGACGTAGCTGAAGAACTGGGAATTGACCACAAAACAGTTTTGGCGCATTTGAAAAAAACTGGGTACACAAAAAAGCTCGACATTTGGGTACCTCACGAGCTCACTGAAAGAAACCTAATGAACCGTGTACTCATTTGTGATTCTTTATTACGACGTAATGAAACCGAACCATTTTTGAAGAAGCTGATAACTGGTGATGAACAGTGGATCAAGTACGACAAGAACGTGCGAAAAAGGTCGTGGTCAAAGGCCGGTCAGGCTTCACAGACTGTGGCGAAACCCGGGTTGACTCGCAACAAGGTGATGCTGTGTGTGTGGTGGGATTGGAAGGGCATTATTCATTATGAGCTGTTACCACCAGGCAGGACCATCGATTCTGAACTCTACTGCGAACAACTGATGAGATTAAAGCAAGAAGTTGAGAGAAAGCGGCCGGAATTAATCAACAGAAGGGGTGTGGTTTTTCATCATGATAACGCTAGACCTCACACATCTTTAGCCACTCAGCAAAAATTAAGAGAGTTTGGCTGGGAGGTGTTAATGCATCCGCCGTATAGTCCTGACCTTGCACCTTCAGATTTCCACCTGTTTCGGTCTCTTCAGAATTCTTTAGGCAGTGTCAGGTTAACATCACGAGAGGACTGCCAAAACCACTTGTCGCGGTATTTTGACCAGAAGTCCCAAAATTTCTATAGCAATGGGATCATGTCCCTACCTACAAGATGGCAAAAAGTTATCGAACAAAATGGTACCTACATACTTTAGTTAAATGTCAATAAACTATATTAAAAAATGTTTTGAATTTTCTTAAAAAATGCGAAGAAACTTTTTCCCCAACCTATTATGTCATGGTCATTGTATTCTCCGGTGAAATGGGCAGAGAATTTAAAGAATTCCATTGGGGCTAGTGGGGCTCTACAAAAGTACCAAACCAGTTCAGTTGGAGCTCACCAAAAGGAAGACTGGGCGCAAAGCCGACATAGTGATCCCTTAAAAGACGAGAGCATGGTGTGGTTCACCGATGGCTCCAAACCAACCGGTCCTGCGTCGCCGCGTCCAGCGACTTCCTGCGACCTTCACCAGATCGTTAGTCCATCTCGTTGGCGGCATTTCTGCGTTACGCCTTGTTGAAACTACTTGCTGTCAATGAGGGCAATCCTGATTTTAAATTTAGAGAACACACTGTGTCAGTGTAACACACTGGATTCTCTTGTCGTCCTGTGTAACTAATGTAGACCAAATTCTATAAATTCATTTTAAACGCACCCGAGTCTGCTTTGAGAAGTGCTGACACTACACGCCTCCCAGTACTTAGTCGCCACTCGAAAAACTTTCCGCCCCAACGGCTGTCAATTCATCGAGCATTCTGCCGTACCCAGTGTCATTCATTATTGAACTATACCTACCTACTATGTCGTTAAAACCAAGGATAATTTATGCTAAAACCCAGATCTACCAAGAAACGCTTTTACGCAAAGTGAAGAGATCATGTTTTTGTGGTATACTATATTATGTAAATTTAAGATTAACTTTATGAATTATTTAGTTGGGAATCAAGATAAATATTGGGCGGGCGGTGTGTACTCAAGAATGGGAGTTACAAGAATGAGGCTGATATTATAAAAGACTAGCTGTTGCCCGCGACTTTGTTCGCGGTTTCTATGGTTTTTTTACCATCCCACGGGAACCCTTTAATTTTCCGGAATAAAAAGTATCTAAGATGTTGACGGGATATAAGATATCAACATGCAACATTTTTTGAAATCGGTCTAGCCATTTCGGAGATTAGCCCGTACAAACAGATAAACAGACTTAAAGACAGAGAAAGAAAAAATTTAAAAAAATACATTCTTTGGTATTTTCCTTCTTTTTACATCCCCTGATTTGGGTTTAAGCATTTTTTTTCTATGTACTGACATTCGACCTTTTCAGTTTTATTATATGTAGGTATAGATTTTATTTGTTAAAGGTAACATCGCTGTTAAATTTTCAACAGAGTTAGGCCCGATTTTTCAATCCTCAGATAAAACTATCTATCTAGCGTATGTTTGATAAATCTGTACAATAATATTGTTCGGTTTCAAACATGATTTTGCTAGCATGAACGTATCCTCAACGAAATATTATTTCCCTACCGTCCACTCCCATCCTCGACAAATACGGTTAAGGACAGTAGAGGAAAAACAGCTGTCAGCTGCCTGTTACAACTCCGCCGCGAAAGCGAATGCTCGACTTCATAAAAGTCCCGCTCAAAGTACTGGTTATGTGGCAGTTAGCCTGACAGCACTCGGAAAATCATCGGAAATCAACAAAAACATTATCAGCTGGTGCAAAGCACAGAAAGCGTCCCTACCGGCCATCACATCTGGCACAATACACTACCTACACAGAACCAGCGCGAAAGGTAAGCCGTAATTTACCAAAACATTGTGATCTCGAGCTCCTCCGTGCTTCGGAAGGCACGTTACGCCTGTAGCTACCTACATGTGTCATACAATGGCATGTTATGCGCACGACCGCACGCGCCGCGCTCTCAAGCAAACTGGCGCGAGCGAAGACGATCCGCAGTATTTATGTGACGCCGTTGAACCAGCGCCGGAGCAACCGACGTAGTAACTGCGTGCATACACCTAGAATACTGAAGCAACGTTTTTTTTTTTTTTTTTTTGAAGGGCCCTGAACTGATGCCTCTGACGGCTACTCAGTTATAACCGGATTTTTTAAAGAAGGCGAGAACTGTGGTGGGTCCTCAAGCCTGTAGTGGCGAAAGCGACGACTGAAGCGACGACGATCAGCTGAGATATTTATAATACTTGCTGTCCTGCTCCCTCAGTTGTTCTCTTTCTTAGATTTTATCTGCCTGCACATATTAATATTTTGGGATGTAATTTCATATATATATAAGAGTTGATTTTAATAAAATTAGTACAACTTTGACTTCGCCTTATCAATTAACTCCCGACGGAGGACTACTAAACGCCTTTAGTTCCGGTCGCAATTGCAACCGATTCTATCCACCAACACTCATTGGGCCAACGTGGTGTTACGGCCAAATACTCCTCATTTGCTTCCCCATGAAGGAATGCTTGTGCCCAGCAGTGGGGCGTATATGTAGGCTGAGGACAGTATATTTTTGATGTCGTAAAGTAGGGTGTAACTTTAAAATGGCCTCGATTTAATGTGTACAGCTTGAAATGACTTTAGTGCGCTAAGATCCTAAATAAACTACTACAGCCTCAAGGTTCTAACAGACCAATTATCTGAATTCTACGCTGAGCAAAGGATCACCTTAATATTAAATGAATATTTACTTTGTACTGATTTGTTTGTTCAATAGAGTTCAGCCTCAGTGTAAACAGAACTGGAGTAGCCTTTGTCTAACATTCCCCTCTGCCAAATGCACAAGCATCGGATGCTTGCACGTTTAATAAAACTAGTTGAGCCGCCATTTTGACAGCCATAACATTGTAAACGTTGCGGCGAACAGAGCTCCCGCAAAAATGCCTGCCTGTGCTGTTTTTTGTTGTAAAAATAAATAGAAAACATCGAGTATGCTAAAAGATGGTGTCACCTTTTATTTGTAATTATAATTTTTAAGATTTCATGATTATTTACTTCATTATTTCATGTTTTAGAATTCTACGATTTCAAATTTCGAGCGCTAGTCTCGTGGGGAGTGCGGCTGTGACGTTGTCAAAACGCACACCCCACGTGACTATTTTAAGCGTGTGTGTGCGTGAAATTAAAATTTGTGTGTCGAATTATGCATGTGTGCATTTGTAAAAACGGCTGGCTTTGAGTGTAGTGGTAACCTCACCCCCCGCAAGAAATGGCAGAAAAAAATGTTTGAGAAATTGACTAATGGCTACTCCAGTTCTGTTTACTCTGAGAGTTCAGCGCTTAGAAAGTTGAGAAAGTTCGCGGACGAGTAGATTGTATTTTGTATAGTGGCATACTGTATCCTTTTATTATTGTGTGTGTGGGTGTGTGTGTGTGTGTGTGTGTGTGTGTGTGTGTGTGGGTGTGTGTGGGTGTGTGTGGGTGTGTGTGTGTGTGTGCGTGTGTACAATAAATTATTAAATAAATAAATAGTTGGTAGAGATTAGGAAGCGTTTTTAATGAGTAAATTGCAAAATTGTTCTTGTGTAGGTACTTACCTAAGTACATTGTATAAAATTGCATCGAATATAATTGTAAATTCGAATGCAATGTTAGAGGTAAATTCTCGGCGCCCTATCCTCCCGGTTTATGTACCTATACACATAAACCGGGGGGAGGGGGAGCGCCGAGAATTTTCTTGTCATTGCAACACTAAGGCCCAATTGCACGATCGAGAGTTAGCGCCTAACCCTGGGGCAAATATATGGGCAAACCCTGGGTTAGGCGCTACCTCTCGATCGTGCAATTGGGCCTAAGAATACTTTTAAAAAAGTAACTATTTCGGATTTATTCATTAAAATGATAGCTAATTTTAAAATCCACAACATTAACATCAATATAATTGCAAAGCACACAAGGAAAAAACCTAAATTTGACGAATTAATCTGAATTTAATGATTATTAGACTGGATTATACAACAAAATAAGTGACAGTTGGTATTTCAAAAGATAATGGACGGATAAAATTTGTGTTGCTATTAAAATACATTAGTTCCATCCATTTTCCGCAATATGGCGAGGTTTTTTATATTCCTTTTTAGGCTATAATAAAGTTTTATTCAAACTCAGTGACAGAGGCGGTGGGATCGAACCCCCGGGACCCGAGTCCCGCGACCTCTCGAATAAGTTCCCCCTCCGTCCCAAATAATAAACAACTTGTATCTTGATAGGCCTTTGTTAGGTATATCGGGTTCATTACCATTAAAATATTTTAAGACTATAATCTTGCCGCGCGTCGCGGGCTAGCTGTTGCCCGCGACTTCGTCCGCGGTTACTATAATTTTTTTTATCATTCCACGGGAATCATTAAATTTTTCGAAATAAAAAATTGTCTAAGATGTTGACCAGGGATATAAGGTATCATCATGCAAAATTTCCTTGAAGTCGGTCCAGCCGTTTCGGAGATTAGCCCGTACAAACAGCCAACACACAGAAACAAAAAAATTACAAAAAACATTTTTTGGTATTTTCCCTCTTTTAACATACCCCTGACTTGATTTTAAGATTTTTTTTCTATTTAAAGACATTCAACCTCTACAATTTTATTATATGTATAGATGAAGCGAAATTAAAAAATAAAAACACATTTTCAGTATCAATAATTTGTTTATTATCAAAAGGCGCTACGATCTAAAACCTTTTCGCTAATTCTATAATAATAATATTATGTATTATATCTATGTACAGTTTCACATTCATATTACAGACGAAACAGTCTACAGCCTGTAAGACCACCGCATGCAGTCCTACTTCCAGCCCTCTTAGCATGAGCAGCGCGATATGATATTAATAGCGTTTTTATCATGTTTAACTGTCAAAGTACTATGGAATTTGACAGTTGTGCATGATAAAAACGTGGTAAATATCATATCGCGCTGCTCATGCTAAGAGTGCTGAATTATTTTACACTTATATCTGATGACATAAGGTTGAAAATATAATAAGGATTAACCGTTTTGTAGCTGCATGTACACTGTATTTGCGCATTGTCTGGCGTCTTTTTGCGTATTATTAACTAGCTGTTGCTCGCGACTTCGTCCGCGGTTACTGGTTTTTTAACTATCCCAAGGAAACCTTTTCATTATCCGAAATAAAAAGTATCTAAGATATTTAACTATCCCACGGAAACCGTTTAATTTTCCGGAATAAAAAGTATCTAAGATATTGACCAGAGATATCACCACGCAAAATTTCATTGAAAGAGGTCTAGCCATTTCGGAGATTAGCCCGTACATACAAACAAACAGACAGAGAAACAAAAAATTAAAAAAATTACCTTTTTTTCGCATTTTTCCTCTTTTTTCATCCCCCTGAATTAACTTTAAGCATTTTTTTTCTATGTACAGACATTCGACCTCTACAGTTTTATTATATGTATAGACTAGTGTCCGTGGTATGAAAAAGATCCATGTTTTACAGATTGACTTGCTCGGATGGACGATTATGTCGACCGTTAAATGTTACGGTAAGTTTGGAAAACCGAACCATTTACACCATGAGCAAATGCCGTTCTCAATTATGTGTATTTATTTTGAAAATGACAAAACGTACTGAACACATTATACACCAACAACGGTCAAATTTACAATCGGGAGCGCATGTTTTCGCATAACGTCGATTGTCATAAACATCGTAAGTCATACATCGAATGGCATAATCATCAAATAGCATAACACTCATGTCACATATTCCTTCTTACTCATAACATTTAAGTGGCATAACTCTCTAAAGGCATATTATTTTAAAACATAACTATAGAAATTCCTAATTTTATTTAGCATAACATTAGGTAGTCCTAAAATGAATCGAATAATCACCCAGATTCGATAGAACCAATCCCAAGGAAATGTGTTCTGATACATATTAGGTTAAGGTTTTTTTTTTATGACCCCTAAAAACTATATTTGTGCAATCGAAATTAATTTAGTAAACAATTTGAGGCAGAGAAAAATATTATGCGTTGTGATCATTATGCTTTTCATAAGTTGTGCGTTTCAAATTTATGCCTTTTAATACAACAAACAATTTTAGCCTATACAATATTAGGACTCTCAAAATTATGCGTCGCGATTTTATGCGTTTTGATGATTATGCCTTTCAAAATTATGGATTTTCATATTATGATAATAAACGTTATGCTTAAAATTACGGAGCCTTTACATTCACTTTATGCAACGTGGCCAATTTAAAAACTGAACATAAAAAAGAAACAAAATTTATAGAAATAAAATTTGGCACAATTACGTAAAAATGATATTAATTACAATAAAAAAAACTCGACGAGCAAAAACTCGCAGTTGATACCATAAGAATCTATTTTCCTGGCAGATTAGGAATCATCATTAATAACATAGAAATAACAAACAAAAAAGAATAAAACTGCGATTAAGTATAATCGATCAAATTATAAGTAAATTGATAGATCGTAATCCTTTTTAATTTCATTCTCTATAATATTCATCGGCTAGTATTATTTTTAATAAAAAAATATATTATATCATTATTAGAGCAGCAGTAATGAGATTCACAATAGTTTTTATACAGACATTGTATAATTTTTTTTTTTAAATAAAATATAAACCTATAATATGTATTAAATAACACAATCAAACAGAAAATTCTCATTTCATAATTTCAATATTCACATTTTCAAAATTCATTTACGAAGTATTCCTCGAAGCGCACCTTAACTTTTGAATAGAGATGGGAATACCATCTTAAACTATCGATAAAACGATCTAAAGAAAAATTAGTGAGATTTCGTGATCAATCAGTGAGGGGTATTCGCTTTATATATTAGGTCCTTACATATGAAATTGGCGTTTTGTATGGAGATTTTGGGGAACTCTGCATTTTCCATACTAACATTTTTTCAGTTTTCTTCATAACGACAAATCCAAAGATAATAATATTTGGCATGTATCATAAGACAAGCTTTAGCTATATGTGTGATATCACACTTCTTAAAAAATATTTATCTTTTTTTTTTTGTATGTGAATGCAAATCAAATTATGTATTCGGAAGGCAAGGAAAAGGAGTTGTCTCCGTGTCCAATTTTAACACAATAAAACTTACAACGAATTATCAAAAGAGTTCGAAAATATGGTCTATTTTTAGAGGAGGTAATTATTTTTTAAGAATACTCTGAAACTTAATAGTTACGAACAAAATACTAAGAGGGAAGAAAAACACCAATTTCATAGGTAAGGACCCAATATAAACTCGCCCTGACATTTTCATATCATTTTGGTACCTAACTCCACACATATTCATATCAACATTCGCCGATTTAGCAAGTAAGCGTATAATATCTGTATTTACAAAAAAGTACCAGGCTGTCATAACAATATAGGAACTATTTCACTGGGTCGAAGTTACCTCTCTGACACCCAGTTGCAGAAACGAACTTTAAAATTTAATGTCGGCATTATCCCTAATGCTCCATTAAATTTATTTATTGAAGTGTCAAAAGAACACCTTAGCGTAGTTTTTACGTTGCACAAAACGACATTAGCACCCTATCAATGCTAAAGAGACATTAGCTAGAACTATTTTGTGTTCCAATTTTAAATTTAATGAACTTTAAAGTTTTAATGTCTCATTAACAAATGTCGTCTTTAAAAAATCTTTGTGCAACTGAGTGATAGCCTTGTTTCAGCGATATTTTTTATCTGTAAATGACAGACCTCGAAGCGCGCCCACATTTAAAAATAGGGGAGGGCAATACATTTTAGGGTAAGGTATTAAATAAAATAATTCCTATATAGTGCTGGCTCCATGCTGGCTGGTTACGCTATTTAAAGCATATTGTCAATCTTTTTACACGTGCAGCCTGTGGGTGCGGTACACGCAGAGGGCATATAGCGACTTCCGCATCCAATATATTAGGTTATGAAATTGGTGTTTTGTATGGAGATTTTGGGGATGTCTGCATTTTACATACTAACATTTTATCAGCTTTCTTCACAACGACAAATCCAGAGATAATAATATTTGGCAATTATCATTAGACAAGCTTTAGCAATATGTAAGTGAACACGCTTGATAAAAATTATTCATCGTTTTTATGTTAATGCAAATCAAATGATGTATTCGGGAGGCAGATAAATATAATTGTCTTTGTGTCTAATTTTAACACAATTAAACTTACAAAAAATTATCAAATTAAATAATACGAGCTGAAATATATGGTATATTTTTAGAAGAGGCAATTACTTTATAAGAATGTTCTGAAACTTAATAGTTACGGACAAATTGCTAAGACAGAATAAAAACACCAATTTCATAGGTAAGGACCCAATAATAATGCTTTTAGGGTGTTATTGGGGCTGGCGAGGTTTTGTAGTGCGTCCGGCATGTTTGCGGAGGCACGCACTGATTGCTTCTACACTATGCGCAGGCGATGTGCTGCCGCCATCCTGAGGCTCGATAGGACTCACCGACCTTGCGGCGTTGGACAGAACTGCACGCAGTCAAATAGACTACAAGTAGTGTCCCCTCACTGTTGAGTCCAATCGAGTTGTTGTAAATAAAGTTGTGTTATGTCTTTGTTCTCAATATTAACCCTAGTCTATAAGTAAAATTGTTACTAACATAATTGTACGATTTGCTGTGTGAATTTTGAATTAAATTGAGTTTCATAGAAGTTTTCCATCACTCCACTTTGTAATATAATAGAGAAACAATGTGATCCATATGGATAATGTCCGAAATAAAATTTACACTATTCTATTCTATAGTTATGACAGCCTGGTACATTGAAAATATAGATATTATACGCTTTCTTGCTAAATCTGGCTTAATGTTTAATTGTAATACAAATATGAAGATTTTCAAGTCACCTTCCAAATATTTGTTGCTTTTGGGATAAAAAATTGGGCCTAAATAGATCATTTTATACATATATACAAATTCTAAACTGAGTCAATGTTTTCAAATTAAATAACTTGGCCGCAATATACAAATAATTACCATAACTTGGCCAAAATATTCAAATCATCACTACTAATTGTTTGAAACATTAAAATTTAAAAGTAATGACTTCTTTCATCAGAGATATTTATATAGGCACTTGACCGGTACTACAGAACGATCTGCCTCATTTCCTCTCGCTTACACGCGAAAGAAGAATCCAGAGGAAATGAGCGGTTTTGTCTCTGGCCTAAAAACAAGAGAATCAAGACCTTTTTGGTATTTTTCATTCAACTGTATATTTGTTTAATAAAATCTGTGTATCTTGAATATAGTTGAAAGTTATGAATAATGAGACGAGATCTCACACACCTGTGACGGGTTGGTTGGAAGACATCTCTACTAGAAATAAGTTCTCCCTAGCATACTTTTGTATTTTTGTTTTTCTGTGCAATAAAGAGTTTAATTAGGTTAAGGTACCTGCCCTTAAATGTTTTGTCTAAAAACACTTTGCATACTAGTTTTGTAAAAAAAACCTTATACAATCTTTACCAAGCATAAACGTAGGACTCAATATATTTTTCCTACATTTTTAACATCGTTATTTCAAGTACCACCCCAGAAATTTATAGCAACAATAACTTTTAAGTTTTATTTATAGCGGACTGGAAAAATGACTCCATCTCACCTTTATGTTATATAAGAGTTGAGTTCAGACTGTTCAGATGAAAACCAGCCTCTTATTCTTAAAAGTCGGCTCACGAATTGGCCGCAATAAAAGGTAACAGCGGAGTCTGCTAATTTACAAATAGCACATTAGGATGGCAATAGGATCATGAATGTCACATTACAAGAAGGATGCTGAGCATGGATGTGGACGGACCTAGAGTTAGAGGAAGACCAAAGAAGCGATGGATTGAATGCGTGAAGAATGATATGAGGATCAAAGTAGTGGATGCTGAGCTGACGAGTGACAGAGGAGAATGGAAGAAGAAGACATGTTGTGCCGACCCCACCTAGAGTGGGAAAAGGGCAAGAAGAAGAAGAAGAAGATGGCAATAGGATCACAATGGTCAAAATTTTGACAATTTGTAGTCTGATAATAAAAAAATTTCAGCTTAACTAAAGCAATGTATTGGAAACTAGCTCTTGCCTGCGACTTCATCCGCGGTTACTGGTTTTTAGACTATCATACGGGAACCCTTTAATTTTCCGGAATAAAAAATTGTCTAAGATGTTGACCAGAGATATAAGCCATCACCATGCAAAATTTAAATCGGTCCAATCCAGCCATTAGTCATTTCGGAGGTTAGCCCGTACAAACGAACGAACAGACAGAAACAATAATTGAAAAAATAAATAAATATGAGAGTTAATGGTTATTCAGGGAGACACCGAAGAAAAGATTGATAGATTGTGTGAACAAGGCGATGCCTATGAAGGTTAAGTGCGCGCGGAACTAGTTGGCCGCGCCTTAGGTATGTGAGCGGTGGGGCGGGGAGGCGGGGGCGCCTGCTGTCATTACTCAGTAGGCCTGGCAAAAACCTATCTATCTAAAGATTTGATAATTTGTATCTGAATCAGTGCATTGATCCGAATCATGAATCGGCTCATTTGGATCATTTAGATCATTGCTTCTCAGATATAAACTCTATTTATATTGATCTATATTAGACAGATATCAAGTAGGCAGTTGATTGGGTTACAATTGAATTAAAAATTCCCGAAAGCTCTTATTGACCCTTATTTATTAGATTAAATGTTTTTTCATTGAATGACATTATACGATATTCGTCGATCAAAGTGATCCCAAAATTCACTTAAAAGCAATTTTTCTTCTAACTTTTTTCCGGCTTAGTTAAGAGTGACTGATCGTTTGTTTTTTTTGGACACTAATTATAATAATATTAAACTGTCGTATTTATAAAAAATATAGCGACCCTTGACCGACAAGTGCATCCATTCGGTTTATTTACATCTCACTCTTAAGAAATGCTAGATTACTAGTCTCTCTTTTCCTCGAGTAATACGCGTGCGGTTGTACCGACGGAGCCCGTGAGCGACGACGCGACTCGATGACGCCCGAATCGTCCCGATCCCGAGAGCGAGAGAGTCAATTGAGCGCCTTGACTATTCGCTTCGCGTTCGTGTACAACCGACAGAGACAGACGAGAATCGAGATCTGTTTGATCAAATGATGCACTCGGAGCGACGTCAGAGATTCAGATCAGTGTATCATTTTGCTGAGTCGACTCACTGAATCGTTTCGGTAAGGAGTTACACACGACTTTTACTCAGTTCGGCGCCGTACTTCGCGACGGCAACACGTATTGAAAGTTCCGGCTACTTTAAACGCACATGAGATTGAAATCGCGAGATGAGTCGCCACGTAAGGCGCGGCCAGCGAGTTCCGCGCGCACTATAGTGAGTATATATTGCAGTGGTAGAAAAGAATGGCAGCGGAGGACTTGCTGCTTGATAAGCAACAGGAGAATTATGACATATATTCTATGACTGTGAGCAGTTCTCTTGTTTACCATTAGAAGCTTTTCTTTCCTCATCTCCCGTTACTCATCATTCATCATTACCTTCATCAAATCTCTTTTTCCAATTCATCTTTTCCCAATTTCATTTGGGGTCGGCGCAACGAGTCTTTCTCCTCCACTCTCCCCTATCACACGCCATATCAACATTCACTCCCATTCTAGCCATGTCCTCATTCACACAATCTATCCATCTCTTCTTTGGTCTTCCTCTCCCTGCATTACCATCCACTCTCATATTCATAACTCTTCTCGTTACATGCTCATTCTCTCTCCTCAAAACATGTCCACACCACGACAGCCGCTTTTCTCTCAACTTCTCTATCACTGGAGCATCTCCCGTTACTATTTTTGAATAACGTGGAACTAGAACTCGCGATAATTCTTCTACTTCTACCGTCTAGCTCTATGCTGTTCTACTATACACCTTAATTCAAATAGCAGTCGAATTGTTACATTTTGGAGTTACAGTTCACGATAGCGTAAAGTCAACAGCAAAGGAAGATATGAAAAATAAAATGGACTTTTTAAATCGGAATTCTGACCCTTTTTTTGGAATGACCTGTCAATGAGGAGAGAGTACTTTAAGCCCTCGTATTATGGATATCGGATGACTTAACATATATATAGCTTGCCTGTCTCAGTGCCCGGTGCATGGCAGGCAACTGGTATAACAGGCAAATTGTGGTAGTGAGGCGTGATCGCATGTATACTATATTGAAAATTATATATTAGGTATTATTTTATTAATTTTATATACAAAACTATTAGGATTTTTACAAGATAATTTTTATCTGACTTACCTTTGCTGCTGACTGTACAGAAAGAAAAGGACATACGACAGAACAGCAAAAAATAATTCACTGTTCTATTGCATATCTCCATCTCACTTAATTTGTATTCTAAAGCTGCGTTTACACTATACACATTAAAAATCATAATTATTTCCTATCATCTATATACATCTGTCTATAAAATATTTCATACCGAATAAATATCAGATCTGTTGTGTGATGCTTGGTTACAATGAAATAAACAATGGTCCTGTAGCAAGGCGGCGAATATTCGCGAACATTACAAGACCGTGTAAAGTCTGCACGTTTAAAAAAAAAACATGAAAAGCTGTGTTACATAAACTCTTGCTTCCCGAAGAATGCTCCTAGGTTTGCGTCGTCTATCTTCTTCTTTCTGTCCCTGTAAGAAACATACATACATATAATCAAGACTATTATCCCCTCAAGGTTAATCATAGAACAGGCAAAAGCACCGCAAAAGCAGTCCACTGCCATAGTCCGCTTCACCAAGCAGTGACTGCACTCAGCGTGACAGGTGGTGAGCCCGTCGTCGCTATAAGCTATTGGACGTTGTGCAGTTCTAAGTCCATTAGTCGCCTTTTACGACACCCAAGGGAAGAGATGAGTTGGTAGTATTCTTTAAATGAGCCGCTACCACACGGCTCTAAGAAAAGGATGGCAAATTACCAATATAGTTGTTACATTTAATGGCTGCGACTGCTAACGCTCCCATGCTAAGAACCAAAATCAAGCGCAGATTCTACTTGTTAACGAAAAGACAGGGATAGCGCTATGTGAGATGAATAGCACCATCCCATTCTTCTTGTGCAAAACGCTTCAGATTGGTTCCTTAATTCCAGCATTAGTTATTCGAAAGGAAAGCACATTTTTTCGTTCATTTTTTTTACATATTATTATTATTAAGACAGGCAAGTTCTTGGCCTCCATCTCACGTGATGGTAAGTGGCGATAAGGCCGCAGGTGGAAGCGAGCTTCACCTGCATTCCTCAACAACCGAGGAACTGGCTATCTTACCTCTAAATATCTGAACAACACAATGCTTTGTAACATTGTTAGTATGGCGACAGATTTAGGGAGTAGCTAGCCAGGCGGGCTCAGAAACCTATCGACCTGGCTGGCGAACCTGGCGACCTGGCTACCACCAAACAAACCGAGCAGATAAACTCATGCCCTCGTGGGGAATCGAACCCCAGACCTCCTGATCAACAGCCTGTGGCGTCAACCACTAGACCAGGGCAGCGGCTACATATTCTACCCACCAATCCACATTGGGCCAGTGTGGTTATGACCCATACTCCCTATGTATTTCTCTGAAGTCTAGCATTAGGACAAGATAGTGACTGACTTTTATTTGTGTGGTACAATTCTGTTCAAATCTATGGTCTATCCATTTAATCTGAGACAAAATATAAACACACCATAAAAAGGGTTCTTTAAAATGTCATTACTTCATTGCCGAAAGGTTTTATCAAAAACATACGACTATTTAATATTTTATTATTACAAACTTTTCAAATTATGATAATTAAGTAATTACTTGTCACCTCCAATAATTAACGGTATTTTTACATCAATTTTTTTTAACGTAAGTTTAGATAACTAAATTTATCGTTGCTATTAAAAAACACCAAAAACGAATGGTATTCTCAAACTTTTATTATGGATACAAAATACTTACAAATGAAAATCACACATTGAATTAAATTTGAACTAAATTGTTATATTTCTATTCATATTTAGTATCATTTGGATGATAGCAATGACAGCTTGTTTTGAAATACACTTAACTTAATATACGGTACAACATTACTTTATTCCACAAATAAATTATTTTTCTTTTTTCGAGGAGCTCGGTGGCGTAGTGGTCAGTGCGCTTTGGCTTCAATCGAAAACAAAGCTACCTTCGCCATGGTCAGGACGTGGATGGGTGACCACGACTTTGTGAACTCGAGCTCCTCCGTGCTTCGAAAGGCACGTTAAGCCGTTGGTTCCGGTCGCATTTGTGACTGTTTCTACCCACCAACCCGCATTGGGCCAGCGTGGTGGTGTTACGGCCCATACTCCTCATGTGTTTCTTTATGAGGAAGGCCTGTCCCAGCAGTGGGACGTATATAGGCTGATGACGAAATTCTTTTTATATACATTAGACATCATTGGTATACCTAATAAGTATGGCAACTCCTTTTCTATTTTATATAAAAAAATAGATACCATATTATTTTGTTTCAGAATTGGATAAACAGTTTGAGAAGCACTAATTCTTTGTTAACCTTTTGTCTCAGATCAAAATGCATAAAGTATAAGTTTCTGCATGCCATTATTTTTTTTTCTCTAATACAATTTAAAATTGTTCATCATGTAATTGTGTTAAAATGAAATATTGGGTCCTTACCTATGAAATTGGTGTTTTTATTCTGTCTTAGTATTTTGTCTGTAACTATTAAGATTCAGAGTATTCCTAAAAAATAATTACCTCGTCTAAAAATAGACTATATTTTTGAGCTCTTTTGATTTGTTTTGATAATTTGTTGTAAGTTTAATTGTGTTAAAATTGGACACGGAGACAACTCTTTTTAAGTGTCTCCCGATTACATCATTTTATTTGCATTCACTTAAAAACGATAAATAATTTTTAAGAAGTGTGATATTACACATATTACTAAAGCTTGTCTAATGATACATGCATCTTTGGATTTGTCGTTGTGAAGAAAACTGAAAAAAATTTAGTATGGAACATGCAGAATTCCCCAAAATCTCCATACAAAACACCAATTTCATAGGTAAGGACCTAATAATACAACATGAATCATAAAAAACATTATTAAAAAGTTATTCATTATAACTATTAACAGCTCTCAACGAGTTGAGATATTTAAGACCTTATTCTTACCTAATATAAGGTTGTTTTAGATGGACAGTGCGGTAATGAAGACTCAAGCTCCCGTTCTGAGTGAATCTCTTCCCACAGATGTTACACGCGTAATTTCGTTCGCCGGTGTGCGTCTGAATAGAAAGAAATAAATTAATTACAAATTAATTATTTGATAAAAAGTGAAGAGCTCGTTGGCGTAGTTTCCAATGGTTTGTTTTAAAAATCAAAATAGAAGCAGGGATTTTCCATTTCTTCTTTCTTTATTCTTTTTGACGACCTCCGTGGACGAGTGGTCTGTATGCCGGTCTCAAGGCGTCGCCATCTCCAGAGGTCCTGGGTTCGATCCCCAGTGGAGGCATATGTTTGGATGATGAATTTTCAGACATTTGATCTCCAGTATTGGATGTTCATTATATATGTATTTGTTGTGCACCTCTTTTGTACTTAGTTTTAAGCTCTTTGGTATACGAATTAGACACCAAAATTCCAAGTGATTTTGTCATACTTTTTTTTATTGATTTTTGCTTGTTGTTGGTTCGTTCGTACATGCACTCAATATATTTCATAATCAGGATTACAGTTCATTATTGTATCGTAGTTACTATTTTAGTCCTTTTCAGTATTATATGAGGTATATTCCTAATAACTATATTAAATATACATGTCAGTATTTTACAATGCCAAGAAATTATAAAATTCCAAAATGGGAATATCGCCCATGGGAACGGGTACCGCGATGGTGTAACCGTGGTTATCAATATCTGCTCGACCGAGTATTGTGTGACATATTACGTCAAAATGTAATTTCATTTCGAATTTTAAAATTTCTCGGCATTGTAGAATAATGACACGCAAACAGAGATTTATCATCATGACAACAATTAATCAGATGATATTGACAAGAAATGGATAAAAAGTAAAAAGTAGTCTATGTCCTTTCTCAGGCTCTAGACTATCTGTGTACCAAATTTCAATCGAATCGGTTTTAGTAGTTTTGGCATGAAAGCAAGACAGACAGACAGACTTACTTTCGCATTTATAATTTAAGTATGGATTATTTTGAAAACATACATTAAGAATTGTCATTTACGTCGGTGTGATAAGCGCCAACTGTTAGAGTGACGTTAGTGGAGTAGTGATTCATACGTTTAGGCTATCGATATTGAAGACAAAGCTACATTCGTCGTAGTCTCTCTGGATGGGTGACCAAAACATACTGATCTAGAGTTCCTCCGTGTTTCGGGAGGCACGTTAAGCCGTTGGTCCCCGTAGCTATTGTGACCCATCCTATTCAATCTGTTCAGCATAAAAATCTCTTTACATCTCTCATGTTCGGTAAGTAGGTCCTTAATACCCCCAGATGCGGGTTGTAAGTGATCAATTACCGCCCTAGGTTAATAATGTAGCTAGAAACGCCCTAGGGCGGTAAGTAATTAAAAAAAAATCTCTTTCAAAAAGTTTGCGTACATCTAACCATCTTACTGGCACTAGACATCATGCATTCAGCCCAATGACAAAAGAGGTCGCTTCGCTATTTTCATCAATTTTGAATATCGAACGGCGAAGCTAAATTTAGTTCTTGAAAATAAATTTATTTATTCTTGTGACAAAAGAGGTCGCTTCGCTATTTTCATCAATTTTGAATATCGAACGGCGAAGCTAAATTTAGTTCTTGAAAATAAATTTATTTATTCTTGTAATGCCTTTTTTTCCACTTACCTCACAATCGAGATGTAAAGCAGAGTAGTTAGCTCGGGTGTAAGCATCAATTGCACCCTCGAACTATAAGCGCCCTCGCTGCGCTCGTGCGCCTAAATATCTCGGGCTGCAATTGATGCCTTACAGCCCTTGGCTACTAAACTACTATTAATAAATAATTTAAAGAGCTTATTTTTAAGAATCGCAGCATTATAGTCGCAGCATATAAATTTGTGTGATAAATGTTCAATTTATGTCAAATTTTCAACTATTGTTATTTAATTTTGTTTATATTTTAATTTAGTTTTTATTTGTTTTTCTTTGGCATCCACGGAAGACCGGTTTCGCGGCTAATGCCTCGACACATGCGCAGTGGAGACCAATTTGGCATATAATTATGTAAATTTAAATTTATTTTGTAATAATATGTCTTCTTTTTCCTGCCCTGCTGCCAATTTAATTTCATAATCCACAACTTTCCTGGTGACATGATCAATTCCCCGTCTCATTACATGTCCATACCAAGAATGTTGTTTCTCTCAGTTTGTCAGCAATCTGGGCAACTTTCAGACTTCCCCTAATATATACATTCCTCACTCTATCCATTCTCGTCACACCACACATCCACCTCAACATTCGCATTTCAGCTACACGCAATCTTCGTTCACCCATCCGCTTTGTAATGATATGTATTTTTTTATAATTCCCAAATAAACATTTTTCTTTCTTTCTTTCTTTTCACTGGCATAGTTACCTTGTCTACTAACCAAATAACAATATATCATTAACTCACCGCCATATGGTTTCTCAGCACGTGATTGGTGGTGAAGGATCTGCCGCAAGTCTCGCATGTGTAGACCTTTCGTCGTGTATGCTGGTTCAGGTGAGCTGCTACACTACCAGGCTGGGAATTAATAATGCACAATAAGGTCCAGTCGTGTGGTAGCGGCTCATTAAAAGAATACCAACCCATCTCTTCCCTTGGGTGTCGTAAAAGGCGACTAATGGACTGCACAACATCCAATAGCTATAGCGGCGCCGGGCTCACCACCTGTCACGCTGAGTGCAGTCACTGCTTGGTGAAGCGCGGACTATTGCAGACTGCTCTTGCGGTGTTTTTGCCTACTCTCTGACTAACTCTTAGGGGATAATAGTCGTGATTATAATATATGTATGAAAAGTCCAGTTTTTTTAATCATTAGTAAAAGTTAACAAAATTCTGGTATTCTGATGTGATAAGGAAGAGAATGTTGAGCTGATGATTGACAGTGACGTGCCAATTCTACTTAAAGTAGGAAAAAAGCAGGAAGAAATGTTAAAGTTACTCAAATGGTCCAAATCTTGACTAATGGCGTCATTGCATTTATAATACCAAATGGGTGTATGTATAACCAAATGAATTGTACAGAAATTTTCAAAGTGTCAAAATTACTTTAACCTCTCAATGATCACAAAACGAGACACGATAGAAACATACACGGTGTAAAAAGACCCTCAACGAAGCCGGCGTCCACGCATTCAGACCATCAAATCTACTCACATATAAAATTATCATATCATATAATTATTATCATTTTTGACGACCTCCGTGGTCGTGTGGTCTGTACGCCGGTCTCAAGGGGTAGCCATCTCGAGAGGTCCTGGGTTCGATCCCCAGCAGTGGAGGCAAGTGTTTGGGTGATGAATTTTCAGACATTTGTTCTCCAGTCTTGGATATTCATTATATATATGTATAATATTATATATATTCTAAATAATTATGTGTATTTATCTATTAAATATATTTGTCCGTCGTCTAGTATCCGTAACAGAAGCAGCATTTAGTTGCTTGAAATGGGACTAGTTGATAGGTGAGAATTTCTGAGGATATTATTATTATTTATTATTATTATCTATTTTATTACAACTTACAGCTAAAGAAGACCCGCAGATCTCACAGATGACTCTGTCCTTTTCTGTGTAGAACGGCGCGCGGAGGTGTTCAGCTAAGTGATGCTTCCTGCAGGCCGACTGAGACGCAAAATGCTTGCCACACTGAAATAAACATAAACATGTAAAAATATACCGCGAAGTCATTAATTGGGCTGCCATTTAATTATTTGATCAGCAACAAAAATGTCAGACGAAAAAGCATTTGGGCAGCAAACAAATATTTTGTCGGCAATATAATTATTTGGGCCGTAACACCACCACGCTGGCCCAATGCGGGTTGGTGGGTAGAAACGGTCACAAATGCAACCGGGACCAACGGCTTAGCGTGCCTTCCGAAGCACGGAGGAGCTCGAGATCACAAAGTCTTGGTCACCCATCCACGGCCTGACCATGGCGAAGGTAGCTTTATTTTCGATCGAAGCCAAAGCGCACTGACCACTACGCCACCAAGCTCCCATGCTATGTGTTTCCCCATGAGGAAGGCCTGTCCCAGCAGTGGGACGTATATAGGCTGATGACGATAATTATTTGGGCAGCAATATATATGTTACCGGAATTGTAATAAATCTAGGAAAAGGTCAATGAAGTATCAAGGATGAAATCTTAGGAAATGTTTTCTGATAGATATTACGTTAAGGTTATTTTTTTATGACTTTTAAAAACACTATTTACATCTCTCATGTTCGGTAAGTTGGTCCTTAATACCCCCAGATGCGGGTTGTAAGTGATCAATTACCGCCCTAGGTTAATAATGTAGCTAGAAACGCCCTAGGGCGGTAAGTAATTTAAAAAAACTCTTTCAAAAAGTTCGCGTACATCTAACCATCTTACTGGCACTAGACATCATACATTCAGCCCAATGACAAAAGAGGTCGCTTCGCTATTTTCATCAATTTTGAATATCGAACGGCGAAGCTAAATTTAGTTCTTGAAAATAAATTTATTTATTCTTGTAATGCCTTTTTTTCCACTTACCTCACAATCGAGATGTAAAGCAGAGTAGTTAGCTCGGGTGTAAGCATCAATGGCACCCTCGAACTATAAGCGCCCTCGCTGCGCTCGTGCGCCTAAATATCTCGGGCTGCAATTGATGCCTTACAGCCCTTGGCTACTAATCTACTATTGTGTCATCAAAACATATTAAACAATTTGTCAGCAGAGAAAACATATGAGTTGCTGCCCAATTAGTTATTTAGAAATATTTTCTGCCGATAAGTTGCTGACCAAAATTCGAATATTTTGCTGACCTCCATGATATAGATATAGACGTGAAGATACGTTGTTGAATACAACATGATATAAAAGATGATAATCTGCCAAAATTCCAAAAGACTTTCAACCTTAACACATTACACATAAAGTGCAAAAATTATTGGAGAAATGTGACAGAAGAAGCCCTGCTGCTGTGTTTAGTCAATAACAATAAGATGTATCACAAATCTGAGACTGGCACTTATTATTAGCTCCTTACCTATGAAATTGGTGTTTTGTATGGAGATTTTAGGGGATGTCTGCATTTTCCATACTAACATTTTATCAGTTTTCTTCACAACTACAAATCCAGAGATAATCATTTTTGGGATGTATCATTAGACAAGCTTCAGCAATATGTGTGTGATCACGCTTGATAAAAATTATTCATCGTTTTTATGTTAATGCAAATCAAATGATGTATTCGGGAAGCAGTTAAAAATAATTGTATAATTTTAACACAATTAAACTTACAAAAAATTATCAAATTAAATAACACGAGCTCAAATATATGGTCTATTTTTAGAAGAGACAATTATTTTTATAAGAATGTTCTGAAACTTAATGGTTACGGACAAATTGCTAAGACAGAATAAAAACACCAATTTCATAGGTAAGGACCCAATAATAAGATGTATCACAAATCTGAGACTGGCACTTATTATTAAGCAAATACAGCTTATTTTTCTAACTACGTCTACTAAATGTTATTCTTACATGTTGACAGGTTGTCGGTTTCTTTGTCCACCCCTGTCCAGCCACCGCGGGTAGATTTCTTTTTCTAATGGCCGACAAGGTCTTCTCCACTTTTGATTTTCTGATGAAGAAAAAGTATTTACATAAATATAATTATATATCTTGTGTTGCATGTGTAGAATTTAAAACAAACTATAACGTAGGTATTCTCTAATTCTTAGGGCGTCTAGCAGGAAATTTAAATCGAGATTTAAAACTAGATTTAGTACATTTTTGACATTTTTACTACGGCTCTTATGTCAAAAAATTAATCAATCGAGATTTAAGCTAGGTTTTAAATTTCCTGCAACTGGCCCTTAGACTTTAATCAAAAAATGCCAGAACAGAAAGAATTATTCATATTTTTCGAGCGGAAAAGTTCAGAATATATATTAAAGACGTTTGTTAAGAGTAGTTTATGTAACTGTCACATAATAAAGGTGGTAACACGAGCGTGGTTTTAAAAACCGAGCCTTGGCGAGTTTTTTAATAGTATCAAGTGTCTTAATACCGAGTTATGTGCAGTTACGTGCACTACTTTATCTACACTCATTAATCAAAGAAATAAAAGAAAAATTTAATTAATTTTATTTATTGTTGGCTGTCTGGAAAACATTTGCCATAGTTTTGTGCGATTTTGGGAAAAATAAGTGTGGCATATTGAGTCCAACCTGTTGCATAATCGTCATTATATTACAGTTAAAATTTTTAAATTTTCGTTTTTATCATCTGTATTAAAAAGTATGTCTTTATGAGTTCAAATCTGAGTTCATAATTCGAACATTATAACATGAGTGTAGATAAAAGATTAAAAAAAAAATAATGACTCACCTTTCATACAGTTGCTTTGGTGTCTGGAACAAAAGAGAAAATATGAAATTTTAAAGGGGGATCTCACTTCTACAATTATTACAATAAATGAGGTGAACTCTTACTCAGAACACTTGTAATAAGGTTTAAAATACAATATCAACGCTCTTATGATAAAATCATCTTTAATTTAATGGAATTATAATTGAAGTACGCTGTCATATCAATAATATTAATTTCTTCTAACGAACCCGATATGATAAAAAAATTGAATTAAAGTTCTTTTTTACTGTCAAAAATACTTCGAAAAAACTACCTTATCATTAAAACAAATTCATATATTAGGTCCTTACCTATGAAATTGGTGTTTTGTATGGAGATTTTGGGGAATTCTGCATTTTCCATACTAACATTTTATCAGTTTTCTTCACAACGACAAATCCAGAGATAATAATATTTGGCATGTATCATTAGACAAGCTTTAGTAATATGTGTAATATCACACTTCATAAAAATTATTTATCGTTTTTAAGTGAATGCAAACAAAATGATGTATTCGGGAGGCACTTAAAAAGAGTTGTCTCCGTGTCCAATTTTAACACAATTAAACTTACAACAAATTATCAAAACAAATCAAAAGAGCTCAAAAATATTGTCTATTTTTAGACGAGGTAATTATTTTTTAGGAATACTCTGAATCTTAATAGTTACAGACAAAATACTAAGACAGAATAAAAACACCAATTTCATAGGTAAGGCCCAATATTTTAACAGGTAATAACCAAAAATTGCTCGACTATTTCGATTGTGCATCATAATAAACCTAGTATATCTTATGCTACTTACATCGGAATCCTTATCATTTCCATCATCGCCGTCTTCCAGAGGCTCGTCGCCTGAGTTTACGTCAGCTGATTTGCCTCCTAGCGTGAAACTGTAAAAAATGTACACATAACAAAACAAACACATATCATCACACCTCTTTCCGCGAAGGGGTAGGCAGAGGTGTTAAACACCCACATTTCGCCAGATATTTTAGGTCCCCATGTAACAGCCTGTTGCCAAGTACCGGGCAATGTGAGCAAGCGATATTCACAAATGAAGTGAAGCGATGTAAAAAATGTAGTTAAATAAAAAGTAGTATAGTCTGTCGTATGCGCTGCGAAATGTCAAAAATTTACCTATGAGACATGAATACAAACATACAATCACGACTATTATCCCCTAAGAGTTGGTCTGAGATTAGGCAAAAGCACTGCAGAAGCAGTTCACTGCCATAGCCCGCGCTTCACCAAGCAGTGACTGCACATGTGCTCAGCGTGACAGGTGGTGAGCCCGTCGCCGTTATATGCTATTGGATGTTGTGCAGTTCTAAGTCCATTAGTCGCCTTTTACGACACCCAAGGGAAGAGACGGGTTGGTCGTATTATTTTAAAGCGACATTGTTACCATTATTTATTTATTTATTTATTAGGTATACCAACGTTTATACACACTGTTGCTTAGTTACAAACATAACTTAACTTAAAATTTAAGTGTGATAACCAATTAAAGGTAAACGTGGTATTTACCTTTAATTTTAATTTAATTTAATGCAAGAAATTTATATAAAACTAATCAAATTATAAACTCTAAAGCAGTACTTGAAATTAAATAAGGAAATGATACAAAAAACTCACAGAAAAAAAAACAGACAAGAAAGAATCAAGTGCAGTCCCTGTGACACTATCTTTTTAACTTTGGCGAACGATTCAAAGTTCAGGTCAATCAAATCACTCCAGCTATTGAGGAGCCTACAAAGCCTCGGCACGGGAGAATCAGAGCCCAACACTAATCTTCGGAGAGGACTTAACGGAGATATAGGTGCGCGCGGTATGAGGCGAGGGACGCGAAAATTATAATGCTATAGTTGTAACTTAGCAAACTCGGGCCCTAATATGTTTCAGTAATACTCACTCGTCAGTATGCATGGCCGAGTGCAGCAGATGTTTCGTGTAGGCCTCTTTCGTCTCAAACGTGATCTTGCACACATCACAATACGTGTTGTTTTCGCCGTCCGTCACTTGGTTATCCTGAATATACCATTGGGTACTTGTTACACTGTTTCATGATCATCATCAATCAACGTAGAGACGCGCACTGCTGGACAAAGGCCAAGGATTCCCAAGGATCTCCACAAGTCGGGCGTACGCTACGGAATCCAGCGACTTCCTTTGCCAGATTGTCGGTCTACATCGTTGGGGAGCTTTCCGCGTAGCGTTGTAGTTATATTCAAAATTCAATATCGTTTATTCAATTTAGATGCGTCTTTGCACATGCTTATTAACGTCAAAAGCAGTTTACAAATTTTCGTGAAAGCGATAAACTACGCCATCCGTTCACAAAACTACCAGGAGGCCTTGTTCTGAGAAGAACGGGCAAGAAACTCAGCAAGTTCCTATCCTCCCTTTACATTGTTTTTCTTTTTTTTAAATTGTTTATATCTATCCACCTATGAAATACCTATCAACCAGTGCGAAGCCGCGGCGGGCTTTATTAAAACACGAGCGTGGTTTTAAAAAACTAGCCCCGGCGAGATTTTTAATAGTATCACGCGAGTGTTTTAATACAGAGTTATGTGCAGTTACATACACTACTTTATCTACACTCATTGTTTAAAGAAATAAAACTTAAATTTAATTAATTTTATCTATTGTTGGCTATCTGGAAAACATTTGCCATGGTTTTGTGCGTTTTTAACAAAAATAAGTGATGCACAATGAGTCCAACCTGTTGCATAATGGTCATTATGATACAGTTTCCATTTTTAAATTTTCGTTTTTATCATGTGTTAAAAAGTATGTTATTGTGAGTTCGAGTCTGAGTTCATAATTCGAACATTATAACATGAGTGTAGATGAAATAGTTTTTTTAAATAAAATAATAGCTTATGTGTCTCGGGGAAGTGTAGCTTACCAACAGTAAAAGAATTTTTCAAATCGGTTCAGTAGATCCAGAGATTACCCCTACAACGTTACAAACTCACAAACTTTGCCTCTTTATAATAAAATAAATAAATAAATAAATATCCTCAGACATTCACACCTATCAACTAGTCCCATTTTAAGCAACTAATGCTGCTTGTGTTACGGATACTAGATGACGGATAATTATATTTAATAGATAAATACATATAATTATTCAGAATATACATAATATAATACATATAAAATGAACATCCAAGACTGGAGAACAAATGTCTGAAAATTCATCACGCAAACACTTGCCTCCACTGGGGATCGAACCCAGGACCTCTCGAGATGGCGACGCCTTGAGACCGGCGTACAGACCACTCGGCCACGGAGGTCGTCAATAATATTTGTATAGATAAACATAGAATGAGAGGAATTCCGAAAGAAGCGATGGATTGAATGTGAGAATTCTGATATGAATAGAAACTCACCGGTTCAAAGACGTGTTTCAACCTCTTATGCTGCCGGAGTCCTAAAGGACTCACGAAGGACTCCCCGCATAACGTGCACATGTGTTTGCTTCTGTGAGTCCGTAGGTGAGTGTAAAACGTTGATAGGTGTCTGAAAGAAATAACCTTATTGTGTAAAAGCTAGCTGTTGCCCGCGACTACTTCCGCGGTTACTGGTTTTTAAACATCCCACGGGAAACCCTTTAATTTTAGAAGTATCTTAGAAATTGACCAGCGTAAGTAAGTAAGCTATGCAAAATTTCATTGAAATCGGTCCAGCCATTTCGGAGTACGGAGAAACAAAAAATTTAAAAAAAAATGTTTTGGTATTTTCCCTCTTTTTACATCCCCCTGACTTGATTTAAAGCATTTTTTTCTATGTACAGACATTCGACCTCAACATTTTTACACATATAGATATTTAAATTTCAAGTTACATTCATAGAAAAGGCCCAAGAGAAATTGCAATCCACGAGGGCGCTTAAGTCATTCGACTTTATACTTTATCTTAACGCATTAAGAACGTTGGCACATCGTCGTCATAAATGCATGTAATCGAATAGCGACCAGTACTTTTATCCTCAACTGACGGAAAGCAAACGAATCACGGAATCTCCACCTGTCCCTTTTTATTGCGGTGAATTAGAGCGAGACAAGGCGAGACTTTCCATTTTGATCCGTGAACCGACAATTGAGAATTTAGATTTGACACAGAGCTATTCGAGGTAGCTAATGAATTAGCGAGGAAAAACGAAGCAATCTGATTGGTCTATTTTCCTCTCACACCAGTTGGTTACGACACATAGCTTTAGAAGAAAAGCACCCACAGTATAAAGTATGGACTTACTTGAATTCTTTATCGCAATGAGGGCATTTTCTTATGACGCCACTGTGATACTCTTCGTGAAATAAGGCAGTCGTTCTGGAAAAAGAAACGTATCATCAAACTTATGTCGCCATAATAACAATGTTATAAGCATTGTTGTGTTCCGGCAATCAGAGGTAAGATAGCTAGTTCCTCAGTTGTTGAGGATTACAGGTGAAGCTCGCTTCCACCTTCGGCCTTATCGTGACTTACCATCAGGTGAGATGAAGGCCAAGAGCTTACCTGTCATATGTAAAAAAAACATAGATATTGGTAACACCCACATTAATGAAAAAGGTTTATATTTTGTCCAAAGAATAGTATATTATAGGTATCTGCCTATTATTATACAACAAATCATACCATGACCATACTAGAAACGTCTCAGGCACGTTTAAAAGATTGTTTGTATTTAAAAAATGTATACAGTGGACTCCTGCCCCCTTATTCTAAACTGTCGGAAACTAAACGAATCACTGAATCTCTATACCTGTCACTTTTTATTGCGGCGGATAAGAGTGAGACGGGACGTTACTTTTCGAATCGAATCCGTTAACCGACAGTTTAGAATAAGGGGGCTGGTCTAATCCGGCACCCCCTGTAATCCGACATGCTCTACATATATATTTTTGACCATCTTCGCTAATGCTGAATGAATGATTGAACAAGTTATAACTTGAACGCACCACCACTCTACTCGACGCGTAGGGAATTTTTTTGATTCTGATTGCTTAGTTTGAAGAACGGTACGGCCGCAGAGTATATATTACTATATATAAAGGCTAGAATCTTATCATTGGATCTGTAATTTGGCGGATTACATGGTGCTCTTTTGTAAAAAAATCCGGACTATAGGGGGTCTTAGACAGTACTCTATAATCCGACAAATTCGATGGACCAACACTGCCCTGAAAAATGTTGGTCGGATTACCGGGGGTCCACTATATGAGAAATTGCTATTCGGTGATCGGTATCTACAGGATGAAATCGAAAATAATTAGCAAATTTAAATGTTCTAGTGCCATAAACATTATATTTGTGAGGAAGAAAAAAAACCTATGTTGTAAAAAAAATCTAAATTTTCAGTTGCTTTTACTCGAAACTGGTAAATACATATTAAAAACATAAACCATAAAAAATTACATGTTAAATTTATATAAGAAAAATATCACATTAAATTCGATACACACTTTTGTTTGGAAATGTACAGGTATTATTCAATAACACAGCGCGACAGCTGCAACTAATAATTGCGTTATTGTATTTTCTTACATAATGTTTCATTACGATTATAATTGTTATTATACCGATTATTATAACGTTTAAAATGTCCTGTAAAATTTTGTCGAATGATTTCATATTCACCCTGTAGAGATATCGCTGAATCTATCTAGAGGGTATGATCTCGCATACTTTTCTATTTAAAGAACACGGTTGAAAGAAAGAAAATATATTCGTCCAAACTGTCCGTAAAATTTATGGAAATGTTTTAAATTTTAAAATGTTATTTATGGAATGCTTCGAATAATGGGTCATCTTTAATAATGCACATTTAAGTTAGGCGGTTCTTAAACTGAGACGCACGACGCAACTTTACGCGTGAATAGTGCGCCTCTTCTAACGTTGTTATATCACCCTTTGCATCGAAAACACGCATTGGATGCGAAGCAACGCTGCGTTGTGTAGCAGTGTGAGAATCGCCTTAAACTGCTTATTAGAATTTTCAAAAAGCTTTCAACGTTTTCAATGGTGATAAAGTTAGATACTCACTCAACATTACACACCAAATTACACCGCAAACACTCGTACTTAGTGAGATGCTGTTTCATATGCTTGCTCAGGAAGCACGCTCTCCTGAACCGCATTTTGCAGAAGCGACACACGAGGGACCCTACTGCCTGCCACATAAAAAAAATATCTTCTGACATTCACACCTATATTAAGCAGTTAAATATTGGGTCCTTACCTATGAAATTGGTGTTTTTATTCTGTCTTAGTATTTTGTCTGTAACTATTAAGATTCAGAGTATTCCTAAAAAATAATTACCTCGTCTAAAAATATACTATATTTTTGAGCTCTAGATATTACACATATTACTAAAGCTTGTCTAATGATACATGTCAAATATTATTATCTCTGGATTTGTCGTTGTGAAGAACTGATAAAATGTTAGTATGGAAAATGCAGAATTCCCCAAAATCTCCATTCAAAACACCAATTTCATAGGTAAGGAGAAATATATGCGCCGCTTGTGTTATGGTAAATAAGCTTGTCGGGTATCGGGTCCGTATATTAATCGACAATGTCAGTGGCAGAGGACTTTATATGGAGCTTCTAGCTTTTTGAATTACCTTACTTACCTACTAGCTTAGCCGGGAAATCGAAAAGAAGACGCTCCAACTGCCTTGGGATCGAAATCTCTAAAATATTTGGCGCAGAAGACAACGGAAACCACTGCGACTACATTCCCAGTAAAGGCACATGATAGCACAACTGAAGGCGATACGATCACCCTGCGAACCGATTAGCGACCAGCGCCGCGCTACGTCCGGGGCTCGCGGTGTGAAACTGGATACCGGACCAGTAGTTCCTGAGTTTAGTGCGTTCAACCAAACAAACTCTTCTGCTTTACAATATTAACTAGCTATTGCCTACGACTTTTTCCGCGTTTACTAAACTATCCCACGGGAACCCTTTAATTTTCTTTCAAAGCCTCAGCCCAATCGGTTAAAAATTGACAAAGTTTCATACAAACTTTCATTCCCTATTTTATCCCCTTGGGGGTAGAATTAATCAAAATCCTTTCTTAGGGGATGCCTACGTCACAACATCTACCTGTATGCCAAATTTCAGCCCGATCCGTCTAGTAGTTTGGGCTGTGCGTTGATAGATCACTATGTCAGTCAGTCACCTTTGAGTTATATATATTTAGATATAGATTCACACTTGGCGAAAACCTATTTTGTGTAAATTTTTTAATGACGGATCTGACACACGATCAGTGGGAACGAGCTCTTAGATGATAGATAAATATACATAATATTATAAACTCAATAAACAAATCATCCATAACTAAAGAAAAAATGCCTGTATTTTCATTGCAATAATTGGCTCCCACCGGGAATTGAACCAAAGCTCCCGAGGTAACGTCTTTAAATCTCGACAGTGCAATTGGAAATAAAATATTCACCCGCTTTCTCAGCTACGAACTAGTAAATTACGAGGAATGAAGAGCTTAATAAGCAATTAAATACGTCCATTGTTTTAGTTCAAAACCATTGTGTAAACTGATTATAGTTGTACTTTGTACTAGGTCTACAAAAGCTTTTGAGAATTCAAAAGAAATGACTTACCTCACCATGCTTCCTAAGTATATGCCTATCCAACATATTCTTCTCAGAGAACGGCTTATGACAATCCGTGCACTTGTAAGCTGCCCGCAGATACTTCTCGTGCAACGCTTTAGCTTGGAACTCCTTTATCGCCTCCTCCTCCGACAACGTAAACTTTCTCCAAAAACCAGAGTCTAGGAACTGTAAAGCTTTTAGTTTACCATCTTTCGCTTTTGTAAACTTATACTTCTTTGTATCGTCCTCGATAGCTACCGCCTCCTTTTTCTTCTTGACTGGCACTTTTTTACTTTTCTCTTTTGATAGAAGGTTTTTAAGTATGCTACGATCGTCTTTTACTTCATTTGTTTCTTTCGGCTCCGCTTCGGGCTTAACAGCCTCTTTTGGCTCCTCAATGCCTTCAAATATATCGTAGTTTACATTGTTTGTTTTCTTAAACTCTAAACGGATCTCTGAGACAGGTATGTCATCTTCGCTATCGTCGTTATCGTCTGCGTGGAACTCCACATCGCTGGCTGATGATTCATTGTCAGTCTCTTTTTTTGCTGGTTTTGACTTGGCCTTTGGTGGCTCAGTGCTCTCAACCATGGTATAGGTTTTAACTCTTTTACTGACTTTTATTATTTCTATATTACCGCGTTTAACTATGGGATGTTTATTTGAATACATGTTGCATACTCTGTCGTATGTAAGCTGTAAGAATATAAGATACTTTAAAAAAAAACAAAATTTCATGTGTAGTGTCTTAGCATACCACGTCGAAAACGCAACCGAACTTCGTATTTTAATTGCAATGCATTTGTCGAAAATATGTCACGTTTTGGGGTAAAATGGAACGTTCGTTAGGGTGTATAAATGATCTTGGGCGTATTAATGATATAGTTTTTGTCGCGCAATTTAGCAGCAGATTATATTTCTTAAAATCTAATCTAGAACTTCCATCACGTATTTTTGCATAGTATACAGGTGAATTTTTCAAGTGGGCTTTCAGGGTTAAATCCTAAACTATAAGGAATATCGAAAAATGAAAACAAAAACTGCATCATTGGAGTTTTGAAAAATCTATAATCCGAACACAGCGACGAGCGTACGGAGTAGACGTGTTGTCAATTTATTTAAAATATTACATTCTATGAACTAGCGATTCTAATCTTTATAAATATACTTGTTAGTATTCCTTTTACCGAAATACGCTGTGATAAACTTACTACCTTAGACTCCCGAAACAAGCAGCAGAAAGAGACGGCCTCTGATTTTGCATCCTGCGCGCACGCTGACTGTCCTGTGTACTCAACACGTGAGTAATAATAACACAGATCTACAATGATGCGCTCACCAAATGGATGTGGCACAAGTAAACTTGGAGGTTCGCAACCAAATTTAGACAAAGCGACTTTGGACTCTGAATTTGAAACGTCTCATGTCGTGACACGCAAGAATAAGCGTAAGCAGCCTGATAATGATGACTTTCAGATCAGGTATGAATTATCGGAAATAAGAAAGCAAATGACTGAAATGATGGCTTCCATCACTGCTTTAAGCAATACACAAAACGAAAAGATCAATTTGCTTTGTCAAACAGTCAATACTATCAAGGAAGATGTAAAAAATATTGGCAATACTATGGATCAAATCATATTAGAACAGAAAGTCATTAAGACTAATATAGAAGATCTGAAAATTAGTACAGGAAATGCAGAAAAAAAAAATTGAAGTACTTGAAAGTGATATTACTACTCTCCGGAATTCTAAGCCCAACCACACTTCCCATGAGTTAAACGACAACTATGAAGATCTCATCTCTGAAATGCAAGAGAGAACCCTGCGAGCCAAAAACATTGTTATAGTCGGTATCGAGGAGAATAAACTGAAAAATGCCACAGAACGTAGCGAATCGGATAAAAAAGAAATTCTGAAATTGACCCGAGCTGTACTTCCCGATTGTCCGGAACCGGAAAAAATTATCCGTCTTGGTAAATTTAAGCCAGACAAAAATCGTCCTCTAAAAGTGTGTTATAAACTAGAAGAAACGGCCAAAACGCTTTTGCGCAACAAAAGAAATAAAGAACATCACATAAAAATTTATTCGGATCAAACTATTAACCAACAAAAGTATTTACAAAAACTCAAGAAGGAAGTTGAAACAAGAATACAAAAAGGTGAAACTAACCTACAGATAAAGTACATAAAAGGAACCCCCAAAATAATAAAATATTCTGAACCAAACTTATCATCCACGGAAACTCAGGTGGATACCCGAAATGCAACTTCAAATAAAATCCTGTTGCAACAAACTTTTTTGTAAATAAAGAAATAACACATCAACTTGCCGACACCTATACAGAAATAAAACAAAATAAGAAATCCCTTAGATACTTTTACGCCAATGCTCGCAGCATTGTTACACTAGGCAAATTAGACGAGCTTAAATGTATATTGAAGTCATTCAAAGAAGCTGTTCATATCATTGTGCTATCAGAAACATGGATTAAAAGTGAGGAAGAGGCAAAAACTATCCAAATACCTAGTTACACACATTATTACAATTTTAGAAAACAAAGTAGAGGTGGTGGAGTATCTATATTTGTTCATAATGGTCTTAAACATCACTTAATAGATGAACGCTGTGAAAAAGACAACCATTTCCTCTGGGTTAACGTCTCTAAATTTTCAATTAACATAGGTGCCATCTACAAGCCAGAGAGAACCAACTCACATGATTTTCTGGAGTCCTATTCTATACAACTACATAAGATGAAAAGAGCAGTGATATTCGGTGACTTTAATTATGATCTACTAAAGTCAGCTCCTACCACCAGAAAGTACAGGAATGTATATAAAGAAAATGGCTTCAAAATACTAAATAAAATTGATGAAGAATATTGTACACGAGAAACCGCAACGACGAAAACTATCCTTGATCATGTCTGCACTGACCTGAAAAGCAATGATTTTCATCTTGCTATAACTGACTCGTCTATGTCGGATCACAAAAATATATATTTCGAAATCAAACAATACGAACCTCCACCTCTAAAAAAAGCGAAATTTACCACAATAGATTATAATCAATTATATCAACACATAGAAAATATGAACTTCGAAACTGATTCCTATAATGAAATTAGTATGAATTTGGTAGATGCTATAACAAAAAGTAAAACTATAAAATGTAAAATTCTTAACAAACCAAGACAAGATTGGATAAAGAAAGAAATTATACAAGGCTTAGAAAAACGGAACATGCTATGGAGATTATACAAGAAAGATAAAACAAATAAGGAGCTAGAACAAAATTTTACAAAAGAAAAGTTTAATATGGCAAAAACTATACAGGAAACCAAGGCATCATATTATAATAGACTATTTAGAGACACTGCAAAGAAACCTCGTAAGATGTGGAAATTAATTAATGAATTGTCAAATAATAGAACCAAGGATGTGTCATTTCCAGACAAACTTATTATAGACTCAAAAACAATACTTGAGAAGAGCGAAATCTGCGAACATTTCAACACTTACTTTTCTACCATTGGTAAAGTACTGGCCAGTGAAATTCCGGAAATAAACCACAGACATCGTGACACTTTGATCTTAGAATCTGATCAAGACATCAAATTAGATAACTTTGCACCTGCAACTGAGGATGAAGTAATTAAAATAATAAATAGCCTGGACAGTAATACTAGTAGTGGCATTGATGAAATTAATACAAAGGCTCTAAAATGTGTGAAAAATGTAATAGCAATTGCTCTAACTAAGTGCATTAATAAATGTTGAAAGAATGGTATCTTCCCAGATAGTCTAAAAATTGCTAAAGTAAGTCCTATCTACAAGTCAGGCTCTAAATGGGATCCTTGTAACTACCGGCCAATATCTGTGCTTCCAATTATTTCAAAAATATTTGAAAAGATTCTTCATTCGCGCTTACAAACATATCTAAATTCTAAAAACTTCTTCTACAAAAACCAATACGGCTTTCGACAAAAATCAAACACACTAGCGGCAAGCATCGACTTAACCACAAAGATAAAACAGAAAATTGATCAAAAACAAATAGCTCTGGGTATATTTATTGACCTGAAAAAAGCTTTCGATACTGTAAGTCACCAAATACTGTTGAAAAAGCTATATTACATAGGTATCGAAGGAAAAGCTCTTAAGATTTTTGAATCATACTTACATAACCGGAAACAAGTAGTTAAAATAGGTGAAAATCAAAGTAGTCCACAGCCATTAATGTGTGGTGTACCCCAGGGCTCCATTTTGGGACCACTCCTGTTCCTGATTTACGTTAACGACATTCATAAAACTAGCCTCAGAGGAGACTTAACTCTTTATGCTGATGATACGAGTGTCTTCTATTTTGGTCGGCACTTAGACAATATTATGTTACAGGCTCAATCTGACTTGAATGAATTAAACTACTGGTTCCAAGCTAACTTATTAACTATTAATAGTTCCAAAACGAAATATGTCATCTTTTCCGCTAAAAATAAAAAAATCGATACTAGCTTAGAACTTAAAATAAATGAACTAGCAATATCGAAAGCTTCTAAAGAAAAATATCTTGGATTAACTTTGGACAGTCAGCTTACCTGGAGACCTCATATAGAAAAAATTATATCAAAATTAGTGTCGCTATCGGGAATATTATATAGAAATGGAAAATGTTTTCCTAAAAAAATACGCTACTTAATCTACAATTCATTAGTAAAACCACATATAGAATATTTAATACTGCTGCAAAAAAATATATCAACATGATTCAGACAAAACTTAATAAAATAATCAAAATACTATTCAACTATAACTATTATACGCCCACAAAAAAATTGTATGAACGAACACAAATATTCGATATTACAGAAACATACACATACTTGACATGTATACTTATAAGAAAAATAATTAATAAGGAAATTCACACTAATATTACGTTTACCAAAAAATGTCAAGTACAAAATATTAAATTACGTAACAGCAAAAACCTAATTATTCGACAAGCCAGAACAAATTATGGGAAAAAGAATATTGAACATGATGGTGCTCAATTATATAATAAGCTTCCAATTTGGGTAAAAAATGCTCAATCTATGGTAGTTTTTAAAAAAACTCTAAAAACTTACATTAAAAATCAAAGTTAGTTAAACTGATTTTTATCTAATATGAAAAATAAATAAAATAAAAAACATATTTAAAAATAATACTATCTTATGTAGCGTTAATAACGCTATCCAGATATCTTAACGACTACAGCATGTCTAAAAGAATAGGAAAAGGTTATGAAATAATACTCACGTGCGAAATCACTTTGGTTATTATTCCTCGAAATATTACAATGATTTTGCAATTCCAAAATACAGTTTCACTGCTACAACAATCTTAGGCACGTCTATACTCAACGGCTGTGTAGCCAAGAATGCCGTTCCGATCCAAAAAACGTGTCCGTCCGCCATTTTTGCTCAACAAAACGAATAACCGGAAGTCAACATAAAATTATATATATTTTTTTATTAAAACCTAACACTCGACCATCCTGACATTGTGCATGTCCTCATGCACAGAATCCAGTTAAAATTAAACCTAACACTCGGTTTTTCTAGACAGTTGTTGGATCGGAATGCATGTGGTACATTATGGTTATTAAACCAGCTAGATAAAACAAGATATAACAAATCTAACAAAACTAAGAGTATCTTACTAATCATGATACAAATGAGATTGTTGTTGCAACATACACAGCATTTTTTTTTTTTATTATAATTATCATGTTCTTAAGGTAATCAATTTATTTTGCCTTTAAAACATAAAATACTTAAATAAATTTTACATAGTCCATTTTTACTTATCATAGCGTTTTATCAGTTTATAATAACACATTATAATCAACATTAATAAAATAATAATAATTATTATTTTTGTTATTTTTAGTAACACAATTATTACATCATCATCATAATAATTATAGATTTTAATATAAGTTACATTATCCTATCATTGTGAACTCTTCCATCTTACAAAAATAAAAATACTATAATTTTGTGTAAATTGCTTCTCGAGAACCCTTCCTTCTCTCAATCAACAATTACACTCAATTTCAACCAAATTTACTTGTGAACCCTTCCTTCTCACAAGCAATTTGTAATAACGTAATTCCACTTGTTGTTTGAGAACCCTTCCTTCTCTCAATCAACAAATCATTTACTTATATTTAACAAATCAAATAATATTTCTAGTTTTCTGTGAACCCTTCCTTCTCACAGATACCTTGTAGGGAACCTTCCTTCTTATAAAAATAAAATTATATATAATTGAAATTAAAAACTAATTAAAATTATAACAATTTGCCATTGTTTTTATTATTAATATTTTTTTTTTTTTTTTGTAACTGAATAAATGATAAGATTCTATAATGATCAACAGGATTTTGATTTATAAATTAAGAAAGCTATTGAGAACTATGCCCATTATGAGTGCTGTTATCGCTATCCGAGTCATCATCCGTGTCGTTTACATCTAAGGCAGCAATGTGTATCCAAGGCAACATGCGGTCAGAGGCAACGGTCGTTTTGCGTTTGTTTTTGGAGCCGGTTAACCCAGGTATAGCACATACCCTGTAACGATCATTTTCTAATACCTCATCCACTCTGTAGGGGCCTATGTATGGTGGAAGCAGCTTTCTGCTCTTACCGTCGTTGCTAAAAGAAGTTTTAGTAATTTTGACTAAATCGCCTTCCTTGTAAACGTGGGGAGGGCGTCGATTTTTGTCATAATATTGTTTTTGTTTTATTTGTTGTTCGTCAATCCTGTCCTTTACATTCTCACGCAAGGTAACTAGATTAGATTCCTCCCTACTCTCATTCACCACTTCATTCATTATTGGGTTTACTTCGGAATTGATACTAAACCCAAACATAACTTCAGAGGGCGTTTTTCCCGTAGTTTTATGAATTGTGTTATTTATACCCCACTGTATTTTGCCTACGTTTATGTCCCAATCCTTCTCATTACACTTTAAGTTTTGTGCTGTTAACGAGTTAAGAACTGTTCGGTTGTACCTTTCGACTTGTCCGTTAGCTCTCGGACTCGCGACGGCATTTAAAACGTGTCGGATACCTTTGTCTAGGCAAAACCGCTTGAACGCATGGGATGTGAAGCATGTTCCGCGGTCACTTATTATTCGATCAGGAGTCCTAAAAGTGTGGAATATCTCTTCTAATACCTGAACTGCCGATTGGGTTTTGGTATTACGTACTGGTTTTACAAAAACGAATTTCGTGAATCCGTCTACTATCACTAGAATATAAGAGTTTCCTTTGCGTGAACGAACGAAGGGACCTAAGTGGTCTATGTGAAGGGTATGGAACGGAATTTCCACCTTAGGTATTGTATGTAGGTAACCTTCATTTGTAGTATTTTTCTTCGAATAGGCACACTCAATGCATGCCGATACATACTTTTTAACGAAACGGGACATTTTCGGGAACCAATACGTTTTCTTTATCCGCTCAAGGGTCTTTTCTATACCGAAGTGACCTATGTCGTCGTGGTTCATACGACAGACCTGCCATCTAGCACCTTTCGGTACCACCCAACGTAGTGTAGACCTATCACCCCCTAAGTACCGATATAGCTTATTGTCCTTGATTAGATAATTATCTTTAATATATTTTAGATCGTTAATATCCGTATTTGTTATCAAAATATCGCGTATTCGGCACAATTCGCTATCGCCTAACTGCAGCGTATGTAACCAGTCTTCATTATTGATAACCATAATACAAGGATACTGTTCGGGGTCAAGTTCATCATCGTGAATCGGGTTTCGTGACAGAGCGTCCACATGCGACATCTTCGTACCTGCGCGGTACTCGACCTCGCATAGAAACTCCTGAATGAGAAGCCACCAGCGTGCTATCCTTGGAATAAGATCGCGCTTGGAGAACGTCGAACGCAGAGCACTACAGTCCGTTATGATTTTGAATTGTTGCCCTAACAAATAGACACGGAACTTTTTGAGGGAACAAACTACTGCCAGAGTTTCTAATTCGAACGCATGGAAGTTTTTCTCCTCTGGAGTCGTTTGCCTACTGTAGAACGCAACCGGCTGGAATGGATGATCCTTCTGGCACCGTTGAAGTAAAATGCCGCCGATGCCAACCTTACTTGCATCCGTGTGCAATTCTGTCTCCGCCGTCGGATTATATATAGCTAATATTGGTCTATCTATAAGCCTACTCTTCAAAAAATTAAAAGATTCTTCTTGTTCTTGTGTCCACTCCCAATCAGCATTCTTTTTCAGTAATTTATTTAAGGGGTGCGCTAATATCGCAAAGTTTTTAATAAATTTTCGAAAATACCCTACAAGGCCAAGAAATTGACGAACCGAATGCTGATTGGTCGGTCGTGGGAACTCTATAACCGATTGTATTTTCTTGTCACCGGGACGAATTCCAGCGGCACTTATTTCATAACCCAGATAATTTATTTTATTATGCAAGAAACTACATTTAGCAAGGTTCATGGTTAAATTAGCTTTGTCTATTAGACCTAAAATTTTCTCGAGTCTAGCAAGGCATTCATCTATAGTACTACCATATATCAGAACGTCATCAATATAAGCCGTGGCTTCTGTGAATCGAGCCGAACCTAAAAGCTTATTCATCATACGTTGAAAAATTGCCGGCGCGTTTGATAGCCCAAACGGCATACGATTAAATTCGTATTGTCCGTCGGGGGTAACAAATGACGTAAGTGCCTTTGATTCCTCAGAAATAGGAACCTGATAATAACCCGATGCCATATCCAATGTCACGAAATACGATTGACCTGAAAGTCTAGCAATTTCATCCTCAATCACTGGCATTGGATACCGCTCCTTAACAGTCATGGAATTTAAAAGCCTATAATCGACACAGAGTCTTATCTTGCCGTCCTTTTTCTTCACGAGAATGATAGGACTGGAATACTCTGATATCGATTCGCGCACTATGCCGGCTTCCAACATCTCATCGACCATGTCTCTAACCTGCTCCCTTTCCTTATGTGACAACCGATAAGGGCGATAAACCACAGGTCGCTTGCTGTTTAGTTCAATACTCATCTCAGTGATGTTAGTACAACCGAGCTGCTTAAGAGAAGATGCGAAACAGTGTTTAAAGTTATTTAGTAATGTTACTAGTTTTTGCCTATGTAACTCACCTACTGAATCGCCTATGTTAATTTCCAGTTCGCCTATTGGTTTAGTTTGTATAGCAGTAGAGTTAATGTTTGCATTAATTTGGCTCACTATCTTAACTCTAGTGGCCCTAGCCAAACATTGTCCCGAACGGAATAAATACCATGATTTTACTGGCGTGACGATAACATTTACTATGTTATGCTTATTTATCCTATATATTCCTCCTCTAACAATAACTTGTCTGATTGGATGTCCAATAAGGTTATCTTTTAACAAAATATGTCCTAGCTCCACTGTGTTGATACTTGCCCTAATTGTCGCCGGGCCAAACACCACGAGGTCCGCGGTTACAACTAAACTAACAGGAGAGTCGACATCTGTATTAACCTCACTGTTTGATAAAGGGAGTTCAGCACCTATATCGAAAAATTTAAGTTCTTCGGAATTTTTCATAACAAGGATATGTGGTAATTCCGTAAAGTTTTGACCTAAGAGAACAGGCACGTCAAGAAATCCATCGTCTACAACCTGGAATGGTACCTGAGCCTTGACGTTATCGATATCTAGATTTATAACAACTTTACCGATAGAAAAGACAACTTTGTTACCGAAACCTCTCATTGGAATAGAAGCCCCGTCGCTTTTTAACCCTAATGATGACGCCATAGTTCGTCTTATAAGCGAAACCTCACTCCCAAAATCAACAAAACACTTAGTCGATACACCGTTAATACTTCCTTCCTTTATGAATTTAGAGTTAGTCTTAGATACAGATATTTGCATAGTCTTTGGAACGTTTTCGACATTTTCGCTACTTGTACTATTCTCTATACGGAACCTACAATTTCCTATCGTATGACCTACTTTTCGACATTTAGAGCACATAATTAACGGTTTCGGACACTTTTGATAAGGATGACCCCGCTCCTTACAGTTAAAGCAGAATATGTAACTAGATATCGTTTTAAAAGGTTTATGCGCGGAATTGAACTCGTTTGATTGTCTTTTTGGGATTGGCCTATCTAAGAATTGGAAAGTGTCTTTGATACTCATTAAAAAGTGCAATAACTCGTTGGGCTGCGAACATCGTAACGCATTTGCACTAGATCTTAGGGTTTTGTCAGTCAGCCCATGGATAATGCAGTCGACTGCACGCTTGCCTTCGATCTCACATTGACTCAATAATGCTAATTTTTCATAATAGTAAACTTCTAATGGCTCATTGAATTTGCTTTTCCTGCGGAGCATCTCCTCCAGGGATTGGCCGTAATTTTGTTCATAAGGGAATGCATTTAATAACTTTGTTTGCCACTCTGACCAGGAAAACAAGATTGAATTTAAGCTTTCATACCAAGTTTTGGCCAATCCCTGCAGTTTTTGCATAGCAAAGTGCACAATAGTTCTCTCATCCCAGCCGTAGACAGTAGCACACTCGTTTACTTTCTTCAACCAAATATCAATACGTTGACCCTTTGAAGATGGATCAAAATCAGGTAAAATATTCCTGTGGGTTATATTATTATGGTTCGAGGAACTCGAGGTTGCCAATGTCGACGACTGAGGTCGGAAATGCCCTAATGAACTAATTAAGTTAGCTACATCTGTAGACGTAAACGTGGGAATTTCTGACCTGGTTTGTTGATCGTTCCCGGAGACTATGGTCTGCTCGACGTTTGGTGCGGGTCCGTCGTGGACGGTCGCATGCCGTGACCCGTTGCGCCGCGAACTGCTTCGCGGCGACCTGCTGCGCCGCGTTAGGCTGCGTCGCGTTCGGCTGCGCCGCGTTCGGCTGCGCCGCGTTCGGCTGCGCCGCGTTTGGCTGCGCCGCGTTCGGCTGCGCCGCGTGCGGCTACGTCGCGAACGACGGCCACGCGAGCGGCTGCGTCGCGAACGACGGCCACGCGAGCGGCTGCGTGAACGGTGGCGTTTTGATTCACTTTGTCGCGATCGGCTGCGACCCCGACGAACTTCGTTTTCTAGAGCGCGTAACCGCGCGCGTTCCCGCTCAAGGGCGCGTCGAAGATCCTCGTCAGTATTTGTACGATTTGAGCTTGCTTGGCATCGTTCTGGCGTCAACAAATGTCGCCCTTGCGAAGCATCATCACCTGCTTGCATTTTTCCTGGAACTCGACACACAAAAAAAAGAAAACTTTAATATCTTGGAAACGGTGCATCGTAGCCCAAAAATAACGAAATTTTCGACCCCCGTAGACCCCCCACAGGGCAGCAGTAACACATTGCAGTTATTTTTTTTTTTTTTTTTTTTTTTAACTACCCACAAAATAAATTGTAAAATTAAGCATTTTCTTCCCACTTCCTTAACAATGGATTAGTTTACTGTCACGTAAAGTTTTTCAATATATATATACATATATATAATATTAAAATCAGTATTATAATTTCCTACAAGCAACCCTATAGATAACAATAAGCAAATACTGGCTAAAGGAGGCCACTTTTGAGTTTAACACACATTGTTCGCTAAATCGTTAAAGTGGACGGTAGATCCCACTTCTGAAATGTAGCGTTAATAACGCTATCCAGATATCTTAACGACTACAGCATGTCTAAAAGAATAGGAAAAGGTTATGAAATAATACTCACGTGCGAAATCACTTTGGTTATTATTCCTCGAAATATTACAATGATTTTGCAATTCCAAAATACAGTTTCACTGCTACAACAATCTTAGGCACGTCTATACTCAACGGCTGTGTAGCCAAGAATGCCGTTCCGATCCAAAAAACGTGTCCGTCCGCCATTTTTGCTCAACAAAACGAATAACCGGAAGTCAACATAAAATTATATATATTTTTTTATTAAAACCTAACACTTACTTAACAATTACGTTATTTTAAAATCCCCGTTAAATTAATAGGAAAAAATAAATAATGAATTCTAAACTTACATTAGCAATTATTCGCGAGCAATCCGTCTTTCTATTCATATTCCTCAATGCCTTATCTAGCAATGGTATGTTTTTCGTTCATCCATGTAAGTATGACGCGCGACGAGTGATCATACTTTTATTTGCAAATTGGGCGGTATTCGAAAAAAAAAAAAAAATTTCGTCGTCTTGTTTTGTATACAACAAAATTAAATATGTTTTAATAACTTTAATAAGTAATATTGTGTTTCAAGTGATGTGTAAATATCTGGATGTATGTGCTCGAATGCTGATTTTATATAAATGATAAGTATTTGTTTCTCAGTAAGTGAATTCCTGTATATTCTAATGAGAAATAAAGTTCTTTAACCATAACCAGGAATCAAACCCAAAATTTTGTAAAAAAAAAAACACATTCTGTATTATTACACCATTCGATAGTGTTGTTGTGTTAATAAGGATCAATTTCTGGGAAGTGTTGATATTCGGCGATTTTTTTACAAAATGTTTCCATTTTTTAAACTTACTTAATATTTTTCAAAAATCCATTGACGAAGTTTTTATTTTTATCAAAATCGGGCTCGCGACTCCTTTGAGCATTTTTTGATATTCTATATAGTTTAGGATTTGGCCCTGAAGGCCTACTTGAAAAATTCACCCTGTTGATACTATGGCCTATATTACAGAACAAATCCCAAGCCTTGAGTGTAGGTAGAGAGGGATGGCGCTTTGTGGGATGATTAGCACTATCCCTCTCCAACTGTACCTACTCAAACAGCAGATCTATGCTTCAATTTGGTTCTGTAAAAAAAAGTTTATACAAACCGGCGCGACCCAAATCATCTGATTTAGGGTCTTCTGAGTGAAACAACACTTCTCCTTGAAGTAATGGTATTTGCTGAGTAATGCAGCGCACTGGTAGCAAAAGTATTTTGGAAGCCCATCATTATTGTTAACCTGTGAAAAGAGAATACCTATATGAAATTATAACGCTTAAACTGTACTTCAAAAGGACAATTTAATCCTAGTGAATAAAACGCCAACATTTCATTCAGACGAAAGACATTTAATTTGGTACTAAGCAAAGGCATATACATTTCTTAGATAAACATCGTTAGCGAGATTCAACTACGTGCGGCGCCATCTATTGATCGTAATGAAGTACTATATTTGACAAAGAATATTGTTTTTTATTTTATATTTTTCATGTGACTTTACGTATTTATTTGCTATTTTATAATATTTGCTTAACAATTAGACATACCGCCCGCCATGGCCGGAATGGCCATTATTCCAAACCACCATGTGTCAACAACAAAGTATAGTGGACTGTAAAAGATGAAGTTAAATTTGAATAATTCAAATTTCAGTAAACTTTACATGGTAACTAAGAATAATTCCACACTACATAATAATATTGGTAAATGCCTTAACCTAAATAAACCATGAAGATTCTTAGTTTGCTAAAACACTCTAAAATAGGTAGGTACATATTCTAAGTAACATCTAATTACAACAACCAAACTATATAATTAAATAAAGATACAGTTCTCCGTGGAAAAAAAAAACAAATTAAATAACTAATTATTCGTTCCTGTTTACCAGTAAAATAACAAACTAAAATAACTATTCTGTTACTGGCAGCACACATAATTTCACAATAGGTCTCTTAATAACAGTATCATTGCATTTGAGACTCACAACCCTCGTAACATTGTCCAAACCTTTGTGCTTCTCTAAAATAATCCCCATTAACCACCTAGCTGGGGGAAGATCATCCTCCTTGACTAAAACTACATCCCCAATGTTAGGTTCTGGTGTTTGGTTTGCCCACTTGTATCGTTGCAAAAACTGTGACAAGTATTCGCTTGACCACCTACGCCAAAAATTCTGCAACAATTTTTGAGTAAGCTGCCAACGCTTGAGAGATGATATGGTTGAGGACTCGTAGTTGTTGTCTGGCACAGTCACCAAAGGTTCACCTATAATGAAATGTCCCGGTGTAAGCGGTATAGGATCTTGCGAGTTGGTACTTATCTGGGTCAAGGGTCTCGAGTTGAGACACGCTTCAATTTGGTAGAGTAATGTAGACATCTCTTCATAAGTTAGTGTCTCTGCGCCAAGCAAACGTCTTAAATGATGTTTAGTTGACTTTATCCCACTCTCCCAAAGTCCACCGAAGTGAGGAGCCCTTGGTGGAATAAAATGCCATGTGGTTCCAATGGCGGCTAGACTCTCGGAAACTTCTTTCGTCAAAGTCGAACGTTCTTTAGATTCTAATGCCTTAAGTTCGCGTGCTGCACCCACGAAATTCGTTCCATTGTCGCTGTAAAGATCAGCGCAACGACCCCGCCTGGACACGAAACGTCTAAAAGCTGCAAGGAAACCTTGTGATGTCAGATCCGTTACAGCCTCCAGATGCACGGCTCTCGTTGCCATACATATGAACAGGCAGATGTAGCCTTTGTAAGCTCGATGACCTCTACCTTTAGAAGTCCTAATTTGGATAGGCCCAGCGTAATCCACCCCACTTTGATAGAATGGACGAATTGGTGTAATACGAGCCGAAGGAAGCTGTCCCATAAGCTGCTGTCTAGTTTGAGCGGCATATCGTACACAGGTTACGCATTTGCGTACAAATGACTTGGCACGGTTTTTTGCATCAAGAACCCAGTATTTCGACCGCAGGTAATAAGTCATCATCTGAGGCCCCCCATGTAGAGTTTTTTGATGAGCATCAGCAATGACAAGATCAGTGAAATGGGATTTAGATGGTAGTATATTTGGATGCTTCTTATCTTCCTGAATGTCAGCTCTCTCCAGACGTCCCCCAACTCTCAAAATGTCAACATGATCCAAGAAAGGAGTCAAAGTGGTAAGTTTGCTCTTCTTATTCACCATACCTTTTTGCTGAATATCTTTAATTTCCTGGAAAAAATGCTTAACTTGACATACCCTTATGCATATTTGAATCGCTTGCGATAGTTCATTGCTAGTCAACCAAGTCATAAATTTTGATTCTTTAGATTTTTTCGCCCTTATCCTTGCTATAAACCTTCTGCAATAAGCTACAACCCTAACTAATCTTTGTAATGACGAAAACTTGGTCCATAATGCAAATTCCTCTACCTTGATAACATGGCAAGCTTTCTTTCCCTTTTCTTCCAAAGTTGTATCGCTCACTTCCGTCCTGTCATATTGAACTTTTATGTTTTTTAACAATTCAGGTCCGTTCTTCCATAGAAACAGTCTTTCAAGTTCTGATGGATTGACTCCACGTGAAGCGCAATCTGCCGGGTTGTCAGAAGACGACGCATGTGACCACTGATCTCGATCCAAAACATTTAATATTTCTGAAACCCGATTTGCGATAAAGGTCTTCCAACGGCTTGGATGGCTGCTCAGCCAAGCCAACACGATTGTAGAGTCGGTCCATGCAAACAAATTGGTCTTTGGAACCTTCATGACTTCAGACACTTCCTTCAACAATTTTGACAATAGAACAGCCCCGCATAGCTCCAGACGTGGTACAGAAACTTGTTTAATTGGGGCTACCTTTGTTTTGCTAGTAATAAGTGCCACCTTGACAGTTCCAGATTCGTCTACAACACGAGCGTAGACTACCGCGGCATATGCATCGGTAGAAGCATCGCTGAAGCCGTGGATCTCCAGTGTTATAGCATTCTTACTAATGCTAATCCATCGGGGCAGACGAAAGCTAGTAAGTGCCGTTAGATCACTCCGGTAAGTAACCCAATCATTTAGAAGCTTTGGCGGTAGCTCCTCATCCCAACCAATTCCTGCTAGCCATAGCTGTTGAATGAAAATTTTTGCTTTTACTATAGCTGGAGCGACCCATCCCATGGGATCAAACAACTTAGCTATGTCTGATATAACCTTTCTCTTTGTTACAGGTTGATCAATTGGCGGTAGTCGCACGGAAAACTCAAAGTCATCGTTCTGTCGGTTCCAGGTAAGTCCTAGTATATTAATGATTGCGTCCACCCTTAGTTCCAATTTACTTTCTTTTGCTTCTAATTCATTGCTTATTTCCTTTAGTAGTACTTCGTTGTTGCTTGACCATTTCTGTAGTTCAAAGCCCCCTTTGCCAAGTAGCTCCTTGAATTCTTTACAGATTCGCTTACCTTCGAGCACCGTTTCGCACCCGGTAAGCAAATCGTCCATATAGAAATCCTTTAAGACTCTTTCAGATGCTAGAGGATATTGTTTGCCTTCATCGAAGGCAATCTGATGTAACGTTCTAACTGCCAGAAAAGGTGCTGAAGCGGTGCCGAATGTAACTCTCAATAAACGAAGGTGTTCTATAGGATCTTCCGGCTTAAATCGCCAAACTAAACGATGGTAATCTGCATCTTCTGGTGCCATCAATATTTGTCGGTACATCTTCGTTATGTCAGCAATTAAAACGATAGGATGTGATCTCCATCTCATTACCAAATGACGCAGATGTGATTGAAGAGTTGGACCCACCATCAGCTCACTGTTAAGCGACACACCGTTCTTGTCTCGACAGGAAGCATCGAAGACTACCCTCACTTTCGAAGTTGTTCTCTCAAGATTCACTACCGCGTGATGAGGTAAGTAAACGTTACCTGGCTTATTGACTTAATTTTCAGGTACCTTTTCCATATGGCCTAGTTCAAGATACTCCGCAATAACGTCAGAATACATATCCTTCAGTTGTGGTGTCTTCATCAGTCGCTTTTCTTGCATTAAAAATCTTCTAACTGCAATTTCTCGCGGATTCCCTAATATACAGCTAGGGTTTTCATGTTTAAAAGGTAATCTTACAACGTAGCGACCTAAAGAGTCTCTTCGAGTTGTTCGCGAATAGAACTCCTCGCATCTTTGTTCTTCAAGAGAAAGCGGAGGTTTGTTTAGAATTTCGGTGTCAGACTCAATTTCCCAAAATCGTTTAAGGTCAAATAATTCTTCTTCAATAACTTGCGCATGAAAAGTGGTGATAGAGGTGTTATTCGATTTGGTTTTATTATTTTTTGATTTGATTTGTCCAGACAAGATCCATCCAAACTTAGTGTTTTGTGCTATTAGGCTTCCTGACGGACCCTTAATCAACCCTTCAGATATTATCTGACTATACACCTCAGCACCCAACAGCAAGTCGATTTTGTTGGGGACATTGAAACTTGGATCTGCTAATCTCATGGTTGGTATAGTTGCCCATAAATCGATATCAACCTGCCGCTCAGGAAGGAATGTGGTAAGTTTCTTCAAAACGTGAGCTCTTACCTTAATTGTAAAGGTCGGATCATTGATAGATTGCAGTGTAACCTGCACAACATACTTAGAACTCAGTGATGTGTTATTATCACTACCTACACCTGATACGATACTGGTGCACGTTATCTTCTTCAGCCCAAGCAATTGAACTGCAGACTCTGTTATAAAAGAGGCCTGTGATCCCTGGTCTAATAAAGATCTGAGTGTCATGAACGATCCATTGTTGGTGTTGGCTTTCACTAACGCAGTTGCTAAAAGTACTTGACTCTTGTTGTTAGAGAAACAAGTGATAATGTTGGTCTGATCATCTTTTTCTAATGTTGTCGCTGTTGCCGCGACCACATTTTTTGATGTTGTCGCTGTTGCCGCGACCACGTTCTTTGATGTTGTCGCTGTTGCCGCGACAACATTGTTTCCGTTGTTTGACTGTGATACGTGTATATTGGCGTTTGAATGTAAAAGTGAGTGATGTTTCTTTTTGCAAATTCTACATCTAGTGGGCAAACGACACGTTACAACCGAATGATTAGGGCCTAAGCAGTTAAAACACAAGTTTGTTGTTTGGACAAAGTTACGGCGAACTAATAAAGTTTCATTAGCGAATTTTTTACAGTTACCGAGCTTGTGATCGTTATCGGAACAATATGAACATGAAAAGGATATTGGTTTGTTGGTATTGTTAGCTACATGATAAGATGCAGTAACCTTATTTGTTTTCGGACTCAAAAACTCAAGAGACCGAAATCTGTGCTCTAAAAAGTCTAAAAATTGTTTTAGAGTTGGTAAATTACTGGTCGAATCACAAATTTCAGCCTCCCATCGCTTGCGAGACTCAGGGTCGAGCTTAGATGACAAAATATAGATAACAATAATATCCCAATTTTGAGTATCGATACCAACATTGTTTAACGCGTGTAGACATTCTGTGGTTGTGTCGAACAGATCTTTGATGGCATTCGAACTTTCCTGAACAATACCCCTTTGAGAGAAAAATCTTTTCAGTATAGCATTAGTTACATACCTTTTATTATTAAATCTGTTTTCTAACAGTTCCCAACAAACCAAATAATTGTCACTAGTTATCGGTAGATGGCGAAGTAACTGTTCCGCTTCACCAGAGAGATAGCTTTTCAGGTAATGGAGTTTTTGTACGGTTTGAAGGGAGCCGTTGTTGTGGATCAAAGATAGGTACAGGTCCCGGAACGTCGTCCACTCAGAATATTTCCCCGAGAAAGTAGGGATCGTAATCTTCGGAAGCTGTATTCCAACGTGATCGCCAATGATTTGCTGCTCCTGACATTTATGTTGCTTGTTCGGGAGGATTCTCAAACTCTCCATTAGCTCTGATTTATAATCGGTATATAATTCTTCTGTTTTGGTATAAAAATCGTCGGTAAAGTAATCTAACTTGGTATAATCAGACTCTGTCACTTCACCGATGAGCTGTTCATGAGCATTTTCAAATGAATGCCACAGTTTGTTCAAATTGTCTAATCTGGTTTCAACATAGCTAGTAGTAACTCGATCTTTTGGCGATTTCTTAAAGTTGATTCTGCCTTTTTCTATTCTATTATAAATATCCGACTGCGCTCTTATCCTTGATTCCATTTAACTATCTTTGTTATAATCAAAAGAAGTTACAAGTCCCGTAATTTCAAAGTTCTAGTTGCTTAACAATCGCCGAAATTTATCTAAGTCCCCTGGTATGAGAGAGCAAGCAAATTTTTCCAAGTCCAGTATGGGCGTAATTTTTCTAAGTGTTTTGAGTTGTAACACTTAGAGAAAATCGGGCATGGATTCCCCGTCTCAACCACTATTGAACTTAAAATTTTACAAGTCCAAGTTCTACTTCTATTTTCCTCAAAGTTAATTTTCTCCTTGCATTAAGGTTCAATTTAGCTTGATTTTTCTACTTCTGAATATGAATGAAATAGTACTCACGGTTTTACGCCCATACATACTATGCTCACATTATCTTCCACTGCTTGGTGTCGTCACTGCCGCTGCACACTGCTGGTTTTCTTCACTCACTGTCCCCTTAATCCGGCTCGAAGGACCATTGAATAAAACGCCAACATTTCATTCAGACGAAAGACATTTAATTTGGTACTAAGCAAAGGCATATACATTTCTTAGATAAACATCGTTAGCGAGATTCAACTACGTGCGGCGCCATCTATTGATCGTAATGAAGTACTATATTTGACAAAGAATATTGTTTCTTATTTTATATTTTTCATGTGACTTTACGTATTTATTTGCTATTTTATAATATTTGCTTAACAATTAGACACCTAGAAAATGTCTCAACACAGCTGAGCTCATTGACCATAACAAAAATTATTATCTTAGGCTTAATGATTTGATATTAAATAAAAGTAGAGTGGATGAAGTGCATGATCCTGATAAAGAAGAAAGTGTAAATAATAATAGTCTAATAAACCTAGAGGTATTAAACTATTGGTTACATACTTACCTAACATAAAACTCATTGTTATTATGTATAAGTTATCGTATAAGTTCTTTGTATTATTATGTGCAATAAAGTATATATAAATAAATAAATAGTTGCTCTCCTATAATGCATGGGCAGGTAAAGAAATTGCTAAGTATCTTTTGCGATTTTTAAAAGGCCTTTGACCACAAAAACATATTAAAGGATTATGATGTTCAAATAAATTCATTTAAACAATATTATACCAACATTAGAAAACAAAATTCGTGGTCATAAATAAAGGAAAATTTTTAGGAGCATCAGTATGTATAGGTATGCCTCAGGGATCAACATTGGGCCCCTTATTTACTCGAACTATTGTTTAATATTGACTTTCCTTACTACACTATAAAACATTGTGAAACAGTTGTTTCACAATTGCCTAAGAGATTATGATTTTTTTAATATGCTTAAATAAAACCAAATATCATTGTACATACTTTTTTTATGTTATTTTCCAATGATATTGTTTTCAAATATATTGTGACCACTTTTTTAAGCAAAGCATATTTAATTATTCTGAGCAGTTGTTGTTTTTATAACATACAAACACAAACAATCATAGAATACACACTGTAAATAAATGACTGGATCTTTAGAACACACTCTAATTTTAAAGTTAGAGAATTTGTTTTTTTTTAAATCTTTATTATTATTTTGCTAGTTCTTCATAACAGATGTGGTGCTGTGCCAGGGAAGTATTTTCAATTCATATTCGGACATTGGTTTTCTTATGCTACTGTCAAGTTAAATCTCTGATAAAATATTTTCTTTAGGCCCAATTGCACGATCGAGAGTTAGCACCTAACCCAGGGTTTGCCCATATATTTGCCCCAGGGTTAAGCGCTAACTCTCGATCGTGCAATTGGGCCTTACACTAACAATAGTTTATTTCATTTTAAAAGCTGCTATAAATTGTATAATTTTCTGGACTAGGGAAGTTTTTGCACAAATGGTTACATGTGTTATTGTAACATCAACAATATTATTATTACTTAACAATCCTTTTCAACCAAAAGGACACATTAAAAGTGTTAACAAATTATAGATCTCTCCTTGATTGCATTATTATTTGAGATATCAGACCATTAGTATTCTCTAAATACGTTTTGACTGAACTAAAATGTTAGTATGTTTATGTTAGTACATACTAAACTAAAAAAAATCTTAAATTAAAAATATTAGTAAAAGATTTTAGTAGTTTTTAAGTACTTATATACAACAAAATACAAGACCAGTAGGTCAATTATTCATTGTCCTTGAGTTAGAAATGAGTAAGACGCTATGAACGAACGGGTTTTTCAATGGGAATCTCACATAAATACACGGATATTTTATCTGAAAATTACAATAAAGTAAAGAATACCCCATTCTACAATCTAAATATATGAGAAAATTCTAATACAAGTGTACGTATTAAGCTAATAACTCACCGGAACGGCAGTGATCTCTTCATAATAACTCTTGAGGTAAAACTCATCAAATTTGTAATATTTAGCATACTTATCGGTCCGAAGACATACCCTACATACTTGTATATCACACATCCTTACGGTTTTTGTATAAAATCATTGAAATAACATTGGTTAAAGATCCTTTTCATTCATTAATTGTTTAAGAATTTGAGAATTGAGATCAATTTTTTTAGAAATCACCAAAACTGTCAAACTGTGTGTCAAACACATTAATTTTTTAATTCTTCTTGTGACTATAGTAACTAGTTTTATAAGCTTTCACGGTTACACACAAAAATATCCCTTGGAGTATCGGGATTAAATCAAAAACCTATGTAAAAAATAATAGCTTTTATAAACAATAAGGATCATGGGCAAATTGGGTGTAGAACCAACAGAATTAAAATATGTTGTAATTTACTCTACTGTACTTCCTAATAGCCCTGTAGGTACATAAATTTTAACTACAAAATGCACCGGGTATCCCAGAAGAAAGATTTCAAAGATTGGTTAATAAAACACACATATTCGTTACAAACTACCGATTCCTTTTATTTAGATATCAATGGTAATCATCCAAATAAATGTTCTGCAGGTTATATGAAAGATTCCGGCAGCGCTAAGCCTTTCAAATTAAAAACTTTCGACTGATCTTCTGCCTGTTAGCAAGTACAGTATTGCTCTACTATTGCATTTCTAATGATTTGCCTCAACAATCAAAAATGCAATTATTATAATACAAGCGAGATCTGACACGTCTTTATTTTAAATTGAACCAATAATAGACTAGCATCAGGAACAGCGGAGCTACTGGAACTGAGTACCGTTTCATGTGTCTTTCCACTTTATAGGATTTTTGTCCATAATCACTACGCTGGACGTGCAGGTTGGTGAACGCATATTATATCAAGCCGCCCCGCAGTGCCTTATCCTTTTGATGCGTTGACCAAAATTTAGAAGTTGCGGGTCACAGCTGGATTAGTTTTACTCAGGATGGGGATCAATGGCTTATTAGGAGAGAGGTTCAATGGGCGAATTATGGACTGAGAATCACTGAAACAATTATAATCATGATGTCAATAGCTTTCCTTGAAAAAAGTTTACAATCATTCCTTTATCAATGTATTAGGTGTCTTTGTCTTACTTAGATTAAAAACTACAAAAACAACAAGAAAATGTGCGAACGCGGTTTTTGGCCTCAGAGTAAACAGAACTGGAGTAGCCTTTAGTCAATTTCTCAAACATTTTTTTCTGCCATTTCTTGCGGGGGGTGAGGTTACTACTACACTCAAAGCCAGCACAACGCACAACGTTTTTACAAATGCACACATGCGTAATTCGACACACAAATTTAAATTTCACGCACACACACGCTTAAAATAGTCACGTGGGGTGTGCGTTTTGACAACGTCACAGCCGCACTCCCCACGAGACTAGCGCTCGAAATTTGAAATCGTAGAATTCTAAAACAAGAAATAATGAAGTAAATAATCATGAAATCTTAAAAATTATAATTACAAATAAAAGGTGACACCATGTTTTAGCATACTCGATGTTTTCTATTTATTTTTACAACAAAAAACAGCACAGGCAGGCATTTTTGCGGGAGCTCTGTTCGCCGCAACGTTTACAATGTTATGGCTGTCAAAATGGCGGCTCAACTAGTTTTATTAAACGTGCAAGCATCCGATGCTTGTACTTTGGCAGAGGGGAATGTTAGACAAAGGCTACTCCAGTTCTGTTTACTCTGAGTTTTTGGCGGCATTCAACTATGGCGGACGTGATTTTTATTTCGATGATTGTAATATTGTACGGAGTGGATATTGTTACGTAAAATCAGTGTAGTTTTGTGTAATAAGTGTCTGTGATGATGTGCAATATGGAGGATTATCGAAATAAACGTCAAGTGGTGTGAAAAGTGATGAGTTTTTTATCGTGGTAATCCACCTCATCCAAGTAGCACCACAGTGTCTGCCATCGATCGTTTGACGCCAAACTCTCCCAAGATGCATTGAAATGCATTACACTAGCATTTCAATGCAAACTATTGAAGATATATATATTGCAGACATGGCTGTATGGGCTTCGTTTCCTTTGCCTTCCCTACGGGAGAATTTTACAAAAAAAAAATGTGCGAACGCAGCCACAAGTGTCATTTATGTCAAAAATTAAAAATCAAAATGGTTCTCTGAGAAAGAGTTTGGCAAAATCCTATATTTATTTGCAGTTTTAGTAATGAATGAAGAGTAAAAATGAGCAAGTTAAAAGTTTGTAGAATATGCCTTTGTAGTGAGTCTAAGTTGTATAAATTTGATACTTTCAACTTGAAGAAATATTATGAGGAAATTATGACGCTACCTGTAAGTTTTTCGCCGAATCTCGATTCTTAATCTCCAAAACATTTATTACTTAAAACACCAATAAAAATTATCATTAAATCAAATCTATTTTGAGTAAATTATACATCTAACAATTTTATAAAAATACAAAGTTTTGTTTTATTTTCTTGTTTACATATTTTGTAACAGGTAAGCAATGCGGATGGCCTGCCAAAATACTTCTGCTACGAATGCGCCGGGCTTCTGCATAAGTTCCACTCATTCCGGGAGAAATGTTACTGTAGCCAAAATGCTCTGACTGAAATGCTTTGGGAAGGACAGGTAAGTTTTGTCTGTCTAAAATATGAATGTTGTTGTACTTGTATTTGTTGTTTATTTTTTCTGATCCGAACCATGGGTTTTTTTTATAAAAAAAATATGTAATAATATATTGTTTAAATAATTTTTAATGAAAAAGCTATTGTACTATTTTGAGATGAATAGCATACAATTTTTAAAATTAGAAATGAGGTAGACTTACCTTGAAATCAGAAACAGTTAACTAGTCAAGGGTCTGAAGACAAGACAATAGAAACTTCTATGGTTTGTGAACACCAGTGTTCTCGTGACCGCCAAGGGGTCCAGTTAGCGATCACCGATTTTTTGCAAATTAGCAGTAACATATTCATTAAAATAAAAAAATGTTCATTATAAAATTAAATTATATTTTTATAGTAAAAATGATCAGTAGTAAGTTGTGTAAAAACAAGTTTTTTAGGATTTGTTGCTAGTAAAGATGTGTCTGCTGCTAGTAAGATTTGCTGGTATCGTTTATGACAAAAAACGTCATAAACAATACCAGCAAATCTTCAGAAACCTACATGTTTGACAAGCATGTATTTTAAGCCACCGATCATTTGGTGATTCAGACGATAGCTTAGCTGAATTATCGATATTCGGCCAAATCACTATTTGTGGCAACTCTACTCGTAATATAATATTTTAATATTATTAGATATTTTATAGTAATTTACATATTAATTGTTTTCAGCTTTCCCGCTCTGCAGTCACCAGTATTATGACAAAATTAAAACCTATTTTGAGATATGGGAAGTTTGAAATTTTAAAAATTAGTAATAGAGTAGAAACTTTTGTAATAGAACATGATGATGACGAAAATGTAAATAGCGTGAATACTGAAGTAACAATTGATATTGAAGAGGATGATTACCCTGATAATTCCTTTTCTGACAGTGAGAATGTGAATGAGAGCAACATTAACAATGTTGACACAATAGAAAAAGAACCTGAAAGACCTGAATTAGTTCTAGATGTAGAAGAACCAGAAAATAATGATGCCCCTGACATTTTTGAAGAAGAAATAGAAGTAGAAAAACCAAAACCTAGAAGAACAAGAGATAAACCAGAGAAGACTAAACAAACAAAAGCAAAACAGACTAAAAAGAAAAGAGAATTAAGAAAAAAGAAGGTTGTTGATAAGAGTGATACAGATGATGACAATAATGATGATGAAGACTATAGAGCAAGAAGAAGAAAAGCTGATATACCTTCTGATAGGAAAAATGTTGAGTTTACTAAAGCTAAGGGTGGAAAACCAAAGGTTTTGAAATTTTTGGATTCAGGCTTTTGGAAAAAGTCATTCTTGAGTGATGAAGAAGCGATGGCGGAATTTCATGCGAAAGCTCAGGATAGGAAGTATCTGAGAGCAGCTTATAAATGTACAGATTGTTACAGAGGATTCTCACAGAAGAGCATGTTGGATAGGCATATACCGTTGAAACATGGAGAGGTATGTGTTTTGGTACCAACTTATGTCATATTAGAGAAATTAAATTATTTCTCAGTTATAAGTATTCACAAGATGCGTCTGTAGAAGCAACTCGGAACTTAATTACAATCTTTGCTCGCCTATACTTAGTAACCCTGGCAAGGGATCTTTGACCAATTTCTGATTAGTTATACATTATTTCTGTTTATGATAGACTAATAAAACTTACTTCTTTTCAGGCTCTGGGTTCATTAGTGTGTAGATATTGCAAATGCCGATTCAGAACAGCATATTTCTTAAATAAACATATGAAATTACATTACACTAGGTTCGAATGTCTGCGGTGTAATCTGGTCTGTAATATAGAGTGAGTATGTTTTCTTAACATGTGCCTATTGGTGAAATATAAAAGCATTTTATTACTAACCAAATGTTTGTTTCAGTAAATCTGCGTTATTTCATGAAGAGTACCATAATGGTGTTATAAGAAAATGCCCTCACTGTGACAAAGAATTTAAGTAAGTCCTTCCATAATAATTGCTCACAAATTATTTAAGTCCACAGACATATATTTACATAGATGTCGCAAATGCATAGACTTCATGTGTTCGAAAACTCCGACAGAACGTCAGGGTTACTAGCCTAGCTAGCCTGCGCGCATCTGAATGGCTTAAAAAATGTCTCGTTCTGTGATAATTGGAGGAGGGGGATTGGCGACATCGGTATTTTTTCATCATTTTGGATCTCCCGCCTCAAAATTACGGCTGTGACGTCCAAAAGTCGTTAAATAGTTGACAGGCTTGGTTTCAATACAAATGGTTTTTTTTTTATAATCGACCCAGCAAATGACTCAACACCACCTGATGGTAAATCCATTTGCGAAGGATGCTGCACCAAAGGATGCAGCGACCTCCACCTTGCTGGCTCATAAGATGCCTTTTCACACCTCTTTTGAAGAAACCCATGCTATAGCAAGGAGAAAATTCCATGCTGTTATAATAACCTACTTGCGTTATCTACCTAAATGTATATCTTTGGTAAAAACTCAATTTGAAATATTTTTACACCATTGTAAACTAACATTTTACACTGGAGCCAATAGTTACAGTAATTATTAATTTAGTTATATGGGCCGTGCTTGTCATTGTCATTAATTCAAAATAGAGATGGAAGGCACTTAAAGCCGTGAGTCCCGGTCGGTCTTGCAATCGTCCTACCCACCAACCCGTAGGTATTGGGCGTGATGGTGTTATATTCCTCATGTGTTTCTCCATGAGGAACGCCTGTGCCCAGCAGTGTGATGTATATAGGCTTGTTATGGACATATTGTTTGCAAGTGATAAGAAGGAAGTGTGGTTTGAAAGAGGATGTAGTGACAAGAATAGAGAAAGGAATTTTCGTCGTCATCAGCCTATATACGTCCCACTGCTGGGACAGGCCTTCCTCATTCTCACACCACCACGCTGGCCCAATGCGGGTCATTGGGTAGAAACGGTCACAAATGCGACCGGGACCAACGGCTTAACGTGCCTTCCGAAGCACGGAGGAGCTCGAGATCACAAAGTCTTGGTCACCCATCCACATCCTGATCATGGCGAAGGTAGCTTTGTTTTCGATCGAAGCCAAAGCACACTGACCACTACGCCACCGAGCTCGAGAAAGGAAAGCTAAGATGGTTTGGATATGTGGAAAGGATGGATGAAAATAGATTGACTAACGGGATATGTGAATCGGGTGTGAGTGGAGATACGGGACGAGGCAGACCTAGGCGAACGTTCCTCGACCAAATTAAAGACATTTGAGAGAAGGGTCAGGTCAAAAGTATCCGAAATCGCCGAGCATTTATGAGGACTGTAATGAGAGTTGACGAAGCGAAAGAAATATGCAGGAATCATAGCAAGTGGAAGGATGTAATCTCTGCCTACTCCTGTGGGAAAAAGCCGTGACTTATGTATGTATGTGTTTGCAAGTCACCATACTCGGCCTGTTAGGTACATAAGCATTGGATATATCAGGCTAATCAAAGCCCTGCATGTCCCTAGACATATGTCGACGTTCTACACGCATCTGCGCACGCACAGAAGTAAGCATATGTGTACTCGGTGCGGAGAGTCCTTCGTCAGTCAACTTGGCCTGTACTTGCATAGGAAAGTGAAACACATCAACGATGCTGTAAGTATATTTAGATGTATATGTGCAAACTCTTTTCGTATATGTGCAAAAGATTAGCTACAATCAAAAGCATGAATTTGTTGATTGAGTTATATTAGAAAGGAAGAAATAAACTTTATTGAGAACCATGATACACACTACACAGACACACACACACACACACACACACACACACACACACACACACACACACACAACACACACAACACACACACACAACACACACAACACACACACACTATATTAAACACGAGACAACAGAAAAATCTATATTGTTGTGTGGTAATGCAACTGCGACTCTAAGGGTGTCTCTCCACCAGATTATTGGGTTTTTTGAACACATACAGAAAGACAAAGTGTTGAGAGTATCCCGGGTCCAGCTCTACAGTGGACTGAGTTACTGGGTAGAAAGGGACCACCAGCTATAGCTATGCTGAGCGAGGGAAATATAGACCCATAGGATTACATTGTTTCACGTGACTCCATCCATCCTATAGGTCTATTTTACTTCGCACACTGCATAGCTCAGTAAAGGCATCCTAAAAGGATTAATCGACAAAATGATTTTGTGAATTAGACTGATGTCCTTTGTAGGTATATCATTATCAACGATTTTTAAGATTGCCTCCGCTTGTTGAAGGCAAACCTATTATATAAAAATATTTATTTACAAAAACACATAATTATTGTAACATACGTACAAGGATATTTAAGATGTTAGTGGGTTTTAATATTGATCCAACATGTTTTGCCAATGCCGGCATGCAAATTTAAGGTCATATTGTGAGCAAAATAGGTATATAATTTCAAAAATAATATTCAAGAATTTATAGATTAACCCAATTAATAATAAAATTAAAAACTTAATAATATGTCAAGAAATAAAATTAATAACAATAAAAATATATACTTTACTTTAAATTAAGTGATAATAAAAAGTCTATAACAACTGACAAAAATTGCGGAAAGAAAATCGTATTTATCTTTTTGGCGGGCATCGCGATCCAATCCGTTGACTAATTAAAGAACTGGCAATTGTTTTATTACGCTTTTCCAGAATACCATAGACGAGGAAAGCACTTACTGTGAGGTGTGTAAGATCAAGTTCGACACCGCGGTCGCGTACAATAGGCATTTGTTACATTCTGCCATGCATACTGAAGAGTAAGTGGTCCTATTAACTACCATCTTCAACTGTTTTCTTGAATATTAGGTCCTTACCTATGAAATTGGTGCTTTGTATGGAGATTTTGGGGAATTCTGCATTTTCCATACTAAAATTTTTTCAGTTTTCTTCACAACGACAAATCCAAAGATAATAATATTTGGCATCTATCATTAGACAAGCTTTAGTAATATGTGTAATATCACACTTCATAAAAATTATTTATCGTTTTTAAGTGAATGCAAATAAAATGATGTATTCGGGAGGCACTTAAAAAGAGTTGTCTCCATGTCCAATTTTAACACAATTAAACTTACAACAAATTATCAAAACAAATCAAAAGAGCTCAAAAATATAGTCTATTTTTAGACGAGGTAATTATTTTTTAGGAATACTCTGAATCTTAATAGTTACAGACAAAATACTAAGAGAGAAAAAAACACCAATTTCATAGGTAAGGACCCAATATGTGTGACGCCATTTTGCGAGTCGCGTTAATTGAAGCTATCCAATTATTTTTCCTCGCACATCACATGGCTATAGTTGTTGCATTTTATGATGGCGAGGAGCTTCACTCTTAACGCCTTATGATAGAGTCTAAAATCGAATTGCAATATCTTTACCTCGCCTGGCTCTTGTAGAAAAGCAATCTGAGGGCGGAATTACTGAACCAAAAAAAAGGATGTTCGATTCCTTTGCCACCGTGACGTCACGCGCCGATGACAGTGAGGAAGAATGGCGGACCAGCGGCCATTGCGTTCGCCATCTCCTGTTCACTGTTTAATTTTCTAGATAAAAGCGTGTTACGGTGATTGCAAAAGTTGTTCTTCAATGTTCAATCAAAACGTTACACGCTTTTATTTGACAAAGTAATAAAATGCTTGATTTTTCAAAGATTTTTTGTTTATTTTTTAGTGTTTAAGCCAAAGTACTCGTTAAGACGATTCAAACGAGCGAAAACTTGATGGCATTGTCTCGTTTAATTACTGAGCACCTATGGCCACCTTCCAGCGCCATTTCAGATCAGCTCCAAGTCTTAATAGTATTGCACTGTCATCCGATTTAAACATGCAAGCAAAATTTCGGTTAAAGATATCTGCTCCAAAATCGAGTTGCAAGATTTCACCCGAACATACATACATACATTGCAGTTAAATAAAAGCTTGTAAAAAAGAGGAAGTTAATTAGAACTTAATTAAAATTTAAAAACAAGAAATGCATCTGCTTGCCTAGTCCGAAGTTTTTATTACAGTGTGCTGTTAACTATAAGGAAGAACACAAGATTGTAACTTTGTGCTAGAAATAGATACAATCAAGAAAGGTTACATATATATACATACATTGCAAGTAAAATAAAAGCGTGTAAAAAGCGTGGATCTCTCCTCGAGTGCGATGATGTGTTTCTTTCCACATAGCATTAAAATAGTTCTGTAATACCGTCTTAAGATATGCCACAAGATATTCAGTGCTACAAATTTATCTGACCCAGTGGCCAAAATCGGAACTAAGTGTCGCCATTATGATTGTATTGTCAATTATGTTATTGTTTGCGAGCTTTTGCGAGATAAGTTTGTGCACTGCACTGTACCCACTTACAACACGACCCTAATTTAGTAATACCTGTTTAACACTACATGGCACTGATAGACAGTTCTCTTTCAGGAAATTTCTCGAAGACGAGACAGCTATAAAAGATCTCATGAACGAAGAAGACTCAGAAGAGAAAGACTTAAACGATTCACAGGTTAGAAAGGCTTATCAATGTTTTTTTAATGTAAAGGTTTTTTTTTTTTTTCAAATTTCATTATTAGATTGGTTTTTTGTAATGTTTTTTTCTTTGTTTCAGAATTCAGAAGAATTATACACTAGGTAAATTAAAATAAATTCGTATTTTGCGTAAAATTAAAGGAACAATAATTTCGCAAACATATGCACACACAAAAACGTGTATAGCTATTATTAGATATAGTTGTTGCATTTTATGATTTCGATTGGCTACGCTCTTAACGCCTTAAGATAGAGTCTAAAGTTGAATGACTTAAACGCCTTCGAGATAAATAAATAATCGCAATATCTATATATATATAAATAAGTTGCAATATCTATATATTGCAACTCTCGAAGGCGTTTAAGTCATTCAACTTTAGACTCTATCTTAAGGCGTTAAGATATAGCAATTTCTTATAATAGTATATGAAATTGCTTCTTATATTCAAAAACTTTCCTTGCAGAAATACTATATTGTTATGCTATTTATCATTTAATAAATATTCTTCGCCTTTAGAAAATCAAGAGTTGAGAAGACCCTTTCAGCCGTGAGAAAGAGAAATCTCCACAGGGGGCAGCCGAAGATTTCAAAGAAACCGACAACATGTCAGCATGTGAGATTATTTATTTATCTTATAACAATCACCGGGCACAGAATAAGGCAGAGGACATTCAAAATAAACTATACTAAGACCCTTCGCACACGACTCGTAAGCGTATCGTATCACACGTTGTTGGTTTTATAGGTCAGAGGGGCTGAATTAAAACAGAATTATGACGACAAAAAGCATATTCTAAATTACTTTCACTAGAAAGCTAATACGACTGACTCCTAGCACAGCAGAATTGATAATAAATGGAAGTGACTTGAATTGGATGAAGCGTGGCAATGAACGAATGATTGGGAATCGAATGAACTTATGTCAGTGCTAGTAGGAAAAAAAACATTGACGTGCAAAAGTATTTCATGTAAATCTAATTGCAGTATAAATGATTTCATTTCATATGATTGGGAAAAATTAATTTAATGACCTTGTTATTCTGTAATCATTTAACATTATTTGATAAAAATAACAACAGTATTTATATTAATTGATTATATTTTGGCGAACCATATCAAATGTTATATCCAACACACGCCACGCGTACGAGACTTGCTATATTCTACAGACGAATCGTTGCATAGGCAAGCGTTTTGAGTCTCAGTTGAAGTCATGGCGAGTCGTGAACTCGTGACTGAGTGAATCGATTGTCGATTGTTTTCCTTACTCGGCGAACTGTTTCTTTTAATCACAGGTATGCAACCGTGGTTGCAGGCTGCTAAGATGCCTAAACACTTTTTGCCAATCAGATAATGCGGACACTGGATAATGTGGACACTGAATGTTATAATCTCTCTTCTTCTTGTCCTTTTCCCACTCTAGGTGAGGTCGGATCAACATGTCTTCTTCTTCCATTCTCCTCTGTCACTCGTCAGCTCAGCATCCACTCCTTTTTTTCTCATATAATTCTTCACGCATTTAATCCATCGCTTCTTTGGTCTTCCTCTCACTCTAGGTCCGTCCACATCCATGCTCAGCATCCTGAACTGAATGTATAATAACATGTTTTTATATATGTACAACAATGTTATATAACTTAGTCATATTGAGGATAGCACTGAAGAACAATAAACTACAATGATTATATAACATTGTTATTGTTTTATGTTGCAAAGTTGAATAACAAGTTAACATAATGTGGACGTGTTATAAAACACAAGTTATATAATATGTGACATAGTTGGTCGCACCTTTAGTACCTTTGCCCTCGGATATAAAGGCGTGAGGAAAGCTTGTTTTGTTTATATAAAAATGCACCTTATGCACATAGCGACAGAGTATAAAATATGGGAATTCCCTTACAGTGCGGTAAACACTTCGAGTCCCAAACAGCATGCATGAAGCACCACCACGCCGAGCATCCGCGCAAGCCATTCTACTCGCCGCAAGAGAGAGTCATTTGCGAAATATGTGGGGTTTCTTTGGCGGTGAGTTTAATGTATCAATATCTTTTCTTGAGTCGTGTGGTAGCGGCTCATTATAAGAATACTACCAAACCATCTCTTACCTTGGGTGTCGTAAAAGGCGACTAATGGACTTAGGACTGCACAACATCCAATACCTTATAGCGGCGACGGGCTCACCACCTGTCACGCTGAGTGCAGTCACTGCTTGGTGAAGCGAACTATGACAGTTTTGCGGTGCTCTTGTCTAGTCTCTCACTAACCCTTAGGCATTAATATTCGTGATTTTATGCATGTATGTATTTTTTCTTACTTTTGACTAAATTTTATTTTAAACTTTAGTTCAAGGATCAGTCAAAATAATATTCAGTCGTGATTGCTATGCAACCACCATGTTTACTCATCATCGACAACATCACCAGCCCATGTAGTATGTAAAAGCGGTTTATTGGGTAGAAATGGTTAAAATAGCGACCGGGACCAACGGTCTAACGTGCCGTAAGAAGTATCGCACTGAATCGAAAGTTTTCGCTTTCGATAATAAAATCACACATTCAAGGCTGTCCTTGGATGGGAGACCGAAAATTTGTGATCTAGAGTTGAGTTCCTCCGTGCTTCGAAAGCTACGTTAAGCCATTGGTCCTGTCGCTATTGCAATCTGCATTAGGCCTTCGGCACACCTTCTCATGTGTATCTGTATGTGGGAAGGTCTGTGTCTCGCAGTGGAATGTTTTTAGAATGATGTTGATGACGCCCTCTGTGGTTGAGTGGTCTGTATGCTGGTCTCAAGGCATCGCCATCTCGAGAGGTTCTGGTTTCGATCCCCGGTGGGGGCAAATGCTTGGGTGATGAATTCAGACATTTGTTCTCCAGTCTTGATGTTTATATATATTATATTCAGGATATTTATATATATTTGTCCGTCATCTAGTGTCCGTAACACAAGCAGCATTAGTTGCTTAAAATGGGGCTAGCTGATAGGTGTGAATGTCAAAAAAAACTTGCGAATAGTGTATTGAATCCCGACATTAGAGATATCGAAATAACTTGAAGGCTGAAATAAATACTTCTATAATATTATAACAATTGTATTGTCCAGCCGAGCAGCGTACCAGCGCATTTGAACCAGCACACGCGACGCAAGATGTACACGTGCGACACTTGCGGACGATCTTTTACCACTAACAACATGCTGCGGAACCATATTGTGGTATGTATGGTGCCTTATTAATCTATAACACTTTTAAAAAACCCATGAATATACAATAAACTAGCTGAGTTGGGACGGATGGAGTACTACTCGTTAGAGAGGTCGCGGGACTCACTGTTCGATCCCACCGCCGCCACCACTGAGTTTGAATAATGCTTAAATACAGTTGTATGTGAATATCGCTTGATTTGGCGCCCAAGCAGGGACATAGCCCTGCTTAGACGCCAAATAAAAACTTACTATCTTGACTTTTGGAGAATAGCTTGCGTTCAATTAAACACTCATAGAAACTACAAATTCTAACTGCAACGCAAATAATTCTACCTGTTCCTATGTCACGTTGGTATATTATTTCAGATCGATGTTATATTTTATAACGGCGAATGCCAACGCTCTTAATGCATTAAGATAGAGTCTAAAGTTAAAAGATTTAAGTGCCCTTTATTGCGATATCTGTACAGTTACGACCACTAATATGTATACAGTCTCATTCAAATTATGAACCTTGTATTGTATTGTAAAAAACACTGTATATAATGTATTTTATTTCAGACTCACACAGGAGAGAGAAACCATGCCTGCACTGTTTGTGGGAAGCGATTCGCACAGAGCGGCAGTCTGAATCTACACTACAGGACTGTACACCTTAAACTACCTTATCCTAAGAGGTAATAAGGGTGAATATTGCTTGTATTCTAGAGTTCATGTGTATGGATTTTTAGACTAAGTAAATGAACTAAGAGAAACGTGCAATTACTTAGGATGTTTCAAGTATGTTATTTTTTTCATATTACACAATAAACCTCCACCGCCTCTCTGGTCTAGTGGTTCACACCACTGGGTGTAGATCGGGAAGTCCGGGTTCGATTACACGGGGCAGAAGTTTTTCTGCTCGGTTTGGTTGGTGGTAGGGTTTGGTGGGCATAGAAACCCTGCCACCAACCAAACCGAGTCTACCTAGCTAGCTACCAACGTCTTACCTAAATCTGTCGCCATAATAACAACGTTATTAGCAATTGTTGTGTTCCGACAATCAGAGGTAAGATAGCCAGTTCCTCAGTTGTTGAGGAATGCAGGTGTAGCTCGCTTCCACCTCCGCCCTTTCGCCACTTTCCATCAGGTGAGATAAAGGCCAAGAGCTTACCTGTCATATGTAAAAAAACCCCGCTAGGTACAGTCTTTCCTGCAAGGAGTACGGGCCGAAACACAACCACGCTGGCCTAATGCGGAGGGGTGGGTAGAACCGGTTGCAATAGCGGCCGGTACTAACGGCTTCGCGTGACTTCTCACTGAGGAAATTTTGGTGACCCGTCCAAAGCCAGACCATGGCGCAAGTAGCCTCGTTTTCGATATCGAAAGCGTGCGAACCACGCCACCGAGGTCCAAACAAAGTACTACTTTGTAAATTTATTATTTTATTTTACAGAAACAGAAAGAAAAAAATAGATGAGCCTAACACAGAAGCAGGACCGTTTGGAGGAAAAGAGGAATATAGAGTATGGCGGCATTATTTTGATAATTCCACATACACAAATTCTTAAATGAATTCGTCTACCAATTTTTGTTACATACACAAGGCCTAGCACGGGCCGGAGAGAAAAAGTCCCCAGAGACAAAAATCGTCATTGCCTCTCGCTTCCGCGCGAACAATGAAGCGAGAGACAATGACGATTTTTGTCTCCGGGGACTTTTTCTCTCCGGCCCGTGCTAGGCCTACAGGAATGCTATTGTTTAAATGGTGAAATGTGCAGTATTTCGTATTGACTTATCCGTCTTAGCAGGGCGATATAATATCTAACTTACGTTTTATCATACACGTTTTTATCACACCTAGAACTAGAGAAATTTAATGTGATAAAAACAAACAAAAGTGGAAACGAAAATGGTTTTTCAAAGTCACAGTCAAATAATTTGTTCAATGTCGGCATTTACATACTCTATGTCAAATTATGCCAACCGTTCACTAGCCTTAAGGAGGACTTGTTGTGAGAAGAACGGGTAAGAAACTCAGCAAGGAAAGTGTCAAGGACAGACCTTATATTAGGTCCTTACCTATGAAATGGTGTTTTGTATGGAGATTCTGGGAATTCTGCATTTTCCATACTAACATTTTATCAGTTTTCTTCACAACGGCAAATCCAGAGATAATAATATTTGGCATGTATCATTAGACAAGCTTTAGTAATATGTGTAATATCACACTTCATAAAAATTATTTATCGTTTTTAAGTGAATGCAAATAAATTGATGTATTCGAGAGGCACTTAAAAAGAGTTGTCTCCGTGTCCAATTCTAACACAATTAAACTTACAACAAATTATCAAAACAAATCAAAAGAGCTCAAAAATATAGTCTATTTTTAGACGAGGTAATTATTTTTTAGGAATACTCTGAATCTTAATAGTTACAGACAAAATACTAAGACAATAAAAACACCAATTTCATAGGTAAGGACCTAATATTACTCTACTATTTGTCGTCGACGTCTGTCATTCTTCTGCTACCATTTCGTTCCTTCAGTTTATATTGTATTTTTTATTATTTTATTTCATACACGTTTCTCTCCCAAATCCGCCTTTTCCTTGGGCTGTCCAAGACAGAAAGAACTTGCTTTTCTTGCCCAGTCTTCTCAGTTCTTCTCTTTACATTTAAATATTGTTTGAAAGATTTACAGCTATTGGCAAGGTTGTGTCGTTATGTTAAAAACCTCTTTTGTTGTGAATCATTCATGAGTTCACCAAGAATTGCTTGTAGGTACAGATATTGCAATGCACGAGGGTGCTTAAATTATTCGACTTTAGACTCTATCTTAACGCATTAAGAGCGTTGGCAGTCGCTGTCATTAAATGTCATTTCACATCTGTAACTCCTACAGTTTTACTATTCATGAGATTATGATCTCTTACTCACTCTTCCTCATCTTATATGACTTTGGTCAGAATTATATGGAATGGATGGATTTGCTGCGAATTATATGAATTGACAGCTGTCTCAAAAAGCACCCTAAAGGAGTCTGCTAACGTCCCTTAAATCAGAGGCAATAGGGGGTAGTGGTGGGGGTAAATCGGCTGCTACTCTACACACTAAAAATCCAAATGATTTACCTACACGAGGCGATCCAGAAGGCGATTTAAGGCGCTCTCCCAAACAACCACGATATTGCCTCTGATTTAAAGAACTTTAATAGTTATATCATCTTAATGTTTCAGATGGTTCAACGATTTTTCACAATAGGGTTTTGTTATTTACATTATTCTCTTGTAACTACACAATTCCTGTCGTAATTACTCAGCACAGTTGTTATCCAAAATAAACAATACGAACCTACGACAATCGCTCATGAAATTGGAAGCTAAAATTAAAAATTACGTTGAAAGAAAAATATTTGTACCTTATGTCTAAAACTTTACGGTTGAAAATGAATTATGGAATTTTGTCAGTATTGTATAGTACGACGACTTTATTTAGTATAGCTGTTTTTTTATATTTTATTTAGCTATTACTGGAGTGTTGCCAGTGAAAATATAGTACACAAGAAGTGCAATAATTAACAACAAATGTAGACTGAATTGAACAAAATATTTTTATGACAATACTGTGAGTAGTTAGTATTCGTGCATTCTGGACCACCTACGTCACCTCTACGTCATACCAAAAATTCGTCATCGTACGTCAAAAAATTCGTCATCGTACTTTGCAAACCTAAAAAAAAAAAAAAAAAAAAAAAGAAGTTTGGTGTCAAATTGGGGGTTTTGAAGGGTGCTGATTCCAAATCTGTAATCCATTTTTCTCTATGATGCTTATTTACAGAGTTACATGACTTGCATTAGTGTTAATTAAAACATAATTAGATATCTCATTAGTAAAGCATAATTAAATAAACATTAACTAGCACTGTCAACAACAGTAATGATGACTCTAATTAGATGTATCATTAACGTCACACCATTATTTTAATTACCTCAACTTTCGCTAATTTTCTGAATCTTGGTGAGAAATATTCTATCCAAACAAACTCTTCATACATACATACACATACTACACACGCCTATACATATAATCACGCCTATAATCCCCAAAAGGGTAGACAGAGTCCAAGGAGCACAATGGTCCTTAAGACCACATTCAGCTATACAGAGTTGGGTTGGGTCAGATGAAAAAATTCTTGAAAGCAGAGTAGTGACAAGTGGCGAGCTCATCGCCTACACACTCAAAGACCTAGTACCCAACACGCCCTTAGTCGCCTTTTACGACAAACTCAAACTCTTCAGCTTTATAATTTGTGCATAGACTCCATAGAAAAACAAAGTAACCTTCACCATGGTCAAGCCGTGGATGGGTGACTAAAACTTTGTGGTCTCGAGTTCCTACATACTTCAGAAGTCATGTTAAGCCGTTGGTTCCAAGCAGATTACTTATGCCATTAATGTTATGTATACTATTACAAATATTTGCAGTACCTCTAATTGTCATCATATCAAAAATATCTACTTTCCCTAAAAATTTTTCCAGAATCTTAATGACTTTATTTATTACTTTATCATTTATTTGTGTAACAAGTTTTAATTACTTCTATTACTGGCATAGCTATGTCTTAATAATTGTCAAATACATTAGGTAAATGACCGAACAACTAGTATAAAAACCATCATATCTAAGCATTTCCTAACAAAGTGCTATCGACTACAATTGAAAGTCTACCTACTGCTCAAGTCACCTCAAGTCAACCAATATGTCTGTAAGTATTATATTAAGCATTATCTACTTTCTTTATACAAACTTGTGTTTTTGATTTTGTGACTTCTTGATTGCCATCAATCTTCAGTGCATTCCTTAGTGCACATTTATTTAATAAATGTTGTGCTTACTATTCTTTGTAATCATTGTTATAGCTCACATCTTGCTTTGCTGCCAATACCACCATTGACTTTGAGGAAAACACATTCAAAAATTATTACTTTCCAACATCTGATGATGACGAGGCTGCTTCTCCGACTCCATGCCTTATCCAAAAGAGAGACAGATCGGACTGCGAATCTCTGAACGAGTTTTTCGATGAATCTGCAAAAAAGAAAAAATCTAAACTACAATCATCCACTGTGGGACGAGCAACAAACGATGGGATGTCTTACATATCAACAAATACAGATGATGGGTCAACAGCAACTCATATGATAAAAATCGAAGTATATGATCTCAAAAAATTGACTAATGTCCCATCATCGGATCATTGGAAACATGCGGAAGTAAGAGTAAAGTACTACGACAAACCGAAGACTAACCACCACCAACGAACTCGAGCGTTAATTTACAATATAACAAAAGAAATTTCATCAACACCTGACTGCAATAAATATACATTCAAACATAAAGATTGAATCAAAATCCATATTGGTTGTCTGGAAGTGACTTGAGCAGTAGTTTTCCATGACAAATACCATAATTAGTTATATAATTAATTCTATCATAATTAGTCATTAAATATAATGAACGAAACATTTGCTGTTTATTTTAAGAATACCTTCATTTACACTACTAATCGTTTTTAGTAATCAATGTCATTAATATAATTGAATGTCTCATTAAGTACAACTACAGGAGAATATATATTTTGCCCGTTTAAATAATCAACACATTGGTCTATAACTTCTTCCAAACACAATCTAAGTTGTTACAATGTCAAACTTTCAAGTGCTGGAATGTATTGATATGGATAGTGATTATGATGGTGCTTTCTGTGAGACTCTCAATGATTACGAGACAAGTCAAGAAGTTAAAGATATAACAAGTGATGTTCATATCATAAAGGATTTCTTTGAAGAAAATTCAACCAATGATTTCAAATTTAAACCTAAAATAAGTGAAGCCAATGAAGTAAACGATATAGAAGAAACTTATGAGTAAGTAAAACTATTTGTACCAAAAATTCTTATTGTTAATGAATTATGTGTTTTATCTAAATTGTGTTTATTCTTTATAGAATATCACACAAAAATAAAAGAAAGCCGAGAGTACAAGTTGGAGGTGCTACGAAAAAAACATCTGAAGATACTGACACACAGCCTGGACCATCTACAATTGAAACGGAACAGCAGATGACAGATACGAGCAAAATTATGTGTACTATTTGCAATTTTATTGTGAGTAAAAAATATTTCAACAGTCATCTAAGGAATAAGATTCATAAAAATAAGCTTTTATTAGTTAGACACCCTCATGCTAATGTGTCAATTATTGATTCAGCGTTTGGATCACGAATAGTTTCATATAAAATTACATCACCAATTAAAGAACCTGTATTAGAATCACCAGAACTTTTCTTTCAATCAGTGAAAACTACTATTGAATCTTTACTTGAGGAATGTATTAAGGAATTCATTATAGTTAAGGTTAATTATATAATTTTTGCTGATTTTATACAACAGACGAAAGATATAAAAAATACATTTGATTTTCAAACCTCCAATTATACAATAGCGTTAGGTGATGAATTGGAACCTTACTACAATAATTTAGGTGAAACGATTGTAAAAAAAATGTCTGAATTTGAGAAAAAAGATAGCGGATGGTCTTTAAAAAATATATTGTACTTAGAAATGAATGTAAACAAATTCAACCCTCTGAGAGGTTCATCATACATTGATTTACCTTCTGATATAAAATTAAAGAAAGCAGTAATCAATGTCAAAAATCATGATCATGAATGTCTAAAATGGGCTTTACTTTCCGGATTATATCCAGCTCAACATCATAAAGACCGAGTCTCATCTTACACTCAATACAAAAATTTTGTAAATTTTAATAAAATATCTTTTCCAGTAAAGATTACTGATTTACACAAAGTGGAAAATCAAAATAACTTTAGCCTAAATGTATTCGGTTTAGAATATGATCGGAACACAAAACGAAATATAATAGTGGGTCCTTTGTATTTTACTAAAAACCGAAAGCAAAAGCATATTAATCTATTATACATCTCAAATGGTAGTGCCGGTCATTATTGTTACATTAGAAATTTATCACGCTTAGTAAATAATCAGATAACGGGACAACATCATACATTACACATTTGTGATGGATGTCTTTTGTATTTTCCAAGTGAAGAAAAACTTCATGCTCATAATCGAAATGATTGCAGACATATTCGAATAGATTTGCCAAATAATGTATCAAATAGAAAAGACAGATTTGGCAATCCAGTGTCTTCTGACAAAATTTCGTTTGAACATTTTGAACGAAAAATTAAGTTACCTTTCATAATCTATGCTGACTTCGAAGCGATGCTTAAACCAGTTTTAACTTGTGATCCTAATAGCAATCAATCATTTACTAATAATGTACAACAACATGAAGTTTATAGTTATGGTTATTATTTAAAATGTTCTTATGATGATAAACTTTCAAAATATTGCTCATACACTGGACCTGACTGTCTTAAAGTTTTTATGAACAATTTATGTCAAGATGCACATGACATTCATAGAAAACTGTGCGATCGAAAACGTCCGGTACCATTGACAGATTCAGAAAAAGATGAACTACTCGGTGTGAAAATTTGTTATATTTGCAACAATCACTTAGATTGTAATTCAGTTCATGATTATGATTTTCATACAGGTAGCTTTCAAGGAATTGCTCATGAGACTTGCAGTCGTAAATTTAGAGTTCCGAATTTTATTCCCATATTTTTACATAATTTGAGTAATTATGATGCTCATTTCATAGTGCACGCCATGAATTTGAAACAAGGAGATATAGACATCATACCACAAAATAAGGAAAAGTATATATCATTTACAAAAAAAATTCGTATTAATGGTCGTGAAATTAGATTAAGATTTTTGGATTCATTTAAATTTATGTCCAGCAGCTTAGATTCGCTAGCAAAAAACTTGAAAGATAGTCAATTTTATGAGTTGAGGAAATATTTTCAAAGAGATAATGATTTTAAGCTTTTGCGAAGGAAAGGTGTGTTTCCATATGAGTTTATAAAATCATATGAATCATTAAAGTGTCCATATTTACCAAACCATAGCGAATTCTATAGTTCTTTACTAGGAAACAACATATCTGATGATGACTATCAACATGCTAAAACAGTTTGGCAACATTTCAAATGCGAAAATATGCTTGATTATTCTGATTTGTACTTAAAAACTGATGTTCTTTTATTGACTGATATATTTGAAAACTTTAGGAATGTATGCATAAATACATATGGTCTTGACCCAGCTCATTATTATACTGCCCCAGGGCTAAGTTGGGATGCTATGTTAAAACATACTCAAATTAAATTAGATTTGTTAACAGATTTTGATATGATTGCTTTTGTAAAATCTGGTATCAGAGGAGGAGTATCACATTGCAGTAATAGATATGCTAAAGCTAATAATATATACTTAGATACTTATGACAAGACCAAACCTAGTTCTTATATAATGTATTTCGATGCTAATAATTTATATGGATGGGCAATGTCTCAGAGCCTTCCATACAGTTCTTTTGAATGGACTAGCACAGATATTAATTTTAATATTCCTGCTTCTTCTGAAATAGGATATATTTTAGAAGTAGACTTAGAATACCCCAGAAATCTACACGATTTACATTCAGACTTACCTCTCTGTCCAGAAAATATAATTATTGGCGGAAGCAAACAACCAAAATTAGTTTCAAACTTAAATAATAAAACAAAGTATGTAATTCACTACAGAAATTTGTTACAATGCATTGAGTTTGGTATGAAACTTACTAAGATACATAGAGTATTAAAATTTAAACAAGGCCCATGGTTGAAAAAGTACATTGATTTAAATACTCAACTTCGAACGGCAGCCACCTCTGATTTTGAAAAAGATTTTTACAAATTAATGAATAATTCAGTTTTTGGAAAGACCATGGAAAATATTGAAAAACGAGTTGATGTTAAATTATTAACTCATTGGGAAAATCGTGGTAAATCTCAAGGCGTTCAGAGCTTAATAGCCCGACCAGAATTTCATAGTTTATCAATTTTTTCAGAGAACCTAGTTGCAGTGCAATTAAATAAAGTTAAATTATTATATAATAAACCTATATATTTGGGATTTTGTATATTAGATGTATCAAAAACCTTAATGTTTGATTTTCATTATAATTACATGAAAAGTAGATTTAACAATGACCTTAAACTTTTATATACAGACACAGATAGTTTAATATATCACATAAATACAAATGATTTTTACAATGACATTAAACCAGATTTAGAGAAATATTTTGATACATCTGATTATTGTGTTGACAATGTATTCGGTTTTCCTAGGTTAAATAAAAAGGTATTAGGTCTATTCAAAGATGAAAATTCTGGTAAATTGTGTGAAGAATTTGTAGGGTTAAGATCAAAAATGTATGCTATCAAAGTAGGAAATAATATTACCGCCAAAGCAAAAGGCATTAATAAAAACATAACAAAGAATTTTGATATGTTAATGTATCGATCATGTCTTTTTAACAACAAAAATGTGTTCTCTGAAATGTATAGATTTCGATCATTGAAGCATACAATTTTTACACAAAAAATTAATAAAATAGGTTTGTCTTACAAAGATACAAAAAGATATGTGATACATGATTCCACAGACACATTGGCATGGGGACATTATAAATTAAGATAAATATTTTATATTACCGTCAATAATTTTACTATAGAGGAAATGTTTTATAATTTTTATGTTATCATTAACTTATAAATAAAGTATAGTTGTAATTTTATCAATGATTGTATTATGTAAACAGCAAAGTGTTTGTAAATATGAAAACAAATAAAATAAACTATATTCATATAAACCTTATTTTTCATTTTGTTACCTGTCTTAAGATAGAGCACATGTATAATATGATTCATTTTTATCATCCATTTACTACAATAATTTAAGCATGTTTGATGGTAAGGAACCTCTTGATGATTTGATGAGAGAATCTGCTTGATGGACGGGTTGTTGATATTTTCACTAAAGGGAGCCACCACCGAAATATAAGTATATTCTATATAACACAAAATTTATTTCACCAAGGGAAAGGACAGCATGATATGTCATTAAATTCTAGTTACATTGTTTACTTTAAAAATCCTCGTGATAGGACACAAATACACTATCTTGCTCGACAACTAGTACCTGAGAATTCCAAATATGTTGAAGATGTATATAGAGATGCTACTAGTAACCCACATGGGTACTTATTAATCGATCTAAAGCAAAATACAGATGACATGCATCGCTTGAAAACAAATATCTTTATACATGATTACACTATTTGTTACATTCCTAAGAAAGGATATAAATATAATAGCTCCAATCAAAAACTTCAGAAAATTAGCGAAAGTAGAGGTAATTAAAATAATGGCATGACGTTAATGATACATCTAATTAGAGTCATCATTACTGTTGGACAGTGCTAGTTAATGTTTACTTAATGACTTAATTATGCTTAACTAATGAGACATCTAATTATGTTTTAATTAACACTAATGCAAGTCATGTAACTCTGTAAATAAGCATCATAGAGAAAAAAATGGATTACAGATTTGAAATCAACACTCTTCAAAACCCCCCAATTTGACACCAAACTTTTTTTTTTTTTTTTTTTTTTTTTTTTTTAGTTTTGCAAAGTACGATGACGGAGTCATCGTACTTTGCCAAACAAAAAAATCAAAAAAAAAAAAAAAAAAAAAAAAAAAAAAAAAGTTTTGTGTCAAATAATTAAGCATAATTAAGTCATTAAGTAAACATTAACTAGCACTGTCCAACAGTAATGATGACTCTAATTAGATGTATCATTAACGTCATGCCATTATTTTAATTACCTCTACTTTCGCTAATTTTCTGAAGTTTTTGATTGGAGCTATTATATTTATATCCTTTCTTAGGAATGTAACAAATAGTGTAATCATGTATAAAGATATTTGTTTTCAAGCGATGCATGTCATCTGTATTTTGCTTTAGATCGATTAATAAGTACCCATGTGGGTTACTAGTAGCATCTCTATATACATCTTCAACATATTTGGAATTCTCAGGTACTAGTTGTCGAGCAAGATAGTGTATTTGTGTCCTATCACGAGGATTTTTAAAGTAAACAATGTAACTAGAATTTAATGACATATCATGCTGTCCTTTCCCTTGGTGAAATAAATTTTGTGTTATATAGAATATACTTATATTTCGGTGGTGGCTCCCTTTAGTGAAAATATCAACAACCCGTCCATCAAGCAGATTCTCTCATCAAATCATCAAGAGGTTCCTTACCATCAAACATGCTTAAATTATTGTAGTAAATGGATGATAAAAATGAATCATATTATACATGTGCTCTATCTTAAGACAGGTAACAAAATGAAAAATAAGGTTTATATGAATATAGTTTATTTTATTTGTTTTCATATTTACAAACACTTTGCTGTTTACATAATACAATCATTGATAAAATTACAACTATACTTTATTTATAAGTTAATGATAACATAAAAATTATAAAACATTTCCTCTATAGTAAAATTATTGACGGTAATATAAAATATTTATCTTAATTTATAATGTCCCCATGCCAATGTGTCTGTGGAATCATGTATCACATATCTTTTTGTATCTTTGTAAGACAAACCTATTTTATTAATTTTTTGTGTAAAAATTGTATGCTTCAATGATCGAAATCTATACATTTCAGAGAACACATTTTTGTTGTTAAAAAGACATGATCGATACATTAACATATCAAAATTCTTTGTTATGTTTTTATTAATGCCTTTTGCTTTGGCGGTAATATTATTTCCTACTTTGATAGCATACATTTTTGATCTTAACCCTACAAATTCTTCACACAATTTACCAGAATTTTCATCTTTGAATAGACCTAATACCTTTTTATTTAACCTAGGAAAACCGAATACATTGTCAACACAATAATCAGATGTATCAAAATATTTCTCTAAATCTGGTTTAATGTCATTGTAAAAATCATTTGTATTTATGTGATATATTAAACTATCTGTGTCTGTATATAAAAGTTTAAGGTCATTGTTAAATCTACTTTTCATGTAATTATAATGAAAATCAAACATTAAGGTTTTTGATACATCTAATATACAAAATCCCAAATATATAGGTTTATTATATAATAATTTAACTTTATTTAATTGCACTGCAACTAGGTTCTCTGAAAAAATTGATAAACTATGAAATTCTGGTCGGGCTATTAAGCTCTGAACGCCTTGAGATTTACCACGATTTTCCCAATGAGTTAATAATTTAACATCAACTCGTTTTTCAATATTTTCCATGGTCTTTCCAAAAACTGAATTATTCATTAATTTGTAAAAATCTTTTTCAAAATCAGAGGTGGCTGCCGTTCGAAGTTGAGTATTTAAATCAATGTACTTTTTCAACCATGGGCCTTGTTTAAATTTTAATACTCTATGTATCTTAGTAAGTTTCATACCAAACTCAATGCATTGTAACAAATTTCTGTAGTGAATTACATACTTTGTTTTATTATTTAAGTTTGAAACTAATTTTGGTTGTTTGCTTCCGCCAATAATTATATTTTCTGGACAGAGAGGTAAGTCTGAATGTAAATCGTGTAGATTTCTGGGGTATTCTAAGTCTACTTCTAAAATATATCCTATTTCAGAAGAAGCAGGAATATTAAAATTAATATCTGTGCTAGTCCATTCAAAAGAACTGTATGGAAGGCTCTGAGACATTGCCCATCCATATAAATTATTAGCATCGAAATACATTATATAAGAACTAGGTTTGGTCTTGTCATAAGTATCTAAGTATATATTATTAGCTTTAGCATATCTATTACTGCAATGTGATACTCCTCCTCTGATACCAGATTTTACAAAAGCAATCATATCAAAATCTGTTAACAAATCTAATTTAATTTGAGTATGTTTTAACATAGCATCCCAACTTAGCCCTGGGGCAGTATAATAATGAGCTGGGTCAAGACCATATGTATTTATGCATACATTCCTAAAGTTTTCAAATATATCAGTCAATAAAAGAACATCAGTTTTTAAGTACAAATCAGAATAATCAAGCATATTTTCGCATTTGAAATGTTGCCAAACTGTTTTAGCATGTTGATAGTCATCATCAGATATGTTGTTTCCTAGTAAAGAACTATAGAATTCGCTATGGTTTGGTAAATATGGACACTTTAATGATTCATATGATTTTATAAACTCATATGGAAACACACCTTTCCTTCGCAAAAGCTTAAAATCATTATCTCTTTGAAAATATTTCCTCAACTCATAAAATTGACTATCTTTCAAGTTTTTTGCTAGCGAATCTAAGCTGCTGGACATAAATTTAAATGAATCCAAAAATCTTAATCTAATTTCACGACCATTAATACGAATTTTTTTTGTAAATGATATATACTTTTCCTTATTTTGTGGTATGATGTCTATATCTCCTTGTTTCAAATTCATGGCGTGCACTATGAAATGAGCATCATAATTACTCAAATTATGTAAAAATATGGGAATAAAATTCGGAACTCTAAATTTACGACTGCAAGTCTCATGAGCAATTCCTTGAAAGCTACCTGTATGAAAATCATAATCATGAACTGAATTACAATCTAAGTGATTGTTGCAAATATAACAAATTTTCACACCGAGTAGTTCATCTTTTTCTGAATCTGTCAATGGTACCGGACGTTTTCGATCGCACAGTTTTCTATGAATGTCATGTGCATCTTGACATAAATTGTTCATAAAAACTTTAAGACAGTCAGGTCCAGTGTATGAGCAATATTTTGAAAGTTTATCATCATAAGAACATTTTAAATAATAACCATAACTATAAACTTCATGTTGTTGTACATTATTAGTAAATGATTGATTGCTATTAGGATCACAAGTTAAAACTGGTTTAAGCATCGCTTCGAAGTCAGCATAGATTATGAAAGGTAACTTAATTTTTCGTTCAAAATGTTCAAACGAAATTTTGTCAGAAGACACTGGATTGCCAAATCTGTCTTTTCTATTTGATACATTATTTGGCAAATCTATTCGAATATGTCTGCAATCATTTCGATTATGAGCATGAAGTTTTTCTTCACTTGGAAAATACAAAAGACATCCATCACAAATGTGTAATGTATGATGTTGTCCCGTTATCTGATTATTTACTAAGCGTGATAAATTTCTAATGTAACAATAATGACCGGCACTACCATTTGAGATGTATAATAGATTAATATGCTTTTGCTTTCGGTTTTTAGTAAAATACAAAGGACCCACTATTATATTTCGTTTTGTGTTCCGATCATATTCTAAACCGAATACATTTAGGCTAAAGTTATTTTGATTTTCCACTTTGTGTAAATCAGTAATCTTTACTGGAAAAGATATTTTATTAAAATTTACAAAATTTTTGTATTGAGTGTAAGATGAGACTCGGTCTTTATGATGTTGAGCTGGATATAATCCGGAAAGTAAAGCCCATTTTAGACATTCATGATCATGATTTTTGACATTGATTACTGCTTTCTTTAATTTTATATCAGAAGGTAAATCAATGTATGATGAACCTCTCAGAGGGTTGAATTTGTTTACATTCATTTCTAAGTACAATATATTTTTTAAAGACCATCCGCTATCTTTTTTCTCAAATTCAGACATTTTTTTTACAATCGTTTCACCTAAATTATTGTAGTAAGGTTCCAATTCATCACCTAACGCTATTGTATAATTGGAGGTTTGAAAATCAAATGTATTTTTTATATCTTTCGTCTGTTGTATAAAATCAGCAAAAATTATATAATTAACCTTAACTATAATGAATTCCTTAATACATTCCTCAAGTAAAGATTCAATAGTAGTTTTCACTGATTGAAAGAAAAGTTCTGGTGATTCTAATACAGGTTCTTTAATTGGTGATGTAATTTTATATGAAACTATTCGTGATCCAAACGCTGAATCAATAATTGACACATTAGCATGAGGGTGTCTAACTAATAAAAGCTTATTTTTATGAATCTTATTCCTTAGATGACTGTTGAAATATTTTTTACTCACAATAAAATTGCAAATAGTACACATAATTTTGCTCGTATCTGTCATCTGCTGTTCCGTTTCAATTGTAGATGGTCCAGGCTGTGTGTCAGTATCTTCAGATGTTTTTTTCGTAGCACCTCCAACTTGTACTCTCGGCTTTCTTTTATTTTTGTGTGATATTCTATAAAGAATAAACACAATTTAGATAAAACACATAATTCATTAACAATAAGAATTTTTGGTACAAATAGTTTTACTTACTCATAAGTTTCTTCTATATCGTTTACTTCATTGGCTTCACTTATTTTAGGTTTAAATTTGAAATCATTGGTTGAATTTTCTTCAAAGAAATCCTTTATGATATGAACATCACTTGTTATATCTTTAACTTCTTGACTTGTCTCGTAATCATTGAGAGTCTCACAGAAAGCACCATCATAATCACTATCCATATCAATACATTCCAGCACTTGAAAGTTTGACATTGTAACAACTTAGATTGTGTTTGGAAGAAGTTATAGACCAATGTGTTGATTATTTAAACGGGCAAAATATATATTCTCCTGTAGTTGTACTTAATGAGACATTCAATTATATTAATGACATTGATTACTAAAAACGATTAGTAGTGTAAATGAAGGTATTCTTAAAATAAACAGCAAATGTTTCGTTCATTATATTTAATGACTAATTATGATAGAATTAATTATATAACTAATTATGGTATTTGTCATGGAAAACTACTGCTCAAGTCACTTCCAGACAACCAATATGGATTTTGATTCAATCTTTATGTTTGAATGTATATTTATTGCAGTCAGGTGTTGATGAAATTTCTTTTGTTATATTGTAAATTAACGCTCGAGTTCGTTGGTGGTGGTTAGTCTTCGGTTTGTCGTAGTACTTTACTCTTACTTCCGCATGTTTCCAATGATCCGATGATGGGACATTAGTCAATTTTTTGAGATCATATACTTCGATTTTTATCATATGAGTTGCTGTTGACCCATCATCTGTATTTGTTGATATGTAAGACATCCCATCGTTTGTTGCTCGTCCCACAGTGGATGATTGTAGTTTAGATTTTTTCTTTTTTGCAGATTCATCGAAAAACTCGTTCAGAGATTCGCAGTCCGATCTGTCTCTCTTTTGGATAAGGCATGGAGTCGGAGAAGCAGCCTCGTCATCATCAGATGTTGGAAAGTAATAATTTTTGAATGTGTTTTCCTCAAAGTCAATGGTGGTATTGGCAGCAAAGCAAGATGTGAGCTATAACAATGATTACAAAGAATAGTAAGCACAACATTTATTAAATAAATGTGCACTAAGGAATGCACTGAAGATTGATGGCAATCAAGAAGTCACAAAATCAAAAACACAAGTTTGTATAAAGAAAGTAGATAATGCTTAATATAATACTTACAGACATATTGGTTGACTTGAGGTGACTTGAGCAGTAGGTAGACTTTCAATTGTAGTCGATAGCACTTTGTTAGGAAATGCTTAGATATGATGGTTTTTATACTAGTTGTTCGGTCATTTACCTAATGTATTTGACAATTATTAAGACATAGCTATGCCAGTAATAGAAGTAATTAAAACTTGTTACACAAATAAATGATAAAGTAATAAATAAAGTCATTAAGATTCTGGAAAAATTTTTAGGGAAAGTAGATATTTTTGATATGATGACAATTAGAGGTACTGCAAATATTTGTAATAGTATACATAACATTAATGGCATAAGTAATCTGCTTGGAACCAACGGCTTAACATGACTTCTGAAGTATGTAGGAACTCGAGACCACAAAGTTTTAGTCACCCATCCACGGCTTGACCATGGTGAAGGTTACTTTGTTTTTCTATGGAGTCTATGCACAAATTATAAAGCTGAAGAGTTTGAGTTTGTCGTAAAAGGCGACTAAGGGCGTGTTGGGTACTAGGTCTTTGAGTGTGTAGGCGATGAGCTCGCCACTTGTCACTACTCTGCTTTCAAGAATTTTTTCATCTGACCCAACCCAACTCTGTATAGCTGAATGTGGTCTTAAGGACCATTGTGCTCCTTGGACTCTGTCTACCCTTTTGGGGATTATAGGCGTGATTATATGTATAGGCGTGTGTAGTATGTGTATGTATGTATGAAGAGTTTGTTTGGATAGAATATTTCTCACCAAGATTCAGAAAATTAGCGAAAGTTGAGGTAATTAAAATAATGGTGTGACGTTAATGATACATCTAATTAGAGTCATCATTACTGTTGTTGACAGTGCTAGTTAATGTTTATTTAATTATGCTTTACTAATGAGATATCTAATTATGTTTTAATTAACACTAATGCAAGTCATGTAACTCTGTAAATAAGCATCATAGAGAAAAATGGATTACAGATTTGGAATCAGCACCCTTCAAAACCCCCAATTTGACACCAAACTTCTTTTTTTTTTTTTTTTTTTTTTAGGTTTGCAAAGTACGATGACGAATTTTTTGACGTACGATGACGAATTTTTGGTATGACGTAGAGGTGACGTAGGTGGTCCAGAATGCACGAATACTAACTACTACTGTGACGTATATTCAGTCATTTGACATGATTATCGTGTCCATTTCTTTCTTTTTAAATTATTTGAATAAGGACAGCAAATGTAATTACATCACATTCGGATTCTTTGTTTATACAAAACACAATTTAAGTATAATCAAAACTTTGTGTGCGCGTCGTTTTGTTCTTTTCCGATTGAATCTAATAGAAAGGGACTTAAAAATTTATATTTATTTTATGGTTATTATAGTTTTTATTTTCATTGTATTAAGATCAAATGCAGCTTGTAAATATTATAATAATGTAAGTATAGTAACAACTCTGTAATCTCTTTAGTATAATTAATTTTGATTGAAAGTGCTTTGTATGTAATGTGTATGAGAGTTTTTTAATAGCAACAGAACGTATGTGGTGTGAAGTGTCAAATATACTGTGGAATAAATTATATCAAAGATAAATAATGTATTATTATTCGTTTTATTCGTTTTACACAAACCCGTGTAAGTATAAGGCCGCGTTCTCGATTTCTGCGGGGAGCGGCGGCTGAAGATGTCTGTCATACATTTTGTATGGAGCTGCACTCGAACACAGCGGCGAAAAACTACATTTTTTGAATTCGCATTACGCTGAATGAACAGGATTTATGTTCTTTTTTTTCTTAAATTCTCCCATGTAGGGAAGGCAAAGGGAACGGAGCCCATACAGCCAAGTCTTTGATATTTTAATGTCTTCAGTATTTGCATTGAAATGCAACTATAATGCATTGAAATGCAACTGTAATGCATTGAAATGCAACTGTAATGCATTGAAATGCAACTGTAATGCATTGAAATGCAACTGCAATGCATTGAAATGCAACTGTAATGCATTGAAATACAACTGTAATGCATTGAAATGCAAGTTTAATGCATCTTAAGAGAGTTTGGCGTCAAACGATCTATAGCAGACACTGTGGTGCATCTGTAGTGCTACTTGGATGAGGTGGGCTACCACGATAAAAAAACTCATCACTTTTCACACCACTTGATGCTTATTTCGATAATCCTCCACATTGCACATCATCACAGACACTTGTTATACAAAACTACACTGATTTTACGTAACAATATCCACTCCGAAACAATATTACAATCATCGATATAAAAATCACGTCCGCCATAGATGAATGCCGCTAAAAATTATTAATTAGTTTTGGAACGCACTCCAAGTTTTGTCCTGAAGTCCGTAACGCGCTTTTGGGTAATATTATGCCCCTATAATAACACTGTCCCTAATCTAGAGTTTAGTATTATTATACCTTCCCCGTTCCGCTTAAAGTGCGTGATGATGACCTTGTCTTTAGAATATCCTGTGTGGTGATGACGCACGTGATGATATCCACGAACATGACTGATGTTTGTTGCATCTTACATTCAAGTGTCTGAAAAGGCAATTCAAAAGAGTGGCTGGGTGATGTGGTGTTCACGCCGTGTATAAAGAACAGTTTAAAACACTCGTAGTTTTGGCACTTTCAAGTTTTCTATTTTCTTGCACCATTTATCCCATAATTCCCATACAAATATTGCTCTAGTAAAAAGCATGAGGCAGTGAGAGTAGCCATGGCAGTGGCATGGTTTGACATATCTTTCGTGGTTACGGTACTTGTCCTGCCTATTTCCCTTCTTTTCAGACATACCTCGTAAGTTAGGTCCACTGCGCTACGCGCGTTTTATCGAGTTTGCAAAAAAAATTCAATTCATTTAGAAAGAAAGAAAGAAAAATATTTATTAACCTACAAACACACAATAAGAATAAAAAACAAAGAAAGAACAGACAAACACAGAGTACAGTGAATAATTTTAAAAGACTACACAATAACGGTTAATTAGGACCCGGCCTCAGCATATGCTGAATCAGAGACTGACCCAGCGCTGGTGTTCTGACCGGGCCTATTCAAATATATATAAATATGGAAGGAAGTTGATTTCAAACAAAACACTCTCCTTCATTACTTAAATACCTCTTACTTTACAAACACGAGAAACCAACGAAGCATAATATTACTTCTATGCTTAGATTATGGAGTCATCCATAATCAAAGCTTCTATGCGAGCAACAGACTCAAGGATATTTTTGATCGGACCCGCCTAAAACTGCGTGGGTAGTACACAGAAGCTTATTGCGGACCGTGAGTACGTCAATCAATATGTCAATGTCAAAGTCTAACTTTATCGAAACCGAATGCTTGTTTTGTGTTCTCAACCATTTTATCAATGAAATCAATTTATTTTACTAACGAAGTGACTTAAAAATAGATATGAAATATGTCCGAACTTAAAATATGTAGGATATGCCTCCGAACCGAGGCCAAAGCGTATAATTTCTATACGTTTCAGCTGCTGTATTATTATGAAGAAGTAATGGCCCTAAAAGTAAGTTTATCAAAGTTTTAACAAAAAGCAGAGTAAAATAAAACTTAAATGATGTATATGATCATTTGCCGCAGCTTAAACCGAAACTTTAGCCCATAAATAAGCAATTTTTTCATTTGCTTATTGGACTGGTTAAAAACATTTGTAAGATGTATTTTAGTACACACAATTAAAATGTTACAAGTTCAGTAAAAGCCGATAAATAATTTCTGTGACTTTAATATTACTAAAAATTATGCCTCTTCGTCTATCACATAATTATTGGTATATTTTGAAATGATCTATAATAGTTGTGATTTGGTTTTGTTAGAGAATTTAACTTTAAATTCATAAAATATATTGAATGTTACGAACTCATATATTTTGTTGTATAACTATGGTAAAGGCTTACTGAATGTTCTGCTTAACATGTTTGCGGATGAGCATGCTATAGCATTCTTGTTGGACAGTTTACTTATGTCGAGGGTGCTACAGCATCCCAAATTTATTGAGTTTTTTTGAGCAGTTGCTTTTTCAATATAAAATATGGGTTCTCTATTCCTTACTGTCACTGTTGATACAACCTCAGATCACTTAATGTCTCATGTGACTTATTCTGCTCACAAAGAAAAAACAATGTTTACTCCTTCTCTACCGCGTATGCTATAGCATGCGTCAAATGTATGGGGGCGACCTATCATTTGACGCATGCATGGTGCATGGTGACGAATGCATGGTGTGAATGCTAGAGCAATTGCAAAAATCCCATACAATAAAATTGTGCTAAAACAGGGTGTTAATAAACAAATAATTATGCACTGTATAGAAATACAGACTTTCTGTAGGTAACTAGTGTATTATATGAGGTGACAATACAAACAGAAGTGTCAAAGATTGTGAATGGTATTATCAATGGTCAGAAAATCAGACACAATAAGAGCATCTATTGCTTGCAAACACTGGTGTTTGTGCTGACCCTCAAGGGGTTTAAGACTGCAATACCCAAAATGATTCCATTCTCTCCTGAAATTCCCCTTTGGGGCATATGGTAAGGGTCCTTCCACACACAATAAAGTACACAAAAATCATATGAAGGGTTGTATTTTGTAGACAATAATAAATAATTAGTACTGTTTTTATTTAAAACTATTTGTTTTTTTTTTCTTATAAACCCTAAATGTTATTTCCTCAGTGTCTCAATCCCAATAATGTGAAAGATGACCCTTGCTTGTATTGAAAAAATCTAACTTAAAGTTTCTCGTACAGTTCCAGGCAATTATTTCTTTAATAAAATTCTGGTTACAGTATGTTTTTTATTCATTTAAGGTCAACAGTAAAGATGGTCTACCGCAATATTTTTGCTATGAATGCGCTACTTTGCTCCACAAATTTCACAAGTTTAAAGAAAAGTGCTACAGAGGACACAAGGTTCTAAAAGAAATGCTATGGAAATCCCCTGTAAGTGAATTATTGTTTTAAAACCTTCTAATTCTTGCAACAAGCTCAAGCACAGGCTCTTACAGGCTTGCCTCCTGTTATGTGGGGGCTTAAATTTTTTTTTTATTGTATAGGTGGCAAACGAGCAGGCGGGTCACCTGATGGTAAGTGATCACCGCCGCCCATGGACATTTGCAACACCAGGGGCATTACTCATGCGTTGCCGGCCTTTAAGATGGGAGTACACCCTTTTTTAACCCTTTTTTATATCTAGCGAAATGTGGATGTAAACACCTTAACCTACCTCTTCAGGGATAGAGGGGTGATGATATTCTTGTTTATGTGTAACCCATACAAAAATTAACTTCATTTTTGTTATGACTGTTCTGTTTATTTCAAAGAGATATGCTTTACCTGCATTTATACCAGTATGCATATACCAATATGCCGTACCTTTTTTCGCATAAAACAGTAACTGTCGGTGGCTGAAGACGCGGACAAAATTTACACTCGCGCGATGGCTCAAGAAGTGTTAGTACCGACAATGCAATATAATATACCTGCCGACTTCCCCATCTAGCGATTCGCCAAAGCTCGCGCGCGGACTCTATTGTCTATATGCTAGCCTATAACACCGCGTTCTGGATGACAGCGGGCGGTGCGGGCGATCTGGATGATTTCATATCAATCTATGTACATCAATCAAGGTGCATCTTCGCCGTACGCTGCCAGCTAGCCCTCTTAAGCTCATAGCACACTTATCAACTCGGAAAGGGATCGTCACCGTATCGCCTCACCGCCGCCGTCAACCAGGCGTCAACTCGGCAGCGGCTAGGCGAACGCCGCGCTTACGGCTCACCGGCTTTTGTCCGGTTTTTGACGGCTAGCAGAGGTGCCGCGCGGGTCATTCAGTTTCCGAACGTGAAGTGTAGCGCAGTGTTAATTTAGCGTACGGCGAGACATAAGCGCGGGAAATGCAAATCGTGAACTTCTCCCGAGGCGAGGCGATTACGTTACGACTCTGCAGTGCGAGCATAGAACTTCGACAGTCGCCATATTTGATCGACAAAAGCATCCGTCCTTTTCACTCCTTAGGGTTATCTGTCAAATTTATCGAATTTTTCGACAATTGTCGATCTTAGACGTCAAATTTGTAGGGATAGGGCGAAATTCGTTAAACATTCGGTTTAACCGAATTTCGGCAGCTCGAGCCGAAATTCGTCATTCGGCCGAAATTTGGTTTTAATGCCGAACATTTTGTACAAAATATACTTGCACCATCATAATACGAGTAGATATTGATTAAAAAACATATGTAATAAATAAGAATGAAATAAAATAAGCCTGGTATACTCATAACAGTGATCGGAGTACAAGAATCCTATCTTTTATACAAGAATCAACAATTATTTTACATTTTCATTTCTTAATTTTACAAGAACATAATTATCATATAAATTATTATTTGTATCTGAAAAATCGAAACATGATTGAAAAGAACACACTATTTGTATTTAACTACAATAAAATCTTAAACAAAATTACCAACACGTTTAAACAATAATTTACTTATTGTCAAAAAAATTAGAATTTTTATTATTGATAAAAATAATTATAATAATCGAATCCCGGAGAATTAGTCGGAATCCCGAGGAATATCCATATTAACATCAATATTTGCGGTCAATGAACCTAAATGGCTCTATCTATTCCGATCAGTGCTCATAATCGTTTACTAGAATTGAAATAGTAATTATACGCGATAAACACAAGAATAAATTGGCCTTTTAACTATCAGTCTTATAAAATTTTACTTACTTAATCAAACAAAACAACAAAAAACCGCGGCGAAATTGAGGCGAACTACGGCCGAATTTTTCACTTTTACCGAATGTTCGGCCGAAGTTCGTATTCGGTTCAAACAACATTCGGCCCATCCCTACAAATTTGGCTTATCGAAAGTTCTATGCTCGTAGCGCTGATTAAGGTGCGTTGCATGCAGTAGGGAGTTTGATACAAATAATACTGAACTGCTAGAGTTGATACGTTTAGGTTCCTTTATGAGTTGATATGTGTACTAAGACCATTAATTTCAACTGTCGCAAGTCAAACGAGTTAGGGAATCTATATCTGTCACTTTTTACTGCGACGAATTAGAGCGAATTTTCAAATCAAAATCGTGAACCGATATTTGAGAATAAGGTTTAGTTCCGAACGGAGTTTTAGGACCCTATACACGCGTTTTGGTGCGTGCTCTGCTCGTATTGTGCGATCGGTCGTCGATAGAGCGTTCAAAAACATCATAATAATCGGGAGGGGGGGGGGGGGGGGGGGGTTATAATGATAATGTGTAAGGGCAACTTATTAGTAATCTGTGGTAAGGGCACTTAAAAGTAGTCAAATTCTTTAATAGATTTCCAAATTTAAAAATATATTAATAAAGTGCCCTATGACCTGACGAGATCGTTACGTGGACACAAACTGTCAAATGTAATAACTATTTTTAATAAACAGAGTTTATTGCTTTTTTTAACGAGTAATCATAATTTTTTTTGCAGATAAACTATGAAGATGTTTATAAATTAGACAGAGTTGCTTTAGATCTCAATTCTAGCCTAGAAGTTCTAAGCGTCAACGATAGAGTCAAAACGTACATTACCGATGACAGTACTGAAACTACTGAAGATGTTAAAGAAGAAGATGTTAAAGAGGAAAACGAATTAGAATATAATAAGAAGTTAGGTTATAGAAGTTCAATTTCAGAATGCGATGATAGCTTTGCACCAGACGCGTCTTTGGTTGAAGATGAAGATGAAAAACCAGAAATAAAATTAAAAAATAAGGTTGAAGAAAAGATTTTGAGTAGCCCTTCTACGATATTTATAGATGATAAGAAAAAAATAGTAAAAGTAAAGAATGAGCGTGTAAAAAGGTTGAGAAACACTACAATAGCAATTACGGCTAAACCAAAGAGGTATAAGGTTCTGGCTAAGAAACCAGTTAAGACGTTGGACCGGGAGCATTGGAGGAAAATTAATTTGTCCGAAGATGAAGCGCTTAAAGAGTTTAGAGCGAGAGCAGAGAATAAGAAGTATAATTCAGCGCAGTTTAAGTGTACGAATTGCTTTAAGGGTTTTTCTAAACAGGACATGCTGACTAGGCACATACAACTAAGGCACACTGAGGTTAGACTTGTATTAATTTTCATATTCCTAATGTCTTTGGTAATGTTCTCTGGCCACGGTCAGCGAATTCTTATTATTATCGAGTTAGCCACGGCAGCTATAGAAAAAAATTTCGCCTTCTGCGCCGCTCGCCACTTGCAGTCGTGGGTCTCATCGACCATACGTAACTGACCTATAGTAACAGGTGTCGGAGGATAGTCTTTTTTAGGACATGCATATATTGGGTCTTTACCTATGAAATTGGTGTTTTTATTCTGTCTTAGCAATTTGTCCGTAACTATTAAGTTTCAGAACATTCTTATAAAATAATTGCCTCTTCTAAAAATAGACCATATATTTTTGAGCTCGTATTATTTAATTTGAAAATTTTTTGTAAGTTTAATTGTGTTAAAATTAGACACAAAGACAATTATTTTAACTGCCTCCCGAATACGTCATTTGATTTGCATTAACATAAAAACGATGAATAATTTTTATCAAGCGAGTTCACACACATATTGCTAAAGCTTGTCTAATGATATATGCCAAATATTATTATCTCTGGATTTGTCGTTGTGAAGAAAACTGATAAAATGTTAGTATGTAAAATGCAGACATCCCCAAAATCTCCATACAAAACACCAATTTCATAGGTAAGGACCCAATATATACTTTTTACTTTTAAGTCCACACATTATAAGTGGCCCGTTTTGACAGTTCACGTTCTTAAAGTTCTTTGTTTTTTACTTATGGAAATGTTCCACAGTAATTGGATTTTTCATGGACGGGTACCGCCCCCTTGGCTAAGTGATATGCATAACGATTTTTTCATAATGCCTATAGATTGTTAATAATCGATTGAGGGAAAATAAGTGTTTTTTTAAGGTCGACTCGCATATTAGAATATACGATCTTAGATTTTGTATTACTTTTATTACTACATATTTTACATTACTAGACACGTCAAAGTAACATCAGGGACATGATTCGTATGTTTATTTTTTAATAAAGAGTATGAGTGATAAGCAAACGTACGCGCTGTCTACCTTAGTCCGGTTCCATTACTGTGCCATATTGCTATTCGTCAGATTTTGTATATTTGTCTTAAAAACTGTGATTGTGGTTCGGGACATGATAATGTAACTGTTTTAATACCTACTGTAGCCGTTAGTTCTAGTATTAATTTGACTCCAATATTATTATTGACTGTCACACTTTTCGATGATTATTTCTCGGTTACTTGATATCGAAGCATATCTTAAACTCTTGGCCTCTTGCAGGAAATTGAAATCGAGATTTAAAATTAGATTTACAAAATATTTTTGAAATTTTTTTAATAGGTCTAAGTCGAATAAGTCAAAAAATTACAAAATTGAACTCAATTTTGTTATTTTTTTAAACTAGTTTTAAAATTTACTGCAAGTGGACCTAACTCTTTTAAAATATGTAAAGTGAACGCAGGTATTATCGCGGTAGTCAATAATCTGCAACTATTACCGAGGAAAGTAATATTATTGCAGTTTTATGCGATTACAAGCCTGTTTTTCATTAAAAAATTATCTGTTATAAAAGATCGATTAAAAAGACCTTGGAAATGCAGATTAAAAACCTGCAGATTTTTGACTACCGCGGCAACACCTTCGTATAACTTAATTGATTGTCTATTAAATGCATTTTCAGGGTTCAATCGAATGTCGCTTCTGCCGTATGAGGTTCAGATTGGATTGTCTGCTTCGGAAACACATAACGCAACATTACACCAAGTACGAGTGCTTGCGGTGTAACCTCGTCTGTTGTTTAGAGTGAGTACCTGAATCCTTTGCAAAAAGATAGTTTATTATTATAAAATAAAGTTGTACCAAATAACTACCCCGCCAAAAAGTTATTGGTGTCATTTAACTCATTAGGTAACGCACTACCGATAAGGGGATTTATAGACGGGAGCAATAATATATATAAATGTACTATTATATATTATAGCACGATACATCTCGATTCATTTCGTTACATCTTTCCATAGAAATCATTAGAAGACCAGCTATTCATATTCATACTAATATTATAAATGCCAAAGTAACTCTGTCTGTCTGTCTCGCTATCACGACAAAACTACTGAACCAATTTAACCGAAATTTGAGACACAGATAGTCTAGAGCCTGAGAAAGGACATAGCCTACCATTTATCCCGATATTCCCATGGGAACGGGTACCGCGCGGGTGAAACCGCGGTTATCAATATCCGCTATAATGTAATTTAATTTCGAATTTTAACATTTCTCGGCATTGTAAATAATGACACGACAACAGAGATTTACCATGACAACCATTAATCAGATGACGCTGACAAGATATGTTATTTTCATAACTTCAACCTTTAGAGGTTTTAGTTAAACTATTATTAGTCAACATTTTCCTAAATAAGAGGTAGGAATGTTATGTTAAGCGTTTTGTAAAAAACAATTCTGTGTTAATTATACCAACAAAACCTTTATATAAGGCATATTATTGTGTGTGATACTCAAATACTTAATACAATTTAAAGCTATACATCTCAAGATGTAATAGTAGTTTATGTAACTGTCACATAATATAATTTTCAACACACTTCCTTATAAAGTGGCTCTAATCCCATGGCAATTAGGCACATAATGACACCTATAATCAAACTGTGACTTTTTCATTACTATTATTCACGAGTGAGTAATAGTTTTTTTTAATATTATTGGTTGAGTTACGGTTACATTTTCGCTAAAAAGTTATCCGCGAAAAGCCCAAAAAAAAGAAACCTCATTTTTTAGTCTATGGCCGATGCGCGCGCATAGGAAAACTAATTAATTTTTCCCGCCATTACGAAATTTATTAGTCTATGGCCGATGCGCGCGCATAGGAAAACTGATTAATTTTTCCCGCCATTACGAAACATTTTTTACAACTCGTCTCGTTTTCTCTTTTGAAGTTATTTAGTTAGTTATTAATTAAGATGTCTGTAAATACTATTTATGAAGAAAATGATTTATGTTGTACACCGCCCGATATAAGATGTGAAGCCCAGAACGTTATGGAAAGTTAACTACCAGAAAACTCAAAGGAAAAATATCTATTATTCAGAAGTGTGTTGAAAAACGTTGTATGATACACGTGTGTATTGATGATTACCGTCCTCGGCTCCTTAAGACCCTCGCCTGACGGCTCGGGCCTCAATGCGCCTCAGCGGTAATCACCAACATTACACACTTGTACCATAATGTACTATTATTAAAACACGAACCTGTAGGCCTAGACAAAGTGCCATTCTATTGACGATTTCCATAATAGAAATAGAAAGAAATGTATGGGACTGACAGTTGCGATAGATAAGTCACGTGATTCCATCAAGCGAGTAGCAAAGTGGTAGACAAGATGCTTTCTACTGTATCTCTATTCTATCATACGTCATCATTCTATTTTGACAGTAGAATAATCCCATACAAAGTGGTAGACAAGATGCCGTTTTTGACAAAACAAATAGATAAGTTTCTATTCTACTAATCGCTAACCAAACGATTCCTCGAACCCAATAGTAAAGCGTAAACCTTTGAGTTTCTTATGGTTTTTTACTTATGCTTTGTGTATCGTGATTTAATTATAAGGTAATATGCATACTTTATGCCTTTTGTGGGCAGCCAAAAATGAAGAAACTTGGCTTAGACGGCAGAGGAGACATGAAAACCGAAAACCTCTTGAAAAAGTTAACATCATGCCAGACAAGTTATTTGTTGAACATTTTAGACTAAATAAAGATTTTTTATAAACTATGTAGTGAACTTAGAAGGTGTACACACTTGAAAGGAACAAACGAGTTACCATTGGAGATAAAAGTAAAATAAAATAAAACTTTAATTATGTAACACTGTAATAAATAACTCTAAAAATTGTAACAAGATATTTCTTTCGTAGGTCTTGTGTGCCCTAGGTTTTTCGCCACGGGCTCTTATTAGCGAGTAGTCAGCAGCAACACATGAATTCTACCAACGCGGCAAACTGCTGTGGGCTTGCTCTTTGTCTAGATGCCATCCTAAAAAGGAATAAACATAGATTGTGAACCCTTTTCACTTTTTAACGACAACACCAGAATAATAATAAAATTACTATGTTCACGAACGTAAAAGCACTTTCTTTCTTGCACTGTTAACATTACACCCAATTTAAATTATTTATCATTATTTAATAATTACCAAATAATAACCACATTCAGAACAACTCATTAATTTCAATATCGGATGTTATCGTCCGCGCGCCTTGATATCGGACCCTTGCATCGGCGGCGCACGCATGCGCAGAAGCGCGGACCGTGCGACGACTACCGAAGAGAACCGAATGGAGCCGAGAGGCAGCGCGCGAAGTAAGTTTGACGTTTCTTCGATAGAAAAACCACGGACACATTTTTTTTCATTCTACTGTCATGATGGAAACAACGATCTTGACAGTAGAAACATCTTGTCTAGCTATCTACGATAGAAAACGTTAAGTCTATTACGATTGTAGAAATAGAATAGATAAGAAGCGATGGCATTTTGTCTAGGCCTACTGGTTTTTCAAAATCGAGCATTGGCGAGTCCTTTAATAGTATCACGCGAGTGTTTTAATACCGAGTTACGTGCAGTTACATACACTACTTTATCGACACTCATTATTCAAAGAAATAAAACAAAAAAAAATAATTATTGTTGGCTGTCTGGAAAACATTGGCCATAGTTTTGTGCGTTTTTAAGAAAAACATTATGTTACAGCATTTTGAAATTTTCGTTTTAATCATCTGTGTTAAAAAGTATATCATTATGAGTTGGAGTCTGAGTTCATAATTCGAACATTATAACATGAGTGTAGATAATAGTAGATTAGTAGCCAAGGGCTGTAAGGCATCAATTGCAGCCCGAGATATTTAGGCGCACGAGCGCAGCGAGGGCGCTTATAGTTCGAGGGTGCAATTGATGCTTACACCCGAGCTAACTACTCTGCTTTACATCTCGATTGTGAGGTAAGTGGAAAAAAAGGCATTACAAGAATAAATAAATTTATTTTCAAGAACTAAATATAGCTTCGCCGTTCGATATTCAAAATTGATGAAAATAGCGAAGCGACCTCTTTTGTCATTGGGCTGAATGCATGATGTCTAGTGCCAGTAAGATGGTTAGATGTACGCGAACTTTTTGAAAGAGTTTTTTTTTAATTACTTACCACCCTAGGGCGTTTCTAGCTACATTATTAACCTAGGGCGGTAATTGATCACTTACAACCCGCATCTGGGGGTATTAAGGACCTACTTACCGAACATGAGAGATGTAAATGTACATTATAGCGGCCGTTTGTAAAGACCTTAACTTTTGAGCTGCAACTTTTTACCGGCTTCTCGGGGTTGTTGGCAAAAATTAAGACGTGGCTTAAGAGATCTCGTGACCACAGATATACACTTACATAGATGACGCAAATACATGTACGGCGCGTATCCGAAAACCCCGACCAAACGTCGGGGTTGGCTGCTGCTACCTAGTCTGCATCCGAATGGCTGCAAAAATTAAAAAAAAAATTGCTTCGAGAATCAGTTGGATCTCCCGTCTCAAAATTACGGCTGTGACGTCACAGTGCGTTACCTATCTATGTAAATGTCAGCATATGCTGAGGCCGGGTCCTAATTAACCGTTATTGTGTAGCCTTATAAAATTATTCACTGTACTCTGTGTTTGTCTGTTCATTCTTTGTTTTTTATTCTTATTGTGTGTTTGTAGGTTAATAAATGTTTTTCTTTCTTTCTTTCTTTAAATGTCATGACAATTTGAAACAAGTAATAATGCTTTTGATGGTATGACCGGCCCCCCCGCCCTTCTCAAGTGTCGGTCAACGATTCGATTTGGAATGTCCCGTCTCGTTGTAATTCGCAGTAAAAAGCAGCAAGTGGAGAGATTCCGTGTTTCGTTTCTTTCGACGATTGAAAATAAGGGTGCAGTTAGGTAGGTAAATAATATTTTCTTGTGACGAGTCCTGTGACGGGGTGATAATAAAAATGCAGTTGGGTCGTCACTTAGGTATCGTATATTTTACAATGAAGAATTAAGGCACAACTGAAACAATTATATAAAAAAGGTAAATTACACTGAACACAAAACAATTTCACATTTAACACTAAATATATTATAAAAAGGGTAGGGCTACTTACAATAGCGCCTTAAAGAGACTTATAGACTTTGCTATTTATCAGGAACCGATGGGTTGTTGTAACTTTTTTTAAGCTTATAAAAATTGATCATCACTTTATAAATGTATTACAACTATTGTTAGCAGGGAGTCAACCGCTCTACGCGCTGACTCTGGTAAGAATGAACTTCGAGAACAAAACAAATAAAAGAGACAGACAGCAAATTTAAAAACGGAAACCAAGAGAAAAATGGCCAGAGAAGAGCGCAATGACAGCAACGAGTCGCTAATATAGCTATGGCGCCTCGTTACAGTCCATTGCCTAAAATGATAAATCTGTAACGCATATGTGTATAAAACTTATACATGTATATAACTCTAATAAAAACTTTTTCCTTTTTGTAGAAATACTGCCTTGATGCACGACGACTATCATAATGGAATAACGCAAAAGTGTGTACACTGTAATATAGAGTTTAAGTAAGTATTGTTTAAAGTTCAAATCAGCTTATCTATACATATAATAAAACTGTGGAGGTCGAATGTCTGTACATAGAAAAAAAATGCTTAGAACCAAGTCAGGGGAAAATACCAACGAATGTTTTTTTTTTTTCTGCTCTGTCTGTTTGTACGGGCTAATCTTCAAAATGGCTGGACCGATTTCAATGAAATTTTGCATGGTGATACCTTATATCTCTGGTTAACATCTTAGAAACTTTTTATTCCGGAAAATTAAAGGGTTTCGTGGGTTAGTTAAAAAACCATATAACCTCGGACGAAGTCGCTGGCAACAGCTAGTCTTTTAAAATATTTTAACTTGTCAAGTAAAACATGCTTGTAATTTCATGGAACTGCAATAATATTAGGTCCTTACCTATGAAATTGGTGTTTTGTATGGAGATTTTGGGGATGTCTGTATTTTACATACTAACATTTTATCAGTTTTCTTCACAACGACAAATCCAGAGATATAAATATTTGGCATGTATCATTAGATAAGCTTTAGCAATATTTGTGTGAACACGCTTGATAAAAATTATTCATCGTTTTTATGTTAATGCAAATCAAATGATGTATTCGGGAGGCAGTTAAAAATAATTGTCTTTTGTGTCTAATTTTAACACAATTAAACATACAAAAAATTATCAAATTAAATAATACGAGCTCAAATATATGGTCTATTTTTAGAAGAGGCAATTATTTTATAAGAATGTTCTGAAACATAATAGTTACGGACAAATTGCTAAGACAGAATAAAAACACCAACTTCATAGGTAAGGACCCAATATATGAACTTAGGTAATACCTGCAGATTTTTGTACACGCGTTTACCTCAATTCCCGTATACGTGTTCACAGGCACATGTCAACGTACTACACGCACTTGCGCACGCACCGGAGCGAGTTCATCTGCACCATGTGCGGCGCGTCCTTCGTCAGCGAGGCTGGCCTCAACCAGCATAAGAAGGTTAAACACGTGGACTTGGAGATCGTAAGTAATCAACAGTTATTTCAACCGCCTCTCTGGTCTAGTGGTTGACACCGGCTGTTGATAGGGAGGTTCGGAGTTCTATTTCCCACGGGGGCAGGGCTTTTTCTGCTCGGTTTGGTTGGTGGTAGGGCTTCTAAGCCCGCCTGGCTAGCTACCAACGTCTTAATAACAATGTTTTAAGCATTGTTGTGTTCCGACAATCAGAGGTAAGATAGCCAGTTCCTCAGTTGTTGAGGATTACAGGCGAATCTCGCTTCCACCTTCGACCTTTGGATCATTGAAGAACATCTTTTGCAATCCAAATGTAACACGCTTTTATTTAGCAAAGTTATAAAAGCTTGTTTTTTAAAAAGATTTTTTATTTTTCATTTAGATTGGACTGGTGAAATGCAATTATGTTCGTTGTATACCATAGGGCTAAGTTATTGTAAACAGAGGATGAAATCTGGCTGAGTTTCTTGCCCATTCTTCTCAGAACAGGGCCTCCTGGTAGTTTTACGAATGGATACATACATACAATCACGCCTGCAATCCCCGAAGTGGTAGGCAGAGTTCAAGAAACACTGTGTTCCTTAAGATCACATTTAGTGATACAAAAATTGGGTTTGGTTAGATGAAAAATCGTGAAAGAGTAGTAACAAGTGGCTAGCTTATCGCCTACACAATCACAGACGCAGTATCCAATACGCCCTTAGTCGCCTTTTACGAATGGATGCCGTATTCTTAACTTTCATAATATACTTCATCTTCTTCTGTCCACTGCTGGGCATAGGCCTCCCCTAATGCACGCCACCGCTCGCGATTTTCGGCCGTTCTCATCCAGCCCACTCCAGCCAACCGACGAATATCGTCATCCCATCCGGTCGCAGGGCGTCCTACACTACGTTTACCGAGACGCGGTCTCCACTTGAGAACTTTACGGCCCCAACGGCCGTCAGTTCTACGGCTAATATGACAGGCCCACTTCAGTTTGCTAACCCGGTGAGCTATGTCGGTGACTTTAGTTCTCTGTCGGATCACATCATTCCTGATGCGGTCTTTTAGAGATAGCCCTCTTCATAGCTCGCTGAGCGACTAAGAGTACCACAGACGAGGCTCTGGCGAATCACCCACTAACCCGCACTGGACCAGCGTACCAAGCGTACGTAGCGTAAGTAGCGTGCGTTGCGTGCGTAGCGTACGTAGCGTACGTAGCGTGCGTAGAGTGCGTAGTGTACGTAGCGTGCGTAGCGTACGTAGCGTACGTAGCGTGCGTAGAGTGCGTAGTGTACGTAGCGTGCGTAGCGTACGTAGCATACGTAGCGTGCGTAGCGTACGTAGCATACGTAGCGTGCGTAGCGTACGTAGCGTGCGTAGCGTACGTAGCATACGTAGCGTAAGTAGCGTCCGTAGCGTGCGTAGCGTAAGTAGCGTGTTTAGCGTAAGTAGCGTGTGTAGCGTACGTAGCGTGCGTAGCGTGCGTTGCGTGCGTAGCGTGCGTAGCGTACGTAGCGTGCGTAGCGTACGTAGCGTAAGTAGCGTGCGTAGCGTGGTTGTGGTCCAATCACCCAATGATGCACACTATAATATACTTACATGAATAAAATTATTTGAGTTTGCTTGTTTTTGAAACAGTTGATAATAAAAAAAGGTGAATAAATAAATATCTGCAGACATTCACACCTATCAACTAGCACCAGTTTAAGAAACTAATGCTGCTTTTGTTACGGACACTAGATGAAGGTTAATTATATTTAATAGATAAATACCTATAAATATCCTGAATATATGTAAATATATATAAACTTCAAAGACTGGAGAACAAATGCCTGAATCCTTCACCCAAACATTTGCCCCTACCAGGGATCGAACCCAGAACCTTTCGAGATGGCGACGCCTTGAGACCGGCGTACAGACCACTCGACCACGGAGGTCGTCATTTAATTATTCAAATCCTTATTCACCATTTGTCTTATAAACAATAGTGTTTTCTATACTTTTATAGGAAAGCCCAGACGACGACGAAGACGTGAACACGTATTGTGTAAAGTGCGATATAACTTTTGAGACCAGGAAGGCGTACGTGGAACACCACTTTCATTCGGCGATGCATTCTGATGGGCTAGAGTGAGTGCATAATAATTAAAAAAATAAGTTATGAGATTCAAACCTATTGACTAGCCCAATGTGAGCACCTTACGCACTTGTGCGCACTTTTGTTATCCATAAAAGACATATAGGTACCTATGAACGTGTCAGCGAGAAAGAGTGACACCATTGTGTTGTCATAAAGTCAATTATATTTTCATATTTTGTTGAAACCACAAAGTAGTTTCCATACTGTTGACAATATGGAAACTTTGTTTGTACCGATAATACCGACTTTTGGGATAGTCAATATATTTTAACACCCTGAGTGTTACTATTTGACGCTGACTGTACTAAATAAGCTTACGGATATCGTAACTGAGATGAGAGTTAAATATTGGGATGAGAAAAAACCTATTTAGGAATAATTACTAATGTTTTTGCCTGTTGCCCGTGACTTCGTCAGCGGTTACTGGTTTTGAACTATCTCACGGAAACCCTTTAATTTTCCGTAATAAAAGTATCTAAGATGTATGCCAGGGATATAAGGTATCACCATGCAAATTTTTTTTGAAATCGGGCTATCCATTTCTGTGATTAGCCCGTACGAACAGACAGAAACAAAAAAAAAATGTGGTATTTTTACTCTCTTTTTACTCTCTTTTTACATCTCCCTGACATGGTTTTAAGAAGTTTTGTTCTATGTACAGACATTCGACCTCTACACTTGTATAGATAATCTACGTTTGTTTTACAGGGAGGAGCTGGACGAGGAATTTTCTAAACCAAGAAAAATTCTTGGCAAGAAAGAACAATCTAAGGTATGCATATTGAGTGAAATATTAGGTCCTTACCTATGAAATTGGTGTTTTGTATGGAGATTTTGGGGAATTCTGCATTTTCCATACTTCCCTTTTTTCAGTTTTCTTCACAACGACAAATCTAAAGATAATAATATTTGGCATCTATCATAAGACAAACTTTAGTAATATGTGTAATATCACACTTCATAAAAATTATTTATCGTTTTTAAGTGAATGCAAATAAAATGATGTATTCGGGAGGCACTTAAAAAGAGTTGTCTCCGTGTCCAATTTTAACACCATTAAACTTACAACAAATTATCAAAACAAATCAAAAGAGCTCAAAAATATAGTCTATTTTTAGACGAGGTAATTATTTTTAAGGAATACTCTGAACCTTAATAGTTACAGACAAAATACTAAGAGAGAAAAAATACACGAATTTCATAGGTAAGGACCCAATATTTTAGCCGTGCATAGGTCGATTAGACGACCCATTGAGGACCCAGTAAAAAAAAATAAAAGTAAAATAACTAACTTTATTTTTTGATGTAATATTTTAGACTACTTATATTTGTAATGGAAAATGTGGTAAACTGCAGAATATATAGGTAGCTCAGATATTTATTTATTTTTACTTCTAAAACTTCAATGACGTAATTTATGACATTAAAACAAACAATGTAGAGGGAGGAAAGAAACTTGCTGAGTTTCTTGCCCGTTCTTCTCAGAACAAAGCCTTCTGGTAGTTTTGTGAACGGATGAGTTTATCGCTTTCACGAAAATTTGTAAAATGCTTTTTACTTTCATAAGCATGTGCTAAGACGCAGCTAAATTGAATACACGATATTGAATTTTGAATTTAACAAGAACAAAGTAATTTTTAACCGACTACAAAATCAGGAAATGAAATGAAATAATTTATTCTGCAATTAGACTTACATGAAAAAGTTTTGCGCGTCTAATTTTTTTCTCCTACTACCACTTCGACGTGAATGGCCTGTTGAGAAGAGCCGCAAGAAACTCAACAGTTAGTCTTTTTTAAACAGCCATAATAACAAAAGGAATTTAGAACATTTTAAATATTGTAAAATAAGTATGTGCAGAGGAGCAAATTATAGTAGCCACGAATTATTACCTTTAAAATAATCTTCTATCTTATTATACCCCTTTTTCATTAAATAGCAGGAGGTTCTCTATTCGTCTGAATTTTTTTTATGTTCTCCAACTACTCGAAGACGCCTGAACCGATCCGATAGAGTACACTTCAAAGGTGGTCCCATAGTCATGGCAAGGGTCTAATGATGTGACGACCTCCGTGGTCGAGTGGTCGGTACACCGGTCTCAAGGCGACACAATACAAGAGTTTTTGGGTTCGATCCCCGGTGGATGCAAATGTTTTGTAATGAATACAGGTCTTGGTTCTCCAGTGTTGGATGTTTATATACAGTGTGGCCAGTTGATAGACGTCCAAAGAAAAAAAATTATGTCTTATGCTTAGGGGTATCTTTTTTACCCAGAAAATCCTTTATGGATACCCAAGCCCCTGGGACTAACTTGGGTTATGTGGGCGTCTCCCGCAGGCCTCCCCACTAAAAACTGGGGTTGATCCTTGCCCCCGTCAGTCAGTCAAATAGGAAGCTGGCACACGACCAGATGGCCGCCCAAGGGCAGCTCTGTTCGAGCCCCGGACACCGCAGATCGGACGGTGTCCTCTACAGCACTGAGCTTTAAGGGTCCGACGAACAGTGAATTTTTCATACAAACGTAATACCAAAATCATTTTCAATTTAAGAATATCTGGACATATCATCGCTGTTATTCGGATTAAGAAAGTATTTTTCTATGTTTCTGTTAAATAATTTGATCAAAATATTTATAAACTTATAAATATATGCGATTATATTTCGTAAATTTTTCGACGTTTTCGGACATATTTTCCGCTTATTTGTTTCATATTAAAAACGCAATTAATCATTATGTAATTTTAACAGAAACATAGAAAAATACTTCCTTAATCCGAATAACAGCGATGATATGTCCAGATATTCTCAAATTGAAAATGATTTTGGTATTACGTTTGTATGAAAAATTCACTGTTCGCCGGACCCTTAAGTGCCAGTGCTCAGGGGCCCCACCCTATACACTGCAGCTCAGGACCTCGCGTCAGTTCGCTGTTTCTCCGATATGAGAAGTGGCTACTGATACCGTCCGCCTCGCCCGCCTGGCGTGATGTCCGACTGGCCACCGGTCTTTGCCGGCCCTCAAATGATTCCCCATCACTGTAGGGCAGTGCTAAGGATAACATGAATCAAATTGTCACCTTACATTGGTTTTTATTTTTTATCTCTTTCTTCTTAACACTTCCAGATGATTTTTTTTTGTGCAATTATTTTGCAATAGTAGAAGTTTCCATCTGAAAAAATTTCATTTGCCCAAGCATCGTGAAACTTACAACAAAATTAGTCTTAAGTAAAAAAATACCGTTCAAGCTTAATCCAAAATGTTTATGAGCTTGAAACATAAATAGGCTGAGTGGTTTCTAAATGATCTTAAAAACTTCAAAGGACATTCAAAAGACAAAATCGTTAGAAAAAACTTGACCATAAGAGGGATTTATCTCCTGTAAACCAGCTTTGAAAGCAATATGGGTACTTTTTTAGATATCTTTGTTTTCGTTTTTTCCAGTTATGAGACAGTACGTAGTTATCAAATGTCATAAAACCCTAAAAATGTCATAAGTCCCTTTGATAAAAGCCGCCTCTGACAATACGCTACAGTTGTGAATAAGCGTCTTTCGACTCTAACTTCAAGACATAAAGCCGAGATTATATACGCCACATTAATTGTATTTTCTATTTTTATTTAGGCTTTTTTTCAACTGTCTTCTATCAAACCTGAAAACAACCAATTGATGAATAATTCAAAACAATTTCATGCCTTCCATCATTAACATTTTTTTCGTTGTCATTATTTTCTAATTGTTATGTACTAGTATGTCATCTACTTAGTAAAATAAAGAATAAGTAACAACTGTAACATTGCACTTTTAATAAATAATGTTTCATCAAGTGTTTCGCTTTCCGAAAGGGTTCCGTAAGCAAAAAAGTTTGAGAACCGCTGGCATAAGGCCTCAATTTTTTTTCTTTGGATGTTTATAAAATGGCCACCCTGTATGTATTGTATATAATATTCTGAATATTTATCTATTAAATATATTTATCCATTATCCGTAACACAAGCAGCATTAGTTGCTTAAATTGGAGCTAGTTGATAGTTGTGAATGTCTGAAGATATTTATTTATAAAAAAAATATGGAATCTTTGGAACTTTTAAAATTTTATGGGCACACATGAATCGATTGGGGTATTTATAATATAGTGACTCGTACATTCGCTTTTCGAAAGTATTATTGGGTTTATAACAAAAAAAATTTTCATTTTGTTACCTACCGTTATAAAGTTTATATCAAACTTTATTACAGTTGTAAAAGATTGCCTAGATAGGATAGGATAGATAGGCAGCGGTAGCCGAGTTGGGACGAACGGGGCACTACTCGTTCGAGAGGCCGCGGGAATCGCGGGTTCGATACCACCGCATGTACCACTGAGTTATAAAACTTATGTACAGTTCATTGTGAATATCGCTCGCCTCACATTGTGCCCGGTGCATGTCCATACCTAGCGAAATGTGGATGTTTAACACCTCTGCCTACCCCTTCGGGGAAAGAGACGTGAAGATATGTTATATTATGTAGAAGTTGTTTTGTTTTGTTTTTTTTAATTCATTCCTGTATATGTAGACAGTTTTAATGAATCCCAATAACATAATTGTTTTGTTACAGCTATCCAAAGAACTAAAGAAGAGGTATGATTATTGGATTTTCTACGACTTTTAATAGTTTGACACATTTTAACTTTCATACAAAAATAAATGAAAATTGTTGAATGTTCAATTTCAATTGTTGAAGGAACAAAATGTTCTTATTTACGAGTGGCTAGCACTCAGTCTTGCGATGATGTTGATTCATTAAAAACAACCCTGTATATTCCCTAATTTGTTAACTATTATTAGTTTATGCTAATATATAAATCAAAAAAGAATACACCAACTGCTTTTCTTGCCTTGCATGTCGTAAAGGCGACTTAAAGTCCACACAAAATAAGTCCGTTTTGACAGATCACGTCCATAAAGTTCTTTATTTTTTACTTATGGAAATGTTCCACAGTAATTGGATTTTTCATGGATGGGTACCGCCCCCTCGGCCAAGTGATGTGCATAACGATTTTTTCATTACGCCTATAGATAGTTCATAATCGATTGAGGGAAAATAAGTATTTTTTAAGGTCAGCTCACATGTTAGAATATATGATCTTAGATTTTGTATTACTTTATTTATTACATATTTCACGTTATTAAACACGTCAAAGGAACATCAGGGACATGTTTTGTATGTTTCTTTTTTAATCAGAGCTTGTTTAAACATTTTACTTATTAAAAAGTATTCATAGTGTGGCAATAACAAGAAAAATCCTGGAGGAGGTTTTTAATTATAAAATTAAATATAATAATATATTACTTATATTCAAATCGATGAAATACTCATACAAACTACAATCGACTTCTCTTGAGAATCGAGTACAGAGTCGTATGGTTACATGACTAGTTACGTCATAAAGTCAAATGTCAAAACGGGCCTCTTATTTTGTGTTGACTGTAGGGCGTATTGGATCTTGTAGGCGATGAGCTGGACACTTGTTACTACTCTTTCACGATTTTTCATCTGACCAAACCCAATTTTTGTATAGCTAAATGTGGTCTTAAGGAACATAGTGGTCCTTGGACTCTGCCTACCCCTTCGGGTTACAGGCGTGAGTTTTTTTGTTGGTTTTTCAGCTCAACTTTCACTTCTTTCTTCTGATATCAGAATGAAGTCTCAAAATTGTTTTAAAATTTCAGGAAATTTGAAGATAACATAATCATGCCTTTAAAGAAGCGAATGAAGAAGTATCGAAAATTACCAAGGAAACCTATGGATTGTCATCAGGTAGGCATTGCTTTTATAACAGAAATCCTCGTACGTTAATACTAGTTTATGTAACTGTCACAACATATATGTTTTAATACCTAGTTATGTGCAGTTACATACACTACTTTATCTACACTCATTATATAAAGAAATAAAACAAAAAAAATTAATGAATAGTTGGCTCTCAGCATTTGGCATAGTCTTGTTCGTTTTAAAGAAAAATAAGTGTTGCATAATGAGTCAAACCTGTTGCATAATGGTCATTATGTTACAGCTTCCATTTTTAAATTTTCGTTTTTATCATCTGTGATATGTCATTATGAGTTCGAGTCTGAGTTTATAATTCGAACATTACAACATGAGTGTAGATAAATCTTTTTTCAACACACCTGCTTATAAAGTGGCTTTTATTTCACCGCAATTAGGCACATAATGATACCTGTTATGCACACTGTAACTTTTTCATTACCATTATGCACTTTTTTTATTCGCCCTCAGCCTATATACGCCTCACTGCTGGGCACAGGCCTTCCTTATGGAGAAACACCTGAGGGGTATGGGCCGTACACCACCATGCTGGCCTAATGCGGGTTGGTGGGTAGAAGCGGTCACAAAAGCGACGGAACCAACGGCTTAGCGTACCTTTCAAAGCACGGAGGAGCTCGAGTTAACAATGTTATGGTCACCCATCCACGGCCTGACGATGGCGAAGGTAGCTTTGTATTCAATCGAAAGCCAAAGCGTACTAACCACTACGCCTCTGAGCTCCTCAGTCATATTGAACTTCGCATAATAGATCAGAGGTTCCTAAACTTATTTTTCTCATAGACCACTATCAAAATGTATCTGGTTCCGGTGGACCCCCTGTAGTTACATTTCTACCATATTCCCAAAACTCGACAAAAATGTGAAGACAACAAGACCCCCGTCGAGTCTCCCGTGGACCCCTAGGGGTCCACCTGAACCACTTTGGGAACTGATGTAATATTGGGTCCTTACCTATGAAATTGGTGTTTTTTTTCTCTCTTAGTATTTTGTCTGTAACTATTAAGATTCAGAGTATTCCTAAAAAATTATTACCTCGTCTAAAAATAGACTCTTTTTTTGAGCTCTTTTGATTTGTTTTGATAATTTGTTGTAAGTTTAATTGTGTTAAAATTGGACACGGAGACAACTCTTTTTAGTGCCTCCCGAATGCATCATTTTATTTGCATTCACTTAAAAACGATAAATAATTTTTATGAAGTGTGATATTACACATATTACTAAAACTTGTCTAATGATAGATGCCAAATATTATTATCTTTGGATTTGTCGTTGTGAAGAAAACTGAAAAAATGTTAGTATGGAAAATGCAGAATTCCCCAAAATCTCCATACAAAACACCAATTTCATAGGTAAGGACCTAATAGATAGATAATGTTGCAGTGCGGTAAACACTTCGAAACGCAAGCGGCTTGCATGCGGCACCATTTGGCTGAACACCCACGAACGTCCTTCTTCCCCTCGACAGAGAGGCATATTTGTGAGATTTGTGGAGCTTCCTTGGCTGTAAGTAGAAACATTAGGTACTTTTTTTTTAAGATTTTTAACGGTATTCAGGCAATGGACACAAAAAAAAACGTCTATTGTTTGCGAACACCGGTGATCGCGGTGCCCGCGGGTTAATAACACGGCATATGTAGCGTATATTATTTACTGGTCTTACATATAACGTATATTATTTATTAATAAATAAATATCCTCAGACTCACGCCTATCAACTAGCTCCATTTTAAACAACTAAATGCTGCTTGTGTTACGAATACCAGATGACGGATAAATATATTTTATAGATACATACATATAAATATTCAGAAAATATACAATACTTAATATACATCCAAGACTGGTGAACAAATGCCTGTATTCATCACACAGTTATCTGTTCCCACCGGGGATCGAACTCAGAACCACTCGAGATGGCGAAGCCTTGACCGAGATACAGGTCACTCGACCACGGAGGTCGTCAATGAATGAATTAAGTTAAATTTTTTTGCCACTTAAGTCCTTTCACTTAAACGTAAGATGTTTCCTGTGACAACTGTCAAATTCATTTTATAAATTTCAGAGAAGTCACTACAGTCTGAATAATTTAATCGATGCATTTTGACAGTTATTTGTATTGAGATAATCCATTCCAATTCCATTGTAAATGGTCCATAAAGCTCATCTGTCAAAATGCACCTATTAAATTCAGACTGTACCTTACGTGAAATGTATAAAACTGCCCTGTTGTCACCGAACGCAAGTAAATTTAATTGATAATATTGGGTCCTTACCTATGAAATTGGTGTTTTTATTCTGTCTTAGTATTTTGTCTGTAACTATTAAGATTCAGAGTATTCCTAAAAAATAATTACCTCGTCTAAAAATAGACTATATTTTTTAGCTCTTTTGATTTGTTTTGATAATTTGTTGTAAGTTTAATTGTGTTAAAATTGGACACGAAGGCAACTCTTTTTAAGTGCCTCCCGAATACATCATTTTATTTGCATTCACTTAAAAACGATAAATAATTTTTATGAAGTTTGATATTACACATATTACTAAAGCTTGTCTTATGATAGATGCCAAATATTATTATCTCTGGATTTGTCGTTGTGAAGAAAACTGATAAAATGTTAGTATGGAAAATGCAGAATTCCCCAAAATCTCCATACAAAACACCAATTTCATAGGATAGGACCTAATAGTTATTTGCCCATCAAATAATAAAATCTAAATACAGTTAAGTGTCAAAATCACTTGCCGTACATTGTGCCCGGTGCATCCCACCAGGCTCGCCACCTGTTACATGTGGACTTAGACAATCGAAATGAGGGTGTTTAACACCTCTGCTTACCCCTTCGGGGATAGAGGCGTAGGTAATGATATCGTCGTCCTCAGCCTATATACGTCCCACTGCTGGGCAATGGAGAAACACATGAGGAGTATGGGCCGTAACACAACCACGTTGGCCCAATGCGGGTTGGTGGGACCAACGGCTTAACGTGCCTTCCGAAGCACGGAGGAGCTCGAGATCACAAATATTTGGTCACCCATCCGCTGCCTGACCATGGCGAAAGCAGCTTTGTTTTCAATCGAAAGCCAAAGCGTACTAATTGACGACCTCCGTGGTCGAGTGGTCTGTATGCCGGTCTCAAGGCGTCGCCATCTCGAGAGGTTCTGGGTTCGATCCCCAGTGGGGGCAAATGTTAGGGTGATGAATTTTCAGGTATTTGTTCTCCAGTCTTGGATGTTTATATTTATTTCTATATATTTAGGTTATTTTTATGTATGTATTTATCTATTAAATATATTTATCCGTCATCTAGTGTCCTTAACACAAGCAGCATTAGTTGCTTAAAATGGGGCTAGTTGATAGGTATGAATGTCTGAAGATATTATTATATTATTATTATTATTAATCACTACGCCATCGCGACCGAGCTCCTCAATGATCGAGGTAATGATATGTTATATAATAATTAAACGTATTTATCCCCAGCCGGGCAGCGTAGCGATGCATCAGAACATCCACACTCGAAGCAAAGTGTTCGCGTGCGACACGTGTGGACGCACCTTTCACTCTAGTGTTGGGCTGAAGAGACATCTAGTGGTGAGTAAGGGAAACTGACGGAACTTTGCTTTGTTGTTGTTGGCCTTACTGTTTTTTTTTTGTAAAATTCTCCCATGTAGCGAAGACAAAGGGAACGAAGCCCATACAGCCAAGTCTTCAGTATACATTTCTTCAGTAGTTTGCATTGAAATGCTAGTGTAATGCATTTCAATGCATTTTGGGAGAGTTTGACGTCAAACTATCGATGGCAGATACTTTGGTGCTACTTGGATGAGGTGGATTACCACGATAAAAAACTCATCACTTTATTTACTTACTTCGATAATTTCGATAATCCTCCACATTGCACATCATCACAGACACTTATTACACAAAACTACACTGATTTTACGTAACAATATCCACTATAAAACAATATTACAATCATAGAAATAAAAATCACGTCCGCCATTAGTCAAATGCCGCCAAACTCTCCCCTTACTTTGTGTTGTCTAATGGCGGCACTTCACTTGGTGTATCGTGTTCGCGTATCTAAATATATATTGGGTCCTTACCTATGAAATTGGTGTTTTTTTTTCTCTCTTAGTATTTTGTCTGTAACTATTAAAATTCAGAGTATTCCTAAAAAATAATTACCTCGTCTAAAAATAGACTATATTTTGGAGCTCTTTTGATTTATTTTGATAATTTGTTGTAAGTTTAATTGTGTTAAAATTGGACACGGAGACAACTCTTTTTAAGTGCCTCCCGAATACATCATTTTATTTGCATTCACTTAAAAATGATAAAAAAAAATTATGAAGTGTGATATTACACATATTACTAAAGCTTGTCTAATGATAGATGCCAAATATAATCATCTTTGATCTCGTTTTGATCTTTGATGTCGTTGTGAAGAAAACTGAAAAAAATTTAGTATGGAAAATGCAGAATTCCCCGAAATCTCCATACAAAACACCAATTTCATAGGTAAGGACCTAATATAACTCAAAGGTGACTGACTGACACAGCGATCTAATAACGCACAGCCCAAACCACTGGACGGATCGGGCTGAAACTTGGCATGGAGGTAGATGTTATGACGTAGGCATCCGCTGAGAAAGGATTTTGATTAATACTACCTCCAAGGGGATAAAATAGGGGTTGAAAGTTTGTATGAAATTTTAAACCGATCGGGCTGTGACTGAGAGAAAATTAAAGGGTTCCCGTGGGATAGTTTAAAAACCATAGTAACCGCGAACGAAGTCGAGGGCAACAGCTAGTTAAATATATTTGTGCAAAAACGGCCATGTGTAAATAAATAAATATCTTCAAAAATTCATACCTATCAACTAGCCCCATTTTAATAAGCAACTAATGCTGCTTGAGTTACGCACACTAGATGACGGATAAATATATTTAATAGATAAATGCATATAAATATCCTGAATATATATAAATATCCAAGGCTGGAGAACAAATGCCGGAAAATTCGTCATCCAAACATTCGTCCCACCGGGGATCGAACCTAGAACCTCTCGAGATGGCGACGCCTTGAGACTGGCGTACAGACCACTCGACCACGGAGGTCGTCATGTGTGGACGGTCTATTTGAGTATTTACACGAACGGTGCGAACAATGCAAATAGCGAACATTAAAGGATTGGTTGAGTTTTTTCCCGATATCAGTAAATGGAATGAATCGGGTGTAAGTGGCGATACGGGACGAGGCACACTTAAGCGAACGTTTCTCGACCAAATTAAAGACGTTCTAGAGAAGGGCCAGGTCAAAAGTACCCGAAATCGCCGAGCATGCATGAGGACTGTAATGAGAGTTGATGAAGCGAAAGAAATATGCAAGGATCGTAGCAAGCGGAAGGATGTAATCTCTGCCTACCCCTGTGGGAAAAAGGCGTGATTTATGTATGTATGTATGGATGCCGTCATTACATAAAGTAAGTCCAGAGTTAATGGGTTTAAAATTACTAAAATATTTTAAGCCCCAGCCCCTCTTATAATGAATACCGCATAATGATTATCCGGTTTTTGGGTTTTTATCACGTTCGACCGCCAAATTACTATGGAATTTGACAATTTAGTATATAAATGGCTTTTATTGTTATAAGTATTAATTTAAACTGAATTTTATAATGGACTGGAAGACAACAAAATACGTGACAGGTGGCATTTCAAAATGAAATTGACGGATAGTTAGTGTTGCCATTAAAATAAATTAGTTCCATCAATAGTCAGCAGTATGGCGAGGTTTTTTATATTCCTGTTTAGGCTATACTTAAAACTTTAAATAAATGTTTGTGAATTTACACAAAGTGCTGCCCCAATCTGGCGATCAAATTAAAAGTGATAAATACAAGTTGATTGCGCCCAGAGAAATGAAAGTTGTATGATTTCTTTAAAACGTTTATACTTTTACTAATACAATGCATGTCTTATGTAAGTACAGTCGCGGTCAGATAATGTTTACCACCTTAAGTATCATAATTGCTTGCATAAATTGAAGTCAAAAAAGTCGAAATCACGAAATTTCTATTAATTTCGTATGAATTTGATTGATCATAGATTATACCTATATTTTTTAAAAACACGAGAATCCATCGACGACACCTAGACGTGTATCGATAACTTTTTAAAGAAAAGTTTTCTATAATATAAATTTTTTTTTTAATTAAAAATAATTGAATCTCAAACAATCTTTATTTTATTAAATAAAATTATGTCATCTTAATTTAAAAAATTCTGATTATAATTTCACTTTTGTCCGAATGACGTTCAAACAATCATTTTTGATAACTGTCATTTCTTTATTTGTCTTTTCCATACTTCATATTGTTTATTAATTTTCAAAGGGTAATAAGTAACTTGATATGTCATAGACTTTATTGAAAACAGAGTGATAAAGAATCTAATTCGAAAACTCAAGTTCTACTCAAGAACACCAGTATCTTCAATCTCTTTTCAAAATAAAAAAAAGTCTTATTTCAGACGCACACGGGCGAGAAGCCATATGCTTGTACGATGTGCGACAAGCGGTTCACTCAAAGCAACAGCATGAAGCTTCACTACAGGACGTTCCATCTGAAGCAGCCTTATCCTAAAAGGTATGTCAACGTCAACATACACGTTCTATTGTTGGACATAGGCCTCCCTACTTATAATAATAATTATTTTTTAATTTTATTTATTTAGGACAACGAACAGTCATATACATTTTTATTTACGAGTTATTCTAATCAGATCAAATCAAAAATATCTTTTTTTAATAGGCTCGATATACAAACACTTAAAAACGTCAATTTATGAATAAGTGAATCTACCACTCGCTCGGAACGCAGACATCCCCGAGAAGAGCGAGCCAGAAACTCGAGGGTTGCTCTTTAAAACTAACAGACCTACAGTTACATTAGAAAATTATAAATAAAATATACAATAATGATAATAAAAACTCTATTTGAATTCTGCAACACACAAAAAATACAGAGAAAAAACAAATAATCAGTTTAGTTCAGTGTTCAGACAATTCAGCCTAATATTATTGTGAAACCACAAGCAAATAACTGATTTTCAACTGTGACCTTATCATACGCAATTAAAATTGGCTTTTTCTCCTCGTATGCCATAAAGTAGAACAAATGGTGAAATGGTGGGCATTAACATGCTCCAACAGAGGAGCTCGGTGGCGTAGTGATCAGTGCGCTTTGGCTTCGATCGAAAACACAGCTACCTTCGCCATTGTCAGGCCGTGGATGGGTGACCAAGACTTTGTGATCTCGAGCTCCTCCGTGCTTCGGAACGCACGTTAAGCCGTTGGTCCCGGTCGCATTGGTGACCGTTTCTACCCACCAACCCGCATTGGGCCAGCGTGGTGGTGTTATGGCCCATACTCCTCATGTGTTTCTCCATGAGGAAGGCCTGTCCCAGCAGTGGGACGTATATAGGCTGATGACGAACCCTTTTAACCAACCAATTTGTTGTATGTTTAATTGTGTTAAAATTGGACACGGAGACAACTCTTTTTAAGTGCCTCCCGAATACATCATTTTATTTGCATTCACTTAAAAACGATAAATATTTTTTATGAAGTCTGATATTACACATATTACTAAAGCTTGTCTAATGATACATGCCAAATATTATTATCTCTGGATTTGTCGTTGTGAAGAAAACTGATAAAATGTTAGTATGGAAAATGCAGAATTCCCCAAAATCTCCATACAAAACACCAATTTCATAGGTATGGACCTAATATTAGATTGATTTACTGTTATTGTTATTAATACTGCTTACATTTATTTAAATAATAAGAAGAATAAATATGTATATATTACTGTATACATGATGAGTACGAGCCGAAACACCACGACGCTGCCCCAATGCGGATTGAGAGATTTCGCGACTCCTTTCTCTGTAGCGCAGCTAGAGCGTGGAGTTCCTTACCGGCACACGTATTTCCTCATATTAACCCATATTAACCCTTCAGAAGAGCCGTGAAAAAGCATTTTTTATGCCGACAAAGTGAGGGTGCCATCTTCACATATGGACTCGTCTACTGCTTATCATCAGGCAGTGTGGAGTCATTTGCTATTGTCCTCAGCCTATATACGTCCCTCTGCTGAGCACAGGCCTTCCTCATGGAGAAACACGATAGGAGAATAGGCCGTAACACCACCACGCTGGCCCAATGCGGGTTGGTGGGTAGAATAGAACAGTCGCAATAGCAACCGGGACCAATGGCTTAACGTGCCCTCCGAAGCACGGAGGAGTCGAGATCACAAAGTTTTGGTCACTCATCCACGGCCTGACCATGGCGAAGGTAGCTTTGTTTTCAATCGAAAGCCAAAGCATACTGACCACTACACCACCAAGCTTCTTATTTGCTGAGCTGTTTATAATTAAATGAAACAGTTGCAATTGCGACCGGGACCGGCTTAACTTGCCTTCCGAAGCGCGGATTAATTCGAGATCTCATTGTTCTGGACCCACCCAAAGACTGACCAAGGTAAAAGTAATTATTTCAATGTCGAAAGGCAAAATCATTAAAAACTTTAAATGTTTTTGTCTCCAAACAGAAATAGAAGGAACAAGAAGGACGAGCCGCACACAGCAGCAGAAGCAGAGGATTCCAAGACCGACGAGTCTTCAGAAGACAGCCTCCCAGAGAGGAGACTGGCGCAGCCGGGAATGGACGCGGCGACCGTCATACAAGAAGAGGACATGCATTACTTAACATTGTCTTAGGGGTAACAAACAAGCTCGATAAAAAATTGCCTTTGGAACGAAAAAAAAAATATAATAGATAAATATAATAGATAAAGATTTATTTGTATGCATGACATATTTTAGCATGAACACCGCCTTATGATAAATATCGGGTTTTTACCACGTTTAAACTTCTAAATACTATGGAATTTGACAATTGGGCGTGTGTACGTTGCATTCGTTAAGGAGATAAATTAAAGACTGAGAAACTGTAAAATTCCTGTATTTAAAGTAAAGTAATTAGTAAATGGAATAAATTATGAAACGCGCGTCGCGCTTTTGACCGACTGCGAACTGAATTTAATTGAATATAAAATGAATAACAATTATTAGGTCAGTCCGCCTCTCTGGTCTTGTGGTTGACACCACCGGGTGTAGATCGGGGTCCGGGGTTCGATTCCCCACGGGGACAGGAGTTTTTCTGCCCGGTTTGGTTGGTGGTTGGCTTCTATGTCCTCCGGCTAGCTACCACCGTCTTACTTAAATTTGTAGCCATAATAACAATATTATAAGCAATTGTGTTCCGGCAATCAGAGGTAAGATAGCCAGTTCCTCAGTTGTTGAGGATTTACAGGTGAAGCTCGCTTCCACCTTCGGCCTTATCGTCACTTACCATCAGTTGAGATGAAGGCCAAGAGCTTACCTGTCATATTAAAAATAAAGTTGAAATATTGTCGATTAGTCAATGTACGACTTGCTTGTACAGCGTGATAAAAACGATAAATATCATAGGTATCGAGCTGCTCATGCTACTTAGGCAGAAAGAAGAATGATATAACATTTTATCGCTTGGTGCATTTTATCGATGGATATTATACAGGATTATTTTTAATGAATCAACATCTTTCCAAGACCAGGTCGCTGACATCATAAATAACAACATTTTTCTACGAGTTTTACCATAACTCAATGCATTAATTAATAATGATTTTCCAACCAATAATGTACTGTCGTTACATTAATAAATCAGTGTTCCGTTCATACGAAAAGATGACACGCTCGCGATGCCCACAGAGCTAGGAACATTCAGAAAGGAGATGGAAAATTTTGGGCCCAGAATGTTAAGACTTGGGTCTTGGCCTAAAAAATTGGTATACTATTTTACGTGTTGGTCCGGGACGCAAAAAGAATGTACCAACTGCTTCTCTTGCCTAGCATGTCGTAAAAGGCGACTAAGGGCGTATTGGGTACTAGGTCTGTGATTGTGTCGGCGATGAGCTAGCCGCTTGTTACTACTCTTTCACGATTTTTCATCTGACCAAACCCAATTTTTGTATGGCTAAATGTGGTCTTAAGGAACACAGTGCTCCTTGGATTCTGCTTACCCCTTTGGGATTACAGGCGTGATAGTATGTATGTATAGTATATATGTATTTTACGTGGAGTGCCCAAAAACTGAAGCAATTGTAAATCTACAAACAGAGATAAAATATGTGGAAACATGTTTGTCAAGTAATCGATTAAATAACTATACGTTTGATTAATCGATAATTACAAAAATAAACTTTTCACAATATCTTTTTAGGTTTAATAGTTCACGTCACAAATCACGTCACGTCATTCACGTCTAAGATACAACAAAATAATAAATGTTATCAAAAACATAGAACTATAACTTATCGATTTAATCGATTAAATCATGCCTGTATTTTGTCTACATCACTAGCATGACATTGTCATTTGAAATGTGTGTTTATGGCAGTTTGATCTTGTTGTGTTAAATCTTTATAGTTTTGTGTAGTAAGTGGAATATGGGGAATCATTGAAATAAGCGTCAAGTGGTGTGAAAAACGATGAGATTTTTATCGTGGTAATCCACCTCATCGAAGTAGCACCACAGTGTCTGCCATCGATGGTTTGTCAACTCAAACTCTCCACGGTTTCCAAGATGCATTGAAATGTATTACACTTGCATTTTAATGCAAATACCAAAGACATTTAAATACCGAAGACATGGCTGTATGGGCTTCGTTCCTTTGCCTTCCCTTCATGGAAGAATTCTACAACAACACACACTGTTTGTTTGTTTTAGAGTTGTTCTAAATAAAAAGAATGGTTTTCAATCTTTATTTATTTTTGTATGAAAGTAAAATGAATCAAAATTTTCACTTCTAGTGTAATCCCACTAACACCTACTCTTGGACTGGTTGGGTTCACTGGAAGATATCTCTCTAGGGGATAAGTTCGCCTTTGCCAACTATTGTTTCTTTTATGTATTGTGTTTTTTTTCTGTGTGCAATAAAGTATTACAAAAATATATTTTTAAGGGCGTAGAACAAAATGGTGTTATTTATGATGTTACTGATCTAGTATTGCGAGGTTATTGATTCATTATAACCCTATATATTACTGTGAGTTCATTTTGAAATAAGGTTTCATCATTTTAATCCTGTCTGGCTGGATCGAGTATCGGACCTAGCAGATAATTTTGTACCATGACTATTTTTATTTACATTTTTATAAAAAAATATGAAGTTCCTTTTGATGTTTCATGAGCACGTCTAGTCGTTTAAATTCGCCCTCCCAGTATGCAGGGTGAAAGTGGGCCTTCAGGGCCAAATCGTTAATTATAGGGAATATCGAAAATACGTACGAAGAACTTCGCGTGGGACAGCGATAAAAAATCATAGTAATATTATAAATGCGAAAGTAACTCTGTCTGTGTCGCTTTCACGTCAAAACTACTGAACCGATTTAACCGAAATTTGGTACAAAAATAGACTAAAGCCTGAGAAAGGACATAGGCTACCATTTATCCCGATATTCCCATGGGAACGGGTGCCATGCGGGTGAATTAAATAACACCTCCGAGAAAAATGAAGGACAAATTTACGTCACTATGAACTTTGCTTCTAATAATAGAGTAGGAGTATATTTTCAGTTCCAACAATTGAATTAAGGCTACTGTTCCAATTTAAAAAAATCTTTCAGTGTTGAATAGCCTATTTATAGCTATAGGCTACATACCATCACACTATCACAAAGCAATTATTCTTCGCGGACGAAAACTAGTATAAAATATTATTTTTACCATTAACTACTTAGTTCAGTGAAGTATGTCTCTAATGATATTCATTAGAATTTCGTGGAATTATAGTGTCGATGAGAAAAACAGCCGGCTCATTGAAGTTGTTTAACCGCTTTTTATTTCTGTAAACACATAGTTGTCACAAATTTAGGACCTTCGCTGCGTTAAGCGAACGCACGCGCCGGGCGCCCGAAGCAGCGAAGGCCCTTACGCTCTAACGTTATCTATACATATTAGGTCCTTACCTATGAAATTGGTGTTTTGTATGGAGATTTTGGGGAATTCTGCATTTTCCATACTAACATTTTATCAGTTTTCTTCACAACGACAAATCCAGAAATAATAATATTTGGCATCTATCATTAGACAAGCTTTAGTAATATGTGTAATATCACACTTCATAAAAATGATTTATCGTTTTTAAGTGAATGCAAATAAAATGATGTATTCGGGAGGCACTTAAAAAGAGTTGTCTCCGTGTCCAATTTTAACACAATTAAACTTACAACAAATTATCAAAACAAATCAAAAGAGCTCAAAAATATAGTCTATTTTTAGACGAGGTAATTATTTTTTAGGAATACTCTGAATCTTAATAGTTACAGACAAAATACTAAGAGAGAAAAAAAAACACCAATTTCATATAACAACCTATGCTCGTCCACTGCTCATAGAGCTCCCCTAATGCACGCCACCGCTATTTTCGGCCATCCTTATCCAGCCCACTCCAACCAACCTACGAATATTGTCATCCATCTTGACACCTTGTTTTCTAGTTGAGGAGTTTAGTGGCCTAGTACGCTTTAGCTTTCGATATCGAAAACAAAGCAACCTTCGCCATGGATGGGTGATTGAAACTTTGTGATCTCGAACTCTGTTTGGTCCCGTTTCTACCCACCAACCCGCTTTGGGTCAACGTGGTGGTATTATAGCCCATACTCCTCATGTGTTTCTCCATTAGGAAGGCCTGTGCTCAGCAGGTGGAAGTTCACGACTCCAGCGACCGTCAGTTGAACTGCTAATGTGACCAGCCCACTGCTAGCTCACTTGTCACCTGCCTTATTATCTATTATCCTTTATTCCCGGTCGTCCCCACTGGGTACTAGTGGGAAAACATGGTTCGTTCTTCCCGCCGTTCGTTCGAAAGTCTGCCGCAAAATTACCAAAAATACAAATGCACTTTTACTTGTACAAAAAGCTTTGTACAAGTAAAAGTGCCACCTGATTACCAAGATTTTCTTTTGGCGGATTATACACAAGATAACACAAGAATAATTGTTTTATTTATTCCAATCGTCACCACTGGGCACGAACGAAACTTTTTTTTCCCACTCGTACCCAGTGGGGACGACCGGGAATAAAGGTCTATTATTAGTCTCAACTGTCAACTCACGGATTCGATTCGAAATCTCTTCCCGTCTCGCTCCGACTCGCGCAATAAAAAGTAAGTCACAGTGACAGTTCAGAGGGGCAGATCATCATCAGCTGAAAATCCCACTGAACATTCCATATATCTAGTTTTGTTTCGCAATCAAATCTGACCTGATAATACCTTCTTAATAATTGCTGTTCAATGAAATGTGGACATGAACCATGAACTTATTTAGCCTTTTTGGCTAAATGCAAAAAATATTGTTAATGTATGTTTTGGTCGAATGCCATAATTGTTTTTATTGAGACATTAATTATGTGCGTCTTGTATAAGTTAGATTATGATTGCTTGTATATTTTTAGAAAATAAAGTAATTTAATCTGTCTTTGTGTTTTTCTTACTATAAGACCTTTTCTCCTACAATTTAGAAGTGTATCTAGTTGTATTTAGGCTCATTTTTGAATGTCTTGCATAGTGACGTTAGAGTTGAAAATCGGTCAAGAAAATGCAAAGCAAAAGGCGACCTTATTTTAAAGCTGCAGGTAATATCTTCTACTACTACCTATAACTACTTTAATGCATATAATTACTTACTTTGACTATAATTCATATAATGACTTGACTATAATTCGAGTATGTTAGCACACAGCTATAATAGCATTTTTGATATAGTATGTAATTTTATATATGTACATAATATATAATGTAATTTATATATTGTACTTTACATACGCACTTTATATATGTAAGTATATTACACCTACCTTATCTTTCAATTTATCTCTGCCCAAAGGTTGCCTGAAAGATATTGCTATTGGGTCCTTACCTATGAAATTGGTGTTTTTATTCTGTCTTAGTATTTTGTCTGTAACTATTAAGATTCAAAGTATTCCTAAAAAATAATTACCTCGTCTTAAAATAGACTATATTTTTGAGCTCTTTTGATTTGTTTCGATAATTTGTTGTAAGTTTAATTGTTTAAAAATTGGACACGGAGACAACTCTTTTAAGTGCCTCCTAATACATCATTTTATTTGCATTCACTTAAAAACGATAAACAGTTTTTATGAATTGTGATATTACATATATTACTAAATCTTGTCTAATGATAGATGCCAAATATTATAATCTTTGGATTTGTCGTTGTGAAGAAAACTGAAAAAAATTTTGTATGGAAAATGCAGAATTCCCCAAAATCTCCATACAAAACAAACCAATTTCATAGGTAAGGACCTAATATTTGATGAATAAAATAGACTTACAAAACTGGTTTATTACAAGTAAATTTAATTAAAACATACGCGCGCATATTTAATTAAAACATATATAGAAACGCGGGCAGTAGGAGAGAGCGCGACGGCGATACACTTGATAGTGCTGCGACACAGAGATAGTGTTGTGGTTTAGTGTTCTTTACTCAACACTGTTAACTATAAGGCCGCATGTGTTGCATTGTATTTTTTTTACAATATTTCTGTATTAGTTGTTATTGGAGATGTAATCGATTATTGAATAGATACCGAGCAATATTGTCTATGGGCAACACTGCTTTTTGTCTATTCTCTCTCTTCCGAAAAATGGCGTTAGCGTAAGGACGTGTAAAACAAATATTGTTATGCTTCTCAGAATAAATACTGTAATCTATATTTTGAGTTCTTCATTTAATCCATTAGGTTATGGGCCCAGAGCTCACGATATAAATTTCAGTCAGATGACAAAGTTTAGATTAGGAAGTTTGCGTTGTAAAAATACCGCGTGCCATTCGTGTTTACTTGTATAGGACAGGATAGGTTTTCTATTTCAGCTTAAAAACAAAAGTGCAAGAAATAATTAACAAAATCATGGCTTTCACGAATCAGGCAATAAACATTCCATTACTAGAAAATGGAAACTTCGCAAATTGGTTATTTCGCGTCGAGATTGCACTAGATGAAAAAGGATGCAAAGATGTGCTACAACTAAAAGAAAAAGACATAAAGAAAGACTCGGATCTAGAAAGAAAAGATGCCAGAGCAAGAAACCTCATAATACAGACCATCTCAGATAAACATCTACAATATGTCAAAGAAAGTACTACTGCCCAAGATATGATATCGAAATTAAAAGATATATTTGATAGAAAGAGCATTTTGTCAACCCTTTACCTGAGAAGAAAGTTAAATAATCTGAAATGCGACAAAAGGGACAATATTGAGGAACACTTTAGTAAGTTTGACAAGTTGATTAGAGACATAGAGGCAAGTGGAACAAAAATGGAAGAGAAAGAGAAAGTTTGCAATCTACTCCTTACACTAGAAGAAGCATACCAACACACAGTAACAGCATTAGAAATGTCCAATATAGAATTAACAGTAGAATTTGTAAAAAGCAAAATATTAGACGCTGATTTGAAAAATAAGAATCACAATCCAACTAACAGAAATATTCCAAAAGAATATGTTTTTCAAAGTACTGTAAAATGTTATAATTGTGGTGAACCAAATCATTTCGCTCGTAATTGTCCAAACAAAAAGCCACTACATTATCATACAAATAATCATATAGCTAACACTTACAATAGAGGACAGGAAAACTCATATAAAAGAGGACAACAGAGACGAGGAAATAATAAATATTCTAGAAACTACCAAGGAAGACCCAGTGCCAATGTTGTTGAAGAAAAGTTAGATGAGAAAAGAGTGACTTTCATAGCTGCTCAAGCAAGCACAGCACAACATTCCAATTTCCAGGATGAAATAGAATTTGTAATAGACTCTGGAGCATCAAATCATATGATAAACGAAAAATATGAAAAATATATGACAGATATAAAGAAGATACCAGAAATTAAAATACAAGTTGCAAATGGAAGTATAATATTAGCTCAAAAGAAAGGAAATTTAACAGGAGTATCTAAGGATGGAACAACAATAGATATAGAAGATTGTCTTATAATAGGAAAATTATCTCATAACCTCATCTCAGTTTTAAAGTTAAATGAAAAAGGATTAAGAGTGACATTTGATAAAAACATGTTAAAAATTAGCAATAAAAGTTCAATAATACAAAATGAAAACAAAGGGAAACTATATACAATAAAGTTAAACATAAGTCAAGATAATGTTTTAATAACTGAAAAGACAAATAATAATTTATGGCATAGAAGAATGGGACATCTAAACTATGGAGGTATGAAGATACTTGGACTACCATTATCAAATGAGCGGTGCTCAATATGCATGGAAGCTAAAGGAACTCGTATTCCATTCACTCCTACACCAAAACCGAGAACAAGAAAAATAGGCGAGCTAATTTACTGTGACATAGGTGGGCCAGTCACACCTACAACTTTAGAGGAAGAAAAATATTATCTTACTATTATTGATGACTTCTCGCATTTCACAGAAGTTTATTTATTGAAATCAAAAGATGAAGGAAAAGAATATATAATGAAATATATAAAAAGAATGAAGAATAATGATATAAATATAACAAGAATAAGAACAGATAGAGGAAAAGAATTTATAAATGAAGACTTAAGATTATTCTATGAAGATTTTGGTATAAGGCAAGAAACAACATGTGCATATACTCCACAACAAAATTCAGTGTGTGAGAGGATGAATAGAACACTATGTGATAAAGTAAGAGCTATGCTGCTTGAAACAAATCTTCCAAAATACCTATGGGGAGAAGCAATTAGAAGTGCGGCATATATTATTAACAGGTCTCCAACGAAAGCATTAAATGGGGACACCCCTGCCAGAATATGGTATGGAAAGAATCAAATAGAGAAGATAAAAGTCTTTGGATCACGAGCATGGTGTACAATTTTGCCCAGACTAAGTAAACTAGAACCTCGAGCAAGATCAATGTTCATGGTTGGGTATTGTGGGTCAGGCTATCGTCTTTGGGACCCAAAAACGAAAGAGATAATAGAGTCAAGGGATGTACGATTTGATGAGTCAATATATAAATATGAGGAAATAATAAACTGTCAAAACAATGATAAAGAAGAAGAAAGTGAAAGTTATTATGAATCAAAGGAACAGACACAACAAGAAAACGAAAAGTCAAGTGACAGACAAAACTCTAGAATTCAAGAAAAAGAACTACAGTTATCAGATGATGAGTACGAAAGTTCTACAGAAGAAAAAGAATATAAAAGGAAGAAAAATAAGAGAGAAAGTAAAATACCAAGGAAATATAATGATTATGATATGACAAATATAGCCTATGCATTACTTACAGAGGATCCTACATGCTATAAAGAAGCAATAAAACAAGGGTGGTCAGAGGCAATAAAGAAGGAATTAGAAGCACACAAGAAATTAAAAACATGGCAAGAAACTGAACTGCCGAAAGGATGTAAAGCTATAGACACCAAATGGGTATTTAGAACAAAACATGACAACACAAAGAAAGCTAGATTGGTTGCGAAAGGTTTTCAAGAAGAAACATGTCAAAATGTCTATGCACCAGTGGCAAGAATGACTACAATAAGACTATTTCTTAATAAAGCTATCCAAGAAGATCTATCTATAAAGCAAATAGATATACCAACCGCGTTTCTCAACGGTGAATTGAAGTCAGATATTTACATAAAATACCCAGAAGGATTACAAGAAAAAGAAGGAAAAGTTCTGAAGTTAAGAAAAGCACTCTATGGATTAAAAGAATCTCCAAGGTGTTGGAATGAGAAACTGAATGATTTCTTAACAAAGAATGGATTTACACAATCTCAAAGTGATTTTTGTCTATATACAGCAAAAAGTACATATGTTCTCATATTTGTGGACGATATCTTAGTGATAGAAAATGGAGAGAAAATTATACAGAAACTAAAAGAAGAATTCCAGGCAAAAGATCTAGGCAACATCAATACATTTTTAGGCATGGAAATTATAAGAGCAGAAGGAGAAATGAAAATAAAACAATCAAAAATAATAGATAAAATTTTATTAAAGTTTAAAATGCAGGACTGCAAAGGCGCCAACACACCCATGGAAGTCGGCTTGAATATTGATGAAAAAGAAAAAGTTATAACTAATGTTCCATACAGAGAACTTGTTGGATCTCTTCTTTATCTGGCTACAGTGAGCAGGCCCGACATTGCATTTGCTACAGGATACCTCAGCAGATACATGCATTGTCCAACAACCACTCTGTGGACAGCTGCTAAGAGAGTCGTCAGATACCTGAAACAGACAAAAGAACATGGATTAATATATAGGAAAGAAAACAATAACTACTTACAATCTTTTTCAGATGCAGATTGGGCTGGATGCCGAATCACTCGTAAAAGTATCAGTGGAGTTGCTATTTTCCATAAAGGCAATCTGATCAGCTGGAGTTCCAGGAAGCAGTCAACAGTAGCATTGTCGACAGCTGAATCTGAATATGTGGCAGCAGCACAAACTGTGAGTGAAACAGTGTTTATCATAAATGTTTTAAAAGACTTGCAATGTGATAAAGAATTAAACTGTACATTATTCATAGATAATCAGAGTACTATTAAAATGATCGAAAGTTACGAAAATAGTAAACGAACTAAACACATTGATATTAAAGTTCATTTCATAAAAGACATAATAAATAAAGGTTTAATTGTGTTAAAATATGTGCAAAGTTCTGAAAATAAAGCTGATTTACTTACAAAGTCATTGTCGAAGGATAAACATTATTATTTGTGTCAGCTACTTGGTTTGTATCAAATAAATGTAAAGTAATTTTAAGTAAATATTGTATCTATAATATTTTCGGATTTCATTTAGTACACGATTGTCTTTTATATGTATAAATATGTTTGTTTACTTAAATTAAAATACTTGAGGTTACATGTCAATGTCACTAAATTGTCAATGTCAACAAAACGTCAGTGTCAACTTAATTAAAATGACAGTTAGTTTTAATGTCAAAAATGTGTTGCCATACCAATTGTTAAATTATTTCCAAATATAGTAGCAAGCTCAAGTTTATTTGCAATGTATAATTTATAGAAACTTGACCTTGAAGCGGGGTATTGGAGATGTAATCGATTATTGAATAGATACCGAGCAATATTGTCTATGGGCAACACTGCTTTTTGTCTATTCTCTCTCTTCCGAAAAATGGCGTTAGCGTAAGGACGTGTAAAACAAATATTGTTATGCTTCTCAGAATAAATACTGTAATCTATATTTTGAGTTCTTCATTTAATCCATTAGTTGTAATGCAATAAAGAATTTTATCTATCTATTTACTCGTAAACGGAACCTAAATGTTCCGCATACTAAACTACAACGCATACTAATCTGAATCGTAACGTAATCGCTTCACGACTTGGCGTTCCCGCGCGTTTTCACCTAGAGGTGAAAACTCCCAGGAAATTTTCCAATTCTAAGGAAGTGTTCCGGAAAACTTCCGGCAACTTTAGAAGTTTTCAAAATATTTCCGTGCAAGCTATTTTAGTTCTTAAGATATGAACGGACTTTTGAATGTGACCATATCCTGCTGCCACCTTAGTTTTAGGTGTATGCGGAACATTTACTTGATTTCATGAATGAAATATAGTAAAAAAAGTATAGTTAAGCTCATGTTCACCAGCCTATAAAAAGATACACCTGAAGAATATAGGCGTAATTAAAAGGTCCTAAATCTATGCTTTTGACAATTCTTTTTTCCAAATGACACAAACTTGTAGAAGTTGAACGGTCAAATGTAAATATGTCCTTTTCTAACCTATTAGTGCGCCGGTATATGAATGTATAGCGGATATAGGGGATTCAGGTGCACTCTGTCACACACACTGTCACTTTCACAAAAGCAAACAATCCTTGCGTGCCGCGGCATCACCCGCCGCTTCAGCTGCCGCGAACGTTACGCTACAACTCAAACAAAAGCTTGCGAAAACGCGTCTCCTTGAACGCACCAATACCTCGCCGTATGTTTGATTTTCTGGCGCCGCCTGACGCCCGCGTCTCCTTAAAGGAACCCTTACACTTTCTTGCTGTCAAAAATAAGGTCTAATATGGATTGGTGGGTAGAACCGATTACATTAGCAAACAGGTATGCTGTCTTGCCTTTTAAAACGACACAATAGAAAAATCTTTTTTTTGAACACTGGCGTTCGCGGTGAGCTTCAAGAGGTAAAGCACGTAGGAACTTTGATATCACAAAGTTCTCGCCTTCTAGACAAGTTAAAAAAAATACACAAAAATAGTTTTTAATTAAATTTATTGAATAACTTAGACATTAAAATCACATACTATTATTTTATTTATACAAGTCTCGTTATACACATAATTGAATTATCATAGAAACATTCCTAGTTTGGACTCTATGAAATATTACAATAACGGCTATACTCGTTAATCTTATTATTTAAATTAAGTCCACGCTTGTATGATAAAAGAAGGTCGCATAGAATATTCAAGCGTTAAAGGAAATAAGGCTCTATTTATATGCACCACGAAGTTACAAGCAACTATCAACATCGTATCTCCAACAATTTAAGACAGTGCTCTGTAAGGTGGGATAAATTTAAAATGTACTGTCGAAAAGAACTCCTACAAGACAAAACAGGTTAATAAAGGACATGGTCTAATATAGGCTAGTTGACCCTTTTTTTTTATTGGGCCCCAAATGATTAATTACTAACAGCCATCACCATAAAATATAAAACAATTTTTTTCTGAAGCTTATAAATTTTAAATTATAAATTACGTTTTTGCTTAAATGTCAAAAACGCCTTCGGTCCTGATGGTCTATGAATTATCTGTGCCGTAGCGTCACGATTATTGTAAACAATTCAATACGCATGCGTGACATAGCCGACAGTTACGCTTGATTGGTTGCGACTGGCGTTTGACGGATTTTGACCATGCGTAGTAATTGTTTACATCAAGCGTTTCTCAACTAATTTCACGAACATGGTGGATAGCGTTTTTGGCATAGATAGGAAAAAATAAAACATATTTAAATTGAAATTATACAGCAATCCCTTTTTTATATTTATCGAACTGGGTATATTTCGGATCCTTATCCTAAATACTATGCGAATGACACATTATTTTCATTACTTTTGTTAGAGTCAACTAGCCTAGTGTACAGTCATCACAAAATAAAAGGCCCGTTCTGACAGTTCACGCCCATGAAGTTTTCAATTTTTTACCTATCAAAATGTTCTGAAATTAATTACGTTTTACATTGTTATGTACCGCCCTTGGCATAGTGCTGTGCATAACCATTTTTTACCACAGACTAGTTTTCATCGGTTATGTAAAAAAAATCGATAAAGTACTTTTAAAGGCTTTTTTAGCGCTTAGCCATATTTATTGATTTTAATACTAGTGTATAGACCAATTAATTACTGAATTTTGACATCTGTGTACTCTTTACCCACTAAAAATTATAAGCTTAGTAATATTACGACTTTTATTGACATACCGGGATGTCATTCGAGACACATTGGATTAATCTAATACACTTTATTCAAATCGATCAAACACTCATACAAACTTAAATAGATTTATCGGGAGTATCGAGTACTCGTATGGTTACATCACTAATTACGTCACAAAGACAAATGTGAAAACTGTCTTCGTATTTAGTGATGACTAGCATAAAACTAGTGGAGGGGAAAAAATATTGGTGTATGCGGATTGACAGACGTTACGGGTCGGCCGCCATTACATGTGTCACGAGTAATCAAATCAAATCAAATAAAAAATATCTTTAGTTTATAGGCTTGATAAGCAAACACTTAAAAACGTCAATTTATAAATAATTGAATCTACCCCTCGCTCGGAACGCAATAATGTAGTACACGAGCTGTCAAAACTATAAGTTTTGTACTGAAAATTATCGATATCGACATAAAATTGAGCAGGTAACAACATTATGCTCCATAAATACATATCATCATATTAGGCAGATTATCAACAACCAGATTGGGCAACATTCTAGTAAAATATATTAAAAAAAAACTGTTTTGTAAATTTTAATGTAAGTATAGATTTTATTTGCATTGAGAACATTAAAATTGACGTCATAAAAATGTCAATATTTCATGAATTACATCAATGTACAAGATTAGAAAGACCTAATCTTTAAGTTTTATTTAACGGGCACAAAACAAGACACTAAAGAAACTTCTATTGTTTGCGAATACCGGTGTTCGCGATGCTCGCCAAGGGGTTAATTCAAATGTAATGCCATATTTTAAAGATTTTTTTAAATGTTATTTAACAAAGAATAATTCAATTCTAAAGCATTTTGTCCCTGTCTAGTCCTTTATTAGTCCATGTCCTTCATGGCAAGTAAAATAACCTAAACAATTACAATATAGCCGAACCAATACCAGCTTAGGTGGCGTTACTTACATTCCTTCAAGGATTCTTATAACTAGATGTATCTTCAAGGTATCAGCCACTGATCTCTACTAATACAAGAACCGGACTGAATGTTCCGATAAAAATCTAATGTCTGTACATAGAAAAAAATGCTTAAAATCAAGTCCTTACCTATGAAATTGGTGTTTTGTATGGAGATTTTGGGGATGTCTGCATTTTACATACTAACATTTTATCAGTTTTCTTCACAACGACAAATCCAGAGATAATAATATTTGGCATGTATCATTAGACAAGCTTTAGAAATATGCGTGTGAACACGCTTGATAAAAATTATTCATCGTTTTTATGTTAATGCAAATCAAATGATGTATTCGGGAGGCCTAATATCACTTAGAGAAAAAAAGAAATCAAATTATTTATCGCTGTCATTTCAAACTATCACGAGCATGTAGTCCGTCGTACTTGTATTTATAGAAGTAGTGGTATCAGCCCTTGTCTACGAGCGACGTGATGCCGTATTTAACTTTTAGCTTCTTGCTTCTGGGTCTTCGCCTCGGCTGCTTCTGGGGCACGGCCGAGGAGGTCGCGCTTACAACAGCTGTCATTCTGTAAAAAAACATTGTTACTGTACAAAACAGGGATCTTTGGGGTCGGATACCGGTATATTTTTTGAAACGTTAGTGATGTAACGAATGTCATTATTGAACATTCGCGAATATCACGTTTTTGTTCAAATTTGGCGCCAATTGTCTATGGCAGTGAATTTTTCAGTTAATGTGAGAGGTTTTTAATTTATCTTGCTTTAAAAATATAAGAAATGAATGGATTTTGATTTTATTAACCTACGAATTTTGAAAATGAAAAAATAATAATATGCAAATATCCGCGAATGCGAATATTCGTTACATCACTGGTTCTTAAGAACTTTAAGTGACGTTTATGGCCGAAAGAAGCGTTATAAAAAACTTTTATGAAGAACAAAAATAAAAAATATACCGATTTCGTTTCTAAAACGTTTTTATTTAATTTAAATAGCTATTTAATTTTTTTTGGTCCATAGAGTTCATATTTGTCGCCGCGGCGGGAAGTGACTCACCCGCCCTACACGCGCTTCTCCGCCCTGCCCATTCAATAACGTTCATATTTCGTTTTCGTCCCAAACAAAGAACCGTTCGAAGCGTTTCAAAAACGTTATTTCAAATAACGGTCCCGACCCTTGATCTCTGCTTCGTTCCTATAGCCAAGCTAATGTAACACGCAATGAAAGAATTTGTCATAAAAATGAACAATCGCAATGTCAAAATCATGCAATCTAACGGAATTCCTATATTGTAAATGCTCTTTTCAAATCGGTGGCGTGGTGGTTAGTACGCTTAGGCTTTCGATATCGAAAACTACCTCAGCCATGGCCAGGCCTTGGATGGGTGTTCAAAACTGTCATTTGGAACTCCTTCGTGCTTCGGAAGGCACGTTAAGTCGTTGGTCCCGGTCGCCATTGCGACTGTTTCTACCCACCAACCCGCATTGGGCCAGCGTGGTGGTGTTTCGGCCCATACTCCTCATGTGTTTGAGGAAGGCCTGTGCCCAGCAGTGGGACGTATATAGGCTGAGGACTATGTCAGGATCGTGGAGATCTGTAATTTCTGCTTAGGTGCTCTACCAAGAACAATGCGTGATTTTATGAAGATTGTATGGTGAGTGAGAAGGTGTATGGTGAGGCGATGAAGGTGACCAATGTTCTTTTCAAATCTAAGAGTCTACCAGGAGGCAGGTCTACCAACTTACCAAGTCATGGTCGCTAGAGTCGTCAGAGTCGCTCGACGAGTCGGTGTTGTAGTGGCCGAGGCCGGGCAGCACGCCCACGCAGCGTAGCGCCCCCACCACCTCCCCGCCAGGAGAGGGGATGGCGGTGTCTTTTGAGTCACTACCAACATACATACTGTTACAACTCCGCCACGAAAGCGAACCTATATTATCATAATCATATTGAGTACACTTTCAGTGGATTATTCTCTCGCTTACTTAAATAATAGGTCCTTACCTATGAAATTGGTGTTTTGTATGGAGATTTTGGGGATGTCTGCATTTTACATACTAACATTTTATCAGTTTTCTTCACAACGACAAATCCAGAGATAATAATATTTGGCATGTATCATTAGACAAGCTTTAGCAATATGTGTGTGAACACGCTTGATAAAAATTATTCATCGTTTTTATGTTAATGCAAATCAAATGATGTATTCGGGAGGCAGTTAAAAATAATTGTCTTTGTGTCTAATTTTAACACAATTAAACTTACAACAAATTATCAAATTAAATAATACGAGCTCAAATATATGGTCTATTTCTAGAAGAGGCAATTATTTTATAAGAATGTTCTGAAACTTAATAGTTACGGAAAAATTGCTAAGACAGAATAAAAACACCAATTCATAGGTAAGGACCCCAATATCACGTATGTTAAAATTTGTATTGAAAATAATCTGTCTGTGTGCCTATAAATAAATAAATTAATTCCTATAAAAGTCCCGCTTCAAGTACTGGTTGTGTGGTTCTTGCTTTGCACAGATATAAAATTCAGTTCCTTAGCTTCAATATGAGGTATATTTTCCACAAAATCAAAAGTAAAAACACGACTTGCCGCGACTTATTATAGTTGAAGAGTGAGTGTTACCAACATACAAAAAATAATATCAAATTGGTGGCTGTGTTGCCAACACAGGTTATGTGGCAGTTGGCCTGACAGCACTCGAAAAATCATCGGAAATCAACAAGATCATCATCAGCTCATGCAAATGACAGAAGGCGTCCCTTACCGGCCGTCACATCTGGCACAATGCCACCTACGCAGAACCAGCGCGGAAGGTAAGCGGTAATTGACTCCCATTCGGTCCCGCACATTCATATACATACAGAACATGTATTACCAATTGAATTACAGAACATGTAATTCAATTGGTAATGTTAAATTTATATAATAGTTTATTAAAATATGAATTTTTATATATGGATACACTATCGTATTAGGCATGCCTGTAATGATAGAAGTATTAAATAAACTAAATAAATACATAAAAAACATCACGCCTCTTTCCCCGAAGGGGTAGGCAGAGGTGTCATTTCGCCACCCACCCACATTTCGCCAGATATATTAACTTCCAGTAACAGGTGGCGAGCCTGTTACCACGCACCGGGCATACATAAGTTTTATGCAAACTTAGTGGTACAGGCGGTGAGATCGAGAAGATTCTGATCTTTTCTTGAAGGTCCTACAAACGGGATCCTTTTTTTGGCATAATGTTTCTACTCATTATATACATTGGCACATGAATTTGGCATAATATAATTTAAGCATAATTTTCTTTTGGCACAATATTTATTTCGCATAATTATAATTTAGATGAACGTTACCCATAATATTATTCCGCATAATGGTTTACGGCATAATGTAAAAATGTTAAGTCGATTCGACGACGGGAGGAGTGTTAGGTAGAAGTGTGCCCTCAACGCGCGAGCCGAGCGAGCGAAGCGAGCGTGCCGGCCGCGAATGAATTATTATTTTTTTGATAATTATTTCCTCAATTCTATGCGAATAGTCAATTATGCCTTAAGATGGTTATACCATTTATAATTATGCTAAAATAATTATGCATAAAATTTCATGCCAAAATTAAATAATTAATTATGCCAAAAAAAATATTATGCCAAAATAAGTATATTAAGGGCCTGTTTCACAATCGACTGGTAAGTTCTGAGTAGCTTACTTGGCAGATCATTTGACAGTTGTTATATGAAATTTATGTCAATTGAACTGCCAAGTAAACTATTTAGAACTTACCCGTCGATTGTGAAACAGATGATGCTTGAATATTTTATTCTAGGGAATCCCTACAAATTACCCATGTAGGATTTACAAATCTAAGAAATATGGAGACTCCTGGTAGACGTCAGCGTTTTTGAAGGTACAAAGCTAAAACTGTAAGTACTTACTAGAACATTTGATGCGAAACATAATGAAAGTTAAATAATTGTAATTTTATCCTTATAATGACGACCAACGTGGTCGAGTGACATTTACGCCGGTCTCAAGGCGTCGCCATCTCTAGAGGTTCTGGGTTCGATCCCCGGTGGGAACAGATAATTGTGTGATGAATACAGGCATTTGTTCACCTGTCTGGGATGTTTACATATGTATTGTATATTTTCTGAATATTTATATGTATATCATGTATTAAATATATTTATCCGTCATCTAGTATCCATAACACAAGAAGCATTAGTTGCTTTAAATGGAGCTAGTTGATAGGTGTGAATGTCTGAGGATATTTATTTATTTATAATTACCTGCTGCTAACAACGCCATTCACTTTGGCCGGTACAACTTCATTTTCTTTTTTCTCGCCTTCCATCTCACTTGCTTTCCGTTTTCTTACTACAACCTGAATGTTATCAGTAAATTTATTATTTATCTCTGCACATTTTTGATGATTATATTGGGTACTTACCTATGAAATTGGTGTTTTTATTCTGTCTTAGCAATTTGTCCGTAACTATTGTTTCAGAATATTCTTATAAAATAATTGCCTCTTCTAAAAAAAGACCATATATTTGAGCTCGTATTATTTAATTTGATAATTTTTTGTAAGTTTAATTGTGTTAAAATTAGACACAAAGACAATTATTTTTAACTGCCTCCCGAATACATCATTTGATTTGCATTAACATAAAAAGGTTGAATAATTTTTATCAAGCGTGTTCACACACATATTGCTTACGCTTGTCTAATGATACATGCCAAATATTATTATCTCTGGATTTGTCATTGTGAAGAAAACTGATAAAATGTTAGTACGTAAAATGCAGACATCCCCAAAATCTCCATAAAAAACACCAATTTCATAAGTAAGGACCTAATATAATTTTTTTAAAGTTGCACCACCACCATGACCATGATCTTTGATATCTTTAAGCCCTCCCTATGTCCTCTTTGATCTTCTCTAGATTGTATCAATTATTCAGATTGATTCCTAATATGATCTGGCAAATGAAGAAGAACATTGACTTACTCCTTGCAGTTTATTTTTTTGTGTCGGAGTTGAAGTCTGTGTATTCCTTGTCGGGGCCAGCTGGGCGCGGATTCGGGAGATCTCTTCGCTTTCTGCTAAGGTTGATACTCTTTCCCTGAAAATTGTACATAAATTGTTATACTCTTCAATATTTTAATTACCATACATTGTATATTAATGATATATTTCAGCACATTTAGTCTGTACAAAATCATACAGTCAGTCAGTCATCATCAGTCATTTAAATTTATACATATAATAAAACTGTAGAGGTCCAAAATGGCTGGACCGATTTCAATGAGATTTTGCATGGTGACACCTTATAACCCTGGTCAACATCTTAGATACTTTTTATTCTGGAAAATTAAAGGGTTCTCGTGGGATAGTTAAAAACCAAAGTAAACGCGGAAGAAGTCGCAGGCAACAGCTAGTATGTAGAATATGTACCTGAATTCTTGCATTTCTTTCTGCTCTTCCAAAGATATCTGTTGTGCTGCTTTAGCTTTAGTGCGTTCCACAAGGTCCAGGAAACCCACTTCATCATCATCTAATCCTTTTATCATGTTCTCTGCAAGGAAATATAAATAAGATGTAATAAAAATATAAGAAATCTTATCGGTTCTTTTCAATTACAATATGGGAATAATTTATTTTAAACTAGCTTTTACTACTAACTAGCTTTAGCCCACGACTTCATCTGCTTGGAATAGTTACTTTGGTCACACACAGTGTGTTGTTATATAGCCTACAGACTTCTCGATAAATTGGCTAACTAACACTGAAATAATTTTTACCATTAGTTCCAGAGATTTGTGTTCAACCAAACAATTTAATCTTTTCAGATTTATAATATTAGTATAGATTTTTAATTTACAGATGAAACTCAACCATAATATATCTCTGCTTGAATTCAGTCAGAGATTGTGTTATTCAACCGCTTTCTAACGATGTGGTAAAGCAGCAATAAACACTTGAGTTTTGTTCTTTAACCATTTGACGTTCATCGCAAACTCTTGCATTCACTAATAATAGTGTCTATTGTGTTTCGTTTTGTGCCTGTTGACTAGTTTATATAGATAATTTTATAATAAAATCCCACTATATCCCAGTTAGCAATTTTATAATAAAATCTCACCAAATATAAGAACTGCCTTCAAGTTTAAGCCCTACCAATATTAAACAAACTTCAATGAAAAAAGGCTATTATGAAATCCAAGATTATCTGGAGGACAAAATGGTATGGAAATAGTTAGATAGAAATAGTATGTTATTTTGATGGATTAATAGAAATTAGGAAAATAATGTAAAAACTATGTACTGAAGATAATTATTTGATTGGCTATTAAAAAATGTAGCTATGTGTTTCTTGCGGGATTCTTCTCATGAAAAGCCTTACTCTTGGAATCCGGCCACTTGTATTGATTACAACCACAGACAAAGCTCTGTGGTTGTGCTTGCTACAAGCGCTCGTGGTAATAAACCATAATAAATAATATACATTTTTATTTAATTATAGAAATTGCTAAATTGTAAATTATTGATGTTTTTAAGTGCCAGGTGTGGCCTGTGAAATAAAGTTATTTTTGTTTGTTTGTTTGATAAGTAACAGACCAAGATAAGAAAAAATTCATCTAAATTCACATTGAAATAAAAATTGAACATTTTTTTTTATACAAAAAAAAAAGAAAAACAGCTATATAGTTGGACTTAAATGTAAGTAGGGACTGTAGAAGAATATAAAATACTACTTACTCAGTTTATGAGCTTCTTCATATTCAGCTTCTTTCTTCAGTCTTTGCTCTTCTAAGCGTTGGAACAGAGGCCTGTTGTCATACGGCTCTTCAGGAGCCTCTGTATAATTATGACAATAAACTTAAGACACTTTTTAAATAATTCACACAATTTGGCAACATTTGACATTCATAAGAGTATGGAAACTGAAATGTTTTTTTGACTTTGAGGTGATACATACTGACATATTGTTTTAATTCTTTTTAAATACCGCAGTGATTGTAGTTCAAGCCTAGGAGAAGTCTATTTTAGATTTAGGTAACAAGTCAGCCTTGTACAGTAGTATAATAACCCCAAATAGATACTAATAAATTTTGATTTGATACCTTTAGGTTGGTCGTCTGTCCTAACTTTCTCCCATTCTTCTTGGCGACGACGCCTAGCTTCTATGATTTCTGTTTCCGTAATAAATCCAGAACTCATCTTAATTCTCTTCTATTATAGAAAAACAACGAGAAAATTGAAAATTATTTACAACGCACTGATTCTGATTTTTTATTGACAATAGGGCCGATTCCGTTGTCTTAAACTAGATTGAAGTAACGAAATTAACATACATCTATCCTTTTCGTCTCCCTAAAGTTAGAGAAGAATAGAAACACATTTTAGTTTACCTTGGTCTAGTTTGTGACACAGAATCGGCCCTAATTTTACATGTCCACAGATTACGATTACTATTTTTGTTGTAAAATTATCCCATGTATGGAAAGCAAAGGGAATAAAGCCTATACAGCATGTCTTCGGTATTTTTCTCAGAGTAAAAAGAACTGGAGTAGCCTTTGTCTAACATTCCCCTCTGCCAAATGCACAAGCATCGGATGCTTGCACGTTTAATAAAACTAGTTGAGCCGCCATTTTGACAGCCATAACATTGTAAACGTTGCGGCGAACAGAGCTCCCGCAAAAATGCCTGCCTGTGCTGTTTTTTGTTGTAAAAATAAATAGAAAACATCGAGTATGCTAAAAGATGGTGTCACCTTTTATTTGTAATTATAATTTTTAAGATTTCATGATTATTTACTTCATTATTTCATGTTTTAGAATTCTACGATTTCAAATTTCGAACGCTAGTCTCGTGGGGAGTGCGGCTGTGACGTTGTCAAAGTCAAAACGCACACCCCACGTGACTATTTTAAGCGTGTGTGTGTGTGCGTAAAATTTAAATTTGTGTGTCGAATTATGCATGAGTGCATTTGTAAAAACGGCTGGCTTTGAGTGTAGTGGTAACCTCACCCCCCGCAAGAAATGGCAGAAAAAAATGTTTGAGAAATTGACTAATGGCTACTCCAGTTCTGTTTACTCTGAGGTATTTTTAGGTCTTCAGTATTTGAATTAAAATGCTAGTGTAATTTATTTCAATGCATATTGATTGGAAGAGTTTGGCGCCAAAAGATTGATGGCAGACACTGTGGTGTTACTTCGATGAGGTTGATTACCACGATAAAAATCCCATCGATTTTCACACCACTTGACTTGACGACACTTGACTTGACGATTATTTCAAAAATCCTGCATATTACTCGTCAACACAGACTCTTATTTACAATCAATGAAATAAAAATCCTCAGAGTAAAAAAAATCACGTCCGCTAAAAACTCTTCTTCTTCTTCTTCAATTAATGGCGTCTGAACGGAGTGTTTTACCACTTAGGATACACTGTTCCGCCAATGTACTCCTAAATACGAATAAACATGACAAAACCTGGTGTCAAACACACACAGAACAATAAAAAAGGTTATTTATTGTTCTGTGGTCACACAGCAGACAGCATAACACTTTTGAAAACACACTTAGTGTGAAATCACAAACGGATCTTGTTCACATACAGATAAGCATCTTGTGTGTTGTAAAAATGTACGTTTTATTTATTGTTGATATTAATAAATAAATCTTAATAATGTGTTAGAAAATCATAACAAGTTTTTTGATTGACTGCGTTTTGTTCTTTTTCAGAGGTTTAGTTACTTTTATCCGTGACTGTCATTGTGACATTTCATTAAAATTTGTCATCCGTGATCGAGCGACCGGTAGCTCTTTACGTTTTTTCTGATTTAATTAACGTCCATATGAGCTTTCTCTCGAATTAATAGCCGAAATAGTTACGACATCATTATTCTGAAATGTCTGAAGTAGAAAATAAGGACACAATAGTGGTGGAAGCGTCGAAAGACTATGTTGAAGATGGGAAGAACAAGTTGATTGTTAAGTGTAAATTCTGTGGATCAAAAATACTAGAAAAGAAAACCGCGAGATATGTCGCACAAGAGGTAATAACTTATCCTACTTTACTTATAAGAACCCATTCCAGTTTAATTAAACAATGTAAATTGATATCTAAAAAACATGCAAATGATTGATTGTTTTATTTGTAAAGTATTTTATAAATATTATAGTATTTGTTTATTCTAGTGTAGTCATATATCGTAATTAAGTCTTACTCTAAAACAGTATTGTCAAAAATATAACCCACATATGTTTCTTTTTATTTTTTTGCAGAAAGAGCTGCCTTTAATGCAGCAAGATGTCAATAGAAAAGAAGGTGAAGTGCAAAAAGAAATAATTAATGAATACTATCATGTAGAAAATATGTACATATTTGAAAATATCGGATTTACTCATCCTGTGGATAATTATAAGTATCTGATTTGTGCAGACTGTGATGCGGGTCCTGTGGGTTATTACGAGTTAGACAGTAAACATAGCTATGTCGCCTTGTCCCGAATTGTACATTCTTAATTAAAAAATATATTACTATTGTGCTTCATTCCTTTTTTGAAAAGCTGTAATATTATATGTCAATTCATTTTTTTTTTTCATTTAATGAAATTCTTCATTTGTTTCTGTACAATATGTATAGTTAATAATAAAATAAAGATGTAACATCTTTAAAGTCATATAAAGTGTATTAAGAACTCAAAATTGTACCAAAATTGGTAGTTATGTATTTTTAGACTTCAATTTGTAAATATTATTTGTGTAAAGATTTTATTTGGATTTTGAAAATGTATGAAAATGTGTTTACTATGGAAAGCTTGGTGTAAAGGACACTGCAGGGAGAAAGGTTAAGGATTCCCCACTATTTTGGGCAAGAGACTTTTTTCCAAATGAACTGATATCTCTCACTCTCAAAATAGGTGTTTAACGCCTAGAGGCTATGTTTTTAATATGTTAACTGATATCTCATTCCTGTAGAAATATTTACTAAACAATCTTTTCCCTGGTGTAGAGCCGACGAAATATGTAACCACGTAACAAAAATAACCACTTAGTGAAAATAGAAGGAAGGCATTGTCACCTGTAAAATGTGTATATGCACATATTTTTGTACGACTGTACCTGTGGATATGATTTGTGTTTATTATACCTATGACAAATCAATTCGACCCCAAAGGGAATACCCCAACTTATTCAGGAATCCCTACCATAAGTAGTTAGACCATGTTCACTCAATTTAAGTGTTTTAATGAATCTTTGTTTTTATTGGTAAAATAATAAGTGTAGAACCTAAATGTCTGTCAAAATTTTTTTCCTGCCAACAAAGGTGCAAATTATTTATTACAAGAACAAAATTTTGTTTAGTTAAAATTTAAATGTTGACCTTTCAATGTTGATGACCCATTATATTGTATTAGGTAGCTAGTAAAATATTATAATCAAACAATATTTTTGAAATCTCTTGGTTCTATAATCTTGATAATTATAATGTTGTATTACACAATTCATCTTTATTTATGCTTGCATTGCCATATATTGTTTTAAATAACAATACTTAAAATATATGTAACACTATTTCCTGCGTTCTAAGTACATAAAGATTGTTAGCATAATTAGCTATCAGATAATAGTCAATAGAAAGTCATAATTGTTAATAAGTATGAGATTTATTTGAAACAAAAATGTATTAGAGCTTATGGTTTTAAATTTCATTATCAGGCTTATTTTTAATTAAACGCTTTGATAGTCCATATTTTTTACATTAAACAAATATAAATCAATATTTTTCTTATTATGCCTGTATTTTTAATATTAAAACGTTCCTTGTGTTAATAAAGTAGTCAGAGATTATATAATTTTAGAGTAGGTACCTGAGTGCCAAAAAATAATTAAAATCAAACCACGCTTCTCTGTGGATTGTAAACTTGACTTAATAATATGGATTTGCTTCGTATTTTGGTTTTTTAAGGAAGGCCCTAGAGATGTAGGTATGGACATGAGATGATAAGGAGTCTTAAAAAGTTTTACCATTACTCAATTCATTACTTAAAAATGTTTTTACAAGCATAAAATGTTCTGTCGTGATATATATAAGAATATGTTCCGTTCATACAAAAAGGAGAACGCGGGATGCTCACGCGCGCGTTCGTTTAGAACGTTCAGAAATTGATATTTATTTTTGTATGAAAATAAAATGTGTCATCAGTCGTAGAACAAAATAATGTACCCAGTTATTACTTTATGATGTTAGCTAGTTTTTTGATGTTGTTGATTCATAATAATAACCCTGCATAGGTACATCATATGGTCATGCCTTTATTCCCGAATCGTAAGGCAGACCCATAGTGTTGTCTTGCACCATGCACCGGATCGCAGCCATTGCCGAATTGGGATGTACTCGTACCAAGAGTTCAGCGGATCGACCGCCACCTGTTAAATTTTTTATGCATCGATCTCTTGGCCTGGATCTCACCTTATGGTAAGTGACGATAAGGCCGAAGGTGGAAGCGAGCTTCGCCTGTATTCCTCAACAACCGAGGAAATGGCTATCTTACCTCTAATTACCGGAACACAACAATGCTTTATAATATTGTTGTTATGGCGACAGATTTAGGTAAGGCGTTGGTAGCCAGGCGGGCATAGAAGCCCTACCACCGAACCGAAAAGAAAAACTCCTGCCCCGTGGGGGATCTCCCGATCAACACCCGGTGTCAACCACTAAACCAGAGAGGCGTTCACTTTGATTGAATACTTAAAACTCAAGTACCGTAAACTTATGCATTATCATCAAGTACTAAAAAACATTTATAAATATAAAAACATGTCGTGTTCACCCCGGTGGCCTCGGTGTCAGTTACAGGCTACATCGCGGTTAATCTAACCCACAAATAGCCTTAAATCAAGTCATCTTTGGATGCAACAAGGACAAATTGTCGTTTTTTCTCTCTTAGTATTTTGTCTGTAACTATTAAGTTTCAGAATATTCTTATAAAATAACTACCTTATAACTACCTCCTCCAAAATATTTTTTTACCATATTTTTGAGCTCTTTTGATTTGTTTTGATAATTTGTTGTAAGTTTAATTGTGTTAAAGTTAGAAACGAAGACAACTCTTTTTAAGTGCCTCCCGAATACATAATTTGATTTGCATTCACTTCAGAACGATAAATAATTTTTATGAAGAGTGATATCACACATATTGCTAAAACTTGTCTAATGATACATGCCAAAAATTATTTTCTCTTGATCTGTCGTTGTGGAGAAATCTGAAAAAATGTTAGTATGGAAAATGCAGACTTCCCCAAAATCTCCATACAAAACGGCAATTTCATAGGTAAAGACCTTTTATTAATCTTTGTTTATCTTAGGCTCGTATTACAGAACCAAACTCAAGCGTAGATCTCTGCTTGAGCGCAGTTAAAAAGGGATGGCGCTGTGTGGGATCAATAGCGCCATCCCTCTCTAACAGTGCTCAAGCAGAGATCTACGCTTGAGTTTGGTTCTGTAATACGGGCCTTAGACTGCACAACATCCAATAGCTTATAGCGGCGACGGGCTCACCGCCTGTCACGCTGAGAGCAGTCACTGCTTGGTGAAGCATAATAAATAAGCATAATATTCAAAGCGCCTAGTTATTTCCGCAACACGGACTATGGCAATGGACTGCTTTTGCGGTGCTTTTGCCTAGCCCTTGACTAACCCTTATGGGATAATTGTCGTGATTATATATATATATATGTATGTACGAATAAGGGTGTTATTCAACGGTTAGCAAAATATTCGAATTTTGGTCAACAGAAAAATAAAATTGAGCAGCTAAAATAACTAATTGGTCAGCAGCTTATGGGCAGCAAATACATATTTCTAAATTGGTCAGCAAAATCACTAATTGGGAAGCAACTTAAATGTTTTCGCTACTGCCGAGTTCCTCTGTTTATAATATTTATGTTCTGTTTTTTAAATTTTTGTTTCGTTTGTTTCCGCCCGAAAAATATACTTATAACTTTAACCTTTTCATTTATTTAACTGACATTTTGCTTCATGCTGTGTGTACACGTTTTTCGGTTACCTACATGCTAGTGTGTGAAATAACTACTATTGTATGCGGCGTTATTATTGTATGTAATTTGTTGTGTATACCTTAAAAAAAAATAGTTTATTAACCGACTACTTAAAAAAGAAGGTGCTTCCCTATGGGTGACTTGGTACGGTTTCAGGGTAGATACCTACGTACATATTGGATCCATTGGTAGGAAGGTATAATAATAATATTTATATAGGTAAAAGTAAGATCTCTAATACATCAGTGGAAATCATCTCTAACACTCAGTTAAAGAAATTTCACTATTCATTCCATAAACTCGTTTGCTCATTTATCTTCTAAAAAAGCAAATGTACAGTTATTTTGTACACAAGTATATCCGTTTCCGTGGTGTAGCGGTTATCACATCTGCCTAACACGCAGAAGGCCCCCGGTTCGATCCCGGGCGGAAACAAACCTTTTGATATTTTTACTTTAAACAAATTTGTTTGTTTTTTACTGAAATGATTTTTTTCACACATTTTTTTATATAATTCCGAATAACACTAAAAATTATCATAAATGTCGTCTTACTTCTAACATCGGATAATTCTCGTTTAGACACTATTGCTATATCATTTTTTAGGCGCTTTGTAGAACATTGTCATTGTGAATCTGTTTAATTAAGCGGAGCTGATAACACACAGGTTTAGCTTCATTCACATTGATATAAATAATATCGTTTATTCAACAGTGTCTGCACACTGTTATAAACGTCTAAAGGGAAGCCTTGTTCCTACAGCATTTAGGAAATACATCATACATTGTTAACATACAAATTACACATTATTCTAAAAATACGTCCAACAAAAAGTGCGATATAATCAAAACAAAAGAACATCAGAACTTTTTGTCAAATTATCGTTACGTTAATTAAGTCGTATTTGGCATGAATTAAACTACTGATTATTGCAATCTGAGAACTAATATGAATAAGGCATAAAATACAGGGTCATGGAAATCTGAAAAAATACCTTAACCATAATAAGGACGTTATAAGTGATATTAAACAAAAGACCTAAGTATTTAGAGATTTAGTCGCTATAATTGAAATGTAGCCAAGTTAGGTCGGACGTATTCGTAGCAGGAGGCGTTAGGAATTCGGATCGATTACCATCGTGTACAGTCGAGTACAAAAACATGTATACCTACACATTTTAGAGATGACAAACCAACAAAAATATCTTATTTCATAGGCTAAAATTGAAAACTGTTATGTATCGTGTACCCTCCGACCTAATTGTAGATGTGTAAGTAATGGCCTTATTTTAATACTAATAAATCGTTTATTTCCAAAAAAATTACATAAAAATATTGTGTTGGAGCTTGAAGACTTCTCAATCTCAACATTACGTTACATTGGAAATGAAAATAACATTATAGGTAATTATAATTCTCAGCCAGGCTTATTTTAATACATTTTACTTGGACTTTATAACCTGTACCGTAGATATAAGGTTTTTATGTAATCTATATAACCGGGGGATTGATTTTCACGAGCAGAAGGCCTAGCACGGGCCGGAGAGAAAAACTCCCCAGAGACAAAATTACTCATTGCCTCTCGCTTCCGCGCAAACGAAGAAGCGAGAGGCAATGAGTAATTTTGTCTCCAGGGACTTTTTCTACTTTTTCTAACCTACAGACGTTATGATATTGTTGGGATCGATTAATGAAATACGGAGAAATACGTGAATCTTTTTTATTTTAATATGGCCACTATAAAGGCCAAATCACTACAATATCTGTACTTAAAATAATTAATTAAATGAGAACCGAATTTATATATTTGCGTATTATTTATGAACAACATAAAAAACGTCAATATCTTACAATATAGATATTCAACAATTTAAGAAATTAAATGAAAAGGAATAATATAAATAAAGTTCAGTACTGCGAGCGGTTCTTTGTAATAAAACTGTGGAGGTCGAATGTCTGTACATAGAAAAAAAATCCTTAAAACCAAGTCAGGGGGATGTAAAAAGAGGGAAAATACTAAAAAAGGATTTTTTTATTTCTCTGTTTTTTTGTCTGTTTGATCTCCAAAATTGCTGTCAATTAAATTTTGCATGGCGATACCTTAATATCCCTGGTCAACATCTAAGATTCTTTTAATTCCGGAAAATTAAAGGGTTCCTGTGGGATAGAAAAAAAACCATATAAGCCGCATATGAAGTCGCGGGCAACAGCTTGTCTCTAAAATAAAAATAATTTACCTACTTTTAAAAGTGTATACCTACATATTTTTAGGGTTCCGTAGTAAACTTTTAGTTTTGCCATGTCTGTCTGTCTGTCCGTCCGCGGATAATCTCAGTGACCGTTAGCACTAGAAAACTAAAATTTTGAATAAAAAATTTATATTAATTACGCCGACAATGTACTCAAATCAAAAGTGGAATAAAATATTAAATTAGGGGGGGTGCCCATACACAAAATGTAGGGACTGATTTTTTTTTACCTTTGGACCCTAACTAAGATATTCAAAAATGAATAGGGGTTTTCTAACATCATTTTGCGATAAAATTTTTATTTTATGAAATAATCGCTCCGAAAGTTAAAAATAATGGGTCTCAAAAGTAGAACTTTATAAGTACTTTCTAGGAAAATTATTTTGAACTTGATGGGTTACCAGTTTTTGATAAATCTTACAAAATGGAAAACTACGGAACCCTATACTGAGCGTGGCCCGACACGCTCTTGGCCGGTTTTTAAAACTCAAGAAGATACAGTTTATCGAAGGGCGGGTCGTAGTGGTTTGAACGCATACGATTGGATAATTATATGATTGGCTATTTAAAAAAAAAGTGGCTCATGAGTTTCTTGCCGGGATCTTCTCTTCACATTTCTATTAGAAATAAGCCCTACCTTTTGTACTTTTGTCTTTTAATGTTCTCCTGTTCTGTATTTTGTGTATGATAAATTGTTAAAAAAAGCCTTACTCTCGGAATCCGGCCGCTTGTATCGATTACGACCACAGTCAATGCTCTTGCTACAAGCGCTCGCGGTAATTAATCTTAATTTAGAATATACTTTTTTTTTATTTATAAATAGTAAAATATTGACGTTTTTAAGTGCCAGGTTTGGCCTATGAAATAAAGTTATTTTTGTTTGCTTTTTGTGGTACGATATTGAGAACAAAGCGACTTTTGCCATGGTCAGATATAAGATGGGGAACCAAAACTTTGTGATCTCGATTTCTGCCTACCAATCCGTATTGGGCGAGCGTGGTGGTGTTACGGCCTTACTCCTCGTGTACGGATTTAATTAATACCTGATGTATAATAAATACAGATTTTATAAATCAGTTTTGAATCTTCAGTGTATGATTTCAAGTTTGAGATATGTTATAGAGTAAACTTACGAATCCTTACATCTGAATTTGAATACAAAAGCAAACATATAAGACATATAATTTTGAATAAATTAGTTGTAGTGAAAGTTTAATGTCACTGCATAGATAGGTAGTCATGTTGTAGTTAAATAAATGTTTTGGTAATTTAATATTTGACTAGCTTTTCTTTACAGTGGTAAAGAATAGTTACAGAGGCTAATTGCTCTAAGGTCACATATTTAGTTTGGGGAGTAATTAATTGGTCAGTCATTTAATTCTTTGGGCGGCGAAATAATTAGTTAAGCTACAAAATAATTATTTAAGCAACAATTATGTTACCGGAAATGTATAAAATCTAGGAAAAGGATCAATTCTTAGGAAATGTATTCTGAAGGAAAGTTAAAGTTAAGTTAAAGTTGCTGTCCAATTATTTTGCCAACTAATTTAGAAATATTCGCTGTCCATATGTTGCTGACCAATTAGTTATTTTAGCTGACCAATTATGTTTTTTTTGTTGACCAAAATTCGAATATTTTGCTAACCGTTAAATAACACCTTTATTTTATTTATCCACATATTACTTACTGGTTCTATTTCTATAGGATTTTAACTTATAACCAACGCTGACCATATTTTATTTAAAAAGTTATATTGTAATTGTAATTGTTCCAGTCCGTTTAAACAACCGCTCTTAATTCTCGGGCCGTTCTCATCCAGTCTCAGCTTACAAATTTCAATGTCGTTTCTCGATTTGTCGTTGCAGGGTCCTACTACACTACCTATTCTGAGTCGTTACTCTATCTCTAGACGAAGAACTCAACGAAGATCTCTATTCCTAATGAGAAATTGCGAAAAATTATACCTAGGTAACATAGTTTTTAAGTCATGTTATGTTCATGATTTATTTGTGTCGTCACCATTTTTTGGGCAACATGCTTTATTCATCCTCACCCTAAATACGTCACAGGCACAGCACAGCACTCCTCATGGAGAAACACATGAGTCCATACTCTTCACATATTTTATTAACATTTTTAAACTATACCTAAGGATCTCTTGCAAGAAATTTTAATCCAGATTTAAAACTAGATTTAGTAAATCGAGTTTTTAACTTTTTTCTAGTCATAACAAGTGTAGACTAAACCAAAGTTTTGACTGTAACAAACACCGAAACCTGTGGTCATTATGATGTAATATTCTCCGTGGAATCAATTTTTATTGTCTTGTCTTATTGCGTGGGAGGTCACGCAGAGGCTTCCAGGTTCCAGGGTCATGAGGTGATTCAAATAGAACCAATATTTCTTTTGTAATTTGTGATAAAGAAAAATAAAATTATAAACTATGAGAGACAGCGAAGTCTGGTATTAGGAACCATGGCTTCGATTTAATATTAGGTCCTTACCTATGAAATTGGTGTTTTGTATGGAGATTTTGGGGAATTCTGCATTTTCCATACTAAAATTTTTCAGTTTTCTTCACAACGACAAATCCAAAGATAATAATATTTGGCATGTATCATTAGACAAGCTTTAGTAATATCACACTTCATAAAAATTAAAAAAATTATGTGTAATATCACACTTCATAAAAATTATTTATCGTTTTTAAGTGAATGCAAATAAAATGATGTATTCGGGAGGCACTTAAAAAGAGTTGTCTCCGTGTCCAATTTTAACACAATTAAACTTACAACAAATTATCAAAACAAATCAAAAGAGCTCAAAAATATAGTCTCTTTTTAGACGAGGTAATTATTTTTTAGGAATACTCTGAATCTTAATAGTTACAGACAAAATACTAAGAGAGAAAAAAAACGCCAATTTCATAGGTAACCCAATATTTAAAAATAACGATTTTTTTTCATGTCTGCACTAAATCGGCAAGCTTGAATTTCGTTCTTTGTGAGGAAGGTCTTTTATTGAATGTATTAATTTTGTTATGTGACTCGTATCATAGTTATTACTTGCTGTTGCCCGTGACTTCGTACGCGGTTACTGGTTTTTTAACTTTACCCCTTTAATTTTCCGGAAATAACAGTATCTAAGAAGTTGACCAGGGATATAAGGTATCACCATGCAAAATTTCATTGAAATCGGTCCAGGTATTTCGGAGAATAGCCCGTTCAAACAGACGAACCGACAGAGAAAAAAATAATTTTAAGCATCTTTTTTTCTATCTACAGACCACAGACTAAGAAGAGATTCTAAGACATTCGACCTCTACAGTTATAGAATTATTTTTTTGAATTTTCTCTTATATTGGGAAGGCAAAGGGAACTAAACGATAGCACGATGCAACTAGACCATAGCGCCATCTAGTCACACCTATGAAATTGGTGTTTTGTATGGAGATTTTGGGGATGTCTGCATTTTACATACTAACATTTTATCAGTTTTCTTCACAACGACAAATCCAGGGATAATAATATTTGGTATGTATCATTAGACAAACTTTTGCAATATGTGTGCCGTGTGTGTGTGTGACGCTTGATAAAAATTATTCATCGTTTTTATGTTAATGCAAATCAAATGATGTATTCGGGGGGCAGTTAAAAATAATTGTCTTTGTGTCTAATTTTAACACGATTAAACTTACAAAAAATTATCAAATTAAATAATACGAGCTCAAATATATGGTCTATTTTTAGAAGAGGCAATTATTTTATAAGAATGTTCTGAAACTTAATAGTTACGGACAAATTGCTAAGACAGAATAAAAACACCTATTTCATAGGTAAGGACCCAATATTAAGAAAGTAGTTTGTTTACAAACTCCTTTACAGTACAAGTAAGACCTTTTAACTCAGCCTTTTAAATTTTGCCCAATGCAAAAGGGACTTTTTATAACTCGGAAGCGACTTTTTTCTTGTTAAAACAAAGTAGACCTTGCACATGTAGGTACAAGGTACATTAAAGCCTTTATAATTCGTACAACCTGTCCTCTAATTTATTAGTACTAAATTGTATTCACGGTCAACTAATATCATCTGTTCACGCAAATTTAAATCTCATTTCTACTTCCTACATTAGGGCGGCTGCTGAAAATTCGTAAATGATTAGAACCTTATTTGTATGGGGTTTGAGTTCAATAGAAACCTCTGTACAACCTTGTCGAATTATGTCTAATGTATTTCAATTATAACACAGGACAATTGCCGGTAATCATGTTTTAATTAGTGTTGAGGAAAAAATATTGGGGATTCAGTCATGTGTCGAAATGTGTGATGTTGATTTTTTATTTTCTTTTTTTGAAAGAAAAGGATTGTTTGACCTAAGAGTAAGAGAGTAAGAGCTACATAAAGTAGAGATGCGCCGAATAGTGGTTTCGCCGAATAACCGAATACCGAGTATAATTCGGTTTAACCTTTACTGAACCGGATATTCGGCCGAATTATTCGGTTTACAATTACTTTGCTCAGGCACGGCAACAACTTAGACAACATGTCGCTCATCCAAAACAATATTGACGTAATTACGTTTTTGCGATTTTTCAGGAGAGCGTTTTAAAAGTTTGACATCGAAAATATTGTGTATTTCCAATCATTCTATTGATATATTTTAATAGTTATGTTGTGTTACTTTACTACCAATAATATTACATAAAAAGTTTGTGAGAAAACTCAAAATAACTATTTGAAAAACGAAATAAAACAAACCAGACGTACATTTATGACATTTTATACATCAAATAATACAATTATGACATTAAACTAGGTTTGGATATGGGAATAAATCATGAATTTAAACAACATTATATTCAATTTTAGTTTTATTTTTATAAATGTGTCTACATTTTATAAACTTAGTCGATGTTTCCGCGTATCCTTTCGAAGTATAGGCCAAAACCATGACGGCAGTGACTCTCTCTGTCGGAAACTAATGGAACAACAATTCTGTCGTTTTTTCCATGGATAAAACGTGCAAAACATGAAGTTATGGCATTAAAAACTCATTTTCGACTTTTTGGTAATTATGTCAATATTCTTTTGGATGAGCGATGTAGGTTTCGTGTCACTACAGGCGATGTTAAAATGAAAGTTGACTATACTAAACTACCAATAGACTACGAAATCATTATGTTGACATGAGTAACATAGATCTTACAGAAGAAGTTATGTCTTTTTGTTCTATACCTCTCTATATAATATATTCGGAACAAGACCGGATAATTCGCCCGAATACAAATAGTCGAAATGATGCCGAATACGCGAATATTCGGCGCATCTCAACTATAAAAGGACATACTGAATAATATTAACACGCCGAAATATGCGGTAGAATGTGAGAACATATTATATTTATAAGAAACAACTGACTGTACCATGTTCGTAAATAAAGTTTGATTTTTTTTATTACCAATGAAATGTGGGTGTGACCTCTGCCTACCCCTTTGGGGATGATACGTTATGTTAAATCGACTAAATTGGAATAAATTCTATGATATGCTTTAGTATAGATACTTTTCATAATGAGACAGCTTAGTTTTTGCAGTGTACTACTTACTTAAATAAATAATAATAATAATAATAAATATCCTCAACATTCACACCTATCAACTAGTCCCATTTTAAGCAACTAAATGCTGCTTGTGTTACGGATACTAGATGACGGAAAAACATATTTAATAGATAAATACACATAATTATTCAGAATATGCATAATATAATACATATATAATGAACATCCAAGACTGGAGAACAAATGTCTGAAAATTTATCACCCAAACACTTGCCTCCACTGGGGATCGAACCCAGGACCTCTCGAGATGGCGACGCCTTGAGACCGGCGTACAGACCACTCGACCACGGAGGTCGTCAAATTACTTACTAATAATTACTTACTTACTTATTATAAAAGTTATAACCATATATTCTTAGTTTTGTAGGATAGTGTATATCAATGGTAAGGACAGAGATCGAGATCTAGATATTGATTTAGATGTAAGTACAGTGATATTAAATTATTAGTCTGCGGTTACTATGGGTTTTTAACTATCTACGAGAACCCTTTAATTTTCCGGAATTAAAACTATCTAAGATGTTGACCAGGGATATAAGGTATCACCGTGCAAAATGTAACAGAAATCAATAAAGCCATTTCGGAGATTAGCCAGTAGCACAGAAAAAGAGAGAAATAAAAAACGGAATAAACATTATTTTTTGTATTTTCCCTCTTTTTACATCCCCTGGCTTGGTTTTAAGGTTTTTTTTTATGTACAATTCGACCTCCACAGTTTTATTATATATTAGGTCCTTACCTATGAAATTAGTGTTTTGTATGGAGATTTTGGGGAATTCTGCATTTTCCATACTAAAATTTTTTCAGTTTTCTTCACAACGACAAATCCAAAGATAATAATATTTGGCATCTATCAGTAGACAAGCTTTAGTAATACGTGTAATATCACACTTCTTAAAAATTATTTATCGTTTTTAAGTGAATGCAAATAAAATGATGTATTCGGGAAGCACTTAAAAAGAGTTGTCTCCGTGTTCAATTTTAACACAATTAAATTTACAACAAATTATCAAAACAAATCAAAAGAGCTCAAAAATATAGTCTATTTTTAGACGAGGTAATTAATTTTTAGGAATACTCTGAATCTTAATAGTTACAGACAAAATACTAACAGAGAAAAAAAAACTAATTCCATAGGTAAGGACCCAATATATGTATGTATAGATATCGCAGAAGTAGGTAGGCCCTCTTTCAGAAGACGCATTACTTCATATGCTAACAGCGTGTACTCTTCGTGTTTTACAAGTTAGACCCTGTCTGCATTTCAAAGTTATTGCAACTGTCATTATGACGCCCTCAAAACAAAACAATACGACACATCTATGCACTGTTCGAATTAACAGATCCATTCAGGCAGCTTTTGCAATGTGACACAATTGGTAACATGATGCCTGTCATCTTCTAGAACAAGCTTCAGTTTGTTCGAGTAGGTCAGCCTACATTTATAGACAACAGAAAAATGTCGAGGAGCTCGGCGTCGTGACGTGGTAGACCGATGATATAAGAAAACTCCAAAAGTGACGTCACTTATATTTATTTACATATGAAAGCTCACTGGAACAATAATATAAAAGAGGTAAATTTCACAAATCACACAAATTCGATTTCACATAAAAAACCTAAAGATATTATCAAAGGTGAGGAGCTCGGTGGCGTAGTGGTCAGTGCGCTTTGGCTTCGATCGAAAACAACGCTACCTTCGCCATGGTCAGGCTGTGGATGGGTGACCAAGACTTTGTGATCTCGAGCTCCTCCGTGCTTCGGAAGGCACGTTAAGCCGTTGGTCCCGGTCGCATTTGTGACCGTTTCTATCTACCAATCCGAATTGGGCCAGCGTGGTGGTGTTACAGCCCATACTCGTCATGTGTTTCTCCATGAGGAAGGCCTGTCCCAGCAGTGGGACGTATATAGGCTGATGACGATTATCAAAGGTAGGGCTACTTACAATAGTGCCTTAAGTAAGCTCAACATCGCGCTGCTCATGCTATTTAGGCTAGTAGTTTCATCTTCTTCGAAGATGATGAAGAAAATGAAGTAGCAACGCCCTCCGTTGCTGCCTCATTTTCTTTTTAAATCTATGTTATTAACGATATCTCACTTTTATTATTGCTATTCAAAGTATAAAAGGGTTCAAAGTAGACAGCATCATTGATATCAAGTGAAAATTATGACGTACCTAATTACTGTAATTTTCTTTTTAAGTTCATGGTAGTTACGATACGAGCCCGAATTTTATGAAGTTTTTCGTTTTTGCACAAAGCATTGTAATGTTTATACGATTACTAAACATGTATTATTGTCTAGATAACATGTATACATACATATAATCACGACTATTATCCCCTAAGGGTAAGTCAGACAGTAGGAAAAAGCAACGCAAAAGCAGTCAATTTCCTGTTTATATGTTGTGCAGTTCTACTTAAGTCCATTAATCGCCTTTTACGACACCCAAGGGAATTGATGGGTAAATATAAAAATAAAGATAAAATAAACGAAATCAAACTAAACTTACATTTTTAGATAATACAGGTTTGAAAAAATGAATATTTCATTGCTGATTTTGCTTTATTTCTGAATTTCGAAAATCTGTCGTTGTCGATAAAAATTCAACTCTATTGAGTAATTTAAAACACTAAATTCATTCAATAAATAGACATTGCATGTGTTTTGTAAACAAATTAAATGCTTTCCAATAATAAACTTTGTGGTATGCGATTCATGTTTTTGAGAAATTTTCTGAACACGTTTTCGAAAGTGGCCATCTTTCTTTGTCTTTCCAATATAGCCATCACCAATCTATAATTATTATTGTAATTACTATTACATCAATTTAGTAAACTAACGCTCACGTAACTATAAAAATATGTTTGATAATTTACGAATTAGCATAATAATATTATTATACATTTATTACTATTTATAAAACCATCGATTGTATGGCTTAATGTGGTCTTAAGGAACACAGTGCTCCTTGGACTCTGCCGACCCCTTCGGGGATTACAGGCGAGATTGTATGTATGACAGACATAACTGATCATTTCATCAGGTGAACCGTCTGCCCGTTTGCTTCCTCTTATATATATATATATATATATATATATATATATATATATATATATATATAAAATATAGAAACCTTTAAAAACAAGCTTCTATTTAATTGCGCTTAAAAGAAAAAAAATAAACTTTTACACTAAAACTTTTACTGTAAATTTATTTATTCATATGTTATAAAAGCTTGTCGCGAGATTTTAGTACTCGTATTTACTTGTTGTCTACTAAAAAAAACAGTTTAAGTACTGGTTTTTTCGCTTTTTTTAATTTTTGGTACAGCCATTCGCATGCGCGCAGACTAGGGCCTGTTTCACAATCGACGGGTAAGTTCTAAATAGCTTACTTGGCAGTTCAATTGACAACATTTAATTTTTTAATACACCTTAAAATAAAAAAAACCATTTTGCTATAAAAACCCCAAAAAACATTGAAATATTTATTTTTTTGAGAAAAACTTAAAAAACTAAAATTGTACGCGTGACGTCATACATACGGAGGAATAATGATTCCCCTTTCCCAAATTCGAAAAAGGAAGAAAAGTTAATGTGTTATTTTTATATAATCTGCGGCCATGTCAACAAATTTGATTGAAATCAGCGGATTGAAGTCCTGCGCTCACTATTATGGTGTAACAAAAATATCAAAGTAAAATGAACTAAAATTCTCGAGCAAATTGATAAATTTCTAACGAAGTTCTAATCAATTTTGACGGTTAAAAGTCAAACGTCAACGTTTTTTTTTAAACATGGGCTAAAGCAAAACGCTATTCCTCTAATGACGTCATTTGGCGCTTACGACATTTTAGAATGAGCTGATCTTTAAACTTAAAAAGATGAATGAAAAAGTCGATATTTTGAAAAATCAAAAAATACGTGTCTCGTAATCATTTATCTAGTTTTATTAACAATAATAAAATATACACCTTATAATTTTGAAATGTCGTCAATTGACATACATTTCATATTACAACTGTCAAATGATCTGCCAAGTAAGCTACTCAGAACTTACCAGTCGATTGTGAAACAGGCCCTTAGTATAACTAACATATTTTTATGTAATAGAATAAACTATTTTTTCCTTGAATCAATATTTATGGTCAGATATAATAATTAAGGCTTTACGTCTATACCTTGTTTGTTGGGTAGATAGAAAGAGAAAGGTTTATTTGTATTCATAATTATAATAAACAACACATAAATTTTGTTGGATTATAAAGATAACTGTTACGACGAATTGCACAAGCATATTTTCTGGCTATAGAAATAAGTGTACGCTCTAAACATAAATAAATAAGTTTAATTTATACTAGCTGTTGCCCGCGACTTCGTCTGAGGTTGCTGGTTTTTTTAACTATCCCACGAGAACCCTTTCATTCCGGAATAAAAAGTAACTAAAATGTTGAGCAGGGATATAAGGTATCACCATGCAAAATTACATTGAAATCGGTCCAGCCATTGCGGAGATTAGCCCGTACAAACAGACAAGCAGACAGAGAAACAAAAAAAAACTTGATTTTAAGCATTGTTTTTTCTATGTACTGACATTTGACCTTCATTTTTTTCAATCTACTTACAGTTTTATTATATGTATATATATTGTTGGTATGTTTGTATTATTTATGTTTACAAATTTGTCGACCACCGTGGTCGATTGGTCTGTACACCGGTCTCAACTCTCAAGGTGTCGCCATCTCGAGAGCTTCTGGGTTCGATCCCCATTGGGGACAGATGTTTGTGTGATGAATACAGGCATTTGTTCTGTTTTGGATGTTATAAATGCGAAAATAACTCTGTCTGTATCTGTAAGTCTGTCTCGCTTGCACGTCAAAAATACTGAACCAATGTAACTGAAATTTGGTACACAGATGAAAAGGACATACCTACCTACCTTTTATCTCGATATTCCCATGGGAACGGGTGCCATGAACCCAGAAAAATTAAGGATGAATTTACGCCACTATGAACTTTGTTTCTATTAATAGAGTAGGAGTAAATTTTCAGTTTCCCTAATTGAGGCTACTGTTCCATACATACATACATACAATCACGCCTGCAATCCCCTTAAGGGGTAAGGCAGAGTCCAAGGAACACTGTGTTCCTTAAGACCACATTCAGCCATACAAAAATTGGGTTTGGTCAGATGAAAAATCGTGAAAGAGTAGTAACAAGTGGCTAGTTTATCGCCTACACAATCACAGAACCAGTACCCAATACGCCCTCAGTCGCCTTTTACGACATGCTAGGCAAGAAAGGCAGTTGGTACATTCTTTTTGTGTCCCGGACCAACACGGGACCACTGTTCCAATTTGAAAAAAATCTTTCAGTGTTGAATAGACTATTTATTGATAGCCAGTTTACAGGTGAAGCTCGCTTCCACTTTCAGCCTTATCGTAACTTACCATCAGGTGAGATGAAGGCCAAGCTTGCCTGTTATATGTAAAAAAAAATGTGCTGTAAAACGCTACAACATAGGTTGACAATTACACGAGACGACGACACGCTGTTTTGCTCTGATTGAACCATTCTTAGTAAATTACTACGCGTTGAATTCTTTTCCTTCTAGCTTCTATATAGCTTTTCCACTGGAGCAGTGTAAAGGCTAGAAAAATACATACATAATTATTATCTTCTATCTATAATTACATTGGAAATTTATGACATGACTTAAGCTGCTTAAATTGGAATATTAACTTTATTTATTGGCTATTTAGCAAAAAAAAAATTTTAATCGTTATTAATTTCTTTATTGCACCAAAGTGCATCGAGCATAGAGCATCGAGTGATAAACACTTTCAAGCTAGACACGACCTTCAGTAATGGAGATACCGACTAAGATGGATTGCACCAAAGAAATTCAGTCTTATCCTTAATAGAGATCTCTTCGGCTGGCAGCGATAGCCCAGTTGGGACGGACGAGGCTATAGTCGTTCGAGAGGCCGCGGGAATCGTGGGTTCGATCCACCGCCTGTACCACTGAGTTTGAATAAAACTTATGTGAAGTTCATTGTTTAATATCGCTAGCCCCATATTGTGCCCGGTGAATAGCAACAGGCTCGCGACCTGTTACATGGGGACCTAACATATTGGGCGAAATGTGGGTGATTAACACATCTACCTACCCCTTCGGGGAAATAGGCGTGGTGATATGTTATGTTATGTGAGATCTCTTCCAACCTAACAGGAGTGTGAGATCTCCTTTCCTGATAAATACAAAAAAAAAACAATTCTCTGTGGTTCAACACCCATATCTCTCTCTATCAATTACAAAGACAGTGAAGTTAGATGTGCGAAACGCGTTTCGGACAACTAAATAGCTAACCTTCGGCCCCATTGTCCGAATTGCGCAAAAGATGCGACACAATATATTTTATTTTAATTGCCAAAATTCATTTACCCCACACAAATACACCAGTACATACAGACCTGTAGTTTGAACCTGGGGGTTGTAAGAGAAAGGTCTAGTTAAATTGGTGACTCCACACAAACACACCAGTTTACCTAGTCCTGTGGTGTCTAGTTAGGGGTTTGAAGTGAAAGGTCTAGTTAGAATGGTGGGTGAACATAGAAGTTACTTAAAACATGGTCTATAGTTCGCACGCGTGCATTCTCCCGTCGAACTTCTAGTGAACACATTGTATTATAGTGGTTATTTAATAGAATCGTGTACCAAAGTACGGATTTTCTTGTGACCAGTGTTGTGTTTGGCGGAGCCTATATTTTTTAGCTGAGAAAACATTCAAGGTACGTTGATTTTTTAAAAACAAAACAATTATAATTATGTGTTTTTAGATTTACATTAAAAACATTAAACAAATGAACCAATTTTGAACTAAAAAAAACAATAAACGTAAAAAAAATTACAGGATAAACCTAATATAATTGTAATACAAAAATAAAAAAAATAAAAAATAATACTTGAAATTTATTTGGGAACATGACCATTGTGAAAAATCTCTATTATAATATTAAGTTATTGGATACTAAACCGATACCTAGTCATTGCTTGACACCGGTGATGTTTTTAAATATGTTTAATAAAGTATATAAACCGCAATAAAATATTTCTTATATGTAGATAAATAGTCAGAAAGTACGACTTCGACTGTACAAGATACACTTGACAATGTAATCAAGTCAAGCGTCGAGAAAGTTCGTGGTCGACCAGCAGAGCTTTTTTCGAAAGAGACCTTGTTACAAAAAATAAAAAGTTAAAACAATAGTAGTTTGCATCTAAAAAGAGCCCAATATTAGATGATTTGAGTAATTTGAGCTTCATATAAAAAAAGCTGTTGTCTGAGACTTCTGTTACTGGTTTTTTTAACTATCCCCCATTAAAGGGTCCCCCCTTTAATTTTGCGGAATAAAAAGTATCTAAGATGTTGACCAGGGATATAAGGTATCATTTAAATTCATTTAAATCCGTCCAGCCATTTCGGAGATTAGCTCATACAGACAGAGAAACAGAAAATTGAAAAAACATTTTTCGGTATTTTCCCTCTTTTTACATCCCCCTGACTTGATATTAAGCATTTTTTTTCTATCTACAGACATTCGACCTCTACAGTTTTATTATAATTATGTATTGACAATCTCAGTGCGCTATATTATAAAATGTTCTCATTCGTGAATGTAAATAAAATATATTCATGTCCTTCACTGCTGCAAGTGAAATGTAAATAAGTCCTATTGAGGGTGCGTTCGAAAACGAGTGAAATTTACTCCGAGAAGAGTAAATTTTACTCTAGGCGTTCCAAAATACACCCGAGTGAACCAAATGTATGGAATTTACTCCAAATTTACTCTGAAAAGGGTGATTTTTACCGGTGGAGGTAATTTTACCCGTTTTGGAACACATTGCAATGTTGCAGACGTTGATATGCTAAAAAACTGTCTTGTAGCAGTTACAATATGATCCACTCCCACGCATGCTTGAATTACCTGTATGCAAATTGGCTAAGACTTTATTTCTTTTAATGACTTTGTAGGACGACTTGTGTACAACATATCATCACGCCTCCACCCCCGAAGGGGTAGGCAGAGGTGTTAAACACCCACACATATCTTATCAGCCATTTCTCGGTTACTTGCACATTTTTACCTACCTACTACATTATAATATCATAATAACCATAGATATACATTTACATAGATAACGGAAGTATGACGATTTGTATTTTTTACTGTTCACAGTGACGTCACAGCCGTAATATTGGGTCCTTACCTATGAATATGGTATTTTTTCTCTCTCTTAGTATTTTGTCTGTATCTATCAAGTTGCAGAGTATTCTTAAAAAATAATGACCTCCTCTTAAAATAGACCATATTTTTGAGCTCTTGATTTATGTTGATAAATTGTTGTAAGTTTAATTGTGTTAATTGGACACGGAGACAACTCTTTTTAGGTGCCTCCCGAATACATAATTTGATTTGCATTCACTTAAAAACGATAAATAATTTTTAAGAAGTTTGATATCAAACATATCGCTTAAGGTTGTCTTATGATACACGCCAAATATTATTATCTTTGGATTTGTCGTTGTGAAGAAAACTGATAAAATGTTAGTATGTAAAATGCAGACATCCTCAAAATCTCCATACAAAAACCAATTTCATAGGTAAGGACCTAATATAAGGACGGGAGATTCCAACTGATCGAATAATACCAATATTCAGTTCAAAGTTTCGCAAATGATTTGTCCTTGCGGGGGGGACCAAAATCTTTCTCGAGTTCCTCGAGGCGCTAAGTAGGTCCCGGTCACGATTGCAACAGTTTCCATTCCTTCAATCATGCTAGCTTGCTCCTCATGTGCTTCTCCTCCGTGGTCGAGTGCTCTATACGCCGTTCTCAAGGCATCAGAATCTCGAGAGGTTCTGGGTTCGACCCCCGGTGGGGGCAAATGTTTGTGTATATAATATTATGAATATTTATAAATGTATTTATATATTAAGTATATTTATCCGTCAACTGGTATCCGTAACACAAGCAGCAGCGTTGCTTAAAATGGGGCTAGTTGACAGGTGTGAAAGTCTGAAGATATTTATTTATTTATTTATTATTCTCCGTGTTGGGACCAGCTTGGGCGGCAGTGGGTCGTATTTAGGCTGGTGATGAGTTATCATCAAAAAGGGAAGGTCTTACCGTGTCACGCACTGTGGGACGTATACGGGCTAGTGACCGCCAAGTCTAATATTAATTTAATTTGGTCCCATGGTTACCTTATCATCTGTCGCACATTTTGCTAATCAACTATTTCCAGGATTTCTGATAGTTAGAAGTATTTCATTTCTTTAGGGCTATTACGCAGTCTCTCTACAATAACTATTTCTTTAATAATAAGGTCTACGTTACGCATACTATTAATAACCAAACTAAACCGATCTCGCCTATAACTGTAAGTAATGTTAACAAGAAAATGATCTGAATACGTTGATTTGTTAAAAAATAGTTCTTATGTAAACACAATAAGATTCATTCCCACGGTGGCTAGTTCCCCGAATGTAAATCAGCTAAGAGACCACTACTAGTGGTTTTTGTTATTATATGAAAAATGTATTACTTTTTTAATTCTCGGTGTGATTAACGTTAATTTTGTTTAAAATTTAATTTGATTTAGCAATTTTAACATGAAATAATGTCGTTTTCGCAACTAATCAAAATATCCAACTTGTAAAGTCAAGCAAAAAAAAAGAAATGAGGGACCACAAAGGTGAAATTAAGCTCTTTCTATATAGCCGGGTGCTTCATGTACACTGGCTTTCAAGCTATGTCTCTGTGATTCTGGCCCTGATAAGGGCAGATGTCTGTGTGATAAGTGAAAATTTACATATCAATGTGTCGTATGGACCGAAACGTCACGCTGGCCCAATGCGGGTTGTACGTATTCGTTATCATAATGTAGAATACCGGGAGTCAAAAATAAAAGCCTGCCACTGAATTTAAACTCGTTTATTTCGGCACGAACCGTTTAAAACAAAATTAAAAACCCCATCAACCCAATAGCGTGCGATCGTCTTTTCTACGCGTTCGTCGTCCTCCTCCCTCTCCCTTGCGCACCTCTCGCTCTCTCACTCACCCCTTCGTTCAATAACCGCTCACACACATCTCACACTTACGTTCAGAAACAATCATTCCCACATTCGGCCATCCTGACAGTATGTCTGCCCTCAGACATCATTAAAATTACAGCTTAATAAACTTAACATCTTAGATTAAGAACAAAGTTACATAAATGACAACATAGGTTCACCACACAAGCTATATGTATAATAATGACATAGCAAACACATTAAACATTTAAATTTTACTTTTATATAATCAAACCAACCAACTGTAATAGAAACAAACAGTGGTTAAAATACTTAAACCTTATAAGTAAACATTGGTAAACACAAACAACTGTTCTACCTAGAACATACTTAAACAATAAAATCTTACTTTAGGAAAAACAAACCTACTAAATTGACATTCATTCATCACACATTCACTCCATTACATCTCAAACGTACTTACCAAATAAATCATTCATCATGCAAGTTGTCAGGCCAAGGTTTCATGAAGTCTGCAGAGGTAGAGGTCTTATTAGAGCCTTCAGTAGATGAGTCTACTTTTTCCACATCATACCGGTGGTTCCTCTTGACTTTTACTACTCTATAAGGCCCCAAGAACTTTGGTTTCAGCTTTAACCCTGCCCCAAACTGAGTCCGCTTGATAGCTACTATGTCACCCTCTTTGTACTTCATAGCTTCCTTTCTTTTCTTATTATAATTTCTTGTGTTTTCTTCTTGCACATGGAAAATGCATTCTTTGGCCTTCTGTCTGAGTTGGTCTCTCCCTTCCATAAATTGATCTCTCTCTTCCTGTAATAATAAATTGTAGATTTCTATGTCTTCCTTACATTTCATCTTCACACCTACCATGAGTTCAAACGGTGTAGTGCTTGTACTCCTCTGATAAGTACTATTCAAGGACCGTTGTAGTCTGCTCACATGTCTATACCACAAGGAAGGACTTTCAATACAGAGCTTTGTTAACACTGAGATGATGGTTCTGTGAATTCTTTCCACTTGACCGTTACCCCTTGGAACTCCAGTGGTGATAAGGATGTGTTGAATTCCTTCATTTTGGCAATACTGCTCGAAATCTATACTCGTGAAAGCTGTACCTCTGTCTGTAATTATGCGGCTTGGGTTTCCAAAGTGTTGCTGTTGAATCTGTAATTTATCTATTACCTCTTTGCTAGTTGTGCTTTTTGTAGGGAATATCCACACAAATTTGGTAAATGCATCCACCATTGTGAGAATATAGTTGTACTGCTTCTTTGTTTCCATCATAGGGCCAATGTGGTCCAAGTGAATGGTATGCAAAGGTACCTCACCTTTGTCTATTGCATGTAAGAATCCTTCTTGTTTACCTCCTTTCCTGCAAGCTAAGAGGCATGGTATGCATGATAATATAAAATCTTCAACCTTTTTGTTAATATTTTTGATAAAATAATCTTTACTTATTAATTCAGTAGTCTTCTTCTTTGAAAAATGTCCATTAGAATGGGCTTTTTGAATTATTTCATTCTCCATACTTCTTGGAATCACAAGCAGTCTCTCTGGACCTTTATACAGTAGACCATTATGAAGAAAATAATTGTCATATTGTGATCCATCTTCAAGAATCTTCATAATAGCCCTCATACCTTCATCAGCCTGTTGTGCTTTCTGAATGTTCTCATGAATACTCGTGACCACTGCGACATAGGGATTCCTGCTCAAGGCATCCGTATGAGCCATTCTCTTGCCAGACCGGTGCTGCACAACATAATCAAATTCCTGTAACAAAAGAGACCATCGTGCAACTCTGGTGCATAAATCTTTCTTCTGCAAGGTAAGTTGAAATGCTTGACAATCAGTGATGATCTTAAAATGGTTACCATACAGGTAATGTCTGAATTTCTTTACTCCTTCTATGATGGCAAGTGCCTCCAGTTCATAACTCGTGTATTTCTTTTCTGCATCATTGGTTTTGCGACTCATGTAGTAAACAGGGTGCAGTTGATCATCTTCAGCACACCTTTGCATAAGAATCGCCGAATATGCCAACCTTGATGCGTCTGTGTGTAACTCAGTGTACAAATTTTGGTTAAATATTTTTAAAACTGGTTCTTGTGACAGTTTCTCTTTCAGCATGTTAAAAGCTTTTCTCTCAGCATCACCAAACACAAAGTTTTCATTTTTTCTTAATAAATCTGTCAATGGACTTGCAATGAGTGCAAAATTTTGAATGTACTTTCTAAAATAAGAGGCTAAACCAACAAAACTGTGTAACTGCTTAACTGTTTTGGGTTCCGGAAACTTCTTTACTGCGTCTGTTTTCTCTTGGGAAGGTCTCACTTTTTCATCTTCAATTTCATGTCCAAGGTATGTAATGTTTCTCTTTATTAAATTTGCCTTTTTCCAGTTAATCTGTAGACCATACTCTGAAGCTACATTGAGCTGGAATCAAAATGTCATCGATAAATATAAGAACAATACCCTTGGCTATCATTTCCCGAAAGATACAAGTCACAAATCTCATGAAATACTGCGGACAAATTGACAAACCAAAGGGAGCTCTAGTAAATTCAAACTGTCCGTGGTGTGAGACAAAGGATGTATACTTAATTGACTCTTCACTGACCTTTAAATGAAAAAACCCATTCTTCAAGTCTAAAACACTGAATACCTTAGCATCTGCCACTCTGTCTATGAAATCTTCAATTATCGGTAATGGAAATTCATCTCTAATTATCTTTTTGTTAAGCTGTCTATAGTCAACACAAATTCGAATTGAGTTATCTTTTTTTCTTACTAAAACCAAAGGACTACTATATTCACTGTAACTTACCCTTACAATTCCATCATTTAGCCATTCTGCTACTTGCTTTTCCACAATTCCTTGCTCCTTCAGTGACAGTCGTCTTGGACGGTGATTCACAGGTACATCATCTTTTAAGAAAATTTTCAACATAATAGGAGCTTCCTTAACTTGTTTAGGGCGATAACCCTCAACCATCTGCAACACTTCTTGTTTAACTTTATCACCAACCTGACCTACAACATCAACACAACATGGAAAACAATTCAATTTAGACAACCATACTTCGTTCTTTGGCTTCATCCACACCGATCCACCGTCCATAACCATTACAACACCATTGAGAAAATCGTTACCTAAAACTAATTGAAATGGCATACAGTCTCTAGATATTATGTAGAAAGGGATGTCTTTATAATTGTTTCCGTCAACCACTATATCAGAAGAAATAAGCCCCATAGTTTTCACTCGCGAGAAACCTAACCCGGACAACGTAATGTTATTGTTTTTGTCACAAACCGGGTAACCTAGCTCTTCATACACAGTGCACGACATAAGATTCACGTCACTCCCGGAATCGATCAAGGCACTTGTATTTTTCTCGCGTATTTTGACTAATTTTACGGGTTTTCGTTGCACCGAGATTGTTTTGTTTACACTTTCGTTGTTGACATTCGTCGTATAAACGTCATGTTGGTCAGAGTCGTACGCCATCTTGCTGCCACAGCCAATCATAGCCGTTTTCCTGTCACGGCTACCAATACAACAGGAATGGTGACCGTCGTTCTCGTAGCGCGATTGGTCGCCTACTTGTACGGTGCTGCCCTCTTCAGCCGTAGTGATGAAAGTTTGCTTCGTTGAACTCGCAGAGTGGCCAACCTTGTGACTGCGTTCATGCCAATCTCTGCCGGAGATACCCGAAGTAGTGGCTTTTGACCAATCGGGAGCGCCCGAAGATGGAGTTTTCGTTGCAGCAGCGGATGTCGGTCTCGGTGGCGCCGCCATCATGGTTCTTGTTGTCGTAGTACGTCTTGACGGACACGCTGACGCAATATGGCCGCCGAATTCATTACAATTGAAGCATTTTATGCCCCGTTTTTTGTAAGGACAATCTTCGGAAATATGCTTCTTTTCTCCGCAGCTATAGCACCTGACATCAAAACTGCTTCCCGCGCTTACCCCTGGCTTTGGATATTGCATAATCATCGGCTTACGTCTTGTTTCTGCCTTCATTTTAGCTTTGACTTCTTCGTAGATTTTAAGTTTGTCTTTCAACTCGCTATAAGAACTGGCACCGTACAGCATGACTTTGTTGATTTCAGCGTCTTCTATACCATCTATCACGTACTTTACCGCTACATAGTCGGGCATTTTCCCACGGCGTCCTAGCTCCTTCATTGTTAACGTATAGTCAAGACATGATTCACTAGCTAGTTTTTTGCGTGCGCTCATCATTTCGTGTATCGTTTTCGCGTCTATGGCGTCTGGGAATTCCTTAGCAATAGCATTCTTGAGCTCCTCCCATGATTTAAATGTTTTCTCCGAACGAAGCCACAGCGCTGCCGTGCCCACCAGAGATCTGCGTGCCATCAGCAGCTGTTGATTCGGTGACCAACCGAATATTTCAGCATTGTCTTCAACGTCAAGAATCCATTTTGTTACTGCACACGTACCTCGTTGCCCACTAAACTTTTGAATCATGTCATCGGACATGTACAGCGTCGAGCCACGCGGAGCTGGGGTCGGACTGTGGTCATCGTCCATACTGTGATGCCTACTCACTCGTCGTTTCGCCATCGCAAAATCGTGCTCGCTGGCGTCTTCGTAAACTTCGTCTTCGTCGTCGTCGTTTTCAGCTCGCAAGACAGTGCCTGCTAGAGATTTTTCCTCAAGCGTTGCCGTGTCGGTTACACGTTACACCGCCCTGTCCGCCATTCTTTTTCGCCCGTGCGTCGTTGAATTAAATTTTTTTTTATTTTTGATCCCGGACGAGCCCCCAAAATTTGTAGAATACCGGGAGTCAAAAATAAAAGCCTGCCACTGAATTTAAACTCGTTTATTTCGGCACGAACCGTTTAAAACAAAATTAAAAACCCCATCAACCCAATAGCGTGCGATCGTCTTTTCTACGCGTTCGTCGTCCTCCTCCCTCTCCCTTGCGCACCTCTCGCTCTCTCACTCACCCCTTCGTTCAATAACCGCTCACACACATCTCACACTTACGTTCAGAAACAATCATTCCCACAATAATATTACTTTAGGTCAGGATATTCGATTAACGTAAACCGCCATACAAATTCATTGAGTCAACACAAGTCGCTTCGCCAACATTTGTCACGTGACTGGATTTGTATGGCAGTATGTAATCGCTTTGAGACAAAAATGGTCGAGTACTGAAGATTTGAGTAGCCTTGTGTACGAATGGGCTAAGAATTATTTTTTAATTTACTCTGTGATAGGACGTTCCATTTCACGACGAATCGAGAACTCGTAGTAATCCAGTCTCACGGAATTACTAGTGTTGTTTTTGATAATGTAATACGAAGGACTTATTTTAAGCGAATGATTATAATGGTATCTTGTATATCAGCTTTCATTGTTAAGGTTTTTAAGTTCATGCAATTCTTAAGCAACGTGCAACCGCTGTTCAACAATAATAAAATATTTCGAGACAACATCTATCCGTGTGAACGTGGAATGTGTAATTAGTGTAATAAGATACACATTTATGGTTTAAAATATGTAAGTTAAAGTAAATTATTGTAATCATAATGCTTAGCAAATTTTTAACATTGTGATATTAAATGTGTTGTAATTTGTAACAGGATAACTCTTTTCACATACTATCTTGGAATAAATATGTTCGTTGATAGTAAATAACAAAATATAACATATTTTACAAAGTTCCAAAGAGGCTCATATTCAAAATAAAAAAAAAAAATAGTAGCTGTCGTTATGAGTCGTGTGGTACCGGCTCTTTAAAAGAATATTACCATCCCATCTCTTCCCTTGGGTGTCGTAAAAGGCAACTAATGGACTTAACACTGCACAACCATCCAATAGTTTATAGCGGCGACGGGCTCACCACCTGTCACGCATATATGCAGTCACTGCTTGGTGAAGCGCGGACTATGGCAGTGGACTGCTTTTGCGATGCTTTTGCCTAGTTTCTGACTAACCCTTATAATAGACGTGATTATATGTATGTGTGTATGATAGCTGTTAATGAGTGATCTATATAATTATATATTAGGTCCTTACCTATGAAATTGGTGTTTTGTATGGAGATTTTGGGAAATTATGCATTTTCCATACTAACATTTTATCAGTTTTCTTCACAACGACAAATCCAGAGATAATAATATTTGTGTATTATAACATGTATCATTAGACAAGCTTTAGTAATGTGTAATATCACACTTCATAAAAATTATTTATCGTTTTTAAGTGAATGCAAATAAAATGATGTATTCGGGAGGCACTTAAAAAGAGTTGCCTCCGTGTCCAATTTTAACACAATTAAACTAACAACAAATTATCAAAACAAATCAAAAGAGCTCAAAAATATAGTCTATTTTTAGACGAGGTAATTATTTTTTAGGAATACTCTGAATCTTAATAGTTACAGACAAAATACTAAGACAGAATAAAAACACCAATTTCATAGGTAAGGACCCAATATTAAAGGTTCAAGTCCTAGTGGTGGCAGATGTATGAGGAATATACAGGGTGATCAACCCTAGTGAGAGATAGCGTTTGTTCATAGGAACCATTTCGATTTTCCATGAAATAATAAGGCTATTCAATGTTTTTTTCTACTGTCATACTTATCCGGGAATTGTACCTGCTGCCCTCTAACCATATTTCAATAGATATGAATTGGATTTCTATGATTTCGAACACTTAGTTTGAAATTATCAAAGGACATGACATTGGAAGTTGCATTAAATCAATATTGAATTAACCAATCGATATTTATTTAACATTACCTTGGTGGAATATGATCAAAATTTCAGTAAACAATGTTGTAAAGTTCTAAATAAATAGTAACCCCCTATGTTTGTAGCGATCTTCACATTTCTAGTACATAATTAAAATTATCTATACCTAGCAACCCAGATGGACAGGGCACAACTCGTTCGAAAGCAAGCGGGACTCGCGGGTTCGATTCCACGGCCGCCACCACTGAGTTTGAATGAAACTTACGTACAGTTCATTGTGAATATCGTTTGCCTCATATTGTGCCCGGTGCATGGCAACAGGCTCGCCATCTGTTTGGTACATGGGGACCTAAAATACTTATATGGCGAAATGTGGGTATGAACACCTCTGCCCACCCCTTCGGGGAAGAAAGCGTGATAATATGTTATGTTACAAACTAAGAAAATGATGGTAACTACACAAAAGTGTATTTACGTTTTCAAATTAGTATAGTCGACCATAAAATTTATTTACCACCTTAAGAGTGAATGTCGTTGGCATGTCACAAAACAAAAAGGTCTATTTTTGCAAAGACCTAATTAGAGTTTAGTTATTTGTGGTTTTCAACATCTTTCTCCGTAGTTTACAATATTTGTAGAATTTGATCGACTTATTATCCATTGCCTTCATAAAAGAGTACATATTATATGCTGTGTTCACTTTTACCCTATGCACTGTGAGCCAAGCACGAACCATTTCACGTATCGTTATCGTAAGTGATTTTTAAATAGAAAATTCTCATTATATTCACAATATTTTTTTATCTTTAAGGGTTTATTAATATCTGTGTATAATACGAAGTGGGTGTAATGCACAATATTAGTAAGAGATATAATAGAACTCCCATATATTTAATTCAAACATTACATACGATAACGATAACGATACGTCAAATGGTTCGTACTAGGAGTAATGATTGGATTACGGTCCAGCAATCATGTCAATATCACATATGTACATTAATAATTAATCTTAGTGAAATTCAATTTGTAAGGAAGATTTTGTCAAAAGTAATTGTATGGTTGACTATACCTACAATTCACGTGGATAATGAGATATGCATCTCAAAGTTTATAATAATTGACTAAAAACGTTAAAACGTGATCGTAAGTCGTGTGGAGCTTTTGTACATTTGTAACCGGTGACATCCGCATTTGAATGATAAAATTATTTCAAGAGAAAGCTATTTTCTATCACGTAAATGACAGGAACGTCGTGAAAAGTTTTTCGTGTGGTACCAAGAATGATTTAGTTCTTATAGTTTAATAATCACGACTATTATACCCTAAGGGTTAGTCTCGACTAGGCAAAAGCAGTCCATTGCTATTGTCCGCGCTTCACCAAGCAGTGACTGCACTCAGCGCCCGTCGCCGCTATAAGCTATTGGATGGTTGTGCAGTTCTAAGTCCATTAGTCACCTTTTACGACACCCAAGGGAAGAGATGGGTTGGTAGTATTGTTTTAATGTGCCAGTACCACACGACTCCATTGAAATAAGGGCATGTTATAATCATCACGCTATTACCTCGTAGGTAGACACCTACATTCCGTATGTTATGTTTGTCCCCATGTAGCAGGAGAAGAGCCTGTTATATTGTCTATAGATATACATAAACATGCATAGATGAACCCTACAAAATATGAAGCTGAGATCTGCCAAGACTTGCCTATAGAAAATGTCAAATATCGTCCGGATTTTTTTTAAAAAAACACAGTTATAATAACATCTTTTTGAGACCTATCGATTGATTGATCTTCCAATGTCCGCTTATTCGATATTCGTCTCACTGTGCGGCGGGGATCAATCTGGTAACCTCTTGAGCAAGTAGTTGAATTAGTGGACTCTTTCCCGACTTGGCTATCGCTGCCTAATAGCACTAATGTACATTTTATATAGTCATTGAGAGAAAAAAGGTCACCCATCCAAAATCCAACCATGCCAATGATAGCTGAGTTTCTCATGTTAAATAATTTGTACAATCAGTTTACAATATAAGCCAATTCGCAATTCACACCGTCCATTTTATTACAATGTTAAACACTGTCTTATAAGACGTATTCAAAAGTAAGATTACCTAACGAAAAGTAAAAACTATACTAATGCGGTGATACATTGTATATATTTTGCAATATTCACACGGCTATGAGCTTAAATGTTATCTTATTACGGAAACTAGAACGAAGGTGCGAATGTGGATGGATGTTTAAGCACTTGACCTGGTAAGCGGGATCTAAAATTTTGTATCGAAAATAACTGATGATGAAATATGGCGGGGAATGTAGCAATGAAATCTACATTGTTTTATATATTCAATCTATTTTCGACAGCTGGTCACAGGTCTTTCTTTGTGCAGAAACCACGGGGAGTTAGACCCGTAACAACATGCAATCAAATGCGCAAAAATTTTCTACTAAGCTCTTCGTAAGGCAAAACTTTAAATTCGACAAGAAAAGTGCGTTTTCCTTAAAAGGCCGGCAACTAGAGGTAGAGAGGAAAACGTCCAGGAAATTTTCCAATTCTAAGGAAGTATTTCAGAAAACTTGCAAAACTTCTGGCAACTTAAGAAGTTTTTAAAATATTTTTTTACTTAAAATTAGGTAATAATACAATAATTTCGATACGTTTTGTAAATTTTAGCGAAGAGCTCGGTGGCGTAGTGGTTAATACGCTTTGGCTTTCGATCGAAAACAAAGTTACCTTTGCCATGGTCAGGCCGTGGATGGGTGACCAAAAATTTATGATCTCGAGCTCCTCCGTGCTTCGGAAGGCACGTTAAGCCGTTAGTCCTGGTCTCTGTTGCGACCGTTTCTACCCACCATTGGGCCAGCCAGGTGGTGTTACAGGCCATACTCCTCATGGGTTTCTCCATGAGGAAGGCCTGTGCCCAACAGTGGGACGTATATAGGCTGAAGATGATAGTGAAATTATATGATAATTATAATAATTTACATAAGTACGCATTTTAAATATGAATATAAGGAAAACAAAATTACAATGAAGCGGCTTTTGTTTGATTTTGATCGCTGACAATAAAAAAAAAGGTAATTTGTAATATTAGGTCCTATGAAATTGGTGTATTGTATGGAGATTTTGGGGAATTCTGCATTTTCCATACTAAAATTTTTTCAGTTTTCTTCACAACGACAAATCCAAAGATAATAATATCTGGCATCTATCATTAGACAAGCTTTAGTAATATGTGTAATATCACACTTCATAAAAATTATTTATCGTTTTTAAGTGAATGCAAATAAAATGATGTATTCGGGAGGCACTTAAAAAGAGTTGTCTCCGTGTCCAATTTTAACACAATTAAACTTACAACAAATTATCAAAATAAATCAAAGGAGCTCAAAAATATAGTCTATTTTTAGACGAGGTAATTATTTTTTAGGAATACTCTGAATCTTAATAGTTACAGACAAAATACTAAGAGAGAAAAAAAAACACTAAATTCATAGGTAAGGACCCAATATTTACTATTTGGCAATAGTAACACAGTAAGTTATATTCAAAGTATCCCCAGTTGTTTAAGTCAATAATCTATTTTAAAAACTTCCAAAGTTGCTGGTAATTTTGGAAGTTATTAAGAATACTTCCGGTAGTTTATTGAAATATTCCAAAGTTTCGGAAACATTTCAAAGAGTACACCTCAAAAGAATTTCGTAAAGAAACCATACACACTACCTACGTTGTAACTTATCAAGATCGTACTCACGACCTCTGAAGACCGGTTGCAATACTCTCACTGAACAGCTAATAAATACTGTGTAGGTTCATCAGCCTGACCCTTGGCTTTCACTATACGACCTTAACCTAGGGATAGACTTTCGTTTTCACAACCTATCATCCAGGTATGTTGAGACCACTCTCAATTTGTGTGTAAACTTAAATTAATGAAAGTAATTAATTGGGCAGCCATTTAATTGATTGGTCAGCAACAAAAACGTCAACCGAACAATAATTTGGGCAGCAAACAAATATTACCTATGAAATTAGTGTTTTGTATGGAGATTTTGGGGAATTCTGCATTTTCCACCCAAAAATTTTTTCAGTTTTCTTTACAACGACAAATCCAAAGATTAATATTTGGCATCTATCATTTGACAAGCTTTAGTAATATGTGTAATATCACACTTCATAAAAATCATTTATTGTTTTTAAGTGAATGCAAATAAAATGATGTATTCGGGAGGCACTTCAAAAGAGTTGTCTCCGTGTCCAATTTTAACTCAATTAAACTTACAACAAATTATCAAAACAAATCAAAAGAGCTCAAAAATATAGTCTATTTTTAGACGAGGTAATTGTTTTTTAGGAATACTCTGAATCTTGATAGTTACAGACAAAATATTAAGAGAGAAAAAAAACACCAATTTCATAGGTAAGGACCCAATATTATGCCATACATCGTCCTCATCTTATATAGGTACGTCCCGCTGGGCACAGGCCTTCCTCATGAAGAAACACGGAGGAGTTGGAGATCACAGAGTTTTGGTCACCCATCCAAGGCCTGACCATCGCGAAGGTGGCTTTGTTTTCAATCGAAAGCCAAAGCCTAACAACTGCTCCACCAAGCTCCTCAATTTCGACATAATAGGTCATATTAGGTAGGTACATGTAATACAAAAGATGTCTATAGATTCTTCCTGCTTCACCATGACAAATGACAATGTCACGAAATGACAAAGATGACTTGAAACCTTTTGCTCATACAACTATAGTCAATATGACATTTCCTCGATTACATAAGCATTTTCAAATTTAATGATGGGACATGATGATAATAATATTATTATGTAATGTTAAGTTTTGTAACATAACCTAACATAATATCATGTCCCGAAGGGATTTTTTTATTCATTTATTATTCCTGCAATCTGTATTCTATTGTATATACATACGGCGTAGCGGCTCATGAAATAATTCTACCAACCCATCCTTTCTTTGGGTGTCGTAAAAGGCGACTAATGGACTTAGAACTGCACAACATCCAATAGCTTATAGCGGCGACGGGCTCAACACTTGTCACGCTGAGTGCAGTCACTGCTTGGTGAAGCGCGGACTATGGCAGTGGACTGCTTTTGCGGTGATTTTGCCTTGTCTCTGACTAACACTTAGGGGATAATAGTCGTGCTTTTATGTATGTAAAACCTTCCACATTATTTCAGTAAGTCTTGCGGTGTTAAACACCATAATTCCGCCTGACATGTCTAAGTCCATATGTAACGGGTGGTTAACCTGTTGCCATGTGCCGGGCACAATGTGAGGCAAGCGATATTCACAATGAACTATACCTACTTCAAGTTGCGAACTCAGTGAAACAGGCGGTGGGATCGAAACCGCGACCTTTTAAATGAGTAATTCGTTTTTCCCGCTGCCTTTTTAGTTTTGTAAACATATTTTATTATCCTTCTTTAGTGTGAACATAGAGGTAGGTACAAGGAGTAATTAGCACAGATTCCCAATTGAATTGATATCATCAATCAATATTAATTGCTTTTTACTCAGAATAATTTACCTTTAGCGAGAGAAACAGATACAGTGAATGCAAAAAGGTTTATCCCACGAGACTGCAGCCGTCGCGTTGCGGTGCGTATTCTCTTACATAAACATAATATATGTGACATTAGAATTAAAGGGGGTTTTAAAAGAGGTCTAGGACAGCTTGGTGGCGTAGTAATTTTGCTTTTAATAACGAAAACCAAGCTACCTTCGCCATGGTCAGGCCTTGGATGGGTGACCAAAACTTTGTGATCTCGAGCTCCTCCGTGCTTAGGAAGACTTGTTAAGCCGTTGGTCCCGGTCGTAATTACAACCGTTTCTACCCAACCCGCTTTAGGCCAGCGTGGTGGTGTTACGGCCCATACTCCTCATGTGTTTCTCCATGAGGAAGGCCTGTGCCCAGCAGTGGGACGTATATAGACTGAGGACGTCGAACAATATAATATTTTTTTATGTTATTGTTGTTAGTCTAAATCATATGCACCACTTCTCATACAAATACACTGTTTAAGTTGGCAAGTGACGAAAAGACTAATCACTACTCCTAGAGACATACATACATAAAATCACGCCTGTAATTCCCGAAGGGGTAGGCAGAGTCCAAGGAGCACTGTGTTCCTTAAGACCACATTTAGCCATACCAAAATTGGGTTTGGTCAGATGAAAAATCGTGAAAGAGTAGCAACAAGTGGCTAGCTCAACGCCTACACAATCACAGAACCAGTACCCAATACGCCCTTAGTCGCCTTTTACGACATGCTAGGCAAGCAAAGCAGTTGGTACTTTCTTTTTGTGTCCCGGACGAACACGGGATCCTAGAGACATTAAGTCTAATTGTACTGTAAGCGACGCCTGCGTTTGTCCACCATGTTTTATTATCCAAACTTGTTCGTATAATGTCAAAGTGCTTCAAAGCGTATGATTATGTAGACAGCTTTAAACGTGTATAACACGTCATACACGAAGATGCACTTTCATTTAGATACCGGAAGATCACGACCTTAACCGGTTATATAATTGAGAGGCGAATCAATTAAACACTATTATTATGTACTCTATGGTCGCGTGTGAAGCTTTTCATTCATATATTATTTTATGTACACTTATGTTATAATGTTCGAATTATGAACTCAGTTTCAAACTCATAATGACATACTTTTTAACACAAATGATAAAAACGAAAATTTAAAAAAGGAAACTGTAACATACATACATACAATCACGCCTGTAATCGAAGGGGTCGGCAGAGTCCAAGGAGCACTGTGTTCCTTAAGACCACATTTAGCCATACAAAAATTGGGTTTGGTCAGATGGAAAATCGCGAAAAAGTAGTAACTGTAACATAATGACCATTATGAAACAGGTTGGACTCATTATGCAACACATATTTTTCTTAAAAACGCACAAAACTATGGCCAATGTTTTCCAGACAGCCAACACTAAATAATATTAATTAAATTATTTGATTTCTTTCTTTGAATAATGAGTGTAGATAAAGTAGAGTATGTTACTGCACATAGCTCGGTATTAAAACACTTGCTTTATACTACTTACCGCGCTCGTGTTTTAATAACCTATATTATGTGACAGTTAGATTAACTGCTATATTGGTGTAGTATTAATAGAAAGGTTGTGAGGTTATGACAAAAACCGAAAATTCTAAAAACTGCTATTTTAGCTTGTCACACAAGCTAAAATAACTATTTTCAACGATAGTTATTTGGGTGTCGCCTCGTTGCTCACCTAAATAACTGTTGTTTCGTATAGTTATAAGTAATTGTGGTATCCCTGCATCGTTTATAGACAATTGTTTCAAGCGTTTTTCGAAATAGCTATTGAATAAGTATTGTTTAAAATTATTATTGATATGTAAGTTGCTGGTATAACGATGTGTGCCAATGAAAATGAACACTTTGAACGTATTATAACTGCGATACATGTTACGGTCCACCAGTGGGTCCAACTATGCTGTTATGTCTGCGCAGGTAGACCGGTGTGGGAAAACTTAGACTTGTGCAGTTTTTTGCGCAGATCGAAAATCAATTCTTTCGAATAATACCGTACGTACCCGTGCGTGTGTGCGTGTACTCCGGTCACTGTTGCCTTTGCCTGCGCAGGCACATCTGCACAGATAACCTTTCCGGTAGACTGTACACAAAATCAAACATTGGACTACAGAAGAAAAATAAATTAGGTATGACAGGCCACAAAATAGATGTCCTTTGTCCTCAGCCTATAAACGTCCCACTGCTGGGCACAGGCCTTCCTCATAGAGAAACACCCGAGGAGTATAGGCCGTAACACCATCACGCTGGCCCATTGCGGGTTGGTGGGTAGGAACAGTCACAATAGCGACCGGGACCAACGGCTTAACGTGCCTTCCGAAGAACGTAAGAGAAGCGCGATCACCTATCCACGGTCGGACCTTGGCGCGGGAAGCTTTGTTTTTGAAACGAAAACCAAAGCATACTAGCCACCGAGCTCCTCCTCCAAACTAGATGGACCGATGATAATTATTGAAGGTCGTAGCCGTTGGATGCTTGCAGAGCAGGAACAATCATTGTGGAAGTGTTATGAGAGAACTCTATATGATGACAGGAATGTAAAAGCTATGAAAGTTATATCTTTATACATTGTTAGATTGAATACAGATAATATCATTTGAATTTAATATGAAAACTATAAATTCGATGTTGCAAATTTTAGTGTGCAAAGTGGAGGATCATCAATTTAAATTATTCTTTTGAAAGGGCTTAATTGGCACATAACTGTGTCTTTTGTTGCAAAGTGTTTTATATTTCCATAGCACAAGCGTCTTTTTTATTTGACCAATGACTATACTTTATAACCCTTCACCTAGCATCTTGTGCCAATCAATTCAAGAGGTCATTTCAAAATATTTGGAATTGAACTTTACTATTGCTAATTAAGAAATACAATAAACTTTTATGACCTTAACTTGAAGGTTGATATTGCGTCTATAAGTGCTACTTTAAAGACAAATAAGTGTTTAAGTTACGTGATATTTCTATGTAACTTTATTAGTAGTTTTGTGTGAATATATTTACCTACAGTAAGCGCGATTGTGGTTAGTACGCTTTGAGTTTCAACGTCGAAAATAAAGCTACCTTCGCCATGGTTGGGCCTTGGATGAGTGATCAAAACTTTGTTATCTCGAACTCCTCCGTGCTTCGGAAGGCACGTTAAGCCTTTAGGCACGTTCCCTTTAGTATAATTACGTTATTAAATAACATCCCCTCTTGTAACCAAACCAAATTCAGCTTTTCATTCAGAACCATTTTCCGCTTTTGCAAAATCATCTATGAATTACAAACATATTGGTGAGTTACATAACATAAGTAAGTCATTTCATATCTGCGGGCCATCTCGAGACTTCGAGAGGTTAGCCGCAAACGGTTCTGGATTGTGAAACGATCATAAAATCATCCACATATCAAAAATCGATGAGTGTTTAGTGATGTAAGATGGAGTACGCTTTTCGCAATGTCTGTCCTTTTATAAAGTTGTGATTTATTACTTAAAGTCACCAAATCATTTGAGAATATTTCATGCATAAAAGTAAATGCTTTTATAATACATACATATTAGGTCCTTACCTATGAAATTGATGTTTTGTATGGAGATTTTGGGGAATTGTGCATTTTCCATACTAAAATTTTTTCAGTTTTCTTCACAACGACAAATCCAAAGTTAATAATATTTGGCATCTATCATTAGACAAGCTTTAGTAATATGTTTAATATCACACTTCATAAAAAATATTTATCGTTTTTAAGTGAATGCAAATAAAATGATGTATTCGAGAGGCACTTAAAAAGAGTTGTCTCCGTGTCCAATTTTAACACAATTAAACTTACAACAAATTATCAAAACAAATCAAAAGAGCTCAAAAATATAGTCTATTCTTAGACGAGGTATTATTTTTTAGGAATATTCTGAATCTTAATAGTTACAGACAAAATACTAAGAGAGAAAAAAAACACCAATTTCATAGGTAAGGACCCAATATAATCACGACTACTATCCTAAGGGTTAGTAGCAACACATGAGGAGTATGCGCCGTAATGCCTCAATGCGGACTGGTGGCTAGAAACGGTTGCAATTGCGACCGGAACTAACAGCTTAACGTGCTTCCAAAGTACGGAGGAGATCGATATCACAGAGTTTTGGTCACCAATCCACGGCTTCACCTTGGCGAAGGTAGCTTTGTATTCGATATCAAAAGCTAAAGCGTACTAACCACTACGCTACCGATCTCCTCATTAAACGCGTAACTGTCAAAAAGTACATCACGTAGTCAAAAATCTATTTGTCAAATGTATCTAAGTTTATGACACGGGCCGGGAAAAATAACATTGCGTAAACCTAACCTTTAACGTAACGTTGATATTTATAATAACACGATTTCACTTATCCATAACAATAATTAGAGGATTATTATTGGAATTATAAAAACGCACTTCAATTATGTTGTAGATATATGACATACTATTACTTATACTATAATTTTACTGAGAATTAGGAGGTAATGTTGTATTATTAACTTCTATCGTGACGGAGAAAGAATAATAATAGGTCCTTACCTATGAAATTGGTGTTTTTTATGGAGATTTTGGGGATGTCTGCATTTTACATACTAACATTTTATCAGTTTTCTTCACAACGACAAATCCAGAGATAATAATATTTGGCATGTATCATTAGACAAGCTTTAGCAATATATGTGTGAACACGCTTGATAAAAATTATACATCGTTTTTTTGTTAATTCAAATCATATGATGTATTCGGGAGGCAGTTAAAAATAATTGTCTTTGTGTCTAATTTTAACACAATTAAACATACAAAAATTATCAAATTAAATAATACAAGCTCAAATATTAGGTCCTTACCAATAAAATTGGTGTTTTGTATGGAGATTTTGGGGATGTCTGCTTTTTACATACTAACATTTTATCAGTTTTCTTCATAACGACAAATCCAGAGATAATAATATCTGAATGTGATATCACACTTCTTAATTATTTTTTTTTTATGTCAATGCAAATCAAATTATGTATTTGGAAGGCACTGAAAAGGAGTTGTCTCCGTGTCCAACACAATGTGTCCAACACGTGTTTAACACAATAAAACTTACAACGAATTATTAAAACAAATCAAAAGGGTTCGAAAAGATGGTCTATTTTTAGAGGAGGTAATTATTTTTTTAAGAATTCTCTGAAACTTAATAGTTACGAACAAAATACTACAAGAGAAGAAAAACACCAAATTCATAGGTAAGGACCCAATATCTTCTTTTTTCATGACGCGACGTTAGTAAAATTGATGACAACTTTATTTTCTTTATTTTATTAACGTCGCGTCATCAGCATCATCGCATCACCAGCAGCAGATTATAAAGCAAAATTAACGAATTCAAATAAAAATTGCACTCTATTATTAGCTTCAAATACAATTGGCGGGCTTAACGCTAAGAAAATCATTTACAAGTCTTTAGTAAATTAATTTCCTTTCTTAGTCAAAAGGCTGTAAACAACAATATAGCTAGGTATATCGTGCGTAGTTCTGTGTCTAAGTTCAAAGGAAAGTGAATCTGCTTACATTCTCAACTTGGGAAAATCAAATTACCAATGGAAGCTTTCTACGACATAACCAGTCACGACTTCGTAATACTAATAAACTAACGAGTGAGGCGATTCACACACTGAACGACGGCCCTGAATCACTTCATACAAGCACGGAATTCTTTACCGGCACACGTGTTCCCTTCTTCCAACAGCATTGGTTAATTCAAAAGAGGCGTGAAAAGGCATCTTGTGAGCCAGCGAGGTGGAGGTCGCTAGTCCTGCATCCTTTGGTGCTGCCCTAGCATCCTTCGCAAATGGACTTATCGACTGCTTACCATCAGGCGGTGTTGAGCCATTTGCTGGGCACAGGCCTTCTCCATGAAGAAACACATGAGGAGTATGGACCGTAACACCACCACGCTGGCCCAATGCGGGTTGGTGGGTAGAAAGTCGCAATAGCGACCGGGACCAACAGCTTGTCGTGCCTTCCGAAGCACGGAGGAGCTCGAGATCACAATGTTTTGGTCACCCATCCACGGCCTGACCATGGCGAAGGTAGCTTTGTTTTTAATCGAAAGCCAAAGCATACTAACCACTACGCTACCGAGCAATATACATCGAGCTATAGTTGCTGGGCTGAATATAAAAAAAATTACGCACGATTCGGTGTGCCACCTTGGGTCTGCCGTACTTACGCGCGAAGGTGCGTGTTTCGCGTAAGCGCGTGAATTGCATGGGCGCGTGGAAGCGTTTCCAATGTGTTGGACTGTGCGTTTTTCTTTACAAAAGGGGATACTTCCATACAACGTTAAAGCACGCCTCCAAGCACAATGCTCCGTGGTGTGGCTCAGTGTGTGATTCGCCTTAATCCGATATAACGGTAATAATAATAAAAACACGAACGGTAATGACATTATAAGATTCCCATCGTGGTTCCTACAACTCCAAATGGTAATGGAGGAACTCGAGATTGGTGAGGAGCTCGGTGGCGTAGTGGATAGTACGCTTTGGCTTTCGATCGAAGACAAAGCTACCTTCGCCATGGTCAGGCCGTGGATGGGTGACCAAAACATTGTGATCTCGAGCTCCTCTGTGCTTCGGAAGACACGCTAACCCGTTGGTTCCGGTCGCTATTGCGCCGTTTCTATTCGGCCAGCGTGCAGCGTGGTGTTGTTATTAGCCCATACTCAAGAGTTTCTTCGTAAGGAAAGCCTGTACCCAGCAGCGGGAATTTGACAAGAATTGGAACATTACATCAATCATTATCTCTGGAAATTTTCCAAATATCTGTAAAATAAATTCCTTTTCGGATACTTTTCTCGGTTCACAAAAGCACACTGAGTAACATCGAAATATTTCCATGTTATATAAATGATATAACTGCAGCCACAATATATGATCCGCTGACACACATTACGAGTTATATAATGTCGATGTATGACTGGCATCTGCCGTTGGCTAACGCAGGTGAGCGGTTTGAACGCGCCGGTTTTTAAGTAGCTGCAATTTTATTCAATAATAGCTGTTGCTGGTTTTTTAACTATCCCACGAGAAACCTTTAATTTTCGGGAATAAAAAGTTTCTAAGATGTTGACCAGGGATATGAGGTATCACCATGCAAAATTTCATTGAATTCGGTCCAGCCATTTCGGAGATTACCCTGTTCAAACAGATAGAGAAACAAAAAAAATAAAAAATATATATTTTTGGTATTTGCCCTCTTTATACATCAAATATTTATTTATTTAATTTCTGTAATAGTTTTAACGTAATTATCGTATTTACTCCATAGATCAAGGGGTTATTTAGGAATAAAGTGTCCTTCCACAGATGTTGATGTTAAGATATTTTAAGAGAATTTTAAGCATTTTTTTTTCTATCTACAGACATTCGACCTCTACAGTTTTATTATATGTATGCAGTATGGATAAGATCTTATTTTTGGCTGTCTGTATAATGTATACATATAGCTGCCCAAATATTTTCTTTTGCAGCTCAACTAATAATTTTCCTGCCTCAACTAATTATGTTGCTGGCCAATTAATTATTCTACTGTCGAAATAGTTATATTGCTGCCTAAATAATTATTTTGCCGCCCAACTAATTATATTGCTGCCAAAATATTTGTTTGCTGCCCAGATGCTTTCTGGGCTGACCTTTCTGTTGCTGACCAAATAATTTAATGGCTGCCCAATTAATTACTTCCCTATTAAGAAGCGTTCGGGGACTTTTTAGTCATCCGGTGATAACCTGTCATGTTTTAAGATTGTTTAACTTAGTCTGCTGATAATGTCAACGGTCAAATATTTATCGAGATTACTTGTACAAATCTATGCAATCATTTTGACAGCTCTAATGCGTATTTACAGAGAGATATGGGCTGAACAAATACCGCGGAGGCTAAATCAATGTTTTGATTTTTTAATGCATCTATAAATAAAATAAAACTGTAGAGGTCGAATGTCTATACATAGAAAAAATTCTTAAAACCAAGTCAAGGAGATGTAAACAGAGGGAAAATACTTGAAAATGGTTTTTTAATTTTTTTTTGTTTCTCTGTCTGTTTGTACGGGCTAATCTCCGAAATGGCTGAACCGATTTCAATGAAATTTAGCATAATGATACCTTATATCCCTGGTCAACATCTTAGATACTTTTTATTCCGGAGAATTAAAGGGTTCCCGTAGTTAAAAAACCAGTAACCGCGGACGATGTCGGGGGCAACAGCTAGTTTGACATATTATTATAGATGTGAGTGATGTTTCTTCAAATTGTATTGTTCTTTAAGTGGCTCGTGTAAATTAATCAGTTCTATAAACGGGCTTGTTTTTTTTATCAATTAAATCCTTAATCTTCTTAGCCTTTTATGACGAGTATATCCATATCGACACTGGAAATACTGCAAAATTTATTTAGGTATTTTTTTCTGCGTCGATTGGTGTTGCTCTCACGTCGTTCCGATGACTTTTATTATTTTATCCCGTTATTCCAATGGGAACGGGTACCGCGCGACATCGCGGCAAGTCTCTAGTAATACAATAAATCGTTTCACAAGTTTTAATATTTGATAGCAAAATCATTATGTAGAAGGCAGCGTATGGCGATGGAGAATATTCTTTTACGCGCGAGACGTCAAGGTTTCAGAAAAAAAGAAATAAAGTTGTATAATTATAAGAATACGAATTTATTTTGTGAATAAGTGAACTCAGAGCTGAATTAACCTTAAACTGTGTTTACTACATTTTTAAACTTACTTCCATTTTTTATTAAAAAATAATAAATAGGTAGTTTGCGAATTAACTTCGTTACGCTCCAGACATATACTTAACAAGTGAATCACAATAGCCGAGCACTAGTAAGATGTCGTTGTAGAAAACTTCACTTTTTTTGTTGCGTTGAAAATGTCAATTTCTATGGGAAACCTGAAATGCGCCTCTAGCGAAGAGTAGCTGAAATTACGTTTTTCATAGAAATTTACAGTTTGTTCATGAGAGTAACTAAAGAAGTGAAGTTTTTACAATGATTTACACTAGGGGTACACTTTGGCTTTCGATCGAACTCAAAGCTGCTTTCGCCATGGTCAGGCCGCGGATGGGTGACCAAATATTTGTGATCTCGAGCTCCTCCGTGTTTCGGAAGCCGTTGGTCCCGCGCGCTATTGCGACCGTTTCTATTCATTGGGCCAACATGGTGGTTTTACGGCCCATACTCGTTATGTGAAAATAACGAAGGCCTGTGCCCAGCAGTCGGACGTATATAGGCTGAGGACGAGCGGTACCGTTTTAAAACCTTCCAAGTTTAAATATTCGAAGCTCGCGTTTGCGTTTCAACCGCTCGTCTGCGCACGATCAACTCTGTAATTTCATTGCGTCAGGGGTCACGAGCCACAATACCTCTCATTCGTACACAAGCCCGAGACGGTATTAACACGCTCAGACATTGGTCACAGCTCCTATTCTATTCTTTGTTTAGTTTTGATGCGCCGGCGCCGTATTGGGGTTTATAGTAAAGTTATAAAATTTAAGTTCTTCAGTTGTACAATTGAATGGTGTACCTATTTTAGTACAGTCAGCATCAGATTTAATAAGCACGAAAGTTGCTCAAATCGATCTATACTAAAGCACAAAAGAGTTACGTAACTGGTAAATAAAGTCCCCGCGAGGAGTTAAAGATCGTTAATGAATAATCAGGGTTAAATAAAAAAAAAATAACATTTTTTATCCATACTTAATATTATAAATGCGAAAATAACGTCAAAATGACCGAAATTGGTACACAGGTACACAGGTAGTCTAGAGCCAGAGAAAGGACATAGGCTACCTTTTATCCCGATATTCCCATGGGAACGGGTGCCGCATGGGTGACACCGTGGTTATCAATATCTGCTCGTCCGAGTATTAGGTGACGTGTTCCGTCACTCATAATGTAATTTCATTTTGAATTTTAAAATTTCTCGGCATTGTAAAATAATGGCACGACAACAGAGATTTACAATGACAACCATTATTCAGATGATACTGACCAGAAATGTTATGTTCATAATTTTAATCTTTAGAGGTTTTAAAACCAATGCTGTGTTAATTGTACCAAGAAAAACTTTTTGTCAACTTTTTTCCGGCGCTGAATCAAAAGCCTCGCGAACGACGTCGCGGGGTCAGCTAGTAAAGTATAAACTACACAAAAATGTCATTTCGATTTTTCGAACCCAATTCAAATCTCTGCAGACCTCTGTACCACGAATCACACAAAGACAGCAATCGAAGAAAAATTACGCCTTTTTTGCATGAGGGTTATGGATACAGATAGTAATCGCTCGATAATGTAACAAAGTAACGGTCCGATTGTATATAAGGTCCTTACCTATGAAATTGGTGTTTTGTATTGAGATTTTGGGGATGTCTGCATTTTACATACTAACATTTTATTAGTTTTCTTCACAACGACAAATCCAGAGATAATAATATTTGGCATGTATCATTAGACAAGCTTTAGCAATATGTGTGTGAACACGTTTGATAAAAATTATTCATCGTTTTTATGTTAAAAATAATTAAAATAATTGTCTTTGTGTCTAATTTTAACACAATTAAACATACAAAAAACTATCAAATTAAATAATACGAGCTCAAATATATGGTCTATTTTTAGAAGAGGCAATTATTTTATAAGAATGTTCTGAAACTTAATAGTTACGGACAAATTGCTAAGACAGAATAAAAACACCAATTTCATAGGTAAGAACCCAATATTTTATTTGTATCTCGTCTCTTGGCCTTACAAAAGGCACAAAGGTCAGGTTCGTCCTCAGCCTATATACGTTCTACTGCTGGGCACAGGAGTTTGGGCCGTAACTCCACCACGCTGGCCCAATGCGGATTGCTGGGTAGAAACGGTTGCAATAGCGACAGGGACCAACGGTTTAACGAGGAGATCGAGATCACATAGTTTTGGCCACCCATCCACAGCTTGACCATGGCGATGGTAGCTTTGTTTTCGATAGTCACTACGCCGTCAAGCTTCTCCAGCTCCTCTCCTCCTAGAGTTCATCTCAGGTAGAAATATAGAATGTTGATATCTTTTGAAACTTTCGGTGTGTAGATTTTTTTTGAGGGTTTGTGACATGACATGTTTTGACTATATACTCGTATATCTGATGCTAACTGTACTCAAATAGGTACTCCAGTTGGTTCGTTGTTCTAAGATTTTAGTAACAACAGCATTTGCTTTTGCGGCAATTGACGACCTCCGTGGTCGAGTATGCGACCTGTGGTCTCAAGGCGACGCCATCTCGAGAAGTTCTAGGTTCGATCCCCGGTGGCGGCTAATGTTTGGGTGATGAATGTTCAGGCATATGTTCTTCAGTCTTGAATGTTTATATATATTCAGGATATTTGTATGTATTTATCTGTTAAATATATTTATCCGTCATCTAGTGTCCGTAACACAAGCAGCATTAGTTACTTAAAATGGGGTTAGTTGATGGGTGTGAATGCTTAAGGAAATTAATTATTATTATTATTATTAATTAACACTGTTATAATAAAAAGGATAAAGTCTTAAAATAGTGATATATTTTTTCCCCTGACTGTACTTTTAATAAATTGAAACGAATCTCTGTTTTGTATTATGCATTCAAAGTGCAAAATCCTTTGAATATTGGGTCCTTACCTATGAAATTGGTGTTTTTTTTCTCTCTTAGTATTTTGTCTGTAACTATTAAGATTCAGAGTATTCCTAAAAAGTTATTACCTCGTCTAAAAATAGACTATATTTTTGAGCTCTTTTGATTTGTTTTGATAATTTGTTGTAAGTTTAATTGTGATACAATTGGACACGGAGACAACTCTTTTTAAGTGCCTCCCAAATACATCATTTTATTTGCATTCACTTAAAAACGATAAATAATTTTTATGAAGTGTGATATTACACATATTTCTAAAGCTTGTCTAATGATACATGCCAAATATTATTATCGTTGGATTTGTCGTTGTGAAGAAAACTGAAAAAAATTTTGTATGGAAAATGCAGAATTCACCAAAATCTCCATACAAAACACCAATTTCATAGGTAAGGACCTAATATTTTGCTTGAAAGTTCTCCATTCTATATTTTAAGTGCTACTAAATAAAATGGACATTCCGCTAACCTTTGATATTTGCGTGTGTAACTTCTATGAATTAATATTTATTACAGTTATTATACTGTTCTGTTTAGTATGTAATTTTATTTTAAGTCATAATAAATATGCAAGTTTATGACTGTTAAGTAAAGCCTTCTATTAGAGGCTTTTGCGAGGCTCTTGTCTTATTATTAGGTTTTAGTTTGAATAATTTTATTAACATTTTAAAATCACTGTTTCAGTTCTAGTGTAAGTTATAATATAATATAATTTTGTTGTAAATTTCAATCAGACCAAAATAATTAATTACTAAGAACTATTAATTATTACACAAAATCGAATCAAGGCGCTCTGTCATAAACCTTTGTGGTTTTTACCTCCGACTTTTGTTCTATTACGTAATGTTTTGTATGATAAATAAAAATAAAAACGTAACGTTTTTACTTTGAGAAATTTTAAGAAATTCTATGGGAAAAGTGAAAAGTAGAAATTTTCCCATAGAAATTGAGCTTCTTAACAAAAAGTAAGGTTTTTTACAATGATAAATAAACTACATTAGGGATACTGAACGTAAGTAAATAATAATTTGTACAATACCAAAACAAATTATTAGTTCCTTACCTTTAAATTGGCGACTTGACTTTTGATATCGACAACTAAGCTACTTTTGCCATGGTCAGGCCTCGGATGGGTGACCAAAACTTTGTATTTTTTTATATATGACAGGTAAGCTCTTATCCTTTATCTCACCTGATGAAGTGGCGATAAAGCCGAAGGTGGAAGCGAGCATCACCTGTAATCCTTAACACCTGAGGAACTGGCTATCTTACCTCTGATTGTTATTATGGCGACAAATTTAGGTAAGGCGGTGGTAGCTAGCCAGGAGGGCTAAGAAATCCTACCATCAACCAAACCGAGCAGAAAAACACCTGCCTTCGTGGAGAATCGAACCCCGGACCTCCCGATCTACATCATGGTTTCAACCACTAGACCAGAGAGGCGGTGATCTCGAACTCCTCCGTACCCGGAAGGCACGTTAAGCCGTTGGTCCCGGTTCCTATTTCAACCGTTTCTACCAGCCAGCGTGGTCTACGGCCCATACTCCTCATGTGTTTCCATGAGAGCCTTGCATTGTGCAGCAGTGGGACGTATATAGGCTGAGGACGATCGCGTGCCCCTCACTGTGCCCGGCGCATGACATACAGATAACAGATTTCCCCCAGTTTCACGGGGACTTGACAGGCTTGCCTCCACTCACAAGGCAATCTTAATCTCACACGTTCCTCCAGAGATTTATTTATTTATTTACTTACCATATTTAAAAAACTTCAATTAATGCCCCTCAGTTATGTTTAAAAAATAATTATATTCGTAAGTTAATCATCATTTGACTGCAGAATTCTAAAATTCGCAAACTTAATCATCTTAATAAGTAAAAAACATTAGCCTTCTAGATTTCCCAAAAGAAGTCATGGTCAAATTAACATGCGCAGACGCAGATAAGATTTAGGCTCATTGTGCTCGCAGAAGACGGTGATAAATCAAATACATGGGAATCGAACGGCACAATGCACAATTGAAGCTTGCGCAATAGTTGTAACAGATCCGACACTGGCTGGTAGCGAGTATCGACAACGTACATATATTGTTTTTTTTCAGAACGTCTCCTAAGATCCGGTTTTTCGATCCGTCGAAGTTAACTATTGGTTTGGTTAAAATTTAGAGCAATGGCTGCAATGATAACAAAATGTGTGACGTAAGCTTGTGCGGTTTTATTATAGTAGTTTATGTAACTGTCACTATTCGGAATCGGAACTATTTCGGAAAATCTGATGTTTAAAAAGCTGACTTTACTAACAAATATTTCAATACATCATATGCTGTAATAGGTCTGTGTTTTGTCGCCAGATGACGCGCTGGTGGGTGATGCTGGCGCTCTCAGCGCTGGTGGTATGCGCGAGCGCCGCCGAGAGCCAGTCACGCTCACGTAAGTTGACATATGCAATCGCTGCCAGCTCATATATGCCTCACTTCCTACAACCCTGGATCCTTAAAGAGGCGTGCAAACTGACCAGGTGGTGAGGAGTTCGGTATAGAAAACAAAGCTTTTTTTGCCCTGGTCAGTCCTTAAATGGGTGACCATAACGATGTGATCTCGAGTGACTCCGAGTTTCATAAGGCATGTAAATTGGCTAGCGTGATGGTGTTACGGCCTTAACGCCTCATGCGTGTTCCCATGAAGGCCTGTGTCCAGCTGTGGGACAAAAACGAGATGTAATCCTTTGTCCAACCTTTCAATAAGTAAAAATTAATTGGCACACATGGCAAGAATTCAGACGTTGAAGCGTTGAAGCCTCCGCTATGATTATACAAATGTATACAGGCGTTCACCTTCACCTCGACTTTATTGTGTATATATTATATAATAATCATGATCGTGTATGGTTTTTATGTATAACTAGCTGTTGCCAGCGTGCACTCGACCTCCGTGGTCGAGTGGTCTTTATGCCGGTCTCAAAGCATCGCCATCTCGAGAGGTTCTGGGTTCGATCCCCGGTGGAGGCAAATTATTGGGTGTTGAATTTTCAGGTTTTTGCTCTCCAGTCTTGGATAAATGTATTTGTCTATTAAATATATCCGTCATCAAGTGTAACACAAGCAGCATTAGTTGCTTAAAATGGGGCTAGATGATAGGTGTCAATGTATGAAGATATTTACTTATCTAAGATGTTGATTATTTATCTAAGATGTTGACCAGGGACATAAGTTATCACCATGCGAAATTTCGTTGAAATCGATCCAACCATTTCGGAAATTTGCCTGTAGGTACAAGCAGACAGAGAAACAAAAATATTTTTTTTGGTACTTTCCCTCTTTTTACATCTCCTTGACTTGATTTTTTTTTCTATATACATGCATACTATGTACATACATGCATACTATGTACAGACATTCGACAGTTTTATTATATGTATAGATATATAGATTTTTATATCCGTCTTTTAGTGTACATAACACTAGCGGCATTAGCATAATATGGGTTAGTTTATGTGGGAGAATGTATATTAAACAACTTTATTATTACCACTAATTGAGCAGGGATGGTAATGCAGGGAGAGAAAGACCAAAGAAAAGATGGATAGATTGTGTGAATGAGGACATGGCTAGAATGGGAGTGAATGTTGATATGGCGTGTGATAGGGGAGAGTGGAGGAGAAAGACTCGATGCGCCGACCACATATGAAATTGGGAAAAGGGCAGGATAATGATGATGATTATTACGACTAATTAGTATTCTTTGGAACATTTACATACAATTTCGCTGTAATGTCTTCAATATTTAGTAAACATTTACTAGGAAACACATTTTCATTTTATTAAATCGACATTTAATTTATCTTATAAATAAAATAAGTGACGGTGAAATAATGTAAATAAATAAGTCTCTGTTTATTTGATGATAAGGTGATGGATACTAATCGTTATGTTAAATATTTGCTGGTGTATTCGTTTTTATTCTATTCACCAGCAAATACTTCCCACTGCTGGGTATAGGTTTTCATAGAAAGGAAAGGAAATAGAAAGTTACATTCAGCTCTATAACACTTAATCATTACGTTAAACTAACTATACAAAAGTAATCAGAAAGCTTCCAAAGAACTTTATCATAATAATATTATTATTTTTTGTTTATTTTGGTTTGGGCATGTGTATGCATAAAACTTTATGTATAACATATTTACGCATAATTACAAATGGCATAACCATCTTAACGCATAATTAATTATTCGCATTTTAGAAATAATTATCAATAAGAAAATATCGATTCTATCGCTTCGCCGGCCGTTGCCGCAGCACGCTCGCTTTGCTCGCTCGGCTTGCGCGTTGAGGGCACAGTTCTACCTACCATTCCTCCTCACTTCGCTCGTCGTCGTACCTAATCGACTTTACCTTATGCCGTAAAACATTATGCGAAATAATATTATGGATACTTACATTAGACTAAATTATAATTATGCGTAATGAATATTGTGCCAAAAGAAAATTATGCTTGACTTATATATACCAAATTCATATGCCAAAGTATTACGAGTAAAAACATTATGCCAAAAAAAGAAGCCTGTTAGTATGAAATGGTTCAGATCGTGGTCAAGAGCAATAATATTTTTAAATTAATAATAATATGACTAAAATTCATTTAGGCATGAAAGGACTCATCACAACATTCCTCTCATATATACATTGTTATTCTTACAGACTCACACAAATCTAAGAAAAGGAGTGGTACGTACATAGCACATCATACTATATAATTATTATGATACATTTCACCTCATAATGTAGTTTTGGTATCCATTTAATAGAATTATTATTGGTGTTGGAATAATATATAAACACGTACATTCTTTCTGTGATAAAGGTGAACATACAAACTGACACCTAACATAAATATTATCATCACGTTTAATATTGATACTACACTTTCTCTCCTCTCTCTCTGTTTTACTTCTTCTCTCTCTCTCTCTCTCTCTTCTCTTCCAAATTCTCTTTCAGTGACATGTCTTCTTCTATTCTTTACTGGTAATGAAGTTGGAGTGATGACTTTTCACTTCAACGCATATTTGACTTTATTCATTTCAGTTTTTTTATTTCCACATTTTTCTATCAGTCACCTAATTTTCACTTTGGCATTCAGATAAACAAACTCTGTTTAGGTACTCACTTTTTAATCAACGGTAAAAATTAATTTTTTGGGTATAAAAATATAAAAGACAATGCAACTATCCACTTTTTCCGCACTGAATTAAGAAATATTGTGCAAGATCGTTTTCACTATCACGATTCCAATGTAATTAATAAAGAGAATATCGCAATATGGTGTAATTATTTATCAGTACGTCATAAATTATCTCTAAAATTAAATATTGTTGAACAGACAAAAATATTTAGTGGCCTTTGTCTATAAAAAGCAATGGTCAATATTTTTAGCTAAAATATTTGTTTAATCAGATGATAATTGTTATTTAAGTTTTCTTTGTTTTAACTAATTAGTGTCATACATTAGTTTAGAAGAATTCTTTTTAATTGAACTTGAATTTGAACTTTTTGGGAGAATTAAACTAAGGCCAAAGCAATGCGTTCAACTCTGTAGCGATTACTGCGCATGCAAAAGTTGATTGACATATCAATTGATCGCCACCGCTGCGCTGATGCGAGCCGAATGCATTGGTTTGGCCTTAGCTTTAGACATTCTGCAGAAGGTCGTAGAAAGTTAGACCGATAGTCGAGGAGATCCTTGGGGAATTCTATTTTGTGGAATCCCATTTATGGAGCGCACCTTCCGCTGGCTATGCGATAGGCATGTGTTCCCACACATTCCCGCTGGAATTCCTTTCTCATATTGGGAAATTTCCCAATATTCCCAATTGTGCCCTTCCGTAGGAGCGAGACCATCTGCTGAAGCACATTTTCGAGCCGTATTCAGGGCCTTCCAACCCAGTCACTAGGTCGGGGTTTTCCGCCAACGGGGGATTTTTTCCGGGCACATTCGGAAATAGCTTGATGTGGCGTCCAGTGAAATGCTATTCAAAGTAGGTAGAAAAGACCCCAAATGTCCCTCTGAGAAAGGGTACAGACTATTCTACTCGGAGAACTGCTTCCGCAGACCCTCGGTCTCAGGGGGGTGAAGGTATATCGGGGAGTTTTAGTCGGTATTCTCAGCGAGCAGCTGAGGAAGTCCCACACACGCCTAGCCAGTGGGCAAAGAAAGGTATGGAATATCCTGATCTCCTGGAGGATGGCTCACATTTAACTTTTGCTTAATGTTGTCAATGTCGACATTGTCAATAGTTATGCAAGTGATAAAAGTAAAAAAAACTTATTAAGGTATATTTTTATTATGTATAAAGATAAAGACACAAATTTGTAAATGGATACTATGTTTTTGGAGGATAAGGTTAAAGACCTTTACATTTTTTTTCTTATGTATCGAGTTTTATCTATTCATTGTTCATTATTCAACGTAATAAAGCTTTGTACAGGTACTCCCTGTTAATTTTAATAATATGGCATGTGAAGTTCTTATTTGAATATTATTAAGTAGTCACTGTGGTTATTATTAATTCTATTATATCTTTCAAGGGTTACGTCTTTCATGAAGGCATTTTGATCCATACTTATTTTTGAACCACATTTTTGCATTTTCTGTAGGCCTGAAAAAACATAAAAATTTGTTAAACGTTTTTTAAACATGAAAAGCATTTTTTTTTCTCAGACGATGATTATGTAAAGCGAGAATAGAATCTTGCTTGGAGGCTTTTCCTTGTTCATCACTAGAGAAGGCCTTCTGATGGCATTGCGAACAGCTTTAACGTAAAGGCGTAGCATTAACAAAACAATAATTTTACTTTACTTCTCTTAATTAAAAGTCATCTCTACACCTCGAAATATGATAGGGCCAACACTTTTATACATTGTAGTTATTCATTTTTCTTCTAATGAGAATTTTCATTATTGGTTAATTGCAAGACTGGTATAATTTTTATCTCAATTGTTTCGCGTTTTTGCTAGTTTTGTGTTAATATTTCTGTTTGGAACAGTCTACTTATCTGGATGATTCTTTGGTCTTTTTTTGGGTTTTAGGATTATAACACATAATTAGGTCAACATGCACACAATTGCACATTCAGTTTCCTTTGTTCTCCGAAGCTTCGTTGTAAAATGATGTTCAACGTAAAAAAATTGATTTTTGGATTCTAATATTGAATTTGAACAAGTCACATTATTTTTAAAGATTGTTGTACTACTTACTTCATTCTATAACCTTTCATGCATGAATCTTAATAACGGTATATCGGTACCTATGGTTGGTTTAATACTTTCATTTGGTTTAACAAGTACACATTAGCATTTATTTTCTTTATTTCATTTCTTTTATCTTTACTGAAACGTTTCTTCTCAATTATTTTTAACTCAGTTCTAGTGGTAATGGATCGAAATTCCTTAATATGGTTATCGGCTAGTTACTTATTCCTGTCATTTCCATAATTCATAGGATCTTTGTAATATTGTAAAGAATCAGTCTTAACATTTACTGGTCTGGAAATTCTGATGCTGGCATTGTCTTGCCAAACTGTCACTTGTCACCACCTGCTTACAGACGAACTTCAGACTCCACAGCACGAATCCGATGAGATGGTAGCCAACCTGCTTCGATGGATTCAGGGGTTATATCATCAGAGGAGTAGGAAAGGTCTGCCATACACATTTAGGTTCATTTTTGAGTAGACACAGATTAAGCTAGAAAAAAGTCAAGAGATTCACGTAGAAATTATATTCAAAATGACACTACATCTAACATCCCGATATTATAATATTGTATTCATGTGACACTATCACAGTCCCATATGGATTTATGGCCTATTGCTAATAGCTTTGTCCTATTTTTTCATGGATAACACTTTTAACTAATTGAGTTTACCAAAAAACCCTTTGAATCAGTTTTGAGTTTAAACATTATGTAATATATTTATTTGTATCTACGCGTTGGTTATTCTGTTTTCTTTGCACAAAAACTCAGCATTTGGAAAAGAACTGGTTTTACAGATTTTATTAAAACGTATTAAGCTATTGTCATATTCACTCTGTAAAACAAGGATGATTTAAAAAATTATACTCTACACTCTATTCTAAACAGGGCTCATAATCATAGTTCCTGATTTCGTAACATTGTTTTCGTTTTATATATTTCTAGTTATTGAATTACATTTTTTACTGTGTGGTACAACTCTATTGTATCAAAATTAACTTAATGCTTTATGTTTTCCAGCTCGACAATATTTTGGAGGGAAACCTGAGAAGCCAAGACCGTTCGAGCCTGCAGGGTATCTACCACCTAACGGGTACCCGCCTTCGGGGTCTAGACCGTCGCCGACATACATCGAAGGCCCCAATCCCTCATCCAATAGTCCATACCAACCAACTCCTTCAGTTCAACCAGAACAGCCTCCATATCAACAAAGTCAATTCCCGTATGAGCCAAGTAAGCCGTCTTATCAACCTAGTCAATCAACAGTACCATCGTATCAGCCAAGTCAGTCTACTCAACTTCCATACCAACCAAGTCAGCCGTCGCAACCTCAATACCAACCAAGCCAGCCATCGCAGCCTCCATATCAACCAAGTCAGCCCTCACAGCCATCGCAGCCTTCGTATGAACCACCACAGCCCTCATACCAACCCAGTCAGCCCTCACAGCCTTCGTACGAGCCGTCACAGCCCAGCGTGTCTGAGTACCAGCCAAGCCGCCCCACCCAATCACCTTATCAACCTAGTCAACCAAACTACCAGCCAAGCCAACCGGAATACCAACAGACTAAACCAAACTACGATGTAGAGTCTTCTTATCAAACGACTCAAACTGTATCTCCAAATTATCAAGAGAACCCTTCAAAACCCAGCTATCAACCATCGCAGTCGCAAATGCAGTATCAACCTAGTAAGCCAACTCAATCAAGCAACAGACCGTCTTATCAAACACTACCTACACCAACGCCTACAGACGAAGATGACGACAGACACCCTCCTCACATTCATGCTATATCTGTCGACTGTGGCAAGGAAATGATGACAATAAACATCGAATTCAACAAGGCATACAACGGTCTTATTTACTCACAAGATCATTTCAACGAACCCGATTGTGTGTATGTACGAGAAAATTCAAATCAAGTCAAGTTCTCTTTTACCGTCAGCTTAAATACTTGCGGTACTAGATTCTTCAGCGACTTTGAAAATGAAGGGCAGGCTTACTTAGAAAATGTTCTGGTATTGCAAAACGAAGCAGGTATCCAAGAAGTATGGGATCACATTCGCAGAGTCAGATGTTTGTGGGAAGGCAATCTTACTAAACAATTGATATCTTCACTTAGCGTTGGCATGTTGAACCAGATAACAAGTAATTTCAGTGGAGATACTGCGATGGCGCGGTTAGATATTCAAATCGGTCGTGGTCCATTTGCCCCTGAGGCTAACGGGCTAATTAAGATTGGAGAAACAATGACTTTGGTTGTCTCTGTGACTGGAGATGCTGGATTCGATATATTCGTCAGAGAATGTGTAGCTCGTGATTCTGAAAGCAGGCACGTTGTACCTCTAACTGACAACAATGGTTGTGTATTGAAACCTAAACTGTTCGGTGCTTTCCAAAAGACAAGAGACACTGGTAATACTGGAGCATCAGTTCTAGCTTACGCATTCTTTAACGCTTTCAAATTCCCTGATGAAATGGACTTGATAATTCAGTGTGAAGTGGAGTTATGTAAGACAGATTGTGATGTTTGCCCTAGCCCAGGCAGTATTGAACCTAAGAGAAGAAGGCGTGATATTATCCATTTAGGAAACAGAACAGTAGACCCGTCAACTACAATCAGTAAAGGTTTTAAAGTAGTGTTTGCTGAAGATCTCCCAGAGCCTGCAGGATTTTGTATATCGTCGTCAGCTGCTATGTGGGGAGGTGTGTTAGTACTCCTAGGTTCTTTGATGAGCAGCGTAATGGTTTCGTTTTGTTGGATGAAATCGAGAGGTTCAGTCAAGCTCTCATAATTATCAAAAATCTGTAAATATACGAAAGTTGGTGCTCTATGAACAACCATAATTATCTTGTTACCAATATTTTTAATTGTATATCATATTTGAGAACAATTACATAATGAATTATAAGAAAATAATTTTAATTGAATTACAGTGAAATTTAAATAACATGTATTATATTTTTCTTATATCACGTATATTGCATATATATTACGTATATTTCATATATTATTGCAAATACGTATAGTTGTATGTAAAGATATACTCGTGAATTTATTGTGTAAATATAAGTGCTTGCTGTTCAGTACCACAGTTGTCTTCGCATTTTGGATTCCTTTTTCTGTCTGTTGGAGTGGGATCGTTTGTCATATCTTTAATTAAAACGATATAAATATTTTTCATTCAGTGTTTATTCATAATTATACATAAGAAAATATATTTGTAATGTCTGCAGTAAGATATAGGAGTAGATTTAAAATTAATTGAAACATTAATACTTTTCACTTTCATACCTTTAATAAAGGTCTGAATTATTGAAAATCAATAAAAAAGGTAAATCTTACTCTATACCTCTATATTAATTAACTATATTTAACTATGCTCTTAAATTATAATTTGTAAATATTAGATTAAAATAATGACAAATAAAAAGGTAAAAAATAATTGCAATTTCTTTTTATTTTTTTTTATTTTGGATCTAGACATATACTAGGGCGTTATTTGAGGTGATGATAACATAAGTAAGAAACATACAAAAAATTCACTAAACGTTCACTTGGCATTGGGAGTCTACCAATCATCAAAATAACTTTCTTATAAAAAATTATTGAATAATTTAGAATGCTTGTGACACAAAATATATATTTACTACATACCGACGGACCTCTTTCATAATAAAGTTTCCTAAACATCTGCAGGTCGCTTGCAAACTTTCTCCATTAAACTTATTTTAGACTAGAATGCAGATGAATATTCTTTACACTTACACCCTTCATTCCAACTACTATTTAATATTCAAGCAATTGTTTAACCATAGTAAAACTGTTGCTTCAAACTTATATAGCGTTTATGAATAAGGGAGTGTGTGTTCAAATTCTTTTATTTTAGAGGAACATTAAAACGAAGCTTAAGTTATAATATGTTTATTACTTACAAGCAAAGAAATGTCTATTAGACTACGTCTTAGACGATTAACTAGTTTAACATTAACAGCGCGGGTTCTGTAGTTTTGACGTGAAAGCAGGACCGACAAACAGACAGAGTTACTTGCGCATTTATAATATCAGTATGGATTACACTAACATTTAAACCCGAAAAGGGCAATATTTCGAAGGATTTTTTGAATCGCTATTAGTAACACAAAATTCGGTAATGGAAACCAAAATTATGCATGGGTCAGTAATAGAAATTTCAGAATACTATTTTTAACTATTATTTATTCAACATTTGATGATTTTAAACCGAAATTAAGCACTGAATTTGGTGGGATAGACATTAATCATTCAGAGAAAAATTATAAACTTTAAGTCATATTTCAACCAATATTACATTCTCGTGGAGTTCTCCGAAGGGTCCTTAATCTGGCGGCAATAGGAGCGTTTATGTTAGCTACTATTGTTCTTTTAGATCAAAAGCTTTAATTCCTCATTTTAAAATGAAAATGATAAAAATAAAAATAAATCTAAGTAACCCTTTACATTTTAAGAAATGCTTTTTGTACCTCATTGATCGATAGTCCTTTTGTCTCTGGTAATTTCAAATGGGTATAGATAGCACAAGATAAGCAGACAAATGAGAAAAAGTAGAAGACGACGCTTAGACCGAAGGCTTCCACCATAGGGTTGAAGACGAAGAGGATGATGAACCATATAATCCATGCAAAGCTCATTAGCACGCTGCAGCAGAAACCCCTCACCTAAAAATACGATTCTCTTAACAGGTTTTGAAAAAGTTTTATGAAGAAACTTTTTTTTTATCATCATCATCATAATCATCATCTTCAGCCTACTCCTGTCCACTGCTGGTCATAGGCCTCCCCTAACGCACGCCACCGCTCGTGATTTTCGGCCGTTCTCATCCAGCCCACTCCAGCCAACCGACGAATATCGTCATCCCATCTGGTCGCAGGGCGTCCTACACTACGTTTACCGAGACGCGGTCTCTACTCGAGAACTGTACGGCCCCAACGGCCGTCAGTTCTACCTCTAATATGACCAGCCCAGTTTTTTTTTAAAAGGCATGAAAATTCTGAAATGAATTCGGCATCGTAATGGTTTCTATTTAAAACATACAAATCATCAAATCATCAAAACTCTATCCCAAAAGGCAGAAGTGTTAAATGCCCAAGTTTTCCATTATATGTCCAGATCTCCATGAAACAGTTCGGGAGCCTGTTGTCGTGCACCGAGCACAATGCGATATTCGTAATCATCTGTACTAATTTTATTCTTGTTATAACTTAATGGAACAGGCGATGGGATAGAACCCGCGACCTCTTGAACCATTAGTGCGATGTAGATAGTTTTGACCTCGAGGTTCCTCGAGGAAGGCACATAAAGCTACTGCAACCGCTTCTACCCACCAACCCACATTAGGCCAGCATGGTGGTGTTACGGCCCAAACTCCTCATTGTGTTCCTCCATGAGGAAGGCCTGTGTCATGCCGTGCGACCTATATAGACGTGCATATTGGCATTCATATTCGTGCCGTTTGCCGCGTGGCCAGGCAGTGACACATCAACTTCATTTCACATAAGATGATTTCTATGACAGTTGTCAAATTCATATAAATTTTGAGTACGTCTCCTTCTAACTTAAAAAAAACATAAATCAAATGTGCAAACATATATCTGTCTGTCACCAAATTTACCTGAAGTAAAAAGGAAAAAAAAATGCCAATATTAGTTACCTCTGGTAAGAAAACTTCCGACATAAGAGCAGCTGGCATGATAGAGCAGCCTAGCGTATAGACGAAGGTGTCCAGGAAGAGGAGCAGCGCTGTGACCCAGTACGGTGCCCAGTGGAACTGCAGCTGTGCTCCCAGCAGAAGCATGGAAATTCCAGCGAGGGTGGACGTCACAGATAGAAGATTCTGTGGATATAATTATTTTTTTATTGTACAAATACATCCATAGTTAAAAACAAAATAGTTGATTGGTATCGAAAAAGGTAGAGATTGACATAATAAAAACAATACCAATTTTGTTCATATGCTCCTCTGGTTTGAAGCCTGTGATATCACGCATATACTTCCTAAGGGATAGGCAAGGGTGTATTACACATCCAAATCCCAAGTAAGGAGGCAAGTCTATCGCCGTTACTGGCATTAAAGAAAATCACGAACCACTCTATAATTCAAACCAAAATTCCAATAGCCAAACCAAATACAATTTCTGCAGACCGAGCACTAAATAAAGCATTACAACAAAATCTTCTTCTTTTTCTTTTTCGTCGGTACAACATGTTTTCTTTACTTCTCATATCACACTTCACACAATCAGTCCACCGCTTTCCTGGTCTTCCTCTCATTCTAGGTCCATCCACTTTATTTCTTTTTTTAACAATTAATTTTACACAAAGTACAGAACAGTAGAACATTAAAAACAAAAGTACTAAAGGTAGGGCTTTCTGCTAATAGAAATGTCTAACAACCCATCTGCTATAGGAGAAATGCTGACAAAAAATAGAGCTGAGTCGCGTGTACCAAATAAATATATACGTAAATATAAATAAAATACATACATATATTATGTAAATACACACAAATATATACATAAACTACATAGACTACATAAACATACAATAAATGAACCGGACGTGGGATGATGATAAATCGGAAACAGAGAAGATAAAAGAGAAAAATCATTAAATAAAATAGAAGCTACATACTCCACCACCCATCCTCCCTCCATACTCTGCTAAGCCACATTCATGTTACCCATTACTTTACTCATGTCACTTTCATCCCTCCCCATCACGTGCCCATACTATGCTTATTTTCCAACTCCCTCTGACATATTTGTTGGCGACAGACCTCTTTTTTAGTACTTTTAACCTCATTGTTGTATTTTTTTACCTTAGAGATTATTTGATATTTTGATAGATTTGTTATTCTTTTTGTATTCTGTTGTATTAGTCAATGTCAGTCGGTGCAAGTGTACATAAATAACGTGAAAGTAATTGTGCATAATATTTCTTCACATTTCCAATAGTATTAATTTTTATTAAAAGTAGTAATTAACAAAGTATTACAATACATAATCATAGATAGATAGATGAAATTCTTTATTGCAACTAACAGAAATACAGAAATATAGTAAAGGAAAAATACAATGCAACACGGGCATCATATTAATTAATACTCAAATATATGACTATGTTGGTGCTAGCACCTTTGCATACCCCTCTGGGGAAGGCGGCGTGATGGTAGGGTTATGATTTATATGACAATGAGTGCACTAGAGACAAATAAAAGACAAAAATAAGCAGAGGTCCCCGAAATAGGTATGCTTTGCCAGTATCTTGGGAAAACCATGAGGTGATTTGAGTCTATATTGAGCGAATCCCTTACCTTCCTACCACATTTCTCGATAGCCGGCACGCAAAGAAAGCTGGCTATTACGAAGTCTACAGCCAGGATGACAGCACAGAGGTTTGATGACATTGATGGTACCGCCTCCTTAAATAGTGGTTCCGTGTACACTTGTATAGTGGAGTTGCCCATAAACCCGACCAATATGAGGATCATTAGCACAGTTTTGAATGCTCGCTTCGAAGACTCCGATTTACCTGTAAATAGACAGATTATACTCCAATCTAGGTAGGTAACCCTTGGGGAATATGACTAAAGAAGAAAAGGTTTGCATTATATGTTTAGTCCGCGTGTAGCAGATGGCAAGTCTGTGTCATGCACCGGGTACAATGACAGGAGGCAGAAGAAGACCATTATCATCATCATCAACCATTATCATCATTTTTATCATCATCATCAACCCGTGTTCGTCCACTGCTGGAAATAGGTCTTCCATAATGCACGCCACAGTTCATTGAGAACTGTGGCGGCTATCCACATCCAGCACCCTCCAGCCCGCTTACGAAGAAGAATATACCATTATTTAAATAATACACAAAATAATAGTGGACCTCGAAAACAAAGTTACCTTCGCCACGGTCAGGCTTTAAAAGGATCACCAAAACTCTGTAATCTCAAACTCCTCCGTGCTTCGATATGCACGTTAACCGTTTCTACCCTCGAACCGGCATTGGGCCAGAGTGGTCGTGTTAGTTACGATCCATACCTCATGTGTTTCTCCACGAGGAAGGCCTGTGCCCAGCTGTGGGACGTATATAGGTTGAGAACAACGAAAAATGACACGTCAATGCTGATTCATCTAAGGTGAGGTATAATACCTTGCCAAAGTTTTGTTTGAGTGATACTTACGAAGCAATTTCCATTGGGGTTCATTGTTATCTTCAACTGGCTCAGGATTTTTTTCAATAAGTTTGTTCATTGTTTCTACATCTGAAACAAAGGTTTTTTAGTGGCTATATTATTATATTATTATTCTCTCTAAGGCCGCGCGTCGCGGAGATCGTTGGCGGAGGCCTATGTCCAGCAGTGGACTGTTGTAGGCTGAAATGATGATAGCAAATATGTCAACGCAGCTCAGGCTGCTCTGAATTTAAATATAAATAATACAAAGTTAGTTAAGTATTTGAGCACGCCTGCACGCTAAGCACATGTGCAGTCACCGCGAACTATCGCAGTGGACTGCTTTTGCAGTGCTTTTGCCTAGTCTGTGACTAACCCTTAGGGGATAATATCGTGAATATGTGTATTAATATATGTAGTTACCCTTCTCTCCCTCCAAATACGTGTTCGTTCTCAGGCCAAGCTGTAGTTTGATTTTTTCTATTTCTATTTGAACCAGTTTTGAGTTAGCTTCCACTCGGTTGTAAAAAGCGATAGATTTCGAGGCTTCCTGCAATAATAATGTAAATGTGAACAAATTACGCAAGCGTATAAGTTTCTTAATTTGAGGAAAGCTGGTGAAAATAAAAGTAATATTTCGGAATCTGATAATTGTCAACTTTCCTTTTTTTAATATCTGTGTAGTTTGTTGTGCCTTGAAACATGAAATGTTTTTTTTTCACATCTATTATCCGGAAAGTGGTAACAATGGAAACAAAATAATATTAAATAATGTTACTCACAAAAACTCAACTCACCTCTTCCTTATTTATCATCACCAAGAACACTGGCGACTCCTTCAGCAGAAACACGCTCGCTACACAAATCGTGTTGACTGCTATATACAGGTACAACAATTGATAGTAACTTAGGTACCCGGCCAAGAAATGGGACAGAAGCATTCCAAAGAAGAACAGAGCCCCAGAACAGGCCAGGAGAGCTCCTCGTATGGAGTTGTGGGAGAACTCTGAGATGAAAATGACTGTCTGTTTCTGGCCAGCGATAGCTATACCCGCTATGAAGGTTGCAAACAAAACAATCTCCACACTTTTGGTGAACGTGATAATTAACCATGATATCTGAAAAGATGAAAAATGATTAGACCTATGCTATAAATGCTAAGAATTGATGTAGAGGTGAGGTGTTTCAGTATGGAACAAGGTGTTCTGTGGCGTAGTGAGGTGTTCGGTTGTGTAGTGAGGTGTTCGGTGGTGTAGTGAGGTGTTCGGTGGTGTAGTGAGGTGTTCTGTGGTGTAGTGAGGTGTTCGATGGTGTAGTGAGGTGTTCTGTGGCGGAGTTAGGTGTTCGGTGGTGTAGTGAGGTGTTCGGTGGTGTAGTGAGGTGTTCTGTGGCGTAGTGAGGTGTTCGGTTGTGTAGTGAGGTGTTCGGTGGTGTAGTGAGGTGTTCGGTGGTGTAGTGAGGTGTTCTGTGGTGTAGTGAGGTGTTCGGTGGTGTAGTGAGGTGTTCTGTGGCGGAGTTAGGTGTTCGGTGGTGTAGTGAGGTGTTCGGTGGTGTAGTGAGGTGTTCGGTGTCGTAATGAGGTGTTCGGTGGCGTAGTGTATAAATCCCAGTGTATGAAGGTACTTACAATAAAAAGCAGACCAGATAAAATGGCAGTGTATTTCCGCCCAATTATATCACTCGCGCATCCACAAACCAGTGAACCTATCAGCCCGCCGATATTAGGGATGCTTCCGAGCAACGAAACGTCTAAAGACGTCATGGGTCGACTCAGAACCGTCTCGTTAGATTTGAATGGAGCTATAGTGTGAGAAGGCCAAGCAGTTACTAGGCCAGTTAGTGCGGCTAGAAGACATACTGAAAACAAGATTTTAATAATTTATAATTATTTATTGTTTCGAATTGTGCATTACAACATAATATACAATGTATACTTATATTTAACTAAATAACAAAATCAAATGGATGGTTTTAGGTGAATGGCTAGCTACTCGACCCCTTTCATTCTCTTCACTCTATAAGAAGTAGGGTCTTAACAATATGTCTTTCTTCTAATCGTCGTTCTCACTCGACATATTCCCTTTCTTTTAAGAATGTGTGAATGAGGGGCTCGGTGGCTTTTGCTTATGTTATCCCAAAACCGCGCTACTTTCACCATGGTCAGCCCTTGGATGGGTGACCAAAACTTTGTGATCTCGCAAATAAAATGATGTACTCGGGAGGCACTTAAAGAGAGTTGTCTCCGTGTCCAATTTTAACACAATTAAACTTACAACAAATTATCAAAACAAATCAAAAGAGCTCAAAAATATAGTCTATTTTTAGACGAGGTTTTTATTTTTTAGAAATACTCTGGATCTTAATAGTTACAGACAAAATAGAATAGAAACACCAATTTTATAGGTAAAGACCCAATAGATCAGGAAATAAATTAAGTCCGTCCTCACCCTATATCCGTCCCACTGCTGGCCGTAACACCACCACGCTGGCCCATTGAGGGTTAGTGGGTAGAAAAGGTTGCAATATCGACCGGGACCAACGGCTTTACGTGCCTTCCGAAGCACGGAGGAGCTCGAGATCACAAATATTTGGTCTGACTATGGCGAAAGCAGCTTTGTTTTCAATCGAAAGCCAAAGCCAACCACTACGCTACCGAGCTGCTAAACTCAATCATCTGTACATAAGTTTTATTCAATCTCAGAGGTACAGGCGATGGGATCGAACCCTTCTTCATCATCATCATCATTATCAGCCTACTCCTGTCCACTGCTGGACATAGGCCTCCCCTAATGCACGCTACCGCTCGCGATTTTCGGCCGTTCTCATCCAGCCCACTCCAGCCAACTGACGAATATCGCCATCCCATCTGATCGCAGGGCGACCTACACTACGTTTACCGAGACGCGGTCTCCACTTGAGAACTTTACGGCCCCAACGGCCGTCAGTTCTACGGCTAATATGACCGCCCACTTCAGTTTGCTAACCCGGTGAGCTATGTCGGTGACTTTAGTTTTCTGTCGGATCACATCATTCCTGATGCGGCCTTTTAGAGATACTCCGAGCCCTTTCCATAGCTCGCTGAGCGACTTAGTACCACAGACGAGGCTCTGGCGAACCACCCACCAACCCGCACTGGACCAGCGTACCAAGCGTACGTAGCGTACGTAGCGTACATAGCGTGCGTTGTGTGCGTAGCGTGCGTAGCGTACGTAGCGTACGTAGCGTACGTAGCGTGCGTAGCGTACGTAGCGTACGTAGCGTACGTAGCGTGCGTAGCGTACGTAGCGTACGTAGCGTACGTAGCGTGCGTAGCGTGGTTGTGGTCCAATCACCCAATGATGCACACAATAATATACTTACATGAATAAAATTGAGAACCACTTTCCCTCTTTCCTTCCGTCCACATCCAAATTCAAAGATAAGAGATAAAAAAAGTTAAGTCTTACACAGTAAAGTAGCGACGCATTGTATGAACACAGCGGAAGATTTCAAACTGTTTTGCACTTCCATGATATTACTGAACGTCTTCTCGTATAAACTATAGTTCAACCAATCTGGAATATTCGTTGGTCACTATTATAAAGGTGTTTTGTTTACAGAGAAAATACAACAGTCTTCATAAACAGGGTGACACCAATTTGAGTCAACGTTTTTAAATTCTGATAAATGTTAAATTTTGATAATGTTCGGTAACGAAATATAATTATTACTTGTGATAGTAGTTAGTATGCTTTGGTTTTCGGTATCGATAATCGGAATCTTCGCCATGGTCAGGCCTGGGTGACCAAAATTTTATGATCTCGAATTCCTCCGTCCTCCGTGCGAACACGTTAAGCCGTTGGTCCCGGTCGCAGCCGTTTCTTACCAACCCGCCTTGGGCCAGCGTGGTAGTGTTATGGCACATACTGTTCATATGTTTCTCCATGAGAAAGGCAAGTGCCCAGCATTGGCACGTATACAGTGTGGCTAGGCTATTATTCTGTAAATAAAACAAATATCAGAAAACCGCGCACCCAATGAGTAAAATCACATTAATATTGGGAAGTAAAATCACATTAATACCTATGAAATTGGTGCTTTCTTTCCCTCTTAGTATTTTGTCTGTAACTATTAAGATTCCAACTAAATAATTTCCTCGTCTAAAAATAGACTATATTATTGAACTCTTTTGATTTGTTTCGATAATTTGTTGTAAGTTTAAAAAAATTGGACACAGAGACAACTCTTTTTAAGTGCCTCCCGAATACATCATTTTATTTGCATTCATTTAAAAACGATAAATAATTTTTATGAAGTGTGACATTACACATATTACTAAAGCTTGGCTAAAAATACATGCCAAATATTATTATCTTTGGATTTGTCGTTGTGAAGAAATCTGAAAAAAATTTAGTATGGAAAATGCAGAATTCCCCAAAATCTCCATACAAAACACCAATTTAATAGGTAAGGACCTAATATTAAAAAAAAATAATTGAAACACTCCCATACATTTAGTATGACGACTTACATCCAGCCAGGTGGTGCACCACATAAAAATTTTGTTTTTTATGTCGTCGTAAGTCCTTAGCCTATATTCGTCTAACTTTCTCTATAAAGCTTTCTTCGTTGACAGGACAGCCGGAATCATTCGTTTTGTTTTGTCTATTTGTGCTTAATTCAAGACATTGTTTTATTGGGTGTTGTGTATTTTTTTTTATTCGTCTTCAAATTGAGAATAGGTATCTCCTAAGCAAATGTGCTCCAATCTCAGTTTACCATCAAACTCGAACACTTAAACGAACAAAATGAGAATGGTCATTTGTGATCCAATCATATCTGATTTATTTTATGTTCAATCTAATATAAATCTGTATTTTTATATTAAATGTTGTAAATATAAATCCCAAGTCTAGATGTTTTGTGATGATGCCACGGTTATAAGTTATTATCTGGTACCCATATTACAGCCCAAACTACAAAAATTAGTTAGTTTTCTTTTTCATACTGCGCCCGAGGATAAAACACAGCAACGTTTTTTACAGGCATAGTTCAGTATGATGTTAAAAGAGTTTTTGTTGGTTGGCCTGTAATATAAGTAGGTACCAGAGGACAACTTCTGACCCTGACCCTTCTGAGGGCATCATCCCAAAATACCCAGATTTGAGACAATATAGAAAATTCTCGAATAGATGTTTTTTCAGGTCCCATTATTTCAAAATAGTTTGGATACATCAAATGCAGATTTGTTCCAACGATTAAGGACGTCAAATGTCGCCGTATGAAGACACGCTTTATCATAGTGTATGTAATAGGCAATTATTTATCTTCTGATAATAGAAATATGGCTAATTGCACAACAATAAGCTCGCAAATTTTCGTTGTTATTATGAATAAACAAAGTTGCAAACTTTCTTTATGAGTTATGAATACACGATTTGTTCCTGATTCATCATATTCTTATTGGTCATATTCATTCGAATAAGGTATTAATTCGACACTTCTCTAACTGGTCGTATTCCTGACTCGTTATCCTTATTCGTCATTTTTCTAACTCGTCAAAAGAATCGCGATGCTTATTTTATTAATAATATGAGGATAAGTACCATGACACCGCGGCCATGACAGGCCACGGACCTTTTAACAAACACCTTTTCAACCTAGGTATAACCGACAGCCCCATGTGCCTGGCGTGCATGGAGGCGGAAGAAACGGCTGCACACGTGATCATGGAGTGTTCAGGTGTGGCGGACTACCGGGTAAGACATCTCGGACAGCCGAGCTCACTACCGGAGGTTTTCGGTAAGTTGAAGAACCTGCTGAAGTATCTGGATGAGCTGGGCTGGCGAGAACAGGAGCATCATTCCCACACACGCAAAAATGGCGCTTAGACGTCGAGTTGCGGAAATGGCCCGTTTTCCTCATCATAGCCTGTTCAAGCAACGTAAATTGAGCCACAGCAAGTATCAAATGCCAGCATTTTGAACATTGAACTGTTTTTAAAAAATGTTTTTATACCATAAAGGATTATTTACATTGCATTGAATTATAACATATTAAAATCAATTTGACTTTGTTATTCAATAGTAATAAAAAGAAAATAGATATTTGAAAGAAATTTGATTATGATTTAATGGAATAATTGTTAATTTTCACATGTCCTAATATGGATTAAATAGACGGAAGTAAACGATGTATTAGACCTGTAATCATCTCTATTTTTAGTGAATAAATATTTTTTTTTTTTCATTTTTAATCTTTTTCTTTTAACTCGAATGTGCCGCGAATACACGAAATTTTATTGCGCTGAATCTTTTTTTTCTAAACAAACATCTGCGAAGCAGTTTAGTTTACACGTCTGCACCTTCGTATCAATCCATCTATATTTTCGTCGGTTTTCCTTTCCCTAGGAAAGCTAGGGACCCCTCTTCTTATTATGAGGAAAACTCTGGTTGCACTTTGCACTCTCTTCTTGCAACTACACTCTTTGAAAATGAGTTCTTCATGACGTAGAAAGGAATTGTTTTAGCTATGTATAATTTAAATAAAATAAAAACTTTCGTTTTGGAAATATTTTATTATAAAAAAACATACACTATGTAATAATACTCCTGTAAAAACCCTGTAATTCTATTTTCCAATAATCTTATTATAATCTTCATCATAATTAAAAAATAATAATAATGAGAATGTTACATAAACAGGTATTAAATCTGAGTTATACAAGGGAATGAAAGCCATCCTAATGCAATGCATTTTTTTACTATTTAAAATAATTAACTAAAGATATTGATCGTTCATGAGTCCTCTGCTACTGACTATTTTAATTTGAGATATTGAGCATTATTTAAATGCTTGTAGAAGTAAAATAGGTCTTTAAATACGAAATAAAAATTAAAAGGAAAACAACTAATAACTTCGAAAATTAATATCTATAAGTTAAGAAGAAACTACATAAATATGTATAAGTTATGTATAGAGGTGGTGGTCTTAAGGAACACAGTGCTCTTTGGACTCTGTCGACCCCTTGTATGTATATAGAAGATGACAGTAAAATCATACATATCGGTTATCGACATCATGACAGTGGCAATATTTAATAAGTTTTAAAAGGAGCAGTTAAAAAACCTTATATAAAATACATAGAGGGCTTAGAGGGACCAGAAGAATAAGCGAGACAGATGCTTTCGGGATCTATCTAGCGATGTCATATAAAGTGAGATGCTTTCACTGTTTTTCAATTTTTCTAAATGGTTTTCCAAAGATTATACAATGACTACGTAAGGGTTTTTCACTGATTTATTTCACAATTACGTAAATAGCACTATACTTTATCACTTTTACTCGGTTAAACCACAGATATACATTAACTTAGATAACGTATTGAATTTATTATTTAATATTCAGTTTTACGGCTCTGGTTGTACGACCTTTTGAGCCACACGTTAACAGTAGAACACATTTCTTCAGTGGTTTGCATTGAAATGCTATTGTAAAGCATTTCAATGCATCTTGGGAGAGTTTGGCCTCAAACGATCGATGGTAAACACTGTGGTTTTACTTCGATGAGGTGGATTACCACGATAAAAATCCCATCGTTTTTCACACCACTTGACGATTATTTCAATGATTCTCCACATTGCTCATCATTATTGACACTTACTACACAAAACTACACTGATTTTACGCAACAAGATCAACTCCGCAACAATATTACAATCACTGAAATAAAAATAACGTCGCGCCATAGTTGGATGCCGCCAAAAACTCTCTTTAACGTATTGAAACTAAGCGTGTCAACCAGGTGTCAACTTTTTCTGTCTACTGTGACATCACAGTCGTAATTTAGAGTCGGGAAATCTAAATTGATTTAAATAATACCGTGGCGCCAATACCCTTCCGCCAATTATCACACATTTTTTTTTGTGTAAATGTATATTAGAAATAATACAGTTTTTTGTATAGTTTAGACGATAATCGGGCCGTTATCGGATCATACGCGATTGCGGAAAGCGGCTTCCGTAACAGATGTCTTTATGTAGTTCCCCCCCTTTTTGAGAACCTTCTGTTTCGCCTTTTCTTGTGGTTTAAGACAGAGTAAATATTCAAAGATTAAATTTTTGAAAATTCCTTGCTCTGTGATATTAACCTACAGATAGAGAGTAGTGTATTTATTGCCGGATCTACATTCATCATATTATAGTAAAAAAATATGGGTTTCTGGCGAGATTCTCTATTGAAGAGATTGAAAAGATCTTTATTTCGTTATTATATACCAAAAAAACTTGTGTTTCTTTCAGTAGAGGACCGCTAGATATTGTCATCAATACCAATCTAAAGCTACTTTAATAGTAAGACTGCAGTTTTATTGTCGAAAACTCAACTTGTTTATTTGCGTTAAAAATTTCAATTTGTATTCAAAACCTGAAAAACTCTCTTAGCGGAAAGTAGTTGAAATTTATGTTTCCCATAGAAATTACCATTCTCTTCTTAAGGGTGTATCAGACTAATCGATTGATCGTCGATCGAGAATAGTTTCTACCAGACCTATCAATCGACCGTCGATCGATGACGAGGATCGTTGGTAAAATGGATTAATCGACGTCGATCGATAGCTATAGATATATTTAAAGCTCTCAGACCTATCGATCAAAGTCGACGGATGGAATCGATCGATCGACGATCTAGTCTAGTAGACGATTGGTTGGTAACACCCTAACGCAACCAAAAAAGTTAAGTTTTACAATGAAAACTTACACTTGGGGTACAGATTGATGCATTCTTTCAAGTTTAGTATCGTTATATTATTATCACTATCACTATCTTATATCATTATCGCTAAAATAAAAAATGTATAGAATTGAAAACCGTGATATCTTGTGGATTGTTAGAAAAGACATATGTGAAATTGAATACATTTTCCAGTTGACGATAGGGATAGAGAGTGTCAAAAGGTAATTTGTCTGAAGGTCATTTGGTTCCGTGCTCAGCCTATATACGTTCCACTGCTGGGCACAGGCCTTCCTCATGGAGCAACACATGAGAAGAATGGGCCGTAACACCACCACGCTAGCCCAATGCGGGTTGGTGGGGAGAAACGGTCGCAACTGCGACCGGGACCAACGGCTTAACGTGCCTTCCGAAGCACGGAGAAGCTCAAGATTACAAAGTTTTGGTCACCCATCCACGGCCTGACCATGGCGAAGGTAGCTTTGTTTTCGATCGAAAGCGTATTAACCACTACGCCACCGAGCTCTTCGCTAAAATTCACAAAACGTATCGAAATTATTGTATTATTACCTAAGTAATTTTAAGTAAAAGAAATATTTTAAAAACTTCTTAAGTTGCCGCAAGTTTTGCAAGTTTTCGGGAATACTTCCATAGAATTTAGTTCAGCTCCTAATTAAATGCATATTACAATTGTTACTTACTATTTTGGACTCTAATAGTTAAGGCGTAAGATCAAAACCAGTTGTTGTAAAAAAGGGTGTATTTTTGAATATTTTACTTCTAGGTGTACAATGCTTAAGTTTTAAGGAAGGCCTTTTGGATATCATTTGTTGAGAGGCCTTTAGTTTCTGGTAGCCTCAACTGGACATAGATGGCGCAAGCGAAGCAAGCAGTAGAGAAAAAGTAGAAGACGGCCCCAAGTCCCATCGCCTCCACCACAGGGTGGAAGATGAAGAGGACAGCGAAGTTCGACACCCAATTATAACACAAAATAATGGTGCTGCAGAGGTTCCTCACCTGAAAATATACCTTATATTTATTATCTTAAGTTCTATTTTCCGAGAATATACATTGTCAATGGTAGGTTCTGATATAATCATAACTTTCTTAATAATGAGATTTAAATTCGTAAACTTTATGTATGCTTTTTTCGGCTTTAAATATTTTGATATATATTAGGTCCTTACCTATGAAATTGGTGTTTTGTATGGAGATTTTGGGGAATTCTGCATTTTCCATACTAAATTTTTTCGGTTTTCTTCACAACGATAAATCCAAAGATAATAATATTTGGCATCTATCATTAGACAAGCTTTAGTAATATGTGTAATATCACACTTCATAAAAATTATTTATCGTTTATAAAATGATGTATTCGGGAGGCACTTAAAAAGTGTTGTCTCCGTGTCCAATTTTAACACAATTAAACTTACAACAAATTATCAAAACAAATCAAAAGAGATCAAAAAATATAGTCTATTTTTATACGAGGTCATTATTATTTTTTAGGAATACTCTGAATCTTAATAGTTACAGACAAAATACTAAGAGTGAAAGAAAACACCAATTTCATAGGTAAGGACCTAATACATACATAAAATCACGCCTGTAATCCCCGTAGGGGTAGACATAGTTCAAAGAGTACTGTGTTCCTTAAGACCACATTTAGCCATACGAGAATTGGGTTTGGTCAGATGGAAGACCGTGAAAGAGTAGTAACAAGTGGCTAGCTCGTCTCCTACACGATCACAGACCTAGTACCCAATACACCCTAAGTCACCTTTTAGATGCTAGGCAAGAAAAGCAGTTAGTACATTCTTTTTGTGTCCCGGACCAACACGGGATACAAAAAGAAATATATATATTATGTTAGTTTAAAAACAGAAACAAAGAGAAAATGGTCAGATTGGAACGCAATAACAGCAAAGAGTCGCTAATATAGCTTTAGCGCCTCGTTACAGTGCGAGAAAAATAGACCAATAGTGTGCTACCATTTTGCGAGTCACTAAAACGTAATAATCCAATTGGTCTATTTTTCCTCGTACACAGCATAGCTCTGGTGGAATGACATCCATTTTCGAATATGATTAACAAAATTTCAAGTTGTTAATACTCCGTACCTCTGGTAAAAACACTTCAGCCATAAGAACGGAAGGCGTCGAAGCACAGCCCAGAGTGAAGATGAAGCAGTACAGGTAGATGAGGAGAGCAGTGATCCATTGTGGAGCCAGGTGGAACTGCAGCTGAGCTCCTAGGAGTAGTGTGCACACGCCAGAGAGGACTGCGGTCGTCACCATGAGATTCTGTTGGAGAAAGTTGGTCTAAGACACAAGCTTCCATCATATTCACACAAATAAAGCTAATCTTATATTACGTCCTTCATTTTTTATATATACTTTTTTGATTATAAGAGAAATAACTTGTAAGAGGTGGAGGGCTGATAACTTGAGATTCAGGTCAAACCTAGTTCAGGTATCAGTCAGTCATAATCAGAGCAGTGAAGTATTATATTATTGTACCATTATTATTTCACTGTAATTTATGTTAAGATTTATTTTTATGAATGAAAACTATCTGTACCTATGTGAAATGTATACTGTTGAATGTTTATGGTGAGGAATAAAGAATTATTATTATTGTTATTAAGTCTAGCGAATCTTGCTATCTAGCGAAGTCAAGATGCTTACACTGTATTTCGATTTTTTCTAAATAGTTTTTCAATGATTTATTACACAATGACGTAAAAAAGTATTGTGCTTTATCACTTTTACTTGAAAAAAACACAGATATACATTTATATTGATAACGCAGTTTAGCGATTTGTATTTGAAACGAAGCGTGTCAACTTTTTACTGTTCACAGTGATGTGACAAACTGTACCTGTAGTGTAATTTTTCATTGTAAAAAAACTTCTCATTTTTAGTTGCGTTAAGAATATACATTTCTATGGGAAACGCGGAATGCGCCCCTAGCGGAAACTAGTTGAAATCACATTTTTCATAGAAAATGACATTACTTAACGCTACTAAAAGTGAGAAGTTATTAATAATAGATAGAAAGATAAAATTTCGCAACTAATAAAAACACAGAAATATAGTAAAGAAAAAAATATAATGCATCACAGGCGGCCTTATAGTTAATAGCAATATCTTCCAGTCTACAATGAAAACTTACACTACGGGTACTGATCGAAAAATATCGATGCCGCCGATTCCCCTCCGCCAATTATCACACATTTTTTAAGTTTTTGCAGGCATTTAATTAAGTATAGCCAAGCGTTTAGGGATCGAACCCAAAGGATGGAACACATCTGCCTGAAAGATATTTTTGAATTATGATCATCGCATCACAGCTAGACATCGGTCTCCTAATGCATGCCACAAAAAAGTTTGGTTATGACTAGGGTGTATGAAAAGGACTGATGATCGAGCAGCATGCATTATATCTTCAAAAAACAATAGAATATTATTTATTTGCACTTGAATGAGGTATACATTACAGGTTTTTATATAACAATATAGTTCCTTTCATTGAGCAGACAACGGTGGCATGCAAATTGAAATACAATTACTATAAATTACAAAAAGATTTCAAAGGTTAAATAAATTTTTAAAATGTCCAATTACTAATTTAAATATTTCTAGATGTCAAAAAACGTATAGTAAGAGTCTGTCACACCCAGTTGCAGAAACGAACTTTAAAATTTAATGTCGGCATTATCCCTAATGCTCCATTAAATTTATTGATTGAAGTGTCAAAAGAACACCTTAGCGTAGTTTTTACGTTGCACAAAACGACATTAGCACCCTATCAATGCTAAAGAGACATTAGCTAGAACTATTTTGTGTTCCAATTTTAAATTTAATGAACTTTAAAGTTTTAATGTCTCATTACTAAATGTCGTCTTTAAAAAATCTTTGTGCAACTGAGCGTCAGTCTGCCTAGTCCTTCACGTTAGATTTGATATCGCGGTTTTTCAGTCAAGAATATTGTGACTACAAGAGCCGTTCTACAGGATCCGGTTTTGGAATATTTGTCCATTCTTACCTTTCGGCCACATTTGTCGACAACCACTACGCAAATGCAGCTGGCTGTTAAGAAGACCACGGCCAGACTGATGGCACACAGGTTGGAGGATATCGATGGGACAGCGTGTTTGAAGAGGGGCTCCGTGTACACTTGTAAAACGGAGTTTCCCATGAGCGATGCCAGTGTGACTATTGTGAGCACTGAGATAAGTGCCCGTTTGGATGATTGTGACTGTTCTGTAACAATGAGTGACATTAAGGTGGGTCTACGCTAGAGGAGGAATATGACCTGAGCTGGTCAAATATGGAAGTATTTATAATGAGCATGTTATATTACGTATATATGAATACAAACATATAATCTCTATTTGTTTATGAGTTTACTTTGTATATTTCGAATGTTTATAATTGTATACTACATTTATTAACTATACTTATCTGGCAGCTATTTCCACATCACAAACAGGTAAGTTCAAGCTAGCTGATAGATGTGAATGTCTGATATTCAGTATGTGATATTTTTTATAATAACTACTTACTGAGTTGTTCCCATTGAGATTCTTTGTTTATTTCAACATTGTCTAGTTTATTTTCTATCAAATCATATCTGGCTTCTTCATCTGAAAATGGACATACAATTTTAATGAAATACAATATGTGTAAATCTAAAAAAACCTTGGATGATTTTCAAAAGTTACACACATTTTTTCAAAAGTTAACATACTGTTGACTGTACATAATAATTTCATTAATAAAGGACGAGTCATCCAATTGGCAGAATAATATGACTTGTAATGTTGACAAAGGCTATAAGTATTTATTATGCTTTTACCTGTCAAAACAATGATAAGAAATGATTGCATATACGATATGATGAGTTGAAATAAAGTGGTTACCCTTGTCTCCTTGTAAGCACCTTTTTGGTTTGTCAGCCAGCTCTTGTTTAATTTTTTTTATCTCCGTCGCAACGAGCTTGGAGCCCACATCCACTTGGTTATAAAAAGCAATAGATTTTGCTGCTTCCTGTAAAAGTTTTAGTGTATTTAAAAAACCGGCCAAGTGCCAAAAGGCTCCGTACCATAGACTAGGTAAGCAACAGTAGGTACACACATTTTAAGTGTCTATCTGTTACCATTATAGATATCGAGTAAAAAAAGGCAAAAAAATGGCTTCATGTGAAGGTCTCCACCTAACACAATAATAAAAATATATTTAATATACTTAACATTATATTAGGTCCTTACCTATGAAATTGGTGTTTTGTATGGAGATTTTGGGGAATTCTGCATTTTCTATACTAAATTTTTTCAGTTTTCTTCACAACGACAAATCCAAAGATAATATTTGGCATCTATCATTAGACAAGCTTTAGTAATATGTGTAATACTACACTTCATAAAAATTATTTATCGTTTTTAAGTGAATGCAAATAAAATGATGTATTCGGGAGGCACTTAAAAAGAGTTGTCTCCGTGTCCAATTTTAACACAATTAAACTTACAACAAATTATCAAAACAAATCAAAAGAGCTCAGAAATATAGTCTATTATTAGACGAGGTAATTATTTTTTAGGAATACTCTGATTCTTAATAGTTACAGACAAAATACTAAGAGATAAAAAAACACCAATTTCATAGGTAAGGACCCAATATTATCATAATGCCGGTATCACCTACCGGCACGATGATATTATTAAGTTTAAACATCATTGTGTGTATTGGCCTCATTTGCTCTAATCTTTAGGAGAACATTCAATGTCTGTGTGGTCTGAGTGATCTTTGCAAAAAACATACCCAACCACAACCAAATTATAAGAGGATTTAGGAAATAACTGTGAAAACTTCATGGTAAGGTATAAAATTTGTGACACGTAAGCAAAGAAAGTTAAAACTAATTAACTGGATCAATCTGGACACCTGAAGAATAAGCCATAACGCGTATCCAAGAATATACTATACAACAAGCACAAGCCTTCCTCATCCTCAGACATTCACACCTATCAACAAGCCCCATTTTAAGCAACTAATGCTGCTTGTGTTACGGTCACTAGATGACGGATAAATATAAAATGCATATAAATAACCTGAATATATAGAAATATATATAAACATCCAAGACTGGAGAACAAATGCCTGAAAATTCATCACCCAAACATTTGCCCCCACTGGGGATCGAACCCAGAACCTCTCGAGATGGCGACGCCTTGAGACCGGCGTACAGGAGAAACACATGAGGAGTATGGGCCGTAACGGTTGCAATATCGACAGGCAGGTATAAAACAATATTAAATTTTCATTCTACAGGAATTAAAAGTACGGATTTAACTATTCTGTACTGTCGACAACAAACGAATCACAGTATCTCCATATACATCGTTTTTAATTGTTGTGAGACCGTGACATTCTAAATCAAATCGTGATTAGAATGTTGCGAATGGGACTGCAAATTACATACAAACACATACATAAGTCACGCCTTTTCCCCACAGGATTAGGCACAGATTACATCCTTCCACTTGCTACGATCCTTGCATATTTCTTTCGCTTCATTAACTCTCATTACAGTCCTCATACATGCTCGGCGATTTCGGGTACTTTTGACCTGGCCCTTTTCAAGAACGTCTGCAAATTAGCTCGTTTAAAACTAAAATTCAACCATTAAATACAACTCAAAAACCACTCACCTCTTGTTTGTTGACCATCATCCAAAAAACAGGTGACTCCTTCAGCAGAAACACAGCAAATACGCAAAGCGAGCACACCGTCACATATAAGTACAACACGTGGTAGTATGTTAGATACCGGACCACTATATGTGCCAGCAAGAGTCCGAGGTAGTATCCCGTAGCTGAACAGGTTGTCATAGCGCCTCGAATGGAGTCGTGGGAGACCTCTGAGATGTAGATGACTGTTTGTTTCTGGCCAGCTATTCCGATACCAGCTATAAATGTCGCTATCAGGAGCACTGGCACGCTTTTCGTGACTACTATCATTACCCACGAGATCTGCGGAGAATTTAAGTATTAAACACATCCAATAATCATCCCTTTTATTAATTATTTATTGAATTGAATTGAATTGAATTGAATTGAATAAATTCAATTCAATATCGTTTATTCAATTTACATGCGTCTTATTGAATTGAATTGAATAAATTCAATTCAATATCGTTTATTCAATTTACATGCGTCTTAGCACATGGTAGGAGCTCGGTGGCGTAGTGGTCAGTGTGCTTTGACTTCGGTCGAAAACCAAGCTACCTTCGCCATGGTTAGGCCGTGGATGGGTGACCAAGACTTTGTGATCTCGAGCCGCTCCGTGCTTCGGAAGGCACGTTAAGCCGTTCGTCCCGGTCGCATTTGTGACCGTTTCTACCCATCAACACGCATTGGGCCAGCGTGGTGGTGTTACGGCCCACACTCCTAATGTGTTTCTCCATGAGGAAGGCCTGTCCCAGCAGTGGGACGTATATAGGCTGATGATGAGTAGCACATGGTTATGAACGTCAAAAGGATTTTACAAAATTTCGTGAAAGCGATAAACTACGCCATTCGTTCACAAAACTACCAGGAGGCCTTGTTCTGAGAAGAACGGGCAAGGCTTACCTAAATTTGTCGCCATAATAACAATGTTATAAGCATTGTTGTGTTCCGGTAAGATAGCCAGTTCCTCAGTTGTTGAGGATTACAGGTGAAGTTTGCTTCCACCTTCGGCCTTACCGTCACTTACCATCAGGTGAGATTAAAGGCCAAGAGCTTACCTGCGGGTAAAAAAAATCAGCCCTCAACCGAGCCCAGGGAGTCACAGATGGCGAAACCTTGAAGCCGGAATTCAAGCCATTTGGCTATGGAAGTCTAAACTAAAGAGTATCAATGATAAGTCATTTTATGTAAAGCATATACTTACAATTAAAGGTAGTCCATAAACAATTGCAGAATATTTTCGTCCTATTCTATCTCCTACAGTACCGCATGCTAGAGAACCAAGTAAGCCCCCAACACTAGATATCCCTCCGAACCAAGAAATGTCCATAGACGTCATGGGTCTACTTAAAACGGTTTCGTTGGTGGAGTAGAATGCTATGGTGTAAGAAGGCCATGCTGTTATGAGACCTGTTTGTGTTGCCAGCAGAGATACTGAAAAAATAAGGATGATTAATGATTATGTTCAAACAAACAAAGAAATAAAGTAACTTTATTTCAAAGGCCAAACCTACTACTTAAATTACCGCGAGCGCTTGTAGCAAGTACAACAGAACTTTGACTGTGGTTGTAATAGATACAAGCGGCCGGATTAAGAGAGTAAGGGCCGGTTTCTGTATTGAGAATTTATAGTTGAGAACGTCTCATTCTCTACTTAAGTATTAATCAAACGAATTTTTGTTTCTACAATATGCTTAAGTACATATAATGATATTAGCGTCCTCCTCTGAGGAATAGAAAACAAAATTGGGTTTCTGTAACAATGTAGAGATTTTTATTACAAGAAATTATTCACACAATAATTCACAAATTAATTTAGTAGGTAACTTAAACATAAATTTCTCTCACCTGTAACAATGTAGAGAAACTACATTTAATGCCTCTATTCCATTTCACTATTATAATAAAATATCAATTAACTGAAAACCATATTTTTTAACAAAAATCAAACGTCACAATTGTCATGCCTTGACATACGCGGCAAGAGACAATAAGCAAAGAAAACACACGAAAGAGGTTTTCTTTACATCTCCCCCTCCAAAGACAACAATTACGAGCAAGAAAAAAAAAAACGTAATTGTTCAGTTCACTATACCGGAAGCAGCTTTGTAATGTGATAAATATTCGACTCCGGTTTCTTATGTCCCGTATCAACTTCATAGATTGAGTTCGAAATCTTTTTCAAAATTTCGTATGGACCAATCCTCAATTCATCCAGCTTCTTTCTATTCAGCCGATTACCGTTTTCTACATAAACTCTATCTCCAACTTCCAACTTACGTTCTTCTCTACGCAGGTCAAATATTTTCTTATTATAATTATGAGATTTTATTGTGTTTTCCAGAGCTACTTTTCTATCCTTGTCTAGATTTTCATCCGTACATCTGGATTTTAGCTCAACTGGAAGAATATTCACATTCTCCCCTTCCAACAGATATATAGGTGCAAATTTTGTGACAGTGTGTTCGGTTTCATTATACTTTTCTACACATTTCTGTGCAATAGTAGTCCATGCTGTTTTTGTATCACTTTCGTTTATTTTACACCTTATTTTATTAACTAAGGTTTGATTCAATCTCTCATTAAGTCCATTAGAAAATGGTGCATCTACAGCTGTAAAAACTAATCTTATATTTTCACTATTAAGAAACTCCTTAAATTCCTTCGAATTAATGCCAGGATACTGGTCCGTTAATACCAACTCAATCTTGTAGCCTTCTGTCACCTTCTTTACCAGTCTGATAAAGTCACTTGAGCCTTGATTTCTCGATGTAGAAATTATTGCATATCTAGTAAAGTGATCAACTAAAAGGTGCAAATATTTTTTCGTTGATCGTGATCCTCCAATTCCGAATTATTTACAGTCCTGACTATCGCTTTTTGATTTTTCCCTTTAAACCAGCAAAATTCTTCAGAATGGAATCGTCTTCCTCTTCTCTCGTTAAAACAAATTTGGCATGGTCTTCTTTCTTCGCTTTTCCTCAGCTTAGTATCCGTAAATATATTAGTTTTTTTATCATATTTATTCTTCCCAACAAGATGTTCCAATTTGCCTATCTCATTATAAAGATCCGCAGTTTCCCTTAAAACTTCTCTATCTATCTTATCAGCTATATAATTAGGCAAACCAAAAGCTATGAGGTCTATAAGTGTCCTGGTATCAATCGATCTTCTCACTTCCAGTAACAATTTTTCTTTCTTCAAAGCATACTCAAGTACCGATCCCATTTGATATTTGAATGCAAGGGCATACCTTACGGGAGACCATCCCTTGTTCGCAAAAGTCTCACAAAAATTTTTCTCCCATTTTTCCCATTCTGACTGTACTGTAAGTTTCATTATCATGCAGTTGTACCAATCAAGACTAGATAGTTCCAAAAAATTTTTCAAAATCTCAATTTTACTCTTATCTTCAATAATTTGGAAACGTTCACACTCTTTATTAAAATCCTGGATCCACTGGTACGCATTTGAGTTCCTCCCAGTAAATTTCCCAATGCAAAAGTCCTTCGCAATTCTCCCTAAATTTTGAGTTCCAGATATTGCGTGTTTCTCTTCAAAGATTTTTTCTAAAAGCTCCTTTAAATTTGTTTCACATCGAATATCAGATTTATTTGTTTCTACTGAAATCTCCTCTAAATAAATGTCATTAAATTGTATGTTCCGCTCATCATCCAAATATATTTTTGACATATCATCCGTCAATGTTATCCATATCTTTCTGGTTTGATGTCTTTTACTCAATGACTTTTGTACTTTAGCATAGTTAGAAGTACTCGTAACGGTGTGATGTAGATTCGCAGGTTGATACTCTGATGGTATTTCAAAAACTTGCCCTTCGTTTGTAGCTATCGATGTTATGCATATTACATTTGACTTTCCATCCGCCGTTGATTTAACAGCGAAATCAAATCTCAATTTATTCATGTTTCCACAAAAATATAAGCAGAAAAATGTAGTTTTATAATGATATTAGCGTCCTCCTCTGAGGAATAGAAAACAAAATTGGGTTTCTGTAACAATGTAGAGATTTTTATTACAAGAAATTATTCACACAATAATTCACAAATTAATTTAGTAGGTAACTTAAACATAAATTTCTCTCACCTGTAACAATGTAGAGAAACTACATTTAATGCCTCTATTCCATTTCACTATTATAATAAAATATCAATTAACTGAAAACCATATTTTTTAACAAAAATCAAACGTCACAATTGTCATGCCTTGACATACGCGGCAAGAGACAATAAGCAAAGAAAACACACGAAAGAGGTTTTCTTTACATACATTTTGAGTATTTCATCGTGAGCATTCTTAAATTTGAGAGTAGCAGCTTTTAAGTCATGCTCAAATAGAATTTTGCGTTTCTTGAAGCGTTTGACAGTTCTCAAATCTCTCTCATCAAAGAAAATTTGTGTCATTTTTTAAGTACTCAAATTACACTACTCAATTTGTGCTTAAGTACTTACCTACGTTAACCTCAAAAACAATTATCTTTAATTGAAACATACTCGTCCTAATTTATTATTAAAAATGTCTAGTGACGAATCTTCATTGTTTTCCATAGAAGAGCCGTAGAAAACTTAAGTTCTTGTCAAATATTTCAGAAAAACTCAACTGATTTTTACTAGCATACTCAATTCAGAAACCGGCTATAAGGCCCGTATTACAGAACTAAACTCAAGCGTAGATCTCTGCTTGAACGCAGTTAAAAAGGGATGGCGCTGTGTGGGATCAATAGCGCCATCCCTCTCTAACAGTGCTCAAGCAGAGATCTACGCTTGAGTTTAGTTCTGTAATACGGGCCTAATAAGACTTTTCATGAGAAGAACCAGATAAGAAACTCATGAGCCACTTTTTTTAAATTGCTAATCATATATTTTTTGTCGGTATTGAATGTTTTACATTAGTTCCTTATTCATTTTAATTAAACCAAACTATAGAAATGAGGGTTTTCTCTACATTTTCTGCCACCAGGCGGCGCTACGTAAAAGTCTGAGATCAAGAATTTTGTACTGTATGATGGATGCCAAACTCCGATACAATAGCATGAGGCAATGTGCTGCCTCGATCAGTAGGTATTCCCTCTCATTCTATCACTTAAATGAAAGAGTTTGTCATTTCGTAGTAAAGCTTTCTATTACTAATAATGACGTCACAAAATTCCCAAACAAATACTCTCATTTAATATGTTATTTTCGACTCACCTGTGAAATGATAAGGTACATCCAGGATACCACTCACTTACACAACATTAAAAACACCGCACGTCATAACCAGCTTTATAATATTAATTTGGAAAAAAAATTCAGTCTAGGTGTCAAAATGGCGTAAATATGACAGGTGAGACAGAAACTATGGATAGAAAGAGAAGAAGAGGATATCCCACGGTTAGCCTTCATTCATAAATAGTGAACGAATGAGAGGGAACACCTACTGATCGAGACAGAACATTGCCTCATGCTATTGTATGGGAGTTTGGCATCCATATAGAGTATAAGATTCTTGTCTGGGATCCGCGTTTGTTTTTGACAGCCCATGAACCTGAGGATACAGTGCTGCCATCTGTCATAGACCGTTTTTATAAAGTATTTTAAAGTACACACACTCAACCTCTACAGTTTTATTATAAAGATGCTTACGCGGCTGCATAGACGCGGAACTGGCTCCATACAAAACTGGCCGTTTCTATGGACAAACGATGAAGAGTGCTGAATAAAAGTGACTAGTCCATTAGACTTTGATAGCTCGGCGAGGGATCTTGGTGATGAACATTGGAACTGCACTCTCTGTTATCCCGAACAATGATATAGATTATTTGAATACTCCACGATAATTAGAACAGTGATTAGCGTATGAATTACAAATATTTGTCTCATTATTTAGTCAGTACTACGATTATAACAAGGCAGATAAACCCCGGCAGGGAGCTCATTCCACAATTCAATTCGTTTTCGGAAATTTGTTTTAAACCGCACTGTTCGCCACCATTCCGGTTCAAAAGTGTGAGGATGAACGCCTTGCTTGCAAAATCTCTGCTTAGGCTCAAGGGTTCGATACCGCTTGCGAGTATGGGATCGCCGATAATTCTCGCAGCTCGCCTCTGTACCGAGTCAAAAGGCCCTAGCTGGTATTTTTATGCTCCCGCCCAGAGATAACTGCAGTAATCCAGATGGGAGCGCTTTATACCGTTGCAGTCTTTGCCCCGGAGAAAAATACCGCTTAGCTCTGTTCAGTACACCAAGCTTTAAAGACGCCAGCTTGGCCTTATCTTCAAAATAGCTGTGGAATTGCACGTCACTGGTATGTTGGAGATGGTAAGGGTGTATCCTGGAATTATGGAACCACAGTAAATGGGTTTTTCATAGCAGTAAACACAGAAACTTGTGTCTGTTCACGACTTCCTACCACAATGTGACGAGGGATGTTTGTACGGCCCGTATAATCGTATCACCAGTACTGTCATCTGTTTAGCAATGAATGCCCTCATTTGACAGAGAGGAGCCTTACGGAACTTACGGGAGGAGCTTTACGTCCATGCTATCGGACCAACGGCTCTTATGTGTCTGCCGGACAAAAAAGCTGGCAACCCATTTGCACAATCCCTCGGGTAGCGCGTAATGTGGCAACTGCGAGAGAAGACCGCGGTGTCAGACCCGGTCGAACGCCTTCGCTTTATCTAGGGTTACAGCCAATGTCCCTGTTTGACTCTCAATAGCTGAGGCCCATCGGTGAGATACACCAAATGATCGAACAGTCGAGCGATCGTGGCGAAAGGCATATTGGCGGTCGCTGATCAAATTGTGCTGTTATAGGAGCTTAGAATTCATTCCATCACCTTGAAGAGAAGGGAGAAGAAGGGAAGCGATGATAAAAATAATGCTGATATACATTACACGATATTAGTGCCAAGTGATCACCGTTGATGTGGTAAAATTCTTGACTCGCGACTAAGCAAACGTATTGTGGGACGTCCTGTGATACATTATAATGGGTTGACAATATTCGTTTGTCTGAAGTGGGCTGGATGACTAAGTGGCATTGGGTTTGTCACGTCTGCCAAAGAACTAACGGCCGTTGGAGTAGTAAAGTTTTTTGAGTGGAGACCGCGACTCGGCAAACATAGTGTGGGACGCTCTGCGACAAGATGAAGATGGGATAACGATATTCGTAGGTTGTCTGGAGTGGGCTGAATGAGAACAGTCCAAAATCTAGAGCGGTGGCGTGTATTAGGGGATGAACCCAGTATTGGTAGAACATAGGTTGATAATGATGTAGAGCCCCAAATAATCAAAAAAACTCACATATTAAAGTTGCAAAGCATTGTATCCAGAGAGCAGGAGACTTCAAAGTATACTGCATTATTATTCCTTATTAATATCACTAAGAAATATTTTTTTAATGCACTCTTTGGGTGCTTATTGTATACTTGAACTATTCTCCTTATTAACGCTGTTAAGTAAGGTCACTATAATAAAGGTGTTTTATTTATAGAGGAAGATAACATTATACGCTTAGATAGGCACTTGTACGTATAATGGGTACGTTTAAAATTTTAAAATTTTGAGGAGTATATATTTTGCTTTGTCCTGTCTTTAGTTCTATATGTGGTCTATCACTGGTCAACTTGTAACGAGGCGCCATAGCTATATTAGCGCCTCGTTGCTGTCCTTGCGCTCTTCTCTGGCTGTTTTTCTCTTGGTTTCCGTTTTTAAATTTGCTGTCTGTCTCTTTTTATTTGTTTTGTTCTCGAAGCTCATTCTTAAGAGAGTCAGTGCGAAGAGCGGTTGACTCCCTTCTAACAATAATTGTATATATTTATAAAGTGAATCAATTTTTATAAGCTGAAACAAAGTTACAACAAACCACATTATCAGTTCCTAATTTATAACAAAGACTATATGTTTCTCTAAGGCACTATTTTGTGCCTTAAATCTTCATTATAAATATACGATACCTAAGTGACGACCCAACTGCATTTTTAATTATCCCCGGCTTCACCCCGTCACAAACTGAGTCTTTCACCATAAAAATATTTTTTCATGGCATATTTTTATGTTGGTTTCGTATCAGTGCAAGGCAAAATATACGATGGCGTATCAGGGCTTCTCTATTATTTAACGCCCGTAAACTGGAGTGGTTTGCTTCATCCTCAGCCTATATTCATCCCACTGCTGGGCACAGGCCTTCCTTATGGAGAAATATGAGGAGTTTATGCCATAACACTACAACGCTGGCCCAATGCGGGTTGGTTCGGTTAGATCGCTCCATTTAAAAAAAATTCGTCGCCGTCGGTGTCTGTAGATAGTCTTTCATTTATATTCAATAACTTAGCAAACAAGGGGACAACCTACCTAAGTGGAGGCACACCTAACATTAGATGGGCAGTCATAGGCACCTAAAATACATGTCGTAATTTTTGGAAGAATTATACTTGCAGAATTAAACATTCAGTTATCATAATGTACATTGCTTACTTGTGGTATAAGATATTCTCACAGTACTCAGACTTATTACCTGTCAAAGATTGACAGGTAGCTAAACCATTTATTTTTGTCGCAAAAAATATGCAAGCACTATTGCTTTGCGACAAAAAAAAAGATAGTGGTACCGCAGACGAATCAGTATTGAACCTTCATTTAGAAGAGGTCAGACGACGTATTTAATTTTGATCCATAAAACTCATAACGCAGGGTACATTTAGAGATTAATGAAATGAGAATCATAATAAATGTTTTATTCGTTTTATTAAAAATATCACTTATGCCCGTTTTATCCGTGTGCACTAGTGTCGTCATTTATAATTAAATATGTACGAGATCAGTAAATATGTTGCTTCCAAACAATTTTATTGTATGTATAAGCAATTTTTCTATTTATAGAAATTGAGAAAAGGAAATTTTTAGAAACGCCGTGATGTGTTTACTTTTATTAATAACTACATGTCTAAGTGTTGTGCGTTTTGTTTCCTTATGTTCTAAAATAAATTATAAAGGTGTGTCCAAATCAGTGCTGCAAAATGTACGGTGCATTTTAATTGGACGAATGAATGCGTGTTTTGTTCGTTCGTTATTCATTTCAGTATCTGTTTTTCATTTCAAATTGTGTAAGCCAATCTTTTTATTTTGCCATGCAAATACCGTATAGTTAGATACACCTTTAGAATACTGATTTCAATGAATATGTTTTTTTTAATGATGTATCATGCGGTTAGTGCTGGCCAGATCGTTGCAGAGATCCGGGGATGACTTTGAGGTAAAAAATAGTTATATAACAAAATAAGCTACGGTAATATTAAGAACTAAAATGTAGGGGACTAACACTGAACCCTGGGACTAAACCGAATAGATTTTTACTGTAAAGCTAATAAAGTAACATAATATACTAAAGGTGACCTAAATTGCTTCGGGTGTTACAGTGACCACCACGAGGCTAGTGACATTTAAGTTGCTCCAGTGATAGAGAAGTTGAGAGAAAAGCGGCTGTCGTGGTGTGGACATGTTTTGAGGAGAGAGAAAGAGCATGTAACAAGAAGAGTTATGAATATGAGAGTGGATGGTAATGCAGGGAGAGGAAGACCAAAGAAGAGATGGATAGATTGTGTGTATGAGGACATGGCTAGAATGGGAGTGAATGTTGATATGGCGTGTGATAGGGGAGAGTGGAGGAGAAATACTCGTTGCGCCGACCCCAAATGAAATTGGGAAAAGGGCAGGATAATGATGATGATTAGTCAGCAAAGAAATATAATTGGTCAGCTAAAATAATCAACTGGTCAGTAACTTATGGGCAAATATTTCTAAATTGGTGAGCAACTCAAATATTATCTCGACTGCCAAATTGTTTAATATATGTCTCAAATATTTTCTCGACTGCCAAATTGTTTAATATACGTTTTGATGACACAAATAAATATTGTTTTTAAGATTCATACAAAATAGGATATTATTGAAACTTCCAGCAAAATATTCGAATTTTGGTCAGCAAAAATACAATTGGTCAGCAACTTGTGGGCAGCAACTCAAATGTTTTCTGTGCTGCCAAATTGTTTAATATATGTTTATAAGAAACAAATATTGTTATTAAATCATAAAAAAATAACCTTTACCTAATATTATCAGAATACATTTCCTAGGAATTAATCCTTGATTCTTCATTTATCCTTTTCCTGGATTTTATACATTTCTGGTAAAATTTATATTATATTTATATTGCTACCCAAATAACTACTTTGCAGCTCAACTAATTATTTTGCAGCCCAAATAATTATCTTGTTGCCCAATTAATTATTCTGTTGATAAAATAATTATTCTTCTGACCAGATAATTATTTTGCCGTCCTAATAATTATATTGCTGCCAAAATATTTGTTTTCTGCCCAATTGATTTTGTGGCTGACCTTTTTGTTGCTGACCAAATAATGAAATGGCTGCCCAATTCATTAATTCTCAAAAATTACCTTAATGTAATAGCTACCAGAATACATTTCCTAGGAATTGATCCATTTTCTAGATTTTTTACATTTCCGGTAACATATTTATTGGTGTCCCAATAATTATTTTGCAGCTCAAGTAATTATTTTGCTGCCCAAATAATTATCTTGCGGCCCAACTAATTCTTCTGCTGACCAAATAATTTAATGGCTGCTCAATTAATTACTTCTAAAAAAAACTTTAAAGGATAATCTACTTGTAGTGATATCTGAGTAGAAAAAACTGCTCCACCCATCCAAGAGGTAGCTACGAGTATTTATATCCTGTAGGACACAGTTTGATTTATTCAATTTAAGTTGCAGAATACAGGTGAAGTTCGCTTCCACCTTCGGCCTTATCGTCACTTACCTTCAGGTGAGATGTGTTGATATGGTGATATGTTAAAAAACCTTAAGTACAGCTTGTGCATATCCTGGTGATGGCTACAGGGTCATACCACTAGGCACATAGTTATTTTAAATGAAATGTCGGTGTAGACACCTCTAGCTCAAGATTCTAGAGCAATAATGGAATAGGTATATTATGACCGCAGTGGATACGAGATCAAATAAGACACGTACCAGAGTGACCCTATAATCACATTTAGCAATTTCCGAGTCCATAATACCCTCTAGAGACAGTTGTCTTCACCAGCCTTTATACTCCCCACTGCTGGGCTCGTAACATCGCCGCTGACTTGATGCAGATTCGTGGGGATACGGAATAGCGCCAGGACCAACAGCTTCACGTACTATCCAAAGCAAGGGGAACTCAAGGTCACAAAGTTTTGATCACCATAGTACAGGCCGAAGTATACACCGGGCAATTAGGGGTCCAAGGCGGCCATTGTGGGTGCCATGATTCACTTGCCTGGATTCTTGGATAGACGTAGTATGAAATAAAAAATTTTAATTTGCTCCCTGAAAGTCTTATTCATATTTAAAAAAAAAAAAGTCTCTCCCAACTCAGCTATCGCTACCTTTTAAGATATCATCAACAACAACCTCTGCTCGTCCACTGCTGGACATAGACGTGCAGAGGTTGTTGATCTTTTCAGATATATTATGGTATTAATTTAATTAAAATGGATACATTAATTCACAAATGGAACTGACAGCCATCACTGAATACTGAACTAATGTATACGTCTACACAGTAAAAGTTTATATAAGCTAATCATCGTCTAAGGAAAGTTACTAGGTTTTAGGAACTTAATTTAAGGAATGTATAATGTTTTCTTTTACTGCTTTTTCGTTATTTCACAAAAGTTTTGCAAAAAAAAACATCTACAACGAACATTAATTAACCCCTTTATAATTCAAAACACAAATAAACTTATTCCAAAAGTAGACCATGATGGAAGTTTTTGGTAGCTTAAAGAGCCGTAAATCAAAAGTATTTATTTAAGCCATATTTAAACTCAACCTGCAGATAAGATAGTCGTACCTGATTATGGGCACGTTCTATCAACAACTGACGTTTATGTGGCGTCACTGATCTTAATCATTAAGTCTTTATAAGACTCACTCGCAGGCCTTTATACGAAGTACCATGACAAGTTTGAACCACTCTAGAAGTTGAATTACAGATGAAAGACACTACGGCTCAGTTTTTCACTCTCTATCAAATAAATTCAAAATGGAATGGAATTGAAATTGAATTAAATGTCAGTTAACTAAAGAGACGTAATGAGGACGAGACGGAAAATCTCGGCCATGGCTAATCCACCGGGAAAAAGTCCTCAGCCTATATACGTCCCACTGCTGGGAACAGGCCTTCCTCATGGAGAAACACATGGAGAGTATTGGCCGCACACCACCACGCTGGCCCAATGCGGGTTGGTGGGTAGAAACGATCGCAATAGCGACCGGGACCAACGGCTTAACGTGCCTTCCGAAGCACGGGGGAGCTCGAGATCACAAAGTATTGGTCACCCATCAGCGGCCTGGCCATGGCGAAGATAACTTTGTGTTCGATCGCAAGCCATAGCGTACTGACCACTACGCCACCAAGCTCCTCCGTTGATAACCACCCGCCTATCCGGGAAAAAGGCGTCATTGTAAATATTGGATTAAAAAACCCGCGTTTATAAATGTCCAAAAAAAAAGAGCAAAATAACCCTGCAGGGCTGAACGAGGGGTGGTCACTTTAAACGTGTGGCGCATTTATTTGAAGGGTATGCATAGATCGTACCTAAGTAAAAGTTGTAAATATGAGCTCCACGTAGATTTTTAATCTTATATTATTATTTTTTTCTTTCTTGTTGGCTTTCTTATTCACTCGATCCCACATACAGACGAAGCATCAGAAGTAAGAAGTCTGAACAAACCTATGCGTCATCCAGGAACCAGTTAAGTTAGTTAATTCAAAACTTGAGAGTTGTTGAAATTTCGACGTAAAAGTGCTCGTAGAAAGTTGAAAGTAAAGTTGGTTTGTCGGGTTCTGAACTATTTCCAAAGTTGCCGCCCGATAGCTGGTCCGGAAGTACCTCAAAATTGAGTTACAAAAGTTCAACCGGACATACAAGAAAGTGGGTCCAACTGGACAAACGAAAAGATGAGAATAAATGATTGGAAGCCGAGAAGAGTCTTTAACGTTGGGAAGACCACACCAGGAGACACCCACCAACGTCTCATACCATCAGGCGACTGCTCGCGAACAGGACAGGTGAACTTCGGACAGGCGAAGAAACCCTAAGATGTCACGAGCCTCAGCATTGAGGCAGCGATGAAAAAGAAGAATATAGCTGGAGGAGATGCAACAGACCCTACGCCCCTCTTATTAAGGGATCTAGTAGTCTTACAATGGTAACCTTCTTCACGAACGCTAAAATAAAAAATTTAAGAACGATTAAATCACAAAAAAATAATGTCACGGATTCTTCATACCAGTTTTATTGCGACTAAATGCGAGGTGCTGTGAAAAGGAGGTAAGGTACTGTACTCCGAGGTAAGGTTATCATTGCTAAAAAAATCCACTCTCTTTGTTGCGTTAAGAATGCCAATTTCTATGAGAAACGTGATTTCAGCTAGTAGGCAGAGGTGTTAAACACCCGCGTTTCGCCAGATATGTCAGGTCCCCATGTAACAGGTGGCGAGCCTGTTGCCATCCACCGGGCACAATGTGAGACGAGCGATATTCAAAATGAAATGTACATAAGTTTTATTCAAACTCAGTGGTACAGGCGGTGGGATCGAATACTTTTTATATAACAAAGTCAGCAAATTAATTGCAAGCCCTCCATAGATAGTAAGTGACTGTCTTCATCAGCCTTTGTGGGGGCCACTGCTGGGTAGCCTGCCCAGCTTCTACATAGAGACGGTTGTAATTGCGACCAGCTAACGGTGTAACGTGCCTTCCAAAGCACAAAGGAACGAGCTCACACAGCTAGGTCACCCATTTATGGGCAGAGCATGGAAAAAGAAGCTGTTTTCGATATCGAAAGCCAGAGGCGATTCTTGTACAGTAGACTACCACATTGCCTGTGAGCTAATACATGCAGGTGCAGTCCTCGTAATAGAGAAAAAGTGGGATCACCCCAAAACATTTAACTTATCTACCAGGAAATATTTGAGTGGACGATGACACCAAATAATTAAAACAATCTCATCACTCGAGTGTGAACTTTATTCCCGACCGAAAATATAAAGGATGTTATTTAAATGGTCAGCAAAATATTAGTATTTTGGTCAGCAAAAAATACAATTGGTCTACTAAAATAACCAATTGGTCAGCAACTTATGGGCAGCAAATATTTCTAAATTGGTCAGCAGAATTGCCAAATTGTTTAATATATGTTTTAGATGACACAAATATTGTTTTGAAGGGTCATAAAAAATAACCATAACCTTATATCTATCACAATCCATTCCATATCCTAGGAATTGATTCTTGATTCATTGATTCTTTTCCAAGATTTGATACATTTCCAGTAACATATATATTGCTTCCCAAATATTTTTTGCTGTTCAAATGATTTTTCGGCTGACCATTCTGTCGTACAAATAATTAAATGGGTGCCCAATTAATTAATTTCCAAATAAAAATTACGATATGTTTATTACGTATTACGTTTATCTAACATTTATTATCAAAGTTCAAAGATTCTTCATTGCTACTATGGTTTAAAGAAACGCAAATGTTCATAAATGCTCTTTTGACACAGAAATTATTAAAGGCGTATTAATTTCATATAAATTATGTTCCTCTTTTGAGTTGGAGGAATAAGTGGGCTGTGTAAATAAATATATTATAATTGTTTATTTATTTCTCATCATCATGGAGCCACGTGGCTCATTAAAATAATACTACCAATGGACTTAGAACTGCACAACATCCAATAGCTTATAGCGGCGACGGGCTCACCACCTGTCACGCTGAGTGCAGTCACTGCTTGGCAAAGCACGGGCTATGGCAGTGGACTGCCCTTGCGGTGCTTTTGCCTAGTCTCTGACTAACCCTTAGGAGATAATAGTCGTGATTAAATGTATATATGTATGTATCATTAAGCCTATATACGAGCACTGCTAGGTACACAAAAATGTTCACAAAGATAGTTCCAGAGGGCGTGGGCGTGTGGGTGTTCAACACCTCTGCCTACCCCTTCGGGGAAAGAGGCGTGATGATTCGTCGTGTGTTGTAATCATTTCAGAATCCTTTTATGAATCATTTCTGTGCATATGACCACAATCTCGGAGCACGGAGGACCTCGATGGCGTAGTGGTTAGTACACTATGTTTTTCGGTATCACAAACAAAGCTACCTTCGCCATGATCAGGCCATATATGGGTGTCCAAAACTTTGTGATTTCGAACTCCTCCGTGCGGAAGGCACTTTAATCCGCTGGTCCCAATCGCTTTTGCAACCACCAACCCACCAACCCGCATTGGGCTAGCGTGGTGGTGTTACGGCCCACACTCCTCATGTATTTCTCCATGACGAAGGCCCAGCAGTGAAACATATATAGGTGGAAGACGGACCACAATCTCGCCTTATGGAAAGTGACGATGATAGCTCGGAATAGAAAACAGCAGGCCTAGCCATCTCCACCAAGCAGACCGATGAGATCCCTTTCCATGCACTTTAAGGGAACCTGGATTTATCACATAAGAGATGTAATAAGGCTGTGTGGCGGTATATTACAGTATTAGCGACTCTTTTTTTGTTTAAGATGGGTTTGCTCTTGACTCTTTGCTGTTATTCTTCTTTTCGCTCTTCTCTGGCCACTTTTCTCTTTGTTTCAGTTTTTAAACATACCGTCTGTCTTCTTTTTTTCAATTTTCTGTTCTCGAATTTTATTCCTATCAGAATCAGCGTCTGGAGCGGTTGTCTCGACGCCGATTATTATATAAATATTAAATTAACAATAATAAGTGATTATGATAAAGTTATAATACGAGTAATAAACTGTAACGATATAAATTGTTCAAGTTTTAATAAGTTTACCAAAGGCACTATTGTAAGTAGCCCTACCATTGATAATATCTTTAAGTTAGTTAGTTTTATATGCAATGAACTTGAAATTTAAATTTTTTATAAATTGTTTCATTGTGCCTTAGTTCTTTATTAATAAATATTCAAATAAGTCCCAAGAAGTTCCTTTTATTTATCTCCGGAATACACCACGTCACAAGGCTTAAAAGAAAGAGAAAGTGCTGTTTGTCCTACATAGCGCCATCCCTCACTTACCTAAGCTCGAGTGCTCAAGAGTCCTAAAGTGAAAAAAAAACCTTAATGGTCTGGAGACCCTTTGTCAAAATTTAGGGAACTGGACTCGAGAATGTACCTCTTGTGACAAAATAACCACAATCTGCCCGTCACCCGGCATAATAACCTTTTTACTTTAAAATTATAATTTTTTATACCCCACCTGCACATAAAACATGAATGAGCTAGGTCATGTAAGGTAGGTTCTGTCTAAAACAAGATTTTATACATACGCATACACATCATCGCGCATCTTTTCCCGAAGTGGTAGGCAGAGACGTAAATACCGACCATTCGCCAGATATGTTAAGTGCCCATGTGGCGAGCCTGTTGCAATGCACCGAGCCTGTTGCCATGCACCGGGCACAATGTGGGGCAAGCGATAAAATAAAGTAGTCGAAAATTCCAAAGGGAAAAAACATAAAAAAATTTAAAACTTCAAAATACCCGTAAAATTTTATGTAACACTATAAAATTTTTGGTCTTTCTGTATAATTCGTTAAAATACATACGAGAATAACATCCACTTGAAGATGCACACACACCACACTAGACTCACTCAAAACACACGATGCAAGATTTTCCCGGGCAATTTGGAAACTGTTTTCTTGTATCCGTAAGACCTGGGAAACGCCACAAGTGGAACTGGATCGGCCTTATGCTCCGAACGGACTCTCATCACATACCAAGAAATGCCTTGGACAGGAATCCTCAAGAAAAGAGTAAGCGAGGCTACCCTAAGCAGACCAAATAACTGGTGAAAACGTTATGGTCTATCTACACTCCATACTATCGGTGCTCGCGTTCCCTCGTGTCGCCTCGTAGCGTGTGGATAGGCCATAACGTTTTCGCCAGTGATTTGGTTGCGGTAAATACATTCTCATTTAGCGCTATTGGGGCCCTGAAGGCAGATTATCATCGAAGAAAAGAAAATCAGGATGACTTGGAGCCAAATAAAGCGCGAAGCTCTACCCTCTGGCCTCTGCTTTATCTAGGGGACATAAGATCCTTACAAAAATCTTCGTATAAGATTTCACTCAACAATTTCATTTGATGTAACTGTGGTGGTGCAAGTGTGGTAGCGGCTCATTAAAAGAATACTACCAACCCATCTCTTCCCTTGGGTGTCGTAAAAGGCGACTAATGGGCATAGAACTGCACAACCATCCAATATAGACTACAGGCCCGTGTCAAAAAATGGTGGGTCATGTATTGAATGTATTGAAACCGAAGCCGTGTATGGTCCAGGACCACGGAAAGAGAGGGGGTTGCAAACCTCGATTATTTCCCCTTGTCGCATGATTTTTGTACGGCGTTGCGGAATAATGGATTAGAAGCAGTATTGAAGAAGTATGAAACTGATGCCGTACAAAAACAAATGACCAAATTTACCCTGGAAATTGTCGGAAAATCAAAAAAAAATCCGACTTTGTGGCGCACCATTTTTTTTGCGTCATGCCTGTGAACAGGTGCCACTGTCGGTGTCTGGTCAACTCATGCTTGTCTGATTGGTAGAAACTGTCTAATTAATAACATTTGTTTCGGGACAATATGGCGCGGCAAGTAGTTAAGATAGTTATTTATCGATGTGTAGATACTGCTTTTTTAGATTATAATTTAGACTATGTGTACATGTTTGTGATGGAAAATGTGGTAAACTGCAGAATATTATTTAAAATAAGTACCTATTTTTTTCTTTTAAACTTCATTGACGTTGTAGTTTATGACATTTTTTAAAATGATGCTAATGTAAAGGGAGGGTTGAAACTTGCTGAGTTTCTTGCCCGTTCTTCTCAGAACAAGGCCTCCTGGTAGTTTTTGTGAACGGATTGCGTTGTTTTTCCTCTTTCACGAAATATTGTAAAATGTTTATGACATTCATAAGCATGTGTTAGATTTAAAGAGATATTTATTGCAAGAAAAATAATTTTATTATTATTTTAGTTTAATTATATCTAAATCAAAACTGAAGTGTTATAACTTGATGAAATGAAATGAAGTTCATTGTGAACTTGGTCGGAATCATAACATTAACTGAATAAATGAATACTCGGATATTGTTAATAAAAAGCAATAACCTCAGTTTGTTAATTGAAAATAATGTAAAATAATGTATATATGTGATGATAATTAATATTCTAAGATGCTTTAGTTTCTGATAAATGTTTGCCAATTGAATAATGTTTTCAATGTTTCTGTACTATAACGACAGTCATAAAAGTTACTTAAATATAAATAATCAATAATGAAATAAGATGAATATTGGAATACATCATTGATAAATGACTTAATTAATTTGTTATAAAATTAAAGAAGTGATTTAACTATTTTCTAAACTGCTTACAGTTGTTATTAAAATAATTCAATATGTGCTGTTTTCTGATTGGTCCATGTAACCTTACTCACTAGGCAGTATCGGGACTATTTTGTAAATATTTAAATAGACTATAGGCCTTTGAATTGTTAAATTTATACAATACAATTATTGGATTTATTATATTTTATATTTAAATTAAATTAACTGTATTTAAAATAAAGTAGCACATGTTGCTCTGTGATTGGTCAATCTACCCGCCGGCCGCCCGGGTGGTTGGCGCCGTGATACGATTTATAAGGCCTAGCACTGAGTCGAGATTATTATTATTGTATCATCCTTTCTAGACGAAACGCTGCTTAGTATTCAAGTTAAAAAGTTAGATACTTTTACATGGCTACATGGTAGAAGTTATAACGTATTATATGGCGATACATCATATTTGAGATAAGTATAATTCTGTTTAACTTTAAACTGTTTATATTGCAGTGGTTGTAACAAAGCTATGATTTTATGTTTTAATTGTTTCTGGGATGTGTTAATATTGATAATTATGATGATGTGAAGTTAGACTTTGTGATAGTTGCTATGGCAAGGAACTTCCTGTTGGTCGGAAGGAGAGAGTGTAAAAATGGTTGTCACCCATCATGAGGGGCGGGTTAGGGGCTCCCCATTTCCTTGCTTTATTTTATATAATGTATAGTTTCACCAATTCAGTAAAGTTTATTAAAGCACTACCTACCTAATGTTGTGATCATTAGAGCAATAATTTAATCTGGGATATTATGTCGTACTGAGTCTGTTTACTACAAGAATTATGGTTAAAAATAATGTAGGTTCTGGTTCTATTGTAAGCAAATAGAAGCTTTATGTATATTATATATATTTTGTTGAAATAAATGAATCTTTATTTGTGTGTACATATTGTGGTATGAAATAAATGTATTGGTTATTATTTGTCCACTATTTATTCAAATACCCCCTCCCTCTTGATTGATATATTTTCTAACACATGCGCTAAGACACATTTAAACTGAATAAATGATTTTGAATTGAATTTTTTTTTAATTTTACGGCACTGCGCATTTTCTTATTATTTTTCATGGAGCTATCGATGGTAAGAATGCCGTACAAAAATATATGACCAAAATGTACTCACTCTACCTGTACTTTTGAATTTTCACCTGCACTCAGTTCGACAGCTTACAAGTGATGGCGTAGTGCTGAATGTTATTATTTTATGATCTTATATCGTTCTAGATAGGTCACCTGGTGGTTCAAATTACCCACCATTTCTTTGACACGGGCCTGTAGTCTAATAGCTTATAGCGGCGACGGGCTCACCACCTGTCACGCTGAGTGCAGTCACTGCTTGGTGAGACGCAGACTATGGCAATGGCCTGCTTTTGCGGGAATCATTCATTTTTATAAAAACAAATATCTATTATCTTGTTTGCTTGTTAATTAAAGTTGGTCCCTTTAGTAGATTATTTTAGTTCTTATCTTTTATTGCCGAAAGCAGCAGTGCTTGTATTGCTATTTCGGTTTGAAGCTGGAATTGCAAGGTACTATGACTTTACATCTTATGTCAAAGATAGCAACGTATACTGTGCCCCCGATGGGAGTTGCAAATGATGCAATCAATCTTAAAAAGAAGAGTCAGCTATTCCTCAACATGCTTATAATTATTTATTTTCGTTACAGAGTTGCATAGGTATATATAGGTTTGATGTAATTACGGGTGTACAATGGAGTTAGAACAAGTTTTGATTAGGTTTTAAAACACGCGGCAAAAAATATGGGAAAACGATATTGTTTGAGACACAGATATTAAATAATTTTCAAAACACTTATTAACTACACACACTAATCTTACTTGACTTCCTTACTTCTGTCGAAAATCGAAAGCAAAATAATGAACAAACTTCATCATGATGACAATCCATTATATAATATAAATACTGGGGGTATTAAAATAATGGATTGTCATCATGATGACAAACTTCATCGTTAGTTAGTTAGTTCTCTATTTTGCTTCTGCTGAATTGCAGAGTAATTCATCAAGAGCATGGCCTTTTTATGGCAATGTCTTAAAGTATTACCATTATTTATAATGTTATCTTGAGTAGGATGACTGAATAATTAAAAATAAAATATGAAGCATCAAATATCACAAAACCTAATATTTATAATACCTAAAAAAAGAAAATGTTTTCTTTCGCAATTGAATATTATCCGAAAATGACTCGATCATCGGCTGTAATTCAACGGCAAAAAAAATTTTTTCGTAGTAGGTAATGTTAAATTAGTTACACTTCGTCTTTAATAAGTAAATAAATATTTTAATTTTATTTTCAACGAACAAAACAAAGAACTGATATAATTGCTTGTTTCGGATATTGTTTTTCGGAGTACCTTGGGGAGTTCTAGTGTATTGATATATGTACATACTTAGACTTAAGTAATAACTAATTTCAAAGATTCACTTTCACTTCTTCTACTCTCAACACGAACTTCATACATACCTTACGCTTTGAGGTTGATTTGCGGGTCCATCTACCAAATCTGCGGATGCTTCAAGTGCAAAAAAACTGATACACCAATAAACTAGGAAAGCACAACTCCTGACTACAATACCACTATTTTAAGCCCAGAAAGATGTTAAGCTACTAAGGAACTGCTTCTAGAAGAAGAATCTAAGAACGGAGCTGTAATTAATATAAAACTAAAATAAAAGAATCTGTCTAGTGTAGCAGTAATGGTTACCCTACATCATTTGGTTAATACATATATAAGAGGTAATAAACTTTAAGATTTATCTTATACTTCTTGTGCAACACATTCATTGTACCCAGGCGTTGTAATCAAACCCTTCTCATAGGTCGAAACATTAGGACTTTTTTTTTCCTGGCTACAATGGAGGAAGAAAAGGTAAAGCTTCGTGCGCTATGGATTCAATTTTTGGCAACGTTGTGTAGTAAGTAAAATTTATTACTAATAGTAGTTAGTGTGTGCTTGAAAACAAAATTTGTGTTTTCGATGTAAAAACAAATTGGTAATCATTCATAATATTCTTTATTAGAATGTCATCCACAAAATATAAGTAGAAAAACTTTTGTTGATAATCTTAATTTGGTTTATAGCTTTTAAACAATAATGTTTGGATTCGTTGTCGAGAGACGTTATAGGAGACTCCTATGGCGTCGCTATCTCTAAAGGTTATGGGTTCAAATCCTGGGGGCATACGTCATATACGGTTGCTTACATACATATACATGTCATTGGTCAATAGGAGCATTTATATATATTGTTATTAAAAAGTCTAACATTATAACGTAGTACCCATCCATTGTTCCCTTGTGTTTTTATTAATAATATCGTGCGATGAAGTTAATCCATTCTATTCCTTTTCAGTATCATTAATGGCTTTCGAAACAGGCGCAGTGTATACTTGGCCTTCAACTACAGTATTAATGTTAATGTCCAATGAGACTGTCTTAGATAGACCAATGACTATAATGGATGTCTCCTTATTCGGTGGCGCGACAAATGTGGGCGGGTTAATAGGCGCTCCATTCTGCGGATATGTCTTCAGTGCGCTTGGCAGGAAATACGGGGTTATGGCGTATGGAGTTCCCTATCTGGTGAGTTTTTACATACATACATATAATCATGACTAAGATCCCGAAGGGTTAGTCAGAGACTAGGCAAAAGCACCGCAAAAGCAGTCCACCGCCATAGTCCGCGCTTCACCAAGCAGTGACTACACATATGTTCAGCGTGGCAGGTGGTGAGCCCGTCGCAGCTATAAGCTATTGGATGGTTGTGTAGTTCTAAGTTCATTAAGTTCATTTAATCAGTAGTATTCTTTTAATCAGCTACTACCACACGACTCAGGAAGAGTTTTTCATTCGGTACATAACTTTATAATGATTGAAGACCTGATGATGCAAATACTGGATGTGACAAGCCGATGACAAAGCGAAATGACGAGCATAACGGTTGGACTGATGTGACTGATGATGTTGATATTAACTTAATACCCGGTGAGAAAGAGATTGTAAAAAAGCATTGATGTTTGAAAACAAAGATGTGACATCGTCGTTATGTCTGTTCGTACTAGTTTTGTATTAATGTGGAGAATTTTAATGAAGCTTATTGGTACCAACCAACCAAAAGAGTAGCTAATAGAACGGGGCTGCTGGTGAAGCGCAGTGACAAGCTCATCAGATTTTACATAACTGTCAAAACCACAGAACAATAAAAAAGGTCAAAACTTATCATAAAATATAGACCTCAATATCTTTAGACACAATGTGTTGAAATTAAATTAATAAAATTTGACAGTTTGAGGTAATCAGACGAGCTGTTGGTGATGAGTTAGATAAGATACGATGCCAGCTTGTTTTAGATCAAGTCTAGCGTCGTGGCTAACTTCTCGACACAAATGCTGAATTGAGACCAATTTAGCAATTTAATATTTAAGTAATTTATACTGTAAACATTAAAGTAGCAAAAAAATATTTTTTATTTCTATCTTTCCATATTTTTTTTTTATAAAAATGAGTCTACAGTCTTTCATTGTTTACATTTCAGCTCACCTGGGTCACGATGTATTTTGCAACGAATATTCCAACAGTCTTGTTCGCCATGTTTTTATCAGGAATTGGAATCGGAGGGCAGAGCATCGCTGTCATATACGTCTCAGAGATTTGCCATTCCTCCATCCGTGGTGCCTTATCGTCATTTTTAACCACAGGAGCATGTATAGGAGGCTTGGTCGGTTATATTCTTGGAGGGCAATTAAGCTACTACCAGAGAGTGTATGTAAATTTGAGTTTAGCTGTCATTTGTATTCTGAGCATGATGCTTCTGAAAGAGTCGCCTGTACATTTGCTGATGGTTGGAAAGGAAATGGTAAGTTTGCGAATCTTATTGTCTATATAAATAGTTAAAACAATTCTGATTTATAGCTTTATGTTTTTTATGCATGTGACCTTGTTACCTTCATATATACTATCATGCCTAAATACAGAGGTGTATTACACATACACACTTTGCCAGTCAATTCGTTGGTCCCATGTAATAGGGGGAAAGCCTGTTACCGTCACCAAGGACTATAGAAAATCTATAACCATTCTGTAATTCAAACTAAAATTCCAATAGCCAGGACAGATCTGCATGTTACATTCCACTTAAGTTCTTTTTTGTAACTAAATCAAGTTTAAGTGTAATCAAGTTCCATATTTATAGGAAGCAGCGGAGTCCATAGCATTTTATAATCAAGTCGACGTAAGTTCAAAAATCGTGGAAATTGAAATGAAAAAAATAAAGATTCAACTTGATCCTAGACTCGAGAAATTATTGGAGGAGGAAAAAGGTACGTCATATTTAGTCTAAAAACCGCCCACAGCTGGGCACAGATCCTACATAAGGAGTAAGCCGTAAACTACCACGCTGACCCAATGGAGATTATTTGACGACCTCTGTCGTCGAGTGGTCTGTACGCCGGTCTCAAGGCGACGCCATCTCGAGCGGTCCTGGGTTCGATCCCTAGTGGAGGCAAAAGTGCTTGGGTGATGAATTTTCAGACATTTGTTCTTCAGCCTTGGATGTTCATTTTATACATATGTATAATATTTTGTATATTCTGAATAATTATGTGTATTCTATCTATTAAATATATTTGTCCATCGTCTAGTATCCATAACACAAGCAGCATTTAGTTGCTTAAAATGGGACTATTTGATAGGTGTGAAGATATTTATTTATATTTATTATAAGGTCGAAAGTATGCTAGCTCTCAGAAACGGAACGAGGGAATTCAAGATTTTCATTGCGACAATTGTGTCTTCGTTTCGTTGAATGGGTCTTTAGATGTCACTTAATAATAAAATTTTTATGTGACGCTTTGAACAAATTAAAGTAACATCAAAACCCCCGTGATATAAACTCAACTTCAAGCCAGAAAATCCTATAATTTCTGCAAATCCTCTAAGAACTAGCTCTAGGCGGAGCTAAAATCACAATCGATATATGGTCGGGGTGAGATAATAGCTACTATATCTCAAAGCACAGTCGAGAATAACAATAATTGCTTCCCTCATCATTCTACAGAAAAAATAACTCGAAAACCATTTAGTTAAACTTATTTGTTGACTTTATTTCAGATGTCGAACTAACAGAAGAACTTATCAAGAATAAGCTTGGGGTCTTAGATAAAAAGCACAAGGAGTCAGCTTGGAGAATATTTAGTAAGTTTTATATTTGAAGATTTGCTAGTGCGCGAAATTCAAGTTTCAAGGTGTCCTCATCTCTAATTGAATTCAGAGATGAATACAATGAATATTCGATGAATACAACGAAGTCCATTGGTGAATTTTTGTTCTCCAGTTATGTTTGTAAAATTACTTTATTTGGAGGAGATTCTTGTCTAGAAACCAGTGGTGATTTGAGTTTTGATAGTAAACGTGCCTCAGCTTCAGTCACAGGGTAATTTTTTTAACTAAGAAGACTAAAATTTTAAATAACAACATTTGTTCTACGACTTTTGATAATTTGACACATTTTACTTTCATCTATATCTATCTATACATATATTAAAACTGTAGAGGTCGAATGTCGAAAATAAAAAACGCTTAAAATAATGTCAGGGGGATGTAAAAAGAGGGAAAATACCAAAAAAAATATTAAAGTTTTTGTTTCCATGTCTGTTTGTCTGTTTGTACGGGCTAATCTCCAAAATGGCTGGACCGATTTCAATGAAATTTTGCATGGTGATACCTTATATCCCTGGTCAACAGCTTAGATACTTTTTATTCCGGAAATTAAAGGGTTCCCGTGGGATAGTTAAAAAACCATAGTAACCGCGGCGGACAACAGCAGGCAACAGCTAGGACAAAATAATTATTAATTTCTGAATGTTCTTAGCTCTGTGTGCATTACGTTTCTTTTCGTAGGTACGGAACATAGACATACTAATGTCAAGATAGTACATTATAGCCTTATAAAATATTTTTTAATTAATCTACATATTGAGTTATGGTAAAACTCGTTTTTAAAATTCGTTAAATTTCGTTCATCAAATTTCATACTAAGGGCACATAGATGTCTTGGAAATTGGATTGCCGATGTTCGTAGGTTGGGTGGAATGGCTGGATTACACCTTGTTAGCCTACCAATGTTGACGACCTTATTGGTCGATTGGTTTGTACGCCATACATAAAGTGTCGTCATCTCTAGAAGTTCTGGGCTCGGTTCCCATTGGGGGCAAATGTTTCTGTGATGAGTACAAGCATTTGATCTCCAATTTTGGACGTAAATTCTTAATATTTATCCTTATCTACGGCACATTAAGCTAAATTAAATGGTATGTGTTAGTTGATAGGTGTGAATGTATGTAAGTGACCGCTACTGACCGCTACTTTTCCACCCATCGTTCTGCGAAACCCTCAAGCACTCTCACTTTGCCAGTACCTAATTTCGTTGGCTCCACATATTTGCACATCGTCAACCAAACCCAAGTTCCAACAGCCAGATAGATAGGGTTGTCATTATTGATATTCATGAAAACTCTAACTTGCTCTCCTTTGTTTTCAGGACGATCCAAGTCTGCAAAGAAAGCCTTAGCAGTAGTTCTAATACTAACCGCGGCAATCGCCTTCATGGGAAATACCGCAATCCAAATGTACGCAGAACCGTTATTCAAGGAAGTGATTCCGTCTATGTCATCAAACTTGTGTGCTATCATACTGGGTTCAATGTATGTGGGGGCCAGTATTGTATGTGTGCTGATCGTCGACAAGTGTGGAAGAAAGGTACCAATAAAAAAATATATATTTTTCTATGTTAACGAAATCTGGTAAGGAATCGTCCAGAATTGGCGAACCTAGAAGATGAAGTGATTTTTTATCTACTATGGTTATATATTGGACCAAAGAGTTAAAACTTGAAATAATTGAATCACGATTGGCAGTTGATTCCGATTCCAATAGGCTAGTTGACCCACTTTTTTATTGGGCCCCAAATGATTCATTACTGATACCCATAACCATAAAAAATAATACAATATTTTTCTGAAGCTTATAACACAATAAATTATAAATTACGTTTTTGCTTAAATGTCAAAAACGCCTTCGGTCCTGATGGTCTATAAATTATCTGTGCCGTAGCGTCACGATTATTGTAAACAATTCAATACGCATGCGTGACTTAGCCGACAGTTATGCTTGATTGGTTGCGACTGACGTTATTTTCATTACTTTTGATATGAGTCAAATAGCCTATTTAAATTTAAATTTCTTTGATTTAAATCTAAAACAAATGAATGTAAGTCTTGGCTAAGAAGTTTTAAGTCATCCAAAATACCAAATCTCCTCCGAAAGTGCCATCATCTAGATATAATACATAAAAATTTGAATTTAGTTTTTCAATTATGCCTGCCGGATGTATGCCAAGACCAAAAATGGCTGGCTCTAGTGAATTGCCCTGCTGACAACCAACTTCAGAAGAAATGAAATTGTTTTTTAGATTAATTTTAAAGGGGAGCTATAAAATTGCTACAAGTAATTATATAAGAGAGGAGCTTTGCTTTTTACTTGTAACAGCATCCTGAATTAAACGCATTTTAAACATGGACTTTAAGAAGAATCTCACCGCATTGATTGTCCAAAAATGTACGCAAAGCATGTACTACAACTTATTTTCCACAGCTTTAGCTCTATTGTAATAATTGAAAGAATGGTTTTGATTTTGAAAATTAAACGAATTTAGATTAAAATCAGAAGTAAAATTTCTTTTAACGCATGATGTGGGTGTTTATTTTGAATTATACATAATTCAAAATTACCACATTAACACTCAGTTGCACAAAGATTTTTTAAGGACGACATTTGTTAATGAGACATTAAAACTTTAAAGTTCATTAAAGTTAAGGTTGTCACACGAAACAGTTCTAGCTAATGTCTCTTAAGCATTGACAGGGTGCTAATGTCGTTAAGTGCAACGTGAAACTACGCTAAGGTGTTCTTTTGACACTTCAATAAATAAATTTAATGGAGCATTAGAGATAATGTTGACATTAAATTTTAAAGTTCGTTTCTGCAACTGGGTGTATGAGTTATTAATAATTTATTGACATGTAGGATTCTGTATGGGAATGTCGAAAGGTTTTATTTCACTTTTGGTATTTCCTGAAACCACAGCACGTATCCGTTCAGCAAGTTTCGTGGCAACAGAGATACGCGCTCCCCGCGGTACTCGTTTAAAAACTGGTGTATTATTTTTATACAAACTTAAAATATGCCAGATAGGTTCATGGAAAGATTAGAGATAAATAAACTTTATAACAGATAAATTGCATAAAAATAAAATAAATAAAAATTGTACGACCCAATGGTCGTTGTGATTAAAATTACAGTCTTAGTTTCTAATTTGCGTGGACGTATTTAAGTGATTAATTTACAATTTTTCTTCATACATTCGTGATAACTGATACAATATCATTATCATAACTGATACAAGCGTTTAAGGGTCGGTTTTTTGATCTGTGGTCAGGTTGACGTATGATGTCGTGATTCAGCTTGATCAATAGTCAGATTATCAGATATTACTATAGTTAAATAGTCATAGTAAAATGACGGCTGGCGGCACAGCTGATGTATATTGCTTCGAATTTTCATCGCAAATTTAATAGAGGTTCAAGCTGACTCTTCAAAGGTTTTGTTGTTTCTATTGGTTTAGTGTTTAACCATTTGATTTAATGTTACTACGAGATCAAAAATTGACCCAAAGCTGCTTGATTTGGCCTAAGGACTAATTAATGGGTGTGAATTTAGAAAGGGATTCAGAAGATATTTATTAGGTGTGAGAGGCACCAAAGACTGTATAAAATTGTTTTAACCTTTTTATCTCAACTAATTATCTTAAATTGACAGAAAATTCTCATAGTGACGTCAGTCGTCTCCGGAGTCTGCACCCTCCTGCTGGGCGTCCAACTGCAGTTCCACTGCGCCCCCCCCTGGGTCACGGCCGTGCTTATCTACGTGTATAGCTTCATGTTCGCTTTGGCGGGTAGCTTGCCTTTCGTACTGTTAGCTGAGGTGTTCTTGCCTGAGGTAAATATCGTTTATCTGCTGATTTATTCAAAGAATGCGAAGAAACTCTCTTCTTCTTGCCCTTTTCCCACTCTAGGTGGGGTCGGCACAACATGTCTTCTTCTTCCATTCTCCTCTGTCACTCTTCAGTTCAGCATCCACTTCTTTTATCCTCATATCATTCTTCACGCATTCAATCCATCGCTTCTTTGGTCTTCCTCTAACTCTAGGTCCGTCCACATCCATGCTCAGCATCCTTCTTGTAATGTGACATTCATCCCTCCTCATCACATGTCCATACCACGCTAACCTATTGCTTTTAATCTTTTCTGTCACTGGCGCTACTTTCAATGCGAAGAAACATTGTGTATTAAACTAACGGAGATGTTATCAAAGGCGTTATATGATCATGATACAATTACCTATATGATCATCGAAACGACAACTTGATGGGTACCGACAAAAAGGAATATACAAGTTCTTAAAATATTAGAATTTTTTTTGTTTGCGTGCGTAGTGACGTGATTGCAAATTGTAGTAGTGTCAATTTTATTTGTCTGTGTTCCTTACCCCTGTGTGCTACAATTGGCAGAATTTTATCATTGAAATATTCTGTCACACGACAGTCTGTCCTTGGCGAATGTATCTTTGTTTTCAATATAAAGGTACTACGAACCGCTACACCACCTAGTTCAAGTGTGTGTATAATTTATCATCATAATTTCCCTGCCCTATTCGCAATTAAATTTGGCGTCTGCGCAGCATATCTTCCATCACCTCTTTTATCACTCGCAATATCAACTCACTCCCTAGCCATGTCCTCGTTCACACAGTCAAAGCATATTTTTAGGGTTCCGTAGTAAACTAGGAACCCTGATAGTTTCGCCATGACTGTCTGTCTGTCTGTCCGTCCGCGGATAATCTCAGTGACCGTTAGCACTAGAGACTTGAATAAATATGTATATTAATAACGCCGACAAAGTGCACAAATCAAAAGTGCAATGAAATATTAAATTAGGGGGGGTGCCCATACACGTAATGTAGGGACTGATTTTTTTCCTCTGAACCCTAACGTGTAATATATCGTGGGATATCTATTTAAAAATGAATAGGGGTTTTTTCTGAAATTTTCTGAAATAATCGCTCCGAAAGTTGAAAAACCCTTTAACTTTTGAACCATAAGTTCGAAAAAAAATATGAAAAAATTCTCAAAAGTAGAACTACATAACTACTTTCTAGGAATTTTTTTTTGATCTTGATGGGTTGAACAGTTTTTGGTAAATTTTACAAAATTATTTTTGAACTAAATTTGTGACTTAACCATATATGCAAGCTTTCTTTCATCTCATATGGAAAACTACGGAACCCTATACTGAGCGTGGCCCGACACCCTCTTGGCCGGTTTTTTTTGTATATGATTATGATTAGGGCTTTATCGCCAGGTGAGGAGTTTTTGCACCAGTGTCGTGATTGGCTTCTTCTGGGCGGTGAACTCCGTGACTGTGGTTACCTTCAGCCCCTTGGCAATCATGTTCGGCGTGAGTCCACTATTCTACGGGTTCTCTATTGTTTGCTTCTCAACGGCTGTCTACACCTACTTCAAAGTACCTGAAACGAAAGGACTCACCGCTGATGTGATTCAATTAAAATTTTAGAAAACTTAGAAGTTGTTTTATTTATTTTGTATGCCTGACCTTAGGTTGACCATCTTATGTTATGCTGTTATAGCTGTTATAGTTATAGACCAACTGGATTATTTAGTTTCATGTGATTCTTGAGTATATCAGAGGATGCCTAAAAGTTGCTCCAGTGATAGAGAAGTTGAGAGAAAAGCGCCTGTCGTGGTGTGGACAAGTTTTGAGGAGAGAGAATGAGCATGTAGAGAAGAGTTATGAATATGAGAGTGGATGGTAATGCAGGGAGAGGAAGACCAAAGAAGATATGGATGGATTGTGTGAACGAGGATATGGCTAGAATGGGAGTGAATGTTGATATGGCGTGTGATAGGGGAGACTGAAAACGGGATGAAATTGGGACAAGGGTAGGATAATGATGTGACTCACAAAATGATGGAATTTTTGAATAAATACAGTGTAACCCTTGCTAGAATCTTTTACAGGTCGTCGTCAGTCGCAAATTTATTGGTAATGTCTAATTTTGTAATTTTTTAAAAATAAATAATAACGAATGTTAGCACTGTAATGGAAAGATACTTAATAATAATTAGTCGACACTTTATATGGGCACTTTGACATGTCAGGCCTACTCCTTCGGGGAAAGAGGCGTGACGATTATGTTAGTTTCGCTAGTGTAAAAACAGATAAGTGTTATTTCGCCAACTCGTGGTCAACGAGTAGGCGTTAGTTTATTTTATTACCTCAGTTGAGTGTTTCATTTTCATTATACAGCCTACGCCGTTCGCTTACATTACAACAAAACACATACATATTATCACGCCTCTTTCCCCGAAGGGGTAGGCAGAGGTGTTAAAACACCCACATTTAAACATACACGAAGGTCTTCGGAGATGCAAATGTGATGGTATTCATGTATTGTATGTGAATATTTTCACTTAAGATTTTCGATAGAAGTCGGCAGAAAACCTTGTATAAAAGTACACGTTGATTAGATATACGTAGCACTTAGAGATAAAATTATAAAAACAAACAAACTAATATTTTAATAGCTATTACTGTATTTACCTTTCTATGTAAAATATCTGTGTGGTTTAGTTTTATACATCTATATATTTGAACATCTATCTATCATCATCTATCTATTTATTTTTTGGATTTTATTTATATTGTCCCATGTTGGTACGGGACGCAAAAAGAATGTACCAACTGCTTTTCTTGCCTAGCATGTCGTAAAAGGCGACTAAGGGCGTATTGGGTACTGGGTCTGTGATTGTGTAGGCGATGAGCTAGCCACTTGTTACTGATCTGATCAAACCCAATTTTTGTATGGCAAAATGTGGTCTTAAGGAACACAGTGCTCCTTGGACTCTGCCGAACCCTTCGGGGATTACAGGCGTGATTGTATGTATGTATGTTTGAAGATAACAGAATTGTTTGGTCTTTGTCGTCATCATCATTAGGTTGCCCTAATCCAAATTTCATTTGGGGTCGGCGCAATGAGTCTTTCTGCCCCGGGGGGGGCAACTGTTTTTACGATGAATTCAGGCATTTGTTCTCCATTTGTCTTTTGGCATTTGTCTTGGATGTTTATTGAATATTTATATTTATTTATCTATTAAAGCGTATGTAGTACAGATGCACTGAAATTTGGTGAAGCAGTAACCAAATATTTACTGCAACGAGAAGTGTGACAGGATGAGACTGCAAAAAATTGCCTCTTTTTAGACAGTTTGTGTTAATATTATTCATCAGAAGCGCCCTTATATTAATTTTACAACTTTTTACGCCAGAAAAACTTCGTTGCAGACTTGCACATTTGAACATTGATTTAGTTATTGTTATGTCTAGACTCAGGCTTACTAAAGTCAAGGCGGTTTCACTGTGCATAAACCATTCATCGCGGTAGGTCATGTAGTCAGGAACATAACTAAAAGTAGGCGGAGATCACAGTTACACCCACATTTCGATAATAGGATCTGGCAAGAAACTCAGAAAGGGTTTCGCTTCCACCCTTTACATGTTATGTTTATCTTTCTGAAACCTTTTTTGATAAATAAATAAATAAATATCTTCGAATATCTTCACATTCACACCTATAAACTAGCCCCATTTTAAGCAACTAAAGCTGCTTGTGTTACGGATACAAGATGACGGATAAATATATTTAATAGATAACTACATATAAATATTCAGAATATGACATACATATGAATATATGCAGAACATGTATAAACATATCTGTCAAAATGCACCTATAAAATTTTTCAGACTGCAATTACACTTCGGGTCATTATGAAAAAAAGTGTTAGGCGTTATTTTTTTATGAAAACACAATAAATATCGGTGACACGATATTAGTTACTTGAAATTGCGTTTGCTGGAGAACTTAACAGTAGCAACCGATCAAAGAGTTTATTTTGGTGGAGTGTGTCGTGTTTTGGTGGACAGCAGACAGACATGTGCTGGTGAGTAGAGACTAAAATATTCGTAAGTTTTTATTTAATCCCAGGTACACCGACCACTTGCGTGGACAATTTTTTATACATTGTATATGAGGAATTATAATCAAAGCTAGCTTCGTCGTCGTCAGCCTATGGCAGTCCACTGCTGGACGTAGGCCTCCCCAAATTCACGCCACTTCGATCTATTTTCGGCTTCTCGCATCCAGCTCCTGCCAGCCACCTTGCGCAAATCGTCACTCCACCTGGCCTGAGGGCGCCCTACACTACGCTTGCCGAGGCGCGGTCTCCACTCCAGAACTCGTTTACCCCAACGGTTGTCGGTTCTGCGGCTAATGTGGCCAGCCCATTGCCACTTCAGCTTGCTTATTCGGTAGGTTATGTCGACAACTTTGGTTCTCTGTCGGATCACCTCATTTCTGATTTTATCCCTAAGAGAAACTCCGAGCACAGCCCTTTCCATAGCTCGCTGAGCGACTTTAAGCTTGTGGACCAGCCGTACCGTAAAGCTAGCTTGCTGTAACCTTAAAATGTTAGAGCTGCTTGTGGTATTTGATTTAAAACCTAAAGCTTTAAAGACATTTATAAAAAAGGTACATCTTCCTGACTTTCGCGGCATCACCTTCGTGGCATTTTTTTACATGACAGGTTAGCTCTTGGCCTTCATCTCACCTGATGGTAAGTGACGATAAGGCCGAAGGTGGAAGCGAGCTTCACCTGTAATCCTCAACAGCTGAGGAACTGGCTATCTTACCTCTGATTACCGGAACACAACAATGTTTAAAACATTGTTATTATGGCGACAAATTTAGGTAAATCGGTGGTAGCCTTAGAAGCCCTACCACCAACAAAACCGAGCAGAAAAACTTCAGGCCCCATGGGGAATCGAACCCGGACCTTCCGATCTACGTCCGGTGGTATGAACCACTAGACCAGAGAGGCGGTTAAAATTGCGGTGTTTTGTCCACAAAAAGTGATTTTAGACCACTAAAGGATTTTTTTTAATTACTGGCAAGTAGCAGCTATGTTTTTCACGCGTATTTGTATGTACCTAAGTAAGAATGTAAATCTCATTACTCCCTGGAACTCCCCAGTGGAGAGTCCCTGGAAGCGGGATCCCCTATGGAGTATGCCTTCCAGAGAGAAATCCAGTGGTGGTTCGCCACTACAGGCTTGAGGACCTACCAAAGTTCTCGCCTTCTTAAAAGAATCCAGAACTAAGCCATCGGCATCGGCAATCAGTTGGACCTAAAAAATCTTCGAAATTTATGATGTCGGGTGAAAAGTTTGTATGAAAGTCACGTCGATGAAAAACTCGTGGCATCACGAGATAATTTTATCCTAACATTGTAATAGCTATTATAGTGGTAATTACTGCAGATAATCTTATTATGTAGGCAGCTCTTAATCTATTTATAGATTTTATTTATCTATTTTAAACAATGTAAATAAAACAGGTTTACTTAATTAAAATACTACGTCATCTTTAGGCGATAATTCATCATGACTTCTGTATATCCGACGGAAATATCTATTTGTTTATTTATTCGAAGGAAACAGCCAGTATATAAATTCATACAATTAAAATGGAGTACAGTAGATAGATCAATAAAGTTCGCGTATTTAAACTAAAATAGAACAAATACACTGTCTACAATATAATGTCTTAAACTAAAATAGAACAAATACACTGTCTACAATATAATGTCTTAAACTAAAATAGAACAAATACACTGTCTCCAATATAAAGTCTTAAATATAAAAATCAAATATTTTACACTATTTCTCAAATGCTCCTTTTTTAAAATGGCTTTTGTTATCAGATTGTAAGTATCTTTTTAGATAACATATTTTTGTGTGAATATAATTATATTTACCAAAATAAAAAAGTCTTTATTAATCACTTGTTTATTAATAATTGTTTACTTTCACTATATCTTTTGATTTTAGACATAAAAATTTAAATATAATCCTGATATTCTCTTTATATAATTATGCCTATTATAAATTGTATTACAACATATTAGGTTGGGGAAAAAGTCTTTTCGCATTATAGTATGTATATACTTGTAATAAAATCTCTTTGGCTATACTATTTGTATCTGGCTGGTTTTGGTATCATTGAAAGTTTAAATTTTAAAGAACATAATTCCAAATTCAAATTAGGAAAATGTGTGATTTTCATTTGTTTTTCGTACCGCCAAGATGAGTGAATCTAATGAAGAAATTCGATACATTTTAAAATTTTACTACAAAAAAGGTAAAAATGCAACGCAAGCCGCGAAAAAAATTTGCGATGTTTATGGACCTAGTGCAGTGTCTGTGAGAGTAGCACAAATTTGGTTTAAGCGTTTTCAATCCGGAAATTTTGATGTCAAAGATGCACGTCGCTCTGGTCGCCCTATTACAGATAAAATGGATGCCATTTTTGAAAAAGTGGAGCAAGATCGGCATGTCAGTAGTTACGACGTAGCTGAAGAAATGGGAATTGACCACAAAACAGTTTTGGCGCATTTGAAAAAAACTGGGTACACAAAAAAGCTCGACATTTGGGTACCTCACGAGCTCACTGAAAGAAACCTAATGAACCGTGTACTCATTTGTGATTCTTTATTACGACGTAATGAAACCGAACCATTTTTGAAGAAGCTGATAACTGGTGATGAAAAGTGGATCACGTACGACAAGAACGTGCGAAAAAGGTCGTGGTCAAAGGCCGGTCAGGCTTCACAGACTGTGGCGAAACCCGGGTTAACTCGCAACAAGGTGATGTTGTGTGTGTGGTGGGATTGGAAGGGCATTATTCATTATGAGCTGTTACCACCAGGCAGGACCATCGATTCTGAACTCTACTGCGAACAACTGATGAGATTAAAGCAAGAAGTTGAGAGAAAGCGGCCGGAATTAATCAACAGAAGGGGTGTGGTTTTTCATCATGATAACGCTAGACCTCACACATCTTTAGCCACTCAGCAAAAATTAAGAGAGTTTGGCTGGGAGGTGTTAATGCATCCGCCGTATAGTCCTGACCTTGCACCTTCAGATTTCCACCTGTTTCGGTCTCTTCAGAATTCTTTAGGCAGTGTCAGGTTAACATCACGAGAGGACTGCCAAAACCACTTGTCGCGGTATTTTGACCAGAAGTCCCAAAATTTCTATAGCAATGGGATCATGTCCCTACCTACAAGATGGCAAAAAGTTATCGAACAAAATGGTACCTACGTACTTTAGTTAAATGTAAATAAACTATATTAAAAAATTTTTTGAATTTTCTTAAAAAATGCGAAGAAACTTTTTCCCCAACCTATTATGTTGCAACATATAACTACTGAACTCTACGTGATAATACTATAATAATATAGTCTATTGTGATATTGTGAACATAGGTACCTTGTTTTAATCTTAACTAATTACTGCTTAATCCTTTAATTGAAGCATAAGATCCCAGTTAAAGAGCGTAGTCGTTATTAAACATAACACTTTAAACATGCCTCCCCGGCAAACAAAACACTTTTGTTAAAAATTAAAAATAGTTTGAAATAATTACAACCAAGGCTGTAAAAATACTCTATGCCTACTAAAAAAACAAAAACGTTTGAATATTTACAGCCAAGGAGGTTGAAATACTCTACCTACTTTTAAATTAGAGGAAAAATAGAAAGTATTTTTTTTTGAAAATGGAAGATAAATTAAAAACTTCAGCTTTCATCGTTCAAGGCCTGGCTTCTGTAGGCAGTAAGTACAATTTTTTTAAATAGTAGTTTACTTCTAAAAGTAAAGACAATACAGCAACACAGTGGTAACTTTTTTTGTCCTAGAAATTACAAAGTTGTAAGTAATTTTATTTACAGAAGTACACTTTTGAAAATAATCTTAACTATTAAAATGAAAAGAGAAGTAATTGATTGGGCAGCCATTTAATTGTTTGGTCAGAACAAAAAGATCAGCCGATAAATCATTTGGTCAACAAACAAATATTTTGTCAACAATATAACTATTTTGGCAGCAAAATAATGATCTGGGGAGCAAAATAATTATTTGTTCAGCGGAATAATTAGTTGAGCTGAAAAAATATTTTTTTGGCTGCAGCAATGTATAAAATCTAGGAAAAGAATCAATGAGCAATTGCTAGGGAATGTATTCTGATAGATATTAGGTTAAGGTTATTTTTTTATGACCCTTAAAAACAATATTTGTGCCAAATGTAATTTATATGGGTCATAAAAAATAATACAATTAGGTATATTATACAATTTAGCAGCGGAGAAAGCATTTGAGTTGTTGCTCAATTCGTTATTTTGCTGACAAATTAGAAATATTTGCTGCCCATAAGTTGCTGCCCAATTAGATATTTTAGCTGACCAATTGTATTTCTGTACTGACAAAAATTCGAATATTTTGCTGACCGCTTAAATACCGCCCAAATTTAAATGTTTCAATGACATTCCCTTCTCATTTTTTTTTCTTTATTAACTAACAAAAATTAACAATATTGTTCTACGTGCTATATAACTAAGCTATATTTTTGCAGAGCTCCTTCGTGCTTTGGAAAGCTCGATAAGTCTTTTGGTCCCGTGACTATTGCAATTGCAACAAAAATTGCAACTGGTGGGTAACCAGTCCATATTGGGCTTGCACGGTGGAAAGTCTATGCCATGCTCTTGCGCACTCTTCATTACTTTCTTTATGTAGGAAGTCGTGTGTCTACCACATGACTCGCGTTCGACGACTCGTTATAATAACTATGTGTAAAAATGTAGTAATTTAAAATTGAAATAAAATACTCGTAACAATTTTTGCCCGTTATTTTAAGAATGGCAGACTTCTATAGAGTTCTGGACCCAAACTTTACTAACGCGTTCATGATTGAAAATTGCTAATACTTATACATCGAAGCAAGCCTAGCAAAAAAGTATAAAGAACTTATCCTCTCAAAGTTGGAGTTAAATAGATATAAGAAAAATCATTTCAATATTGAGCTTAGGTTACAGTATGGAATGGATTGCGTATTAAAAACTGGCTTGCTCCGTGTCATCTGATAAGCGATGTTGTCTTAATCGATCTACCCGTAAACTACAGTTTACACATCTTAGACTCATTTTGTCGAAATCCAATCGCGTTAAAATCGTAATCCCGAGAGACAAATGCCGAGGTCTACTAAAATGCTTGAATCGTCAGTCCGGGAAACACGCTAGGTCAACAAATAAATTAAAAAAAAGCACCAAGAAATCTATGCGAATACAAGAAAAATCTCGAATTTACCGATGTATTATTTCACATATAGGCTCACATAGTTTGACGTTTGAACGTTCCATTATTGGCATTTATTTTTTTGACCTTTTTGACAACTTTTCAGTATTTTTCATAACTGAATATTTTTCTATTCTTTTCATTGCACGGTTTTCTTGCTTTCCAATTCTTTACTCTAAATAAAAAAAATAGAAAACAGGAAAACCGAGCCACACAGCAAAAACATATTATATTTTAAATCATTGATCACGCTTGTGCGTATATTGGAACGTATGTATACAGATAAATTACGTATTTGGTTTTTGTACGTCAGTATATTCTATATCTATGTGTTTCACGTCCATAAAAACGTTTTGGTATAAAGTATTTAGATATATTTTTAAAAACATTTTAATTGTTGTTTGCCCACTTTTTAAATTAGGAGTTTATCATGATAAATGTCTGTCAATCACATAGAATTAATGTTTAATGTTTCCCACTAAGTACGGCCCTTAAAAATTTTGAGTCGAATTTCGCCAATCTTCTTTACCTACTAGTCGAACACGCATATCTTCGAATATGATAACGCGTAAGAACCGTGGTGCTAACACGTAGGTAGTCTAAGAGCAGTCTTTTGTATAATATTAGGTGAAATTGGTGTTTTGTATGGAGATTTTGGGGAATTTTGCATTTTCCATACTAAAATTTTTCAGTTTTTTTCACAACGACAAATTCAAAGATAATAATATTAGGTCCTTACCTATGAAATTGTCGTTTTAAATGGAGATTTTGGGGAATTCTGCATTTTCTATACTAAAATTTTTTCAGTTTTCTTCACAACGACAAATTCAAAGATAATAATATTAGGTCCTTACCTATGAAGTTGTCGTTTTGAATGGAGATTTTGGGGAATTCTGCATTTTCCATACTAAAATTTTTTCAGTTTTCTTCACACGTCAAATCCAAAGATAATACTATTTGGCATCTATCATTAGACAAGCTTTAGTAATATGTGTAATATCACACTTCATAAAAATTATTTATCGTTTTTAAGTGAATGCAAATAAAATGATGTATTCGGGAGGCACTTAAAAAGAGTTGTCTCCGTGTCCAATTTTAACACAATTAAACTTACACCAAATTATCAAAACAAATCAAAAAAGCTCAAAAATATAGTCTTTATTTAGACGAGGTAATTATTTTTTAGGAATATTCTGAATCTTAATAGTTACAGACAAAATACTAAGAGAGAAAAAAACACCAATTTCATAGGTAAGGACCCAATACAACACGAGATTTTTCACTAGATTATAATTCTTGAAACAATATTCTAATTGCCGCTAGTAAAGTTTTATTTAAGTCTTATCGCTACTGAATTTGTGTTAGGAATATAAACGGAAACAAACATTTGAAATATTATTTTGTTTTTAAAATTTTTTCTTCGGTGTTTGCACAGTTGTCTGGGTCTTGGAACTTTATGATGTTCTATATTATTTACTATATTGAGCCTTGTGGAAAGATTTAAAAACATACTGGACTATGTATCCTCTGTTGGTACAGTGACTTCAGAAATTTCAGATTCATCTCCATTCCATTAAACTGAACATTCACAATAGCTCATAAAATCAAATAGTGGTTGTTTACAACTCATGCGTTGCCCAACTTATAAATTGCGCGGTTAAGGCCCAATTGCGCGGTCGAGAGTTAGCACCTAACCCTGGGGCAAATATATGGGCAAACCCTGGGTTAGGCGCTAACTCTCGGTCGTGCAATTGGGCCTAAGGCTACCCGTCCACTGGAGCACTGAGGAGAAATGGATTGATCAATAGCATTGCCTCAAAACAAAGTCAAAGTTATTTATTGCGAACTAAGTGTACATACATTAGTTGTTATAATACAATAATACGGTACTTCACAACTTAGTTGCCTTTTCCAGGCACTGCAACATTACTCGTACATAAAAATGAAATTTCTTAATGTTAATAATAATAATTACAGCATCAAATCAAATTAGTAGAATAAGAATATCAGTTAAGTCAATATTAAGGTCATGAAACATATTACACAAAAACACTAAACAACAAAAAATATTATCAACTTTAACATTATTGGCTGTTAAAGAATTGGCCTAATGTATAATAGCATTTTTCAATCAAGTAGGTGTTTAGTTTATTTCTAAAGGAATTTAATGTGGATTCAGATTTTATGCCGGTAGGAATCTTGTTGAAAAATTGATGGCCATGTAAAATGGACTACAATTGAGCATTTTAATTCTAGAATCAAATTAAATCAAAATCAAATCAAAAATAATTTTATTTCATAGGCCAAGTTTGGCACTCAAAATCGTCAACATTTAACATATTATGCATTTTACAAAATAAATATCTTATTATAAATTATTTTAAAATTAGAGTATTTACACCCAGTTGCAGAAACGAACTTTAAAATTTAATGTCGGCATTATCCCTAATGCTCCATTAAATTTATTTATTGAAGTGTCAAAAGAACACCTTCGCGTAGTTTTTACGTTGCACAAAACGACATTAGCACCCTATCAATGCTAAAGAGACATTAGCTAGAACTATTTTGTGTTCCAATTTTAAATTTAATGAACTTTAAAGTTTTAATGTCTCATTACTAAATGTCGTCTTTAAAAAATCTTTGTGCAACTGAGCGTTAACCATGTATTAAAGTTCATAACCGCGAGCGCTTGTAGCAAGTACATCCACACCACAGTACAAATACATCTTAGACTGTGGTTGTAATCGATACAAGCGGCCGGATTTCGAGAGTAAGGCTTTTCATCAGAAGAACCCGGCAAGAAACTCATGGGCCACTTTTTTAAATAGCCAATCATAAAATTTTTTGAAGCGGGCAGATACAGTCTATCTCTATGTCGAGTATAGACACTGTGTGTCTTTAACTTTTTTGAAAATATTCATGTTTTCATAAACGAAAATGCACATGTCATGAATATATATTGAAATTAATGTCTATATTTAAAAAAATTTAAAGTACTGCTCCACTGTAATGTCCCGAAATTTCGTAAACCAATAGCATTGCTTACAATCTCCCCTCCGCCCTTTCGCTCTGCGTTAGTAGTCATGCTGCCAAATGGGAATGGGAGCATACATATATACCTATATAAATTCACACCTATTTTCCATGGGTAGGCAGAGATAATTTTTCTCCACTTGCTATGATCCTTGGATATTTGTTTTGTTCCATCTCTAATCTCATCTCTCTGATCTCATTAGATTCGTCATACATGCTCGATTTTGGATACTTTAGATCTGAAATTTCTCCAGGACCCTTTGAGCCTAGTGTACGGTTAATACCGCCATACCATTACCTCTCTTAGAAGTTCTTACTGCATTGCTATTAACAATCAAATAAGCCTTCAAACGAAGGCTAGGTACATTTAACTGATACATAAGTATATTTAGTTTTTATGATCCATGATAGTGGATCATTTCAATTATCACCTCACCTCAATTATACTATTGTTGATATCCCTATAAGCTTTTACTGTGTTTCTAGAAAATGAAGTACAGTTAGTGTTGGTGTTCTGTTTATAAATAACTTATCTAGACTCGATAAAGTGATAAAGATATAATCAAGAGGTGTTTTAATAGAGTTTTAAATATAAGGGTAAATTATGAAAGTGCAGTTTTGTACAGAACTATGAATATTTTTGAAAAAAATAAATTATTTCACAGACACCAATAGTCATTAAAGGAAATAATTACAAAATAGTTTGAAAAGGCCACAAAAAACGAAAGAATTTTCTAAACCAATAACAATAATTTGACGACCTCCGTGGTCGAGTGGTCTGTACGCCGGTATGAAGGCGTCGCCATCTCGAGAGGTCCTGGGTTCGATCCCCAGTGGAGGGAGAGTGTTTGGGTGGTGAATTTTCAGGCATTTGTTCTCCAGTCTTGGATGTTTGTATTTATATATTTCAGGATATTTAGTATTTATCCATTTAATATATATGTCCATCATCTAGTATCCGTAACACAAGCAGCATTTAGTTGCTTTAAATGGGACTAGTTGATAGGTGTAAATGTCTGAGGATATTTATTTATTTATAGGTACCGAATTCTGACGAAAAAGTTTGAAGCAATGTTCTAGATTGGCTTTAGCAAATTTTAGAAATGAAATTTACTCTCAAAACCACCAATTCAATAATAATTAATTTCTATTGCTCTATGTTGACAAAGTTGAAAAGATAAAATGTGCCGGCGAAAAAACAGCAATTAACTTTTATAACCCCTATTCTGATGTTTTTTTCGCACGTACCTGGTTAAAATGCGGTTGAACTATGGGTTTGAAACCTTATGGGTTGTCTGGAAGACATCTCTATTAGAGATAAGTCCGCCCATTGCATACATTTTGTTATTTTTATTTTTATGTAACCATGTGTTCTTTGGCAATAAAGAGTATAATAATAATAATAATAACTATTTATAAAAAATGTCATCATCATTTTCTTGTCCAATTCCTAAGTAATTTTACTTGGCGTCGGTGCAGCATGTCTTCTCATTCCATTCTCTTCTCTCTCTCTCTCTCTCTCTCTCTCTCTCTCACTCGCACTTTCAACCCTTCCATTCCTATCCAAGTCCTCGTTCACTCTCTACTTCCATCCACTTTCATACGACGAAAAAATATTAAAAAATCAACAAAACGTACCTATCTATTACAACAATTTTCATTATGCATAATTTATTTATTTAAGCTTTTGTGCATTACAGAAAATGTACACATGGCGGATTTAACGACTAATGTCGCTCTCAAACAGTCAACCATCAGGCAAAGCAGACATCAGGTGGCGGTGTAATTAACATTAACACATATATAAATTTAATAATAAATTATATTATAACAAACATACATATGCAATATAAAATTACATAAATAATTATACATAATATATACACAAATATATAATAAGATGATGATTCATTACGTAGGAACAGACATACTAGCATTATACATAATCCTTTTTAAACAAGTAGCCAGGTTTACTGAGTTACAATCTAACCTTCACAATATCATAGGCAATGTCATTCACTCCAAATTTTATTAACAAAGTGTAAATATGAGGACAAGACGACATATAATAATATTGATAAGAAATACGCCTACTAGAAAATATCCTGCGTAGTTCCGAACAGTAATAACTCTCTAGAGTGAATTTGCTAATGTTTTTTAGGTGTCTGATAATGAAAGTTACTTCAAATGTTATTATACACTCGCGAGCAAAAAACTTAAAAAAATGGAAAATACAATATTTTTCATTAAATTTTATTTTTATAAATTTTTTAGTACTTGGTGTTGCCTCCGTGTGAGCACACGGAGGAAATATTGTATTATCCATTTTATTTAAGTTTACGCAAGATAGCCTTTTTCGCTAAGGTTTATGTTTTTAATGAAATATAAATTATTTATGATAAATATTTTATTTTATTTTAAGAATATTAAATTGCCGCCAATGCACAGTTTATTTGAGTTCGCTAGTTCTTTATCTTCCGAGATATTCTAACTTTCTTAACCGACCCTTAATTTTTGCTCGCGAGTGTATTACGTTGTGCATCATTCTAAAACAACAGATTTAGATAAAAATCCACCGCATTGGGCCAGCGACGTGGTGTTACGGCCGATACTACTCATGTGTTCCTCCATGTAGGAAGGTCTGTGTCCAGCTGTGGGACGTTTTAAAATAATAAAAAATCGATTTTTACCGAAAAGATCAGAAAAAGTAGTAAAAGTTATGGAATAAGTACACATACCGACGCGATGTTGCGACTTTGAATGTTTAAAAATTTAAATAAATAAATAAATATTTAAAAATGCTTTTCTCCATTCCCAGTTGCATTCCTGACAACATTAACTGGCTTTATATATGCATGGCCATCTTACACGGTTGCCAACTTCGTTTCTAATGAAACTGTGTTGTCGGCGCCAATGTCCACGATGGAGATATCATTGTTGGGCAGTTTGACAAACGTTGGCGCATTGGTCATTACACCATTCTGTGGCTACGTTATGGATAAGGTTGGCAGGAAATATGGTGCTATATTGTTTGGATTGCCAAGTGTGGTAAGTTTGGTTATTATTTTTGAGAAATTTTAGATTTTATTGTAGGATAACATTATCGAGAATTGCTTTGATAGAACCCGGGTCGTTCCCGCGGTAGGGCTTGCATATGTCGCGGAGTTTTAGTGGGTAGTGTCGGCATTTTCGGTAAGTTCCACACACGCCTGTCTAGCCAGCGATAGGTACGGTCCGTGAAGGATTCCTCCTCGTCAAAAAAAGGATAACGTAATGGATAGCAAATCAGTAGAAGCCACAACCTTTAAAAACAGTGTATGAGATCCGATACACCTGGATGATCGTAGCATCTTGGGCAGTTGGGCATAAATCAGGATTTGTCTATCCTACTAGAATCAAAAGAAAGCTTTATGTTGGCGGTATAGGAGGGGAACTCCACTGTTTAGCTGCAATCTTCTGGCGGACCTCACTCGGGCGTTAAAATTCACCCCCTATTCCGTATCTTTTCACCCCGAAATGGGTATAAGTAGAAATTATGATGATTTTTCCATTTTTTCCTTACTCGATATAAATAAAAGCGATTAGAGATATAAAAGTTTAAGAAATGGGCATGACTCCCATATCCAAAACAATTTAAATCCCTTAAACCGAGGAATTACACAACACAAATAAGTTTAAAACCTAAAACTGTTTCTTTTGACCTCGATTTACGGTATCTCCTCATTATGTCAACATCACTCGTGCGTCTTTTAATTAAAAACGCCTGAAAATTTGTTTACTTCATAAGCATTCTTTCCTGGTTTGTTCTCATCAGTCCAACATAATTTATTCATGCTAGTCTTAAAATGTTTAGAGAGCAATGTGGTAGAGCTGCGGCCTTGAATTATTTAACAATGCAATGGATGTAAATATTATTATATTTAGTTACTTTCTCAATAAATTACAGTCCCATGAGTCTCATTATGAAGCATCTATAGATTTTAACCACGTTTTACTTAAATCGCTTTTTGTTTTCTTATTCCGTATTGGTCAGTTAAAAGCGGTTAGCCAAAAGCAAATTTAAATCGCATAGATTGTTTATGATCATAATTCCCCATTTTTCAGATTTCCTGGGCAGTAATTGCAGTCACTAACTACGTGCCGCTCGTATTGGCTGCAGTATGCATTGCCGGCGTCGGCGCCGCGGGCCAGGCCGTATCGTCCGTTTACATCTCGGAGATTAGCCACGTAAGTTCTTGGAAGGAAGCACGTGTCGGAAAAACTTAATGACTAACTTTCTAAAAGGCAATAGACCTTTTGTCGCCTGATAGTTTGGTCGCTATCATGTGTGAGTCGTAAATTAATTTAATTACTATGACATGTGAGTGTACTACATCCGGCTTACAGTAAAGTATCAAAATGAAATTATCGTTGAACTAAAGATACATAGTGCGCTTTTGTTTTAAATGAAAATATGTAGAGCCGTACAAAGTTGTTGCCTATTATGTAGATGATTTTATTATAATAAAAAAGGATATAATTATAATATTAGGTCCATACCTATGAAATTGGTGTTTTGTATGGAGATTTTGGGGAATTCTGCATTTTCCATACTAACATTTTATCAGTTTTCTTCACAGCGACAAATCCAGAGATAATAATATTTGGCATGTATCATTAGACAAGCTTTAGTAATATGTGTAATATCACATTCCATAAAAATTATTTATCGTTTTTAAGTGAATGCAAATAAAATGATGTATTCGGGAGGCACTTAAAAAGAGTTGTCTCCGTGTCCAATTTTAACACAATTAAACTTACAAAAAATTATCAAAACAAATCAAAAGAGCTCAAAAATATAGTCTATTTTTAGACGAGGTAATTATTTTTTAGGAATACTCTGAATCTTAATAGTAACAGACAAAATACTAAGACAGAATAAAAACACCAATTTCATATGTAAGGACTCAATATAAGAGGAAGAGAGAATACAGATATCTGTCACAGCAATAACAATATTCACCTATTAGGTAGGTAATAAATTTTCCATTGTTTAAGTACTCACATTTAATTATTATTTGAATTTGAAGTTACAATTTAAGTAGTAAGTAGCAACATGAAAATATTTGAAAAAAAAAAAATTTCAGACGGTCATATTCATTCATTACTCTGTGATTGTTATAACGATTATGATAATTATGTTAGTGTTATAAAACTTGTAATCAATATTTCTGAAAACCAAATTAAGAAGTATCTATGTAAGGTACAAAATTTTAAGACAATAGAGGAGATAGGGAATGGTCCAAAAAGAAAGCACACAACTAAAACAAATCTATCCTTATCAAACTACAAAGTGAAACAAAAGAAAAATTATTTAAAGTAAAAGCGCTTGCATAAAAATTTTGTAAAACCAATTCAATAGACTATAAAATTTTGTTGTTTTTAGGACTCTATCAGGGGCGCTTTAACTTCTACGACATGCTCCGGTTTCTTCCTCGGTCTGCTATTCTCATACACCCTCGGCGGCTATTTGAGTTACTACCAAGTGATCTATGTGCATCTCGCTCTCTCTGTACTGTATATGTTAATGATAGCTGTATTGAAGGATTCTCCTGTGTTTTTAATGCAACGGGGGAAAGAAAAGGTAACATCACACTATAACTTCTTTTATTACTCTATTTAATTATCTCACTTGCATATGGGTAGCCTCGACCGATACCTATTAATTTATTATAAATATATTTCTGTTCGCATTTCCGTAATTTAATCGATCCATGTGTTCATATGTAGCGTTGGTAGTATATGATTTAAATGATATAATTTATATGACACGACGTTTATTTCTTAATTTATTTAACAGTTTATTGTACACAGAACAATTATACAGAACACATAAATAGTTATATAAATAACTCGCCATTGGATACCTACATCCGTGGATATCTTTCTATAAACTTGTAAAACATAAATAAAGAGTTGTATAATGTGTTGTTGAATAATTATGTTGTTTCATACAAAATAATTGGAAAATCTTGACTTCACAGTCCTTCCGGATCGTAAAAGAATTCGTTATAAAAAAGTTTTGGTTACTGGTGCAAAAAGTATTGTAGAACATATGAAATTCGTTAACATGTTTTTTAATCTTCCATTCCAAATTCTTTTTATCTTGATGGCTTTGTGTTAAATCTATATCATTTATTATTTTCAAAATTCAGGAAGCAGCAGAATCCATAGCGTTCTACCGAAGAGTAGAGGTGTCGTCAAAGGTGGTGGAAGTTGAACTGGCCAAGATCAGGCTTCAGCTCGATCCCCGGATTACTAGCATTATTGAGGCTGGCTCAGGTGAGATTTTTAATACATCTGCATTGCATAAACTGATGGCCGTTAGGGTGGAAAGGTTTTCAAGTGGCGGCCTCGTTGTGGGAAGCACAATGTTGTCGGCCCCAGTGAGGTGGACCGATGATCTGGCGATGTTCGGGGAAAGTAACTGGATTCGGGCGGCTCTGAACCAGTCATTGTGGAGGTCCTTAATGGAGGCCAATATCTAGCAGTGGACTTCTGTGGGATGAAATGATGACAGTGATATCTGCATTGAAAGCCAGGGGTTGGGGCGAGTGCGTTCTTTTTCATCCATCTTTCTTTATAACCCGGTTCCGTGTTGGTCTGGGACACAAAAGACGTAGGGCGTATTGGGTACTGGGTCTGTGATTGTGTAGGCGATGAGCTAGCCACTGTTACTATTCTTTCACGATTTTTCATCTGAACAAACCCAATTTTTGTATTGCTAAATATGGTCTTAAGGAACACAGTGCTCCTTGGATTCTGCCTGCCCCTTTGGGGATTACAGGCGTGATTGTATGTATATGTATGTTCTCTATTGCCCGCTATTTTAATAATTCCGCCTTTCCTAGCCATGACCACGTTCTCACCCACAATGCGTGGGGTGATGATGTAAATAATCACATTGTTAATTACAAAATAAGATACGAGAATGTAATCTAACATAAAGTCTTTACACGTGACATTCTGACCAACGTCATGACAGAACATGTAAGAGTAATCAATTAAAAAAATGCAGATGTACCGTATTATGAAATGGAAAATTTATAAAGACCGTATGAAGCATTCATTGAACTTATTGCAGATCTAACAGCGAGTCAACAGTTGATTAGCACAGAGCCAATGCAAGCTATTGAAGAATCGGCATGGGAATTTCTCAGTAAGTCCTTAAATTACTCGTATAAGTTCAAAGTTTTCAAGGAAAAGTAAGATTATAAATGTTTGATTAAGATACCTTATATTTAAAGATGGAGTGCATAGATAACATAATCATGACGACAAAACAGATCTGAATAATTACTCATGAAAAACGTTATAAGGATGGTAATATTAAAATGAAAGCTAAAGTTGATCGATGGCGTTGAATACCTAATGACAGGAGCATTTACTTTATACTCTTCTCATAAAGCAACATTATCCACTCTCGTACTTACATTCTACTCCATCCACTTGGGTCCTCAACCAATACACGTCCCTGCTGGGCATAGGCCTTCCACATGGAGAAACACACGAGGAATATGGGCCGTAACACCTCCACGCTGGCCCACTGCGGGTTGGTGGGTATAAGCAGTCGCAATAGCGACCGGCACCAACGGCTTAAAGCACGTAGGACCTCGAGATCGAAAAATGTTGGTCACCGATTCACGGCCTGACCATGGCGAAGGTTTTCAATTTTGTTTTCAATCTAAAGCCGAAGCGTATTAGCCACTACTCCACCGGGCTCCTCTCCTTCATGCACGTACTCGCAGATTAATAATATTAGGTCCTTACCTATGAAATTGGTGTTTTGTATGGAGATTTTGGGGATGTCTGCATTTTACATACTAACATTTTATCAGTTTTCTTGACAACGACAATTCCAGAGATAATAATATTTGGCATGTATCATTAGACAAGCTTTAGCAATATGTGTGTGAACACGCTTGATAAAAATTATTCATAATTTTTATGTTAATGCAAATCAAATGACGTATTCGGGAGGCAGTTAAAAATAATTGTTTTTGTGTCTAATTTTAACACAATTAAACTTACAAAAAATTATCAAATCAAATAATAGGAGCTCAAATATATGGTCTATTTTTAGAAGAGGCAATTATTTTATAAGAATGTTCTGAAACTTAATAGTTACGGACAAATTGCTAAGACAGAATAAAAATACCAATTTCATAGGTAAGGACCCAATATTTGAAAATGTTCAAATACTTTTCTGCAATGGGTTTTTATTTATTCAACAATATTTTTTAAGCCAAAAATTTTATTGAATTCAAAGGCCAGTATTATAAAACAAAACGTAATCAAACAAGCTGATCAAGAGTGAGCGTAGTAAATAGCGCTAACTGAGATCAGTGATTTGCGCTTATTACTGATTATTGGTACCGGTCAAAGTATCTAAAGCGACCTAAGTGAATATCATAGATCTAAGTAAATATTATAAAGTTAAGTGAATATATCCCCTAATCCCCGAAGGGGTAGGCTGAGAATGTTCTTAAACACCCACATTTGCCTGATATATCTTAGTCCACATGTAACAGGTGACAAGCCTGTAACAATATTGAAACAATTTAGACTGTAGATTTTATACAAAATCAATTTATTTTTCAGAAAAATCAGAATCATCACAGCGTGCTCTTTCGGCTGTCCTCATTTCCATGGCAGTAACAATTCTCATGGGGTCAATAGTTCTTCAAGTGTATGCCGAGCCGCTCTTCAAGGAAGCAGTCCCGTCCATGAATTCAAACCAGTGTTCAATATTTTTGGCTATAGATTACGTGGTTGCAACTCTAGTGTGCGCTTTCATGGTTGACAAGTTTGGAAGGAAGGTAATTGTAATTTTAAAGATACATAAAATAATAATAAAAAAAAAAATCCTCTAAATGGTTAGAAAAACTGACACAATAGAAATATCAATAGTTTGCGAACTCCAGCGTTCGCGCTATCTCTCAAGGGGTTCTAAGGAACTAACTACATTGAATGTTTTGATCTTAATAATGTCTTCTTACTTTTAAATCATGGCCACCTTTTCTCCCTGTAGGTTTGCACAAGGCTTCCTATATGGAGAAACACATGTAGCACCATAACGATGGTTCAATGCGTATTGCTAGACAACAGTTCAATAGCTCAAAGTGCATTCAAAGTACATTGAAATTTATTATAAATAATAATAATAATAATAATCTTTATTCATTCAGATTTTTTTACAATACATATACATATATTACATCAGTACACTTAAGCGTAAAGTAGAAAACAATATGTCTCTGGCGCACACTAGCGTTCCCTGTGTCGTGGGGTCCAGTCCCTTCCGTAAGTTTAACAAGAATACATATTACTCAAGATAATGCATCCAATGTGTATACATTCGATTTTAAGAGAAAAAAGTACACTAATAGCTAATTATGAAATCAAACAAATAATGAATTTTACAGACATAGTAGAAGCATGTGTGTGTGTTTCGGACTGAGGTCTTTGCAGATTTATGAAAACGAATAAGTGTCGAATTAATATAAAGCTGTCTCACGCGAAGCACTTTACATTAGGAGTACAGTGCATTAGTGGAGTAAAGCCATGGTTTTTGCAACGCTATTTTTAAAATCGCTCGCTGAGCTCGCTCAACTTTGAGTAAGTAAGACACAATAGCCCAAAATAGATTGGCAAAGACAGAAATAAACTGCTCGAGTAAGTCGCGATTCCGCTTCAGACCTAATTTTTTTAAATATGTGAGCCAGCTTCTTTACACGTTTCGTAACTGCATCGATATGTGATTTCCACGTGAGGTGTTCGTCAATCATTACTCCCAAGTATTTTATGCATGAAACTTGTTCAATAGTTGGGCATTGGCAAGAATTTGAATTTGGATGCTTGGTGAACTTACATGTGTGTAATTTTATGTTTAGAGCTAGTTTGGGAGCAGATCTTTTAGTTATGCTGAGGGCTATAAGCTTTGATTTACTTGCGTTGAGAGTCAGTAAATTGTTGGCTAGCCATCTGGCAGCAACCTTAAGGCCCTCCTGAGCAACATCAACTACCTCCGTCCACGTCTTGGCGTGGAAAATTATAGCAGAATCATCAGCGAAGGTGAAAATATTTGCCTGTGGTAGTTTAAGTGAACAGAGATCGTTGATGTACATCAGAAAGAGTGTGGGGCCTAAAATACTGCCTTGAGGCACCCCGTAGGTAACATCTGCATAGCCACTGGTGTGTTCTCCTATTCGTACTCTCTGTTTCCGTTCGCTGAGGTATGATTAGAACCATTGTAAGGCAAGACCTCTAACTCCCAAAAGTTCTAGCTTTTTTAGGAGCAGTGGTCGTGAGACAGTATCAAATGCTTTCGCCAGGTCCAGGAAAACACCAACACATTTTAGTCCGTCATTTATTTTATCAGTGACAAAATCAACTAGACCCGTGACGGCATCCTCCGTGGACCTGGCAGAGGGAAATCCATATTGGTTAGATGCTAGGAGGTTATTTGTCTCCAGATATTTTAGTAGTCTCACATTGACAACCTTTTCTATCACTTTAGATACAGTGCTTAATAGTGAAATTGGCCTCTAGTTAGCTGGTTCCAGTGTATCACCTGCCTTGAAAATTGGTATTACTTCAGCGATTTTGAGATTATTCGGGACTATTCATGATGCCAGACTGAGATTACATATATAAGTTAGGGGCATGGCAATGGCATATTTATTAAGCTTTAAATTATCATTACTAATTTTGTCATGTCCTGTAGCTTGACTTGATTTTAGTGTTCCAATGAGTTTGATAATTTCAAATTCATCCGTTGGCTGGAAGAACAAAGAATGGGCCGATGGATTGGAATTATGGTTAAGATATATATTATTGCCTAATTCGGCTTCCGTTATTTGCAATCCATTCAAAATTTTCTTAGCCAATCGCTCACCTGCAGTAATAAAATAAGTGTTTATTTTGATTAGAGATTTAGTGGCATCATCTTTTAATTTTAACAGTTCATCACTTTTATTTGTACATTTGTTTAGGTTACAGATCTTTTTTACTGAAGTCCATGTCTTTTTTATATTATTTTTATTTTCCGCTAGGAGATCGCTTCATATTTGTTTTTTTGCTCGTGTAATAAGTTAATACAAATATTTCTGTAGGCTTTATATTTATTTTGTAATTCAAGATTATTCGGGTTATTTCTAGATTTAGTGTATAGTTTATCACGAGTTCTGATTGATTTTAAGAGACCAGGTGTAATCCATTTTTTCACAATAACATTAGAGCTGCTAAAGCACTAATAGTACTTTTTTTTTTTAATAAGATTATTAAGTTTAGAAATAAAATACTGTGTTGCCTCCCCAACCTCAGTAATACCATAAAGTTCCGACCAGTTAAAATTTTGTAAGTCATCATATAAGCTTTTAAAGTTAATCATAGTAATAATTGATTTGGATTTTTCTTTTTGGAGATTACAGCCAAGGCCACACAGTACACTACTATGATCTGTAACATCCGTATGGCAGATAATAGTCATGGATGGTTGAGAAGATTTAATTAGACAATCTCTTCTTCTTCTTCTTCCTGCCCTTTTCCCACTCTAGGTAGGGTCGGCACAACATGTCTTCTTCTTCCATTCTCCTCTGTCACTCGTCAGCTCAGCATCCACTACTTTTATCCTCATATCATTCTTCACGCATTCAATCCATCGCTTCTTTGGTCTTCCTCTAACTCTAGGTCCGTCCACATCCATGCTCAGCATCCTTCTTGTAATGTGACATTCATCCCTCCTCATCACATGTCCATACCACGCTAACCTATTGCTCCTAATCTTTTCTGTCACTGGCGCTTCTTTCAAACTTCCTCTAGTGTATTCATTCCTGATCTTGTCCATTCTTGTAACTCCACACATCCATCGCAACATTCGCATCTCCGCTGAGTGCAGCTTTCTTTCATCCATCGCTTTCGTTGCCCAACATTCAGATCCATACATTACAACTGGTCTAACGACGGATTTATAGATCTTCCCCTTAAGCTTAAGGGGTAATCTAGGATCACACGTTGCTCCTGAGACCTGTCGCCATTTCATCCATCCCACATTTATTCTATTTCTTACATCCTTACAACAACAATGTTCTAAACAATTTTGTCCGCGTGTTGGAATAGTATGACCCGGTATAAAGCCATAGTGAGCCATTAAACTAAAGTACTCTTCTGCCCGGTTATCAGTGGAATTCTCTTTAATGTCAAGATTGATGTCACCTACTTAGATGCAGTGTTGGTTTTTACTGTTTTCAATAACGTTTTCCAAGGAATTTAGTAAAAGTGCGATTAAGAGATTAAAGTTTTTATTTATGCTTCGTATGTTTTGCGAGAAAATTGTAAGTTGCTTTGAAGTATTTCCCAGGTGTTGCCTGCAAGTATCAGGATTATCTAATTCCATGGAATTAGTTAATTTCATGCTATCAATATAAATTCGAAATCACAAAGCTTAGGTCATCTATCAATGATGGCAATAATTTCTTATCCATACAGTCACTAACCAACAGATAAATTAAAAAGCAGAACAGAAAGCGAATTAAATTATCTGTCAGTTGATTTATCTACTGAAACTATCAATCTTTTATTGTCTTTCCAGGTCATGATGACGATAACTTCGATCGGTTCAGGCATTGCGACGATGCTGCTGGGCTTTCAGCTAATATTTCACTGGGCTCCACACTGGGCTACCGTTACCCTCATATATGGCTTCGGTTTCGTCTACAATTTAGGAGCTGCAGTGGTACCATTTGTTTTAACTGCTGAGGTGTTCTTACCCGAGGTAATAAAATCGTCGATAAAAGTGAATGATTTTAAATTTATTTATCATGCATTTAGAAAATGTCAATGCTAGACTTAAGAATAGCTCCAGTAATATAAAGTTTCTTATGATGGAATTCTTGTTTTGAAGTGTCATGACATCTATTATCGTTAAATATCATAGTTGTATATTGATTTTTTTACTATCCCAGATAAAAAGAGACTATCACCCAGTTGCAGAAACGAACTTTAAAATTTAATGTCGGCATTATCCCTAATGCTCCATTAAATTTATTTATTGAAGTGTCAAAAGAACACCTTAGCGTAGTTTTTACGTTGCACAAAACGACATTAGCACCCTGTCAATGCTAAAGAGACATTAGCTAGAACTGTTTTGTGTGACAACCTTAAATTTAATGAACTTTAAAGTTTTAATGTCTCATTAACAAATGTCGTCCTTAAAAAATCTTTATGCGACTGAGTGTTAGAGACCTTTTGTATTAGTATGTTGATATACATACATATCAACACACATCCTAAGGGACGTTTCAGAGCTAGGCCAGCCAGGCACAAACGCGCGGACGTGACCAGCACTGATAATGAAACGCTGCTAATTATGTCGTGTAATTGTAAGAGCGCGTGCTGCCGGCGCTGGCGGCCGGCGTGGCTATGAAACCACCCTAAACCTACTAGTTATATATCAAAGTAGTTCAGAAGTTATGACTGCCTATTGTACCAATGTTTTCACCAAAAGATGTATGTTGTAAAAAACAGAATAACTTCGTTATGAAAATCTTCTGATTCTTCATCATCTGTTCAGAATACGCGATCCTCATTTTATATGTCTCTTTCTAGGTTCGGGGCTTGGGCAATAGCTGCTCCATGGCCTGCATGTGGATCATGAACTTCGTTACCCTCATCATCTTTAATCCTTTAGTGGAAATTCTAGGTTTAGGCCCAATATTCTGTGGTTTCTCCGTCATTTGTTTCCTGGGAGCAGCGTATAGTCAGTTTTGTATTCCCGAGACTAAAGGATTATCTGCCGACGCTATTCAGTTACTGTTTCAACGAAAAAGAAGAAATTCGAGAGGTTTTTAGCTCAATTATTTTCTAATTAAATAAATGTTTGATTACGTAAGTTGAGTGGTTTTTATTTCTGTACAATTGATAGAAATTGCCAATCTACCACATGAAATAAAGCTAGCAATTACAAAATTATATCACTATGGAAAAATACATTAAATGCATAATTTTTATAATAAATAAAAATGAAAATTGAAATAATAAACGTTTTAACAATAACCGAGTTTGGATTCTCCTTCTTTATTTTTATCTTGTCTGTGTAGACAACGTTGTTAATATATTATAATATGCGTTTTTCCTCACGTATATCATAGCCTTGGTACAATGTTAAAGAAGCTGTATTTTTTTAATAAATGCAGTAAATGATGCTTAAATTATTGATGTTCCTACTAGTTTATAAATGTTAAAATAGCTAGGACAATAAATAAAAGCAGACCTACTCACTTTTACCATATTGGCCGATAGGATTCCTTTTCACGCCCCTCTGAAGGAACCCATATTGTAGATCGCAAGGAATAAATCTGTCAGAAGGAGTGTTTCCGCCGTGACAATTTCCATAACAATTTTTTATTAGGTCCTTACCTATGAAATTGGTGTTTTGTATGGAGATTTTGGGGAATTCTGCATTTTCCATACTAAATTTTTTTCAATTTTCTTCACAATGACAAATCCAAAGATAATATTATTTGGCATCTATCATTAGACAAGCTTTAGTAATATGTGTAATATCACACTTCATAAAAATTATTTATCGTTTTTAAGTGAATGCAAATAAAATGATGTATTCGGGAGGCACTTAAAAGAGTTGTCTCCGTGTCCAATTTTAACACAATTAAACTTACAACAAATTATCAAAGCAAATCAAAAGAGCTCAAAAATATAGTCTATTTTTAGACGAGGTAATTATTTTTTAGGAATACTCTGAATCTTAATAGTTGCAGAAAAATACTAAGAGAGAAAAAAAACACCAATTTCATAGGTAAGGACCCAATACTTAATTCTTTGGCACTTCTAATGAAGGCAAATGTTTGCACAGTAGGTAACTAGCCGTTTTACCATTATCATTACAAAATAATACATTGCACGTGATGTGCAGTAAGTGTGCAGTATATGTTTTTTTGCAGAATATTATATATTTAATGACCTGTTTTTTATTTCATAACCTCACGCCTTTTTCCCGTAGGGGAAGGCAGCAATTACTACATTCTACTTACTTTTTATTTAAAATAAATACTTATTATTGGAATCACATTGCAACTTATCCGTCTAGGCGCACCCTATGTAAACATTTTTAATTTATTTATGAGGTAAACAGAAGATTGTGACCTAGATTTTGGATTCAAGGAAGCACCATATTACCGTGTCTGGCATGTTTTAATATAACAACCAAAAATTCTTTATTGCTGATATACGTAATATTTACTTTGATGATTATGTATTTCAATCGCTGACATGACTATATTCGTTATTTTATACGTAAATCTTCACCAATTAAATCAGCTGCCTAATTCACTGGCGACGGTTTTATTACTTTAAACAGCAATAGAGATTGTATGTATTATGACATCTACTGCAATATCTATAACCGAAATAGTAAGGCTAAAGTATACCAAGTAGTTATTGTGTGTATCGCTATCTTATACAAATACCTTGACAACTTAAGCTCAGTCCACATTTATTGATATGGATCTATTTTCAGCTCTTTTGGCATCATATTTACTATAATTGTGATGTTCACTTTAGATTTTTTACTTTATCGCCAGAAAATATGAGTGAATTTCCTTTGCAATTATAGGAAGAAATTTCTGATGCAAATAAAACTGTTTGTTGGTTTTTTTCGTATCTATTTCAGATGAGATTGTCACATGGTATTTATTAATATAGTAAGAATGAAATGACTTGACAACTTAAGCTCAGTCAACGTTTATTGATATGGATCTATTTTCAGCTCTTTTGGCATCATATTTACTACCAGCTTTTGCCGGCGACTTCGTCCGTGTAGAATAGTGACTTTGAGATAGTGTGATGGTATGTAGCCTATAGCCTTCCTCAATAAATAGGCTAATTAGCACTGAAAAATTTTTTCAAATTGGAATAGTAGCCTAAATTGGTGGAATTCAAAATTTATTCGTACTCTATTATTAGAAGCAAAGTTCATAGTGGCGTAAATTTGTCCTTCATTTTTCTGGGATAAAAATTTGGGTTATAAAAATTTTTTAACCTTCACCCGCATGGCAGCCATTCCCATTGGAATATCGGGATAATAGGTAACCTATGTCCTTTCTCAGGCTTTAGACTATCTGTGTACCAAATTTCTTTTAATTTCGTTCAGTAGTTTGTTTTGAAAGCGAGACAGACAGACAGAGTTACTTTCGCATTTATATTATAAGTATGGATAACTGAGATGTTCAGTTTAGTTTTATACTTTATAACCAGAAAATACGATTGAATTTCGTTTGCAATTGTGCTTCAAAATAGAACGAAACTTCTGATACGAGTATATTACGAGTATATATAAAACTGTTTGTTGTTTTTCGTATCTATTGCAGGTTAGATTGTCACATAGTAGTTGTTAATATAGTAAGATTGAAATGAACTGTGACGTCGGTTTTATTAATAGTAAACAGACAACTCAACAGTTAAGGCTACTGGTTGACTTGTTCTACAGAAATCGTATTATCAGCCCGGTGAACTAGTGCTCCTTGCCCGGTGCAGGGCAACATACTCGCCCTAGTTACATGGGGACTTATCATGTCAGGCGAAATATGGGTGTTTACACCTACGCCTATCCCTTCGGAGAAAGAGGCGTGATGATGTGTGTTGGTTGAAGAGCTCGGTGGTTTAGTGGTTAGTACGCTTTGACTTTCGATATCGAAAACAAAGCTACCTTCGCCATGGTCAGCCTTGGATGAGTGACCAAAACTTTGTGATCTCGAACTCCTCAGTGCTTCGGAAGTGAAGCCGTTTCTACCCACCAACCCGCATTGGGCCAGCGTGATGGTGTTATGGCCCATACTCCTCATGTGTTTCCTCCTCTCTTCCTCCTTAGGACGATATGTGGTTTGTATGATAATTAGCTGTATCCAGGTACCCCGACATGGGAAACCATCCAGGTGCGCAGGCGACACGCAGGGCAACTTGATGGACTGAGTGCTTATGTATACATGGTTACTTTTCTTTTACCATGCGGATAGTGAATCGACCTTCTTGTGTACTTCATTTATTTACTTATGTTATCTAGCAGTATGTATTTAGTATCTAAACGTTGTACACTATATTACGTATTGCTTCTTATACACTAATGAGACTTAGGGATTTCGACAGTTTTGACAAAGTAAAAAGATAACTATTGCGCTAAAGCATACATGCAAAGATGAGACATTCTTTGGATTGGGAACAAGTCACACTGGTTGCTAACTATTTACGTTAAATAGAAAAAAAAGGTACAAAAAATTTCGTAAAAATGTCACGACAAAGATTGAAATTGAAACTAGTAATTTCAAAGCATAAGTTCCAGAGGAAGGCATTCTTGCTTACTTTCATGACAATTAGATGATTGATCATCTGCAGCCCACAGTGATCCACTGCTGGACAGAACATAGGCCTCTCTATAATTGATTGATCATGTTTAAAAATAAGAAAAATCTGCCCAGTGGATTCTCATCTAAGATTATCCTATTGTTTAAAAAAAATTGAGGGTGTTAGCAGCCACGCCTCAGATTCTTTTAATAAAAACAAACAGACTGATTAGTCAGATATTGTTTTGACGAAAAGTGAGTTTTGATTGTAACTGCAACATATTTAAAACAAAAGCGATTCTGATTCTATCATGTGCATTTACACTTAATAAAAAAGACATTGTAACACGTTCCTTAGTTGCGTTGTTATCATAAATAAATATTTATCTAAGCTCTGCAGAATTTCAGTTATATTTATTTTACTACTCCTATGTAATGGATGAATTATTTATCAGTTACCTGTAGTAGCGGTTAAGGTTTGGAGATGAAATTAAGATTTTAGTGAAATTAAGTGCTCAAAATGGGATACGGAAAGTTATATCAGGCTTTGACAGCTGTAGCAAGTGAGAATTTAGTAAATAACGCAAACACGTGACAATAATAAACACAATTCTAATATTTTTAACTTCTATAATACTGTAGCGTGTTTTTCTAAACCTGACATTGGTCAAAATAATTATGTAGTGCAGTTTATTAAAAGCCCGAAACATGAAACATATAAAGCAAATTTGATGTAAAAAAAACTGCAAAAACATTAGAACAATTAAACAATACTGTTTCAGTGATAGAGTCAACGAAAAATTGTAAAGATAAACAAAGAGTAAAACTAATGTCTCACTTTTGTATCATAGGGATATAGTAAGTCAATATTACATAATTATAGGTTTAAAACATTTGCTTGCATAAAAAGACAGATGCACTTACAAAAGTAAAACTATTCTTACACAGCCATATACTTTCTAGATTTAGGCGGTTTTTTTCCTTGAGCTGCACAGTGTACCTTTCTAACTCTAGTGATAGCTCTAGACATTTTTTCATTTTTAGCAGAGCATGATCCCTACTCCCATACATCTCATTATCTCTGTTTAATTTCACACACTCTCTGATAAGTGGTCGAAACTCAATAGTTGCAAACCTTTGAGTATATCTTATTTTATTCTATAAATTATGTAATTATTAAATAACATTGTGTAATATCGACTTAATACAAATTACACTATCTTTTTCACCACATTTGTTTAATAATTTTGTTACTAATTGAATGTGTTAAACGTTAATTTTTATTTTAGGTTCTTTCGGATCATTTTTGATGGGCATGCTTTATGTATGGCCATCGTATACAGCATCAATGTTGATGGATAGGAACTCAACACTTCTATCAGCCCCAATGACACAGGCAGAACAATCTCTACTAGGTAGTTTACCATCCCTTGGAGCTATGGCTGGTACGGCGATAGTAGGACCATTAATTGAGACGTTTGGTAGAAAAATGGGAGGTGTGGCACTCATGTTGCCTGCAGTCGTAAGTGAAGAAATCTTTTTATTTATTTCTGTTTCTCTTTACTAAAATCTGATGTTGAAGCTGAAAGAAGGGTTAACTTGATTGATGGTACATAATCATTGCATTAACTTGATTGATGGTACAGAATCATATACAAATAATAGAAGAGTAATTTTATATAAAAAAAACTAAACTTAACTTTTTATAAGCTATTAAATAAATAAAATAAAAAAATAAATAAAAAAGGTGAAATAAAATGTAAAAGTTTGATCGCTTTGTTATGTATATATAAGTGTGTTATTGTACTGCCGTATTGTGTGTGAATGGTTGAGATATGGATGTGACATATATAACGACGTATTGACGTGTGACGTATTTTTAGAATATTTTAAAACTTTTTCTACTTTACAGCTGTCATGGTCTATTATAGGAATAACAAAATCAAGCACTATGTTACTGGTTGCTAGATTTATTGGAGGTGTGTCAGGGGGTTCCAATTTAGTGTTCGCCCCAATGTACATATCTGAGATCGCAGAGGATTCAATAAGAGGCACGTTAGCTTCAGGTCGGTATTTAAAAATCAATTCGTCAGAGCTCTTATTTTATTCTTCTTCTTTTTCCTGCACTGTTCTTAATTTTATTTCGCATTAGCTTTACATTATTTCCTCTTCTATTCTCTAGTCATGTCATCAACATACTTCCCTCCTCATCATATCACACAAATCCATCTATAGTTTTAGGTCTTCCTCTCTCTAGCGCCCACCCACTTCCACATGCATAATTGTCCTCATGACATGCTTATTTAAAGTTATTTTTGCCAGAATCTTAGCGCTTAATCAGCCTGACCTCATGCATCTTATGCTGAGTTGAATGTCCTAATTTCCGACCTACCTTTGTAACTGCCTTGTCTTTTATGTATATTTGTGCATCCTGTCATCATCATCATCATCTTTATTAGCCATCATCATCTTTATTAGCCAACTGTTAGACATAGACCTCCCATAATTTCTATCATTGGCCATTTACGTATTTCTTTCATTCTTGAAATTTTCAGCACCCGTCTTATTTTATGGGACTGGGGCACTCGTGTCGTACCTGCTTGGGTGGCTGTTTAGTTACAACATGATTGTCTGGATCAACCTTGGGTTCAGTGTGTTGGCCTGTGGCGTGCTGTTTATCATCGCGGAGAGTCCTGTTTACTTACTGAAGAAGAATCGAGAAGAGGTATTGCATTATGAGGAAATTTTGCGGTCTCTTTTAAGCTTAAGGCGATTCTTACACTGCCATGCATGCGTTGCGTATAACCGTTAGGTGAGGCGCAATAGTTCCGCACGACGCTTCTGAGACACAATGTGAGAATCGTCAAATTTGACAAACCTGACTGGAAAACTACTTATTCAAACAGACATTAATCATCTTGGGGAAAAGTAGCTGAAGAGTCTTACAAAGACTAAGGGTTGCATTTGGAGTCGCTTTGCTTAATGGTCTATCTATACTAAGATGTGTTTTGCTTTCGTCGGCACCCGCTTCAAATTCCTAAGGGGAAGGTTGGCAGTTATTATCATTGACATGAGATAGAACAAAATATGCACATAAGCAGTTTGTAATTTTTGTTCATAATTGAACAAAATGACAAAATTAACTCAACGTTATTTTGTTTTTTCTGCTCCTAGTATTTGGCAATATTCTATCTTTTTCCATGTTTATTGTCCTTAAAATTCTTATCTTGTCAGGGAGGGTGTTGGAACAAATATGGGATACAGTCTATTCCATACCATACAGTCTTATTATTTTTTCTTTGATTTTCTCTCATAATCTCATATGAGCCCACTCGTGTCCACTGCTAGACATAGGCCTCCCCTAATGCACACCACGCACTCTATTTTCGGCCGTTCTCATCCAGCCCACTCCAGCCAACTTACCCGTCATCCCATCTTATCTCAAGGTGTCCCACACTATGTTTACCAAGTCACGGTCTCCACTCGAAAATTTCACGACCCCAATTGCCATCAGTTCTACGGCTAATGTGACCAGCCCACTGTAGCTAGTTTTCTTTACTAACGTTAAAATTCAATTTTTATTCTTAAATGTTTCAGGACGCCCGTGTTTCTTTAGCCATATACCGTGGCTTATCTTCAAGCTCAAGCCAAGTATACGAGGAAATATCTAAAATGAAGCAACAAATACGGCCTGCGTATGAGATGGTGTCTGTCAATGGTAATATTATTGCTTACCTATACGTAAATATAATATAGTTATGTCGTAACCTTGAAGAGCTGATGGGTTGAGCTTAACAGACTGATTTCGCACGATATAGGGTGTTATTATTGTTGTTGATGTTTTTTTAAACAGTGTGTAAAAAGGTTGAATACGCCTGTAATTGGAATTTGCCTGCTACCCGGTTCTGTATTCTATTAAAGGTAATATTATGTGAGCATTTGGTGTGACTGTATAAATGAAGTAAATCTGCTTAGATCCCTAGTAAACTGTGCTAATGAACCAGGTTAGGTTGTAGCTTCACACCGTCAACCATTAGTTAAATATCTACGTTTTTTCACGATGTTTTTAAATAACCACAGCAAGGATGAGCTTGTAATTTAATAACCAATCATAGAAAAGAAAATAACGTAGAGAAATTGCTAACGAAGAAAATTTTAGTTCTATAAAGAGCGAGTAAAAATACAGGACAAAGTTGGTGTATTAACATTTAATTTCGCTTTCGACAGGTGAAGATTTGACAGAAAAATCTATGGATCCAGAGAAAGAAAAATTGAAAACTGAAGACTTGAATCTTCAGCCGCCTCAAAAGAAGTCTGCTTTCGCCGTCATAAAGGCTTTATGTAAGTCATCATCATCGTCCTCAGTCTATATACGTCCGAGTGCGGACAGAAGCCTTCCTCATGAAGAATATGCATCCCCAACGCGGGTTGGTGCGTACAGACGATACAAACGGCAATAGTGACCGGGAACAATGGCTTAACGTGCCTTTCAAAGCACGGAGGAGTTCGGGATCACAAAGTTTTGGTCACTCATCTAAGGTCTGACCATGACGAAAGTGTGTCAAAAGCCAAAGTGTACTAACCACTACGCCACCGAGCTCCTCTAAATCATCATCATCACCAGCCAACATACATTTCACTGTCGACGACCTCCGTGGCCGAGTGGTCTGTACGCCGGTTTCAAGGCGTCGCTATCTCGAGAGGTCCTGGGTTCGATCCCCAGTGGAGGCAAGTGTTTGCGTGATGAATTTTCAGACATTTGTTCTCCAGTATTGGATGTTCATTATATATGTATTATATTATGTATATTCTCAATAATTATATATCTATTAAATATATTTGTCCGTCATCTAGTATCCGTAACACAAGCAGCATTTAGTTGCTTAAAATGGGACTAGTTGATAGGTGTGAATGTCTGAGGATATTTATTTAAAAAAAACTGTAGGGATTCCTACATGAAAGATGCACAAGATAATGTGTTTACACCGCGAAGTGGTAGGTAAAAACAGACGCGATTACAACCGGGACAAACGGCATTACGTTTTTGGATGCTCTTGGCCTTCATCTCCCCTGATGATATGTGATGATAAGGCCGAAGCTTCACCTGTATTCTTAAATAACTGAGGAATACAACAATGCTTTCTAACATTGTAATTTTGGTGACATCGTAATTGCTATGTTTGGTTGCACATCTGAAGACTAGCCATAGCGAAGATTGCTTTGTCTTAAATATCGAAATCTAACTTTTAAGCTGGAAGCAATTATTTGGTCAGCAACAACAAGGTACCGGAAAATTGGGCATTGGGCTGTAAATAAATATTTTGTCAGCAATATTATTATTTGGGACGCCAAATGGTGGCCAAAAGTGAGCAGAATAATTAGTTGATCAGCAAAATAATTATTTAAGAAGAAAAATAATTAGTTGAGCTGCAAAATAATTATCTGGGCAGCAATACGAGTATATATGTTACGGAAAATGTATAAAATCTAGGAAAAGGATTAATGAAGGATCAAGGATTAATCCCTAGGAAATGTATTCTGAAAGATACACTGAAAGATGACCCTTAAAACAATATTTGTGTAATCAAATCATATATTATATAGTTTCGAAGCACATAAAACATTTGAGTTGGTGCCCAATTAAAAAATCAGCTGCCCATAAGTTGCTGACCAATTGTATTTTTTTGCTAACCGTTTCAATAACACCTCTTTTAACCTTTATGCGATGCTGTTATTTTATCACACTGAATCAAATTTTCTTTACAGTCTTGTCACAGTCATCGCGTAGAGCATTATTTGTTGTCATGACCGTTATTTCGATGCAGGTAAATATAAACTGTTAATAATTTTGAACATATGAATGTAACTATACTCTATCCATTTTGATCTGAGACAAAAGGTAAACAAAGAATTTGTGGTTCTCAAACTTTTTATCCAATTCTGTGACAAAATAATATGGGCTCTAATTTTTTTAATAAAATAAAAAAGGAGTAGCCGTACTTAATATACAAATATCGTCATTGAATATAAACATTATTTATTTGTGTAATGAAGTAATGTTTTATGAGTATTAGGTATTTAAGTGTATTTAAAAAACAAGCTATCATTGCTATCATCCAAAAGATACCAAATATATCAATTAAATTCAAAGTAGATTCAAGGTGTCATGAACATGTTATGATTGTTCATCTTCTTTTGGAAGTATTCTATACTCATAATAAAAGATTGATAATACTATTCGTTTTAGGTCTTTTTTAGTAGCAACGATTAATTTAGTAATCTAAAATTACGTTAAAAATATAACATTGAAGTAAAAATACCAAAAATTATTGAAGGTGACAAGTAATTACTTTATTTACATCATATAAAAGTTTGTAATAATAAAATAATAATTGTATGCTTTTGATAAAACCTTTCGACGATGAGTAACGACATCATAAAGAACCCTTTTTATGGTTTGTTTACATTTTGTCTCAGATCAAAATGGATAGACTATAGAGTGAAAAGAAGAACAAAGAAGCAATGGATTGAATGCGTGAAAAGTGATATGCGAATAAAAGAAGTGGATGCTGAGCTGACGAGTGACAGAAGAGAATGGTAGAAGAAGACATGTTGTGCCGACCCCACCTAGAGTTGGAAAAGGGCAAGAAGAAGAAGAAGAGTTTTGAACAAAATTATTTATTAAAAGAATATCATTGTTGTTGAAAAAGTCTACAGCAATTAATGCTGAAAGTAATAAAGGAACTATTCAGACTCATTAAGCTACATTCTGCGTTTTTCTATGTGAAGCGACGGATTTTATATGAGACGCTTACGCAGCTAAACTTGCGTTTTCTCTGGACAAACGCTAAATGAAGCTAAATAAGTGTGCGTGATACAGCAAAGAAAATTCTAAAACTAATAAGAAAAAATTATAAACAGTCTTGAAAAATATTAAGTTTAATATACATAAAGGAGAATGGTTAACATATTAGGTACAATTTATTCCGGAAAATTAAAGGGTTCCCGTGGGATAGTTATAAAACTAGTAACCACGGACGAAGTAGCGGGTAGCTAGTATTAAATATATTAGGTCCTTACCTATGAAATTGGTGTTTTGTATGGAGATTTTGGGGAATCCTGCATTTTCCATACTAAAATTTTATCAGTTTTCTTCACAACAACAAATCCAGAGATAATAATATTTGGCATGTATCATTAGACAAGCTTTAGTAATATGTGTAATATCACACTTCATAAAAATTATTATTCGTTTTTAAGTGAATGCAAATAAAATGATGTATTCGGGAGGCACTTAAAAAGAGTTGTCTCCGTGTCCAATTTTAACACAATTATAAACTAACCACAAATTTTCAAAACAAATCAAAAGAGCTCAAAAATATAGTCTATTTTTAGACGAGGTAAACATTTTTTAGGGATACTCTGAATCTTAATAGTTACAGACAAAATACTAAGACAGAATAAAAACACCAATTTCATAGGTAAGGACCCAATAGTAATAACATCATATTCATGTTACACGGAACATAACAAAAACAAAAATTGATAGGTCTCATTCTCTTCGGGCCTGGGTATACTTTTTATGGGCCGTGACCATAAAAAGTATACCCAGCCCAATCTTGTAGATAATTTTTTCCCACCTAAACATAGAGTATTTGATTTCTGTACAATTTATAATATTTCAGGTAATCATGGGTATAGTGCCAGTGCAAGTGTACGCCAAGCAAGTGTTCATGCAAGCTGATCCTTTGCAAGCTGATATGTACTCGGTGATCTTCGCTGTGGTACTCGTTGGCGGTTCCATGGTCCCTGGATCTATTGCTGATCGAGCTGGGAGAAGAGTAAGTACCCTGCATTTACTAAACTTTAAACTTATCATATCATTGCGTCTTTATCACTTTCCTTGGGTGTCGAAAATGGCGACTAATGGACTTATAACTGCACGATATCCAATAGCTTATAGCGGCGACGGGCTCACCACCTGTCACGCTGAGTGCATTCGCTGCTTGGTGAAGCACGGACTATGGCAATCGACGACTGCTTTTGCGGTGCTTTTACCTAGTCTCTGACTAACCCTAAGAGGATAATAGTCGTGATTGTATGTACGTATGTATGTGTTTTTCTCCCAGGGTTACGTTACCAGCCTATATATGCCCAACTGCTGGGTAATAGGCCTCCCTACATGAAGAAATACACGAGAACACCTCCACGCTGGCCTGCTGCGGTCTGGTGGATATGAGTGGCGATATTAATCTTTGGTGTTGAGGGAGTGTGACCGTTACGTGGAGGTGATAGTTGCCAATGGCTGCGCATGGAGTACTCACGTGGCATCAATGTGGAAGACGGAATATAACTGGAGAGCCAATCGGCAGCCGCCGCTTACGGATGAGATGATTACGAAGCGTCTTTTATTGAAACACGCTATCTTTATTGTATCTTCTAATTGAGTAGCAATTGATGTGTTTTCAGGTACTAATAATAACCTCATCAGCAATGGTAGGGGTGTGCATGGCGAGCTTAGGGTACCTACTGCAGTCGAAGTCAGCGCCAGCGTGGGTGACCGTCACCATGCTGCTGCTTTACTGTTTCTTCTTCATGGCGGGAGCAGGGTCCGTGCCTTACATACTTATGGCTGAGGTGTTTAATTCAGAAGTAAGTGTTGTTGATGTTATTAATGTTCGACTTTTATACCGAACACAATTGAAATATTAATTTTTACATATTATACTGATGGAGTCGGTAAGCCTAAGTATGGCATGTAAACCAGGTGAATCAGCACATTAACAGGTGTATTCATATAAATCTACTATATTGGCCATAAAAAGGCAGCGCTATCTAAGTTGGGACGGTCAGGGCACTACTCGAACGAGAAGGCCGCGGGAATTGCGGCTTCGATCCCACCTCCTGTACTACTGAGTTTGAATAAAACTTAATTGCAAAAAAAGCTTGCCTCACATTGTGCCCGGTGCATGGCAACAGGCTTGCCACCTGTTACATGGGGACCAAACATATCTGGCGATACGTGGGTGGTAACACCTCTGCCTACCCCTTCAGGGAAAGATGCGTAATGACATGTGTTGCGCTTATATTGGTGTTTGGAACAAGACGTCAAATCACATAAAGGGGAGAACGGTAAACGGCTTTGATTGGCGTGGCGATTTAAGCGTTTGGTTTCCTACTACGCCGCCTCAACCTCTTTACAACTATGGCCCTTCGTTGACTACAGAATTGGGAAAGAATCTAATCCAGTGGTCAGTAACAGTTGCCCAGCGTGCGCCACGAGGAGGCAGCCTGCCTAGACCCCATCTTTCAATCACTCCAGAAAATTTCTACCTAATCGCCTCTCTTTGTAAACTTTGATGAAAACATTTCATTTTCTTCAAACAGGTGCAAGCCCTTGCCTCTACCATCGCCATCGAATGGGTATGGTTCCTCAACTTCCTCATCCTGGCGGTGTTCAGCTACCTCAACAACCTGGTCGGGATCCACAACACGTTCTACTTCTTCGCCATCAACAGTGTCCTCAATGCCACCATCAGTTTCTTCATTGTCCCCGAAACCAAGGGATTGTCAAATGCTCAAATACAGGAGTTATTTTTAAGGCATCGGAAATAGATTTAGGAATAAAGCTTATATTTAAAATGAATTTTTGTTGCGATGTTACATACCCATTATTGTAAAAAAAAGGTTTTTTAGTGTAAATATACTCACTCTACTAAATAGTTGTACTTATTATGTAATTTGCAGCCACCACAAAAAAGACGGCTAGCGGCCCACCCCGGTTTCGCATGGATAGGTATTTAAAAAATAATTGTTCAAAATATTATGTAGCCTATGTCACTCGGGCTAGTGTAGCTTTTCAACAGTGCAAGAATTTTTCAAATCTCTTCTGTAGATCCAGAGATTACCCCCTATAACGTCACAAACTCACAAACCTTACCTCTTTTTAATATTAGTATAGAGACAATTGGCGCTACAGCTTCAAGGGCATTTTATCGGGGCCTACCCCCGATAAATATGTACTATAAAGAGTATTTTGACTTTTCTTACTAAGAAGAACCCATGGCTGCGGAGCCATGCATATATAAATAAATATCTTTAGACATTCACACTTACCACATTGGCAAATTTTAATGCTTTTTGTGTTATGGATACTAGATGACGGATAAATATACTTAAACATCCAAGATTGGAGAACAAATGCCTGTATTCTTCACACAAACATTTGCCCCGGGGATCGAACCCTCCCGAGATGGCGACGCCTTGAGCCCGACGTACAGACCACTCGGCCACGGAGGTTGTCAAATATGGCTACCTTTTTGCAGTCACCAAGAAGTTCAGGGAGTATTTATCAAGACAGTAGAATTACCTATGAATTTGTAGAATAATATGGTTTTCGTTAAATAGGAAGGGGGCACTTTGTGAGTCTGCAAGATAAGTTCTGTTCTTTTTTCGGTTGCCTTAGCTGGCGAACTACATAAATAGACTTATCAACTACTTACCATGTGGTTCCAAGTGGTGATTCGTTATTTGTAATGATTTAATCATAATTATCCAACTATCTACTTGCAATGATCTACTTGCTAATGCAGTACCTGCTACGTACTATATAATTACTTGTTCACACGCCAGATCGTAAAATAATTGAACACACAAATCGAGATTCCATGATATTTAAAGGCAATGCAACATTGTGTCGATAATTTATGGTATTGGGGGTTTCATAGTGGTTTCATAGGAACGCCGGCGGGCGGCACACTTGGACAGCGCGAGATTTCGATACACGATCGGCGCATTTGGAACTGCATGACAATGAAACGCTGCTGCTGTTAGTATCTCGTATAATTGAAAGTGCGCGCGTGTGGATGGGCGCGGGCGCTGGTAAAACGCGTGACTATGAAACCACCCTTCTATCTATCTATCTATCAGCCAATTGGCGTCCACTGCTGGACATAGGCCTCCCTCAATGATCGCCACACCTCGCGGTCCTGCGCCGCCTGCATCCAGCGACTTCCTGCGACCTTCGTCAGATCGTGGAACCACCCTTACTTTAATGAAATAAAGGACTGTGCTGAGCAAAACTGGTATTTTTCCTACAAAATTTATTAGCAAACATCTTTCGTCTGAAGATTGATGGTGCGATTTCTGTGGTGTTCTATCTATATCATCTGTAATTTATCTTATTTATTTATTTTTCTTTTTACACAAGGGAGATGTGAATGAAAAAGTTGGAGGTGGACGGCCTAGGCGAATTTACCCTAACCAAATCAGCGACGATATTCCGAAAAAGATAGTTCAAATCTACTGCAATCAAAATAAAAGGCAGAACTATACTTCTCGTATATATCGTTATGTACCGTGTCTCAAAAGTATAATACAATACAAGTCTTATGGCATCGGTTTCGTTACTTTCAGCTCAGATATTTATTTTCTTTTTCTTCTAAAACTTCAATGACGTTGCAGTTTATGACATTTTTTAAAAAAGAATAACATTGTAAAGGGAGGATAGAAACTTGCTGAGTCTCTTGCCCGTTCTTCTCAGAACAAGGCCTCCTGGTAGTTTTGTGAACGGATGGCGTAGTTTATCGCTTTCACGAAAATTTTTAAAATACTTTTTACTTTCATAAGCATGTGCTAAGACGCATCTAAATTGAATAAACGGTATTGAATTTTCAATTCTGTTATTAATTTTATTAATTAGTAATAGGAAAGCCCCAAAAATTTATCTAGTAATATTTTTCTTAAAAAGTATAGCAAATGAATCATAAAAATCTAATTAAATGTAAAGGTACCCAGATGATAGGTAGACATTATACGTGGAGGATAACTAGAGCTACAGAATACAGGTGATGAAATACCATCAGCTTGTGCACGTCACAAGGATATGAAGAAAATAACGGCTTGCCACTATTCTTGTATTGGTATAAATTAAAGGCACAAGGTAATATCACAAATCACTTTACACAAAATTTAAACAATATTGTAAAAGGAAATGGCGAGAGAAGAGCGCAAAGAGTCAAGGGTAAACAAAATTATTTGTATGACGACAAATGTATGAACTTTTATATTTATGTTCTCATGTAAGTGATGTAGCATATATGTCTTAATGAGAATAAATTAAACCTAAACCTGAGTTTCTAATACCGATATAGCGCCTTTTTACAAGCTGATGAGTAATTTGCTGTACAAGAAGCAGGCTTTATAGATTTTTGGTTACACATCTAAGGAAAAAAATAAAAAAAACTGAAAAAGTAGCCTTGTAGTAAAAGTAGCAGTGTCACCAGGAGAGACTTTAAAAACTGTACTTATCGGAAATTAGTTTTTTTTTTATAAAAAGCACAGCAATTGACTCAACACCACCTGATGGTAAGCAGTTGGAGAGCTCATTTCCGGAAATAGCAAAGAGTTAGTTATAGTTTTAAAATTATGGTTTGGTTTGTGTACCCACAGTACCATTTTAACTTCGAAATATTTTCACACATATTTCTTACTTCTATCAATTCATAGATCTCTTAGATTGGATATCGTTGATGTATGGTACAGTTAATTATGTTAAAATAAGCCTTAAATGAAATGCCTTAGGAAATATTTTATAACAGCTTCCAACACCCACGGTCTTAAGATTGATATGTAGGGCGGATTAAAATATGGGACCATATTTACAAGTTTCTTACAATGTTGCTAGTTGTATAGTCCGCTATAAAAATGTATACATTCAAACAAAAACACCTAGTTTGATATGTATCCTGTACGTACTAACAAAAATAATTTTTAATGAAAAAAACCGCATCAAAATTGGTTCAGCCAATCGCGTGATAATCGGCGACAAATATACTGTTATGATACTAAAACATTCTTATAAGTGTAACAAACCCCCCCCCCCCCCCACCCCCCAATACCCCATTAAAATCGGTTCAGCCAATCGCGACAAAACAAACATACATACAGGTGAAACTGAGAACCTCTCATTTTTTGGAGTCGGTAAAAAAAAACCATTTAACATTATGCCTAGTTTGACAAAGATGTAGCCTTATATGTTTAAGTCCCCATGTAACTGTTTCAAGGGACTTATAAATCTTACCTAAATTTTTAATCTGACTGTAGTTTTTGTACTGGAATATATCTCCAATCAAATATACGAGAAGCATTGCCACTGAATTTTAAATGTCGCTTGTTTATTTGAAATGTAGGAGTCGGACAAATATGATGTAATAATTTTTTGTCTCATGGTTCACACCAACGTTGTTCATCGGGAGCTCCGGGGTTCGACCCCCATTCGAATTAAGGTAAGACGGTGGTTCCTGGCTAGTTACCACCGTCTTACCTAAAGTTGTCGCCATAATAACAATGTTAGCATTGTTGTGTTCCGGCAATTAGAGGTAAGATAACCAGTTCCTCAGTTGTTGAGAAATAAAGGTGAAGCTCGCGTCCACCTTCGGCCTCATCGTCACTTACCATCAGGTGAGGTGAAGGCCAAGAGCTTACCAGACATATGTAAAAAAAATAATAAACATACTTAGATTTGCAGGAGATTCAAGTTCACGGACACAGCTCAAAATTGCGAGTCTTAAGTGGCGGAGAGAACTGTAAGGCTCTGGGAGCAGGATAACGCAGTTTTGGGACGTTTTTACGTGGCCGACGACAATGGCGAAGGTCGCAGGAAGCCGCTGGGTGCAGGCAGCGCAGGACTGCTTGTTGTGGAGATTCTTGAGGGAGGCCTACGTCCAACGGCAGGCAACGCTAGTCTAAAATACGATGCCACAATAAAAGTGCGTGCTTCACACAAAGATTTTTTAAGGACGACATTTGTTAATGAGACATTAAAACTTTAAAGTTCATTAAAGTTAAGATTGTTACACAAAACAGTTCTAGGTAATGTCTCTTAGGCATTAACCGGGTGCTAATGTCGTTTTGTGTAACGTAAAACTACGCTAAGGTCTAATTTGACACTTCAATAAGTAAATTTAATGCCGCATTAGAGATAACGCTGACATTAAATTTTAAAGTTCGTTTCTGCAACTGGGTGTAGTCCTATATCAATAAAAGTGAAAACAGTGTAATCTTTTCTTAATATTTTAAAAATCTCACGATATAAAAACAACTTTTACTTCTCAGTAATTAGGTTCTTTTTGAGGACGTCCTGATGAGATTTAATAGCATCGATTTCGAGTGCATTATTTTAATAACTCAAAATTGTGCCTAAATGGATGATTGTGCATCGTGAATGTTGTTTTGAGTCAAAAATAACGGATCTTGTAACGAGGCGCTTTATCAGTATTAACGACTCTTTGCTGTGATTGCGCTCTTCTCTGGCCATTTTCTCTTTGTTTCTGTTTTTAAACTAACCATCTGTCATCTGTCTTTTTTTCATTGATTTGGTATCCAATTTTATATCCTATCAGAGTCAGCGTCTGGAGCGGTTGTCTCGACGCCAATAAATTGTAAAAATTGAGTTTTGATAGTAAAATTAGTATATATTCACCACCAGTCACGCTGAGTGCAGTCACTGCTTGGTGAAGCGCGGACTATGACAATTGACTGCTTTTGTGGTGCTTTTGCCTAGTCTCTGACTAACCCTTAGGGGATAATAGTCGTGATTATATGTATGTATGTATATTTTATTAACTATAACGATAACTGTTCAAAATTCAAATAACTTTTCTAAGGCACTATTTGTGCTTTAAGTTTATTTATAAATATATATCACATATGATGACATCTCCGGGCTTTTATTTATCTCTGGCATCCCCAACGTCCCAAACTTCGCTAATTATGTTTTAGTTTTATTATGTTTCACAGGTATTGATAGAAGTTCGAATCACCATTAAAAGTATAGACATTATTTAGAACATGTACGGTCGAGTTAAAAAATATGTATACACAGTCTTGATAGGTGGCAGTCTTTATTCCCTTCCAACTGATGCCATCTTTTTTCACGCAATTGTTTTTTTTATAACTTTAAATAAATAGTATTCTGAATCTACTAGAATTTCTCTTAAAGTTGTTTATTATACCTACTACCTTAAATAACGTATTGAGTGAAGATAAATTGCCAAGGTTTTTAACTGCATCCAGTTTTTTATGCATTTTTACGTCGAGTACAGGTTTCGGTTAAACTTAACTGAGCGGTGTCGGGTTTGATTGAACGCGAGTTGCAAGGTAGGCGTATTTAGCAACGCACGCGCATCTTTAAGTGAGGAAAAAATCTCGTGTTAGTAAATGGGTAAAAGAGGAGGAGAGGGAATTTTACAACGTGTATGCATCTTTGAGAAGCTCGGTGGTGTACTGTACGCTTTGACTTTCGATATCGAAAACAAAGGTACGTTCGCCGTGGATGGGCGCCCAAAAGTTTGTGATCTCGAATCTTTTGTGCTTCGGAAGGCACGTTAAGCCGTTGGTCCCGATAGGTATTGCAATCTTTTCTACCCACAAACCCGCATAGGGCCAGCGTGGTAGTGTTACGGCACATATTCCTCATGACTGTGTTTTTCCGTGACAAAGGTGTGCCTAGCGATCAATATTTTCGAGACCTGCCAATCTGTTAGAAACAATCTTAGACTGTTTCATAGGGCAGGTGACATTTACTCTCGTTGTTCAAGAAACCCAAACAGATTAGTGCTTAAAACAGCGCCTTGAACCACTTTATACATGAGAAACTGTCTAAATATTAGGTCCTTATCTATGCAATTTGTGTTTTGTATGGAGATTTTGGGGATGTCTGCATTTTACATACTAACATTTTATCAGTTTTCTTCACAACGACAAGATAATAATATTTGGCATGTATCATTAGACAAGCTTTATCAATATGTGTGTGAACACGCTTGGTAAAAATTATTCATATCGTTTTTATGTTAATGCAAATCAAATGATGTATTCGGGAGGCAGTTAAAAGTAATTGTCTTTGTGTCTAATTTTAACACAATTATACTTACAAAAAATTATCAAATTAAATAATACGAGCTCTAATATTTGGTCTATTTTTAGAAGAGGCAATTATTTTATAAAAATGTTCTGAAACTTAATAGTTACGGACAAATTGCTAAAACAGAATAAAAACACCAATTTCATAGGTAAGGACCCAATATGTGTATTAAAATCTACAATAAGGTTATAAATGTACTACAAGATCAAAATACTTAACTATTTTATAGGATATTACTGAGGCACCTTGAAAAATACTTTTATAATGTAAATGAGCTTATTAGTTATTATTAATTATTGTACCAATTTTCTGCTGCTTGTATGCTGCTGTCATTAATAAATTAATTTATTACTTTTGCCATAGATTTGGCAAAACTTGTAGAACTGTTTAATGTCATTGATTTACTGTGAGAGTTAGGTTTTTTTTTTTGTTTTTGCGAGGAGATAAGCTGTTTTTGTTGTTTAGTTTTCCTTTATTTAATAATGAAATATCACCATCATTTTATGTACCGTGTTTCATGTAAATAAACTTTTATTATTGGACGGGACGTATATACGAAGACGAGCTTATCACCGACATCAGCATAAGATACAGGCCACTAGTAATATGTATCTCAAGTTCTCAATACATGCCTCGTCTCAGCCAATTTAACAATATGCAAACCTTTGCAGTAACTTTCTTCGCATTTGCATCAGAGTCTGTATTGACTCGATTAGTGGAGAAAGGCGATGTTTGAATAAGCAATTCTATGATACAATGATTTTATTAGTTACCTCACTTTTACTTGAAGAGAATAAGTTAAGAAAAACACTTGAAAATAATCCACACTAATATTATAAATGCGAAAGTAACTCTGTCTGTCTGTCTTGCTTTCACGTCAAAACTACTGAACTGATGTAATTGTAATTTGGTACACAGATAGTCAAGAGCCTGAGAAAAGATAAAGGCTTTTTATCCCGATATTAGATATGCCATGTAGGTGAATGTCAAAAAATTTAAATAATGCCTCCCAGAAAAATTAAGGACATTTATACCACTATGAACTTTGCTACTAATAATAGAGTAGGAGTAAATTTTCAATTCCACTAATTGAGGATACTGTTCCAAGTTGAAAAAATCTTTCAGTGTTGAATTGCCTATTTATTGAGGAGTTAGTGATTCCTCCGAAGCGAAATGTTTTTTTTTACCTTTAATGTGTGTGTGTGTGTGTGTGTGTGTGTGTGTGTGTGTGTGTGTGTGTGTGTGTGTGTGTGTGTGTGTGTGTGTGTGTGTGTGTGTGTGTGTGTGTGCGTGTGTGTGCGTGCGTGCATGTGTGTAACTTTACGTTATATTTATGCTAGTTTATTATGTCCTCGGTCTCATCATAATTTCATGTAATTAGAAATTCGTACATCAGTTTTTTTCATGGTGTAGTTTGTGGTTAACCAAATAATATTAACCACTACGCCACCGATCTCCTCCCGAAAAAAAGTAAGTACCTAAGTCTAGATTTACATATAGATTTTTGGATAAACTTACAGTGAACTAAAAGTACCAAAAAAGCAGATTGATCCTATTTCATAAGGCTCTATGGCAACATGTCATACGAAAAGGTACAAAGTCTGCGTACTTAAAATGGTGTGTAACTATCGAAGGACCATAATTTGAGTACTATTATATCAGAATTCTGATTTACAGTTTGCATTGACTCGTGGGAGGATATAGTCGGAGAGAAGTAAACCTCGGGATTCGGAGCTATATATCTTAAGCTTAAGGTCTCCTAATGGTTCCTCGAGAATGTATTGTCCAAATTTTTGTAAGAATTCTATTCGTCTATATTTGTTTATAGAGTGATCCGAGAGTAAGGTTTGATATAGGCCCGAATAGAAATATGACGATATTCATAATTAGAAATAAGTATTATTATTTCGTAGTATTATGTTTATGTATAAGTATTATGTTTTCGTAATACGGTTATTCGGCGAAACCACGAATAGTGGTTTCGCCGAATAACCGAATATTATTCGGTTTAACCTTTACCGAACCGGATATTCGGCCAAATTATTCGGTTTACAATTACTTTGCTTAGCCACGAAAACAACTTAGACAATATGTTCGTTTCATATCACTACAGACGATGTTAAAATAAAAGTTGACTATACTAAACTACCAATAGCCCATGAAATCTATTAAGAAACATAAATCTTACAGAAGAAGTAATGTATTTTTGTTGTACACCCGGTCATCTAGCTAACAAAATACAACCGAATATATTCGGCACAAAAACCGAATAATTCGGCCAAATACAAATAGTGGAAATTATGCCAAATACGCCGAATACCGAATATAAAACGATTATTCGGCGCATCTCTATTCTTAATACTGTACTCATGTATTTTAAAACAGTGGCACATCCGCAAAAATTATTATATGTATGTTTATGTTCAATGTTAACGTAATGTGTTTTGTCTGATTGGTTGTAAGGGCGACGGCACAAACATTTACATGTCTGATTGGCTTGCTAATTACAAGATTACACCATTCGTTGATATCCCTTTCGTTTACGTTTAGTTGACTCACTGTTTGTAATTAGCGGTAGACATGTCTACAATATTTTGTTTACCATGTGAAATGTACTACTTTCATGTCGTCAGTTTCATTTGCGTCGTTTTTCGTTCTTCTATTATCACTAACACGCGCCCCAAAAGGCTAGACAGATGTGTGAACACCCACTTTTCACCTGACATGTTTAGGTCTTCGTGTAACGGGGGGTGAGCCTTTTGCCTTGAACCCGGGCCAAAAGTAAATTTGTAACCAAAACGGTACGGGATCCTGAACATCCCAATGTATTGTTCACCCATCCAAGCGCACACCATGGCGCAGTTAGATCATCAAATTTCGCAAATCACTATGCCTCTAAGCTTTACAGTATTTATTTTTAATTATTTTTTTACCAATAGAAATTCAGGGAATAGACTTAACGTGTAACTATTGTGATCCTAAGCTCACGCCTAACAAATAGTTGAACTCCTACGCACTACGCAACACGGGTGCGCTTCTGTTATTGAAGCTCGCAATAATTTACTATTGCGTACTAAGGGACGGTACTTCGGCGGAAATACTTTAATTACTTAAATTATGGTCGTTATAAGATTTAATCCTTTTAATTCAGTCAGGTGGTGCAGGGTTCCTTTGGCTTAGTTAGCTTCCATGTTTTGACTTGTGATATTGTATTGTTTTTAATATTTAAGGTGGAAAACACATCAAGGCAGAATAGGCTACTTCACTCATTTTTTATTGTGCCCCATATGCTTCATGACTGTTAGCCATCACCATAAAAAATAATATTTCTTCCTTCGATCATGATGGTCAATGAATTTTCTGAGCCGTAAGGTCACGATTTTGGTAAACAATTCAATACGCATGCGTGACACAGGCTGACACAGCCAACGGACATGCTTGATTGGTTGCGACTGGCTTTTGACGGATTTTGAACATGCGTAGTAAGTGTTTACAAGACGCGTGACGCGTCACAAATTTCACGAACATGGTGGATAGCGTTTTTGGCAGTAAAAAAAAAGTAAAACATGTTTAAATTGAATTTCTACAGCAATCCCTTATTTATATTTATTGAACAATGTATATTTTGAGTCTTGTACTAAATACTATGTGAATTAAACATGATTTTCATTACTTTTGATATGAGTCAATTAGCCTATTGTTACACCAAAAGCGTTGTCACTTTTTGCACCACAGAGTCAAGAATTTCTAGAATACCTTGCGATTGTTCTCTCTGTCACATTCACGTCAGACAAGCAGATGATCAGAGAGCAGTGTAACTAATTTTAGTTCAATTTATAATTTAAAAAAATATATACTAAATATATAATATACTAAAGACGTACCAAAACTAATGTAGAGATGCAATTACCGCCTCGTAAAATTACAGGTAAAGACAGCGGTAGCCGAGTTAAGAAAGCAGCACTCTCTCTCTCTCTCTTTTCAGCCCACATTAGTCCACTGCTGGACATAGGCCTCCCCCAATTTGCGCCATTTTACCCACAAAGCTCCTCGCTACTCGTTCCATATGTCGCCGGATCGATCCCACCGCCTGTACCACAGAGATAAAAAAAAACTTAAGTTCGTAAATATCCCTTGCCTCACACTGTGCCCGGTGCATGGCAGCAGGGTTGCCCCTTGTTACATGGAGATTTAAAAATATGTCTTAAAATGTGGGTGCCAGTACTTCTGCCTTCCCCTTCGGGTATAAAGCCGTTATGGTATGGTATGTTATTCGTCCTCAGCCTATATACCTCCCACTGCTGGGGTAACACCACCACACTGGCCCAAGGGGGATTGGTGGGTAGAAACGGTTCTAGTTTCAACCGGGACCAACATCTTAACGTGCCTTCCGAATCACATCCAGGCCTGACTATGGCGAAGGTAGCTTTGTTTTCGATATCGCCAAAGCGTACTAACCACTACACCACCGAGCTCTTCAATATGTATAAATAATACATAAGGAAAATATAACAAAACGCATGAATGTTACACTGAAGACGTACCCAACCTTGGTAACATAAGAAAGCTTTTTCCGTAAAAAGCTTAAACTGAAGGAAAACGACCATAATTCCTTCCGTTTGCTATCACTGATAATAGCACAACACAACAAACTATTGTTGCAACTGTCACAGTGCCCATGTTAGTTTATAAGCGACCCCGTTACACGGAACACCGTTCAGTTAAACAATGGCAGCCATAACTTCATAGTAACCCCCATTCTCTAATATCCCAGTTTCTGTTATAGGCCTGGGGATAGGCTCTTAATGTTTTGCGGACTTAGTGATGACACAGTATACAATTTTAGCAGTAGTAGACACATCAAAAAGTTTGCGATCACTTTGTTTTTAGATTATGTATCTATTAATATATAATTAGAATATAAAACCAACAAAAAAGTTCAATTGATTTTCCGTAAAAAAAAGATTTCGGTCCCAGCTTAAGCTCATTCAGAAATCTGTACATAAAATTTTATCGAATTTAAAATACTTTTTCGTTCAAAGTTGTAATCAAATAAATGCATAAAGGAATATCCGAAGTTTTACGATACACGAGTGAAAAGCACGCAGAAATGCTTAATCCCAATCCTGTGTCGTGATCACCTGTAGATGTACCACAAGATAGGTAATATAGCTGACCAACCCCGCAGTCGTCACCCAAGTGTTTTGACTGCCGCCCAAAAGCGCTGTATGTGATTGCTGGCAGCCTGTGACCCAACAATCAACGCTACTAAAATAAAAGCAGAAACTGTCGGTAAAGTCAACGACAGAGATTGCAGTGGGCTAGGCTTCGGAAGAATTAACACCAGTACTCATCCAGACAACCGACGTTGTAGTAGTAGTATTGTAGGGTTGGGGCGGTGAAGAAAATGTAGCTTACGTCTTAATTAATTTATTGAATAGCAAAAACACAAAATGTCTCACTACACGTTTACACGCCCGGCGCCATAGTCCGGAGCCGGACGCTATCCCACTCGCTCGCACTCACACACGTCATAGAGCTGACATCCTACAGATATATTCATATAAATATTCGGAATATACACAATAAACATCTAAGACTGGAGAACAAATGCCTGTATTCATCACATAAACATTGGCTACCACTGGGGATTGAGCCCAGAACCTCTCGAGATGGCGAGCCCTTGAGACCGGAGTACAGACCACTCGACCAGTGGTCACGTTTGAAATTTAAAGAAGATTGCTTTACGATTGTTGGTCTCTGCATTGAGATTATTTCTACACAGTATAATAAAAGTAATCCATCCATAACAGAGGTAAACATAAATTACACCATAACTAGAATTAAATCCAAAGTTAAAAGATCAAATTAATGCGAAAGTTATTAAAACTACATTTAGTTTTCGTAATATGTAGTTCCGAATTGTCATTGACAATTGCACCCTGTCTCTTCGCCTATGCTGTCCAAGCAAGTGGCCCACAGTCATAACTTTGCAAGTACTTGTATCTCAGCACCCAGGAGTTTAATGGTACGCAAAATTTCTACCGGCTTGGTATCAAACATTGTATGTAATTGAGATACATTGTTGCTACGTAGCGAAGTGTTGTAAAAATCGTAAGTTATGTACTGTTTCCTGGCTTTGTCGTAAGAAGAAAAAAAAAACAGGCAGAAATACTGTCCGAACAAAAACCACATTTTTGGTTTTGAGGTAAATTGCAACAAAAGTAAAGACTCGAGTATTTACCTAAAATTTTTTATATCAATGTAAAATCAACAAACGATTATATTTATCAGGCCATCGATTAATATAAGTAAACATTCAATCGAAGAATTACTGAAAGAAAACATTTTCAGAATAACTTCTTAGTTTTAGTATTTAAGATAATACACCATAACATTCTAAAATTCAATGAAATATTAAAAGTAATCAAAATCTTAAAACTAGAACTTACGATTTATATTGATTAAAATCAGTCCCGTATTTGATCAACTTGACTGCGTGACATTGACATTTGACAGGGGTAGTGTTTTAAACCTTTTAAATATAAATAACGGTATTGGTTTATTAACACTGCGTTACATGATTTTGGTTTCGGTGGCAAAGTGGTTGGTATGTACCTACGCTTTATTCTTGCTGAGTTTCTTGCCCGTTCTTCTCAGAACAAGGCCTCCTGGTAGTTTTGTGAACGGATGGCGTAGTTTTTATTTTTCACGAAATATTATAAAATATTTATGACATTCCTACGCTATCGTCATCAGCCTATATACGTCCCACTGCTGGGACAGGCCTTCCTCATGGAGAAACACATGAGGAGTATGGGCCGTAACACCACCACGCTGGGCCAATGCGGGTTGGTGGGTAGAAACGGTCACAAATACGACCGGGACCAACGGCTTAACGTGCCTTCCGAAGCACGGAGGAGCTCGAGATCACAAAGTCTTGGTCACCCATCCACGGCCTGACCATGGCGAAGGTAGCTTTGTTATCGATCGAAGCCAAAGCGCACTGACGACTACGCCACCGAGCTCCTCGCATCTAAACTGAATAAATGATTTTGATTTTTGATTTTGACTCTTGACGATATCCAAAATAAAGCTACTACCCATTGCGCATTGGGCTAGCGAGCGGTGTGGCCTGTGCTCAGCAGTGAGATGTTATAGGCTGGTAAACGAATGAACATGATATTGGTAACCACTGTGATATATTAGGTTTTTGGGGATGGTAGGATTTTGGGGATGTCTGCATTTTACATACTAACATTTTATCATTTTTCTTCACAACGACAAATCCAGAGATAATAATATTTGGCATGTATCAATAGACAAGCTTTAGCAATATGTGTGTGAACACGCTTGATAAAAATTATTCATCGTTTTTATGTTAATGCAAATCAAATGATGTATTCGGGAGGCAGTTAAAAATAATTGTCTTTGTGTCTAATTTTAACACAATTAAACTTACAAAAAATTATCAAATTAAATAATACGAGCTCAAATATATGGTCTATTTGTAGGAGAGGCAATTATTTTATAAGAATGTTCTGAAACTTAATAGTTACGGACACATTGCTACGACAGAATAAAAACACCAATTTCATAGGTAATAAGGACCCAATAATAAGTCACAGATAAAAAATTTTCAAACATGTGGTGCATTAGTCTAGTCTAGTACTACCCTCACAGATTCATGCGCTGATCTCTAAGTTATAGCTATTTTTCTCGGATTACAGGGTAGATTCACTTAATACTGTTGTTTTCTTTGTATGTGTGGCAGCAGAGTCTCTGAAAACCACTATTCTACAATGGCCTGAAAGGTCTAAGGCCCGTATTACAGAACCAAACTCAAGCGTAGATCTCTGCTTGAGCACTGTTAGAGAGGGATAGCGCTATTGATCCCACACAGCGCCATCCCTTTTTAACTCCGCTCAAGCAGAGATCTACGCTTGAGTTTGGTTCTGTAATACGGGCCTAAGTTTGTTTGCGAAAATCTAATGTTAAATGAACCATTAGTGGATTCTATAAATGTAATTTTACCACCACTTTACATTTGTTGACAGTTTTCCTTCTTACTATAGAAAAATACTTAAATAAGTATTTTTCTACTCATCATCATGCCAACGTATTATCGTTCGCTCTGGTATTACGTGGGGCCAAAAAAATAACTAGGGGATGTAGGTACTACTATTATCAACATCATTCAGCCCAGGAACGTCCACTGCTAGATACAGGACGCCGTCAAGATCTCCCCAATAGCTGGCCCTGCGACGCATCGAGTGATCTCCTGCAACCATCGGCAATTTTTTCTTCAAAAAGCTGATAATATCCGTTTAAAAATGTATACTGTTTTCAATACATACACTTTTAGGCCGTCAATCTTATACAGCTGTTGCCAGCGATTTCGTCCGTGGTAACTGGTTTTTTAACTATCCCACGGGAACCTTTTTATTTTCCGAAAGTATCTAAGATGTTGACCAGGAATGTAAGGTATCACCATGCAAAATTTCATTGAAATCGGTCCAGTCATTTCGGAGATAAGCCCGTACAAACATATAGAGAATCAAAAGAAAAAATAATTGTTTGGTATTTCCCCTCTATTTACGACCCTTGACTTGGTTTTAAGCATTTTTTTCTATGTATAGACATTCGACCTCTACAGTTTTACTTTATGTATTCAAAAGCATTCAACCGACTGAACCTATTGCATGCTAAGTTCCTGAACGCTATCTTTCAGTTGCCTCTCGGAATGTGTATCTCACATTTGGTTAACTTTAATTGGATTCAGTTAAACGGTTTGTCGGTGTTTGCTTCGCGCTGAATAGTTTGCTGTGGGTTCGACGATTAGTTTTCCGTCATAGTGAATGCTCTTACAGTACAGAAAGCGTGTGTAGATTAAAAGCTAGGCGACGGACGCCCACGTGATTACGATTTTTGGTTACAATGTTAAATACAAGACAAACGCTAATGTTAGAGCTTATGCCTGCTACAGACATGGCGGCGGCAGTGAGTCAGCTCTTCGAACGGTTCGCCCGTCTATGCCAACGGTTGGTCCTTTGTACGGCAAAGCAGGCATTCGCGGCTTTTGAAATACGGCAAGACCGCCGGTATTGTATGCAGGAAGCCATTAGATGCAACCACTAGTGTCTGAAGAATCACCACACAGTCACAGTTATTTAAAAAGGGCGAATTTTCTTGACCTAACTCGGCAAAGGGATGAAGCAGATAGGTCCAAAGTTTATGAGACAGATTAGATGGACTTTTATATTGGGTCCTTACCTATGAAATTGGTGTTTATTTTCTCTCTTAGTATTTTGTCTGTAACTATAATATTAAGATTCGGAGTATTCCTAAAAAATAATTACCTCGTCTAAAAATAGACTATATTTTTGAGCTCCTTTGATTTGTTTTGATAATTTGTTGTAAGTTTTATTGTGTTAAAATTGGACACGGAGACAACTCTTTTTAAGTGCCTCCCGAATACATCATTTGATTTGCATTTACATAAAAACGATGAATAATTTTTATCAAGTGTGTTCACACACATATTGCTAAAGCTTGTCTTATGATATGTCTTATGTCTTATGATGACATCATTTTATTTGCATTCACTTAAAAACGATAAATAGTTTTTATGAAGTGTGATATTACACATATTACTAAAGCTTGTCTAATGATAGATGCCAAATATTATTATCTTTGGATTTATCGTTGTGAAGAAAACTGAAAAAAAAAAATTGTATGGAAAATGCAGAATTCCCTAAAATCTCCATACAAAACACCAATTACATAGGTAAGGACCTAATATATAGAGTGAACTACTTTTTTAAGGGTAGAACAAGCGAGCCCTATAACATGTATTTAAGAATGAGTTGATTGAAATCTATGTCTAAACAAAGTAGAATGAATAGTAGATTAGTAGCCAAGGGCTGTAAGGCATCAATTGCAGCCCGAGATATTTAGGCGCACGAGCGCAGCGAGGGCGCTTATAGTTCGAGGGTGCAATTGATGCTTACACCCGAGCTAACTACTCTGCTTTACATCTCGATTGTGAGGTAAGTGGAAAAAAGGCATTACAAGAATAAATAAATTTATTTTCTAGAACTAGATTTAGCTTCGCCGTTCGATATTCAAAATTGATGAAAATAGCGAAGCGACCTCTTTTGTCACAAGAATAAATAAATTTATTTTCAAGAACTAAATTTAGCTTCGCCGTTCGATATTCAAAATTGATGAAAATAGCGAAGCGACCTCTTTTGTCATTGGGCTGAATGCATGATGTCTAGTGCCAGTAAGATGGTTAGATGTACGCAAACTTTTTGAAAGAGTTTTTTTTTTATTACTTACCGCCCTAGGGCGTTTCTAGCTACATTATTAACCAAGGGCGGTAATTGATCACTTACAACCCGCATCTGGGGGTATTAAGGACCTACTTACCGAACATGAGAGATGTAAAGTAAAGATTATTTTACTGCCTTCCCTTCACTGCCTTAACGGTCCCTATAAACAATGTTCAGGATAAATCTATCGCATGGATAGCAGCAATACTGCGGATATTTGTTGGTTAAGGAGTTCTCGGCCAAAACAGTTGGGCAGAATAAGAGGCATTGCTTTGATACATTCTTTTAAAAGAGTCCATTGACATTGAAAGACCTGTTGCGAATAAAAGTTACATTGAATGGAAAATCTTATATTTGACGTCCAGTAAGGCTAGCTGTTGAGAACGCAGCCGTTCTCAGTTGCTAAGCAACACTTTTTGCTGTTATTTTTTATCCTCTAAAATTAATGTTTTAGTTTTCTTTCCATTTATTGTGGTTGTTTGTAAATAACGTTTAATAAACCATTTAATAACATTAACTGGGGTTTCTGTCCGCAACATTTGGTCCTGGGGCGGACTGTTGAGAACGCAGCCGTTCTCAGTTGCTAAGCAACACTTTTTGCTGTTATTTTTTATCCTCTAAAATTAATGTTTTAGTTTTCTTTCCATTTATTGTGGTTGTTTGTAAATAACGTTTAATAAACCATTTAATAACATTAACTGGGGTTTCTGTCCGCAACAGCTAGCCTTAAGAGATGAAGTCGCCAGAGACAAAATTAGGTACTCATTGCCACTCATTTCTTTGGTCGCGTGGATATGAGAGACACTATCTCTCGGGTGCATGCTCGGCTAGTTGGTTGGGGTATAAGTAGATAGACTAAGTATGAAAGTAAAGAAAAAAGAAGCGATAGACTGAAACGAATTGTTGTTGAGCTGGCGAGTGATAGATAGTGATAGTGATAGAGTGATAGGAAACTGCAGGAGCAAGACATGTAGTGGAAACCTATAATACTCGTATGTCGCTAGTTACCTTATTGTTCTGAGAAGAACGGTCAAGAAATTCAGCTTTTCGTAATATTGTCACAATATGATTATCGACAACCTTTATCACATATTGATTTGACATAAATAAGCGTTTGTTATCGGTTCTAAAGCTATCGGATGTAATTGTCAAACCCTATACATTATAATTTTGCGATAAAAATTATCGGAAATGCATCTGTACTTGTCTGCATCCAAATAACATTACAAAACTACTACATTTTTCGGCACTTTTGTCGTTAGCGAAAGTGTTAACGTATGAGAAATCTTGTCTATGGGACCGTCATATCATTTTAATTTTATCTGGATCAGCTTGTTCTGTAGAAAGCGGATTTTACATAAGAATCTGTATCGTTACCTCCAAAAGTTCTTATTGCAGTGTCGTGGTTTACTTTAAATAGTCGTATTTAACGCCAACTTTCTGATCAGGATGATAATAGTAACTTAATATCTGATTAGTAAATCGCGAATATATAGGGTCGCATGTGACGAGTACGAGGATTGATAGAGTGGGGAATGAGTATATACATACATATATCACGCCTGTAATCCCCGAAGGGGTAGGCAGAGACAAAAGAGCGTTGTGTTCCTTAAGAGCACATTCAGCCATACAAAAATTGGGTTTGGTCAGATGAAAAACCGGAAAAGAGTAGTAACAAGTGGCTAGCTCATCGCCTACAAAATCACAGACCCAGTACCCAATACGCTCTTAGTCGCCTTTTACGACATGCTAGGCAAGACAAGCAGTTGGTACATTCTTTTTGTGTCCCGGACCAACACGGGAATGAGTATATTGGGGGAATAAATAATGATAACTGAGAAGAGAGGAGAGCATGTAACAAGAGATATTAATATGAGAGAGGGGATGGCAAGCAGGGAGAAGGACCCCAAATGAAATTGGTAAAAGGACAGGTTAATGATGATGATACGGAACCAGTACATATGATGCACCCATATTTCGGCATTTATCTTAAATCCCCATGTAACAGGTGGCGAGCCTGTTGCCATGCACCGCAAGTGATATTCACAAACTGTACTTAAGTTTTATTCAAACTCATTGGTATAGGCGGTGGGATCAATCCCGCGATCTCTTGAACGAGAGAGAACCTCCATACCAACTCAGCTACCGTTGACCGGTGGGAAAGATGTTAAATGGAGTAACACCTTAGAGTCCATCAGTAATCAACAAACTCTCCCGAGATGGATTGAACTGTAACAACATAATGTGAATACTATAGATAATAAAACTTTATGAGCTTTGGTTCGCCTTGGTTTCTATATCGTCCTCAGGCTATATACGTCCCACTGCTGGGTTCAGGCCTTCATGGAGAAACACATGAGGAGTATGGGCCGTGACACAAACACGCTGGCCCAATGCGGTTAAAATACCGACCGGGACAGCTTCCGAAGCACGGCGGAGCTCGAGATCACCAAGTTTTGGCCACCCATGTTATATGAGGTAGCTTTTATATAGGGTATATTATTCTTGGTTTCTTTAATTTATGGAGAATATAAAAAGGGTTTTTTGCCAAAACCATACATAACAAAATAATATCATCACGTCTGAAAGAACAGACAGGGGCATTAAAATTCTCACAACAGGGGACGAACCTGTCAACGGGTTCGCTGCTGCACGCAATGGAAAAATTGGGAACAATGGGAAGAAATCCTATCTTTGATAAAATGAAACATATGTTTTTTTTTCTCACCAGGCGATCAAGAACTCCAAGAAGATGTTGTGAAGCTCCCAAAAAAACTAAAAATCTTATTCACGTACCAGGAGCCCATAACAAACGAAGAGTCGAACAGTGAGCAATTCGAAAACGCTTAGAAAACGGCCAAGTGCAGGTTCCTCATTAACCCAGAAAATGTTTGCTCGCGGCTTAAGCCAGTGAAAGACGATGAAAACTAGTGTATGAGATATATTAGCCGGCGGAGTGACTCGCGCACGCAGTCTCGCTGCTGATGCCGCCGCGTGCGTACGTGTTGCTCCCACCAACCCGCGTAACTTTTTGAAAACGTTCGAAAGTGCTAGTGTGTGAGCAGTGAGTTCGGATTTTGATGAGTAAGTTTTTTCGATTTCATTTTTTTTGGTGTTCGCAATTTGAATTTTCAGCAAGGAGTTTTTAGTTTTGAAACGATAAAAGTTTTTAGCTTTTCGAAACTTTATTGGAATATTATTCATTATTGTAAGGACTTACAGGAATACGAAACTTATTGAAAAAATAATTTCTTTATCGAAAATTACAATACACATTAAAATTAAATGTATGATTCCCAAATACAAAAACTAGTCACAAAAGGTTTGGAAAAAGTTTTACAAATGAGAAAATGAAAGAAATAAACTCCCCAGTGCGATTAAATTTGGAACAGCTAAATAAATAAAATAAATGAAAAACGATATACATTCGATTAATTGACAAGAAATAATCGATTAAAAATCAACATTCATTAATGAAAAAATATTTGAATGAGTGTTTTTATGAATCAATATATGAATACTTTTGCTAATAAAAATAAAATGTTTAAGTAATATTTACTCCAATCAAAATCTATTCATAGTACTACAGTTATTCAACGGAACATGCAGCTTATTTATATTATTAATGGTAGCATTTATAACGAGATTATATTTAAACTATTCAAACAAGTTTTACTCGTTGAGTGTTCTTCGGAGATTGATATTCATAGAAACTGCATCGAGTTAGCCTAAAAGCGTTGATCGCCAGTTAAATCGATGTTTTAAACCGATTCATCGATTCTTAATATCGATTTTGTTAAATTTGAGATAAATATAACCAACAAGATAAGTATAAGTTAATGCATATCGAAACCATTACTTTATCCATCCGATTTCATCCGATCCATCCGGGAAGGAACAAAAATGTTAAAAAAAACATTTTATTGTGTGATAATTTTATGAAAATGTGTGAATTACTGAGGAGCTGGCCGTGTAGTTAGTAAGCTTTGATGGCTTTCAATATCGAAAACAAAGCCACCTTTGCCATATAAGACCTTGCATGGGTGATCGAATCCTTGTGATCTCTAATCCCTCCGTGCTTTGGAAGGCACGTTAAGCCGTTGGTCCCGGTCCCTTTTGCAACTTTTACCCACAAATACGCACTAGGCCAGCGTTGTGGTGTTACGGCCTATACTCGTGTGCTTCGCTATGAGGATGTTCTGTGCCCAGCAGTGGGACGTATGGCTGAGTACGTGTAAATTATTATAATTTGATTCGTTTATTTACAATGTATCACTTATTTATTATTAAGTGATTTTTTCTGAATACCGATTGTCTTATATTGTACACTAGAGCAAGCCCTGCTTTCCTTCTTTTAAATTCTTTCAAATGCAGACGGAATTTGGTATTTCACGTCTGCTGCGTTTTCGATGATTATTTTATTTCTGAAGTAAAAATCTAAATTAAACATAAATCCTACTATTCTCTTGTTAACAGCATAAGTGATGTATCAGAGTTAAATTGTATCAATTTTAGAGAGACGTTCACTTTGATATTCTCATGTTAAGTGAAACAACACTAGTTATATAATTTTAGAGCTCAAAACCTTAAATAAGTAATCAGATATTCACAGCTTTTAGATACAAATTTATCTTAATTAGTTTATTAACATCGGTTAGCACTAAAATTGCCCATATGCGATTTTTTATGGGAACTCTCACGATTTAATAAAGATGACATAACGGATATGCCCCAAAAAGCAGTAAGAAATTTAAGACTTCTATCATATGATCTTATAGAAAAAAAAAGGTTTTTTGTCGGAAATTTACTTCCACAGGCGTCACAGTGTATGATGTTGAATTATCAAATAAACGGATATACTTTAAAATAAAACAAAAAGAGACAGTTCTCAACAATTTACACTATCTAAAAAAAAAAAAACGTAAAAAGTGGGCTAAACGTTCGTGTCACAAGAATATTCTTGTTTTTTAAAACGCATAAGAAATAACTTCATCATCTTAATGAGACGCCCACTGCTAGACCTAGGCCTTCCCGAGGAACTTCCAAGTGGGTCGGTTTTGTGATGACCGCATTCAACGGTTTCTTGCGACCTCACGACGGTTCACCTTGTGGGGGGTCTACTAACGCTGCTCCTCCCAATGCGTGTCCTTTCTAATGGCCGTTGTAATTCGCTTTACTTTTTTAAATAAAATAAAAAAAAAGGTTTTATCTCATAATCAAGTAACCATTTTACCATAGTTATCACCACTTTCCATTTCGCATATTGTGGTTAAACATATGAGTGGTCGTTATTAAAAAAACTGTCAGTCTCCAACACAGTCACGGTTTATTTTGTGATAACATTGACTTTCAACTTTATTATAACCACTAAAAGAAAGTTTTATCTCTATATGGTTGTAAATTAACAAAGATTGGAGAGGTCAGCGTTTCCTGGCCATAATTATTGGAAGATTCGATAGGATACTTTGATAGAAAATTTACAATGGTCACTTAAATGGCGTCTGAGCTTAGCGCGAAATTGGCCAATTTCCGTAGTTTGTATCGCTTAGAAATAAAACACGTATCTATTAAAAACATTAGAAAACTTGATTGTGAGCGAAAGTTTTGTTCAATTTGAACATAATATTTTATTAGACTTTTGCGAATCAGACACAGGATTTATAAAATTGACTTCGTTAATTAAAATCTGAAGGTATATATTCAATCTCACAAAGAATTAAGTTGGGCTCATTAAGCCACATTAAGTTCTGATTATGCTTCATTTGAATAAGCTACAGCTACTATTAAATTTGAAGTAAATTATGAAAGTTTAAAATAAATAAATGCTACAGAGATGACTGTTAAATGAAAGGCTTCTCGTCACAACAACGGGGTGAAACTATTTAAATAAAAATATGCTTAGGTATTCACAAGCTGGCATTAAGAATATAATAGCAATAAGATCTAAATCATAGCTTCACCACAATAGACCATAACCCAGCAGGAATCTGTGGTCGTAACTGTCTGAGTTTCTTGGGTCAGTCAAGGAGATTGAAATTCGGAAACAATGACTAGAAAAAATGCACCAAAAAATTTTATTGAGATTAAACTCCGCTACTTTTGACCTAGCAACCAGTCGTGATAGATCTTGAAAATTATTACAAATTCTGTAAGGTTTCGTAAGGGGTTAGAATCATTTCAGAATATAACAGTGGGGACAGTGGTCCTGTAGACCCTTTTTAACGACTATAACCATTTTTTTAAGCATTGAGTGGCTTCCAATAATTAATAGTGAGAGTTTACGCTTAAATCAAACTGACAAGAATACAAATAGAAGTCACATCACACACTCAAAGTAAAGAAGACAAGGTCACAGGACCACTATATCTGGAGTCCATCCATGGGAAGATTGATTTCTTTTCATAATGGAAACCAAAGAGTTTAAATCTCTACGTGAATTAAGAAACCTTGTTACACCTTTATTACTCCAGTGAATTTAGCTAGAAAAAAAATTCTAACCCTAGCTTTAAATTTTATTACCAGGAAATGGAATTTATAAAATTTTGTGATTAAAATCAATTAAAGTACTTTTTCATGCAAATCTGGTCACCCATCCGAATCCAAGCCGCAATAACTGTAGCCGAACATCGTAAACAGATAAACTTACTAAGCATTAAACAAGGCACCATATATAAAAACACAGCAATACGAATCTAGAAACATAATTAAATCACGGAAGCTTCGCTTTATTTCTTCATTACAGAACTATCCTTGTTCGGGTTTGTACGTGTGAACGAAATGGAGATAGGGCTTACCATAGACCTTATAATAGTCTAACACTTACATATTTTTTCTTAGCAAAATTTCAGGTATTCATCAAAAGGTATTTTCTTACACATCAGCGAAAAGGGATGGCATAATTTTTTATGTTAATCTTCATTATTTAAAAATTACGTGTTCCCTTTTCTGGTGTCTCTACAATATTCACACATACATACATATAATCACAGCTGTTATCCCCTAAGGGTTAGTCAGAGACTAGGCAAAACAACCGCAAAAGCAGTCAATTGCCATAGTCCGCGCTTCACCAAGCGCACTCAGCGTGACAGGTGGTGAGCCCGTCACCGGTAAAAGCTATTGGAAGAGCTCTCTGCAATAGTTGCAAGCAAATGCATTTTTTAAAGGTATCACATGCATTCTAAGCTTCTGTAGTTCCATCAGCGCAATCTAGTTTGCCAACATATTCATTAAAGATTAAAAAAGAGATTAAAATTAACTATTTAACGCCAGCTCTATCAGTTCAATCGGTCTATAGTCTCAACGCTCCGATGAATAATGTCCGTGAACAATACCTGTAGAACAGTGTAGTCCAGATTCTAACGGTAGAACGTTGGTACATTTGTTGGTGGCACGAATGACCGGAGGTATACTAGACCACACCTTGAGCGAAACATTTACAAGGATTTTTATTTACATTTGATTGAGGTACAGAATTTTAAGTTATTTTTACATCAGGCTTAGTGCTTCGCACGCTTTGGCTTGGCGATATGAAAGCAAAGCTTTTTTCGGCAAGGTCAGTCTTTAGATGGGTGACCAAGACTTTGTGATCACAAATTCCTCCGTACTTCAGCAAGCACATTAAGCCGTGTCCCAGTCGGTGATGTTACGGTCCGTACTTCTGTGGCAGGGTGAAGCCAGGGATAAAATGAAAGACGCTGAGTCGTCACTTAGGTATTAGGTATTCACAACTGAAACAATTATATAAAAAAAGGTACATTACACTGAACACAAAACAATTTCACATTTAACAATTAAATAATATATATTATAAAAAGGGTAGGGCTACTTACAGCAGTGCCTTAAAGATACTTATAGACTTTGTTATTTATCAGGAACTGATTTTATGGGTTGTTGTAACTTTTTTTAAGCTTATCAAATTGATCATCACTTTATAAATATATTAAAATTATTGTTAGTCGGGAGTCAACCGCTTTTGCGCTGACTCTCGTAAGAATGAACTTCAAGAACAAAACAAATAAAAAGAGACAGACAGCAAATTTAAAAACGGAAACCAAGAGAAAAATGGCCAGAGAAAAGCGCAATGACAGCAACGAGTCGCTAATATAGCTATGGCGCTTCGTTACACTTCTTAAGTGTTTTTCCATGTAAGATGACCTTTTCCCAAAAGTGGGACCTATAAAACCTGATGGTGGTGACGTATTGAGTACACAAATTTAAAGGATTGGGAGCATGGGCCGTAATAATACCACGTAGACGCCATTGGTGGTCTTAGACCTCACTGTCATCTAGAAGTGCTTGATGCTGTGACCGATCATTCGTCTGACTGGCACAATTTTAAGTGTGTAATTATGTCATGCATTCTAAACTAAAAAAAATTTTACTACTTTCTGCAATTCTTCACATTACGACTGCTCAACTGATAGAAATAAACACAATTTTTTATTTTAAAAGACGACTCAATTCTCTCAGTAAATGGTGTATCGAATGAGCTCACTTTGCTATTTGAGTTTGAATACAAATTCAATTTTCCTAGACTGTCTGTCTGACCTAGCTTAAGTTTTATACAAAGCAACAGTGAGAAAGTGATAGTGGCTATAAAAACACTAAATAAACTTTAAAAGCAAGATGTGACCCTAATATACATGTATAGTGCGAGTTGCAGGATTTAATTAAATTTATTCTCTCAGAATAGAGTGCAATTTTATTTAGTACTCACATAGTAAGAAATTACATAAAAAAAAGACGTGTGGCACTCGGGGACTGCCGCGGTAAAGCTATTGCATAGCATTTTGTATCAGCTTATGCAATTATAATTTTATTTATTTATTTTATTCATGCAGTATTTCTTTTTCTTTGATATTAATTCAAGTTACACTTTTTGAGCGTGGTGACCGATAAGTAAACAAATTTTTCTATTATTAAGTAAATAAAAAATGTTAATATTGTTTAAAATATTTTTTATTATTTTTCAACACACTTCCTTATAAAGTGGCTCTAATCCCATGGCAATTAGGCACATAATGACACCTATAATCAAACTGTGACTTTTTCATTACTATTATTCACGAGTGAGTAATAGTTTTTTTTAATATTATTGGTTGAGTTACGGTTACATTTGCGCTAAAAAGCTATCCGCGAAAAGCCCAAAAAAAAGAAACCTCATTTTTTAGTCTATGGCCGATGCGCGCGCATAGGAAAACTAATAAATTTTTCCCGCCATTACGAAATTTATTAGTCTATGGCCGATGCGCGCGCATAGGAAAACTGATTAATTTTTCCCGCCATTACGAAACATTTTTCACAACTCGTCTCGTTTTCTCTTTTGAAGTTATTTAGTTAGTTATTAATTAAGATGTCTGCAAATACAATTTATGAAGAAAATGATTTATGTTGTACACCGCCCCGATATAAGATGTGAAGCCCAGAACGTTATGGAAAGTTTACTACCAGAAAACTCAAAGGAAAAATATCTATTATTCAGAAGTGTGTTGAAAAACGTTGTATGATACACGTGTGTATTGATGATTACCGTCCTCGGCTCCTTAAGACCCTCGCCTGACGGCTCGGGCCTCAATGCGCCTCAGCGGTAATCACCAACATTACACACTTGTACCATAATGTACTATTACAATACATGTGGGTATTATTATCTTAACGCCGTGCCGAACTGAAACGACGTTAGACGATGCACGGCCTTCAAGCCACACGTCCTTGCGCATCGGAGTGGGGAGCGTCAGGTTTTTTCGTTACGGAATTTCTGGATTCGGTCCCCGCGCTCAAGGCCCGCGATAGAAGCTATGCAATAGGTTAAAAACAATCACACAGAGACAATTAAAGTCAATACATAATGACATAATAAACAATAGAGGGCACTGAATAGGAGTCGCACTCAGCATAATGTCGGGCGAAGAAACACCACGACGTTGCTGGTCTGCCGTGGACACCTTGATCCATCGTCCACCATCCTTTACTATCTAACATTTTGTCTTACTAGGGCTAATCTTTGTCAATTTTAACTAATCTATACATATAATAAAACTGTGGAGGTCGAATGTCTGTTCGTCTTTGTCTATTTGTACGGGCTAATCTCCGAAATGGCTGGAAATTTCATTGAAATCGTTCAATGAAATATTTACGTGGTGATACCTTATATCCCTGGTCAACATCTTAGATATTTTTTATTCCGAAAAATTAAAGGGTTTCCGTGTGATAGTTTAAGAACCAGTAACCGTGGACGAAGTCGCGGGCACCAGCTTATTACGGCACAAACCTTTCAGCATGAACCGAAACACCACCATGCTGGACCACCACCACCAAATGGAGTAAAAATGGCGGTAGAAATATTTGTAATAGTGACCAGAGATATCCCTTTAGGCTTATCATTCAACTACCGCTAGCTGGCAGATAAGCCCAGAAGGTTTTAAAATGGTAATATTGACACGCTATCTTTTTTTTATATTCAGTCCTCAGCCTTTATAAATCCCACTGCTGGACACTGGCCTTGCAAACAGCGAAACACATGAGTAGTTATAGGCCGTAACACTACCATGCTGACCCAATGCAGGTTGGTGAATAGAAACGTGCCTTCGGAAGCACGGAAGAGTACGAGATAGTTATGGTCACAAATCCAAATCTGAGCATGACGAAGGCAGGTTTGCTTTCGATGAAAGCTCAAACGCGCTACCGAGCACTTCTCTATTTTATATACATTCGTATTATCACGCCTTTATCATCTCCGGAGGAGTTGGCATAGGTGCATTACTCACCCAAAATTTTCCATTAATTTGATCGAAATTTTCCGTTGATCCCACCTAATTGGGAGCTAGCCAAGTGTTAGGGACTAAAGAAAATCCATAACCACTCTGTAATTCAAATAAAATTTCCAAACAGCCAGGACAGTCGTTAAATACCTTTAAAAGTATTTGCAGTATTTGCAGCTTAAAGACACGAGAGTGTGTATTGTACGAGTATAAGAGTTATTTACTATATAACTGTGCACGTTACTTATTCTTATTTATTAACGCAAACGCAATATTATTTACCAATAACAAAACGTTATTTCCCAATAACGGTACAGTTATCAGAATAATATCGCATTCATCTGTTCGGAGCGATACGAATTGTATATTTGAATACAAAATGAGGCGGAACGAACATGAATTACAATGAATTGAATTATTAAATTGTTTCACATTACAAAACGTGGTCCAGATGGGTTTTTGGTAATGAATTGTGTGAATAGGTGTAATTACTAAATATTGGCCTATATTTATGGGACATTATCTCAGGACATTATAGATTCGAGTCGTATAATAACGATTGACTAAACATGTGATAAGTACTATACTTAACATCATCATGTCTGGATTCCCGAAAGGGGGGGCGTGCTGAGTGAAGTAAAAATATTTTAATTTGCATTCTTATCCTTCCGTTTACACCATATTGTTTATACTTTCTTCACTTTTTTATTTGCCTTTTAAATAGTCTCTCCCTTAAACTTATTCAAATGAGATTAAAGCCTTAGTAATAAAGCCTTAGTCTATCTATAATAAGACAACAATTTAACCGTCAAACTATTCTCTTCTTCTTTATGCCCTTTTCCCACTCTAGGTGGGGTCGGCACAACATGTCTTCTTCTTCCATTCTCCTCTGTCACTCGTCAGCTCAGCATCCACTTCTTTTATTCTCATATCATTCTTCACGCATTCAATCCATCGCTTCTTTAGTCTTCCTCTCACTCTCACACATTTAACTGACAAACTACGCAGAGAATAAACTCAAGATGGTCGATATTGCCAAGGCATTTCCGAGAGTTGAAAAAACGGTTTTATCGTTAAATCCTTTTGTATTTCGTAGGTTGCATTACCAGTTACTTGCAAAGGCTAAAAAGATGGTTATGTTTATGTGTAATCAAACGAAAAAGCTTTATTCTGTCTGTGGTTACACAGTAGTTGTCCGTTATACAGATACGTTCGTGCGTGGATACAATACGCCGTTCTATCCATAGACTAAGATCTCGCGCGTGATCTGACATAATCATTAATATGGCAATTACGTTAGATAAATAATTATTATGTAGAATTTTCTCTGTGGACTTACACCAAGTCGATGACTTCGGTTATTGAGGGTTTTGTTCGATTTTCATTAAGGAACGGTCTTTATATGAATTTATCTATAAAAATTATTGATGATCATCACAAAAACTATAGCGATGGATGTTTGGAGTTTATACAAGGTGTTTCAATAACAAAAAAAGCCGAAAGGGGGTTGTAAGGTCTCTTATACATAACTCATTGTCAAAATATGAGGACCGTAGCTTGATATTTTTAATAGTCGAATTTTGTTTTTATTTTTGCCATAAATTTAAAACTATCGACATTAAAGCTCAACTCTATTAAAGGTTTAGTTAAGTTCTCAGTAGAAATCACTTCCTAAATGTTCAACTCTGTTCCTACTCCTGGTAGCTAGTACTAGGCGGTACTTAAAATTGATTTTTAGGGGTGAGTTTTGTGTTTAAATTTTTAATATCATCATCATCAGACAACTCTAGTCACTGCTGGATATAGGACTCCTTTAATGGGTATAATTATTACAATATTATGTCTTATTAAGGGAAGGAACTCGTTGGCGTAGTAGTACATACGCTTTCACTTTCGATCGAAAACAAAGCTTCTTTCGCCATGGTCAGGCCGTGGATGGGTGGCCAAAACTTTGTGATTTAGAATTCCTCCGAGCTTCGGAAGGCACGTTAAGCTGTTGGTCCTGGTCGCTAGGTGGTGGTGTTACGACCCATACGTGACATGTGTTCCCTCATGAGGAAGGTCTGTGCCCAGCAGTGGGACGTATATAGCCTGAGCCCGAGTATAATCTTCAGTGATGTAGTGGAAATCGTCTCATTCTAACAAGCCATAGAAAAGCCTCTATACTAAATTATTTTCTGGGCATATGTATGTTAGCAGATTTATTTGCCAAAGCGAAAATATCATAGATATATTCAATGTTCGCACTGCTAATGAGATTGCTAATTTGTAAATAAATCGTTACTTTTAGATGCTAAACAAGTTCTACCTGAGCATCAATATGTACTCAAATTAGCATATTACGAATAACTGTATCGTGGTAATACATTACTTCCATGAATGAATAAATAGCTCAATCATTTATGTTAATTATTCGTATGAAATTATAGCAGCTTTAAATATATTATGAGACAATATTAAATTTGCTGTGGGAACGGAATAATTCATCAAAAAAAAATTTCATAGGCTAAACATAGCACTTAAAATCGTCAACATTCATACACAGTCACATTTATTATAGATAAAGTAAATTTTAATAATAAAATTGACAAAAAAGACTTAAAATTCACAGCCGCGAGCGCTTGTAGCAAGTACATCCACATAGCGCTTTGACTGTGTTTGTAATCGATACAAGCGAAAATAAAGTTATTTAAATAACTTTATTGCAATGGAAATATAATGGCGGAATCTTAAGCCAGAAATTCTGCTACAGTATAGACGTGTTCTTGACTGGAGTGGTGTTATGTGTCCGCCAGAGGGTGTGGATGTAATGTGTCCCACATTACATCCATACCCTGGATGTAATGTGTCCCACATTTCATCCACACCCTTTGGCAGGGTGGAGTGTTGATTTGCGAAGCTCTGCTACCAGATGCTAGTTGTGACAATCCGAAGATAAGTCGGCATAACGCAAATTATAGGAGCATAATACACTATTTGTTCGAGAGGTCGCGGGTTCGATCCCACTGACTGTCCCACTGAGTTTGAGAAAAACATATGTATTGTTATATTTATTTATGTCTCTTATGTTTGCTTTTGTTTCTTATTTGCTTCTTATATACTTTCTTACTATAACTCTCAGTTTAGCCTAATGGTTGGCTGGTAGATAACGAAGATAGTTGTTAAGTCCGCCATATGTATATAAAATGTACATTAAAGTTTAAATAAATAAATGTTCAGCGGGTGTAAGTTAGTTAGTGTATGTTTCTAAATTCAATGAAAACTTACACTACGTGTACAGTTCATTCATTGTGAATATTGCGTGCCCCACATTGTGCCCGGTGCATGGCAACAGGCTCGCTACCTGTTACACGAAGACAACATATCTGGCGAAATTTGGGTGCTAACACCTCTGCCTACCCCTTCGGGGAAAAGGCGTGATGATATATTTTATAATAATGTAGATACACCAGTGTAACTATCAATGTGGACTGATACAATTTTATAATAAAATCCAACCAAATATAACAGAACTGCCTTTTCACAAATTCGGGCTATATATTAAACAAATTTTAATGAAAAAGGCTATTATTAAATCCTAGATTATCTGGAGGATAAAATGGTGTGGAAATAGATATAAATAGCATAATATTTTGATGGATTAATAGAAATTAAGAAAATAATGTAAAAACATATTTAATACTGTCAATAATTATAGGATTGGCTATTTGAATGAAAACAGTGGCTCATGATTTTATTGCCGGATTCATCTCATGAAAAGCCTTACTCTCTGAATCCGGCCGCTTGTATCGATTACAAGCACAGTCAAAGCTTGTACTTGCTTCAAGCGCTCGCGGTAATAAACCTTATTATGTAATATACTTTTTTATTCAATTATATAAATTGTTACACTTTTAAATTGTAAAGGTTTGGCCTATGGAATAAAGTTATTTTTGTTTGTTTATTTGTTTGTGGATTACATACAAAACATTTTATCATTTGTCTACGCATGTGTCATAATGGGACACAGACAGACAGTCGTCGCCGTCGTTTACATGGAGAAACACATTGTAGTCTCTTCTAGGCCAGTTCTAGTTTAATAATCTCAAATTCATGCCATCAGACAGATCGTCAAAGACATTACAGAAACATATCTAATGGATAAGCAATATCTAATGGATGATTTTCGTCGATAGACTACATTAATGGATACATAAATATCACGTTTTAAAACTATACATTTATAATTGTCATTTAATCCCTACATATAATAATTTATCCTAAGCAGTATACATATAGTTTTCTCAATGCTAAGTAAATAAATATTTCGCATTGAGTGCTCACATAGAATTGTCTCGGTGATTAATTACATATTTATGGAATTTAAAGTGAGTACTTAGAAAATAGAAACATAATTATTGACTTTGAGGTGAATACTTATAGTACTCGATGTACCGGTTAGTGAAAAGCTTACCACTTGAAATCGTCAACATTGAAGTTTTCTCATATACTCGTAGTTATAATAAGAGAAACAAGAGCACATTTCTTACCAATACAAAGAAAATATCTATACAATCGAGTGCTTTGTCAGATTAAGGAGGTCCGAACGAAAATTGTCTTGCTTTCATTAGTTTCGCATTATGTGCAGGTGACTTCCTTTATGTACTTAAAATAGGATATACCTAACTACTTTATTTAATTTTATTTTCACTTACAAAACATCGCAGTGTAAAATACTTTTATGCAGAAAGGAAAGGACAAACAGCAGCTCCATCGTAAGTTTAACCTTTAACTGTGACAGAGTTCAATGACCTTAGTTAAACAATGACAAATGCACAGCTATTAACGGATCAGTGACAGATTTTTTGCGAAGTCCGAAAACACTGCGTAAAAATTCAAATCTCAGGCGCAATTTTTCGCGATCAATAAAAAGTGTAGGCATGGCTTAGTAGCGTAAACGATGCATTGATAATTGGCATGGAGTCAATACAACAGGCCAACAGATATTAAGATCAGTGCTTCTTTGTCTTGCCCTCTTCCTAACGCAGAAATTACTAAATTAAATGAATTGAAATCGTCAACACGATTGATCACGTGAAATATCCATACTCTGTCAAGTAACTCTGTCTTTGACGTAAATGCGAAGCAGACACATTTACGTCAAAACTAATAAACCAATTTAACCGAAATTTGGTACACAGTTAGTGTAGAGCCTATGAAAGGACATAGGCTTTTATCCCGATATTCCCATGGGAACGAGTGCCATGCAGGTGAATGTTAAAAAATTTAAATAACGCCTCCCAGAAAAATTAAGAGCAAATTTACGCCACTATGAACTTCGCTCCTAATAAAAGAGGAGGAGTAAATTTTCAATTCCACCAATTAAGGCTACTGTTCCAATTTGAAAAAATCTTTCAGAGTTGAATAGCTTATATATTGAGAAAGGCTATTGGCTACATACCATCACACTATCTCAAAGTAACTATTCTAAACGGACGAAGTCGCGGGCAAAAGCTAGTAGTAATATATAACACTCCACTTTAGAGCGCTGGATTATAAGGCCCTTACCTTATAATCCTTATGATATGCCTACCCCTTTGGGAAAGAGGCGTGAATGTATGTATGTATGTACCTATTGTATGCATTAGATGAGTGTAGCTTGATGATGATGAAATGAACAGTAAACGTGCAATGTCGATCAAATTAAGGCATTATCCAATACTTTCTAACTTTTCTGAACTTGATAATGCACAGTCGTTTCCATAATGGCGAATCCAATGGCCATTCTGTCCATTGAATACAAATTCTTCTCTATTCAATTTGCGAATGATTTCTATATTTACCGCTTTGTGTGCAGATTATGGTAGGTATTTTTGTTTTTTTTTTTCACAAAAAAAACGGAAGTAAGAATTGTGATGATATATTTTTTGATTTTATTTTAGCTAACTTGACTAGCGTGACTATCGGAAACGATTTTTATAATTTTAACGACTTTACGTTGTTAAACGCAAATATTTTTTTTTCATTAAAACCCTGAGTTTAGTTCTGTTATTAAGGATCGAGAAGATCTCAGGCGTCAGCCACAAATCAAATTGACATTTTAATTTTTTAATTGACTCTTTTTATTTCGATTCAATGACTTGATTGATCTTAATGCAAGACCCGCATGGCCTCAATCTGTAAGGCATTTTGCACTCTGTTTGTATTGTCATACAGTTCACGTGGCATCGTAAATCAATGAGGGAGATTCGAGATTCCGATCTCGTATTCATTGTTTATTGTTGGGATTCCCTGTGGAGGCTTTTGCAGGTGAATTTGATTTGTTAAAACAATTGTTTGATTGATTTTATGTTGTTTTAAGTGCATTGGGCAAGTAGTGAATAATGTTGTGACACTCGGATGCAATGTGAATATTTTGATGTGAAAGGTTGTACTTTATACTATTGAGCGTAAGTTTTTTGATCAATATTAATAGTTAACTCTATACTTAAGATCTAGACCTTAAGCTGAATAAATTGTTAGAATTGCGATGAAAATTTGAAGTAATTTACATCAGCTGTGCTGCTGTTTATTTTGATTATTTTTGAAAATTTGAAAATACGACTATTGGACAAGCTGTCATATCACGCCATCATACGTTTTCGCCATTAGTCCATATTTTAACCTACTGGTCAACTACTGGTCAACAAAAATTGTTTATGATTGGCTATTTAAAAAAGTGGCTCATGAGTTTCTTGCCGGGTTCTTCTCATGAAAAGCCTTACTCTCGGAATCCGGCCGCTTGTATCGATTACAACCACAGTCAACGAAGTACTTGTACTGTCCTGTAACAAGTACATCCGTACTTGTTACAAGCGCTCGCGGTTATGAAGTTTAATACAATGGTTTAATTTAATACTGTAATTTTAAAATAATTCATAATAAACTATTTATTTGTAAAATGCAAAAAAATGTAAAATGTTGACGATTTTAAGTGCCGAACTTGGCCTATGAAATAAAATACACGCAACCTGACAATGGATTAAAAACCCGACCCTTACCCGGCTATCGCAAGGGTGCAATAAAAAAGTTAGTATAATTTATGCATATAGTCTTGTGTTTCTCCGTCACATATTGGAAGACAGTGATTACTTATATAGACTTGGTACAATTTTTACATTCCATCTACTCTCAGTCTTCAGACATGCTCTGCAGTTCCGGGTATTTTTAATCGGTTTTTATCTGCCTTTTGTTATCGTTATTAAATTATTATTTTGAAATAAATGGCGGACTGCCCCCTTGATACAATTGATAAATAAATGTGATACCTAAATAATAAGAGTTGCTACTACTTGCAACTCCTTTAGCGATAACATGTTCTTTGCTATTCTGTGACATAGGTAAGTTACAAGATAAATCATAGATTTGCACATGTGATGTGAGTATATAAATGTTCCAGTAATTATTCTCTGTGCATTATAATGTCAACGTTTATCTCATACGTTCCATTCTCAGAGAAACAAGATGTATAATCTACGAGTTCTATATTATTTCTGAAAATGTATGCAGAAGAACGAACAACACAATTACGATTTATTTCTTGCCGTCGGAATGTGGTCATATCTTTAGTTATTCACTCTAGATCCCTTTGTTCTAGGAAACCTACATAAGTGTGTGAATTGTATTAATTAGCAATAATATCAAGACGATCTTTGGGTGAGAATGGAATAAGAATTTCCCATTTATTTGTTTATCAGAATAATTGCAGGTCACTAAACAAGAATTAATTAGATACTGTAATAAGATTAATACGTTTTAGGTTATCAGTATCACCTTTATCTGCTAGCAAACGCCTTACTGCTGTATTTATTTATTTATTTATTTATTTAAGCTTTCATGTCCATTACAAAAAGAAAATGTACACATGGCGGACTTAACGACTAATATCGCTCTCTAACAGTCAACCATCTGGCAAAGCAGAGATCTGGTGGCGGCTTAATAAAATTAAAATATGCATAAATTTAATATTAAATAAAATTACATGTTACTAGATAAGGTACTGGTATTCAAGTCTTCTTTTAAAGAAGGAATTAATTTTTCATTAATTATTTAAGAGAAGACAAACGAGATTTACATACCTTGTGGAAACTGATCACCTGATACCTGGAGCATCGGAAAAGTTGCAAATATTCCCTTTAAAGAAGAGTATTTTATTTGTATTTTTTTAAAGAATACGGATAGTCCCACACTGGCCCAATATAGGTCAGTGGGACATTAATAGCAATAGTATTAAGATCACAATGTGGTCCAGGGTCCAATAATGACACAGGCTTTGTTTTCGCAATTTACCAAAGAGCTCTAAAAGCTTAAATAACAGTTAGTAATTTAATTTATTTTTTTATTGTAATAGTTTACGTTTATAAATGTTTCTGTGAATGCATAAGCTTATAACCGTTGTTTACCGTATAAAACATTCCGAGACAACGACCGAGTCAGACTACTTACTAGTAAATTTAAGTAAAGGCCGTTTATAAATACCTTTTTGCTTTGGTATGAATCGAGAAGGCACATTATTCGAATAATTAGAGCTCTTTGCAAGTGTGGTAAAGACGTTCAGGGTGTTTGGGCGATGATGATAGACATAGTATCATCTCGCTCATTACCCCTTTATCGTAGTCAATACCCCAAGGGTAAGTTTTCATTGTATAAGTCAACTTTTTTTGGTGTGTTAAGAATGTCAATCTCTATAGGAAACGAGATTTCAACCTTCGCTTGGGGCGCTTTTCAAGTCTTAAGGTCCACGTTTCGTTTAAGATGTTTATCAGGGGCTAGGGCTAAGCCTGTTGTCATGCACTGAACAGGCATGAGATATTCCCAGTAAACTGCATTTTTATCCGAACTCTTACATATCCCATGTTCATCCATTGCTGTATACATAATTTACTGTTACCAAAAAAAGTTGTGGAACAAACACTGGTCAAGGGGTTATTTGGTTATTTTTACTACTTATAATCTATTTATAGAATATCCACACAAAGTTTAAATTGTAACATTGAAGTATAGTTTCAATAATTCGGTTCGCTACCTTTATTTTAACTATTGTGCTAATTCTTTTTGGGGGTTCTTTTAAAGAATTTATTAAAAAAAATTAAAATCAAATTTACAGCTTGTAGCATTGAAAAGAATACCGTAATATCAATGTCTACAATATGAGCCTGGGTGTACCACAAGGACGCATGTTAGGTCCATTTTTGTACGATTCACGTGAAACCCACTATGAACCGCTCTGTTGAATGCCAACGGAAAGTTCTCTTTGCGGTACTGATTTAGCGGTCGGATAAGTTTCTGCATGAATTCAATTGCTAAAGATCAGTGACCCTACGTTGTATGCACTGCGCTCATCAACAAGTGTAACTTTCGTGTCTGATTGTTAGTATCTACTGCTCTACATATTTTATATATTTTTTAACGATTCATTCCCAATTAAATTGCAAATAGCTTTCGCGTTTTCTGATGTACGAGATAAAATAAACATTCAATTGCTGGAGAAATTATATTGTAATCTTGCATCTGCTTTGAAATTTTTATGAGCGAGACTTTTATTACTTTTCTTAATTATCTTAATATTAGGAATAGTAATTTTTTATTTCATATCAATCATTATCTTGACTAATCCTAAATGGTATAAATCAAACTGGATCAGTTATAGCAAATTAATCTGAATCTTATTGTATATTTGACACGTATGTTGCACGTCAAGATATGATCAGAGCATTCCGCTTTAACAGTTGAGTGTCAAAATAATTTGGATATGATCTACCAAAGCTATTCATAACATTTTGATATACGAGCTTTTAAGGCACCGGTATGACCATAGACAATCCAAACTGGGAACATCTTATCTTTCTTAGACAGTGCCCACTTGAAGAAGCTACTGTAGGGCCTAAATAGAACTTACATAGGAGGCTGGTCACAATAGATCTAATTAGGTCGCAGTGATGCGAAACAGCCCCGACTAGCCCAAATAAATAAAATAAAAAAATTACAACCATATAAGTAAAACCACTTGCCCGAATTTCGACTTTTTGGAGTTACTGGCTTCATACAATAATATTATAAATAATTAAGTTTTTGTTGTTTGTCGCTATTGTAGGTTTAAATCTGCATATAAATACCACTCTTATAATTTTGAATAATTGGAAGAGTAAGCTAATAATAGTGTAATCTTGACAATATTAACAGTGGTGCAGTAGTTTAGCAGCTAAAGGACTTCAAGTGGCCGCAATGCAATCCTAGTTTTCCCCAATTTTTATTAACTGCAGACAAAAAATTCTGATGTCTTGTTTGATAATTAATGTATGCACCCTTATTATTTTGAATTATTTAATATAAATCATCCCCAGTTAAATATTTTAATCATTGTATTCTGAAGTTTTTGTGCATTGTGCTGATATTGAGTTCAAGGCTTACATTTTCCCACTGCTAATACAGCTTTATTATGCCTTCCCAGAAGAGTTATTGCACTGATCTACCGTTGAATATCACATTATTGTCGCCATTATACCGATTGAGATCAATTTTGAGATTGAGATTAGCTTTTGTGTATTTATTAAAAGATGCACGACTGTGTTGGTGCTACCGAGTGCATTTTTCTCTCGTACAAAACAGACAACCTTTTTTATTTTTGGCTTTGTTTGACTAGCATTCTGTATACGCCTGTCAATGGTCAGAAAACCAGACGCAATAGAAACATCTATTGTGTGTGAACACCTGTGTTCGCGCTGACCCTCAAAGAGAGTTATGTGTTCTTACATTAAAATAATATCAAGTATGGCATGATTAAAATACTATGTATTAAAAAACCTTTCATTACTGAATCTCACACACATGTTATGGGTTGGCTGGCAGATATCTCTATTAGAGATAAGTTCTCCTTTGCATACTTTTGTTAATTATGACCTGTATTTATGTTTATTGGTGCAATAAAGAGTTAATAAAATATTCAAAAGTACAATATTCTAATTGGTTCTTCGTTAGCATCAGACGTTACGAAATAAGTCCGTTACAGGCTAATAAAATTAATAAAATCTCTTATAGTAATAATATTGTTATTAAGATGAATAGAAAAAGTAAATTTTTGAATAGCAAAGAATTAACATACAACCAAGCACGCGTGGGAATATTCATTTACATTTTCCAAGATGTGGCAAATTATGGATCTTATATTTTTCGCAAATAACACCATAACACGATGTTATTAAAGTTTACATTAACTTCATTAATAAATAATTGTGTGTTACAAGTGAATATTTGAATTAACATTACGTGTGTAAGTGGTTCACCTGAGGAGCTCCGCATTATTTTCAACGTTTCATTCACATTTAGTAATTATCTTGTTTAAATTTATTTCTTGTATAAACGCCTTTAACGTAATAATAGACGTAGTAAACTTCCCACAGCAAAAATACCGAGATATTAACGTTCAACGATATTCTTGTGTAATTATAACATATCTGATTAAAATTTATGCGACTTTTTCTATATGTAAACATTTTTTGTTAATAGCACTTCGGTATTCAAGATATAATTGCATATAATTAAGTGTGCTGTCTAAATTGAGTGCTACTTTCTGTCTGGAGAAATACAAACATTTGAATTACATAATTCATTGACACTTGACTTTTGTTCATTGTGACAAAACAGGACGTGTCTTTAAGATACAGGTACAATGGTTTGTTACGACCAAGATTTTTAATGGAATTTTGAACCGCTTTCGAAAACAACGAGGACCTTAAAAATTATTGATACAAGTCTCCTAAGTTCAAGCAAACAAAATGATAATAGTACTCATTCAGACATAAAAGCTAAGTTTACAAGCAATCAAAGAAACTGACCTAAAAACTCTACAGTAACATTTCAAATAGTATTTTTCACTGTTTGATCTATGGTACAAAATAAGTACGTGATACTGGAAGCGTGTTGATACTATGCTGTAAATTACTTGAAGATAATCCTCAAGGCAGGCATTCATTTCTTATCTCGGCATTTCTCATCTAGACCTCATTGTGTCACCTCACAATATTTACAAGCTACTTTACCCCTTTCTCTAAGCAGATAAAGTTCACTATAGTAAAGTACATATCAAACATTATTTACTTCTTCCATACTTGGAAACTCACTCTTATTGTCAATTTGTCCGTCGAAGTCTTCATGAAGAATTTATAGCTAAATATTTTTAAGTTATACATGAATTTCTTGGTTATCTATTAAAACAGCCATTTCATCAATATCGCCTTTATTGCTAAGGGCATAAAGATACAGATCTTCGAGATGAGATCTGTGACTCCAAAGATATGTGCTGACGGCGCTAAAGACGCTTCTTAATTCTTCAAGAAAAATTATGGTATCTTTTTTGCATCTTGTATAAGCTTCTCTGAATTATAATGTTACCTGCATTTAAATTTTAAAATGGCGGAAAGTGTTTTGAAATTGTAATTAGCTTACTGATTAATCTTGTGCGTAATATGTATAATGCATATTTTAATTCAAACTGTAAACTCGCTCGAATTTCATATAAGATATAATAATTAAAAACCCAGCACAAATTTCACCAATACGATAAATGGTTTGTTTGTAATTACTTTATTATAAATAATAGAATATATGTGTAATCAAAACATAAAGACATAACATTAACTTCAAAGATGATTGATAGGCGCATGTAAGAAATTTTTTAATTGACAAAAACTCAATCTACTCTATTTATATCATGTGAGTATTAGCGAACGCCTCGGTTAATTCATAATGTTACATTCAAGATCTCTTAAGCCTGATTTTATTTTCAATATTGCTAATAAGTCTCCGGGAATCTTGACAACAATGGTACGTTTTATATCAGCTGAGATTCCGTCTAGCTTGTGTCGAGCTACCGCATCCTCCTCGGTTCCTTCTGAGTTAGTAGCTATGGCGGTGTCTGGAAGAATTCCTAGAGCTCCAAGAAGATTGGTCGGTTCATACAAATGGATAGCAAATGCCACAGCATATTGAAATACAGCCTGGCATTCTCGAGAAGCCGTGTTGAATGGCATGCCTCCCTGACCGCCTAGGCCTTATTACCAGACGTTTTTTGTTCGATTACGCATTGATTTGTACCGTTGTGCATTGATTGATGTTAGCAGTTGTCAATTGTTCGCTGAAAGATAAATGGACGGAGCTAAAGGTTTTGATGTTATGTTTTGGCGGTTTGATGAATTAACATTGGCATAAAAGAAGTGTGCCATCAGTGAACCGGGTGGCCTAGTATCAAATGTTTAGTTAATATCATTAAATTAAGATAGATTGTGCTTTGAAGAGATTGATGTCAATTTATCACTTTCATTAATCTGATATGAAATATTCATATTTAGTTTTTATTGGTGGTATAACAAGCCGAAAGTCTTAGCGCCCTCATTATCACTGGCGCTACGAGTTGTCTTATGTATCTTTAATCTTAGACGCCTGTAGTATATAATTTACAACATCAATAATGATAGCTAATGGAAGATTAATGGCAATGGATTAAGAAGGAATACAAAAAAATAGATGGAATTAATGCGTGAAGGTAAGTAAGTAAGTTGATATTAGAATAAAAAAAATAAGATGCTGAACTGAAAAGTGACAGAGAAGAATGGAAAAAGAAGACGTGTAGTGCTAGAATGCTTAAAAGACAAGAAGAAGAAAAGCGATAGGCGATGAAATGTAATGTAATAAAAAGAACTGCTTCAAATATTTCATCATTTTAATTGTTATATATTTTAAAAATCAACTGTATTTCCTGAACCTTAAAATTTGGTATTTCTATATTTAAAAAAGGAATTTACTTCAACTTTCTTTAGCTGTCTTGGAATTCGGAGTATCGGAATATTACCATTTCCGACTATAAGTTCGCGATAAATCTATCAAGAAGCATCCCGCAGAGAAATGTGATAGTCCATTACCATATTATATATAATCAGATAACATTATGTTTTGACGTCGAGAAATTATTAGATGCAGTAGTTCAGCCAAGATTTAAGTAAGCGTGTAAATGTTTATTATTATCGGTTTATTTATGGGCACCCTTTATCTTGGTCGGCAGTCGGATCAGCAAACAGTATTGATAAGTACGGTACTTTGCGTTTCAAGCACATGAGATTTCACAAACCTTTTTAAAATTGTGGCGGAATTAAAGTGCAGTAACATTTATGGAATTTTGAGTTTGTGGTGCTCTGATGAGCTGTTATCTATTTTTGTTAATAAAAGAGTTACATTGGTAGTTTTTTTATGCTGTATGAGCAGTTGACCACGGAAACACGATACCTACCATAAAAAATTATTTATTATGAACTGTCTAAAATATGCTGCTAAGCTACCCTTTCCTAATGTTCAATCAAACCAGTATTTTGACAGTTTGTGGACATCAATCTTGGCGGTAATATTCTTAGGGACGGCCTATTCAGTTCACAAGAAATTCTGTCCTTTTTTTCAATTCTTTTATATTTCAAAAAAAGCAAGTTAGTTGATCGTTATTTACACAATTTATTGATAATGTTAAGGTGCAAAATATCACATTTAATTTATATTATCCACATAATTAACCTTGAGACTCATAAGTTGCTATTAAAGTTCCCTTTATACTACGAAAATATATTGATTAACAAATTTTATATATAACATTACAATTGTTTGAAATCAATTAACATTTCTTGTGGTTTTATGCTCAATAAATCTTAATTATCTGTAAATCTATGACAAGGTTCTTAATTACGATACGTAGACATGGTTTTAAAACTAATTATAATTTTACTAATCCTTTTAACAAGCGTAAACCGAAACAGGTTGCCGAGCCAAAATCTCTTTTGAATCTCCACAGTTAAGGGTGTTGGGTATTTCAAGTACACTTGTTGAAACTGCATCTAGATTAAAAGTTCAAATTTTATCTTTAATACGTAAGGGTAAAGTAGCTTTAGCAATGCAAGCTATAGTGTTGATTGCGCAGGTTTCGACTAAAAAAGCTCGGCTAGTTCACGGTCTGGTTCAACTATCTTTGTTCTCGCTTCCTGCTATTGTCTGCTCTCTCCATTACTGGGATCATTAAAAACTTTTATTTGTTCAGGTCTGGCATCTGTCTCCTGGACAGTTATGGGACTGATTATTTTTCATTTTCTTCTTTTTTGGTGAATATTAAAGTTTTAGGTACACTTGCCCATCGCATCTTCTTCAGAGATTTTTGGATTTATATTTGTGGGGAGTGTTAATAAAAGGATAAATTAAATGAAATGCGTGTGTGATAATGAGAAATAAGATAAAAAGATGCGAGACGTCAAGAAGAGAATGAATAAAGACGTGAAATTTAAGAAAATAAAAAAAATAAGACAATTCAAAATTACGAAGAAGCTCAATAAGTAAAGAAATTGGACGCAAGTATTGTGTGTTGTTTTAAGGGGCAAAATTTTTCTGTTCTTATATTAATTTTGTAATGGAAACCTTACATGAAACTTTGGACCGATTAATTATATCCTATAGGGTCATTGAAATCTAGATGGCTAATAACTTTGCTGTTTTTCATACATCTTACATTAAAGTTATCTTCGTCTCTTTATGTTGATAGGTAGTATGCAAAACCATGCAAATTAACAGTTTTTTAATTAACTTAAGAGCACCTGGTTCTTGGTTTGTTTCAAAATGTTTTATTTTAAAATATTTTCTAGAGTTTTATAGTTTTTGGATAGCAGTGTGAAAGTTTCAATGTAGTTAAATTTTGTGATAAAATTGTTACAACAATTTGTAGCAGAGAAAACAGAGATTCTCTATCACATACGGATAATTATTGAAAAGACTTCTTGTCTTTTACTTTTTTCTCAATTATCGTCGTTCGTCATAATTATCGTATGCTATTTGATTATAGGTCTTCCACAACTCAATGCAATTAAGCATCACGTTTCTGTCATTGAAGGGGAAAGGAAAGGTACCAACAATGGCATTTCGTCTGATATAAGCATGCCAAAATATAAGTTTTCGCCTATCGGTGTTAAAACTATCAAACGTAAATTGCATATCCTATACATTTTTATGAAGTGTTAACAAGAGATGTTTTCGAAAGGCCCGTACGTAATAAGTGTAAATATTCCTCTCTACCAATTTGAGCAAATTTTTCTCAAACACCTTCTAATTAAGTAGTTATAATATTATTATTATTGATGTTATTAGTATTTAAACAAATCATAATATGGTTTCTACAAACACAAAGAGTGGTGAGCGTGCTGCATATCCTATTATCACTTTCACTTGTCACTTAGGAGCTGTCAAACCCGAAGTGATTGAAGAATGCGTTAATAGTATTTCTTGATAAGTAATTATTGAGATACACACAGATGCTTAGGTTCGGGAACTAGATGCTTTCATGTTAATAACTATCTCATCTGGACTTGTATGTTATTTGTTAATTATGATGTTGAATAAGAAAGTAGTAATGCTGTAAAGTTTTCTATTTTTAGAATAATATTACACAGTATAGGTTAGCCAAATCACTCATTCTGTATTTTACAGTGGGCTGTTGTTTGTTTGTTTTCTACCCTTGTCATATATTGCAAGAATTTACAATGTGGTTTTTTTAAAAAAAATAATATCTTATATTCCTAGTAACTAACCATAGTAAGTAAAGGATACACACATACAATTTGTACATATTCGATGATTATTTATCGCGATAGCGAAAATCGACTTTATTGTCTTAAGAATTTCAGTATTAATTCAAATATTTTCGATTTCAAGCCTCAATGTGTATAAGTCAGGTTATTCCTGTCAGCCCATAACCGCACTTCGGTATAATAGCCAAGTCAACGAAAGCTACTCCAAGTTTTTTAACTATAAAAACCGTTTCACTTTCAAATCGGACGTATTCAAACATACATGGACTCATCAATTATATTATCAGTCGCGTTTTTTGTGGAGTCAAATTAGAATCTTTAGATAGTTATTGAAACTATTCAGATCTTTTTATAAGATCGTCAGTGAGAGTTTTGAATACAAAATTAAAGTCAATTTAGTGAGGTTTGATACTTTTTGGGTCAGGGGTTTTGGTAATGCTCATTTCTTTTTTAAATTTAGTGTTTCCTGATTTAAAGTGATATATACTAGAGTACCTACTAAGCTGGAGTATGACTCGTCTTACTCTAGAGTTTAAATCTTAACATAAACCTAGATCTCGGTGTTATATAATGATACTTTCATTTTGATGATGTTAAATTTGTTGAATCTATTAAGTAATTATTAGGACCATTCAAAAGTTCCGCGTCTGTTTCGATATGAAGTTAACTCCTACTTAGCTGACATATAAGCTAACACGCGATACAATATAATATAGCTAATACGTAATAATTACTGCCAATAATAAATTCATAAATAAACATTCAATGAAAGGTCAATAGTCAATAGTCAATAGTGGTAAATATTTCTATTAATACTAACATCTTTTGCCTTCCATACTAGCTAGTCTGTTTGAATAAGTATAACCGGGACGAATACGAACTTAATACCAGAATAGTAAAAGAAAAGATGGCTTCAAAACTAGCGAAAGCCTACAGTTAAGCACAATAGTCTAGCTATAAAACCTGATTTAGAGATGCAATTCAACTCAATGATAATCACTGGCAATTTATGAAATAATCGAAAAGCCTCTTTTGTGCATTCAAAATAGTTTTACACTCTTGAGCTTATGAATATCATGTTTGAAATTACACGCTTGTGCTAAAAGTGGATTTTTGTAAATTATTGGCTTTCACGGTTCCACCATTTTCCTTAACGCAGCTTCGAATCGTGTCAATATGTCAGAGATAATAGCAATCTCTTGAAGTAAAAGATTTGCTTATTCATGTTTGCGGTATTTGACGGCTAGTTCAGTTTTGTAGTTTATGAATCTCGTTGTCAGTGGTCCTTTGTTTCAATCCAAGTAGGGGTATATTTTAGGTCAGATCTGATCCGATGATGACGATCCCTTGTCAAGTGTGGTTTTCAAATTAAATATTATTTCTACCACAAAAAACAAAAAAATCTTTTTCTTTTTTTCTTTCTTTCTCAACCTCACCTTTCCACTTCGATGGTCATCATTAACCTCAACTTCAATAGGATATCCATAATTTATCCTAATATTATGATTCATTAATAATTTATTAAGCAGGATACATTTATCACAGGTACAAAAGTAACCTAATGGGTTACTTTTGTATGTATGACTGTACTGTATTGCCGTAGTGGCAACCGACAATTGACGAAATTGCCTTATAATGGTGGCCATTCTGTGGGGCTGGGTTCACATCATCACTGTCCCGATTCCGAATTTCATTTGGCGTCGACGCAGACATTATTTTCACATGATTCTTCTTAATCAGTTTAATTTATATTATAATGATATAAATCGTTTCTCCGATCTCAGTCATGTCAGTCTTAATTATTGTTTTAATGATGTAATCCCTGGATCCCAAAATAATGTTTCTGTTCGTCTGTGAACTTCCCACTTAAATAAATTTAAAGTTATGTTCCATCAACATATACAGAAGAATAGCAATTAGCTCAAACACATTCACAATATTGTTAAAACAATAGTTAGACAATTCGTAACACCATTTGCGGCCACTTAAGCTACAAATTGGTATAAAAAAGCTTGCTCAAAAACCGTGTAGTTACGTGCTTTATGAAACAATTACCGTTATCGTGGCGGACGTAACAGTAACGGTAAGGTTAATTGAATTTGACTAATTGACTACCGTCTGAGAATTACGGTAGCGAAGTATGAACGCCAATTGGTTATTAACGATACTTATTAATTATTAGTCGAAGACAGGATGAAATAACGCACATTAAGGCATATGTCCAGCCATGGAGTGGACTAATAAGCCGATGATGATGACAAAGATGTAATTGCGAGAACGGAAATAGAGAGTTAGAGAATTGTATCCAAACATTCATATATTGAGCAAAAGGCAAACTTAAAGCGAATTCACACCTTGAGTAAATATTGACTAACTAGTAAGGAAGATTTTGTGGATATCAAAACCAATTTAAAAAATTAAAGCTCTATACAGCAGGCCCAGCGATGAAAACATAGTTTGACGACCTCCGTAATCGAGTTGCCTGTACGCCGGTCTCAAGGCGTCGCCATCTCGAGATATATTTATCCGTCATCTAGTGGGAGCCGTGTGGTAGCGGCTCATTAAAAGAATATTGCCAACACATCTTCTGCCTCGGGTGTTGTAAAAGGCGACTAATGGACTTAGAACTGCACTCCCATCCTGTAGCTTATAAAGGCGATTGGTTCACCACCTATCACGCTGAGTGCAGTCACTGCTTGGTGAAGCGCGGACTATGCCAAAGGACTGCTTATGTGGTGCTTTTGCCTAGTCTCTGACTAACCCTTAAGGGAGAATAGTCGTGATTATATGTATCTAGCATCCGTAACACAAGCAGTATTGCTTGAAATGGAGCTAGTTAATATGTGTGAATGTCTGAAGATATTTATTTATTTATAGTAGGTGTATATGTTTCATACTGTACGAATACTCGTACGTTTGAATACGGGCAACATCAGCTAATGCTATTTATAACAGTTTAATTAGCTTCACTTACAACGATACTTATCTTCACATCTGACATACATTTCGAATGCGCATCTCAAACTGGTATTTGCAAATTGAATAGTTGATTTCAGCGCTTATCGGCAAAAAAGTTAACAGTTAACTTCGAACAAATCTTATTTAATATATTACAGAGCGTTTGTTGGACAATAAGTTCGTTTTTTGCTCGTCGTTGTTTTCCTATTTGGGTCAGTTTGTGGCATTAATGACAATATGATTGTTATTTGCATTGCTTCGAATTGAATTTGCCTTTTGCCTTGTTATTTTTGGATTTGCGTTTAATTTGCTGGTTGTTGGAGATAAGTTAGGATTTTATTGTATTGTGATTAAGGTTTGAGTGATGTATCTTATTGTTGTACTGGAGTAATATCGTTCGTCTTTTATTTAATTGCAATGTTAGGATCTTTTCAGATACCTGTATTTTTGACCATTTTTAAATTAAATCTTCATCTACATGCTCTCGATCGTCTACATAGGAACCACTACTGTACTCTGTGATCCGTGTTACAGTTATAGGCAAATGCAACTCTAATCTCTTGAGATCAAATTTTTCTGGTACCTAAAATATTTATTGTGATGAATGCTGCGTATAATGACCCAACCAAAATTCTTCAAAAATCTTTTGCTAATTTGCGTTTGAATGTAATTTCCATTTCCAAAGACTAATTTCGGTCTCCTGAGCGACCTGGCGAAATTATTTCATATTCTCATCCCGTTCTGCATTATAATCAGTATTACGTAACAACGATCTGCATTATATAATGATACACCAGATGCAATCTTATCTTGTTTCTGCAGGAACGCGAAAATATTTCGGCAGCAGCAAAATTGTAATTTTGTTTAAACTTTCTTGTTTTGTCCCGTGTTTTTTATGTCTGTGATAAATTTTGAATGCCACCAGTATTATCTTAAATACGCAGGTACATCTTAAGTTCTGTTTTCTTTGCGATTCAGTGATTTCCCTTTTTTTACATGTTTAACGACACGCTTCCGTCGCCTTCGAGTTTGCCCTCGTCTGCTTCAAGTAGTTTTTAGGATGTTTTTTTAAAATGTTCTCCAATTAGTTCCAATTTCGTCCCCATTAATTATTAAATAAAGATAATGAATTGAACTTGAATTCGTGTAATGGTTTTTCAATAACAGACAAGGTCAATATCAAAAACACAGAGGAATAAAAATAAGTCTAAAAAGTTACAATGTTCATATCAAATAAGGTTCCATTGGGAACATGCTCCCCTCTTTTTGAAAAGCAGGGCCTACATGTGGGAGCATGCTTCCAACTCCCGGGTCCCCGGTAGCGAGATAGTTGAAGCTACCCCCGGGACGCGGCGCGGAGCCAGAGTAAGCAAGTACGAAATGACCCATCGACGCCAGAAATAATGCTAAGCAAAGAGCCTTACGCCAGCTGCTCCTGCTACACAAATCAGCGTCCAACAATTGTTCCGGCATTGGGTCTCCAATAAAAAAATGGTTTGGAATTAGCGCCTCTGGGTACTTGAGGCAGGCGAAACGTGATTACGACGTGAGACGGGCATTACCGACAGTTTTGGCTTCTAACAACAGCGTCTGAAAAACCCCATCTGGAGGAGTCCGATTCCCTAGGAGTCCATTCCCATGTCACGAGCAATGCTGTCTTCACGCTTCTTACAAGTCGCTCCCGTAAAGCATATTAACTCACAAAGCCATCGTCCAGCCCGAAATAGCCCTTAGCGTTGTAATAATTATCATTATAAGTAAGATTCGACAAGGAAGCGACCGGTTTAAAGTTACGAAGTTACGTACAAATTACTGAAACCAGTTACCAAATATGTTGGGATACCGCTACTTGTAATTAAAGATGCGTTGGTCTTAAAGAAGCAGTAATATCAGATTGTCTTATAGGTGGGTAACTACAATTTACAGAAGATTAAAAAAATCATCATTAACTAAAATTGTACAAGAAAATATATTGCAAAAATTTTAACGCGGAATTTTTATTTGCACAACATCTTATACAAGTACAATGGCGCCTAATTTTATCAACCTTATTCAGTTTAGAATCACATAAAATTGCGTCTCCCAATTTTTTATACAATCGAATTTTAAACTGTAGGATCGTGTTTTTCAATCAAATTTGAACCTAAAAAGAACCGCAACTCAACGAAGCGCCAAATTAAGCCAGACATGTACCAGGCAAGCATGACTGGTGAGAAAGTATCCGGACGGGTATTGTCTGCGGTGCTACTTTCGTCGGCCTGCAGTGAGGTCGTGGGTCACGCCCAAGGTTGCTCGTTGCAATGACCTGCTTGATTTCATGATAGCTTAGTATCTTAGAGGTTAATCCGTATGTAAAACATTTTTTGCTAGAATCTTATTTACCTTGTTGTTTAAGGTCCTGTTTATAGTTTCTTCAGCAAATTTTGACTTAAATTCAAAATGAAATACTATGCTGGGAAGAAGTATTCCACGCAAACAGAAGCCCATGTTTTTTTCATATTAGTGCAGTTTTTCATATTAGTTCATGAAAAATAATATTAGTTCATGAAAAATAATAAAATAGCGCAAGTTTAAATGTGAGTTAAAAAAGTTAACCTTAGAGATTTTAAATCTACTAACATTTATATAAATAATAATAACACAAAATATGTAGATTGCAGTACCTAGTAGAAGCGCAAATTTGAACAAATTCAAACCTATTAATAGAAAACGTTTAACAGTCTCACACTCCTAAACCAGACATCACTTTTTATAAGGTCTTTAAAGCCTTAGATCCTGCAAATAATCCAATAAGCATTCAGAGACTAACACAGGTCGTAAACATTGAAGATTGCGATAAACACAGTTCCTAGCAACAGCCCCAGAACAATTCTATCACTGATGAAAGCGCAAATCGCATGTAGGCCAGTGAAACTTTACTATTGCCATTCACAATGCTAAACTAGCTTATGTTAAACATGCCTCGTAATTAAGTTTAATAACGCGTGAGACGCACTTGATTAGGTATTGTTACACTACAAGCTTGACTCAGACAGTTAACTAAATCCACCGATATTAAGAGCGAAATAGCAAATTGGCATGGCATATTAGCCAAAGAACTGTAGTGGCTAGGGACGTAAAGCTCTTAAGAGATGAGAAAGAAATAAAGAAAAACATTTATTGAATATTTACACTCATTATACAAGAAGAAAAAGAAAAAGGAAGGCACAGGATACAAATAGAAATAGAACAAACACACAAAATTGTCAATTAGGACCAAGTCGTGTACGACGCCCTGTGACGAAATGGGATGACGATAGTTGACGGAATTCGTAGGTCAGCTGGAGTGGGCTTAAGCGGTCGAGGATCGAAGATTTTGTCTAATAAGGGAGGTACGTCCAGGAGAGGACGAATAAGTCACTGACGATGATGATGAAGCTGATAACAAAGACGAAATCGTATAATAAATTTAAAGCTTTATCGCGTCCCATATTTCTTTAGCCGCTGTAGAAAGCATGCTTAACAATTTATGATTGTATAAAACTTGACAGGACATGATCATAAATTTGATTTCTGACGAAGATTACTTTTCCAAATTTTGATTTTTATCGATCGTAACAGAGATGATTGGAATTTTTTATTAAAACTATTTCCTTTGATGTTATGATGATTTGGCAAAATCATGTTTTAATTTAAAAGTAGTAAAATCTTTAATTCTCTGGTTACGTATGAGAAAGTTTGTGAACGTTTATTGTTTAAAGTTATTTTAGTTCTACTTTTCCATATCCCTGAGAAAATAAAACTAAAATTGCTTTTAATCAAAATCAAGACGTATTCATTATTTTGGTAATTCAGAGCCCTCTCAAAATTTTACACAATATTTTATAGAGCTCTGTTTGTAGTTTTAATGACTGAAGTTTCAAAATAACTATACTACATAGTTTTAAGATTTTCTTTAAAGTCTTTAAAGGTAAGGGTAGAGTTGGGATTGAGTTCGTTCTAGAGCTCCGGGGACTCGCGGTTTCGATCCCAAAGTCTTGTACCACTGAGTTTGAATAAAATTATGTACTCACATTGTGCCCGGTGCATGACAACAGGCTCGCCATCTGTTACATGCAGACTTAACATATCTGGCGAAATGTGGGTATTAACACCTCTGCCTATATGCCTTTGACTTCTGGGAAAGAGGCGTAAAGTCCATTAACGTACAAAGTATAACGTTGGTATCCCCCTATAGGTGGACTGACGATAATTATATTGTGTGGCAAAATGTCCAGCAGCGGGTATATTTAGAAATGATGATGATGATGAGGAGGTTACTTTACATTGTTTGCATAGCCAGAGGCTTACCATCTTGATGGTACAAAAACATCGCATTCGTAAAGATCATAAGACTTTACGTCTTAACCACATGTTAGCTGCGACCGCAACGACAGCCGATTATCTTTCTCCACACAATATCCGTATTGCGGTACCTTTACCAACAACCCTTCGACCTTCAAAGGTACCTTATCCTGAAGCAGCAAGTGCTAAATTGGAGGGAAGGCCAAGGGAATTTAGCATATTTAGGATTTATCTTGAGTACAGTTAGTGTATCATGCGGTCATGTATTGAGTTTTGTTCTAGAAAAAGCCTATGACTCCTAATATATTTATGAAAGTTTTATAATAATAATTTATTCATGAGATTTCAAGACTATAGCTTTATTAGCAGAAGAACGGTCTGGTTTTTCTAATTCGTCATTTTCTCAACCATTATCATTGGCATCGTAACATCTTATCACGTTTTTGGGCTTAATAACTGCTGTAGTAATAACTCTATCATTTGAAACATCAACAAGCATTTGAACCGTCAATTTGAAGGCTGTACTTATGTTATTAGTTCAGAGTGGTCGAAAGCTCCATAAAGTGATGAGCATATGAAGACATTAATAATATAAGAGGAAAGGAATGGTGTGCGCTAGGATCGTAGCTTTGGGAAAGTTGTGATGTCTAGATATAACCGAAATACAGTGTATCATATTTTAGAAATTGATAATAATTGACTGGTGTATACTTGGTGTAAGGATGAAGGATGTGAAATATTAATAAGTAATTGTTAAGTAAAATATTAAAATTCACTCGTACACATTTATTTAAATTGTATCACTGAAGCCTGTGGTAGTCTAGACTGCTACAGACTTTAGTGTCCTCCCAAACAGACAAATGTCGTAAGTTTGTATAACGGTAATATTATGCATAAAATTGCAACACTATCTTTGCCGAGATACCAAGTGTTCTCATGAAAACCTTCTCTATATAACTAAAAATAGTCGTGGTTTTATTTAAGGACGGTATATTATTATTCAAATTCTTCTCGTTGCTAACTGTAAGCAGGTTTCTTATTCATTTCTCGAAGCCGGTCATGTCTTTGGTAAATACCGCTGTCAAAAGGCTCTGTCTTGATCTATGCTTTCGCTGCCCTTAGGTCCTACAATCAATGTGAAAGGGCTAGGAAACTTAGTGAAAGTCTATCAGATTTCTCCTGAACCTCAAAGTCTCATCATAATATAAACTTTAATCTTGTTGCCCAAATATCGGAGTTTACTTTTATGTTCATTGTTTATGGGATTGGCTATAAATGAATCTGCTACTGGTTATGTAATAGATGGAATGTGTTTACATCTAATTCTCAGAATAGTGTTTATACATATTTATATTATGTTAAATAACGTCCTGGACACAAAATAATGTACGAGTACCAACTACTATTCTTGCCTAGCATCTTGCAAAAGGTGACTAAGGGCGTATTGGGTACTGGGTCTGTGATTTTGTAGGCGATGAGCTAGCCATTTGTTACTACTCTTTCACGATTTTTCATCTGACCAAACCCAATTTTTTATGGCTAAATGTGGTTGTAAGGAACACAGTGCTCTTTGGACTCTGCCTACCCCTTCGGGGATTGCAGGAATGTAGAAACATAAAATTTATGTTATACAAAAACATAAAATTACGCCTTTTTCTCAATGGGGCAGGCAGAGATCTCCACTTGCTACGATCTTGGCACATGCTTTCGCTTCCTCTACTCTCATTACATGAATTGAATAATAATTTGAATATTTTCTTTGTTTCAGTTTATTAACACCATGGACGACTGAATACAAATAGGCACAGTGAAGCAAATTAATAAAATAAGTTTTAGTACCTAATTGTTAAGACTGGGAACAATCTAATTAATAAGTGGGAACATGGAATCCAAAACGCAAATCATCGCTGCAGCAGCGCTATTATTAATGGGTAAGTTTTAATCAAATATAGAATAAAAATCTTTTTAAACGACTTTAAAAAGAATGGCGTTAATCCCATTTGGCTTAGTTGAATAATTATGTTCGTCCGCAAATATAATTATCACGATTGCCTTTTCCCATTATAGGTTTTAGTTTGATTACCAACAAAGACTACAATCACATCTGAGTCCCCGAAGGGGTCGACTGAGGGGTAAAAAAAAACAAAAAAAAATACATCGTCGTAAAATAGTAGCATGTGATTCTCTTAAATTGTTTCAAATGAAAACCCACATTCTAGTTATCTACCTATAGTACGTCTCAATCCAAATTGCCAAAAAGGTAAACAAAAAATCCGACTTACCGAATTCGTTATTCAATAATCACACTTTTTACATGGACATTGGCACGTAAATATAATTAACGGTAACAATTGTTGTCTGTTTCAATTGATTTCAATTACTTAAAGTCATCATAAAACATTTTGGAGATGAAACATTACCTTTGTTTTGTTAACCTTTTTGGCAACTTCGATTGAGACGTACTATAGGTTATAAGGAGTTTAGTTATCAATTTGGTTATCTACTACAATTGTGAATACCATGACAAACAGAGACCTTAATAAACTAAGACACAACAATTTTTAAACAAAAAAATTCTATCGGGGTAATTAATCGATCTTTCGGCGCCGTCGCGTTAACGGTCACCGTCCGCACGCGTCATCGATCGCGATCTATAGATCATTGATCTGACAGACGTATCATTAGAGGCGCGAGTGCGGGCATGCGCATAGGCAATAATAACATTGACACACGCATAACAAAACTGTTTCACACTATACGTTGCACGCGACTGTTGCGATATCTCACTTCCGTATAGTTTTTTGTTTGATAGCTTATTGTTTTTTTTACAATTGTGTAGTGAATATCGTTTTACACTGAGCTCAGTCGGTCCTTCAGGCATCAGGGAGCACCCCTGGTATGATCGATACACCAATATTATGATACAGCGATAAAAAAAATCGATATGAACTGTCAACAATATCAAGGATATAGCCTCAATTGTATTGGGGCCATCACTATAAGGGGTGGGAGGGGTCGACCAAATGTGACATTGTGTGACAATGGTGGGAATGATCTTTCACTTCGTGACGTCACATTTTAAAATCAATGTGATAAGACACGATTATAAACGAAAATAAAATGCAAAATATGTGACATCACACTGGGGGGAATCTCATAAATGTGACCACAGCCAGGACGGGGGAGGGGCACAAGATGAAAAGTCACACAACATAGGTTCTGTGACTTTTCATCTTGTGTCACAGCAGGGAATTACTGAATAGTCAGTAATTCCCTGTCAGCTGTCATAAAGAAATATTTAAAACCAGCTGGATAAGGAGCTCAGTGGCGAAGTGGTTAGTACGCTTAGGCTTTCGATCGAAAACAAAGCTACCTTCGCCATGGTCAGGCCTTGGATGGGTGACCAAAACTTTATGATCTCGAGCACTTCTGTGCTTTGGAAGGCACGTTAAGCCCCGGTTACGTCCTGGTCGCTCTTCCAACCGTTTCTACCCCTCAACCCGCATTGGGCCAGCGCAGTGGTGTTACGGCCCATACTCCTGTGTTTCTAAATGAGGAAGACCTGTGTCCGGCAGTGCATATTCACATAATAGACTACACAAAATTAAGTACCACACAAACTAAAGTGTAACTCTTTATGTGCTGTCCACAGTACATTATACAGCTATTTTGATTCAGGCTATTTCTATGCGAAAAACGTCTAGTCTTCTGTCTGCATGTCAGCTGTTGCCTTGTCATATTATTATGATATTCATGACGAAGTAACACGGATATTTGGTCAGATCATACGGTTAAATGGTCACCTACGGTAATGACCTTGGCCATAGTTATATGCCGGTCACGTAGATAACTGGGACATGTCTTAATCCGGTTTAAACAGTATTTGTACCGAGAACTCGTCTTAATTGAACGTCAAGTCTTAAGTTAAACTTTTACGAAACGGGTCCCGAATGACCCCAATAAGACCATCTAATTGCGGCGGTAAAATCAGAATGCGTGTGGCTGTTGCACTCGTAGTCTTTGTAATAAATCTGATAAAATCTATACATGTAATAAAACTGTGGAGGTCGAATGTTTCAGGTTCAAAAATTTTTTTTTCTATTTTTTTGTTTCTCTGTTTGTACGGGCTAATCTCCGAAATGGCTGGACCGATTTCAATGAAATTTTGCATGATGATACCTTATATCCCTGGTCAACATCTTAGACACTTTTTATTCCGGAAAATTAAAAGTTTCCCGTGGGATACTTAAATAACCAGTAATAACAGCTAAGTAATAACACTTAAATAACAGCTAGTTCAGAATAAAATTACAGTTTAAATTTTAACAGATTTATGTTAATGTAATAGTTAAGTCTATCCTCAATGATTTTCTATGAATTCTTGTACGTTTTCGATAAAAGATTAGATATGCAAAAGCATATTAAAACAGAATACATAACGTGTTATTTATGACACAAATACTCGTAACACCTCCTTTTTGGACAAGGAGGAATTCATTTACGAACTGTACATACCTATCGTTGGCTGGGTGGTAGGTAAGTCCTACTGTGACTCAATATTATTTATTATTCCTATCACCAGATATACATTGACATAGATGAGGCAAATGCTTGTACGGCTGTGACGTCACACAACTTATAAGTCTTACCTAAATTTGTTGTCATTAACAATGTTAAAATGAAATTGTTGTGTTCCGGCTATCAGAGGTAAGATAGCCAGTTACTCAGTTGTTGAGGGTTTACAGGGGAAGCTGACTTCCACCGTCGGCTTGATCGTCACGTACCATCAGGTGAGATGAAGGCCAAGAGCTCACCTGTCATATTTCAAAAATAAATTGACGCGCTTGGTTTCAAAACAAATTATTTTTCTTGTGTTATCTATGTGAATGTATATCTGTGGTTCCTACTCAACCTGTCATCTACCTGACTCAAAGATTTTAAAAACCTGACTGTCAAATTTCAGACGTACAATATACGGAACTCAGTTTACACACTAACTGTACTTAACGAATCCTGAGCTAATATGACTAAATGACTAAATGCCTCTGCGTACGTGAGTTAAACTCGCTTGGTTTTAAGCTGAACTACCTCTGGTGATGGTAAATTGCCTAATGATATTGTGTATCATATGTTTTATCCACAGGGTTTAATATTCGTAAGATTAATTGAGCAGACATGGTTAAAGTCTTCTCGTGTGTAAATGATTTAGAACCAAAATTTTCCATGTATAATTTGTTCGTCTTTTAAAATAAATGTTATATAAACAGTAGAACGTTTATTTTAATAGCTAAACATAATTTAATCCTATAAACAATATTACCGATACGGTTTGTTTGTTTGTATACTGATGAATTTTGTACTGTTACTGTTTTATTTCCATAGACAACTATTATAATACTGTATTACTAATTTATTTCAGAATCGATTTATTATATTCTAAAAATAGTGACATGCCAAATGTAACGTATGTGTTATAATGTGGTCAAAAAAAATGATTATACTGATTATACCATGCACCATGTGACCTTGAAATAAAGTGACAGTTTTTTCTTAAATTTATTGCGTATTACCTACCTTGCCTTGCCACCTTGACCACGTGTAGCTAAAAGATAGTCCAAATAATGCACATAAATTATTACCCTTCTAGACTCGTCATAAGAACATTCGGCATTCAAAAGAGCTTTATACGAATTGTTTAAGTGTATTAATTATTTAGTTACTTTTTTCAATCTTAATTACGATAAAAGCTACACTTATATACGTTTAGTTAACTTTAAATAAAATTTAAGTATAGGCAGTTGAATATTGCTTGCTTCACATTGTGCCCGGTGCATGCATTTTAACAGGCTCGCCATATAGGGATGTAACATATCAAGCGAAATGTGGGTGTTCAACACCTCTGTCCACCCCTTCGAGGATGGAAGCGCGATGATAATATATGTTTATGTTTATTTTATCTTTTAATCTATAGACGATTTCAACATAATGTACAAAAATGGAAGGGCAAACATAGGATTATGAATTTTGATAACAATGTGATAAAAAAGGAGCGTAAGTTTTAATTATTTTTCAATCAGTGTACAATGAGATGACTACTTTATATTTTAGTGTTCTTAAAACCATGTCACGAAAACTAACACCATATTATATTCACGCTTTTAAATAAGCTCCCGTATTTAAAAGCCCTCTTTACAATTACCTGAGACTTAAGCACATCCTAAATAGTCAAAACACCCATAAAGCTAAATATTAATAGCTAAATATTAATATTTCCACGAAGTGAACATGCCGGACATTATCCAAGTTCTTAGCCTAGATTCAGAAGCATGTATTGGTAATGCCTGAGAAGTACATGCTATGCATACTAATTGACAGACTTTGCTTGAGAATTTGAGGCTATTAAGAGGTCCTGAAGATGTATCGCTTCGGATGTTATCGGCTGCGATTTTAGAAACATTAACTTTCTTGACATTGAAAAAGTTTCTTGCATTTTATGCAGTCTCTTTAATTCTGTTAACGATTCTTGTTGTGTTTTGACTGAAATAGAAACTCAGGTACCTAATGAGATCAAAATCCGAAATTTTATAAAAGTAGGACAAACGAATTATTTTAAGACACCGTATTTTTGCCATAATATTCAATTATGGTCTGCTGTTTATAAGTTCAGCCAAGAACCGCTTCATGCTGTTTTGATTATAAGTCAACATAATGTTGTTGCTCTTCAAAATGTGCTTATTTATCGACCAGTTTAAAAAAAACAACTTTTTTTCATTATAGCACCCAAATCCTTCTCTCTCTCGATTTGTATTACCATGACTCAATATATAATGAAGCAGTTTACCTTTCAGTATTCCCAGGTTTAGAATAAATTATTTATAGGAAGCAAGTCCCATTACATTTTAATAATTTCTACCATGCTTATCATATAGCCAAGACGGTACTTAAAGCGTTTATATAATGCAAAGCAAATTTTAGTACTCCATTTGATAAATAAGAAAGGAAATATTATAACCTTCATAGTATATGCAAATGAACATTCAGGCCGTATATCCATTGGGGAGACTGTGTAGCTCTCCAACAGAACGATATAAGAAAATCATAAGCGAGGTAATAACCTGCACAAAGACAAGACGTCCATCTTACTTTACGCTGTACGATATAATGAGTCTGTAAGCTCATACATTTATTAGTACGTGTAGACACCTTGTTAAGTTATTTCCAAGAAACTAGCCTCGCAGCCAGCAGCAGAAAGATATTTGTCCCGTTATTTGCTATTGCAAACAACAAATAACGGGACGAATATCTTTCGGAACATTCAAAAATTATCTGTGGTCCAGAATACAGAAAAAAATTTCTAAGGAACTACTAATTATAGAAAGTCTTTAGACACTGAAACAAATCTACATTATCGTTATCATCATCATTCAGTTTAGAGATACTTTCTACTGGATGTAGGCCTCCCCAAGGATCTCAATAACGATTTGCATTCGGCGACTTCTTGTGACCTTCGCCAGATCGTCGGTCCAGCTCAACGTCTCTCAGTACGTGACCGCCACTCGAGAACCTTTCCGCTGCAAAAGCCCTCAGTTTTACAAAAAATTGCCTTGCTACTGCCTGGAAATATAAATCATTTCACCCTTGGGACGTCAATCATCTGCCATATATTTAACCAGTTTTCATCATCTACCACTTGGTAGTTTCAGCATGCAAAGGGCACATGCAGATTAACATCACGCTCATAACATTAGTACTTATAATGCCTCATGTTCTTCCAAACAAAAGCTTGTGCATACAAGACGTGTACTGCTTATTAATATATAATCTCCAAAGAATTCACTGCATTTTGAGGAATGTGGCCAGGTACGTGCTGTTTACAAGTTTATTGAATCCTCGATTCGTATTCAAGCCGTACAGTAAGCTAAAATCCCACTAAGTGGGAAATTTATAGTATCATCTAATGTTAGACTGGGAGCAAGACGTTGAGGTGAAACTGCTCTAGATTCAGCTTCTGATGAGCTTTAAACAGCTGTTGCCAACCAAACGGATGAAAGTGATAATGTTTCAGTTTCTGATTAGCTTGAACTGGTTTTAAAGCTCCCAAAATGCACTTTAATTAATGACCAAAATCATATTTCGTTTCCATAGGATAAAAAAACGTGTGTCAAGCAATAGAACTTGTAATAGAAATAACAATTGGTGGAATGAAAGAAATCAATTAGTGAAACATATAATCATAATACATTTGACAGCTTTGGAACTTGAATCGGTTTGCTACTTCCCAGTCACTAAATTACAAAGGAATTATTGTCTATTGCTAGGATTACTGACCACGACTCTTTTTTTATAGATACCACTCTATTATTTTTTTCGTGTAGCTATCAAGGAGATAATCCTGTACTCATATGAACCTTTTAATGTCTATGTTATTGATATAAATAAAGATTTATACCCTTGTTTATGGCATAATTACTATAAAAGTCAATTTCAACAGCATCGGGAGGCAATTCAGGAAATTTATGATTAATTTATGACTGCTGATAATGCGGATTTATACCCGCACATTCGCGTTTATGATATTTAAAATCGAAGCTCCGTAGTGAAATCGAGATTTATTTTATGGGAACATTAAAATTGACTTCAAATTTTCTTCATTTACAATTTTATAACTCCTTTCACTTGAACCGCTTCAACCCACTTCAACCCAAGAACCAGGTCTTTCGAACTCCGTGGTTCCTGGTGGAGTGAACTATTGAGACTAATTATGATGGCAATTACAGGTCTGATTTTAATGACTTAATAATAATATCTTGAGAGAAATTGAATCTTGTTTTATCATTTATATTCTTGTATAGTCTGAGATTTGGGGTCTCTAATAGTCATTGATCAAATCCATAATAATTAAAACTTTGAATTTAATTAAAGTACATTAAATTTTGTGTCGGCGATTTACATATTGGAGTTGTAGGAATAATTTTAATTACTAATACCTTCAAGTGGTCAATTTCCCCTTTAGGGACTTAATTACATATCAGGGGTAGAATCAATGAAAAATTTTATGAAAATGTTTATTTAAGTAACGTGAATGGTGAATATGGCGATATTATCAGCTTTAAAGTAAAAAACATTTAAATAATATTTTTTGCTCCAAAAATATTTCCTACTAGTGATCCAATCAATAACAAAATCTAATCTATAAACAACTAAACAGGTTTACAACTCATAGATAGAAAGTCAAGAACATCCCGTGCGTTTCCCGTTGACATCTGGGTCAATCTAATGACACATGTCCAATAAATAGTGCATCAATAGATACACCTTACTCCTGTATGCTTAAGAATGTCTTTTGATGTTTTAGTAATGATGTATGAACTTCTAGTCATTATAAATAACCAAGACATTTTCCTGCTACAGATTCTGTATAACCTGTCCTTTGCTATGTATTCAGTCAAGTTCAGAATTTATTATAGCAGACGGTAGCTCAGAGATTTATTTACGAAAGTAGTGGTTCAATTACAGAACCTGTTTGGAGGATCATGTGATTGAAGCGAAAAGTCTATAACTTGAGTAATGTTTTCTACTTTATATGAAACCATTGATTTTATTGAAATCTTGTACCTAAAACAGTAAGTCGCCCTATTCTCTAAGCGAATTTCAATAGATATGAATTGGATTTCTGTCATTTCGACATGAAATTTGAAGTTGGATTAAATAAATATCGATTGTCGACATTACATTACAGAGTACAGCAGGGTATAAAAGTACTGCATAATGCTCACAAAATTTCCGCGGGATTGTAATAACATATTGTTTTAACTTTCGTGTTAAAATGTTTATGTTCACAAGTGGATCTGGTCTTTATACAACTAATAGTACGAGATAAAAAACAATTTTTAGTGCTTGAAGAAATATTTTGTTAAACTAAATATTTAAAAAATTTACTGGGAATCGCCGCTCAATGACCATATGGGCATCTTAATCGTTCACTGTTAGACATATTTATTATCTACCAATTCATGATGTACAAAAGATTACAATCAATATATTTCAACATGTCTCACTTTTTTAATAAATTCAAACAAGGGACAAGCTTATAATGGCACTGAATGTGAAGGCCTTAATAAATTATTTCCAATTTCTGGTAATCTACAAGCCTCATGAAAATACATCCAATTAGTTAACTATTAAATCACACCTTAACTGTCAATAGTTTTGTTCATAATTAATTTCATACATTTTGATATACAGTAAAGAAAATTTGTCACGACTTTTTCGTAAGCATATAATATGATTATGCTAATTAGCTTAACGGGTTTGTTATTGCCTGATAGATAGTCTGTTATAACTTGTTGTTTTCGATAAAAAACGTCTTTATAACGTCTTTTTGTAATTGATATGGAAGAAATTATTGTAATATCTCATAATTTGCATATTCAATTCGCTATGTACGTCATAAAAGAAAAATCAGCAACCGTCATAGTTTGTCTAGTCATATATTGAAATTTATAAGATCAGGAATTTCGGGCAACATAAGCAACGAATAAAAGAAAAGTGCAGATAAAAGAAATGCGAGTGATCAGATAGATTAGGAGTATCACATTATTGATAATTAATGACGCAGGTGATTTGAAACTGGTGCCAGTGATTTAAAGGATGAGAAGCAAAATATCGAGATATTTGGAGTGTTTAGAAGAAAACTTCTTATTTAGGTGCAGGCAGAGACAATTTTAATAATCAGGTGACCAAAACCATTATTAGCGGAACTCCACCAAGCTCTTCAATTCAAGTGTTTGTTCCAGGAGACTACCGAAATAATCTGTAGAACAATGATGACCGTCCGTTTACGAATTAACCGTAAATTTTCACACCGGTACCAAAAATAAAAGCGTGAGAACAAGTTGTCGTGTGGTTCTGGCTTTTTGGAACAATATAAAGTATAGTGAAGTTTGGCCCTAAGTTTGTAAATCACGCCTATATCCCTGAAGGGGTAGGCAGACTTGCATTAAGCACCCACACTTTAACAGTAATTTCGTTGATCGCATGTCATGCCTAAGCCTATTGCCATAAAAAATCCGTAACCACTCTGTAATTCAAACCAACATTCTAACAGCTAGGACAGATGCTACGTAATAGCACTGAGGGAGAATTCGATCAAATTCCGTGTGGGATTCGGACACCAATGAATTTTTGAATTCAATTGGTCGAATCAGCTAAAATATCGGAATCCTGCGTACACAGCCGATTTTTGGCCGCGTACACTTCTGACACTTCAAACATTTTATGTATTACATCAGTGTCGTTAACCGAAATATGGTCAAATTCGTCTTTAATATAATCTCCACAGTCCGAGCCTTCTGCAAATGATAAAAGTAATAGCTAAGATTCGTAACCAATGTTATTTAAAGTCTAAATTGAATTCCTTCATCGTTTAATGTAAAGAGAAAGACCCCGTGTTTCTTGGCCTATGCAAATTAAAGGCAACTCGTTAAGTAATATAACACACCTTCTTGTTGTTAATTATTTTCTGGGTAATGGTAACAATTTCTATTAAAAGCTTCAAGAAATTTAAGTAAGTGTTGTTATTTATTCATTCATTTCTTTATGAATTTTACGGATACTGATACCGCGAAAGCAATCCAGTGCCATAGTCCGCGCTTCACCAAGCAGTGACTGCACACGTGCTCAGCGTGACAGGTGGTGAGCCCGTCGCCGCTATAAGCTATTGGATGGTTGTACAGTTCTAAGTCCATTAGTCGCCCTTTACGACACCCAAGGGAAGAGATGGGTTGCTAGTATTCTTTAATTAGCCGTTACCACACGACTTTAATTTTAATTTATATAATTTATTTTGCTAATTAGAACTAACTGAGGATTTATGAAGTTGTTATATTCAGCTAATTGGCCTTAAAAACTTTAAGCATTTGTAAATGAACGGATATTCTGTAAGTCAACTTAAAATAATACCTCGTTAATCAAACAATAATTATAGAAATTACTTCAGACACATTTACCACTTACCAACATTTATAGATCCACATAAACCATTTTAACTAGACAGAGAACAAGGTGTCTATTAGTTCAGTTACGTGTAGAAATGTTAATGATAATGACAATTTTGTTTTTTCTTGATTTGGCCAGTTTTGCTAAAGAATAATTGGATAATTTTCTTGGGAACTTTTAAACGTGATACACACTCTTTGCCCCACTTGCAATAAAATTATTTAATTCTTAAATTCAAATCTAGAATTAGGCATTATTCAAATCACGATTAAATTCAAATTAGATTAAGTCTAGCTTTAAATACACAAACCTACCTAGTTTTTAACTGGAAACAGGCCTTTTTTGACGTGGACAAAATTCTATTAACGAACCTTACCTATGGCTAGGCGATAGGGGTGTGTGGGACTCAGCCGACCGCTGAATTGCAAATGGGCCAATGTCTAAAACATACACATGTGTGCCGATAAATAAAAACTTTTTACTAATACGAGTGTAAGGTGTGTCGAGAAAATCTAAAGCTTTTTATTACTCTAAAGAAGCATTTAACCACAACTCACCACACAGTTTATAGATCCATGATTATCGATCATAGTGAAGTTTCTGAATGGATTATCATCGATAAGACATTGATGGCTATTTTCTAGTTGATTTATTGTAAATAATGTTTTATCAGCAAGTTTGAATTCTATTGTCGTATAAGAAAGCTTTTTTAGCAAGTAAACTTTGTCTATTTATTAAAGAATCTACTTAACTATAGTATGCTCCTTTGCCCAACCATGAGGACAATAGTTTATACCAGATCCCATAACAGAAACCTAACAATGTTTACTTTGGGCTCGGCTAATTGGTAAAAACGTATGAAATATTTATTAACAATGTATTCTATTTCAACTGTTTTATCATTCAATCGAAAATGATCTTTGGCGATACACGAAATACATATCATATTACAACTAACTTGTAAAAAAGCTAATTTATTTTTATTAAGCCTTTTAAAAAAGCATGCCACAAGGTGCACAACTGGGACCATTAATAGCAAATTATCAATTTGCTTTTAATTGATAGTGAATTTGTAATTACTGAGTGGAATTTAGCTCATTGCTGTCTCCTCATATAATGCAGCAAGCGTTTGGCCTCCTATAGGGGCAATTACTTCTTTACTACATATTAAAATCGGGTTAACGCGAGCTTGTTTAAATGTATTTCAAGAATTCAGTATAATGATAAAACAATAATAATAAATTTAAGAATGAAGTGTAATATAAAGCAAGGAATTTAAACAACAATACTGTTGTTGACTTGTAGAAAATTAAACAAAAGATTTCGTTTAACACAAAGCGATGAGACAGTATCTTAATGAGTTCGCCTCTGGTTGGGTAGCGGAAACTTGATTGTGTTTACAATAAATATGTAATATATCCAACCCTTGTCTAGCTACTAAATTGAATATGCCACTAACTTATACGTTGAAGCAAATTAGATTTATGTATTAAATGCTGTATAAACATTTGACGACCTCCGTGGTCGAGTAGTCTGTATGCCGGTCTCAAGGCGTCGCCATCTCGAGAGGTTTGGGTTCGATCACCGATGGGGAAAAATTTTGGGTGATGAATTCAGGCGTTTATTCTCCAGTCTTGGGTTTATATATTATTTATATTCAGGATATTTATTTATTAGATATATTTATTTGTTATCTAGTGTCTGTAACACAAGAAGCATTACTTGCTTAAAATGGGCCTAGTTGATAGGTGTCTATGTTTGAAGATATTTATTTATTTGTTTTATTTAAACTGTCCAGTTGTATATTTTGTATTGTATTACCAGAATCGTTATAAACTATATAAATGGGATAGTTTTATTGATTCTTTCAATAAGTTGTTGATGACTTAAAAGAATAAAATAGCATCAACAGTCTTTATTACAGAATCTTTATTTTTTATGATTAAACATTAAACTTTTAAGGTCGCTTTTAACGGGAACTATTATAAAGTTTCTTTTAATACAATGTCATCAGAAGGGTTTTATAATCGAATTCCAATTACTAGCAGTTTTTTATTCATTTACAAAGTATAGACAAACTTCAAGAGCTTTAGTCGTTCTTCCTCACTTTGTCTCTCTTTAAACATATCATCATTTGCCTGTAATGACAATGAAAGCCAAATTGTTAAAAAAATATATTTTTGAAAAGCTTATCTTATAAATTTGGACTTTAGTACAACACATTTACGATGCATTTTTTATGTAGATGATTGAACGAATACAACATAAGGTGCAACAGAGAAACCTGAGTACCGTAAGACCCAGATTTATCTACTGTTTCTTGGTAAAGACAATTTCGACTTACCTCAAGGAAATACCGCTGGTAAAACGTTCCTAGTAACTTTACAAATACCTATAAATAACGAGATTGAAAATGACTACTTAGTCCTTAAACCGTTAACAGTAACTGAAATAAAACAAATGTTAACAGCAAAATCAAATGGGAAAAGTATTGTATTGAATTAAATGTTTGATATACATCGGTTTCAGCCTATATATGTCCCACACACACAGGTCTTCATCTGCTGGACCAACGCAGAGTTCGTGGATAGAAACGATTACAATAGCGAACGGGACCAACAGCATAGCGTGCCATGTGAATCACGAGGGATTTCGAGATTACTAAATTTTGGCCACCCATCCAAGGCCTGACTAGGGCGATGGTAGCTTTGTTTTCGATATCGAAAGCCAAAGCGTACAAACCACTATGCCACCGAGCTTCTTCGCAACTGACTTAACACAAATGCTAGTAAGAAAGTCAAATTGGAAAAGTATTATAATTAAATAAATAATAATAAATATTAGGTCCTTACCTATGAAATTGGTGTTTTGTATGGAGATTTTGGGGATGTCTGCATTTTACATACTAACATTTTATCAGTTTTCTTCACAACAACAAATCCAGAGATAATAATATATGGCATGTATCATTAGACAAGCTTTAGCAATATGTGTGTGAACACGCTTGATAAAAATTATTCATCGTTTTTATGTAAATGCAAATCAAATGATGTATTCAGGAGGCAGTTAAAAATAATTGTCTTTGTGTCTAATTTTAACACAATTAAACTTACAAAAAATTATCAAATTAAATAATACGAGCTTAAATATATGGTCTATTTTTAGAAGAGGCAATTATTTTATAAGAATGTTTTGAAACTTAATAGTTACGGACAAATTGCTAAGACAGAATAAAAACACCAATTTCATAGGACCCCAATATCTTCAAACACCCGCCTGCTCGTTTGCCACCTGCTATAAAAAAACATTCACACCTATCAACTAGCCCCATTTTAAGCGACTAATGGGGGTACATATTGGGTACATAAAAATCATCGTCTTTTTGTAGGCAACGATTTACCTACATTTAGCTTGATAGATTTTAATTTAGGTTTCTCAGCAGCTGTAGTCTAGTTTCTATGCAGCAATAATGACATTTATAAGAAGCTGGATGCTTTGTTATTTTAATAAGTGCTGGATCCTCTGCGGATCGGTGGATTGATGATTTCCAAAACATTGCGGGCGCTAGATGTCGAAAACAGAATGATATAGCGAAGATTAGGGGCGGTTATGTCCAGCAGTCGACAAAATTAAATGTGGGTTTATGATGTTGAAATTTTATAGAAACTCAAGGGTTTCGACGGGATTCAAGTCGGCGACCTTTGGTTCAAGTAGGTGCCGTTTTACCAGCTCATGTATCTCTTCGCACTTCTTTAACTCTTATTCGCATTTGGCATTACAAAATATACGATTATGTTTTTACGACATTTATTCTTTATGATTATTATGCTAAAATTCATTACTGTTTAAAGAGAATACGCTTTAAGATATAATTCCTTGTGATCGTTATGCTTTCATAATGTTTTTAAAAATTCTGCTAAAACTTACTCTGCGTTTTAAATTTATGCCTTTTAATAAATAATATTCGTTGTAACAATAATATGATAATATGCTTTCAGTAGCGTTAACAAAATTAAAATCAGAAATTTTCCAACTTCAATTCACTTTCAAAACGTTTCTTTGTTCAGTATCATTATAATTTGTCACAGTTTACCTCATCTTTTGAGCATTAGTCATATTAAGTGCGCTGTCGCAGGAACTACCTGTCGCCGGTGAGATTTCAGTTTCTAACGTGTAAGAAACGTGATTACAGAGTTTCTCTGTCGTTTGGACGTAATTGCACTTTTACATTACGTATTTATGTCTCATGGCTGCCATAATAATGCCTGGATATATATTTTGTGCCATGTAGATGAAGTAGCACCTATACGATAATTGTGGTGTGTAACAATCAGTTTGTCCGCGGTTTGCGTCACTTACGCTCAGTTGCACAAAGATTTTTTAAGGACGACATTTGTTAATGAGACATTAAAACTTTAAAGTTTATTAAATTTAAGGTTGTCACACAAGACAGTTCTAGCTAATGTCTCTTTAGCATTGACAGGATGCTAATGTCGTTTTGTGCAACGTAAAAACTACGCTCAGGTGTTCTTTTGACCCTTCAATAAAGAGATAATGCCGACACTGCCGATGCTGCCACTGTGAAAAGCAATAAAGTATTGAGTATTGAGTATTGACATTAAAATTTAAAGTTCGTTCCTGCAACTGGGTGTGAGGGAATTATACTTTACTATTTAACCAAATCTAATTGATTCCATTTGAATCTATAATGTTATACTTACTTTTTATAAAATTGAACATTGTAGAAAAAATCTAAGATACAAAATATTTTACTAGACCAAAGCTGTAGATAATAAATCTGTATTATATCACGCGGGAGGTGTGGAACGCTAAAGGTTTTGTAAAACAATTTAATATTATACAAAATTTAACATTAAAAAAAAAAACTTACTCTCGGAATCCGGCCGCTTGTATTAATTACAACCACATGACAGTGAAAGCGCTGTGGATGTACTTGCTATAAGCGCTCGCGGTAATGAAAATTAATAATTTGTAATTTTATTTTATTTTTATTTATAATTTTGACTATTTTAAGTGCTAATCTTGGCGTTTGAAATTTGACTATTATTGCCAAGCTTGGCCTATGAAATAAAGATATTTTTTCATTTTTATTTTATGTTGAGCATCTCGGTGGCGTAGTGGTTAGTCCGATTTGGCTTTTGATTGAAAAAAAAAGGTACCTTCGCCATGGTTAGGCCGTGGATGGGTGACCAAAACATTGTTAGCTAGAGCTCCCCCGTGCTTTGGAAGGCACGTTAAGCTGTTGGTCCCGGTCGCTATTGCGACTGTTTCTACCCACCAACCCGCATTGGGCCAGCGTGGTGGTGTAACGGCCCATACTCCTCATGTGTTTTTCCATGAGGAAGGCCTGTCCCAGCAGTGGGACGCATATAGGCTGAGGACAACAACAACATTTTATGTTAATTATTACATAAGTTAAAAACATACACCTACCTAAGGGACGTTGCAAGATGCGTCTATGTCCACTTACCACCAGGTGTACAATGTAATTGTTTGTAAAGCGAAGATAATTATGCGGGTTCCTACTTGCAAAAATAAAGTGAAACTCAACCATAGGGGTTTATGCATAATACGGTAATTAAGGCTAGTAGCGCCTTTAAGTACCCTCTTAGACTCAATATAGGCTGATTTTGAGTGAAAACTTTTATTAAAAAAAAAAGACGTGTGGCACTCGGGGACTGCCGCGGTAAAGCTATTGCATAGCATTTTGTATCAACTTATGCGATTATAATTTTATTTATTTATTTTATTCATGCAGTATTTCTTTTTCTTTGATATTAATTCAAGTTACACTTTTTGAGCGTGGTGACCGATAAGAAAACAAATTTTTCTATTATTAAATATTGTTTTAAATTTTTTTTTTCTCATAAACAGCTGCTTATGTATTCGTCCGATTTCGGAGCAGCTTGTCTCGATTCGTGCGAGTTTCGTAGAGTCGTACAATACGTCTAATCGCACGCACACAACGCCGTGTCGAAGACTGCCGAACTGAGACGACGTTAGACGATGCACGGCCTTCAAGCCACACCTCCTTGCGCATCGGAGTGGGGAGCGTGAGATTTTTTCGTTACGGAATTTCTGGATTCGGTCACCGCGCTCAAGGCCCGCGATAGAAGCTATGCAATAGCTTAAAAATATAAAAATTGTGGGTATTTAAAATTTTCATAATTAAAGTTACGCCTTTTTGCCATTAGTTGTAGGCAGAGATTAATTCCTTCCACTTGCTGCGATTCCTCTACGTTTTCATTCGCTCCATCTACGTTAAGGCCTCCACACTCCAAAAGGTGACACGAGAGAACGCGAGTACATACAAGAGTATGGAGTCCATGTTCCATACCCTTGTACTAGCGTTGTGGCAAATAAATAAAAAGAAAGAAAGAAAGAAAGAAAAACATTTATTGACCACAGGCACAAGCAAGACGCAAAATACACAAACAATCACATATAAGGTCAACTAGGACCCGACCTCAGCATATGCTGCATCAGGCGAAGCTGACACAGCGCTGGTATTCTGGCCGGGCCTAAATACATAAAATTATCCCCTAAGGGTTAGTCTAGTCTACTAGTGGAGACTAGGCAAAAGCACCGCAAAAGGCCGCGCATTACCAGTACTCGTAGTGACTGCACTCAGCGTGACAGGTGGTGAGCCCGTCGCCGCTATAAGCTATTGGATGTTGTGCAGTCCTAAGTCCATTAGTCGCCTTTTACGACACCCAAGGGAAGAGGTGGGGTGGTAGTATTCTTTTAATGAGCCGCCACCATACGACTCGTTGACTCTTCTCAAATGTAAAACAAATTCTGCCTACTTTAATAGTTTGCATTATAATTCTATTGTAAACAGAGTTTGAAGGGCACAGACTGGTTCAGTTAGTAAACATTTCTTATTCGACCCTTTAGTTTTTGGAAAGTTTCTTACCGGACATATAGTGTGAAATACAACAACTTTCACACGCTTGCGAAATATATTCTCATTTGTACCTGAAGCCCTTAAAATATTTGTCAAATACATGTTAATTGGAAATACCACCAAACATGTTATTTACAACACGACAACTGTCGGCCAACGAGTGTTAATTAAATACTTTCAATTGTAAATAAAAGGGTATATACTTTATTTATCATCGTATACTAAACTAAACTATATCTTTTAGTCACTGAAACTACCCAACTGATTTTGATGCAATTTTTTAAAATAGATAGTGTTTCAAGGAAAAGGTTATAAGTATAATAATATAGTATTTTGGCAAACTTCGTAGACGTCGCCATCTCGAGAGTTTCTGGGTTCGATCCCGGTGGGAGCAGATGTTTGATTGATGAATATAGGCATTTGTTCTCCAGTCTTGGATGTGTACATAATTATGTATACATCCAAGACTGGACTATTTATGTAACACGTAACACAAGCAGCATTAGTTGCTTAAAGTTGATAAGTGTGAAGATATTTATTTTTTCTTTATATTTATTTATATAGCCTTACACTAGTGTGTAGCCAGGCCGTATCGTTAGAAAATTATATACCTACTTACATGCCATGAGTGCTATATGACTAAAAAATTTAAATGAAAAAAAAATCTGTCGCAAAACAGCAATGGTTACATGTCTGTGTTTCATTTCGCTTATTAATTAACAGGTTAGCAACTTACACTTAGTATCACAATCATGTATTCTAGGTATTCGCTTACTATCAGGTAATGCGCTTGTTTGCCATATAAAATAATAGTACTTTATGTAACTGTCACATAATATAGGTTATTAAAACACGAGCGTGATTTTTTTAATAGTATCACGCGAGTGTTTTAATACCGAGTGATGTGGAGTTACATACTCTACTTTATCTACACTCATTATTCAAAGAAATAAAACAAAAATAAATAAATAAGATTTATTGTTGGCTGTCTGGAAAACATTTGCCATAGTTTTGTGCATTTTTAATAAAAATAACTGTTGCATAATGGTCTTTATGTCACAGTTTCCATTTTTAAATTTTCGTTTTTATCATCTGTGTTAAAAAGTATGTCATTATGAGTTCGAGTCTGAGTTCACAATTCGAACATTATAGCATGAGTGTAGATAAAAAAGTTAAGTCACTGGCAACAGTCAGACAGTACTAGTACGAGTAACAAGTCACGGTATTCAACGATGACAAAACCCCTTATAGTGCTCTCTACAAACACTTGTGATTGTTGACAACTGTCAATGAAAGTGTACGTCTTCTGAATGTTTATGTGAAGGTCTCGATTTCACTTTTACCTGCTAGGCTCCTGAGTCGAGTGGGTTTGGGAGACCGTAGAATAAATTATATAAAATATTATCATATACTAATATTATAAATGCGAAAGTTACTCTATCTGTCTGTGTTGCTTTCACGTCAAAACTACTGAACCGATTCAATTGAAATTTGGTACACAGATAGTCTCGAGCATGAGAAAGGACATAGGCTTTTTATCCCGATATTATTCAATATCTGCTCGACCGAGTATTAGTGACATATTCCGTCAAAATGTATATTCATTTCGAATTTTTAAACTTCTCAGCATTGTTAAACAATGACACGACTACAGAGATTTATCACCATTACAACAATTAATCAGATGATACTGACAAGAAATGTTATTTTCATTATTTTAATAATTAGCGGTTTTAGTTCAACTATTGACCATAAAATTTTGCTAATGAGAGGTAGGAATGTAATGTTGAGCACTTTGTAAGAAACAACGCAGTGTTAACAAACACACAAAAACTTTTTGTAAGTGTCGCGGGCCCAGCTAAGTAGTATTATCATAAATATATCGAACAGACTGACCAAGTGCCACCACGCCTAGCGTGTCTACCGAAACGAGATTATGAAAAATAATTTAATGAATCCTCTGAATAAGTACAAAAAAATTTCAAGATGGAGGCAATGTCAAACCCTTGATACCCTTGGACCTTTGATATTGCCGCCATCTTGAAAGTTAAAATAAATAAAATATTTTATCTTTACCATGATACTGTTTCTTTGGACATTGCTAAGGGGGCTGATGGCACTTGTGAACCTACAAAAAGATAAAGTTTCCCAAAAAAAAATTATATTCCCAATAAATTATTTATTTTATTATTTTTTTTTTAAAGAAGTCTTAAATTTTGCGCATGGCATTATAAAATTCAATATTAGAATCTCATCTTCAATAAAAACAATTTTATCTACAGAACCCAATCCATTTGAGATGAGAGTACGGACAGACACGATCTTACCATTGTTATTATTGGAAAAGGCCTTAGACCTCTTACATATTCAAGATTCATGACATTTGCAGTTGAGGATAAGAGGCGGTTGTGAATTATTTTTTTATAAGTAATAATAAGGGGCTGGATGGCGAATTAGTTAGCACGCTTTTGTTAAAACAAAGCTAGTTGTACAATAAAGGAATGGAATAAAGGAATGCCATAGATTCAAAATTATCGCATGTTCTTGTAATTTCGCTGCAACAAAGAAAACCCAAAGGAATATGATATCAGCTGGAGGAGTTCCTTCACCCTGTGCGTGTCTCGGGCTCGAAGGATTTAGAACTATGGTGTAGGCATTAAGGACGTGCACTAAGCTATCGCCCACTTTATTTGATAGGGGTGGCAGTGCTGTGTTAGAATAAATAAATTCATATCGATATACGTTTTCAAGACAAAATCATAAGCCTATTGCTGGATACGGGCAAGAATTAACTGGCATTATTTCAAGTGCGCGTGCTCCACCTTAGGACACATCTTCGGTTTACATCTATCATCGAAACGACATCATGCAAAACAAAACAATAGTACAAATAGTGACCCTTTTTGTACTACAATTTTTTCGTGGCGATATAAAATAAAATATATAATATAAAAATATGAATTACTAGTTTAACTATTCAAGTGGCACTCTTAACAGCGCATTCGCGGCGTCTTGTGTTATGTTGTTAAAAAACCATAGATTAAGTAAATATTAGATAAGTTTAAGGTTGAACGAAAATATGTCATTTTAAAAACTGTTGATTAACTTATATTTATTTTTTTCCGGATGATGCTTTTTAATTCAGCTCTCCCATACTAAGAAGGTAAAGAGAACTGATAAAGATTTCTTTTCAGATACATTGATGACGTTGCTTTTTATACTTATCTCAATTTCACATCAGAACTACTGAAGTTCATTGAGTTATTTATTTTTGAATAGTTTTAAAAAACCATAAAACATTACAATGTATTTTATTTTTCTAAATACATTCTAATGTACTAAACACATAAAGCATTAAGCCAGACCAGTGTTCCTTAGAAATATAGTTGATGTTCTATAGATGGATTTGAAGATAAACTGATTTTTTTAAATAAAAATATTATTGCAAAGATTATTTTGACTAACGATATTGCTGAGATATTTGTATGCTAGATCGATTACGGATTACGGATTACGGATTACGCGAGCTCTTAAAAAATGTTTACAATCCTTGTTTGTATCGCTTTTTATGCCAATAAATGTATTGATGAAAAATATAAATTAAATTTATTAATTAATATTTATAGAAATGGTTGGCAACCCTACCGAAGCTGCACAGGAACACGAGTCTATCTGACTCGAGTGATACAATTGAACACGCGTGTCTGCCGGTTCATTGTCAATAAAGCTGTCAAGAAACCGGCATAGTGTCTCGGAGCTTGCTCGGTCGTGAAAGTGAAGCAACCTTCGCCATGGTTCTTTGGATGGGTGATCAACATTATATAGGTGAAATAATTATTGCAGACATTCCACAAAACTTTTGGCTTATCATAATGATCATTATGTTACAGTTTTTTTTATATCCCTATACAAATAAGAATCGTATGTCGGTATGTATTAGAGATGTTCTATCTGTCTATCTATCAGCCTATTGTCGTCCACTGCTGGACATAGGCCTCCTCCAATGATCTCCACAACCACCGGTCCTACGCCGCCCACATCCAGCGACTTGTTGCGACCCTCACCAGATCGTCGGTCTTCCAGTACGTGGTCCGAATCTTAGTGCCTCCCAGTATTAGAGATGTTACGAATGTTAAATTTCAGACGCGAATGCGGATGCGAATGTTTGGAAACTGATGTGCGAACGCGAGAGATTCTTCTTCTTCTTTGCCTCTTCCCACGTTAGGTGGGGTAGGCTCTCCTTACCATTCTGCGCCAGGACATTCTGTCCTGGGTTGTCGGGTCAGGCAGTTGGGACTTCCTAACTAGATTGGCCATACTGGTCCACCAAGTCAAGGGCGGCCGGCCTCTTCCTTTCTTGCCTTCTAGGATTGCCATTGCCTTCTGAACCACATGCTCGCTGTCTCTTCGCATGACGTGGCCGTACCACCTTAGGCGTGTTTCGGTGAGCTTTTCCTGGATTGGAGTGACTTCGAAGCTACCTCGGACGTTTCGAATTTTGTCTAATGCGCGAACGTGAGAGCGAATGCTAATATTTAGAAAAATAAGAAAGAAATAAGTAGTAAATCATTATTAAATTACGAGAAGGGTAGATGATTTTTTAGGAACAGAAATATAGCTGCTTTTTATCCTATGAAACATGTAGACATGTATGAAATGTAACTCGCATTCGCTATACATTCGCTTAACTTGATGGGAATGTAAGTGTTACCTAATGCGAATAGAAATGATGCGAATTAGTCGCAAAAGCGAATACGAACATTCGTAACATCCCTAATACGTATCAGAGAAATGCGGGTTGGTATATATCAAGAGACATGCGGGCATTAATACCTGCAAGGGGATGCATCCCAGACTTATTTTTCTCATAGACCACTTTCAAAATTTATCTGGTTGCAGTGGACCCCTGCAGCTATATTTCTACCATATTCTCAAAACTCGACAAAAATGTGAAGACAACAAGACCCCAGTAGAGTCTCCCGTGGACCCCTAGGGGTCCAACTGGACCTTTGGGACCTAATGGTAGTGTTTTTGTACAACCGAACCTTACCCGTTCTAGAATGACCACGGATACGGAAGTCAAATTACATCAATACAGTGCAATAAAGTATTTGTATTTGTATCAAGATGATACACAAAGAAGATTTCTATGCCCCCGTGAAAGCGTTCGCTGCCAGCATTTTAATTGTTTGCGTAGTTTTTCGTTAAACTGTGGCCTTTGGGTTCTCACGGCGCCTGCGCAGCTACTGCGTTGCATAGATAATTGCTTAGAGAAGCATCCTGTTTACGTCAGTATAAGTGAAATTGCTGTGCCACCTAGTGAAATTTATGGGTAATACTGGTTTGTGTTATGTCGTTCTGGAGGTAAGAATTTTGAACTGACGAGTGATAGGGGAGAGTGGAAGAAGGAGACATGTATTATGTGAGAAAGAGGCAGGTAGAGAAAAAATGTTTTTATAATACCAGCCTACCAGAATTCAGCTTCAAAGGTGAAATAGTATTTGAGATTTTATGTTATATAGTGACTACACGGTTTCTCCTTCTTGCTATTCGATCCCGAAGGAATATCGAGATCAAACATGTCATTTTCACTGGGGGATAGAGTAGTTTCAACAGTGAAAGAATATTTTTAAATGGGTTAAGTTTTGGAGCCATTTCAATACAAATGATCAAATCTTTCTTTTTCTTTATAATATTAGTATTAGATAGGGAAAAATGTTTTGGGATTCACAGGTCATATTAAGGAATGCAGATAAGCAATCTGTGCTTGATTTACCAGGCAAGAATGAATTTAGGTAGACTTAGCATTACAGAAAGACCATTCATAACAATATCTCGTCACGATTTATTGTCTGATATGTTCAGGTCCTTGGATAGAAGGAGCGAGCCTGCTGCCAAGTGATGTTCATGGTGAATTAAATTTAAATATTCAATCTTAATAGTATTGGAGGGTATAGAACTAAACGACCCTCTTGTACGAGTAAAGTCGTTTTTTCAACCCTTGTATCGCCTACCAAAACAATTAGTTATGTCAGTTATGTATTACAGCTTTAATTTTATTAAAAACATATATTTATCGAAAATAATTTAAAAGCAAAGAAACATGCAATTTTATGAGCAATTATTTAATATCTCTCGTTCAATTCTATAATATTAAAAACTCATTTAGGTACACGTACTTCGCTCGGATAAACCGAAAGCAATTATCATCATAAAAATATTAAAAATATGTTGCTTATAAGCAGACCTCCTTTCCATAAAAAGTTTTAAAAAGTAAAGTCGTTTCGTGATGGTCCCGAAGGGTTTAATACTCGTAATTAGTGAGCACGTAACAAAAACCAATTTATGTTTTATGGTGTAATTATATGAAAGTAAGGCAGGTGACACATGGGCAACTTGGAACTTTAAATTTCAAGAAGATTGTCGTATGTTAGGCGTATTTCTGACTTGAGATGATGATAACGTTTATTATGTTGATTTATAAATAATTAAGAAATTTGAATTAAAATTTTAATTTAGAAAATTTGGAAAATACAGATAAAAAAAAAAACGTTTAAACAACAGAAAACACAATATAACATGATCAACGCAGAGCTGTATATTAATTGATTGAAAATCTCCATTTTTTATTTATTGTTTGATTAATTTTGGAGTCATATCCACATTATGAGTAATAACGCAGTAATAACACAAAATTTTGCGATCCCTTATTATAATAAAGGTAATACGTTCCTACATTATATTTTGATAAGAGGCAACGATACCCGATTTGGGATAAACGGCATTATTAATAATAATAATAATAATAATAATCTTTATTTGTCATAACATAGGTACAGAACATTGATTTTACAGAAACTTAAATTAGGTATCACTATGCTTCACCTCTTCGTGCATGAGATAGACAAAATATCTATTTTGTTGTATTTTTAGACGAGAAAATAAATATTTATATACCTATATTAACCAGTAGACATGTCTCCCCATCTCTCCTCAAACGACCTCTGATGTAAAATGTGATCGCCTGTCTCTGTCATTTATTACGTCGATTAAACGTGACAGACTATTCTTGAGAGGCCACTGCATTCATTAATCATAGCAAACTGAGTTTTATACTAAGACTATTTAATGATAAATTCTAACAACATCGTGTGGTGATCAATAACTTTGAAGTGAAGTACAGTCATGAACAAATACACTGTTGACTGTAAATGGCTTGTATTAGAAGGGAATAAAGATGTTCTTTATTCAAAAGTGTATACATGTTCACTTGTTATGCACGTGACTGTACCAGCTTTGAGTCCTTTTAAAGCAGATAGAGATTGGCGTGATGTCAATTCTGAGTCAAATTTATGGTCAGACGCTCTTGTTTTGGTATTAAAATCAAAATAAGGTTTTTTCAGTCAAATAAAACTAGATGTACACATTTAATGGTTATTACTAATAAATTTTAATAAATTCATTGTGTGTGTAAACTGAGAACCTCCTTTTTTTAAGTTGATTAATTAATAAATAACGGATTCCAACATTCACACCTATCAATTAACAAAATACAGTTTGTGATATAAATACTATGATGATGGCAGATAAATGTAACACATTTAAAATTTGCAATTATTTAATATTGTTAATCAGTAAATTTTTTTGGTAATCAATAAAATGCAACGAAATATTGGGTCCTTACCTATGAAATTAGTGTTTTTTTTCTCTCTTAATATTTTGTCTGTAACTATTAAGATTCAGAGTATTCCCAAAAAATAATTACCTCGTCTAAAAATAGACTATATTTTTGAGCTCTTTTGATTTGTTTTGATAATTTGTTGTATGTTTAATTGTGTTAGAATTGGACACGGAGACAACTCTTTTTAAGTGCCTCCCGAATACATCATTTTATTTGCATTCACTTAAAAACGATAAATAATTTTTATGAAGTGTGATATAACACATATTACTAAAGCTTGTCTAATGATAGATGCCAAATATTATTATCTTTGGATTTGTCGTTGTGAAGAAAACTGAACAAATTTTAGTGCAGAATTCCGCAAAATCTCCATACAAAACACCAATTTCATAGGTAAGGACCTAATATATATTTTTTTTTTAGCCGTTTCCCGCAGATGTACACCAGTCCTTAAGTTCGAATGATAACTGCACACAATTTGTTTGATTACGCTCCGTAATTTGTGATGGCCGTTAGGATGATACCTTCGTTATTGATGCTCTTAAAATTACTAAGCCTTTCGAAATATTTTCTAAATGAATGTTTTTATTTAAAACGATTTTGCCTAGACATTTATTTATTTCGTTGATGCAGTTGCTCACTCTTTTGATCTCCAATTCTAATTGGATGGTGATGTTTCTAAATCTTCAAACCCATCGTTAAATCCGTCTTCAGCCTATATACGTCTCACTGCTGGACGCGGGCCTTCCTCATGGAGAAACACATGAAGAGTAGGGCCATTACACCACCACGCTGGCCAATGTGGGCTGGTGGATAGAAACCGTTGAAATTGCTTTCCGAAGCATTAAGAAATTCGAGATCACAATGTTTTGGTTTTGGTCACATATTAAATTAAAAAAGTCAGGCAGTCTATCAAAATACTGGAACACCATTATCTTTGAAGAATATTAATCTCTGCAGAAAAAGATGTAGAAATCTATACTTAAAATAATACTGTAGAGGTCTAATGAAAAAAAAATGCTTAAAATTTGGATGGAAAAAGAGGGAAAATACAAAAAAAAATGTTTTTTGTTTATTGTTTCTTTGTCTGTTCGTCTGTTTGTACGGGGTAATTTTCAAAATGGCAAGACCGATTTCAATTAAATTTTGCATGGTGAGTTGAATATCTCTGGTCATCATCGTAGGTACTTTTAATTTCGGAAAATTAAAGGGTTCCCGTAGGATAGTGTTAAAACCATAGTAGCCGCGCACGAAGTCGCGGCAACAGCTAGTTCCTATTAAAATTTATTCTAACATAATGGTGAAAAATCGGATGTGTGTAAATCTGTTTTCGTCTGCGGAGAAGTTATCGTTCAGAAAACATCCAAATTTAGTATAATATTCGGTCCTTACGGTGTTTTTATTCTGTCTTAGTATTTTGTCTGTAACTATTAAGATTCAGAGTATTCCTAAAAAATAATTACCTCGTCTAAAAATAGACTATATTTTTGAGCTCTTTTGATTTGTTTTGATAATTTGTTGTAAGCTTAATTGTGTTAAAATTGGACACGGAGACAACTCTTTTTAAGTGCCTCCCGAATACATCATTTATTTGCATTCACTTAAAAACGATAAATAATTTTTATGAAGTGTAATATTACACATATTACTAAAGCTTGTCTAATGATAGATCCCAAATATTATTGGATTTGTCGTTGTGAAGAAAACTGATAAAATGTTAGTATGGAAAATGCAGAATTCCCCAAAATCTCCATACAAAACACCAATTTCATAGGTAAGGACCTAATACTTAGTTAGAATGAATCTAAAAGATGTAGAAAGGTACGAGTAGTAAGACCCATTGCCTGATTATATAATGGAACTTATTAACATACGCCATTCATACAGCACGTGTGTTCAATTGCACTTACTGCTTTCCTTCGATACATGTCAAGTATCTGATAGTTCTTAACTTAATACAATTTTTTTTGACGCATTCTATATAATTTCCCCATTAGGATATTCTTTGTTCTTTATGTTTTGATTGGAGGGGAATTGGAATTGTTAATATTGGGTCCTTACCTATGAAATTCGTGTTTTTATTCTGTCTTAGAAATTTGTCCGTAACTACTAAGTTTCAGAATATTCTTATAAAATAATTGCCTCTTCTAAAAATATACCATATATTTGAGCTCGTATTATTTAATTTGATAATTTTTTGTAAGTTTGATTGTGTTAAAATTAGACAAAAAACAATTATTTTTAACTGCCTCCCGAATACATCATTTGATTTGCATTAACATAAAAACGATGAATAATTTTTATCAAGCGTGTTCACACACATATTGCTAAAGCTTGTCTTATGATACATGCCAAATATTATTATCTCTGGATTTGTCGTTGTGAAGAAAACTGATAAAATTTTAGTATGTAAAATGCAGACATCCCCAAAATCTCTCCATAGAAAACACCAATTTCATAGGTAAGGACCTAATAAAAGAATTTTTTACTATTGAAGAATTTTGCTGTTATACAAATCTTTGTAGTGTGTTCTAAGTTGAGGACTTATAATATAACACCCTCCCACTGAACTTATTTTATTCCTGATTTTTTTTTTATTGCAGCATGAAATACAAAAGAGCTGTTTCATAAAATGTAAGAAACTACGACCACGACCGACTACGACTACGACCTCCGTGGTCGAGTGGTCTGTACGCCGGTCTCAAGGCGTCGCCATCTCGAGAGGTTCTGGGTTCGATCCCCGCTGGGGGCAAATGTTTGGGTGATGAATTTTCAGGCATTTGTTCTCCAGTCTTGGATGTTTATATATATTTATCTATGTTTATCATATTTATATGTATTTATCTATTTAATATATTTATCCGTCATCTAGTGTCCGTAACACAAGCAGCATTAGTTGCTTAAAATGGGGCTAGTTGATAGTCGTGAATGTTAGAAGATATTTATTAATTTATGTGTGGTTCACATAGTACAGAAATGGCACAAGTGATAGTGTTAATGTCTATTTTTTGTGTTTCACATATTATGATTTTTTTATTTCATGTTTGTTTGTTTTATTATCTGATTCCCTTTGAAAATCTTTTTTACCAGCGCTATATTCTACACCACAGGGTAAAGAGTTCTGAGTACACCAATTCTCTGACCATAATTTATCTGTGAACATACATATAGCCTACTCGCGAGTCTACTGTACGATATAAGAGTGATGTCGTCGTCGTCGTGTACGTCTTATTCATGGTGTACACACGACATTTTCGTTTCTCCTATCGCAGGTGGGCTGGTAGAAATTTCTGTTTGGAATAGACCACACCCTTTGTACTGTCTTTGTAATTTGTCGTTTCGTTGTTATGTTTTTCTGTGTACAATAAATTGTTAAATAAATAAATAAATAAGATTGGGCATATACTACATTACAAATAATGCGTCTGTTAGATCCTTCTAGATTGATTATGAACATACCGGAATGTACTGCATTGTTGGATGCAACAATGCAATCTATGCCAAGATCGTAACATCAAAAGGGATGTGACCCAAATACCAGGTCTCCAAGGGCAATAGGGTGATTGACGGAAGCCGGTCCCTTACTGTCATCATGGATTAGAAGGAGATGATAGATGGGTCCTCAATATTTTCTTACAAAAGTCAGGAGCGATGATGAAACCAGAAGAAAAAAAATTATGTATTTTTTTGCTAAGGCAGAAATATTGTGCGTTTGTAAGATTTTAATTCAGTTAGGATTTCTACTACCTATACAAAATATATTGATTTTCTTTAAAAGGGATTTTAAAAAGGTTCTTAAGAATAAGAATAATTTATTTGCCATATAATATTTAACAAATGAACTTCACAAATGAGCGAACTGCACTAAGCTAAGAGCTTGTACCGCAGAGTCCAGACTAAGATTATCTTAACTAAAGTATTTGTAACATAGCTCGAGCAGTTATTATGTAACTTTTTCTTTTGACAAAATAAAGTTATTAGTAAGTAATTAATTAATTAGTTTTTTTAATGGGAATATGAGCGTTTGTGTGTATGTGTTTGTGTGAGAGAGAGAATGTGTGTATGAGTGCTTATGTGTTTATGTGGTTATAAGTATACGATGGTTGCATTATGAGCGAAGCTGCAAAACAGAGATAGATAAGAGGTTTTCCGTTTCGTTATAATTTAAACCCATAAGCCCAGTTTCCAGTCTTAAGCTGAAAATATACCTTCCTACAGTAAGAATTTAGAATAAAATGAAAAAGTCACTCGTGTTTGCGAGCTTACCGGTTTCGAAAAAGAAAGTGATGCTAAGTGCGTAGTGTACTTTACTGCAATGCAAATAAAACACAAAATAAATAGATTAAGCTACACCTTTTATGAGGTGGGGCAAATGTGTTTACATTAAGGTTGCACCTACTTCTATTCGTACTAAAGATTCTCCGCAGCTTTTTTTGATTTATTTTCTGGTATTTTTGATGTCTAAGGGCTAGTTACAGCTTGTCCAATAGTCGAAATTTCAAATAAAGTTAAAGTTAAATTATCATAGTAAAATGTCGTCTGGCAGCACTGCTGATGTATATTGCTTCTAATTTTTATCGCAACAATTTGTCAAGCTGACGTCACACATTTTGGCGTTTTCATTGACGCTATTGATCTAGAATTTAACTATTGTGGTTACTATTATCTATCAGCCTATACGGATCAAATTACTGACCCTAAGAGTGATCGCTGCGTACTAAATATACCCAGGCCAATTATATATATATTTCTTTCACATTTTATAATATTTCTAAGACTGTCATGAGGTCCTGATATTAGTCTATTCGGCCACGTGTAGATACTTTATACATCACTTAAAACTATTTCTGCCTTAACAAAAAATTTTCAAAATTGTTGGATAACATCCAATAATGATTGTATTTAACTTATATACAAAAGTATATAAATTAAAGCCCCAGCCTCTTCGCACCGACTTTTTCCTAGACTCTTTCACGGTTCGCGCGGCCAATCTCTGGAACTCATTACCTCCATCAGTACGAGATTGTCAGACTCTCTCACTGTTTTACGGCACGGCTTAAGGAATACTATCTCAATTCAACATAAGTTTTTTTTTTGTTTACTTAACTTGTCTTATATTTATTTTACGTTCCCCGATCATCGTTTTTGTCACATCCGTAAAATTATATTTATGTATTATGTGTTGTTACTTATTTATATATCGGTATAATATTATTTATTTTATATATTTATATATATTATTTCATTTATTATTTCATATGTATATATTGTTAAGTACACGCGACTCAGTTTACTCCTCAGCATTTTTCCTTCGGGTTGGAAGACATTTCTATTAGGAATAAGCCCTACCTTTTGTACTCAATAACCTGTCTTCTTTTTTATTGCTAATTGTATTTTTTTTTTGTGTGTACAAAAAATTTTTAAATAAATAAATAAATAAGTTGGTATTTTGATTCAGTAGGAACAGGTTGAGTATCAATACAAGTGAGCAAAGTAACTTTAGAAATTGAAAATTATTGCAAGCCTTCTACGAGTATTGTTGGCTTAGCTTCCTGAAAATCATATAAAACGGAATTGTCATAGGTAAACCTTGTACCTGATAGTTATAAATCAATGGAAGAAACCCCACTCTGTACAATAATACCACTTATATAATCTTTATTGTAATTCATGTAGAGTCTACAGATAGTTCTAAACATAGTAAAATTTTATCTCCCCTCTTAAAAGGACTGAAAGGAGCAACATTAGTTATTTAACGCTGTTATAGGGTTTCTAGAGTATTCAATTTAGTGTATAATATTAGCTAATCTGTTCTTATAAATTCTAGCTCTCTTTTCAATGTACATTTTTCTTAAGGCGTTATCGTCCTCAGCCTATAAACTTCCCACTGCTGGGCACAGGCATTCCTCATGGAGAATCACAAAAGGAGTATGGACCGTAAGACCACCAATGCGGCTAGTAAAAACAACTGTATCTTAAGTTATGTTCCGTGTTCTTGTGTGAAGTTCTTTTTTCTTCAAAATCGTCGTTCGTCATTCTTTGACTTTCGACTGGATGGTCTTTCAAATCATTCATCAATTTGGCCTCATTTAATGTTTCTCCTCAAAGGATTGATGATGTTTCAATATTGTCATGACCATAGTTATTTGAAAAAGCGGTGTGTATTAATTGAGTCTTGGCTTGAAACGTTTAAGTTTTAACCCCGTGAGGGTTAGCGCGAACACCGGTGTCCGTTAACAATAGATGATTGTATTGTGTCTGGTTTTCTAACCATTGACAGGTTAAAATACTATAGAAAGAGTAGCTTCAGGATATAATGAAGCGCTCTAGTTATTTCACGTCTAAGAAGGCTCTCTCGGTTCTTGAAAAGCCTTCAAACACTTCTTTTGAAATTAGGTAGTGTTGGTGAGCTTGCTGGTAATTTAGAGGATAATATTTTATTACTAGCTTTTGCCCGCGACTTCGTCCGCGTAGAATAATTACTTTGAGATAGTGTGATGGTATGTAGCCTATAGCCTTCCTCAATAAAAAGGCTAATCAATTCTGAAAGATTTTATCAAATTGGAACAGTAACCTCAATTGGTGAAATTGAAAATTTACGTGTATAATATTATTAGAAGCAAAGTTCATAATAGCGTAAATGTGACCTTCATTTTTCTGGGAGGAGTTATTTACATTTTTTAACATTCATCCACATGGCATCCGTTCCCATGGGAATATCGGGATAAAAGGTAGCCTATGTCCTTTTCTCAGGCTCTCTATACTATATGTGTACTTAATTTTGGTTAAATTGGTTCAGTAGTTTTTACGTGAAAGCGAGACAGACAGACACATTCGCATACTTTCGCATTTATAATATTAGTATGGACGTAAGAAGAAATCGAGTTGCAAAAGTATCGTTAACAGATAGCTTAGTGCTTAAATTAAAGGATTAAAGGAATCGGCAGCCCTAGTGAGGAATCCCTTTCGCGGTTTTATCTTAACACTACTGGGGACCGGTCTAATGGACTTTTGTGGTACTGGCGACCGCCCGAGGATACTTTTAGAAAATTTCAAGCCACAGCTTATTGAAGTAACGAGATTTATACATATCCAATTAGTATAGTTACTGTGTTGTCATCTGTGGTGTAATGTATTTGTAAAGGGCAAAATTCAGAACCTTTATGAGGAGTTTTAACGCGTGTAGTTTGTGACGTAGTGGACCGATGATAAATAAAAAGGCAATTGTCGTCACTTATTGAGTTATAATTAAGATTCACGACACAAATGAGTGCCTTTAAGAAACTTATAGACTTTATTTATGAACTGTTACTGATCAATTCCGAATCCAGTGTCTATTGACTGTTTTACGAAATGCTTTTAACTTATTTATAAATATATTTTAAATGATTGGAGGGGAGTCAACCGCTCTAGGCGCTGGGTCTTGCAAGAATGAATTTTGAGAACAAAACAAATAAAAAGAGACAGACAGTAAATTTAAAATGGAAACCAAGAGAAAAATGGCCAGAGAAGAGCACAATGACAGGAAAGAGTCGCTAATATAACTATAGCGCCTCGTTACAAGGTGTACCTTTATTAGGTGTTTTAACGCTATGAAAATTGATTATGAAAACTAGAAAAATCTATAAATAGGCACGATCGGAACGTAACTGCCTGAATTTTTTTTAATTAAATTAACTAGTAGGTCAGAAAACAAGATAGAATAGAAACATCTATTGTTTGCGAGCACTGGTGTTTGCGGTGACCGCCAAGGCGTTAATGGGGACAAAGAACAAAAACAAATTAACATAGTCTAGTTTTATCAAAATCTGGTATTGATAATTCATTATTATTTTTTAAACTCAACTTATTAGCATTTACCATCCTCTGTTATTGAATGAAAGATATATTAAAAGTATTGTATTTACAATTCTGTGTTTTGATTGAAATAGAGATATTTAATAATGTAAATGTAGAGTCATTATTAAAAGTGGGGTAGCAATGTGGACGCCATGAAACTTTGCTATTTTTTGTGTAACCGCTTCAAAATGAAATTAATTTTTTACTGATGATTAAACACAGTACTAAGTAAATTATTTTTTATTTTTTAAAGACAAACCAAAACACTATTTTAAAAACAATGTTTGTTTGCATTAAAAAATTTAGAAAATACTAATATAGCATTCTAATTTTGATGTGTGAGATCTATTATTATAATTATTTTAATGAAGTTTTTTGAAGGAGTTATGGACTACGGTTCAAAATAAATGATTTATTTTAATTTAATTAACATTTAACCTCTCAACAGTAACAACACTAGACATAATAGAAACAAACATTGTTGAAGTCGCAGTATTTTTTTTTTGATAATGACTGATCCAAAGGCAACTCTATGAAAAGTTTGATTGATACCTGCAATGAGGTTTTAGTGCGCCTTGTCACGTTATAAAATCTTGATTAACGTTCTCCTTCGTTGTCCACAGCGGTATCACTGTGCGAAGGAGCCAGAGACGCGTCTTGTCCAAGAATCTGCGGGCCGGCGCTGCAAGGAGAACCAGTGTGTGCCACTGACGGGTACATCTACCCCTCACTATGCGAGATGAGGAAGAAGACATGTGGGAAAGGTAATTGTAAATTGTAATAGATTCAGTGCTTACTCGTATTTCTTTAATGCTCAAAGTCATCTTTAATGCCCCCATCCGGCTAGCAACGCATGAGTGACGCCCCTGGTGTTGCAAATGTCCATGGGCTGCGGTGATCACTTACCATCAGGTGACCCGCCGGCTCGTTTGCCACCTATATAATAAAAAAAACAAACAAAAAAGTATTAAACCATGTTCAGTATTGAACGAGACGGAGCAAGGTAACTAATTTAATTTTATAAAGCAACTTCCACACATCACAGTTTTTAGTAAAAGCGGAAGTTTATATTGCACGCATCCATTTAAGGCTCTTCCCGCGGTCTGTGATATTGCAGAGAGACGCAGCCGCAGACAGGTCTATTTGGAATTTATGGCATCGTTGGAAGAGCCTCGTGCGCGGTCCTGTTGGTGCGTGTCTGTCCTTGTCGACCGCGCGTCGTGAATCTGAGTCCGTCTGCAAATAAAACCGACCATGGGAAGAACCTCGTGCGCGATGCATCTCAGTCCGGAGTCTTCGGCTGTACTCCATGAATCAGCGTCCGTCTGCCAATATTGCTGACCGTGGGAAGCCAGCTTAATGATGATGCCAACCAACAGCTTAAACACAATGTTAACACACGAAACTGCTTACGAAGTAAGCAAACAAAAATCTTACAACTTCATTACTATCATTAGAGCGATATGAATATAATGATAGCGCGATAATTAACCTACTTGCGTTTTCACATGATAATTTTTGAAGTTGTCATGAATTCTTAATTACTCTTTTCTGTTCTGTTTCAGGAGTGAAATTGGCCCAAGACCAGGGTTCTTGTTCCCGCGCTCAAGGGTCTAAATGCGAGCATCGCTGTACCTCCGAAAGGGACCCTGTATGTGGCACTAATGGCCGGACTTACTTGAACAGATGTATGCTGCAGGTGGAGATTTGCAGGTGAGACGAAGTTCCAAGAAGAATATTAAAATAATGACTTACCAAAAATGGCAGAGGTCAAGGATGCCGCTGGAAGCAGGCAGCGCATTATTTGGAGTCTTGGAAATGCTTTAGGAAGTCCAATATAAATTAATGGGTGACTCTTGTCTAGCATGTTGATTAAATCAGTATCAGAGTCTATTTTAAATTACTGCCAACAATTACAATCCTCAAATGTTCACAATTGAATTGTAGAGCTGGCGCCATAGGAAGTTGAGTGTGAAGAATGAGGACCGCATTTTGTAAATAGCTTTGAACTCAGAAAAGAGATTATGATTATGAATGTGGCCCGGAGATTTCTTTGTGCTTTTTTTTATCCGACCCCCATGGGATATCGAGTAAATTCAAGTAAATCGATTTGGAACATAGCGTTATATTGGGTCCTTACCTATGAAATTGGTGTTTTTATTCTGTCTTAGCTATTTGTCCGTAACTATTAAGTTTCAGAACATTCTTATAAAATAATTGCCTCTTCTAAAAATAGACCATACATTTGAGCTCGTATTATTTAATTTGATAATTTTTTGTAAGTTTAAGTGTGTTAAAATTAGACACAAAGACAATTATTTTTAATATATCCTGCCTCCCGAATACATCATTTGATTTGCATTAGCATAAAAACAATGAATAATTTTTATCAAGCGTGTTCACACACATATTGCTAAAGCTTGTCTAATGATACATGCCAAATATTATTATCTCTGGATTTGTCGTTGTGAAGAAAACTGATAAAATGTTAGTATGTAAAATGCAGACATCGCCAAAATCTCCATACAAAACACCAATTTCATAGGTAGGGACCTAATAGTAACATCCATTCTTGATTACAATACATGACAATCTTCGAACTTCACTCACTAAGGCTTTTATTTGAAATCCAGTTTAATAGTACCGTCTAGTTTTGCTAACGATAGTAATTTCGTTCTTATTTCAATTCTACATAGGTAAATTTTACATTAAAAACTTTCAGAGTCGGCATTGGTCTTTCCCACCTCGGCGCCTGCAACAACATCAGCGCTCACAGGGAGAACTGCCCCGTGGACTGCTCGCAGGCGCCCCTCGACGGGCCCATTTGCGGGTCTGACGGCAACGTCTATAAAAGCACTTGTCAGATGAAGCTGCTTACTTGTGGGTATGTATTAGATGTAATTATAACCAATTCATCGACATTTATCGAAATATTTAGGTTTGCTTATGGTCTTTCTGCGACCCTAAAATGTCACAATTCACAATTAATAATATTTGAGTTTCGCACTAAGGTAAATTTTATGTTATATTATTATTTCATATTTAATCTTAAGCTAACGTAATTTTTTATATTAACGTCTCATGAGGTTTTCAAAAACTTTTTTACAATGAGAATTTACTAGAATATAATTTTAAAACTTGTATTTTTCTTAAATTTTTCCGAAAATCGTCTTTTGGATTTAACTAAAATTTTGTTCTGTAAATAAAGATGATTAGATTGTTGTCCATTTTCAGAGTACATTGGCATGCAACCAAAACAATCAATACATATCTTTAACCTTATCTTTTACCTATATTTGTTTGAAAATTTCAACAACTTTTGGTCTTAAAACTGAAGGTTCGAGTCCTTGAATATCACTCATTTTCCCAAACGGCCAGCTTTTGGTAGCAATGATTATCATCGCTCCTGACAGTTTGTGACAATAATGTTTTCCTGCATATCACAGCCAAGGCGTCGTCCGTACCAGCAAGAAACACTGCCAAACTACCCGCCACTGCCGTGAGTCCTGCTGGAGAGTCGCCAGACCCACGTGCGGATCCGATGGGAAGCTGTACGCCAACGCTTGCAGGATGAAGGCTACTAACTGCGGGTAAGTATGATTATTGGAATCACTGCTGACTACTGCTGCCTTTCATATCTACTAGGGACGAGGGATGACGTAATAGTAGTTTATGTAACTCTCAAATAATACCGAGTTATGTGCAGTTATACACAATTATTATTCAGAGAAAAAAAAAAATTTTTGTTGGCTGTCTGGAAAACATTTGCCATAGTTTTGTGCGTTTTTAAGAAAAATAAGTGTTGCATAGTGAGTACAACCTGTTGCATAATGGTCATTATGTTACAGTTTCCATTTTAAAATTTTCGTTTTCATCATCTGTGTTAAAAAGTATGTCATTATGAGTTCGAGTCTGAGTTCATAATTCGAACATTATATCATGGGTGTAGATAAATGTATTTATAATGTAACGGCAAGAACTTACGATGTTAGGCACAGTTCGGTTCCGGAAGCCAAAGTATTTCAATAAGTGGTTGCTTTCTTGTTCGTTTGCTGAAACCGAAACTCTCCTGGATCGATGTTTCTATGTTTCTAATAATTTCTTTCCATTCTTTTACTTTATTTAAAACGTTTTTTTATGAAAAATTAAACGAAACTTTGGGGCTTTTTTAATGTAAGTAAGAGCATTAGACTTTAATTCATTTTAATTGGCATGTTTATTAATTGGGATATTTGCAATGTATCCATTCAATACTATTGGGTTGATTCTGTTAGTACGTACTAAATTCCAGGTCGCATCGACCAATTAAGCAGTTAATGGTTGCCCAAGATACAGGCTCTGTCTACTCTGGGGACCTCTGCTAAATATTATTGATTAAATTCGCCTATGCACAACTGTATTTTTTTGTATTTATAACTCTCTTACTACGTACTGTACCAATTTTTGTTCCATTGTTGTTATTACTATTATTATATTATAAAATACGTCAACTCAGAGAGCTGTTAGCAGTCGCAGAGTTCTGGATTATTTCATCACTTTTCGCCCCGAAATATTAGTCTTACGCCTTTCCACTACAGCTATGCTGTGTGCGGCTCATTAAAAGAATACTACCAACCCACTTCTTCTCGTGGGGGTCGTAAAAGGCAACTGATTGATTTAGAACTGCAGAACCACCCAATAGCTTATAGCGGCGACGGGCTCACCACTTGTCACGCTGAGTGCAGTCACTGCTTGGTGAAGCGCGGACTATGGCAATAGACCGCTTTTGCGGTGCTTGCCTGGTCTCTGACTAACCCTTATGAGATGATAGTCGAGATTATATGAATGTATGTTCTATTTTCAGTAAACATGTCTTCGAAGTGCCCATGGCGTTCTGCGTTTCCCAAGAAAGGACTTCTGGAGGCGAATCCTGCCCTACTGACTGTTCGGGGCAAAAGGAGAAGCTTGTATGCGGGTCCGACGAGAACATTTACAGAAACGAGTGTGAAATGAAAATGCTGAATTGTGGGTAAGGACACACTGGATCTTCTAAGTATTAATTTTTATGGCAAAGAAAAATTACATCAGATTACTTCATCAAAGAAAATTTTATCAGATTGTGTATTTTGCCATCACAATAGCTACTCGTTGCCTATTGCATCAAACTATGCTGAGTTAGCGCAAATTCAAAAATGATATCCAGCAGGATATGGTCGGTTTGTCCATTATTATTTATAATGACATAAATTATTTATTTCTTAGCGACATTCTCATTAATTCACCCAAGTTTTATGTGATCATTAAACTTTACATATTCCTCCTGAGTTTTTCTCACTTTAACGTCGACACACTTCCATTGGCTTTCGATATTTAAAACAAAGCTATATTCACCATGGTCAGACTTTTGATGGGTGATCAAAACTGTATGATCTCGAGCTCCTACGTGCTTCGAAAGGCATGTCAAGTCGTGGTACAGGTCGCTATTACAACTGTTCCGACCCACCAACTCGCATTGGTCCAGTGTGGTGGTGTTACTGCTCTCGTGTTTCCTCCTTAAGGAAGGCTTGTGCCCAGTAGTGGGACTTATATAGGCTGAGGACGATGTCTCGGATTAGCTCAACACCCACTTCTTTTCTTTTCAAATCACGATTCATACTTTTGATCCAGCGCTGTTTGTGAGAAATGTTAGGAAGACCAAGGAACGGACCCAGGTCCAGTAAAAATAATACCATGTACATTACTATCTGTATTTTCCTTTCCAGAGCCAACAACAGGAAGATCGTAAAGAAGGTAGACATGGAGAAGTGTCGGTCCAAGATGAACAAGTGCCTCCGCGTGAAGTGCGCCACCGACTACGACCCCGTTTGTGGAACCGACGCCAACGTCTACAACAGCCCTTGCCACCTTAAAGTTGCTACTTGTTTGTAAGTTGAAACTTATTTGATAAATTCTTTACAACCAGTGGGCAGGGCACATTGCTCGTATAACAGACGACTGTTAGACCGAAATGTTCTTGAGCGGCGGTCACGATTTGAGAAGCGAAACGTTGGAAGGCAAAGGTCGAGGGAATTCGCTGGTAGCGGCCGCGCAGGACCGTACATTTTTTTTGGATATCCTGGGGGGAGTACAGCACAGCTCACAGAGTACAGGGGGAATACTGTTTTTCAGTACACTTTGCTTATATATTTTTTTTAATTATTTTATATTAATCTTTCTACACACTGTCTTTCTTTAAACATTGTCGTTTTTCGGTCCTTTCCTTATTTGCCTAAGATAAATTATCTCACTTTGCATAAGGCATTATGTCAGTGGTTACATTAAAATTATTTACACACATGGCAATGCTATACTCAGTGTTTATTTCCTGGTCGTAGACATTTAGCTTATTCTTTAACTATACGACATGTTTGTTTGTTAGGATGCTAATATTTTTCTATAACAAAGAATGTATTTTGCCTACAGGAAAGGAGTGCAACTAGCCCATTTCGGAAACTGCACGATTCTGCCACGGCTTGAAATCGACTGCCCTGAAAGTTGCGAGAACGCCATCGAGAAACCAGTTTGCGGATCTGACGGAAACGTTTACAAGTAATTCAATTATTCTACCCTATTCTTGTATAAGGGACTACTCACACTTATTCAGCTTCATTCAGCGTTTGTCCATAGAAAACGCCAGTTTTGTATGGAACTTGTTCAGCTTTCCGTGTCTGTTCAGCCGCGTAAGCATCTCGTATAATATCATCGTTTTACATAGACAAACGCTGAATGGAGCTGAATCAGTGTGTCATTAGTCTCTTACATTGCTGCTGCCTCGAAAAGGGACGCGCAACATTAGTAGGCTGAAGGAAAACCGAACAATCTGGTGAAGGTATCGGGAAGCTCCTTGGATGCGGGCAGTGCAGTACCGGATATGTTTAGGAAAAGCTTGCGTTCAGGAGTGGACGTCTCGGTTGAATATGATCACTGTTTATATTTGTAATAAGGATTTAGATGACCGAAATCATCTTGGAATTTAAAAGATGTGGTGAAGAGGTGAAGACTTATTTTGAGTCTCTCCGTGTTCTTTCGGATGGCAAGTTAAGCCCCAGTTGCTATAGCAGTGGACTGGACTGTGGACTGATAGTGGATACTGGACTCCACCACCTCCACTGCCTGTCAATTAACTAGATTTGTCATATTAACTAGATTAATACCGAGGTGTATGATCTGCCATGGGTTAGAACTCTAATGCTCAGTTAAGGCTACACCATAAAGCCCTAGGTCGCGGCGGACTTCTGATGTTGATCTCCATTTACAGATCCGAGTGTGAACTTCGTCGCCTCACATGCGGCCAGCACGTAGTTCCAGTGGCGGCCGCGCATTGCCGCACCACGGCGCTATGTCACGAACCTTGCCCCGCCACGCCCGCCTTCGTCTGCGGATCCGACAACAAGTTCTATAAGAACGAGTGTATTATGAAGAAGGAAAACTGCGGGTATGTATCATCTTCGTTGCTTATTCGGTGAACTAATTCGGTGACTTCAGGAAGCTGTCATCCCAATAATTTCCGATTCGATCCTACAAAGATACTGCGAGCATATAAGTGTTTAAATCTCGCTGGGCGATTTTATTTAAATTGGTGGACTAGTCTAGCCGCAACTGGGAGGACTACGAGGAACGAGAGATAGAAGTGGCAGTGAGCTAGCCATGGCCGGATGGCCGTTGGATCCGAAGTTCTGGAGTAGAGACCAAGTGTTTTTAAATTGTTATTCTGAGGGATATCAATAAGCTTCTGAATATAACCATATTATTATTATATCTACACTCTGGTTTTATCTTCTATTGAAAGGTTCGTAATCTTTTTATTTTCTTTTACAGTAAACACGTATACGTCGTGCCCCTGAAGAGGTGCCTGTCCAGGTTCCAATACTCCGGCTGTGCACGAGTCTGCCCCCCTGAGTATGACCCTGTCTGCGGCACTGATGCGAAGACCTACTCTAACAAGTGCTTTTTGGAGATGGAAAACTGCAGATCACGGTAAAACACCGTTTTTCCATATGATTAGGGGTAGGGTTGGTTATCTCTTCAAAAATAAAAGGAGTTATATAGGAGTATATTAAGTAGTTACAAATACAGACCAAAGATTATTCATATCCTCACTCCAAATGTGAGATATTAGCTCTGTAGTATGTATGTGATATAATATACATAATATATATTTTTGAAAACGTTAGTTATACTTACGTTTAGTATTTGGATAATTTACCGGTTTATCTTAAAAAAAAATATAGTTCACACGTAGGTTTTGACCTCAAATCTAGCTTTATGTTTATGACCTATTTGTTAACAGTGATGTTACAAAAAACAATATTATTTAAGCTTAACAGCAAAAATTCTAAATTTGACAATGATGAAAAAAAATATTTTAATAATGAACAATTATAATATAAATATATTTGGACCTTATTAATGAAATCACTAACTAATGGACTTAGAACTGTACAAGCTGGATGAATAGCTTATAGCGGCGACGGGCTCACCACCTGTCACGCAGTCACTGCTTGGTGAAGCGCGGACTATGGCAATGACCTCCTTTTGCGGTGCTTTTGCCTAGTTTCTGACTAACCTTTAGGGGATAATGGTCGTGATTATATCTATGTAATGTGGTCATAAAGTGTAAAATTATCCAGGTAGCTAGGTAGTAATCATAGTATAATTTTTGTTCGCAGAAGCCTCGTACAACTCAAATACTTGGGAACCTGTTCCGAACCTATAGCAGAAGAACCGAAAAACTATCTCTATCGATAAAAAAATTTCGACATTATTTTATCCAAAATGGGAAACTACCTAACAGCTCTAACAACGATGTAATTATATTGGTCTATTAACTTTTATAAATTGGGGTATTTTGGGTACCGAAACTTCACAAAATAACCCCAATTTTTCGACCTGAAAACTTCTCGGAGGCTTAAGAGCATTCCTTCTCATGGCATAGCTTTATATGGCCTCGGCATAAGAAAATTGACATCTAATGTTTTGGAGTTTAAGGTTTGTTATAGTGTGACAGAGATGGCAGCAGAGTTCCCAATTTGAATAAAACCCCACACAGCTTACATCCACTACAAAATCAGTAGAATATTATAAAACTTAGTGCCAACCTTTCTATTTAATGTAAGAATGTAAAATATTTATTGACCAACTCTCGTCTTCCATTTATAACGTCTTATAAGTCTAATAAGAGTTTTTTTGTATTTTACATAATAATTAATTAGTACAAAAGATGGTAAGCGTAACTCTCAAAATGGCGTGGCATGAGTGTTGACTGTCTGTTGTAACTAGATGGCGTCACTATCTCTGATATAATTTTCCAGCGTTCTTATTGGCCAGTTTAAAAAAACATAGTTATATCATACAGGGGTAAAAGAAATATAAAATTGTTCACCCGCTTTATTAAATCCACTACTGCATCTTTTATACTATGTTGAGTATTAAAAAAGGTTTTTCGACTGTTTATTTATTATATTTATTGACTAAAATAATTAGCGTTTAAGTGATTTGTAAATAATTAGTGAATTTTTCGTCATAATATTTATTTATTCGTTTTAGATGTCTGTGCATTTAGAAAAGACTTACTTATAATTTATTTTAATAGATTAAAATATATTTTGCTTGACATTGACAATATATGGTCTCTTGTGCATCAGTAATAAAATTTATGTTTGAAATTTCATTCTAAACGTAAATTCTTTGCATTCCCTCTTCTTAAATTATACTGAACCTTCATAGTTGAGTTTGAGTATAGTTAGAAAGGGATGGTGCTATCCAACATAGGACCATTTCTTTCTAACTGTTGAATTTGATTTTAGAATTAGAGCCGTGCTCCGCTAGTACTTTTTTAAAGTTTACCTGTAAAGTTATCAGCCAGTGTTACATACTTTTGCAAGATGTAAAATCCATTTAGTAAATAAATATTTGTACTCTAACTGCTTAAAGTTTTGTAAAACTTAATCTAAGACTGTATTCGAACTATCACTGCCGAGATTAAGAAGAGTAAGCAGTAAAATACTATCAACGATTTAATAATTAAATATCGCAACAATATACAATGCTTAACACCGATGTTATCTGTATAATAGATTTACAAAATAAAAACAAAATCATTTTAACTGCTGTGTTTTATTCACTCTATAAACGAACCATGAAACAGTTCGAAGACATATTTCTACAGCTTATTACTTCTAATGCATTCCTATAAAAAATCGCCCTTATGAATTTGCAATATCTGTGCCAAAATAATCTTTAACATTTACAGCACAGGATAGATTATGGTTTAGTACTCGCGTCAATGTTTAGTTTGAAAGTATTTGGTTCATCAATGAGGCAGCGCGGTTTTGTGAAGTGGGGTGTGTGAGCGTATGCTTTATTCCTCCTCCTCTCTTATCTCAAAATTACGCAGAAAACTTTCACATTTATACATATTATAAAACTGTAGAGGCCGAATGTCGGTACATAAGAAAAAATGCTTAAAACTAAATCAGGTGGTGTAAAAGGGGGAAACACAGATTTTTTTTGTTTCTCTGTTTGTACAGGCTAATCTCCAACATGGCTGGACCGATTTCAGTGCAATTTTACATAACCTTATACCCCTGGTCAACATCTTAGATACTTTTTATTCTGGGGAATTTATAGTGCCGATTACATAAGGACAGCTACCATTCAACTGCTAAAATAAAGAAATAGACCAAATTTACCTAAATTTGTCGTCATAACAACAATGTTATAAACATTGTTGTGTTCCGGCAATCAGAGGTATGTTCAGTTCCTCAGTTGTTGAGGATTACAGTCGAAGCTCGCTTCCACCTTCTTCGGCCTTATCGTCACTTACAGGTGAGGTGAGATGAAGGACAAGAGCTTACTGCTATAAGTAAAAAAAATGATACAGAAATATCTGTCAGTTTTGTAGAATCTTAGCTAGAAGTGGTGAGACCAGCCCTTACTTAATATTACACAATACAGGTATTTTACCTAGCATAGGCATCAGTTTCACACAAACTCTTGTCTTTTGCCCAATATTTATTGTTCCATATTAATGTACCTATGTTTGTGATGAGAAATTAAGATTATTATTATTATTAGTGTCTGTCTACAGTATATTTTTTTTATAATAACCCTGATTATTACTTTAAAAAGGTTGGATGTTGAATTACATTTAATGTCTTCATAATTTTATGTCATCTAAGCAGATTCTCGAGATCAAGTCTACAGGGTAGCCGCAGGGCTCGAAGTAGACCGTCAGCTCGTCCACCAGGCATCTGAAGTTTTGGGAGAACTCCTCCAGAGTTGACATGTTCAGAGCATCATTGTATTTGAGGACCAGTCCTGGAAAAGAGTTCTGTATCAGAAATAGTAAAAAAAAATCTTGCTAATTTTTCGTTAGTGGCTGTGGCCGACACGAGAACTTTTCTGCCTCTGGTCACAACACCAGTTTTGTGAGCACTGCCACATAATGATAATCACTCTCTTATTCAGTTCCATTCAGCGGTTTTCTATGTAATACGACCATTTTATATGAGATGTTTATGCGGCTGAACAGACGCGAAAAGCTGAAAAAGCTCCATACAAAACTGGCGTTTTATGGTTAAAAGCTGAATAGAGCTGAGTAACTGTGAGTAGTCCTTCAGGCGTCCAAATCTTTTTGTCATGTTGGTGATTTAAATTCGCTTGCAGATCTCTGCGTGATCTAGGCTCCTGATTATAATATAGCTCCAAACTTAAACTTTTTCATTGCCCTATAACATTGTAAGCGGTAAGAGGCAGTTTTATGACTTAAAATATTTGGAGGAAACAAATTTTTCAATATTACCTACTTTCAGTGACCTTACTATGTGTGAAAAGGAGGCGACTTTAGCTCTTTATTTTTAGACATTTTGAATTTTTGCCATTAGATAGGTGGCGTTGTGGTTAGTGCGCTTCGAAAACAAAGCTACCTTTGCCATGGTTAGGCCGTGGATGGGTGACCAAAACTTTGTGATCTCAATCTCCTCCGTACTTCGTAAGATGCTCAGCAGTGAAACGTATATAGGCTGAGGACGGATATAGGTAGAATAATATAGATCACTCACCAACCATGAAAACGTACGATGCGAGCCATTTCCATACCATATTTAGGGTTATTAATGAACCTCTTAAATGCCTCTTAATTTTTTTAAGTGAAACCTAGAAATTTGTTTTTTATTTATTTAACAATTTATTTTATACACACAAAAAAAATACAATAAGCAATTCAAAAGAAAACAGGGCAACTTATTTTTCTTTAAATTTTCAAATAAAAATCATCTTTCAAACGAAAATTATTTCACGTTGCATCTATTAAAACGTAAATATTGTATGAAATGGCTCCAATATGATCTAGTGATTCTTCATCTTCATCTTGTTTTGGTTGACTTTTGATGACAAAATCATTGATTTGACATAGAGGTTTTGCTTTTTTAATATTTATTCTTCTTTAGGTAGGAGAATTTTGCCCGCGCAGCTACATTACTTTAGTTTTACGCCATCATCTCATTAATACCGAATCCGCCTCCGAATAGCATTTATTCATAACTGACCCCTTACTCTAAAATGTCGGTTCACGGATTCGATTCAGAAAGTCTCGCCTTGTCTCGTTCTGATTCGCTGCAAAAAAATTGACAGGTTTAGAGATTCCGTAAATCGTATAGTTTTTGCTTTTTTAATATTTATTCTTCTTTAGGTAGGAGAATTTTGCCCGCGCAGCTACATTACTTAGTTTTACGCCATCATCTCATTAATACCGAATCCGCCTCCGAATAGCATTTTTTCATAACTGACCACTTCCTCTAAAATGTCGGTTCACGGATTCGATTCCGAAAGTCTCGCCTTGTCTCGTTCTGATTCGCTGCAAAAAAATTGACAGGATCTGAGATTCCGTAAATCGTATAGTTTTCGACAGTTAAAATAAATGGGGGCTGTTCTCCTAGGGTCCTTTCACACAAACCGGCTCGAAGAGGAGGGCATTTTTTATTACATTTAAACTGAGCTTTGAGTTATTGCAACAACATTATATACCTTGTGTAGACCCACCAATAGCTATGTGTACTATGGGCCGGTTTCTGTATTGAGAATTTATAGTTGAGAACGTCTCATTCTCTACTTAAGTATAAAGCAAACAAATTTTTGTTTCTACAATATGCTTAAGTACATTTTGAGTATTTCATCGTGAGCATTCTTAAATTTGAGAGTAGCAGCTTTTAAGTCATGCTCAAATAGAATTTTGCGTTTCTTGAAGCGTTTGACAGTTCTCAAATCTCTCTCATCAAAGAAAATTTGTGTCATTTTTTAAGTACTCAAATTACACTACTCAATTTGTGCTTAAGTACTTACCTACGTTAACCTCAAAAACAATTATCTTTAATTTAAACATACTCGTCCTAATTTATTATTAAAAATGTCTAGTGACGAATCTTCATTGTCTATTTTTTTACCGAATGAAAGTTACTATAGCGCTAAGATTCTAATCGATTTACTTGAATTTACTCGATATTTCAAGAGAATCGAAAAAAATGGACCAAGAAATCTCCTGGAAACATTCAGAATCATAATCTGCAAGCATTTCTGTGTTCGAAACTAATATCAGAATGCGGTTTTTGCAATCTCAATAACCTATGGCGCCTATTCATTGTAAATCTTATTCTGTGGCTGACCAAGAACAACTGCCAATTGTTTATACTATTACGGCAATCAAGCCACTAAACATACAAGACAAAGCAATTAACTACAATCATTGATGACGCAACATAACATAACAACAAGATATTAGAAGTGAATAATGTAGTTCAAGTGGTTCCGTAGACATGGAGGAGCAGCGTTGGTGTCTAGCGAAGGTCGTGGGAAGCCGCTGGATGTGGTTACCATATAACCGACTGATAATTCTAGGGATGGCCTTTGCTCCGCAGTGGCCATCGCTCGGATAATGATGATGATGAACGAAGTTGGATGCCTCTAATGAACAAATGTGTATGAAGGTGAAGTAGACTATTGAGGTGAAGTAGACTGACTTCAAATTAAAAAATACGAGTTGTTTAATAGTTGACTACGCAGCAAAATATTCTGAGCAATCGGGTCGGGTTATGATTTAGGAGTTAGGATGTAGAAGAGATTAAGTGAAACTATTGTCAATATAATGTAGTTCTAATCAGGGATGTCCCGATACCATCAAAGTATCGATACCCACTTATATCGATACTTTTAGAATTTTTGAAAAGGACAATATTTTCAGGAATATATTTTTGTTAATATTAAATATTTTGAAGTTTGACGATATAAAAAAACTGTGAGGGCAAAAACCAAGTAAGTAATTGTTAAAATAACGAAAATAAAATTTATTATAAAGTACTTTTTACATTTTAAACTTTTTAGCATCTAGATGGCCCAAAAATAGTAACTGCTCTAAGTATTTTGGTGACAAAGGTCGGTCTGATTTGATTCGATACAAAGTACTTTTGTTTCGGTAAGTATCGCAAGATTGATTCGATGCCATACGTACTTGGTATCGAACAAAAAGTTCGAGTACCTACTCATATTACCTATTATCGGATATAAGTGTACGCTCAAAATTAAATAGATACTAGACTAGAGAGATTAAGAATATAGAGAGAGAGAATTGAGAATAATAGAGAAGCTCAAAATTAAATATTTTGTAGTGTGTGACATGCAAGTACTAGTGAAGTGTAAGCTTGAGTGAACTGAGACTGCTTGTTCGTTAGTACCTATGAAAGAGGGAGTTAACCTGTTGCCATATGCCGGACCCAGTACAAGCTACATTCAAAATAAACTGACAAATGAAGGGGTGGTAGATATAATAGTGAGAGTAAGAAGAACTATATACTTTTCTGATCATAGTTACTATGATAAATATGGGTTGGGATACTCCATTCCAAAGATATCTTAAAAGCTTAAATGATAATAAATTAAAAGTACTGGTTTAATATCACCTCTTATAACATTATTGAATCAGTAGTGAAAGTGAGATTCCGCTATAAGATGCGTATGTTACGTCTCGCTACCACTAATGATTTTACAACATTAAGAGTTGAAATGTTATAACTAAACTGATAAGAAAACGAGACTCAGATATCTATTATATAATCAAAGCAAATATTTGAATAAAAGATCACATTGTTTGCCCAAACATTGAGAGTTCGGTGTTTGATTAGGCGAACCTCATCACAAAGTGTGTAACTGCTCTATCAACTAATGAAAAATTCAATTGTTTTAAAGTGGCGACAGATTGCTTTTAATCTGAGCGACAGATTCGGACGCATAAAATTATTTTTGACAAAATCGTAGATGTTTCAACGAAGAAACTATAAGTGCTTTAAAGAATTAAAATTATGTGTGAATTTATATGTTTCAATTAATTGAGAGACAGTGATAAGTTTAGATGTTGATTTCGATAGTGAAGGAGTTAAAATCCGGCAATATATTACAAAAGAAGTAGATATTGATAATACCACCTGCGTTCATAGTGCAGGATGAAGATTGTATCTGAATTAACTTGTAAATAAAATGTTCTAGAAATTGTGAAGAGTTAAGAAATAAGTGAAGAGGAACTAAATATTTTTTTTACATTTCAATTCGCTAATAAGCAAGCAATACAAAATGGGGAAATATTTGCTATGGTTCAGTGATGGAAGCAAAGTAAACCAAATTATCTGTGCTTTCCTGAGTAAGTTACAACGCTTTATTTTGATTAATATAGCTTAATACTTTTTATAGACGTAATAAAATCGTAACAATCATGTCTCCACATTAATAAAAGTAACAATTTCTGCATGGAATTCAATTTAGGTTTCACTGATTTATTGGTGTAGTCAAAGATTTTCTATAGTTATATGAGGGCTATTGTAAACCTTTATGATTTCTATATGAACTTAAAAAAAAAATTTTCCGGTGGGGTAGAGCACAAAAGACCACAGAAATAACAGATCTCTACTTACTTTGATCCTGGTTTCCCACATTTATCGCTTTCTCTTAGTACGAGAACCTATTTCATACCTGGTCTTATTGTTTGACGCTTATTTGAACTATCCTTCTTTAGAAAGACCTTAATTTGATTAATTTGTATATGTTCGCATAGCCCGAGTACGGTTGTTGTTTTATAATTATCCAACTATGGAAAAGAAAACAACACACAGTAAAAAATAAGCCTTCGAGCTATTCTCAACTATCGGGTAAAAAATAAGTCACGGAATTTTCATATCTGTGTACACATTGTGCAGCGAAACACACTGACATTTGCACAAGACTTATCGAATCGTATCCAGCGACGGTTGTGAATCCGGGGAGTTGACAATTAATCCACAAAATAATCATGAATCTCTAAAGTATGTTTGTACCTTAAAATATTTCTAGATTGCTTAAACGCACATCTACATTATCTGCAGATACTAAAATAATGATATTTTTGACCCCACAGTAAACTTTCCCATGTTTGCATATGGGGCGTGTATTGGATGGATGTCTCCAATGGTCCTCTTACTTCAATCTGAAGATTCACCAGCGGGGAGACCCCTAACAGATACTGAAGTAAGTTAACAAACACTTTGATGAAAATGTTTGTTTTTTTTTCAAAACCCACACAAACACGACAAGAAACGACTTGACCACTGTATGGCGGTTTCAAGGCGTCAACATCTCGAGAGATTATGGGTTCGATCCCCGGTGGGAGCAAATGTTTTCAGTCTTGGATGTTTATATAATAGGTCGGGGAAAAAGTTTTTTCGAATTTTTTAAGAAAATTCAAAACATTTTTTAATATAGTTTATTTACATTTAACTAAAGTATGTAGGTACCATTTTGTTCGATAACTTTTTGCCATCTTGTAGGTAGGGACAAGATCCCATTGCTATAGAAATTTTGGGACTTCTGGTCAAAATACCGCGACAAGTTGTTTTGGCAGTCCTCTCGTGATGTTAACCTGACACTGCCTAAAGAATTCTGAAGAGACCGAAACAGGTGGAAATCTGAAGGTGCAAGGTCAGGACTATACGGCGGATGCATTAACACCTCCCAGCCAAACTCTCTTAATTTTTGCTGAGTGGCTAAATATGTGTGAGGTCTAGCGTTATCATGATGAAAAACCACACTCCTTCTGTTGATTAATTCCGGCCGCTTTCTCTCAACTTCTTGCTTTAATCTCATCAGTTGTTCGCAGTAGAGTTCAGAATCGATGGTCTTGCCTGGTGGTAACAGCTCATAATGAATAATACCCTTCCTATCCCACCACACACACAGCATCACCTTGTTGTGAGTTAACCCGGGTTTCGCCACAGTCTGTGAAGCCTGACCGGCCTTTGACCACGACCTTCTTCGCACGTTCTTGTCGTACGTGATCCACTTTTCATCACCAGTTATCAGCTTCTTCAAAAATGGTTCGGTTTCATTACGTCGTAATAAAGAATCACAAATGAGTACACGGTTCATTAGGTTTCTTTCAGTGAGCTCGTGAGGTACCCAAATGTCGAGCTGTTTTGTGTACCCAGTTTTTTTCAAATGCGCCAAAACTGTTTTGTGGTCAATTCCCAGTTCTTCAGCTACGTCGTAACTACTGACATGCCGATCTTGCTCCACTTTTTCAAAAATGGCATCAATTTTACCTGTAATAGGGCGACCAGAGCGACGTGCATCTTTGACATCAAAATTTCCGGATTGAAAACGCTTAAACCAAATTTGTGCTACTCTCACAGACACTGCACTAGGTCCATAAACATCGCAAATTTTTTTCGCGGCTTGCGTTGCATTTTTACCTTTTTTGTAGTAAAATTTTAAAATGTATCGAATTTCTTCATTAGATTCACTCATCTTGGCGGTACGAAAAACAAATGAAAATCACACATTTTCCTAATTTGAATTTGGAATTATGTTCTTTAAAATTTAAACTTTCAATGATACCAAAACCAGCCAGATACAAATAGTATAGCCAAAGAGATTTTATTACAAGTTTATACATATAATGTTATACATATAAGGTTATACATATAAGGTTATAATGCGAAAAGACTTTTTCCCCAACCTAATATGTTTTGAATATTTTCTGAATATTTATTTATCTATTAAATATATTTATCCGTCATCTAGTAACACAAGTAGCATTAGTTGCTTAAAATGGGTCTAGTTGATAGGTCTGAAGTCTGAAGATATTTATTTGTTTATCACGTTGGGCAACGACAGCAAAGGACGAAAGAAAACTACACTCTGCAGAGATGCGAATATTGCGATGGATGTGTGGAGTCATAAGAATGGACAAGATCAGGAATGAGAACATTAGATGAAGTTTGAAAGTAGCCCCAGAGAGTGAGGAACAATAGTTTGGAATGTCTTGGACATGTAATGAACAGGGGCGAAAGCCACCTAACAAGAAGAATGTTACGTATGGATAAAGATAAGCCTAGAATAAGAGGAAGACAAAGAAAGCGATGGATTGAATATGTGAGTTCTGATATGAGAAAAAGAAAGTGGATTTTGAGATGACGAGTGACAGAGGATAACGTAAGAGGAAAACAACTTGTATTTTGTTGAAGCACATTCCTTATTTAGAAACACTATTCTTAATGTGGGGAAAAGGGCTGAAAGAACAAGAAGAAGAATCATAAATAGTATTTTGGGTTCAACACATAAGATTCTTTTAAGGAACCCCTATCATGTATTATATTGGGTCCTTACCTATGAAATTGGTGTTTTTTTTCTCTCTTAGTATTTTGTCTGTAACTATTAAGTTTCAGAGTATTTCTAAAAAATAATTACCTCGTCTAAAAATAGACTATATTTTTGAGCTCTTTTGATTTGTTTTGATAATTTGTTGTAAGTTTAATTGTGTTAAAATTGGACACGGAGACAACTCTGTTTAAGTGCCTCCCGAATACATCATTTTATTTGCATTCACTTAAAAACGATAAATAATTTTTATGAAGTGTGATATTACACATATAACTAAACCTTGTCTTATGATAGATGCCAATTATTATTATCATTGGATTTGTCGTTGTGAAGAAAACTGAAAAAATTTTAGTATGGAAAATGCAGAATTCCCTAAAATCATCGTTGGTTAAGTAGGAAGGTGCTTCAATAAATACAAATCTAAATAATTTCTCCAGATATCTTGGATGGCTTCGTCGTCGTATCTAGTTGCTGTGCCAGCGAACTTCCTGATTGCATTCGCGGCAGACAGGATTGGAAGAAAGATCACACTAATATTTGTATCATCTACTCTAGTTGTAAGTATTGAGGTCTTGAAAATTTCATTAACCTAGTATACCTGGTCATGTCGTAGCGGCTCATTTAAAGAATACTACCAACCCGTCTCTTCCCTTGGGTGTCTGAAAGGCGACTAATGGACTTAGCACAACCATCCAATTGTTTATAGCGGCGACGGGCTCACCACCTGTCACGCTGAGTGCAGCCACTGCTGGTGAAGCGCGAACAATGGCGGTGTACTGCTTCTGCGGTGCTTTTGCCTAGTCTCTGATTAACCCTTAGGGGACAATAGTTGAGATTAAATGTATGTTTGTATATATAATGACCATCGACTGCAAACATAGATCATCACGCACGCCACTGTTCTAGATTTTGGGCTACGCCTTAAACCCAATTACGACTAACCATTTTACTTGATAGACGGTGAGACTGACTTCACACATCCTCCCTACAGGCTTGGTCTCAATAATCGTACATCCCAGGGCATTCATTCATATCAGGAAGGAGACCTTTATAAAAATTAACGTCACCGACATACATTTGAAAATTTTCGAGCCTTATGTGGCGGTAGGCAGAGCACGTACTGGGAGACGCAGGGTTGATATTACATCCAAAACAACCGGATATAAAATACATACAGATCCGGATAGAGATTACATCCTTTCTCTTGCTACGATCCCTGCATATTTCTTTGGCTTCATCAACTCTCATTACAGTCCTCATACATGCTCGGTGATTTCGGGTTCTTTTGACCTGGCCCTTCTCAAGAACGTCTTTAATTTGGCCGAGGAACGTTCGCCTAGGTCTGCCTCATCCCATAACGCCACTCACACCCGACTCATATATCCCTTTGGTCAATATATTTTCATCCATCCTTTCCACATGTCCTCTAAACATAGTGGATATAAAATAGTAAAAAATAAATATGAAAAAAACGGAAAGTCTTTTCATTCCGTTTGTTCACATTTATTTTGAAATGTAGACTAAATTGCTGATTTTGACCTGATTTCACTTTTTCAGGCTTGCTGGGTTGTAAATCTATCTTCACTTCAAATCTCAGCGTTCATAGCCGCAAGAGTTTTAGTCGGTGTGCACATGGGAGGAGCTTACGTCATTTGCCCTCTGTACACAAAAGAAATAAGCCAAGACTCCATTAGAGGGTTTTTAGGATCTATGGTGAGTTCAAAATTGTTGAATTTGATTATTGTTTTTTTGTAGGTTTAACTGTAATGATATTAATGTTGTCACAATTATACACGAAGGACAGTTGATAGACGTCCAAAGAAAAAAATAGACGCCTTATGCTAAGGGGTACCTAAATCACCCCCATGTATGTTCAGCCATTATTGATAGTTTAGGAGCTAGAAGCTTTAAAAGCATTATTGTCGAAATTTTCACCTTACTTTGCTTTAATTATTCCCTTCACCCCAGTTTTGGTAAGGTTGAGGGTGAATGGAATAGCACATAAGTAACAGGTGGCTTCGAGATAATTGCGTCAAGCGAAATAATATTCAAATGTAATATCTGTACTAATAATTGTATGTTGACAAATGATTAACAAATGATGTGTTCATTTTAAGGTGGTCCTCTTCCACACATCTGGTAATCTCTTCGCTTACATTATTGGGGATCTGTTAGAATACAACACAGTCCTGTGGATTTGTCTGGCGATGCCTACTCTTCACATAATCCTCTTCATGATAATGCCGGATTCACCATCATTTTTAATGAAAAGAGGGGATCTTGCGGTAAGCATAGACACTTTCTAGTATCAGCAATAAACTAACAATCTGAAATGCAACAGCAACTATAACTGGTTTGGAACTTTTAATGATTCCTGTTGTCATTATTTTACCAGAAGGTCAACAACGAAATTTTTCTCACACAATTTAAAAAAGATTGTTGGGCGAACTTCGGCTGTTATTCCAAAAACTAGAAAAGAAAGCACAAAACTCTTCAGCCCTTGTCGAGCATCAGATCTACCTTGTCTATCGATGTTCATATTACAAGTTTATTTTAATGTATTTGTTTCTTGCTGTCAAGGAAGCCACCAGAGTCCTCTCGTGGTTACGCTGCAGACACGAAGACTCCATTGAAGTTAAGAATGAACTTGAGCTCATGAGGGCGGAACAAGATAAGGATAAAGCGGGAAGCAAGTTTATACTGAAAACTATTTGTAAGTCTCTATATAATGGACATTTAAAAAAAATATGCTTGGACAGATTTGAGTACAATTGTGGTTAGTATTGTGGGAGTGGGCAAGATACAGAACAGCCTTTGGGGGAAAAGTTGTACTTGAAGGCAACACATAGTTGGTCATTGGTTATTTTATAAGTTGCTACAGCCTGTTGAAGGTCGCGGGTCACTGTTGGAAGCATAGGACTGAGTGTTATAGGAATTCCCGCCTAGGTGTGGGAGTTATGTATTATTGTTATGAGCAGATTGATAAAAATCATTATTTTAAATCAAATGCTTACCTATTTAAAACTTGATTGTGTATGTATTGCTACTTCTAGTGTGTGACAAATACTTGCGGCGAGCATTCATCATAGCCGTGCTGGTGAGCCAAGCCAGAGAGGTCTGCGGCGCCATACCAGTGCTGATGTTTGCTGGAGATATATTTAACACAGCAAGCAAGGGCACCAGCTTAGTCCTCACACCTAATCAGCAGGCTATGATGTTGGGAGCTGTACAGGTCACAGGGTCTACTCTTGCTTCAGGGTTGGTGGAGAAGACTGGAAGGAAGGTAAGCTGATATTAAAGTTCCTGTATAACGAAATCTGTTACGCAGATTCTAATACTGCAATGCGCAAGTAGTGGATCAAGTTGGTCTATGGACACTGCATAATAACGCACTGTGCTAATCTCTCTCATCCAAATCACACTCATACAACATTTTGCAACTCAAAGTGTGTTTCAAGTATTAATCAATTTTTTGTTTAGACTACAATTATAATAACTAAAGGACTTCTTGAATGAACAAGAGAGGCAGGTGAATGTCATGAACACGATGCCTTAAAAGTGAGAAAACTGCGCCCATTAACTTATGGCGATATTTATGTCACGGGCAAACTTACGTGGGTTATGGTACTTGATGATCGTCTTTATTATCATCATTTTCATGGATAACAGTATAGAGCCGACTAGGAATATACAGTCTCCATGGCCGGAATAGGTCAGATAAACCATCAGGTTCTTTTTACTGCTTCCATCAGAGTCTAATCATTATCTTTAATTCTTTTAGATGCTCCTCGTGATCACGTCGCTGATCTCCGGGCTGAGCATGTGCTGCCTGGCGTCCTGGTTCGTCGCCAGAAGCTACACTGAGTTTGCTCCCGCCTGGGTCCCCATCGTCACTTTGTGTGTTTGTATCTTCTGTGACGCGTCTGGTCTACAGCCTGTGTCAATGGTTTTGCTTGGAGAAATTTTCTCATTCAAGGTTTGTGTCTCGGCTCATAGCCATTCTTTATTCAGTTAAGATATTTTAAAATACATTTGTGAACGTTAACAATAATGCAAACCGTCTACCGAGGGCTTATTTTGAAAAGAAATGGTAACAAACTCAGCAAGACTTATCGCCCACCTAGTATGTTAGTGGCTTGGACAGTATTTTTAAGGTTATTTTTTTTACCTGAAGGGGAAGGCAGACGTGCGTTACATACCCACACATTGCCAGTAATTGGTCCCAATAAAAGCCCAAGCCTATCGCCGTCACCAGGGACTATAGGAATTCCATAACCACTCTGTGTTTGCGTATTGTAGTAAGCGCTAATAGGAGGTTATTTTTCGCAAGCAACAATAGTGCTTATTGCTTTTTAATAAAAATAAAGATTGTCATATTGGGTCCTTACCTATGAAATTGGTGTTTTTATTCTGTCTTAGCAATTTGTCCGTAACTATTAAGTTTCAGAACATTCTTATAAAATAATTGCCTCTTCTAAAAATAGACCATATATTTGAGCTCGTATTATTTAATTAAATAATTTTTTGTAAGTTTAATTGTGTTAAAATTAGACACAAAGACAATTATTTTTAACTGCCTCCCGAATACATCATTTGATTTGCATTAACATAAAAACGATGAATAATTTTTATCAAGCGTGTTCACACACATATTGCTAAAGCTTGTCTAATGATACATGCCAAATATTATTATCTCTGGATTTGTCGTTGTGAAGAAAACTGATAAAATGTTAGTATGTAAAATGCAGACATCCCCAAAATCTCCATACAAAACACAAATTTCATAGGTAAGGACCTAATATTTTATTTTCTACTCATTTCAGTACCGAGGAACAGTGATGGCAGCTACGATGTCGTTAGCTTCGTTCGCTAGTTTCATACAAATGTTGTTTTTCAAGCCTCTAGCTACAGCATTTGGTATTTACGTTGCTTTTTACTTCTTCGCTGTCGTCTGTATCTCAGCATCAGTCTATATTTTATTCAAAGTACCAGAAACGAGACAAAAGACTGTCAGTGAAATCTATAATGAACTCAAGACTAAGAAAGAAAAGAGGGAAGACATGGAATTGGATTAAAAGTAAGGAAGTGGAATATTAGGAGTTACAATTTTGTTTTTGTTTTAGACAATAAAGTTTACATATTGTTATAATTTTTTTACTATAAATGGTATATAAGAAGCTCAGTGGACTATATTGAAAAAATAATAACTTGTTTGTTAGTTCGGAAATAAAATAAAAAAACAATCGCCATTTGTGACCCAGTCCCGACACGAAAGAGACCTATCTCTTTTCTTTGTTATGTTTAGTGTAACATAAATGTTATTTAATTTTTATATTCAATATTTGTGGCGAATATACATATAAACTATGTTGCTTTTTTTCCTCAGGCACAGTTTTGTTTTATGTAAACAGGGGGCTCACCAACAGCTGCCTGAGCTGCTCACAGTATGAAAAAGATTAAAGCTACATTATCTCAAGTCCGGATGTTACGGGATGATGCCCCCAGATAGAATTTATCATCTGGTACAACCCAACCAAAAAAAAGTTTCCAAACATCTTTGACGACTTCCGTGGTCGAGTAGTTTGTACGCCGGTCTCTAGGTGCCGCTATCTCAGTGGAGGCAAGTGTTTGAGTGATGAATTTTCAGACATTTGTTTCTCCAGTCTTGGTTGTTCATTAATTCATTATATGATATTGATTTGTATGATATTATATATATTCTGAATAATTTAGTGTATTTATCTATTAAATATATTTGTCCGTCATCTAGTATCCGTAACACAAGCAGCATTAGGTTCTTAAAATGGAACTAGTTGATAGGTGTGAATGTCTGAGGATATTTATATTTATTTAAATTTTATTTTATTTATCTTTTTCACACTGCACCTGGGAAAAAAGAGCAACGTTTAACCACCTCTCTGGACTAGTAACAACACTGGTGTTCTGCTCAGTTTGGTTGGTGGTAGGGCTTCTAAGCCCTGGCTAGCTACCACCGTCTTACCTAAATCTATCGCCATGATAACAATGTTATAAAACATTGTTGTGTTCCGGCAATCAGAGGTAAGATAGTCAGTTCCTCAGTTATTGAGGAATACAGGTGAAGCTCGCTTCCACCTTCGGCTTTATTGAGACCTACTTAGATTAGGTATAATTAAAGTTTTATTATTATTACTTATATCAAAATTATTGTGAAATTTTTTCATTTATTTGGATTACCACATGACACCCACATTTCGTCATATATGTTATTGTTATTTTATTATTTGGCTTATTAATTTTTATTTAAATATTATTCATGAAATCAAGGTATAATAACACTATTTAATCTATAGTTCTGTGGCGGGGTGAAGCCAGGGATAAATGAAAGACGCTGGGTGGTCACTTAGGTATTGTATATTGTATATTAAGGAATTAAGGCACAACTGAAACAATTATATAAAAAGGTAAATTACACTGAACACAAAAACAATTTCACGTTTAACACAAAATATATTATAAAAAGGGTAGGGCTACTTACAATAGTGCCTTAAAGAGACTTATAGACTTTGTTATTTATCAGGAACTGATCTTGTGGGTTTGTTGTAACTTTTAGTTTAAGCTTATTAAAATCGATCATCACTTTATAATTATATAACAATTATTGTTAGCAGTGAGTCAACCGCTCTACGCGCTGACTCTGGTAAGAATGAACTTTGAGAACAAAACAAATAAAAAGAGACAAACAGCAAATTTAAAAACGTAAACCAAGAGAAAAATGGCCAGAGAAGAGCGCAATGACTGCAACGATTTGTTTATATAGCTATAGCTATTTATGTATTCAGGAGGTTCTGGTATATCATTATACTAGCTTTTGCCCGAGACTTCGTCCGCGTAGAATAGTTACATAGTGGCGTTTTGTCCTTCATTTTTCTGGGAGGCGTTGTTAAATTATTTAACATTCACCCGCATGGCACCCGTTCCAATGGGAATGTCGGGATAAAAGGTAGCCTATGTCCTTTCTCCGGCTATAGACTATCTGTGTACCAAATTTCGGTTAATAGCAAAAAAAAAACAAAGAAGATCGGAAAAAAGCACGAACTTTTTTTTCTGAATGCGCGCCGGGCACGTGCATATTATTACAATATAGCAAAAAATATTATACAATGTAACTACCACTCTCGAAGTTCGAAAATAAATAAGATTGTGAACTTTCTGAGCTGAGCACCTACAAAAGCAGGCCCGCCATCGCCTCCTCTTGTCGAGACAAGGTAAGCCCCGAATATTCGAGCTCCCAACACAAAATAAAAAATCACATAATTGAAATCAAAATGGTGGGCTCTCCATCCAACTACAGTTAATCCCGTTTATTATAACTACCGTTTCTACCCATCAATCCGCATTAAACCAGCATGGTGCTTATTACCTTTGCTTGAAATGACCTTAATCAATTAGATTGATGTTACGACCATTTTAGTAGCTGACCGAGCTACAGCAACCGATGGTTTACGATAACAGACAGACGACAAGGCCGTGTGATGATCGATGTGTTTATATATTAACCTTAAATAGTTTATTGCAAAATATACGTTTTACAGTTTCAATTCCCAAATTGACCACAAGCTTTCATTAATTGAAATTTAGTTTACTTTTGTTTTCTTGCCGAGTAGGAATTATAATAGGTCTTTTAAATACCTATGAAATTGTCGTTTTGTATGGAGATTTTGGGGAATTCTGCATTTTCCATACTAAATTTTTTTTTAGTTTTCTTCACAACGAAAAATCAAAAGATAATAATATTTGGCATCTATCATTAGACAAGCTTTAGAAATATGTGTGTGAACACGCTTGATAAAAATTATTCATCGTTTTTATGTTAATGCAAATCAAATGATGTATTCGGGAGGCAGTTAAAAATAATTGTCTTTGTGTCTAATTTTAACACAATTAAACTTACAACAAATTATCAAAACAAATTAAAAGATCTCAAAAATATAGTCTATTTTTAGACGAGGTAATTATTTTTTAGGAATACTCTGAATCTTAATAGTTACAGACAAATTACTAAGAGAGAAAAAAACGGCAATTTCATAGGTAAAGACCTAATATTAACGGACCGCTGACACTGGGCTGACATGCGCTCATAGGTAATTAGTTCACCCTTGTTAATAAATACAATAGTTATCATAATCATCATTTCCGTGCCCTATTCTGAATTTTATTAAGGGTCGGCGCAGCATGACTGCCGCTTCCATATTGTTGCTCTTCATAGATTGCGGTCTGGACATTACCCTGGAAAAAAATTTGGTTTCATGATGAAGAAAGTTGATTCCCCAAACTGCAATCTGTGATAAGGTTGACGACGTTCAACACATTCTTGTAAAATGTGTAAAGTTAAGACATGAGAGAGAGTTTATCTTACGTAAGATCAACATGAACAGATACGCTACAGGGTCATTTTTAAGCATCTTAGCAGAACCAACAAGTGAATCTGCTATACTTATATATAGTGGATATGATTTCGCGTCATTGACCCTTCCCTTCTCTCATTTCATTTGTGTATGTATTTATATTAGGATCGATGGGGCTGACATGACACTAATGACAAAAGCCTCTTCATTTATACTAGATAATAAAAAAAATACTCCTCTATTACTCGCGATATTAAGATTCATTCACATTCCCTTTCCAGCCATGTCCTCGTTTCCACAATTAATCCTTTTCTTCTTTCTTTCCATCCCTGCAAACTCATCTGTCATCATCATGCCCATTTTCTCCTCTTATAACATGCCCATAGCAATATAGTCTATATATAGACTTCCCCTGTTGTCATTATAAATGATTTCGATAAAAACCTTGAACTATCAAGAAACATTCTAATCATTACCATTATTATATTGTGCCTTCGAGAGATAATCAAAAATAAACAACAAGAAGTTCGTTGATGGAATTGGTTTTAATTTGATTAGAAATTAGGTAGTAACTAACCGATCGGTATCAGTCATTGATGTATATAACACTAGATTTACAAACTGCATTCAATTGCGTCAAAAAAAGCGTAGCCATTTCCGAAACTCAACGACGTAGCTTTGAAACCACTAAACATTGAAAACATAAACATATATCTATCCCACTTACGCAAGTCGCAAAAGCTGCAGCGCAGTGACTGTACCGTCTCGCTCAGATTAGACTGGATTAGACATATCGCAATGTCAAAGTACAATGGTGGAAGTGTTCCCTGCTCGTGAAATTTTACCCCATTTTTATTTTTTTATAATATATAATTATAATTTTTAAATAATTACATTAATACTTTTATTTCTTATTGGATGTATTTAATCAAGCTTAAAGATATCGTGTTGTGGTAATAAGGTATTATGGGCTGGAGAGCAATGCAAATACTTATTTAAAAATGAAGTCAAACAGTATTAGAAAAAAGTGTCGTGAGTGTAAGACGTGTCGATTTTTATAAATAATTCATTAAGCAAATATAATGTTACTAATGCTTGGTAATAAAATAAAAAAGATTTTCGTATTATTATTATTTATTATGCAAAGTACAGGTGGCGAGACTGTTGCCATGCACCGGCGACCATACGAGTAAATACGTCGTAATATACTTTAATAACTTGATGTACTGTAAAATGTAAAAATAAGAATTCAAAACTGCTGATAATATGAACAGATAACCTAGCTTTCTCTTTATAAAATAATTTTAAAAATCGAGTCGGTAGATCCAGAGATTATTCCCTGCAACGACATAAACTCGTAAGATCGCAAACTTTACCTTTGTAAGTCTAAATAAAAGCATCACTTACAATAACGATTGTAATTGCCTCATGAGACAAATAAACACGACCACTTTTGCGCCATATTTTGTCTTCATCAGGAAAGTGCTTCGAACATAATGATTGTCGATTTTGTTGGAAGCCAGTCTGTCTCCTTCCGCAGCAATCTGATATTTATGATCCACCTATCCCAGCTTGCTGCATTTTTAGGCAATGTGCAACATTGTTACTATTTAAAAACCTACATAAAATCAGTGATTCCATAAATTACAACATTCTCCAATAAATATGGAAAACCAAAAATGAGTTTTTAATGGCAGCACTGAAACAATTTTAAAACATTTCACAATTTAATTCGTTTTTACGTAAATGTGAGCATAAAAAAACAAACTCACGTGTGGAAAGTAACACCCATAGTATTATTATGTTTTTGGGACCTGGATTCGCAAGTTTTGACTGCACATTTACCCATAATTAATTTTTTTTCGTCCCGCTTTGGGCCATATGCCGAGTGGTTACGCTTTAACGCGATTACTACAGATCTAGTGTTATATACATCAATGGTATCAGTAGTTAGTTCTACTATTCGAGAAACCTAGTTCTTATTCTATTCTAATAATCACACTGTTTGTGCTATCGAATATAAGCATTTTATTGTTAACTCATTACTTTTTCTATTTTTTATTATTCTATTTTAAATCTATACAAACTTTTTTCTCTGGCCGGTTCTAAGTTTTCTATGTACAAACTTACGGCAATTCACAGTTTTATTGTAATATTAATGACTTTAATAATATTGTGTTGTGTAAATTGTATGAATAGAAAAGTGAATGTAAACCTAGTTTTACAGTTATCAGAACTTAATAGAATCCTTTGCAATCGATCTCAGCTTTCAGAACTGAAATGGCATAGCTGAAATATGTGTTTGTCATACATATTGATGTCACTCTGATTTTAACGAAATTAATTTGCGATTCAGATATTTCTTTATTAACAATACCTTCGTTCCTATTCTCAATAGTGATTGACATTGAATTAATAAACAAACGCATTGCAACTAGATACTTGACTGGTAAAGTCAATGAATGGACAAAAAAACTTGATGCAGTCAAATGCGAGGCTAATTAAGAATACGGTTCTGCAGCTTCGAAGCTTTTTGATACATTTACAATTATAATGAACAGTAAAAGGTTATTGGACATTTCTGCAAGAGGAATGGTAATTTCCTTTAAGCTTACATTAAATGGTATAAGGTGAAGGCACGACTACGCTGGGTATGCCTGTTAAAAATTGTGATAATATCACAATGGGGATTGTCTATTCATTTAAAGGCTGAAATATTAATAATCCATGATTATTTTCACTTTCTAACTAATAGGCTACAATCAGCAACCTTATTCCTCGAATTGGTTTTCACTTTATGACAAATAAAAAAAATGAGACAATCCCCATTGTATGTATATATTATACATATATGCAGCTACAAAATAGATCATAAAATTGATGATGAAAAAGTCAGCATAAAGATAAATTTTATTTATTTAAAAAGATTTATTTTAATGTATTTTTATAATGGTTTTCAGATAACTGTACACTTCACAATATAATTTCATTCTTTCGTATACTTTGAAATATTCTTATTCAAGTTATCCGTAAGTATATTTCTAAATAAATTTTTTATAATAGATCATTAATTTAACTTCTTTTTTCTACACAGCTTTTACATTATGCGCTATCCTGACAAACTGCATTGTATTCATCAGGGTCCGTATTATGAGCTCTTAATTGCAGGCAGTTTACGCCGTAAACTGAACTGCCTGGATTTTTTGTATTATGACCGCCTATTGACAGCCAGTCAGCGCCCACGTGACCCGCGGCCGACTTCTACCTGGAATTTGGCAGGCAATTTCCTATTATGAACGCCTATTTGACATATTTGAAACGTTGATTTGACATATTATTAACAAAGAATTTAACCTGGTGGACAACTGGTTTGTGTAGGACAAATAATATAATAATAATAATAAAAATAAAAACTTTATTTGAAATTCTGCAACACTTGAAAATACACAAAAAATACAACAAATAATTTATTGAGTGCGCGTGTGCTGCGGTCTACAAATAAGGCTAGAGTTCAGCTTAGTATGCTTGTGAAACCACAAGCAAATAACTGATTTTCAACTGTGACCTTGTACTACGAAATTAAAATTTGCTTTGACAAACAAATAGAAGTGTAGTAAGCCCGTAAATGGATTCCCCGTCAAAAGAAGGGTAAGTAATTATAACCATGAATTAATTTCTTTAATGATCGTAAGAAATCATTCATTTGTTTATCGCAAAGTCAATGCAGCACAGTTGCATGTACCTACCGTGAGCACCAATTGGCGTCCGCGCATCCATTGGCAAATTGACGTCAAATTGTTTGTAATTGGTGGCTTGTTGTACATCGAGTTCCGCAGTACGGCTCGCAGTCCGCGAATATTAATATGAGGAACACTGACATCATCGAAAAAAATGCACTAACTATCATTACTAGCCTATATACGAGCCTCTCGGAGGAGGAGGAGGAGGAGCTCGGTGGCGTAATGGTTAGTACGTTTTGGCTTTCGATCGAAGACAAAGCTATCTTCACCATGGTCAGGCCGTGGATGGGTGACCAAGACTTTGTGATCTCGAACTCCTCCGTGCTTCGGAAGGCACGTTAAGCCGTTGGTTCCGGTCGCTATCGCGATCGTTTCTACCCACCAACCCGCATTGGGCCAGCATGGTGGTGCTACGGTCCATACTCCTTATGTGTTTCTCCATGAGGAAGGCCTGTGCCCAGCTGTGGGACGTATATAGGCTGAGGACGATACGAGCCACTGCTGGGCACACGACTGCGGGAAACGCGGGATCGATCCCACCGCCTGTACCACTGAGTTTGTATAAAACTTATGTACAGTTCATTGTGTATATCGCTTGCCTCACATTCTGCCCGGTGCATGGCAACAGGCTCGCCACCTGTTACATGGGGACCTAACATATCTGGCGAAATGTGGGTGTTTAACACCTCTGCCTACCCTTTCGGGGAAAGAAGCGTTATGATATGTTATGTTATGTTGCTACCACCTCTTGGTAAGGTAGATGAGTTCATCAGAACATCTCACAACAACAACATTGTATATCAAAGTAAATAACTATCATTACCAGCCTATAGACGGCTGACTGCTGGGCTCAGGCCTTCGTTCACGAAGACAATAATCACCACCCTGTCTCAATGCATATTCAAATCAAATCAAATCAAATCAAAAATATCTTTATTTTATAGGCTTGATATACAAACACTTAAAAATGTCAATTTATGAATAAGTGAATCTACCACTCGCTCGGAACGCAGACATCCCCGAGAAGAGCGAGCCAGAAACTCGAGGGTTGCTCTTTTTTCACATTTTTTACAATTCTTGTTTTTTGTAAATGTTAGGCTAGTACAATCAAGTTATAAATGTTAGGCTAGTCCAATCATTGGTTTAGACACAGTTGCAGCAGCGACTCGGACCAATGTCTTGACGTGCCTTTCGAAGCACAGAAGAATTTGAAGTTTTGTCACCTATTCAAGGACTGGCCAAGGCGAAAGTAGTTTTAACTTCAATACCGGCAAAACGAACGCACCAAGACACTGTGCTGCTTTGCCAGCAATAAACACAGCCGATTAAACCAACGCCTAAAACAAAATTGCATACCTACATAGTGTAAAGCTGGCTTCCCGCGGTCGGTGATATTGCCGACCGACGCAGTTTTTTTTAATATGACAGGTAAATGTTTTTTTTTACTTACCAAAATTTGAGAACAAAATAACAACACATATTGCATCAGACTTTCTCTTTTTGCCTGAACTCTCCTTTTTCAAGGACTCAGGGTTGTTTGACAGGAACATGAAAATATTGCGGCACTAATATGGTCTAACGTTGTGAATATAAATTTTATCAATGGGACGGACACTGCTGAACGTAGAAACCGTCTGATATAGAAATCCTTGAGGGAGTACTTCTATAACAAGCGGTCCAGCGAATTCTCGTGACCTTCACTGGAGGTCTACTTCGAATAGTACGACTACGCTGTGTCTGCCACTATCCACCTCTCAAGACCCTTTTCATTCCAACGACCTTCAGGTCTGCGAGCAATATCCTGCCTACAGGCATTTGAGGCTCGCAATTTTCAGGCTATTTCGGTGGTCTATATCTGTGGTGCCTTTTCCACAATATGCTCCATTCACAAGAAGTCTGTGGTTGACATTCACAGTGTCTTCCAGGATGCATTGAAATGTATTACTCTTGCATTTCAAATCAAATGAAGACCTAACACTTCTAAAGACTAGACTACACACACATACGACTGAAGGACTCTGTATGCATGGTCATGAACAATAACCAAAAAAAAAGCAGAAAAATAATGACTTAAACATAATAGTTATAGATGACGAAGTATATCCCATAATCGGTCAGCAATTGCATAATTACGCAACCGGGCTTGAAAATGTTCGTGGTAGTTCTTCAGATCTCTTCGCTTCGGATCCGATCACGTATCAGATGACCCCGAGCATAGCCCTCATGTTTAACTAGTCTAAGGGCACAAACGAGACACAATATAAACATATATTGTTTGCGAATACTGGTGTTCGGTTCGCGGTGCCCGTCAATATGGACCTTAATTTGCAAACAAAACATAACTTTAAAATTGTATTTATAGTAGCCAGTGCTGTAATACCATCTGCTAGGTCCTTGTGCGTCAACGGTGACGTCACTGCGCTTACGCAGGGCTAGCGGACTGGATCCGAGCATTGAGTCAAGTGCATACGTTATGTAATTAAAGTACCTTGCAATGGTAAATTGTGTTGGTAAACATGTTTTTGGTCGTTAAGACATACCTTTTTAACTTGTACAGTTTATTGTGAATATCACTGGCCTCACACTTTGCCGGTACATGACTACCAACTCGCCGCCTATTAAAAGGGAACTTGAACATATTAGCTGAAATAATAATAATTTCTTTATTTTTCAAAAGCACAGTACATGAAAATGTGTGTACGGAAGAAGCTGTATAATATATGAACTAGTTGGCAGCTGCTAACGCCCAACTCCAGACAAGAATGTGGACGCTAAATCGGTCCTTTGTTGGTCCCGAATCGTATATCTGGCGCAAATGCCCTAGTAAGTAGCTAAGGTAGCGCCGCACCTCTCCCTTACCTGAGGGAGAGGGCGCATTCAGGTTATGCTTTACCAAGGCCAAGGCTTAAAGCACAGGTGGTGTTAAGTCGGTAAGTGTCCGACATAGCCCCCGGCCGGCCAGCGGATATCTAATGAGGGATTCACCACCTCCTTCCCCCGCATGGGAAGGTAAAGATCCTCCTTCTGAGGTTCGAAAAAACAAAAAAAACGCCCTTGTCAGTCTGTGATGCGTGATCAACATAGGTGAGAGGAGAGGTCGGATATTAGGTAAACGGAAAATGACCACATCTCTACCATTCCTTCGAGGGTGTCTGGGCGGTTATTTTATAAATAAATAGTGTACGTCATTCTTTGTGGAGTAGATCAGGCTGTAAAGAGCAAACAATTTACTAAATGGAGGTCTACGTACTTGTGAGCCCTTCAGTGTTGCAAATGTCCATGGGCGGCCGCAATCACTTCCCGTGTGAACCGTCTGCTCGATTGCCGATTGCCCCCCGTTATTAATATATAAAAAAGTTATTTATGTTGTTGTTATTATATATATCTCTTTTTATCAAATATTCGATAGTCTTTCAGAGAACTCGTCATTCCATGCAATTAACTATTTTTCTTTATAGTAATTTTATAGTCATTCCAATAATATACTAATGAGGATTTAGTGTTTAGTGTTTAATATGGAGGGAATATATTTTTTCACATTTTTTTTTACATACCTATGACCGGTAAGCCATTGGCCTTCATCTCACCTGATGGTAAGTGACGATAAGGACTAAGGTGGAAGCGAGCTTTACTTGTATCCTCAACAACTGAGGAACTGGCTAGCTTACCTCTGGTTGCCGGAACACAACAATGCTTCAAACCTTGTTATTATGGCGACAACTTTAGGTAAGACAGTGGAAGCTAGCCAGGCAGACTGAAAGTCGGAGCGATGAATTAAAGCATGTTGATCATTTGATAATATATTTCAATTTCAAAGCATAATTGAAAGAAAAATAATTACAAAGTTTTTGTCATATTTTTAAATTAATTCACAAGGAGTCGGATCGTTCGATCAATTCAAGTTTACAAATAAAAAACTAACTTGTTTATGAAAAAACACTAAGTACCTACATTTGCATGAGGCCCCCAAGGTGCGATTGACATTTTGATTCCAAGTCGAGATAACGTCTATCGATTGGCGACGTATTGATCGATGGATTTAACGATTATTATCGATTGCCCATTAGGCGTACCCAAATACCTATCTTTACGGAGGAATGTAATATTTAGATGATAGTACAATTTATATTTAGAAAAGGTCGTTATTTGAACGGTCAGCAAAATATTCGAATTTTGGACAGCAAAAAAATACATTTGGTCAGCTAAAATAACTAATTGGTCAGTAACTTATGGGCAGCAAATATTTTTAAATTGGTCAGCAAAATAACTAATTGGGCACCAATTAAAATGTTTTCTCTGTTGTCAAATTATTTAATATTATTATGTTTTGATGACACCAATATTGTTTTGAAGCGTCATAAAAAATTAGATATTAGGTAAATAAATTACATTAACCTAATATCTAACAGAATATCTATATTTCGTATAATTAATTCTTGATCTTTTATTGATCCTTTTCCTAGGTCTTATCCATTTCTGGTGACTTATATATTGCTGCCCAAATAATTATTTTGCAGCCCAAAAAATTATCTTGCTGCTCAATTAATTATTCAGCTGACCAAATATTTGTTTGCTGCCAAATGTGGAACTATGTAGACGTGCGCGTAATAGCGATGTCTTGATCCGAAGATCCACTCTCCGCTTATGGGCTTCGCGTGACTAACAGTTCCCTAGTGACGGGGCTGCATCCCGAACACTCTCATACCGACTATGGCAGCGAGAGCTGACCATAGAGGCGTGCTCTGCACCTAGGCCGTCTCCTTCGCAGGATTCGCTGATGTGCGTTCGGACTATCCTCCCGCGCTCTCTCCGCGGTCTCCTTTTGAGCCGTAACCACGTCACAACAGGAGACTATGGCATCCCAGTACGTCGCATTGTCGTCCATAGCTCTGACCAGTGTCCGCAGTGCAAGGTCCACTCCAACCTCTGCCTCGAGGGTCCATCGTTCGGACGGCCATGCCACAAACGACTCAAGCACGTGTTGCGTCGTATCCTCCTCGTGGTCATACTCATGGCACCTCGGGCTTGGCTCTCTGTCGATCCCGTGCAAGTACCTACCAAACGCATCATGTCCCGTAAGTACCTGCACCAGATGAAATGACAGGTTTTCATACCGCCGGTCCATCCACTCCTCCAGGCTTGGTGGGACTCCCGCTAGGGTCCAGAGCCCATGACATGACATCTCCAGCTGTCGCCATGCCCTTAAGATGCTCCGTTGAGCCCGTTCTCGCCAGCGTCTTTTCCCTGCCCTAACAAACTAATCCAACCACTACTGATTTGCTGCACAAAAAATAAAATGTACGCAGATATTAGGTGTTTCGATCTTTGAGTTACCTACCATCAGTCTGAGAGGTGGGGTGGCTTCAGAGCATTATTTGAAATCCTGAAATGGCTAACATCTTAATATCACCTTTTATTTCGGCAAATCAATATTGCATGGTGTAATTGCTTTTTCTAATAGAGTACAATAGCAGTCAAATGACTACGAGACATTTAGAACTATAGTGTGTGTGTCTGTGTAATTATATTTTTTGTGAGCGTATCAATTAATACAATTAGAACAGAATTGGTTGTAGTTAATTATTTCACCAGAAACGCGGCACGCAATACGGTAGATGAAAATATTTATATTTATGGATGTAACACTTGTAAATCGGAGACCTTGTTGACAAAGACATTACTACACTTAAACCAGATTTTTTTAAACACACTAGCTTTTAAGCTAGCTTTTAATACAACAAAAAAACCAGAAATACCAATTAAGATCTCGTACCAACAAAGGTGTTGATTGGAGATTTATATTCCATTGATGTTTTATTATTAAGACTATTTCCAAACTGGGTACTAAACTTTTGTGTCATTAAATTCCAACATATTATTACTGCACACTGAAACAGATATGAAGAAATGTCATTTGAATCAGTGTTCCACGCATGGTCACCCTGGGCGAAGGTCGCTACGCGCCAATACGCCTGCGTCACATTTGTGCACTGTGCTGCATGAGTTTATCGTATTAATGTTTTTAGATAAATTAAGAAATCTGATCTTCACTCAATTCAAAAGTTGCAACCCTCGATTTTTCCCTTTGTCGCACGATTTTTGTACTGCATTTCGAAATAATAAATCAGAAGAGGTACTGAAACTGTGCGGAACCGATGCCGTACATAATCAAATAACCAAATTCACCCTGAAAATCATCAGAAAATCAAAAATTTTCACGACTTTGTGGTGCACTGTTTTAGTACGACACTCCTTGTTTTCATATTATTTTTTATAGATCTGTCGATGGTAAGAATGCCGTACAAAAATATATTGACCATTACCTTACATTACCATGCAATACAAAATACTCCCTCTATCTATACTTTTTAATTTTCACCTGCTCTCAGTTGGACAGCATACCAGTGACGGCATAGTATTGAATAACCCTAAGGGTTAGTCAGAGACTAGGCAAAAACACCGCAAAAGCAGTCCATTGCCATAGTCCGCGCTTCACCAAGCAGTGACTGCACTCAGCGTGACAGGTGGTGAGCCCGTCGCCGCTATAAGCTATTGGATGGTTGTGTATTAGTCGCCTTTTACGACACCTAAGGGAAGAGATAGGTTGGTAGTATTCTTTTAAAGCCGCTACCACACGGCTCTTGCACAGTGCTGAATCTTATTGTTTAATGTCCTTCTCTCTAAATAGGTCTTTTGGTAGTTCAAATGACCCATAATTTTTTACGACGGGTTATTTTTTTCTATAAAGGCCTACGCAGACCGGGACGGCATGGCAAGGGATTTGAATTTTTACTAATGGACATTCAACCGTACCGTTACAGAAATACGAAATAAATTGCTATGCTTTAAAATGATGCCGTGGCATTGAAAGGATTTTATCGCAAGGCATTAAAAGACGCGCCACAGGCTCCCGTGGCGGGATGCCGTGGCATACTGTAGGCAAGGGCATGCCACGGACTCGTCACTCGATCAAACGCAACTGAAGACTAAAAGTGTGTCGGGCAGCAGGAGTCGCTGAGGTGTGCAGAGTCGTACCGCGGAGCGTATGCTAAATTCGAACGAAAGTATGCTATTTAAAAAAAACAAAATATGCTAAATTCGAACGAAGTCGCGGGCAAAACCAATGCAATACAAGCCTATATAGACATTTTCAGATAGCCAGTCTGTGTTTTATAATTCCTATTAATAACTACAATCACAATGCTTTTAAAACCACGTGACTCTAGGCCTGTCTGAAACCAGATACTGTCGGTTTATCGTGATAGATAACAAACAAAAATAACACAGATGTAGTTCTAAAAATACGGAATGTCTCATTTCTTTTTGTATTGTATATGGTGCAGTCAAAACCCTTTAACCAGTCAAAAGTACTATTGACTAGCAAAATCAGTCAAAAGTACTTTTGACTGATTTTGACAGAACAGATTGGTCAAAAGTGGTTTTGACCGAATATTTGTGAATATTTGTGGTGAGAAACGCATAAATTCTCACATTATGCATAAATGACCATAGTACGTCTCAATCCAAGTTGCCAAAAAGGTAAACAAAACAAAGGTAATGTTTCATCTCTAAAATGTTTTGTGATGACTGTAGGTAATTGAAATCAATTGAAACGGACAACAATTGTTACCGTTAATTATATTTACGTGCCAATTTCCATATAAAATGTGTGATTATTGAATAAAAAATTCGGTAAGTCAGCTTTTTTGTTTACCTTTTTGGCAACTTGGATTGAGACGCACTATATATTCATAATTTTGCGCTAGGTTAAAAATAACCTTAACCTAACAGTCAAAAGTACTTTTGACCAATCTGAACTACTTTTAACTGGATAAAGAGTTTTGACTGCCACACAGGGCTGTAGTAAGAGTCGAATCCGAAGTAGGGCAGCATTGGTTATAGGTAGGGTGTAAGTAAAAAAATATCATAACTGACCTCTAGGTTTTTGATGTTTATTTCAGTTTAAAGGGGGATTTTCCGTACCATAGATTGAAATATAGCGAATATTGCAATCGACGGTGAATCCCCTCTGTATCATAGATATTATAATTAAATAGTCCCATCACTTCATGTGATGGCGCTTTAAATGCCATATTTACACAGAATAATAATTATTTATCTTAGTTTATGGTATTTTTAAGGTGTGCCTTCGGCCAGAGCTGCAACTCCATCGTTACGGCCTACACTCTTCATGTGTTGCTCCATGAGGAAGGCCTGCTCCCAGCGGTGGGACGTATTGGGTCCTTACCTATGAAATTGGTGTTTTTTATTCTGTCTTAGCAATTTGTCCGTAACTATTAAGTTTCAGAACATTCTTATAAAATAATTGCCTCTTCTAAAAATAGACCATATATTTGAGCTCGTATTATTTAATTTGATATTTTTTTGTAAATTTAATTGTGGTAAAATTAGACTCAAAGACAATTATTTTTAACTTCCTCCCGAATACATCATTTGATTTGCATTTACATAAAAACGATGAATAATTTTTATCAAGCGTGTTCACACACATATTGCTAAAGCTTGTCTAATGATACATGTCAAATATTATTATCTCTGGATTTGTCGTTGTGAAGAAAACTGATAAAATGTTAATATGTAAAATGCAGACATCCCCAAAATCTCCATAAAAAACACCAATTTCATAGGTAAGGACCTAATATATGGCTGATACGACGTTGACGTTTTATATCTTTTTTGTAGCTTTGTTTTTATCGGAAGCCAAAGCGTACTAACCGCTACGTCACCGATCTCCTCAATAAGCGACCAAGCATCTCGGTGGCGTCCTCATCTTACCGAGTTCTCATCTAGTCCTCCAGATACCATCCCATCGGATTTCCTATTCAAATTTCTGTTTTTTTTTTTTTTGTACGATTTCGAACCTCGTTTAATTGGAGTCGTCGCAACATGTTCGCCTCTCTCATTCCCTTTTTCTAACACTTTCTTATTACGTGACCTCAGTCACACAATCTATCCATTATTCCTTTGTTTTATCTTCCTCTTGCTTCAAAACAATAAAAAAATCTTATTTAGATTCCGATATAATACACGGAACTGACAAAAAAAAACAAAATGCTGTTATCTCTTGTGAAATGATAATGTATTAACGATTACTTACCTAAATTGGGTACTTGTTATAAAGAGATTGCGGTCTCAGAAATATTCAAAACCATTTTTTTGTTTGTAAAATGATGAATTACGCGGCTTTCTAATGAACCGATTTAATCGAAATCTAGTACACAGATAGTCTAAAGCTTGAGTAAGGATATAGGGTACTTTTAATTCCCGACATTTCCCTGGGATCGGGTACCACGCAGGTGAAACCGCGAGAAGCCACAAGTATCAGCATACTCGTATACTAGCTTGAACAATATTGTTACGGACTTTTTAGTAGCTGGCCGAGCAACCATGGACTAAACTGACGCTGACAGACGGGGACGGACGGACGACTGGGACGCGAGAGGTAAATGGGTGATTTCGATTAATGCCTTAATATATTATTTTGCCTAGAAGACGCCTTTTTAGTTTCATGTGGTCCTTCGATGCCTTTTTTCTGACCCAGACCGTGTAAATACAGTTCCATTTTACAATGTTGACAAGAAGCAAAAGTGCACAAGCAATGAATGATGTAACAGATTTACCATTGCCGTCCGCTGCACCATCACAGGTATCTTTAACTAAGACTGTAGTTTCCAACGCATCAGACCGGGCGCGCCGACAGCGAGCCCTAGATGCCAAACGGAAGGCGGCGGAGAAGCTCGCTGACCTCGAGCGTCGCAAGCTTGATATAGAGAAACGACTCATACAAGAACAGATGGCTTTAGATCTTGAAGCAATGGAATTGGAGGAAAATGACGGTGAGTTTTGTGACATACACTCACCACGAAATCACTCACAGACGTCATCTAAAACTTCACTCATTCACACGAATAATTATACGACAAATAAAAAAAAAAATGCTGAAGAAAACGCTCCAGAGATTCACGCTCCGACTAGCGCCGAATCTAATATGAGTAAATTTTTGGCAAGACAGACGACTGCCAAAGACCTCCCCTCTTTTTCGGGAGCGCCAGAAGAATGGCTTATTTTTTATAGTCAATTTAAAATGACTACCGATTTATGTGGCTATAGCGATATTGAAAATATAGCACGACTAATGAAATGCTTACGCGGAGAGGCACGAGACTCAGTATATGCTTTATTGACTAGTGCATCAAATTTAAATAAAATAATAAGTACATTAAAACTAAGATTTGGACGACCAGACGCTATCATACACTCAATGCTATCTAGAATAAGATCACAGCGAGATATACGTCACGATGACATGTCACAGCTACAAAAATATGCAACTGATATCCAGAACGTGGTTGCTATTATGATCTCGACTGATCAAGTAAATTACTTGAAGAACCCTCTACTAATCCAGGAAACCCTGTCGAAGCTACCTTCGAATCTGAAGTACCAATGGGGATTTAATAAGTCTCGACGAGGACTGATCGACATCTCCTTGGAAGATGTAGCGGAGTGGCTAATGGAAGTAGCGAAATCAACGATCGAGTTTACGACACCATCATTCTCACGTACAGTCGACAAGAAAATTTTACATCAAAGCAGAGGTGACAGACATTTTCCTATAATGACCACCAACAAAGAATGTTTAAAATGTAAAGGTTCTCATGACTTGAAAAATTGTCCGGATTTTTTACACCTTTCTATGAACGACCGATGGAACTTTGTCACACAATCAAAACTTTGTTTTTCCTGTCTTTCTTCACGACATCAATTAAGAGCCTGCAGTACAAAAGCCAAATGTAGTGTGCGTGGATGCGAACGAGTTCACCATAAGCTCCTACACGCAGAACCTAGACAAACTACTGATGATTTTGCTACGCATAATACAGTCCACGAAAACGACTCCAACAACGCTGTCATTGCAACTACTCGACCATCAGTTCAGTCGAATCATACATTGTTAAAAGTCATTCGAGTTGTTGTCAGTGGCAGAAATGGTGACTTTGAGACGTCCGCCCTTTTGGACGAGGGAGCTGCAGTGAGCCTGATTGACACATCCTTTGCCGAACGTGCCGGCATCGACGGGCCGACACGACCACTACGTATATGTGGCGCTCAAGGCATGTCTTCGGTCGACTCTACTTCCCGTTGTGTTTCCTTTAAAATTCGTGGACGAAGTGAGAGTGAAATATTTAATCTATTTAATGTTCGAACTGTACATGATTTAAAATTGCCTGTAAATTTTGTTGATAAAAATATTGTAAATAGGTATAATTTTTTGACAGACTATTTTGACGAAAGTGACTTGACATTCGACAAAGTTAATTTACTACTCGGACAAGACAATATAGACCTTATTATAACGCGACAAATCATACAAGGACCGAAACATGGACCTACAATTTCAAAGACGAACTTAGGATACGTATTGCATGGAACTATTTACGCAAATAAATTACCCATTGACGTTCCGATTTTACATTGTTCGTGTGATGAAATCTTAAACGAAATTTATTTGAAATCTTTTCGGACTGAGGATTTTGGAGTAAAACCATACATTGACACACCCCGCTCTCGTGAACACTTAAAGGCTATTGACATAATGAAAGCGACAACCCAATATTTAGACGGCCGTAAGCGTTGGGAGACTGGTCTTTTATGGCGTGACAATAACTGTCAACTACCGGATAGTTATAACCAAGCCTTTGTTAGATTGCAGGGTGTGAATCGAAAGATGGCCAAATTCCCAGAGTTTGCAGAAAAGTACCACCTTAAGATTGAGGATTATGTCAAAAAAGGTTATGCACGCAAGCTAACGTCGGAGCAAGCTCGACAACGGACCACCAAAACCTGGTATTTACCCCAATTTGCTGTTTTTAATCTTAACAAGCCCAACAAATTGAGGTTCGTCACAGACGCCGCCGCTAAATCTGAAGGTAAGTCTTTAAATGATTTTCTTCTGCCAGGGCCTGACTTCCTCAACTCACTACCTGGTATGTTACTCCAATTTAGGTGTCATCGCTACGCTGTCATGGGCGACATTCAAGAAATGTTCCACCAGGTGCTAATTAGAGAGCAAGACTGTCATGCTCAAAGGTTTCTATGGAATGTTTGTTCTCCATCGTCAGCGCAATATGTCAAGAATATAAATGCTCTTAGGTTTTCTGAAACTCATCCTAAGGCTGTAAAAGCCATCATCGATCACCATTATATGGACGATTTAATCCAATCCATAGACACCATAGAGGAGAGCAAGGAACTTGTTGACCAGGTAATATTCATCCATGCTGAAGGAGGTTTCAATATGACCAGTTTTATGAGCAATTCAAGGCAGATACTACAACATCTTCCTGAGGAAAAGCTGTCAACTTCTGGAGTTAAGATTCTTAACGAAGTTTCGGACTTACCAATAGAACGAGTTTTAGGTGTCAAATGGACACCAGGAGAAGACAATTTCGTATTTTCAAAGTTTTTAGAAATCATTGACAACCAGGACGGCAAACACCCGACAAAGCGAGAGATGTTGAAGGTTTGTATGAGCATCTTTGATCCATTAGGCTTTCTTTTGTTTATAGTTATCAAAGCGCGAATCATCCTGCAAGACATCTGGAAGACGAAGATAGGCTGGGATGATGAGGTTAAAGGCGACCTTTTTGATAGATGGCAGTCATGGCTACAAGACCTTCGTCGAGCTATACACCTACAAGTCCCAAGGTGGCTGCTAACAGAACAGACCAACAGTTCTAGACCTGTTGAAATTCATATATTTTGTGATGCCAGCACAAGAGCCTTTTCCACGGTAGCCTATATGAGGTCGGTTTTAGTTGACAAACGTCATCATGTATCCATGATTATGGCTAGAGGACGTGTAGCACCATTGAAGACTTTAAGTGTACCCCGACTAGAACTCCAGGGTGCTTTATTAGGAGCAAGGATGGCGCATTCCATAAAAAAGTATATAGATCTCAATATAAGCCGTGTCATTTACTGGTCAGACTCCAAGACTGTCTTAAAGTGGATTAGGTCTGACACAGGACGCTTTAAGCCTTTTGTAGCGCATTGCATTAGCGAGATAGCAGATCTAACCAATCCCAGTGAATGGAGGTGGGTACCAACCCATCAGAATCACGCCGATCTTGCGACACGAGAAAAATTGTCCGAAGACGCAGGTATCCTTTGGATGAATGGGCCGGGTTTCCTCAGACAGGATGAATCTTTGTGGCCAGTTGAAGATTTAAAGGTAACTGAGGATCAGGATGAAGATCCTGAAATAAAAATTACCTTTGTGACAACTACCATCTCGACCGAAAGTATACCTAACATTATTCGTTTTTCTAAATACTGGCGACTTGTTCGAACAACAGCTTGGGTTTTGAGATTCAAGCGAAACTTAAAAGACAAGGACAACCGGCGACACCATGAACTTCTAGCCGACGAACTAGCTGAAGCTGAAGTACATCTTATTAGGGACAGCCAGCAACGATCTTTTCCCAGTGAGCTTAATTCCTTATCTTCGACCGGAAAAGTTGATAAAAAGAGTCGATTATACCAACTCGTACCTTTTCTAGACTCAACAGGGCTCATCAGAGCGCGTGGCCGAATTGACTCCGCCAACGTTGGATTTGACACAAAAAATCCGATAGTCTTGTCACCAACAGATCACTTTGCGAAATTGATGGTCATGCAGTACCACGTTGATGCTGCTCACAGTGGTAAAGAAAAAGTACTCAACGATATTCGACAGAAATTTTGGTTGCTACGTGGTCGATCAGCTATCAAAGCGGTTTGGCGTACTTGTCAAGTTTGTAAAAATAAACAAACAGCCCCGACACCGCCCCTTATGGGACAAATCCCTTTAAGCAGATTGACCGCAGTTAAAGTATTTGCTTATACAGGACTGGACTATTTCGGACCAATGACTATTAAAATCGGACGACGACGTGAAAAACGCTACGCAGCTTTATTTACTTGCATGACGATAAGAGCTATTCACGTCGAGTTAGTTGATGGTTTGACTTCGGACAGTGCTATTATGGCTTTGAGACGATTTATAGCTAGACGCGGTACCCCCCATGAAATTTGGAGCGATAATGCGACGACGTTTAAGGGAGCTGATTCAGAATTACGTAGACATGTCGAAAACATAGACGTAGAAAGACTTCGACAATTTTTGAGTGTTCGCCGCATACAATGGAAATTTATTTGCCCAAATTCCCCCCACCATGGCGGGTGTTGGGAGAGGATGGTGCGCTCTGTAAAGACGGCGCTGAAGATGACCCTTAACGAACAGGTACCTACTCAACAGATCTTACAGACGCTATTAGCAGAAGCTGAGTATATGGTTAACAGCCGACCTTTGACTCAGGTTCCACTTGACCATACTGATGACGTACCTTTGACTCCTAATCATTTTATTTTCGGAGGACAGACTGACTTCACGACTCAGACACTAGATGACTTTACAGATAGAGACCTACTACGAAGATCTTGGCGACATTCCCAGCGACTTGCAGACCTAGTCTGGAAACGTTGGCGTAAGGAGTACCTACCCACGTTAACCAGACGAGGCAAATGGTTTAATAGTGTAGACCCGTTGAAGATAGACGACATAGTACTAATCTGTGACGACCAACTACCCCGAAACCAATGGCCAAAAGGCATTGTAACCAGGACTTACCCAGGCCCTGACGGACAGGTACGAGTAGTTGACGTGAAGACTGTTACTGGTACATACAAAAGACCTGTGACAAAACTTTGCCGGCTTGACGTTAGATCACCGACTTCTGACTGCTAGACAGACTTCCTGACCTGACCCCACATCGAACCCTCTCTTCTCTGACTTGACTGAGTATTGCTTATCAATACTGGAGGTGGGAATGTTACGGACTTTTTAGTAGCTGGCCGAGCAACCATGGACTAAACTGACGCTGACAGACGGGGACGGACGGACGACTGGGACGCGAGAGGTAAATGGGTGATTTCGATTAATGCCTTAATATATTATTTTGCCTAGAAGACGCCTTTTTAGTTTCAAATATAAATACCAAGATTTTAATGATAAGAATCAGTTAATATATTAAACTCTTTATTGCATCAATAAACAAAATTATAGTAAATAAAAAAAGTAAGCAAAGGAGGACTTATCTCTAATAGAGATCTCTGCCAGCCAACCTATCACAGGTGTGTGAGATTTAGTAAGGAGAGGGACCAGTAAGAGACACCAGTGCAAAAGAGGAAAAAAAATATAAAGATAATAAAAACTAAAATTCAAATACAATAATATAATAAAATAATAAGAAATAGATAAAAAATAATATATATTTATAGAATACATATGTCTATATAAAAACAACAGAAGAAAGAAAAAAAAAGAATATATATAAAGTATATGATACATACTATATACACAATAAAAAAAACATATAAAATACCCTTTAATCTATAAAATACTTATTTTTTATTACAGTAGATTAGAAAAATTAATCTTATGATTATGATTTGTATATCAAATATTGTTAAGCTATTTAAAACTCATTACGTTTTAATTCAAACAAATGATTTGGGTGATAACAATTTGTTATTACTACCATAATTAATAAAGATAATTTTGAGATTCAATTAAGATAGTAATTTTACTCGCGAAATTTTTCCAATCTAAATGGAGTGTCGTAGTAAGAAATATATTATAGTATCAAGATAACAGTATAGTAAACTTTAATCCATACCTACTAATATTTTAATTGCGAAAGTAACTCTGTCTGTCTTGCTTTCACGTCAAAACTACTGAACCGATTCAATTGAAATTTGGTACACAGATAGTCTAGAGCCTGAGATAGGATATAGGCCACTTTTTATCCCGATATCGCGAACGAAGTCGCGGGTACTGCTAGTGCATATATATTTCTTAATATTAAAAATATACCTTCCAAACAAACTCGACAACTGAAAGATATGTATGAAATAAGCAATGAGAGTAGAGGAAGCGAAAGATTGCTAGGGTTGTAGCAAGTGGAGATTTCTGGCCACCCATCGGGAAAAAGACGTGATTGTATGTATAATGTATGTACGTGTGACGTGGTGGATTCGGGAGATAAATAAAAATAACGTTTTGTTTCTTATTTTAATATTTATTAATAAAGAAGGTCCCGTGTTGGTGCTGGACACAAAAAGAATGTACCAACTGCTTCTTGCATGACATGTTTTAAAAGGCGACTAAGGGCGTATTGGGTACTGGGTCTGTGATTGTGTAGGCGATGAGCTAGCCACTTGTTACTACTCTTTCACGATTTTTCATCTGACCAAACCCAATTTTTGTATGGCTAAATGTGGTCTTAAGGCACACATTGCTCCTTTTATTCTGCCTAACTCTTCGGGGATTACAGGCGTGATTGTATGTATGTATGTATTAATAAAGAACTAAGGCACACTGAAACGATTTATAAAAAAGGTAAATTCCACAAATCACTGCATATAAAACTTAGAGATATTATCAAAGGCAGGGCTACTTACAATAGTACCTTTGGTAAACTTATTGAAAATTGAACAATTTATATTATTGCAGTTTATTGCTCGTTTTATAATTTTATTATTATCACTTATTATTGTTGTTGTAAAATTCTCCCATGTAGGGAAGGCAAAGGGAACGAAGCCCATACAGCCAAGTCTTCAGTATTTTATTTCTTCAGTAGTTTGCATTGAAATGCTAGTATAATGCATTTCAATGCATCTTGGGAAAGTTTGGCGTCAAACGATCGATGGCAGACACTGTGGTGTTATTTCGATGAGGTGGATTACAACGATAAAAAACTCATCACTTTTCACACCACTTGACGCTTATTTCGATAATCCTCTACATTGCACATCATCACAGACACTTATTACACACAATTACATTGGTTTTACGTAACAATATCCACTCCGAAACAATATTACAATCTTCGAAATAAAAATCACGTCCGCCGTAGTTTAATGCCGCCAAAAACCCCCACTTATTATTCTTATTATAATATTTGTATAATAATTGACGTCGAGCTAACCGCTGCAGACGCTGACATAATACATACATACATACATAAAATCACGCCTATAATCCCCGAAGAGGTAGGCAGAGTCCAAGGAGCACTGTGTTCCTTAAGACCACATTTAGTCAAACAAAAATTGGGTTTGGTCAGATGAAAAACCGTGAAAGAGTTGTAACAAGTGGCTAGCTCATCGCCTACACGATTACAGACCCAAAACCCAATACGCCCTTAGTCGCCTTTTACGACATGCTAGGCGAGAAAAGCAGTTGGTACATTATTTTTGTCCCGGACCAACACCAACAGACGCTGACTCTGATTGGAATAAAATTCGAGAACAAAACAATGAAATAAAGGTAATTTTAAAAACAGAAACAAAGAAAAAATGGCCAGAGAAGAGCGCAATAACAGCAAAGAGTCGCTAATACTGATATAGCGCCTCTTTACATTCGTACAAAAAGGCTTAAAAATCATAGCTAACGTATTGATAGTAAAAGGTCTGCTAGGACCGTTTCTGGTACATATAATATAATTAAGACAGAAATATATGAAAAAAAAAATGCATTAGTATCTGTTCAATGTTTTTGGTAAAATTCGGCAAAGGGAGCCAAGCAAATACAGCCATGTCTATTGTAATAATAATATCTTCAGTATTTGCATTGAAAGTAAGTGTAATAATAATAATACATTATCGGACCAAATACATGCTGAGTTCGTTCACGTTTCAGGCCACCCAGCTTTGGAATGCGCTCCCGCTGCAGTGTCATCGAGCGCCCAGCAAACAACCATTCAAACGCTTAGTTCGCCAGCACTTATTATCTGACATATCAAAAGCACATATTATATCATAATTATTTTTATTGAATTATTTATTGTGTGTAAGTCTTAGTAATTTATTTAAGTATAATTAATAATATTATTGTTATGTATTTTTTATCTCCGTAGTATATGTATATTAATGTTGTATATAACATACATCGTGTGTAGGTATATTATATTCTATACTCATAAATATTATGGTTATTTATATCTTGTAGTGTAATTATTAGTGTATATTTCAAAGTATTCTATTTTTGTTGGTTTTTCAACTTTTATTGTACCGTCGTTTTAGCTCTCCTCACTCCGCTTTCCGGTTGACTGGTAGAGAATGCCTCAAGGCATTAAGTCCGCCTTTGTACGTCGTACATAAAGATTAAATAAATAAATAAATACATCTTGGGAGAATTTGGCGCCGATCGATGGTAGACACAGTGCTACTTCATTAGGTGCATTACCACGAAAAAAATATTTTTTTTACACCACTTCACGCTTATTTCAACGATCCTCCACATTGCTCATCATTAGTGAACATGGTAGTGAATAGGAAGAAAAAATGTAGAAGCGAACAAGTAGACTGATAATTTGTTTGTTAATATTCTAATGTTTTTGACGCGTCATAAGTGTAACTACTTGTTACCTATATAATTTAATAAATAAATAAATAATAGATAAATATCATCAGACATTCACACCTTTCAACTAACCCATACTAGACAACTAATGCCTGTGTTATGGATACCAGATGACGGACAAATATATTTAATAGATAAATACATAATAATCATAATCATAATAATCATTCAGAATATAATATACATATATAAATATCCAAGACTGGAGAACAAATGCCTGTTCACACAAACATTTGCCCCCACCGGGGATCGAACCCAGAACCTCTCGAGATGGCGACGCCTTGAAACCGGCGAACAGACCACTCGACCACGGAGGTTGTCATTAAAGCATTTCATTTCGTTTCTTTATACTCGTAGACAGAATGTTCAGTCTGACCCGTTCAGTTACAGATACATTCTCATACATTTCCACACAAAGAATATTTTACGAAACGTTTTTCGTATTTCGTAACCTATAATCAAAGAATAAACTTTGAGTGTTCAAAACCCCGCATTAAATTATTCGTGATCAAAACAAGAAGCTGAAATGCCAGATGATTCATAAATAAAAATTAAATAAATTACATTGGACGCAAAAAAATCATAACAATCACAAACGATGCCCTCATTTACAAAACATTCATTTATTTTTAGTATTAACACGAAAATAATCCACGGAAACTGTGTTTGTGGCACGACATGATACGAAAGATTCATTGCCTCAGAATTACTGTCATACCAAGCTGATTCAATAATAATAAAAAAACAAGCATAAAATAACACATGTATTTCTGATAATCACACCAACGTTAGTACGCTTTGCCTGTCAGACCTTGGATTGGTGACCAAAAACTTTGTGGTCTCGAACTCCTCCGTACTTCGGAAAGCACGTCAACCCGTTGGTCCCGGTCGGTATTGAAACCGTTTCTACCCACCAACCCGCATTGGGCCAGCGTGAGGTGTTATGGCCTATACTCCTTATGTGTTGCGCAATGAGGAAGGCCTGTGCCCAGCAGTAAGACGTATATAATGACGGAGGATGGTCCAGACAGTGGTGCTTTGCCGAACTCTCGCACGTGGAGTGCCATTTTGACAATGCGGCTATTGCCGCTTTATAGCATTGGTTTTAAACTTTATCCGCATTATAATAAGACATAGTATTAACCGTAGACCCCTCTAGCAATCGCATAAATCAATCGTCATCAGAAATAGTCCTTTGACCTTCTTCTTAAAAAGGTCTGGTGGTACCTGTCACTCAAGTGATATTGATGTGAATTGATACCAAACTTCTACCCATGACTTTACATAACCTAGCAAAATCTGAAAGACTGGTAATGGCATGCTCAACCGGTGGATACAGAGATATTGAACGTGGTCGAGTTATATGATAATGTGCGTACGCTCAGTTGGTTGCGTTTATCGTGGAATGCGCACGCGGTGTGGTTTGAAAACATACGTGATTCGTCTCTCGTCTATACAAAGCGCTTAATTTATTACACACATTAATTTATACGACAACTGTGGTGTTGGATTAATTTATGTTGGAGTATTTGTGAAGAATCATATAAATCATAGGAAAGTTTTCAGATACAATCGAAAAAATTTACTGTTTATAATATTAATAAAATGAGAAATATATAATTTTACATTTTACAAATGGATATAATTAAATAATTCTAGTGCGAAATAATACACAAATAACAAAACATTGACGATCCTATTTAAAACTATGTAAAAATAATGAATATAGTAAACTAGTGAAAATGTTTAAAAATTTTGAAAAACCATAACCTTAATTAATTTTCAATTTTAAATGCATGAAACATAGAACACAATTACGATTGAAATTAATGAAATACAAAAAACATAACACAACGATGTATCAGCCATGGAAAGATAGATCAGTGAATTTGGTAGTGAAAAGGTGAAGTGGCAGAATGTCATCTTGGACTAGAGAGTTGGACGAGGCGGCCATAATGGCCACCAAGGCTGGCTATTGGCACATACTGCTGTTCTACATGCTCTGTGGACTGGCTGCTATACCGACCTCATTTCTGGTGTTCACGCAGGTAATTTTTTTAATCTGGTATTTTATTTACATTTAAAAAAAAGTATATCAGGAATACAACATCATAGTAGCCGTATGTAGAAATAACTAATAAAACACAAGTTCCACAGAGGGTCAACGGGTCGGGGTCCCGTTTAACCGTCTGTGTATTACTAAAACATTTTAAATGTTAGTAATACACAGAGGGTTAAACGGTCGGTAGATAAGGTATAGAAACTGGGAAAAACGCCTTGACGCGCCTTCCAAACCAATGAGGAACTCGAGGACGCAAAGTATTGGGTAATCTTACAGTCAGCGTCAATTATCGTCACTCAGATTGCTTAAATGAATAGACTCTACCATAATGTCAATAATATCGGTACAAATAAAGTTCAGTCAGCGTCAAATAGTTAGTGACACTAAGGGTGTTAAATTTAATATATACCACCAATTAGTCAATAATATCGGTATAAATAAAGTTTCCATATTCTTAAACACACAAACGAGTTCCATATAATAAAATAAGGAAACTCTTTTGTGTTATCAACAACATGGGAACTTTATTTGTACCGATATTATTGACTTTTTGATAGTGCCTATTTAATTAAACACCCTAAGCGTTACTAACTATTTGACGCTGACTGTACATTTGTTGTCAACAATATGGAAAATCTTTTGTGTTGTCAACAAAAAATATGAAAACTTTATTTGTACCGATATTAACGACTTTGTTGCAGCGTCCATTTTTGAAAGGAGCGCCAGTGACAGAAAAGATTAGGAGCAATAGGTTAGCGTGGTGTGGACATGTGATGAGGAGGGACGAATGTCACATTACAAGAAGGATGCTGAGCATGGATGTCTCACCTATAGTGAGAGGAAGACCAAAGAAGCGATGGATTGAATGCGTGAAGAATTATATGAGAATAAAAGAAGTGGACGAGTGACAGAGGAGAATGGAAGAAGAAGACATGTTGTGCCGACCCCACCTAGAGTGGGAAGAGTGTAAGAAGAAGAAGACTCATGCATTCTTGCCAGATCGTCGGTCGACCATTTGTATACTCGTATACTTTTTGTATAAAGATATTGCAACTCAACAAGGCAACTAAATCATTCGACTTTAGATTCTATCTTAAGGCGTTAGGAGCGAAACTACTTGCTGTCATAAAATGCAACAACTATAGCTACTCGTATTTTGTTGGCAGAAGGTGGTGACCACTCGTAGAATTTTTCCGCTTCAATTTTAATTCCCTAAACTATGTCTTATTCTCACGTGGATCTCCTCAATTTGATCAACTCTAGCGATATTTAGGCTATTACTGACAGAGTTGATGAAATCTGATCAATTCCATTGCTTTGGGTTATTGGTGAACTTGAACCTTCTTATAAGGTTTTTTTTTTAATTTTATTCTTCAGTATTCTTCAGCAACTGAGAAACTGGCTATCTTACCTCTAATTGCCGGAACATAACAATGCTTATAACATTGATAATATGGCGACCGACTTAGGTAAGACGGTAGTAGCTAGCCAGGAGCTTAGAAGCCCTACTACCAACCAAACCAAGCAGAAAAACTTCTGTCCCCATGGAGAATCGAACCCCGAACCTCTCGATCAACACCCGGTAGTATGAACACTAGAAGAGGGAAGCGGTAAAGGTCACACAATTAGTCCGAGTATAAATGTTGACCCTTTCTAGCCCATAACGCTTGTTTACAATAAAATTATAATTATATGATTGGCTATTAAAAAAAAGTGGCTCATGAGTCTCTTGCCGGGTTCTTCATAAAAAGCTTTACTCTCAGAATCCGGCCGCTTGAGTCGATTACAATTAAAATCAAAGCGGTTGTACTTGATACAAGCGCTCGCGCTCGCGCCAGGTTTTGCCTATTAAATAAGGTTATTTTTGATTGATTGATTGATTAATAAAATAAACAAAGATACTACTATCAATTAATGCACTCTAAATGTTATTAGTATGATTTAACCAATTAACCAAGAGATAGTATTGTGAAGTAATAACTCTTTACACTTATATTACGGAACAACAGAGTGTGCGTATTCATAACATTATAGAGAAGTTATACAGTCATCATATCATCACGCCTCTTCCCCCGAAGGGGTAGGCAGAGGTGTTAATACCCACATTTGGCTAGATAAATATAGATATATCGATATTTCGGCACAATGTGAGGCAAGCGATACTCATAATGAACTGTACATAAGTTTTATTCAAACTCAGTGGTACATGCGGTGAGATCGAACCCGTATTCCCGCGGCCTCTCGTACGAGTAGTTCCCGAATACCAGGTAAGTTATACAGGCTGGAAAATATGTATGGGCCCTGGAGGAGAATAAATTTGCTTCTTAATTAACTAACAAAAAACAATTTTTTTTATTAATAAGAAAAAAATTACATTCCTCCAAATTCCAAGGTTTTCCTAGAAAGCTTACCCTATGCGGGAACAGAACCAGCTCAAAAAAAGTCGCCATTTTATTCCACAAACTGATAAAATACTTATGTTATTTAATATCCCCTGAACATCCATTTTGGAATGAAATCGTTCACTTTTGTTTGAAAATAAATATACACAATAATATCTTAATTATTATTTACACATTGTCAACACATAAGTGTGGAATCCAATCGTATTGTAAACATTATAACAATTATGGTAATGATTAATAAACAAAAACAAAATGCGTCTCCGTGGTTCGCGTCACGCTAACACGAGTATCTGTAGTTTTAGCTCAAACAAATATAAATAGGAAATTTATCAAATTAGTTTTTGGGGTTGAACTTTTAACTTTTGTGTGTTTTATCTACAACAGGAACCCATTTTTTTTTGGGGCAAGCGAGCAGTCGTGTCACCTGATGGTAAGCAACTACCGCCACCCATGGACACTCGCAACACCACTGGGGTCACAAGAGCGTTGCCGGCCTTTTAAGTGGGAATACGCTCTTTTCTTGAAGGTTTTCATGTCATACTGGTCCGGAAATACCGCGGACGACAATTCATTCCACAGTTTAGTTGTGTGGGGTAGGAAGTTCCTGGAGAAGCGAACCGAACAATTCCTCGGAACACTCCTCATAATAAATGCGATAGAGGATCCATAATGAGGCCACATCTCTACGCAACGCCAAGGGGTCAAGACGACTTGAAATGGCTTGGCTGTCAATTATTAACAATAATAATAATATCCTCAGATATTCACACCTATCAACTAGCCCCATTTTAAGCAACTAATGCTGCTTGTGTTACGGACTCTAGATGACAGATAAATATATTTAATAGATAAATACATATAAATAACCTGAATATATAGAAATATATATAAACATCCAAGACTGGAGAACAAATGCCTGAAAATTCATCACCCAAACTTTTGCTCCCACTGGGGATCGAACCCAGAACCTCTCGAGATGGCGACGCATACAGACACTCGACCACGGAGGTCGTCGAATTGCTCTGCTCATAACTTAGTGTCAGTTCACACAGATAGGGAGCGGCACGGATTGTACGCTTGTAGCTCGGAGCCTATCGGATGCCCGACCGCCGAAGAGTATCTACATGAAAAGAGCAGCCAATGGCTTCTCTTATCTTTCCACACTAAGCTTTCGGATATCCTTTCGAGCATTCCCAAAAACAAAATAAGTAAAACGTAAAAATAAACCTTTGCAATGAATCAAAGCTCTGCTCTAACACACAACACACACATAATATCTCATCACGCCTTTTTCCCCGAAGGGGTAGGTAGAGGTATAACCACCCACATTTCGCCAGATATAACTAATGTAATGTAGGTAGTTGACAAAAATATACACCACGTTTTACAGCAATGGGATCGTAGCTTAAAATCTAAAATTATGTTTATGTACATTATGTTTGTGGATTTTGTATTGTGTATTTATGTTTTAACCACGTATCGAGGGTTGAATGACTCGGTGCTCAGTCAAGCCTAAATTGGCCAAAGTTTTTGTTGCACTGAAATGATTTGTAAGATTAGTATAATATTTTTGTAAAAATACAAAAATATGTTGTCACCATGCACCGGGCACAATGAAGCAAGCGATATTCACAATGAACTGAATATAAGTTTTGTTTAAACTCAGTGGCACAAGCGGTGGGATCGAACCCGCGTTTCCCGCGGGCTCTCGAACGAGTAACACAAACACGATAAAAAATGCTGTCCTCTCTGATCAGTGTGAAAAGACGCTGACTCTGCTATTAGATCCGTCTGTCACCAGGATGTCTCCTGAAACGATAATGTTAGACAGCTGTGATGTTCGCACTGTTCCATCCAACATCTGTCCTGGTCCTGGCTGTAAGAGGTTTAGTTTCTTTTTAGTATGGCAATAGGCAATAGAAATACAACTTTACTAGTTTTTTAATTAGCTTTACTGGGAACGGTTTTAGGTCAACCGTTCCCAGTAAAGCTAATTAAAAAACTGAAAGATAATTTGTTTTTTTTTTTAATTTAGGTAGCTTAAATTTAGATTTTCATTTTGAAATTTCGCGAATCTATTTTTTTTTTATTTAATTCTTTTTAATGTAACAAATTTTAGTTCAATTATTAGTTTTAACTTATCTATGTTTTAACTTATAATTTTGTGGTTACCATGAGTGCGAGTGCATTTAGCTATTGTAAGTACTTGTATTAATTACACCCTTTATCATAAACGCTATTAAAGATTTTAGCAATTTTTTAACTATAAGTAAACTGTTGCTTAAAATTTAAATAACATATAAAAATAAGGGGGATAATGTGTATTCACTGTATCTTTCGTTTGTAATCCATAAAATAAATAAACAAAATTACTGGCAAAATGGGAGTGTGTCATGCACCTCAGCCTACCCCTACGGGGATGTAGACGTGATGATATAGAAACTAAGCAATTATGCAAAAACACGATTCACTTCAAGCGTTATTGTTGTCATTTATAGCTGCACGGTATTCAAGTTTCAGTAAGGAACCTATTAACAGACCTAGCTCTTGTAATGTAAATTTTAATTCAAATCTCTTGAATGACATCATGCTCTGTTGTGATGACGTGCCTGCGACCTTTTACTTAATTAATCTAGCTTAACCTTTGTAAATATCGTGCAAAGGCATACTGTCATAGTAAAATGAGATGATGTCTCCTGACTTTGACATCTACCCAATAGTACTATTAAGAAGTTACGTTCTAAAAGCTTATTAAGGCTCTTTGACAGGGGTCGGATACCGGTATATTTTTTAAAACGTTATATATATAAAAATGTTTTATTTGTGTCCATAGAGTCCATGTTTATGGCCGCGGCGGGCGCGCTTGGAAGCCTCGCCCATTAAGCCGCTTGTTGAAAACGTTCCCATTTCGTTTTCGTTTCGAACGCAATGCAAAGAACACAACACAAAGAACGGTTCGAAACGTTTCAAAACGTTATTTAAAATAACGGTTCCGACCCTTGCCGTTCTAAAACATATAAATATTCGGAATATACACAATACATTTATTATTATATCCACCATCCAAGATTGAAGAACATAACACAAATTTTGCTTCGGCTGGGAATAGAAACTAACCTCTCAAGATATAATAATAATTTGTTGTTGTTACATAGATATTGTGTCCAGCTTTGCTTACCTTTTGAAGGTGTACAAATTTAATTTTTTTTTATCACATTTATCAATTAAAATTATCATGCACATTGTCGCAACAGTTACAATTTTAACATTTAACGACATGTATTTCCTAGGTATGTTTATCACATAAAAATCTTGGATCCTGTAATATGCTTTTCCAATTAAGTAGCTATTGAATTTTTTCTTAAAAGAATTTACTTCCGCAATGTCTCTAACGCTGCTCGGGAGAGTATTGAAAATTACTGAACTCATGCCTACTACGTTCGATACTAACGTACACCTTAAAACCGTACAATCCATTCGACCACGTAGGTCGTCTTCATGCTTAAATACTTAAGGAGTTCACAGACGAAACTATAATTATATCTACATTAATGTATATTAAATATAGCTCGATACATCTCACTACATTGCATTACGTCTTTTCATAGAAATCATCTCCAGACCACACACGACAGCTATGTATATTTTCATATTACCGTATCTTGTAAATGCTAAGACAATTGAAAGATCTACATCTCGTGGGGATCCCTTTATTTGGCATAAGGTTTTTACTTATAATATACTTTGGCATAATGCTGTTCGGCATAATATAACTTAAGCATAATTTTCTTTTGGCACAATATTTATTTCGCATAATTATAATTAAGACTAATGTAATTATCCATAATATGATTCCGCATAATGGTTTACGGCATAATGAAAAGCCGATTAGGTACGACGACGAGCGAAGCGAGGAGGAGTGTTAGGTAGATCAGTGCCCTCAAAGCGCGAGCCGAGCGAGCAAAGCGAGCGCGCCGTGGCAGTGGCCGTCAAAGCGCTAGAATCGATATTTTTTATTGATAATTATTTCTTAAATTTTGCGAATAGTTAATTATGCTTTAAGATGGTTATGCCATTTGTATTTATGTATAAAATTTTATGCTAAAATTGATTATGCGTAAGTATATTTAGTGTAGATTCCATTATGCCAATTCATATTATGCATGAAAATTTTATGCAAACAGATAGTGAACATCTCGAGATGTAATTTGTTAACTTTATATTGTTCCAGGTCTTCACAAATGCAACTCCTGAACACTGGTGCGCGCCGCCCCCTGAGCTTGAAGGCTTGCATCTACCAGATGACCTGATGCGTGAGCTAACGGTGCCTGAAGATCATGGGGTCTATGAGAACTGCCGCGCCTACTCCTGGGACCCAAGAGCCCTGTACACAGCATTACATGACTATGTTGATGAGAGGTAAGTTGTGGGGGTGAGGGTAATTTTGAAATCTGAAGGGTAAGGGTAAGGGCCAATTCGGAAAAGGCGTAAGGGTAAGAGTAACAGGGTACGGTAGAGTAGAGTACATTCAAATATTGCGAAAAGCAAAACGATTGCGTGCGTTTACGTTTTATTTGTTTCTCGAAAGCTGCTTTTAGGAAAACCGGCGAAGGTTTAACCGATGGTTGGGTCGTTTTCGGATAATACGCCATTGCAGAAATTTCGTGGTGGTAAAACTTTAGTCCTCCCACCTTAATCACATAAGTTGTAAGTTAATCAATTTTGTCTAGAAAGGCGGATATTTTTGGTCATAATTTATAAGAGAAAATGCTCAACATGCTGACTGCGGAATGAGGAATGCATTAGAACAATTTTTTAAATCTCAGTTATATTTTGTACATTGTACATTGTAGGTACAAAAAGCATGGCCATTGGGCGTTTTTTATACGCTTTAAGAATAGTGGTAAACATGAACCAAAATGGTTTCAAACTAAGAGGAATAACACGAACTTTCATCCGATATATTTTTTTTTATCTATGGAGAAAAGTGTACAGGACCGTTTAAGGAAAAAATTAAAACCACACAATTTTAGTTTCAATTTGAATAAAATTCTATTGGAATTGGACAAGGAGCTGGTTAAGGAGCTCTGTGGCGTAGTGATCATCAGCTTAGACATTACGATATCGAAAACAAAGCTACTGTCATTAAAACGATGGGAGACAAAAACATTGCGATCTCGAACTCATTGGTCGATCGGAAGGCATTTCAAGGTGTTGATTCTGGTTAGCAGCACCATCATGCTGACCCAGCGCTGATGACTGTAATCTGAACTGGATCAGCGTGGTGGTGGTACGGTCCGTAAATACTCCTCATGTTTTTCTTCATGTACGAAGCCCTGTGGGCAGCATTGAGACTTATATAGGCTCGTGACAATGACACATACAATTACGCCCGTAATCCCTGAAGGGGTAGGCACTAGGAGTCCAAGGAGCACTGTGTTCCTTAAGACCACATTAAGCCATACAAAATTGGGATTGGTCAGATGAAAAATCGTGAAAGAGTAGTAACAAGTGGCTAGCTAATACACATACACAATAACAGACCCAGTACCCAATACGCCCTTAGTCGCCTTTTACGAGATGCTAGACAAAAAAAGCAGTTGTTACATTCTTTTAATATTTTGTGTCCCGGACCAACACGTGACAATGACGATTAATAATAATGAAAAATATATTAACTAGTTGGCACTATATATATTTTTTTTTTTTTTCGATCTTCGATATATGTGCATCGCGAGAAATTCAAGAGCTATCTCTTGAATTTCTCGCGATTCCAGTGGCTCACATTAATGCTACTCATGCCATGGTAAATCTGAGTCATATGTCAATACATTATGCCATATTTCGTTACTGTTCGATTTTTATACTAAAGTGGCCAATGACCTTTCCTTACATTGAATCCGGATGAAAGGTTTAACAACATTTCAAAATAGGATTGATTTTTACAACTCTCGATGCGTAAATAAAATCATAGAAAAAATAAAGGACAACGAATAGAATGTAAAGTTAACATGGCAACAGGTTGTACAGATATTGTTGGCAAATTTCCATACATTAATAAAAATATCGTAGCCTAAACAACTACAGTCTGTAGTATTCTTTTACTGGTCCAAACATTGGCAATGTTCCAACTCATAAAAAAACTGATAGAGTAGAAAACAAACATACAAAGCATCGATCACTCTGTGAAATCTAGAAAACAGAGAAAACAAACATAAAATATATTTATTATACCGTTTCATTACCTTTCATTTTCCGTAAATAATAGTTATCAAGGTGGGGAAGGTTTCCCTAAGACTGAAAAGGAAAATTTATAAATCTATAATAAGACCTGTCATCATATAGAATGAAGAATAAAGAATAATAATTTATTTGCCTTATAATATTTAACAAATGAACTTATTAACTAGCGAACTCTGCACTAAGCTTAGCTGTACCGCAGAGTCCAGACTAAGATTATCTTAAATAAAGTATTTGTAACACAGCTCGAGCAGTTATTATGTAACTTTTTCATTTGACAAAAAGTTTTAATGAAAAGCAGTAAAGCAATTAGTAAGTAAATAATTAATTAATGAGGTTTAGGTTTGGGGTTTGGGTTTGGGTTTTTTTTTAGGTTTGGTTTTTCCGATCCATGTATGGATCGGAATGTTGGCCTGTAAAGCGGATGGATGAACAAAGATTGCATGTAGCTGAAATGCGAATGTTGAGGTGGATGTGTGGTGTGACGAGAATGGATAGAGTGAGGAATGAATAGGGGAAGTCCCGATTGCTGATAAACTGAAAGATAAACGACTTTCTTGGAATGGACATGTAATGAGGAGGGAGAATGATCATGTCACCAGGAAAGTTATGGACTTGAAAGTGGATGGGCGTTTGGGGAGAGGAAGACCAAAGAAAAGATGGATGGATTGTGTGAATGATGATGTGATGAGGATGGGAGTGAGTGTAGACTTGACGAGTAATAGAGGAGAGTGGAAGTTGAAGACATGTTGCGCCAACCCCAAATAAAATTGGGAATAGGGCAGGAAAAAGAAAAAGAATAGTCATCAACGTTCAAATCGAATTAGAAGGCTATTTATACTTCATCGTTTTTTTTAACATCTTGAATTACTGTCAAATTGTACAGTGATTACTCTTTATTCATTATTTAAGTTATTAAATACTATAAATATTATATTATAACATATTTTGCTGGGTACCGGTGGTGAGTAATAATAGGTCCTTACCTATGAAATTGGTGTTTTGTATGGAGATTTTGGGGAATTCTGCATTTTCCATACTAACATTTTATGAGTTTTCTTCACAACGACAAATCCAGAGATAATAATATTTGGCATGTATCATTAGACAAGCTTTAGTCATATGTGTAATATCACAATTCTTAAAAATTATTTATCGTTTTTAAGTGAATGCAAATAAAATGATGTATTCGAGAGGCACTTAAAAAGAGTTTTCTCCGTGTCCAATTTTAACACAATTAAACTTACAACAAATTATCAAAACAAAACAAAAGAGCTCAAAAATATAGTCTATTTTTAGACGAGGTAATTTTTTTTAGGAATACTCTAATCTTAATAGTTACAGACAAAATACCAAGACAGAATAAAAACACCAATTTCATAGGTAAGGACCCAATATTTACAAGTTGATATTTATATTTAATTATTAATATTTATATTTTGATATTTAATAATGATAACACATCAATAATAGTGAAAATCACGAGACCTTACATTTTTCTTTCTTCCTGAAGTATCGATATTCCGAGCTCCTCCAAAAAATATCTATAAATGCAACATTTATGTCACCAGTTTTTCTGTTCTTATATGATCAGAAGAAGTATCAAGCAGAAGCAAATTTAAAGTTGTAAGCTAGGCGACTAGTTACGCCAATAGCAATATAACGCCAATAGTGTTTCAATGGTTGAGTTTCGTAGACTGTTATTCAATTTGCTGTAGTTGACTACAAAATGTCAAAAATTGCCAATTATAACTGTAAATTACCTTAAATTAGCAGGCTCGAGGACCATGTGGGCAGTCGGCTTGTAAAAATTTTTTTTTTTTATAGATCTGAACTGGTACGAGAAGGCGGTGCTTTGAGGATGGTGACAATTCGACAGCTGCTTCCAGCTATTGGTGAAGAAAAGAGAGTACTGCAGGTAACAATAAAAATCACCAACATTATCTCAATTTCCATTAAAAATGAATCTAAGTACCTTCCCATTTTCATACAAAAGGCTAAATATTATAAAAAATTTGCTATGATTGAAAAAAGTGGTTAGTTGTTGCATTTTATGGTGACGAGTAGCTTCGCTCTTAACGCCTTAAGATAGAGTCTAAAGTCGAATAATTTTGTTGCCTTCGTGAATTTCAATATCTAGATAAAATAAAAAAAATATTTCTGGATTCGACATACTGCGCTCATAGTCAAAATAAGTACAGTCTTTCAAAATTCCACAAAACATTTTGCGTCTACAATCAACAGTAGACACCTATTAAATAAGTTTTGCTGTTTTCCTTTTAATTAGTTCAGTAGTCTGGAATGATTTGTCTTGTGGAATTCCATAGATCTCAAGAGTAGAAGAAGCTGTTTTATCTGTTAGAAGCAAAGAAGCTGAAGCTTGCTCCCATGGATGGAAATACAGCAGAGAACACTACTTGAGCACCCTTACAACTGAAGTAAGTTTTTTATGAGATAGGCGGCAAACGAGCAGACCGACCCCTGAACGAGCACCTGATGGTAAGCAACGACCGCCACCCATTGACACTCGCACTGGCTTGAGTCACAATTGGTCCGGAAAACCGTAGTGTGTATCATTTTCTGCATTAAATATTCTTTGGCAAATAATTGGCAATGGGCCCCTAAAAAGGCTCCAAGTCACCATAAGAGCAAAGGAAAGGCTAAGCTTGGAGTTTTCCCGCGTGATCGAATTATAAACGAGAAGGTCCGTAGAAGAACTAAAGTCATCAACATAGCTCAATTAATTACGATCCATATTTGGCATTGGGTAGGGCAGATTCCCAGACTTATTGTAATGAAGCCTAACAGCCGGGACGCCTTGGTGACTCAGGTAGTGATTACTGAGTGAATTGCTTTGGCAGAAACAGATTCGATACCACGAAAAGTTACATCGGACAGTTTAAGTGCGTTAATAATACTTTACTAGACCAGTCCTAGATAAACTTACCGCGCAGCTAGCCTTATGGCAAGGTGCGTAAATTCCTCCCCATTAAAAAAAACTAAAAAGCGTCATAAAAATATTATCTGCGTAAGAGCGTAATTGTTGATTAGCTCGGGGCGTAGTGGTTAATACGCTTTTGCTTTGGATATCAAAAGCCAAAGCGTATTAACCACTACCACCACCTTCACCATGGTCAGGCCTTTGATGGATGACTCTTCCTTGCTTCGGAAGGCACTTCAAGCCGTTGGCCTTGGTTGCTATTGCGACCGTTTCTCCCCACCAACCCGCTTTAGGCCAGCGTGTGGTGTTATACTCCTCATGTGTTTCTTCGTGAGGAAGGCCTGTGCCCAGCAATGGGACGTGTATAAGCTGAGGTCGTTGACCTTTTTGTTATTTTTTATTTCCAGTTCAATTTGGTGTGCGAAAAAGATTGGTTACCTCGGACTTGTAACACTCTTTTTTGGGTCGGTTCTATATTTGGAAACCTTGTATTTGGATGGATGTCAGACAGGTTAGTTTTTGTGTTAATACTTTTTTATTAATTTATACTCACTCTAAAAAAATTCTTATACACACCATGCGCTTCTTCTACTTTCATTATTGTTTTCACGCACATCTATTAAAGGTGCTTTTGACTTTCTTAAGAGCAACCTGGTGTTGAAAGTTTTTTTTTTAAAGCTATAAAACAAACATAACTTTAAGCCCTCAACAACTAACGTACTCAGTCTATATGTCCCACTGCACACGCCTTCCTCATGGAGAAATACATGAGGAGGAGCCGTAACACCACCACGCTGGCCTAATGCAGGCTTAACAACTAACAATCAATTTAATCATTTAAAAACTACTTTCCAGATACGGCCGCCGATCAACGATAATGCTGATGATACTACTAGAAGTACCATTGTCAATAGCGACATCATTTCCAAACAACTATTGGACGTATGTGGCTCTTAGGATAGCTTGTGGGCTGTTCTTCCCGGCGTTGTACCAGCAGCCTTTTATTTTGGCTTTGGAGCTGATGCCACCGAAGAGGCGACCTTATACTGGTGAGTTTTAGATTTAAAATAATTAACTAATTTGTTCTATTAGTTTAAAAAGGTCTCGTTTTGTGCCCGTTGACTAATTAATATTACGAACATGTTTGCAATTTATCAACATTACTAACTCCTTTAACTATTTATGAACTCCCGAGGAACAATAATAAAGACTGTTTTACTTTTTGAATGTAATTCAAAATAGGAATTGTTAATGTTATATTTTTAGACCTTCTGATATTTGTCAACTTGTCCAAAATTAATACAGCTTACATGCCTTTTAGAATTTTAAAGAAATAAGTGACAAAATTTAATTTATTTTATTAATCAATATTATTCCAGGTATCGTAGTAGCAATGCTGTTCGCCAGTGGTATGTGCCTGCTCGCACTCTTGGCCTTTGCTATACGGGACTGGTTCTATCTATCTTTAGCAACAAGTCTTCCTTTCATTTCGCTATTTGGGTGAGTGGCATTCCTTTACATAGTTGCGGCATTATACAATTTATTGTCTGTTTTGTAAATTGTTATATTTACATTAATTAAAAAGACTTAAAAGTAAATATAAGATTTTAAACATTCACGTTGCAATGTGTATAAAGGTTACACTAACGGGTATGCTTATTTATTATTATAATGTATATAAAGGTACTACATAATGTACGTCGCGTGTAGTCCCGTAAGTGTAACCTTTAAAAGTAAATAGTTTTATTTAAGGTAAGGTCATCATTTTCATGTTATCATTATGAGCTTAAACGTTTTTTTTCATATGGGAATTAAGGTTAATGTATAATTCTTTTCAGATTCCACAGTTATACAGTTTTTCATATTGAATACTTTATTCAACAATTTTCAAGAATGCCTCTCTAGTCTTTAATTCTCTTAAAAACAATGTGGGGAAATATTAAGTAAATATTAATATTTTTAATATTAAATGGGAAATATTTAATATCGACAACATAAATCTCTTTAACAACAGTTGATAATTTAATTGCGGAAAAATTATTACGATAGCTTTGTTAAAGCCATAACTTTTATTGTATCATATTCGTAACTAAAGATTGATTTGATCTGATCTGATTTTATTTGATCTGATTTGATCTGATATGATATGATGTGATATGATGTGATATGATATGATATGATATGATATAATATGATGTGATGTGATATGATATTATATGATATGATATGATATGATCTGATTTGATTTGATCTGATCTTATATGATTTGATTTGATAATGATTCCAGGTTATACTGGCTTATACCTGAATCTCCAAGGTGGCTCGTGGGTAGAGGACGTATAGCTGAAGCTGAGAAAGTTTTTCGAAACCTTGCACTGAAAAATGGAATACATTTACCTCGGGGATTTTTAATTGAAATACACGTAAGATTACTAATGAATTTACTCTAAATAACATAACATTATCTGGCGAAAAGTGGGTGTTAACTATTAACACCTCTACCTGCCCCTTCAGGGAAAGATGTGTGATGTGATATGTGATTTTTCAATTATTATTATTTTGTCATAGCTTTTTAGCACGACACCAAAAAATAAATATTTGAATCAGTCCCAGAAACAAAAATAGCTGAATTGACAGCACCTCCTCTACACTAAAATTCTTATCTTATAGTGTATTTATTTTTCAGAAAAGGGTTAAAGATGAAGAAGCCGAAGCTGAAGTAACAATGCTGTCAACTGTCAACGGACATGTTACTAGCTTCTCGGGAGTAAAAGAATCACAGGATTATGTAGATAGAAGAATAAGTAACATGCTTACTTTCAAACCTGACCTTAGTAAAATTAATGAATCTGAAGAAAACAAAGGCGATAACATAGAAAGAATCATAGCACTCGAAGTTGCAGATATTGTTAACAAGAAAGCAAGGCTTAAAAGAGAAAGAGAGAGTGTTAATGAAGTAGTTAAAGAGGATAGCCAAAATGAAGAATCTCATTTAAATATTGAAGCTATACAGAAGGCCACTCAAACAGAGCCCACAAAATCTCCAGCAAATACATTAAGAAGGAAATCCTTACAGATTATGACTAGAATATTTATCAAAGAAGACGGCGAAGAAGATGTTATGGAAAATAAAAGAATGGATGATCAAAATTCTGAAGGCGACTGCAAAGCATCTCCTTTAGACGTGTTTAGATATCCAAATATTAGAAAGAAGTTTTTCCTATTAACGTTTAATTGGGTAGCACTGGGTGTTGTGTATAACAGCTTAAGTTATAATACGCCTAACTTAGGAGTCGATGACTTTTTAGCTTTTTTTATTGGTGAGTACGATTATCAATTTTCTTCACCTTCGTTACTTATTCCAATTTCATAAAAGTTTCTCTTTTACAGGTGGTGCAGTTGAACTGCCGTCGTCACTGATAGCATGGCGTTGTATGGATAGATATGGTCGACGTTGGGTACTTTGTGTTTTTATGAACATCGGTGGATTGGCGTGTCTTAGTTGTGTCTTAGTACCTGAAAGTAAGAGAAGACTAAGAATTTAAAGATGAAAATTTTTCAAAAGTATTTTTATCACATTTAAAAATTTCATCTGTATTTTCAGGTTGGCCATGGATCACAGTATTCTTAGCTATGTTAGGTAAATTATTTGTAGCGGCATCTTTTGCTGTATTCTATGTGCAAATTGGAGAACTCCTTCCAACTGTGCTTCGAGCCCAAGCAATGGGGGCAGCGTCATTTATAGCAGGACTAGGCTTGCTTGCTTGTCCTTACATCGTATTTTTGGTAAGTGGTTATAAAAACGTTTACTTTGTTTAAAAAGTACCTACGTAAGGAATTTAATATCAATTGGATGTCTCCTGGCAACTATTTTATGATTTTTTGATTTATTCATGAAATAAAATTTGATTTATTTTTTATCAATTCCTATGACTGAAAATAGTTTTGTTAGTGCCTTTCGCTATAGAATTTTTTTATATTTTTCATTTATATAATGAACAGAGAGGTTTAAGAATGTTCACGTCTTGGTTCTTGTAACATTTCGAAAATATTTTTTCTGTAATTCTGATAATTTTTATCTTAGGTCCTTTTTACACATATCAACGTAAACAGCAAAATTTCATGTATGTTTATTTTTTTTCAGGCTTCCTACTCAAGAGCACTACCTCTAATAGTACTGGGCGTATTAAGCGTCGTAGCTGGTATCACATCGTTGTTTCTACCAGAAACCCTAAACCAGCCATTGCCCCAAACATTGGGAGATGGAGAAATGTTTGGAAGGAATTTTAAAGTGTTTGGTTGTGTCGATAGGTCCAGAAGAGACAGCATGGGAGATTTAGAGTAAGAGAAACGCTCTTTTTATAAAGCAGTGCAAACGATAATACATTAAGATATTTATGTAAAAACTTATTTATAAAACAATTATGATTCACTTAGAAGTTTAGAAAAGCTATTTCATATCTACAACTAAGTCACACCATCATTTGAAATGTAACTAACTGTAGATAAAGATTTATAAGGTAAGGTCACAATTATTTTTGTTATTAAGGAAAAAACAAATACATTTGTAAATATTGTAACATTAACATTAGGGATGATGTAAATAAATTAAATTAGATTTACTTAGTGGAGCTGTATTGTAGACGAAATGATATCAAGTAGATAAATTAATATGCAATTGTAAATTGATAATTATGACAACATTTTAAATTACATTGGGCAACAAATGTAGTTAAAATTTCTTTGGAATAATTGTCTCATTCAGTATTTATACTTTAGACATGCCGAACTAACCATTTTTGTTAAAGTAGTAGTTTTGAGCTCTTGTCGTTACTGACTGAACATAAATAAATTTGTCTAAACATATTGTAAATAAATCATTAAAAATATTACTTTCTTTTTTATTAAGCTCTGGCCCCACGTTGGGCGCCAATCAAACCTCACTGGCTCCCAAACAACCACTGTAGTAAATGCATTCATTATAAATTTTTCAAATTATTTTAATTATAATAAAATATACTTTTACTCTTTTTCACAAATACGTTTCACTTGTGATAGAAAGATACTCACACAACATTTACATGAATTTGAGGCTTATTGAAGCCACCCGGGACCCGATCAACATCGCCTCGACTCGTTGTTCACCGATGGAGACCGCATTGTCCACCAGTCCACCAGTAACATCATCAACGAGTGGTTAACGCGTAGTCTGCAATTAAATCAGTAAAAATAACGAACGGCTGTACGCGAGCAGTCTTGAGAAGTCCAACACTTGACCACACTGTAGCGTCACACTACGCGTTTGGCAAAATAATAATTATGATATTGGGTCCTTACCTATGAAATTGGTGTTTTATTCTGTCTTAGCAATTTGTCCGTAACTATTAAGTTTCAGAACATTCTTATAAAATAATTGCCACATCTAAAAATAGACCATATATTTGCGCTCGTATTATTTAATTTGATGATTTTTTGTAAGTTTAATTGTGTTAAAATTAGACACAAAGACTATTTACTATTTTTAACTGCCTCTCGAATACATCATTTGATTTGCATTGACATAAAAACGATCAATAATTTTTATCAAGCGTGTTCACACACATATTGCTAAAGCTTGTCTAATGATACATGCCAAATATTATTATCTCTGGATTTGTCGTTGTGAAGAAAACTGATAAAATGTTAGAATGTTAAATGCAGACATCCCCAAAATCTCCATACAATTTCATAGGTAAGGACCTAATATTTTAAAATGTACCTATCATTTATTTTGTAAAATTTAAAATTATTTTGTGCTATTCAGATACGTATAAAAGTCATGATTTAGTACAATAATTGAGTGAATTGACGACTTCAGGATTTCTCAGTTCCCTGAATAATATAATTTAAGAATATGATGTGGAATATCACCATTTCAATCCCGCCGTACTTCTTCCTAGTGCTTAATCCTCAATCCAAAATATCTCGTGCATCTCTTATGTGGATTTTTTATAAAAATATATCCACTGAAGCTCTAAAATCACAGATCGTTTTACGTAAAAAGTTTAAAAATTGTTAAAAATTTTGAAACTTGCCGATGAGGCACATGTTATTAGAGTGTACCATTTAATGATTTTGCTTCTTTGACAGTTCATTTAATATTACATTTCAAAAAAGCTACAAGCAAAACTAGATAAGGGTATAATTTAATTATTTATGTAAATGCAAAAGCTGAATGCTTGAATCTCTGTATGCCTGTACCACGTTATTTTTACATGAAATAACTTTTGCTTGTAAGCTTATCGCTTAATATTATCGAAGGCATAAAGCGTTTTTGTTTTCGAATCCGTATTGCTGAGATATTTCTCAAAACTGTATGTAAAAAATAGTAGGCCACTAATCATTCTTATGGCCTAAACTTGAAACATCCTTACATAATATTTACGTATATGAATATAACATAATTATTTTATACGAAAAAGTGCACGTTTCCTTCATTTAGACATTAAATGAAAAATGCAAAATCTTTTATGCGATAATATTGATTCATTACAAACTCATTGTCAAGGATTTGACAATGACAATTATTCATGGTTGTTTTTATCCTTCGATACGATTGTATCTAAAATCAATCAATTTAAATAACTTGGTTCAATTTTATTAGGCTAGTTGACTCATTTCAAAACTAATGAAAATTATGTGTCATTCACATAGAATTTAGTACAAGGGTCTGAAATATATCAAGTTCGATAAATATAAATATGGGATTGCTGTCGAAATTATATTCAAATATGTTTTATTTTAACTTTTTTTATTTTTATTTATAAAGGTTTTATTTTAATCTGCCATAAACGCTATCCAACATGTTCGTGAAATTTGTTGAGTAATGCTTCATGTAAACAATTATTACGCATGATCAAAATCCATCAAACACCAATCGCAACCAATCAAGCATAACAGGTCGGCTATGTCGCGCATGCGTATTGAATTGTTTAAAATAATCGTGACGCTACGGCACAGATAAATCCTAGACCATCAGGACCGAATGCGATTTGACATTTAAGCAATAACGTTATTTATAATTTAAAATGTATTGTGCTATATGCTTCAGATTTTTTATTATTATTTTTTATGGTTTTTTATTATTATCTTTTTAGCAGCCAAATCGAACATCAGATTTCCTAAATATCATCTTAATAACTTAGGATATCAAATGGAAAATCATTTCAATCGCCGTCTATAATGAATCGTACTGCTGTCGATTTTTTTCAGTAGATTTTTGATGCTAGGAATAGAATATATGCTTTTATAGAATATATTATAGAAAATACACCCGGATGTCAGGAATTTAGATAAACTTTTTATTAACGTCTCGTAAACCCGGATTTTATATTAATTCATAGTTTACTAAGGCTTATCAATAAGGTATGAGGTATTGTTTATTAGCAGTTGGTACAAGTTTCGGAATTCTCCTTTTTCATCGATATCAATAGAACGCATAAAATCACTACTACGCTTAATGTAATCAGCGGGTCCGTAATGCATCGGAACCTATCGTAATACTTCGGAGCTACCACCACTCCCCTCTCTACCCCAGCTAATTATCTGAATTGTTTTCTTTCAAATTCGGATTAATGACGTGTCTGTATAAAGGGATAAGTGGTAGATGCCTTAGCTCCACGTTGGGCGCCAACAACAACTTATTGGCGCCCAAAAATCCAACTGCATGTATATTCTAAATAACATCCAAATACAATATTAAAAATCCTTTAGTTTCAAATTCCAATTCGATATTATATGATTAATTGGATTAATTTTTATTTCGTTATCGTGTGGTAGGAATATTACTATACATAATTGAGTAGTTATTTCTTTATTACTTTGTGTTTTGCTGAGTGCTGTTTCTTTCACATGACAGTAAACAAGTAGTCTTTAGATAGTTGAGGAAATAACTACTGTTTTTGTTATTATATAAATTGCTCCAAATATGTTTCAACCAAAGAAAGTAAAGAAGAGTAAAGATTTTCTATCCATTAGTGACCACAAGATAGTTTCCAATTTTAAAAGCTTATACATATTACAACTTGCATGTTTTTCTCAAAACTACCGAATGAAATCTGGCGTAGCTACACCAAATAATACGTTAACTTTAGCTTGGTCTCTGTGCGGGAACTTTTTCTTTATAGCCGTGAATATATACTCTCTCTTTTACTATATATTTGACCTGAAGAAAATAGTAAATGCCTTATCGCTTTATTTTACGTTAAATGCTGTGTTTACCAGAATAACAGGCTTATTAATTTTGTCACTGCTGACACACAGAAGTCGGAAGTTTGTGCAGTTGATCTCGAATCTTGAAAAAGTACACACAGAGCTACGAATAAATAATAAAACTACTAAGTCATATTGTGTCTTGTGGTCTTACGTCCAGCTCGCTGCAGTCTTATGTACAGACATGCTACTTCTCAGTTCTCTCTATTTAGCACACGGATTCACACGAACTTTTTTTTTAGAAGTAATTTGTAGTTCAATAATAATAGCACTTGATTTAAGTTGTTTATTTGCAATAAACCTTCTGAAGCTTATAAAAAAATTTTTGGTCGCTTGGACGACACAGTTCCAACGGTGTGATGATAGTTACTTAACGGTATATCGAGATCGCGTACCTTCAAAGAAATTGTTTGAAGTTTACAAGATTATAGTACAATGTTTTGACATTTATAAAGAAATATTTCAAATTTTGGTGAGTACACTAATTGTAGTTTATGTAACTGTCACATAATATAGGTTATTAAAACACGAAAATTGGCGAGTTTTTTAATAGTAGCTATAACGCGAGTGTTTTAATACAGAGTTAAGTGCAGTTACACACACTACTTTATCTACACTCATTATTCAATGAAATAAAACAAAAAAAAATATTAATTTTATTTATTGTTGGCTATCTGGAAAACATTTGCCATAGTATAGGGCGTTTTTAAGAAAATAATAAGTGTTGCATAATGAGTCCAACCGGTTGCATAATGGTCATTATGTTACAGTTCCCAGTTTAAAATTTTCGTTTTTATCATCTGTGTTAAAAAGTATGTCATTATGAGTTCGAGTCAGAGTTCATAATTCGAACATTATAACATGAGTGTAGATAAAAACCATTAATAATGTTTAGAAACTTTTTTATCTATTTATAGCTTTGGTTTTATACCCTCGTTTAGTCCTGAGTCCTCTCGATACTTATGTTGAAATGGTTCAACATAAGTATCGAGAACCACCGATTTCCAATAGTGAACAAGCAAGGGTTCAAGATGATCACTCCTCGACTATGGTGGAAGAGGAGGACCAAGGAGCCAAGGAGTTTATAGGTTTCATCTCCTAATTTCCTTTTTCAGATTTTATATCTACTCGTGCTAAATTTCACCTTTGGGCTAGGACATGTTGCCTTCGTATGTGAGTGTATCGCAGAGAATAAGTCATCAAGCATTGTAAGTAACAACTCCAGATAAGTTTCATATAAATCAATTGACAGATAAATCCATAAAAATTCTTCTGCCACTGCCTCTCCTATATAATTTTACGAATTCAATTTCATTTATGTTTAATCTTATCTAGAGAAAACCTAAACCGTGGTTCGTATTTTAAAGTAAGTTTATATTTTAATTTCTATTCATTTCCAACACTCCGACAGATAATATAGCAGTATGAATATAAATAAAAACCACAAAGGTTCCATTTTCACCAAAGCACCTATTCTTATTAAACGTTCTATTTCAATAAATCAACATTTTTTTCACACACATTTTGTTTTACAGCTAATGATATACATACTATCATCGAATATTACTGTTTCGGTCATAAAGCCACTGGTGTTTCACATAGTACTATCTGTCGAAATGGAATTTTTTTACATGCAAATAAATAATGTGTCCACTTTATGCTTACGGGAATTGAAGACTCACACATCAGGTACGTTTATGTAGCCAAGAAATTTTAAAGACCATTAGATTATAATCTATGTCACATAACATAACATATCATCACGCTTTTTTCCCCGAAGGGGTAGGCAGAGGTGTTAAACCCCCACTTTCCCACCCAATCTATGTCGCAGGATTATAAACCGTCGATTTATCGTGAAGCAAGTGTCTCGGTACCATATCTTTCTCTGCAGAAGCTTTAGCTGTTGGTGGTTTGACTCAGCTCCTGGTAAAGCCACGGTTTATAAGTGGCATGGTTAGAAAGAAGACCAGCGTGCAGGCAGTTAAGGCTCCTGACCTATGCTGAGTGGGCTCCATTTTAGTGATACATGTTTAAGTTCTAATGTTGTTTAATTTTATTGCTACCTACTCTGTAACTTAATTTTAACGTGTATTGCTTAATAAACGATTCTTTCTTTCAAAAAAAAAAGAAAATACATTACCATGAGAGAATCATATTGCTAAGTAACAATATATTACACTACACTACCCACTACTTTCTTGTAATGAAATTGTTTTCTTCTGCAGCTATCAATCGGAGAAACGTCAAAAACCTTCATCGACTAAGTCGAGTGGAGTTCCAAAAGTTCACGCTGTACGGGTTCTATACCGTGGACGTGGATAATTTATTGGCATTTTTTGAAATTTTTATAACATTCACTATACCGATATTACAGTTTATTTTATTTTAATTACTACATATTTTAAATATTAAACTATTATTGTGACAAATTATGAAAATATTGAGCTTCATTTGTTTTTCACCTAGAGTTATAAAGAATAAGAGTTCACAGACGGCAGCCATAATATACATTAATGTTTATGATATCCCGGGATGTATAGCTTTGAGATATCTTAATGAATCTCGACCACGGAGGTCGCATATGTCCGTATGGACGTACTTTTCAGCTGTTACTGTAATTTGATACGTTAGTTTTTACTTTTAATCTTAAGATTGTTTTACAATATTATTATGGATCAGTCAAGTTTCTTACTATTGTATTAAATTCAGAGAGTTTATCAGAAGATGATTTATCTGCGTCTAGCCATCCGAGGGGAGTTCTATAAGTTCGCGGAATGGAGGGGTTGGTGGGAGGAGGTTTACTCGTCAAGATTGAATCTGGCTGAGCACATCATCAATAGTATATACACCAAGTTTAAACCTGACCGGGTCATTTACTTTTGAGTTATTGACCTGCAAACAACAGAATTGAGAAAGCCAGCCAGTATGAAGAAAATTTAACACCGCGCCAATAAAACGGTCAGATTATTTTTCAAAAGCTGTTGGTGGTTTACGCGGACTCTGCCCCCGGTAATCCCATGGTTTTTTAAGTGGCATAGTCTTTTCAAACAGGGAAGAGAGTCCACTGGAGACGACCCCCTCTCTAGAACAAGACGGCCAATTGAGGCCACCACACCAGAAATCGTCGAAGAAGTAGATAAACTTGGTGTGTGTGTTGCACCCGTTCACACGTGCCATGTTGCGGCGGCTGCCATTCACTGATGCGGCTTTTAACAATTGAACCACCCATCCCTAAGTCCAGACTTCACACCCAGTAACTATTATTTATTTCCAAAAAACCGGCCAAGAGCGTGTCGGGCCACGCTCAGTATAGGGTTCCGAAGTTTTCCATCCAAGACTGTTAGGTTTTTCATTAGAAATTTTGATTGCGTGAACCGATTTTAATAATTCTTTTTTTATTTGAAAGACGATATGTTCTTTATCATAAAATAAAATATGTAAAATAAGAAAAAAAACTTGCATATGGTTAATTCACAAATTTAGTTCAAAAATTTTTTTTTTTAATTTATCAAAAACCGTTCAACCCATCAAGTTCAAAATAATTTTCCTAGAAAGTAATTATAATGTTCTACTTTTGAGATTTTTTTCATATTTTTTTAACTTATGGTTCAAAAGTTAAAGGGGGGACACATTTTTTTTAAGTTTCGGAGCGATTATTTCAGAAAATATATATTTTATCGTAAAATGATGTTAGAAAACCCCTATTCATTTTTGTATACGATATATCACACGTTAGGGTCCAGAGGAAAAAGTAAGTACCTACATTACGTGTATGGGCACCACCTATATTATTTAATGTTTTATTCTACTTTTAATTTGTGCACTTTGTCGGCGTTATTAATATACATATTTATTCAAAATTTCAGCTCTCTAGTGCTAACGGTCACTGAGATTATCCGCGGCCGGACAGACAGACATGACGAAACTATAAGGGTTCCTATTTTACTACGGAACCCTAAAAATGAGAAATAGCTGCGTGGAAAAAGAAATTTCGGCTATGATGAAGTACAATACCGCGATCTTTTGACCTCCCCTCGCATGTGTCAAAAACAAAACGAAGTAGATTCAAGACAAAAACAAATCCGGACAACTTAATTTAAGTCAAGTTTTTCCGAACTTCATCATCAAATTAAAAACAATATCAAGAAAAATAATACGAAGTATACCTTTCGAAGAACGACTCGCAGTGTGCTTAATGTTCACTATGTTCTAGCTAAGTAACAAATTTTTCCCGTTAGAACGATACGAAACATTAAACAGTTTGTTAAAAATTAACTGTGTTATAACTGGGTTTAAATAAACACAAACTATTTTGTCAACTTTTCAACGGCGTCAAATCAATTGCCACGTGGACACGTCGCGGGCGCAGCTGGCACACAGCACAACAATAGAAACTTTTTGAAAAATGCTGTTTGAAGAAAGATGTACAGTAATAAACGAAAATATTTATATTGAGATGTGTTGTGATGTACTATAATATAAATGTATATTGTCGCATCGCTCTGTATCTTAAGGTACAAAAATGTTAAAATATACATTATAATAGGTTGGGGAAAAAGTTTCTTCGCATTTTTTAAGAAAATTCAAAACATTTTTTAATATAGTTTATTCACATTTAACTAAAGTATGTAGGTACCATTTTGTTCGATAACTTTTTGCCATCTTGTAGGTAGGGACATGATCCCATTGCTATAGAAATTTTGGGACTTCTGGTCAAAATACCGCGACAAGTGGTTTTGGCAGTCCTCTCGTGATGTTAACCTGACACTGCCTAAAGAATTCTGAAGAGACCGAAACAGGTGGAAATCTGAAGGTGCAAGGTCAGGACTATACGGCGGATGCATTAACACCTCCCAGCCAAACTCTCTTAATTTTTGCTGAGTGGCTAAAGATGTGTGAGGTCTAGCGTTATCATGATGAAAAACCACACCCCTTCTGTTGATTAATTCCGGCCGCTTTCTCTCAACTTCTTGCTTTAATCTCATCAGTTGTTCGCAGTAGAGTTCAGAATCGATGGTCCTGCCTGGTGGTAACAGCTCATACTGAATAATGCCCTTCCAATCCCACCACACACACAGCATCACCTTGTTGCGAGTTAACCCGGGTTTCGCCTCAGTCTGTGAAGCCTGACCGGCCTTTGACCACGACCTTTTTCGCACGTTCTTGTCGTACGTGATACACTTTTCATCACCAGTTATCAGCTTCTTCAAAAATGGTTCGGTTTCATTACGTCGTAATAAAGAATCACAAATGAGTACACAGTTCATTAGGTTTCTTTCAGTGAGCTCGTGAGGTACCCAAATGTCAAGCTTTTTTGTGTACCCAGTTTTTTTCAAATGCGCCAAAACTGTTTTGTGGTCAATTCCCAGTTCTTCAGCTACGTCGTAACTACTGACATGCCGATCTTGCTCCACTTTTTCAAAAATGGCATCCATTTTATCTGTAATAGGGCGACCAGAGCGACGTGCATGTTTGACATCAAAATTTTCGGATTGAAAACGCTTAAACCAAATTTGTGCTACTCTCACAGACACTGCACTAGGTCCATAAACATCGCAAATTTTTTTCGCGGCTTGCGTTGCATTTTTACCTTTTTTGTAGTAAAATTTTAAAATGTATCGAATTTCTTCATTAGATTCACTCATCTTGGCGGTACGAAACACAAATGAAAATCACACATTTTCCTAATTTGAATTTGGAATTATGTTCTTTAAAATTTAAACTTTCAATGATACCAAAACCAGCCAGATACAAATAGTATAGCCATAGAGATTTTATTACAAGTTTATACATACTATAATGCGAAAAGACTTTTTCCCCAACCTAATAGTTCTCGTGTGTGGCCTCCTGATGATTTCAATAATAATAATAAAGCCGTTTATTCCATTTTCTTGCAGTGTTTCAATGACAATGTTCCCTTATGTTGTTGTTTGATGTTAGTACTTTTTATTATTGAGAGGACTGGATAAATTACGAAAGTAATGATCCATGCAGGTTTTGGCATTATTACACTCACAATCAATGATCAGATCATTTAAATCTCCAGTTCTTTCGTGCTTCTTCTTTTTAGTTACATATTAAGATCAAGGAAATAATATGTGGACTATCTTGTGTTTCCTTTTACATGATACTACAAAACTAAAACCTCAGAGATGATGACACCTTGAAACAAACACACAAAACCCACGAATTGCACTAAAAACATATTGTTAATATTAGGTCCTTACCTATGAAATTTTGTATGGAGATTTTGGGGAATTCTGCATTTTCCATACTAAAATTTTTTCAGTTTTCTTCACAACGACAAATCCAAAGATAATAATATTTGGCATCTATCATTAGACAAGCTTTAGTAATATGTGTAATATCACACTTCATAACAATTATTTATCGTTTTTAAGTGAATGCAAGTAAAATGATGTATTCGGAGGCACTTAAAAAGAGTTGTCTCCGTGTCCAATTTTTACACAATTAAACTTACAACAAATTATCAAAACAAATCAAAAGAGCTCAAAAATATAGTCTATTTTTAGACGAGGTAATTATTTTTTAGGAATACTCTGAATCTTAATAGTTACAGACAAAATAATTAGAGAGAAAAAAAACACCAATTTCATAGGTAAGGACCCAATATTACCTGGACAAGTTTTCTGTGTTATTATTAGCTAGAATGCAGTGCGAGCGCTATCCACGTCGATGTACAGGTTCCTCCCACACAAAACTGAATAAAACATTTATTAGATAGCCCTTAAATAACCCGTTATAAGAAACCCCACCTCAACTTCTACCTGAATATTGCTGAACGTTACTAGAAATTTCTCAGAAAATTTAACAAGAAAAGTTTTGATTTAATGTAAACAAAGAAAAAAAACTTATATTTAGATGTGACGTAGAAATGTTTAAGTGAAACCTATTATGTTACATATTCCTTCCTAACACAGGCCCATACAACTACTGAATAATAGTTATCTATGGCGCCCTCCTTTCCAAGTTGGACTAAAACACCACGATTAGCAATTCAATAAATACTGCGATGAACTGCATAACAATCTGAAAACAAAATTTATTAACTATGCAGGAAATGTGAAATCTAGCTTAAAACTCAATTTTGTAGTTCTGTAACATTATACCCATAGTAAAAATTTCAAAACACGTCTAGATTAATCTAGATCAAATTTTCTGCAAGTGGACCTTAGTCACATTGTTTGTATCTAATTGACAGTAATATTTGTTGAAAGCACCTAACTCACCGTCAGAGATTGTAATGTTAAAATATCTTTTCTCCTTTACTCACCAACTAAAGGTTTATGAAGAGCAAATAATACAACAAATTACCAAAAATACTTATTATTTATTACAAATTTTGATGTTTAAGCTAAACACAATAAACAACAATAAAAACAAGGGCAGGTTGGTTCTCGTCCTGTTTGATCGATCTCGGTGTGTATAGGTACTAAACAGGTATAACAAAAATAAATAAGTGACTTAATTGTGACTAATTAAAAGTTAATTAGTCACAATTAAGTCATACACACTTAAAAGTGACTAATTCTTATAATTATGTATAATTAATATTACTATCTCCCTTTCCCGTTGGTAAGTACTGCATACCTTGCAGGTCCGGATACTGTATTTTAAATTTTATCTTGATCTTTTCTCAAATATTCAAATGTCTAGATATACTTCAATATATATTTTGTTCTTTGTGCTTATTAGCCTTCTTAGTACTGTATATAGTATGGTTATACCATACACTACCACAAGGTAGTTTTTGCCCTTTTTCTCGGGCTTTTATTAATATTTTATAGGTTTTTATAAAAGTGCTGCCGGTAACCTATAAACCAGCCGGCATGTACAATTTTATACGCTCTTCAGCCAATAGACTCGAACTTCGGGCTATTTAATTTAATAATCCCTTGATTATAATATTCCTGAAATAAATTCGAGGACTTCTCTTTTCGAGATCTCAGTAAATTAGCAAAATCAGAACCAGCGCGTGAGACTTTTTTCCTCAGAGTAAACAGAACTGGAGTAGCCATTAGTCAATTTCTCAAACATTTTTTTCTGCCATTTCTTGCGGGGGGTGAGGTTACCTCTACACTCAAAGCCAGCACAACGCACAACGTTTTTACAAATGCACACATGCATAATTCGACACACAAATTTAAATTTCACGCACACACACGCTTAAAATAGTCACGTGGGGTGTGCGTTTTGACAACGTCACAGCCGCACTCCCCACGAGACTAGCGTTCGAAATTTGAAATCGTAGAATTCTAAAACATGAAATAATGAAGTAAATAATCATGAAATCTTCAAAATTATAATTACAAATAAAAGGTGACACCATCTTTTAGCATACTCGATGTTTTCTATTTATTTTTACAACAAAAAACAACACAGGCAGGCATTTTTGCGGGAGCTCTGTTCGCCGCAACGTTTACAATGTTATGGCTGTCAAAATGGCGGCTCAACTAGTTTTATTAAACGTGCAAGCATCCGATGCTTGTGCATTTGGCAGAGGGGAATGTTAGACAAAGGCTACTCCAGTTCTGTTTACTCTGAGCTTTTTTCAGATATCGATCCACAGCCTCGAGAGCGATCCCTCTCGACCGTAGCTCCCATAGACGAGGCAAAGACACACTCGTCCGTACATCCAAGAATATGAGTAATGTTTGTTTGTTTATATTATTTACTAAAAATACTTAAAGGACCCCTTTTCATTTGAAATTACGTTGATTCATTATAAAATAACTTGTATTTGAATATAAACATGCAAGTGCATTTATACTCAACGAGGAATTTATTCATTTACTAGAAATTTTGTCAACATTATTATAATTACATTTTTTAAAGAGGATTTTACAAGAAACCTACATCGGAAACATTAAAATTGCCCAAAAAACTTATTCGAGAAGGACGCCGGTCGATTGATAAAGAGACTATCTTTGTATATACTGACTAGCCTGTTTTGATACGCTAAACTCTATGGTTTTGTCTATGAACCACGATCAAGGTGAGTCAAACTAGTATTTAAAAAACAATGTAAACAACATGAAACAAACAAACATTAGTGATTTTACTTAACTCTGATGCCTGTATAATTAAGACGGTAATAAGTGATAACAAGAAAAAAGAGTGTTACAAGATGATGTTTTCTTCAAGTCTGCTACAGCTTCCCACAGATGGTTCAATACATTTATTCTCAAGCTTCTCTTGTCTTCGAATTCCAAGAATGTATTTCTGAAGATCTCTCTGAGTAAAACTTAAATTCTAACACGAAACTATTTAATGTTTTCTGATCAATTTTACAGTTGTTACCATGACACTCAATGAAAAATTCGAAAACAAACACAGTGATGGTCAATAAAAATATTGTGACGTAATCAGAAAAGCAGGTTTCTGTAAACAATGAAACGATAATCAAGCCCCATATGATAAGAGCAGAATAACACCTAACAATAAAGTGATTCGTTCTGACCATCCCTGTCATATTGTCTATACAGTGAACGATTCACCATCTAACTTCCTGTATTCTTGGAATAAGTTTCAAATGTGTAACGCTATAATAAATGCTACTGATACATAAAACTGCTTGCATTAAAATCATATTAAGATAATGACATAAGAAAACTAATAAGTTCAGACATCAGAATGGAATGTAAAAATGAAAATGAATACAATGGTCATAATGAGAGTGAGTGAGTCTTTGTGAGTTCGGTTTAATAAAACCATAACGCATGGAATAACTTTAAACAAGCTAAACCAAAAAAAAAAAAGTAACGCCATAAAAATTTCAATTCATCATAAATTTTGTTATCCAAAAGATATTCAGAACTCACATTAGACATTAAAGTATCTAGTGCACGACGCTTCATACATTTTACTTCACGAAGACTAAAAACACAATTTTACATGTAGTAGGTACTTTTATTCAGTTAATCACATTATCAAACACTTGTTCATGATCTAATGTAGTTAACGGTACTAATGTAATTAAAAATGGTATTGTAATTTTCTATCGTGATGTAGAAGTACGACAAATTACTAAAATAATAGATGTTTTTTAATTATGTCACGATATTTTACAGAACATCACTGTGTTCGTTGTTACAGTTTTCATTAATTGTCAGGTTAAGAACTGTACAATTGATCAGAAAAACGTTAAATAGTAAATTTTACCCAGATAAATCTTCGGGTATTCATTCTTATAATAAGAAATAGCCAATCATATTATAATTATAATAAGAATTATAATTATAATAAGAATTATAATTATATGATGGGCAATTTAAAAAAGTGGCTCATGAGTTTCTTGCCGGGTTCTTCTCATGAAAAGCCTTACTCTCGGAATCCGACCGCTTGTATCAATTATAACCACAGTCAATACTCTGTGGTTGTACTTGCTGCAAGCGCTCGCGGTAATAAACCTTAATTTAAAATATAAGTTTTATTTAATTATATATAATTTTATAATTTATAAATTGTAAAATATTGACTTTTTAAGTGCCAGGTTTGGCCTATGAAAGAAACTTATTTTTGTTTGTTTCTTTGTTTGTTTGATTCAGAAAATAGGAGACGCTTGAAAATAATTGTTAAAAAAAATTGAAGTGCTTTCGTGAGGACTCAATTTTTTTAACGTAAGCTAAATCAGCTTCTACGTACATTTCCTAATACTTATTATTAGGTCCTTACCTATGAAATTTGTGTTTTGTATGGAGATTTTGGGGATGTCTGCATTTTACATACTAAAATTTGTTGAGTTTTCTTCACAACGACAATTCCAAAGATAATAATATTTGACATGTATCATTAGACAAGCTTTAGCAATATGTGTGTGAACCTCAGAGTAAACAGAACTGGAGTAGCCTTTGTCTAACATTCCCCTCTGCCAAATGCACAAGCATCGGATGCTTGCACGTTTAATAAAACTAGTTGCGCCGCCATTTTGACCGCCATAACATTGTAAACGTTGCGGCGAACAGAGCTCCCGCAAAAATGCCTGCCTGTGCTGTTTTTTGTTGTAAAAATAAATAGAAAACATCGAGTATGCTAAATGATGGTGTCACCTTTTATTTGTAATTATAATTTTTAAGATTTCATGATTATTTACTTCATTATTTCATGTTTTAGAATTCTACGATTTCAAATTTCGAGCGCTAGTCTCGTGGGGAGTGCGGCTGTGACGTTGTCAAAACGCACACCCCACGTGACTACTTTAAGCGTGTGTGTGCGTGAAATTTAAATTTGTGTGTCGAATTATGCATGTGTGCATTTGTAAAAACGTTGTGCGTTGTGCTGGCTTTGAGTGTAGTGGTAACCTCACCCCCCGCAAGAAATGGCAGAATAAAATGTTTGACAAATTGACTAATGGCTACTCCAGTTCTGTTTACTCTGAGGTGTGAACACGCTTGATAAAAATTATTCATCGTTTTTATGTTAATGCAAATCTAATGATGTATTCGGGAGGCAGTTAAAAATAATTGTCTTTGTGTCTAATTTTAACACAATTAAACTTACAAAAAATTATCAAATTAAATAATACGAGCTCAAATATATGGTCTATTTTTAGAAGAGGCAATTATTCTATAAGAATGTTCTGAAACTTAATAGTTACGGAAAAATTGCTAAGACAGAATAAAACACCAATTTCATAGGTAAGGACCCTATATAATAATTAACACTGTCTAGTCCGCGGACATGTCCGCAGACTTGCCCGCGGACATGTCCGTCTATTGAATTCCCCGCTTTAGAATGTGCTGCAGATCATTTATTATGCCCATATTAGAATTAGAATTAATAAGCAAAGAAATTCATATCGAACCTATGGTGGTGGATTGGATATGGTGGTTGGATAGACCAATTAGAATAATGAAGCGCCATTACGACATTGACTTACGAAATTGAATGTGAAACTAATGTATAGTGAATCACCAGTGAATTTTTACAAAAAGCAGTAACTTCAATGAAGCGTTAAAAGGAAGGCTTTTACATAATAAAATATCAAGAAAGTCGTGCCTTAAAATTTAAATGATTGAATTTGGGAAACGTAAAAAAAAATATGGGCAAGATCAATGGCTTGTAAAAAAGCTCCATAGATTCTGGGTACTGCAATACATGATGTTTACGCCAAAATTCTTGATTATAAACGGCAAAATCACAAGTAATGATAAGATTTCTCTTATCCTATCATTCTGCGGAAATTCAGCAAAAGCTGTCTTTCACTTTGCCTTTTTCATTTATTATTCAAATAAAGCTAGATACCACAATAATTATTTGATGGCAGTAATATTTTTCGCCTCTTCGTGTATTAATACAATTAGTGGGTTTATAATTAGCTTTAAAACTACACTTCAAAGCAAGCACCACGTAGAAATGTTACTAATTATTCAAGATGTTTATGAAAAATTGCTATTTAAGAGCAGATACAATGAAATCAATCTTTGTATTCGATTAAACGTGATTATATATCTCTTGCACTTCATTATAAGTAGTGTGGTAACTTTATATCACCATGGGTTAAATGAACAAATAGTTATTACAATCCTATTGAAATTGCTTGCATTTTCCATCGCCTTTGAATACATCTATGCTGTTGCGACCATTAAACTTATTAGAGAATGTCTTGATCTTTGGATTTTAAAATTCAGAAGCTTACATTTCGGGGAAGGCAAGCTAAACATGAACATCACTGTCTTGACGAAAAATATTTTCATTTCCTACACAGACATTTTGAAATGTTTTGGAATGTACAAGAACTTATTTCAAATTCTGGTATGTATTTTTTTTAATTTAATTTTCCTACCTTGATTGCACTTATGTTTAAGGTGGATTGGGCAGTTTCTCGTTTATCTTCTATCATATCACACACCACAGCATCAACAACTCAATTTTTAAATCTTTTATCTTATTAACCATTCATATATTCAACAACATTATAATGTGCATGTGGTATGAGCTGTATGAGTGATCTTGCTTCAAACGATAAGAATAGTATAACAGAATTCCTGTAAATAATTGCTAGAGCATTACGGTGTAATAAGAAATTTGATAAACTGCAAATAAGGTTTGAAGCAGGATATATATTTTAATAGAAATAATTATTAAAGTATTGAAAATTTTATAAAATTTTACGTTTATGTTACGTGAGTTTTTCGTAGGTTTTCCCTAATGCACGCCACTACTCGTGGTCTTCGATTCCAGTCTCCAGTGGTCTTCTTTCATTCAGCCGACTCCAGTAAACAATTAGTAAACAAAAGTTTGACGACCTCCGTGGTCGAATGGTCTGTATGCTGGTCTCAAGGCGTCGCCATCTCGAGAGGTTCTGGGTTCGATCCCCGGTGGGGGCAAATGTTTGGGTGATGAATTTTCAAGCATTTGTTCTCTAGTCTTGGATGTTTACATATATTTATATATATTCAGGATATTTATATGTATTTATCTATTAAATATATTTAACCGTTCATCTAGTGTCCGTAACACAAGCAGCATTAGTTGCTTATAATGGGGCTAGTTGATAGGTGTGAATATTATTGAAGATATAATTAATTGAATAATTATTATCATCATCCCATCTTGTCGCAAAGCATTACTACTTCACTAATATTTTGTGTTAAAGTTAAAGTTTAAATTAATGTGTGTTGCCTTTACTTCCTTGGTTAGGGGTAATCTGATCTAAAGATATCATTATATTTTTAACCGGTCCCTAATCATAAAATTGTGATGGTTTTTGTTTCAGTATGCCCATTTCCTTGTAACCTTTTTCATGATTTGTGTTTCATATATAAGTTTCATGAGTTGTGTTATGAAAACCGCTAATGAACAAAACGCTGTAAGTACCGTAAGTTAAAGTTTTTCAATGTCGCTTAGAATTTGCATTAGCCAAAAAAGGTATAGGTACATTCCTATTTTTTGGCTAATTCAAATTCTGACGTTTATGTTCCCTATCCTTTAGACTACATTTTGATTTTTAAAAGCTAGATGAGTTGTTGTTTCGAGAAGTGATTTTTTATTGAAATGCGATTGTAATTGATGTAAACTCTAAGCATAATTTTAATATGTTTCTTTTATATTTCAGCCTCGTAACACAACTTACACTTATGTCTCGATGATATTTGGTTTGGTGATGGAATTTGTATATCTTTTTCTTATAACCTACGAACACGAAAGGTTGTATGTTATGATCGAAGATGTGAATAGTATCTGCAACATGAAATTGAACAAAACGTTACCAGGTAAAACTAATATTACATTATACTCCTATATCCTCTTAGGGGTAAACAGAGGTTCATTGCACACTTTATCAGTAATTTGTAATCGTGATAAAATATTTCAATATTTTTTATGTATTAAATATTATGTCTTTCGATTTATAGAAAGCGGGGTAATTCATCCTCATAAAAAAAACGTTTTTAATATTCCTGAAACCGCAATTGCGTAAAGTACCTATAATTCGTTCTCAGCCTATATACGTCCCACTGCTGGGCACAGGCTCATAGAGAAACATATAAGGAGTGTGGGCCTTAAGAACTGGCTTATATTCCGCGGATATCCATAATTCCGACGGACTTACTCATACCGTATTGATTCCACCATTTAAAGTCCCAAGGTCAAACATTCTCTCTGGCGGGCATTGACTTAAGAAAGCTGTGTATTTCCTATGGGAAGTTATAATTATGTTGGCTTCTCTTGGGTTAGAAGACATGGTCGATAATAATAATATATTTGGGTGCCAACTATTAAATACATTAAATCTATGTAGTGTACAAAGAAGTTAAAAAAAATAAAAAAAACATTTTATTCAGTCATAATTATTTCTATGGCGTACACATGTATGCAAATAATAGGCTAGTTGACTCATATCGAAAGTAATGCTTAATTCACATATTATTAAGTGCAAGGGTCCGAAATATACCAAGTTCAATAAATATAAATAAAGGAAAGCAGTTTAGGAATAGAAATTCAATGTAAACATGTTTTATTTTACTTTTTTTTCATCTGCGAAAACGCTATCCACCATGTTGAATTTAGTGAAGTAACGCATCATCTAAACAATTACTACGCATGGTCAAAATCCGTCAAATGCCAGTCGCAACCAATCAAGCATATCTTTCAGCTTTGTCACGCATGCGTATTGAATTGTTTACCAAAATCGTGACTTTACGGCACAAAAAATTCTTATACCGAAGGGTCATGCATGGCGTTTTTGACAGTTAAGCAAAAGCGTAATTTAAAAATTAAATAAACAATTTTTGCAATTTAAATATAAAAAAAAATGTGTTATAGATCTCAATAATATTTTTTTTATGGTGATGGCTAATAGTAATGAATAATTTGGGGCCCAATAAAAAAAGGGTCAACTAGCCTATTATGCAGTAAAACTATAAGCCTCCTTTTGTGCAGTCAGAAAATACATCATAACTAAATGAGAAGCATAATTTAATGTTTACCGCCCAACGAAGTGGGCGCGATCCAGCTAGTAATAATATAAATAAGTAATATTCATAAATTTTCCTTTACAGATGTCACTAGGAAATATCTTAAGAACATTCTTCGAGTAAACAACATAGTTTTCAGTAAATATACTCCTTGCAGACTATATACATTGAATGCCAAGCTTTCTCCACTTTTTTTGATTCTGCTCGCCGATTTCACAATGCCTATATTGCAAATTATTCTCTTGTAAACTGTTTAATATATTCTATGAGATTAAATGATTGTTTGAGGACAATGGAATTTGATTTATATGATGAATGCGTAAAATATTTCGAGCCTAAAGGGCCTGGCAAGATACATTGCTTGTAGAACTGGCAGCTGTTGGGGCGAATACGTTTTCCAGTAGACCACGCACTGGGAGACGCAGCGTCATTGTCGCTCTCCTCCACGACACGGCACGCCTGAGCCGAGGTCCGCGCCTTCAGAGGCACCCTCAGGACGTCTGCCAATCCCCGAATCCGGTTCGAGCGCCCTGGAGGCTCTCCCTGGAAGTGAAACCCCCTAGGGGGGATGCTTTCCAGAGAGAATCCCTTCAGTGGTGGTTCGCCACTACAGGCTTGAGGACCCACCACAGTTCTCGCCTTCTTTAAAAAATCCGGTTATAACTGAGTAGCCGTCAGAGGCATCAGTTCAGGGCCCATCAAAAAAAAAAAAAAGTCATTGTCGCTGGTAATTGGTTTAGTACCAGTAGGTGGTTTAACTAATGTAACAGCACCCCAATTCTACTATAAATTGAACCGGACGTTCCCGAATTGTTACAATAGCGTAACCAATGCGTTTGAAGAAAGAATGCTTAGCAGAATAAACATTGATAATTGAAATGTAAGCTTTTACTTTACGTTTTTGATTTATGTAAAATAGCAAACCGAATGGAACCGAATGAAACCGAAGGCAACCGAAACACGGTTGCGTTTTGCTAGCAGAATACCAATAACGTTCGAACACAAGCGTTCCTCATGCGTTTCAATTCGAAATAAAATTGCTGATCGCCTACTGTTCAGTTGCAGTAGTTCAGTTGTAAGACATAAGAAAGGTGCGTTGTTTTCAATATCGAAATTAAATCGTACGAAAAACTGCCACCGAGTTCCTAAATTCTTCTACAATATCGTAGGCAAATTAGCCGGGTGCGCTTCATTTGATAGAAAATCAAATGATCTAATATTGTTTGTATAACGTATACAATTTTCGGGTTTCACGGGATTCAGAGCTTCAGGGTAAATTCCGTATCTGTCCTCGGCCTATATACGTCCCACTACTGGACACAGGCCTCCTCATAGAGAAACACATGACGTGTATGGGCCGTAACATCACCACGCTGGCCCTAGCCGGGTTGGTGGGTATAGACAGTAGCAATAGCGATCACAAAGTTTTTGACACCCGTCCACGTCCTGACCATGGCGAAGGTAGCTTTGTTTTCAATCGAAATCCAAACCGTACTAACCACTACGCCAACGAGCTCTTCCGTAAGTTATGTTTAAATTAAATATGTATGTCGAAGGTAATGATCGGACGGTGGCCGACTTGAGCCACGTATTTTATTATTCTAGATAAGTCGAGTTGAAACATCGTCATAGCCAAAAAATTTTTTTAAATTTTTAACTGCTTTATTACTTTAAGTGTGTCCTGTGGACCTGCTAGTGACATAAACATATATTGTGTTTGAATATTTATAATGTAATTATTTGAGTTTTTTCCAGAGTATTGGTTTTTGACTTGGCTGATATTTGATCCTTACCTATGATATTGGTGTTTTGTATGGAGATTTTGGGGAATTCTGCATTTTCCATACTAACATTTTTTCAGTTTTCTGCACAACGACAAATCCAGAGATAATAACAATTGGCATGTATCATTAGACAAGCTTTAGTAATATGTGTAATATCACACTTCATAAAAAATATTTATCGTTTTTAAGTAAATGCAAATAAAATGATGTATTCGGGAGGCACTTAAAAAGAGTTGTCTCCTTGTCCAATTTTAACACAATTAAACTTACAACAAATTATCAAAACAAATCAAAAGAGCTCAAAAATATAGTCTACTTATAGACGAGGTAATTTTTTTTTAGGAATACTATGAATCTTAATAGTTACAGACAAAATACTAAAAGAGAAAAAAAAACACAAATTTCATAGGTAAGGACGTAATATTATATAATGCGAGTTAAAGGCACCAGCATTTTTTTTTGGCTAACGATAATGTTATTTGTTTATTGGTTCTTTATGTTTCCTTAACTGTCTATGTTTCTTACCCATAACCTTGTACCCCTTGATATCCATTTTTTATTGGGCTTAATATGGATTATTTTAAATGGAAAGCAAAGATCGTATAAAAGCTCGAAGTGGTCTATAAATCGGTTATTACCTTCATCGGGGTCATTTATTTCATAGATTTTATTGAATGTCAGACTGCTGTGTGTTCTAAATAGACACATATAATTATCAGAGATGTCCCAAATTTTCGGACGCCACTTTTGAGGAGACTAGATCAAAAACCCCGCTACAGTACCTATGCACGTATTGCTGACTAGTCTTGTTGGTTGAGCAATTTCTAGTTCAAGATTTTTTTATATGAAAACAGCAATTGACGCAACACCACCTGATGGTAAGCAATGGGAGAGTCCATTTGGGGAATTGTCAGGGCCACAGAGAAGTAAGCTACCGCCACCATACTGTCACATGAAGTGCTTTTTCACGCCTCTTTTCTTCTCTTTTCTTTGTGCGAACGAAGAAAGAGTTTCTAAATCTCTCTTTCCCTGACAACACAGAGGTCGTTGTAAATGTATGATTCTGATTTATGGTCACTGTAAATTAGAGTTCAAGAGAAGAAATAGTAGAAGAGATGAGTTGTTTTATTTTTATTTTCAGAAGTTTCCATATTACTAATTAAGTTTGCTTTAGCTATCTTGCAGACCTTCTTGCATATATTAGGGTATCAGTTGATGTTGATTTCTCAGAACACGATTCAAATAATTTTCTCCTACTTTTAAAGATGCCTGTTGGCCTAGCACAAGCCGTATATACGAGTAACTCATTGCCTCTCGCTTCCGCGCGAACGAAGAAGCAAGAGGCAATGACGATTTTTGTATCTGGGGACTTTTTCTCTCCGGCCCATTCTAGGCCTTCTGGTGTATAGATGCATAAATGTCTACCATGGCACTTTCGACAATTTTATCATTTTATTTTATTTTACAGTTATTTGGATAACTTACAGCAAGAATAATTAACTAATGTTACTACATTTTAAATAAAATAAAGCCAATTGCAAGTCTTCAATTGTAATGTAAATAGTTGAAACAATTATTTTATCTATAATTATATATCTACAAGCTGTATACAATAAGAAACAGGTAGTTCCAACTTTTGTGGACTTTGTAAAAAAGTCACACGATTCCGAATTATGTATAAATAAATGTTTAAATACGTGTATTACATAATCCAATTCATAATTACACTAACTATTTCACCAACTCCATCATCCGTTTCCGTGGTGTAGCGGTTATCACATCTGCCTAACACGCAGAAGGCCCCCGGTTCGATCCCGGGCGGAAACATATTCTTTTTGTCTTTTCCCCGACTATTTGCCATTAAATTAAGATTTAAATTATAAATAAACATATTTTAATAAAATTCTTAAAATCCTGTAATTTAAACTATTTTTGAAAGATTTTTCTTTTTGAATATTAGTATTTTTACTTGCTTTGTAATTAAAGTTAATTAAGAATGGCAATATAGTTTTTTTTCTTATCTTTAAACCATTTTTTTTGATAATAATACGTCGTAACGCAATAAATAAATTTTGAAACTTTCAAGTAACATAATTTTTTATATGTAGTTTCATACAGCGCCCTCTATTGGCGAGTAGTACAATTAAGTTAAAAGAGGAATGCTTTATAACTACTGCTTTTATTATGTCTAACAAAAGTTTCATCTACTCCCTACTAGATGTCGTTCCTTAACAGTAGCTTTCGGGTGTATTTAATTTTACATTTTAAAAGTTTATTAATAACATGTTTAAAAGCATATTGATTACTAAGTAAAATAAAATATTTAGTTTTGATATTTATTTTATACCCAATTATACATATCTCTTTTCTATCTTTTTTGATATCCTTATTATCATCACGAAATAAGGCGATTAACACACTGAGCCGCACGACGACGCGCATCCACGCATCCACATACATGTCCTAAATTTGTATGACAGTATCGCCTTTTGTATAGAAAAACGCACAGGACAACACACTGGAAACGCAATGACGCGCGCTCATGCGGTTCACGCGCTTACACCGTCACTTCGGTTGTCGTGGTACCCGTTGTCGGTCGCGGGCCTTTTTTTTACATAATGACTGGTAAGCTCTTGGCCTTCATCTCACCTGATGGTAAGTGACGATAATGCCGAAGGTGGAGGCGAGCTTCACCTGTAATCAACAACTGAGGAACTGGCTATCTTACTTCTGATTGCCGGAACACAACAATGCTTAAAATATCGTTATTATGGCGACACATTTAAGTAAGACGGTGGTAGCTAGCCAGGCGGGCTTAGAAGCCCTACCACCAACCAAACCGAGCAGAAAAACTTCTGCCACCATGGGGAATCGAACCCGGACCTCCCGATCAACACCTGGTGTGAAGCACTAGACCAGAGAGGCGGTTAAAAGTGTGAGAATGGCCTCTCTGGTAGGCAAATGAAATATTTTAAAGTGTCCATATAACAAGGGGAGAGCCTGTTGCCCGGCCAGGCCAGTCAGGCAGAAATACAAATCTGCGGTACTGCGAGGATCGAACCAGCGTTATCTTGCGTTTTCCCAACTCAGCTGTAGGTAGCTTCCTCTCTGGTTTTTGTAGCTTTTTGATTTTGCATTTTACGTTGATGCACAATCGACTGATAAAATAATTTTTTAGGCCAGATTTTTGATCCGTAGATAGCCCAATGGTTAAAGATCTAAATCAATGGCGTCAATAGAAATACCATGTGTGACGTCAGCTTGACCAATGGTTAAATTTGCGATTATATTTACGAAGCAATAAACCTACATCGGCATTGTTGACTGTATCATAATAATAAAAAACTTATGATTAATTTTTAGTTTGGATGTTGTAATTTATACTCTTTTAAGAAGGACTATATAAACTTTGAAACATAACAATGATTTATCATCATCCTCTTTCCACTAAGCAAAGAGGTAGGCAGAAGTGTTAAACACCCAAATTTCATCTGATATGCATCCAGTTTTTCGGACATGACCTTAGGTGGTGTATCCCTACCTGTTTGCTACGATTTCCGGTACCTCGGATCATTAATTCAAAACGATGGCGATATTGACCAAGATGTAAGAAATAGAATATATGTGGGATGGATGAAATGGCGACAGGTCTCAGGAGCAACGTGTGACCCTAGATTACCCCTTAAGCTTAAGGGGAAGATCTATAAATCCGTCGTTAGACCAGTTGTAATGTATGGATCTGAATGTTGGGCAACGAAAGCGATGGATGAAAGAAAGCTGCACTCAGCAGAGATGCGAATGTTGCGATGGATGTGTGGAGTTACAAGAATGGACAAGATCAGGAATGAATATATTAGAGGAAGTTTGAAAGTAGCGCCAGTGGCAGAAAAGATTAGGAGCAATATGTTAGCGTGGTATGGACATGTGATGACTAGGGATGAATGTCACCAGGACAATGTTATCAGGACAATTATCATTACAAGAAGGATGCTGAGCATGGATGTGGACGGACCTAGAGTTAGAGGAAGATCAAAGAAGCGATGGATTGAATGCGTGAAGAATGATATGAGGATAAAAGAAGTAGATGCTGAGCTGACGAGTGACAGAGGAGAATGGAAGAAGAAGACATGTTGTGCCGACCCCACCTAGAGTGGGAAAAGGGCAAGAAGAAGAAGAATGTCTAAGACCCCGAGCCAATTCCCATGCACCGAGCGCACAATAGGCGGCATAGCGATATTCACAATCTACAGAATAACAATGACAATATTTCATGCTCCGTAAAACTTTGAATTCAAAATAAATATTGATTATAATATAATCATCATTAAAAGAATATCGTTTTTTTAAATAATAATAATAAAATCTTTAAACTGCTCCATTCATTTTTTGTTATTTTCATGATATTAAATGACAAGTAAGATCGCGAAATACTAAACGTGTAGAAATTATATTAAATCGTCACGAAAGTTTTTTGAAGTATTCGGTGTAGTTGGAGGAGGCATCGCAAGAGATTTTTTTGACAGCCGGCTGTTAAGATCTATTGGTAGCCCGCGAACATTGTAAACTGTTCCAGATTTATCCACAAACCATAATTTTTTTCTCTATTTGATCGTGCAGTTTTTATCTTTATCAAATATTGAATCATGCTTCTACAAAGATACCATTTACCACATAATCTACGCAGTTTAAGGAAAAGAATTGCACTTAGATGACTGTCCGATAAAAATGCACTGGCCGATAAAAATGCAGTGGCCGATAAAAATGCATGAGAAGGGTAATGTACTTTAGTATTATCACCTGTTTGATGATGGAAAAAATTGCTTACAATAAATAAAGCATTTTACTTAGATATTTAAATTGTACGGGAATAGGAAAGATTTTATGAAAATGGATCGTTAATAACAAAAAAAATAAAGATTCTAATTATGAATAAAATGAAGAATTAAACACATAAAATACAAATATTACAATTGCAATAAACAATTAGATGCTGCATTAAAACCAGCGTCAGGACTCATAACTGACATCATGCTGAATTGGCTACCTGTTTTGGCACAGCCGTGAGACAGTTTCAAATAGATATTTACTATGTATTCCTGTATTTTTCTTTGTTTGTGTGTAATATAGCTATGTAAATATTCTTTATGTCCGTATAATGTCTCGTGTCTGTGTCAAAATAAATATTTTTCTTTCTTTCTTTCATTTCTTTAATTAGTCCGAGACCGACAATTTGGGCGTAATAAAAACGTGATAAATATCATATCGCACTACTCGTGGTAGGTACTTTAGGCTAATTTTCAGGACTGAACAATATCAAAGATTTAATGTATCACCATGCAAAATTTCATTGAAATCGGTCGAGCCATTTAAGAGATTAGCCCGTACAAACAGAGAAACAAAAAATGAAACCAAAAACAATTTTTGGTATTTTCCTTTTTTTACATCCCCCTGACTTGGTTTTAAGCATTTTTTTTTAATGTACAGACATTAGACCTCTATAGTTTTAATATTATTTAAAGATTGTTCTACCACAGATTCAAAGAACTCTGACCGATTTCTTTTACATAAGTGAGTCAAGTTTTTGCCAAAAATCAGAAAATGTGTGCCAATGATGCAACTGTAGGAAGTGACCACCGTTTTGATTCATCTCGATTCAGGCGTTACGTAAACCTAGTCGCAATTTTGAGACTTTTATATACAGGCTGTATTTTTTCACAAGTACAAGTCTTGAAATATTGTAGCAGTATTGAAAAGAATTGTGAAAATATTTTAGGCTAAATAAAGTAAATACCGGCCTCCCCTTCTGGGATTATAAGCCAGACTTGTGGAATTGTGGTTCATATTCTTCGTGTGTTTTATAAAATCCACACGATTTTATACACGCTTTTGTCTGCGATTTTGTCCGCGTAGAACAGTTACTATGAGATAGTGTAATGGTATCTAGCCTATAGCCTTTTCAATAAAAAGGCTATTCAACACTGAACGATTTTTTTAAATTGGAATAGTAGCCTCAATTGGTGGAATTGAAAATTTACTCCTACTCTATTATTAGAGGTAAACTTTATAGTAGCGTAAATCTGTCCTTCATTTTTCTGGGAGGCTTTATTTTTTTTTTTTTACATTCACCCGCATGGCACCCGTTCACATGGGAATATCGGGATAAAAGGTAGCCTTTGTCCCTTCTCAGGCTCTAGACTCCAGTTTTTTAAACTTCACTGCTGGATATAAGCCAAGATAACCAAACATCGAAGTAATTGAGTCTTAAACAAAATAATAAGTTCTGACATTCACACCTATTTAATAGTTTTAATAGAAATAATCATTTAACCCGACACCATATATTATATTCCATCCATTACAAAGCTTATTTTGTTAATTTGATTTCTGTACAATGATTAATATTTGATATTATAATACATACATTAATATTATAATGACGACTATTAGCCCCTAAGGGGTAGTTAGAGACCATGCAAAAGCACCGCAATAGCAGTCCATTGCCATAGTCCGCGCTTCACTATGAAATGACTGCACTCAGTTTGACAGGTGGTGAGCCCGTCGCCGCTATAAGCTGTTGAATGATTGTACAGTTTTAAATACAATTATAGTCGCCATTTATGACATTCAATGAAAGAGATGGGGTGGTAGTATTTTTTTAATGAGCCGCTATCACACGGCTCGATATTATAATGTAGGTGAGTGTAGTGCACACGATGCGATTCCATTCCAACTACCACAAATTAAGTAGCTCTGTAACTTATATTATTATTATTCAATCCGAATTATATTTTGCTGGTAAAAAACATACAATTTTTTTTTATTTCAAAGCGTAATTACAAATTTTTTATTGTGCGCAACCACTATAAGACAACAAGTGACCAGCCTGTATATAACCGTTCCGGTCTACTTGTCTGTTCCCTCGTGCCGCTGTTATGTAACACCCTGTAGCTGTTGCCTCTGTCATGGTCTATAGATTATCAGGTGGTTTACTTTTAATTTTTTTTTTTTTTAGATGTATTATGTTAATTTTATTGTGATTGATATGTTTTTTATAACACTCGTTTTTTACGTTAATAGTGCGTTAATATAATGCACCTCTGCCTACCCCTTCGGGGATATAGGCGTGATAATTATGTATCTTGGTAAATGTAATAACCTGATGTCATGTCTTGATAACTTGGTTGTTGATTCAAGACTTCTAGGGTTCGAGTTATATCCAGTTTTGCTTGATCTCTAGTATATAAATATATTTTTCCAGTCTTCGCTCATAAGTGTACAGTTAGCAAAATTATTAACATACATAAATACGACTATTACCCCTAAGGGTTAGTCAGAGACTAGGCAAAAGCAGTCCACTGCAAAAGTCTGCACTTCACCAAGCAGTGACTGCATATGCTCAGCGTGACAGGTGGTGAGCCCGTCGCCGCTTTATGCTATGATGGTGGCTAGTGAATTATAATATGTTTTAAATCACATGTTGTACTTTGTATTTTTTTTTCAGTTGAGCGGTTTATACTCTGCTTTCAAGGTGTCAGCGTCTGGCATCTGTTCTGCGATCGAGTCCTTGTAGAGGCAGAAGCTTGTTGCTTGGATAGATGCGAACAATTTTATTTGAGTTAAAAAGTTTTTTTAATTAAATAGGTATTTCTATTATATCTTTGCTAGTTATTACTAGTATATGCATTACAAAGCTTATAGTGGGCAAGGCTTATTGTTTTTAATTATTTTTAGTTGTTAATAATAGGTCTTACCCATGAAATTGATGTTTTGTATGGAGATTTTGGGGAAGTCTGCATTTTCCATACTAACATTTTTTCAGATTTCTTCACAACGACAAATCCAGAGATAATAATATTTGGCATGTATCATTGGACAAGCTTTAGCAATATGTGTGATATCACTCTTCATAAAAATTATTAATCGTTTTTAAGTGAATGCAAATCAAATGATGTATTCGGGACGCACTTATAAAGAGTTGTCTTCGTTTCAAATTTTAATACAAATAAACTTACAACAAATTATCAAAACAAATCAGAGGAGCTCAAAAATATGGTCTATTTTAGAGGAGGTAATTATTATTCTAGAATATTCTAAAACTTTAAAGTTACAGATAAAATACTTAGGCCCAATTGCACGATCGAGAGTTAGCGCCTAAACCAGGGTTTGTCCATATATTTGCCCCAGGGTTAAGTGCTAACTCTCGATCGCGCAATTGGGCCTTAGAAAGAAAAAAACGGCAATTTCATAGGTAAAGACCTATTATGATTTCTGTACAATGATTAATTTTAATAATATAATGTAGGTGAGTAAAGTGTACACGAAGCGGTTCCATTGAATTACGGTCGAATGAATGGACGCTTTTGCTGAATGGTCAAATTCTGTCTACGGCACAAATACAATCGACCGTTTCGGAGTATCGCAAGTGTTTGAACGAGGAATTTTTTATTTGTAAATTCACTAATGAGACCACCTTCGCGGTTAGTGACTAAACATTTCTTTGGGGAGGACGGAATGAATAAATGCTGAGCTGATAAGTGTCAGGAGAGTCGAAGAGGAAGACATTTTGTGCTGACCCCAAAAAGAGTGGGAAAAGGGCAATAAAATTCGCATTTATCATAGTATATGGTCCTTACCTATGAAATTGGCGTTTTTATGGAGATTTTGGCGAACTTTGCATTTTCCATTCAAGTTTATAAATTTTCTTGACACCGACAAATCTTTTGATAATCACAATTGGCATGTATCATTCAACAAGCTAATGTAATACGTGTGATATCACACTTTATAAAGAATATTTTTCGTTTTTATGTTAATTCAAATCAAATGGTATACTCGGGCAATTAAGAAGATTTGTATGTGGTCTTACTTTTACCACGTTTTCATTAACTCACTTTCTTGTTTGTCTTTTTGTCTCTTTTTTTGTCCGGTTGGATTTTTGTAACTCAATTTTGAGGAACTTTCTAACTATCGGGCTGAAACTTTGAAACTTTGAAAATAGTTTCGGACCCGGTGGCAATGCAACTTTCAACCTTCTACGAGCACTTTGTTAACTATTTAAATCACTACCAATCCATCTCTTCCTACTGGTGTCGTCAAAGGCGACTAATGGACTAAGAACTGCACAACCAATAGCTTATAGCAGCGACCGGCTCACTACCTATCACGCTGAGTGCAGTCACTGCTTGGTGAAGCGCGGACTATGGCTGCTTTTGCGGTGCCTTTGCCCAGTCTCTGACTAACCCTTAGGAGATAATAGTCGTGATTATATGTATGTATGTACGAGCACTTTCAGGTCAAAATTTGAACAACGCACAGCGCCATCTATTTATTGGTTTACCACCAATCAATAGATAACGCTGTGCGTAGTTAAAAGGAATAAAATAATAATATTAGATTAAAAATCGTGAAATACGTTTTTACACACGTCTCAAGGCGTCGCCATCTCGAGAGGTCCTTGGTTCGATCCCCAGTGGAGGCAAGTGTTTGGGTGATGAATTTTCAGACATTTATTCTCCAGTCTTGGATGTTCATTATATATGTATTATATTATGTATATTCTCAATAATTATATGTATTTATCTATTAAATATATTTGTCCGTCACTAGATGACGTAAACACCGTAACACAAGCAGCATTTAGTTGCTTAAAATGGGACTAGTTGAAAGGTGTTAATGACTGAGGATATTTATTTATTTATTTTACAAAGAGCAAAATAATAATAACTCAAAACGTGGGGGCGCATCTTCGTAACTTACACTTACGATTTATGCATGCCTTGTATTCCATTAAAAAGTCAAAGTCAAAGCTCTTTATTGCACCATATAGGTTTATATGGTGCAATAAAGAGCTTTGACTTTATTAATGTATGCATAGATCTTAAATGTACCTAAGATGCAAAGATGCCAAATTTTGAGTGACCCCGCATTTTTAGATTTTTAATCAAACATTATTTTACGCTAACTTAAAAAAATATATCAAAAGAAAACATAACATCTTAAAAATAAGTGTATTTTTGGAAGAGCTACTTATTTTATAAGAATGATCTGGAAATTAATTGTTACAGACAAAGTACAAGGGGAGAAAAAATCGCCCATTTCATAGGTAAGGACCAAATATTTGTGACGATTAAATGACGCGATTCTAAGCATAGCCATGTGTCGCCCAATCCCAAACTATTGAGTGGCCTTAGAACAGGCTCGCCGGTGTTACAAAAGAACCTAAATAAATAGGGAAGTCATTAATTGGGCAGCCATTTAATTATTTGGTCAGCAACAAAATGGTCAGCCGAAAAATCATTTGGACTAAAATTAAAAATACTAAGGCCGCAGTATAATTATTTGGTTGGCAGAATAATTAATTGGGCAGCAATATATACCTATGTGACCGTAAATGTATAAAGTATAGGAAAAGGGTCTATAAAAGATCAAGGATCAATTTGTTGGAAATGTTTTGATAGATATTAGGTTAAGGTAATTTTTTTATGATCCTAATAAACAATATTTGTGTCATCGAAACGATTTGGCAGCACACAAAACATTTGAGTTGCTGCTAAATTAGCTATTTTGCTGACAAATTAGAAATATCTGCTGCCCATAAGTTGCTGCCAAATTAGTTATTTTTCAGACCGATTTAGGAATATTTGCTGCGCCTAAGTTGCTGACCCATTGGTTATTTTAGCAGACTTTTTTTTCATACAAAAATTCGAATATTTTGCTGACGGTTTAAGTAACACCCAAATAAACACAAAGTTGTTTTTCATTGTAGTTTAAATTAAAATATTCTAGTTTTATTTATGACAATACTTAATATTAATTTCGTATGTTTTCCGAGATTCGTCCGAAGGCATGCGGACGCGGTCGGCGACCTACCGGCCTTGCGCGTGCAAGATGTACACCTAAACGGCAATTTAGAATAGTGCAGTGTTTCTGGTGATTATAGCAACAAAAGATAATTACATACATACATAAGTCACGCGATTTTCCCACAGGGGTAGGCTGAGATTACATCCTTCCATTTGCTACGATCCCTGCATATTTCTTTCGCTTCATCAACTCTCATTACAGTCCTCATGCTGCTCGGCGATTTCGGGTACTTTTGACCTGGCCCTTCTCTAGAACGTCTTCATTTGGTCGAGAAACGTTCGCCCAGGTCTGCCTCGTCCCGTATCTCCACTCACACCCGATTCATATATCCCTATAGTCAATCTATTTTCATCCATCCTTTCCACATGTTAGGTAGCGAAATATGTACCAAGTGGCGATCTGTAATCTCTGCGTATACCATTGGGTAAAGGCGTGATTGTATAAACCTATATATACCATATTTTATAATGTATGTACATATTATTATAAAATATGGTGAAATGAACTTTTAGTAGTTACATTTGCTTGGATATGTATAGAACAGCTTTTTACCTTTTCAGGTGTATCTACATGATGTTTGACGACAATCATGGATAAAGAATCATAAATAATGTTTATATTAATGATGCCAAGGTTCACTGAAATAATAGCTGTTGGTTTCATGGCACAGAGACACATTTATGACTGAAAGCTTTAGTACTCCGATTTTCAACTGTTTTTTACATTGCAGTTTTAGATGTCGATCTCAGATACTAGAAAAAATATATTTCCGTGTTATTTCCGATATATGAAAAATAATCTTAAAAAAATAACTGAAAACATTAACTTGTACTGGTCGCTGTTATGGTATACTAATTTAATAAACGATTTTATTTATGAACCGAGTGTATTCATCGTCACAAAAAGGATATTATATCAACAGAATCAGATTCAAATTTATTATTTTTTATTTATTTATTGTACAAAAAATACAGAACATGAGAACATTAAAAGACAAAAGTACAAAAGCAGGGCTTATTTCTAAAAGAAATGTCTAACAACCCTTTATAGGAGAAATGCTGACAAAAAAGATCTGAGTCGCGTGTACAAAATAAATATATACCTAAATATAAATAAAATACATAGATACATACATTTTTTATTTAGGATCTGAATCTTTTATGTCGTGTAGGTGTACCCGCGGTGCTCCTGTGCGTCTTTCGGTAGTGATGCGCATGATTAGACGAAGGTCATGTTATACTGGACCCCACTAGACCTACTGAGGCAATGTTGATGTACTGTAGATCTTTCTCGGAGAAACTTATGTTGTGTTCATGTATAATGATGCATCTGCTCAGAACACCGGAGCTGACCGTACTGGGATTATTTCAGGTACTAAATTCTTTGTATAGCATTGTATAGCATTGTATTGGTGTTTTTATTCTGTCTTAGCAATTTGTCCGTAACTATTAAGTTTCAGAACATTCTTATAAAATAATTGCCTCTTCTAAAAATAGACCATATATTTGAGCTCGTGTTATTTAATTTGATAATTTTTTGTAAGTTTAATTGTGTTAAAAGTAGACACAAAGACAATTATTTTTCACTGCCTCCCGAATACATCATTTGATTTGCATTAACATAAAAACGATGAATAATTTCTATCAAGCGTGTTCACACACATATTGCTAAAGCTTGTCTAATGATACATGCCAAATATTATTATTTCTGGATTATCTCTGGATTTGTCGTTGTGAAGAAAACTGATAAAATGTTAGTATGTAAAATGCAGACATCCCCAAAATCTCCATACAGAACACCAATTTCATAGCAGAATGCCTACAAGACTATTCCGTCACTTACGTAAGGTATACTGAAAATACAGCAAAAATTATATGCAAATGAGACCACATGTTTTTCCGTGCTTCGGAACGTTAAGCCGTTGGTTACGGTGGCTACTGCAATATTCTACCTAGCGATTGAGACAGCGAAGTGGTGTTACGGCCCATCTCTTCGTATGTCTTGTGTCCAGCTGTGGAACGTATAGGCTACGATAATAATGATCAGTTATATGTCCTCAGCCTAAATACGTCCCACTGCTGGACACAGACCATCCTCATGGAGAAACACATGAGGAGTATGGGCCGTAACACCACCACGCTGGCCCAATGCGGGTTGGTGGGTAGAAACGGTTGCAATAGCAACTGGAACCAACGGCTTAACATGCCTTCCGAAGTAAGGATGAGATTGAGATCACAAAGTTTGGTCACCCATCCACGGCCTGACCAAGGCGAAGGTAGCTTTGTTTTCCGAGCTCCTCAGTTATATAAAGTTAATAAATTTAAAAAACACGGGTTTAGCATATTGATTAAACGAACTCAATATTATTTTTACAATAACAAGGAGAGAAACTGAAATCTAATCACTTGCTATTAGGTAAGGAATTTGTATGTAACTGCACTTTTTATAAAAACGTAAGCTATCAACATTTTATCTTGCCACATAAACAAATATAGTTTGTTGCCAGACCAGTTTAAAATTAAATAGACATTTTTATATTGAAGTTAATACTGTGCTGAATGTACTAAATAAATATACTAAACTAGCTGTAACCCACGACTTCGTCTGCGGTTACTATGGTTTTTTAACTATCCCTCGGGAACCCTTAAATTTTCCGGAATAAAAGTATTTAAGATGTTGACCAGGGATATAAGATATCACCATCCAAAATTTCATTGAACTAGGTCCAGCCATTTCTTAGATTAGCCCGTACAAACAGACAAACAGATAAAGAGGCAGAGAAACAAAAAAAATTAAAAAAAAAAAAATGGTATTTTCCCTCTTTTTACATCCCCCTGACTTGGTTTTAAGCATATTTTTTCTATGTACATTCAACCTCTACAGTTTTATTATATGTATGGATATAGATAGATGTGATTTTTGTCAACAGTCTGAATTTCCAGTAATTCTATCGATTACGGAAAGTTACTGAAAAATATTCAAGTTGGTAGACATTTGAGTCACCAGTAGCCGAGTCGGGAATATGGTACTTATCGTGCAAAAGTTTGAATAGAATAGAATAGAATATCATTTGAATAAAATTCAAGTACGTATCTACGTGCAAAAGTTTGAATAGAATAGAATAGAATATCATTTGAATGAAATTCAAGTACGTATCTACGTGCAAAAGTTTGAATAGAATAGAATAGAATATCATTTGAATAAAATTCAAGTACGTATATACATTATGGTTATTGCTTATCTCGCACTACATGGAGACTTTAAATTTTCGGCGAAATATTATCATGGGTGTTAAATCTGCCTGCTCCTTCGGGGACGTAGGCGTGTTATGTTTATGCAAATTGATAAGATGAAAGATTTTTCATCAGATTTTTGTTATTATGAAAAAACATAGTTTGGCTAATTAGCGTGCCATTTTAGCAGTTACTTTCTTTCAACAGCAACATGTCATCACTCCTCTATCTATGTATGCAGAATCTATCTTACAAATATATAAAAACCATTTTGGAAAACTTAATGAGAACCAAATCCCTAATTCAGTTCTCACCGGCTAAAACCCTTTACCTTCACAAACACCAAGCAATTACAACAACAAAAAATTAAAAAGTAAACTGTCATCTATTTTTTTCTAAGTTGCTTTTGGCGGATAAGTGCGTTGGCCTAAAGGCCCTTGTCCGCGAGGCCCTTCACCCCGGTGAAAGTCCCATTTGGGACCATCTCGCTTTTTAGTTCATTCACTCCGGGATGGAACTGGAAGCTGTGGAGAGGACCTTTAAATTTTTTTTACTTGAAAGCTTTTAAATTTATAGTCTAATACTTTTTTGGCATTAATTCGCAATCTTAATTACACAAACAATAAAATGATTCCGAGGTAGTTAATTGTTCTTTGTATTCTTTTGCCACACTTTTTTCTATGATAAACTGCCTGGCTAAATATACAGTAAACAGTACGTCGAACTACGATTCTCAAAAATCTTTAGATTGATAAGCAGCAATCAACTTTACGTCTAGCCAGTTCATTGTTTGTTAAAAAGTAATTGGAGAAGTTTATCAGGTTGTGATGATACTCTGAAAGGCTGTTGTTTTCTAATACATAAAAAAATCCAATAAAATATTGCCTGTTCCTCTCCACACATCCTGTGTTCCAAAACTCCAAGGCTGTTAAAGAGGAAGAAAGCTTGGAAAGCGATAGTGGAATGCACGACTCTTGCGCATCTCTCCGCGCGGTGCCTCCCCCGCGTCCCCTTGAACTTAAGTGTGTGCGGCTTGTATCTATTTATTTTGAAGTAAAATTATTTGAAATAGGAATAGGACTCCCATGTTACAATTGTAAATTTAAATTTTAAGCCGTTTAGCGTTTGGAGACTTTCTTTTTTTTTCTACGTTGGTAAATGCATGGCACTTTTTTTGTTTGCTAAAAATTCAAATGATTTATAAGATTAGGTATTAATTTTTGTTTCCTATCGAGCCCTATGTTTAAAAAGAAGGTTCGAGAACACTGAAGATTTCATAGTGCACTACAGTACTTTATTTTCATTTCTTTATTATAAATATTCCATAAAATAAAGCCTAGATTTTTGTTTCGTGTAACTCTTACAAAATTTTTAGTTACCTAGAACCGCACAACCATCCTATAGCTGAGTGCAGTCACTGCTTAATGAAGCGCAGACTATGGCAATGGACTGCTTTTGACTAGTCTATGACTCACTCATACATAGGTAATGTAGGTATCGAATTAAATTAGGTAAAAAATTTGGTAATTAGATTAAAGTTTCAGCCAGCCTTAGATCTATAACAACTTTCTCAAATGTCTGAGAAACAGAATATATGAGATGCCATTATGAGATTTAATCGAAAGGGTTCGAAAGGTGAAAGTTTTCTCTGATTTATAGCCCAGGATATGGTTTCTTGTTCCTCTGGGCAGTTATATGACTTTATTGTCTTGTAACAGTTCGGTGCAAGACTTATCTGAGATATCGTAAATCTGTTTTGAGATTATTGGTTCCATTCCCGCTAAGGGACAGTTCATCCATCCATCCGCTCCACGTCCACTGCTGGGCATATGTCTCCCCCAATGATCTCCAAAACGAGCGGTCCTGCACTGCCCAGCATCCAGCGACTTCCTGCGACCTTCGACCGATCGTCGGTCTTCCTACGTTGCGCTAAGTTGTTAGTTTGTTAATAATGAAATAAATCATACCGGGCCTGGAACCTGGGACCGCTAATTTAATATTCAAGGTCACTAGACTAGAATATCAGAGCATGACAAGGGATTTCCCATATCGTGTTACGAGTAAACAATTGAATCAAACGAACCTCCTATAATATTTGCTTTGAATAAGATTTGTAATTGCGATAATTACATTTAATTTTTCAGGAAACAAGAGAATCCTTGCTGTTATTTATACTTCAGCGAAACGGAAATTATTTCCTCATCGTAAATTTTATCCTATTGATGCAACTATATGACAAATAAAACAACTTTATGAAAATTAAAAAAAAAACACTTTTCTTTCTTGTGTTGATTTGTAAATGTTAAAACATATTATGGTGAGCACCCACGCTTTTATTTTTATTTTAACATTTCCTATCACTCAAAGACTATTTATTCAGGGACCTTAAGTAAATTTTATTTTCCCTTTTATTCCATTTTTAAAATACGTCATTCAAGGTAAAGGTAAATACGGCCATTAGTTCTCCAGTCTTGGATGTTTAATCTATTGTATGAATTTATATGTAGGTATTTGTTTTTATATATATTTATCCGTCATCTAGTGTCCGTAACACAAGCAGTAATACAAAATAAAACAGAGATAAAACTTTTATTCATTGTCATGATATATCTACCTTCTTTGTCTTTGATTTCTCTTTAGTCTTCAATTTTATATGGTTACTTACTTACGTCTACATTGGGATAATCCAAGCTTCAAATGCACAGAAATGGAAGAGGTCAATAACACGTGAGTAAATTAAGTCAAAGTCAAAGTCAAAGTTATTTATTGCGAACTAAGTGTACATACATTAGTTGTTATAATAATACGGAACTTCACAACTTAGTTGCCTTTTGCAGGCACTGCAACATTACATAATAATGAATTTCTTAATGTTAATAATAATAAATACAGCATCGAATCAAATTTGTAGAATAATCAGTTAAGTCAATATTACACTAAGGTCATTAACATATTACACAAGAACACTAAAAAAAAACAAAGAAAACAAACTATCAACTTCAACATTATTGTCTGTTAAAGAATTCACCTAATGTATAATAGCATTTTTCAATCAAGTAGGTGTTTAGTTTATTTCTAAAGGAATTTAATGTGGATTGAGATTTTATGCCGGTAGGAATCTTGTTGAAAATTTTTATGGCCATGTAAAATGGACTACAATTGAGCATTTTAATTCTAGAAGAATTATCTGGTACTTGGACTCTATTGTCGCCTTTCAAGGACAAGAAACCACTTATCTTTCAGTCTTATCCATTATTCAAATTTTATTACTTCTTCGACTATTTTCAAATACTTCTACGTTAAAACTGTTATCTTTTTTCCCTTTTTACTTTCACAGCTGTTACAAAATTATTGTACAACTAGCTGTTGCTCGCGACTTTGTTACGGATACTGGTTTTTTAACTAGCCCGGGGAACCTTTTAATTTTCCGGGATAAAAAGTACTAACCAAGTTTATCTTAATTTTTTAGTTTAAATCGTCTACTTCGACTCAGTTGCTTTAGCTAACTTCAATTTTTGTATCTAAAGTAACAAAACTGATGTTCTACATAAAACAGGCAAACACAAGTAAATTAGAGGCAGAAACCCACAATAAATAAAGCAATGAACAAAAATAAAACTACTTTTTAAAAAAACCTGTAAAGTTCAATATAATGAAAACGCTTAAAATTGGGATAGGGTATTCCTTTGTCAAATACATCAGAAATGAGGTCAACTACAACCTCTTTAAGGATCTAGGTCGACTTAACCTGTAACCCTAGATAGTTGCTAAATATTTAAAAAGGTTTTCAAAGACAGATTATCTTAATTTTAACCCATGGGGGCAGAAGTTTTTCTGCTCGGTTTGGTTGGTGGTAGGGCTTTTTAGCCCGCCTGGCTAGCTACCACCGTTTTTACCTAAATCTGTCGCTATAATAACGATGTTTAAACATTGTTGTGTTCCGGCAATCAGAGGTAAGACAGCCAGTTCCTCAGTTGTTGAGCATTACAGGTGAAGCTCGCTTCCACCTTCGGCCTTTCCGTCACTTACCATCAGGTGAGATGAAGGCCAAGAGCTTACCTGTCATATGTAAAAAAAAAATCTCCGGAACATAACCTTTCGGATAAATAAGAATCTATTTGAAAAATAACCCTATACAATCGATAGTTTTAAAAAGAAACATAAGAATATCGATAATTAAGAATCACAGACTTTCCGAAAAATAAAATTGACTATCTAAAAACGAATTTGGTTTTTGCCGAACTGATTTCTACTAAAATATGCCTGACCGTTATTCCCAATAAGTTAACAAATTACTAAAATTTTCAATAATGAATACTAGTTCCTATTTTTATTGGTATAAGGTAGACACGACCGCAAATAGATTTGTCTTATGTCACAATGCCTAGACGGGCCGATCTCGTGAGACGATTCCCAAGAAATAATTATCGGTGTTTCTTCGGAGATATAGTGCCCTGGTACTCCGATTGTGTGTAATATGGTAAAGACATATCAATTAGGTAGTTTTTATTTATACAGATAACGTATCTTTCTCGTAATACTAGTTTACGCCCGTTGATACGCTCGCTTAATTTTTACTTTTAGAAAAAAGTTTTTGTTGATGTAATGCATAGATTTTAAACTTAGGATTATTGAATTATATCTTTGACTATGAACTTTAATGAACCCCTAACAAGTGAAGTATTTGTATACAAATGAATATACTTTTTTGAATTTACTTTTCCCGCCAACTAGATTAAAAAAGGTAAAAAAGTAAAAATTCTACGTGTGCAACGTAGAATTTAGAGCCAAACTGACTTTGAAGCTTATTTTTACTTTTATACTTATTTAACTAAGCTTATTTTCACTTTTATTTTTCATCTCAGAGCTCAAACTTGCCTTTGAACTCCATGAAAATTCAAAAATATAGGAAAAATACTATACATTGTTTTTTGTCATCTTTGATCTATAAAAAAAAAACTAATATCAACTTCACATTTTTATGATCATACCTAAGAATTCAATCAATTATAATGTCATTTTAAAAGCAACAAAAAATTGTTTTAGTTAGGTAGGAACTTAGAAAACATTCCTTTTTTACTTATTAAAATGCCAAAAAGAAAATAATCATTAACAAATATAAATAAATAATAAATATCCTCAGACATTCACACCTATCAACTAGTCCCATTTTAAGCAACTAAATGCTGCTTGTGTCACGGATGACGGACTTATATATTTAATAGATATATACATATAATTATTCAGAACATACATAATATAATACAATAATGAACATCCAAGACTGTAGAACAAATGTCTCAAAATCATCACCCAAACACTTGCCTCCACTGGGGATCGAACCCAGGACCTCAAGGAGAGCGCGACGCCTTGAGACCGGCGTACGTACAGACCACTCGGGGGGTCGTCAATATAAAGCGTCCCACGTCCCAAGTAAATAGAATCAGTTTAGAACCTCTTCAGGGAAATTTTTCCAAGTGGGCCACACCCCCCAGAAGAGTTCAATCGACTAGACTATTGGAGTCAGCTTTAAATATATTTGCATAACGAATGAATCATTCAAGACTGCTCTGTTTATTCATTTGAGTACTAAACCAAGGTACTTAGTTAATTAAAGACTGGTGACGTTGCTGCCTACATTTGTGCAGTTATCGTGTTATTGCAAGTTATAAATTTGTACATTTTTAATTGTATTGACAATTAAAGTTATTAGGTGACGTTGGTAGTAGTTATTTGCTTTCAATAAACACTGTCTTACTTCGCCATGGCTAGACCTTGGATGGGCGCAGGGCGATGATGGCGGTACCCCTTGGGGTGCCACCTGAGCCCAGAGCAGGCAGGTATGGAGGCAGTCACACGCATTGCACGGCTCGTCAGCAGTCGCTCCCGTGGCACGGAGCGGCTGGTCCCCCTCCAGGGACAGGCTAGCGGAGGGCCGAAAGGCCTAGCCACGCCGCCACTGGCGCACACTTGGGCGGCGGGGAAGTTGCCCCCGGGGGGTTTAGTGGGTTATATTATATATATATACTCTATATTGCAATTTAAAAAACACATACATAAAACAGGTTGTTAACATATGTTTGCAAGGGCGGACATATCCCTAACAGAGATCTCTGCCTGTCAACCCATGAAAGTAAGTTGAGAAAATAGATTATAGGGGATACAAATGCATAAAGAAGACAATATTGAAAAACTTTAATATTAAACATACCTACTTAAATACACATATAAAAACAAATACTTAAATAATTACACAAATATATACATAAATATATACATATTAATAATATATACCTTAGAGCTCCACATAACCAGGTCTTCCCCAGAAGCTTGGTATGGGTCGGCCATTACCCCGGGAAGACCTTGGATGGGTGACCAAACTTTACACTTAAGCTTGTAGGCACGTCGATCACAGAAATATTTTTTGTATCAGGCATTGGGAAGCCTCTTATCATTCGTGGAAACATGAGAGATGGATAAATATTATTTTGTCGTAACAAATAAACTTAACAGCACGATATACTACTACGACATATAAAATAAAATAAGTGTAAAATTTATTTAACTAAAGGAACCAATAAAGTTAATGAATGACTCTGAGTGCGGCAGTTAATTTTTATTTTTGAATTGTTTAACTAGTAAATAGTTGTTACTTTCTGTTTGTCATCGGAACTGAATGAGCGGGTCTTCTCCTAACACAGGTTTTACTAAACTTAAATGGAGAAGCCCAACACTGCAATGTTATTGATATAAACATAAATAAAGAATTTTTTGATATTTTTTTGATACTGTAGTCGGAGTGACGAGCAAGGCGTAGTGGTTAGTGTGACTTTCGATACCGAAAACAAAGCAACTTTCGCCATGGTCAGGCCTTAGATGGGTAACCTAAACTTTGTGATCTTGAACTACCTACTCCGTGCTTTGGAAGGCAAGTTTAGCTGTTAGTCCCGGTCGCAATTGCAACCGTTTCTACCCACCAACCCGCATTGGGCCTGCGGGTTACGGCCCAAACTCCTTATGTGTTTCTCCTTGAGGCCTGTGCCCAGCAGTGGGAAGATTAGCTGAAGACGACCGCTGCTTTTTAAAAAAGTTGCCAAATCAATACCACGGAGGAGTTCGAGAACTTAAAGTTTTCGTCACCCATCCAAAGTCTGACCTTGGCGAAGGTAGCTTTAACTTCGATATCGAAATCCAAAGCGTATTAAACACTACGCCACCGAGCTCCGAGCTCGATACCAACATAAAAATACAGCGGCACCAAAATTATATTTCTGTTTCCTTAAACAAACTCAGTAAACTTAATGTACTCCACAATTAAACCCCTAAAAACAGCTTTTGAATCCCTAATACCGCTTTTGGAAAACAGGCGCCATTATTATGTACAATGAAGCTAAACTTATAATCATACTTTCATCTGAGTATATTACAATATGACGTTTACGTGCTCCGATTCATCAAACGTTCAAAAGCGAATTTAGCATTCTATGCGACGCAAGCGCACCTCCCCACCTATGCTGACGCGTTTAGCGCACTTTCACTTTCAGTAGGGCAAACTGGTTAATGCGACACTGGTTCTACATTAATATTCTATCATTCAATTTCCTTCTTTATCTCCCGGGAGTAAGAGCTAGTTTCGTTCAAAGTTCAATTTTAAGTTGGAACTCTGTCGCTTATAGAATTCCAACGGAGATAAGTCGAAAGTGAGGAGGTTGCTTACAGACAATTTTGGTCCTAATTCACTGATGATAAAAACGTTTTTTCTTTAATGGAAATATTGACATGTGATGGTTTAGAATGTACTGCGGTCGTAGTGGTTCCGCTATAAGATTTGGAACCTTACAGATTCACGTTGTTTTGAAATCATATAATGGAGTTTTGTGAACTATGAGTTTGAAGGAAGAGTCAATATAAGATAAATTTTAATACATACACACATAAATCACGCCTATATCCCCGAAGGGGTGAGCAGAGGTGAACTAGCACAATTCGCCACTATGTCAAGTCCCAAAAAGTTCAAATTTTAATGGAAAATCTATTTTATCTAATTTTACTTTATGTTGTGGAATACGGACTACGCGATACAGTTTTCATTGTTCTGATCTATCAGTGTAGAAACCAGAATGTTTTAGTCGTCATCTAAGTTCTGACCATGGAAAGGGGTCGCTTACACTTGTAAAAATTCAAACTTGCATAAAGCGATGCAAGCGATATTCACGTAGTTTATAAAGCAAATTTGGTGATACGAGAGGGGTTCAAACCGGCAACCTCAGTCCATACTAATATTATAAATGCGAAAGTAACTCTGTCTGTCTCGGTTGCATATCAAAACTATGCAACCAATTTAACCGAAATTTGGTACACAGGTAGTCTAGAGCCTGAGAAAGGAACGAGTGCGGGTGAATGTTAAAAGAATTAAATTACGTCCCCCAGAAAAATAAATGAAGGACACATTTATGACACAATGAACTTTGCTTTGCTCCTCCGTGCTTTGGAAGGCACGTTAAGCCGTTGATCCCGGTCGCATTTGTGACCGTTTCTACCCACCAACCCGCATTGGGCCAGCGTGGTGGTGTTACGGCCCATACTCCTCATGTGTTTCTCCATGAGGAAGGCCTGTCCCAGCAGTGGGACGTATATAGGCTGATGACGAACTTTGTTTCTACTAGAGTAGGAGTGAATTTTCCATTCCACCAATTGAGGCTACTGTTCCAATTTGAAAAAATCTTTGTGTTGAATAGCCTATTTATTGAGCAAGGCTATCGGCTACATACCATCACACTATCTCAAAGTAACTATTCTTCACGAACGAAGTCGCGGGCAAAAGCTAGTAATATATATTTAAGACAATCAAGACCCGGTACAGATACTCCTCATTCATCACAAAAACATCTGCGCTTACAAGGATTCGAACTCAAAACCTCAGAGACAGCGAGTCAGAGACACACAAGGCCATTGAGTTCGTCATTACATTACATTTAGTTACTACGCTATTTCATAAAATTGAAAACAACCAATGTGCGATCCGTCCACTCATTTAAACATACAAAATTACCCAAAATTAAATTTCACTGAAAATTTAAAAAAATTACCATTACGTCTTCATTACAAGAAAATCGATTAAGCACTCAATTGATTTTTCGAACGGTTATTCAATTCGAAATCGATGTTTTATGTAATCGAATCAAGTGATTTCAATGCAACTTAATATAAAACTTGGTAAAAGGAAAGCGGTGATGACCCACTTTTTATGACTCATCTGCGCAAGAATGACACAGGATCTGAAACAGGATACGGTTAGTAAGGGATAAAAGATTTATTATCAAACGATAGCTTAGTTGGGAATACGGTTTTGGTCGTGAGATGGTGTTGGTTCAAACCTCGCCTTTATAATATATGAGTTTGAAAAAACTTTTATTGACATTCACACCTATCAACTGATTCGAATTATGCAACTTAATATGCCACTTGTCTTATGTTTACTAGCTGTTGCGAATGTATACATTATAATTTTAACAACATAACATACATAATATATCATCACGCACGCCTCTATCTCTGACGACGACGAAGGAACAGGCTGACGTGACAAACACTCACATGTCCACTGATATATCTAGGCCCCATGTAATAAATAAATAATAAATTCCACCAAAGCAGCATCAATATGAAGAGCTAAATTCTGGCCATCTTAATAACTGATTTGAATAAATGATAATTACCTACTAAGATTATGTATTTAACAACTGTCAATCTGTAAATGGTGATAATAAATTGTCAGGAAATGCTTTAGATAGATCTATTTTAAAATAGTCACCAGTGGCAGTGTCTAGTAATTCTATTGCCGCCTCATCTCTTGTTCAAACGACAGAAACGACAATGAAACAAACAACAGAAACAACAGATATGGGTACCCTCGGAGACAACATAGGCTTAGCATCAAAACTTCCTCTGGTGGTAAAGAAAAGCCAGCCCGCATTAAAGAAATTGAGCAGATCCTGATCGTCATAACTGACCAGTTTTTCTGGACGCAGGCGCCGTTTCGTTCAATGCATTTAATTATCAGTCTGGTTTGACTCAACAACCGTTACCGGATTCAGGATGGCTTTTTGCTTTCATTACACGCTTTCGAAGAAAACGAAATTTTACAAAGTGATGGCCGTGACATCCTTTTGGAGATGAATCAGTTGGATATTTACTACAATGTTGTGCAATACTTTGACTATTAGGCTTTAGAAATTTGTCATGTCATTAAGCAAAATTGTACATTATATAAGTATCCTTTGTGTCGTGATTGATAGAACCCAAAATTTTGTCACTACTTTTATAATTATATTTGTGTTTTTTCTCTCATCATTCATCACACGGATATTATTCTGTTCTCTTATCGCCTGGTACGTTTATTGAATTATGTAGTAGTTTCCAGTCTATTCAAATCAAACAAACACCATGTTAATTCACTATTGGATATTAACACTTATGACTGTCGATAGCTAATAACATCTTATTTACTCTATAAACAAAAAGGACTTATGCCTGGTTTCAGAAACGTAAGTTATGTTCTCAATAATTGAAAGTTATGTACAAGATAAACGCCAGTTAAGTTTATACAGTGTTTGACAGACATTGCGGTGTTCAGAAACGTACTTCTAAGAGTTATCGAACCAATAATAGCTCTATCAAATCAATAAACTGCCGTCAAAGTACCTCTACGGCAGAAAACTGTCAAGACTATAAATCCTCTATCAGCAGTTTACAAAATCAGTGACAATACTGCACAAGTCCCTTAAATATCTTAAACTTTATCTTCGATTCAGCGGATGTCCCAGAAAGTCGCAGCTAATTAAGTCGCGAGGGAACAAAAAACAATTGTTGTTACATAAGTGCGCGCAAATCGCAAATGTCGGTCAGCTGTTGTGTAATAGTGAAAGGTTGCATAAGTAGGTACCAAGTTAGAGTCGGACGAGATGAGGCGCTTGCGCCACTCCAAAGAGTAAGAAGGAGACTAGTTACAGTAAAGCTGGATGTATAATGCCTATTCGTCGTATTTAAAGAAACATGAATTTTGAAGGATCGCTGCAGCAATGAGTACACGACACGGCAGGAGATTTGATGCCTATTCAACCATTAGAGGACGAATTTTGCAGAAACTCGGAGAGCTTGGGAAGTATTTTTTATTTTACATTTGAGTGTTTTCGGGACAGTTAAAAAATTTACTGTACGTAAAATCAAATCTTAGTTTTGAAGAAAATTATAAAAACGAATTATCTATAAGCATCAAGAAATATCAAAATAAAACGGCGTTTATTGAGGTTTATTTTTATAGAATATTATTCTTCACTCGTCTTCTACTTTTAAAAATTTCATTATCTTATTTTAAATAATTCATTGAAAGCATTTCAATAAACCAAGCTTAAATCGAAAATTATTTCTGCTGTCATCGAATGACATCTTAATGATAAACTAAGAACATATTTTTACCGTTGTCAGCACAATAGAGTAATCAATTCCTAATCATGCAATTCCGTCGAAATTACTCAACATTTGATTCGTCACTTAGGTATTTTTGCCTACTGTCACCTCTGAGCCAATACGTAATCTTAGCGATCAAAAGAGGGGAGGAATGTAGGTTGCCGCCGAAGCCTTTGTTCCCCCCCTTTTGCCATAATTTCCCACTACCACCGTAACCGGTTTACGGTCCGTATTCGCAGATTTTGCTTGCTTGATCGAACTCGACTTGGTACACAAATTACGGACACTTTCGAATGAGTACAGATTATGTTACATCCTTGGTTTTATGAGGAGACGAACCATATATTTTACTCACGATCGGTATGAAAAGGATTTAAGTCGATTTTATATTTTGCCTCTTTGTTCTTTAGTCCAACTAGAATCCACCAACGAACCAACCACCACCAGCGAAAGAAAGAATGTACCAACTGCTTTTCTCGCCTAGTACGTCGTAAAAGGCGACTAAGGGCGTATTGGGTACTGGGTCTGTGATTGTGTAGGCGATGAGCTAGCCATTTGTTACTACTCTTTCACGATTTTTCATCTGACCAGACCCAATTTTCGTATGGCTAAATGTGGTCTTAAGGAACACAGTACTCCTTGGACTCTGTCTATCCCTACAGGGATTACAGACGTGATTCTATGTATGTATGTTCCTTAGTCTCTGGCTGGTATAATGAATAAAGATGAACACATGGTGCATACTACCAGAAACTACTATTCCTCTTGTATAAGACATTTTCTCTAATCATCTTTCTTCTCGAACTTTCCGACAGCGGTATCAGGCGTATTAATCCTTATGAATTTTATAGTATGATTGCGGCACTGATAATTTTTGTATTAAAGCTTCTATAAGTACATATCAAATTCAAAAAGATTTATTCCGTTTAGATGCATATTAGCGCAAGCTTATGAATGTAAATAATATATAAATCTACAAGGGTTGAAAGTAACTTATTATCGTCGTCCCGAGACGGGGTTCAAGCTCGAACGCAGCGAGAACGCATATATAGGTCAAGGGACTAAATAAGTCTTTCAGCCGAGGAAAACACTATGCTTTTCGCAGCGAATACGAGAAAAAAAAATATACATAGCCAGGGAAATATAAATAGGCTGAGAAAATTTTTATTTAGTGGCGCCATCTAGTTACATACGGACAAAACAGAAGCTTACAATTTTCCCATCGGTAAAACAGAACAATGGCTGGCCTCATGGCGTCCTTAGTCCTCCTCATAGATTTGAATAAACTAAGTCTATGCACCTCCTTGGTTCTAGTTACATGATATGTGGACAAGAGAGAAGTGTACAATTCTATTAGCGGTTAAAAATAACGATGCTCCTTGTCCCTCCTCATAGATTTTGTATGGATTTCCTAAGTATAGTGGCGCCATCTTTTTGCTTGTTTAATGTCGATAAAACAGGTAATAAAAAGATAGCTTCCTGTCAGTTACTTTTCGTCCCTAACCTAGGCACGCAAAATACTACTTTCGTCCCGGTTTTTGAGGATTGCCGACCTACTTTCCTAGCGTGAGTGATGAAAAAACAGCTTACAAAATTTGAGAAAGAGAAAACTACGCCATCTGTTCACAAACACTACCATATTCTGCCTTATTCTGAGAAGAACGACCAAAAAACTCAGCAAGTTTAAAAATAAATATAAACTAAAACGTCCATGAAGTCATCAATTGAGAACTTAAAGAGCATCAAATAGAAAAAATGTAAAATTGAATATTTATAGGATGGACTCTGTTCGAAGCCCTAAAAATATTACAAAAAACAAAAAATATCTTACGACAAAAATTGACTATAATTTGTTTAAACTCAAGCAAGCAAGCGTATAACTCATTTACAGCGATAAATAAATATTTATTAAAATTTCATTAATAAAACGAAAAGTAATTTCCTCTACATTCCACAACTTCTAATAAATAATTCATAATTCTTAAGCTTTATAATAAACATTTTATATAATTTTATTACACATTGACTGCGCTTGCGCAAGTCTCGAATATAGATTTTGAGTTCGCGTTTAAGTGGTACTATGTTAGTAGGTAAGTTACATAAGTGCTGTTTTGATACATTAAAAAAAAGAAACTTATGTAATTACCAAGATTGTTAAAGAAGGAAAAGTTATATAGTACAGAAGATTGAATGAAACGTTTTTTTAAATATTTATAGTGGCATTGCTAATTTAATTTTAATACCCATTAATTTGTATTCATTATCAAAAAGGTCTTCGTAATACTTTTATACTTTTTTTTTTGAGTTCCTTATTATAAATAAGAGATTTTACTTAAATAAAGAACTTCTTTCCTGAAGGTTCTGTCTTGTTGTTCCGGTTGAATAGATCTGGGAATGCCTGCTGCATTATCGTAGACCTTATCTCAGCTGTGGCACAGATTGGGGTCAAGATTTATAGTCTTCAGCTTAAATACGAAGCTTAAATAAATACGGCGAAACTCATGAAGAGTATGAGCCGTAACACCACCGCGCTGGTCCAATGCGGATTAGTGTTTAGAAACGGTTGTAATAGCGACCGGGACCAGGCAGCGCCTTCACGTACCTTCCGCACGGAGGAGTTCGAGATCACAATGTTTTGGTCACCCATCCAATCGATATCGAAAGCCAAAGCGTTCTAGCCACTACGCCACCGAGTTCCAGTAGTCAAGATTAAATCATAAAATGAAAAATAAATGAAAGAAGTTCGGGGTGTAGTGGATTCAATATTACAAAAAGATCTCCTTAGAGGAATTTTTTCTAACACCTTGTTTATTATAAAAAGAAAATTATTCATCTTCTATAGTCTATCCATTTTGATCTGAGACAAAAGGTAAACAAAGAATTTGTGGTTCTCAAACTTTTTATCCAATTCTGGGACAAAATAATATATAATTTTTTTAAATAAAATAGAAAAGGAGTAGCCGTACTTAATATACCAATATCGTCATTGAATATAAACATTATTTATTTGTGTAAAGAAGTCATGTTTTACGAGTATTAGGTATGTTAAGTATATTTAAAAAACAAGCTATCATTGCTATCATCCAAATGATACTATATATTAAATATATCAATTAAATTCAAAGTAGATTCAAGGTGTCATGAACAGGTTATGATTGTTCATCTTCTTTTGGAAGTATTCTATACTCATAATAAAAGTTTGAGAATAGTATTCGTTTTAGGTCTTTTTTTGGTAGTAACGATTAATTTAGTAATCTAAAATTACGTTAAAAATATAACATTGAAGTAAAAATACAAAAATTATTGAAGGTGACAAGTAATTACTTAATTTACATCATATAAAAAGTTTGTAATAATAAAATAATAAATAATCGTATGCTTTTGATAAAACCTTTCGACAATGAGTAACGATATCCTAAAGAACCCTTTTTATGGTTTGTTTACATTTTGTCTCAGATCAAAATGGACAGACTATAGGTCTTTGCTCGCAATAGGCAATGAACTACCAAGGTTGATTGACTTTATATAACTATGTCATTTAACTTCATAATCAGATATTGATGATGAATCAGAATTAGTATAAGTGTATTACAGGTATTGTAAATAAAGGAGTGACTCGATAAAAATAGTTTAATGATAGAATAAGTTGGTGTGGATCACTCAAAGAAATGGACCAAATTAGTAATGCTTTTAATAAATAATTATACTTTGTTGAATATACAAAGATTGTTGTACGTTATATGCTTTGCAGGAGCAGACTTACGTATAAAAGAGATCCTTGTGATTAGTTCATAATTAATCCATGATATCTCTTTGTTAGCCAAAAATTTTTGTTCTCAGTTTCTCCTTGCAACGAATGCATATTTTTCCATTTGGTTCCGCCTCCTCTTGCAAACGTTTTATCCATCACTTCTTATGAAGCTAGTATGAAGGTATGAGATCTTCGTTCATTGCAAATGTCCTTCAAACATCATTCTAATCAAAGAGAGCAATCTCACATGCACATTGGACACATGTTTTTTAATAGATATTATACCTATCTACAATTAAGAAACCACAGTGTTTGGCTGGCAAGCAATCATCGATTATTATCGGGGTTTACTACGCATTTTTTACTTCCCATATAACTAATAAAAACCTCAAAACCTCAAATAGCTTAGAAACTTATTGTTATAATCTTAATGCTTTTGATTTGAGTTTTGATTTGAACTGTGTAAAAAAAATTTGAAAGTTATATCACTTTTTTGTGCGTTTACATGTTCGAGTCACCAGGCAAGCAGAAAATGGAGGCGTGCATTGGAAAGCGGTTCGAAGGACGCCCGGTGCCGCTCTACGCCGAATTTCACTGAGGCCGTCGCCCCTTGAACGCTTATGGTTCCCTGGTACTTTTGTTTTCGATGACTCGTTATGTTTCGGAAGTGTTTTTGTTTTTTTACAAGTTTTTGAACTGCTGTTCTTTTTTAATAATTTGTATAAATCATCTATAGTGTTTATTTTTTTTTATTATTGACGTGGGTGTCATTACTTATAAATTACAGTATTGAAAACAGTAGGAAACATAATTCGTATAAAATGTTGGGAAATAAAGCACTGAGTAAGCAGAGCCGATAATGAATCGAATATAACAACCACTTTTTACTTTATAACATTACTAAATCTTTACGAGGGTGGGACTTGGTACAGTCGAGTACAAAAACATGTATATTTAAGAGGTGATAATCTTTATTTCCTTTTAATAAGAGTAATTTTCTGACAAAAGCACATATTTCTCATACACATAGAGTCAATACGTTTCAATAATCACTGTGTCTAAATTGAGTAGACATTATAAATATTATTTTTAATGGTCATAAAAAAATAACCTTAACCTAATATATCTATCAGATTAATAAATATCGGTAACATAATATAACTATTATATTTTGCTACCGGTTTAAATAACGAACAAGAATTACGCATTGTTTTATTCCTAAAATCAACATCTACCAGCTGACAGCGGTAATACTTATAATTAACTGAATTCGAATGGTAAAAGTCCGAAAAATCGTACCATTTCAAGAATTGTTTTTATTCTGTCTTAGTATTTTGTCTGTAACTATTAAGATTCAGAGTATTCCTAAAAAATAATTACCTCGTCTAAAAATAGACTATATTTTTGAGCTCTTTTGATTTGTTTTGATAATTTGTTGTAAGTTTAATTGTGTTAAAATTGGACACGGAGACAACTCTTTTTAAGTGCCTCCCGAATACATCATTTTATTTGCATTCACTTAAAAACGAATTTTTTTTATGAAGTGTGTCTTGTGTCTTGTCTTATGATACATGCCAAATTTTATTATCTCTGGATTTGTCATTGTGGAGAAAACTGATAAAACGTTAGTTTGGAAAATGCAGAATTCCCCAAAATCTCCATACAAAACACCAATTTCATAGGTAAGAACCTAATACCTACATTTACCAACTCATGTCGGAAAATCCTAAGATTTACTCTTAAATCTTAAGATTTACCGTAGTTCGGGCTTTTACAGTAACTTGTGTAAGTAACTGTAAAAACCCTGTGTTCTTATTCGGGTGCAATAACGTTCATATTTGAATGAGATTGTATACATGTTAGTGGTCATAGTATGTCGGTTTCCATAGTAGGCGACTCCAGTCACTTAAGGGTGGGCAGTTCATTTGTTTCCAAAAATATGGAAAAAAACAGTACAGTTTTCTCTTATAATAAGCAGCCAGCCATCATCTATATCATTATAGAATTTCACTTCATGTAAACAAGTGACATTTTGGTTTCAGTGGAAAATTAACTTGTTACTCTTTTCCTGATACCAGTTTTATCGCATAAGTAATAATTAGAGTAAAATTGGATAATGGCTTTGTTTATTGTTAAGGTCAGTAGCGCCATGGATCTCTTCAACCTGGCTTATCGAGGATGGATGACCAACATGGGTAATAACGCCGGTTTCAAGGAGTTTCGAAATTTCATTTCGAAAGTTTCTAGATTCGATTCCGACTCGTAGTGGGGGCAAATGTTTGTGTGATGAACACAGGCATTTGTTCTCCAGTCTCATCTAGTATGAGAAGGGCGAAATGATATTTATAACGTTTCGTAATCGTCAAATTCTAAAGTAAATTGACAGTTGAACGTGATAAAAACCCGATACGTAACATAGTGCGGTCTTCACAGTGTTCATGCTAAGTGGGCATATTATTATGCGGCATTTTAGACAAGTTGACATGTATGAATGTTTCTAGTAGATGAAATTTTTTAAATATTATCATTAACCGTTTCTAATATTCAGTATGTAGCATGTACGAGAAACAGTCCTCTGAACGCAGTGTCCTCTCGAGCGAGTTTTCCGAACAGGCCGGGTGAATGATCTGCGCTATCATCCGCGATGCGCCCGCGCATTCTTTATTACTGTAATGAAGGGCTTGGTCTCTATTTGCTCAACTAGCTTATCGAAGTACGTATTCAGGAAAAACTTTTGTTTGGTAATATTTTTAAGAGATTTACGTTTTTTTTTCTGATTTATTCGTAAGAAATGTAATAAATGGTTTAAATACAAATTATGTAAAAAGAAAATTGTTATTAATTTTATATACAAATTCATTCAATATTTTATACTGACATTAATTATAGTACACTGTTGTTGATGAGTTTGATTAATCAACCAATTATTAAAAAAATAACATAATTTACAAAATTCATCTTTGGTACCTAACTTTAAAATCAAATTATTTTTAAATCACATTCATACTTAGAATAAGTTTTGCCCAGCACAATCCCACAGTTGGGCAGCATTCCCAACACGGAGCACAGTAAAAAAGGGCATGCCCTAAACACGTGTCCCTCCTATCTGTGCCCTACTTACCCACACACAGTCTATGCGTGTGCGATGCAACGTATGTGTATGGTGTGCTCGGTTTTTGGAGTAAACACTGCGGGTGTGTGCGTTTGTCTATGATTTTGTGTGTCAGGGTTGGCAGTGATGTGTTTGTAAAAATAAATGACGTATATTTGATTCTATCCTTCATTCTGTTGATGTAGGAATTCTAGTAATGAATACGCTAACAATTATAGTTACAATATTAATGATTTTTTTTATAATGTATAGGTGTACAAGAAAAGAAAAGGAAATGCTGAGATAGTTTGGTCATGTACAAGGGATAGATGAACGTAGATTGACTAAAAGGATATACAAATTGGGTGTGATCGGACATACGGGACGAGAAACGTTTCTCTTCCAAATCAAAGACGTTCTTGAGAAGGGCCAGGTCAAAGTACCCGTAATCACCGAGCATGTATGGGGAATGTGATGAGAGTTGATGGAGTGAAAGAAATATGCAAGGATCGTAGCAAGTAGAAAAAAGTAATATCTGCCTACCCTATGGGAAAAAGGCGTGACCCAATGTATATATGTTACAGTTGTATACATTGTATTAATGTCAGTCTAGATTAGACAGAAAAGATTAAAATATTTTCGCACACATAATAATATCAATGGTAGGCAGAGGCGTTACTTGAAGGTGACTCTGTTAAATTACAGCGGACACAATGAAAGGTTCTTACTGTGTTCATCTGTTTCTAAGTTTTAAGAAGAGAATAGAATAGCTTATTTGCATAAAAACATGGTTTACAAGTTGACATAGGCATACTGTTAACTGAATCACTGGTTTTATCATACTGGCATGCAAAATTTACGTAAATCAGATTAATTAAAAACATAAAAAAGCATACAAAATAATATTCAAAATTACAATGTCAACTAAGTACTTTACAATACAATAATAATTGTTTTAATTTACATGTCAAAGTTGTAGCTAATACACATTATTATTTTAACATAATATCATTAAAATATTCGACAATACTCTAGTAAAATTTTGCGACTAACCATCGGTTGAGTCCTCAGAGTAAACAGAACTGGAGTAGCCATTAGTCAATTTCTCAAACATTTTTTTCTGCCATTTCTTGCGGGGGGTGAGGTTACCACTACACTCAAAGCCAGCCGTTTTTACAAATGCACACATGCATAATTCGACACATAATTCATAATTCGACACATAATTCCCTCATCGCATTAAAAGAGATACGATTCAGGGACTTCATGAACGAGAACTGTCAATTTCTCCCACGTGGCAATCTCTGCTTGGAGCGTTGTTTACCTGTCAACTTATTTTTAGTACCTACTAAGAACACAAAATTGAAATTTGTCTTTAAAATAGTTCCATTTTAATTACAGTGCGCCAGCCCTAGCCTCGCGTATAAGGATGTAGCATTATGCGTGTGTGCGTAATTTTTGGAAGTTTTTCTTTGATAAGCTACTCGTGTGTGCTGTGTTGACTATTTGATCATTCCCAGCGCACGCACACATACACACTTGTCCACACCAATGCGGGAGCGAATATTGCAGGTACATACGATTTAAATTCAAACATTTTACATATTACACTTGATGAATGTGTTTGGGATGAGCGAGATAGTGCATCCTGCTCTCTCTCTATTGTATGCTAGTTGTAATTTTATTAACATACGCATTAATAGATTGTCATCCTTTAGTGTGGGAGTTTCGAAGTAATCTATTTTTCTTGTATATAATTAAATTATGTGTTATCGTCTTTAAACATTATTATATACCTACAGTGTTATGTAAGTCATAGGGAAATACTTACAGGGTTTAACAAGAATGAAAAAGTTTTCAAAGAAATACAATTTTTTTTACCTTGAAATGTCTGGAATAAGTTATAACAAAGGTTGATTGTAACTCTACTTGATATAAAATATGAAAAACTAAAAACTATAACAAAAGTACCAAATAATCGTGGTGTTACCAAATTAAAATATTTTAAAAACTAACCATAGTGAAAGAAAATCCACTCTTTTCATTAAAAGATCTTGGATTTTCACGAAATGAACATGGACATTCGAACACTAAAGGAATTAAATAGTTTGCATAGTTTGTTGATTAATAAAAATACGAACAAGCTTTGCCAACTGTTACATTTGGACTTATCTGGTGAAATAAGGATGACACCTTAACCCCTTCGGGGTAAGAGCGTGATGATACGTATGCATGTTGTGAAAATATTTAGTAAATGCAATGATAATAAAAATGTACTTACGACGAATCAATATGGACCTGTCCATCCATATTGATTTGTCTTAAGTTAATTTTTATGACATAAACGTAATCATAATTATGTCTTTGAAGTGTAGAAATATATTATTACACTGTTTAATTCAAATTAACGAATTTTTAAAATAAACGACTTTACCACTAGGAGTAGAGTCGTTTGGTTCCATGTCGTCTGCGTTAATCTACTTTCGTAGTACACAGCTATAAAACATTTTATTACTCTAGTTTATTGTTTCGAGTGATTTACATCTCATTATTATTTATCGTGTAAATTGTTATACAAGGAAGAACAACTTTTTCAAACCTTTGTTCGTTGACGTCATATTATTGTAAACTTGACCTAAGGATCACACAGTAGCCAGTAGAAAATGAGTATAGGTATCTATGTTCACTCTGATGATTTTAGGGGTACTTATGTTAAGCCAAGTTGCCTACATATATAACATATACTAAGACCCACTTGCAGGAAATCTGAATCGAGATGTAAAACTCGTTTTAGGTTTTTTTGACATTTTTATTATGACTCTTATATCAAAAATTGACAAAATCGAGATTAAAAATAGGATCTAAATTTCCTGCAAATGCTGAGTGCAAATGGTCCTAATTATCACTATTCCGTTAGACATAGACATCATTTTGAATGTGAAAAGAGTCGAGGAAAAATTGCGTTATAATAAAAAATGTTGTCATTGATAGTGGTTGTAGTTCTGTATAATTTTAAGAGCTTTAGAATTTTATTCTGACCCTGGTGAGGGATATCACAATGCCTTTGATATTAGGTCCTTACCTATGAAATTGGTGTTGTATGGAGATTTTGGCGAATTCTGCATTTTCCATACTAAATTTTTTTCAGTTTTCTTCACAACGACAAATTCAAAGATAATAATATATATCTATCATTAGACAAGCTTTAGTAATATGTGTAATATCACACTTCATAAAAAAAATTTATCGTTTTTAAGTGAATGCAAAAAAAATGATGTATTCGGGGGGCACTTAAAAAGAGTTGTCTCCGTGTCCAATTTTAACACAATTAAACTTACAACAAATTATCAAAACAAAACAAAAGAGCTCGAAAATATAGTCTATTTTTAGACGAGGTAATTATTTTTTAGGAATACTCTGAATCTTAATAGTTACAGACAAAATACTAGGAGAGAAAAAAACACCAATATCATAGGTAAGGACCCAATATTATCAATTGTTGTAAGCTTGACCAAATGTCAACTGAAGGATTGCAGAAATACTAAACAGAGTTGAAGTCATATTTGTCTCACTATTCATAGCAAACTATGTAAAAGCATACACATACATACTTTAACGTCGCTGCGCGTGCGACACCGCGTATGAGCATTTTTTTATACCGCGTAACTAACTCGTAACTACAGAAAAAAAAGAAAATTTAAATATCGCGCCTACCGCTTCTAAACGCCTATTGGCTTATATGAGACCTCAAACAATCGGAATAAAGAAAACGCAGACTCGCATTATTAACCAAGTGCTCATACGCGGTTTCGCACACGCAGCAACGATAACGCCTATGTCCCCGAAGGGGTAGGCCGAGCTGAATTACACACCCACTCATATATACAATAGTATACATAGTGTACTTTACATGTATAATAGTGGGAATGAAATAAGCTTATTTCTGGGCCCCGATTGCGTTATATACGAAACTATTTACGACAATCGAATCTCAGTCGAAAACGTTACGGCACAGCCACACTGCACGAGACGACACGATCCAACGCGAGCACGAAAGTATGGAGTGTGGGTGAGGCGTGACGTTTTCGAATGAGATTTGGTTATGGTAATGGTATTTAGAGCGATCGCGGCCGTGTTAGTAGAGTTTTTTTAAGAAATATGAAAATTTTATCAATATTCTAAAATTTAACAAAAATATCAATTTCGACCTATTTTTTTTTTATAAAAAGCTTCAAAATGATAACTTTTCGTACCAAGTTTTCCCACAAAGATGATAAAGTCACACACACAGATACACTTTGTCAGTTTCCCGCTAACCATGCGTCCTATTTAACCGAGCAGTTAAAAATAACCGTGGACATTCCTGCCAAAGATACTTCGCTGCTTTTGCCAAAGTATTAGCCCTGATCAAACTGGGCCCTAGCCCTTTATACAGAATTAAGAAGACTCATATGGCGAAATACAAAGTATAATAATAATATATTTACACATTCACACCTATCAACTAGTCCCATTTTAAGCAGCTAAATGCTGCTTGTGTTACGGATACTAGATGACGGACAAATATATTTAATAGATGAATACATACAAATATCCTGAATAAATATAAATATCCAAGACTGGAGAACAAATGCCTGAAAATTCATCACCCAAACATTTGCCCCCACCGGGGATCGAACCCAGAACCTCTCGAGATGGCGACGCCTTGAGACCGGCATACAGACCACTCGACCACGGAGTTCGTCAAGTATATGTTTTGTAAAATAAATAGAGGAATGTTTTCATTTTCCTCAGCTATTTTTTTTAATCGACACATAGATATAAATGCTTAAAATCTAGTCAGGGGGTGTAAAAAGAGGGAAAATACAAAAAAAAAATTTTGTTCGCCTGTTTGTACGGGCTAATCTCCGAAATTGCTGGACCGATTTCAATGAAATTTCGCATGGTGATACCTTATATCCCTGATCAAGATCTAAGATACTTTTAATTTCAGAAAAATGACGACCTCCGTGGTCGAGTGCTATGTACGCCGGACTCCAGTCTTGGACATTTATGTATATTTATATATATTCAGGATATTTATATTGATATTTATATGTATTTATCTATTAAATATATTTGTCCGTCATCTAGTATCCGTAACACAAGCAGCATTTAGTTGCTTAAAATGGGACTAGTTGATAGATGTGACTGTCTGAGGATATTTATTTATTTATTTTATGATGCTTTATGAAATGTCACGAATCAAAATTTGTGCGGGAAACGCATGAGAAACGTGAAAAGCGCCCCTAACGCAAACTATTTAAATCACTTTTTAACGAGTTGTGTGGTAGCGGCTTATTAAAAGAAAACTACCAATCCATCTCTTCCCTTGTGTGGCGTAAAAGGCGACTAATGGACTTAGAACTGCACAACATTCAATAGCTTATAGCGGCGACGGGCTCACCACCTGTCACGCTTAGTGCAGTGCTTGGTGAAGCGCGGACTATGGCAGTGGACTGCTTTTGCGATGCCTTTGCCTAGTCTTTGACTAACCCTTAGGGGATAATAGTCGTGATTATATGTATGTATAACTTACTGGGGTACTGATGCGCCATAAACTTACTAGGGGTATTGATAGTAACATTCTATCTCTAAAAAATACTATCTAATACAGTTTATGAGTGTGAATAAATAAACGAAGACTTCTCGACAAACCTGTAATCCATCTAGAGGGAGGTCCATTAAAAACACAAGGTATAGTCTATAATGTTAGTTCTTATAATATTTTTATTAACTCTGTGTTTGAAAGTATATGTTGTCACAATCACACAATCGTGATTCTAACATAAATAAATATCTTCGAACATTCACACCTAACATCTAGCTCTGTTTTAAGCAACTTATGCTGCTTGTGATACGGACACTAGAGGACGGATTAATATATTTAATAGATATATACATATAAATATCCTAAACATTATAAATATATATAAACATCCAAGACTGGAGAGCAAACGCCTGAAAATTCATCACCCAAACATTTGCCCCCACCGGGGATCGAACCCAGGACCTCTCGAGATGGCGACGCCTTGAGACCGGCATACAGACCACTCGACCACGAACGGACGGAGGTCGGGTGTAGATCTTGATATGATCACTTGCGTAAGATAAAGTACGTTTTAATTTTATGTTTGATATTCGTTTTAGCAGAACACCTAATAGCCAGCGGCTAGACTGAAGGGGTTTTCAAGAAAAGCAAAAATTGATTTTAAAAAAGCAAGTAAAATAAATAGCTTTCTTTTCTGTGCATTTCTTTTATCAGCTGGTGTCTGGTCGTCCACAAACTTTAACTTTATCAAAGTTGTAAAATAGTTGAAAAGATTTTCAGGGTACAAAGACCGTTTTGGGCAAAAATAAATCTTTGATCGGACTGTGCTTGAAATGGTCCTTAGCACACAGGATGCTCCGGGGTAGTGGGCGACTACGTTTGTTATTAAAAACAATCAATAGTGCATTCATAGGGCATTGGAATGTACAAAGTACTTTCAGATAGGTCTAGCTAGACGTCGCGATCTCCCGGCCTGGTTACTGTGCAGTATCCGTGCTCTGAAGCCGCTAGGGTTGGCACGAGGTGAAAATATTTATAGGCAGCAATGACATTGCACTTACATAAGCTTTTAAAAAGATAGCGCAAGGTCTCTGTAAATGGTTTTTAAAATTTTTGAACCAACCTAGGTATTTTACAATTATCTTGTTAATATCAAAATTAGGCCAAACTTTCATTAGTTTTATTGTTTATGAAATCAAATCGAAAACTTCTTAAATAAGTATTACGGATTAGTCCCCAGTTAATCCCCAGTCCTTATTTTTACGTATTTTTTTAATGAAAAAATGTCTCATGTGAAATTTTCACCGTCCATATTAGCGATATTCATTATCTTTTTAATTTGCGGCCATCGAATCCCTACATTTATTTGAGTAATTTCTAGGTTGAATAAATTTATACAACAACAACAAACAACTATCTTTTTTAAGCTGTTTTACAAATAAAGTTTAATTTGATTTTAACCTTTTTTTCACTATATTTAAACTCTTCGCGTAAATAAACAATAAAGTTTAATTAAACACCGTATTCCCACCCCTACTCGCGTGCAAGTGCAGTGTGTATTTATATCGGCCTGATTCTAAAGTGGGATGCGTTTGTGGGGCAGCCCTGCGTCCCTCGCCTCAACACTCATACTCTCCTGGTACTTGTAATATTAGAATTTCATAATAATATTATAATGATTGTGGTGTAGTGTGGGTGTTAAGCTGTTAACACCTCTAAACACACCTTCCGGGGTGGAGGTGTGATGATATAATTAGGTGTGTATGTATACAGGATAAAAAAAAACTATGGGCCCTGGAAGAGAACTTCCACATATTTAAAATTGCAAAATTTACACAATAGAAATATTCTTGTATTTTAAAAAGAAACCAATAGAGTTCTCAGATTCCTCAAAAAAGGAAACAAACTGGGAATCGAATAAACATTCTTTACTTATTAAAAAACTGCTAAACTGCTTTTCTTGCCTAGCATGTCGTAAAAGGCGACTAAGGTCGTATTGGGTACTGGGTCTGTGATTGTGTAGGCGATGAGCTAGCCACTTGTTACTACTCTTTCACGATTTTTCATCTGACCAAACCCAATTTTACGGCTAAATGTCTTAAGGAACACAGTGCTCCTTGGACTCTGCCTTCCCCCACGGGGATTACAGGCGTGATTTTTTTTGTATGTATGTAAGTATTCTAGGCCGTGTCTTTCTTAGCAACCTTCACCTTTAGTTTGAGATCCAATACCCAGAGTCCTTTTTAACCGACTACAAAAAAGGAGGTCCTCTTTTTGACCTGTAAGTGTGTATGTTTGTCCGCAATTACCTCGCAATTGTTTGCTCCGATTTTGATGCGGTTTTCAGAAAAGTATTTGTTATAACATGGAGATATCAATTTATGGATCACTCTTACCCCTCGCTGGGCCTTAAACGTGTGTGGGACTCGTCAGGGATTATTAACCATAACAAGAGTTCCCACACTACCCAGCTGCTTAAGACCTAAGGCATAAAAGAAATATTATTCCATTTAACAATAAGTAAAAGAACCTTTTCAATATGATTTCTGCGTCAGTCATCGCGTGAGCTGCCGAAGGAAAATAACTAGTTTCAGTCCATTGTTTGTGTCGACGAGTTATTCTATTACAAGACAAGGTTGCTTCCGTATTAAGTAACACCTTGTACTTCCTATAGGTGGCGTATTAATAATTTGAAGATCAAAGGATACAGCCTTTTATTGAAGGAGCAATCAAACATGCGCTTCTGTTTAAGATAACGTGGCGGAATCACTGAGACGGGGTGAAGCCAGGGATAAATGAAAGACGCTGGGTCGTACCTTAGGTATTGTAGGTATATTGTATATTAAGGAATTAAGGCACAACTTTAACAATTATATAAAAAAGGTAAATTACACTGAACACAACAATTTCACATTCAACACTAAATTTATTATAAAAAGGGTAGGGCTACTTATAATAGTGCCTTAAAGAGACTTATAGACTTTGTTATTTATCAGGAACTGGTCTTGTGGATTTTTGTAACTTTTAGTTTAAGCTTATTAAAATTGATCATCACGTTATAAATATATTACAATTATTGTTAGCAGTGAGTCAACCGCTCTACGCGCTGACTGCTGCTGAGGTAAATAATACAACTTGAAATTCACGGGAGCCGCTACCGACAAACTGTTGCACAGTTTGGCAGAATTTAAACATGTTAACTGTATTATTTATAGTAATAATAAACATTTAAAAAAAAAATTTTTTAGTGTTAGTTATTGAATAATCGCTGATTTAATTGAACGTTTACTAAATAGGCAATAAAAACTATTACTTAACGCGAAATTGTTACTGTTGTAGATAACTTTATATTGTTAGTAAGAATATTATTATGCATTTTCAATAAAACCTCTTTGTTTTCTACCTTAACATTGGTAACCATATTGTTGCATTTTTCTCTTAATATTCTTACTGTACCTTTTTGGGACGACCAAACAGCTCTTAGCCAGACACTTAAGAAACTAAAATACACTGATTTTGTGAAAGAAAGAGTGGCATTTATTCCATGCAAAACAAAAGAAGAGAAAAAAAAGGAACACACAGGATACAATGAAAAATAAACAATAGAACAAGCACACAAAATTGGTCATTTAGGACCCTGTCTCAGCATATGCTTCATCAGTATAAACTAATTAATAAGATAATTCTTCAAAGCACAGAAAGGATAATGATTTCTTTATTGCTGCCCTAGCTATCTTTGCTGGACTTATCTTCTGCTTATCATCAAATGATGATGAGAAATATAGAATATAAAAAAAAAACATTGAAATATAATTCACGCCCGCCAGCATTTAATGGCGCGTTTTTATAATTTATATATAAAATATATAAAATTTGTGATAATAGCTGCGATACGATGTCTATAAAGGAAGTATGCCCATTTGATTATGTTGGTATAATTATCGTTGTCAAGGCCGCAGAGACAATTGTATTTCGGTTTAGATCAGCCTGCCAAAAGTTTTCAGTTGAGAGGCCAATGTTTGATCAAATATTGGGGAAAGCCATTGTTGGCTTCAACGAACAGGTACTTGAATTATCGTCCTCAGCCTATATACGTCCCACTGCTGGGTACAGGCCTTTCTCATGGAGAAACACATGAAGAGTATGGGCCGTAACACCATCACGCTGGCCCAATGCGAGTTGGTGGTTAGAAACAGTCCCGATAGCGACCAGGACTAACTGCTTAACGTGCCTTCCGAAGCACGGAGGAGCATGAGATCACAAAATTTTGGTCACCCAACCACGGCATGCATTTGTGACCGTTTCTACCCACCAACCCGCGTTGGGGGAGTATTATTGGGCCAGCGTGGTGGTGTTACGGCCCATACTCCTCATGTGTTTGTCCATGAGGAACGCCTGTCCCAGCAGTGGGACGTATATAGGCTGATGACGATGACGATCATTCATTTATTTTGTGTGTGGATAGTGGAGGTCACAACGTTTTCGACTCTGTCTTGGTTGTGGTAAATAAGTTCCTGTTTGGCGCGATGGTGAAGATCGCGGGATAACGCTAGATGCGCATGGGCAGCGCAAGACCGATGTTATAGAAAATTGTTGTGGGAGCCTATGTCCAGCAATGAACATCTCCCGGCTAATATGATGATGATAGCTGCGACATTTTAAAATTTACAACTCGTAGCCGAAATGTCAAAAAGACATATAAACTTTCTAATATTAGAGATCTCAATACTGATAGAGTGACAAATGTTGGCCGATCATTGGGCAATAAGACGAAGAATATTTATTGGCATTCTTAAATGTCTGAACTGAATCACGGCTTAAAAATGTTTAGTTGACTTGCCGAGTTTTTGATCGTACCCTAACCCTTTACTTGTTGCAATAAATTTAATGGTTTTGTGTGAACTGAACACCATTTAATTTTGGATCATAAATTAAAGTTGCGAAGTATGTATAAATAATAATAAATATCTTCAAACATTCACACCTATCAACTAGCCCCATTTTAAGCAACGAATATATAAACATCCAAGACTGGAAAACTAATGCCTAAAACATTAATCACCCCCTGGGGATCGAACCCAGAACCTCTCGAGATGGCGACGCCTTGAGACCGGCATACAGACCACTCGACCACGGAGGTCGTCATCTATGGATATGGTTTATTTGTACATACTGTCTCAAAAATCCTTTTTAAGATAGCTAAGGCATAAGGTACTTACCTCGCGAATGTTGAGCACCTGACAGGAGTAGTAGTCTTGACGAGCAGGAAAGAGGTACCTATTACTATTTAAGGAGATACTATTTGTAGTGTTGTGTTCTTATGGTAACATCACTAGTATAAGAAGCAGATAGATATAATATTTATCATGTTTTTATCACATCGTCAAATTCCATAGTACTTTGACAGTTGGACGTATAAAAATCCAAAATTTTATTATATTACTAGCTGTTGCATAAGGTACCACCATGCAAGATTAGAGAAACAAAGAATAAAAAAAATTGTATTTTCTTTCTTTTTACATCTCCTGCGCAATGAGCATAGAACTTTCGATAAGCCAAATTTGACAGATAGCCCTAAAGAGTGAAAAGGACGGATGCTTTTATCGATCAAATATGGCGACTGTCGAAGTTCTATGCTCGCACTGCTGACTTGGTTTTAAGTATTTTTTTCTATGTACAGACATTCGACCTCTACAGTTTTATTATATGTATAGTTAATATATAATTCTATCGTAAAAGGCAACTGTAGGCGAGTTGGGACGAACGGGGCACTGCTCGTTCGGGTTCGATCCCACCGCCTGTACCACTGAGTTTTGAATAAAAACTAATACATGTACAGTTCATTGTGAATATCGCTTACCTCACATTGTCCCCGGTGCATGGCAACAGGCTCGCCACCTGCTACATGGGGACCAGATGTTTAACACCTCTGCCTTCCCCTTCGGGGATGGAGGCGTGACGATATGTCATGTAATTATCGTGATCCCGTGTTCATACTGAAGGCAGAGCTCATTGAGACAGCATTATATCACAGCCAGCCAGGCAATATTCTGCCAGTAGATTTTTACAATACAGTCCAAGCCTAAATAGAATAGAATAGAATAAAGTTTTAATTCAGTACACAAATAGTAAGAAATTACATAAAAAATAATCAAACATAGACAAAGACAATACATAATGAGATAATGACATAAAAAGCAATACAGGTTAAGGTACTGAATAGGAGTCGCACTCAGCATATGTCGGGCGTAGAACACCACGACGCTGGTCTTCCGTGGACACCTTGAGCAAATAGTGTCTAAGATGCTACGAGAGCATTGCTACGGTCACCGCTTAGCACCGTAAGCTTTCATAAGAATAATAAAAACTTGATTCATATATCTTTAACATTAGGCTTATTGAATTCATTATTCATCACCGGAATACTGTAGTTGTTTACTGCTGGACATTGCCTTGGGAAATGCATGCTAACCAGCATGATCATCATCTTCCTTGTAGGAACAGCATACTTCATTGTCTCTAGTATGTACTGCTGGCTTCATCATCAAAGAACTGAAGTCCTGACGCCTTAGGCCATAGGGTGGAATTTGTTGTTGGCATTTGTTGTTGTGGATTTGTTTGTTGTGTAATTGTTGTTTGTTTGTTGTTTTGTGTTATTTTCTGGGGTACAATTTTTCTTTTTATTTCTCAGTACAAAATTACCTAAAAATACCAAAACTACCAAAATTACCTAAAATTACCTGTCTTCTTTTGTATTGCTTATTGTAATTTTTTGTGTGTGTACAATAAATTGTTAAATAAATAAATAAGATTTTGTTACAAATAAAACACAGGAAGGGTATTTCAATTGAAACGACTGTTAAATAGGTATATATTAAATTTAATTGCACCTATAACATCGAAACGCGGTTCTCGAACCACTTAACGCTAACTTTATTGTCAGAGCTTCAAGGCGTGATACAGGAGGAGCAAAACATGTGAAACTATAAAACAGATAACAAATTATAAGGAATAATACTTTTATACACAGAAAAATATAAAAAATAAGTAAAAAACTTATGGCGTATTAAAATCAATTTTTAATATAAACAATTAGAATTTTAATGAACATTTTTTTATTACTTTACAACACTGTAAAGACGTCATGACATGCTGCGCTACGAAAATGTTCGAAACGTAGAGTAAATAAAAATTTTAATGGAAAACTTCAATGTAAACGTCTGGTAAAAATAATATTATAACAGAATAAATTCATGTACATAATTATATGTACAAATAATATTGTATTGTAAAATTTACGTTAATAATTAAATAAAATTTTCAATGCTATTTTCACATTTCGTCAGATACTACACAAGTGCTAGAGCTAGTGCTTAATAAAATAATGTTAAAAGAATCCACATTTATTCTCATTTTAAGTATTATTCCTCACATGTTTTTTAATAAAAACAAGGCTGGAACGTCACATAATGTCTTTGGCTCAGAAAAGAAAGATTTGATCTCGTAGCACCATCTGGACGATGAAAAACAAAAATATAGAAATAATAATATATTAAAATCAACAATACATTCAACAAATGCCAAGGGAAGACAGAAGGCCTTTGCAGGTTAAGTATCAATATCCTATATATACATTGATAAGAGAAAATAAATCATATCTTGTATTGTATATGTACTAAATTTCCTTAATTAATGTTGCACAAACGCAGGTAATATTGGGACGGAGTAATCATCGACTCTTTAAGCTTTGCGTCTTGCGAACCAGCGAAAAAAGGCAGTGTAAATGAGTTTTTTTTTTAATAAAAACCTTCATTTGATACGTTAGACATACGGCAATGCATGTGTCGATTTTCTATTATAATAAAAAAGTCGTACGAAACAATCAATATCGTTGCTGGCGCTAGACATAAAAATATATTTCTATTTTACATTATTATTTCATGTAGGATTATTTCTGGTAACTATATGTTGCATGACCCGTTTCGTATAGATTTACATTATGATTTATTTTTAAAAACATAGTAAAATAAAAAAAATACATTTATAAAAATTTTTAATTTAAAAAAATTAAAAATTCTATTACTATGCCTCAAAAAATACACACCCCTGTTTCTTAGGGTTGGCACACAGTATGCGTCTCATTATTTCATGTAAAAATAATAATTTTCTGTATAAGCAGCCTAGAACCCGTGCCTGCAGCTACGTTTAAAATTATTTAAGTTTAATTAAAAATTTACATCATAAGTATTTTTAAATATAAATAACTCCTTGTACTTGCAACCGGCGGCGCTATAACATGATTTCATCATTTCATTAAACTTAAATCTTCACTTAACCTTAAATAGACAAGAAAAATTCTTAACAAAAAATAAAGGTACATCATTAGGAATAAAAATTTTAGAACTCAACGATAACCCCATAATTTTTAACTTAGTCGCTTAGCGTAAACTAAAAATAATTTTCTATTTACATAAATTAAATTAAGACAACAAAAATAGAAGAATCTTTCAACAAATTAACATTGGAAGACAGAATTCAAATAATTTAACTTAAAGAAATAATTAGAATACAGAAAAATGTCAACAATTTTGAGGTTAGAATTAGTATTTTTTGTGAAAGAAAAGATATATTTCCTTATTTTCTTACAACATCCGAACATTCCAAGCTGAACGAAATGTTACAACCATGAACATAATTCGAGTGCAAGGAGTTATAAAACAATGAAACATATTAATTCTAATATAAAATAATTAATGAATCAAAATTATATACAACCAATTTACAAAGTAATCTATTATTTAATCTATCTTATTTTTAACCCACTAGAGTTCCAAATCGTATGATGATTTACAATCAGTCCTTTGCTATACATGAAATGGTACGAAAATATTTTTTTGAAATTTCACGAAAAAATATAATCTTAGGCGATGTTTGAGCGAATGAACTCTGCAGCGTTTACAATTAATCTTAGACTTTATTCCGTTAATTTAAGAGCTTTTTTCGAGACAATTAATGGCAGTGACCGTGTGAGCTTTGGGCAAATCCTGGTTGCTATATGAGATCACTACGATGCGACCAGGATTTGCATAATATTATTCAGATTTAGGTTGCGATTGAAGAGTAAACACTGACTTAATTTTGACAACCCTGCCAAAAAAAATAGTTCGATGCTTAGGGCTGTCGCTGACGTCACTGTGTACTCTTTTCAGACTTAAAACTAAAACTATCCGTGTAAATTTATATAAAAATGTAAACTGTAAAATCACAAATAAGTAATTTCGCTAATTATTTTTACTCTTGCGGGTGACGTTTCTATCACACGATGAACCCGGGACCGAAGTCGATGCTCCGGTAGTTGTCAGCCTCTGTAACAAAAGAAAAAAATATTCGTGAGATTTCATGAAACATTTTATAATTTTTTGTCATAGATTAGAGATACAGAGCTGTCAAACTGGAAATAAATTGATCTTAATTAAACTTGTCTCTCTTTATTCTATGTGTTAATTTTTATATCACAATCACAATGGGCTGTAATAAATTTTAAGTGTATTTCATGTTACCTAAATAAAGCAAAATTTAATTAGTTTTATTTATTTTTTATTAATCCATATAATAATTACGCCTAATACGTTATATAGCCACACACATATACACAACATTTTGACTGATTTGTTTGTTTAGATCTAACAAACGCGTTTTATGTGTACATCTGAGATAACTGTAGCTGTGTACTCAGTAATATGTAGGTACAGTCGAGTACAAAAATATGTATACACATTTTAAAAGTCAAAAGTGGTTTCTTAATTTTAGAGTTGACTGTACACCACCATACGGTGGGGAATAAACTAATGAATTTGCGTTAATGTGTATTTGGTTTTTCCCGATCGGCTAACTCTGCTTTCTAATCAGTGGTTGTTAATCATCGGTGAAAAATAATGGTGTAATAAGCGTGTAAGAAAATGTAATAAAATTACTAAATGTTTTGCAATCCCAATGGCCCTTACTTTAAAATGCATCGGTTTTTATTTCGCAGTTCATATTATTAAACATTTTATCTCATGGTGTCTACTCCATACAGTTAGCGCGATGAGATGTTTAATGTTTAATAGTTTCATTGTCAGTTTCGCGTCTTTTTAATTTAAAAGTGTTTTGGTTTGGTTTGCGTAGTATACTTCAATAAACTATTTCATCACTAACACGGTCCACTAACTTCTCCATTAAAAATAAAGTTAAAAACCGACCCGTAATAAATAATTGATGAATGACATAACGTTCTGCCCCTAATCACCAGAGCAATGTGGAACAAGCTATCAAAAGCCGAAACGAGGTTACCTATTCAATGTTCGTGGCAAAATTCATGGTCTACACGAAGAGATCAGTTGTGTCATAACCGCGGAAGCACCACGACCGACTTTCACACCGTTATGTAACGCCGAAATCAAATTGCATAAGAGGCCCACAAACCTGATGTCCCACTGAGAGCATTGCGTAACAACTATGATTTTTGACGGTTGAAGTTGAATGTTAGTGGAAAGTGGAACGTGCGAAATGTCAGCGAAGAATGATAGCAAAGTTCGCATGCGGATTCGGGGACTGTGTTAAGGTTATGAAAATTTTGGTTCAGACAACAATTCTACGAGCAGTGTGGTAGAGGCTCATCAAAAGAATACTACCAACCCGTCTCTTCCCTTGAGTGTCGCAAAAGGTGACTAATGGACTTAGAACTGCACAACCATTCAATAGCTTATAGCGAATGGACTGCTTTAATTTGCAGTGCTATTGCCAGTCTCTTACCCTTAGGGGATAATAGTCGTGATTATATGTATAAATCTGTGAATAATTCTACTTGACGTACTTGTGACCTCTTTGGTGTTCCATGGGCGGCGCTAATTGTTTACCATCAGGTAAATCGTATGCTCATTTTAACCCTGTCTCATAAAAAAGAGAATTTCCTAGACCCTAAATCACCCCAATGATTATAGATATATCGGAGAATTTTAAGGGGTATTCCCAGCGAGTTTTTCAACACATCATGAAACTAACGGTCACAGATGTACACAAATCCCCTGTACGTATCCTGTCCTGTTTGTGAAATGGGGTCCTTGCGTGTTTGTGATCTGAGCCTTCCCAACCAACCCATCACAGCCAGGAGAGAGGGCGCATGTCCATCAGAGCTATGTTTTGGCTGCTGGAAAAATAGACCAATAGAATCCCATTGGTCTATTTATCCTCGCACACCGTGTAGTTAGCACGAATATCTTTGGTGGAAAAGCCAATTTTCATTGCAGAAAACATACGGACTAACGTTTTTTGGTTTTTGAAGAGCACACGCCTACCGTCACTTTAGCGGTAGATAAGTTGTGTGGCGAAAATTAAAATAGATTTTCGTTTTTCTTTTAAATTTGACAGGTAAGCTGTTGATCTTCATCTCACCTGATGGTAAGTGACGATAAGGCCGAAGGTGGCAGCGAGCTTCACCTGTAATCCTCAACAACAGAGGAACTGGCTATCTTACCTCTGATTGCCGGAACACAACAATGCTTTTAACATTGTTATTATGGCGACTTTAGGTAAGACGGTGGTAGCTAGCCAGACAGGGTTAGAAGCACTACCACCGACCAAACTGAGCATAAAAACCCCTGCCCCCTTGGGGAATCGAGCCCCGGACTTCCCGATCTACACCAGAGAGGCAGTTAGTCTTCTGTACTCCACCCATTTAATTAACCCTGAGGCAACTTAAAGCTGGCTCCAGGGTATTCCACAAATTTTTCCATTATTATTTTTAGTGTATACTGATCAATTGTGGGGTGAGCTATAAAATTACCCTTAAAGAGTTTTTTGTATCTCTAGCTCGGTGGAATAGCAGTTAGTACGCTTTGGCTTTCGATATCGAGCTACCATGGTCAAGCCGTGAATAGGTGACCAACTATGTTAAAAAGTCTATGCTAACTCCGGGTCTCTAAGAGCTTACTATGATGTCAATATTTTAAACAACGATAGTTTTTTTTTAAACGGGTTATTCGCTAATTTCTTTCGAAAAGAATACACACTCTGAATTGTTTTGAGACCTCATCGCCTTATTGGTATTAGTCGACACTCACTCTTGTGACTCATATAATAATGAAACTTTTATCTGTTTTTAGAGGTGTTAATAGACTTTCGATCTCACTGCTTATTGTCAAAAAAATTAAAAAAAAAATGAAGAAGTATGTAAATACACATAAAAGTTCAATCTAAAAAGATACCAGGATTTCCAATAAATACATACTTATTGACATTGTTTTTAGCAACAATTTAAATGTATCAAGTAATTTATGGTAACATTTAAAATAATTTTAAGACCCATTTAATTTCGAATTTATATTTTAAAACATATTTTATTTCAATTGAGCAAATGTAATCACTTTTTAACGTTCCACCTACGTAAAATACATGGAAAGTCTTCGAATGAAAACTATTTATTTCATATTTAATATTGTCATTTAAATAAATATATCATGTTAAGATACTGACAGAGTTCCATCCACAAAAAAAATATTAACTTCATGCTGTTAAATTTGAATGCAGACTCACGTTTTGGTGCATCTAAAAATGAGTTTTATTCCCCATTATTACAGTTGATTCTTCGTTAATCATATGCCTGGTACAAATTGGGTCAGGTCACCAAACTCTGTCCGGGAAGAGATAGTGTCTATACGAGGTCGTTTCTATGTTAATTTACAGATTTGTTGGAAGGAAACTTTTGTATTAAAGTTTCTAAAAATAAGAACATTGTACTGAGAACATTTTCTGTCGAGTAACTAATTAGATTAATCAATACACCATTTACCTTATTTTCATTCGTTTATAGTCTACAATAAAGAAGGGGTTGGACCTCTTTCAACATCTGTGAATATTCACAGATCCAACTAAAAATCAGAAATGGAACAGAATCCGTATTCTTTAATATTTTACTCCGTTGCTTGGGGGCGATGAAACTGGCCATTAAACTGTACTAAACTAAAAATACTCTATTATATTTAAATTTAGAATACTGTCAAATTATTTGCCAAATACTATGAAAAAAATATTACTTTTGTGACTTTTACGTTAAATATCTTCATCTCGACTATATAGGTCGTCGCATAATTTCAAAAATGGAACCGATATAAATAAAACTTATTTTTACCAACAATTAAAAAAGAGAAAATCTACAAAGCTCCATAATTTCTACCTTCCGGTAACACCGAAATTAACTGTTCTCGCGGGGAACAAATATCAGCTCTAATTCCTAGAAAAGAAGGGCGTTTTTTAAACAAATTGGCGGGATCTATGTAGATGCGCCGGAGTGCATTGCCCATAGGGTTTCGGGTACCGACCCTTGGGTCGATGACCTTAGTACAGTGTGATTTTTTTATGAGATGTTTCTCTAGTGCGTGTCACGTGTGATGGCCTTTTAAACCTATGTACTTTTACTCACACACGCGCTTGATTTAGTAGGAACAAAATTTCTTTTGATGGGCTGTGTTATAATTGTACTAGTGCGGACACTGGTTGGCAACTACTACTGTTTTTTTGTACTGAAAATTGTGACTGAAATTGTGTTTCAAGTCATAAGCCATTTTTATACCTACAGTTAATATTCCTAAGTTCAGGCCTAAATTACTCAAAGACAAAAAATTTGGGTGAGAACCTTGCTTACCGTGATGAATGTACTGTAAAGAGAAAATTGTTATTCTTTTGCAAGAATTTTAAAAAAAATTTGGTTTTTTCTCATTCTTAGCCTATATACGTCCCACTGCTGGGCACAGGCCTTTCTCAAGGAGAAACACGTGAAGAGTATGGGCCGTTACACCACCACTCTGGCCCAATGCGGGCTGGTATATTTCCCAGATCTTCATTTTTATTTTTGCTTACAAACAATTAGCTATAAGATGTAAGGTTTTTACCATCGATACCTTCTCGATCGATGATTCTATAAATAAAGAGAGAGAGAGAGATAGAGAGAGAGTATATATAAATAAATAAATAATAAATAAAGACCGACTTAAAAAATTTTAAAGGTTTTTTGTCATAATCGTAATGATAACATTTTAACTGAAAATTACATTTAATAATATTTCGTTTTACTGTATTTTGAGAAAAATCCTGTACAATTAAAATGTAAAAATATTTGTAATGATTAAAAACATGTACGAGAATTCAATGAATACACGATAAAATATATTTAACAACAAGTAATCATTATCAACACCAAATAACAAATGCTGACTTGATTTGAAAATAAAAACGTAGCAAAATGAAACACTAACATCTAAACACATACGTGTGTGTGTGTGTGTGTGTGTTTAGATGCACAATTGTGTCAACGAATTCAAGTCAAAAACATGAATCTACCAAATGGAATAAGCTTCGGATGTGGTATGTGTCACGTTAAATAGAAATATTATTATAATTTAAATATACTATTTTATTTTAAATATATTAATAATTAGTTATTCAAAAGAAGAAATTTAATTGTAATATTTTGAAATCAATGTAATTTTTTGCGATCTTATTCTTAAGTGATACTAGTTTAAAAATTTTTCAACGAAAAGACCACATACTCATTATCTTTACTCAAATTCAACCTAAAGCCTAAATTCATGTCTACGACAACGTAATTAGTGGATCAATGAAAATTAAGTAAGACTGTTACGTTGTATGACATTGGCGCGCATGCGTGCTTCCTACATCCAGAGCTCTGACGTAACCGCATCCTAAATGTGGGTTAAATTAATAAAAAAAGAACTTTGCCCCGCCCACCGCAGTGAAAGTGCGCGGGCGCACCGCGCTTGTCATTCGGACGTCGACCGCCGACGCCGACGGTCTTCTGCGTGTATTTCGTATATTTTCAATATAAAAACCTTTTTCAGAATAAATGTTACAAGGGAAAGAATTAGAAACATTTTATATTTTGAGTAGTATTTTTTTAAATGAATATCTAAGGTTATTTTAGTACTACCTCACAATAAATTCGTGGTGACACATACCATGTATTACTTACCATAGATGCCAATATGAGAAGCATTAACAGAACATTTTAAAACATAAGTATTTTAAGAAATACCAATTAATGATATGGACGTTATTACATAATGCGATCACATTTTGTCAGTAGATAATAGCTTCTGAAAAGACTTTTTTTTTTCTTTTAGTCAGATATTACTTGCATATTATATCTATCACTATGTAATTTAAAAATTCCACATTGTAAACCGCAACCCGGAATAATATTAAATATTCATAATAATTAAGTATTAATGAAAAACGTAAGCAATATTATAGCGCTGACATCGATAATAGTATATATAAGCTATTTTTTTATTACATAGTTCTAAATAACATTACCAATTTTACTTTAAAATTCCAACCCAATCTTCTTATGAAAATATCAGAAATTATAAGAAAATTCGACGTGGAAAAAACATCTTGAAAACACCTTTCTGACAATCTTAGCAATGAAATTATTTATTCGCTACAATTTATTTATTTAAATAAATACACACTACACAGACAGAATAACGCCATTTTGAATTCGGGATACACAAAGAAAGAAAGATAAAAGTTTATTTGGCAATTATTAAAAAATAAAAATAGTACATAGTAAACTTTCAATTTACATTAAGTATGCCAAATTGGTCTCCACTCAGCATGTGTCGAGGCATTAGCCGCGACGCTGGTCTGCCGTGGATGCCAAAGAAAAACAAATAAAAAAAATTAAATAAAAATATAAACAAAATTAAATAAAAATAACAATGGTTATGAAATTTCATGTAGGTATTTGTTTTGTTCATGATTTGCAATACGATATTATTGTTTCTTATTATATTTGCTAATCGAGAAATCTATAGAACATGCCTCTACAATGTATTTAATGAAAATGTTAAAATATAAAATGTTTGTAAGTATTAACTATTATTATAATGTGAAATAAAGATTGTTATTGTAATCCCCTAATAACCTGAATATAATCTACTGTATTTATTTTATTGCAATTTAAAAAAACATCTAGAAACACAAAGAAAGACCGCTGTCAAGCAACTCGCGAAAATTCGCCATCTTGCCCGATAAGATTTCGTACAACAATAGATTTCAACGCATTCGCGAAATTTTTAGGTTACTTTTATACGGAATATAGGACATAGAATACAGTGTAATACGTATTACACGGTTTTTTTGTTATATCTGAATAAAATTATCATAAACGGTAGATAATCCAGTTTATTTTATATGAAATTTTTAACAAATTATGCAAAGTAATCAAGTATTGTAAGCTAAGTATGCTGACATAACAGAAATCTGGAGTAATTTTATATATTAATATGTGTGCAAGTGTGACTGTAAATGAAGGGAACTATCGCCAGTATCAATAAAATTTGCACGTCACGGGTTGAAGATAGTTAAACAAATAATGTCTTAGGTTTAGGGTTCATTCATTGTATTCGGTAAGATTATTAGAAAAAATTTTTTTTTTTTATTTTACGTTTCTATTTACCAGTTTCATACATAAATTGTATTTCTATGATTCATAAAAGTATTTCTATTGATAAAACATGCGTACTTTTCTAGAAAATAGTGCAATCGTCATAAACTAATCATCTCTCATAAAATATATATGTTTTATACTTTATTTTAAAATCAAAGTCCATTCTGTGGGACGAACATCTAATATTTTTGGAAAGCAATCAACATTTAAACGAAGGTTTTATCTAAGTCGTTTCGACAGTATAATTCGTCACAGCTTACAGTCCATACCTTAAGTTCAGAAAACAGTCCAAATGCTGCTTTTAGCAGCATTTACAGTTCACACCCCCAACTTCAGCCAAGATACAGTCCAAGATAAAGCCAGCAAGATTAGAGATCCTATATCTAGGTTTTGCCGTCGGACATTCTTTCACGATGACAGATAACAATATTTCCTGATTATTTTTCCGTCCACATAGTTTACTCAACTCTTCAGATAGGCACTTTGATAAGATACAAGTTACTTTTGTGTCAATATTTTTTTATCATTGCATTCTAACTCTTTTTTACTCGTTATGAATGTAATTGAGGTATTTTCCATACTGAAGGATTTCTGACCTTTCATTCAAAGCTAAAGGCTTATTTCGTTCAATACACGCACACTTAAAAATCGACTTTTTGGCATGGACATGTAATGAGGAGGGAGAATGATCATGTCACCAGGAAAGTTATGGATTTGGAAGTGGATTGGCGTGTGGGGAGAGGAAGACCAATGAAAAGATGGATGGATTGTGTGAATGAGGATATGATGAGAATGGGAGTGAGTGTTGACTTGGCGAGTGATAGAAGAGAGTGGAAGAAGAAGACATGTTGCGCCAACCCCAAATAGAATTGGGAACAGGGCAGGACAAAGAAGAGAAGACACGCATACATATTTCGTCATATCCCTGAAGAACGAGAAGCTTGGTGGCGTAGTAGTTAGTGTGCTTTGGCTTTCGATATCGAAAACAAAGCTCCCTTTGCCATGGTTAGGCCTTGGGTAGGTGACCAAAACATTGTGATTTCGAACTCCTCCGTGCTTCGGAAGGCACGTTAAGCCATTGGTCCCAGTCGCTATTGCAAACGTTTCTACCTACCAACCCGCAACTCTTCATGTGTTTCTTGATGAGGAAGGCTGCTGTGCCCAGCAGTGGGACATATACAACAACGATGGGTTCAAACATAAATTGTCTAAGTTCAGAGATGACTCGATCAAAGACTTTGATCGAATCATTTTTAGTCAAAATTTCCAATCAAACTATCATGTTATCGATATGTTTGTTTGTTTGTTTAAGCATCAGATAACGGATTTGTGTCAGTGCTATCATTGGGTGACCCAAATAACCATGGGTCGGTGAAATAGTTGTAGTTCTAGTTAAATATTTAGCTTATCTTGTAACTGTAAATAATTATGAACCAATCCATTTTGTAAGAAGGGGTTTCGCCCTTTCTTTTCGCTTAAAATTATTTTCCCAAAAATAGAATTCGTGAATTAGAGTTAATCGTGGAGATATATTTTTGTGAAGTAGGCATTTCTTGAACAACATTAAATAACTTTTTTAATATTGACTCCATTACTCTCATTTTTGCATTGTAAAGAAAGCTAACCTGTAATCTATAAAATCCTTAATCTTAAAACATTTAGAAGCTGTAGAGAAAATCGACACTAATATTATAAATGCGAAAGTATCTTTATCTATCTGTCTCGCTTCCACGTCAAAACTACTAAACCGATTTAATCGAAAGGTACATTGATAGTCTAGCTCTAGAGTCTGAGAAAGGACATAGGCTACTTTTCATCCCGATATTTCAATGGGAATGTATCTCGCGAGAAATCACGGGAAGCCACTAATCAAAATAAACAGTTATACTGCTTATATAATATAATGTTTTACTGTTCAAAATAAGCGAGAATTCCACTAAAAACTTGATGCAACACTCAAAGAAACTTATTAGAAAGAAAGAAAGAGAAAACATGCGCAGATTTACTGCTAACAAACCAACAACGCCAGAATCCACGTGTTTTAAAAAAATTATGTAACATCATGATGCACAGAACGTGGAAAATAAAAATCCCTTAAAACTCGAAGGAACGAAACAACTAAATGTAGTCCGGGAGCCCTCACCGCAACATAATGCGGTAAGTTACCTAACAAAATTAGTGGAATTCATGAAATTCACAAACACGAAAACTGGAACTGAATCTTTAATCGGGAAGAATCTGTGGTTCGAATAATGATTTGACCGACAACTATACTATATCATGGTACGTATCAACCAGCTATCCAACGAAACTGTCATATACTTACTTAATATTCTTTAAAAATATACCCGCAAAATTTTAAAATTTTGCAAATATCAATAATACGACATTCACATTTTATACAAGGTTACAATAAACTTTGAAATTGCAATAAACTTAAAAACTCTGTGCTAATTGTGACATAATTTGAATCATTGATTAAATGTTTATTTCGCTGATGTTTTTTGTTTTTTTTTTCGTTAATTTGTCAGGCCCGTCGCGAAGCTATTAAGAATAAAATCAGCTTGCTGGCGAAATAATTCAAGTTGGTTATGGGCAAGGCAAGACCCTTGGGTGTCGTAAAAGTCGACTAAGGGACTTAGAACTGCACAACCATCCAATAGCTTATAGCGGCGACGGGCTCACCACGCCACGCTGAGTACAGTCACGGAAGCGCGGAACATGGTAATCGACTGCTTTTGCGGTGCTTTTTCCTAGTCTCAGACTAACCCTTAGGGGATGATAGTGGTGATTATTTGTATATATGTATGGATACAAAGACATTAAAATAGAATAAATCCAGTAGAAATGAGAGCTATGAGGAGCATGGCTGGCTCAAACTGAGTCACAGGTTGTACAATGAGGTGATTAGAAAGAAATATGTTTTGATAGAGGATATAGTGAAAAGAATAGAGAAAAGTATGCTTGGACGACTTAGACATGTGGAATGGAATGGCTGGATGAAATCAAACAAGAATTAATGAATCTGAGTGGAGATATGAGAGGAGAAAGGAGAAGCCGAACATTTTTCGAAAATTACCGTACTCGAAAGTGCCGAGCATGTATGAAGACTGTAAAGAAAGATGAATCGAAAGAAATGTGTAAGCACCGTAACAAATGGAAGGACGTAATCCCTGCCTACCCAATGGAAGAAGGGCGTGATAATACGAGTATATGTGTATGGCTTAATAATTTATTTTCCCTGCGCGGGCTCCAGAGCTAATAGCGTACCTTGCAAATGGAAAACCAAATTGACCTTTCAACTTCGTCAACTTTGTAAAGCCTTACAAATTTACTCGAAGTTTCGCGGTGGTATGTTTCGAGCAATATCAAAGAAATACTTATAATTACTTATTTTGTTTATTCGATACGAGTATTCTAAGATTAGGCTCGCTTAGAAACAGAAATTACTTAATGCTAAATATAAGATAGCTTTCTTGTTTGGTGTAGAATTCAAACTACATTACGTTTAAGAAATGATGCTGAAAATGTAATAATAAATAGCAAAAAATTATGGATATTAAGATTAGTCAACTAATAAGTTAAGGATTTATTTAAGTGAGATGCTATAAGAATAAAATATAAGAATGATACTATATTCACAACTAAAGAACTGAAACACAAAGCTTAAAACTATACTAAGCTATGAACAAAGAAAAAACTTAAAAGCTATTTTTTCTCTATTTCACTAGCGACCCGCCCCGGCTTCGCTCGGGTATCCTCCGTTTTACCCTTTTAAGGATGAATTTCGTAAAATTCGTTCATGTTTAAACCCTTGGGAACCTAGCCAAATTCCGTTCCTAAAAGTAATTAGCTATAACAGCTTCTGAATGAGTGATATTTCGTTATTATAATATGGATTTTAAGAATGGATAAATGTGAATTCGTTTAGTCAAGGAAACTGTTTATTTTTATTGTTGCTTAATTTACTATTATTGTGTCACGGAGAATATTTGTCTTATATACAGACTGTATCTATTTATTTCACAACCATTTGGTTATAAAAACAATATCACATCTCTAGTCAATTAATTTTTCTGTTGATGTAATAATTTATTCTACTTAAAACTTAAAACAATACTTAAAAAATAAATTGTAATACTTAATTTATAAATTACTTGTGTGTGGGAATCTAAACTGTGTGATGATCCTAGCGTTAACGTGAAGTTCCACTTCGATAAGATAAAGCTGTAGTACTCCAGCTGCAGTAGGTCAACGTGTGCCTGTGTGTGCCTCGTTTATCATTACACTTCTGTAGCTATGTGGCCCTGGTACTATTTAATTTGGAACAAGGAGGAAATAAAATAAAATGATGATTTTTTGTGCCAGTCTGTATTCTTTTTTATGATAATTACGTAACACCACAACGCTCTGGCCCAGTGGCGGGTTGTGGGCTTAACGAAGCACGGAGGAGTTTGAAATCAAAAAGTTTGGTCACCCATCCACTGCCTGACCATGGTGATAGTAGCTTGGTTTTCGATACCGAAAGCTCCAAGAGGTAAGTAAGGTGGAGGAGCTTGTTGGGATGGCTCGTATGCTTCATACTCCTGTGTTTCGCCAAGTAGGATAGCCGCCCAGCAGTGGGATGTATATAGGCTAGTGCTGGAAATCTAAGAGCTGTCTTTGCACAAGAAAGAAGTACCAATAATACCGTAAGATACCCATACGTAGTCATACATGACTAGGGCACTATAATCAATTTTTAGGTCTAAGTGATTTGGCAATTTAGAAAGTTATTTAGTAAGTGATTTTGTAATATCTAGGCATAATTTTTATGCTATTATTCTATTTATTCCGTTTGAAATGTTCAGTTTGGAATGCCATATAACCTTGTTTAATCTATACATAAATTAAAACTGTAGAGGTCAAATGTCTGTACATAGAAAAAAATTAAACGAAATTAATTTATTTAACACATAAATAACATAATATTTTTATGCTAAATCTAAGACTGGGAGATGTAAAAAGAGGGAAAATACCAAAGAAACGGTTTTTTAAAATTATTTGTTTATTTGTCAGTTTGTACGGGCTAATCACCGAAATGGCTAGAGCGATTTCAATGAAATTTGGCATGGTGATTTCTTATATCCCTGGTCAACATCTTAGATACTTTTTATTCCGGTAAATTAAAGAATTCCCGTGAGATAGTAAATGACATTTCGAACTGTCAAATCACTTTGACTCATAAAAAAATGGACTATCCATCTTTTACCAGACCAGTACGATATGAGAACCTTCACGAAAAGAGTGTGTTCCTACTTAGAAGGCTGTCACTGCACTTGTGAATCTTCTTGTGTTGCGAGCAAATGGGGGTAGTTGCATCCCATCAGGTGACCCATCAGGTGAGCCCATGACCCATAAAAAAACCTATTAGAGGGAGTTTGGCGGCATTTGACTAGTGGCGGACGTGATTTTTATTTCGATAATTGTAATATTATTTCGGAGTGGATATTGTTACAGAAAATCAGTGTAGTTTTGTGTAATAAGTGTCTGTGATGATGTGCAATGTTGAGGATTATCGAAATTAGCGTCAAGTGGTGTGAAAAGTGATGAGTTTTTTATCGTGGTAATCCAACTCATCCAAGTAGCACCACAGTGTCTGCCATTAATCGTTTGACGTCAAACTCTCCCAAGATGTATTGAAATGCATTACAATAGCATTTCAATGCAATCTTCTGAAGAAATAGAACACTAAAGACTTGGCTGTATGGGCTTTGTACCCTTTGCCTGTCCTATATGGGAGAATTTTACAAAAAAAAACTATAAGTACTTGGTAGCTAGTCATACGTCTTTAGCAATCACGTAGCTACTCCTCCAACGTGCCAGCCGCCACGTGATTTTGAAACTCTTTGATTTTCTCACCCCTTTTCCCAAGTTATTGTTTGGAGGTTATTTTTGTATGATTTCCACGACATCTTGTGAAATCCTTGTAGCCGAGGGGATAATGTTGACAAATCATTTCGTAATTGACATAAGCAGACAGAGAGCGTGATAATTTATATTGCATTTGCGCGGTATAAAGTCTATTTTGATTGCATTAAAGTATATTCTAGAATGAGAGAATTTCTTTCGTTTGGAATCATTTCTGTTTTATTGGTAGCACTTGATACTGTTCTAGTGTCTAGCTTAAAGAACTTCGTGGTACTTAAGGTAAAGATAATTAGGTAGATAAGTATTATGTACTTGAATCCTTTCGTTCGACTTATTACGTTAGGTGGCGCTACTATACTAGCGGGATCATAGATAAATTAAGTAATTCCGCTAGTATGGAGGCGCTAACTAACGTAATAAGTCGAACAAAGAGGTACACGCAACAATAGTAAGTTGTAGATGAACTTAAAACCCATGTATGGGAATAGCGATCAATACTACTTAATTTATCTATGATTAAGGTTAGTAAATGTCTATCAAAGAAGTGTCATACCACTGATATTACGAAATATTACCAGTATCTATGAATAGCTTTAGCTTTTAAACTAGCTTAACTTGACGACCTCCGTGGTCGAGTGGTCTGTACGCCAGTCCCAAGGCGTCGCCATCTCGAGAGGTCCTGGGTTCGATCCCCAGTGGAGGCAAGTGTTTGGGTGATGAATTTTCAGGCATTTGTTCTCCAGTCTTGGACGTTTATATATATTTATACTTATTATATATATATTTATTTATTTATTTATATATATTCAGGAGATTTATATGTATTTATCTATTATATATATTTATCCGTCATCTAGTATCCGTAACACAAGCAGCACTTAGTTGCTTAAAATGAGACTAGTTGATAGGTGTGAATGTCTGAGGATATTTAGTTATTTAGTTAACTGATTTTTTAGCTATTACAAGTAGGTTCTATCTGGGACGTCAGAGATGCCGATTAATAAATGAACTGGAACAATTTATAAAAAGATAAATAACACAAATCACTGAACACAAAACTTATAAAATATTATAAAAAGGTAGGGAATAAAAAACTTGATACCAAAACCATGAAATGGAAACAGTCGGTGATTAGAAACGGTCGCAAGCGACTGGGACCAATGGCTTACGTGCCATCCGCAGCACGGGACCTCGCGATCACAAAGTTTTTGGTCACCCATCGACGACCTGACCAAGGCGAAGGTAGCTTTATTTTCGATCGAAAGCCAAAGCGTGCCCACCAAATACGCAACTGAACTCCTCACGCATATCATTCTACAAGCCTAGATTTTTCTGTATGAAAGAAGCACATGAATAGCATGCATTGGGCCAGCGTGGTGGTGATACGGCCCATACTCTTCGCGTGTTTCTCCTGCCAGGCCTGTGCCCAGTGGGCTTAAGGCTTAGAACGATGCGTGAAAAGACTAATTCGTATCATATAGTGTCCACATGGCGTTTCGTTGTAAAACTTGATAAGTTAATCTAGATTTTTATGATAACTAAATATAGATTGTTCAGTGTGTCAATGTACGAGCTAGGTTGTTGACTCCCAGCGGCTATATTTAAGTAGGTATTCCCTCAAGGTCGAAATATTTACAACTCACGCTACGCTCAAGGTGAACTTAAAATCTAGCTTACGAAGGAGTAAAATTGAATGCGATGATTTTTTTCTACTTATAGACAAAATAGTTCAAATGTATGAAACACAATCATCATTCCTTTTTCCCCAAAGATGTTAAATATGTTGTCTCCAACAGATGATAATCACTGTATAACCTTGGGTACAAACAACAAGTCGCTCCTGATGGTGTAAGGGAAAAGGTTCTAAATAAAAGATGCCTTTAAACCATACAAAAAGAATTTATTACATATAAAAAATCGGAGCCTATATACATTCGGTGAAAAAACTAAACAGCGTGATTTAGAAATGCCGTCTTTGGGAGCAGCGCCATCACTAGATGGCCCCAAATTACGAAACAACATTTAGCAATGGTTTGTACAATCACAATCAGCATACCATAGTTTTATTCAAACTCTTTGGCACAGATGGGGATTGAACCGACGAGTTCATTAACGTATATTAGTGATTATTTAATTAATAACTGATAATACTAGTCAATGCATGTTTTAAATATCCACACATTATATTACGCCTATATCCCCGAAGGGGTAAGAAGTGCATTTCACACTTACAATTTGCCAGTAATTTCATTGATCCCACGTGATAAGGGACAAGACTATTGTCGTTACCGGACACCATATAGAACACACATATAATATTAGGTCCTTACCTATGAAATTGGTGTTTTGTATGGACATTTTGGGGAATTCTGCATTTTCCATACTAAAATTTTTTCAGTTTTCTTCACAACGACAAACCCAAAGATATTTGGCATGTATCATTAGACAAGCTTTAGTAATATGTGTAATATCACACTTCATAAAAATTATTTATCGTTTTTAAGTGAATGCAAATAAAATGATGTATTCGGGAGGCACTTAAAAAGAGTTGTCTCCGTGTCCAATTTTAACACAATTAAACATACAACAAATTTTCAAAACAAATCAAAAGAGCTCAAAAATATAGTCTATTTTCAGACGAGGTAATTATTTTTTAGGAATACTCTGAATCTTAATAGTTACAGACAAAATACTAAGAGAAAGAAAAAACACAAATTTCATAGGTAAGGACCCAATATTATACGTGCTACTGCTGGGCACAGGCCTTCCTCGTAGAGAAATGCATAAGGAGTATGGGCCGTAACACCACCACGCTGGCCCGATGCGGAAAAACGGTTGCAATAGCAAGCGATCGGGGCCAACGGCTTAACGTGCCTTCCGAAGCACGAAGAGGTTTGAGATCACAAAGTTTTGGTCACCCATCCCAGGTGAAGGTGAACCCTGACCAAGGTGAAGGTTTTGTTTTCGATATCGAAAGCCAAAGCGTACTAACCACTACGCCACCGAGCTCCTCACACACGAACCCTCTTTAATTCAAACGAGAATTCCAATAGGCAGAACAGGTAGCCTAATCTTGAACGCAATACCGATCGATCGACATTGAGATTGTGATGTTTCTTACTCTTCTGTGGGACACTAGGGTCATAAATAAGTTCAAATTATGTGGATATTGAGTGACCTATTTGACATTGAGCTTAGCTGAAATTTGTACTCTCCTACTGCCTCTCTAGTCTTGACATTTTGAGATAATGGATTGTGTTATTATTGGGTTTAAATTGAGATTGTGTTCGAGAGTAGGCTAGCAGATGTCGCATAGCACTACACAGAACCCGAGCAGCACGTTATATACGTATGTATAGATGCAGATTTCTTCTGCAAGTTTGTAGAAACTTTGCGGGTTTCTTCTGAAATAAATGTTTGGGTACTTGGTGCAATGTGACTTATGCGAACGCGAACGGTTGTTGTGGCAACGCCCTAAGCCGACGCACGTAATTAGTCATCCATGTACCTTGGCGAGAATAACTTTGTTTGCAATTTTTAATTGTCGGGAAAGCATTTTTTGGACCGGAAAGGTGAGGGTGGCTAGAGCAGTATGTTAGCATGCTGCTCTAGCTATATTAATAATAATATCCTCAGACATTCACACCTATCAACTAGCCCCATTTTAAGCAACTAATGCTGCTTGTGTTACGGACACTAGATGACGGATAAATATATTATATAGATAAATACATATAAATAACCTGAATATATAGAAATATATAAAAACATCCAAGACTGGAGAACAAATGGCTGAAAATTCATCACCCAAACATTTGCCTCCACTGGGGATCGAACCCAGAACCTCTCGAGATGGCGACGCCTTGAGACCACTCGACCACGGAGGTCGTCAAAAGCTATAAAGCTATCTTCACATATGGACTCCTTTACTGCTTATCATCAGGTAGTGTGGAGTCATTATCTGAGTTTTTTTTATAAAAAAGAATATTGAATTCGTCCTCAGCCTATATCCGTCCCACTGCTGGGCACCTGTCTTCCTGGTGGAGAAGCACATGAGGAGTGTGGGCCGTAACACCACCACGCTGGCCCGATGCGGGTTGGTGGGTGAAAGTTGCAATAGCGACTGGGATTCCTTTCGCTTCATCATCAAAAAGTGATTTGACATTTTGAAATGTCATTTAGATTTTGTTCTCAGATAATTTGCATTATAATGGACTTTAATTAGAAATAGATTTGATTTTAGATTTTTAATAATATTTGCAATTTCAGCCTTAGATATTTCAAAATCACTGAGGCTAAATGACAATCCAACTTGTCAAATCACTTTGACTAATTAAAAAATGTAATATAGTTTTGCATGACGTTGGTTAAGTGAGGTAAATAGTTTCAAAAATTTAGCACCCCTGGCTTGATGCAAGGGGTTCCCAACCTTCTCAATACGAATAGAAACAGTTTTAACCCAGGCCAGTCCATAGTTCATTTAGGAACAAGGTCTACTATTTTCTTACAGTGTAATACAATAGAGGCCAATTTAATTATAGTATTTTAATATCAGTCCTTCCGGTCATTATCGTAGTACTGTTGTTAGTCGGGTTTTATTTCATCTGTGGTTCAGTTATCAAAAACAAATATTAAAGATTTTTTCAAATATTCAGAAGGCTTAATATGTTAATGCATAAGGCAGATTTCCCAGCTCACCTAGCTGGGAAATCTGTAACAGAAAACGCGTGTAGGTCCGTTAGTTCCCGTGGTACTGACATTGACAATGAAATAAGAATTAATGTACTTGAAATGTTGCGAATCGTAATGGCAGTGGGCAAGGCATATTGCTCGAAGAACTGATGGCGTTTGGGGCGGAAAGGTTCTCGAGTGGCGATCACGTTGGAAGGCGCATCGCTGAAAATCCCCAAGTTAGGTGGACCGACGATCTGGCTCAGAGTAAACAGAACTGGAGTAGCCTTTGTCTAACATTCCCCTCTGCCAAATGCACAAGCATCGGATGCTTGCACGTTTAATAAAACTAGTTGAGCCGCCATTTTGACAGCCATAACATTGTAAACGTTGCGGCGAACAGAGCTCCCGCAAAAATGCCTGCCTGTGCTGTTTTTTGTTGTAAAAATAAATAGAAAACATCGAGTATGCTAAAAGATGGTGTCACCTTTTATTTGTAATTAATATTTTTAAGATTTTATGATTATTTACTTCATTATTTCATGTTTTAGAATTCTACGATTTCAAATTTCGAACGCTAGTCTCGTGGGGAGTGCAGCCGTGACGTTGTCAAAACGCACACCCCACGAGACTATTTTAAGCATGTGTGCATTTGTAAAAACGGTAAAAGTTATTGTTTATGTGTGCTGGCTTTGAGTGTAGTGGTAACCTCAACCCCCGCAAGAAATGGCAGAAAAAAATGTTTGAGAAATTGACTAATGGCTACTCCAGTTCTGTTTACTCTGAGCGATCTGGCGAAGATCGCAGGATGTCGCTGATCGATGAATGGTTCGGTGCAACAGGCACATCCATTGTTACATATTAACTTAAAACCATCCGCTTCCATCGATAATAGAGGTGCCAAACTAAGATTATCGAAGTGGTAGGCTGATATGTTAATGCCATGCAAATGTTAATTCCATGTAAAAGGGAGCGAGGCTGTTATCGTGTTATCTTCAAACTCGATGTCCCAGTCGAGGATCGAACCAGTGAACTATCGCACGAGTCTGCTGTTATTCCAACTCGGATATACAAATTTACTTTTTAAGTATTACTTTCAGAATTTTCAGTATACAAAGGTCATTTTCACTTTCACGTCAGTAATATCATTTCGAAAGCGCTTCCCGTATTTGTATGCAGATTGTAAAATTTTGAGTGTAAAAAAATAAAGATGGTTGTGTTGATTCGAAATGTATTTCGCCTCTGTCCCAAACTTTCCAACGTGCCTCCTTGGCATTGGTGACGTTATGCAAGACTGCGCCATTTATGTATTTACATTTTTGCGTTTCTTTTCTGTATAATTTTTATTTGAAACTATGCTTCAAGTCCTTTTTCCCCAAGACTTAATATTACCTAAACGATCATGTTTGATTTTTTTGCGGTATTTACGGTTCCGAGAACTTTTGAAAATAACTAAATAATACTAGTTTTGATATCATATTACCATATTGTGGTCATAAACTCACTGTTACAATTATGTCTCTGTAACTTTAACATTGCTAAATTTCGATCTCCATTTTCTTTCCGAGGTAAAAAATGCACCACATTTTACAAAAGTTGTAAAATTAGAGGATTCAAGTATCTTCTTCTTCCTGCTTTTGTCCACCTTGGAGTCCGTAGGTGACTTTAAACTCAGTTCTATAGGCCGTCAGCTCAGCATCCACTACCACTAATCAGTTCACATTCAATCCATCGCCTCATTAATCATTTTCTCATTCTAGATTCTCAGTTGTTGAGGATTACAGCGAACTCGCTTCCACTTTCGGCCTTCACTTGTCAAATGTAAAAAAAAGATCCGTAACTTATTGCACTGACACTCCAACACTCAGTTGCACAAAGATTTTTTAAAGACGACATTTGTTAATGAGACATTAAAACTTTAAAGTTCATTAAATTTAAAATTGGAACACAAAATAGTTCTAGCTAATGTCTCTTTAGCATTGATAGGGTGCTAATGTCGTTTTGTGCAACGTAAAAACTACGCTAAGGTGTTCTTTTGACACTTCAATAAATAAATTTTATGGAGCATTAGGGATAATGCCGACATTAAATTTTAAAGTTCGTTTCTGCAACTGGGTGCAAGTCAATCAAATATTTATTTATAACTATTAAAGACTGCTAGAACTTCTAAACCACCAGTGCGTAAGTGTACCGCCGTTTGACACACTTACTGGTGTCGTAACTCCCGCGCCAGGCACCGTGGTCAACCCTAGTTCTGCTCGCCGCCTCGTATAAGTGTTGTTGATTAATTTCCTTTCATTTGTATGCTCGTGCTGAATTCTTAATTGTTGTAATTGGAACGCCTCAGATTTAAGTGTTCAGTATTCGATGGCTTAAACTGATTTATTTAATTTTTTGCGTGCACTTGTAATAACTTACTTTAAACTGTTTAGTGAGTCAAATTCGTTTTTCTGTATTTTAGTTATGTCAAAAGGATTAGCGGCTAAAAAGTTTGACTAACAAATAAATTGTCAAAGATTTTTTCTCATTTTATGACATTGTTCTGGATCTAAGTCACAGATAAAACGTCTACTATAAACTTAGCTTTTACTAATGCGTAAAACTTTGAATGAATTCAATTACGCTACATCAGGGTTTAGGTACATGTATAACGTTACTTAGCGAGGCACAACTATTACGAGTACCTGTTAAGTCATCAAAATTGATGCCAACTGGCCAGCAAACTTTTCTTCCGCTTTTCTCTGGCATTCTATTTTTAAAAATAAATTTCGAATCCTGCCCACATCCTGCATAACTCCGGCCGAAAACACAAAAGGCATATTAACGAAAAAAAAGTGAAAGTCGCGCGACACAGAGTTTATATACGGAGTTGATTCATCGCTGGCTGTTCGTAGGCAGCTGTCCTTGCCTGAATATGTAAATGAGGACCACACTGTATTGTATGAATGTTCGCAAATTAGCCGTGATTCTATCACAATAATCTATGACAGTTTTGTATTATATATATTTATATCGTTATATATAGGGTTTTCAAAGTGAAAGTATTAATAGGCTCCTGTCCTACAATGTGCTCGTAATAACAGTGTAGTGAGTAGCAAAATGAGGAGCTCGGTGTAGTGATGAGTACGCTTTGCCTTTCGATATCGAAAGCAAAGCTACCTTCGCCATGGTCAGGCCTTCGAAGGGTGAACAAAACTTTGTGATCTCTCTCCGTGCTTCGGATGGCACTTTAAGATGTTGGTCCCGGTCGCTATTGCAACCGTTTCTACCCACCAACCCGCATTGAGGAAGGCCTGTGCCCAGCAGTGGGACATATATATGAGTACTAAAATGATTGATATAGCGTAGAAAAGCCTAAGGCTAGAAATGGCATACTGATTGTTAAAGTTGTATTGATACTCATTCAAAACCCTGTAAAAATTTCATAGAGATCAATTCCGAGTGATTAGGTCTCAGGACTAAACCATATATTTTTTATGGGTAGAGATCAAGCACAACTTTTGCAAGTGGTGAACGGTTCAAGCTCGCCATTGTTGATACAGTCGACTCCAAATATGTAACCACTTTTGAAAGTGAATGACTCATAATCGAAGGAAATAAAAATTATCACCTCTAAAATGTGTATACGTATTTTTATACTCGACTGTACCACTAAGTTTGAATAAAATTCAAGTTCATTATATTCGGTTTGTTCCAAATATCGGTTGTTTTACTCCGTGCATATAAGAGGCTCTTGGCATAAGTATATCTATATTTAATAAAATCCGGCGATAACCCACATCTGGCCATTTGCTACGATTCTACAGAAAATAATAACAATTCTCCACTTGCTACGATCCTGGCTGATCTTTCACTTAATACAAATGCATTTTTTTTTAAATTACAGGCAAAAAAAAGTACAAAAGTGAAATATCAGTAAACACCCACTTCTTTTGGGTTTCATTATTACAAAGATACCATTGACCTTAGTCAAGGGGAGGTTATAATTTTTTTTTTATGTTTTCTAAGTAAAGATTTAATTTTGTTTTGTTTTTAGGTCTTACACAAGCACCACGCTAGATTTTACAAGCAGCAATTTCCAGTAAGATTTACAAGTAACTTTAACAATAAAAAATACTATTGACCGATTAAGAGTCTGACAGCAACACGGTCTCAGCAAACCTTAAATTTTTACGACTTTCTGATAAAGCTACTTGTACTAGAAAATTGGATTTCTAAAGTGCGTACGTTCTCTTTTACGTAACTTCAGATTGAACGTAGGTACGTCTTCTTTACGTTCTTCTAACCACGTAGCTACGTTATAACTGCGCAGCAGTTAATTTGCTGGGGTAACTCAGTAAAGGGGTCACTCACACCTATCAACTAGCCCAAAAGCACCTTAATATGTTTTGGACACCGGATGAGAGATTTATACACTTTTTTCTTAATATAACTTTTTTGTTGACAAAAAACTATTTACGGATCTTACGTACCGTAGGCGTGCGTGTCATTCACTCAGCTGCTCACTGAAGAACCACCACTAAAGCTTGACGAGCCCTACCACGGAAAAGCTTCGGCTCTGCTGTTGTTTCTTCAACGAGTCGTTCCCAGACCGTTATGAGATCCCTGTGGTCGTAGGCAGATGTAATTTTAAAAAATATCAAATGTATTCGAACTACACTACTAACAATCTTAACAGTCTTATTTTCCAACTGAGTTGAATATTAAAAATTGACTAAACAATTTTTATTAATAGTGAAGTCATTTATTTTTACAATAGTTTGTTGAGAAAATTGCAACGCTATATATTGTTAGAATTTCCAAGGTATGTTTCATATATTTTGCCATTGCAACATTAGCTACAAATAAACTTAAAGGTATTTACAAATAGACCAAGAGCCCTGGCGTCCCAGACCTACGTAATAAAGAAAAAGCTTTCGCTAGATTAAAAATGCACTACCTGCCTTTATACATTATAATATTTAGTTCGTTTTTAATTTTCTAACACAAAAAATAAGTTAAGGAAATATAAAAATTAGCAAATTGTACGGCCTCATAGATGAGTGCAATTCCTTCCAGTCAACCTTAGGGAAGACAGGAAATAAAGCAACGAAAGGAAGATGACGTTTTCGATGTATGCCTTAAAATGCCATAACCTTATAATTTATTAAAATACACACATTGATGTAATTAAATAAAATACAAAAAGCTTAACGAAACAAAGCATAATTGTGAAAAACTAATTTAATTACATAAAAATAATTGGTTTCAAAAGTTTCGTCTGCCTATATTTTTATAGTTTTTAATTTATTTATTTATTTCTGGAGGTCAATGTTTATGTTCCATTAGTATTATCTTTATTTGATTTTAAATGCGTGTGTGTGATTTGTTCGGAAGTGCTCAAAATCACAGACTTTATTTGGGCACCATAATAAGATCAGAAGCAAAGATGTAGCAAGTTAAAAAAATCTTTGCTTACCCCTACGGGAGAAAAAAATACGCTATGTATAAGAGTAATGTCACTCTCCGGCAAAATGGACTTGAAAATAAGATGCTTGGTACGAAAAACCGAAGTCAAGGTATAATGGCGCATATTAGGGGAAGTCTATCTCCAGCAGTAGAATGATGATGATCATTCTAAATTCTGATCTAGTAACATTACACAATACCCAACGAAACCAGGTATCTACCATCATTTACCAACAAAATTACAAATTTTAATATTGGCCTATTTATCTATAGTCTTGTCTTTATCTAACTCAATTGAAAAGAAAGTGACGCAATGACACGGTACTTGACTTAATTCAATGCAACATTTTAACGCTATTGTCTCTCTTGACGTTAAATAATTGAAAAGAGATAGCAGTACATTCAAATTAGTTTTCGTGTAATCAATACTACAATTGAATAAAAGGATAAAGACTCTGTTACGTAATACATAAAATACAATTTTCAAAGACACCATGCTCTTCAGTATTTTTTGTGTCCTACTACCGACAATGTGTAAATGTTAGTTTGTAATTCGTGCTTTTTGAAGTATTTCTTTTTTCATATAAAAGTTTACCCAGGTCGTACCATATCGAAATTATTAATTTAAACATGCGTATTAAATCAACACAAAAAAATATGAGCTCATTAAAATAAGGTCAGATTTTCATAATAACCCCTTGAACCAAACTTATATATCCTAAATAGTTAAAGCTCAAACCATTGTTCCATAACAGTACAAGCATAAAATAGTTAAAATCAACAAGTCAAACCGACGGAAGCCATTAAGTAGGACACGAGAGGCGAAAATTTCACGGTTTATAACCAAAAACCAGTCCTGTTACTATGTGCTTAAGTCCTAAATCGCTTGACTACAACACACGGTGAAAACGAAAGTTGCAACCAGACGTTTTGCACAAACGAATTTGAATACAGAATACTCGATTTGAAGAGTTATGAGTACTGCTCACGATTTATGATCTCCTGGTACTTACATGGTAAGATGTACCTACCAGAGGTCAAACACGATCAAAAGTGGGAGATTCGCTTCCGCCTCCCTGACATTGTGAAGTGAGGGAAAAGGACAGAAGATTCTTATTTTTGTGTCATAATAAAAAAAACTTTAAAAAATCTTGCGTGATTTGACAGTGACGTAATAAGTCATCTGATTTTTTTTTCACTAATTTTCGTCAAGGAATTTCCAGCGAGTCAAGCAATATTTTTCACGCTATATTTACTGGCCTCGATACAATGCTGTTTGACCATATTTTTTTAAACGACACGGTGACGTTTTTATGTTCTCATACATAAATATGATATTTGAAATACATTTTCTCAGCTGTTATACTTTTTTTACGTATCGTATTTATTTTCCTTCAAGCCTAAATATTCTGTGTAATAATTAGGAAAATGAAATTAATATTTATTTTTTGTCAATATTGACCTTGTAAACGTACAAAAAATGTGCGAAAATGAACCCATGAACTTTTACCAGTGAAATTTTAAAAGGTTTTAAAAGTTGACTGAGCAAACGGCATTGACTGGAAAAACTGACTGAGAAAATTAAATGACTCATTCGATTCGTTTTTTTTGCTGTGAAAAGTGTATCGATATTTTTTCATGTGTTTCATATGGTATAAAATAGTATGCCTGGCATATAGCAAAAAGATCAGCTCATGTAAAGTTACATGACGAAAAAAAACTGCGTACACGCAGAAGGGTGATGGTATCTTATGTATACGTGTAAGTACATATCTATGTGTACGTGACGATATTTTTAACTAGATTTTTCACTTTTAAATTTCAAAATTCAAAAGTGTTTATTCAGTTTAGATGCGTCTTAGCGCAAACTAATGAATATCATAAACATTTTACAATATTTCGTGAAAGAGATAAACTACGCCATCCGTTCACAAAACTACCAGGAGGCCTTGTTCTGAGAAGAACGGGCAAGAAACTCAGCTAGATTCTACCCTCCCTTTAAAATTTTGATCAGTCAACTTCTTTCAATTTATATTGACAACAACGGGCTTCCTTCCTTAAAGGGCTTAATATGAACTGGTGAATATGAGGGTGCTAACATTTTGCCCACCACTTAGGGGTATCGTGATGATGTAATGTAATGTAATTTTTTTTATAAAAAGTTTAATTTTTTTAAGTAAAAATACTTCTTATTAAAAGGTCATTTAGTATGAAAACCATGCCCACGGCGAACAAAAACAAAATATGGCATATTGTATTGATATATTCCTCAGATTTACCATGGCATGAGTCGCATTAACGCGAGCCACCGGAATCTCGAGAAATTCAAGTGCTATATGCCATATCTGGGAGATATAAAATGCAAAGTATTAAAAATATTTTTTTATTGATTGTCACTATCACAAGCCTATATACGTCCCAATGCTGGGCACAGGGCCTTCGAACTCGAAGGAAAACATGAAGAGTACGGGCCGTAACACCACCACGCTGACCCAGTGCAGATAAGGGAGTAGAAACGGTTGCGATTTGCAATAGCTAACCAGAATCAACACTTTAATAATTATGCCTTCCGACCCATCAAAGAGTTCGAGATGTTTGCAAAGTTTTGGTCACCCATCCCTTTACTGCCCATGGCGAAAGTAGCTTTGTTTTATAATATCCTAAGGTCAAAGGTGAACCACTACGCCTCCGAACTCCTTGACCAATTCAATTGATTTTAATCACATTGAAACTTAAATTGTGTGATATTATTTTAAACGGCCCTGTACACGTTTCTCCATAGATAAAGAAAAATTAAGGGTTGAAAAGTCATGTGATTCCCCTTAGTTTAAAACCATTCTAGTTCACGTTTGCCACTCTTCATAAAGCGGATAAAAAACGCCCAATGGCCTTTAAATAGTATTATAACTTTAAATAATAAGGGACTGTAATTAAAAAATTATGAATAAAAAAAATGTGAAAGCTGCAAAATTTTCCTTGTCCCAACATCTCGAAGTTTTCATGGAACATTCACGAAACTGTGGAAATTGCAACGTGACCAAAAGAACGGAGGAGGCTTAAATAAGAAAAATAGCTCTAAACCCCCTCTAATACGGTTTAACTTAACATGCGCACGCGACCTGAAGTTCAATCGAAGACTGTCACTTTCATAGACCGCGATAGAAAAGATTGATTAAATCTATTAGCAGTCTTTAGAATACCAATAAGGGAGTTATTTAAATGGTCAGCAAAACATTCGAATTTTGGTCAGCAAAAAAAATACAATTGATCAGCTAAAACAAATAATTGATCTGCAACTTATGGGCAGCAAATACTTATAAATTAGTCAGCTAAATAACTAATTAGGCACCAAAATAACTAATTGGGGAGAAACTCAATTTTTTTCTCTGATGCCAAATTTTTTGATATGTTGTTTTGATGACACAAATATTCTTTTAAGGGTCGTAAAAATTTCCTAGGAAATATATTTTCCTTGATCTTGGTCTTACATTAATCATTTACCTAGATTTTTTACATTTCCGGTAACATCGACCTATATTGCTGCCCAAATAATTATATTGCTGAATATTTGTTTCCTGCTCAAATGATTTTTCGGCTGATCTTTTTTTGTGACTACATAATTAAATGGCTGACCAATTAAGTACTTCCCCATCAATAATTGTTGCTGGTGATAAACAATCTTAAACAGATGAATTTCTCTTAACAACTGAGATGTATATTGAAAATGATTTGTATCTTGATCTTCTTTATTTATTATTTGTAATTTCCGAACAGAATTTTACTGAATATTCCTAACAGAAAAAGGTGGAAATGTAATTTATTTAATAATTTGATAAAACTTCCTACATCCAAAAAAAAATTTGTAATATCAAAAATATAACTCTTTCCAGATACTTCGCAGAGGTACCTTAACTTTGGCATAAAAGCGAAAGTATCCATAACACAAATTGCTTTATTGGACTAGTTGATAATTATATGTTTTAAGATTAAATGTATTCGTTTTGGATTTTTTTACTTAGCATGTTGTAGTGTTGTAAACATTGTCTTTAAAAACATTGACGAGGTTCAAACAGATTTACTTTAGAGTTATTGAATTTTTTTGTAATTTTTTGTTCCATTTTCGTTCATGAATTACTAATTTTACTAATCAAGCTTTCTGATGATTTAACTTCAGCACGTGATGTTATAGAAACGCACGTGCTTAGCTTATAACATCCAGTGATTAGCAACAATAATATTACATAAAATTTAATAACAAACGTCCTACACGTGGTGCTAAGACGTGATAGTGAAAAGAAAGCGCCAAACACAAAGGAAACGCAATCATTGATAATACAGGCGAATCAATTAGCATTACAACGACAGCACTTTCCAAAAATGACCTCATTAGAAAAATCCAAAGTAATTTAAATAGACCATTCGCTCCCACAGTTCTAAATGACGAAAGCGAATTATACAAATTAAAGTAATTGCGTAATTCAACTTACTAATTTGTCTTTTATTTTAAATTAAGGTATGATTTATTTAACTTAAGCTTACCTATGGTCAAAGCGAGTGATCCTGTCCATGTGGCGCTCCTAGCTGCAGCATCGACCGACAAAGCTCCGTGATCTCAGGGTGATTCAGGTTTATTAGATGCACATACATTTGTTTGTGCAGGCTCAGCTCCCCAGACACCGCCTCCAGCCTCTTCAACAACGCCTCCTTCTCCCTCAATAACGTCTTCACCTTCTCCTCGACCTCCCGTGAACGAACTTTAGCTTTCTCGCGAGATTTCCGTACTGCTATGTTATTGCGTTCGCGTCGCCTCCTGTACTCGTCTGTGCCTTTATCTATAACTTTGCCAGACGATCGCCTCGACGGCGGCGGTTTGTGTTTTAATAAAGGCGGTAGCAGCGGAGCTCCGAGCGGCGGCAGTGGAGTGAACCCACCACCGTAAGGGCCGCTAACACCAACCGGTGGCTGAGGATTGTACTGGCCTGTATATTGTGCACACGTCACTGAACGCCTAAAATCATGAGGCTCAGGTGGTTCTTCCTTAATTGGCGGTGCTTGTTCATGCCCTTGGTTTGCTTGTACAGGAGCTGCGTACGACGCTCCAGAATGTACAGGCTGCGGCATGTACGCCAGTGTCGTCCTCGCGTAACTCTGTCTGGGCTGCGGTGACCGTCCTCCCGGGAGGATCTCCTGGAAGAGAGCCATGGTCTCTTCTCCGCGGAACTGATCCTCGATGAGGTGTTGGAGGTCCAAGCTGATTTCCTGGCCATTGAGCTCGTCTAAGTCGGGGGGAGGGAAAGCGGCGCGTTTGTCTTCGACTGCCTTCTTGAGGTCTGGTTGAGGCGGCGGCGGCGGCGCGGCGGCCGCGTCGTACATCTGAGGAGACTCCATCCCGCCGCTCGGGCCTATCGCGGGCCCCGCGGCGCCGGTGGCCCGAGCCTCCACTTCAAAGCACTGAGTCGCCGTCACTAGTACACTAGCACCGTGGTGAAATCCTCTTTGAACTCGCGGTTGTCACGTGTTTTTCGGTTAGCGGTGTCGGAGCGCGCGTGCGTGCGCTGCGAGGGCCGAGCGCGGACTGGCGAGGCGCGCGCGCCGAACTGTCGACAAGGCCGGAAGGAAACTGAAGGAGGACTGAAAGTGGCCGTCTCGCCGAGTAAAAGTCCGTGGTGATGAGTTTTTTCCGTGAGTTTTGTTTCGCGATGGCGTTGAGAGGTTTCAGGATATATTTAGCATTTTCCATGTTGCGTAATCGTGTTTTGATGTACAAAAATATACATGCAGTTTATTTTGATTAAAAAAAAATTGTAATTTTTATAAGATATTAAAATCTCATACCGTTTTAAAACAGTTTGATTTCTTATCAATTAATTTAAAAAACAATAATGTTTGATTGTTGCATTTTTTTGAGAAAATTTTATTAAACATTCAATGCATTTACGTGTTAAGACAGATAATAGATAACTCTTTAATTTGTATTCTCGTACCAGATAGAAATTTAAACAGTAATTTTCTTAAATCTAGATGACACATTTAGCGGTCTTATCGCAAGGCGAGCGTGTTTTATGTGCCTTCAGTTATATTTAAAAAAAACTATTGATTAATACCTAACAAAAACGAGCCATAAGAGCCATTTACTGTCTATGTGCTCGTTCGTCTCTGATATTCCCGTACTTATTTAATGAAATCGGCATAATGACAGCAGCTTCACAATACATTTACAATTGTTTATTTCACATACTCAAAAATGAAAATATATTCTAAAAGAAAAGCTGTACATATTTATAATACTAGAAACCAGAACAAACTGTTACTACCAAACTTAAGATTACGTAAGGTTTATAGGACTTTTATGGGCGAAGGCATACTATATTACAACAAGGTTTCAAATACTATATTGGAACTACCATTCGACATGTTTAAAAAGCGAATCAAATATACACTAATATAATCATCTCAAAAGTTTATTTCTGGACTGAAGTGTAAATTTAATTTTTGTCTATATTTATTAATGGCACTAGCAATTTCTTTGCTTTCTTGGCATATGCACACTGTAAAAATTAAAATAATATATATTATATTATAAAGGTAGGAAACAACTTGCTAAGTTTCTTTTCCGTTTTTTTTTCAGAACAAGGCCTCCTGGTAGCTAGTGAACGGTTGGCATAATTTGACATTCATAAAAAAAATTAAAAACTTTTTATTTTCCAATTATTACAACCTGAAAAACATAACAACAGAGCAAAATCTTAATTAAAGATTATGCGAATGAGCCGTGCACACACTAGATAACACCATGGGGGCAGACGCTGAATCCTCCGATACCAAGCAGCAGATTTTCTTTAAAATATTGTTTTAATTTAAATTTAGTATATTTATTTTCTTTGTTCAGCAATTTTTAGGCAATGTGTTTAGAATTTTCGGAAGAGCAAACGTCCATACCCTCTGTCCATACTCATAATTGGTTTTAGGTACTTTATATAAAGGTAAGTATAGTAAGTTACGACGGTTACTAAAGACGAAGTTACGAAGAGTATGTAAGTAAATACCGAAATTGAATAAATGATTTGATTTTAACATTGAGAAACATTGTCAGCTTAGAAAGGATGAAAACTATTTTAATAAGCATTTAAGTACTATGTATCCTGTTCTGAAATTAACTTATAAAGAGATAGGGATTAGATGCAATTTATTTATCTTGAAAACGTAAGATTTTTTCCTTTAGCAAGGATGTCAATCCTAGTTAAAGGAAAAAATGTTACGTTTTAATGGCAAGTTACGCGCCATCTTCGCCGTTATGTTATGAAATTGAGTGGCATTTAATTGAACTTGCGAGTCCTTGGTGGGATTTAGAATGGTGGAAGCGCATGATGCGCGTGATTATGAGACTAAGGGTGAGTGTTTGATCCATAGTCATAGTAACAACAATAGTTAAATTCTAGACCAACAGCATCAATGAAAACGCTAAAATGTGTAACGTCAGCTTAACAAATCGTCAAATTTGCGATGAAAATTAAAAAAAAAACGAGTATACATCAACTGGACCGCCAGCCGTCATGTAACTAATACCAGCAGCGAGTTGTGGTTAAATTGTCTATGATTATTTAACTTTTGTTATAATAATATTTAAAAATTCGACTATGGGACAAGCTGTAATATCACGTCTTAAGGGTCCGGCGAACAGTGAATTTTTCATACAAACGTAATACCAAAATCATTTTTAATTTGAGAATATCTGGACATATTTTATCATCGCTGTTATTCGGATTAAGAAAGTATTTTTCTATGTTTCTGTTAAAAAAAATTTGTTCAAAATATTTATAAACTTATAAATATATGCGATTATATTTCGTAAAATTTTCGACGTTTTCGGACATATTTTCCGCTTATTTGTTTCATATAAAAAACGCAATTAATCATTATGTAATTTTAACAGAAACATAGAAAAATACTTTCTTAATCAGAATAAAAGCGATGATTTGTCCAGATATTCTCAAATTGAAAATGATTTTGGTATTACGTTTATATGAAAAATTCACTGTTCGCCGGACCCTTAATATATGTTTTCGCCGTTTGGCTTAAGGTTAAGGTGGCTAAGGTGACAATTCGTAAAAGATTTCTTGGACCCCTTCGAATTAGATTTAAGCTTGTAAAGATGTTACCCATGTTGTTTTGTAATTTTGTTTTTACTGTCTGTATGTAATGTTAGTTCTTCTTTTGCACCTCGGGGCATGTTGGGGTTACTATGACATCGAAAATAACTGGCTTGTCATTTTGGTGTGACAATTGTATTGTGTTAATTTGTATCAGTATTGCACTAATTGAAGTGATTCGGTCTTCATGATGGCCATATTAAAATAAAAAAGAAATTTGTTAATCAAGTAGGCCATGCTTGTTTTTTTAGGGATATCAAATTTAATTTTTAGTGTGATGCTGTAAAATTTGACTTTTATCCGTTTAAATATTGGGTCCTTACCTATGAAATTGGTGTTTGTATCCTGTCTTAGCGATTTGTCCGTAACTATTTAGTTTCAGAACATTCTTATAAAATAATTGCCTCTTCTAAAAATAGACCATATATTTGAGCTCGTATTTTTTAATTTGATAATTTTTTGTAAGTTTAATTGTGTTAAAATTAGACACAAAGACAATTATTTTTAACTGCCTCCCGAATACATCATTTGATTTGCATTAACATAAAAACAATGAATAAATTTTATCAAGCGTGTTCACACACATATTGCTAAAGCTTGTCTAATGATACATGTCAAATATTATTATCTCTGGACTTGTCGTTGTGAAGAAAACTGATAAAATGTTAGTATGTAAAATGCAGACATCCCCAAAATCTCCATACAAAACACCAATTTCATAGGTAAGGACCTAATATAAAAAATCGCACGTATTCCCCGTATTTTATTCATCGATCCCGACACTATTAAAATTCTGTTGCGCAAACCACCCTTTTTATTTCTTTAGCTAATAAGTGCAGTAAGTTTAATTTAAGAGACCATTTGGGACCAGTGACGTGGAACCTACGTAGTCCGTAGTTCTACGTAGAAACACGGAGGTCGTATACAATGATTTGTACAATAATCAATATTTTTATTACCTTTTTCGGCTTTCTGGCTGAAAAAGCATATTAAATAGTCATGATTGATTTGAATGACATAGTTTTTTTGACATGTTAAAATTTTGCAATTGACTTCACTTTATATATTGTATTTTACTATCTCAAATGTTAATTAAATTTCTGATGTTCATATGCCTGTATGGCGAATCATGACTGGACTTTTAATGGGACTTATAATATTATTTTTTATGTAAACGACAACGCTATTCTCATGTTAATAAATGAATTTATAAACTATTAATTAATTAATTTGGCTAATGATTTAGGCATTAAATAAATAGTAGAGCTGCTAAATAATTATTTAGGCAGCAATATATATGTGACCGGAAATGTATGTTATCTAGGAAAAGGCTCAATGAAAGATCAGGAATCAATTCCTAGGAAATGTATTCTGATAGATATTAGGTTAAGGTTTTTTTTATGACCCTTCAAAACAATATTTGTGTCATCAAAACATACATTAAACAACTTGGCAACAGAGAAAACATTTTATAATTTTGCCCAATAAGTTATTTTGCTGTCAAATTAGAAATAGCTGCTGCCCATAAGTTGCCTCCCAATTAGTTATTTTGGCTGACCAGTTGTATTTTTCTGCTGACCAATAGTCGAATAACACCCCAACTAAAACTATTTTACCAAGAGCTTTGAAAGTCAGATTGTAAGCGTTATATCACGTGATTTGCCCAGCATCCTACTCTTCTACCGTATGCTGGGTACACACGTCTCAATCCACGTGCTGCCATGTACCTTATCTCACGTGCTCACTACTATCTAATAAATCATATATTTTTCATGGGTTTTCGAATTTGGTTAGCATTCCTTTATTATTACGCACTAGTCCTGCAAGAGGTCGCTGGTGCGATCACATCGCCTGTACTTACCACTGAGTTTGAATCATTCTTAAGTACAGTAGATTGTTAGTATCATTTGCCCGGTGCATGGCAACAGGCTCGCCATCTGTTTCATAGGGACCTAACATATTTAATTATTGAGGAGCTCGGTGGCGTAGTGGTTAGTTCGCTTTTGCTTTCGATCGAAAACAAAGCTACCTTCGCCGGAAGGACCGTAAAGCCGTTAGTCCCGGTCCCCCCCTATTGCGACTGTTTCTACCCCCCGACCCGCATTGAGCCAGCGTGGTGGTGTTACGGCCCATACTCCTCATGTGTTTCTCCATGAGGAAGGCCTGTGCCCAGCAGTGGGACGTATATAGGCTGAGGACAATGTATTGCCATGCATCGGGCGCAATGTGAGTGAGGCAAGCGATATTTGCAAGATGATGATATTATATTACAAAATATAGGTATATAAAAATTTCAAAATAAATATTTTTTCATAAAAAACTATACTCAATACTTTGTTTTTTTTATCTCTCTCAATACTTTGTCTTTGTAACACCACCACGCTGGCCCAATGCGGGTTGGTGGGTAGAAACGGTCACAAATGCGACCGGGACCAACGGCTTAACGTGCCTTCCGAAGCACGGAGGAGCTCGAGATCACAAAGTCTTGGTCACCCATCCACGGCCTGACCATGGCGAAGGTAGCTTTGTTTTCGATCGAAGCCAAAGCGCACCGACCACTACGCCACCGAGCTCCTCAGCTTTATAACTTATTCTGATTTAAATTAAAGTTTTATTCTGTGTTTGATATTAAATTAAAGACAAAGTCAAACTTGATTTAAATTTGATTCATCCATTCCTCTACCTCTAAATGACCATGAATGCTTGTTATTATGAGATATCATCTTCCCTGTTATAATCATCTTCTGTTATATGAAAACTAAAACACGTCTGGTGAATTTGCCAAAAAATTTTTTACACCACTAAGATGGCAATTAAGCATATGGGAAGCAGTTACCATATAGTCTGATAGGAAGCAGTTACCATATAGTCTGATAGGAAGTAGGTACCATATAGTCTGATGGGAAGCAGTTCCCATATAGTCTGATGGGAAGCAGATACCATATAGTCTGTTGGGAAGCAGTCACCATATAGTCTGATGGGAAGCGTATGCATGCTTCCAGCAACAGAGGTTACTCGCGCTTCGGGAAAAAGCCGTGATCATGTGTTTATATTTAGAACAATCTTTACATAAATAGCAGGAAGAGTCTACCTACCATTTATACATATTTTGACTTACTAAAAATATTTTACATCCCAAACATTTCGTCATTTCATTGACTACAAATGTGCACGTGACATCTCCTACCAATTCCCTTTGAAGTTAGCCAACACGCGACCACGCGCCGATAGAGCACGCATACGCATGCCGCATCTCGATTATCGCAATCGCTATTATCGATATCGATAACTCGGATCGTGATAGTGCGGGCGTGTTCACTAGACACGTTTGTACACCTACCACAAGCCCAGATGGGTTCGTCTTTCCTAGAAAAATGAAGAATAACAAAAACTAAAGCACTATAATACAAACAAATTTAAGGCTGTGTTGTTTAAATTATTAATTGACAAATGTTATTACGCTATAAGTGAATTTTTTGATGATATTGACTTGAAATTTTAATTATTGATGAATCTTGTTACGAATTTTAATTAGATTGCTATTTGTAATATAATTATTGAATTTGTTGAGTTATTGTGATAATCATTAGGACAAAAATTGTAATTAAGATTGACATGTAATTTTAAGTGTAACTCTAATATTTTTCAACTATTTTTTTCACTCTTTTGTATTGATTGAGTCATTTTGTGATAGAATGACCACTTGTAAATTTGCATGCGGAATGTTACAGGCAGTATATGGTGAAACTAAATGTATATTGTGTAAAACCCTCCTTACAACCCATCATACGCAAATAAAATGATTTGATTTGATTTGATACAGCAATGTCAACATCATTCGTCTGTCGGCTAAAAGGTGTGACTGCCCATGGGCAGCTCTTTTCAAAATCGTCGCAGTATTACAGGAAATTACACTAAACATCTGAACTCACATACTATTTAACGACCTCCGTCGTATGTATGCCAGTCTCAAGGCGTCGCCATCTCGAGAGGTTCTGGGATCTCCGGCGCAGGCAAATGTTTGGGTGATGATCTCCAAGCTTATTTGTTTATATATACATATGATGTTTATATATATAGATATATTTAGGATATTTATATGTATTTATGTATTTAATATATTTATCCGTCATCTAGTGTCCGTAACACAAGCAGCATTAGTTTCTTAAAATGGGGCTAGTTTATAGGTGTGAATTTTTGAAGACATTTTTTTATTTATTATTATTATTTATTTGAACAAATTATAAAAAAAAACAAAAAAAGTACGTGTATTTAAGTATAGTGTAGTAGTATTACAAAAAAAGTACGTGTATTGTAAAGAGAAAAGGTTTGAATATTTTTATTAAAACTACTGAACCGATTAGAAAAATTCATTCACTGTGTTAAACCTACACTATTCCCTGATCCATATATAGGGCTATATTTACATACATACATATAATCGCGACTCTATCTTCTAAGGATTAGACAGAGACTAGGCAAAAGCACCACAAGAGCAGTCCACTGCCATAGTCCGCGCTTTACCAAGCAGTGACTGCACTCAGCGTGACAGGTGGTGAGCCCGCCGCTATAAGGTATTGGATGGTTGTGCAGTTCTAAGTCCATTAGTCGGCTTTTACGACATCCAAGGGAAGAGATGCGTAGTATTCTTGTAATGAGCCGCAACCACACGGCTTGGCACGGCTTACGGCTTAGCTATTTTTGATCCCAATATTCCCAAGGAAACGGGTACCGCGCGAGTGAAACCGCAGAGAGACACTAGTTTTGTATATAGCGGAGATAGTAGTAAAATGATAAGCATTCTAGAATTGTTTTGACCTAAGAAACTTAAAATCGAGCAGTTTTAGGAGCCGATTTGGTGCCTAATGGATTTGAATTCCCGCCAGTGGAGAGGTTATTTAAAAGTAAGCGAATCCTCAGCGAAATATCGATATTCGGTGCAAATCCCAAACCGGAACTGCCATGATGACGTACACAGAAATTGACGCATTTTAGTACAATTCAGTATCCAACTGGTTTAAATACATTACGGATTCAATTTCGCTGGATAAGCGTTTTCAGCTGTAAGCATTTATTCGAAAACAATATTCGTATAATATTAGGTCGTTTACACGTGCGTTGATTATTGTGCGAAATTATGTTGATCTTTATAACTTTATTAATAAATTATTTTATAGATAGATAGATAACTCTTTATTGTGTACACAGGAAAAAAACATACAGTAATATACAGTAAAGAGTTATATATCTATCTATCTATTTTAAGTTTACATTTGTAATTAAAACCAATAATTATAATAGCCACAAATCATATAAATAGTCGCCAAAGAATTGTACAATTTTCTACCAAGAATACTGATTGTAAAGGAAAAACCGTTTACCTTAATTGCCTTAATACCTATGATCCTATGATCGATAATTGGTATGGCCATAGTAAATAGTATAATGCCGCAGTTCCATACCGCGACAGCCGCCCCATATTACTGTTTCCTAAAGCGTCTGCAAGCGGCGGGGTGCGGTGAGCGGGGCTGTGACGCAATACTGCACGAGGGATGCCACTGGCGTGGATTGGTGCGTGAAATAATTATAATATTTATATATTTTTTTAATTAATACGTACACGTTATATTGTTTTTTCATAACATTGCAGCCATAGGGGTAAGCATAGGAAAACCTAGGTTTTTTTTTATCTTTATTTAAGGGACTTTTATAAAAAGCATAACATGGCACCCCATCGTGACTGTAACTATTACATTACAGGTTTCAGACTTTCAGCTGCTAATTTGTAGGTCAACATAGCGTCACGAGATGCGGGACTGGATAATATACTTTGAAATATGCCAATGTCAAGTATATTGACCCCCAAACTGGAATACCTATGTTGAAATCAACAAAATCTGTCCTCATCATCAATCTGGACCTGAAACAAGAATCTCAGAGATTTACAACAGAGGTTGTACGGCCAAGAAAGTTATTTACTTCAACATAGTTCTAATTTCATCTCAGTCACATTTACATTTCGTATTTCATACACTGTAATTGACTATGATGATAATACATCATCATTTTTGTATCTCCAAAAGGAAAGGCAAAGAACAACCACATTTCGCTCTGCTCTAGTGGTTCACACCACCGGGTGTTGATCGGGAGGTCCGCGTTCGATTCCCCATGGGGGCAGAAGTTTTTCTGCTTGGTTAAGTTGGTGGTAGGGCTTCTGAGCCTGCCTGGCTAGCTACCACCACCGTCTTACTTAAATCTGTCGCCATAATAACAATGTTATAAGCATTGTTGTGTTCCAGCAATCAGAGGTAAGATAATTCCTCAATTGTTGAGGATTACAGGTGAAGCTCGCTTCCACCTTCGGCCTTATCGTCACTTACCATCAGGTGAGATGAAGGCCAAGAGCTTACCTGTCATTCACCAAGCACAATGCTTACAAAATAATATTTAAACAAAGTTACTAGGGAATTGTCTATACATAATCTTTAACTTGAATACAAATGTATTTGTTTCATGTAAAATTCAGGAATAGTGAAGGCACGACATACGTAATAAGTGTGTCAGTCAGTAAAGTACAATTTTTTAAATAGGTTCTTACCCTACAAATTCACAGGACAACTGCAAAAATTCCTGCCTGCAAAAACTCCGTGGACTCTAAATTGACAATATTTATCTATTTAAACTACATACAGTTGCAACGACCAATTCACCGCGGCTTCGTGTCTCAATGAGTGGGTAAGTAGGCGAGCGACAGCGCAGAAAGTGGTTAGTGATGCAACCGCGCCGGTAACCCAGTCACCGTGCCGTACCAGACGTCGCTGATGCTGGTGTCTTAGGTACTTCTTCTGGTCTTCTGCACCCCTGGTACCTCCTAATTAGATCTCAGTCGATCAGGAGAGCCATTTTAAGAAGAAAAAAGGACGTTAAGGAAAAGTTAATGTTATCAACAATCGAGCCTCCTGCAAAAATTTGCATAAAATTCGGTCTTGACAGGTTTTGAGGATTTCAGGAAAGGTTCTCGAGTGGGGCCACTTACAGAAAGTCGCAGAGTAAAGGAGTCTGCTCACGTCGCATAAAATTTAACGATTTGCCTTCACACGAGGCCAACTAGGAGGCGATTTAGGGCGCTCTCCACCAGTGCCACTGCCCCGGTGTTGCTCCGACAAGCCTTCCCACGAGGTGATCTAGAAGCACATTGCCCCTGATTTAAGGTACCTGAGTAGGCCCCCTTTTTTTGGGTTCGAGAAGGTAAAATGCATTTACGCATCATCCTTGTGCGGCGATGCCAACCACAGGGGTATGGGGACTCCGGTTTATGCGTTCCCGACTACCCACTAAAGATCCCCCCGGCCTCATTCCGATACGCTATACGGTGGACCCGGGCTCGGTGCAGTCGATGAATGGATCGACCGATTCGACCGCAGTGCCCACCCATCAAGGCAATCCGGCAAGTACACTTTTATGAGACGTGTATTAATAGATCTTCCATAAAAGTTTAACTTTTTAAGTAAAACATGCTAGTCAAAAACTGCAAGTATTGCTTACCTCGGCTGCGGTCCTTGCAGTTTTTGACTACCGCGGTAATACCTGCGTATACCTGCGTGATAATATAAGTATTTCTCATAGCCGTGAGGTAGCGGCTAATTAAAAGAATACCAACCCATCTCTTCCCTTGGGTGTCGTAAAAGGCTACTAATGGACTTAGAACTGCACAACCATCCAATAGCTTATAGCGGCGACGGGCTCACCACCTGCCACGCTGAGTGCAGTCACTGCTTGGTGAAGTAATATAATAATAATATCCTGAGACATTCACACCTATCAACTAGCCCCATTTTAAGCAACTAATGCTGCTTGTGTTGCGGACACTAGATGACGGATAAATAGATTTAATAGATAAATACATATAAAAAACCAGTATATATATAGAAATATATATAAACATCCAAGACTGGAGAACAAATGCCTGAAAATTCATCACCCAAACATTTGCCCCCACTGGGGATCGAACCCAGAACCTCTCGAGATGGCGACGCCTTGAGACCGGCATACAGACCACTCGACCACGGAGGTCGTCAAAGTGTCGTCAAAGTGCGGATTATGGCGTTGGACTGCTTTTGCGGTGCTTTTGCCTAGCCTCTGACTAACCCTTAGCGGATAATAGTCGGGTTTATATGTATGTACGCCGCACGCCTGTGTATATGTATGCCGCGTACATCCAAGCTATGGAATCAACTGTCACCAGAAGTATTCTCAGACCCATACGACCTTTGAAATTTAAAAAAAAGAGTGTATTTCCTCCTTAAGGGTCGGTAACGCATCTGCAACTCCTCCGGTGTTGTAGATGTCTATTGGCGGCGGTGATCACTTACCATCAGGTGAGCCGTCTGTCCGTTTGCTCCCCTCTAAAAAAAAAAAATCCATAGTAGAATGAATCTTGCCACCTCCATCTGATTATTTGCGCTGATATCCATTTAGGCATTTAATGATTAATTTACGTAAATGTGTACTGATTAATAAGATTTCAAATATTATTTAATATTTTTTATACCGTTTCTCGTGTCCCATTTACTGCAAGTGTATAATTTCCAATTGACATCTGACCTTTTGTTTTCCATATCAATTAATCACTGCACATTACCATTCAAATCCACTAAAACCTGTATTAAGGGTGAGTTTTTTGATCCGTAGTAGCCACAATACTTAAATTCTAGACCAATAGCGTCCACGGAAACGCCAAAATTTGTGACGTCAGCTTGACAAAATGTTAAATTTGAGATAAAAAAAAAGGAATATACATCAGTTGTGCCGCAAGCCGCCATGTTACTTATCCCAGCACCACGTTGTCATTAAATTGTCTATGATTATTTAGCTCTAGTTACATATTTTGATAATTCGACTATTGGACGAGCTGTCATATCACGACGTCATACGTTTTCGCCATTGATCCATACCTACTGGTCAACCTGACCACGAATAAAAAACTGACCCAAAGTGGCGTGGGCATATACTTAAACGTCAAAAATATTTTCGTCTAAGTTATCCTTTATTTAGACCTCTTTAAGGTCCATTTTTATATGTCAGGTGTAAGTTGATAACTTGTTGTTGTCAGTACAGGGTATTAGAACAAAACGCCGACAAAACTCGTCGCTGGCAAGTACTAGGGCGTTATGACTCGATAGGTGTTACGCAATCGGCCTACTCTCACTTTCGCCTAGGTGAGGCCACAAACTTTGTGCGAACAAACATCGCAGTAAACCCTACTATTTATTTATATTCGCCTGGTATACTGGCCATCGATAATAATAATTTGCTTGTCATTTTATGAAAGTATGTATCCAAATTGTCATTTTACATCGTGACAGAGAAATCGGGTTATATTTTTGAAAAAAGTCTACTTTAATATTGTAAAGTCACGCATTCGTAAGTAGGCTTCCGTAGTTAGATAAGAATGGAATTATATCTTATGTAACTGAACCGCAATTCTCTTGACCTAATAAACTTCACTTTTGACATAATAGTTCGAATAATTTGATAAGACCATTAGACCACCTAGCTTGAAGTATTATGAAGTTAGAACCTATGTAATAACAGAAGACCGATGTTCTTATGGTGATGAAAGTTGGTAAGATAATGTTCTAAGTTGAAAAAATAAATACATGAGGGATTTGAACTGTTGTGGTGCCAGAGTGCATCAAAATCACACTGATTTATTTTCCGGTATAAAAAGTATCTAAGATATTGACCAGGGATATTTATATAATCACCATGCAAAATTTCATTAAAATCGGTCCAGCCATTTCGGAGATAAGCCCGGACAAACAGACAGAGAAACAAAAGATTAAAAAAATAATTTTTTGGTAAGTACTTTCCCTCTTTTTACTCCCCCCCGACTTGGTTTTAGCACAGATTACTAAATAGTAACGTAAGTTTAAGCTATTTTTTTTATGTACAGACATTCGTCCTCTACAGTTATTATATGTATAGATTTACATTTTATTGTACACACAACATATGTATAGAAACAAACAGACGACTTAAAAATGGACAAATGGACAATGGGCGGCCTTATCGATAAGAGCGATATTTTCAAGACAGGAAATAGATCATCAAGAAAGGAAGGTTTTTTTTTACATATGACAGATAAGCTCTTAGCATTCATCTCACCTGATGGTAAGTGACGATAAGGCCAAAGGTGGAAGCGAGCTTCACCTGTAATCCTCAACAACTGAGGAACTGGCTATCTTACCTCTGATTGCCGGAAAACAACAATGCTTATAACATTTTTATTATGGCGAGAAATTTAGGTAAGACGGTGCTAGCTAGCCAGGCGGGCTTAAAAGCCCTACCACCAACCAAACCGAGCAGAAAAACTTCTGTCCCCATGGGGAATCGAACCCGGACCTCCCGATCAACACCCGGTGGCGTGAACCACTAGACCAGAGAGGCGGTTGTAGGTAGTATGTTATAAATTAGATAACATTGTTGCTTACATACTAATAAAATACACATATAAACCTAAATAAGTTTGTACTTACATAAAATTGATGCATACATAAAATAAGAATAAAAAAATATGGATATATATTTTTTTAACATACATAAAAACAAACATATATAAAATATACGAATACATATACTTGAAATCAATTAGACAGCAATGTAAGCAGGTTTGCATAGCAGAAAAAGTAGTTACATAGGGGACCAACACAGAGAGTCAGTTGTACAGGCTGCCTGTAGAACTAATTGCCAAAAGAACGAATGTATGAAGAACTTTTTACTAAACAAAGTCGATGTAAATCTCCAATGCGTATGCGCATGCGACTCTGACGTCATCAAAAAACCTCTCAAAATGTCAACTTCTCAATATGGAGTAAAAATAATCTAATTATGTTATTTTTCCATCATTTTAACAATGGGTCGTATGTTTATGGCGTTAGAAATCAAAATGCATCAAGCATTTGGAGTTATTCAAATTTTATAACACGTATACGAGTACGTGATTCGCCCAGCGAAAGTGTGTCAGTGCCCACGCGCATGTCATTGCATATAGGATAGTGCAGAAGGTTCATTAGATATTACATTTCACTGAAAATTTTTTTCATATGTAGCTATTTTTACTAGCCTGTATATGTATAAAGGCCCACATAAAGAACACAAGAGCAGTATAGTACGAATTTAAAAAAAAATACAAATAAAACATAAATAATGATAGCCAGAATTGGCAATCTAATTGATAGACAGCAAACTCTTGGAGAAGTAAAAAAAAATATATATTGTATTTAAGAAATTTCTCATTATTATGAACTGTATATTTGTAAACTGGATTTTTATAAAAATGATAACCATAGTTTTGTAGAAAACAAAAACAAATACCAAATAACATTCATTTTTATAGATATATAGATAAATATTGTTATATTAAAGTTACGCGAAATATAATAAAGCTTACATATAAACATATCAACACGCGTCATTCCCCGAAGGGGTAGGCGCAGGTGTTAAACACCCACATTTCGCCAGATATGTTAGGTCCCCATGTAACAGGTGGCGAGCCTGTTGCCACGCACCGGGCACAATGTGAGGCAAGCGATATTCACAATGAATTGTCCAAGTTTTATTCACTCAGTGGTACAGGCGGTAGAATCAAACCCGCGTTTCTCGCGGCCTCTCGAACAAGTAGTGTCCCGTCCGTCCCAACTCGGCTACCGCTACCTTTAAAATCTGGTTCAAATACATTAAAACAATTATTGTTGGTGTGTAATTTATTGTTATTTAATAAATTTACTAGAGTGCGTTTTTGTGTATCTTTAATCCTTATGTGTATAATCTATGGAAACTTTACTGATTTCTATACTATTTTTTTGTTCAGTTGTATAATAATATTCATAATTGTTTGTTTTTTTAAGTTAAATAGAATAAAAATAAAATAAATAAAATGATTCACTACAAAAAAATAATATAAAAAAAACCCGTGTCAATAATTAAGTCAGTGAATTGAACCACTAAGTTCGTTGTACATAGATGACCTTCTGATAGTATACATTATGTAGGGATAAGTAGAAGGGATAGTATACCAAGACTAACGTAAGTAACTAAAGAATGTGCATAAATTATCTATTTCTCACATAAAATACTATTTACACTATTACGAATATAATTACGTATCTTATTGATAATATTTCAGATGTGGTTTTCCCAAGCTATGATTTCGACATTGAATACAAAGTAACCTTCGCTGTGGTTGGACATGGGATGGGTGGCCAAAAGTTTGTGATTTTCAAGCTCTTTCCCACTCTGAAGCGCATGCGTTGTATGGCTTAGTAATGTATAGACTAATCCCCATGGGCTGAACGTGGTGGCGTTACGACCCACCCACACTAAGGCCCACTTGCTGGAAATTTTAAACCTAGTTTAAAACTCGATTTTGTCAGATTTTTACATTGTGACATTTGAGTAAATTCAAGTTAATTTACTAACGGCCTCTTGCAGGATTTTTGAATCGTGATTTAAAACTAGATTTAGTGATTTTTTGACATTTGAGCCAGTGTGACGGAGTGAAGCCGGGGATATTTTTTTTATTTACGAAGCATTTCGTTTAGAAGCAAGTTTAGCCGAATGGTATTTGTCTGAAGAACTTATAGTATAATTATGTTTTCAGACAATATCACCTCCATTGAACTTCAGATGGCGATGATACAATATTTATTGAAACATTTAGCATTTAGCTGGTGGGCTCGCCATAAGCGAGTCTGTACTAGAGAGAATACTCGTATTGTCAAAGTGTCAAAAGTGTCATTTATGAGTACTGAGTTTTCTAAATTTGCAGGCAATCCCTGCAAAATCTGTTTTAATTTGTAATCTATTTAAAATGAATCATATAATTGTGTAATTTCTCCATGTGTAATAGCGTCGCTGATTGTGTTTGTAATCTTGAAGAAGCCAAAATAAGAATCATTTTGATTTCGTCAAAATCAAGGTCAAGATCACGTTCTATGGTTTAAGGATTGGAAAGAATTGAACAATCTGAGTGAGAGTGAGAGTCTATTATTGGATTGTCAAAAATTTACAAAATCGAGACTATATTTAAAAATTCGTTTTAAATTTCCTGTAAGAGGCCTTTGTCCTGTTAGGGCGTCTTGCAGGAAATTTAAATCGATATTTAAAACTTGATTTAGTAATTTTTTGACAATTCTAATATGGCTGAAATGTAAAAAAATTACTGAATCTATTTTTAAATCTAGATTTGGTAAAAGTAAAGTAAAAAAGTTAGTGCCGCTTGCAGTGGACTTAAGGGCCAGTTGCAGGAAATTTTAAACCAAGATTTAAATTTCCAGCAAGACACCCTAAGAGCCTCTTACAGGAAATTTAAATGGGGATTTAAAAATAGTCTCGATGTTGTAAATTTTTGACATAAGAGCCATTGTAAAATTTACAAGTTTTATTGTTATTTTTTTAATTTTCATTTCATAATATAAAATATAAAAGTTATTTCAAGTAAGTATCTAGTATCACGGTAACACCGATCTGGTTTTTTTTTGGTTTTTCAAATTTTTTTGAGAAAATGACGATGAAACAGTTTTCTTATTTCATACAAACTATTTTCTATCTGTATATATGGAATGTCTCATCCCCTGGACTGACACTAATCCTGATTTGGACGAGACACAATTGACTTTCTATTGTGTCTACAGAATACAATTTAATGTCACAAACTTCACATACCTCCCCATATAAAACATTCGGTCACCCATCTTTTCCCGACCATCGCCACCGCCCCTTCACTTTTGTTATTGACATTTTTAAACTAACCTAACTACGCACTGTATTGAGGAGCAAGGTTACCCAATAGGGCCATTGGGTCAGATTGACTAACGAAACAGAACAATTCGTTTATGTGTTAATTAAAAATCGTCTGGTATTAATCATTGCTTTTAAACGTAATTAACGAACCGTATTAGTAAGGAATTACAGGCAAAACAGGTTCTTATCGATGAGTGTAACAACAAAAGACCGTAGAGGAATGTTAATAGGACTCGTGGTAAAACATACTACCAACCCATCTCTTCCCTTGGGTGTCGTAAAGGCGACTAATGGACTTCGAACTGCACAACATCCAATAGTTTATAACGGCGACGGGCTCACCACCTGACACGCTGAGCACATGCGTAGCGTGGACTATGACACCGGACTGCTTTGGCGGTGCTGTTATCTAGTCTCTGACTAACCCTTAGGGGAAAATAGTCGTGATTGTATATACTAAAACTATGTAGAGGAATTTTTCACATTGTCATACATCTTCACCAGGCTAAATGCATCCCACTGCTGAACACAGGCCTCCGTACATGGAGAACTACATGAGAAGTATGGGCCGTAACACCACCATGCTGGGCCATTGCGGGTAGAAAGTAGAAACGCTTGCAATAGCGACGTACGTTCCAAGGCAATCGGAACTCGAGATCACCACGTTTTGGTCACCAATCCAATTGACTATAACCACATGGCCTAGTCTTAAAATAATACTAAACATTGCCATAATTTTCTTGCCGGACCAGCTATCATACTCTTGAACGCGATCCCGATCGATCGGCATTGAGATTGTGATATTTCTGCTCCTCAGTTGCGACACTAGCGCCATAAAGGATTGAAATTGTGCGGATATTGAATGACTTAAATGACATTGAGGTTTGCTTGGTACTCCTGTACCGTCGCTCTCGTTTCTAAACTTTGAGATATTGTATTGTGTTAAAATTGAGTTTTAATTGAGACTTCGTTCAAGAGAAAGCTACATGCATAACAGTAAATACGGCCCTTAAATAGAATCCTCCTTTTTATAAAAAAAAAAACAAGAAAGGCCAGATACGCGTACACTAATAATTTTCTACTGAAATTAGAATTTTTATCAAAATACTCCGATGGCATGGTGTTGAATTTTGGAACATGTTGTAAACATGCAAAATTGATTAATATTGATCACGCAATTAAATCAATCACTTAGTTATTTATTTATTAAATATTTTCACTTCAATTCTTAAGGGTCTGGCACACCCGGCGATATGACCACGACACATATAAATTAAAGTCACCCACACTCCCACGCTGCAGGAATGTGGCCTAAAATTTGTTACTGTAAGATGCGAACAATCTTTTTAAGTTTTGATGGGAGGGACGGATTTAGGGCGGAAAAATTTTGCCATGATAATTGATGTAAAAAAAGTACGCCGGCGTAAAAGTATAGACTTTTACGCAGGCGTGGTTTTTTTTTTAATAAATTGATATATAGATTCCCATAGAGGAAGACATAACTATGTGTCTAATGTGCGTTTTAAGTGTCATCTGACACGTTTTTTGTTGCTCGAATTTTTGTAGTTTTATCGTCTAATCTTCATGTATTTCCTTCTTAATTTTATTGTTTTGTGCAGTATGATGCCTAGTGGTTAAATAATTTTAAGTGAAAAAATACGATTGCCAATTGTGAAATTGGAACTTTTAATTCTAAATAGGAATATAATTAAGAAAATATGTTAGACACTTGTTTCTTTTTTTAGTCAAGATGGAAATAAGAGAGTATAATTTTTATTAATAAAATTATTATAATTTCATTTAATCTAAAACATTTCTAATAGGTACCTAGTTACTACTTCTTATATCGTAAGTTGACATACAGACAGTACATAATAAAATTATTAAAGTTATCACATATCTTGTGCCATAAAACATTTGAATGCTGATTTTATATATTGGGTCCTTACCTATGAAATTGGTGTTTTTTTTTTCTCTCTTAGTATTTTGTCTGTAACTATTAAGATTCAGAGCATTCCTAAAAAATAATTACCTCGTTTAAAAATAGACTACATTTTTGAGCTCTTTTGATTTGTTTTGATAATTTGTTGTAAGTTTAATTGTGTTAAAATTGGACACGGAGACAACTCTTTTTAAGTGCCTCCCGAATACATCATTTTATTTGCATTCACTTAAAAACGATACATAATTTTTATGAAGTGTGATATTACACATATTACTAAAGCTTGTCTAATGATAGATGCCAAATATTATTATCTTTGGATTTGTCGTTGTGAAGAAAACTGAAATTTGTGTATGGAAAATGCAGAATTCCCCAAAATCTCCATACAAAACACCAATTTCATAGGTGAGGACCTAATATAAACATTGTAGATCTTTGTGACCTTTTCTCATTTTCCTCCCTTCACTCAATAGCTCGACACCCCCTTAATTGTTTTTGCAATCCACCGTTACGTTGTCTCCCTTACATTCTAGGTCCATATCAATATAATAACTTTATAGTTAAAAAGATAATTACGTAACAATTGCTAACAACAATCATAACTTAACGATTTTTATTTAACACATCATACATTTTTTTTTATAACTTTCGATAAGCGTCAAATTTCTAGTCGCCTCAGTCCGGGCCTGACTCTTTCTATTGGTGTCTGCGTGACCCATTTAAGGGATTGCAACATAGGGCCCGCTTGTGTGCGTGACGCGTGCGCATGTGTGGAATAGGGCTGCTACAGGAGCCCTTTAAAGTGTAAAAAATAAACTGCCATAGAATGGAATAATAATCCGGCGTCCGGTTTCCAACAAAATATAATTTGGAAATTTTCAAGAGTATGTGATTTGCAAGCTTCTTAGACCACATTGCTGTCCATCGGGTGAGATGGCGGCCAACTACAGTCAACTCCAAAACGATGTAACCACTTTTTGACAGTAAATTACACTTATTTGAAAGAAATAAAGATTGTCACCTCTAAAATGTGTTTACACATTTTTGTACTCGACTGTTCAATGACAAAACTATTAGTCCTCGTCCATGTTTAAGGTTATTTTGTGAACGAAATAAACATACTTACAATGAAACCTGTATGACGAATAAAATGTAAATAACGCCTCCAAAAATATGGAGGACAAATTTACGCCACTATTTATTGAGGAAGACTATAGGCTACAGACCATCACACTATCTCAAATTAACTATTCTACGCGGACAAAATCGTGGGCAAAAGCTAGTTATAAATATTTATCCTTTAACTAAAGAACCATAACGCATGTGGCGTATGTGGCTTAATTAGCTAGTTCATATGAGTGCTTGAGGTTCTTTTTTCTCAATCATTTGTATTTTAAGGAACTATATATTTATATTTAACAATTTATTGTACACACACAAAAAAAAATACAATAAGCAATACAAAAGAAGACAGGTAACTGAGTACAAAAGTTAGGGCTTATTCCTAATAGAAAAATGTCTTCCAACCCACCTGCGAAGGAAAAATGCTGCGGAGTAAACTGAGTCGCGTGTACTTAACAATATATACATATAAAATAATATATATAAATATATAAAATAAATAATATTATACCGATATATAAATAAGTAACAACACATAAAACATAAATAAAATTTTACGGATGTGACAAAAACGATGATCGGGGAACGTAAAATAAATATAAGACAAGTTAAATAAACAAAAAAAAAGTTATGTTGAATTGAGATAGTATTCCTTAAGCCGTACCTTAAACAGTGAGAGAGTCTGACAATCTCGTACTGATGGAGGTAATGAGTTCCAGAGATTGGCCGCGCGAACCGTGAAAGAGTCTAGGAAAAAGTCGGTGCGAACTAATTTATATAGCAAGTGTCAACCCTGACCAATACATTTAGACCGCGCCGGCGCAGACGCCCCGCGTTTTTCACTATCTTTAAGTTTATAATTGATTCATTTGATTGTGTTATTTATTCAACATTACAGTTTATTGTATCATTAGTTGGTTAGTTTGTAGTTAGTGCACCTTTGCGTACTACTTTAAGGTACGTTTTATTTGAGTGCATTCTTGACTCGGTTTTTTTATTTATAAATTTTTCGAAGTCAATATGAAATTATTTTATTTATGTAAGCCTATATAAGTCCCACTGCTGGGCTCAGGCCTTCCTCATGATGAAACACATGAGGAGTATGGGCCGTAACATCACCACGCTGGCCCAATGCGGGTTGGTGGGTAGAAACGATCGCAATAGCGACCGGGAACAACGGCTTAACGTGCCTTCCGAAGCACGGAGGAGCTCGAGATCACAAATATTTAGTCACCCATCCGCGGCCTGACCATGGCAAAAGCAGCTTTGATTTCGATCGAAAGCCAAAGCGTACGAACCACTACGCCACCAAGCTCCTCATGTAAATATATCACTATAAATTTATGAATGTCAAAAATGAACTACACCCTCCATTCGTAAAACTACCAGGAGGCCCTGTTTTAAGAAGAATATATATAAGAATATACATAGTCCGCGCTGACTGCAATCAGCGTGACAGGTGGTGAGCCCGTCGCCGCTATAAGCTATTGGATGTTGTGCAGTTCTAATTCCGTTAGTCGCCTTTTTCGACACTCAAGGGAAGAGACGGGTTGGTAGTATTCTTTTAAAGAGCCGCAAACTAACGGCTCCTGTCTTACAGTCAACACAAAATAAGAGGCCCGTTTTGACATTTGACTTTATGACGTAACTAGACATGTAACCATACGACTTTGTACTCGATTCTCACGATAAGTCGTTTGTAGTTTGTATGAGTATTTAATCGATTTGAATATATGTATATTGTATAGCCTGACCAGGAAAATGGAAAACCTCCTCCAGGATTTTTCTTGTTATTGCCACACTATGAATACTTTTTTAATTAAGTAAAATTTTTAAATCGTGTCTAATAATGTAAAATATGTAGTAATAAAAGTAATACAAAATCTAAAATTGTATATTCTAATATGCGAGTCGGCCTTAAAAAAACACTTATTTTCCCTCAATCGATTATTAACAATCTATAGGCATTATGAAAAAATCGTTATGCATATCACTTAGCCAAGGGGGCGGTACCCGTCCATGAAAAATCCAATTACTGTGGAACATTTCCATAAGTAAAAAACAAAGAACTTTAAGAACGTGAACTGTCAAAACGGGCCACTTATAATGTGTGGACTTAAAAGTCATCATCATTATCCTGCCCTTTTCCCAATTTCATTTGGGGTCGGCGCAACGAGTCTTTCTCCTCCACTCTCCCCTATCACACGCCATATCAACATTCACTCCCATTCTAGCCATATCCTCATTCACACAATCTATCCATCTCTTCTTTGGTCTTCCTCTCCCTGCATTACCATCCACTCTCATATTCATAACTCTTCTCGTTACATGCTCATTCTTTCTCCTCAAAACATGTCCACACCACGACAGCCGCTTTTCTCTCAACTTCTCTATCACTGGAGCAACTTTCAGGCATCCCCTGATATACTCATTCTTCACTCTATCAATCTTCGTCACTCCACACATCCATCTTAACATACGCATTTCGGCCACATGCAATCTATTTTCATCCATCTTTTTCATAGCCCAACATTCCGATCCATACATAACAACAGGTCTTATGATGGTTTTATATATTTTCCCTTTCAATCTAGGGGAAATGCGTGGGTCGCATGTAGTTCCCGTGACCTGTCGCCATTTCATCCATCCTGAGCTAATTCTTTGCTTGACGTCTCGATCTATTTCCCCGTTATCCTGCAAGATTGAACCCAGATATCGGAACTCCGAACAGACTGGCAAACGTGTTCCGTCGAGAGTAACCGGACAGGGATTGGAGAGACCGCCAAAATCGCAGTACATATACTCGGTCTTTGTTCTGCTGATTTTAAGGCCCACACTCTCCAGTCTCTGTACCGGGTGGGTCCAGCCTGTCTTGAATCCGGGATCCGTCTTCGTCTGCAAGGACAATGTCGTCAGCAAACAGCATGCACCAAGGGGCCTCGTCCTGTATATCCGATGTCAAAACATCCATAATTAAGAGGAAGAGGTAGGGACTTAACGCCGACCCTTGGTGCAAGCCAACCGCCACTCCGAACTCATCTGTGGTCCCCGCAGCCGACCGGACATGGGTACTAGCTTTGACGTACATCGCTCGAATTAGCTTCACATACTTACCAGGCACACATTTCTCTTTCAAACTCCACCACAAAACCTCACGGGGTACACGGTCGTATGCCTTCTCCAAGTCCACGAATACCATATGTAAGCTCCTCCGTGCTCGTCTGTACTTTTCGCACAATTGTCGGAGCGAAAATATGGCATCCGTGGTTCCACGACCAGGCATAAACCCAAATTGGTTTTGTGTTATCTGACATTCATCTCGCAATCGCTTCTCTATCACTTTCTCCCATACTTTCAAACTGTGTGACATGAGCTTTATCCCTCGATAGTTGTTGCATTCCTGTATATCCCCTTTATTTTTATAGATGGGCACCAGTGAGCTATGGCACCATTCATCTGGAATGACCTCTTCTTGCAACAACTTATTGAAGAATAAAGTCAGCCACCTACATCCATCTAGGCCCAAACACTTCCATACTTCCACTGGTATCCCATCAGGTCCTACAGCTTTCCCGTTTTTCATACCCCTCACAGCCACTCTCACCTCATCTATTTTCACCTCATTCACTAGCCCTACATTAGTCCGCACTTCACCTAATATTCCCGACCACACATTCTCTTCATTCATCAGCTTTTCAAAATATACCTTCCATCGCTCTTTTACATTCTCATCCGTAGTCAAAATCTTCCCCGTTTCATCTTTCATACACTTCACATGCATAATGTCTCTTGCACTCCTTTCCCTTTCACGCGTTATTTTGTACAGGCACTTTTGGCCCATTGGACTGTCAAGAGCGTCATAAAGCTTGTCTTGAGCTTTCGCTCTCGCTACAGCGACAGCTTTTCTTGCCTCTTTCTTGGCGCTGTTATAGGCCATTTTCATCATCTCTTTTATATTCTCGCTTCCGTTCTTCGCTTTTTGCCAAACTTTGAATGTATTCTTCTTCTTTTTTAACGCCTCTTGCACATCCTCGTTCCACCACCATGTATCCTTTTTAATCACTCCTTTTCCTTTCGTAACCCCAAGTACGCTTTTTGCTACGTCTTTTATACACCCTGACATCTCGTTCCAACAGTCATTCCCCAGTCTTTCCTCCATGCCACCCATTTCTACTATTTTCCTCAGCACTTGCACTCTAAAATGTGTGGACTTAAAAGTAAAAAGTATATATTGGGTCCTTACCTATGAAATTGGTGTTTTGTATGGAGATTTTGGGGAATTCTGCATTTTCCATACTAACATTTTATCAGTTTTCTTCACAACAACAAATCCAGAGATAATAATATTTGGCATGTATCATTAGACAAGCTTTAGCAATATGTGTGTGAACACGCTTGATAAAAATTATTCGTCGTTTTTATGTTAATGCAAATCAAATGATGTATTCGGAAGGCAGTTAAAAATAATTGTCTTTGAGTCTAATTTTAACACAATTAAATGTACAAAAAAATATCAAATTAAATAATACGAGCTCAAATATATGGTCTATTTTTAGAAGAGGCAATTATTTTATAAGAATGTTCTGAAACTTAATAGTTACGGACAAATTGCTAAGACAGAATAAAAACACCAATTTCATAGGTAAGGACCCAATATCATCACGCCTTTTGCCCTGAAGGGGTGGGGAAAGGTATTACACCCACATTTCGCAGTCCCCATTTAGCTATGTATCGGGCACAATGTGAGGTAAGTCATATTCACAATGAACTGGAAGCTTAATTTAAACTCAGTGGTGGTAGTGAGATAGAACCCGCGTTTCCCGCGGCCTCTCGAACGAGTGCCCCGTCCGTCCCAACTCGAATACGGCTGTCTGATGTGTACACTTTTTAAAACAATTATTCTTTAAGATATTCTAACTTCAATCAATTTAGAACTAGAACTGTAGAGGTCGAATGTCTGTACATAGAAAAAAAATTTCTAAAATCAAGTCAGGGGTATGTAAAAAGAGGGAAAATACCAAAAAAAAATTTTTTTATTTTTTGTGTCTCTGTTTGTTTGTCTGTGCTAATCTCCGAAATGGCTGAACCGATTTCAATGTAATTTTGCATGCTAATACCTTATACCCCTGGTCAACATCTTAGAAACTTCTTATTCCGGAAAATTGAAGGGTTCCTGTGGGAAAGTTAAAAAACCATAGTCACTGCGGAAGAAGTCGCGGGCACTAGCTAGTATGGAATCACCACTACACAATTTGTATAATTAAATACAAATTGTTCATTATCACGTGTAGTTTTAATTGTGAGATAACAGATTCTATTACATCATTAACTGACTTAGCCAGAGGCAGATACAGGGTGATTATTTATATAACATCTATGTCATAATTATTATTGATTTTTTTAAATATAGAATTGTGCGTGTTTTACTATAAATTCACGCATAAATTAAATTTTCATTTTTATCGTCTAAAAATGTGTAAGTACCTAGAGCAAAACAAATTGTTTACAGAATTGAAAATTCGGGTCGAAGAGGTTCTCAAGTAGCAGACGCAGACCTACGTCTATGAAATAGACCGATAAAAATAATATATCTAGCCACATCAGGGACACAGCTGATATGCCCAGCTCTCTCCATGATGTGACTTCCTATGATGGAGGTTGTGACTTGGTGGACAAATGATGAAAGAAAAGGCGCAGTGTAATATATTTATATATAAAAAACGAAGGCACTCTGCAACAACTTATAAAAGGTAAATAAAATAGCTCCCGAATCTCAGAGAAAGACGGCATCAAAAAATTTCACCCATCCATCCAATCCATCCAGTCACCCATCCAAGATCTAACTATGACGACGGTTACTTTGCTTTTAATATCGCAACCACTTCCCTACACCTCAACAAGAATCTAAATATAATTTCAAAGAGCCGCCTGTATTCAATGTTATGCTAGGTATCGCATAACATTGTATACAGGCGGCTCACGGCTTCACTCAATTAGATATAAAAAATCTAAGTTGCTATGTGAACTTGCAGCGGTAGGAATTAATATACATATACAGTAGTACCTACCACATACATAAATACGGTTTTCTATGCGGCTTTAGTTAACAATATTATATTTTATAAAAAACATCGTTCAAGCACATTGACTTTCGCATAGAATTACAATTAGTAAGAGGTTTTAACTTAAAAGAAAATATTATTAGATTCTAGCTGTTGCCTGCAACTAGTCAGCTGTTACTATGGTGGTTTAACTATCCCACGGGAACCCTTTTATTTTCCGGAATTATAAGTATCTAAGATGTTGACCAGGGATATGAGGTCTTTATAATTATTTTAATGAAGTATTGTGAAGGAGTTATGGAAAACGGTCAGAAATAAATGATTTTTAATTTAATTTAAATTTAATAAGGTATCACTCATTGAAATCGGTCTAGCAATTTCGAAGATTAGCGCGTACAAACAGGCAAACAGACAGAGAAACAGTCCTCATACATGCTCGGCGATTTCGGGTTCTTTTGACCTGGCCCTTCTCAAGAACGTCTTTAATTTAGTCGAGAAACGTTCGCCTAGGTCTGCCTCGTCCCGTATCTCCACTCATATATCTCTTTAGTCAATATATTTTTATCAATCCTTTCGATATGTCCGAACCATCATTGAACAAAAAACATACAAATACGAAACTAATTATGACAGACAGGTGTCTGAACTAGATGATAAATAATATATTGTGTAGTTATTCGATAATTATTTTTGCTTTTATATCTAAATAATGCAATTAATGTGTACGAAAAAGTTTGATATATTCAGTGCAGTGTTAATTACATAGAAATGTTTAAATGTATGTAGGTGGGACATTTAAATAATGTATTTGGCGGTAGACGACACACTGACTTCGTGAGTAAAGGTGTCGTATATTCCTAGTTCCACGATTTATTTTTTTATACTTTATTTATTACTTTCTTCTTAGCTTTTCTGTATCCAATATTTTCCATGTTTGTATCATAGACAGACTTTAGTTTATTTCAATATCTCTTTCTCAGTGTATTTGTAAGTCTAATGAGAAACGAAGTATCCATAGCTATTGTAATACACTTTGGTTATCTATGTAAAATTAGTTACACGTGCCGTCAAGAGATGGCGCTGCATGCATTTACCTCGCGCTAACGATGTTTGCATAATAATATATTATTACTAGCTTTTGCCTGCGACTTCGTCCGCGTAGAATAGTTACTTTGAGATAGTATGATGCTATGTAGTCTATAGCCTTCCTCAATAAATAGGCTATTGAACACTGCAATATTTTTTCAAACTGGAACAGTAACCTCAATGGTGGAATTGAAAATTTAATCCTACTCTTTTATTAGAAGCAAAGTTCCTAGTGGCGTAAAATTGTCCTTAATTTTTATGGGATGGGAGGGATTATTTAAATTTTTTAATATATAATATCGGAATAAAAGGTAGCCTTTCTCAGGCTCTAGAGCATTAGTTCCCAAAGAGGTCCAGGTGGACCCGTAGGGGTCCCCGGGAGCCTCGACGAGGGCCTTGTTGTCTTCACATCTTAACATTTTTGTCGAGTTTTGGGAATATGGTAGAAATGTAGCTGCAGGGGGTCCATCGGAACCAGATACATTTTGAAAGTGGTCTATGAGAAAAATAAGTCTGGGAACTTCTGCTCTAGACTATCTGTGTACCAAAACTTCAATTAAATTGGTTCAGTAGTTTTGTCGTGAAAGTGAGACAGACAGAGTTACTTTCGCATTTATAATATAAGTATGGTTTAAATAAATTAAATCAAAACAAATACTTCAGTCAGTTACATAACATTATTGGATATTAATAGCAAGTTAATACGCACATTCCTTGCATCCCATGCAAGCCTGGTAGGTACTCGGTTACGCAATATAAAGATATTTTAATTGTCACTAGCCCAGCTTGGCGGCGTCTAGATTTTACTCACGTTTTAATCAAGTTTTAATCTATAAGAGCTTATTATGTATTTAAAAACAATATTGAATAGATTTTTTAAGCTATTGCATAGCTTCTATCGCGGGCCTTGAGCGCGGGGACCGAATCCAGAAATTCCGTAACGAAAAAACCTCACGCTCCCCACTCCGATGCGCAAGGAGGTGTGGCTTGAAGGCCGTGCATCGTCTAACGTCGTTTCAGTTCGGCAGTCTTCGACACGGCGTTGTGTGCGTGCGATTTTTATTTATTTAATAATAGAAAAAATTGTTTTCTTATCGGTCACCACGCTCAAAAAGTGTAACTTAAGTTAATATCAAAGAAAAAGAAATACTGCATGAATAAAAAAAATAAAAAAAATTATAATTGCATAAGTTGATACAAAATGCTATGCAAGAGCTTTACCGCGGCAGTCCCCGAGTGCCACACGTCTTTTTTTTATTATGCTGAACAAAATTTACTAAGTGAAATTTTTTTATGAAAATTACATCGCGCTTATATAGTACTAGACACAGGCTTTCATACAGTAGAAAAAAAAACACGATCAGTACAAGCCGTCAAACAAATTTTAATATTTTTTTTTTTTAAATTATGCTGAACAAAATTTACTGTGACAAAATTTATGAAAAATTACATCGCGCTTACATAGTGCCTAGACACAGGATTTCATAGAGTAGAGAAAAATCGCTCGCGATCTGGCCCGATGAATATTGATGGCAACTTACAACTGATTTGAATGTCTCCCAAAGCACCGAAGATAAGAGATTTATAAGTTTTGGTCACATAATACAAAAGTGAAAAAAATTATAAGCTGATTGCATAAATACAAAAAACAAAATGATCACTGCTAACTTAATTAGAAAACAAAATTTGGCAGTTAACATTTTACAATTTTACACAAATCTATCAAAGTCTGTAATAACAAAGTGTAAATAATATTTGTTATCATAAAAAATCATTGCTGTATGAGCCATCTTGTGGCAAGTAGATGAATTATTATTAATCAAACCAACCCTTGCTTAAAATCTGCTTATAGCATGAATAAGTTCTGTATATAGGTTCTAGAAAGCGCTATATCAGCCTAATCTGTGTGCGATTCAAAATATGCACTATAGCATTTTTTAAATATTATTGCATTTTTTATTTTTTTACAAGTAGTCATTTTATTTTAATAAAAGTGTAAATAGCAAAAACTGAAGGGATTTTGTATATAAACAGAAAAAAAGTTTCTATCACGTAAAAGTGACATCTAGCGGCGAGTAGTAGCACTATCAACGAAATAAACCAACACCATGCTTTGAGTAAACTACAAGCAAGAACCATAATTAGTACTGGCTTTCAAGACTAGATGGCGCTATTAGCCAAACTTGTATTTCGGAGTCGCAGTATGTTTTCTAGAATGAATATCTTGGTATCGTTTTATAAATCGATACTAAGTCATTTATATTAGACAACAGGCAACGTTTCATTAAAAAAATCAAAAATATTCTTACTAAATAACAGGCAAGAACTCTGACCACCTCCGCTGGCCGCGACCCTGGCCGCCACCGCAGGCCGCGTCTGTCAGGTATTTGGACTTGGGAAAAAGCGTTTCTGTGTGATAACAACACATGGGTATTCCTTTCAAACATTAAAGCTATACACTCGCAATATTATTTTCTGTTTTTCACAACTCAGATGTGACACAAAACTCTTATTTAAGTTACTGTGTCCAGTGTAACATTGCAGGTTTTTAATTTAAAACACATTAAGATATAAATATATTGTTGGAAAATAATTTAAATATTATAATTTAATAAATAAATTCGACCTCTTTTACACGGCTCATTTCTCTCATCTCTAAGCCATATAAATACTCGTGAAAAATTTAAAAAAAACAAGACGATCGAAACGAAAAGATGTCTATGCAAATTTTTGGAAGGAATTTTAGAAAATATTTATTCTTTTTTTTGGAAATACAATTTAATGACCTAAAATTTTAACATGTAAATTAAATCATTTTTATGTATAATATTTCCATAAGAGAACGGATATGTATTTTGTGTATTTATTATTACTAAACAATTCTTGTCTCGTCCCAACAGGAATGAGACCTATCTTATTTTCTTGTAATGTTCACTGTAACATAAATATGTAATTTTCATATTGAATACTAGTGTCTAACATATAAATATGCTGCATTTTCTTTCTCAGCCGCAGTATGAAAAGGATATAAGGAAAAAATTCTAGATTGTCGCAAGTCTGGGTAGGTATTTTGGGATGATGCCCCCAGTTAGAAGTTATCATTAGAACTCATACTACCAGAACAATACTACAGCTGATATTTTGGCTATTACAGCCAAAATATCAAATTTATTTTTTTAACATATTTTTTTAACAAAAAAAAATTACAATAAATAAGCACCAGATGATAACTTATTACCGGAGGCATCATCTCGAAACATCCAGACTTGCGAAAATCTAAAAAAAATAGTTTTCCTCTATCCTTTTCATACAACGCCTGAGGAAAATGCAAAGCAACATATTTATATGTCAGCCACTAATAATGAATATAAAAATTACACATTTATTTTACATTGAACAGAAGAAAAAAAATGAATTAGGTCTCATTCGTGTCGGGCCTGGGTCACATATGACTATTCTCCTTTCTAATATAAGTTTGGGTGTTTTGCCCAGAGGAGGGTTGCGGTGGCCTTTTCTTTTTTGGATTTCTCGTTAACGTAAGTTTTTTTGGACAAACTTTTATAAGTGCGTTGAAATAACGCTTATCTTGTCACCCTTATAACTTTTATTGGAAATGCAAGAGGCAGTTTAAAAAACCTCGTGTTTAGCCTGTCGGCTTCTCTTGTGAAGACTGGATGGATGCAGGTTTCGTGAGGACGTTGTTTCGTTTTACTACCATATTTGTATTGTAATTAACGTAATTTATTAGGAACCCGTTTTTTTTTCTCTACCGACAACTAATTAAGATCTTTCTTTGTTATGCTTCAATAAATTGAATCTTTTGTCATTTCTGAATTTGTTATTTTTTATTGTACATATATTTCTGCTCTTAACGCTTTCCTGTCTCAGCCGGGCCAGGGAGCTTTCTGACACCAGCAATGGGACGGACATACGCTAGTGATGGCGGCTCACATAAAATTAGATATTTTCAAATAAACTCATAATAATCTAAAATTTATTGACCATTAATAAATTCTACTAATTTTTCAAAACTATCACGCTCAGGGCTTCGAGCAACTGGAAACAATACTTCTTCTTCACTGTTCTCATTCATCATAATTTCTTGAAGAGCCAGAGTTCTTAGAAGCTTCTCTGATTCGTTAGTTTCATCTGCTTCTATAATTCTATCATTAATCATATTAGAAAGGTTAATCTCATCTATGGCTTTATCATCTAATGCGGCAGTAATATTGACTTCGCTTCTGGCAAATAATGTTCTTCTTGATCTAAAACCTGCTTCCTTAAGTTTTCTTTTAGCTAGTTCGAGGAAGGACTCTGATTTCAACGTATCTCGAAGCCAATCTTTGATTTTGTTTTTCTTGTCTTCAACTCGCGCTTTGAACCTGTTACAACATGTAATATCACCATAAACATAATGTCATCACGCCTCTTTCCCCGAAAACTTAGATAGAGGTGCAAACACCTACATTTCGCCTGATATGTTAAGTCCCCATGCAACAGGTGGTGAGCCTGTTGCCATGCACCGGGCACAATGTGAAGCAAGCGATATTCACAAACACCGCTATTAAATAAGTGTAAGTGTATAAGCTATATGTGTTATTCAAACTCAGCGGTATGCTGGATCGAACCCGCGAGTCCCGCGGCCTCTCGAACGAGTAGTGCCCCGCCCGTCCCAACTGGTCTACCGCTGCCTAGGGAAGCCGAAACGTCTTCTGGTTTCCACTAAACATTGACTGTCTCATAGAAGGAACGGCTAGGAACGTTTTCCTGTAACTTGGCGGTTAGAGTCAGTCGTAGTGCCGTTTTAATAACCGCCCTTTATGAGCAGGCTGGTGAAGCGTAGTTATAATAAAAGTACATACATACTCCCTTCAGAGGCAGGCAGAGATTACATATCTCCACTTGTTACGATCCTGGCACACATCTATCGCTTCCTCAACTCTCATCGCTAACTACATACAGGTTCTTGGGTTTAAGTTGTATTTAACCGCCCTCTTTCCGAACGCGGCCGATTTCTTCAATGTACGTGATCGTGGAGGTTTCCGTAAGGGTTCCCACGACCTCGTCTGGCAGCGACACGCCTGCGTTCGGCGCGTCATCCTCGTCCGTCAAGGACAAGACGCGTCGATCGCACGTGTGTTAGCGCCAAGGTGACCCAAATAAGGACGTCTTGGTTTTAAGAGGGTAATCCCTGCAATCTGCTGCCACAGTCCCACATAACTCTACGTCTCTCAGAGGCATGATAAGCGTAACGCATTTTCCAACGCCAAAAGGCTGCCCACTTCCAACTTTCCCATTCACATCTGCCAACCTAAATTAATTCCAATAAACTAACTTCTGCAACTCCTTCTCCCTTTGCCTAGCCTTCTTGATCTTCGGCAGTAATTCCGGAACTTTGAAGGCTTCGTTGGAGGTGATTGTGTCCTCCACCCAATCGGTGATCTCGGAGACTCTGCTGTACACCCCCGGAGATCTGGGGTCGCCACACTGCTTGCCGCCGAAGGAGACGATCCCAAGGAGCACACCGTCACGGACTGCTGGTCCGCCAGAGTCATGCTGTTCAGAAAATAAAACGGTAAAACTTTCTCTAGGAATAATTAAAGTCAGTACTCAGGTGTAATAATTTTCTTTCAATAAATGTGAACAATTTTTGCCATTAAGATTTGGGTTTATTATGTATATCTAAGATTTGCTCTGGATTTAAAAATATTTGCTTCGAATTTTTCAAATGCATTGTACTATGGAAGAAATAAATTTCTGACCCATCATGAAATCATTTTGCCGTAACATTTAATCACAAGTTAAATTCACCTGCATACAAGTTTCCTTGGAAAAGTACGTTAAGAATGTCGTAAGTGCAAGATACGAGTACAGTTGTAATGGAAATATTGTCGAAGTGGATCATAAGTCTGCTTGTTTGATAGGACCTATTGCTAGTAGAGGGATTCGTAATTGGCTAGTTGACTCATATCAAAAGTAATAAAAATAATGTTCAAAAAAGGGTCAACTAGCCTATTATTACCACAGATATTTTTTTTATTCCGTTCGTTATTTCAATATCGTTGGTAGTAAATATTGTCGTAGAATGCACTGTCTATCATTAAAAGTAGGTTTCACGAGTAAGTTAGGCCTATGACAGCTGGCGACAGTAAGAAGTTTAAGTAAAAAAAAAATCGAAATAATTTCTTGTTTTGGGGATACACACATTACAAGCATCCTTTCCCCCAGTTGCGTATCCAGCGCACAACATCCGTGGGGTTATGTAAAATCTGTATGACTTCTGGCAATCGTCGATTTTCATCACTGGGACTGGGACGAACCGCACCCGGTCAGGAATGTGACCGAAACCCGATTCCTGGAAAAAAGGGGAATTTTAACTGATTCATATACTCGTAGACTTAGAACCGAGAATAACTACAAATTTAATGCAACTGAAGAAAATTCTTTTTAACATCTTATGAGTTCGGAGACTGCATGAAACATAATGAAGAAAGATTCCTCGTCCTCAATTTCTGTGAATTTAATATTTTTCACAGGGAACATTTAGACGAAAACAAAATTATTCCCGTCTAACAAAATTGGTGTGTTGCTAACGCTAAAGAAAACTGCATTAAAAGTACTGATATGAGGTTTCCGGTTCTGGACACATACGGTCTTACGTAATGAGACCGTAGAAGTAATATTATGCTTCGCATAATGAGACAGACTTTATTTACTGATTACAGTATCAGATTACAATATCAGATCTTAAAATAGTCTTATCTTCTTCTAAATACTTACGTCAGTACTTCCCCAGCCAGTGACAATGAGAATGTCTTCTTCTTTGATAGCGTAGTCCTTCGAAGGCAAGTTGAGGACTGCGATGTTACGACCAATTGGCATCGGTCTGTCCAATCGTAAGAGGGAATAATCGAAGTCAGCACTCCCCGGACTGTATTGCTTAGGAAAGAACACCTAAAGGGAAAATTAAACGATGACTCAAATAATAAGTCAAAAGTTCTAATTAGCAAAAAGCCTTCATTAGTCCTCAGTCTGTGAGGTGCTGAAATAAGCAGAGACACTATTGATTTCCCCGTGTCTACAAAGATGATGAGATGAATAAAGAAGATCACAGAAGATGAGCTACTTAATTGTTCTTCGAGAATATTCGCACACCCCATGTAACTTTAAAAAATCCTGTATCGCAATATTTCAAACTATAAATACACATTCACATTATACGCTTTTACACATTTACGACATTTTTCATGATTAAACATTTTCGCGTGTGGGATGGCAGAGCGTTTATGGTGAACGGGAAAAAGGGTCAGAGGTAATTTTCCACGCATATCCATAGTATGGCATCCGATAAAGGCAAAGTTCCCTTCGACCCTTTGAAAAAAGGTTAAAAAGCACATTACAGGCCAACAAGATGATGGCGGCTAAGCCGGCTTTTATCCTCTGTTGTCCTAGCCACCTTGCTTATGGAATGGATTCATCTGCTTCTAACCAGGAGGCGAGAACTAAATTGCATAACTTTATATTCATATTCAACAAATAATCATATAATCACGGCTCTTTCCCCGAAGGGTTAGGACGAGGAGTTAATACCAACATTTCGCAATATTTGTTAAGTCCCCATGTGGCGAGCCTGTTGCCATGCACCGGGCACAATGTGAGGCAAGCGATTCATCAAACAGTTTTATAAAGACTAATGAAAACTCATTTGTGCAGTATCTTTAATATTTTGTTTTAACACAACATATAGAAACCATACAAATTACACCAGGACTGGAGCTTTTTTTTTCAATATCGGAGGTACTATGCCCCCACAGGCGACATCTTATTTTCATGAACAAGTCATCTATATATAATAAAACCATAATAAAACTGTTGAGGTCAAAGGTCGATTTTTTTCTATGTACGTATAGACGTACGTACATAGAAAAAAATATTTAAAAGCAAGTCAAGGGGGATGTAAAATGAGGAAAAATACCAAAAAAAAATATATTTTATTTTTTTTGTCTCTCTGTTTGTCTGTTTGTGAACGATTTCAATGAAATTTCTTTTACCTTTTTATTGCGGAAAATTAAAGGGTTTCCGTGGGATACTTAAAAACCATAGTAGCCGCGGACGAAGTCGCGGGCAACAGCTAGTCTCTAATAATATCAAAGATTTTTTGATTAAGTTCCTATTGTTTACCTTATTTACTCTAGCTTGGTATCCACCCCTATTGTGGAACGAACTGCCTCCTCGCACTATGAATGGTGTTAGTTTCTTCTTATTTCCATCAAAAGCTCTGAAACACTACCCTAAATTAGCAGAAGAGGTAACGATAGCACGAAAAAGAGGGAACATTTTGTCCAAAGAAACTGTCCGAATGGTAGAAACGAGATTGAATTAATCTTGTCGACTAAGAATTTAATGAAGTCTCAGTGATCAATTCTTTCAGCACGGGGAGCGATCACCGTACTATAAGAGGCACATTGAATCTTAACTTGAGATCTGAGAGGTTTTGGCTGATGAGGTCCACGCTCCGTCCTGAAGCCATCCAAATTCAGAACCTCAAAGAAACCATGCTTGACAATCATGATAATCATAAGGCTTGCGAAAAAAGTCTTAAGTCACAATATAGTAAGATATCGAATAAAAAACGAGAATGTGAACAAATCTGCACCTTGTGTACCTAATAAGCTTGTAACAGGCTTAAATATAAAGATAAAATATAAAAATGAACATCTAGCACACACACACGCTTCTTATTCACTCACACACACACGTGCACACTAGCACTCACACGCACACACACACACGCGCGCGCATATACACTCAGATATACATACATAGACGCATATACACAACAAGACACAGTAATTATGAAGAAAAATAAATACACCAGCTAAGAGCGTACTCTTCTAATACAAGTTTCTTTAAACTTAAATGAAGCTGTACCAATCCAAGTATTACTTTAAATTAGAAGTACAATAAAGGTTATTATTATTATTATTGTTTCGGGGTATTTTCTCAGCTAAAATGATGCTTATCATTATTTTCTCTGTCTCTTTGGACAAACTTTCATTTCTGTGGTAAAATGCGTTCGCACGCGGGCTTGCAACCAAGCGTACGGAATATCATAAGAATCAGTCTGTTGTTCGTTAAATGTTATTTTTATGTTGTGGTAATATTTGATGTGGTTAAAAATTTGCGTGTGATTCTGCATGTGCTTAAAACTGCTATTTTTTGTAGTAAAAGAATTATATTAGTAGAAATTTCTAGGCTTTCAAGGCTTTTTTTAAGCACTTCGGTACAACGCCAGTAGATGAAATTATCATGGGAATAATATAAACATTTTGATTTGTATGGCTTACACTCAGTTGCACAAAGATTTTTTAAAGACGACATTTAGTAATGAGACATTAAAACTTTAAAGTTCATTAAATTTAAAATTGGAACACAAAATAGTTCTAGCTAATGTCTCTTTAGCATTGATAGGGTGCTAATGTCGTTTTGTGCAACGTAAAAACTACGCTAAGGTGTTCTTTTGACACTTCAATAAATAAATTTAATGGAGCATTAGGGATAATGCCGACATTAAATTTTAAAGTTCGTTTCTGCAACTGGGTGTTAGTCTGTGTATTTTGTGAGTTTGTCATTTATTGTCGTTTGAATGTTGTGTGTGTTCGGGACTGCTATGTCTATTAAGAAAACTTTGCTGGGTATTTTGTCATGTATTGTGATATCTGGTCTGTTAAAATGCACGGTTCTGTCTGTTATGATAGTCCTATCCCAAAAAATTTTGCAATTTCTGTTGTCGGTTTCTGTTTCTGTTGTGGTATCTGGGTTATATTTGTAATAGGGACTATTGTCTTTAACAAATTTAAACTTGTGAGCAAGATATTGGTAAATTACTGCAGCTATTTGATCATGACGGTATTTAGAGTCTGTATTAACTTTACAGGCGCCTGTAATATGTTGGATCGTTTCAGGAGAACTATTACACTGTCTACACGTATCTGTTGGGGTATTGGGTTTATTATTATTATTATTATTATTTACACTACTTACGACTCTAAGCAATGTCCAGCAGTCAGCACCCACTGTTCATCAATAACGGAGCCTCCACACCAGTGCTTCCCGTTCCGTGACACGGCGACGTTGTACGGGTACATGCTGATGCTGGTCTCCATGCCGCCTACGATACGCCGAACAGCATACGACCGGAAGGCCCAAGCGAGGTGTTTGTCTTCTGGAGAACATTGCAATTATCATAATTATTTGTTGCTAACTAGCTGATGGTCGATGGGAAACTAATGATAGTTACTTTATTAGAACGTTATGTGGTAATATAGATACATGTTGAAGAGTTGAGTTGCAGAGTAAGGTGATCTTTATGATCTCGAACTCCTCTGTGCTTTGGAAGGCACGTTTAGCGGGCGAGCGTGGTGGTATTGCAGCCAATACTCTTCATGTGTTTCTCCATGAGGAAGGCCTGCGCTCAGCAGCAGGACTTATATAGGCCGAGGACGAACTGACAATATTTTGAAGTAGCTCAGAAAGGAGCACCGAGAGAAACTCGGTGGCAATATTGTGAATCTTTTTAATTTCGCGTTTCTCCGTACTTCTAAAGGCACATTGACTCGTTCGTTTCCTCCTGGTTTCTACTGCAATCGTTTCTACCCTCTATTGGGCCAGCGTTAAAGCTCATATTTCAAGTTTTTCTTATTTAGAAAATAAATTATTGTATTATTCAACAGACACATTATGCACCTGTTTTCTACTTTTAAAATTTGGTTGACAACAGGTCTGAGATTTGGAACGACAAACGAAAACTTTTGAAATAAAATTTATAATTATAGCATATTTATTATATACCCGACCTGGAAACTGCCTTTCGTCGTTGGAAATTCGAAAGCGTGTAGACGTCTCATCATTTTTAAACTTATATTTTTTTTCAAGCAGTGCTTTGATATCTTCTTCCTCTTCTTGGCTGTCATAGCCAGAGTTTACTCTTAAAGCAGGTCTACCAACATTGACAACTCGAGGACGACTTTCGAAAAGAGGACTTTGTTCTTCAGTAGATTCTGATTCATCATCTCTTAACTCTACAAGTTCTAAACTTGTCACATGACCTACAACTGCTACATTAACTAATATAGCACTAATAACTAATTGTCTTTTACTGATTAAATTTCTTATAATCATTATGCTTATTAGTTTTTAAGGGTTGCATTTTATTTTGTTTGTCTCTATACACATACTTTTCTTTTTAAAGTAACGAGATTTTCAATGTTTCGATAAAATATTTTACGGTTTTACTTTACGAGTGATTTGATCGTAAAATCCTTGATGTTAATGTAATTTTCGATTCAAGTATGGATATTTTCGAAAGGTTTTCATTATGTGTGTATTTTGTATTTTTATTAGGTTTCGGCCAAGAATCGAAGTTTGTGAACAGGTAGATTGTTTATGAGTTTTCATGAAATGGGAAAAATAATTTATTTGTAAGATTGGATTATAAGTTTACAGTTCTAAGAAGAACTTAATGGATGGAATAAAATTAAGGACCGTAACACCACAAAACTGGTATGACGGCAGATAGAAATGATTGTAATGGCGACCGGTACGTAAGAACGACGCAAATTAGCAATTTGATACAACAATAGGAAATAAATCCCTCTTATCAGGAGTTCTGTCAAGAAAAACGATATTGTTTACATACAACATGTGAAAACGTCAGTAAAAGTGCTTTAACTGTTAATACAATTTCTACTTCTAATTTTCTGATAATGCCTAATGTTGTAAATTCAATTTTATATTATGAAAAAATGTTTAAAAATCGTTGTTGAAAAGTTTTGCTTTTTAAATTTTTCGTGAATAAGCATTACTCTATGGGCCTGCGTCACGACTGACAGTTTTCCAAGTCAAAGTAACTATATGTCATAACGGTTCGTTTACTACTTTCACACATATTTATAGAGTTTCAAAGAACATTACGTAAATCAAAATACAATGAGATGACAAAAACTATATCATTAGTACTGGCGTTGGCATTGTGGATAAATGAATTTACAATATTTTCTGATGGTAAGCATATTGTCTACGACGAGCAGCCATCTCTAAGCAACTTTTTAATTTTATTGATGCATTCTTTATGATAAAACCCCTAATCTTTAGGAAACCTCGAAATAAAATATTAAACAAAGTAAATAATGTCGACTAAGGGAATAAGAGAGACAACATCAAAATTGGACCAATTATAATACAGTTGAGCCTAAAAGAAAACTGATTTTATTTTGATGTTTTTCAAATTTCCTAAATTAAATTAGTAATATTTTTTTTTCTTAAACCACGATAAGTTGTATGTATACTGTAGAAGATTAACTTTAGACTTGAATGTATTTAAAACAGCTGAGGAAAGGAAAGCTATACCGTCGTAGACCTCATCTATTGTCAGATTGAGTTCAAGAGGTATGAGGCCGGGAAAAGTATGAGAATATACATGTTTGAGTCCCATAATTATTTTATCTAAAATCAAGGCCATGGTTCTATAAAGAGATTTCGCTATCTTTCATTGTTTTAGACTACTCTATACTATCCTGTTTGGATAGATCACCCTCTTTTGTGCAGTGTTATTTTTCTCAAAACTGGAGTCAGATTTAAATGGACGGTAATTTATCGGTGTTGAGGTACCATAACAAAAATACTACAATGGTGTCGGTCTGATTCTTTGTACAACTTTGCCCAGTTTTCTTTGAATATAAATTTAAAAATAAAGATGGCAACCTCCGTGGTCGGAGGTCTGCTTTCAAGGTGTCGCCATCTCGAGAGGTTCAGGGTTTGATCCCTCGTGGGGAAAATATTTGCGTGATGAATACAGGTTTCTCCAGTCTATAGGTATATGTAATGTATATATTCTGGATATTTATATGTATCTAATATATTTATTTATCCATCATGTAGTCTCCGCAATACAAGCAGCATTAGTTACTTAAAATCGGGCTAGTTGATAGTTGATAGGTGAATGTATGAAAATAAAAAAGTAGAGTTTATTTACAGAAGACATACTCAAAGAATATTTCAAATTTCTCAGCTCAAATATTAAAGAACAAGTTTTTCACCTCCAACTTGGTGTATCTCATGGGAGTGTGTTTAGTCCTCAAAAGAGTCAATATTCTACCAAAGACGTTGTGGAGGAAAATATCTCCTGTATGTTTGGTTTTAGAAGTAAGTTTACCATGTGATTTCTACTGAATTATCGCTTCTTGTTTTCGGACACCCTTTTAAGCCCAGATGGCATCTCGGGATGTCATATGGGATTAAAAGGGTTAATCGAAATCAATCTATGTTGTGTTTAGTAACTGAAAGTTATTTCAGTTGGAAAGATGTCAAAAGATTTTAGTGAAGATCTTTAGTATTAGTAGTAAATTCAACAATCCATCTCTTCCCTTGGGTGGCGTAAAGGCAACTAATGGACTTAAACCTGCACAATCATCTAAGAGTATAGCGGCGACGGGCTCACCACCTGTCACGCTGAGTGCAGTCACTGCTTGGTGAAGCGCGGTCTATGGTAATGGACTACTTAAATTTGCAGTGCTTTTGCCTAGTCTCTGACTGGCCCTCAGGGGATAATACTCGTGATTATATCTATGTAGTAATTTCAACTCAAAACTGAAGCACTTATTTAAATAAATTTGTTACTCAGTAAATAGTTATGATTTACTTTTCAGATATTAATGGTTCAAATCTTACTTGAATGGTCCATTGTTTTCGTTTGGAAACAAGTCCAAGAATACATAATGCAGAACGCTGATAGTCTTTTAGTTCAGGTACAAGTTTAAAAGTCAATGGCTCGTCAGACTTTCATAAACTACAAAATGTTCCAATAATTTTTACTCTTGACGTTTTGAAAAAGACCGTGATGTTCTTTTAAAGGTCTCAACACTATGATAATATCTTTAAATATTATAATGTAAAGGGTGGAAACAATTTACTGAGTTTCTTAATACTCTTTATTGCACACAGAAATAAAAACACAATACATATAAAAGAAACAATAGTTGGAAAAGGCGAACTTATCCCCTAGAGAGATATCTTTCAGTGAACCCAACAACCAGTCCAAGAGTAGGTGTTAGTGGGATTACACTAGAAGTGCACAAACACAAAGATCTTTTGACAAAATACAATTTAAGTTAAACTAACATAAAACTAAAATAATACCTATCCATTTAAAATACAATAATATTACAACAACAATATTATATTATTATATATTATTATTACAATATTATAATATAGTTTTTTAAGGGTCGGCAACGCGCTGGTGATGCCCTCGGTGTTGCAGGCGTCCATAGGCTACGGTGACCACTGCCCATCTGTGTGGGCCGTATGCTTGTTTGCCACCCTAGTTGTATAAAAAAAAAACATATTAGGTTGGGGAAAAAGTCTTTTCGCATTATAGTATGTATAAACTTGTAATAAAATCTCTTTGGCTATACTATTTGTATCTGGCTGGTTTTGGTATCATTGAAAGTTTAAATTTTAAAGAACATAATTCCAAATTCAAATTAGGAAAATGTATGATTTTCATTTGTTTTTCGTACCGCCAAGATGAGTGAATCTAATGAAGAAATTCGATACATTTTAAAATTTTACTACAAAAAAGGTAAAAATGCAACGCAAGCCGCGAAGAAAATTTGCGATGTTTATGGACCTAGTGCAGTGTCTGTGAGAGTAACACAAATTTGGTTTAAGCGTTTTCAATCCGGAAATTTTGATGTCAAGGATGCACGTCGCTCTGGTCGCCCTATTACAGATAAAATGGATGCCATTTTTGAAAAAGTGGAGCAAGATCGGCATGTCAGTAGTTACGACGTAGCTGAAGAACTGGGAATTGACCACAAAACAGTTTTGGCGCATTTGAAAAAAACTGGGTACACAAAAAAGCTCGACATTTGGGTACCTCACGAGCTCACTGAAAGAAACCTAATGAACCGTGTACTCATTTGTGATTCTTTATTACGACGTAATGAAACCGAACCATTTTTGAAGAAGCTGATAACTGGTGATGAAAAGTGGATCACGTACGACAAGAACGTGCGAAAAAAGGTCGTGGTCAAAGGCCGGTCAGGCTTCACAGACTGTGGCGAAACCCGGGTTAACTCGCAACAAGGTGATGCTGTGTGTGTGGTGGGATTGGAAGGGCATTATTCATTATGAGCTGTTACCACCAGGCAGGACCATCGATTCTGAACTGCGAACAACTGATGAGATTAAAGCAAGAAGTTGAGAGAAAGCGGCCGGAATTAATCAACAGAAGGGGTGAGGTTTTTCATCATGATAACGCTAGACCTCACACATCTTTAGCCACTCAGCAAAAATTAAGAGATGGCTGGGAGGTGTTAATGCATCCGCCGTATAGTCCTGACCTTGCACCTTCAGGTTTCCACCTGTTTCGGTCTCTTCAGAATTCTTTAGGCAGTGTCAGGTTAACATAACGAGAGGACTGCCAAAACCACTTGTCGCAGTATTTTGACCAGAAGTCCTATAATTTCTATAGCAATGGGATCATGTCCCTACTTACAAGATGGCAAAAAGTTATCGAACAAAATGGTACCTACATACTTTAGTTAAATGTAAATAAACTATATTAAAAAATGTTTTGAATTTTCTTAAAAAATGCGAAGAAACTTTTTCCCTAACCTATTATGTAGATAGATAGCATTTCTTGCCAGTTCTTCTCAGAACAAGGCTTCCTGGTAGCTAGTGAATGGTTGGCATTATTGGATATTCATAATAGCTCGGCCACGAGTACCAGCGGCGGGCGAAGCGGCAAGTGAATTCTCATTTCATTGCTCGCTCAAAAGACATTCACCATTGTCTGTCCGTAGCGAGCGAGCAATACATACATACATATAATCACGACTATTATCCCCTAAGGGTTACGAAGAGACTAGGCAAAAGCACCGCAAAAGCAGTCCACTGCCATAGTCCGCGCTTCACCAAGCAGCGACTGCACATGTCCTCAGCGTGATGTGTGGTGAGCCCGTCGCCGCTATAGGCTATTTATTGGATGATTGTGCAGATCTAAGTCCATTAGTCGCCTCTTACGACGCCCAAGGGAAGAGATGGGTTGGTAGTATTATTTTAATGAGCCGCTAGTGTGGGAGCCTGTTCAGCTTTCCGCGTCTGTTCAGCCGCGTAAACATCTCATATAAAGTCCTCACATAGAAAAACGCTGAATGGAGCTGAATACGTGTGAGTCATCCAATAATCTTAAAGGCACGAGAGATTAGAGAATAATTTCATATATTTACATTTATTGACGACCTCCGTGGCCGAGTGGTCTGTACGCCAGTGTCAAGGAGTCGCCATCTCGAGAGGTTTAGGTTCTGGTTTCGAGGGGCAAATGTTTGTGTGATGAATACTGGTCGTGTGGTAGCGGCTCATTAAAAGAATACTACCTACCCAACTCTTCCCTTTGGTGTCGTAAAAGGCGACTAATGGACTTGGAACTGCACAACATCCAATAGCTTATAGCGGCGACGGGCTCACCACCTGTCACGCTGAGTCCAGTCACTGTGTGGTGAGGCGCGGACTATGGCAATGGACTACTTTTGCGGTGCTTTTGCCGAGTCTCTGACGAACCCTAAGGGGATAATAGTCGTGATTATATGTATGTGTCTATGTATGAATACTGGCATTTGTGCTCTTGTCTTGGATGTTATTATGAGTATTTAATATTTTCTGAATATTTGTATATATTTATCTGTCAAATATATTTATCCGTCATCTCCTAACCGTAACACAAGCAGCATTATTAGTTGCTTAAAACGGGACTAGTTGATAGGTGAATGTTTGAAGATATTATTATTATTTTATTTCAGCTGTCAGAGCATCAAAGCCTGGACTGGCTGGTGTGCCACCTGTGCTGCGGCAAGCAGAACTGCTCCAACCTCTTCGCTGAGTTTCTGGTGAAGCTCACCAGCTTCGGGACACTGATAGTGATCTGTGGGTTAATTTGTATTTAGTTAATTAAAAAAACTTTAAAACTGCATAATTATTATTTGCTGTTCATAATTTTAATAACTAAATTTTTTATCAATACTAAAGTAACCTACCTAGTAAAGTAACCTAGTAAATTAAACAAACAATACAATAAAGGTTACACAGTGCGCTCGACTAGAATTATAATAAGAGTAGCTTCTTATGGTGCGAACAGACTGGTAGGTAAAACGTCACGTGTAATGAAAGATTTTTTTATAATCAGTCCAGCAAATGACTCAAGACCACCAATGGTAAGCAGTAGATAAGTCCATATGCGAAGGATGCTATGGCAGCACTAAAGAATGCAGGCCTAGCGAACTGCACCTTGCTGGCTCAAAAGATGCCTTTTCACGCCTCTTTTGAAGGAACCCTGCTGTAGGAAGGAGGGAATTCCATGCTCTGGATGTGCAAGCTAAGTAGGACTTCCTAAACCATTTAGTACGCGCGGGCAAAGAGATCACCGTATATGCGTGGCTCCGCAATCCGGCACACGTGCTCCTTAGCAAGAAAGGAACTTTTATTATTTCAGAACATTGCCCGTGGTACATCCAGTAAAATGTTCTACTTCAATGTTAAAATTTGATCGTAAGTTTAGATTTCTAAATTAATCTTTTCTATTAAAAAATACCTGAAACGAATAGTATTCTCAAACTTTTATTATGAGTTTAAAATACTTTCAAATGAAGATGAACAATCATGACATGTTCATGACAACTTGAATCTACTAGGAATTAAAGTGTTATATTTCCAATCATGTTTAGTATCATTTGGTTAATAGCAATGATAGCTTGTCATTAAATGCACTTAACATAATACTCATAAAACATTATTTCATTTCACAAATAAATAACGTTATTCAATGACGGCTACTCCTTTATTAAGTACGGCTACTCCTTTTCTATTTTATTATAAATAATTAGAGCTCATATTATTCTTATTCCAGAATTGGATAAAAAGTATGAGAACCACAAATTCTTTGTTTATTTTTGTCTCTGGTCAAAATGGATAGAGTATAGTTTCATAGTTTCCGCTTTTCACGTTTCCCATAGAAATTGACATTCTTACCGCAACTAAAGTTGAGATTTTTACAATGAAAACTTAAACTAGGGGTTACATTCAACTGTTTGGGTTAATCGGTTAGGAATTAAACTTTAGAACTTCATTTAAGTATTAGGTCCTTACCTATGAAATTGGTGTTTTGTATGGAGATTTTGGGGAATTCTGCATTTTCCATACTAACATTTTATCAGTTTTCTTCACAACGACAAATCCAGAGATAATAATATTTGGCATGTATCATTAGACAAGCTTTAGTAATGTGTAATATCACACTTCATAAAAAATATTTATCGTTTTTATGTGAATGCAAATAAAATGATGTATTCGGGAGGCACTTAATAAAAGTTGTCTCCGTGTCCAATTTTAACACAATTAAACTTACAACAAATTATCAAAACAAATCAAAAGAGCTCTAAAATATAGTCTATTTTTAGACGAGGTAATTATTTTTTAGGAATACTCTGAATCTTAATAGTTACAGACAAAATACTAAGACAAAATAAAAACATCGATTTCATAGGTAAGGACCCAATATTAACCACCAATGGTAACCTATAGAAGTAACGGTATCGCGTGGATTTTTGAAGAAAGAAGAAATATCTGGAACCCTTAGCATCTCATCTGTTATTCAACAACAACAAATGAGTGTGTAGTTACAAATCGCGTTCCAAATAACGAGGCGAACTCCCGAAGGAGGGCGAGCCTATTAGTGGTGTGTTCCCGGGCCATTACGGGTGTTTGCTGGGCCGCTGTGGGCGGTACTCGATAAACGATGTGTTTAAGAGCTAGGGTACAAATTAAATCCTAAAGATGACAAATTAGACCGCCTAACCTACTAACCGCCTCTCTGGTCTAGTGGTTCACACCACCGGGTGTTGATCGGGAGGTCCGGGTTCGATTCCCCATGGGGGCAGAAGTTTTTCTGCTCGGTTTGGTTGCTGGTAGGGCCTCTAAGCCCGCCTGGCTAGCTGCCACCGTCTTACTTAAATTTGTCGCCATAATAACGATGTTTTAAGCATTGTTGTGTTCCGGCAATCAGAGGTAAGATAGCCAGTTCCTCAGTTGTTGAGGATTACAGGTGAAGCTCGCTTCCACCTTCGGCCTTATCGTCACTTACCATCAGGTGAGATAAAGGCCAAGAGCATACCTGTCAAATGTAAAAAAAAATTAGATCAAATAAAGATAACTTTTTATTATTATATATTTTTTTTAAATTACAATAATCAAAAGATAAGGTAGATGTACCGACTTTATCGCTAGGCAGCGATCTCCTCCAGATAACCTGTCGATGAGATGGTAAGAGATTTCACGGTGCACAGAAAAACAAAAATACAAACAAGGAGAACTGGAGAACTTATCTCAAGTAGATATATCTTCCACCTGTCACATGTGGCGTCGGGCCGGTGCCGTCAATAAAATAAATAAATATCTTCAAACATTCACACCTATCAACTAGCCCCATTTTAAGCAACTAATCACCCAAACATTTGCCCCCTCTGGCGATCGAACCCTCTCGAGATGGCGACGCCTTGAGACCGGTGACGTGACGTGTATTATTTAGTTGATGATAGTGATAGGTATGACTACAATAAGCGTAGCGTTTTTTTTTACGTACAGGCATCTCTTGGCCCCCAATTCACCACCACACCACAACCTTACAACATTTTGAAAGAAAGAAAGAAAGAAAGAAAGAAAGAAAGAAAGAAAGAAAGAAAGAAAGAAAGAAAGAAAGAATTAGCCCTACCTTTTGTACTCAATTACCTGTCTTCTTTTTATTGCTTATTGTATTTTTTTTGTGTGTACAATAAATTGTTAAATAATAATAAAGAAAAAAAATATAAGCTAATTAAAAAAACCTACTTTTGAAGTTGGAGCAAAAATTCAGGAGCTTTTTGTCGAAGACCATCAGGACACAAAGAAATGAGAGGAAACAATATCTTAAACAATATATTTATTGTGTCCCGTATTGTGGCTATCGAGACAGTAATATCACGTTTATACCAATGGATCGAATAAAGCTTGAACACAGAACAGAAAAGCAGACCTTATTATGGGTTTTCTCTAGAAAAAACATCATCCCCAGGTGTATTTCATCAACAAATGTCATTTGATATAACAGCAGGCTTTAATATCTCCCTAATGGATTTACCGGCACTGTTATATCGTCATAATTGTCGGCGTTGTGAACGATACGATCTACCATTTAGCAATATTAAAAACCACACGGAAGTTACTAATTGATATCAGATATTCATTTTGAACAATTTGATTAGTTTTTTGTACTACATGACTGTACAGTTAATAAGGAACAGTGGATACTAAGTGGTTCGTACGTTTCGGTTTTCGATTTTAAAAACAAAAGTAGCTTGTTTTTAAAATCGAAAGCCGAAACGTAAACGCGACGTTATTTGTCCTTCGTGCTTCAGAATGGATGCAGATGGAAAGTGAATCGACAACCTACACTTACTGCAATTTTTAAAATCGAATATCAACAAAACAACACAACAAAAAACAAAACAACACAACAACAAAACAACGTCAACAAAAAACTCTCTTTTTCATCCTATCAATATGGCAGAGACTAGAGATTGCAAATCCGGATTTTTAAGAACGGATTTTTGGTTACAATCCGGATTTTGCGGATTTTTTATGAAAATAAAACAATGTAACCTATTTTTATAATTTTCTACCCTTTTTTTGCATAACCCTTAGGGGAACCTTCTTCTTCTTCTTACCCTTTTCCCACTCTACGGTCGACACAACATGTCTTCTTCTTCCATTCTCTTCCGTCACTCGTCAGCTCTGCATCCACTTATTTTATTCTCTTAACATTCTTCACGCATTCAATCCATCGCTTCTTTGGTCTTCCTCTCACTCTAGTTTTAGGTCTCACTTAGGGGATAATAGTCGTGATTATATGTATGTATGTGTATATGTTATTGAAGAAAAACCCTTTATGGATACCCAGGTTAGTGGACCGGCCTGGGTTATGAGCGAGTCTCCTCGAGAATATACCTACTAAAAACCTACAGTATCGCTGAGTCGAGCTGCAAGGGCGGTATTGGGAGCTCATCATCGCACACTGCCTCCCGCCACTTGGTAGTTATCCGCACTCTCTTCACTAGGCCTAGACAAAATGCCATCGCTTCTTATCTATTCTATTTCTACAATCGTAATAGACTTGACGTTTTCTATCGTAGATAGCTAGACAAGATGTTTCTACAGTCAAGATCGTTGTTTCCATCATGACAGTAGAAAGAAAAAAAAGTGTCTGTGGTTTTTCTATCGAAGAAACGTCAAAGTAACTTCGCGCGGTGCCTCTCGTCCCCATTCGGTTCTCCTCGGTAGTCGTCGCACGGTCCGCGCTTCACTACTGGTCGCTTCACTATTGGTTTCGAGGAATCGTTTGGTTAGCGACTTAGAAAAAGGATGATATAGAACTGACATACGCGTACACCCGTAAAGGATAGAAATAAAGTATGTGTCAAAACTATGTTGCTATGCTAATAAACATTTTCCCAATAATCATAATGTTAATAAATAAGCAGTAACATATTTGGAAAAATAAAACCACTTTGTTGTTATTATTTATTTTTTATTTTATTTTATTTTTCTTGGGAGAATAAACATTATCACAGTAGAATAATATTACTTAAGATTAAAATACATATAAAAAAAAGCAATTGTGGAACCCACAACATTCTCCACAAATTAAGTTGAAAATCATGCCAAAGACGTATTATGAACAAATATAAGTATATATCCCGTCCCGTCCCGTGTTGGTCCAGGACACAAAAAGAATGTAGCAACTGTTTTTCTTTCTTGCCTAGCATGTCGTAAAAGGCAACTAAGGGCGTATATTGGGTACTGGGTCTGTGATTGTGTAGGCGATGAGCTAGCCACTTATCACTACCTTTTCGCGATTTTCCATCTGACCAAACCCAATTTTTGTATGGCTAAATGTGGTCTTCAGGAACACAGTGCTCCTCGGGCTCTGCCGACCCCTTCGGGGATTACAGGCGTGATGGTATATATGTATGTATGTATAAGTATATATATAGCTAATGATTAATTTACAATTGGAAATGTACGGACTGTAAATATCAGACAATGTGTAATTTGAAGCTAATTTATACTAATATAACAATAAAATACCCATATCATCATCACTATCCTGCCCTTTTCCCAATTTCATTTGGGGTCGGCGTAACGAGTCTTTCTCCTCCACTCTCCCCTATCACACGCCATATCAACATTCACTCCCATTCTAGCCATGTCCTCATTCACACAATCTATCCATCTCTTCTTTGGTCTTCCTCTCCCTGCATTACCATCCACTTTCATATTCATAACTTTTCTCTTTACATGCTTAATAAAATACCCATAAATATATACTTAAAAACAGTCCTTTGCCATAGTCCGCGCTTCACCAAGCAGTGACTATACTCAGGGTGACAGGAGGTGAGCCCGTCGCCGCTGTAAGCTGTTAGATGTTTGTGTAGTTCTAAATCCATTAGTCGCCTTTTACGACACCCAAGGGAAGAGAATATTTTAATTTTAATAAATACTTACAGATTTTACAATAACTACAGCTTCCCTTTCTTGAACAGAACTAGTGGTGTTATCAGCTGTACTAGGACTCTGAAAACAGTTTTGAACAAGCAGTTTAATAAACAAAATATATCCAAAATTTTAATTCCATAACGCTATTTTCATTGTAATGAATTTACCACAATCAGAATATCTTGTTGAATCGTAGCAGCTTGGGGTTCATTTAGTACTTTATCATCGTAATTCTGAAAATCAGAAAACAGACATAGAATTCAAAATATATTCAGTTCATTTTTAGTTCTTTGTTTAAAAATACATAAGAATTTATTTTAAACTATTTTTCAAAAAAAAAATGTTGAAATCAAAGAACTTACATGTATCCACAATTTTGGAAATGCACTTTTATCCAAAAATACTTTGCGTAGGGTCTTACGAAAGAATCGGGTCTCAAAATGCTTAGAGCATATGCGCGTGTTTGCGGTTGGCTTCCAATTTAGCCTACCAGTCGCTTTAACCCATGCATCACGCACTTTCTCATCGTTAGGGAACCTTCAATATAGATAAATAATATAAGCATTATAATGTTTGTATAAGGGTGCAGTCCAGCATACGGTGATAGTTCGATTCCCAGATTTTTAATGTACCAGGCTATGTTTCTAGTGTGCAAAACGTGCAACGTAGAAAATCTACAATTATTTGTTGTTATTTAAAAAATATTGTGAATAATAAGCATAGATTACATACTTTTCTAACAGACGGCATAACCCAAATGTAATCTTACTTAAAGAATCCATAGGAGTTCTTATCACACCCAGGATTAATTTATAAATATGTAATTTCACAAACAACCTAAATGGGGCTAATTAATATCTAAGATAGTCATGTTTCAAAAAGTGACTTAGTGCAGAATTTACCAATTAAACAATTATTTGCGATAATTGGTATAACAAAGAACTATGTATAAATCAAGTAAATTGTAAAAAATGGCAGGTTATCTATTAAGAATATTTAAAATAACTAATTTTAAATATTTCCCTTTAAGTATGGGTAATTTACATTTTCTTCGACAGGTATCCCTAAAACGCATAAAACCCGGCTAAATTCAGATAACACTTAAAATGGCAGCCTCCCTTGACTTTCGTTGACATGTTTTCTTAGTCGGCAAATACGATAAAGCAACAAATTTTCATTAGCTATTTATCGTATTTTTCACGCTATTTTGTACACGATTTAATGTAAATAAGCGGTAACTAGTAATAGTACACTTAGTGATTTAGATAAAACGATGAAATATGAGACTTACGTGTGAAACGTTATGTTTTCGTGTTTTCGTTCACTGCGACTTTTGCAGCCGATAATACAACACTGTACCATTACTTATAAAGGTAGTGGAGTAAAACACAATAAATACAAGTATGATTAAGCAGTAAACACAGTCCAAAACGTAATATTTCACGACGACACAAAGAAACACACATTACTGTTTGGCACATACGGTACGTGTCAGACACATAAAAACACGAACTCTAATAAGGACAGAAAATAGTATACCTATCTCTACCGCACTTAGGAAAACACTGTTTAACTAGCTTGTTCGCTCTTGACATTGACATAAGCATGTCAGTTCTATATCATCCTTTTTTTAAGGTTAGCGATTAGTAGAATAGAAACTTATCTATTTGTTCTGTCAAAAACGGCATCTTGTCTACCACTTTGTATGGGATTATTCTACTGTCAAAATAGAATGATGACGAATGATAGAATGAAGAGACAGTAGAAAGCATCTTGTCTACCACTTTGCTACTCGCTTGATGGAATCACGTGACTTATCTATCGGAACTGTCAGTCCCATACATTTCTTTCTATTTCTATTATAGAAATCGTCAATAGAAATGCACTTTGTCTAGGCCTACAGGACTCAGTGATGAAGAATGTCCGCTGTAGACATTACTGCGGCGCAAGGGTATGTTGGTCGATCACGGTTCCCCACTCTGTCACTCGCATACTCTCACTGCGCCGGTTAGAGAGCAGCAATCCTGATCTGCATCTCATGGATCAGATTTGGATAACGGATATTTCTGCTTTTTTTTTCGAGCCTCTGGAGGAGGACTCTTTACCTTCCCATGCGGGAGAAGGAGGTGGTGAATCCCTCATTGGATACCCACCGGCCGGCCGGGGGTTATGTCGGACTCCTACCGACTAAACACCACCTTGCTTTAGGCCACTTAGGGCTTTGGTAAAGCATAACCTCAAAATTTTCTCTTAAATAGTGTATGTTTTCATTGTAAAAAACTCTGTTTAGATGCTCTAAAGATGTCAATTTCTATGGGAAACGTGAAAAGCGCCCCTAGCGGCAATTGCCAAACTTGGCCTATGAAATAAAATTATTTTTGATTTGATTTTGATTTGAGTAATTTAAGTCTCGTACACTAGGAGGGAAATATCATTTTAATTTCACCTGAATTAGTCAATGATCCGAAAACGAGATATAATAAGAGGTGTTTGCGGTGATCGCCAAGGGGTAAGTGATACGTATGAGTTGGTAATAATATTATTTTTCTATGTAACAGGGCGCACAGCCTGTTGCCATAATAATATGCTTCGAGCACAGTGTAAGCCAAGAAATATTCGTAATTATTTGTATACAAAGTCAGCGGTACAAGCGAGAATTGCAGCAATCTCTAGTCTTCCTAGAAGCAAAGTTCAAAAGTGAAGTTTCCAGAAAATCCAAATTGTACAATAATAAAACACTGACGTCATCCAATCTGAACCCCAAAGGACACATCAAACTCGTGTAGGTCGTAATACAATCTCGATTTGCACTCTCTCCCACCCTTATTTTGTAGCCGTAAAGCTCAAAATGAGACGTCTCGTCGACAGGTAACGTTGTCTCGATTTGCACAGAATCCCTATAACACGACAAATAAGAATTGAGCTTTGTCGAGGTAATATTATTGACCGACGGAGCGACACTTTATATCGGTCGGATAGCAGAAGCGTCTCTCGTGGAAGCGAGTGTTGCTGCTCCACAAAATTACCCACTTTTCTTTTCTTTTTCTTTTGGAATATCATGTTGACTTTTCATAATCAATTACTTTAGAGTAATTTTGCAATACACCAGAAGTTTTTTTGGGAATCGTTATTTAAAGAAGTGATCATATCAGTATATCATTATTATCTTTAAAAAATGCCTTAAACTGCACTATTATACGCGAACCACCTCAACTGTAGGTACAGTCAAGTAAAAAAATATGTTTGCACATTTGACAGGTGGCAATCTTTATTCCCATTCCAATAAGACTAATTTAAGGTCACAATCACAGATTTTTGAACTTGACTGTATAATGTCTATTACGTAACTCTATCAGACAAAGAGAATTTATTCATAAAAAATTGCAATTAATGCCACATTTACTGCAATCTTCATTCTGACTAAGTGATACTTATATCAAAGACTATACGACCCTTTTATTAAAGTGTAAATTTAAAATTAAGCATGACAACACTTTAATCAACTGTTGCTGGGCGGGCGGGGGTTAAATTGAACTCTCGATCAGACAATGATATACATAGAGCTGTTGAAACCTTCTCTGGAATATTTTTATTTATTTATAAAAATACATCACTAACATTGTCGACATATTTATTATTTATTTATTTAAGCTTTCATGTCCATTACAAAAGGAAAATGTACACATGGCGGACTTAACGACTAATATCGCTCTCTAACAGTCAACCATCAGGCAAAGCAGAGATCTGGTGGCGGCTTAATAAAATTAACATATGCATCAATTTAATATTAAATAAAATTACATGTTACTAGATAAAATAGGCTAACTTAACAAAATGCCGGTTGAAAGTTCCTTTATTTAGTTTTTATTAAATATTACATACGAGTAGTCAGGCAATATAAAGGTAAGTACTAGGTAATATCTGACTATTATTTCAAATCTAAAATTACAAGGTTCATAATAAAAGTAAATTCTTTTAAGGATTCATACCAATTTTTAATGCATACGTATATTATGTGTATAAATTGTAACCAACCAATACTGTCTAGCTGATCTATTAATGCACAGATTGCGAAGATAATTTTGCCACAGTGACAAGTACTGGGTTCGAATCTCATCAGGGAGTTGATAAATAAGACGGGTCAACTTTTTCTATTTAATAATTTATTTGTGTTCAGTAAGACTACCCATATTCAGAAAAATAATGAGCGCACTTGGAAACACTAAAAATCAAGAAATAATTTTTTTTTACCAAAAATAAAACCGACTCAAAAAATATCGAAAATACTTAAGTAACTTTGCTGTTGGTACAATTAATTATAAAAAAATTAGGAAAATTTAACAATTTCTGAGGTCGTTGCCCAGTCGACAGCTGTAAACATTTTAATTCTTACGTGACGGTAAAGTATATTTGATGCAAGTTCATTTCAATTTGACATTCCTATCAGAGTCAGCGTCTGGAGCGGTTGTCTCGACGCCTTACTCCTACTTTATAATATGCTTGTTTGTTGTGATAAAATTCGTTCATTATCTTATATAATTTGTGAATCCTTGAAACTACAATAATATATCTTTACTAAGGCACTATTTTGTGCCTTTTGAAGTCGTCAAGTCGTCCAATTAATCCAACATCGGCACCCCTACGTCACAACTTTAATACTACTGAAAGTTAACTGCGACAACGCAGTGATCACGATTTTCATATTCTAATTTCTAATTTATTGCGTTAATTTATTGTTCTTAGGTATTCCTTAAAGCGCACCCAAAGCGCACCTAAATACTGGTTGACTATAAGGGAGAACTAAAGATAATTGAGAAAAGGAACCGTAATTTATAATAAATTAAATAAGTCTGGTTGAGGACTCGTTGAGCACTTGTTTAATTTACTCGCCTGACTGACTTAAAACATTTCGTATAATAATGAAAAAAAAAACTACGCATTTCGAACAATAAAGATATTATATGGTATCACCTATACATTTCAACGGGTTTTAGCAACTCTATACACTTACAAACTACCCTAGAACCAACAGGCGTCTCTTAGTACACCCTTGACAGCGGGGAGGAAAGCACGTGCACACCGTTCCGAGAGATGCACAGGTAGGCTTAGATTTAATTGATTCCATTTTCAACAAAATTAGTTTAAGTGACAATTCCTTTTTTAAATGTTTACCATACACCACAGCCTTGGGCTACAGGATATTGAGTGCGTAAGGTTTGATACTTTTTTATTATTGGAGATTCTGACTCTTTGGTGGAGGTTATGGTAAATTGTTGATATTTTTGATATTTTCTATGGTTTTCATTTAATTTTGTTGTTGTTGTTGGTTTTCTTTTTTATAACAAGTATTTTGCGTGAACTTTGCACTGGGCCTAATTATAAATATACAGTCTCTAGTGGCTTTTATGTTCTAATTTAACCAACATTTAATAACCTACTAATCACTAAATAATCCAATGAATAAAATTGACTAACATTCATTACTGAACGCACAGTTCTTTATCGATTAAATAAAACGGTGTCTTTGCACGATATAAGGAAAATGGTTATAAATAGCAGGCAATAAGAAAAAATAACATAATGATGAGAAAAGAAATATGTTTGCAAGGTGATAAATAATACTCTATGAGGGAATATTGGGTCCTTACCTATGTAATTGATGTTTTCTTTCTCTCTTAGTATTTTGTCTGTAACTATTAAGATTCAGAGTATTCCTAAAAAATAATTACCTCGTCTAAAAATAGACTATATTTTTGAGCTCTTTTGATTTGTTTTGATAATTTGTTGTAAGTTTAATTGTGTTAAAATTGGACCTCCGTGTCAACTCTCTATAAGTGCCTCCCGAATACATCATTTTATTTGCATTCACTTAAAAACGATAAATAATTTTTATGAAGTGTGATATTATACATATTACTAAAGCTTGTCTAATGATAGATGCCAATTATTATTATCTTTGGATTTGTCGTTGTGAAGAAAACTGAAAAAATTTTAGTATGGAAAATGCAGAATTCCCTAAAATCTCCATACAAAACACCAATTTCATAGGTAAGGACCTAATATAATAAAACTTTCCATTGCGAAACAGATAATAACATAATTTCTATGTTACTAACAATGTCTATATTTGTATTTTTTATAATAGAAAGCTCTACCGTTATTGTTTGTTTACCGGGGTTTTGTTCATATTATTTTCCTGTTAAAAATGAAAACTATGAGAAAACATTTTATATCTGGTATAACAGTTCTCCGCTTTTTTATATGAATCAAGTTAAATAAATAACTAAATAGATATAACTTCACCTGATGGTTAGTGAGGAGCTCGGTGGCGTAGTGGTTAGTACGCTTTGGCTTTCGATATCGAAAACAAAGCTAGCGTCGCCATGGTCAGGCCTTGGATGGGTGATCAAAACATTTTGATCTTGAACTCCTCCGTGCTTCGGAAGGCACGTCCCGATCGCTATTACAGTCGTTTCTACCCACCAACACGCATTCGGCCAGCGTAGTGTCATACTCCTCATGTGTTTCTCCAAGGTAAAACGCGACGCATCTAAACGCGTTTTTGTGCCTTACCTTCTACATACATACACATGTATATGGACCTTTTGCTCGTAGGGATTACTCGTATTACTTATTATTAAACTCTTTATTGCACCAATAAACATAAATACAGGACATAATAAACAAAAGTATGCAAAGGAGGACTCATCTCTAATAGAGATCTCTGCCAGCAAACCCATCACAGGTGTGTGAGATTTAGTAATGAAAGGGAAGAGACACCAGCGCAAAAGAGATATAATATAAAGATATTAAATCAAAATTCTTAAATTCTTATTAAATAAAAACTAAAATTCATATACATTATAATAAAATAGATAAATAATAATATATATTAATAGATTTTTTAAATGATGCTAATGTAAAGGGAGGGTTTAATCTTGCTGAGTTTCTTGCCCGTTCTTCTCAGAACAAGGCCTCCTGGTAGTTTTGTGTACGGATGGCGTAGTTTTTCTGTTTCACGAAATATTGTAAAATGTTTATGACATTCATAAGCATGCGCTAAGACGCATCAAAACTGAATAAATGCTTTTGAATTTTTTTTAATATAATACAAACTATACACTATGTCTGTATTGAAAAGAAGAGAAATGAGGAAAATTTGTAGATACGGTACCATTTTAGGAAGAAAGCGCTAGAAAATGCTTCTCGAATTTGGTCTTAAAAGAAGAAACAGTTACGACAGTTGCCGACAGTTACTTATTTCCACTTGTTACGATTTTACGTATTTCTTTATATCAAACTTTAATTCAAAACTAAGTATTAGTTTTCACTTTGGGGCCACGAATGATTAGAGAAGGAAATCAGCTGTTCCATTGTAAAATTGAGTGACGGTTTTCTGCGAATACGGTGGCAAACTTACCGTCTGTCTGGTGGTAGCAGATTCCCGTAGCCCGTAGACGTTCGTAGCGCTTTCACTCACTTTACGCGTGACCTAAGGTAAAAGATATTACCGCAGTTGACAAATATATTCAGGTATTATCGAGGTAAATAATAGCAGTTTTATGCAATAACATTTTAACTTAAAAAGTTTACTTTTAAACGATTATTAATCGATCTTTTATTGAACTGTAATTGCATAAGGGTGTTATTTAAACGGTTAGCAAAATATTCGAATTTTGGTCAGCAAAAAATACAATTGATCAGCTAAAATAACTAATTTAGCAACTTATGGGCAGCAGATAATTCTACTTTATCAGCAAAATAACTAATTGGGCAACAACTTAAATGTCTTCTCTGCTGCCAAATTGTTTAATAAGTATATGTTTTGATGACACAATATTGTTTCAGGGTCATAAAAAACATAATCTTAACCTTATATCGGTCAGAATACTTTTCCTAGGAATCGATCCTTCATAAATCTTTTTCCTAGATTTTATACATTTCTATTCATTTCGAGATAACATATATTGCTGCCCAAATAATTATTCTGGTGCCCGAATAATTATTTTTTATGCCCAGATATTGATATTGCTGTCAAAATATTTGTGTAGTCCCGTTAGTGTAACCTTTATATATTAGGTCATTACCTATGAAATTTGTGTTTTGTATGGAGATTTTGGGGAATTCTGTATTTTCCATACTAAAATTTTTTCAGTTTTCTTCACAACGACAAATCCAAAAATAATAATATTTGGCATCTATCATTAGACAAGCTTTAGTAATATGTGTAATATCACAATTATGCCAAGGCATAATTGCCGACACTTGCGCTTGCATGTAGGGGTGCCGAAGGATTCTTTGCCTTGCCGATGCCGATAATATGCGCCGGGCCTTTGTCATTTGACCGCTGTTGGCATAGGAATACAATATATGCATACATTACATACATACAATCACGCCTTTTCTCGATGGGGTATGCAGAGGCCTATCTCCACTTGTTGCGATCTTGCCACATATCTTTCGCTTCCACTACTCTCATTACTAACTTCATACCGTCGGCTTAAGGTGGATTTGACCTGGCCCTTTTACGAATACAAGAAAAGACTTAATAACCATTATGATAATTCCATTTTTCTTTCCAATTTTCGTCCAAGGCTCTAAGGAAAAGCTTTACCAACATTTACTAATAATAAAATAACACCAATTTCTCAACAAATTTCAGAAGTCAGCAATTAAGGAAAACAACCGAACTTTCTGGTATTAAATCAGATGCTTTTGTAATATGAAATTGATCTCTATAGCGTTAGAATTAATGGTCAAATTAGGTCATCAGGGATCGGATTTGCTACTGCTTTGAAGTTATATGAAATTAAATAACTTTATTTGTGCGATTTTCTTGGATCCTAGCTCTGTAAAATGGTTTCTAAGTTAGTATGCCTAATGATTATTAAGATTTATGATTTATATACATTAAAGGGTCTGAAATAGTGTCTAACACCTCTGCCTACCCCGTCGGGGATAGAGGCGCGATGAGGTACTCCTCGAAGCGCACCCACTTTTAAAAATAGGCATGAGCAATGCATTTTAGGGTAAGGTATTAAATAAAATAGTTCCTTTGAAGTTATGGCAGCCTGGTACTTTTTTGGAAATATGTTGTGTGTGGAGTTCCCAAAACGATATGTCAGAGGGAGTTTACATATAAAACGAATACCACTCACTGTTCAATCACGGAATTTCTCTTAATTTTTTTTAGATCGTTGATTATTAATAGTTTCAGTTTGTATTCAAAATGGGTGCGCTTTGAGGAATACTTCGGCGCGTGCTCGATGTCTATATTAAGAGTCTTCGGAAAAAATACTCGTTCTTACGAGTTCGCTGGTGCAATGTTCGTTCTCATACTCTTTTATGAGAGTATGCTGGTTGGCGTCTGAACTATTTTGGGCCTGAAACGGTATTTGCGACAGTTATGGAACACTCTGATGTAGTGGACAGAGTACGTCTTCTTAAGACTTACGGAGTCACATGGAATATTTTAGGTCTCGGGCACATTAAACGTTCATTATTTGCAAATGGGGCAAAAAATTGGAGTTATTAACTATTTTCTGTCCTTTTCCACAGACAAATCCTTGCATTATAAACGAGCACACTATGACTTTGTCAGCTCTGTCGACGACAAGTCACGCAACAGCATACGGCGTGCTGACATCACACGACATTTCACGAGACGATCATTCCTTGGAGAATACATATTAACACGCTTACATCTCCGTAGGGGCAGGTGCATATCCACAGACATACATTTACATAGATATCGCTAGTATTACACTTGTATTGAAACCAAGCGGGTCAACTCTTTAACGTCTACTGTGACGTCACAGCCGAAATTTAGAGACGTGATCCAAACTGATTGAAAAATACCGATGCCGCCGATGCCCCTTCGCCAATTATCACACAAGGAGGTATTTTTTTAGTTTTTGCAGCCATTCGGGGGCGCGCAGACTAGTTAGCGTGTGTGTAACACACCTACGAAATGCCTGATATTGTATGAGTCTCCAATAGTCTCCATCTCAAGGAATGAGCCTCTTGCCATGCTCCGAGCACAGTGTGAGTAAAGCGGTTGACCGTTATATAATCTGTAGTTAGTTAGTTTTTTTAATTCAAAATCAGTGGTACCGGCGGTGGGGATCGAATCGGCAACTTGCACGAGAAGTGCCACTTTCTTAACTCGACTATCGCTGACTATGGTCCGTCCTCAGCCTATATACGTCCCGTTGCTGGGCACAGGCCTTCCTCATGGAGAATTCCACATGATGAATATGGGCCGTAACACCACTACGCTGGCCCAAAGGTTGGTAGGTACAACCGAGGTAGAGACTACAACCGAGCACGGAGGAGTTCGAGATCGCAGAGTTTTGGTAGTTGTTTTTGATATCGAAAGCCAAGGCGTACTAACCACTACGCCAATAGCATCCTCATCGGTGACTATTCCGACTTATCTACGGATGCGACAGGTTACCCCATCCATCGGCGATCAAGAGAATATAAGGATCTTCATTCCCAATCTCCGTCCCTTCACGGTGCGATTGGATGACGATGTCTTTTTTTGAGTTATTCTAAACTGATGCCTCTGACGGCTACTCAGCTATCACCGGATTGTTTTAAAGAAGGCGAGAACTTTGGTGGGTCCTCAAGGCGACCACCACTGGAGGGTTTCTCTCTGGAAGGCATCCCCCTAGGGGGTCCCGAGCTCGAGCCGGGCTTCGAGCTTCGCAATTTCAAACTACTTTACTCGCTATCTTATTCCAACCCATTAAACCAGCGAAAAAGTACTTAGCAAATTCGCATTAACCTGCTAGGAATCATTATTTAAACACCAATCATTACTTTTATCATTATTTTAAGAATCTAACACTGACTTTTTCTTTTGACGAAAACCATTTACAGAGTATCCCTCACTTTCATAATTATCATTGTTTTCTTTCACAGTCGTTATTATTCAATACATTTTACAGTAACTTTCTTCGTCCAAATAGGATGTGATATAAATTCAACTTTTGTTTTCAACTCTATGTATCAGGACTTAGATTTCACATTCGAATAAATGAATTGAGTTTCTACCGTCGCTGATTGAGTTTTGTTTCAGATTTTTCTTTGTAATGGAAAACTGTTTTCCTTGAAAAAATATGGGACCCCATACGAAATTAACTCTTGTCGCCTTGAGTTAAGACCTTTTTAATTAAAGCACAATCATTTTAAGCTTTTTTTTTGTAAAACTTACAAAAGAAAGCTTTATATAGATACCTCCGTACTTGGTACCCCGTAGGAGTAGGTAGAGTGTATTTACGTTATTTCGCCTGAAAAATGCAAAAGTATAGCGTAGATTCTTATGTAAAACAAATATTGATTCTGGATCTTAATTTTTTTTTAAATATAGTAGGTATATCATAACAAAAACGTCATCGCAGCTTTATCCCCGCTTTATTCAAAAATGTTTTACAAAAAACCTCTCCTGAGCGATCGTGAGATTTTACAACTATAGAAATATTTATATTTATCATAGTAGGTATACCAAAGCACCTACTCTACCTGGTTTTCAACCCAGAACCTCTCTCATGCATAACTATCCATCAAACACAATCTAAAGTAATGGTAATGGAAGGTTTCATAGGTAGGCTAGCCAGCCTTGCCACGCGCGCGCATACTATTACAAGAGATACCCAACATCGTTTCACAGCCACGCGAGTGCCACACGCGCGCGCTTTACGTCAAAATGTACGGAAATCTCGCGCTGGCTTCTGGCGCGGTCAGCTCTGGCTTCTTGTGACTTTTCCACAATCTTTGTCACGCTTCAATATATTACATGTGAAGGAAAATAATAGGTCTTTCTTATGAAATTGCCGTTTTTTTCTCTCATAGTATTTTGTCTGTAACTATTAAGTTTCAGAGTATTCTTAAAAAATAATTACCTCCTCCAAAGAGACCATATTTTTGAGCTCTTTGAATTTGTTTTGATAATTTATTGTAAGTTTAATATATATACAGACGGAATAAAGGATTCAAAGGATTTTAGAACTCGATGAGAGTTGAAATTACAAAAATTTTGTGTTGTAAAATTTTCTCATGTAGGAAGGTAAAGGGATCAAAACCCATACAGCCATGTCTTCGAGGTATTTTTATTTCTTCAGTAATTTGCATTGAAATGCAAGTGTAATACATTTCAATGCGTCTTGGGAGAGTTTGGCGCCAAATGATCGATGATAGACACTGTGGAGCTACTTCGATGAGGTGATTTACCACTCAAAGGTGGAAACTTAACATTTTTCACACTTGACGGTTATTTCGATGATCCTTTACATTGCTCATCATCACAGACACTTATTACACAAAAGTACACTGATTTCACGTAACAACATCCACTCCGAACAATATTACAATCATGGAAGTAAAAATCACGTCCGCCATAGTCAAGTGCCGCCAAAAAACCCCTCAAAATTTTATATTTATAAACATACTAGTTAGTGTAAGGAATTCAAATTATTATGAAGTAAGGCCTTTGTGGCCATATTCTCATCAAAGCATTCTTAGGTTACCAGCCTGTCCGTAACATAAATATTAATTTTTAATAACATTCTTGTAAACGAAATAACTTTCAAAATGTGGGTTTGTACACCTCTGTCTATAGGGATATAGGTGTAATCAACAACCAACAACCTATTCTCGTACTGGACATATGTCTTCTCTACTGCACGTTTTAGTAGAAGTAGATATATATTGATTACTTTGTATGTATATGTAACATAAATAAATAAAATAAAATAAATATCCTCAGATATGAACACCTATCAACTAGTCCCATTTTAAGCCGCTAAGTGCTACTTGTGTTACAGATACTAGATGACGGACAAATATATTTAATTGAGAAATACATATAATTAATCAGAATACATAATATGTACTATATTATGTGTATTATAATGAACTTCCAAGACTGAAGAACAAATGTCTGAAAGTTCATCACTCTAACACTTGTTGTCACTGGGGATCGAAACCCAGGACCTTGTCGTCGAAAACAAAGCTACCTTCGCCATGGTTAGGCCTTGGATGGGTGACCAAAAACTTTGTGATCTCGATTTTCTCCTTGCTTCGGAAGGCACGTTAAGCCGTTAGTCCCAGTCACTATTGCTACCGTTTCTACCTATCAACCCTCATTCGGCCAGCATGGTGGTTTTATGGCCCATACTCCTTATGTGTTTCTCCATGAGGATGGCCTGTGCCCAGCAGTGGGACGTATTAGGTCCTATGAAATTGGTGTTTTGTATGGAGATTTTTGGGATGTCTGCATTTTACATATTAACATTTTATCAGTTTTCTACACAACAACAAATCCAGAGATAATAATATTTGGCATGTATCATTAGACAAGCTTTAGCAATATGTGTGTGAACACGCTTGATAAAAATTATTCATCGTTTTTATGTTACTCAAATGATGTGTTCGGGAGCCAGTTAAAAATTATTGTCTTTGTGTCTAATTTTAACACAATTTAACCTTCCAAAAAATTATCAAATTAAATAATACGAGCTCAAATATATGGTCTATTTTTAGAAGAGGCAATTATTTTATAAGAATGTTCTGAAACTTAATAGTTACGGACAAATTGCTAAGACAGAATAAAAACACCAATTTCATAGGTAAGGACCCAATATATATATAGGGTGCGGACGAAACTATTATAATTATATTGCTACTTCGATGAGATGAATAACGAATCATGTTGAATTTTGTTGTTCCACAGTAATCCTTCACATTGCTCGGCAACACAGACACTTTTAACAAAAACTAACAGGTTTTACTGCAGATAATCCAAGACAGTTTTTTAATCCTATTGAGCTAAAAATCCCTCCCGCCATTGTTAAATAACATCATTTCCTGGTAAGTATTACCCAGCTGGCTTTGTTTACATCCCCTAGAACTAAAGTCACCGTTTAAAGGCTTTTAAGCCACTTAAAAGTTCCCGCAAACTGAGAGCTCCCATTATGTAAGTCTTTCTATACGTAAGAAGACACTTCATGACCTAAAAACTGGTTTTTATTTTTATACGGCTTAAAAGTGCTCTCTTTTACAATGAACGTAGCGTAAGTGCTATCTCGAACGTGATAGATGATCTCTTGTCACAATATGTGGCCCTGGTACTCGTTGGAGGGAAGGAAATGTAGGTGAAGGTAATGTTGGCAATTTGTTTTATCACGAAAAAGGTGTCTTGCTTTACAAGTTTTTATTTAAATTTTTATAATCTGTGTATACCTATTATTAAACGGTCAATAGAGATCAATATTGATCATTAGGTATTGATGAAAATTAGTGAAAACCTTGAGAAGATAATTCTGCAATACAATTTATATAATTATGAATATGATCATGATATTTGATCACTCTTGATGTGAGAGTGAGAGTGAGAGTGTGATACTGGATCTCGAAATACCATTTGGATCGAATCACGTTTAACCGAATGAACGAAACATCGAATCACCTTTAACCCAATGAACGAAAGACCGAATCACGCGAAACCGTAATATTCCTTTTTTTTTCTTATAAGACTCAGTCTGAATTGGGCTTAATGTTATGAATCTGCGAGCAGGGGATTCTGATGAACTCCTGAGTTCACCATGACCCCTTGAGGGATCAGGCTAGGGTATCCTGGTGGACGGAACGGAATTTTCGATACGGTCTTTCGTTCATTCGGTTAAATGTGATTCTTCCATTTTTTCGAGATTCCGTATCACACTCATTTGATCACACTCGTTGGTGTAGTGATCCGTAATTTGGATTTTGATATTATAAACAAGTTCTTTTCGCCATGGTCAGTCTTCGGATCTGTGACCAAATCTCTGTGATCTCGGGCGTCATCCATACTTTGAAAGGCACGTTAAGCGTAGACCCGATCGCTTTGGCAACTTTTTCTAGCCACCAACAAATAATAATAACAATAATAAATATAATAAATATCCTCAGACATTCACACCTATCAACTAGTCCCATTTTAAGCAACTAATGCTGCTTGTGTTACGGATACTAGATGACGGACAAATATATTTAATAGATATATAATTATTGAGAATATACATAATATAATACATATATAATAAACATCCAAGACTGGAGAACAAATGTCTGAAAATTCATCACCCAAACACTTGCCTCCACTGGGGATCGAACCCAGGACCTCTCGAGATGGCGACGCCTTGAGACCGGCGTACAGACCACTCGGCCACGGAGGTCGTCAAAGAAGGTCGTCAAAGAAAGAACAAATCCGCATTGGGCTAGCGTGGTGGTCAATAGAGTTCGATTAATATTGGGTCCTTACCTATGAAATTGGTGTTTTTTTTCTCTCTTAGTATTTTGACTGTAACTATTAAGATTCAGAGTATTCCTAAAAAATAATTACCTCGTCTAAAAATAGACTATATTTTTGAGCTCTTTTGATTTGTTTTGATGATTTGTTGTAAGTTTAATTGTGTTAAAATTGGACACGGAGACAACTCTTTTTAAGTGCCTCCCGAATACATCATTTTATTTGCATTCACTTAAAAACGATAAATAATTTTTATGAAGTGTGATATTATACATATTACTAAAGCTTGTCTAATGATAGATGCCAAATATTTTTATCTTTGGATTAGTCGTTGTGAAGAAAACTGAAAAAAATTTAGTATGGATAATGCAGAATTCCCCTAAATCTCCATACAAAACACCAATTTCATAGGTGAGGACCTAATGTATAATATTTACATCAACATAACCTTTGCAATCCAAATACAAAGATTTTTGGACACGAAGAATGATTTTTTTTATGTAAGTACCAATTTTTTCATTATTGTTAGATATTTAGGTATTACTAATGACTATGTTTTAAATATTCCATAGAAGTATGCTTTTAATACATCTAAAACTACGATTGATCCAAGAGAAAGTCGCTTCCTTATTATAGAAAAACCCAATATTTTCAAGGAATATTCCTTGAAACTCAAAAACTCATATGAGTTTTTGCACCTTAGTGGCCTTCGGAAACCAGGCAAGATTCAAAAAGTCTGACCCTTCTTACGAAATATAAAACTAAATTCCCATGTTCTTACTTTTGTATACAATACAATACAAATTATAGAAGTTCGTATACTTTGAGTACATTGAATAGTAAATTGTGTTGCAAAAAATCACTTTTTATACTAAGTCATTTGGAGCGAAAATTCAATTTTGGCGTCGAAACGTGTGATACCTTATCGACTTTTCTGTTCATGAATTTGTGAATTATGTTCCCGTCGTCGCCTTCTATTGAATTATTGACTCACAGAACTTCGTAGACTTTCGTGCAAAGACTATAGACGTCAGAATAAGTTAAAAATAACTCACATTGATAAATACCAATGAAAACATTATTACATATTGTCACAGCGCCCCCTGGCCCGGCTGAGAGACAGGAAAACGTTGCGAGCAGATATATTTTCAATAAAATAAACAAAGTAAAAAAAATACAAAATTTATATTTAATCCAGCAAAACAAAGAACTTAATTAAACGTCGGTAGAGGTAAAAACGGGTTCCACATACATAAGGTTTTGCTCTCTCCATTGTAATATATATCTATGACTTAAAACTAAAACAATACTAAATCAAACCATGTCCTCACGCATCCTGCAACCATCCAGTCTTCAGAGATGAAGCAGACAGGCTATAAGGCTTCTTTAAACTGTCTCTTGCATAACCAATAAAAATTTTATGGATGACAAGACAAGCGTCACTTGTTTCAAAAGCAGTATTTTAAAAAAGTTTGCCAAGAAAATAAACATAAGTTATTATGGCAAACAACAAATTAGTGCAAAAGAAAGAAAAATACAAAATACCACCGCAACCCACCTGTGGGCAAAGCACAAAACTTACATGAAAAATTTATATCAAATATATAGAATTATCACAAAAGATCGTTACATGAACTAGCTGTTTAATAATAAATAACAAATACATACCCGTTCTTATATGTACAATATTATTCTATTATATTATACGTCTTTCATATTTAAATTATAGGTCATTTAACATTGTTTGTCAATATAAAAAATTATAAATATCACGTGTTTAACTTGAACACATTTTCCAAATTTTCATGAAAAAATTGCATGACCAACTCGATATTTTTCTCTCATCTCGTAGGCCGCGCCTGCACGGCCGATAGTCTATTGTTTATCTTTTTTACATGTATAGGGCTTTGAGATGAGAGAATTAAGCCAATTAAAAGAGCTTAAAATTCATTAATTGTTTTACAATTTAAATCATAAAAAAATGAAATGTTACAATATCCCCCACAGGACAGGCTGGACCTATGTCAAATCAAATCAAATCAAATCAAAAATATCTTTATTTTATAGGCTTGATATACAAACACTTAAAAACGTCAATTTATAAATTTGTGAATCTACCACTCGCTCGGAACGCAGACATCCCCGAGAAGAGCGAGCCAGAAACTCGAGGGTTGCTCTTTTTTACAAATTTTTTACAATTCTTGTTTTTTATAAATGTTAGGCTAGTATAATCAAATGGGTGAACATAGATTTTTAGCATGCATGCAGCATAGCTATGTAGGGGTTAGTTTATAGTTATGATGTATCTTTCCTGGTAATAAAGATTTTTTTTAAATTATATTACACGTCTCGGATAAAGTCCCAAATTTTTTGATAAGCGTTGGACTGTCACTGCCTTTTCTCTGATCAAGGGGTGAATTCTCTGATGAAGATACGGCCGTGTACTGAGTGAGGTAATTATTTATTTATTTATTTATATGGTCCACAAATACCAATCAATATAATAATATCAACTAAAACTATAAATATAGATATGTACTAGGTTGTAAATCCTATCAGTATAGAAAGAGGTAAAGTCTTACATGCAACCAAAAATAATTACAAATATTAAATCATTACTTAAATAGATTTAACTAAGATTAGGAAAAAAACATTATTTGTCAAAACAACCAGGAAACACGGTAAATTTACATTCTCAGTCAAATTAACAATTTTTATTTAAAAAAGATATGAACAAACCGAATCTGGGGTTAAAATATCAATCGCAGATTTACCAGTTGATATCTCGTAAAGCAGACACATTCTCGAAATAGAATTGTAGAAAGATGTGTTATTTTTGTAAACTTGCAGATGAAAAGTTTTATGCTGTAAACGAGGATTACGTCGTGTGTTACAATTTAATTTACCCAAAAGATAAGGCGAGTCAATTTTACTATGAAGCAGTAGGTTAAGCTTCATTTCTAATAGCTGTGTATGATTGTGGTTTGAAAGAGGATGTAGTGAGAAGAATGGAGAAAGGAATTCTAAGATGGTTTGGACATGTGGAAAGGATGGATGAAAATAGATTGACTTACGGGATATATGAATCGGGTGTGAGTGGAGATACGGGACGAGGCAGACCTAGGCGACCGTTTCTCGACCAAATTAAAGACGTTCTTGAGAAGGACCAGGTCAAAAGTATCCGAAATCGCCGAGCATGTATCGCCCGAAATCGCGGACTGTAGTGAGAGTTGATGAAGCGAAAGAAATATGCAGAGATCGTAGCAAGTGGAAGGATGTAATCTCTGCCTATCCCTGTGGGAAAAAGGCGTGTCTTAAGTATGTATGTATATGTGTTAAGAAGAAGTAAAGAATTTCCTTCTTGATAACGTTTGAAAAAATTTACGATAGAATTTTTTTGGCATTTATTTAAATTCTATTTTTATATCACTTTTCTGCCTCTAAGTCCCTAGTGTAAGGTATCATTGTAAAAAACTTCACTTTTCAGTTGCCTTAAGAACGTCAATTTGTATGGGAAACGTGAAAAGCGCCCCTAGCGGAACATAACTGAAATTACGATTCTCATAGAAATTGACATTCATAATGCAACTAAAAAATTTTTTGTTTTTTACTGATTCACTAGTATTTCCGTCTTGCTGGTTTATATGAAGAGAAATGGACTATGGTCCGAAATATATGATTAATTTTTGTTATTATATACTTGTACTACTGTCTGTCATACTATAGATATACCTAAAAGTTATAAGACCGGGACTACACGCGACGTACATACATAATGTAGTATATAGATACTACTTACTGCTCGACGCTGCGGCTGGGTTACACCAACCGTGGTCACGAGCTGACTGACGCGGCGTCGTCTGCTCGGGCGGGCCCGTGAATCTTCTTCTACCCGCACATTATTAATATCCCAGTCACTACGGCATACCACACTAACAGTATCTGGGTTGGTTTGTAAAGGTACAGTCCGCAGCGTACACTTGTTAATCACTGGATTCCACGCTGATGACAATTTAAACACACACTTTTATATACAATGCAACGCGAAAGTTTAAAATCTTATTGATATACCTGCTGTAAACTTTGTAGTCATTATTTCAAAAAATCGATAACTTCTTTACTTTTCAAAGACGCTTGCATTTTTGCACGTTCTTAGAGTACTAAATAAGGCTTTAGATAAAGATCAGAGTAATTTTTTAAAGTACGAGTATAAATATTTAAAATAATATTAAAATAACAAGTTTTGTCTTTATTTATTTGCTTAGGAAGAACCAACAGCGATGACGAGATTTCCATACATTTTGTCGTGTAAGCGCGCGCGTGTGATGTGAATATGAAATGAGCGCGCGCGCGTGACTGGTACTTGCTGGCAGCGTAGCTATAAAACGTCCCTTATGCTTTATATAACGCTTCCTACAAAAACTCTACTGGTCGACTGGTGCGGATTATTTTTTATTCTATAAAATAATCCCACCATTTAAAATACGAAGTAATTTAAACGCCTTAAATATTACGATTTAAAAGTAATTATGAAGCCTGTACAAAGTTTTACTTTACTGTAAAAAATAAACTATAATCGCGCGCACATAAGCACTCATTTTTACATTATGTAATAATAATATCCCTCGCTACGCCATTCAATACTGCGAGGAACGTCTACAAACTAATTTCCCAAAACTTGTCGGACGTCATAAAACGTTCGTAATGAATGGCCAGTGTGACATCGCCTTTTCTCCGAATAAATTTTCATTTAGCGCAAGCCAATTTTGACTTAAAGTCGTAGCATTAAAGATCAAGTCGCGCAAATGGTTTAAAGGGTGTTAGCTATCGAGTCACGTCGACGCGTCTCGAACTTTCTGGATGTTTCTGGACTCCTGGTAATAACATAGCTTGTTACATACCTACAAAGATATTTTGGTCCTTATTGTGAACGTTATAAGAATTTTATGAAATGTGAGACATCAACTTGAAGGAAATAAACTTGAAACTAAATAAAGGACAATGGGTAAAACCGTCCCCAACACCAACAGAAATGAAACCTATCTCACTTTGGAAAAAGGTAACTTTTTACTCAAATGCATGGGGTTCTCGTGGTATACCCATAGTTCAACAAATATCTGGACGACTTAATCTGACTAATAATGAACTGCCTGCCCGCGTAAGAGCGTGGGTGGGGAGCGAGGGGTGGGGTGTTATTGTAACCGGTTACCTTTAAATGCATCCACTGTACACTCATAAATAGATAAATAAGAGGGTATTATGAATAATTCGGAATTATTATTTCTAAACAAATAATTTAATTTCAAGTGGTAAATTACCAACGAAGGTTCACGTTGTTCTCTTTGGTTCGAGTCAAAGCTGTGCTCAAAATAAATACCCTTTTTTACATATGACAGGTAAGCTCTTGGCCGTCATCTTACCTGATAGTAAGTGACGATAAGGCTGAAGATGGAAGCGAGCTTCATCTGTAATCCTCAAACACTGAGGAACTGGCTGTCTTACGTATTACCTCTGATTGCCAGAACACAACAATGCTTAAAACATCGTTATTATGGCGACAAATTTAGGTAAGACAGTGGTAGCTAGCCAGGCGGGCTTAGAAGCCTTACCATCAACCAAACCGAGCAGAAAAACTTCTGCCCCCATGGGGAATCGAACGCGGACTTCCCGATCAACACCCACTGTGGACCACTAGACCAGAGAGGCGGTCAACCCTTGAAATATTACGAGGTTAATAGTTTAAATAACGAATTTAATATTAATACTATTAATTTAACTATCGTAGCATATATATCGGTAGAGGATGGTAGGGGTATCAAAACCCACATTCCACCTGTTTTCCAGTCCTCTTAGAACCGTGGGCGAGCACGTGGCCATGTACCGGGCACAATAGAACAATATTCATAACTAGCTGTTGCCCGCGACTTCGTTTGCGCTTACAATGGTTTTTTAACTATACCACGGGAACCCTTTAATTTTCCGGAATAAAAAGTATCTAAGATGTTGACCAAGGATATAAGGTATAACCATGCAAACTTTAATTGAAATCAGTCCGGCGATTTCGGAGCTTAGCTAAACAAACAGAGAAACAAGGGAAAAAAAAAATGATTTTTGGTATTTTCCCTCTTATTGCATCCCCGTGACTTGGTTTTAAGTTTTTTTTCTATGTACAGACATTCGATGTTGGGCAACGAAAGCGATGGATTAAAGAAAACTGCACTCAGCAGAGATGCGAATGTTGCGATGGATGTGTGGAGTCACAAGAATGGACAAGATCAGGAATGAGTATATTAGAGGAAGTTTGAAAGTAGCGCCAGTGACAGAAAAGATAAGGAGCAATAGGTTAGCGTGGTGTGGACATGTGATGAGGAGGGATGAATGTTACATTACAAGAAGAATGCTGAGCATGGATGTGGACGGACCTAGAGTGAGAGGAAGACCAAAGAAGCGATGGATTGAATGCGTGAAGAATGATATGAGAATAAAAGAGTTGGATGCTGAGCTGACGAGTGACAGAGGAGAATGGAGGAAGAAGACATGTTGTGCCGACCCCACCTAGAGTGGGAAAAGGGCAAGAAGAAGAAGAAGTACAGACATTCGATCTCTACAGTTTTATTATATGTACAGATATTATCATAATAAAGTGTACTTCACTTCATCCGGGGAGGGGAATGAACTGGTGAACTTGCACGTGTAGTGACGTCCTTCCCGACTCAGTAAATACGACCTAAATAATAATATACCTTATAAAAAAAAACTGTGAGCTAAGCGACATTCACAATGAACTGTCCATAAGTTTTATTCAAACTTATTGGTACAGGCGGTGGGATCGAACCCGCGTTTCCCGCGGCCTTTCGAACGTCCGTCCCAACTCGGCTACAGCTGCCTTTTTTACCAAATATAGGGTCCATCAATATTTTGTTAGATACAAGAAAAAATACTTCTTTTATTTCGAAGATGTCTTCTGAAAATAGACGGAACTACTCGTATTACATATTAACTGATGCTTATGTCCACATGAAACAGCGGGTGAGAATGTTGCTATGCAACCGGCACAGTGAGGGGCAAGTGATGTCATCAATACATAGTATACAAAGTCTCTTCTCGCTGTAAGTCCTTGTCTCGAACTGGCTATCTTACCTCTGATAGCCGGAACACAACAATGCTTAAAACATTGTTATTATGGCGACAAATTTAGGTAAGACGGTGGTAGCTACCCGCCTGGAAGATAGCTAGCTATCTTACCTCTGATAGCCGGAACACAACAATGCTTAAAACATTATTATAATGGCGACTAGGTAAGACGGTGGTAGTTACCCAGGCGGGCTTAGAAGCCCTACCACAAACAAAACCGAGCAGAAAAACATCTGCCCCCATGAGGAATCAAACCCGGATCTCTCGATCTACACCCGGTGGTGTAAACCACTAGACCAGTAGGCCTAGCACGGGCCGTAGAGAAAAAGTCCTCGAAGACAAAATTACTCATTGCCTCTCGCTTCCGCGCGAACGAAGAAGCGAAAGGCAATGACGATTTTTGTCTCTGGGGACGTTTTCTCTCCGGCCCGTGCTAGGCCTTCAGGGAGGCTGTTAATTCCCCTGTCACGGGTTTTCTAGGAAACGTACGTATAACGTCGTAAGTGCAATAGACAGTTGTAATCGAAATATTGTCAAAGTGGGTCATAAACCTGCTTGTTCGATTGTAGATAGATAGATAGATAAAAATCTTTATTGCAACTAATAAAAACACAGAAATATAGTAAAGAAAAAATACAATGCAACACAGGCGGCCTTATAGCTAATAGCAATATCTTCCAGGCAACCTTTGGGCAGAGAGAGAATTAAAGAAAAGGTAGGTGTAATATACTTACATATATAAGACATACACATACATACATACATACATATTGTACATACTAACTTCTGTGTTACTGTGCTAAGTGCATATCAGTAACGAAGTGTCTATCTTCCTAAATTGCAGCCTCAAGTTTCCACAAGTTCCAAGTAAGACGAACTTACCGAGAAAGCATAATGTGGGTTCCCTTGGGATTCGAACGGTCAGTTTGAAGTATACGTGGGAACAGTTCCATCTATCCACTGTCAGCGGGAAAATCTGAAACGGTTATTGAGAAAGTTTTGTGCCATTTCGGCTTTTATTGCAATACGAATAAAGTTGTAATATTACATATAGCATATCTATAAAACCGTAGTTGTAGTGCGGTTCAGTAGTGCATAATTAAATGACGAACTTTGATAGTTTCTTGTTGCCTGACGATTGCACTCATATATTTAATCTATACTCGTACATATAATAAAACAGTTGAGGTCGAATGTCTGCACATAGAAAAAAATGCTTATAACCAAGTCAGGGGGATGTAAAAGGAGGAAAATAAAAAAAAAAGAATGTGTCTGTTTATCTGTTTTTTCTATTTTTACGGAATAATCTTCGAAATAGCTATACCGATTTCAATGAAATTTTGCATGGTGATACCTAATATCCCTGGTCAACATCTTAGATACTTTTTATTCCGGAAAATTGAAGGGTTCGCGTGGGATAGTGAAAATACGATAGTAACCGCGGGCGAAGTCGCAGCAAAAGCTAGTTGTGAAATAAAATTAATTTTTAATAAATATTTTATTTCTCTTTGAGGTACCTAGCTTCCTAAAAAACTAGATAGACAAGTCAATATAGGTTAACAATCGACATCTTACTAACACTGATTAATTTGAAATAATTAATCATAAATTTCCAAAAACAAATCTCTTCTAGCCCACCTGCAAAGATTATTATTACGTTTGATTCTAAATTGCGTCCGAAGACTGAGCCGAACACGCAAGTTAAAGCTCATAATAAGCTTTCTGTCTTTAATAATAAAGAATACTTCAGATTATCAATAGCTATTATATTAACATGACGTTGGCTCGGCTGTCGTCACAAGACATCAAGGCTAAGTGCCACTGAGTGCTGATCAAGCGCAGATGAAAGGGCTTTGTTCGTTTGGTTATGAAAATGACACAGTTTTATTGAGAGCACGTTGTGCTAAATTAGGCGTCAAAATTTTCATATATCCAAAGGCTGGCAAACGTAGGATATCATTGGCTACTTTTTTTTATAAAAGAGGCGTGAACAAGACCGGTAAGGTACCTCGACCTGAATAGATCAGCCCCTTATTCTAAAATTTTGGTTCACGGATTCGATTCGGAAAATCGCGTCCCGTCTCGCTCTAATTCGCCGCAATGAAAGGTGACAGGAATAGAGATTCTGTAATTCGTTTAGTTTCCGACAGCTTCAGAATAAGGGGCTGTACTGGCAGACCGCGATCGAATGAAAGTTGCCGCGACCTACACGTGCATGATAAGTCGATGCTATCCCAGAGAGTAGCCCTGGGCGGATTGATATCTAGTTTATACATACATACATACTTACATAAATCACGGCTGTAATCCCCGAAGGGGTAGGCAGAGTCCAAGGAGCACTTTGTTTCTTAAGACCACATTTAGCCATACAAAAATTGGGTTTGGTCAGATGAAAAATCGTGAAAGAGTAGTAACAAGTGGCTAGCTCATCGCCTACACAATCACAGACTCAGTACCCAATACGCCCTTAGTCGCCTTTTACGACATGCAACGCAAGAAAAGCAGTTGGTACATTCTTTTGGTACATGTATAATGTTGGTTAATTCTAGTTTATTGTTACTATTTATTTGTTACACAATGGATTCATATAATCACGAATATTATCCCCTAAGGGCTAGAGAGTAGGCAAAAGCACCGTAAAAGCAGGTCATTGCCATAGTCCGCGCTTTTACCAAGCAGTCCTTCACCAAACTCAGCGTGACACCCACAACACCCACATTTCGCCAGATATGTTAAGTCCCCATGTAACATGTGAGCCTGTTGCCGGGCACAATATGCGGCAAGCGATATTCACAATAAACTGTACGTACATAAGTTTGATTGAAACTCAGTGATACAGGCGGTGGGATTGAACCAGCGATTCCCGCGGCCTCTCGAACGAGTTGTGCCCCGTCTGTCTCAACTCGGCCACCGCTGCCTCCGAAATACTTTCCATGTTATGTTTAATTTATTTTATAGTTTTAGATAAAAGAAAAATGTTTTTTTAATAGTTTCGCCGATTTTACACGTTCAATTCAATACAAAGCCTAGCAGTAGCGGAAAGTATTTCTCTTTCAAGAAATTTGTAAAACGCATTTGACAGTATAGCTTGCGATAGGAATTGATCAATCCATACTCATATTTTAAATGCCAGAGTAACTCTGTCTGTCTGTCTGTCGGTCTCACTTTCACGTCAAAACTACTGAACCGATTAAATCGGATTTTGGTACACAGATAATCTAGAGCCTGAGAAAGGACATAGGCTGCTTTGTATTCCGGTATTCCTATGGGAACGGGTACCACGCGGGTGTTACCGCGGGAAGCCACTCTCATTTACTTATAACAAACCATCAATAACTGCAAAAAGTATTATCATAAAAATGTTATGACCAAAAAAAAAATTTTGTATCATTAATATTAGGTCCTTACCTATGAAATTTGTGTTTTGTATGGAGATTTTGGGGATGTCTGCATTTTACATACTAACATTTTATCAGATTTCTTCACAACGACCAATCCAGAGATAATAATATTTGGCATGTATCATTAGACAAGCTTTAGCAATATGTGTGTGAACACGCTTGATAAAAATTATTCATCGTTTTTATGTTAATGCAAATCAAATGATGTACCTATTCGGGATGCAGTTAAAAATAATTGTCTTTGTGTCTAATTTTAACACAATTAAACTTACAAATTATTATCAAATTAAATAATACGAGCTCAAATATATGGTCTATTTTTAGAAGAGGCAATTATTTTATAAGAATGTTCTGAAACTTAATAGTTACGGATAAATTGCTAAGACAGAATAAAAACACCAATTTCATAGGTAAGGACCCAATATTATAATAGGTTGGGGAAAAAGTTTCTTCGCATTTTTTAAGAAAATTCAAAACATTTTTTAATACAGTTTATTTACATTTAACTGAAGTATGTAGGTACCATTTTGTTCTATAACTTTTTGCCATCTTGTAGGTAGGGACATGATCCCATTGCTATAGAAATTTTGGGATTTCTGGTCAAAATACCGCGACAAGTGGTTTTGGCAGTCCTCTCGTGATGTTAAACTGACACTGCCTAAAGAATTCTGAAGAGACCGAAACAGGTGGAAATCTGAAGGTGCAAGGTCAGGACTATACGGCGGATGCATTAACACCTCCCAGCCAAACTCTCTTAATTTTTGCTGAGTGGCTAAAGATGTGTGAGGTCTAGCGTTATCATGATGGAAAACCACACCCCTTCTGTTGATTAATTCCGGCCGCTTTCTCTCAACTTCTTGCTTTAATCTCATCAGTTGTTCGCAGTAGAGTTCAGAATCGATGGTCCTGCCTGGTGGTAACAGCTCATAATGAATAATGCCCTTCCAATCCCACCACACACACAGCATCACCTTGTTGCGAGTTAACCCGGGTTTCGCCACAGACTGTGAAGCCTGACCGGCCTTTGACCACGACCTTTTTCGCACGTTCATGTCGTACGTGATCCACTTTTCATCACCAGTTATCAGCTTCTTCAAAAATGGTTCGGTTTCATTACTTCGTAATAAAGAATCACAAATGAGTACACGGTTCATTAGGTTTCTTTCAGTGAGCTCGTGAGGTACCCAAATGTCGAGCTTTTTTGTGTACCCAGTTTTTTTCAAATGCGCCAAAACTGTTTTGTGGTCAATTCCCAGTTCTTCAGCTATGTCGTAACTACTGACATGCCGATCTTGCTCCACTTTTTCAAAAGTGGCATCCATTTTATCTGTAATAGGGCGACCAGAGCGACGTGCATCTTTGACATCAAAATTTCCGGTTTGAAAACGCTTAAACCAAATATGTGCTACTCTCACAGACACTGCACTAGGTCCATAAACATCGCAAATTTTTTTCGCGGCTTGCGTTGCATTTTTACCTTTTTTGTAGTAAAATTTTTAAATTTATCGAATTTCTTCATTAGATTCACTCATCTTGGCGGTACGAAAAACAAATGAAAATCACACATTTTCCTAATTTGAATTTGGAATTATGTTCTTTAAAATTTAAACTTTCAATGATACTAAAACCAGCCAGATACAAATAGTATAGCCAAAGAGATTTTATTACAAGTTTATACATACTATAATGCGAAAAGACTTTTTCCCCAACCTAATATAATACTGAATGTTTAATCATTGTGGCACCTGCTCGCCAGTTGGATTGCCATGCAAAAGGCTTTAAACGGAAAAGTTTGTTACGTGGTGAGCTTGGCGTAGAATGATAACGACGGGCCGGCTTGTCACTATTTGTTTTATAGAAATTAAAACGCACAACTTGAACAATTTATGAAAAGGTAAATAACACAAATCACTGATTACAACTTTAAGGTTACAACAGTGCCTTGGTAAAGTTATTTAAGTTATTTGAACATTTATTGTTATAGTTTATTGCATTAATTGTATTAGTTTGACGACCTCCGTGGTCGAGTGGTCTGTACGCCGGTCCCAAGGCGTCGCGTCGCCATCTCGAGAGGTCCTCGATATTTTTTGTTTGTATTTATCTCTTAAATATATTTGTCCGTCATCTAGTATCCGTAACACAAGCATCATTTAGTTGCTTAAAATGGGACTAGTTGATAGGTGTGTCTGAGGATATTTATAATTTTTTACAACAGTTATATTTAATCGAGACAACAGTTACAGACGCTGACTCTGTTAGGAATGAAAATTGGAGACCAAAAACAATGAAAAGAGACAGTTGCTCAATTTAAATACAGAAACAAAGAGAAAATGGCCAGAGCAGAGCGCAATAACAGAAATGAGTCGCTAATACTGTGCCTATACGGGTGCCTATTGAAAATCAGCGCCAGAACATTTTGTTCTGCGTAATGCTGAATTGGGTCTCCCATTCCATGCAGTTGTGGGGCTTTTTTTTAATGATCACTAAGCTTAAGTTCTTTTGTTTCAACCTTAGTTTCACAATTTTATGGAAATAAATATTTTTCTTTTTCTTTCTTTCTAATACTGATATAGCGCCTCGTTACAAATTTCAGCTCTACCGCATAGTAATTCACTCATAGTATACCTGGTTGATTCCGCCATTTCGTGCAAAAAGCAATTCCATGCGAATTTCCCTATTTTACATGTTTTTGTCTTAATTCTAATTTTTACAGTAAGAACAAACATAAAATCCTTAAAAGTTGCATCGTTAATATTTCAAATTAATCAGTTAGTTTATGAAACAAAAATAAAAAACTACCTCAAAAATCATTCCTCTCTGTTTCCAGATAGGATTCTCGTCGGGAATTTTCACATTTATTAGTTTGCTTTTTAATTTATGACCTTTGTTAATATTTTATATGAAACCTAAACTCAAACCCCTTTAATTAAGTATTTTCATTATGTATTTATTTCAACAATAATACAAGAACAGCCAACTTTTAAAATTGTTACGGAAAAAATGTCATCGCCATCTGTATTGAGAAACTCTTTCATATCGTCGATAATTGTAACATCCCTAATAAAGTTCTAGTTTCAACGTGTTTCTACAGGCCAGTCGTGGGTGACAACTGATCTTGGTGGACGTGTGTGCATTGCTAGCAAAATTATTTACGTTCTTTACCTTGTTAATAGTGTTTCGTTCAAAAATCTGTTCATTACATTCCTGCAATTTCTTAAGGCATTTTAACAAGTAGATTATTATATTTACCCCATATGTTCTTCTCTATTAATAATTATATTCCAATATTAATATCAAGTTTATAATACATTTTGTAGCGAAATTATTAAAATAAATGTTTAAATTTCTCATTCATCTCCATCTCATTACCATCCGTTCCTTCCACCTTTCTTGCAGGAAGGTAATGAACTGTTTCGGAAGGTAATGAAGTATTTGTATTAGAGTCAACTCTAGACACATTTTTAAAACACAATCTAAATATTACAGTAATATGAAGCTATCAAACAACGTAAACAAAATTTAAAAGACAAAGAGATACTCGTGCACGTAGACTTTAGCGAGAATTATAACCTGAAGTTTAATGAAGAGATACAGTCCTTTAATTTCGGTAGAAGTAGAAAACAAGTATTCCTACATACTGGAATTCTATACTATAAAGATAGTAACGCAAATAATAAAACTAAATCATTCTGCACTATTATTACCCAAATATAACTAAGGTCACATGGAATTATCAAGAATCCGGCCAAGGCAAGGAGCTCTGTTTGGGATTGGTGCCGTCGTCAAAAGAACTGCTAACAATTTTATTAAGCATGGCGGAGATGTTAGTTGCTATGAAGAGTTTTGGGCGTTAGTTACTAAAAATATACGAAATGTACATGTTGATATGGTAACAGAGAGTGATATTGAAGGTAAAACATTTCCGCCCAACATTCCAACATTTAAGGGATCAATGCAAGTTCATCAATGCGTCTGAGCTGCTGATAATAATAAAACTTTAACATTTAGTAGCTTCGATTGTCAAGGTTGCACTTATTGTATACATAATAAGCATAATTATAGGCTTTCTTCATTCTGATAATTACGGCGATATGGAGAGAGGTCAATCCAATAATCAGTGTGATAAAATCGAAGCCTCTTTTGACAATCAGTCAGTATTAAGTATAGATACAACAAAAATTTTGAACAACATGGATGAATTAGATATTTACAGGGTCCAAGCGACTTACAGCTCTCACCGTTGATAAATGTATATACATCTTCTACTACACCAGCATCTCCTACAGTCAAAATATTATCTGACGTACGTTTGAGTTGAGAAACAATACATTTTATAAGATACCAAAGGAAAATCAAAACCCAAAACAACTAGATGTAGTATTTAAAACTTCTGAACACCAACAGCAATTTGAGACTTTCATTAAATCAACTCCATCAGAAAAACAATTTTAAAAGCACACTTTTTTCGACGACTCAGATGATAGTGATGATTAGGTACAACATACTTTAAAATAGTTAATAATATTTAATAAGAAAAAAATTATAAAAATTAATAAAAGTTTATAGACGGTGTTGATTATGATAATAGAAGTGATAAGTGATAAAGGATTTTTTAATATTTTTTTTGTATGTAAGTATATTATTATATTGTGATTTGCACTCTAGCTTAAGCTATCCAAAATTACTTTTATAGATATGTTAGTTGTTTTTATGAGTAAATACTGTGATTATGCGACAACGACCCAAAACACTACTTAAGTTCCTATTACTGGGTATATATTATTATTATATTCAATTCAATTCATTTATTGCGAATACAGGTATTATATATCAGAAAATTATAATAAAGATAAGGAATATTGTTTTTAGTTTGTATATTGTGATTTTGCACTCTCTAGCGTTCAAAATTACTTTTATAGAATTGTTAGTTGTTTTTTTTAAATAAATATTGTGAGATTGTGTTAGTTAGTTGGCTACTATATGACATTCTTTAATTAGATTACTATTCGATACTGAATTAAAAGGCAAAATAGTAATAAAAAACGTTTATTAATAAAATAGTGCTGTTTTGTTTTTCTATCATAAATTAACGCCTTTTATAATTCATTATAATGCCATCAAGTTACAGTACTGTTCTGCGGTATTCATTACCATCCCGACTTAAATCATTACCATCGCTTGCAAGTTCATTACAATCCTTACAGTTTTCATCACCGTCCATCTGGTAATTTTTAATTGTTATTTTCTCCGTATCTAAATAAGATAGAAAAGTGCCTTTCCGTTTTTTAGAATCAGGGGATGTTCTGAGATGAATCAATAAAAAGAAACAAAACTTAAATCAATATTTTTTTTTATTCCACGGAACGATGTTTTTTGCGCGAAACGGCGGAATCAACCACCTACATGTTTACTAGTTCAGTACACTAGTTTTAATGCTAAATGCTAATTGGAGTTGTTCATGGGTACTGCTTGACGTGCCTGCCGAATCACGGAACTCAAAATCTTGAATGTTTGGTCAATTTTGGTCCAAAGATTGACTAGGCAAAAGAAAAATTATATTCTCAATATTTATATAATTATTGGGTCCTTACTTATGAAATTGGTGTTTATTTTCTCTCTTAGTATTTTGTCCGTAACTATTAAAATTCAGAGTATTCCTAAAAAATAATCACCTCGTCTAATTTGTTTTGATAATTTGTTGTAAGTTTAATTGTGTTAAAATTGGACACGGAGACAACTCTTTTTAAGAGCCACCCGAATACATCATTTTATTTGCAATCACTTAAAAACGATAAATAATTTTTATGAAGTGTGATATTACACATACTACTAAAGTTTGTCTAATGATAGATGCCAAATAATCTTTGGATTTGTCGTTGTGAAGAAAACTGAAAAAAATTTAGTATGGAAATACAGAATTCCCCAAAATCTCCATACAAAACACCAATTTCATAGGTAAGGACCTAATATTTATTTCATTAAATTTAAAACTATTTTACAGAAACTAAGCCTTATACAATAGTTAAGTGATCACTATTCTTTAGCACAAGAACACAACAATGAACCTCTATTAAGTTAGAAGACTGTATAAAATGTTGTCTCCAATAAACACACATAGACCTGACCTAGTATCGAATCCTAAAACACATGAACCACGACGCCGTCATCGCCACCGAGCTCTTAGAATATATATTGATGTAATACATATAAAAATATTATGTCTATAGACTGTATGAGTTGAGTGTCCATTGATTTTCTCTTGTTTTATTCAAATAGGAAAACTAGCACCATTCGAGAAATGAATTACGTAGGGCATCCTCTGAAATCGATTTTCAACCCTCTTTCCGAAGTATTTAGGATTAGTTTTGCGTAAACGCATCTAATGTTCAGTTAAATAATTTATGAGACATAAAGCCCGCAGAGCGAAATCATTTTATTGAGATGCGTTACACAGAATTACAATTATCGTTATAAGAAAGGGTTGCGATTACCGAGTTCTGAAATCGGTAACACTGAGTTTGAATAAAACTTGGCCATTACCAGACAGACGCGGCCACGCTCGCGGCCTGTTGTCTAGTAATATGAATATCTTGGTACAGTTTCACTAAATTGATACGACATTCATTTAAACAATAGTCAAAGTTTCAAAAAAATCACTATTTACTATTCATGCAAGACTACAGGCCGCCACCCTGGCCGCGAGCTAGGCCGCGTCTGTCTGGTAATTTAACAGAGTTAATTTTAAATATCACATGTCTTACATTGTGCCTGGTGAACGGCAACAGTCTAACCGTGTTACATAGACATTGGGTGTAAACACCTCTGCATCGAGATCACAAAGTCTTGTTCACCCAGGCCTGACCATGGCGATGGTAGCTTTGTTTTCGATCAAAGCCAAAGCGCAAGCCAAAGCCTCCGTGCTTCGGAAGGTACGTTTAGCCGTTGGTCCCGGTCGCATTTGTGACCGTTTCTACCCACCAACCCGCATTGGGCCAGCGTGGTGGTGTTACGGCCCACACTCCTCATGTGTTTCTCCATGAGGAAGGCCTGTCCCAGCAGTGGGACGTATATAGGCTGATTAGTTACGTGTATGTTATGTATCGTGACTAATGAAGCCACTCGAAGACATTAACAATATTGTCATAGGTAATTGCTTCATATGGGTGGTTTCATAGCTGTGCTTGCCAGCGCTGCTCAACGGCTTCGGCGAGATTTCCATACATTTTGACGTGTAAGCGCGCGCGTGGCTGTGAAACGATGTTAGGTATCTCTTGTAATTGTAAGCGCGGGCAGCGCTAGCGGTCTGCTTACCTGTGCAACCATCCTAAATCCATTTATCAGTGTCTCTCAGGCCACATTGCTAGCGAGCGGGCTGGCGGGCAAAGTAAAGCGATGGAAACTATGACAAACTAGGCGCTTTGTACATGAACCAAATTAAATTGAGGCAACTATCAAGTCAAGTTTCCGGTAAAGTTTATAGTTGCTAGAAAGCTTAAGGTTGCCGTAATTTTATGGCAATCTTTGAGCAACATTCACAGTCGAGTTTGTAGTCGGCGACACGTTGAGTGACACTGGCATTGCCAGGCACAGGGAGAAGGAAGGAGGGCGTGAAATCGCCCGACGCGTAGCGATTGGCTGAGAAAGCCGGCAAATTTAAAAATCGGTGTAATATTTAACAGTTGCTAGTTAGAAACTAACTTTGTCACCTAATGCGGCCACTAAAAACTGTTAATGATCACCGGATCTGGAATTGCTCTATGTGCGCAGTCCCATCGAAATAACAGCTACTCAATTGCCAGTTGCTGCATTAGTTGCACCGTGTGCAAAGCGCCTCAGCGATACTTGAAACAAGGTGAAAAAGAGGCTTCGCTGACATCGTTAGATGTTTCATTTGTTTTGCTCGCATCGCTGACGTAGCTCGGTACTACGCGGTGTGAATCAAAGTACGAACATAACTTAACATATCATCACGCCTTTTTCCCCGAAGGGGTAGGCAGAGGTGTTAACATCACTTTGCCAGATATATTAAGTCCCCATGTAAGGTGACGTTCCTGTTGTCTTGCACCGGGCACAATGAGACAAGCGATATTCACAACGAACTGTGCATAAGTTTTTTTTTTTTTTACATTTGACAGGTAAGGTAAGCCTTCATCTCACCTGATGGTAAGTGACGATAAGGCCGAAGGTGGAAGCAAGCTTCACCTGTAATCCTCATCAACCGAGGAACTGGCTGTCTTACCTATGATTGCCGGAACACAACAATGCTTAAAACATCGTTATTATGGCGTCAAATTAAGGTAAGACGGTGGTAGCTAGCCAAGCGGGCTTAGAAGCCCTACCACCAACCAAACCAAGCAGAAAAACTTCTGCCCCCCTGGGGAATCGAACCCGCACCTCCCGATCAACACCCGGTGGTGCGAACCACTAGACCAGAGAGGCGGTTTTATTCAAACTCAGCGGTGAGATCGAGCCCGCGAGTCCCGCGGCTTCGAATGAGTAGTGCCCCGTCCGTCTCAACTGAAACGATGCTCAAATGTTTCATCCGCCCGCTATTACAATGGCCATCGCTTTACCGTTCTCATACACACATGACATCACAATTTATGTGTTCAATTCGGAACAGTGAAATCGTGTTTGCAATACCCATTTGTACCTGGATGATGGATTTATGTCGCGATTTCGTACTAAACAGTAATGGTTATGCTATTAGGCATTCTCACCATTTATACGTCCCACTAGTGGGCACAGACCTTTCTACATAGAGAAACGCTTCAGTTAGAGGGTCGTGACGCAATATATCGTAGTCCAATGAAGTATGGGTTTACAGCAAAAGCTTAGTATCTTCCAAGCTAGGTGGACCTTAATTCAAGTTATGGTCTACCACGTTCTACTTAAGCGAAAGACCGACTTGTGTAATAAAATGCTATACAGTATTTATTATTTTATTAATTAAACGTTGTGTTTTTGTATTTTTTTTTCTTGTGTATTAATATTTTGTCTGTCATCAATCTATACATATAATAAAACTGTAGTTTTTTAACTATCCCACGGGAATCCTTTAATTCTAAGTATCTAAGATGTTGACCAGGAATATAAGGTATCACCATGCAAAATTTAATTGAAATAGGTCCAGCTATTATGGAGATTAGCCCGTACAAACAGACAGAGAAACAAACATTTTTTTTTTGGTATTTTCCCTCTTTTTACATCGCCCTAACTTGATTTTAAGCATTTTTTTCTATTTACAGAAATTTGATGTCTACCGTTTTATTATATGTATAGATAAATTTTTATACTAGGTATCTCGTTCATCCCGGTAGTGAAATCCCCAGTAGTACACCATAATCTCCAACGAGACAGTTACATTCCCCGCTCTCCCCCCCTTCCCTTATCTGGAATTATCATAAAAATATATTGCTCATCAGTTCTCTGTGGATCTGTGCCAACGTTGCGTCAACCATGACTGCTTAAATATTGTCTGTAACGAAATATTTTAGGAAATTCTATTTTATTGGTACTAGGAACAGCATCTCTGGCTAAATTAAAATCGGCTTAAAAGCGTGATTTTTAACCGACTGGTTCTCAAAATAGCTATTTAAAATTCTATTATAAAAAAATAGTTTCATTTTCTACTTATTATTAACACACTTTCATTTTCTACTTATTATTTACACACTAAATAGAATTAATATTTTTTTTATTGTCTTTTTATACATGTTTTTGCATTATTTCTGTTTCGTCTTGTGCATTGGTGTCTTCTATCACAACACGAGATCTAAAACACCTATGACGGTTGACTGGAATCCCTATTAGATATAAGTCCTCCCTTGTATACTTCTGCTTGTTTATGTACTATTTTTTGGTTTCTGTGCATTAAAGAGTTTAATTAAAGTGACGGGTAAAATTATGCGGTATCCCAAGTAACTCCACGCGGACGAAGTCGCGGGAAAAGTAGGTAGCTTTTTAGCTTTAATAATTTAACAGATAATCTAAATGCTTTCGAAAGCTATTGTCGAATCGCATACTTTTTCCGTTTAGCGATATCGATAGCGATTATCGAAAGACATCTTGAATAGGATCCGCTCATCCCATCTTTTCATTTAATGACCTGAGATCGGGAAATTCAATTCCTTTTATTTTCACCAGCTGTGGCCATATTCTATACACATCACAGACATACACATACATACATAAAATCACGCCTGTAATCCCCGAAGGGGTAGGCAAAGTCCAAGGAGCACTGTGTTCCTTAAGACCACATTTAGCCATAAGAAAATTGGGTTTGGTCAGATGAAAAATCGTGAACGAGTAGTAACAAGTGGCTAGCTCATCGCCTATACAATCACAGACCCAGTACCCAATACGCCCTTAGTCGCCTTTACGACATGCTAGGCAAGAAAAGCTGTTGGTGCATTCTTTTTGTGTCCCGGACTAACACGGGACATCACAGACATGTATGTAGATTTGCTTGTTTGAATTGTTCAGCGCTCGTTCCACTTTTTTACTGCAAAAACTTGTAAAACTAAACCCAAGACACCTAATCCGTACTAGGGTACCATGATTTGATAGAGTTCTTCCTTTGGGACTAATATATCGTCGAGCAACCGTGAATTTGTAGCTGACTGGCTCAATTTCACTACATCTGATACTGCCAACTGAATTATGAGTGCCTGGTACGTCAATTAATGTAATCTCGCGAACATGAAGCTGAAGTTTGTTCACTATCCATACTAATATTATAAATTCCGTCTCGATTTCTCATCAAAACTACTAATTCAACCTTAATTTAGTACACAGATAATCTAAAACCTGAGAAAGGACATAGGCTACCTTTTATCTCGATATTCCCATGGGAACTGATGCCATGCGGTTGAATGTCAAAACATTTAAATAACGCCATCCAGAAAAATTAAGGACATATTTCTGCTTGAACTTTGCTTTTAATAAAAGAGTAGGAGTACATTTTCAATTCCACCTATTGAGGCAACTGTTCTAATTTCACCATGGTCTGTCAAATAGGTGACTACAACTATCTGACCAACCTTCCTGCTTCTGAAGGCACTAAAGATTATTACCCACCAACCAGCGTAGTGATGGTCTAGTACTCATCATGTTTCTTCTAAAAGCTGAGGACGATGACGTTTTATACTTATGAAAAGATAACTAGAACTGCACAACCATTCAATAGATTATAGCGGCGACGGGCTCACCACCTGTCACGCGTATAGTCACTGCTTGGTGAATCGCGGACTATGGCAGTGGACTGCTTTTGCGGTGCTCTTGCCAAGTCTCTGACTAACCTTTAAAGGATAATATAAATGTATAAGGCCCAATTGCACGATCGAGAGTTAGCGCCTAACCCAGGGTTTGTCCATATATTTGCCCCAGGGTTAAGTGCTAACTCTCGATCGCGCAATTGGGCCTAAGATAACTATTCGTACTTCTTGGAGAAATTATATGATTACTCATGGTTTTGGTACAGTAGAGTGTTTTTTGGGATTTCGTTCTTTTGGGTTAACGTGATTGGATTAAGATGTTTCTGGTAAAACGGGATTTGGGATTTCGTTTCGTGATTTGGTAATTCGTCTTTTGGAAACTGATATCAGACTTATGCTAGGTAGGCTCGTAACAGTATCCATCCTCATCAAAAAGGCAAATTGTCCATTTCCCAATTAAAATCAAAACAATAGATAATTACAATAATAAAAACAGTCTAAATATCATATTTATCTTACTAATTTTCAGTGTAGTAAATAGCGCTGAAAATTAGTAAAAGTATTTATTCTCTTTCCTATTATAAAAAAAAATACACTAGAACCTTATGGCACCAGTGTAGCGGGCGTCAGGAAGACATTTATTATACCTGACCTACCAACCTACAGCAAAAACACGAGAAAGTCTTACCGGAGCAATATGCAGTTTTTCACACGAAACCTTGCAAAACATTGATTTTATAATTACCACTTTTGCTAACAGTTGTAGAATGTTATGTGAATGAATGAGTCCAATGAAGAACAACCTGCTTCTGAGCTAACACTGTAGCCTATTAAAATAATAGCTTTTGTTCGCGACTTCACTCGTTTTGTAATAGTATAGTAATTTCCAGTAAAATATCTTTTTAGGGATGTAGTACTTCCTCTTTAAACGACCGATTGCGAAGTATCTTACGAAAACATAAAAAAATAAAAAACGAAGACGTAAAGTAAAAATAAATGCCTGCATTTATTACACAGACGTTTGTTCTCAACGAGATTACAACCCGGGACCTCTAGGTGATGGGAACATCTTGAAACCGGCATATGTACTACTCCTTCGTTGATGTCGTCAAAGTAACCTAAACACCATAATAGCATTTTCTGTAAAAAATATTCTGCTTTTTATTTTTACTTCCAAACATCAATCTCTGTCCGCGTTACCGTAATACTATTTTTTGTTACCTACCGTAAAAACGAAAGGAAGCTTTGCTATATTGAGTTTATATTATACCAACTTCAGAACTCGAGCTGAGCGAGCGAAGCGAGCATTTCGCAAAGCGGACACTGAGTGTCATAAATGGGAAAAGTTATTTGCAGTTATGTTTATCGCTTTTGTGTGCTTCTCAGCTGCGTTGAGAATGCAGTTTTATAAATCTGAAACGTAGAACAAGCTATTACTCGCGAGTATTTATGCGATTTCTATGTGTAATGTAATAGTAAACTCTAAAGAAAAGTCAAATACAAAAATATGTAGGTACGTACACTTTTGTGCGTGAACCTATTAAATGCTCATGATAATAAGACTGAATAACCGTGGAACGGATTTATATACTTTTACACTTGATGTGATGACAAGTGTAAAAGTATATAAATCCGTTCCACAGTTATTCAGTCTTATTATCATGAGCATTTAATACGTTCACGCACAAAAGTGTACGTACCTACATATTTTTGTATTTGACTTTTCTTTGTACTTAACATAACATATCATTACACCTCTTTCCCTGAAGGGGTAGACAGATGTGTTAAACACCCCCCCTCCCCTATTTTCTTTGTACTTGTATTATAATAAAAATAGTATAGGTAAAACTATTTGGGCAGCGCAAGGCCCATTTTTGTAGAGATCGTGTCCCTTAGCACCAATGTAACGTCATAATTTTTACACAAATAATTATAAATAATAAGGAGGTCGGTGGCGTAGTGGCTAGTACGCTTTGGCTTTCGATCGAAAACAAGATACTTCGTCATGGTCAGGCCGGCGATGGGTGACCAAAACATTGTGCTCTCGAGTTCGTGTTCCGGAAGGCACTCCGTTTCCTACTCCTCGTGTGTTTCGCCATGAGGAAGGTCAGTGCCCAGCAGTAGGACTTAATATGTTGGTACCGATATTCAACTCACAATATAAGTAGCAAGACACAATAATGAAAATGCCTACTCCAATCAATCAGTCCTCACACTAATTACAGTTGAAAACCGATATTGTTCGGCGGAGCATCTGAATCATTCATTACTAAATGTTAACAATGCAATATTTATAAAAAAGCTAGCTTTCGCCCGCGACTTCGTCTGCGTGGAATAGTTACTTTGAGATAGTGTGATGGTATGTAGTCTATAGCATTCTCCAATAAATAGGCTATTCAACACCGATAGATTTTTTCAAATTGGAACAGTAGCCTCAATTGGTGGAATTGAAAATTTACTCCTACTCTAATATTAGGTCCTTACCTATGAAATTGGTGTTTTGTATGGAGATTTTGGGGATGTCTGCATTCTTCATACTAACATTTTATCAGTTTTCTTCACAACGACAAATCCAGAGATAATAATATTTGGCATGTATCATTAGACAAGCTTTAGCAATATGTGTGTGAACACGCTTGATAAAAATATTTCATCGTTTTTATGTTAATGCAAATCAAATGATGTATTCGGGAGGCAGTTGAAATAATTGTCTTTGTGTCTAATTTTAACACAATTAAGCTTACAAAAAATTATCAAATTAAATAATACTAGCTCAAATATATGGTCTATTTTTAGAAGAGGCAATTATTTTATAAGAATGTTCTGAAACTTAATAGTTACGGACAAATTGCTAAGACATAATAAAAACACCAATTTCATAGGTAAGGACCCAATATTAGTATGGATTACTCCATCAAGTGTTGAATATATTATAATAATTACGCAACGCTTCTTTTTGGGTTTTTCTATTGTTCTGTGGTTTTTCTCACCAAATATTGAGTTATAAAACATGAAGGCCCTTACAAAAAGTATTAGTTATCATTTGATATATACTCATACAACGTATTTATAATTAAGGCAGTTTTTATTTGCTCCTGAAAAATTGGCACTTCTCACACCCATTCGTATATTACTTCCACGAAGGATGCGATATGGCGATATAACAACATAATATATTATCACGCTTCTTTCCCCGAAGGGGTAGGCAGAGGTGTTGGACACCCACATTTCACCACATAAGTTAGGTCTACATATAAAAGGTGGCGAGCCTGTTGCCATGCACCGGGCACAATTTGAGGCAAGCGATATTCACAATGAACTATATAAGTTTTATTCAAACTCAGTCGTACCCGCGGCCTGATACAATGATGGAAAAGCCAACTCCAATCAATCAGTCCTCTCACTAATTACAGTTGAAAACCAATATCGTTCCGCGAACCAGCTGAACAATTCATTACTAAATAGCATGTGACAGTATTACTAACTACTTACGATCCGCTCCGACTTCGCAAAGGTTCTATATCAATAATAATATTATAAATGCGAAAGTAACTCTGTCTGTCACGTCTTTCACATCAAAACTACTGAACCAATTTAACCGAAATTTGGTACACAGATAGTCTAGAGCCAGAGAAATGAATTAATCTCGATATTCCCATGGCAACGGGTGCCATGCGGGTGAATGTTAAAAAAATTTAATGACGCCTCCCAGAATAACGAAGGACAAATTTTCGCCACTATGAACTTTGCTTCTAATAATAAATTAGGAGTTAATTCCACCAATTGAGGCTGTTCCAATTTGAAAAAATCTTTCAGTGTTGCCTATTTATTGAGGGAGGCCATGGGCTACATACCTTCACACTATCTCAAAGTAACTATTCTACGCGGACGAAGACCACCGCGCCACCACCCATAAATGTATGGTTAAAACTTCCTCTTCATCACTCTATTACAAAAAACCCGCATCCTACTCCGTTCGTTTTCAGCCAACTACTTCCCATCTGCTGGGCACATACCCTTCTCATGGTGGAAACAAATATTTTAAGATGGTTTTCGAGAGCTTTTAAAAACTACCGTAGAAAATCAAGTCACCACACTCTATGCTTAAAGGCTGCAAGGGTATTTTTTTCGGTTTTCCGGTTTTCTTAAATAATTATGTCACATCGAATCTGATGTTTAGAGTCTCAGATCCTCAAGTGTCGAATAAGAATAGCTGTCCTAAAATAACTTACTCGCTTAGGTACAAATAATGATCTTAACGATAAGACAAATAAGTCGAAAGTTGTCTACCATCTCTAAGTTAACTGTAGATTGATTGCAATCGGTAACATGTTTCCGTGTCAGCATGTAGTTTACAAGGTTCTCAGAATGCTAGTTTTACATTATAAGGGTTGGTTAACACACCATAAAGTATTTATTCAGACTAACAATAACACTTGCCGCTTTGAAAATAAATAGTTTTTTTTTTTCATTACTAGCTAGTTTTGGAGATAAGTTGACTTCTATATTATTGATGAAGTAAAGTATATACACATATAATCGCGAATATTATCCCCTAGGGGTTGTCAGAGACTAGGCAAAAGCACTGCAAAAGCAGTCCATAGCCATAGTCCGCGTTTCACCAAGTAGTAATGAGATAGGTGGTGAGCCCGCCGCCGATAAAAGCTTTTATGTATTTAGTGTAAATAAAATTCATAAGTTATTATATACATATTATTTTACGTGGTATTATCTTGTACAAACCATTGCTAAATGTTAGACTAGATGGCGCTGCTCCCGGCATTTTTAAACCGCGGAAGATTTTCGGTAAATGTATATAGGCTCAGATATTTTATACGTATTAGATTCCTTTTGTGTGGTTCATGGCATCTTTTAATCAGAACCATATCCATTAACATAATCAGGAGCGACTGTAGTTGTATCCAAGGTTGTATACCTACATACATATCACAATGCCTGCCTATATCCCCGAAGGGCCTATCCCTTCGGGGATATAGGCAGGCAGAAGTGTATAACACTTCCACACTTTGTAAGTATAGTAATAGGGAGCAATCCTTTTGCTGTTACCACTATAGAATATCCAAAACAGCTCTGTATTACAACAAACTATCTGAGACAATCCAATCCAAGACTGACTGATCTGTCTCATGTTACATGCCACTAAATAATTATACTCTCTGCAGTCGGATCCTGAAATTCTTTGGGCATGTTAGCAGGCGTGGAAATGACTCCATAGAACGCCTCGTCGTGCAAGGGAAAGTTGAAGGGCCTAGACCACGGGGAGGGTCCCCGATGAGATGGACGGACCAGATGAAGGCCACGGTGGGTGCTCCTGTGCACGAGTGCGCCCGACTAACGGCTGACCGACAGAGGTGGCGGGACGTCGTGCGGCGAGTGCTGTCTGCTTCCCAACCTACTGGAACGTGATAACCACGACCACTCTGTCAAGAGTGAAGCGACCAAGAAGAGAGAGTCCGAGTAAATAATAGACATCATACTAGTGGTATAATAATTAACTGAAAACCCAAAATAATAAAGTTTTTTCAAGCATGAATTATTTAAATGTCTGGACGACAAATTGTCATCGACAGAGAAAATTTGATTAGGTTTATTGAGTGCGCGCTTTCAACGTTTTGTTTTTTCCGTAATTAGCAATCATTGTTATTTTGAACTTTAAATCGATAGTTATGGAACTCCCTGCTCGCTTTGCCTTGACATTTTACATGAAACACGCCTCCTTTATCATTTATATATATATTAAAATACATCAATAAAGGATATTAGAATGAGCCACAAAACCTCACGTCAATCGATCCTGCGAATCTTGTTAGTTTTTCTTCTTCTGATACTTCTCTGTTTTTCTAAGTTTGGAGGTTCTTCTTGTCTCCTCATATGAAGAATGGAACAGCTCCTGATTCCCGTCTATATTTAAAGGATAGCGGTCGTCCATCCCCTGCCTATAAACGTGCCACTGCTGGGAACAGACCTTCCTTATAGAAACAAACACATGAGGAGGATGGGCCGTAAAACCACCACGCTGGCCCAATGCGGCTTGGTGTATTGAAACGGTTGCAATAGCAACTGGGACCAACGGCTTAAGGTGCTTTCCGAAGCACGGAGGAGTTCTAGTTCACAAAGTTTTTGGTCACCCATCCACAGTTTGACCATGGCGAAGGTAGCTTTGTTTTCGATATCGAAAGTCGAAGCGAACTAGCCACTACGCCATTGAAGTCCTCAGTAATAGGTAGTTGTCAATTTCAAATATCTATGTCTAGTTGGTATCTATATTTCACAAAACGCACGAGTTTACTAAACATGTCTCTTTGGAAACCAACGAAGTTTTATGAACAACTTTAAAGTAGTATTGCTGAACTCGATTAACGTTTAACAGGAAAGAGGTATCAAACGCTACCAACTTTATTAATCCATTTTCAACATTCCATTTCGGGCATCGTCGTAAATAGCAATTATAACATAAATATCACAACGAAAATAGCCATTACCGTGGTTTAGACTTGAGAACTGACAAATGCTGGTTGAATTTTTAATGGAGTTCGTAGTTCACTTTTAAGTTAGGACCTTCGCTCGCTGTACTATATTGCAGGCAGATTTTTGAGATTTCTTTTAGATTTGGATTTATTTATTTCATTTTCACACAATTACATGATAAGTAGTTTTAAAATGCAATTAGAAAAAAATTATGAACAATGAATAATGATCTTTAAATATTTAATTTAAACAATGTATTAAAAAAATAAAATTGATAATAATTTAAATAATGTCAAATAATAGATTTCATCCAACTCTGCCCTGCTAATTGCACATGCAGTAATCGACACTTTAACGATTTTCACTTTTTTGCAAAAATGACATCTCATGGGCCTAAGCTATATATAAAAAAATAATTTCAATGTTTTTTTTTATCGTAACTATGTTTTTTATCTAAGAAAAAATGCAGTACTTACACAAAACTATTATATAAACTACCAAGAACTGCAGTATTCAGCATATACTAAAGCAATGTGCAGTAATTGATACGTTTACTGCAAATTTATTTAACATAATAATTAATTGTAGCGAATAGTAACTAAAGGCAAACGCAGTATTCGACAGTACTGCATTTGAGTGTATGGAATATAACGAAAACTTACTATTGTTCTGCTAAGAATAAATGCAGTATTCTACAGTGCTGCGTTTGAGAGAAGCAAGAACCTTACACACACTTTGCTACTGTCTTACACACACCTTAGCCGCAATATCCAGTGCTGCGTTTCTCGCTAGCAAATCAGTGCGTACACGTCATTAAAAGACTAAACGGCCTAGGCCTAGGCCAGGCCGTGGTGCTTATAAATTATTTATTCATTGTTCCTGTGGTATTGATGAGTGTTATTATTTTCTCTATTGAAGTATCTAGTTCTGGTGTAGGTCGCGGCGACCTACTTATGCTTTTTGGCTGTATTTTATGGTAAATACGGAAGCTATCATACTACCCTTGCGCGGGACGTATTTTGCGTGCTCGAGCGCGACGTGTTAGCGCAAGATTTCAGTATTTGCCATTACACTTTAATTTATCATCGCAATTGCTATCTGTTTGCACATCACATATGTTTTAATTTATGGTGTTTTCACTATTAAGCATTGTGCATATTTGTCAATAATGCAAGTACGTATGTAAATCTAAACAGTCATAGTCAAAGATTGATAATATTTAATATAATATACAATACATCAAACGAAATTATAAATTTATATCAATCAATATTGAAAATTCTGGCTATAAAACTACCACTATTTCTATTTAGATATCAATTTTGCAGTATATGTTACTATGAAACATTACATATGCAGTTTTTCTAATTACCTTCTAAAATCGATGACATGGTTTTTGGAACAGATCTTTCTGAAAATTTACATATACTGAATTTTTTTTATCCATATAGAAATAGTGATGGTTTTAGTTTTCAAAACATCCGGGTTCAACGCCAGAGCTAAGTACAAGTCTTTTTATATGCATGAATAGAATTTCTCTTGTTCCTAAAATCAATGACATAGTTCTTTCGAACAGTCTCGTACTTATTTTTAAGGTGTACTTTACCTTAAAAATAAATTTGGATATCTAATGAAAAAAGTAGCATCGCCAAATTGTGAAACTTGAGGAGTCATAGAGGATGTCCATCACTTGTTGATGGAGTGTGTCTGTTACCAAGCGCAAAGACGGGCACTTATCAGCTCGTGGAACATTAATGAAATAGATGTAGGAATATTTCACTCCATCCTGGCTAATTCTGGTTCGGGAGAAGCGAGGATGGTGTTTCATTTACTACATCCGCCATGTTTGCCTAGTACTTAATCATTGTGATTCTGTTATTTATAATAAGCTACGATAGGACTGGCATATCTTGGATAAAAGTCCTTTGAAAATAAAGAAAAACAAAAATTCTTTCAGCTCATTATGTCAAAAATGCCTGCCAAAATTTGGTGTATTTCTTATACATGAATATTTAAAGACAACACTTTTAACTAGTACCGTGCATGAAATAAGTATTAAACACGTTCTAGGTGATATTGTAGTAATAAAGACAGTTACTGCATTTGGCCTTAGTAATAGTATATTGCTAGAAATCTCAAAATGGTAAATGGAATCGCAGTATTCCACATTTTGTATAGATGCTGTAGATAAAGTAAATAATAAAATATATCATTAGAAAGATAGATTTTTTTATTACTTTTTTGGTATATATAAAATGTTATATAATAAAGAATAGTTGCTTAGATTTCAAAAAATATGTTTACCGCGTTTATCTCCGAACCGCCATTTTGCAAGTACTGCGTTTGCAATAAGGAGGGCAGAACTGTCATTAAAATTTAAAAGGTCCTGATAATAATAAAAATGATTACTTAGTGTAAAGTCAAAATATAAAATATAATACTTAATTAATTATAAAAGTCATGAAAATTTAAATAAATAATAATATCATAATTGTTAGTGTGGGGCGTGGAATAATGATGGAAACACAAAGATTTGCAGAAAATACTATATTAACAAAATTACAGATTTAGTAGTATGAGAGTGTGACAACGAAAAATAAAAAATAGGCAGATGACATGACAGTAAAAAGAACTATAGACACTATGTGGCGACCAACCGGCCAATTTCCAACAATAATAATATCATTAAATTTCAATAATTAAGTACTTGCGTTGTTTTGTAGATAACATAACATAACATCATCACGCGCTGAAGTAGGCAGAGGTGTTTCCACACACATTTCGCCAGATAATGTTAAATCCCCATGTAACAAGCAGATGATTTCTGAAAAATTATTCTTTTTGGGAGCGAAAATTTAAGCACTAACATTTCGTTCTAGTTTGTGAAATAGTTGCAAAGGAATTAAAAAGTGAGGTTTTGATTTAGCTCGGCCAATTTTTTGGTATAAATCGCGGATCTTGGATGGTAGCTAGAACTCGTATTACAGATAAATAGATAGATAACTCTTTACTGTTCACACGATTACAGAATCAAAATCAAGCGTAGATCTTTTCCTGAGCAAAATTTCTTTATAATGTTCGCGCAATGTAGAATGAATAGAATCATCCCTTTCTAGCTGTCTGTACGCAAGCCTAAATCTCCGAGAGTCACTTTAAGTCCCGGCGCACATTATCGGCATCGGCACAGCTCAGGATTTTAGGTGATAAATAGAATCATATATAAACTTCATGGCAACAAAGTGTAAATTTCCATGATATACGGCCGGAGTAACAAAAATACCGCTTCGGTATGCTTGAAGTTGCTGCGTCGACGGCCTTGAGGTTGGTTTCGGGATACTTCGGCATCCTTCAGTACGATACCGCCCGCCGCGCCGGCGGCGGCGCCAAGGCAACACTCGGGGGTAGTTTGGACGTTACGGCGTGCTTAAGGACGCTTCGTCATCCCTAAGGACGTTGCAGTATGCCAAGGCATAGTTACCGATAAGGTGCGCTTGCATGTAGGGATGCCGAAGGATTCCTTTCCTCGCCGATGCCGATAATGTTTGCCGGGCCGAAGTACTCAGTCGAGTTTTAACATTCAGGGGGTTGCTAATAATTTCATTCAACTTTGGGGCTTATAGTAGCAATACTGGAACAACCCATACTCCTCACGTGTTTTTACAAGTAGGAAAGTATGTGTCCAGCAGTAACTCTTATACATATATTATACTCGTTTATGCTGGGTTGGTCTCCAGAAAACAAAAGTAATAAAATTCTAAATAGTGTGTGGGAAGCCTTACGTCGTGCGCTGTACGCGCCCGACAGGAGCGGTTGAATCTAATAATTCATAACTGCGAAATTGATAAATGCTTTTCACTCACTGTTGTAGAGGAATTTTTTTTTTCTTTTTCAAAGCATTCTGTGGGTGTAATCTTGTCCTAAAAGTAATATTCATTCAATATAAAATAATGTATTTTCGGAACCAATATTTTTTTTTACATATGACAGGTAAGCTCTAGGCCTTCATCTCACCTGATGGTAAGTGACGATAAGGCCGAAGGTGGAAGCGACCTTCACCTGTAATCCTCGACAACTGAGGAACTGGCTATCTTACCTCTGATTGCCGGAACACAACAATGCTTATAACATTGTTAATATGGCGCCAGATTTAGGTAAGACGGTGGTAGCTAGCCAGGCGGGCTGAGAAGCCCTACCACCAACCAAATCGAGTAGAAAAACCCCTGCCCCGGGGGGAATCGAACCCCGGTCCTCCCGATCTACACCCGGTGGTCTCAACCACTAGACCAGAGAGGCGGTTAAATTACATTCTTTTCCACATTTTAATATCGCTTGCCTCACATTGTGCCCGGTATAGGCAATATACTTCCCCTGTTACATGGGGACTTAACATATTATTAAGCGAAATATGGGTGGTAACACCTCTGCCTCTTCTTGAATAAAGATGATGATCAGTATGTATGTTTTCTACATATAAACTCATAACCGGAGCTATGAAGAGCTCGGTGGCATTGTGGTTAGTACGCTTTGGATTTCGAAAACAAAATTATCTTCCCCATGGTCAGGCCTTGGATGGATGACCAAAACTTTGTGATCTCGACTTCTCCGTGCTTCGGAAGCACGTTAAGCCGTTAGTCTCGGTGGTTATTGCAACCTTTTCTACTCACCAACCCGCATTGAGCCAGCGTGGTGGTGTTATGGTCTAGCCTACTCATGTGTTTCTATGAGGAAGGCCTGTGCCCAGCAGTGGGACGTATATAGGATGAGGACAACGAACTGGATCAATACCTGTTTAATCTGCACACGGAATTCACCACAATTCATTACCATAATCATATAATCGCACGTCTGTTAGTTCGCTGTTAAGGCTCGTTCACACTATCGATCGCGTCTGCTAAATGAATTAATTATTCATTGTCCATGGGCCCTTAAACCACATAGTGCTGAAAACATGTCATCTTTAAATATAGATTAGTGAGTTGAAAACAGTTAATTAGCGGGAAAAGTATGTGCATTGAATAAAAAACTATTACAGCAGTCATAAGTTTTCTTTTTTGTTTGTCTTTACAGCTAACAAGAACGAACTATACAATTGTTAAATGAACTGCTGTATAATGGCTGTATAGCAGGATTGTAACTTTTTTGGCCGGAAGAATAAAATCATCTTACAAGCGCAACTTATCTCTGCGGGCAGTAGGTGGGTGAGAGACTCACTCAGCGTCTAATCTTGGCGGCGCCGGCGGCGGCGCTGGGAATCTCAAAAACATTCCTATATACTCTTTTCTTTTATTTGACTCTAACTGGTATTCCAGCTTCATCAGATTAGAAGGCGAGAACCTTGTTGAGTCATCAAGCCTGCGGTGGTGAACAAGCACTCGCAGATTTCTCTCTGGTTGGCATCCCCCTAGGGGGTAGCTACCAGGGAGAGTCTCCAAGATGCTCGAGCTTGATACCCGATATACCCTCGAATCTTTTTACACTAATTAAACAGTTAAATAATAAATTTTAGGTCGAAGAATAGAAAACGAAAATCTCCAGACGTGGCGGCCGCTGTCGAACTAACTAAAACTCTCTGATATATTTTCACGAACCTGATAGACCTGGAGGGGTAGACCGACCGTTATCTTCAGTGATAATGGGAAAAACTTTCATGTTGCAAATATCTTGGTAGCATTGATTGTAACCAGATAGAGGATAGCACCTTCAACAAGATTTATTAGCATTTTTCACCGTCCAATGGGAGTCAGTCAGGTATTGCTGAGACGAGTCCTCGTTCCCAGAACGTCCCAGGACTCCTGAATTCACGACCTAGTTAAATACTAAGTCACAGAAAGCGCCTCTGAACGATTTCCCGGATTACTAGTGTAATCCTTAAAATTCGCATGCGATGACAAGTATATGCAATCCAGAATAATCTCCGAACAGGTATACCTCTGTCATGATAGACAGAGAAAACATAATAATATTTTAAATATTTACAATGAACGGTAACTGGTCACTATTGGCTCTCCGTTAAAGTATTAGGTCCTTACCTATGAAATTGGTGTTTTGTATGGACATTTTGGGGAACTCTGCATTTTCCATACTCACATTTTTTCAGTTTTCTTCACAACGACAAATCCAAAGTTAATAATATTTGGCATGTATCATAAGACAAGCTTAAGCAATATGTGTAATATCACACTTCATAAAAAATATTTATCGTTTTTATGTGAATGTAAATCGATTGATGTATCGAGGCACTTAAAAAGAGTTGTCTTCGTGTCCAATTTCAACATTATTAAACTTACAACAAATTATCAAAACAAATCAAAAGAGTTCAAAAATATGAGGAGGTAAATATTTTTTAAGAATACTCTGAAACTTTAAAGTTACAGACAAAATACTAAGAGAGAAAAAAAACGGCAATTTCATAGGTAAGGACCCAATATTATCCATAACTTCTACTTATTTATGCTGAATTTAGTGAGAGTGATGTCAGAAATAGTAATTTTAAATGTAAATTATATAAAATATGAGTTTGACATCAGAAAACATTTGGTAAATCAAATAATCACCATGATTCTCATGAAATTAAATATTTGTTTTTTTTTCTTTAAATATGAGTTTGACATAAAATATGTATTTTTGTTTTTGATTATACTACCTACTTTATGCTCCAAAGATTCAGTCGCACATCCACCTCATGTATTGTGTATGTCTTGGGTAGTTTCAATGACAAACGAATGTGAAAGCTTTGTGGCTGCGCTGGTATTGTGTTCGTGCTGCTAGAGTTTCCCTTTGAGATCTTTCCTTGGCGGCTGTTTTTGAGACAGTTGCTGTTTTGATCGAGAAAAGTAATGAAAAGCGCGGTGCAACTACAAAACATGCTTACGATTGCGTTTGCGATAATAATTACACTCATTTGCAAAAAAAACGGGCGGTTTTGATTTTCATTCATCTTTAAAAAGATACAATACCAAAAAGGTTTCAATCGCTTATCCACGTTACTGGCTGGTTTAAACAATGCCGTGGTATTTAATAAAGTACGTTCTAAATTCAAATTTTCATTTGATGCTCATTTTTACAGGAAACCCCTTTTTATCCTACATTTTTGGCGCGACGTTCCAGAAGTTTACATCGACTTTCATAACTTTTATTCAATTTTCATCGATTAATTTCATATCCTTGACTGTCAAAGCTTTATTTATTGCTGTTTGGCTGTATCAAAAATGGTAGATAAAGTGGTAAAAGCTACCAAAATTAACGCGCTACTTGAAGATGGTTGCAGCCAACGCTTCGTGGCATGGAGGCTAAATGTTAGTCGCTCGACGGTCCAAAGGACCTGGCAGCGATATCAGGAGACTGGTTCCGTCGAGAGAAGGCCTGGTTCTGGAAAAAAACCATGTACCCAACCACGGGATGATCGTTTTCTTGTGAGTCGCGCATTGAGAAATCGCAAATCTTCGTATGTGGATCTTAAGAACAACCTCCAAGAAGTAAGAAATGTGCATATTAGTCTATGGACGGTCAGGAGGAGGCTTCTCGTTGCCAATAGACGCAGTCACCGCCCGGCCCGCGGCCACAAATTACTCCGTGAGCTCCGATGCACCGAGCAATCTTCTTCAAGAAGATTGGAATAGGGTTTCGTTCTCTGATGAAGCCAGAATATCTTTGTTCGGTGAAGACCGACGTCGGCGAGTGCTAAGAAGACAAGGAGAACGCTTTGCAGAGGCATGTTTCGAAGAAATCACAACTTATGGTGGGGGCTCTGTTATGTTTTGGCCAGGAATAAATTCAATGCATCGTACAGAGTTAGTCTTCATTGAAAACGGCTCACTGACTGGGCATCGATACATAAAGGAAGTTCTCATTCCTCATGCACAACCCGCATTGGCCGCTCTAGGTGAAGACTCGATTTTTATGGACAACAATGCTCGCGCCCACCGATCTTGCGATGTTAAAGCGTATGTGCAAGAGGTCAGCATTCGTCGTTTGGATTGGCCAGCTCGAAGTCCCGACCTCAATTCCAATAGAGCATGTCTGGGATGTTCTGAAACGGTGTGTGAGATCAGTACAACCGGCTGCGCAGACCATCAGAGAGCTGAAGAATGTGATTACTGCGGAGTGGGAACGTATTCTGCAAGCAAGTATCCGGGATATACTCGCTAGCATGCCCACACGAATTCAAGCTGTGATTTTAGCTAGAGGGGGTCACACTCGATACTAAACATTTATCTGCTTTTATTTTATTAAAAAAAAACAAACAATTTTTTATTTTTATTTTTACTTCATGAGCATATGCACTACTAGCGAACATACACTACTAGTGAGGTTTAGCATTATTTCCCATAAATTGCATCAAAATTTTATGAAATACTGATGAAAACGATTATTTTCTTATTAATTTACCAAATTGTGAGGATAAAACTACCTATACTTATCAAACAAAACAATATTAACAATTGAAATGGTTCATAGCTTAGGTGCTTAGGAGCTTATTTTTATTTTACACTGTTGTTGCCAGCGACTTCGTTCGCGGTTTCTGATTTTTTTACTATCCCACGGAAACTCTTTAATTTTCCGGAATAAAATGTATCTAAGATAAGAAACCAGGAATATAAAGCACCATGCGAAATTTAATTGAAATCGGTCCAGCCATTTCGGAGATTGGCCCGTTCAAACAGAGAAACAAAAAATTAAAAAATATTTTTTTTGTTATTTTCCCTCTCTTCCCTCTCAAAAGAAAAATACAAAAGTATTTTTCTTTTTAAATTACCTTTTTACGAGGGGAAATATCTATTTACGTACCTTTTTTACCGCTGTGAGGTAGCCGTGTGTGGGACTCGTCAGCACTGCCGGCTCTACCCATTAAAAGTCTCCGATACACCCATACCGCGGGAACGAGTAGAAAAATATATAAAAATATATCTTCAGAAATTCACACCTATCAGCTAGACCCATTTTAGCAACTAATGCTGCTTGTGTTCCCGTAAACTAGAAGACGGATAAATATATTTATTAAATAAATACATTCAAATGTGCAAATTTCATATAATTCATATATAAACATCCAATACCGGAGAACAAATTCCTGTATTCATCACACAAATTTGCCCCTACCGGGGATCGAGCTGATTCGAACCCAAAACCTCTCGAGATGGCGAAGCGACAACAGAGGTCGTCAAAATATTTATATTTACATTATCCAAGTGAATGAATTTCGTTTCCGTTTGATATTTTTTAATCATATTTGTTTTCTTTATGCGTAACAGCCCAAACCGCAACATTTCATCCCAAAATTGTTTTCCAAAAGCCACACGCGAATGTGTAAACGACTCGTAAAGAGCAGGCCACATTACCAGCGGGCGAGCGGAACAAACGTGTAAAACGTTGCTTTACACGTTTTAGTACTTTGGTTCACAGCGCGAAATGGGAAGTAATTAATTGGGCAGCCATTTAATCATTTGGTCAGCAACAAAAAGGTCAGCCAAAAAATCATTTGGGCAGCAAACATATATTTTGTATAAGCGGCAGAATAATTACTTGGTCAGCAAAATTATTAATTGACAAGCAATATAATTATTTGGGCAGCAAAATAATTAGTTGACGTGCAAAATAATTATTTGATTTTATACATACCCAATGTATAAAAGAAAAGAAAAGGATCATTGAAGGATCAAGGATCAAGTCCTAGGAACTGTATTCTGATAGATATTAGGCTCAGAGTAAATATTAGGTTAAGGTTATTTTTTATGGCCCTTAAAAACAATATTTCTGTCATCGAAACATAATATTATCAAACAATTTGGCAGCTGAGAAAATATGCAAGCTGCTGCCCAATTAGTTATTTTGCTGACCAATTTAAAAATATTTGCTGTCCATAAGATGCTGACCAATTATTTATTTTAGCTGACTAATTGTATTTTTGCTGACTAAAATTCAAATATTTTGCTAACCGTTTAAATAACACCCCCGCGATATTAGGGACGTTTTGGAAGCCACCGAGATTTCAATGTATTTTGACGTAAAGCGCGCGCGTGGCCAGAGTGGTGGCTAGTGGCTCTGAAATGATTTTAGTAATGTAGCTCGTGGCCTGGGCTGACGGCCTGCTTATGAAACTACCACGCTAACATGTTCGGAAAGCACGTTAAGCCGTTGGTCCCAGTCACTATTGCGACGGTTTCTACCCACCAACCCGCATTGGGCCAGCCCATACTCCTCATGTGTTTCTCCATAAGGAAGGCTTGTGCACAGGACAATGTCACCAAAGCTTAGCTTAGTTTGTGAAAGTTTCCCTAAGCGAAGGCCATTTTTTTTTACAATAACTTCTGTGCGTTTGACTATAATCATGCCTGATGGAAGGCGCCGATGGAGCCAATGTTCCTCCTAAGGAGAAACACGCAAACTCAAATAGTGCCTGCAATTGTTTCTCCCCACAGATGCCTAGGCTCCTTGTATGCTCCACCATGAGGAAGGACTGCGCTCAGCAGTAGACGTATATAGTAGAATGTGATAGACGCAGAAAGGTTATACCATTCATATGCGGATCGCATGAGAAATGTTGAGGCGTATCGTTTGGTGCGAAAAGGGGGAATATACTCATATCAACCATGTCGCGCCGTCCGATGACTGAACGGTGATGGTAATGGAATGATGATAGAACCCGCCCACAATGTGGCCACCGCTCAACGATGTACCAGTGCGGTGCTGTCGATAAAATCTAGGGTTTACTGCGGTCTCGTGCGATAAAAAGTACAACCTTGATGTAGCAATCAATTGTTTATGTTCCCTCTGTGTCTACACAGCACTTTGTGTGTCGTTTGTGGCTCTAGAATATACTGGAGAACACTTTAGCGCTTCCACTGAGACTGCGGACGACGAATTGGTAAAGCAGGGCAGAGTAAATAAACCCAAAATTAATTGTGCTTTAAGAATCTATAACGCATACGTCAACATTGGGATGTAGGGAAGGGGACCCACTTAACACCTGGTGCGTCCCAAGCCAACCTCCCCTGCCAAAGGTGCGTCCTTCTCTCCAACAGACGACGCTCTGGCGATCCCCCCACCATGGCGTTCTGGACCAGCGTAGTGGGTGATAGTCCAAAACGTCTTAATGAAGAAGACCGTGAGCGGTGGCGGGCATCAGGAGATACCTTTGTCTAGCAGTAGACGGAAAAAGGTTAACGATGAAGATGCAGACGTCAAAAAGGTTTCTAAAAAGATGTACAGAAAATTATTCAGATAGATACCCAATCTACCATACTTTCACCACCTCCACCTTGCTGCCCCATAATATTTCAGTCCTCTTTTGTAAGAACCCATGTTGTAAAGCTGAATAGACGGGTTATCAAAACTGATTCAATTTTGCAATGAGTTGTGAATGATGAGTGCTGTTCTTAGTCCATCGTCCATTTAGACATTTCATTTTCGGCTTTTCACCTATGATGAATCGAAAATGAAAGCAGAAATGAACCGTCTAATATGAACTTAAGACGAAGAGAGCATGTAATATTACAAAAAATACCACAAATCAAAAATTTTCGAATTCTTAAATTCAGTAGTATTAATTTGTTTGCGTCTCAACACTTGTGCATGAATGTCAAAAACATTTTACAAAAAATTCGTGAAACAAACAAACAAAAATAAATTTATTTTGTAGGCCGGACCTGGAACTAAAAAACGTCAATATTTTACAATTTAGAAATTTAATCATTTTTATAATGAAATAAAAAAGTATATTATTTAAGGTTCATTACTGCGAGCGCTTGCAGCAAGTACAGTGCTTTGACTGTGGTTGTTATCGATACAAGTGGACGGATTCCAAGAGTAAGGCTTTTCATGAGAAGAATCCGGCAAGAAACTCAAGAGTCACTTTTTTTAAATACCCAATCATTTAATTGTATAAATTATGTAATTATAAATCATATAACTTTTAAACAGCCAATCGTAAAAGAAAAATAGAAGAGAATTCATCAAGAGAGTCGTCCTTCGTCCTCAACCTATACATAAATGCCACTGCTGGACACATGCCTTCTTCGTGGAGAAGCACAAGAGGAGTATGAGCCGTAACACCTCAAGCTGGCCCAATGCGGGTTGGTGGGTAGAAACGGTTGCAATTGCGACTGGGACCTACGGCTATACCACTGCTCCACGGAGCTCCTCATGAGAGTCATCTGTTCAACGAAACTACCAACAGCCTTGATCTAGCAAGACCAAACAAAAACAAACAAAAATCATTTATATAAATCAACACATTGTACATCTCCATAATAAGCCCTGGCTACCAAGCTAGCGTGTGCAGCCAGTTCCTTCACATTTTCATATTACATATTGTTGTTGAACACGGTTCAAAATCAAACTACAAAAAAAGAGAATAAAATTTTATATGAACATAAACCAAATATTTACCTTGATATCTTCCACGATTGAACCACAGTATTCAATAAAGGCACTTTATATGGAAATCATTTTATATGGAAAATTGTAATTAGATATTAAGTAGGTACACTCTGTTATAATTTGTATTCAAATTCTGTGCATATCTATAATTGATGTAAACGCTAGTTCTTAATTTCTTTTTAACTTGATTATGTGAATATTGTGTGTTTACATTGTTGATTTGCCTAAAGGAAATAAAATTAATATATGATAAAAGATATGTATCTACATATACATACTAACACACACACACACACACACATATATATATATATTATATATATATATATATATATATATACATACATACACATATACAAACATACATACACATACATATTTTTTTTAAATTTAACAATTCTATAGATATAAAGAATCTCGAGTCTCATACTTGAAGCCTGGAAATTGAGTAGTAAAATAAGTTTTTAACCTGGGCTACTGAACTACCTATCGCTGTTAATCAGACTGTTAAAATATTCGTGAGCGTCTAAACACAGCCCGGACTTTATCGTGCAGTATTTCCTGTACTTATTTTAGGCACCATGCAACACCTGCATTTTCGTGAAACTTATCTATTCATTAATGGAAAGCATGCTGCAGTCCGTCTTGTTTATGATACCGTACCGTATGCTAGCATTTTTAGAAGTCTTACATACATAAGAATATATAATCATGACTAATATCCACCAAATTGTCGCCGTAATAACAATTATACTACGACGTTACATCCTCGAGATTTATTAATTCAGTTCACTATGTAGTCCATTCTTCAATGTACTCGGCATCGCACATAATATTTAGAGAATTAATAAAAAGTAATTGAAGTAGTCTATGGTCCCCGGCGCTCTGTGTCTATGATTCGGTGAGCTGTCAAAGTCATTCGTTCTTTATGTGCCGGCATCGCCGTTTCGGTTAAAAATTGTTTCTAAAGTAAAAGTGAAAGTGACGTTTTAAGAAACAATAGGAAAACGTAAAAACAAAAATAAGGATGACTATGTCAAAAAGAAATTAAAGAAAATTGAAAAATACTTACGACAAATATCTTCTGACGATTCGGAAATAAGTGCAGGTACCTATTTTTTCTTAACATTAATTCGCAATTATTTCAGTGTTTCGTGTATAATAAAACAACAGCTTACAAATTTTTACTGTTTGAAAACCGTGAGCAATAGATATCTATCTTTTTATTCAAAAATTACTTGTAATACGAAAACATAAGATCGTTAATGGCTAACGTAAAATTCAAATATATTTGTGTTTCTATGTTTATTTTTGGTTGAACAAGTTACTGTAAAAGTAAAAAGAAAGACAGTGTATTACATAGGACTTTTCAGGTACTACTTTGATCAAAACTGTATATAAATAACCCCCATTGACAGGGGTAAATCTGTTTTGTTGCCGTTTACTATTCTCCGTGACGAGATCACGGTTGATAGTACCTACATTGTTTAAAATAAAATAAAAAAGTTATACTCCGTGATGCGGTCACGGCTGATAACTGTACCGTCTAGTGACGTAACGTGATTGCGCCCAACGACGTAAAAATTCTTTTTGCAGATGACTGCCACCAAAATGACTACGAAACACCTCCAACACCTGGGTGTTCTACATGGTCATCTTGTAAAGAACGTTTGAGAACACCATCTATCGATAAAATTTATGTTTCTGACTGTGAACAATATGCAGACCAGCAAAAAGTTATGTCTGATAGTGAAGATATTATTCCCCAACTTTCCATGCCATCTGTTGCCATACAACCTGGATCAAGTAGTGAGTCAGGAGCAAAGTCTCTGCCAAATGATATTCTTCAGGCTCTTGGAGACCCTAAAGGAAAGGATGAAGTTTTCGGCCCTAACATTCCTGAAGAAGTCTCTAAACGTTGGGGACGTATTCTAATAGATGGTCTTACTAAGGAACAGAAGCAAGATATATTAGAAAGGACTCAAATACCCGAAAACTTCAAATTAGTGAAAGCTCCGTTACTAAACATGGAAATATCAGCTGTTTTAGGTGAACCCGTTAAAAACAGGGATAAACTACTGGAAAAGGCACAGAACCATCTTGGTATGGGTATTGCTGGGTTAACTAACCTTACAGTTTCTGTCATTGATGGGGAATTAAGCAAAATTGAATTGCTCAAAAAAATATCTGACATTAACCAGATATTTTTAGATCTTCATCATGAAAATACAGTAAGCAGAAGAAAATTAATAATATCTTCTCTTGACAAAAAATTTTACAACATGATTTCGGGTGTAAAAAGAGATACTTTCCTCTTCGGAGATAATCTTGGCGAAAAAATTAAGGCAAGCAAAACTGCCGAAAGGTCTGGATTGCAAATAAAACGCAGCGAAGGCAACATGTTTACTTCCAGGAGACCACTCAGTCAGGGAAACTGGAGGGGCCCACCCCGTCAACAAAATCATCGAGGACACAGACAGGGTGGGCAGAGGGCTCGCTATGTGGGTCAGCAGAACAAGCGCCCCCCACTGGTCGGGGAACGCCCAACAACTGCCTCGAAGATGAACATCAAACCCCGCAAGTCTTAGATAAGGTACCATATGCAGGTAGATTATTTAAATTTTATAAAAAATGGTATTCTATTACTAATGATTCAGTTGTTCTGGATATAATTAAAGGGTATAAAATACCTTTTATTAAAGCAGTATTACAAGCTAATGTGCCTAAAAATGAATATTTTTGCCCCACTGAAACTCAACATTTGCGGCTCTCAATATTAAATCTACTGCAGACTGGAGCAATCAAAAAATGTAAAAATTATGTTTTTGGTCAATTTTTGTCAAAAAATTTTCTTACACTAAAATCTGACGGTTCATATCGCTTTATACTTAATCTTAAACGGCTTAACTTGTTTATTCCATCCCAGCATTTTAAAATGGAAGACATTCGTACTGTAACCAAATTAATGTCAAAAGATTGCTTCATGGCAACTATTGACCTCAAGGATGCCTACTTCTTAGTACCCATACACAAAAGTAGCCGAAAATACTTGAGATTTGAATTTGAAAGCATTATGTATGAATTCCAATGCCTCCCGTTTGGCCTCTCACTTGCTCCATTTGTTTTCACCAAAATCATGAAACCAGTTGTAAGGGCTCTAAGAAGTAAAGGTTTTACTCTAGTTATTTATCTGGATGATTTTATCTGCTTGGGTACATCTTATGAAGCCTGTCTTTCTTGTGTATCAAAAACAATAGCTTTATTAGAAAATTTAGGATTCATTATAAATCGTGACAAAAGTAAGCTATACCCAAAACAAGTTCAGAAGTTTTTAGGTTTTGAATTAGATTCTCGAGAGATGTGCATAAGGTTACCATTAGAGAAACGAACAAAAATTTTAAAATGTGTCAACGAGATTTCAAAAAAGATTTTTATACCAATCAGAGAGTTTGCTCAGTTTCTCGGAGTTTTAGGTTCAGCTTGTCCAGCTGTTTCTTATGGTTGGGTTTACACCAAACAATTTGAACGTGAAAAATTTTTAGCGTTACAAAAATTTCATGATGATTATGATAAGGTAATGGAAATAAAATCCAATCTAAAGAACGATTTTATATGGTGGACAGACCATATATTGTCATCAAAAAACCCTATACGTGAAAATCGTTATGAATTGGAAATATTTTCCGACGCATCACTAACAGGTTGGGGAGTTATGTGCAATGGAGAACGTTCGGGTGGTTTTTGGAATGAAACAGATTCATTGTGCCATATAAATTTTTTAGAACTCAAAGCGGCTTTACATGGCCTTAAATGCTTCGCAAGTAATCTTAGGGACACAGAAATTCTTTTGCGTATAGATAATACCACCGCGATTTCTTACATTAACAGATATGGTGGGGTCCAGTATCCTTATTTAAATGAGATTGCCCGAACAATTTGGCAGTGGTGCGAAAAGAGGCAACTGTACATATTCGCATCCTATATTAAATCCAAAGACAACACTGAGGCTGATATAGAATCGAGAAGAAAAAATATTGACACCGAATGGAACCTGGCTGATTCAGCTTTTAGAATAATTGTGAATACGTTTGGTTGTCCTCAGATTGATTTATTTGCTTCCAATATTAACACTAAGTGTTCTCTATATATATCATGGCATAGGGACCCAGATGCTTTTAATATCGACGCATTTACTGTCAATTGGGGCGATTATTTTTTTTATGCATTTCCTCCATTTTCTCTAATTCTAAAGTGCTTAAAAAAGATTGTTGTGGACAAAGCCACGGGCATTATAGTGGTTCCAAACTGGCCAAGCCAACCGTGGTTTCCCTTACTTTTAATCTTAAGTCGCAAACAAATTTTTCTCAATCCTAGTCCTGATTTACTATTATCTCCTTTCAGAACTCCACATCCTCTTTGGAAGAGCCTTACCCTGGTATCTTGCCTTATATCAGGGAAGCATATACCAGAACAGGTCTGACATCGGATGCTATTGACATTATGATTGGATCTTTGTCGGAAAGCTCAATAAAACAATATAATTGCGCTTTTAAAAAATGGTGGATCTTTTGTAAACAAAACTGTATTAATTGTCTTAACGCTGATATTCCAATCATATTAAATTTTTTCTCTGGGCAGTTTAATTCGGGGGCTAATTATTCCACTCTAAATACGTTACGTTCGTCATTAGGTCTAATAATGGGCAAAAAATTTAGCGAAGATGATAGAGTAACACGTTTCCTTAAAGGAGTTTTTAAGAAAAAACCTACATTTCCAAAATATTTATCAACCTGGAACCCAAATTTGGTGTTGGATAAATTGGCCACTTGGTATCCAAACGAAAGTCTACCTATCGATAAACTTACAAAAAAATTGGTAGCTCTGCTAGCGTTGTCTACTGCACAACGTGTTCAGACGTTATCCTTGATTCGCTTGTCCAATATCCAGATTAATGATTCGAATATTGAAATTAATATAACAGATATTATAAAGACTTCAGCTCCTGGACGTTTGGCACCAAAACTAATCATTCCCTTTTTTTCACAAAAAGATCAAATTTGCCCAGGAAAAACATTATCTTCTTACATTGAATCAACTGTAAACTTTAGAAAATTGCCAGATACCTCAAACCTGATTCTTACTATAAAAAAGCCAATACATAATGCTAGTGCTTCAACAATAGCCCGCTGGATAAAATCGGTTTTATCTGAAAGTGGTGTAGATACTAATATATTTAAAGCTCATAGCACTCGCCACGCGTCCACTTCGGCCGCTAGCAGAAGAGGTGTATCGGTTGACCTTATCAAACGCACGGCGGGTTGGTCAGGTAACTCTCTAACATTCGGAAAATTTTATAATAAGCCCTTATTATTGGATGATAGTGACACATTTGCTAAATCAATAATAAACTAATTTATAATTATAGTTACTTTTATAATAATAAGAGTTATATCTTATTAAAGTAAAGATTAAGTGTTGATTTCTAAGAATATTTGTTTTTATTCATTTTCTGAGCATTATATTTCATGATATTATAGCTAAACATCTACATAGTGAACTGAATTAATAAATCTCGAGGATGTAACGTCGTAGTATAATTAATGGTTAAACGAACTTACCTATGTGATGTTTGACCATAATTATACAAGACGTTACATCCGAAGAGATTTATTACCCTTCCCCCCCATTTTATGAAATAGAAATCTTACCCAAATTATTCATGAAATAAATGCTCAGCTCTAAAATAATGACTTTGACAGCTCACCGAATCATAGACACAGAGCGCCGGGGACCATAGACTACTTCAATTACTTTTTATTAATTCTCTAAATATTATGTGCGATGCCGAGTACATTGAAGAATGGACTACATAGTGAACTGAATTAATAAATCTCTTCGGATGTAACGTCTTGTATAATTATGGTCAAACATCACATAGGTAAGTTCGTTTAACCATTAATGTTTAAGCATTGTTGTGTACCGGCAAACAGAGGTAAGATAGCCAGTTCCTCAGTTATTGAGGTTACGTTAACAGGTGAAGCTCGCTTCCATCTTCGGCTTTATTGTTACTTACCATCAGGTGAGTTGAAGGCTAAGAGCTTACCTGTCATATGTAAAAAAGGGTTAGTCAGAGACTAGGCAAAAGTAGTCCGCGCATCAACATGTGCTTAGCGTGACAGATGGTGAGCCACGCCACCCAAGCGAAGAGATGAGTTGGTAGTATTCTTTTAACGAGCCGCTACTACCGCGCTGCTCCCGACTATGAAGACTTGTTTTTCATCGCAATTCCCTAAAATATTTATACACACGTATTTATGGAGCTCTTTTGCCACTTTTCCCATGGATAGATGACTAAAACTTTGTGATCTCGATTTCCACCGTGCTTTGAAATGCAAGTTATTTCTCCTACGTTGCTACTCGCATTGGGCTAGCATGGCATATTCCTCACGCGTTACCATGTAGGAAGGCCAGTGATTTCCTAGCTGCTTATAACAATTAGCGACCGAAATTATGCAAGGTATAATGAACTTTATCTCAATAGTACAACGTACAAACTAATTAGGAACCAAGAAAAGTCGCGCGTCTTCCGTGGAAAGGATTCCACGGGTATGGTTTGTATGTTATACAATTGACATAAAGTTCATATTATTATCGTTGCAAAAGGACGCTTCCATTCTATTCGCTGGTGTAAATTAAGTCTTTTATAACCAAACGATGAATCTTCACAGCCGTAAGCTTCAATTCACACATGGAATATCAAACAATTAGATCACCAGAATTAAACGACCTGATTTCGGAGCGTAATTTCTCAATTAAGTCACAGGTCGTTAACTCAAACCAAATATTATAATATAATTAACATATTAATGAGGTACAGATATTGCAATTCACGAGGGCCTTAAATCATTCGACTTTCGACTCTATCTTAACGCATTAAGAGCGTTGGCAGTCACCGTTATAAAATTTCACATCGGTACCTCGGGTTAACGTTAAGTCGAGAATAGCTAATTGCAATTTCAGTTGAACACCCCTGGTGTTTATTGGAGCGAGGCGATCATATAACAATTGAAATTAATTGGAAAGAATGGACTTGCGATTCAATTGAATGGAGTTCAGGGATGTTTCATAGGTACAGCATCAGAAGTAATATTCTGCTCATCATTTTTCTAGACACATCATGACATTTACTCCCACGTTTAATTCGACAAGGTACTTAAATGGTCATCAAATTTTGATGCTGACGCTGGCCGACAGTGCTGGCTGGATTTCCATACATTTTGACGTATAAGCGAAGCTGAATGTCTGCTTTCACCATCATAGTATAAAAAAAACTATTGTCTTGTTCCAGGAACCGCATCGAAAGCACAGCATCAATACGATGGCGCGGCTCGGTTCGTCGGATCGCCGCTGCCGCTGTTTGTAAGTAAAACATGCAGAAATCTTTTAAAATTAATAATAGAATATTAAATTATTATACAAAATCATTATTAGGTAACTTCATAAATCTGGTGTTCTTCGATTGGAGGAGGATTTGGCCTATTCCATCCTTAGCGCGTCTTCGATCAAGATACTCTCGCCTAGGTTGTTGTCTTCAGCCTATATGCGACCTATTGCTGGGCACAAGCCTTCCTCATGGAGAAACAAATGAGGGAAATGGGCCGTAATACCACCACGTGGTTGCAATAGCGACCGGGACCCACGGCTTAGCGTGCCTTCTGAAGCACGGAGGAGTTCGAGATCACAAAGATATAGTCACTCATCTAAGGTGGCCGTGTGAAAGGTAGGTTTGTTTTCGATATCGAAAGCCAAAGCATACTAACCAGGTTGGTATCCTTTCCAATTTTTCCACTCATATCCTTGTATACTTGCTGTGTGACTTATCTATCGTTCATTAGAGAATGTTCAGAGGATTCATCCACCAATCAAAACTAAATAAGCATCCCTTTCCAAAAAACCGTTAGAAGAAGAAGAAAAGATGTTATTGTAAAGAACTGACGACCTCCGTGGTCTGTATGTCGGTCTCAAGGCGTCGCTATCTCGAGAGGTCCTGGGTTCGATCCCCAGTGGGGGCAAATGTTTGGGTGATGAATTTTCAGGCATTTGTTCTCCAGTCTTGGGTGTTTATATATATTTATATAAATTCATAATATATTTATCCGTCATCTAGTGTCCACAAGCAGCATTAGTTGCTTAAAATGGGGCTGGTTGATATGTGTGAATGTTAGAAGATATTCATTTATTTATTATTTTTATTTCAATTACTAAATTAAAGTATGTGTAAATGTAAATAATGTTAATTTCTATAGAAAACGTGAAAAGCGCCCCAAGCCGAATGTAGCTGAAATGACATTTCTCATAGAAATTGACATTCTGAACGTAACTAGAAGATTTTAAGTGAAGATTTTTACAATGATAACTACACTGCCGGTACAGGATGGTAGTACCAGATACAACGATTTCCAGAAGCAATAAGAAATTGCTTGAAATTTTAAGAACACGCCAAGTAGTATGCGATGACTATTTTGAGAATTGATGAAAGATGGATAGACTTTTTTGAGAATTTACCTTTTTGTTAGATTTTCTCTCTCTGACAATGATTTTACAGCAGGATTTTACAGCCTTTTAAACTGAACAGCATTGAAGACAGTTTATTCCTGAACACAACTAAAATAAATGTTAACACCCCACCTCACTGGATAAACCTTCACATGAAGATAAACAGTCTAACGATGTGAAGAGCCAGCTGTTTCGTGTTTATTTGTCTTTGGTTTCTTGTACCAATTTGTGCTCATTAGCAAGATTCGTGGGAACGTCAAATGAACCTGCCGCACCTTTGAGAATTTCAACTGTAGCATTTAAAAAATCGGGTGTATCCCACTATTTCTATTTCCACTGCAATTGAAATAGTGGGACAAATGTTTTTTCCAAATTATATCCCATTATTTCCATTGCGATAAAAAAAACGCATAAGCTCGAGCGGCGGCATCGTGTACACAGTCTCTAATAATGGGTCCTTACCTATGAAATTGGTGTTTTTTTTCACTCTTAGTATTTTGTGTGTAACTTTTAAGATTCAGAGTTTTCCTAAAAAATAATTACCTCGTCTAAAAATAGACTATATTTTTGAGCTCTTTTGATTTGTTTTGATAATTTTTTGTAAGTTTAATTGTGTTAAAATTGGACACGAGACAACTCTTTTTAAGTGCCTCCTGAATACATCATTTTATTTGCATTCACTTAAAAACGATAAATAATTTTTATGAAGTGTGATATTACACATATTACTAAAGCTTGTCTAATGATACATGCCAAATATTATTATCTCTGGATTTGTCGTTGTGAAGAAAACTGATAAAATGTTAGTATGGAAGATGCAGAATTCCCCAAAATCTTCATACAAAACACCAATTTCATTGGTAAGGACCTAATATTTTTTCTTTTTCTTTCATCTGCCAAAAACGCTACCCACCATGTTCGTGAAATAAGATATGTAACAATTAATGTAAACAATTACTACGCATGATCAAATTCCGTCACACGTCAGTCGCAACCAATCAAGCATGTCTGTCGACTTTGTTAAACTGTGTCATGCATGCGTTTTGCGCTCACAATAATCGTGCCTGTACGACACAGATAATTTATAGACCATCATGACCGAAGGCGTTTTTGACAGTTAAGCGAAAACGTAATTTAAAATTTATTATATATATAGGCTACAAAAAATTCTTTTTTATGGTTATGGCTAACATTAATGAATCATTTGGGGCCCAATAAAAAAGGGTCAACTAGCCTATTAAGCGTCTTAAGTCTCTCTCGTTATAGTGTCTTATCTTTTGCCATGAGGTGATGCAGCGGTTTTTTTTGTCGTCGCGTTTTTGCCGTCAAGTACCGCCCCAGCAATTAAATAGTGGGAGAACCTGATCCGGTATTTCCATCAATGGAAATTCATAATGTTAATAATGAGATACACCCAAAAAATCAAGCTCGTATTGTAATTAACTCAAACGCAAATCATATATTCAATCTATTCTAATCTGTGCACGTCAAAAACACTGCCAATCGCTCATTCCCCAGAAGGCCATGTCTTGAGAAGAACGGGCAAGAAACTCGGCACATTTTTGTTTACAAAATCAATAAAGCTTAAATCTGCTTTCTAATCTCTTAACTCAAACTTTGCAATTTGCTTTTCGGTTTGTTTCGGTTTTAGAAGTATAAGTATGATTCTTGAAAGTTGATACAAACTAATATATGTAAGTATAAATACAGTGCTTCCAGACCCATTTTAAGTTGCAGCCCGCTAATAACTTTTATAGGCCAGGCCTTCGCTTGACGTAGACCGGAAAGCTCATACCACGAAACTCTGGGATTCTATAGACATTATTTTATGTCTACTATAACGATTACGATTATGTGAGCAGTTGCTATTCTGAGAGTTTTCATTACATTAATCAACTATCCAACAAAAGACAGGAAGACAGACAAACAAAAGTTCTTTTAAATCAAAAGCAACGTCAAAGTCAAATCGTTTATTCAGTCTAATTATTACATGCCTGTATACGTCCAAAACATAAGGAGTATGGGCCGTAACACCACCACGCTTGCCCAATGCGGGTTGGTGGGTAGAAACAGTCACAATATCAACCGGGACCAACGGCTTAACGAGCCTTCCGAAGCACGGAGGAGCTCGAGATCACAAAGTTTTCGTCACCCATCCACGGCCTGATCATGGCGTAGGTAGCTTTGTTTTCGATTGAAAACCAAAGCGAACTAACCACTACACCACAGAGCTCCTCATTACGTATCTACTAAATTTAAAACCTAAAGTACCCTAACTAGGACACCTGTATGGAAACCTCCAAGCCTTGGGGGGGGGAGTTCCGATTTCCCCCCTCCATTCGCCTCCTCTTCCTGTATGTCTGTACCTCTACCTCTAAACAGCCTGACGTCCAATAAGTTTTCTCTTTAAGCGCCTTGAATAAGTTTCTGAAGAACTAGTTGTGTAATTGCTTAAAACTACAATAATTTAACATATCTCGGTTAAACTCGGTTTGGTAATACCTGCAGTTTTTTGACTACTGAGGTAATAATAGCTGCGTTTACCTTACTTAAATTCGGTGGTGAAATAGGAAATGAAGTTTTGGGTTGATCGATTTAATTGCTCGCGAGTGTACTTTATTGACTGGACTCAATACTGTTGCACTCTTTATTGCACCAAGAAACATAAATACAGGTTTTTAAAAATAGTATGCAAAGGAGGACTTATCTCTTAAAGCCTAGATCTAGCCAGTCAACCTATCACACACGTGTGTAAGAGATTTAGTATTGAAATGGAAGAGACACCAGTGCGAAAGTCGTGCCTTTTTAAATTGCAAAATGCTAAAAATAAAAAATCAAAAGCATTTATTCAGTTTAGATGCGTCTTAGCGCATGCTTATGAATGTCATAAACATTTTACAATATTTCGTGAAAGACAAAAACTACGCCATTCGTTCACAAAAACTACCAGGAGGCTTTGTTCTGAGAAGAACGGGCAAGAAACTCAGCAAGTTTACATTACATATTAGCATCATTTGAAAAATGTCGTAAAAAATATTATACGTCACTGAAGTTTAAAAGAAAAATAGGTACTTATTTTAAATAATATTCTGCAGTTTACCACATTTCCATTACAAACATGTACATATAGTCAAAAGTATAATCTAAAAAAGTTGAACATAAACATATCAATAAATAACTACTTGCCGTGTCATACAGTCCCGAAGCGAATGTTATTAATTAGGCAATTTCTACCAATCAGACAAGCATGAGTTGACCAGACACCGTCAGTAGCACCAATTAAATACCAAGATGTTCAATTCCAGATAATCTATCCTGCTTTACACACGGCTGCAGCACGGGATGGGTGTCCGGCGTGCTGGGGAACGAGGCGTTAACGGGAGGCGCGTGGCTGGCCGCCCTACCTTGCCTCATCGCGCTGCCTGCCGCGCCGTTCTTCGCCTTTCTAGCAGACGCTAAAGGAAGAAAGGCTGGAGCGTTTTGTATCTGCGTTAGTTTTATTGTAAGTATGTTTTATTGAAGCCTTTACAGGCAGGAGATCTTCTTCCAGTCCTTTTCTCTTCAATTAGAGTCAGCTCAGAAAATCATGTTTTCCTCTTCAATTCTGCTGCTTAGTATTTAGCCTCGTTTTGTATTGACAGGAGAGGACACACGCTATAATTTCTATGCCAAAAATTCTGCCAATTCTTGTGGGGAGGGTGGAAGCGTCTCACACAAAAAATTTACACTAATTGTCCATCGCTACGCATGCACACGACAAACTTTAAGGCGCACAGGTATATTCCTACACAGAGACATTTTTATCGGTAGACATTAAGTTGAAGTTCGATGATCATGTAATGTATGGACCGTGGTACCCGCTCTAAAAGCCATAACCAATATATATTTTCAAAGAGTTGTAGAAACACGTCTGCCACGGGGCCAATTCCAATTCACGTTTAGTAATTAGTAGGAATGATCCCAGTGTTTCTATGAAATCTGGTTTCACCTTCCAATGTATGTTACATCATCGAATAGGTATTTTTGAACTGAATAAAACCACCATCTTCCAAATCTAAGTCCGTTCAGAGTTACTCTTTATTATACATGCTAGTTATTATACGCGATGTGTAATATTGGTGTATGTTTATCTCCGAAAGCAACCAGATCTGAGACTGGTGGTGATAGTAAGTGTTGTTCGTCTTGGAAAGACCTTCCAAACGATATCACCAGCATAGCTATTGGAGCCAGGTGTACCATTCTGCCCATTATCTTTTGATCATATAATTTTGGCCTTGATTACGTCCTCTGTTGGATAGATACTCAATGGTCAATCGTCATCATTTATTTCCTTTATTTTCCTATTACATTTCATAATTCAATTAATTCCTGTTAGTTCAGTCTATCATCATCATATCAGCCCAGAAACGGCGATTACTGAACTTCTTCTGAGACTTCTCAGACATCACGAAACTCGTGGCGCTCCCGTCAGCAAGCCATTAACCAAATACTTCCCACTTCTGGGCACAGCCTTCCTCATGGGGAGTATGGGGCCGTAACACCAGCACGCTGGCCCAATGCGGGTTGGTGGGTAGAAACGGTTGCAATAGCTACCGGGACCAACGGCTCAACGTGTTTTCCAAATTACGAAAGAGTTCGAGATCAGGGAGTTTTAGTTACCCATCCACGGCCTGACCTGACGGCTTTGAACATAGACTGAATGTCTATGTTCAAAAACATATACACCCAATGCCACAACACCTAATATAAATGTTGGTTCCAGATTAGCTGGTCGTTAGCAGCATGGTGCGGCCCAAGAGGAGTGTGGACGGCCAGGGTTGCCGCGGGCGCTGGTGGCGCGGGGTCCTTGGCTCTGGCCCCGCTGTACTGCGCGGAAATAGCTCCGAGGACCAAAGGACTGGCTGCCATGCCGGCTTTGGCAAGCAGGTATTTAAAAGGGCCTCGATTTAGCAGATTCCTACTTAATCTACAATTTCGGAGACATTTAGAAAACTGTATACAGTGGATTGCCTAATTATGGTCTAAATTACTTATTTGTAAAACAGCCGTGAAAAAGCTGAAATATCTCAGGACAGAAAAACGCAGCATTTACATAATGAATAGAAAAGAAAATAATACGGCAATTTCATAGCTAAAGACCTTCATCGCTAAGATAGATTATCACCTCTGGAAAAGCAATATCTTTTATGATTAACCACTTCAGCAAATATTTCTGTCTGTATTGTTAAGAATGAGTTGGAGTACCTTCATTGAATACGACTTGGTACATTTCTATATTGAACGGTTGATGTTCCAGTTGCGGCATCCTCTTCGCGTACGGCGCCGGCGGCATGCTGTCAGCTCACGCTCTATCTCTCTCCATGGCCGTTCCTCCAGCCGTGCTTCTGTTTTTCCTGCTGTGGCTGCCAGAATCTCCGTCCTTTCTCATTAACGTTGGGAGGATACAGGTTAAAGTTCATTTAAGTATCTTATTTAATGAGGAGCCCGGTAGTGGCTACTACGCCATGGTCAGACCTTGGATGGATGACCAAAACTTTGTGATCTCCAACTCCTCCATGCTTCAGAAGGCATGTTAAACCGGTGGTCCCGGTTGCAACTGGCTACCCACCGACCCGCATTGAGCCAGCGTGGTGGTGTTACAGCCTATATTCCTTATGTATTTCTTCACGAGGAAGGCCTATGCCCTGCAGTGGGTCGCATTTAGGCTGGAGACGAGGTATCTTCACTACTTACTGTCGCTACAGTGCTGATGCTCTGGTAATGATGATTAAATATTTTGTTTAGTAAAAGTCATGTTTTGTTTAGTATATCGGTCCCGTGTTGGTCCGGGACGCAAAAATAATGTGCCAACTGCTTTTCTTGCCTATCATGACGTAAAAGGCGACTAAGAGCGTATTAGGGTACTGGGTCTGTGATTTAGTAGGCGCTAGCCACTTGTTACTACTCTTTCAAAATTTTTCATCTGACCAACCCCAATTTTTGTATGGCTAAATGTGGTCTTAAGGAACACAGTGCTCCTTAGACGCGGCCGACCCCTTCGGGGTTTTACAGGCGTGATTGTATGTATGTATGTATAAAATAGTAGATTTCGTTTCTGACGATATTTGCTATATAAACGAGTTGGCTCAGATGAGATTATAAATATAATATAAATAAATATCCTGATATAAATAATAAATATAAAGATAAATAAATATACATTCACATAGTCCAAAAGCAAAGCAAAAATAGTTAGTTAGTTAAGCAAAAATGCCGCTTATGTTACGGATACTAGATGACGGACAAATATATTTAATAGATAAATACATATTGATAGATAAATCTAATATCGATTGAATAGATAAATAATAGATTATGAGAGACTGACGTTCCACGTTGAATAAAAACCATTTCAAGAAGTGTTTTAAAATATCTAGATTTTACTTCCATGTGAATTCGCTTTCCTCACATTGCCCCGTGGCAAGAAGTTCATCTAGTGTAGTGGGGATGTTTACACCTCTGCCTGCCCCTTCGGGCATAGAGACTGATGTTATGTGTTTTGTAAATTCCAGGACGCCGCAAAAGTCATATGCTGGTTCGACGGCTCAGACTTCAGGGAAGACTTGACAGATGTCATTGAGCAGCAGGAAGTCAGGATTCGGACGTCGAACTGCTATGGCCGACGGGAAGCCATGAGGAGGCAGGACTCGGACACCTTCCAGCCCATGCTGAAGAGGAGCAGTGGACTCGACTCGAATTCTGATAAGAAGACTGAACAATCCGCTTGTAGGGAACTTTGTGAGTACTCTTGTATGTTAGTGTTGACACAAGCTCGTCTGTCTACCTTATAATAAGTGGCTATATTTAATTTACTTGCAGCTTCTATTGGGGTCACAGCGTACGTTTTCAACTTTTGACACGATACAGATGAAGTTCAGACTTCACTTATTATTATTCGTCCACACCTATATATGTCCCACTGTTTAACACTACCACGCTGGCCCAATGCGGGTTGGCGTGTAGGTTACAATAGCGACCGGAACCAACGGCTTAAAGTGCCATCCGAAGCACGGGGGAGTTCGAGATCATTCATCAAAGGTCAGACCATGGCGAAGGTAGCCTTGTTTCCGATATCGAATCGAAAGCCAGAGCATACTAATCACTACGCCACAAAGCTCCACCAAATCCACATAGTCAAAGGTTTTACTTCCAGTCAAGGGTTTTACTTCCAGTTTCACTCCAGTTAGCTCAGCTACCTCGGGGATCTCATCTTGGTCCCTTGCTTTTCAATATTTTCATTACCGATATTGTTGATTGCTTTCAAAATTCAAGTCCATTTCTATACGCGGATGATACCAATAATTTGCAACTATAAGATCTGAAAACGACTGCGAACTACTTCAATTGGATTTAAACAGATTATGTAATTATTGTTGGACTTCATTTAACCAAATGTCATTCTATTACCTTTTCAAGGACAAAAGAAATTCTTAAATACATTCTTAACATTCATTACATTCTTAATTTTGTCTTAAATACAAACTGTCTGACAAGATACTAGACAGGGTGACCGAGGTGAGAGATCTTGGAGTTCAACTGGACTATGGGCTTTTTTTGAACCACATTTGAATATAATAACCGCGAAAGCATATAAACTGCTTGGTTTTATTTTGCGTCAAGGTTTCGAGTTTAAGATTATCGCCTTACTTGTAAGCTAGCTCTGTACATTACATAAGCACATCTTATGGATGTTATTTTCCTATGTGAGCAGTCCGCCACCGGCGCTCGCGCCGCGCGCTGCTATCCTGCTGCGTGCTGGTGTGCGCGGCGGCAGGCAGCGGCGCTGGCGCCGTCAACAGCTTCGCGGCGGCCGTGCTGCGGCACTCGGCGCACGTCGTGCCGCGACTCAACGTCACTGCTTATAACTTTTCTATTTACAATGGGTAAGGTAGTCGTTAATCGATAATTTATCGGTTATTGCTTCATTTTATAAAACGATAATTATAAAAAATAATTTATTACTTATTAAAGTTTATTATTTTAAATTTAATATAAACGTGGCACTTATTTCCAGTACTGCTCCTCGGGCTCTCTTCGAGGATTCAGAAGCAGGGTCGATGCTCTGTGGTACAGCCTTAGTCTTAGGAGCAGCTGTGGCTACCGTTGCCGTGGATAAGCTCGGAAGGAAGGTTAGGAGAATATCATCATCTATATAATTATTATCATAAGCCATTATAGGTAAATGTTTCGGTCATGTGTTTTTGTTTTAATGCGTTCCCATTCCATTTCATTATTCAATTTCTTCGTAATCCTTATCTTATAATATAACTGACTCATCCGTTTTTGAGAATATCAAAAAGGTCTACATTGATGTATACTTTGTAACAAATTCTAAACTCAGATTCAATGGACTTATACAAAAATATACACACAAATGTAAAAATTTTGTGGTAAAAAAAATGCTATTTACAGATGCTACTACTCTGGTCATGTTCCGGCATCGCTTGCTGTTTAGCCATTCTTGGAGCATACTGCGATCCTCGTCTCCGCATGTACTCCTGGTACGCCCATCGCTTGTGGCCTTACAGAAGAATCCAAGAAATTAGAGGAAAACATCTAGACCTACCCAGAAACGTCACACTAAACTTGAACGAGAGCTACACAGTAACTTTAATAGATAGCTATGTAAATGATAATGAAACTTATAAAGTAAAAGATGGGAACATAACAGAAGAAGTGACATGGACAGAGAAGAAATATGAAGATGCAGAAGACGGAAATTTGTGGGTGCCAATAATGCTGCTGTCAATTGTGTTATTTTTGTATAATATCGGATTGGGATCTGTGCCTTACATACTGATATCGGAGATGTTTTCCATAAATGTAAGTTGAAATTTGGTACGTAAGTTTTTGTTCGTTTACAAGGGGTTGTTTTTCACTTTTAGACTCTTAGGCCCAATTGCGCGATCGAGAGTTAGCACCTAACCCTGGGGCAAATATATGGGCAAACCCTGGGTTAGGCGCTAACTCTCGATCGTGCAATTGGGCCTTAGTGATCATCTTTATAGCAATACGAGTCTGCCTGCCTAAAAACGCTATCTAAATTAAAGTAGTTACACGTGGAAAATTCTTATATTTAAATAATAAAGAACCCCTAATAAAGAAGTAATTGACGACGACTTATATCATATTATATCGATGGAATTATATCATACAATTTTGACCAACCATATCTGATGGCAGCTCGGAGGAGCTCGGTGGTGTAATCGAGGAGCTCAGTGCTTCGGAAGACACGGCCCACACTCCTCATGTGTTCCTCCATGAAAAAGCCAGTGCCCAGCAGTAGGACGTCTGATGGAAAACGACGGTCGACTCTAAGGTGGAACACGCAAACACAAATAGTACTGTTGAAAATTCCCCAACTGAAACTTTTATTTTGTCGTTTATTCTGTATTTCCGGTTCCTATTTCTCGTTCCATATATTTCTCTCTCTTTTAACCGAAGTTATTTTTGCCAGGTACGCGGCCTCGCCTCCAGCTTCCTCGTTTCCTGGATGTGGTTCAGCAATTTCTTCCTCCTCCGCTACTACGGCACTGTCGCCACCTCGCTTGGCCTCTACTCGACTTACTACATCGGCGCTTGCGTCACTTTCGTCAGCTCATTGTACACACTTCTTATTATACCTGAGACGAAAGGTAAGATATTCCTTGATCAAAACTTGCTATATATATTGCTTGCTATATGTTTGCATTGATTTCTGTTTTGTCTTGTGCACTGGTGTCGCTTCTCTTATGTCCTGAGATCTCACACACCTGTAACGGGTTGACTGGAAGATAGCCCTATTAGAGATAAGTCCTCCCTTGTATACTTCTGCTTTATACATTGTTTCTTTTTGTTTATGTGCAATAAAGAGTTATATAAGAGTTATACAGGTTGGGCCATAAAGTTGGACGGATTTCAAAAACGCATGACCCGTGACAGGAACGCGGGAGAGGGGTGCGGGTAGCGGGGATAGGTAGCTTGGTTCTCGGAAATTCAGTCGCCATGGAGCGTTTCACCGGTGAGCAACGTGCGTTCTGTGTAAAGGCGTATTACAAAAATGGCGATTCGTGCATTATTGCGCGGCGTCTATTTCGCTCGCATTTTAATTTACATGATTTAAACCAATGTCCAAGTGATAGAGCGATCAGATCGTGGGTAAGAAAGTTTGAGTCTTCGGGTTCGACATTAATTGAAAAACCTGCGGGACGTAAAAGGTCGGTAAGAACGGAGGAAAATGTAAGCGAAGTCGTGGCGTCCGTACGGCGTGATCCCCAACAGTCGTCCCGAAAGAGATCAGCTGAGCTCGCCATATCAAGAACATCATTAAGGCGTATTTTGACTAAAGATCTTAAATTACACCCTTATAAGCTACAATTAGTCCAGGAATTGAAACCAAATGACCACCATTTACGTCGTGCATTTGCCGAAACAATTTTAGAGCGATTTCAAAGTTTGAACAATATTCTCTTCTCGGATGAAGCTCATTTCCACATATGTGGATTTGTAAATAAACAAAATTGTCGATATTGGGCCGAAGAAAATCCCCAATTAAAACATCAAAGACCTTTGCATTCGCTTAAAGTTACAGTTTGGGCAGCCATGTCGGCTCAAGGAATCATCGGACCCCATTTTTTTGATAATGAGCGAGGCCAGGCAATAACAGTAAATTCTATTCGCTACACTGCAATGTTACGTAACTTTTTCTTTCCACAACTGCCTAATTTTGAAGGCTACAACAGCAGAACTTGGTTTCAACAAGATGGCGCGACATCCCATACTTCCAATGAGTCTTTGGCAGTTGTTAACGAAGTGTTTAATGGAAAACTGATATCGCGTCGAGGGGACATTGCGTGGCCTCCCCGGAGCCCAGATCTCAAGCCACTGGATTTTTTTCTCTGGGGGTACCTCAAGAGTCGCGTTTATGCCAATAAACCAACAACGATTGCCCAGCTCAAGGACAATATTCGCGAGGAAATGTTAGCTATCCCACGAGCGATGTGCCAGCGAGTCTTCACAAATTTAAGGAAAAGATTGGAGGAGTGTGTACATCAAGAAGGCAAACATCTAAGCGACGTTATTTTTAAAAAATAAATTTCCCATTTGTTAACTTTACAATAAATATACTTTTTCTTTCCGCAACTTTGTAGTTTTTTTTATATATTTTTTTTTTAATCCGTCCAACTTTATGGCCCACCCTGTATATAAACTATTATAGAAGATCTGCTGGAGATTTATAGCTCGTAGATTTCGGAGCGTTAAGTGGCAGTGCGTTCCTTGAAGCGGAAAGTTTCTGAGTATTAGACCACGTAGGACCGAGATTTTTGACACGGTCCTCCAGAGACACCCCAATCATAGCTCTTTCAATGGCACGCACTGGTCGAAAACTTTCAACTTAAGACATTAAGGGATCGATGATGAAAAGACAGACCGAAGCGTGGGAAATGCTACCCAACCCAACTTCAGGGTCGTTTCATAGGGGCTGGCGTCAAGCGTACCTATAAAACCACCTTTAATCTGTTCTTTACAACAGATTCAGGGTGGTTGCTCAGGACAGGAGAAGAGGCTAAAATCAGCAGCAGCAATGAAGGAATAATTTTAATAAGGATGGGAACGTAAATGATACAAAATAATACAAACCCACTTTCAATTTTTGCCTCGGTTTTAGTAACTCACATTCTAGTTTGTCTTTTTGTCTCTTTGTTCTTCTTCGATGTGTGGAGTTACAAGAATGGACAAGATCAGGAATGAATATATTAGAGGAAGTTTGAAAGTAGCGCCAGTGACAGAAAAGATTAGGAGCTATAGGTTAGCGTGGTATGGACATGTGATGAGGAGGGATGAATGTCACATTACAAGAAGGATGCTGAGCATGGATGTGGACGGACCTAGAGTTAGAGGAAGACCAAAGAAGCGATGGATTGAATGCGTGAAGAATGATATGAGGATAAAAGTAGTGGATGCTGAGCTGACGAGTGACAGAGGAGAATGGAAGAAGAAGACATGTTGTGCCGACCCCACCTAGAGTGGGAAAAGGGCAAGAAGAAGAAGAAGAGTTCTTCTTCTTCTTTGTGAAACCACCCTGAATCCTTCCTTCAACTGGCTTCTCTCTCAAAGTGGTTGCCATTGCACCGTGTTGCAAGCTTATGAGCTTATTTTTTTTTTCAGGTAAAAGTCAAGAACAAGTGGACGAGGCGCTAGACGGACCCCTGCTAGTTTTTATGAAGAGAAAGAATAGACGATGACATTCCTGTCAGAGTTTCAATGTGTTTTACTAATTTAGGTCTTACGGCCTTCGCGGTTTTTATTGTGAACTGCTGTACATTGCCGGCTTGCAGTGTGACGTATGTTAAGAGTATTATAATGAAGAAGCAACGAATGTGCTAATATGCCAAATGTTGTTAATGGGGACGTATATCTTTGTGGGATGTTTCGTAGTTACGCTGGCCGGCGAGATTTCCATACAAGCGCGCGCGTGTGGCAGTGAAACGATATCACTATCTCGTGTGTTAGCGCGCGCAAGTGGCCGGCCTTGGCGGCCAGCGTAGCTATGAAACCACTTTAAAATAGGATAAGGTATATGATAAGATTTCTACGTGGGTGTATGTAGTAAGAGAAAGATTGTCTTGGTATCAAGAGAAAATAAAAGGAATTGAAAAACAGGAAAACTAAGATCACTTTATCAAATGATCGTGGCGATTTGCAACATACTTTCGAGGTCAACTGATTAATAATCCATTACTAAAAACAAAAATATTGTTAACCCTCAAGTAAGTAAATCATTTACGAACAGCCAGCAATGTACTGACCGCAACAAAAGTAGTTTTTTAATTTAGTGAAACGAAAAATGTCGCAAAAGTATTTTGACAAAGTACTAAAATATGCGACTTTAGCTTCTAACTACGCGAGTTGATTAAATAATAGGTCTTTACCTATGAAATTACCGTTTTTTCTCTCTTAGTGTTTTATCTGTAACTAAGTTTTAAGTTTCTGAGTATTCTTAAAAAATAATTACATCCCCTAAAAAGACCATATTTTTGAGCTCTTTTGAATTGTTTTGATAGTTTATTGTAAGCTTAATTATATTAAAATTGGACACGGAGACAACTCTTTTTAAGTGCCTCCTGAATATATCATTTGATTTGTATTCACGTAAAAACGATGAAATATGAATAAAAAAAAAATAATTGATGAAAAATAAAATAATTTTTATGATGTGTGATATCACACATATTCCTAAAGCTTGTCTTATGATACATGGCAAATTTTATTATCTTTGGATTTGTCGTTGTGAAGAAAACTAAAAAAATTTTAGTATGGAAAAGCAGAGTTCCCCAAAATCTCCATATAAAACGGCAATTTCATAAGTATAAGTCATAAGACCTACTATAATTATTAATTCAGAACAAGAATCTAACATTACTTTATTTAAATTACTTCATATCCTAAGAATAAAGTGCAAAAAGCCCCAGTAAAAATAAATCTTTTTGAACTTCAAAATCCCTGACTATAGACAAATGTATTATAGTAGGTATACTTAGCTATAAGTAGATAGATATATAAGGGAATATTTTTGTGGAATTATATGAAAGTATATGTTTTTGATATAAAGCTTCAAATATAATAGGATTTTCTGTTTTGATACGGTTCATAGTCCTCAATGTCTATCATATATGAATTAAAGAATTTTTCAATTTTAATTATATCTAGATTATCAAAAATGGAAATTGTACATATAAAAATGTTTTAATTAGGATAGAAAAAAATTGTCGAAACTTATTGTTGTCGTATGCAACACAACCAAAATCAATTAGGAAGGAATTGACATGAAATAATAAATTATGCACCAAATAATTTATGTAAAAAGTAAATGTATATAGCAGTGTGTATACAGAATAAAATAAATATTTAGTTTGTGGCCACCAGGTTTCTTGAACAATGTCAGTAAACTCATAGTAGGCTTAAAGAAAGAAATAACACCATTATCAGATTAATTAGCTATGTTCTATTATAGACTAAAACGTTATTCTACGACTTTTAACATTGAAACACCAAACGATGACGCGCGTATAGAGTTGCAACTTATTTGCGGTGAATATAAATTGTAAAGTTTCAGTCAAACCCGCGACCAATGCGACTGCGATATGGAAGCTTTGTTGTAGAGACATACCTTGTGGCATTTCCAATTTAAATTATATTGTTAACATAATTACGTTCTATGTCGGAAAGGCAGAATATGGCTGTACCAAAATACACTGTAAAAACTGTATAAACCTGTATTCGCAATGAATTAATTGAAAACAAAATTTAAAAAGTGAGGAATAAATTAATTGAAAAACAAAATTTGAAAGTGAGGGTAGAAGGAGGCAGCGGAGGGACCGGGAGGAGGATGCTCTAGCCGCTCCCCTCCGGCGTAGACGGGTGGGCAGGAGAAGGCGGGCACCATAAGTGCCTCCTTCTTCCTGCCCCGTGAGCGGCCGCGTGCGTTGGATGGCTTCCAAGCACGCATTCCACCGGCTGCCACGTCTGGGGATCTCCCAAATCCCGCTGCGTCCCGAATCCCGCAGACGCAGCGGACGCTACTACCTCTACCCTCACTTGTCTATGGCGCTTTGTACACCTGCGCGACCACAAAGTGGAGGGAATTTTCAAAAGCGGTAGACAACGTTGTAGCTATCTCCTCCTACGACCTTTGTGTATAAGAAATGACCCTAGAATTCAACACCTCCATATGAAAATCTATCCTATGAAAAACTGTAGAGGTCGAATGTCTGTACATAGAAAAAAACTGCATAAAATCAAGTCAGCAAGTAATAATAGGGAAAATACAAAAAAAAAATCCAATTTTATGTTTCTCTGTCTGTTTGTACGGGCTAATCTCAGAAATGGCTGTACCGATTTCAATGAAATTTTGCATGGTGATACCTTATATCCCTGGTTAACATCTTAGATACTTTTTATTCCGGGAAATTAAAGGATTCCAGTAGGATAGTTAAAAAACCATAGTAACCGCGGACGATGTCGCTGGCAAGAGCTAATATTTTAATAAGGAATCAAAAAAGACATTTCCACACACATTTCGTTGGTAGCACATCGACTTTAGTAAGGAACAACAGATTTGTTTTCAAACTTCTCTGTAACACTTTACATTAAAGGAGCTCATTTTGAGAAGATGAATAAAATAAAAAGGCCAATGATTATATTATACAGAATCAACCTGCATATTTGGAGATTAAAACTATATATATATAAAATGTATATAAAGAATAATGTATTAGTCTTGGCTTGCTCGTAAAGACATAGCAAGCAACTGTTATAATGGGAGTATTTTCACAAATACCCAAAAAAACATTGCGAGCTTATTTTATATGGTTAACGAGAAAATCCACAACAAAAACTGGTCTAGTGGTTGACATCGAGTGGTGATCTGGAGGTCTGGGGCTCGATTCCCCATGGGGGCAGGTGTTTTTCTGCTCGATTGGTTGGTGGTAGGGCTTCTGAGCCCGCCTGGCTAGCTAGTAGCTACCATCGTGTTACCTAAATCTGTTGCCATAATAACAATGTTTTTGCATTGTTGTGTTCCGGCAATCAGAGGTAAGATAGCCTGTTCCTCAGTTTTTGAGGAATACAGGTGAAGCTCGCTTCCATCTTCGGCCTTATCGTCACTTACCATCAGGTGAGAGGATGGCCAAGAGCTTGCTTGTTATATGTAAAAAAATATCTAGGATACTATTTGTTTACATACATATAATCACGACTATTATCCCCTAAGGGTTAGTCAGAGACTAGGCAAAAGCACCGCAAAAGCTCAGTGTACTCAGTGTGACAGGTGGTGAGCCCGTCACCCCTATAAGCTGTTGGATGGTTGTAGAGGTCTAAGTCCACTATTGTTTAGAGTAATAGCAAAAAAAATCATATCGTAAAGAGATCCAATTGGAGACAATATTATACCTACATATTTATTATCATTGTAATAGGTCGTAACCGCAGACGATGAAAAAAAAGCCACGTAGAACTTACAAGATATATGTATATATTTATATTACATGTTGTATCTCTTTATACTGCGACCATAGATATAATTGGGCTACTGCCAAAAGAAGATGTGTTCTATAACATAAGAAGCAATGTCTTAGGTATGAAGAAGATATTGAATGAATTGTGACTTCGTACTTAGAAAATTAGTAGGTATTCATGTCAAAATTATTAATCACACTGTCAAAACAAAACACCGTAATATAAATTTAAAGGTCTTTTTTGTATATACGTCAGAATGTTCAATAACATGATATCTAACACGTAGTTATTAATAAAATATAATTTTTTTTAGAACAATGTGATTGTCATTCTGAATCCTACACAGACCGCATTAGTCAAAATAAATGTGTACAAAATTGTTATGTTACAAGAAGTTAGCCAAATTTTTTATTAGAAATATTGTTTGTATGTGAAATTGTTTTGTATGGATGAAATAAAGAGCTTTAAATGTGTTTTAATTGTGTTGGTTTTTGTAACAAATAAAAAAAATATATTTTTAACGTACGTAGCGGTAGCCGAGTTAGGACGAGGGGCACTACTCGTTCGAGAGGCCGCGGGAAACGCGGGTTCGATCCCACCACTTCTACCACTGAGTTTGAATAAAACTTATCTACAGTTCATTGTGAAAATCGCTTGCCTCACATTGTGCCCGGCAACAGGCTCGCCACCTGTTACATGGGGACCTAACATATCTGGCGAAATGTGAGTGCTTTACACCTCTGCCTACCCCTTCGGGGAAAACAGGCATGATGATATGTTATGTTATGGAACTACACGTAAGAAGAGATGGCCCAGATAAAAAGGAAAAAAGACCCTGAAAAGGTGAACCTGCTGCATGTCTGTTCTTCACCCGTAGTGTAAATTATCATTGTAAAAAACATTACTTTATAAGTTGCATTAAGAAGCTCAATTTATATGGGAAACGTGGTTTCATCTACTTTCCGCTAGGGGCGCTTAGTACGTTTTCCACATAAATCAACGTTCATAACGCAACTAAAAAAAGTAAGTGTTTTACAGTGATAACTTTCACTGATCATAACTGACAGTAATATTTGAATATCATTAGTTAACACTTCAATTGAGTACTTCAGTTTGTCCATTTATCTATCAAAGTATGGTGAGGATCCGGATGACGGCTGTATTGCTTCATAAATAAAAATGCTACGGTCACATTTAACAGTCTATTCATAGTTGGTTAAAATTATCCTATATTATGTCCTTGATAATGTTAGTGTATGAATGGACTTTTGAATCTGACCGCACGTATCTTAACTCTACTTGACTCTACCCTGAATGCAATAGGGTATTTGTCTAGAGTGAAAATAAAGATAAAACTTTTGTCAAATACCCTATTATTCATTAAGGGTATTTATATTAAGTAATTTTATTATATAAGGTTTTTAACCGTCTCTCTGGTTTAGTGGTTCACACCTAGCTTACCTAAATTTGTCGCCATAATAACAATGTTATAAGCATTGTTGTGTTCCAGCAATCAGAGGAAAAATATCCAGTTCCTCAGTTATTGAGGAATACAGGTGAAGCTCGGTTCAACCTTCGGCTTTATTTAGCTTACCTAAAGAAAAGAACAATCATATAAAAGTGAGCCACAAACAGAGTTAAGGTTTTTCTTTAATTTTCAATAATATTTCTTTCTGAAGCAATATTATAGGTCCCGTCCTTAACTAGTCAAGGGGCACAAAACGAGACACAATAGAAATATCTATTGATTGAGGACACCGGTGACCGCCAAGGGATTAAGGCCCTCACAAATTAGAACAAGTCCACTTTGCATCATTTGGCAATTATTTAACTAAGATACTTTTTAAGAAGAAGAATAAGAAAAGAAGATGGATGAAAAAAGAGAACTAGAGTATAAAACCAAAAAGCAAGAAGTTTCTGGGTAAAGTAGAAGGCAATTTTTTTTGTAATAAAACACAAGACCTTTACCATGTTTTATTTAATAACAGAATAAATAAAATTCGAATCGAGTATCACAATTTTTCTCTGGCATAACACACAATTAATGTTAATAATAATTCAGTTTCCGACCATTAAACTATATATTGGCACACAATTTCTACATTACTTCATAATATCCATTGTTTTTAACTTTGATTCATTGGCAAGATTAACAATTAATTAATGAAAAGGTATAATGGTACAATGGACGAACGAACTCGACAAGAATGCATCGAATTCAAGAGTAGAATCTTTAGTAATACTTATGACAATACAATCAAAAGACAACATGGTGGGTGAAATAATTTAATTTTGTGCTTTTGTATTGCTATTATAAATTCGTGTGGTCAAAACTTTTGACAGGTTTTTGATAGTGATTGACACTTTATTTAACTCTATTCCAGATTCCATTCCAATCTGTATCCCTAGTGTAAGATTACATTAAAAAAAAACAATACTTTTTTAGTTGGGTTAAGCTCAATTTCTATGGGAAACGTGATTTCAGCTACTTTCAGTTAAGGGCGCTTTCATCGTTTTCTGTTCTGTTCGATATTGAGCTTCTTAACGCAACTAAAAAAGTTTAGTTTTTTACAATGGCAAACCATTGTTGTATAGTTAACGATCAATAATTTTAAATTTTTTTTTAGCTAAATCAATTTTTTAGTAAAACGCTGTAAATTGAAAAAAAGTGAGTTTTGTTTCCCGCGCATGTTTTTTCAAAACGGATGGTGACGTTTTTTCAACACATTTCTAATGATACATTACACTGGCGTGTAACGGATCCCATATAAATTTAACTCATAATAGAAAACATTTACTTTACCTACAATAGGTGTCAAATCGATAACGCAGTTTCGATTTCGGAAACTGAATTTTACACAGATCTGAGAAACTTATAAGTTAAAAGGGACTATTTCATTTTCCACTTATTCTGTAAATAACGAGTAAAATACTATTTGAACTTACATAAATCCTTTGAGTCCTGTCTCAATACGATCAAATTTCAACTCTAAGCTTAACTGCACAAGTATCTTTTTTAATTTGTTCTTGCAATACAAGGCAATACTATTATATTGTATATCCACACACACTTATAATTATATCAAAGTTATTGTATGAGATATGTACGCCGTAATTGTGTTAGATATCAGATACGTTTATTTTTACGGAACTATTATTGCATTATCTTAAATGTGTAACATGTGGCAGTACTTATTAAATAAATAAATAAATAAGCAAGGGATCAGCTACGACGGATTAAAATTTCCATAGCTGCGATCAAAAATAAAGCTATTCTATCATATTGATAACATTGTGATGATTTACTTTTAACATGAACTTTGAACCGTTGATCATCTTCACAATCATAAGACACATCTTCAATAGGAACTTAATTTAGAATGACAAATATTTCTACATTGCTATATTTAATATAAATATTAGTATAATTTGGTTTTATTCCTTTTAAAATTAATACTACTCAAGTCTTCACTTTAGGTGATGCATTTGGTGTTAATGTATATAATTTAAATTAAACAACTAATTGTGTTTTCATTAATAAAGTTATACATGATATCCATAACGAATACAGACTTTCAGAACTTATATAACTAATAAAAAGCTGCAACATATACAGAATTGATTTAACCATACAGATAAACATCACAGCCTAACTGCACCCTGGCATATATCATCGTAAAGCTTTTGAGTCAGTGGCACATATTCTCCCGTTTTTTGATCAAGGAAGTACATTGGGTCCTGGTGTGTATTCAAATTGAAGCTCTGTTCCATAAGCTCTTTCTTCTTCAACTTGAATGTCGCTGTGAGTGGAGATTCAGGCATTATTCTAACGAACAGTGGCCTGGCATAAACTGGGAGTGACGACTTCAAGCTTTTGGCTAAGGCTGTAAGATCTAATTTCTTTTCTGGGTCAGCAATCGCAGCCATACCTGCTTTGCCTTCGACGTGTGGCACCTAAAGAATGAAAAAGAAATAAATATTTCAAAATAAGGGAGGTATCATGAAAAAAAACGAAATATCAAAATTAAAGACTGATAAAAGTAGCCATTTTCTAATGGATACCGTATGATACCATACAAGTGGTACTCATATGGTGGACATATAATTTCAATTCAGGAATGATTGAGAGCTATAATAATTATTAATATTCAAGCCTAGGCAGAAGGTACCAAAATTATACACACTTATTGAATTGGTGTATTTACTTACAGTCACACCATAAACTACAGCATCCTTCAAACCAGCTAACATGCTCACTACACCCTCCACTTCAGTAGTGGAGACATTTTCACCACGCCATCTGAAAATCCATGAATTATTCAATGATAAAGCAGCATAACCCCTTGACAGATACGCGAACACCAGTGTTCGTGAACAAAAGATGTTTTTTTGTGTCTCATTTGGTGCCCGTTGACTATAGTGCGCGCGGAACTAGTTGGCCACGCCTTAGGTATTTGAGCGGGGGGACGGAGAGGCGTAGGCACTTGATGTCATTACTCAGTTTGGCGCCGTACTTCGCGACGGCAACACGCATTGAATGTTCCGGCTACTTTAAACGAAACGCACATGAGATTGCAATAGCGAGATGAGTCGCCACTTCAGGCACGGCCAACGAGTTCCGCGTGCACTCTAGTTAAAATTATTCTTTATCCATATTTCGTCAGATACAGGAAATAAGCAAACGACCACTACGCGGACCCAAGTACGAAAAGCGCAGTTTTTTTTTTATAAAATGTAGTAACTCATTCTCTTAATTATATCCTTTCTGCTAAGTTTATCAAAGACAAACATGACCAAAATACATTATCTCTCTCTCTCTTCGGACATGCGTGACCAGTTTATAGCCCCACTTGTTAAGGTTTTTAATACGACGGAAGTATCAAAAAATATTATTCTTATCTTTAATACAAAAGCAATATACTCATTTCATTAGCCTGCCCTTTTCCCAATTTCATTTGGGGTCGGCGCTACGAGTCTTTCTCCTCCACTCTCACTTATCACAAGCCATATCAACATTCACTCGCATTCTAGCATTACCATCCACTCTCATATTCATAACTCTTCTCGTTACATGCTCATTCTCTCTCTGACCAAAATATTGAAGTTGGTGTGCCAATCATACCTAAAAGTGTCTCCAGTTCGATCCTTAAAATAGAAGTAGCCGAAATGGTCCATGACCATTATATCTCCAGTGTTGAAGTAACAGTCTCCTTCTGTCTTCACGTTTCTGATCATCTTCTTCTCAGAAGCTGTCTTGTCTGCGTAGCCCGCGAAGGTTAGAATTGCCTTACGGGGGTCTATTTTTCCAAGCAGCACACCTGTAATATTAGCATTACAAGGATGTGTTTAATATTGGGTCCTTACCTATGAAATTGGTGTTTTTATTCTGTCTTAGCAATTTGTCCGTAACTATTAAGTTTCAGAACATTCTTATAAAATAATTGCCTCTTCTAAAAAAAAGACCATATATTTGAGCTCGTATTATTTAATTTGATAATTTTTTGTAAGTTTAATTGTGTTAAAATTAGACACAAAGACAATTATTTTTAACTGCCTCCCGAATACATCATTTGATTTGCATTTACATAAAAATGATTAATAATTTTTATCAAGCGTGTTCACACACATATTGCTAAAGCTTGTCTAATGATACATGCCAAATATTATTATCTCTGGATTTGTCGTTATGAAGAAAACTGATAAAATGTCAGTATGTAAAATGCAGACATCCCCAAAATCTCCTAATATAATCCAAACCTATATTAGCAATCCAAATCTCGAAGAATCAAATAAGTTATTCGGATCATTACATTCAAATATTTCTCATTCGTTAATTACCTATCTTTTGGATGGTGACTATCAAGTCATGGAAATGGCCCTGAGAGTCGTAGCATAAAAATTTGTTTGATACTTGATAAGCTGTTGTCGAACACGCGATACAAATAAAAAAATATGAGATACAAAACGAATAATATGCAATAATACCATAAATCAATAAGTAATAAGTATAGTCCGCCTTATGTACAAAAGTGTTTTTTTATTTTGGACATTAAAGATTAAATAAATAAATAAATAATCGTCCTCAGCCTATATATACGTCCCACTGCTGGGATAGGCCTTCCTCATGGAGAAACACATGAGGAGTATGGGCCGTATAACACCACCACGCTGGCCCAATGCGGGTTGGTGGGTAAAATCGGTCATAAATGTGAGCGGGACCAACGACTTTACGTGCCTTCCGAAGCACAGAGGAGCTCGAGATCATAAAGTCTTGGTCACCCATCCACGGCCTGACCATGGCGAAGGTAGCTTTGTTTTCGATCGAAGGCAAAGCGCACTGACGCGTAGTGGTCACCGAGCTCCTCCAATAAGTAGTACAACTTTTAAAAACAGTACCTGGCTCATGTGGTCCGCAACTGATACACCTCCCATGGACATCCCTCATGATCTCACCAGTGATTTCATCGCATCTGCAAATGTCACATATATACATACATACATACATAAAATTACGCCTGTAATCCCCGAAGGTAGGCAGAGTCCAAGGAGCACTGTGTTCCTTAAGACCACATTTAGCCATACAAACTTTCGGTTTGGTCAGATGAAAAAACGTAAAAAAGTAGTAACACGTGGCAAATGTCACTTGACTACTAATAAATCATAATAACAAAGTATAATATACTCGAAGCGTAGTTCAAACCACAACATAATGACAAAAGCCTAATTGGATCAGCCATTTATCTTTTTTACGCCAAAATTCAACCACGAGTAAATTCAATCTGTTACTCAAATCAAATCAAATCAAAAATAACTTTATTTCATAGGCCAAACTGAGCACTTATAATCGTCAACATTTTACATTTTAAATAATTATTTTACAATTTAAATAATAATAATTAATCATAATATTATTCATTACCGCGAGCGCTTGTATTAAGTACAACCACGACGCTTTGATTCTTATTGTAATCGACACAAGCGGCCTGCGACTGATCTAAAGATATCATTCAATGACGTCGAATTCGCAAAATAGCTACAAAAGCGTAGTTCAAACCACAAAATAATGACAAAAGCCTAATTGGATCAGCCATATTATCTTTTTATACGCCCAAATTCAACTTAATTCAATCTGTTACTGATCTAAAGATATATTTCAATGACTTCAAATTCGAAAAATAGCTACAAACTTGCTCGTCTTTTTTTAATGCATGTGACGAATTTACTTTGAATGTATGGAGAGTACAAAAATGTGAAGAATTTACTTTGTGACGAATATACAACCCGTCTATTCAAAGAAGTATTGTGGGAAATGTGCGTTTGCAACCTTTGGACATTTTAAGGATTTGTCTACTTTACTTGGCTCACTAAAATTACTTGACTACGGTATATGAAAATATAACTTACTTAACCAACGTTAAAGGGTATATCGATGACACCATCCGACTTAGAAAACCAATGGCACCAACTTTGGAATCCAAATTTACTGTAAAACACAAAGTTTACATTTAGATGACATTTAGATGAAGAGAAGACTCAAGTCATCAAGGTAGTCAATCTTTGAAATAAATATGGCATAGTTATTTTATTGTTTCATTTACTAGAGTACTTTAGACCATTGCCAATAGGCTAGTTGACTGTTATCAAAAGTCATGAAAATAATTTTTAATTCACATAGTATTTAGTACAAGGGTCCGAAATATACCAAGTTCAATAAATAATTATGACCTCGCCGACAACGTTTTTGCCTCTCAAGCAAACACGTAATTTAACATGTAACGTAATTTTAAATATATTATTTTTATGGTGGCGGTTAACAGTATAGAATCACTTGGGGCCCAATAGAAAAAAGGTCAACTAGCCTATTTTCCATGCTTTTGACAGACAAATTCCTAATTCTGTAATTAAATTAAATAAACTAAAACTTATCTCAAGATGTATCTGAGAATGTCATAAATTTACTAGGAATTCATAAATATAAAGAGTAAGTTAAACTCACCAAGATTACTGTTTCCTTCAGTCGCTCCATAGAACTCGAGCACCCTCTTTACGCCGAACCTCTGAACAAACTCTTCCCAAATCTGCGGCCTTAGTCCGTTTCCAATCATCACCTTGACGTTGTGGGACCGATCGTTGGGCCCAGCAGGCACCGTTAGAAGATACCGGCAGATCTCGCCTATGTATTGGGCAGCCTATAAAGACAAGGAATAATATTTTTGAGAATCATATAGACCATTCAATTCGTAGAGATTATGTGTTTGTAATAAAAATTTTAAGACGGCAACACCTTGTTTATGAAACTTTGCTAAGATGCTAAGATAATTACTATATAATTTACTTAGTTTGTATATTATTATATTTTAGTATTTTAAGTGCACATTAGCTAGTTTTTTCCAAATTATATATTTTTTAACAACTTCATAAAAAATGCCATTGTGTGACATTGATCCTTGTAGGTACTCCTGTAACAATTATTTGAAGAAATGCATTTGTTTTTATATTGTACTTATAAAAATAATGAATTATTAATTATAGAAACCGAATAAATTACTGATTTTTATACACATTACATACATATTTAATCTTCCACATTGGCCTGTATTCCCGAATAAGTTCCACTCAAACGAGACCGATCGATGCTCCGTTCGATGTAAAAGTGTCTAACCAGCCATTGGCCATTGGTCATAAGCAAACGTGCGAGCAATTCCCTGTGTATAATTCCCCAACTGCCTTTTGGCTCTTGTACATTTAAATTTATTGTTTAAAAGTTTAAAAAATTGTTATTCCGTGCAAAAATTGAGTTTCTTTAGTTAACCATATTAATTGTACTTTTAGGAGTAATTTCCGTTTAGGAGTCATAAATATCTCAAAATCACCAATTTGTTAGTTTGGCTCTTATAGGTAGGTCAAAACCAATAGTCATAAAGATTTTTGTCTCTTAGACTGAATCATGATCAGTGATCGGAGTAGGTATATTGAATTAAGGTCAATGATCTGAAACGTATATATTAATATGGACATTCCTCCGGAATTTGATAATAATATTTTTTTCCCGGAATTTTACTAAGTATAAATATGACCGATTGTATATTGTCTTGTCACTCAATGTGCTTGTTTTTAATTACGGCCATAGATAGACACCTAAATTTTCAGAAGACCTGTTTAACTATGACGGCTATAAAACATTACAATAAAAATTTTAAAGTTATAAAGTTATATTTCAAGTGAAATAAAAGCCTTTAAAATCTGTTGATTCCTTTTTAATTTTGAATTTAAATGTAGAAGAGGTCATGGAAAATATTTTAGTGAGTCCCAAAAGAACGGAACGATGTTCCGGAAAAATGGTGTATCCATGTTCTTATTTCTATGAACATTTCCTACGCAAGTAGCAAAAATCAATATACTCCCATCACTGATCATGATCTTAAAAACAAACAAAACAAGACAGCCTTCAGTCCAGACTTACCGTACACCCATGCTTAGCCGCGTCGCTCCAATAGCTCGAAGCTGAGAACTTCTTTCTCAGCACCACAGTGCAGCCTAGGATAAGGCACTGTCCAGCTCCAAGCACTCCTCCAGCTGTGTGGTGCAGCGGCAGTGGGTCATAGACCACGTCTGCTGGCGTAAGCTGTGCTGAGTTGTACACTCCAAGAGGAATGAGAAGGAATCTGTTGGAAAGAAGATTCACTTACATTATATATACATAGCATCCCTCCTATGTTATTATTCCCGAAGGGAAGGGAAGGGAAGGGGGGCAGAAGCGCCACTTTACCAGTAATTTTATTGGCCCCAGGGTAAGTCCAGTCCATTTATCAGACACTAAAAGAAAAAGCATAACCACTCAGTAGTCCAAACCAAAATTCTAACAGCCAGATCAGATCCATGTCAACAACTAAATGGAATCTCTCTGCTGTCCGAGCATAGCGGTGCCTTCCACCAATGGGATGGCACCATTTTTCGAGTCTCGTGAAGCGAAGTAATCCTATTGTTCTATTTATCCTCCCACACAGCATAGCTACTAACTATAGTTACTGTTCTGGTGGAAAGGCACCCTTAGGAAACGTGATATTAAAATAAATAAATGTCTTCTGACATCCACAGCATATAACTAGTCCACAATAAGTAGACTTGATCTTGTGTTATGGATTCAATATGACGGAGACATAGGCATCTGCTACACTAGAAATCAAACACAGGAGTCAGGACCTTGTAGTGACACCTTGAAACCCGCCATGGAGGTCCTCAAAGACAACGAGCAGTATATTGAGCGTTGTGCGAGATCGTTAAAAACAAAAGAATAAGACTAAGCAAATCAAAAATCGTTTACGAGTCTATGTGTGTGAATTCACTTACTTCATCGTCAAACTTTGATTAAGATAGGCTGGGTCAGATTTTGATCACTCTAGGTCCGTCCATATCCATGTTGAGCATCCTTCCTGTAATGGGACATTCATCCCTCCTCGTCACATGTCCATACCATGCTAACCTATTGCTACTAATCTTTCCTGTAACTGGCGCTACTTTCAAACTTCCTTTAATATACTCATACCTGATCTTGTCCATTCTTCTCGCATCTCTGCTGAGGAAGCAGTTTTCTTTCATCCATCGTTGAAAGAACGACCGTGACCGTGAGTAAAAAAGTTATTTACATGATATTATGGAGGCTGCTTCAAAGCAAAGAACGGTAGTACCCCGCCAATTTTCAAAAAACTGCAACGACCTGGTGGACTTACTGCAACAACTGGACAATAAACTGAAATTCGAGAGGATATCTAAGAGTGAAATAGTGGATGAATTATATATAAAATTAAAAACACTAAACAAAATAATCGAAGATGCCCTAATTATTGATCCGAATTTTGACAAAAACTTGTATGAAAAAGAATTAGAAGAGAGTCAAAAATATACAGAAAAATATAAAATTGTAAAAGAAAAATTAAGAGATGCACGTGAAGAAACCACTGAAAGTCCTAAAAGGTCAACATTTCGGAACTATAAGATACCAAATTTAGAATTGCCTAAGTTCGATGGAAATATAAAGAATTGGCTTCCGTTTTGGAATCAGTTTAAAAAGATCCATGAAGATCTGGACATTGATGCGACTGATAAGTATCAGTATCTCCTGCAAGTCACAACATTTGCCCAACATTCGGATCCATATATCTTCCTTCTTCGTCTATTCTTCAATAATTATGAGTTTATATCTATACAAAAAGATTGACGGGTGTGTGTGCGAATCCATCAGACTATAATACGAGTATCTTATCAAAGCAATAAATTCTTTGAGTGTTTACTACGTATCGTAAATCAAAGCGATAAGAATTATGTTAAACAGTTTTGCTGTAGTGGTTTGGGAACTGTGATAATTTCGTATATTTCGATTGGTGTTAATAACGAAATATTTGGATTATTTTAATAATGCATTTTTTTATGAACTTCTTTCGACAGTTTAACTAGTCAACGGGTACAAATCGAGACACAAAATAATCATCTATTGTTAGCGAACACCAGTGTTCGCGGTGCCCTCCAAGGGGTTAAGAAACAAATAATTATATGACGGACCGGTACATCACCATACACCACACTGATCCAATGCCGTGAGTCAAAGTCAAAGACCAAAGGTCAATCCAAAAAGGGTTAAAGGAACAATCCAAATAGGTCAGAAATTTTTTCTTAATTTTGACTCCCAATTGTCAGGTTGTTATCGCCCACTGCAGGGCATAAGCCTCCTCTCTGTTGTGCCAATTCCTTCGGTCCTGCGCAATCCGCATCCAGGTCTTTCCTGCTGCTCGTTCAATATCGTCGACCCAACGCATGACTAGGCAACGCAATTTTGACTAGGTTCAATCAATTCCCAGTTGAGAGTAAACTAAAAACAGCTCTCGCTATCCTTTATAGTTTCGGATTTCTCCCCACTGACCCATATTACGAACCCCGACAAACTCAAGCTCACGAATGTGTCATCGATCGATCAACCGGGGCGCAATTGTTTTTGATATCGACATAATTGGGAATTGCGATCGGTCCTAGTAAGTATGTGTGTGAATATGGATAATTCGAAAAGTAGATTTAAGCCCGTCAATCTCAAGCGCAGTCTCTACTCCTTGTGTCTGGTACTGTAAAAAGGACCTTAGAGTGTGAGGAATGATATGAGAAGAAAAGAAGTTATTGCTGAACGGACGAGTGAAAGAAGATACTGGAGGTGGATAAAGGAAGACATAGTGTACTGTCGACCCCACCTAGACTAGGATAAAGACAGAAAATATTAAGAACAAAATATCGTAACCTTACCTAATGTTAGTAATGACGGCAGCTTTTGGAAATCCAGTGGTTCCGCTGGTGTAGATATAAAGCAGGGTATCCCTTGGCTTCGCTGGTTCCGCATCAGTAAATGGTTCCACTGGCATCTCTTTTAATTCTGAAGACAAAGGAATCGTGCCTGGTAATATTGGTGCCTTCGGCCGCTCTGCCGAGTTGAACTGGAACAATGGTATATCAGGAATCTCGCCCTGGATTTCCTTGATTGCTGCAAACAAAAAGTTTCTTTCAGACTAAGAACTTAAGGAGCATAGTCTGCCGCAAGCACTGAAAGTCATGCGACGAATTTAATTGTAGAATGCATTCCGCATCCGTTGCATACTTTTTTGAATGATCCAGTTTAAATAAAGTCTCTCTAAAAGATCATAGCGCTATCATTAAAAATAAATTGTATCAACTATCTAACTCACTTGTTGCCAACTTAAGGCCAGGATCTTTCAAATCGACCTGTTTTTGGTTGAGTTTTAAGGTATCAAATAATGGCTTTTTTATTCAGAAAAAATATATGTTGTTATTTATGAACTTTTTTATTTTTCTTGATCATAAAAAATGCAAAGATTGGTATATACATTTACGCCTATTTTTCTAGTTTACTTGAAGATTTTACAGCTTCATTAAAAAATACGTAGAAAGATAGGAAATAGCTTGTCTTGATTATTCTGTGGCTAGTTTTTTATATTTTATTTGGCTTTTTTTATTTTTAGGCAGCGGTAGCAGAGTTGGGACGGACGGGGCACTACTCGTTCGAGAGGCCGCGGGAAGCGCAGGTTCGATCCCATCGCCTGAACTACTGAGTTTGAATAAGACTTATGTACAGTTCATTGTGAATATATACATCGTGCCCGGTGCATGGCAAAAGGATCGCCATCTGTTACATGGGGACCTAACATATCTAGTGAAATGTGGGTGTTTATAGCATCTGCCACCCCTCTCGGGGAAAGAGGCGTGATGATATGTATGTTTTATTTTATATTAACAAAAAACAATCACCCGCCGAGCATTGTTTCACTCGAAGATCGTGGCCTTAATAAGAAGAATTTGAAAATGTAACTCTGTTGCTGTTCGAAATGCCTGTGCTAATTTTATGGTCAGAGAATAGAGAATATTTGATTTAACCGCAATAGGAATTAAATTAGCTGGGAGTAAAAACACACAAAAAAATTAATTGTGGCAACACCATTGAAACAAGCACAAAAATATTAATTAATTTATATTAGACGTCACGCTAATCTAAAATCTAAACTACGGTAATTGAGTTACATTAACGAGTTTTAATGATTAGCTTTGCAATAGATAAAAATCTCTTTATTTAGAAAGATATTCAGTGTTAAAATTTTACAATTGTTACTAATGGTCTTAGAACTGCACAACATCCAATAGCTTATAGCGGCGACGGGCTCACCACCGCGGACTATGCCAGACTGCTTTTGCGGTGCTTTTGCCTAGTCTCTGTCTAACCCTTAGGGGATAATAGTCGTGATTATAATAAGTATGTATGACTGAATGTAAAATCTCTAAGTTCTAATCATGCATAACAAAAATGGATTGGTTAAATAAGCCTTATATTAACTAAAATTATATTCAGTCCTGATAAACAATTTACTTAAGTCTTCAACAACCAGTTTCGATACTGGTATGTTTACACGACTAGATGGACCAGTGTTGACTGCTAGATGGCGCTATCTGTTGAAGTTACACAATGATCTGAAGCAGCGTTTTCGGAGCGAGTACTTATCTTTGTTAGTCCAAAAGTCCTCCGGTACATTATCGCGACATAGTTTAAAGGTAGGTGATGTGGTGATTGTCAGTTCAGGATATAAAAGAGAATTAATAGGACACTTGGTTTAATATTGGAAATTATCGCAGGGGCCGTCAGCCATTGCCGAGTGGTTTCCTTAGAGGTTCCCCAGGAGCAACGTACTGCAGCCGGCTCTTCCTCGGTCACTTTTGTTTATAAACCGCTAGCCAGCGATCTGTTGTCTCGTTGATAACAGTGTATTTTTATTTAACATGTTGTGTACTGCTTGCGTAACGCAAGGTAAGAGTAAAGATAAGCAAGTCATTGAAGCATCACAAGGCATCGCACACACTCGTCTCGTTTCGATACAACAAAATAAAACATGCTTTCACTTTATCTAAATTGCTTTCACTTTCCGTCAAATTGCTAGTCACGTTTGTTAATCGTCTCCTAATATAACAGTCTCTCTATCTACTACCTATTATAGAACTCTAAGTATCTAGTATAGAATATTCATCATTGTGACAACTCTATCATTCATATTATCCAAGCTTATGTAAGTGCCAGAAATCTCCTGGGTAAGAAAATAATAAGATTTTCACAAAAGAGCAAGTTTTTGTCTTCGTTCCCGGCTAGACCTATTTGCTCTGGAGTTTATGCATACAACTCAATTCTAGACCAAATCATTTAATACTTTTGCCTGTTCAAATTTGTGTTTAAAGCCCTAGTCTCCCTACAATAAAGAGTTATCTATCTATCTATCTATCCTAGGCACAGATGTTAACAATTCCACTGATATCTTTTGGTCTGTGAGTGAGGGGCTAGACACAAATACACATTTATATAGATAACGCAAGTATAACGATTTGTATTGAAACCAAGCTTGTCAACTTTTTAACGTGACGTCACATTCGTAATTTTGACGGGAGATCCAAACTGATTGAAAAATAATATCACACATTTTTTAGTTTTTGCAGCCATTTGGGCGCGCACAGACTAACTAGTCTAACTGGTCTAAACACTGGACTGGTCTAAACTAGTTTAAGGCACTCTGAAACTAAGAACGGCCATCCCCGACGTTTGGTCGGGGTTTTCGAACACTCGCAGTACATGCATAATTGCGTTATCTATGTCAATATAGCTGTGGGGCTAGGCCTACTTGCACCGGGCATGGTTCACTCAATTTCAATTCAAATTTAATTGAGTGTTACAGGCCAGCACCCCAATTCTACTATAAATTTAACCGGACGTTCCCAAACGATACAATTGCGTAACCAATGCGTTGAAGAAAGAATGCTTAGCAGAATAAACATTGATGATTGAAATGAAAGCTTTTGCTTTACGTTTTTGATTTATGTAAAATAGCAAACCGAATGAAACCGAACGCAACCGAAACGCACGGTTGCGTTTTGCTAGCAGAATGCGTTCCTCATGCGTTTCAGATCAAAATACAATAGCAGAATTGGCCTACAGGACTGCATCGAAGAACTGCACAAATATTTACAGTTTTTTCTACTTGGGTATTACTTCTCTGACTATATCATTTCTAAGTTATCCAATATTTGTTTATGCATTAGATAAGAACCAGATGTTGTTCACTTGACATTTTGGCTTTGAGTAAATAGAACGTGTGTTATCAGCTACAATAAATTTAAATATGTATTTAGTTAGTTGGTTTAAGGTTAAACTACAAGCCTTAACCTTGATCTTAATTGTCTTTTTTAATCATTTTCACAGGAGCTCAGCGATGAGTTCACTTCATAATTTTGCCGTCCCATTAACCCGAGGCTGTAGGACAAAACTTGTGATTAAAAGTTCCTTTTCACTCCGGATACATGCTGTGGTCCCGGTTGTTTTACCCAACAATCGGCATTAGTGTTATAATTCTATTCTTTTCATTCGTTTCTTTTAGGAAGGCCTGTGTCATTGGCTTCAGAATTGTTGTGTTCGCCCAAACAATCTGCCTGCTGCCTGCATTGCCCAGTACTATTTATAAGTCTAGATTTTATAGTTCATACTCCTCGTGTATTTCGTTCTTTTAGGAATGCACGTGGAACGTATTTTCATTCATAGATTACTGTGAACAGAAATAACGTTTACAATCCAACATCCTTCTCCAATGTCAGTATTGTTATTTCGCTGGAATTCCATTCATGTGTATCGACAATTTAATGCTGATCTGCCATTCTTCTCGTTTACAATCCAACATCATGATTCGATTTAGCAGTGGAATTACTTCCATGTTGGCTTAACATGACCACGCAAACACATTTTTAATTATCGCGAGAACTGTCAAAATATGACCAGAAAAATTTTTGATTGCTGCATAATTTAATGTATTTCTGATAATTGAGACTAAAAATACGTTTTGCAAATCATGTTTCGTTGGAAATGCCAGGAGGTTATACCGTTGGGATTTTTTTAAAGGAGCTCCTTCAAAAAATGCCCATCTTTATAAATCGTTAGTAGCCTCTGTTCAGTTAGTATATTTTCAAAACGCTTACATGATCAAAAGAGTGAATTTATTATTTATTAGTACAAATAACGTATACGTGTGCGGAACGACCATTGATCACAGAAAAAATATAACTAGAAGCGTAGTAAGAGAGATTACTACCTACTGCCTTTTGGGGTCGTCGACTCGATCACAAAAGCAAGAGACAAAAAACTAATAAAAATATAGTACAGATAGGTAATACAAATGATATTAAAAACGAATATAATAAACACACAAAAACACAATGTACAATAAAAAATATCAAAACTCAAAAATATTGTCAGCAAACATACAGTATTTAACTTACCGTCAGCCATTTCATCGCCAAAGATGACGGATTTGCAGCCAGCTATCCTCAGACAGTGTATAAGCTGGGCACCCCTCAGGTTCGTGTTCACTAGAGCTGTGGTCACCCTCATCTTGGCTAGACCCAGCCACAAGAACACGTACTCCGGCTGCGTCTCCATAAAGAGTGCTACTACTTCTTTACTCTTGTACCCTTGATTTTTGAAGTACCATGCTGTTTGATTGCTGAAATCATCGCCCTAGAATCGGAAATTTCTTTGATTATTGGGTGAACTAAGCCTCCTAAAAGACGGCGAAGATTATATACAACATTAAAGGTCACGCGGCGTTTAAGTAATGATGTGGTCCAGGGTGGTGCCTGCAGACTCAAATAATGGCCGGTCTCTTGGCTTGATAATTCCCAATAGACGAAACATGAACGCAAGAAGATCATTCAAGTCCTTTGCACATGAGAAAAAGTTGAAGTGATTCGATTAATCTGATAGTCCGTAGCAGAAACGATTTTACTTTTTAAAGGTTCTTTAGAAATACATAAAACATATCATAACGCCCGCCTCTTTCTTCAAAGGGATGAGCAGAGGAGTTAAACACCCACATTTCGCTAGATATGTTAGGTCGCAATGTAACAGGTGGCCTGAGGTGGCGAGCCTGTTGCCATGCACCTGCACAAAGTGCGGCAAGCGATATCAACACAATGAATTGTATTTAAGTTTTATTCAAACTCAGTGGTACAGTGGTGGGATCGAACCCGCGTATTCTGCGGCGTCTCGAACGAGTAGTACCCTGTCCGTCCCAACTTGGCTACCGCTGCGTTAGAAAGATTTCTTTAGAAATATACAGAAAAAATGTGTTACGATTTTAGTACATTGTAGTTCTAAGGTTGAAAGTAAATGATTTGTATTCCGAACTATTAGATCCTATTGATATTATAATGTGACGAGTTACTAAATCGTCATCTTTTTGCCGGTGGTTGTACATACAAACGTATAATGCTGGCTGTAAACAGTTTAATTTCAGAAGGATTACTTTATGTAAATTCTTTACTATTTACAACAGGAATAATCTAAATCAAAACATGATAACGTATAGTATTTAATAAAATCATTGTCCCGTGTTGGTCCGGGACGCAAAAGAATGTACCAACTGCTTTTCTTGCCTAGTATGTCGTAAAAGGCGACTAAGGGCGTATTGGGTACTGGGTCTGTGATTGTGTAGGCGATGATCTAGCCACTTGTTACAAGGTACTCTTACACGATTTTTCATCTGATCAAACCCAATTTTTGTATGGTTAAATGTGGTCTTAAGGAACACAGTACTCCTTGGACTCTGCCTACCCCTACGGGGATTACAGGCGTGTTTTTATGTATGTATGTATGTAATATCATTCTCCTAACTGAAGTATTGTTACTAAGCAAATTTGAAAAACTAGTACAGGGGAATTACAAATATCAGACGAAATGTGGGTGTTCTTTGTGATCTCGAGCTCCTCCGTGCTTCGGAAGGCACGTTAAGCCGTTTGTCCTGGTCGCTATTGCGACCGTTTCTACCCACCAACCTGCATTGGGCCAGTGTCGTGGTTATGGTCCCTACTCCTCATGTATTTCTCCACGAGGAAGGCCTGTGCCCAGCAGTGAACTCATCCAAAAGAATAATGACATAATTACCAAAAAGTCGAAAATGAGTTTTTGATGCCATAACTTCATGTTTTGCACGTTTTATCTACGGTAAAAACGACAGAATTGTTGTTCCATTAGTTTCCGAAAGAGAGAGTCATTGCCGTCATGGTGTTGGCCTATACTTCGAAAGGATACGCGGAAACATCGACAAAGTTCATAAAATTTAGACAGATTTATAAAAATAAAACTAAAATTGAATATAATGTTGTTTAAATTCATTATTTATTCCCATTTCCAAACCTAGTTTAATGTCATAATTGTATTATTTGATGTATAAAATGTCATAAATGTACGTCTGGTTTGTTTTATTTCGTTTATTCAAATAGTTATCTTAAGTTTTCTCGCAAACTTTTTATGTTATATTATTGGTAGTAAAGTAACACAACACAACTATTAAAATATATCAATAGAATGATTGGAAATACACAATATTTTCGATGTCAAACTTTTAAAACGCTCTCCTGAAAAATCGCAAAAACGTAATTACGTCAATATTCTTTTGGATGAGCGATATATAGGATAAGGAAGGTAAAGCTATCATTATCATTTCAGCAGTCCACCGCTCATACAGTCATAGGCCTCCCCATGACCTCCACACCAATTGGTCCTGCACCTAATATCCACAACTCTAGAAAGATATTTGTACACAATTTCTCTACCTGTCAAGACTAGCCGTGTGGTAGCGGCTCATTAAACGAATACTACCAACCCATCTCCTTCCTTGGGTATCGTAAAAGGCGACTAATGGACTTAGAACTGCACAACTCCATTAGCGGTGACGGGCTCACCACCTGTCACGCTGAGCACATCTGCAGTCACTGGTAAAGCGCGGTCTATGATAATGGACAGCTTCGGCGGTGCTTTTGCCTAGTCTCTGACTAACCCTTAGGGGATAATAGTCGTGATTATATGTATGTTTGTATGTCAAGACTAGATGGGACATGACTTTTAGGCCCGTACTCCAGTATCAATCTCAAGCATAGATCTGTGCGTGATAACAGCTAGAAAGGGATGGCGTTATGTGGGGATGAATAGCGTTATTTCTTTCTAACGGTATTCAAGCATCTACCTTGAGTTTGATTTTGGAATAGGGGCTTTAGAATCAAATCCGTGACTTGACAGTTGTGAAAAATGACTCTGGCTCCTGAGACAACATGCCTTAAAATAGTCGCTATTGCTATTTGGCGGGTAGCTACGTTCTTAACGCCTTAAGATAGAGTCTAAAGTTGAATGATTTAGTCGCCTTCATGAAAAGGCTAGTTGCCTCATATCAAAAGTGAAAAAAAAAATTTAATTCACATTGTATTTAGTACAATATATCGAATTCAATAAAATTATAAGGGATTGCAGTAGAAATTCAATTTAAACATGTCTTATTTTTTGCTTATTGTTTAAAATAAAACAAAAGAAATTTTATATACAAACTAGTCTGTGATCCGACAGAGAACTAAAGTCACCGACATAGCCTGCCGAATTAGAAAACTAAAGTGGCAGTGGGCTGGGCTGGTCACATTAGTCGTAGAACTGACAGCCGTTGGAGTCGTAAAGTTCTCGAGTGGAGACCGCGACTTGGTAAACGTGGTGTGGGACGCCCTGTGACAAGATGGGATGACGATATTCGTCGGTTGGCTGCAGTGGGCTGCATGAGAACGGCCGAAAATCGCGAGCGGTGGCGTGCATTAGGGGAGGCCTATGTCCAGCAGTGGACGGAAGTAGGCTGATGATGATATAACCGCCACTCTGGTCTATTGGTTCACACCACCGGGTATTGATCGGGAGGTCCGGGTTCGATTCCACATGGGGGCAGAAGTTTTTCTGCTCGGTTTGGTTGGTGATAGAGCTTCTACGAGTAAGCGCGCCTGGCTAGCTACCACCGTCTTACCAAAATTTGTCGCCATAATAACAATGCCATAAAACAATACTTATATTGTTGTGTTCCGACAATCTTAGGAAAGATTGCCAGTTCCTCAGTTGTTGAGGATTACAGGTGAAGCTCGCTTCCACCTTCTGCCTTATCGTCACTTACCTTCAGGTAAGATGAAGGCCAAGAGCATACCTGTCAAATGTAAAAAAAAAACTTACCTCTTTAAACGTCATGGCCCTATCTCCCATGACAAAGGCGGCTTTGTTTGGCGACCATTTGGCCACCTCCGCCCACCTGGCCACCACGCCCGTACCCCTCTTCTCCCACAGCGATATCCGGAACATGGTCCTCAAGAGAACTCGAAGGCCTCTATGGACAAGCATGAACGTTATTCTACTACAAATTAAATGTGAGTACAATTATTTTAAACGCAGTTAACCAACATTCGTCCTCAGTCTATATACGTCCTGCTGGGCCTTCATGGAAACAAACACATAAGGAGTATGGGCCGTAACACCACCACGCTGGCCCACTGCGTGTTGGGGGGTAGAAACGGTTGTTCAACATTGAGATTCCAAATAAAAAATTGATGGCAAGTTGTGTAATTTTTTCGTATGTTATTTTATTAAAGGATTTTTTTTATGTGATTAAGCATACTCATGTAACATGTATACACGTGAATATACGTCAGTCTTCAGCCTTAATAAGTCCCCAGCAGTGGGACTGATGGGCACAAACCTTCCTCGTGGTGAAATACATGAGGAGTAGGGCCGTAACTACACCGCTGCGCCGGCCCAATGCTGGTTGGTGGGTAGAAATGGCCGAAATAGCGACCAGGACCAAAGGCTTCACGTGCCTTTCTAAGCACGGAGGAGCTGGAGATTACAATGTTTTGGTCACCCATCCACTGCCTGACCATGGCGAAAGTAACTTTGTTTTCGATCGAAAGTCAAAGCGTACTAACCACTACGCCACCGAGCTCCTCAATACAGTAACAAAACAATTATGATCAAAAAAAGAGTACCTAATTGAGTGTTGACAATCTACCAATAAAATTTTGCTACTGGGTCAGGGTCTAATTATATTATTTTGATCTTTACTGTGCATTTATTTGGTGACTGGCAGTGCCACTATAGCACTACTGGCAAATATCGCAAAAATAAACGAGATAAGCGCAAGAGCGGAAGCATTAGTTAGACCAATATAGCGTCTCCCGCGCCCCGCAGACGTTCAAAAATTATCGTGTCATGGGCCAAGGGCTAGTTATTAGCTGCATAACAAATAACCGTTGGGTTAAACGAATTTATGAGTACCTTTAAGAAGAGGAAGATATTATTAGTACATTATGGTACAAGTGTGTAATGTTGGTGATTACCGCTGAGGCGCATTAAGGAGCCGAGGACGGTAATCATCAATACACACGTGTATCATACAACGTTTTTCAACACACTTCTGAATAATAGATATTTTTCCTTTGAGTTTTCTGGTAGTAAACTTTCCATAACGTTCTGGGCTTCACATCTTATATCGGGCGGTGTACAACATAAATCATTTTCTTCATAAATTGTATTTGCAGACATCTTAATTAATAACTAACTAAATAACTTCAAAAGAGAAAACGAGACGAGTTGTGAAAAATGTTTCGTAATGGCGGGAAAAATTAATCAGTTTTCCTATGCGCGCGCATCGGCCATAGACTAATAAATTTCGTAATGGCGGGAAAAAATAATTAGTTTTCCTATGCGCGCGCATCGGCCATAGACTAAAAAATGAGGTTTCTTTTTTTTGGGCTTTTCGCGGATAGCTTTTTAGCGCAAATGTAACCGTAACTCAACCAATAATATTAAAAAAAACGATTACTCACTCGTGAATAATAGTAATGAAAAAGTCACAGTTTGATTAAAGGTGTCATTATGTGCCTAATTGCCATGGGATTAGAGCCACTTTATAAGGAAGTGTGTTGAAAAATAAATTATTCGATTATAACGTGATTGTCAAGCTATTTACATATACTATTATCATGGTTATAGGATAACCACGAATTGAAGAACGCTGCTCAAAAGTGTTTACGAGTAGGGATCATGTTCATTGTACCGATAATGTTATCCATTTACCGATTCCTAATTTTCCGGACTTACTATAATTCTAATGTTTACATTGACTGCTTGTTCCCATAATTTGTGAAAATTAAGAAAATAATACTAAAGATTTTTTTTTGTTAGGACGGCATAGATTCTTCATTGTTATTTAAACGGATAGCAAAATATTCAAATTTTGGTCAGCAAAAAAATACAATTTGACCAATTGTATTTTTGGAAAATAACTTATTGGTCAAAAACATATGGCAGAAAATATAATTGGGCAGCATCTTAAAGGCAGCAATTATTTCGATTTTCGCAGCAAAATAACTAATTGGGCAGTAACTCAAATGTTTTGTTTTGATGATACAAATAGTGTTTTTAAGGGTCATAAGAAATAAACTTAACCTAATATCTATCAGAATACATTTCCTAGGAATTGATCCTTGATCCTTCATTGATCCTTTTCCTAGATTTAATACATTTCCAGTTTCATATTATATCGCTGCCCATATAATTATATTGCAGCGCAACTAATTATTTAGCTGTCTAACTAATTGTTTTGCTGACCAAATAATTATTATGCTGACTAAATAATTATTTTATTGCCCAACATATTATTTTGCTGTCCAAATAATTATATTGCTGACAAATTCTATTTTGCTGCCCAAATGATTTTTCGGCTGACCTTAGTGTTGCTGGCCAAATAACGAAATGGCTGCCCAATTAATTACATCCCATTCTTTTTTAATTCATATTCTGTCCCGGCTGTATGAAATTACAGTGGTTATAGATATTTTTGTGCTCGACAATAAGCTTACCCTACGTGGGAATACCGAAATAACTACCACACATACACACAAACGCTCATATTCTCATGAAAAAATGATTTACTAATTACTTTATTGTTTTTCATTAAAACGTTTGTCAAGAGAAAAAGTTACATAATAACTGATCGAGCTGTGTTACAAATACTTTTGTTTAGATAATCTTAGTCTGGACTCTGCGGTACAACTAAGCTTAGCGCAGAGTTCGCTAGTTAATAAGTTCATTTGTTAAATATTATAAGGCAAATAAATTATTATTATTCTTATTCTTAACTGGCAAAGGATGGGTGTGTAATTTACCTCCGCCTACCCCTTCGGGAGTATAATAATACATTTTGTATGTTTTTTGTAATCTTCAAACGGCGTAACATAAAAACGCCCGCCGCAGGATTATACTCAAACACCGACAGTCGACACTAATCCTGCGTCAATCAGCGTCTCCTTTTGACCTTCGCTAAATCGTCGGGCCACCTTGTGGGGGCCTACTAACGTTTCGCCCCCAGTATGTCACACAAAGACCTTTCCGTCTCATCAGTCATTACTGATTTTTAAGGCACTACTGATTTTTAAGGCGCAAATTGCGTATATTGAGAAAGGGCTATTTAAGAATACTTTTTTTTAAGTAAAGCGGTAACCTCGGCGGCGGCGGCGGTGACCTCAGTGGTCGAGTGGTCTGTATGCCGGTCTCAAGGCGTCGCCATCTCGAGAGGTTCTGGGTTCGATCCCCAGTGGGGACAAATGTTTGGGTGATGAATTTTCAGACATTTGTTCTCCAGTCTTGGATGTTTATTTATATGTATTTATCTATTAAATATATTTATCCGTCATCTAGTGTCCGTAACACTAGCAGCATTAGTTGCTTTAAATTGGGCTAGTTGATAGGAGTGAATTTTGAGGATATATTATTATTATTAATCTATGTGCCATGACGTGCAAGAGGTCTGTAATTATGTAATATTTGTTTTTATTTTAAAAATACGGACGTAATTTTTTTTCAATTGTTTTAAATAGTTGGATCTTGCCTTCCGGAGCACGGAGGAGCTCAAGATCACAAAGTTTTGGGCACCCATCCACGGCCTGACCATGGCGAAGGTAGTCTTGCACTCTTGCTTTCAATCGAAAGTCAAAGCATACTACCACTACGTCACGGAGCTCCTGATTAAAAACCGACAAGTGGACGGAAATGCATATTCGTGATTTGCGTTATTTGTACCTTTGTAGTCAAATAGACATAGCCGTTTTCGGACAAATATAACAAATACGCGAACGTGATACGCCAAGTGAAGTGCCACCATTACATAGAAAAAAAAATATAATGACTACCAGTTTCCAGAACAGCATAGGAATTGTCCAAAAAAGCTAAACCTTACACAATCTTTGACGTCACCAGTAATCATTCAATCATGCAGTATTTGCCGAGCGGTCTACACCTCTTCTGCGGCGCTGCGGCCCTAGTAATTGGGATCTTCCGGCTGTGGACATCTCTATAATCATGGCGAATTGGGGGAAGAAATGGCCAAGTGTGAGAGGATCTATTGAATGATGTAATCAAAAATGATCACTGAAGTTGAGATTAAACTGGCTTGATCATCATCCTCCATTTAATTAAATACATAATAGGTCTTTACCTATGAAATTGCCGTTTTGTATGTAGATTTTGGGGAACTCTGCATTTTCCATACTAAATTTTTTTCAGTTTTCTTCACAGCGACAAATCCATGTATCATAAGACAAGCTTTAGCAATATGTGTGATATCACACATCATAAAAATAATTATCGTTTTAAAGTGAATGCAAATCAAATGATGTATTCGGGAGGCACTAAAAAAGAACTTTTTCAAACAATTAAACTTACAACAAATTATCAAAGCAAAACAAAAGAGCTCAATAATATGGTCTATTTTTAGAGGAGGTAATTATTTTTTAAGAATAATCTGGAACATAATAGTTACAGACAAAATACTAAGAGAGTAAAAAACGGCAATTTCATAGGTAAAGACCCATTATATTAGGTCCTTACCTATGAAATTGGTGTTTTGTATGGAGATTTTGGGGAATTCTGCATTTTCCATAAAAAAAAATTTCAGTTTTCTTCACAACGACAAATCCAAAGATAATAATATTTGGCATCTATCATTAGACAAGCTTTAGTTATATGTGTAATATCACACTTCATAAAAATTATTTATCGTTTTTAAGTGAATGCAAATAAAATGATCTATTCGGGAGGCACTTAAAAAGAGTTGTCTCCGTGTCCAATTTTAACACAATTAAACTTCCAACAAATGATCAAAACGAATCAAAAGAGCTCAAAAATATAGTCTTTTTTTAGACGAGGTAATTATTTTTTAGGAAAACTCTGAATCTTAATAGTTACAGACAAAATAATAAGAGAGAAAAAAAAACACCAATTTCATAAGTAAGGACCCAATATAATATATAAAAGGGATTGTTTAATGATTATCGATGAGTGCATTTTTAAGCCTGGGTATTCTAATCTAGTCAGTTTTTATTTTGAACTATTATCTACAAAGATGACGCCACAAAGGAAATTGTACGTTACGACTTATGTATTACCAGAACATTGCCCATTATTACTGTTGCTTCTAACATGGAGTTTTGTAATCACTGTTATCCTAATGTTTGCATGATTTTGCTGAGTAGTTGAAACTATTATTTATTTAATTGCCTTTCTGTATTTCATTACTTGATACAATCAGGATGAAGCTTTAAGTATAGTTTTGCATTAGTCAATCAGAAGGTTCACTCTTCTCCCATTAGAGTATAAGTTGCCATTTTAGTCATCATTAGAGTCGCTTCACACGCTAGGTTTTGTTTCTGGGGTCTACTAACTCTAGGGCTAACTGAGACAAAAGTAAAAAGAAAGTATAAAGCCATTTCTGTTTCTGATCTGAGCAGAGGGTGAAAAGTGCTACTTCCTACCTTTGGACTGGAAAATATTTATAATTGTTAATACCTTCCTTCTTGTCGTGGATTCTTCGCTGTCTATTTTTGTTACTTTTTGCCTTTGATTGAAATGAAAAACTTTCTACGCCCATAATTATATGGCAATTAAATATCAAGAAAGAAATACAAAGTCTCGAGTATTTCCAAAACTAAATAGGGAAATAAGAAGTACTAAACAATGTTTTAATTTTTTTTTATAGCTGGATATAAATTAAGTTATTGAAGAAAAAAATCCACAGTTGAATCAAAGTAAATTTATGAAAGGACCAGGTAGACATAGCCCGTTAGGTATTTACATAACTGGCGCGCCACCGGACGCCGGCTATAAACGCATTGTGCGAAGGTGCCGGTTGAACCTTGGCCTCTCATGATCTCCTGGTAACCGAACGCGTGCACGAATAACATTTATAGGATAAGTGAATTGTTTGTTTTTTATTGATTCATTAAAATTGTTGGGTATTTTTTGTTATGCACATTGGATTAATTTAGCACATTGGATTTATTATTGGAGTTGACATGAACACTCACACACACATAAATTATGCAAGTATAACTTGGGATAGAAGTAGAGCAAGCAAACATATGGTGTTTGCAAGAGATTTGTATCTTGTCTCTACCTCCCTCGCCGGATGAAATTCGTAATTGTATGTATTTAAAATACTAAGGCAAACGCAGGTATTACCGCGGTAGGCAAAAATCTGCAGGTATTACCAAGGTAAGTAATGTTATTGCAGTTTTATGCAATGAGGGTTTTCTCTATTTTTTCTGCCACTAGGCAGCGCTACGTAAATCTCGGGTCTAACAGCTGTCAGAGAGCACAGAGTCGTACGATTCTACATCCATGGTCTTAGGTGTACTCTTAATTAATCTGAGGGTGTACTCTTGGGTGTACTGTATCGAAAATGACAATCCGCGGTATCTGCGTGAGGATCCGGGATCCGCGGATGCGAAAATTATTTATCGCGAAAATTATTTATCGTTTTTAAGTGAATGCAAATAAAATGATGTATTCGGGAGGCACTTAAAAAGAGTTGTCTCCGTGTCCAATTTTAACACAATTAAACTTACAACAAATTATCAAAACAAATCAAAAGAGCTCAAAAATATAGTCTTTTTTTAGACGAGGTAATTATTTTTTAGGAATACTCTGAATCTTAATAGTTACAGACAAAATACTAAGAGAGAAAAAAAACACCAATTTCATAGGTAAGCACCCAATATTTAAGTCCATATAATCATATTATGTAGAGGGCGAGCCTTTTGCCATGTACTGGGAAACAGTGTGAGGCAAGCGACATTCATATTATTATACATAAACAAACAATTAATCACGTCTCTTACCCCGAAAGGGTAGGCAGAGGTTAAACACCAACATTTCGCCAGTAAGGTTCCCATGTATCAGGTGGCGAGCCTGTTGCCATGCAGGCAAGCGATATTCACAATGAAATTTATATAAATTTTAGTAGTATAGGCGGTGGGATCGAACTCGCGTTTTTCGTGGCCTCTTGAACGAGTGCCCCGTCCGTCCCAACTCTCCTATTATTATAAGCTGTAGTTAAAGGACATCAACCATATTTCTATAAAACAGTGGCCTCGTTGTGGTTTTCTAAAACTATTCGAAAACTAGCTTTTGCCCGCGATTTCGTCCGCGTGGAATAGTTACTTTAAAATTGTATTTTTTTTTTTTCAAATTGGTGGAATTGAAAATTTACTCCTACTACTATCAGAAGCAAAGTTCATAGTGGCGTAAATTTGTCCTTCATTTTTCTGCGAGGCATTATTTAAGTTTTTTAACATTAACCCGCATGGCGCCCGTTCCCATGGGAATATGGGGATAAAACGTTTAGTAGTTTTGACGTGAAAGCAAGACAGACCGACATAGAGATTTACTATCGCATTTATAATGTTAGTATGGATAAAGGTCTTGAACAATCTTTATCTTTCTTTTCTGTTCTTTTCGGGTGAAACTTAAATAAATAATACAATATCATCAACGTATCTAAGAAGAAAACTTTTCTAATTGGTTTCCTTTGCCTTCCAATTACGGAAAACTGAGTTTTATATAGTTTTACAGCCAAATTAATTCATATAGCTTACATCATCAATGGCATAAAAAAAGTTAAACTATTATTTCACATATTTTTATAATCGTCACGAAACAATATTACTCGTAGTGCAAATCATAATTACTCTAAACGTATTTATTGCACTTAAGGTCAGTTTTTTGATCATTGTCAGGTTTACCAGTAGGTTAAAATATGGACCAATGGCGAAAACGAATAATATCGCGATATGACAGCTTGTCCAATGGTCGAATTTTTAAATGTAAAGGTAATTCAGTCAGCCTTTTTGGTACATTTCCAGCGATGGATATACTTGCAGACGATTTTTTAATATAATATTGGGTCCTTACCTATGAAATTGGTGCTTTTTCTCTCTTAGCATTTTGTCTGTAACTATTAAGATTCAGAGTATTCCTAAAAAATAAGCTCTTTTGATTTGTTTTGATAATTTGTTGCAAGTTTAATTGTGTTAAAATTGGACACGGAGACAACTCTTTTTAAGTGCCTCCCGAATACATCATTTTATTTGCATTCACTTAAAAACGATAAATAATTTTTATGCAGTGTGATATTACACATATTTCTAAAGCTTTTCTAATGATACACGCCAAATATTATTATCTTTGGATTTGTCGTTGTGAAGAAAACTGAAAAAATTTTAGTATGGAAAATGCAGAATTCCCCAAAATCTCCATACAAAACACCAATTTCATAGGTAAGGACCTAATATTTTTTTTTTGCCGTCTTTAAATTTACTGCTAGATTTAGGGTTTTTTATTTTTTCGATAGGAGATGTTTTTTTGTTAAGTTGTTTTTTTTCTTTTAGTATTAATTCTGAAATAAATGATTAGATTAAAAAAACTACAGTTAAATAATCATAGACAATTTAATCACATCACGGTGCTGGTATTAGCAACATGGCGGCTAGCGGCACAGCTGATGTATATTGCTTTGAATTTTCATCGCAAATGTACAAATTTGTCAAGCTGACGTCACACATTTTGACGTTTCCGTGGACGCTATTGGTCTAGAATTTGACTATTGTGGTTACTTTGACCACGCATCAAAAAACTCACCTTTAGCATACATATTTAGTGTCATAAACACCAATCAAAGATCAATATCCATAGCAAGTAAATTGTTTGATGCAAAACTTCCCAAACAGACAACAACAAACTACGGACGGAAAGGCCGGACTTTGGTACCGGGAGACAATGAATGAGTGAACGACACGCGACACCGCGGTTGACCTCCACGATAACCGCAGCGGAGTTATATTATATAGAACACCGCGGGAGTTATGCCTGCCTGGTACCTGGTTTCAATTGTATTGGACATTACATTACATTTTATTTTTTAAACTGAAAACAAACATTAGCAAACTTGACTATGATCGGAGAAACCCTCTGTGATTTTGAGTTCTTTTGTTGTTCTTAAGACACGATAAATCATATCCTAGTTCTAAATGAATCAAAAAACACAACAAAAATGATAAAAACCTCAATTACACTCATTTGCAAAAAAAACGGGCGGTTTTGATTTTCATTCATCTTTAATAAGATACAATACAAAAAAGGTTTCAATCGTTTGTACACGTCACTGGCCGGTTTTAAAAATACCGTGGTATTTAAAAAAGTACGTTCTAAATTTAATGTTTCGTTTTCTTGTGAGTCGCGCATTGAGAAATCACAAATCTTCGTATGTGGATCTTAAGAACAACCTCCAAGAAGTAAGAAATGTGCATATTAGTCTATGGACGGTCAGGAGGAGGCTTCTGGCTGCTAACGCTTACGCAGTCACCGCCCTTCCCGCGGCCCCAAATTACTCCGTGAGCACCGAGTTCATAGGCTTAGGTTCGCTAAAAATTGTGAATCATGGACTCAAGAAGATTGGAATAGGGTTTTGTTCTCTGATGAAGCCAGGATATCTCTGTTCGGTGAAGATCGACGTCGGCGAGTGCTAAGAAGACAAGGAGAACGCATTGCAAAGGCATGTTTCGAAGAAATCACACCTTATGGTGAGGACTCTGTTATGTTTTGGGCAGGAATAAATTCAATTGATCGTACAGAGTAAGTCTTTATTGAAAACGGCTCACTGACTGGGCATCAATACATAACGGAAGTTCCAATTCCTCATGAACAACCTGCATTGGCCGCTCTAGGTGAAGACTCGATTTTTATGGACAACAATGCTCGCGCCCACCGATCTCGCGATGTAAAAGCGTATGTGCAAGAGGTCAGCATTCGTCCTTTGGATTGGCCAGCTCGAAGTCCCGACCTCAATCCGATAGAGCATGTCTGGGACGTTCTGAAACGGCGTGTGAGATCAGTACAACCGGCTCCGCAAACCATCAGAGAGCTGAAGAATGTGATTACTGCGGAGTGGGAACGTATTCCGCAAGCAGGTATCCGGGATATACTCGCTAGCATGCTCAGACGAATTCAAGCTGTGATTTTAGCTAGAGGGGGTCACACTCGATATATACTATACTAAACATTTATCTGCCTTTACTTTATTTAAGAAAAATAAACAAAAAAACTTTTTTAATTTTTACTTCATGAGCATAATTATGCACTACTAGCGAACATGCACTACTACTACTATTTCCCATAAATTGTATCAAAATTTTATGAAATACATACTGATGAAAACGATTATTTTCTTATTAATTTACTAAATTGTGAGGGTAAAACTACCTATAATTATCACACAAAGCAATATTAACATTTGAAATGGTTCATTGCTTAGGTGCCCGTTTTTTTGCAAATGAGTTTATCTATTAAAAATTTTCATTTATGTGTGAGCACTTTTAGGGAATTTGCTAAGTAACCTTCAATGTAGTTTCAAACGTCTAAATGCACCATTTCCATTTCTTATAAATAAATATAGTATATACATTTATAAACAATTATAATATTTACATTTCATATTACTAGTAAGTAATATAAAATGTAACGTAATAAAAAACCATATAAAACTCCTGACCCAGACAACATCTATCCGATCATACTACAAGAAGGAGCGAATATAATTATACCGCACCTTGTAAGTATATTTAAGGCATGCATTGCATTCTGGTACATACCCAAAGCATGGAGAAAGGTGAGGGTAACGTACATACCAAAGCCAGGGAACAGCGATTACGAGGACGCGAAAGCCTACAAGCCAATCGGCCTGTCGTCTTTCCTACTTAAGACACTCGAAAAGCTCATCGACCAATATATAAGGGAGGAACCACTGGAAAGAAAACCTCTCCATAGGCTTCAATGCGTATTCCAACCGGGTAAGTCGACGGAAACGGCCTTGCATTTGGTGGTAGATAAAATTGATGCAACCCTAGAAGCAAAAGAAATCTGCATTGGGGCTTTTCTAGGCGTAGAGGGAGCTTTCGCTAAGTCCATGCATGAATCTATCCAAAGGCTGCTGAAGGCCATGATATTGAGCCAACACTTCGAAAATGGATCAATAACATGCTTAAGGGGAGAATAATAACATCATCATTTATGGGAGAGAATATTTAAATAAAAACAGCTGTGGGATGCCCTAAGGAGGCGTATTATCTCCGCTACTGTAGTGCTTAGTAATAAATTATCTCTTAACGGATTTAAACAATGGACCATTCTACACCGTAGGATATGCGGATGATCTAGTGGTTATGATAAGGGGAATGTTCATGAGTACAGTAACTACGCTTATGCAACAGGCCCCGCCAAAAGATTGAAAAATGGTGTAACGACCACCATCTATCTATAAACCCAAAAAAAGCAGATAATGATACCATTCACTAAAAAGTACAACACTCACGTTCGCTTATACTTTATGGGACAGAACTGCAATGGTCATCCGAAGTGAAGTATCTAGGAGTAACCTTAGATAAGGAAATGAGGTGGAAGATTCATGTAGACAACACAATCAAGAAAGCCCAAAGGATATTTGGATTGTGTAGAGCTACTTACGGCAAAACATGGGACTAAAACCCAAAGTGATGCACTGGCTGTACTCGATGATAATCAGACCAATGGTAACATATGGGAGTATAGCATGGTGGCCCAGAACCAAGTTATCTGTCTGCAGGAATGACTTGATAAAACTCCAGAGAGTGGCTTGTCTGGCTATCACTGGAGCGTTCAGGACACAACCAACAGCAGCCATGGAAAACATTCTTGGTTTAACACCGCTGCACATAGTCGTTGAATCACAAGCAAGAGACACTCTCCATAGATTGCACATAACTGGAACATGGAAGGAGTCACAGCTGAGGACACGACACACAACCTTCGGGAAAGATCAGGACTTAGATATTATCACGGCAATGATAAGCGATGCAGAGCAGCCATCGTCGTGGCTGTCTAAAGGTCATATAGTATTCATATTCCCACACGTGAGGAATGGAAGCGAGGGCTAAAAACTCCTAAGGAGAAAAGTCTTATATGATACACAGATGGATCCAAGATGGAGACAGGTACAGGGGAAGGAATTTATGCCAAAGAATACGAACATTATCAATGCATGTTTAAGTATGCAACGGTTTTCCAATCGGAAACTTGTGCAATAATTGCCTGCGCTCAGAAGAACATTGAGATGAACATCAGAGGGATGACCATATATATTCTTAGCGATAGCCAAGCGGCACTCAAGGCCTTAACTACCTACAAAATCAACTCCAAGATAGTGTTGAATGCGGTCCACATCCTAAATAAGTTAGGTAAAAACAACCGGGTCGGGCTACTGTGGGTACTGTACTGGGGCATGTAGGGATTGAAGGTAACGAAAGGGCTGACGAATTAGCCAGGAAAGGATCGACTCACAACTTTAGTAGGCCTGAGCTCTTTGTGGGATTACCTAGATGTACCATTAAACTGGCACTGAAGAAGTTTTGTCAAAGAATGCACCAAACCCATTGGAGATTATACATCTCAATTGACACACTCGAGGAAATTTCTAGGGTCTTCACACACAGGCTACCTTAAAAACTTTGGGAGAATCAGCAGAAGTCAAATCGGCTGCCTTAAGGGTGCCCTGACTGGCCATTTTAACACAAGGAAGCATCCGTTCACAATAGGCAAAGCTGATGACCCCTGATTGTGCGGTGAAAACAATGAAAGAATGTAGCATTTATTAAGTGAATGCGATATCTAAACGACTACGGATTCTACGGGCGGCTTATTCCAAACCTGAGGAATTTATAGGCATGCCCTCAGCCAACATTCATCCAGGACATTTTGGGTGTTGGCAGGGAGGGATGAATAGGAAAGGGAAAGCACAAAAGATCCCATAGAGTCGAAGTGCCCTGAGTTATCTCAGCCCCATCGCAAGAGTAAGAATAAGAATAAAACTATTTAAAAAAAACAAAACTCAGCTTCAGTCCTAATAAAGCTAACAAAAAAAACCCTTACATTAAAAATAAATAAACCACAAAAAAAGGAATTTAACAAATAATTATGTGCAAAAACCTGGCCGCATTTAAATAGCTGAAATCTAGTGACTCAAAACGAGACTGCGCTTTTTGATATTTGAGGTAAATGTTTATGGCTTTTTTGTAAGTTTTTACAATATTATTCTCATTCTCATTGACACTCAATAATGACCGCAACAAACTGGCCCAAACAAATATTTTAGGCATTGATACTCCCATATAAGTTTGTGTTTGGTGTACTTTATCTTTATACTCGTACATGCACATGATCACGCCTATTATCCCATATAGGTTAGTCAGAGACTAGGCAAAAGCATCGCAGAAGCAGTCCATTGCCATAGTCCGAGCTTCAACAAGCAGTGACTGCACTCAGCGTGACAGGTGGTGAGCCCGTCGCCGCTTTAAGGTCTAAGGCCCGTATTACAGAACCAAACTCAAGCGTAGATCTCTGCTTGAGCGCAGTTAAAAAGGGATGGCGCTGTGTGGGATCAATAGCGCCATCCCTCTCTAACAGTGCTCAAGCAGAGATGTACGCTTGAGTTTAGATCCGTAATACGGGCCTAAGTCCATTAGTCGCCTTTTACGACACCCAAGGGAAGAGATGGGTTAGTAGTATTCTTTTATGAGGCGCCACGACACTCTTTATCGATAAAGATGAAACATGAATAAGACACAACACTGACCGCTTAATATCGGACTGGTGTACTGTACCCTCTTTGTTTACTAAAATATCAATGACTAGCTCAATATTCTTGTTGTTCATCGTATTTTCAGAACGGTACAGTCGACGAAGTTCGCGGTATTATATTAGGTACGTTTCGCGGAAGTGATAGGAAGAGGTGTTAAACACCCACATTACACCTGATATTTCTGAGTCTCCATATATCGGGAGCGAACCAGGAGGCGGGCGAGTGTTGGTATTGACATACCTAATATTGACCTTAATTACATACTTTTAATTTAATTTAACGAACAGTCGAGTTCAAAAATACTCGTATATATGCAGATTTGACAGGTAATAGTCATTACTTCCTTCCATTATGAGCAACTGTCAAATGTGCAAACATATTTTTAAACGCGACTGTACCTAAAAAAAGTTTTTGATTAGCTTTAATTTGCATAAGTACTTTAATTGCAAATTGTACTTTATTCAATTATCGATGTTTTATTCAAATTATAAATCACTGCACTGACTATCTGTATTAATTAGGGTAAACGCAGGTATTACCGCGGTACTCAAAAATCTGCAGGTATGTAATATTATTACAGTTTTATGCAATTGCAGTCATGTGTTAGGATAATTATAGAGTTGATTTATATTGTTCAATGATATTCAAAAGATGCGTCTTAGCGCATGCTTATGAATGTCATAAACATTTTACAATATTACGTGAAAGAGAAACAACTACGGCATCCGTTCACAAAAACTACCAGGAGGCCTTGTTCTGAGAAGAACGGGCAAGAAACTCAGCAAGTTTCAACCCTCCCTTTACATTAGCATCACATTAAAAAATGTCATGAACTACAACGTCAATGAAGTTTAAAAGAAAAAATAGGTATTTATTTTAAATAATATGGATTTATTTCTCATAACCATTTGAAGCTGAAGCCAAAAAGCCGTAAAGTAGTATTGATCGTTTCCAGGTATGGTCGTCATGACGATCAAATCCTACGACATCGCCACGACATACCTTTATAAATACAAACATCCCCAAATCAAAATCGTCTCATTGCAAAATCAGCTCTCCTCTGATTAATAAACAACTTTCGAATCTTCTTTACTTTAATTTCACCCGCGTGATACCTGTTCCCGGGATCATATAAAGCCTATGTTAAATTGTGATATGGTACCAACAATGATGGAGGTTTTTCAAATCGGTTCTCTAGTTTCGAAGCCTATTCAATTAAAACACTTGCCCATCCCCAAACCCGCTCGAACGCCTTGGTGACTCTCCCTGGAACCGGGACCCCTTAGGGGGATGCCTTCCAGGGAGAAAGCCTCCAGTGATGATGATTAGCCACTAAAGGCTGGAGAAGGCACCTTTTATTTAATGTTGTGATGGAGGATTTCATTAGCTGCATGAATCGTTTTTAAAATTTTCTGGAACTCGTTCTTTTTCATGAGTAATTTTGTCCTTGTGACATCTTCTTATTCATTCCACTTTGACTTGCCTGTAATTTGTATAATGTAGAACGTAAGAGAATTTTGTGTAAAGGGAGGATGGACCCCTTGCAGAGTGTCTTATCTGTATCTTCTCTTGACAATGAAACAGGAAGAAAAAAATTTAGAGGTAATCAAGTAGAAGTGTTTAGTTCGTTTGTAAACTTATGTTTTATAACTACTTGTTACCTAAATGATTAAATGAAGAACTTCATTTCATTTCGCCAAAGTTTTCGCCTTCTTATATTAATCCGGTGATAGCCGAGTAGCCGTCAAAGGCATCAGTTTAGGTCAATTGAAAAAAAAAAAAACAAGCAAATATTTCCTCTTTATAATATTAATAAAGAAAAACTTGGATTTAAAAAAGAATATAGTCACTGGGGAGAAAAATACAAGAAAAATCCGCGAAGGGGTAGACAGAGAAGGTAACACCCACTTATGGTCTGGTATATTTAAGTCCATATATGTAACATAGGGTCGAGCTTACTTCCATGCAATAGGTGCAGTGGCAAACGATATCTATACTAATATTATAAATGCGAAAGTAACTCTGTCTGTCTATCCTGCTTTCACGTCAAAACTACAGAACCGATTCAATTGAAATTTGATACACAGATAGTCTAGAGAGAATCAACATTTTGCTAATAAAAGGTAGGAATGTAATGTTGAGCACTTTGTAAAAAAAAATCCAGTGTTAACAAACACTCAAAAAGTTTTTGTAAACTTCGTCGCGGACGTCGCGGGCACAGCTAGTTAATTATAAACCCTAATGTCCTACTCAAACATAGAAAGCAATGTTCCTCTTATTCATAGGTTTAACCCTATTTGGGTTTTAACCCAAATAGAGGTAGAACTTACTGAGATAGATTAGATTTGGTATTATCTCGTCTATTAATAAGATGACTCATTTTATAGAACGTTTTCTCATATAACGTGGAAGTATAATATTATCATCTAATAGAATTTATAAGCAATAATATAAAAGATTAAAATAGTCGCTATGTCAAGAATAATCTTGTGTCGCCAATAATATGAAAATGAGAAAATATTGACGAGAAAGAGCCTTTTATTAACCTTACTTTTTGGGTGTGGATCAAGCGTGATGATGTCTTTTTATATAGAAGCTGTCTTTTTCTTTCTTGCACTTTAAGCAACGGTATTCCGTTGCTTAAGATAGTATCGAACGGTTAGCATCGCTATTGACATTCACAAGAGTTAAGCATTATTATGTGTTTTTGTATATTTCATACGCCTTTTAAGTAATTTTGTACATTAAATTAGATAGGTGTGACTTTGGGACCTACGTAGGGACGTTGATAGGTGTGAATGCCTGAATATAAAAAAACCTCATAAGGTTTTTATTTTTCTATAAAAAATGCAACATAAAATTTTCAAGCATGAACCTCGCTTTATAGTTTTTATTTTGTGTTTAATTGAAATTACCTACACAAAAATTTTTGTGATGCTGTCAGTTTTTCTTCAATTATTTTTGCACTGTGATTACTGGTTATAGCTTAATTGTAATTACACTATTATTTTACAATATTTAACAAGAAAAGTCCATTGTTTTACATAGCACACGTCGTAACGTACTAATATTATTAAAAGGATGTTATTTATATTTTTTTATTATTTATATCAAAATATTTGAATTTTAGTCAGCATAGGAATACAATTGGACAGCTAAAATAATTAATTTCTAATTGGTCAGCAACATATGGGCAATAGATATTTCTAATTTGACAGCAAAATAACTAATTGGGCAGCAACTAAAATGTTTTCTCTGCTGCCAAATTATTTAATATGTTTTGATGACACTATTGTTTTTCAGGGTCATAAAAATTACGTAATATCTATCAGAATATATTTCCTAGGAATTGATTCTTGATCTTTCTTTGATCCTTTTCCTCGATTTTATACATTTCCAGTAACATATATTAGGTCCTTACCTATAAAATTGGTGTTTTGTATGGAGATTTTGGGGATGTCTGCATTTTACATACTAACATTTTATCAGTTTTCTTCACAACGACAAATCCAGAGATAAGCTTTAGCAATATGTGTGTGAACACGCTTGATAAAAAATATTCATCGTTTTTATGTTAATGCAAATCAAATTATGTATTCGGGAGGCAGTTAAAAATAATTGTCTTTGTGTCTAATTTTAACACAATTAAACTTACAAAAAATTATCAAATTAAATAATACGAGCTCAAATATATGGTCTATTTTTAGAAGAGGCAATTATTTTATAAGAATGTTCTGAAACTTAATAGTTACGAACAAATTGCTAAGACTGAATAAAAACACCAATTTCACAGGTAAGGACCCAATATTATTGCTGCCCAAGGAGAAGAAGAACTGTTGAACGAAGAAGCCTCTAGGAGAACTCTAGGGAGCTGTTTATCCTCTAAGGTTTGCGTAAGTATGCGTAATAAAAATTTCAAGCATAATATGAATTGGCATAATGGAATCTACACTAAATATACATAATACATACATACATACAATCATGCCTGTAATCCCCGAAGAGGTAGGGAGAGTCCGAGGATCACCTTAAGATGTTGACACCTGGTGTTCCATAAGAACACATTTAGCCATACAAAAATTGGGTTTGGTCAGATGAAAAATCGTGAAAGAGTAGCGACAAGTGGCTAGGTCATCGCCTACACAATCACAGACCCAGTACCCAATACGCCCTTAGTCGCATTTTAAGACATGCTAAGCGAAAAAAGTAGTTGGTACATTATTTTGGTGTCCCGGACCAACACGGGACTAAATATACTTACATATAAATGATTTTATGCATAATTATTTACGCATAATAACAAATGGCATAACCATCTTAAGACATAGTTGACTATTCGCAAATTTTTTTGGAAATAATTATGAATAAAAAATATTGATTCTGGCGCTTTGCGGCCGCTCCCGCAGCACGCTCGCTTTGCTCGCTCGGCTTGCGCGTTGAGGGCACAGTTCTACCTACCACTCCTCCTCACATCGCTCGTCGTCGTACCTAATCGACTTTACATTATCCCGTCAACCATTATGCGGAATAATATTATGGATAATTACATTAGTCTAAATTAAAATTATGCGCAATTAATATTGTGCCAAAAGAAAATTATGCTTATGTTATATTATGCCAAATTCATATGCCAAAGTATATTATGAGTAAAACTTATGCCAAAAAAGGATCCCTATGCGAAAATGCACCAAACGTTAAAAAAAGCTTCAGAATATTTTGAAACAGTTTGGGATCTGTATGCAAATTGAATTATGCAAACAAAAACTACCTATACCGCCGAACAAAGTGGGCACGGGTCAGCTAGTCAAAACTAAAATTACTTGAGAATACTTACAGCATGTCCCTAGAGAATGTCTTCCTCCATATAAACACCCACTGATATCTATCGCCAGTCATCATATACGTTGCTAGTAGGGCGACTAACCCAAGCAAGGTCGTCGAACTTTGTACCAGGCATACCAGCAAACCACACACTATGGCTATAGCTGTCAGCACTATACCCTTACAACTCTCCGCCTCCTCGAAACGAACTCCTGGTTTTTCTGTCATCCTAGTACTGTCACATTAGTTTGTGGTGAATCTGAAAAAAAAAGAAAAGTTTAACTAGATAAATAAAAGCTTGGCCTTTCGATGCTAATACGTGGATGATAATAATGTGTGGTAATGATACGCGTTAACAAAACAATACACACTTTAATTCAATTTGGAGATTTTCAAGGCAAAAGTGAATAGGCACTTTTTCTGGGAGGCGTTATTAAATGTTTTTAACATTGAGAGAAGAAGAAGATGAAGAAGAAGGCCAAGAGCTTGTCTGTCTATGTAAAAAAAAATTAACCCGCATGGCACCCGTTCCCAAGGGATAAAAGGAAGCCTATGTCCTTTCTAAGCTCTAGAATATCTGTGTCCCAAATATCAGTAAAATTGGTTAAGTAGTTTTGACGTGGAAGGGAGACAGACAGAGTTACTTACGTTTAAAATATTAGTATGGATTATTTTGATTTATTTAGTTTGTTCCTTAGTTATAGGCATTTTTTAGATTTTAAGCCAATAAAGCACTGTTATTGATCACTCATACCCCTCATATCTTCCTTTCTAACTTGCTGAGGTTTTTGCCCGTTCTTTCGCAAAACAAGGCCTCCTGCAGTTTTGTGAACAGATGCGCTTTCACGAAAATGTGTAAAATGCTTTTGACGTTCATGAGTATGTGCTAAGACGCATCTAAATTGAAAAAACGATATTAAGTTTTGAAATTTATTGAATTTTCCCTCGCCTTACGTTCAAAATTAAAATTTATTAGCAAAAGCTTATTAATATTGACGGTTCATGGATGATACTCTTGGGTTGTTTGGAGATATTCTTAGGTTAGGAGCGAGCTGGATGAGGGTAACCCACAGCAACGGCAATAGGTGAGACCTTATGTCTAAAACTGATGACTACAATTAATTGTATGGTAAATTAACTTTTAGTATCTCTATTTTCTAACGATAGAATAGAGAGGGACTTAATAATCCACATAGATACAATAATCTTAATCACTTGATATATTTATTAATAGACTAGCTATTGCCCGCGACTTCGTCCGCGGTTACTATGGTTTTTTAACTATCCCACGGGAACGCTTTAATTTACCGAAATAAAAAGTACCTAATATGTTGACCAGGGATATAAGGTATCACCATGCAAAATATCATTTAAATCGGTCCAGCCATTTCGGAGACTAGCCCGTTCAAACAGACAGAGAAACAAAAAATAAAAATAAAAAATATTTTTTTGGTATTTTCCCTCTTTTTACATCCCCCCGACTTGGTTTTAAGCATTTTCTATGCACAGACATTCGAACTCGACAGTTGTATTATATGTATAGACAGATACGTGTTTATCAAATTAATCCCTTATCAACATATTTATATGTAAGGCATATTTTAGGGTTATAAAACTGTTTGAGATAAGATAGATAAGTCACCGTGAAATGCAGATACGTAAATACACATTGTCATGCCTGTATCCCTGAAGGGATATCTCCGAAGGGATATCTCCAAAGGGATATAGACGTGATTACACTACCCAAAAAGAGAGTCCACAGTGAAGGCAGAAGCAATACACATCCACACTTTGCCAGTAGTCTTGTGTTGCTCAGCCTATATAAGTCCCACTGCTGGGCACAGGCCTTCCTCATGGAGAAACGCATGAGGAATATGTGCCGTAACACCACCACGCTGGCCCAATGCGGGTTGGTGGATAGAAACAGTCGTAATAGCGACCGGGACCACCCTTAAGCAGTATAAAAATATTGATTGACAAATTGCTTTATAGACTATAGTGAGTGTATCTATGGGCGCTGATTGTCTTAAGGATTTCAATATAACGCTGTCCTTCGAATTCTGCCCATCCACGGCCTGACCATGGCGAAGGGAGCTTTGTTTTCAATCAAAAGCCAAAGCGTACTAACCACTACGCCACCGAGCTTTTCCATCTCCCATCTTACTAGGGTTAAACCCATTGCCGTTACCGAGCAAGACAGAAAACCCTGAACCACTCTGTAATTCATACAAATTCCAACAGCCAGTACATAATAAACAAATTCTCTACAGTCCGAGCAAGCAAATTGTAAATACTGATAATAGGTAGAATATAATTCATCTGGCGAGATTTAACTGTCAATAATTTATGACCAACTACTGTCTTCCCGCGGGTTCACCCAGATGGTTTAGAGGTGGTATAAAAATTTGATTATAAATTATAAATTGATTATAAATTTGATTATAAATTACGATTAAATCGGTTCAGTAAGCGAGACCTAAGACAGATAGGCAGACAGAGTTACTTTCGAATTTTTTATATTAATATGGATACACATGAACGTATTAGATTTCTCTTTGACATACAAATAAGATGCAATGCGTTATTTTTTGGTAAATAACAATCTATTGAGGTTAAACTGTCTTATCTATACTATTAAGAGAGGACAGGTTTGTTTGTTTGTATTGAATAGGCTCCGAAACAGACCGATTTGAAAAAATATTTCACCGTTGAGAAGCTACACTATCCCCGGGTGACATAGGCTACATTGAATCCCAATATTCCTACAGGAACGGGTACCACGCGAGCGAATCCGCGGAGAGCCACTAGTTTGAAAATATAGCACAAATGTGAACGCACCTCGCGTGCTGAACGAGTATATTCTCTGTGCCGTCATATTTAACTAGTTGCTTATCGAATGTAAATCTACAAATTATTATCGATTTAACATTGTACACAAGGGGCAACATTCTTTTGATATAAAATTTCATACCATGCATGATCATGGCTCATTAGACTGTGTCATGTAAACTCAAAATAAAACAACTCATTACGCCCTAAAGGACCCCGCTACATATTGTATTATTATTAACCTCTGGTTGATAATGAGGATTGAGTAAATTTGAAAACATCACGCAATCGAGAGATTTAACATAACATAAATCATCACGCCTCTTTTCCCGAAGGGGTAGGCAGAGGTGTTAAACACCAACATTTCGTCAGATATGTTAGGTCCCCATGTAACAGTGATGCGAGCGATATTCACAATGAACTGTACATAAGTTTTACTCAAGCTGGTACAGGTGTTGGGATCGAACCCGCCTTTCCCGCGGCCTCTCGAACGAGTAGTGCCCCGTCCGTCCCAACTCGGCTACCGCTATCGAAAGGTTTCATGCAAAGAAAACATATGACTCTTCCTTACCAAATACTATGTTTCGTCATAAAAAAAAAACATTTTGGCTACGGAGGCTACGGAAGCTACGGACCTAAGCTACGGCTACGAACCACTACTATATTTGTCATAAAATAAATATCGATGGAGAGTGGAAGGGGAAGACCTGTCTCCTTATTCTAAACTGTCGGAAACTAAACGAATCACGGAATCTCTATTCCTGTCACTTTTTAATGCGGTGAATTAGAGCGAGACGGGACGTGACTTTCCGAATCGAATCCCTGAGCCGACAGTTCAGAATATAGGGGCAGATAAGCGATTCCAGAGGGCTTTGGAAAGAGCTGTGTTCGGAGTATATCAGGTCTGAAGGACTGTATCGGAAATGATGTGATTAGCAAACTGAAGTGGCAGTGAGCTGGTCACATTATCCGTAAGTTCTTGAGTGCAGACCGCGAGTCGGCAATCGTAGTGGGCCGCCTGGGACAAGATGGGATGACGATATTTGGCTGGAGTGGCGGTAGCGGGCAGTAGGGGCCTATGTCCAACAGTGGACGACCATAGGTTGTTGATGATGATGATGATGAAATTACTGCTTTAGGCGTGACAACGACAATCACGATTTCGCCTTAAGGGTCCGACGAACAGTAAATTTTTCATACAAACGTAATACCAAAATCATTTTCAATTTGAGAATATCTGGACAAATCATCGCTATATGAAACAAATAAGCGGAAAATATGTCCGAAAACGTCGAAAATTTTACGAAATATAATCGCATATATTTATAAGTTTATAAATATTTAGAACAATTTTTTTTAACAGAAACAGAAAAATACTTTCTTAATCCGAATAACAGCGATGATATGTCCATATATTTTCAAATTGACAATGATTTCGGCATTACGTTTGTATGAAAAATTCACTGTTCGCCGGACCCTTAAAACATCGAAATACGACTCTATTGTAATTTTGACAGCTCCTATTGAAAAAACGGTTAACCGTTTTATTATAACTTATATATCTTAACATTAATGTTACAAAGCTCATTTTTCCTTGACCAACCTTGCTTCTATTCGTCCTGAATGCTTAATATGTATATCGCTGCCACTGGAGACGTGTTGTGACCTAAATACTATTTGTAATAGAGAATGACAGTTTTAGTACCGGCACGTTACAAAATAAAGGATGGAAGGAAAATATTATATTATATATACGTACTTATATATCATTACACATAAGTATAGCTCCGAAGGAGAAGGCAGAAGTGCTTAAAACCCACATTGCGCCGGCGCCGATATGTTTGGCCTCGATGGCCACATAACGAAACACAATAGACACATTAATAATATATAGGATGGAAAATTTTCATGAGCCCTGGAGGAATATTTAAAATTGCTTATTTTACTTACAGGAAACTAACTTTTATTTTTAAAAATAAACATAACGAAAAAAAAAAACTTCTTTTCTAAACTTAGATAGCATCAGGAGTGTGAATATCATTGTGAATATCGCTTGCCTCACATTTTGCCCGGTGCATGGCAACAGGCTCGCCACCTGTTATATGGGAATCTACAGTTCAATAAAAAATTTAAAGGGTAATATTATATTACATTACTCGTTATTGACAATTCAATAAAAATTTTACACTATAAACTCTACAATTCAATAATTAAAAAAAAATCTCAGTCTCACAAAAATTAAAACAAAAAATACAATACATCATTGATCATTACCACGTATTTTCAACAAAGTGTAATAAATAACACCACGTTGAAAATAATAATAATTTTATACTCATTAAAAAAAACATCTGGCGTGGGTGTAAACGCTTGTGCCTATAAAAACACGCTGTTTAAGTATGAGCGTAGTCCATAGCGCTCTACTTGAAGTAGCTTAATGAAGAGCTAAAACATTAATTAAAAAAAAAAAACCCTTCGTAGTGATGAATTAATGTTATAGTATTCAGTTGCCTGATATAATTTTATTACTTATCATATCAGTTAAAGAATTTTATTACTTATAGACAAGGAAATAGGAAATAGTTTGGCTTTAATGAGAGGGTTATCGTCACTTTGACTTTTCCTTATACCAGTTTTAATCCAGATTATTGTATATATTCCTATATAGAATAGAATATATATAGAAGTAGCAATTGCCCGCGACTTTATCCGCTGTTACTATAGTTTTTTAACTATTCCACAGAAACCCTTTAATTTGCCGGAATAAAAAGTATGACCAGGGATATAAGGTATCACCATGCAAAATTTCATTAAAATCAGTCCAGCCATTTCAGAGATTAGCCCGAACAAATAGACAGAGAAAAAAAAAGATAACAAAAAACATAGTTAATAAATCAATAAATTATAAAAAATTACGTGTACTATTCTTTATTTTTATAACCATATCATCGAAAAGATGATGGATAGATAGAGTCAAATGTACGCAGTCGATTAAAAGAGTTTTTAAAAGATAATATTTAAAAAAATATGTGCTAGATTTGATTTATATGACTATAACGTCAAAGTTTGCGATGGACCGGCGCAATTTCAGGAAGCGGTTTTGTTATATTAAACCCTACACACCATACACAAACCTTACATTGCTTACTTTAAAATGACCCTTTCATCGACAGAGAAAAACGAATTCTATGGCTCTCTACATAAAATTCATAATTTACGGAAATGGGGCTTCAGTTATTTGCCTTCTCAAATTCCAGCATCGGCATTGCGAACTCAAGAACACTAGAGAAAGAAAGAGTGAGAGATAGAGGTAAGAAGAAGTTCTCGTACGTATCCCATTCGTGGCTGAGATTTCGAACTCTGCGATTAGATTTCGATGTATCTGATAACATTTCTGACCCTTTTTCGAGTGACGTCCGTTATCTAGTAAGTAGTAAGATTACTAGACACGAGTGTGATAAGTTTATCGATAAGGCTAATTGTAAGCGTGTTCGGTATCCAATCGATTTATAGTGGATTTCAGTCAATTATACTCGAAACTGTTACAGTATAATAGTGGCGCCATACTAAAAAAAAGTCTATTTGGCAAAATTAGCACCAGTGCCAAAAAATATTATTATTATTATTGACTATCAGGCAGGTGGTGCAACTGATAATGCCTGTATCAAAATGTACATACATTATTAAATTTCTTTTTTTTTGTATTTTTTTGTGTAGTTGCATAATAATTATGTACATTTATGTGGTTTAGTACGAATAATAGGTAATAACGAATCTTTACGCATATATCCCTACAGAGTATAAAAATTCACCTGATAGAAAGGGTTCATAGCCGTTTAAAATACCTGCTGCACCGGAAGATTTCCAAACACAAAAAATGACACACTCACTTGCGCGTACATCGTATACCAGTACAGTGGTCTAGAATTTATTTAAGAGTTTTTCTAATTGCAGATTATTTTCCCTTTTTCAAATCTAATGCTGACCTGAAAGAGCAGTCGTCTGACTACTTATGAATAAACTAGCTTTTACCCGCGACTTCGTCCGCGTAGAATAGCTACTTTGAGATAGTGTTATGGTATGTAGCCTATAGCCTTCCTCAATAAATAGGCTATTCAACACTGAAAGATTTTTCAAATTGGAACAGTAGCATCTATTGGTGGAATAAAAAATTTACTCCTACTCTATTATTAGAAGCAATGTTTTTAGTGGCGTAAATTTGTCCTTCATTTATCTGAAGGACGTTATTTAAATTTTTTAATATGTAATATCGGGATAAAAGGTAGCCTATGTCCTTTCTCAGACCTTAGACTTTCTGTGTGCCTAATTTCGGTTAAACTGCAGTGCGAACATAGAACTTCGACAGTCGCCATATTTGATCGACAAAAGCATCCGTCCTATTCACTCCTTAGGGGTATCTGTCAAATTTATCGAATTTTTCGACAATTTTCGATCTTAGACGTCAAATTTGGCTTATCGAAAGTTCTATGCTCCTAGCGCTGGTTCAGTAGTTTTGACGTGAAAGCGACACAGGCAGAGAGACAGAGTTACCTCCACATTTATAATATTAGTATGGATAAATACCTTTTCGACAGCTGATACAAAAAGGTAAAAACCGTTTTATTATTACATTGAATCGAGTATCGTTAATTTTGCTAGGGGTTATAGAAATGGGGCGCGCTCGCCTTGGCGTTAGAATATATCGTACAATGAGTTAGGGGAGAACGTCGTTTATTTCGATAATAATAACAAGATATCTAACACACATCTACCATCTAACTCACAGTAAGCAAGCTAAAATGATAAATAAACTACATAAATAATGGGTCCTTACCTATGAAATTGGTGGTTTTTTTTCTCTCTTAGTATTTTGTCTGTAGCTATTAAGATTCAGAGTATTCCTAAAAAATAATTACCTCGTCTAAAAATAGACTATATTTTTGAGCTCTTTTGATTTGTCTTGATAATTTGTTGTAAGTTTAATTGTGTTAAAATTGGACACGGAGACAACTCTTTTTAAGTGCCTTCCGAATACATCATTTTATTTGCATTCACTTAAAAACGATACATAATTTTTATGAAGTGTGATATAACACATATTACTAAAGCTTGTCTAATGATACATGCCAAATATTATTATCTTTGGATTTGTCGTTGTAAAGAAAACTGAAAAAAAATTAGTATGGAAAATGCAGAATTCCCCAAAATCTCCATACAAAACACCAATTTCATAGGTAAGAACCTAATATTTGAAAAGATCTATGATTGGCGAGCAATATTTTTTGCAACAGAGTAAATAATTTTCCAAGTAACATAACATAGGTACATAAATAATCATCACGCCTTTTAAACTCACATATACATGTAATCACAAACACAAAACCACAAAACACAAACACAAACATCACATTTTATAAAAATCTTAAATAGGAATGGGCATTAACAATATGTTTTTTTATCCCGAAAAATTTAAGTCGAATATATAAGAACTACACTATAAGTAGGTTCTTTTGACACCTTTTATAAAAAATTGAAGTAGAATCGATCGTTAATCTAAAAGCTGTTATACAATTAATGAAATTGATATTGAGAACAGATGATTGCTGTCGCTTAGATAAGATTTGATTATTACTTTGTTTTCATAGTATTTGGGCTCGGTACATTTATTTTTTACAAGTCAGTATCAATTTTATTATTTATAAAACTTTTTTATCTAATTGATTAATTGAAATTTCTTTAAGAATTTTATTATAATTATATTTGTCATAACGAAAATAATTATTATAATCGAAATAGGCCTATTGCTATAGAAATGATGCATGTTCTTATCACGATACGATTACTAAAGATTAGTCATATCTCATATTTTTAAAGCAATATTTGGCTATTAGTAATTTTCGGACGGGTTCACAGAGGTCAGACAAACTAATACATTTTGCGTGATATAAAGGCGCTATACAGTCTGTTTTTTGTACCTTGTGTATGTTTTTATTTTTTTTTAAATCTCCTTTTTTATTTGCGTTAAGAATGTCTATTTTTATTAGGAACACAAAAAGATACCAACTGCTTTTCTTGTCTAGCATGTCGTAAAAGGCGACTATGGGCGTATTGGGTACTGGGTCTGAGATTGTGTAGGCGACCTAGCTACTCTTTCACGATTTTTCATCTGACCAACCCTATTTTTGTATGGCTAAATGTGGTCTTAGGGAACAGTGTTCCTTGGGCTCAGCCTACCCCTTCGAGGTGTACAGGCGTGATTGTATGTATGTATGTAAAAAAATAAAAAAAATTCAATACCTACATAAAAGTCACATCAATGTTGAAATCACATTTCCCGTAGAGATTTCCCGTAGAGAGAGATGAAAGTTTTACAATTTAACCGAAATTTGGAACACAGATACTTTAGAGCCTGAGAAAGGACATAGGCTACCTTTTATTCCGATATTCCCATGGGAACGCATTAAATAAAGCCTCCCAGAAAAATGAAGGACAAATTTACGCCACTATGAACTTTGCTTCTAATAATTGAGTAGGAGTCAATTCTACCAATTGAGGCTACTGGTCAAATTTAAAAAAAAACCTTGGAATTTTTCAGTGTTGAATAGCCTCACACTATCTCAAAGTAACTATTCTACGCGGACGGAGTCGCGGGCAAAAGCTAGTAAAAAAAAAAAAAAAAAATAACATAAGCGTGTAATCTGTCTAAAGGCGTAGGTAAACATATTTAATTCATAAAACATGCAGATACTGTGCTTAATAACTTGATTTATTCATAGAATTTAAATGTGCCATTTAATTGAACGTAACCAACCATGACTTGTCAAACAGAAATAGGGCACAATATCCACATACATATTATACTACTAGCTGTTGCCCACGACTTCGTCCGCGGTAACTGGGTTTTAAACTCTCCCCCGGGAACCCTTTAATTTTCCGAAATAAAAAGTATCAAAGATATTGACCAGGGATATAAGGTATCACCATACAAAATTTCATTGAAATCGGTCCAACCATTTCAGAGATAAGCCCGTCCAAACAGACGAATAGCCAGAGAAAGAAAATTTTTTTTGTATTTTCCCTCTTTTTACATCCCCCTGACTTGATTTTAAGCATTTTTTTTCTTTGTACAGGCATTCGACCTCTACAATTTTATTATAATATGTAAAGATATACATGGTGAGTTTTTTTTCGGGTCAATATGGGGAAATTCTAAACTATAAGAGTTAGAGAAAAACTCTCTTAGGAACCATGATCTTAATTTTAGATAACATAAAAATGATATTAAAAAAAATTTAAAATCTTTATAAATTTAGGGATATTTATGAAAAAAAAATTATTTTTGTTATTTCGATTGTATATTACTATACAAACCAAAAATTGAACGAAGAACATAGGTCTAAAGTTGCTAGAAGTTGTTGAGATTGCTTGAAAAGTTGAAATTTTTCAAATCTATTAAGATTTTAAAATTTTATTAAATACCCTTTTTATTTCATCTAGAATTGAGATCACGGTTCCTGGGAGTTTTTCTCTTTCACTTATAGTTTAGAATTTCCCCATACTGACCCGAAAAAAAAACTCACCGTGTAGATGTTATAAATACATTTCTCTCATTTATCATCATTATTCTTATTTTTTAACTGTAATGATTAACATAAATATGCCGTGTAGGAAAATAAATATTTTATAAGATTTTTTTTATTTTATTTAATTAGAAAACCAATTTTTGTAACCTCAAGAGTCTTAGCGAACTAAAGTCCTCCAATATTTTAAAGTTAACTTTACTATTAAAATTCTATGTTAACTGACATAGCATTAAAATGAGTTGTTTTATTAAATTCAATTATTTTCTTGTTTTTTTTTTGTTAACTGCACGAGCTCTGTTTCTAGCGTTATCTTTAGTAACAAATTGATTGAGATTAACTATAGTTTCTCTGTACTAAGACGTATTGCATAATGTTGGTAATTTCTTCTTCATATAAAAACAATCATGAAAAAATTATTAATTATCATGATTTTCTTAATTTCTTTATATGACCGCCTGTTCTAAATTTTATTTGTAGTCAACACAACACCTTTGCTTCTTCCAATCTGTCATTTTCAAAAACACCACTCACTAGCTTATCCAAACATTTACACAAATTTTCATCAGGTCGTTCTCTCTTTCAACTTCTCTGGTCGCATGGTCATTGCTTCTCTTATTACATGTCCGTACCAGGAAATTAGCTCTTCTTATAATTTATCGGGTCTTCATTTAGACTTCCCCTAATTAACACGTTTTCGTCAGTCACCTTTTTACCGCTGTCTTGCCTATTTTAGCCGCAAAGCTGCATTGTTCAGATATTTCATGTTATGTTAGTCGATCTAAACGCCTTAAGTTAAAGTCTAAGGTCGAATGATTTAGTCACAAATAATATCTATAGACAGGTTGTTATATAGGTAATTTTAATTACACCATAAAATGTATGCCGAACTTTCGCAATAACCTAAATAATAAAATGGTATTGACAGTTATGGGTTTAGCTGGTTTGTAAATATTATTAATTTTTAATATTCAGAAAAATAAGTTTTTTTTACCTAATAGATTCATTTGCGCTTTTGTAAAACTAACTACAAAATAAATAGACGAAACAATCATTGAGACAAAAATATACAAGGGTATATTTAGCTTAGCCCTATATAAGATCCAGTCAACCCGTCATAAGTGCGTGAGTTCTACCAGAAAAAAGTAATAATTAGTGGAGAAAAATATTTTTTTTTTTTTATTTGTATCTTTATGGTGCATTCTAATATTCTCAACCTGCTATTGAATATTGTAACGCGACATAAGTTTGGCTTTTCCACATGGAAGTTTATTATTTGTAATATTATGTAATGTAATGTAATTATTTAACATTTTTTTTTGCCAGCTTATAAGATATATTTTTATACAAAAAAGTAAATATACACCACCATTTTCATTTTCTTACAAGTTGATTGTATACAAGATTTGTCAACTGTATTGCTTAATTAAGTCCATAAAATTAAGATGTTTTTGATTTGATTTTAATAGTGTAAAATCGTTATTTCATAATGAAACGAGTTCCGAGGGGAAACTGATGATTTGATTAAGCTCGCCTAATTAGCAATTAACGCAGACGTACTCCAATTCCAATTCAAAAACAATTCGAACAAACTGTAGCACTTTCTTACAATGTTTGTAATAGTATTTCATACACTCCGTCTGTTTCTTTGTAAACATAACCTTTCGAAGCCGGTAACTCATTACTAGCTACAATGATTTGATAGTGGTTTTTAACAAATGTATTAATAAATATTTTTTTTATTATATCTTCATACAAGATTTTGATAAAACACGCGAAAAATTTTATTATCATTAGATACTTATCATAAAAAAACGAAACAAAAACTACAACTTGTTTAAGTTCAATGACATTTAACAATGTACACAATGTTCTAACAAAAACTACTAATTAAATGGTAGTATAGCTAAAAACTTACCAAAATAACAGGTTGACAATCGCAGAAAACGTTAGAAACGCAACAATAACAGTAAATCAACGGTATTCAATGCGCGTGCGTCCTTGGTCGCGTGTCAACGCATACTGGCTTCGTGCTAGTGTTGAGTAGGACTTACAAGAGGCATTACATTTGTACGGGACATGACGTCACATTGTAAGAGTGGCTCACTATTTTAAAATGTACTACTTCACATTTTATGTCGCGGTATTCGCGTTTACTCACTCACTCACTCACCGAAAGAACTGAGACTGAGAGAGACGAACGCGAGCGAGGCATTACATTTTATTGTAGTTCCAATTTTTGCCACCGGGACATTGTCATTGTGGCACTGTACTTCTTGCTTCTGCTGCTTCAAATGTTACATTTGTACTCATCGCTTCAAATGTACTGCCGAGCTTATGAACGCCTCGCCTCATTTGAAGTGGGACGTTGTACTGGCTCAGTAGAAAAAAGAGGCTACTCTTACAAACTCATTTTCAAACCGTGTCCTACCCAACACTACTTCGTGCGTATATAGCTCGGTATAGCAATCAATGTTGAATTTTATCAACTTAAATGAACTAGTGTTGAGCTGTGTCGATAGATTATGCTTTGACCATTCGATATTTCATTGCCGCGGAAATTAGTCATCAGCTATAAATAAATGTGTATAGAAATAGTTTTATTTAGCATATCAGTTTGGTATTTGATATTATTAATACTACTTTTATGTCGATAACATTATGGTCATTTTGTACTGTACGCCGGTCTCAAGGCGTCGCCATCTTGAAAGGTTCTGGGTTCGATCTCCGGCGGGGGTAAATGTTTGGGTGATGAATTCAAGCATTTGTTCTCCAGTCTTGGATTTATTCAGGACATTTATATGTATTTATCTATTATAAATATATTTATCCGTCATCTAGTATCTAGATAATATGTACGTATGTTTAAAGGATTTACAAGTCATTCTTTATGTAATTTATGCACGCACACGAAGATAATGACTAAAATGATCAATAAAATAATAGATATTGTGATTTACTTAATACAAATGATAGGTCAAGTATTTTGTTAGTGTGCTTGAGATGGCACGTCCTATGGAGATCCATTGATATTATTGATATTCTATATTCTTGGTATTCGGGGGCGTGCATAAATAATCTAACTCTTGTAGAAAATATTTTTGGGAAACTTTTTTAACCTGTCTGCCTCTAGAGAAAAATGAATGTTCAAAGATTTTTCATAGTTTCTTCGTCCTAGATTACTATAAATCTTCATAATTATAATCATTTTCACTTATGATTTGTAAAGGAAGATAAAATTTTGAAAATGTTTTTATTTTTATTCAAATCATACAAACCATTTTTGTTTATAATAAATTTGAATACTAGCTTGCTAATATTGTAAGGTTTATGACCTCGTCTACTAATGCTAGTAAAATATTCTGTTACATAACACAGACAGGTGACAGATATAGAGACAGGGCTCTCTTTGGTTGCCGAGTTTACTAGACAAAAAACAAAAAGCGAAGTAACAACGCAGCGGGAGTAAGATTATAATAAGATATAGTATTGTGAGAGACGAGAAACTTGCGGTGACATTCATGTCTACTTCGCATGTCAAAATAGTTCATGAATTTGAGTAACTCGCTTATATTTTCAAGACAGTTTGTAGGGACCAGAGGAGCTTTGTGGCATGGGGTTAGTACGCTTTCAAAAATCTAATCAAAATTAGCTTTATTAGCTTTATTTACTTCAATATCGAAAACAAAGCTACCTGCGTCAGGCCTTGGATATGCGACTAAAACGTTGTGATCTCGAACTCCGTGATTTGGAAAACACGTTTAGCCGTTGGTCCCGGTCGATATTGCAAACGTTTCTACCTACCAACCCGCATTGGACCAGCAGTGTGGTGTTACGGCCCATACTCCTCATGTGTTTCTCCATGAGGAAGGCCTGAGAAACTGGCTACGCAGGTGACACTGAAGTTTTTAGAAAATCAAAAACTGTTAAAAAAACTAGCAAGATATTTGAGTTTTATTATATCTTTTCAAGAAAGTCTCATGTCAAAACATCTCTGCATTCGATGGAACTACTAAGAATACCACTTTGCCCCTCGTCCTTAGGGGAAGAATTTAAAAAAAAAAATAGAATAACATGATTGTAATTCTAATAATATTGTCATTTAATCACTTTTAGCCCGGTGAAATTTGTTTCAAAATAGGGGTAAGGTTACATTGGTTCACACAAAACTAAAAATTGTCATGAATGCTGGAAACTCTATTTTGTCAAACAATTTGTGAAAAGTCCTCATCGATCCGACGCGTGGAAAAAACATTATTGAAGGGCAACAATATATTAATTTATATTGAATAGGGATAAATATATTTAATAGATAAATACATAAAAATATTCAGAAGCCAGCGCCCTCTAGTTTGTGAGCATCAAAACTTTCAACACGTACGCGTAGTAATACTGTGCATTTTTTCTGTATCACTAAAAACTAAAAACATAATAATACTCTAAGATTAGATTCGTAATTATGTAGATCATTTTCCCTGTATTTAATAAACACAATAGCTAATTTTGGCACCAGCGAAATCTAGTTCGTCAACATCAAAGCTTTAGGAGGAAGAAGCATGAATTTATAAATTATTAAATAATGCATTATTTTCTGTTATAATACCTACATACTGATAGTTTAAAAATAAAATTGTGAAGAAAGCTATAGGCTTCTTTTCACACACTAACAACTCATTAGTAATAAAATTTCAATTCACATTCAAAAACAATATTTGCCGACAATGAGGCGGTCTACATTGAATTTCTAAGTCATTTTTCTGCAGTACAACTTACTTTAGATGTTAAACAAGATATTCAGCTATCACTTCATCAAATTTCATCAAAATTCGTTTAGTAGTTTTTTCATGATGCGTGTGTAAGGATCAGAAGGAGGTCCAGTTTTTTAATAAAAAGTAGACAAATAATAACCAATTCATTTATTTCATACCACAATGTGTACACACACATAACGATTTATTTATTTCAACAAGTTTATACATAAAGCTTCTATTTGCTTACAATACAACCAGAACCTGCAATATTTTAAACGATAATACTCGGAGTAAACAAACACAGTACGATATAATATCACAATAAATTATTGCTTTAATGATCACTACATTATGCTGCTACTGCTTCGCTATAAACATTACTTACCTACTGTATTGGTGAAACTATACATTATACGAAATAAAGCAAAGAAATATGGAGCCCCTAACCCGCCCCTCATGATGGATGACAACGTGGTGACAACCATTCTTACACTCTTCTTCCAACCAACAGGAAGTTCCTTGCCACACCCGATTAACACAAAGTCAAATTAGACTAGAAATTTCAATTCATAATAATTATCATTATTAAACAATCCAGAAACAATTAAAATAAAATCATATCTTCGTAGCAACCACTGTATTATAAACAGAATTAAACTTATCTCAGGTATGATGTATGACTAGGTTATAACTTTTACTGTGTTTGTACTTTATAACTTTAGAAATAAGCAGCGGTTTGTCTAGAAGGGATGATACAATAATAATCTCCTGACCTATAAATCGTATTGTGGCGCCATCCGGCGGGTAGGAATTGACCTACCACAGGCATGTGGTACTTTATTTTCATAAATTTTACAAGTCAAACGCCTATAATCTATTTTAATATTTGTAACTGAGTGTATAGTTGGACATGGACTAATCAGAAATCAGTACATATTGAATTATTTATTTTTAACAACAACTTTATGCAGCTTTTATTTATTTATTTATTTGCATATCACATAATCACTGTATAGAAATACATAGGCCTTAAAAATAGGAGGATAAAAAAAATAAAAGATAGGATAGTAACTTTTATGACTGTCGCTATGGTACAGAACAATGAAAACATTATTTAATTAGCAAACATTTACCAGAAACTAATCTATAATATATATTTATGTTTTACATTATTTTTAATAAGCAAACTGATGTTGACTATTGCTTTTTATCAACAATCCGAAATGAAATGAAATGAAATGATTATTTATTTGTGAATATAGGTAATACATTTAAGTTAGTATAAACATTTTTGATCGCTATATTCGACCCATTGGGTATACAAATATCTTCAAATTAGGATTATAAAAAGTGAGAAACATTCTTGGAATTACAATTAAAATAGTAAAAATTACACATTCATTTGGAAATAATGTCAACTTTTAAATTTTTACAATACCATTTATATGTCAAAGTGTAAAATATTAAATGTCACTATTAAGGAAGCCAAAATATAGAACTAGTACTTATAACGATTCGTCCAAAAGGTATTCGGTTATACTGTAATATGCTTTTTCCAGCAGCAGCTGCGTCAACTTTTTTTTGAATAAATGTGGACTCGCTATTTTTATTAATTCACTAGGTAATTTATTATATATTTGAGGACCTTTACAAAACACGCTGTTTGTATAAAGCGAGGTATTGTGTGGTGGTATACATAATTTATGGCGATGCCGAATACTACCCAGATTCTTATATAAGCCGATATTACTTCTCATATAACTAGCAATTTCATATATATACATACAAGGTAAGGTTAAGACATCTAAATCCTTAAAATATGACTTACAGCTTTCTGTTTGCTTTAATTTACAAATGGCTCGTATACATTTTTTCTGAGACTTGAATGCAAATTCCCAGTGTGTTGAGTTACCCCAAAATATCAATCCGTATCTCAGAGTAGATGCAACATATGCATGGTAAAAAGTCAAAACTGTAGATATATTGACAACTTTAGTTAGCATATATAGCATATAGGAATATTTACTAAGTTTCAAACAAATAGACTCAATATGTGATTTCCAATTCAGATTGCAATCGACGTAGAGCCCTAAAAATTTAGTAACTTCTATTTCCTGAATTCTATTTCCATTATAATTAATATCCATTTTAAGTGGGATCTTAAACCTATTGCGAAATGTCATAATTTTAGTTTTATTTAGATTAATTAGAAGATTATTGCTTTCTAACCAACTAACTATATCGATTAATGCACTATTAATATCATCCTCTATCTGGTCATACTTATTGTTACTAAATATAACAGTGCTATCGTCAGCAAATAAAATCATTGAGGAAGTTATACACTTAGGAAATTCATTAATATATATTAAAAATAATAATGGCCCCAGAATACTTCCCTGTGGGACTCCGTAATTGACAATTTTAAAATCCGACATGTAACTGAGTTCTACTTTAGATTTTGGGCATATTTTTGTGATAACTGTTGCTTGTTTTCTTAGAGTCAGATATGATGTTAATAATTTTAAAATATTTCCTCTTATGCCGTAAGCGTGGAGCTTATTTAGGAGAATAGTATGATCTACATAGTCGAAGGCCTTAGTAAGGTCCATATATAGTGCACACACTGGATTCTTTTTATCTATGTTATTCATAATTTTTTCTAGAAAACCATAAATTGCTTGGTTTATATTCTTATTTTTACGAAATCCCATTTGTTGAGGAGCGAAAATTTCGTATTTTTCAAAAAACTTATATAAACTGTCGTATATCAATTTTTCAAATATCTTTGAAAAGATGGGAATGAGTGCAATGGGTCTGTAGTTTGCCATATTTTCATTGTCATCTTTTTTAAAAATAGGTTTGATTACAGTTCGTTTAAATTTTTCCGGATAAACACCATTAACAATACACAAGTTAAATATATGAGACAAAACAGATGATATTTCAATACCTACAAATTTAACAACTTTAGTTGATATTTCGTCAAACCCCGTGCTGTTAGTGTTTTTAAGGGATTTTATAGTTTTTAGTACGTCAGCCGGTATAATAGGATTTATAAATATGGAATGTAAATTATAATTTGTCACATTTTTACTAAAGATATTACTAAACTTACTGTCCTGTTTACTAATCGACGTCCCTTGGTCTATGTAAAAATTATTAAACTGATTTGCAATGTCACTCGGATCTTGTATAATATTTCCAACCACTTTAATTCTTTTGATGTCTTCTTTTGGTTTTCGATGTTTGTAACTGTTTATAATATTCCAGCTAGCCTTCGATTTATTGTCAGCAGTGTTTATATAATAATTATTCTGTATTTTTTGAGTAAATTTAATAATATGATTTAGTCTTTTTGAATAGGTTTTAAATTTGATTTTATCATTAACGTCACGTGATTTTCGGTATCTCCACAGTAAGCGTCTTTTTCGTTGGGCACACCTTTTCATACCTTTGCTCAGCCATTTTGGTCGCTTCTGGTGCGAAATTTTTATTTTCTTTATGGGAAAACACAAATCATAAAATAAAACAAATAACTCATGAAATTGATCACAAGCAGAGTTGGGATCAACAGAATCATATATATCATTGAATTTGAGTGACTGTAGACAATTGGCAAATTTTTTAAGATTTTCCTCAGAGTAATCTCTTCTTTTGATGAACCAATATTTTAAATTGCTAACTGGCTTTATAGGACACACTAGCAACTGAGCTGTATGGTCCGATATTGCCAGTTCCAGTATATCAAATTTACATCCTCGCATATTATGTATAATGTTATCAATACACGTACCGCTCACTAATCGTGTTGGTGAATTGATTACTAGTTTTAAGTTATACTCGGTCAATAGGTTTTTAAATGCCAAAGTCGTTTTATTATTTTTCAGTACGTCAATATTAAAATCGCCGCAAACTACCACTTTTTTCTTCTTAAAGCAAAACGTTTTTAATAAATCACTTAATGTAGCAAAAAATATATCCAAGTCTTCCAGATTGTTTTTTGGAGGTCTGTATATACATACAATAATTAAGTTATAGTCTATAAGTTCAAGGGCACTACATTCAATAATATATGGTACACTAAACTTACATATATCAGAGATTGGGTTATATAAATAATCGTTTCTAATTAGTATGCATGATCCACCATGTCTCTTTTTACGCGTACTGGATGAACCCAGGTTAAAATTTGGCATTCTGAATAATTTTGTATCATCATGAGTCATATTATGTTCAGTTACGCATATTACATCCAAGTTTACACCATCGCCAAGCAGCGAGTCAAGACACACACAGAGCAAATCCAGTTTACTCATGAGACCATTAATATTCTGATGCAATATGTTAATATTCTGAGAAACGAAAAAAATCCTTAGAGTGTGCTGAGACCTCAGATGTAGTTACATTAGGGAAAGAAGATTCAATAAGGTCCGTTTGAGTACTCCTATGTGCTACATATACAAACTTTGAAGTTTTATTCAGTAAATTGTAATTATTAATTGTCAATTTGTTTTTATAATCTATTCGCAATAGCTCTCTCAACAGCGAACGGCACAAATGTGTAGGGAAAAAATTATGATTGGGTATAAATCGAGAATAGTCCATATCAATATAAAATACATTAGCAAAAATTTTACAAATATTCTTAAGCTCGTAGTTTAGTTTTTCATTACGAAGATATTTATTAAATGGAATTTCAGGTATAATAATGTTAGTATTCTTAACAGTTTTACAAAATTCTTGTATACAATTTTGAAATTCGTATGGGTTTCGGTCGTTTAATCCCGAGAGTATTATTACCGAATCATTTTTAGTTAAGTTGTATATAATGTCTTTATTCCAATTAAGTACATCCTGAATTTTAGCACCGGCCTTCCACAAGCATGTTATCGTAAACTGATCACCAACATAACCTTGAAGAACCTTCCTGATATTCCGTCCCTGTTGATCCGCTAATACAATTATTTGATTTTTCTGCTTATTATAATATTTATGGTTGTTGCTATTTTTGTCTTTGAGTTTAAGTCTGTCATTGGTTACAATGCTATTGTTAATTGTACTTGAACATCTTTCAGCAATTTTTGGCTTTGGTCCTCCAGAAGACCTTGTGCTTTTGAAATCGTCTGTAGGACTTTGAATAGTAGTCGTAGTTGCTGATTTTATTGGTGTAATAAAATTTTTAGATGATTTCTGCCTCTTCTTGCGGCTAGATAATGGAGTGGCAGTTTTCCCAGATGACAGTTGTACTTTCTTATAAGCTTCTATTACTTGATTACTTTTCTCTAAGTCTGATTTTAATTTCATTGTTTCGCAGTTAAGATTATCGATTTCCTGATGAGCGCTCTGAAGCTCAACAGTGAGTCGGTGAATAGTTTCCTTGAGTTCGATGATAATTTCATTATCATTTATTGAAGTATTGGGTAAACTTGTCATAGTTGCATCAAAAAGTGATGAGTTTTCTGATAAATCGCAAAGGGAACTCGATCTCTTATGTTTCCGAATTGTAATGTACTCAGATTCCATTTTCTCCCAATTTCCCTATTTTAATTTATAAAAGAAAAAAAAAAACGAAAAGAAAAAATCTGAATTATTCCCAAATATCTCATATAAAAAAAAGACAAATAAAAAGTACATTAATTTCTGGTCTTCGCAATGGGATTCGAACTCCCTATTCCGGAAGCATTCTGCGCTGTTCCTGTAATATCACCCGACACGCCAATTCATACTTATCTGAGGCGCCGAAATTTATGTATTGTTTACATGCTCATCGTAGTGGTAAGGAATGTTGCCTTTACGTTTAAATTGTTACGATGCGTTGTTAATATAAGAGCAATCGCTTACCAGATACCCTCTTGTTTGAAATATTGTTAGAATTAATGTTATTTCTTTCGCGTAAATGTATTTTCCGGGCACATCGGTTCAATTATTCTTTGTCGCTACTCATTCAACTGTGCACTTTAGTTGTTTGTTATTTATTTTCAGATATTCGTTTGATAGAAGTCATTTACGATTATTGTAATTATTACTCGAAGAAGCAGATAGTTCTTAAGGATAACGTTCACTGTTGTTAGTCACACAATTATCTTCCAGTTTTTTTTCACGTACACAAACTTTAGTAAACAAAAACTGATTATTTAGTAAATAGTATGAGAACAGTTGTTTACACTGTTAACGCCCTCTAGCGGGCTCCCGAATATTCATTTATTCAGTTACTGTTATGATTCTGGACAAATACATTGTGATCAAGTTCAAAACACTTCAGTTTAAATATTTACAAAACATTACGGGAATTTACAGTTTTATTACGAGTATTTGTATAGATGTATTATCTTTATTTTTATATATTATGTTGTGTTCATTTTCAGTTTATCGACAAATCGCATCACTGGCTCCATTGAAGAATTCTCATGCATCATTGCAGACAGTACGAATACTCCAATTAAAATGCACTTACTATTAATAATGTAACATGCAACCGAAGGGTTAAGAGGTCCATGCAAACAATGAAATCATATCAGAGAAAAAAAAAATTCTTCCGAATGCTACCAATTTTGGAGAAAATACTGTACCATCCCCATAATATTTACAATTTAAATTTGTACACTTATCATTATCAATATACAAAAATTATTTTACAAATATTTGACATCTTTATATACATGATGGAATTTTGTAATGTCACCTGAAGGGAAAATACTCTTAATACTGTAGATAGAAAATTTTACTCAAAGGAAATATTCCTATATTTTGGAAAAGAATGAAAACTGCCCTCAAAGATTTTTGAAAATTTGCTTGCCACACCCGGGAATCGAACCAACTAAAACTGTAAAAATTACATTGCATCGATCGTTAGGGTCTATTATAAAGACGAAATCTCTTTTACAAACTTAATAAATTAAATGAAATGAAAGCAATGAAAATAAACTTATAAATTCAACGGGTCAAGATAAAGCATTTCTTCTCAAAGATCCATCTGCTGTCCATATTAGTAGTTAATAATTATTATTGACGTCAAAGTACATTAAAATGACGAACTAGGTACTATTCAGATAAGACGATTGCAATAATTGCAATCGTTTTATCTGAATAGTACCAATTGTTTGTATTATTTGTAATGCAGTCTCCATTCCTAGATGCGCCATAACTGCTGCTTTTTCTTGCCTAGCATGTCTTAAAAGGCGACTAAGGGTACCATGTCTGTGATTGTGACTCTTCCACGATTTTTTCATCTGACCAACCATATTTTTGTACGGCTAAATGTGGAACACAGTGCTCCTTGGACTCCGCCAACCCCTTCGGGGATTACAGGCGTGATTGTATGTAGGTATGTGTATGTATGTTTAATAATTAACGATGTTGGAGTAAAGATTTTGTTCAGTAGTCAATCTTTCTTGAAAATTTTGACAAGGTGCAAAAGGTGAGTCCGAGTCCACAAGGTGAGGATGGCGTAAGCGATATTACGATATAAAATTTTGATATTTTACACCATTCTTACAATAAAAGAATAGTAGTTTATGTAACTGGCACAAAATATAGGCTATTAAAACACGAGCGTGGTTTTAAAAAACGAGCCGAGGCGAGTTTTTTAAACGTATCACGCGAACGTTTTAATACCAAGTTATGTGTAGTTACATACACTCTTTATCTACACTCATTATTCATAGAAATAAAACAAAAAATTTTATTAATTTATTTATTGTTGGCTGTCTGGAAAACATTTGCCATAGTTTTGTGCGTTTTTAAGAAACATATGTATTGCATAATGAGTTCACCTGTTGCATAATGGTAATTATGTTACAGTTTCCATTTTTAAATTTTCGTTTTTATCATCTGTGCTAAAAGTATGTCATTATGAGTTCGAGTCTGAGTTCATAATTCGAACATTTTAACATGATTGTAGATAAAGTTAATAACTGTGTGGTTTATAGACCCTTTAGCACTCTGTGAGCTCACCATATATCCCAAAAATAAAAATAATAATATTATGTTTTTTAATTCGGCAAATGCATCAATAAATTCTTATTATCTACATGTATCAGCATCGTTTTAATTTCATTCATTCATTCAAATAATGTAAACTGAACAAATTGAGTGTTGAATTACAGCACTAAGCGGGCGTAATAATAGGGAGATCCTAGTCACAAGGACGCGACCGTCTCTCAGTGCCTTTGAAGTCCTATGTAACCATTTTAGAGCTACTACTGGACTAGTATAATAATTTTGATTTAGACTGTAGGAATAGAATTCATATTTATCGATTATTTAATATAAATTCGTTTCAACTAAGTGATGCACAAACAATGTCATCTACATACAAATCAATCCGAATTATTTTTAACATTTTTATTCATATGATTGCAGGTTTTCTTGGCTTATCAAAAAGCATTTGTATTTCTTCTAGCGTAAGTCCTTTTGTTTCTGGCATGAAGAAGTAGCAGAAGGCCGTGGTTAAGAAGCACACGATAGAGAAGATGTAGAAGACGGGACCGATGCCAATGGCGGATATAAGAGTGTTGCAGATGAAGATTACCAAGAAAGTACCTATGAAGTTCCACTCGACGATGACCATGCCAAGGATGCTTTTGACCTGAAAATAAAAAATGGGAGCTTAATTGACAAATAAATTCAAATCAAAAATATACTTATTTCGTAGGCTAAGCTTGGCACTTAAAATCGTCAACATTTTACATTTTGCAGATCTTAAACATAAAGTAAATAAATAAATAGAAAAAACTTAATTACCACAAGCGCTTGTAGCAAGTACATCCACAGCGCTTTGACTGTGGTTGTAATTAATACAAGCGGACAGGAGTAGGCTAAAGATGATGATAATGATGACACAAGACTAGATTCAAATAACACCATATGTTTCTGTTGTCTGGACCGACAATCTGGCGAAAGTCGCAGAAAGTCGCTGCATGCGGGTAGTGCAGCATCGGTCGTTGTGGAGATCATTGGGGGAAGCCTATGCCCAGTTGCCCAGCAGTGGCGGATGGATGGATGTGTCTGTTGATGAGTAGGATAGCCAGAACTGCATGGCGTGACGTACGGAAAAGACTAGGACTGGAAGCGCGTCAGATTCACGTCAGTGCTGGAAGTATGCGGGTTTATCACCAGGCCGTGTCGAAGGCGTGTCGAGAAGTTTAAGTTAAAGCCAATGCTTTAACTTAAACTTCTACTACCCAATGGTAGTAGATAAGTAATACTTATCGCTTTAACTAAATCTCAGAGTTACCTGATCTAACTCTGATGAAAATGATGATCATAATTTCCCTGCCTTATTCCCTCACCAGACCGTGTGCGCAAATGCCATAAAAAAGCTTTTACTACGCCAATGTTTTAACCAAAACTCTTTTTACCCACTCTGTGAAGACCGTCATGTTCCTAATACCAATTTATCAGTGCAGCATATCATCAGCTTCCATTGTCATGTCACTCGCAATATCAACATCAACTGTCTATGTATACATATATTTTAAATGCATGAAAGATGAAGGGCCATGTGGTAGCTAGCGGCTCATTAAAAGAATACTACCAGTCCATGTCTTCCCTTGGGTGTCGTAAAAGGCGACTAATGGATTTAGAACTGCACAATCATTCAATAGCATATAGCGGCGCCAGGCTCACCACCTGTCAGGCTGACTGCAGTCACTGTTTGTTTGGTGAAGCCTAGTATGACTAACCCTTAGTGGATAATAGTCTTGATTATATGTATGTAGGAAGGATGTTTATACAAACAAGTGCAATACTTACATCTGGTAGAAGGATCTCAGCTGAATACGTTATAGGCACAATACCAGCCCCTACTGAGTAACTAGCGCAGTATAGGTTGAAGAAGACGACAGTCAGCCACTCTGGACCCCAGTGAAGATGGATCTGTGTCCCTATAAGGATACACCATACTCCGCATGTTGTAGATGAGATGAACATAAGCGTCTGTAAAGATATTGCTATTGTTATACATTTTTTTTGTCTTTGTCTGCTACAATTAACACATTATATCCATAATATCATCAGCCTTAGGAATCGTGTGGTCGGTGTCGTAAAAGGCGACTAATGGGCTTAGAACTGTACAACTATTCAAAAACATATAGCGGCGGTGGGCTCACCACCTGTCACGTAGAGTACGTGCAGCCACTGCTTGGTGAAGCTTGAAATATAACAGTGGACTGCTTCTGTAGTTCTTTTGTCTAGTCTCTGACTAACCCTTAGAGGATAATGTAGTGATTATGTATTATATATTAATGTAGTGATGATTATATGTATGTAATCATCCTTAAAACGTCTCATTGCTGGGAACAGGCCTTCCTACATGAATAAACACATGAAAAGTAACAACATCAAGTGCCCCACTGCAGATTGATGGCTAGAACCGATTGCAACAGCGACCAGGACCAACGGCCTTTCGTACCCTTTGAAGCACAGAAAAACTCTAGATTACAAAGTTTTCCATGCAAGGGCTTGTCATTCTGAAAACAGCTGTTTCAATATCGAAACAAAGCAAAAACAAAGCCTACGAACCAGTATGCCAACGAGTTCTTCAACCAATAAAATCATCCTGTTTTCAGTAGATAAAATTGTAAACGCATATATTTTGCCTGATATATTTAAGTCTCCGTGATAGAGAGAAACAGTTCGAGTTTTATTGAATCTCCGTGGTACAGGTGGGGATTGAACCGAGCAAGTTCTTGCTCGACGAGCGGTTCCGAACACAGCTACCGCTGCAGCAACTAGGAAAAACGCATGATTGGTAGTATAGTGCGATTCACGAAATATGACCACAAATAACGGTAGTATTTTAAGGTCCTTTTGGAGGTGTGGGGTGAGGCGCGGGCGGAACTCGTCAATTATATGCGTCGTCATAATATTATGTTTTAATAATTAAAATAATATTTTGTCTTAGGTCTTTTCTCCATGAATGAAAACCCGCAGACCGCCGCCATTTGTGGTCATCTTTCGTGAACCGAACTATACATAGTAATCCCAGCAACCTTCTACGAATATACAACCTCGTGACTTCAATTTTAATTGACCGTAATACAAACCTGGAAACTTAAGTTACTCACCCGTCTTCCAAGGTGGTCTGTCAGGTACGCCCCTAGCAAACCAGTGAGAACTATCACTGAGCTAAGTATCACACTGCACCACGTCGCAGACAGAACTTCAGCCGGTATGGTCTCGTTGAAGATAACCTTAGCATACGTTTGAATCACCACCATTCCTTGGCACAAGCAAAGCGACATAAGCACCAACTGTTTTGCTAACGCTCGTTTAGTAGATCTCGAGTTTTCTGGAAAACAGATCAGATTAGAACTTATTTAATAAGCATCATCAAGGAATTAGGGTTGTCACTAGCCAAAGGTGTAGATCTAGATCTATATTTCCTTTGCCTTTTCATCCTTCTCGTCCGTCGTCTTGAAATAGTCCTATTTAATAAAATATTATTAATACATTCTGTAAGAACGCTCGCTATTATTTTAATAGATTTTGTAGTTATTTAATCAACGCCACACTAGTGTTAGGATCAAGGTTATCAATTATTTTAGTTACTTTGCCTACAGCTGCGGGTGCAATCTCATATAATTTACTGTCTTGTGATAAATCTATTTCTTGGGGTATGATTTTGACGACATTGGAACTTTAATTTTAAAGCAGATATCTTTAACCGATTGAGTTAAAATTTTGCATGTGACTCTTTTGCAGGTAAGTTGGATGACAATGCAAAATTATGATGACTTGTAGCTGATCTGATGATGGAGCTGGAAGGTGGCCATAGGAACTCAGTAATTAAATGACACAATGCCATCAAGTTTGGGCTCGTTTGAATCGCCTTAACGAGTTCGTTCGTTTAGTCACTTAAAAGTTAAACTTAATATAAAATCTGTAAAAAATAATAAGCTTTTATTACTTTGTTAAATAAAAGCGTGTTACAATTAGATGGAACATTGAAGAACATCTTTTGCAAGCACAATGTAAAACGCTTTTTTTAAGTAATAAAAGCTTGTACATTAAAAAAAAATTCTTATCCTGTCTTGTCTTTGTGGATTTAATTTTTTTGTCTTATGACTTTTACTGGCTGATAGCGATGCCACAAAGTAAGTCTCTCTACTCTTATGATACCTCTTATGATTTTATGATTCTAATATTATCAATTTTTTTTATATCTTGGATAAGTTTTCCGTTTCCTAATTCCAAATAAATTTGTCTATGGTCCGATATAATATTGAGACGATGGTCGCAAAATGAAAGGCACTGTCCGTTAGGTTATTGCAAATAATGATCGAAACGTGTGCAATAGTGTCGGTCTCTTTTGTTTAATGTAATAGAGTTTTCCTTGTAAATTTATATATTTTATGCTATTTGTTTTATTTGATAAATTTTGATTGAAGTCTCCAAAAACAACTATTCGCTTCATTTGTTGTGATTGCTCGGAATATGTTTCCAAAAAGCTATTTAGGTTCGTCATCTCTGGTTTAATATTGCGTCAATATTTAGGGTTTCGGTATATAAACCTAATTACGATATATGAACCTAATTACATTATATGAACTTATTTTATACGTTATTGAATATAAATACTAAGACAAAATAAATCTATTTACTAACTTAATCTTCTTTGTCAATGAGTTTGATAACTTCACTAGTAGGCCACGACAATTTTTTTTTAAATCTTATCTTTTTCCCTCTAATGAAACTTGTATTTTCAAAATGTATGAAAAAAATTACTGTGTTTAGTCGGAAACCAGTCTTTGCGTCCCGTGGCCACAATCCATTTTTGTTTTATGATTGGATCATGTAGAAAACTAAAAAAAACTCGAACCTAGTAATAGAGTAATATGAAATATAATATCATTCGTCGGTATGATTCAATTTCAAAATCGATTATTGCTACCTACATTTGCTAAAACGAACAACACTGGTCGCTAAATTCGAGTAATCAGTATCGTTTTGCGATATTCATCGTTTCCTTAGTGCATTACATACAACGTCAGATGAAAAGCTCATAGCGAACACGGCATGTACAATTTCTAAGGAATATTCTAGAATCATAGTGTATTAAGTGAGCTAAAGGTGTGTAATATACGTACTTATAATTTTCCATATTGATAGTTTTTTAGTTGGACTCGGCTCCTCATTTGTCGGATTCAGTTTCTTTTCTTCACTGCTTTGTGAATCTGTAAAAAACACAAGTCTCATACATTCTCGTCCTTATATTTGTTTTACAATTTATTCATATTCTTTATTCTCCAGACTATGAAGAGCAACCGGGACTTCTGGCTGATAAACTGATAGCTGACGCGGAACATGATATTCAGAGTTTCAATGCCTTGTCCCTCTTTGATGATTTACACGTCCCAGCGAGGTACTCCACTCCACATGACACTAATTATCTTCATACAATTTTAATTTCATACAAATAAAGCACCGACTCGTGCAACCTAGTAAAGTTCACTCATACCCAACGGCTACCACCGTACCAGGCCTCCGTCACTCGCTCAAAGTCGCGCGATAAGCACCTACCGACAAGCCGTGCGTTCGAACCTCAGAGTAAACAGAACTGGAGTAGCCATTAGTCAATTTCTCAAACATTTTTTTCTGCCATTTCTTGCGGGGGGTGAGGTTACCACTACACTCAAGGCCAGCACACAAACAATAACTATTACCGTTTTTACAAATGCACACATGCATATTTCGACAAACAAATTTAAATTTCACGCACACACGCTTAAAATAGTCTCGTGGAGAGTGCGTTTTGACAACGTCACAGCCGCACTCCCCACGAGACTAGCGTTCGAAATTTGAAATCGTAGAATTCTAAAACATGAAATAATGAAGTTAATAATGATGAAATTTTAAAAATTATAATTACAAATAAAAGGTGACACCATCTTTTAGCATACTCGATGTTTTCTATTTATTTTTACAACAAAAAACAGCACAGGCAGGCATTTTTGCGGGAGTTCTGTTCGCCGCAACGTTTACAATGTTATGGCTGTCAAAATGGCGGCTCAACTAGTTTTATTAAACGTGCAAGCATCCGATGCTTGTGCATTTGGCAGAGGGGAATGTTAGACAAAGGCTACTCCAGTTCTGTTTACTCTGAGACTTTTACTAACATATTTGATAAGAAAAATTGTTACTAACATACTCGTACTAATAACTATATGTATGTTTAAAAAAATTTTGTATCGAAAATGCAGAATTCCCCAAAATCTCCATACAAAACACCAATTTCATAGGTAGGAACCTAATACTTGCGTTATCTAAGTAAATGTGACTATGATGTTTTAAAACCTGTTCGACCTCGCAAGTGGCTAAAATCTTATTTCATATTAAGTGGAAATCTGAAATCACTGCCTACCGGGAAAAAGGCAGCTTTGTGTAATGTACTAGTGACCGACCCAGCGTCACACGGGTTACCCCCATTTTTCCCCCTTAGAGGTAAGGAGAGTCGTAAATTCCATTCCTAGCGGAAGTCTATACCCTATAAGTAACCTACCTACCTTCTGAGATTTTTTGATTAATAAGGCCCAATTGCGCGGTCGAGAGTTAGCACCATATATATTATTTGCCCTAGGGTTAGCCCTAGGGCAAATAATATATATGGCCAAACCCTGGGTTAGGCGCTAACTCTCGATCGTGCAATTGGGCCTAAGAGTGGTATTTCGCTTTGTTATATTACCTACCTAGCTGTGCCCGCGACGTCGTCGTTCGCGTGGCAATTGATTTAACGCCGATAAAAGTTTTCAAAAAGTTTTTGTGCGTTTGTTAATAATGCTTTAGTTTTTTTAAGAGCTCAACATTACATTCCTACCTCTTAATAGCAAAATGTTCATTGCTAATAGTAAATAATGAAAATAACATTTCTTGTGTCATCTGATTAATTGTTGTCATGGTGATAAATCTCTGTTGTGGTGTGATTATTTTACAATGCCGTGAAATTTTAAAATTCGAAATGAAAACTCATTTTAACGGAATATGTCACACAATACTCGTTACACGCGCGCGGTACCCGTTCCCATGGGAATATCGGGATAAAAATTAGCCTATGTCCTTTCTCAGGCTCTAGACCAAATTTCAATTGAATCGGTTCAATAGTTTTGACGTGAAAGCAATACAGACAGAGTTACTTTCACATTTATAATATCCTTACCTATGAAATTGGTGTTTTTTTCTCTCTTAGTATTTTGTCTGTAACTATTAAGATTCAGAGTATTCCAAAAAAATAATTACCTCGTCTAAAAATAGACTATATTTTTGAACTCTTTTGATTTGTTTTGATAATTTGTTGTAAGTTTAATTGTATTAAAATTGGACACGGAGACGACTCTTTTTAAGTGCCTCCCGAATACATCATTTTATTTGCATTCCCTTAAAAACGATAAATAATTTTTATGAAGTGTGATATTACACATATTACTAAAGCTTGTCTAATGATAGATGCCAAATATCTTTGGATTTGTCGTTGGAAACTGATAAAATGTTAGTATGTACAATGCAGACATCCCCAAAATCTCCATACAAAACACCAATTTCATAGGTAAGGACCTAATATTATTGTGGATATACATTACATACATATACGTATTGAATGTTTCAAGCTGTTATACATTTAATACCATTAATTACGGCGGCACTTTGTAATTTTGTGTTTTTTCCCTTATTTGCTGTGTGCAAGTAATTCTTTATCTTATTCATAAAAATTCTAAGAATGCTATGATTGTAATAATACCTAATCAAAGCACACTATAACGACACCGCGACAACACCGGCTAATACTTAGCCATTAACTTGTCAATCAAATAAGAGCTTTAACTAATGTCTCCAAAAATATATTTCATAGACAGCCCACAGATTTCCGAACCTTAAGTGGCAGTGGGCAGGGCACATTGCTCGTATAACTGACGGGCTTTGGGGCGGAAAGGTTCTCGAGTGGTGACCACGTACTGGGGGGCGCTACGTGGGTAGGCCCCCAACGAGGTGGACCGACGACCTTGCGAAAGTCGCAGGAAGTCGCTGGATGAGGGCGGCGCAGTACCGGTCGTTGTGGAGATCATTGGGGGAGGCCTATGTCCAGCAGTGGACGTCTATAGGCTGATGGATGGATCAAAATATATTTCAAAATATCAATACGAAAACCGCGCGAACAGTCAGCGCGCTTTCCGCTAACATAAAACTCGACTAGCAGTCAGCCTTGTTCGGAAAATACTCGCCACTGCCCAAAAACCGTTGACATTGTTTTAGTACAGTAAACAAGTGAGTGGGCTAAAATACTCGCTACTGCCAAAAAATCGTTCGCAATAAACTCCTTTACTAAACTACTCGAAAAATTTTTTTGTGTTCAGACACGTTTAGCTACTAAATTACTCGCCACTCGACTAAAAAAAATAGAATAAAATGGATTGACTCGACTAAACTCCTTACTAAACAACTCGACTACATTTTTGGAGTTCAGACACGTTTAGCTACTAAATTACTCGCCACTCGACTAAAATACTAGCCTAGTCCGAACAAGGCTTTCAGTGCGCTTCAAGCGAACGGACTGCATGCTTACAGCGCGCCATCCGCGTGTAAATTACGTGCCGACCGCGCGCCAACTCAGAGTCGCTCGCCTGCGAAACAAATCAATGACTTGCAGCCGGCGTGTGCACTGCAACCCTGCACGTCGCGGCCGACGCGCGCACTGCTAGCGTGCAGCTGGCAGCCTACGAGCTTGCGCGTCTCTTACGACGAGCAGTTAAATTGTGGACCGCCCACCGTAGCTTACTTTCGAGTATAGTGTACGATGACCTTTACTCTTACAATTATCAAAAAAATATAAATAACACTACCTTTTTTCTGAACGACGAAAGTCATACAGAGTTAGCTGGTTTAATGAAGATTTTAAGTCAAGCTATATTGATCATAATCACACATCATCATAACACCACAATTTTTTTAACATCATTCCAAATCCCCGGAGGGGGAGGCAGAGGTGCCAGCACCCACATTTTGCTAAGTCACCATGTAATGGAATAGCACAGCGAGACATTCATAATAAACTGTATTTAAGTTTCCTTTAAGCTCAGTAGTACAGGCTGAGCTTCGAACCAACGACCTCCTGGACGAATAGTGTCGCTTTCTCAACTTGGCTATCGTTGCCTAAATAAGCGCATAAATTAAACCACGAGTTAAAAATAAGACTGAAATCAAGTCACGTGACGTCTCACCGAAATAACCATCCTGAGTTTTCTTTGAATTGTTTTATGAGAAAACAACATGTCTATAAAAATGTATTTAATGTTGATTTAAAAAATATCTCTTCACTGAAATAGTTTACTTAGGATTTGGAAAAAAGAGATAAAAAATATGATAATTTTAATGAAGTCGTATAATGTTAACTACAGAATGAAAGGAAAATTACGAAATAAACTTTTATGAATCGTAGGAATGTTATGTTGTATTTTATTTAAAGTATGTCAACACCAAGAACTCAAGGTGTCAATATTTTTATTAAAAAAGTTGTTTATTCGACACACAATTAAAATTAAAAATAAAAAAAAAGTAACATCGAACCATGATTTGTGGTGCCAAAGGGGTGCACCGCTCAGCATTTGCCTTGAGCCACCAGACGAAACATGTGTACGGCTGGCAGCTCGCGGCGCTGGTTTTCAGAGATGCACCCTGCCGTGACACGCGTCTGTTCCGCTCAGAACTAGCATTTTGGCCAAATATTGAAAGAGTATCCGTCAAATATTGAGAGAGTATAATGTGAATGACTTTGTTTTCAAATCAACAAAAAAAATTAAATCTATAACAGCTTCTCCTCTTCTGTAACTTGTACCTAATATAAATTTATATTCTAAAAGCTTTTGCCCGCGTTACTATCAACTACTTTGAGATAGTGTGATGGTAAGTAGCGTATAGCCTTCCTCAATAAATAATCTATTCAAAACTAAAGGATTTTTTCAAATTGGAACAGTAGCCTAAATTGGTGAAATTGAAAATTTACTCCTACTCTATTATTGGAAGCAAAGTTCATAGTGGCGTAAATTTGTCCTTCATTTTTCTGGGAGGCGTAAATTTATTTTTTTAACATTCAATTGCATGACACCCGTTCCCATGGTAATATCGGGATTAAAGGTACTCTATGTCCGTTTTCAGGCTCTAGACTATCTGTGTACCAAAATACGGTTAAATTGGTTCAGAAGTTTTGACGTGAAAGCGAGACAGACAGACAGACAGAGTTACTTTTGCATTTATAATATTAGTATGGATAGCTTTTTATTAACTGAAGTTGTTCGTCTTTACCTTGTTGCGCTGGTGACAGAATTCTTCTAATCTTCTCCAACTCTTGAAACACGAGACGAGACTCTGGATGAGAATTTCTGTAGAATCCCATTGATCGTCTCGCTTCCTTAAATGGAATAATAAAACATTAATTTTAATTTATTCAGAGTGTTGAGAACATGCACATATTAAATGCTAGTCGAGAATCAAGCTATGCATTTTGTATATTTTTTTTTACTTTTTGTCTTTTCATAGTACATACAGCTTTTAGATAAATAAACCAACCATAAACCTCATATCATACAGTCTTAACACGTGAGGTTAGATACTGATAATGTATTCCACGGTACCTTGGGCCTTGGAGGTGTGATTGTCAAAATAGTTTTTATTTGAATACAAATAATTTAGCTGTATCATTTCGATGCATCACTGTGCATTTACCATTTTGATACCTTTCTATGGAAAAATGAATCATCTTAATCCCCATACAACGTTTTCATCTTTTACAATTTTCATGTTGCTAGTTTTTTGAGGCGTGTGGTAGCGGCTCATACTGCCAGCCCATCTCTTCCCTTGGGTGTCGTAAAAGGCGACTAATGGACTTAGAATCGCACAACCATCCAATAGCTTATAGCGGCGACGGGCTCACCACCTGTCACGATGAGTGCAGTCCCTGCTTGGTGAATCGCGGACTATGGCAATGGAGTTCTTTTGCGGTCCTTGTCTCTGACTAACCCTTAGGGTATTATAGTCGTGATTATATGTATGTACGTAGTTTTTATGTTTAGAATAGGTGCCTGTAATAGGTGTACACATCAGGACATTTTTAATGTATATTTGTGTTTTTGTACAGATTAATGTGAATACTGTTGGTGTGTCTTATGTAAATAAATACATAAATAATATCAAACTGAACTTTGGTAGTAAATAAATAATGTTCCATTATTATCCTCGCTAATATACACTGTGTTAGTATGTTTTGTATATTATTTTAGCACTAACCTCCGGCTTTCCCTTATTCAGCAATATCAGCGGCGATTCCTTCAAAAACATCAGCAGCAGAGCTCCCGCAATCATCATTGACAGTCCCAAGTACAACACCGTGTTGTAGCTCAAGAATCCTCCACACACATATGACACCAGCATGCCGAGTCCGTTGAAGACCAAGGAAGCTGACGTTAAATATCCTCTTAATGATTCTTCAGAGAATTCACAGACGAAAATAGCCGTGACGAGAATCCCGGATGAACACATACCAGCTACGAGCGTGGCAGCTAATGTTACTTCAACTCGCGTGCTGAACATGAACAGGAGCCATGTGATCTGTGAACAAAATTTGTATAATTCTCATCATCTTTCATTTCAGAGAGGTGCAATTCAACTTCACAAATTATAATCAATACATACATACATATAATCACGACTATTATCCCCTAAGGGTTAGTCAGAGACTAGGCAAAAGGACCGCAAAAGCACTCCATTGGCATAGTCCGCGATTCACCAAGCAGGGACTGCACTCAGCGTGACAGGTGGTTATCCCGTCGCCGCTATAAGCTATTGGATGGTTATGCAGTTCTAAGTCCATTATTCGCCTTTTACGACACCCAATGGAAGAGATGGGTCTGTAGTATTCTTTTAATGAGCCGCTACCACACGGCATTATAATCAAATAGATTTAAATAATCGTAGGACCAATTAAAAAAATATATTTAGAAAATTGGTTATACCAACAAAATTGGTTATACCACTAGATAAAATTGTTTGCCTGTTCAATAACGGGAGGCCTTGTAAAGAGAAAATACAGGCTAGAAACTCTGTTGGTTAACTTTCTATCAGTTTAAGAAAAATTCTACTTAATAAAGTCACACCTTTTTCCCACAGGGGTAGGCAGAGATTGCGTCTTTCCACTTGCTACGATCCTGGCATAATATATTAAATTGGAAATTTAAATTATAGATATTAAAAGTAAATGTCTCAATAAATATTAAAATGTATTAATTTATTCAAATCATGATAAGAAAAAAAATAATAAGAATAATATATGACTCTAACACTAGTTGTAATACATAATTTTTATTTTATTTTATTAATTAATTAAAATCTTACATGTATACAGTCACAATTGTTTTGGAGAGACAATGTTCCAGAACAGACATATGTAAGCTTGTATGCTATATATAGTACAGTCACGAGCAACATCTATATACATATAATAAAGCTGTAGAGGTCGAATGTCTGTTCATAGAGAAAAAATGCATAAAATCATGTCAGAGTGATATGTAAAACCAAACAAAATATTTTAATTTTTTTGTTTCTCTATCTGTTTGTACGAGCTAATCTCAGAAATGGATGGACCGATTTCAATGAAATTTTGCATGGTGATGTCTTATATTCCTAGTCAACATCTTAGATACTTTTTATTCCGGAAAATTAAAGGGTTCCCGTAGGATAGTTAAAAAACGCGGACGAAGTCGCGGGCAACAGCTAGTATTTATTTATGTTAAAGTTTTAATAGTTTGTCATTCTAAGTTTGAGTAAAATGTTTGCAATTGTCGCCTTTAGTAAGGCCAACAAGACGTGTAAACAATCGGACCGTTACTGAGTAACTAACTAGAACTGCACAATCTAGTTAGTTACTCAGTCAGTAATCTAAATTTAGCTAATAGCGGCGACGGACTCATCACCTGTCACGCTGAGTGCAGTCACTATGTATGTAACTATGTACATCACCTGACTTGGTTTTAAGCATTTTTTTTCTATGTCGAAATCTACAGTTTTATTATATGTATAGATTTGAGTGCTTTTAATCGCTAATGCAAAGCAACGAAGTGAGCTTTAAGTGGTAAAAGTAAAACTGTGAAAAATGTCAGTGACTTAGGGCGAATTCGACCAAACTGAGATTAGTAACACGGGAATAGTAATACCAAACTGGGTTCACACGATTGTTCGAATCTGCCATAAGGGCGGAGCCGATTAGCTATCCTAGTTTTTTCATGTTTGGCTACACGCGAGTAATACTATTTTAACGAAGTACGCAGTTTTTCGCGCACGAATGTGTCAATGTCTAGTTTTTCTAGTTGACGGCAGACTCGACCAATCGTTTCAGCTCAGTTCGGTATTACTATTCCTGTGTTACTAATCTCAATTTGGGCGAATTCGCCCAAATTGAGATTAGTAACATGGTAAACTAACCTATTAGTAATATGGTAAACTAAACTAAATTATTATGATTAGTAACATGGTAAACTAAACTAAATGGTAAACAATGGTCTAACTTACAATTTCGCAGCCAGCCACTAACACAAAACATAACTTCCTCCCTAGCTTATCCATCAGAATCCCGATGAAGAAGATGCCGAACAGGGCTCCCAAAAAAGCCAGGCTTCCGAACCAAGACAGCTCATTGTTGGTCATGGGACGATTCAGAGGAGTATCTTCGGATTTTAACAAAAGCATCATGGACGAAGGCCATCCACATGTGAACCCTATGCAAAGGCAGTTGTAATGCACTGAAAAGAAATGACAAAAATTACATTTTCCTTGTGAAATTCAAGATTGATTTCAATATGTTGTTTTAATTATATTTATTCTAAAAGTAAGTAGATCCCAAAAAAAATCTATTTCACTATTTGGTGACATCTGCGCGGGCGCAAGCCGCACACATTGGCTCTGTGATATTGCATCGATGAGACATAGAATCTGCGTCCGTCTGCAATATCACAGATCGTGGGAAGCCAGCTTTATAGCAGTCGGCTTTTGTTTTTTTTTCTTCTTCTCTTTTCTGCCTTCATCCCGCGCGCCTAGCTTTTATTTTATTATGTTTATTTATTTTATTATGTGTATTTATTTATTTATTACGTTTATTTAAAGTTTTTGGGTAAGTATTTATAAACGTTTTGTTTTTCATAATTTATTCGGCTGCCCCAGCAACTCCTACAGCTGTTATGAAATATTACGAAATCAGATTGCTATAGTATAAAGAGCTTTTTCGCGAACGTGGCCCATTTATTTTGTTACATTTATACACACACTAGGCCTATGGGGACACCTTTCTAGATAATGATAATTGTAAAAAAAAATCTCATTTAAAGTAATGAGTTTGAATAAATATAATATAAATATCCACGTCCAGACAATGATTGATGTCACAAAAATCTGGCTCCACCTGGAATCGAACCCAGAACCTCTGAGATGGATACAAGTCACTTGGTACACATCACTTGGTTATAAAAACACAGATCTATTATTTCCACACATTCACAGTCACTTAAACACTTACGAATTAAGCCTGTCAGAAATTGGTTCAGTTTAAGCTTTTTCATTTTTTATTATATTTTATTAATATTTTTAAAAATGACAGCTCTGCACCGGTTGATGGTGTGTAGAAAATTAAGGCTATATTCAGCCGGCTGCCTTATTTATCAATGTTCGTTATCTAATCTGTAAAAAGATAATAATAATGTATAAAACGTAAACCTAAAATATAATGTAAAAATCGTAATCAGTAACCGGATTCAGCAGTATTATTTTAATCGTTATCATAATGAGCTTTTATATGAAGCTTTTTAATTGAGTCGAGCCGAGATGAGCCGAGAGCCATGTGGTAGCGGCTCATTAAAAGAATAGTACCAACCCATCTCTTCCTTTCGGTGTCGTAAAATGCGACTAATGGACTTAGGACTGCACAACATCCAATAGCTTATAGCGGCGACGGGCTCACCACCTGTCACGCTGAGTGCAGTCACTGCTTGGTGAAGCGCGGACTATAGCGATGGACTGCGGTGCCTTTGCTAAGTCTCTAACTTAGGGGATAATAGTCGTGATTATATTGTATGTATGTTTTAATTGAGGAAGTCTTTCTACTTTTATAATTTAGAAATTTTCAAATAATCTCTCTTTTTCTATCTCTAAGTTTGGTTGGCTCAGCACGTTTCCTCTACCACAGTATTTTCTCTCATATATCATTATTTTTCATTATCAATATCACCATCCCATCTTGTCGTGTCTTGGTTTCCACATAAAAACTTTACGACTCAACGGCAGTCGGTTTTACGGCGGTAAATAATAATAATCTTAGTCTGCTTCTGATTAAGTCTTCAATTTGTTGAATATGTGATTACATTTTATCTGTCAGTTACATTTTGCTACTTTGAAAATATGTGACTTCGGAGATCTTAAATGTTTACAGCCTTACATTTCGGGAAAAAATGTTACAGTCAATAATAGTCATATCGTTTATTCGGGGGGTACTAGCTGTAAATGATGCTAGTGCTCCCCGAATATACGATATGTCTATTATTGACATGAACTTATTCGACGACCTCCGTGGTCGAGTGGTCTGTATGCCGGTCTCAAGGCGTCGCCATCTCCAGAGGTTCTGGGTTCGATCCCCGGTGGGGGCAAATGTTTGGATGAGGAATTTTCAGGCATTTGTTCTCCAGTCTTGGATGTTTATATATATAAGTATTTAGGATATTTATATGTATTTATCTATTAAATATATTTATCCGTCATCTAGTGTTCGTAACACAAGCAGCATTAGTTGCTTAAAATGGGGCTAGTTGAAAGGTGTGAATGTTTGAAGATATTTATTTATTACAAGGCTCAGTTACAAGGGGACTTAAGCATATCGAATAAGTGGCTGATAATACCTCTGCCAACCCCTTGGGATAGAGGCGTGATATGGATGTTTATGTCGCAGACAGATTGGATGAATCCGCGGCTTACATTCGGCGACGACAGTTTAAAAAGTAAATATCTTAATCTAAATTAAAATCGTTATGAATACCTGTTAAGAAAATTTGGATAAATTACAGTTTGCTTCAATAACCAGGTAATAAATATTAGGAGTAAGAATAAAGTAATTTTTACAAGCTTTTCTTTAACTTGCAATAAGTCAAAGTCAAAGTCAAAGTTATTTATTGCGAACTAAGTGTACATACATTAATTGTTATAATAATACGGAACTTCACAACTTAGTTGCCTTTTGCAGGCACTGCAACATTACATAATAATGAATTTCTTAATGTTAATAATAATAATTACAGCATCGAATCAAATTTGTAGAATAATCAGTTAAGTCAATATTACACTAAGGTCATTAAACATAAGTATCGATGGTCCCGAATAATAACGTTGTATGTGATTTTAGTACGAAAGTAGTTTTATTCGATTATCTATATCTATACATAATTATAATGAAACTGTAGAGGTCGAATGTCTGAAAATACAAAAACAATTTTTTTTTTGTTTCTCTGTCTGTTTATCTGTTTGTACGGGCTAATATCCGAAATGGCTTCAATAAAATTTCTTTATATCCCTGGCCAACATCTTAGATATTTTTTATTCCGGAAAATTTAAGGGTTCCCGTGGAATAATTAAAAGCCATAGAAACCGCGGATGAAGACACAGGCAACAGCTAGTTTACAATATAATTTATAGTTCTATCAACGTGTATAATTATTTTTTTAACGAATGAAGTGTAGGTATACATGACCAACATGGCGGCGAGCATTGTCCGGTCTAATATAAATTGCAACGTTGTTAAACTGAGAATGAAAGTGTGCTCATTGGTCAACATATGCGTCTATAATTTAAGATTGTTAGTATAGAAATAAATCAAAGCAATTGGTTCAAACATGTCAATATAAAAGATAAAATAAAAGTCTTAATTTTATTAAAAACTGCTGTGACAAATAAGAAGACTTTGAAAGCGGGGGGATTTCAAAAACATTTACTTACCAATATGGAATTATTCCAGTAAATTTGTATTTTTCCTTCTTCAAATATAAAAAAATACATTTTACAATGTTAATAAAATTTACGAAACGCTGTTTTCATTTTACATTACATTCAACAGACTACGTACAATGCTCACTAATAACCTACGTTTTTAACGGAGATTACGGCTCACAATATTTGTTTCGAAAATGCTCCTGCAAATTGAATAAACATCACAATTTATCATTAATTACTAAGAAAGAACACAATTCGATCACTACAAAATATTTTATGTTGTTACAAGTAGTTTTACAATGGATAATTTTAAAATTTATGAGTTTTACGTGGATATCTAAAATTATTTACCGGAATTTCTATATTCATAATATTATGTAATATTAGAACGTTTTTTCTTGATTAAGATTGCACATAAACGATTTTCTATATAAAAAAATTGCTGTAACTTGACGTAAATTATATAAATTTTAATTAAAACGACTACTTTGTTACACAAATAAAATGTACATTATTTTTTAATCACATTTCTATATTTAAATTGCAGAAAAACCCGTTAGTTGACCTTCATCACCTTTAGCTTCAGGTGCAAAAAACATCGCATGAGATCGAAAAGATATATATACGGCAAGAGGTTTTCTCTGGCAAATGGTGGAGTTACTGCAGAGCTTTTAAAAGCCGTTGGAAGAGCGGTCCTGGAAGCTCTTCAACCAAAGGCTATCTAACTCCATCATACTTGAGGGTAAAATGCCATAGACATGGATACTTGGTGTAATTGTTCTTAAAGAAGGGCGATAGGGGATTTGACGACCTCCGTGGTCAAGTGGTCTGTATGCCGGTCTCAAGGCGTCTCCATCTCGAGAGGTTCCGGGTTCGATCCCCGGTGGGGGCAAATGTTTGGGTGATGAATTTTCAAGCATTTGTTCTCCAGTCTTGGATGTTTATATATATTTATATATATTCAGGATATTTATATGTATTTATCTATTAAATATATATATCCGTCATCTAGTATCCGTAACACAAGCAGCATTAGTTGCTTAAAATGGGACTAGTTGATAGGTGTGTGGTGGTGTGGTGTTGATAGGGTTTTAAGATATTTATTATTTATTATAGGGCTCAATTGAAAAACTACAGACCGACTACGCTCTTTAGCTATGACTACAAGCTGTTTTCGAGAGTCCTAACGAATCATCTCGGTAGCTGGTTTGATGACTTTCGGCCGAATTCCGAAAACCATACATCACATACAAACGCTTAATTGCGAACCTTAAGTGGCAGGGCACATTACTTGTAGAACTGGCGGCAGTGGGCGGAAAGGTATCGTTGGAAGGTAGACATTAACAAGGTGGATCGATGATCGAGAATTATTTGGTCAGCAACAAAGAGGTCAGCACAAAGATCATTTGCTCAGCAGAATAATTATTATATCAGCAGAATAATTAATTGGGCAGCAAAATAAGTGAAACCTATGAAATTGGTGTTTTTATTCTGTCTTAGCAATTTGTGTACCTATTATGTTTCAGAACATTCTTATAAAATAATTGCCTCTTCTAAAAATATATCATATATTTGAGCTCGTATTATTTAATTTGATATTTTTTTGTAAGTTTATATGTGTTAAAATTAGACACAAAGACAATTATTTTAAACCGCCTCCCGAATACATCATTTGATTTGCATTAACATAAAAACGATGAATAATTTTTATCAAGCGTGTTCAGTGTTCACACACATATTGCTAAAGCTTGTCTAATGATTCATGCCAAATATTATTATCTCTGGATTTGTCGTTGTGAAGAAAACTGATAAAATGTTAGTATGTAAAATGCAGACATCCCCAAAATCTCCATACAAAACACCACATTCATAGGTAAGGACCTAATATTATTATTGACAGCATTATATATAACTCCGGAAATGTATAAAATGTAGAAAAATGATAAATGAGGGATCAAGGATCAATTCCTAGAAAATGTATTCTGATAGATGTTAGGTTAAGGTTATTTTTGTACGACCCTTAAAAATAATATTTGTGTTATGAAAACATATATTATATTAAACAATTTCGCAGCAGAGAATTCGTTTGAATTGCTGCCCAGTTAGTTATGTTTGCTGACAAATTAGAAATATCTGCTACCCATAAGTTGCTGCTCAATTAGTTATTTTACAAAGCAATTTAGAAATATTTGTATTTTTTGTGCAAAGAAAACAAATGCCTGTATTGATCACACAAAAAAATATCGAACCCAGAACCTCTCGAGATGACGACGCCTTGAGACCGGCATATACAGAATACTCGACCACGGAGGTCGTCAAATGCGTCGTGTAATTCCTCTGCCTACCACTTCACAGAGCTCCGAAACATAAGCAAAGACAAACATACTAAAACTAAATAACATTAGGTACAGACTAGGATTAACAGACTTTATGGGACTTACGAGTTACAACTCACATGATCATTTATATCAGTCATAATCACCGCGTATAAACAACGACACGCTATTATCGTAGGGGAAACCAAAATATATTTTAAAATGAGTGTCCTGGTTCAAGTGCTTGCTACTATCATAGGTACGTGTAACTGAGTTCTGTAATTCTTTTCCGGAATTTTAATGGCTCCCACAGAGCCATCTATGTCTTTTCATGTAAGTTAATTCTTGTGTCAAATGGCAAAGTTTGGCCTAACACGTGAAACGTATATCAGCGGGGCTATTTTGAAACTTCGGAAACTTTTCGAATCCGAAAGTCATTCTTTTCGAAACGAATCCGTTTGACCTTGCAACGCATCTAGCTAGGCCAATCAGCAAGCGCGGACACGCCCATTCCGCTAGAATTCGAAACAAGAGCGATTTACAACTATCGGATCGAGAGAATCTGACATTTAAATTGACAATTCAATACGGAAAGTTTAAAATAACACGTTTTAATGCTTTTCAGGCTATTTGAACACATTATGACGCAACCAAACAGTAAATTAAGACAGTAAACATTATTTTGGCTATCGAATTATGGCAAATGTTCTCATAAAATGTGAAGATGGTTAAGTGCATCCTATTTAGAAACTTTAACTGATTAATTATAGTGAATTGATGATAGCATACTAGATTTTAATGAATAACATGACTACAAAAACTTCTTTAAAATTTCTATCCTAAGTATATGTCTCGACGAAGAAAATAAAAAGTGGTTAGTTTCAGTTTCATAGTCGGGGAATAACATTAAAGTGTATTTTATGTACTTTTATGTAGAAATAGCGTTTTCCGAATCGAATGTCAAATCAATTCTTAACTGTCATTGTTAAAGTCACGTTAAAGTCAAGTAAGAAAGCCATGTCGCATCTCTCTCTGGTTGACCGCGACGAAAAGTGACAGATTCGTTTTTGGCTTTCGATGTTGAGAATTAGTTGGTTTGACATTCGGATTCGAAAAGTTTCCGAGGTTTTAAGAATAGCCCCGCTGCTTCTTTGCCCCGCCGATTCTGACCGCGCACGACTATCATCCCCTAAGGGTTAGTATCTGACTAGTCGTGATTATATGTATGTATGTAAATACGTTCTTATTTACCAACATAAGGTATATTTAAAACAGTGAGGAGCTCATTGGCGTAGTGACTAGTACGCTTTGTCTTTCGATTTAAAACAAAGCAACCTTCGCTTTGGTCGCTGTGGATGGATGATCAAAACTTTGAGATCTTGATCTTCGGAAGGCACGTTAGGCCGTTGCTTCCCATCGCTATTGCGACTGTTTCTACCTACCAACCTGCATAGGGCCCGCGTCGTGGTGTTACGGCCCATACTCCTCATGCGTTTCTCCATTTGGAAGGCCCGTGCCCAGCAGTGGGACGTATATAGGCTAAGGACCAAAACAGTGCCCATCAATGAGAGACGACTGAGAGCAAAACCAGCACCAGCAACGTATTCCCTTTTCTACAATATAGGGTCCTCTGCCGGTATCGCACACACTATCGTTGTATCTAGGAACAGTAGCCTTAATTGGTGGAATTTTAATTTTACTCATACTCTATTACGAGTACTTATTAGAAGCAAAGTTCATAGTGGCGTAAATTTGTCCTTCATTTTTCTGGGAGGCGTTATTTAATTTTTTTTACATTTACCCGCATCGCAACCGTTCCCATGGGAATATCGGGATAAAAGGTAGCCTATGTCCTTTCTTAGGCTCTAGACTGTGTTCCAAATTTCGGTTAAATTGGTTCAGTAGTTTTGACGTTAAGCGTGAAAGAACAGACAGAGTTACTTTCGAATTTATATTATTAGTATGGATATAAAGGTGCAAGAAAGAGGCACAAAAAACTTTTCTTTCTTACCTACTTTCCCATAACAGTACTAAATAATACACCCTCCAATCTCTAGATCTAACGGCTTAGGGCCACTTGCAGAAAATTTTTAAACCTAGTTTAAATCTCAATTTGTAAATTTTTGACATTTCAGCCATATTTCAGCCATATAAGAATTGTCAAAAAATTACTAAATTTAGTTTTAAATCGAGATTTAAATTTCCTGCAAGACGCCCTTAGGCTGTATGTTACCTCAGTCATTCTAATCCTTAGCATTAGATACCGTGAAATACTGAATTAAGTAGCAATGTCGAATTCATTACAATAAATGCGAAATCGTATGTTGACTTGGGGCTACCGCCGCTGGCGGATACAACGATCAGGAATATTTACGTCACAATTTAAAAAAAATCGAAAATGTGAATTTTTCGAGGAAGGAATTAATCAAGATCCAATATTTGTTAAAAGTGCTTGCATTGGGCTCTGATACTTTTCTACCAGTTTCTACCTTAACTGCTTATGAATCGAATCGCCATATTAGTATAGTACGGCTGATGTTACCCATGTAATAATTTCATTGTATTACCTAACTTGCAATAGATGTTACATTTTACAAAAAAAAAAAGTTTTTAAATATGAGTAATTTAAAGTAGTAGATAAATATTAGGTAATAAAAAACAGTGACAATACCAAAGCTCACTTTAAGGTAACAAAATCAACCACCTATCAGCCAGACAGTAGCAACAAATGGTTTATTTGGGGACGGTTTGATGAGAAGAAAATTGGGAGAAACTTTCCAGCCCTCAGAATTTCCGATCCGTTATACCAGCTCCTGATAAATTAACTTCTAGATCACTTGATACATACATTAATCCAAAACGATGGCGATATTGACCAGGATGTAAGAAATATAGTAAATGCGGGATGGATGAAATTGCGACAGGTCTTCAGCAAAAGAAGAAGACATGTTGTGCCGACCCCACCTAGAGTGGGAAAATGGCAAGAAGAAGATGATATTTTTTTACCATTTTTTAACTTATTAGTTGGATAGTGACTACTTGGAAGTGGTAAAACCGATCCTCAGTGTGGAAATTAAAAAAGAATGCTATCATATTCCTATTGCCTTTTTCAGTATGCTTCCCCTGTCTCAACATGGGTGTCATTTGCTCTTGGCCATCTTCCACCATCCTCCTCTTTACTTCCCCAAACACGACGCTTAGTCGTCAAATGACTGCCATGGAAGTGTCGGTCTTCGGAAGCATGTCCACCATCGGTGCTATGGTGGGGACTCTAGTCGCCGCAGCACTCTTGGACCGACTGGGCCGAAAACATTGCACGATTTTAGCTGGTATGACGAGTGTTGTAAGTTTATCTTTAATATTTATGATAATAGATTATACTCGATAAGCTTTTTTTTACATGAGACAGTAAGCTATTGGCTTTCATCTCGCCTAATAGTAAGTGTCGATAAGGCCGAAGGTGGAAGCGATACTTCACCTGTAAATGCAACTGAAGAACTGGCTATCTTACCTCTGATTGCCGGAACACAACAATTGCTTATAACATTGTTATTATGGCGACAAATTTAGGTAAGATGGTGGTGCCAGGCGGGTTTTAAAAGCCCTACCACCAACCTAACCGAGGAGAAAAATTTCTGCCTCTATGGGAAATCGAACCCAGACCTCCCGATCAACACCTAGTGGTGTGAACTAGACCACTAGACCAGAGAGGCGGTTAAAACTAGAGCATAATTTTTTGAATTCATTTCGATTGATTCACTCACATTCAACATTTTGAATGTGGCTCCTCTTTAATAGGAACAAGGATTTTGTAGTGTAATTCTTTGAGAGGCGTGTAACTATAAGCGTATCTTACACCAGTCAGAGAGATTTTTCTGGATTTTCTACCTAACTGTTGCGAACTTTGGTGAATGAACGAGATAGTCATATGCATACTTTCACTTAAATATAAATAATCGCCCTGTTTTCATGGTTGGGTAGGCAAAGCGTTTTTCTTAATTTTATAATTCAATACCTAAATATTTAAAATCAAATGTACATTTCCAAAATAAAGACGACACACTTGTTCCTTCTTTCAGATCGCCTGGGGCATAATATCGTCCACATCATCGATAGAAGTGCTACTGGTGGCAGTCTTCATATCAGGACTGAGCGGGGCCTCGTTCCTCATCGTCCCGGTCTACGTCAGTGAGTTCTGCAAGGAGTCCATCAGAGGGACCATGACATCAGGGTCCATGGTGTTCTACGGAGTTGGGACTTTAGTCTCCTATCTACTTGGGGCTGGCCTGAGCTACAGAATGATGATTTATGTGGCGATGGCTTTCAATGTACTTCAAGTGCTGGCGATGGGATGGTTGAAAGAATCACCTGTTTATTTAATGAAGAATGGGTTGAGAGAGGTGAGATATAATAGTTAATAACAAACATTGATCAGCATCATTATAGCAGTCAAAAGACGCCCGCTGCTGTACCTCCACATTGGTTTTGCGTTGCTCACATCGTGCGGTAATCCCGCGACCTTGGTCCAATAATTATTGGTATCCAAAGACTAATAAATTTAGGTTTTTAGAGTGTCCTTAGCCTATATTATACGTCCCACTGTTGATACAGGCCTTCTTCATGGAGAAAACATGAGGAATATGGGCCGTAACATCACCACGCTGGCCCAATGTGGGTTGGTGGGTAGGAACAGTCGCAAGCGACCGAGACCGACGGCTTAACGTGCCTTCTGAAGCACGGAGGAGTTCGAGATCACATAGTTTTGGTCACCCATCCACGGCCTGACCATGGCAAAGGAGTCTTTGTTTTCAATCGAAAGCCAAAGCGTACTAATCATTACCACCGAGCTCCTGTAGAATTTTTGGGTAAGCGTAGTTTTTTTCATAGATGACAGACAAGGATAAAGTGATAAACATTGTCATAACAAAATGCAACATCTATCAAAATATATAGCCATGGTGTTACAATGGAACCTCTAAGAGCATTAAGAAAAAGAAAGAACTAGAATAAATATATAATTTGCATTTCAGGAAGCAACAAAATCTATCGCTTTTTATCGCCAAGTTGAAGATAAGTCCAAAATAGTCAAGCACGAATTGTCGAGCATTCATAGAAGCCTAAGCACAGAAACCTCAGGTATATTGTTAAATAATCTTTAATCTAAGATATTTGTTACAAAAATAGCTTTATTCCTTCATTGCATCAATTGGTGCTAGCTAGCCAAGAACGATCCCGTATTCGTGTCAACTCAGCTTTTTGATTATTTAGAATATTTTTACATACATACATAAAATTACGCCTATTATCCCCGAAGGGGTAGGCGGAGTCCAAGGAGCAGTGAGTTTCTTAAGACCACACTTAACAAAACTAAAATTGGTTTTGGTCAGATGAAAAATCGTGAAAGAGTAGTAACAAGTGGCTAGCTCATCGCCTACACAATCACAGACCCAGTACCCACTACGCCCTTAGTTGCCTTTTACGACATGCTAGGCAATAAGAGCAGTTGGACCAACTGCTCTTATTGCATTATTTTTGTGTCCCGGACCAACACGGGAGTGTATTTTTAACCGATTTAAAAAAAAGGAGGATGTTATCCACCTGACGTCAACTTACGTTTTTTTATGTATATTCCCCGATTATGCGAAGACGCCTTGACCGATTTAAAAAAAAAATCCTTTGAAAGTTCTAGTTGGTCCCATTGTCATGATTTAAGGATCTAATGATGGGATCCTGGAGAAATCGAGGACATTCTTTAAAGTTTATAGCCACGAATGACACATTTTAAATATTTTCAAATTATGGTGCTGAGCTGATGATGGAAGGTATAACTCCTCAACCATTATTCAGTATCAATTACTTCAACCTTGGTATCAATTGCTTGTATAGTACAATTAGCATTTTAAGAAAAGGTTTTCCGTTTCTCGAACTTTCTCAATCTATCAATAGAGATGTAACAGAGAGAGTGGAGTAACTGGAAAACTTCGGAGGCTGGAAAACTTAAGAAGCTACTTATTTCAATCAATCATCTTAACATTTTTACCGGTACTCATGACACAGGGTCCATGGACAACAGGACAGACCTTTTGGACAAAATTGTAAAGGGAAGAAACAACTTGCTGAGTTTCTTGAACTTGAGTAGCTACTAGTACGACTTGAGTGCTTGAGTAGCTAGTGAACGGTAGGCATAATTTGACTTTTCCGATTAAAATGGACAAAAAATCAAACCTAAAGTTTCTTTTTGTTTCAGACTCATTCATTTTCAATACAATTAATCTTCTTTCTGAAACTGCAGGTAAGTTACAAAAATACTCTTATCTACTACTTAGTACTAACTAAGTAGTAGATAAGAGTAGCATAAACCTCATACTCAAAGGCACAGTAAATAAAAATGCCCACAAGCAATGGTTTTTCCGGAACAAGATTTTGCCAAACGCTACTCTAGGAGGAAACCAAATATCCAGACAAACTGAAGCCGCACTGAGAAGCATTTTAGCGAACAATCATGCACATTGAAAACCTACGTGCCCCTGTAAAAAAATCTCTCCGATCTTAAGTTCAAAATTTTCCAGATGGAAAAAGGTTACCCTAGCAGGAAACTGATATAGTTCAAGAGACACTTTCTAGTTAGTGTAATACACTCCGTAAACTATTCAATCACGAAGCAATACGTAGTAACTTATAAATAATCTGTGGCAACACGCCAAAGGTGTGCCCTAGGGAATAACATGTTGTGGTCCAAACTCATTATAATAACTCATGAACAAAATTTTTTATTATATCTACAAAAATTAATAAAATCAACCAGATTTTCCAGATATTGCTAATAATGTTAGTGTCAATTTTGACTAATAACTATTTTAATGCAGCCGTAGCGGTTTTAAGGCAACGGTAGTTGGGACGGACGGGACACTACTTGTTCGAGAGAACGCGGGTTCGATCCCACCGCCTGTACCACTGAGATGTGACTGAGATTGAATAAAACTTATGTACAGTTAGTTCATTATGAATATCGCTTGCCTGACATTATGCCCGGTGCATAGCAACAGGCTCGCCACCTGTTACATGGGGACCTAACGTATCTGGCGAAATGTGGGTGTTTATCGCCTCTGCCTACCCCCTCGGGGAAAAGATGTTATGCTTTGTAACTATTTTAATGATAGGTATAATCAAACTTATAAATATTATGCTCAATTAGGTAATAGGTATTACTACAATAACTACCAAAACAACTATTTACTATAAAAAGGTGATGCCAATCCCTGTCTCACCTTCCAATAGCTGTGTGTATATATCATTGGATAGGTATTTTAAAACTTAATAAAAGTTATTATGGCACCATGTTCCAAATCTGAGCCTGTTCAGAGTTACCCTTTTATAAATTTGGTAGTTACCACCGCCGTCCCACCTAATAGCTATGTGTAACGTTTTCAGCTTAAAAATACCTGTCCAACGACGGAACAACGATTTGAGACCAGATTTCATAGAAACTGGCATCATTCTTTCATAATTATGTTTTGCAGAATCGCCGAAGGTAGCGAAAGTTTATACATTTGAAGAAGCGCCTCCAAAGCAGAATGCTTGGCAGTTCTTTAGTAAGTTTTATGTTACAATTCCTTTATTGTTAAAGCAGCAGTTGGCAGTGTACAAAGAACAAGGAAACTCAAATTGACTTATCTATAGCTCATCATCAGGTGGTAATGAGTCATTCACTAACTATGGCTTTGTTTTATTCAGACTAGCCCATGTATGATATATGAATAAGCCATAAAATATTGCCTGATCTTCTCCAGAAAACTCAAAGCCAACGCAGCGAGGCCTCGCCATCACAATCGGCCTAATACTAGCAGCGGTCTTCCAAGGCATGCTGGCTGTCATAGTCTACGCGGAGCCGCTGTTCACTGAAGCTGTTCCTGATGTGTCAGCCTCACTGTGCAGTATACTATTGGCTGTGTCCATTATGGTGGCTAGTTTGGTGGCTGCATATATGAGCGACATTGCTGGGAGACGGGTATAAATATTTACTTTTAATTATCCACCCCAATACGTGATACTAATTTTTTTTTTACTTTGAGCTAAGAAAGCCAGGGAATTGATAAAAGGAGATTTCTTTATATAGTATGTTGTATACTCTTTTTTTGTTCAACAGTAAAGTATAATGTAGTAAAGACAATAAATTACTATTTTTGAAGATAAAATTCATACATACGCATACATACATATAATCACGACTATTACCCCCTAAAGGTTAGACAGAGACTAGGCAAAAGCACCGCAACAGCAAGCCCCTATCATAGTCCGCGCTTGCAAGCAGTGACTGCACTCAGCGTGACAGGTGGTGAGCCCGTCGCCGCTATAAGCTATTGGATGGTTGAGCAGTTCTAAGTCCATTACTCGCCTTTTATGACACCAAAGGGAAAAGATGGGTTGGTAGTATTCTCTTAAAGAGCCGCTACCACACGACTTCACTTAAATTCATTTATATAAATTTTTAAAATACACAACTGATCCTCACGATTGTGTATTTTAACCACATACCATTTGTTTTATTTCTTTTAAAAACTGCTAAGTCGGAAAAGAAGCACACGGCCTACCTGATGGCAAGTGGTTTACGTTGCTTACTCGTATGAGAACGTAGTTAGCATATCGAAGGGCATCAGTATCACTCACGGGTTTACCGACCAGTGCTAAAATGTTAAAAATATTGTATTACAATTTGTTCGATTAACTCATAACCATTCATAGCTTTTAGCGGTGACGGGCTCACCACCTGTCACGTTGAGCATATGAGCACTGCTTGGTGAAGCGCGGGCTATAGCAGTTGACTGCTTTTGCGATGCTTTTGCCTAGTCTCTTATTAACCCTTAGGGATAATAGTCGTGATTATATGTATGTGCATGTAATTCATAACCTTCTGGTTCCAGCCTCTCATGACCTACTCCTCCATCGGTTCCGGCATCTGCTGCATCTTCCTCGGTTCGCAGATCCAGTTCCAATGGGGTCCAGGATGGGTGACAGTAGTCATCATGTACACGTTCTGCGCTGTATGCAGCTTTGGAAGCGGAACTGTGCCTTTTGTGTTGCTATCTGAGGTTTTTTTACCGGAGGTACTGAACAAATTGTATTCATCTTTCTTCTTTTTTGAGTTTTGCTATGTACTGGTACTCGAAGGTAATCAACATACATACATATGTATGTATGTTGATTACCTTCGAGTCCGTCTCAATCAAAGTTGCCGAAAAGGTAAACAAAACAAAGGTAATGTTTTATCTCTGAAATGTTTTGTGATGACTGCAGGTAATTGAAATCAATTGAAACGGACCACAATTATTACCGTTAATTATATTTACGTGCCATGTCAATGTAAAAAGTGTGACAAACAAATTCGGTAAGTCGGCTTTTTTGTTTAACTTTTTGGAAACTTGGATTGAGACGTACTATACATATAATCACGACTATTGTACCTTAAGGGTTAGTCAGAGACTAGGTTAAAGCACCGCAAAACCAGTCCAATGCCATAGTCCACGCTTCGCCAAGCAGTGACTGGACATGTGCTCAGCGTGACAGGTGGTGATATAAGCTATTGGATGGTTGTGCAGTTCTAAGTCCATCACAGAGGCGGAGGTAATCAAAGAGGCATGAAAAATATACATTCGCGTTTCAAATATTAACCAGGCATGGGTACTTGAATTTACAGCAACGATGTTAATGTTATCCTCTTTTAATTAAGTATTTAGATAATGTTTTGCTAATTCTCAAAATTGCATAAAACCTGACTGCTTTCAGATCAAAAGCTTCATGACAATGCTGGTGGTAGAATGGATGTGGATCTGCAACTCCCTCATGTTGCTCATCTTCAACCCGCTCATCTCCCTCATCGGCCTCGGCCCCATCTTCTACCTCTTCGCCGCCATTTGCTTTCTATCAGCTGTCTTCAGCGTCTTCTATATACCAGAGACGAAAGGATTAACATTAGATGTTGTGCAAAAGTTACTTACAAGAAAGTTGTTAAAAGAAGAAGATTTATAATCTAGGAGTTAGTTGGAGATTTAGATGTAGAATAAAATAAGAACTTCGAAAAATAAAAAATATGTAAAAAGAACTTCCTACGTAAAGAAAAACCTGAAGAGTGTGAGCAATAAGAACACGCTGGCCCAGTGGCGGGTAGAAATGGTTCCAATCAATTGTTCACCCATCCACGGACACTTTTTAAGCACAAAAAAGTGTTAGTGTTAATATTGCCGTGAAAGAGATTCTTCTTCTTCTTATCAATACGGGCGGTTTCCACAACTGAACGTCTAGTTTACACCTGTTTTGCGTCGGAGGGTGAATGGTGGATCACTCCAGCCAAGCTCCGCCAGGAAGTCACCCAGCGCCTTCACGTCGCTGATGGTCTTCCGGAGGGTACCCGGTGCGCCCAGGTACTTGCCCGGCCGTCTGGTACCGTCTGGTACACTCCACCATAACGTAGGAAGCGGTTTCTGCTGTCGCACGCCCTACACAGCGGACTGTCCGTGTCACCTATGTTGAAAAGATGTTTGTGAAAAGGGCTGTGTTTGTTACTAACAGATATTTACATTCAATGGCTTGCAAACAATCAAGGGTTTCCCAGACTACCACAAAGTCAAAATCCCTCAATCATTTTTAGACTTTGACACAATACGAGTATGGTTGAAAATCTATTAGAGAATTTTATGGTTTTGTTCGAGAGTCCGATGTACAATTCGACTGTAGAGTAATATTTAGATTATTCTTCTCTTTAACATTTATTTCATAAGGTGTATAAAGGTTTTATACATATCATCACGCCTACATATCCTCATAGAGGTGAGCAGAGGTTTCAATGATTGTATTTGTATTTGTATGGTTAATTGTAAATTTTTTAAACTCGATTGTATTGTATTTGTATGGTTAATTGTTATTTTTTTTTAATTGTATTGACGCCAGAAATAATTTGCAATTGCAATTTAAAATTTTACTTGTGTTTGTTGTATTGTTATTAGTTGTTTAATTATAAGAAGGCAGGCGATAGCACAGGCGGATAAACAGCAGTCTGGTAAAAACTGTAGGTACTTGGTATAAAACTTATGAACCTACGATTAATTTTGAATCGGCCCTGATCGCGCTAAATAAGTATTTACCACGACCAAATGTTACTTGAAACGTTATGGCTCATCCACACTCCACGAAGCGACACGAGGGGACGCGAGTACGAGATTATGGGCTGTGAATGGGCCGTAACGTTTTGGTTGTGGTAAATACGTTCTTAACGCGATCGGGGCCCTGGTTGGCGATAGGTAACTATTCAAAATTAATCGTAGATACTTGAGTTTGAAACGAGGCGCTATACCAGTATTATTCTTTGCTGTTATTGCGGTCTCCTCTGGCCATTTTTTCTTTTGGTTTCTGTTTTTAAATTTCTTAATCTTATTTGTTTTGTTCTCGAAATTCATTCAAGATGAGTCAGCGTCTAGAGCGGTTGACTCACTGTTAATAATCTTAATTAAATACAATAATAATGTATTTACTATTGTGCTAAATAAGTTATAAGCTTATCGTAAAACAGTTAAAATCACAAGATTCAGAATTTACCAGTTACAGTTCATTTATAAAGTGTATAAGTCTATTTAAGGTACTATTGTAAGTAGCCCTACCTTTCGTAATATCTTTTACATCTCTCATGTTCGGTAAGTAGGTCCTTAATACCACCAGATGCGGGTTGTAAGTGATCAATTACCGCCCTAGGTTAATAATGTAGCTAGAAACGCCCTAGGGCGGTAAGTAATTAAAAAAAACTCTTTCAAAAAGTTCGCGTACATCTAACCATCTTACTGGCACTAGACATCATGCATTCAGCCCAATGACAAAAGAGGTCGCTTCGCTATTTTCATCAATTTTGAATATCGAACGGCGAAGCTAAATTTAGTTCTTGAAAATAAATTTATTTATTCTTGTGACAAAAGAGGTCGCTTCGCTATTTTCATCAATTTTGAATATCGAACGGCGAAGCTAAATTTAGTTCTTGAAAATAAATTTATTTATTCTTGTAATGCCTTTTTTCCACTTACCTCACAATCGAGATGTAAAGCAGAGTAGTTAGCTCGGGTGTAAGCATCAATTGCACCCTCGAACTATAAGCGCCCTCGCTGCGCTCGTGCGCCTAAATATCTCGGGCTGCAATTGATGCCTTACAGCCCTTGGCTACTAATCTACTATTAGTTTTAAATGTGAAATTGTTTTTGTGTGTTTTGCATAATTTACCGTTTTTTATATAATTGCTCCAGTTGTGCCTTAATATAATTATAATAAATATAGTGACGTCATTTTTTGGGGTTTCCTAATCGGTCCACCACGTCACAAATTTAACACCTCAGCTTAGGTACCTATAGATCAGAAGACATGATGATTATGATAATGCATTTAAAGTATATTTTATAATTTTAATGTATTTTACGTCTATTAATACATAAGTTTTGATATTACTACAAAGCCTATTATTACCCTTGACTTCTTTTCTCTCCCATCGCGCACTTAGTGTATAATGAAATTTTATTATTCCAAAGAGCACCTGAATATTTTTTTATTACAAAATCTTAGATATCAGCTTACCGAACTTGAATTCGATTTCGATTCGATTTGAAGAACTTGGAATTCGTATTCCACGTCTATTATTTTGTCAAAACATATAACTGCTTATGGAAATAGTCAAGGTCTAGGACTCCCCATTAAAAAAAAGCCACTTGTGAAATACCGACTAAACAACTCCAGTATTTTAACTCAAAACCTGACGTACAAGCCCCTCCTACTGGGATCCGATTGCGCTAAATAAGAACATAATATTTAACATAACATAACATAACAATATTATCGCGCCTCTTTCCCCAAAGGGGTAGAGAGGTGTTAAACACCCACTTTTCGCCAGATACGTTAGGTCCTCATGTAACAGGTGGTGAACGGTGCCCGCCAAGGGGTTCAAATGGATTAGGTAAGATAGAAATTTGAACACGTAAGTCCTATTTTAACTGCTTGTAGGTACTGCTTAACGGTGTCAAATTATTGAAAAAGAAAGAAAGAAAAGAAAGAAAAAGGTACACATAATACAATAAAAATGTGCCGCAGAAAAGCCTTTTGTTGCGAAAAAACATGACATACATACACTATCTACAATATTATATTATCACACGCCCACACTTTGCCGGTAATTTGACATCGTCACAAACATGAAAAACCCCAAGAATTTAAAAAAACCCAAACAATAATAATTTTCAGGACTGCCAAAACTGCCAAAATCTAAGAACAGTGTTTATTTACTCTTAAACGTCATAGATTACTTAATTATACGTCAATAAATATTGGGCAAGCGTGAACCTGGCATTAGTTTTAAATTCTCTAGGTATGATTTATATAGGGGTGTTAATTAAACGCTCAGCAAAAATATACAATGATCAGCTAAAATAACTATTTGGGCAGCAGATTTTTCTAATTTGTCAGCAAAGTAACGAATTGGACAGCAACTTAAATATTTTCTCTGCTGCGAAATTGTTTAAATATATGTTTTGATGACACAAATATTGCATAATACTTATATGACATAAATAAATAAAAAATATCCTTTACAGCACAATGCATTACATAGATTCACAATACATTTCCTAGGAATTAATCCTTTATTCTTCATTGATAAGGAGCAATGTAATTCCTAGATTTTTTACATTTCCGGTAACATATAGGTATATTGCTACCCAATTAATTATTCTTAAAACCAAATATTTTGCTGACCAAATAATTATTTTGCCCCTAAATAATTATATTGCTGACAAAATATTTGTTTTCTGCCCAAATCATTTTACGGCTGACCTTTTTGATGCTGACCAAATAAACAATTAGCTGCCCAATTAATTACTTCCCTTTAAATAGTAGAAATCAGTAGAATTAATTAATATTGTTTTACTAAGTCTCGGAGTTTCTCTGCGTGATGGAAACTCATGAAAAGATCAGCAGGAGACATTATGGCCCGTAAAATTATGGCGTCAGAAGAATTGTGGCCTTGTATCGATTACAACCACAGTCAAAGCGATTGAGCTATGGATGTTGCTACAAGCGCTCGCGGTAATTACACTTTTTTAATCATTTATTTTGTAAGAATATGTAAAATGTTGAAGATTTGAAGTGCCTTGGGCCTATAAAATAATTTTTTTTTTTTTTTTAACTATACATGTGTGTTTTGAAAAGATCTGCAAGAGACATATTAGTTGCATTAAAGGATTTTATCTATCTATCTATTTTTCATTTTGATTATTTTACTGCGATTTGGTTGGGATATATACGGTTGGCCAAGAAAGTGGTGTACCACTTTTGATTTAGTTTGCTAGTCATCGAAAATTACAACAAGTTTCATATTATACATATTGGAAATGTTGTCAGATCAAGGTGCAAGCAAAACAAATCTTTATTGCACTATAAACTGCAAGCGACATTTAGCCTTAGGGTGGTACACCACTTACTTGGTCGGTGATGGTCCACCCAGGTAATGGTCGCTGGAAGAGCCGATTGTTATGGAAATTCTTCGAGAAGGCCTATATCCGTCAGTTCCCCTGGTACGATATATCAAACAAAACTTTCAAAGAGAAAAAAGTTATCCTAATAATTCTATGCTGTGATATCCTCAGCCTATATACGTCCCACTGCTGGGCACAGGCCTTCCTCATGGAGAAACACATGAGGAGTATGGGCCGTAACACCACCACGCTGGCCCAGTGCGGGTTGGTGGGTAGAAACAGTCGCGAAACCGGAACTAACGGCTTAACTGACTATGGCGAAGGTAGTTTTGTTTTCAATCAAAAATCAAAGCTTACTCATCACTACTAACCCCACCGAGCTCCACAAAAAAAATTAAGAAAAAAAAATTGAGTAAGAGTATGTATGCAGGTACCTACATAAACATAACCTCCCAGTCTACCAAAAAATCTCGAAGCTTTACGAAATATAGATTTAAAAGTTAATTTCCTAAAAAGAACAAATCTGTGATCAATAATGTAAGTGCCTACCTAATGCAATAATATTGGTATAGTACGTCTCAATCCAAAAGGCCTAGCACGGGCCGGAGAGAAAAAGACCCCAGAGACAAACATCATCATTGCCTCTCGCTTCTTCATTCGCGCGGAAGCGAGAGGCAATGAGTTATTTTGTCTCCGGGGACTTTTTCTCTCCGGCCCGTGCTAGGCCTACGTTGCCAAAAAGTAAACAAATAAGCCGACTTACCGAATTTGTAACTTTTTACATGGACATTGGCACGTAAATATAATTAACGGTAACAATTGTTGTCCGTTTCAATTGATTTCAATTAACTACAGTCATCACAAAACATTTTAGAGATAAAACATTACCTTTGTTTTATTTACCTTTTTGGCAACTTGGATTGAGACGTACTATAACTAGCTGTTGCCCGCGACTATGTCAGCGGTAACTATTTTTCAACCATACCACGGGAACCCTTTAATTATCCGGAATTAAAAGTATCTAAGATGTTGATCAGGGATATACGATCACCATGCAAAAATTCATTGAAATCGGTTGAGCTCGGTTCGGAGATTAGCCCGTACAAACAGACAGAGAAACAAAAAAAAATTTTTTTTTGCTATTTTCTTCTTGATTTAAAGCATTTTTTTTATCTACAGACATTCGACCTTTACAGTTTTGTTATATGTATTATTCACTAGTCCATATTGTTATTTGGACAACAACTACGTTAAGAAATTCTTCCATAGTGAAATCTCCACAGAACCCTAACCATCACATTCTGATTATCTTTTTACTGCGCAAATTCACAATGTAAAATGTACCTACTTTTACCACAGAGTTTATTGTAGAGGAGATAATCTAGACTGTAAATAATATGATAACTTAGCGAAGGCTTCAGTTTCAAAACAGTCCATTTGAGAGACACACCTGTATGTAGAACGATTTCTTATCAAAATGGTTTACTTTCAAATACTCTGTACTGTAATATGTAAGTACCTATTTTATTTACATTATTAAAAAAAAACGTGTGGCACTCGGGGACTGCCGCGGTAAAGCTATTGCATAGCATTTTGTATCATCTTTTGCAATTATAATTTTATTAATTTATTTTATTCATGCAGTATTTCTTTTTCTTTGATATTAATTCAAGTTACACTTTTTGAGCGTGGTGACCGATAAGAAAACAAATTATATAAACTGTTGGTAGTTTGCATATACATTATTTCGTTCGGATCACTTATAAGTAAATTAAATCATAAAATAATTATCTAAAATAAATGTTAATAAACTAATTAATAAAATAACAAAACTCATAATAAACAATGTGTAATAGTTAGCTTATAAATAAAACCAAAGAACCGTCTTTGTTAAAATTATTTCTTTGTTGTATCACTAGATGGCGCCACCTATCCTTTAAAACGCACTATTGTTTACTCTGATAGACTTATATGGTCAAACCGATGTTAATTAAAATTTGTATTCGCCTTGGACACGGTGTTTCATTTTGGTAACCACCTTGGGTTTTAACATGCACGGCATTGCACGGCCTTCAAGCCACACCTCCTTGCGCATCGGAGTGGGGAGCGTGAGGTTTTTTCGTTACGGAATTTCTGGATTCGGTCCCCGCGCTCAAGGCCCGCGATAGAAGCTATGCAATAGCTTAAAAAACATTTATTAAAACATAAAACGTGGCGAAATGTGGGTGTACCTCTGCCTACCCCTTCGGGGAAAGAGGCGTGATGATATGTTATGTTTAGTTATGTTAAACATTCGGGAGGTCCATCTTTTGTAAGTCCGCTCAAGATGGACCGAGACGATCTTTTTTTTAATTTATTTATTTTCTTAGAATATAAACATAATACATATCTAAAAATAAAGATCTTCCAAACTGTAAAACAGTTAGACGGAGTCTCCATACATGTTCACAATGACCTACCGAATGCATACATAAATGAAACACTGCTAAGATTAATTAAAAATAGTACCTAATAAGTGCAAAATAATCGGACTTACTTACACAATACTATAAAACAGCAACTAATAACATTAACGATATAAGTACAATCAAAGATTTCGGTAGGCGCCAACCTAGCGCTGGAAACACTGGAAATTGGATTTGGGCCTCGATCAAAATAATAACGTATCAAATTGACCACAGCCAAAACAATAGAATTATATTTCGTACCTATACGATAAACAAACCTTCAAGAAAAGAGCGTAACCCTTCCGGTGTTGCAGGTATCTATGGGCGATGGTAATCACTTACCATCAGGAGTTATTGGCGACATTTGACTATGGCGGACGTGATTTTTATTTCGATGATTGTAATAATATTGTAATATAATAAAATAATATTCTTTTGAAGTGGATATTGTTACGAAAAATCTGAGTGGTTTTGTGTAATAAGTGTCTGTGATGATGTGGAAAGTTGAAAGATCATAGAAATAAGCGTCAGTGGTGTGAAAAGTGATGAGGTTTTTATCGTGATAATCCACCTCATCAAAGTAGCACCACAGTGTCTACTATCGACCATTTGGCCCTAAACTGTCCCAGGATATTGAGATTGTTACACTTGCATTTCAATACAAATGAAGACTTAATACTACTAAAGACTAGACTACACAAAGTGTATACGACTGAAGGACTCTGTATCCATGGTCATGAACATTAAACAAAAAAAACATACCATCAGGTGATCCGTCTGCTCGTTTGGCCCATATTCCATTAAAAAAAAACTGTTTGGCCCACGTAGGAACTTGCTGGATGCACAGAAACAATTGTTATGAAGATGGAGGTTTATGTTCAGGAGTTACAGGCTAAATACCACTCATTATTAAATGTTTTGTCAAATTATATGGATCCTTATTATTCTCTTGTTATTGGAGAAAATGGCTTGATTGAATCAGTTCTCAATATCCCGTGCACTGAACACAAAATTAAATATAATCTGTATACCTACGTTAGTGCGTCATGATAAATTTATTTACCAACAATAAAGATAATTTAAATATTTATTTACATGTCATACCTTAATTTTAAAGATTTTTGTTTATTCTACATTCAATGAGGATCCATAACGCCTCTCTGGTGTAGTGGTTCATGCCACCGAGTGTTGGTCGGGAAGTCCAGGTTCAATTCCCCATGGGGGCAGAAGTTTTTCTGCTCGGTTTGGTTGGTGGTAGGGCTTCTATGCCAGCTAGCTACCACCGTCTTATTTCATAAGCATTGTTGTGTTCCGGCAATCAGAGGTAAGATAGCCAGTTCCTCAGTTGTTGGGGATTACAGGTGAGCTCACTTCCACCTTCGGCCTTATCGTCACTTACCATCAGGTGAGATGAAGGCTTACCTGTCATATAAAAAAAAAAGTTTTTAACTGGGAATGCAGACTTATAGATCTAAGAAATCCCTAAGACACAGTGCAAAGTTTTTGTTCTACGAGCAATTTTTGACCAAATTACTAGCGAAGTTCACCGCGAGGCCACCAAGATAGCTTTGACGTCACAACAACGGATATACCCCATTTAAACTCGCGAAATCTTTTGAACGGAATGTCCAAATTAAATCAATTCAGAAAGTTATACATATAAAGCTATTAAAAACAATCTTGAACATAAAATCATAAGAATTAATGCTGTTGATAAGAATTAATACTAATATACAAATAAAGAGCCGCGAAATTTTAATAGAATTTTTAAAATACATACCGTGGCTAAACTATAACACTTAGAATTATGCTGTTCCTACATTTTTTGTTTATAATAATGTGTTCTACAAAGTCGTAGTACATTATTTTATTCTATCATCAATAGTTTTTGCAGCACACGCGATGGAGAGAATATTATTGGTATTTTTTTTAAACCCTGGGTTACATTATTGGAGTTTCGGTAAGGATCCCTAATTTTTTTGAAAATATAACTTATGTCCCATATGGATAGTGTAGCTTCCCAAAAGTGCAAGAATTTCTAATCGGTTCAGTAGCTCCAGAGATTACCCCTACAACGTCACAAACACACAAACATTTTCCTCTCTATAGTAAAGTATAGATTACGTTTTGTAAATATAGATCCTCATTATGTTATCTTTATTGTATCATAATTGTATAAAAGTCCTTAAATGACTATTTCAAAATTTGCCCTTTATCTGTAAATGGGCATCAGAATCAAATGAAACCAAACTAAAAGCTTTAATTAGTGCTGTAACTGTTATCAAAATAATAAAATTGTCACATTGTAAGTTATTGTAATAATAGATCATCAGTTATCTGCACAATAATGTTACGTATCATTTTTGTTTTGTACTGTATAAGTATTGTATAAACGTAAATTGCAAAGGAGAGTGAATCTTCTTCTACAGAACTTTGTTTATTAGAAAGAAATTCCTAATTACAACACAGATTTCTTTTTTCTGATGATGGTCATCTTTAGTTCCGTATCTCAACCGCAACATTCTCAAAAATGTAATTTGAAAGGACCACGTGCATGTTATTGCCTTATTTCCTATGCCAGAACATTCTAGGCACCTATTTTTTCCTGGATTATATAATCAACAAAGAACTGTGGCCTAACATCAATTGGCAGGTGCCCGCGACTGCTATCCCGGGCTAGTTAAAACCTTTTAATTTTCCGGTATATAAATTTTCTAAGATGTTGACCAGGGATATAATATCACCATGAAAAATTTCATTTAAATTGGTCCAGCCATTTCGGAGATTATCCCGTACAAACAGACGAACAGACAGAGAAACAAAAAAATAAAAAAAAAAATATTTTGGTATTTTACCACTTTTACATGCGACCTCTTTAGATTTATTATATGTATAGATATGACTCCTATTGAAAACATTTTCTCTTATACCTTTTTCAGTATGCCTTACCTGTCTTACCATGGGCGTTATGTACGCGTGGCCATCATCAACGTTCGCGCTCTTCAGTTCATCCAACACCACATTACACAGACCAATGACAGAGGGTGAGGTAGCCTTATTAGGCAGTTTATCCTCAGTGGGAGCTATGATCAGTTCAGCGTTGGCTGGGATCTTCTTAAACCGAATAGGAAGGAAAAATTGTGCTGTACTTGCTGCTACTGCTGCATCTGTAAGTTTTATTTCATTATCTTTAAACTATTGAAGGTCAGCGAACACCGGTGTTCGCATACAATGTATGTTTCAATTGTGTCTGATTTTCTGACCATTGAGAGGCTACGTTTTATTGTCTGGTAACTTAGTGATTGAACAGATTTGGTTTAGATGTTTAAATAAAAATAAAGCAAAAATTGCTTCACCTGGACTCAGGATAGGTGACTACAATTTTGTAATCTTGGGTGATCTGTGCTTCCAAAGACGAAATTTTGGAACTGTTCAATATCAAACCAAATTAAGTTGGCGTACAGGTGTTATCGTATATCCAACATACGTCATGTGTTTCTTCAGGTACAAACAGTGCAACAGACGTACATGATGAAGTTCAATTTTGGCTTGTAATCTGCGTTTGAGACTGCTTGCTTAAACTTGGAAAATCCTAAGAAAATATATTACAAATTGTTTTCTTTGAACCAAAGATTTGAGGACGGAATTCACCACAATTTTATGATCACCTAAGACACCTTGTTATATTGTAATTTTTCTATCTCTCATTAAACAAGGTTTATTAATGTACTTAATTGTTACTCGTAAAGATAACAAGATGGGTCTTTCAGACTAGATAATAGAATTTGTGTTAGTTGATGCCATCTGATGTGCATAATTTTTGAGATATTTTACTGGTTAAAGTGTGTACTGGATTGATATTTCAGAATGCTATCAGTAATAAAATTATCTATAAATAACAATCAATGGAAGAAATTAATAATATGGTCAAAGAATTTTATTTCTCATTAGAATATACAAATGGAATTCACTTACTGAGAAACAAATTCTTATCATTTATATAAAATCAGCATTCGAGCACATACATCCAGATAATTAAACATCACTTGAAACACAATATTACTTATTAAAGTTATTAAAACATATTTAATTTTGATGTATACAAAACAAGACGACATAAAATTTTTCGGATACCGCCCGATTTTCAAATAAAAGTATGATTAATGAGATTAACTAATAAATAACTATGTACAACTTAAAAAATTCAAAAACCGATAGCCAATAAACAAAAGTCTTTTGTTTCGGAGTGCAAAACATAGTTATCGCGAAAACTCTGAATGGTCATTTCGATGATGATACTTTCTACAAATATTCGACTTGTTCCATATTCGTCATATTCCTAATTGATCATATTTATGTACCTTATTCGACACTTTCCTAACTGGTCAGATCAAATGAAATCGCGATGCTTATTAATAAATAGTTAGTTATTAATAAAAAATATGACGAATCGGGAACAAAACGAATATTCGTTCCGCTGGTGGTCGGTTCGTCGTATTGAATACCGTTTAATATGATATAATATTTATATTATTATATTATTTTAACGATGCGAATGAAATTATTGGCGTCAAAATTATCTCTGGTGAATACTTTGGTTGAGTCAAGCTTTGATTATTCTCACATCTCCAATAATTCTCTTGACTCAATCAGAGTCATCATCATTTTCATATTAAGGATTTCCTACCACAAAATTCATTATTTCAGCTAGCCTGGGCAATGGTATCAGTCAGCGACCGCGTGGAGGTCATCCTCACAGCTGTCTTCGTCTCAGGCTTCAGTTGCTGCTCCTTCCTTATCAACACGACCTATATCACCGAGTTCTGCCAAGACAGCATTCGCGGCGCAATGACGTCAAGCATCATCGTGTTCTACAACATCGGCATGCTTATCTCTTACATCCTCGGTGGTTGCTTAAGCTACTCCAACATGGTGTATGTGAACCTCACGATTTCCGTTCTTGGAGTCGTTTCGATATTCATCTTGAAGGAGTCGCCCATGTTCTTGCTGAGAAAAGGACTTGAGGAGGTGCGTATTTCTCTAAGTTATTTAACAACTGCACTCAAAGTTGTTTTAAGATATTAGGTCCTTACCTATGAAATTGGTGTTTTGTATGGAGATTTTGGGGATGTCTGCATTTTCTATACTAACATTTTATCAGTTTTCTTCACAACGACAAATCCAGAGATAATAATATTTGGCATGTATCATTAGACAAGCTTAAGCAATATTTGTGTGAACACGCTTGATAAAAATTATTCATCGTTTTTATGTTAATGCAAATCAAATTTGGGAGGCAGTTAAAAATAATTGTCTTTGTGTCTAATTTTAACACAATTAAACTTACAAAAAATTATCAAATTAAATAAAACAAGCTCAAATATATGGTCTATTTTTAGAAGAGGCTTAGCACAAACTAAAACGTGTTTGAATACATAAGAATGTTAAGAGAAATATATAGATTAATATTAGTAATATAAATTTTCAGGAAGCCATCAAATCATTAGCATTCTTTTGGAGGAAAACAACTGACTCTAAAGATGTTTTGAATCAAATAGAGATCATGAAGAGAACTCTGAATGCCGAACCTGATGTCTTTGAAGGTATAACACTGTTTTAAAAAACATTTGTTATAAAGATTGACTTTCTCAAAAGAATGTAATAAATTAATGAGGGCCATATGGACTTTTTGGGATATTTTTGTTTTCCAGATCTATATATTAAAGTATACCTTCTACTAGAAGCTCATATATACAGAATTATAATACAGTAATCATATTCCTGTATATATTATATTGTCAGCCCACCATACGTATACTCCTTGAAAGAATACTACCAACCCATCTCTTCCCTTAGGTGTCGTAAAAGGCGACTAATGGACTTAGAACTGCACAACCATCCAATAGCTTTTAGTGGCGACGGGCTCTCCACCTGTCACGCTGAATGCAGTCACTGCTTGGTGAAGCGCAGACTATGACAATGGACTGCTTTTGCGGTGCTTTTGCCTAGTCTCTGACTAACCCTCAGGGGATAATAGTCATGATTATATGTATGTATATATGTGAATCACACCTCTACTAAACTCACACTTACCTAGTTAAATATAGATTTTTTTTAAAGTATAAAATATAGATATGGTATTTGCATTTTCAGCTCCTGAAGAGGAACAACTAAGGCTTGATAAACCGAATACAAAAAAGATATCAACATGGCAGTTTTTCAGTGAGTTTCCATATTATAATACCTAATAAATATTAGTTTAATAAAATGATATCAATAAGAAACTAGGTACCTAAGAGTTTGTCAATTATGTGTAGAACAAACCACAATTATATTTTGCACGTTCTACGAGATTAGCATCACTTAAACTTCTCTCTACTGTGAAAGGACTATGGACGCAAGTGCCTCAAAAAACATTTTTTTCCACTTTTGGTTCGGGTTGCTCCTGTAACAATTTCTCTATGCTGACCAATCAGAATTTAGCCAGCAAGGGAGTGCTGTTGGCTCATATTCCACATCTATTTATTCCACATAGAAATAGAAATGCCAATGACCATCATTAAGATCTATAATAACAAACATACCATATCATCATGTATCTTCCCTGAAGAGGGAGGCAGAGAAATTAAGCATCCACATTTTTTTTTATATGACAGTTATGTTCTTGGTCTTCATCTCACCTGATGGTACGTGACGATAAGGTCGAAGGTGGAGCCGAGATTCACCTGTTATCCTGAACAACTGAGGCACTTGCTATCTTACCTCTGATTGCCGGAACACAACAATGCTTATAACATTTTAGTGGTAGGTAATGAGGCGGGCTTAGAAACCCTATCACCAACCAAACCGAGCAGAAAAACCTCTGCCCCCGTGAGGAATCGAACCCCGGACCTCTCGATCTACACCTGGTTTCAACCACTAGACCAGAGAGGCGGCTTAAAATGTGGATAGTTAACACTAACTAATGCTGATAGCTAACACTTTCTTAGCCTCCTCGTAAGTACTCAGAGCCTTATTAATGCTTATAACATTGTTCCCCGAACCTCCCGATCTACACCCGGTGGTGTCAACCACTAGACAAAAGAGGCGCTTAAAATTTTCGGCTGATGTGTATAAGTCTTCATGTAACAGGTGAGCCTGTTGCTATGTACCGGGCACTGTGTGAGGCAACCGATATTCACAATCAACTGTAGGTACTTAAGTTTTATTCAAGTTCTCATGTTCAGTGGCACAGGCGGAAGATCTAACAATGTTTAATTCTGTTATTATTCGTTTTGCTTTCCAGAGAAATCCCGCGCAACCCACCGTGCTCTCACTGTGGCGTTAGTCCTTATGACTGTGTCGATCTTCCAAGGGCTGCCTGTCCTGCAGGTGTACGCAGAGCCGCTGTTCACAGAGGCTGTGCCCACGTTATCAGCGAACATGTGCAGTATCATATTCGCTGCCATCAATGTGGTCATTGGTTTTCTTGCGGCGTATCTCAGTGATGTAGCTGGTAGACGGGTAAGTAGCACAGTATACTCGTATGATGCATTTCAATCCTAATTGTTTCCTCTAAAAGTGGTATAAGTGGAAAAAAAGTTAATGTTAACAAGGACAATTTTATTTGCGTTTATTAATAATTTAATCTCCAGCAATACATATTGCCTATCGCTTCGCAGAGAACTCCCCACTGTCCCCCAAGTCCCGCTCTTGTCAAAAAAAGCGAGCCGTCTAACAACCATTGGAGAAAAGAGGGTGCGGTGCAGAACCCAGATTTACTTAGGTTTAAGAGTAGAGGGCCCAAAATGGAACCCTAGGGTACACCTACCACTATGGCTATCCTCTAGGTCCATCCATCGGCACGTTCATCTGCATCCTCGCACTGGGCTATTATTTCATGAAAGTAGTAACAGTTGAGGATACCAGATAGGGGGGCACTCGATGGAACTTGAGTGCCTTCTCAAAACGTTCATGAGGAAGGCTGTATGACGTATTCGTGAATTCCAATAACGCCGCAATCGCTGCCTCACTTCATTCTAGTTTTCAACAATCGTTGTGCTTACTATTTTCACCCTTGAGAAATCAATTTCAAAGTTATGCATCTTTCTTCCCAGCCACTGATGAACTACGGCGCTGTCGCCTGTGGCGTGAGCTGCCTGCTCCTCGGCTCTCAGATCCACCTCCAATGGGGCCCGGCCTGGCTCACCGCCGTAGCTATATACCTGTTCAGCATAGTCTACATGATTGGTCCTGGAACTGTGCCTTATGTGTTGATTGGAGAGGCATTTATGCCTGAGGTAAACGCCTTATGTAAACCTACACACTGCTTTAGAATAAGTGGATTGTTTTTATGAACAACAAAAAACAACATATTATTATATCAACAAATCACGCCTCTAGGCTTCCATTATAGACTGTGGTGATCTTAAGTCCCCATGTCATGTAACAGAGAGTAAACTCGCTCTTTATGAATAATCGGACCGATTACCCTTATCGTGACATCAATTTTAATTGTCAACACACAACGTGTTAAGTAGATATTAATTTTAAGATGATCAGTGGATTGCCCTTGCCGAAATTTTATCTGTTTTCATTACGATAAACAAAATCAAGTGTCCTAAATATTCATGCTTTTTCTAATGGCATGGCTTAGCTCTAATTGCTTTTGTGATATGGAAAAAATGAAATCTAGACTTATACGATTATCTTTATAGAGTTCTATTTTAAAAATAGTCCATCTTGTTTCTCCTCCTCCCTTCCTCTAATCTGGATGTAAATCTTTTTTCTTCTCTCGTTACTATTAAAACAATATCACTTTTCAGGTCAAGAACATAATCGTCCTTTTCCTGGTGGAGTGGACGTGGATGTGCAACTTCCTCATCCTTCTCATCTTCAATCCTCTGGTGTCTGTGATGGGGCTCGGACAAGTTTTCTACATATTCTCCGCTATAGGATTCTTAACCTTAATATTCAGTTACTACTTTTTGCCAGAAACGAAAGGACTCAATATAGAAGCTATCCAGCCTTTATTTTCTTCGAGGAGGAAGTGGCAAGGAATTTAGGTGTTTATAATAAAATTGAAAATCTATTGAATTGTAATTTTATTATCAGTCAGTCTTACCTTTAAACTCCTAAGAATATATTGGGTCCTTACCTATGAAATTGGTGTTTTTTTTTCTCTCTTAGTATTTTGTCTGTAAATATTAAGATTCAGAGTATTCCTAAAAAGTAATTACCTCGTCTAAAAATAGACCATATTTTTGAGCTCTTTTGATTTGTTTTGATAATTTGTTGTAAGTTTAATTGTGTTAAAATTGGACACGGAGACAACTCTTTTTAAGTGCCTCCCGAATACATCATTTTATTTGCATTCACTTATAAACGATAAATAATTTTTATAAAGTGTGATATTACACATATTACTAAAGCTTGTCTTATGATAGATGCCAAATATTATTATCTTTGGATTTGTCGTTGTAAAGAAAACTGAAAAAATTTTAGTATGGAAAATGCAGAATTCCCCAAAATCTCCATACAAAACACCAATTTCATAGGTAAGGACCTAATATATACTACACACATCATAATGTCTTTATCCTCAAAGGGATGGCAGATGTATTAGTACCCACGTGTCACCTGTTATGCTTTAAGTCCCCATGTAGCAAACAGGAGCGAGTCTGTTGCCATGGACAGGGCACAGCACAGCATGAGGCAAGCGAAATACCCTTCTTCTTTCTGACCCGGTACTTCTTGCTCTTGACAGAGAGGTCGTGATCTCTATGAAGTGGTTGTGTCGGAAGGGGCACGTGTGAAGAGCTTCACGACGTCTCGTCATCGCTGTCACCTGCTCGAGGTCATCCTACTGCACTCGTTCAGTGAACCTGCCACGGCAGACTTGATCTGGTCAGTCCAATGTGTAGGAAACCTTAACACAGCGTTTTATGAACTGATCACCACGCCGAGAAACATGTCCGATTAATGTAAGGATGCGAGACTGCAAATACCCTAAAAGTATTTTAATATACTGTCAAACAAAACATGTCCGATTAATGTAAGGATGCGAGACTGCAAATACCCTAATAGTAGATTAGTAGCCAAGGGCTGTAAGGCATCAATTGCAGCCCGAGATATTTAGGCGCACGCACGAGCGCAGCGAGGGCGCTTATAGTTCGAGGGTGCAATTGATGCTTACACCCGAGCTAACTACTCTGCTTTACATCTCGATTGTGAGGTAAGTGGAAAAAAAGGCATTACAAGAATAAATAAATTTATTTTCAAGAACTAAATTTAGCTTCGCCGTTCGATATTCAAAATTGATGAAAATAGCGAAGCGACCTCTTTTGTCATTGGGCTGAATGCATGATGTCTAGTGCCAGTAAGATGGTTTTTTTTTTAATTCCTAACCGCCCTAGGGCGTTTTTTGCTACATTATTAACCTAGGGCGGTAATTGATCCCCCCTGAGTCCCCCTGAGTCCCCTGTCCCCTTGAGTCCTCCCTTGTATACTTCTGCTTTTTACATTGTTTCTTTTTGTTTATGTGCAATAAAGAGTTATTTAAGAGTTGATCACTTACAACCCGCATCTGGGGGTATTAAGGACCTACTTACCGAACATGAGAGATGTAAAAGTATTTTAATATACTGTATATTAACAGGCTCTAGACTATCTGTGTACCAAATTTCGGTTAAATTGGTTGAGTAGTTTTAACGGGAGCATTAATAATATTAGTATGGATATAAGCTTTGTTGACTGTATCCAGATATTTTTTTTAAATTTAATTAAATCTACACCAAGCAAACACACATTACGAACTTAAAAGAATTTGAACGAGTATTTCTGAAATGAAAAAGAATTCGTCTGAGCATAGGTACCTAACGATGGGAAAAATATCCAATTGCCATATCGCTGGTAAAAATCACGCAGACGCTTGAGAGCAATCAGCTACTAATTTTGATCATTATAAAATACTCGTATATAAACATTTTTCTCCGAATATTTTCCTTATAAAATTATAGTTGTTAGTTTCAGTTTACCGGTTTATATAATACCTTGGGCATAACACATTCGAAGGAGATCCCTATCGATAGAAGAGTTTATGAACTTAATAAACTCTTTCTGCCAAAAAATGAGGAATGAGTATGTCGGTGAGTTTTAGTGGGTATTCTGAGCTGAGCGAGCTCACCAGATGCCTATCGCCTAGCCAGAGGTATGAACGGTCCGTAGACAGGATTCCTCCTTGACAAAAAAAGGTACTACTACTACTTCTTGTCAGCTTGTTATCGCTCACTGCAGGGCATAAGCCTCCTCTCTGTTGTGCCAATTGCTTCGGTCCTAAGCAATCCGCATCCAGGTATTGAGAATATTTTCTAGCTTGCTGAATGCAGCCCACCCCAGTTGGATTCGCCTGGACACCTCGCTGACCTGTTAGTTTTGGGCAAAGGATAAAGGATAAACAATGTCCAAGGTAAACATATTTGTCCACCATCTCTAGCACCACACCTCCCACAGTAACAGGGGGAATCGTGATACCCGCGATATTGGTCATGATCTTGGTTTTGGACAAAAAAGGATAGTTTCAAGCAATAAATACTTTCTTTGTAATGTCTGAGTGTATACATACAGTCAGCGTCAAATAGTGAGTGACACTTAGGGTGCTCAATTAAATTGACACTACTAAAAAGTCAATAATATCGGTACAAATAAAGCTTCCATATTCTTAAACACACAAAAGAGCTTCCATATTATTATGATACAATAAGGAAAGGCTTTTGTGTTGTCAACAATATGGGAACTTTATTTGTACCGATATAATTGACTTTTTGGTAGTGTTTATTTAATTGAACATCCTGAGTGTCACTAACTATCTGACGCTGACTGTACATAACATAACATATCATAACGCCTATTTCCCCGAAGCCTGTTGCCATGCACCGGGCACAATGTAAGGCAAGTGATATTCACAATTAACTGTACATAAGTATTATTCAAACTCAGTGGTACAGGCGGTGGGATGGAACCCGCGTTTCCAGCGGCCTCTCGAACGAGTAGTGCCCCGTCCCTCGGCTGCCGCTGCCATGCATACCTACTTTTAAAAATATTTTTTTTTCCTGAAGCAGTTTTAGCACATTCTTGGTCCACACTCTATTTAAACACTTGATCTGAGAATCCTTGGTTTTCCCAAACATTTAGTCCAATACGCTTAGTCGTTCACTGATAATGCGGAAACGTTAATAGTCCCATTAACTTTTACAGCTATCTCACATCGTGAAGAATGTACTATAGATTTTATGGCACATAATCTAGACAGTGATTAAGATGATATCTTTACAGATTTCAATATCAAAATCAGTCCATTAAGCTTTCTCACTTCTTTCCTGCACGTCTTTGAAGCAGGATTTATTTCAAAATGGTTTACTTTCAAGTCCTCTGCACTTCTGTATGTAAGTAAATTTTTTTAAAGATGTACACCAACATTTTGTTCATTCTCACTTGTCGTATTTGGTCAATGTAATACCCGTACTTTTGAGAAAATTACTCATGAAAAAAAACTTCCTAGTAATGAAATTTTATGAGGAGAGAGGATGGTCATGACACCAGGAAAGTATTGGATGGGCGTGTAGGTAGAAGGAAGACCGAAGAAAATATGGATGGATTGTGTGAATAAGATGATGAGCAAGGGAGTGAGTGTTGACTTGCCGAGTGATTGGTGAGAGTGGATGTTGCGCCGACCCCAAAAAATAGAATTCGGAATAGGGCAGGATAAAGAATAAGACTAATTTTAAAATAACTAGCTAACAAAGTCAATAATCTATGACAATATATTATTGTCATAACTTTGCTACCCAAAGACAATTCGTTCTAAAATTGCAGAAAATGTATTACCAATTAAGTGACTTTTTTGATGAAACGTTTTGACATTGAAATACAATATGCATGTGTGTAATTGACATTGATATACATAATTTTATTGAACTTTGCTTTTAACTGTGACATTGCTTCAAATCCAATTATTTAGAAAAAATTTCATGACTACTTCTGTTATATTCTAACGATTTATCTTGTACAATATCTGCACGCTGACTGTATCAGCAAAATATGTTGGTATCTCTTTGTGTAACATCTATTGTGACCATATTTAAGCAAATAAAATTTCATTTCATTTCATTTCATTGACTCAGATTGAATCTATACATATAATAAAACTGTAGAGGTCGAATGTCTGTACATAAAAAAAAATCTTAAAATCAAGGCAGGGGGATGTCAAAAGAGGGAAAATACAAAAAAATATTGTTTCTCTGTCTTTTTGTACGGGTTAATCTCCAAAATGTCTGGGCCGATTTCAAAGAAATTTTGCATGTTGATAACTTATATCCCTGGTCAACATCTAAGATACTTTTTATTCCGAAAAATTTAAGGGTTCTCGTGGGATTGTTAAAAAACCATAGTAGCTGCGGACGAAGTCGCGGGCAACAGCCAATGTAATATAAATATGAAATGGGTGAAGTTAAAAATACTTATGGAACGAGAATGAATTATAGGAAAACAAAGTCGATCAAATCGAAATGGTCCACGAGGTTCGAAGTCAAGTGTATGAAATCACCATAGCAAATAAAAAAGTGTAAGCTTTGCTTAACCATATATAACAAAGACGTCACCTTATGTATTGTATGTGTTATACATACATAAAATATATTACTTACTGTGGGCTTGTATTTACTTAAAGCAAAATGGAAAATGTTGCCTAGAACGAAAATGTGGACTTTTATGCCATTTATATCAAAATCAATAGTCGTTTAATAGAGACAACGCAATCTATTATAGTAGGTATATCAATTATCTAGACCTCCACTTTTGAAATGACTGAAACAAAGAGCATAACTAGATAAAGGTAATGCTGTAATTGCCTAACACTTTTTTAAATGCTATTTATTTTTTATTTAAAGCTTAAGCTGTCTTAACAATCCCATTTATTGTTTTATTATTAAGCAAGTTTGCTAACTAGCATAGATATTTGCATAATAATACATTATTATTTACAAAGTAAAAATTCATGTGTTTAGATAACCATAGGCATACACACTCAGGCATCAAACGCACGGGTGACAAGTCACGTAAAAAGAAAACACCAAAGATGAAGTAGATGGACGTAGAATAAGAAGATGATGAAGCGATGGATGCGAAGCTGACGAGTGGTCGATTAATGGAAGAGAAATTACATTTTGTGACTTGAGACCACAAAAATAAATCAAGATAGAACGGCGAAAGCAAGTGCATAGCCAAGGAATCGCCCGTGTAAATTTTTGCGTAAAGCACACCCCCAATGTGACGTCATTACAAAAAAAATAATGATGTAACATGCACTGTAACAAATCGACGATATATCGGTAAACAGTAACCGAAATCAGTATTAAGCGACTCAGTTGATGTTAGTATTAGGTGTGTAGTACAGTCAAGTGCATAAATATGTATCTTGAAAACCATTACAATATCATGTATGTATGTAAGGATTCACGAAATATGTGACACTTTTCTCATCGTTATTATGTCTTCGCTTTTGTTCCATAAATATGTAAGTAACTAAGTGTGCAATAATATATATCTTTCGCCAAGTGCATAAATATGGTTTCTTAAAACCATTGCAATAACATGTATTTATGGTATCAAAATATATGTGACACTTTTCTTTTCGTATTATGTTGGTGTTATGGCTTCGGTTTTGTTCCAAAAATGTAAACTAAGTGAGCAATAATATGTCGCTAAAAAAGGTTTTTATAGATAGATGAGCCAATAAAAAATAAAAGTAAATATTTATTCTTTGTATTTTTTGACACTATTGACATTAATTTAAATTTTGAATTTCTTTTCTATTAAATGTTGACAATTGTTTCTTGCTATGAAACAGAGAAAGTAAATACTGCAAAATTTCTCGAGCAACCGAAAAAACTCGATTCAAAACAAATTGTCCTTTAATGAATACATGTTTTTGATCAATTTCTGCAAACATATTTACGACAGTTAGATTGGATACTTTCTTAATAAACTTTCATTGATATATACTTTTGACACGTTTGTTTAGATACATATTTATGCACTTGACTGTACTTATTTATTAGCTGATTTTATTGATTACGTTATAAATAAAACAATAACAATTAAGACAATATTTATTTTGATCTCATAAGCGAAAATATTACAATTCACGGGAAGTCGTTTAATTGTAGTAGCCCGTAAAATGTTTTGATTGTTTTGATTTTTTGTTTTGACTTATGATCGAAGTCTTTTATGACATACAGTACAAACGGGAGCAAACTAAAAAAAGTGCATTAAAATTAATTGGTACTGAAATGCTAATGTTAATTTAAATGAACTAATTTGAACGGAGATTTAAGTGCACCGACGCAACACTAGTACATACACGTATCGCATAATTTCATTCGCATTGCGCGTTCTCCTTGAAACGAAGTCTAGAATATGATTAAAACTTAAAGATAAGATAAGAATAAAACGTATTATCGTTTTACATTAAAAATCGCAGTAGATTTTTTATTTTCGTTTTTTTTGTCATTTAATCCCGATTTAGTAAAAATAAATTACTTACCCGTGGAAAGAAATACCTCCTTTTGACCGATTCACTTTCGTACTTCTGTTTTTACAGTTACACACTGCACAATAACGCATGTTTTTCACAATCGCTCCGATGTGTTCAATTCGAGACGTGCACGCGGATTGAATGAACGTTCAACGAATCTTGCACTATAGTGCAAGATTGAGCCACGCGTTCGGCACTCGTTTGACCGTTCTATCTTGATTTATTTCTGTGCTTGAGACCAACATTAAGGCCAGTATTACAGAACCAAACTTAGACCTCTGCTTGGGTATTGTTAGAAAGAAATCTAACGCCATTTCTTTCTAGCTGTGCGCAAGCAGAGATCTACGCATGAAATTGATTCTGGAGTACGGGCGGGTACGGAGTTACGGAGTAATGACTAAACTTCTAGCTTTTGTTTTTTTGCGAAACTAATATCTAAGTTTTTTATGCTGTAAAACGCTGTTACCCGCAACTTCGTCCGCGGTTATTGGTGTTTTTAACTATCTCGTAGGAACCCGTTATTTTTGCCGGAATAAAAAAAAAAGAATTTACATCCCCCTGGCTTGATTTTAACAGTTTTTTTTTTCTATGTACAGTCATTGGACCTCTACAGTTTTATTATTGTATAGATGTATAGATTAGGTAATTTGACGCCTATCAAATCTTCAACTATCATTTTGTGTTCAAGCGAATTCGTCGTCAAATGCTGACCTAGCCTTGCGTTAATTATTTTTATATCACTTTCCGTAATACCTCTTTCAGTGTGTCTCATCTGCTTATCAATGGGCCTCATGTTCGCCTGGCCATCTTCTACACTGGCGCTCTTCAGCTCAGCCAACACGACGCTCCACCGACCCATGACTGAAGGCGAGATTGCCTTGTTCGGCAGTTTATCCTCAGTGGGAGCTATGATCAGTTCAGCATTGTCTGGGATCTTCTTAGACAGGATAGGAAGGAAGCCTTGTGCTGTACTTGCTTCTCTTGCTGCATCCGTAAGTTCTATGTCATTGTCTATAATACCTATCGGAACCCTAGAACCACTATACCACTGTTGGGGTCCGCAAGGGTCCGCTCTATCACACAACAGTACAATATTTAATTATGCTGCTACTGCCGACCGTCTTCGGCTTTTTGTTTAATAAAGGCGCGAACACGAGTAATTATAAAGCATATTGTAGGGTTAATTTTTTTATTGTAGGGTTCCATCTAGTTATTCGCTTTCTAAAAGGGTTCCGTCACCAAACAAGTTTGAGAACCGCTGGTCTATAAGCTTAATTTTGGGTTAAAAACTGTTAAACACAGTTTGAAGACTTAACAAGCTACTAGTAAAGCTGTTAAATTCTTATGAGGAAAAGATAGACAGATTTGCAGCAGAAATTCCGAATAGAAGTAATAGAAGGGTTAACTGCGTAATATGACTGTTTAATCTGTACTATCCATATGATATAATTATGCATACAGTATCTTCCACGCATCTTGATCCATCTTGTTATCTTTACGAGTAGTAAACATTAGGTGGATCATTTGCGTGAGATAGTAACATTCGTAATTGCGTTTAATTATGATGTCATTAAAAGTGCGCAATTTTTTTTTAATTTAGTGTTGAAGGGTTGTTTAAAATAGAGACGAGAATGATGGGTTCACACAAGAAGTGGGTTTACTGGGCAGCGACTTGACATATTTAGATTTTTGGGTCACAGGCTGAGTATTTTGACCATAGTTAGTGTAGGAAATGCAGGCAGATCCATCTCTTAAAGGAATGGAATAGCAAGGCACAACAATTCAAAGCGACCTTCTTTGACCACAAATATTAATCCCCTCAAATAGAAACACAGTCACAGCAAGTCGTGCTTGGCACAGAGTACAGAAACGAACAGAGACGACTCCGTGGTCCTTGGCAATAAGCGCTTCGTCAGGATCGTTCAAGTTCACAAAAAAAACTTAATAGGTTTATTCTGATAAGACCCAATGTACCTACGCTTAAGAATGTAACGAGCGTTTACTAAATTCATGAAACAGAAAGACTACATCATCCGTTCACAAAATATTCTTCTGGAAAGAACGGTCAAGAAACTTTACAAATTATTCTTCCTAAATTTTGAAATCGTTTAGGAATAAATATGAGTTGACTTATATTCGGCAGGACGTATCCATATTTCAGATAGCCTGGACAATGATAGCGGTAAGCAACCGCGTGGAGGTGATCCTCACAGCCGTCTTCGTCGCAGGCTTCAGTTGCTGCTCCTTCCTCGTCAACACGACCTACATCACCGAGTTCTGCCAAGACAACATTCGTGGTGCGATGACTTCCACCATTTTGGTCTTATACAACATCGGCATGCTTATATCTTACATCCTCGGAGGGTGTCTAAGCTATATCAACATGGTTTATGTCAACCTCACGATTTGCATCATCGGAGTCTGTTCTCTGTACATCTTGGAGGAGTCGCCGATGTTCTTGTTGAGCAAAGGACGGGAGCAGGTAATTTTAAATTATCTTGATGATTACTAAAAAGAATTTTGATGTCGTCCTCAGCCTATATCACACTGCTGGGCTCAGGCCTTTCTCATGGCCTGTCAATACTACCACGCTGGCCCAATACGGGCTGGTGTGTAGAAATGGTTGCAATGGCAACCGGGACGTATGGAGCGAAGCCAAAGCGTACTAACCACTACGCCACCGAGAAAGGTTTATGAATAACATATTGCTGGTATTTTTATATTATTGCTAGAACCAATACTGTCCCGCGCCCATCATTCGGGGTGGTGATCGACGCTTTGGCTTTCGATATTGAAAACTAGGCTGGTCTGGCTTTGGATAGGTGACCAAAACTTTGTGACCTCTAACTCCTCTTCCGCACTTTAAGCAGTTGGTCTTAGTCGCTATTGCAACCGTTTCTACCCACCAACCCGCATTGGGCCAACGTGGCGTGTGACCCATTCTCCTCATGTGTTTCTCCATGAGGAAGGCCTGTGCCCAGCAGTAGGACGTATGCTTATAGGCTGAGGAGACGAAACGACTTTAATCGAGATGTAATTATTTATTTTAAAGGAAGCAATAAAATCTTTAGCATACTTTAGAAGAAATAAGGTGGATTCCAGAGAAGTTTTAAATCAAATAGAAATTATGAAGAGGGCACTGAATGCAGAGCCCGATGCTCCGGATGGTAAGCAGCTCTATATAAATTAATTTTTTTCTTAAAGTACTCGCTAGTTTTCAAAAATAAACAAAGGTTGTTTTAACAATGGTTGTGAATTTATTATTAACATTTCAGTTTCAGAACCAGAGGAGAAAAAGCTAAACTTGGAAAAACAAACTAAAGAAAAGATTTCCACGTGGCAGTTTTTCAGTGAGTTTCAATGACATACATACATATATACATACAATCACGCCTGTAATCCCCGAAGGGGTAGGCAGAGTCCATGGAGCACTGTGTTCATTTAGCCATACAAAAATTGGGGTTGGTCAGATGAAACATCGTAAAAGAGTAGTAACAAGTGGCTAGCTCATCGCCTGCACAATGACAGACCCAGTACCCAAAACGCCCTTAGATGCCTTTTACGACATGCTAGGCAAGAAAAGCAGTTGGTACATTATTTTTGTGTCCCGGACCAACACGGGACAGTTTCATTTGACTTAGTCTAAAATCTTTATATAGTGGAATTCATAAATTATTCCTGACCTGTCTACTCTGCCTAACCCTATACAAGACTTATAAAATTTTATCTTCCTATGTCACAAATCACTATCGAGAATGATGATCGATAGCGAATGAACACTAAGACCAAAATTTGTGATCTCCAGGTTTTTGTGCTACAGATGGCAAGTCAAGCCGTTCGTCCTGGTCACTATTGTTACTATCTTCATTATTATCTACACGCATTAGGCTAGCGTGATACGAGGAAGGTCGAGCAATGGGATATATGCAGTACCTTTTATTGTCATAAGTACAACAGTCACGAGCAAATTTAAGTAACCATTTTGTTACTTTGTCGTTTAGACATCGCGAGCTCCTAAGCCCGCAACAGCCAATATTTTACTGAAACCTTACAATGACACTATACCAAAACGGGTACATATTTTCGCTCGTGACTATATATAGCAAAGGCAGCAGTAGCCGAGTTGGGACGGACGGGGTGCTTCTCGTTCGAGAGACCGTCGGAAACGCCGGGTTCGATCCCACCGCCTGTACCACTGAGTTTGAATAAAACTAATGTACAGCTCATTGTGAACATCGCTTGTCTCATATTGGGCTCACCACTTGTTACATGAGGTCCTAACTTATCTGGTGAAATGTGGGTGTTTAACACCTCTACCTACCCCTCCGGGAAAAGAGGCGTGATGATATGTTATGTGATGATTATATGTATATACCGACGCAGAAAATAGACTTCAGTTGGAGTACCTACATTATTTATAAACTTTTCCAGAGAAATCCCGCAGTACCCACCGCGCTCTGATTGTGGCGGCAGTCCTTACGACTGTATCAGTATTCCAAGGCCTGCCTGTCCTGCAGGTGTACGCAGAGCCACTATTCGCTGAGGCTGTACCAACGCTGTCAGCCAACATGTGCAGTATCATATTCGCTGCCATCAATGTGGTCATTGGTTTTGTGGCGGCGTATCTTAGCGATGCAGTTGGGAGACGGGTGAGATCAATTAATTAATTTTAAATAAGCAAATCTATCTATTCCCTTTAAGCTAATGCACATCTTGTGCTACTGTGAACCGTTGATTCACAAAAGAAGCAGACACCTGGGGAAACACACCCTTATGACCCAGATGAAATAAAAACAATCGAAACTGGGAACATCTTATCTTTATTAGACAGTGCCCAGTTGATGGAGCTACTGTAGGGCCTAAATAGAACTTACATAGGAGGCTGGTCACAATAGATCTTATTAGGTCGCAGTGATGCGAAGCAGCCCCGACCAGCACAATTAATAATAATATACCCTTTGACCGAACCCAAGCCATGTAGGTATAGGATTTAACATTGTTCGCTAACTTATCGAACGGAAAAATCAAATTGTATTACATTTTCTATTTAGTAAAAACGATGGCTAATTTAGAGAGGATTTTTTTCTAGGGGTTCTACAGCGAATGGTCAAGACATTGGTCTCTTTAACTAACAAAAAATATCCACTCGATTCGGACGTGGAGGCACCCACTTAGTCACAAGTAATAATTTTTCAAGACAAAGACCTCCCACGATCTCCACACTGATAAAGTCTTGCACTGCCCGTATCCATTGAATCCATGTCGGAAAAGCAATAACAAAAAAGACCTGTTTAATTATGCGCGTAGGTAAAACTCCACGTTCAGCGATGAACACAGTTGCGTGAAATGCATCTAACTATAACCGCACAGCTGGAAATCAAATCTGTGAACATAATATCATCTAGCTACCTTCTTACAATCTGCCGAGATCCATAATAGAGACGACGACGTAGTGGGCAACTGAACAAATCGAGATTTTTTTTTATATATGACAGGTAAGCTCTTGGCCTTCATCTCGCCTGATGGTAAGTGACGATAAGGCTGAAAGTGGAAGCGAGCTTCACCTGTAATCCTCAACAACTGAGGAACTGGCTATCTTAACCTCTGATTGCCGGAGCACAACAATGCTTATAACATTATTATTATGGCGACAAATTAAGGTAAGACGGTGGTAGCTAATCAGGCGGGCTTAGAAGCCCTTCCGCCAACCATACCGAGCAGAAAACCCCTTCTCCCGTGGGGAATCGAACCTCGGACTTCTCGATCAATACCCGGTGGTGTCAACCACTAGACCAGAGAGGGGGTTTAAAATGTGGATAGCTAATACTAACTAATGTGGAATACATTTGTTAGCCTCCTCGTAAGTACTCAAGAGCCTCTAGGAGGCGCCTCGCGAGGCTCTGTAGCCGGCATGACTAATTCTGATGTAACTTCCATAGCCTCTTCTAAACTACGGCTCCTTGGCATGTGGAGCGAGCTGCCTGCTCCTCGGCACGCAGATTCAGTTCCAATGGGGCCCGAACTGGCTGACCGTGTTGGCTATATACCTGTTCAGCATCGTCTACATGGTCGGCCCTGGCCTGGTGCCTTACGTGCTGATTGGAGAGGTGTTCTTGCCTGAGGTAAGTCTGATTAAATGACGATAGTCATTTTGTTTCGTCCTATACGTCTCTCTCCTGGGCTCAGGCCTTGCTACATGGAGAAACACATGAGTATTGGCCGTAACACCACAACGCTGACTCTATGCGGGTTGGTGGGTAGATACGGTTGCAATTGCGACCCGGACCAATACGGTTTATCGTGCCTTCCGAAGCACGGAGGAGCTCGAGATCACAAAGGCCATCCAAGGCCTGACCTTGGCGAAGGTAGCTTTGTTAAAGCTAAATATTTAACGATACTCGTTATAAAGTCATATTGTCCCAACGTAGATTTGTGAGAGAGAGATTTACCACAACCCAATCTCAGGCGAAAACGTTACACCTCAGATACACTTTACGAGGTGACACGAGGGAACGCGAGTATGAAAGTATAGAGTGTGCCTGGGCCGTAAAGCTTCGTATTTTGCGCGATCGGGGCCCAGTTCGCCATTTTAAAACTTCCGTTCTTGTTAGAACAAGTCCTTTTTCACTGTCCGTTTGCGTGTGTCTGAATAGAGGGCGTTGGCTCGGAACTCGTTGGCCGCGCCTTAGGTGGCGACTCATCTCGCTATTGCAATCTCATGTGCATTTTGTTTAAAGTAGCCGGAACTTTCAATACGTGTTACCGTCGCGAAGTACGGCGGCGAACTGAGTAATGACAGCAAGCGCCCCCGCCTCTCCATCCCACCGCTCACATACCTAAGGCGTGGCCAACTAGTTCCACGCGCACTATACCTTAAATATTGTTTACTGAAATGTTTTTTAAATTCAAATAATGTCTTGTTTACTGAAAGAAGACATTATTTGAATTTAAAAAACAATTTAAACTTCATTCGTAGCTATTTAAATAATTAACATAGTTTAACTGGGAGTCGAACTCGTTACACGAGAAAAACCAATTACCCTGTAACTTTATCATACCGACCGAGAGGTTTCATCGTGAGGATTATTCTTGGTAGTAGACCATGAATTTTATAATTTTTAATCTGGGACGCCCTGTTTATATCAACATCACAAACAACGCATCGAATTATAATTCTGATTGGGTGTTATTTGAACGGTCAGTAAAATATTCTAATTTTGGTCAGGAAGAATTAAAATTGATCAGCTGTAATAACTAATTGGTCAGCAAATATTTCTAAATTGGTCAGCAACTTAAATATTTTCTCTGCTACCAAATTGTTTAATATATGTTTAGATGACACAATATTGTTTAAATGGGTCTTAAAAAAATAACCTTAACATAATATCTATCATAATTTATTTCCTAGGAGTTGATAAATGATCCTTCATTGATCCTTTTCCTAGATTTTATACATTTCCGGTAACATATACAATTTATAGCTGCCCAAATAATTATTTTGGAGCTCAACTAATTATTTTGTTACCCAAATAATTATATTGCCCAATTAATTATTCTTCTGAACAAATAAATATTTTGCTGCCTAAATAATTATTAAGCCGCCTATATAATTATATTGTCTTCCTCTATCAGGACAAAAGTTAGATATTTTAGAAAATCTAAGCTGGACATTTTGCAAAATTAACAATTTCGAATTATATTGTAAAGATCTAGAAAAGGAATAAAATGTTTTCTTAGCTAAATCTGCTACAAATTATATGCATTAACTTAACTCTTGCTACTATTACAATAAGATCGAAAACACTGCTAAATTCGGATCTTCTCATAAAACAACTTGGTAGGTACTTTTAGGAGCATTTTAATTTTAATAAATCTTCCCGTTTTTCAGGTGAAAAGCATGATTCTCCTAGTCCTGGTGGAATGGACGTGGCTCTGCAGCTTTCTCATCCTGCTTATCTTCAACCCTCTGGTAACCCTCATAGGCCTCGGACCTGTATTCTATATATTCTCGGCTATCGGCTTTATAACCTTAATATTCGGTTACTACTTCATGCCAGAAACGAAAGGACTCACGATGGAGGCCATCCAGCCGTTGTTTTATTCAAAAAGGGGCAAATCCAGAAGACGCTAACAACTTTGGTGTTTGTTTGATTAAATTATTATGATGTGCCTGATTCAAAATCAAAATCAAAAATATCTTTATTTTATAGGCTTGATATACAAACACTTAAAAACGTCAATTTATGAATAGGTGAATCTACCACTCGCTCGGAACGCAGACATCCCCGAGAAGAGCGAGCCAGAAACTCGAGGGTTGCTCTTTTTTCACTGAACATAGATATTATGAACATAGATTTTTATATATAATCAGGAAGAATATATGAGCACTTGAAACAATGAACGATGTTGAAATTCGCTAAGCAATTAAGATAAAAACTAATTAATTAAAAAGCGACTGGCAACATCCCACATTACGAGTCAGCACAATATGTAACATAAAGACGTGTCAATCTGTCCACGTATTTTTATCGTCCAAATATTCCTGAACTGTAAAGTTACCTTAAGATTACTTGAATATTGATCATACGACCTTCAAAGATTGATAAAGAGAGCGTATTCCCTCTTTTCCGGTGAACCGTCTGCCCCTTTGTCCGTATAAAAAAAAAGTATCGATTTTCCACATTTACCTAACTCCAGACAACCACCTGGGGGGAAAAATAACTAATACGGATCAGTTACTTTATCAGGAACGGAGCCAGAGATGAAGAGAGCGGCCGTAAGGTTTCCAAACAATGTGCAGTTACGATCAAAAATATGTATTAGGTCCTTACCTATGAAATTGGTGTTTTGTATGGAGATTTTGGGGAATTCTGCATTTTCCATACAAATTTTTTTTCAGTTTTCTTCACAACGACAAATCCAAAGATAATAATATTTGGCATCTATCATAAGACAAGCTTTAGTAATATGTGTAATATCACACTTCATAAAAAATATTTATCGTTTTTAAGTGAATGCAAATAAAATGATGTATTCGGGAGGCACTTAAAAAGAGTTGTCTCCGTGTCCAATTTTAACACAATTAAAATTACAACAAATTATCAAAACAAATCAAAAGAGCTCATAAATATAGTGTATTTTTAGACGAGGTAATTATTTTTTAGAAATACTCTGAATCTTAATAGTTACAGACAAAATACTAAGAGAGAAATAAAACACCAATTTCATAGGTAAGGACCCAATATTTACTTTTGCCAGTTAACGGTTTTCATTACAAGGGCATCTATATCTATACATATAATAAAACTGTAGAGGTTGAATGTCTGTACATAGAAAAAAAATGCTTAAAACCAAGTCAGGGGGATGTAAAAAAAATGGAAAAACCAAAAAATGTTTTATTTAATATTTTTTGTTTCTCTGTTTGTTTTTGTTGTACGAGCTGATCTCTGAAATGGCTGGACCGATTTTAATGAAATTTTGCATGGTACCTTATATCCCTAGTCAATATCTTAGATTCTATTTATTCCGGAAAATTACTAGAATAAGAATAGTACCGAATAGTACCGAATAGTACTAGAATAATTTCTTATACTCGAAAGTGTACACTTTTGGACGTCACTGTAAATAGGCTCTTCATACACGGTCTATTTTTGTAGCAGCCTGTATTATAAAGAGTTTTCAGTTACAATTAAAACAAACATATGAAGTAATCATAATTTATTAAATAAATAAGTCTTATGGAATGTAGTCAACTTTGTTACACAAAATTTGCCAAAATATTATCCACGTTGGCAGCAGGGTAGACGTCACCACGTTAAACAGCCAGTTACCATAAATCTGAAACGAAAAGTTGATATTAGAATAGCGATTAAAAGAAACTCTATTGTCATTGGCATAAAACTTAAGTTGCTATGACGTCAGATATTGAACGGAAAAGGATGTTGATTTACAATAATTTCAGCCTTATGTAAAAGAAGGGCGAGGTTTGGTTGGGAATATTCTTCTATGAAATATTTTGTTTGACATAAACATAACGAATTATCACGTCCTCGTCTGTATATCACGACTATTATCCACTAAAGGGTTGGTCCAAAAAGCAGTCCACTGCCATAGTCCGCGCTTCACCGTGGCTTCCCGTGGATGGAGGAGTTCGAGATCACAAAATTTTGGTCATCCATCCGAGGGTTGACCATGGCGAAAGTAGCTCTGTTTTCTATTCCGAAAGCCAAAGCGTGCTAACTACTATACCACCGAGCTCCTCCTTATATTTATATATGTAAATCTTTGACAATGAAATGAAAAGAAATGTTATTCTTTATTTAGGCCCGATTTCTCAATCCTCAGATAAAATTATCCGCCATTTAAAACTATCACTGTCACTTTCTACAGTCATAAAAAGAAAAGGGACAGAGCTAACATTTGACAGACAGGTAGTTTTATCTGAGGATTGAAAAATCGGGCCTTAATCATTTAGGTAACGAGTAGTTACACTTATGATGCGTCAAAACAATAAAAGTTTACAAACGAAATACAGTTCTACTTGTCTACCTCTACATTTTTTCTTCCTGATCTCTACCGGGGGGGGGCTTGTCAAGAGAAGATACAGGTAAGATACTCTGCAAGGGGTCCATCCTCCCTTTACACAAAATTCTCTTACTTTCTACATTATACAAATAACAGGTGTTAGAACCTCTTTATAATATTTATAACATTAGATACTCTGTGGCTGTTATTGGTTTTGATTAAAATAAAAATGTTTATGTCATATTGTTGTCCGAATAAAATAATAGAAAAGGGGTTTTTGGCGGCATTCAACTATGGCGGACGTGATTTTTATTTCGATAATTGTAATATTGTTTCGGAGTAAATATTGTTACGTAAAATCTGTGTAGTTTTGTGTAATAAGTGTCTGTGATGATGTGCAATGTGGAGGATTATCGAAATAAGCGTCAAGTGGTGTGAAAAGTGATGAGTTTTTTTATCGTGGTAAACCACCTCATCCAAGTAGCACCACAGTGTCTGCTATCGATCGCTTGACGCCAAACTCTCCTAAGATGCATTGAAATGCATTACACTAGCATTTCAATGCAGACTACTGAAGAAAAATATACTGAAGACTTGGCTGTATGGGCTCCGTTCCCTTTGCCTTCCCTACATAGGAGAATTTTACAACATAATTGAAAAGCAAGAACGTGTTTTCTGCAATACATCTTAAAACCTATTAAAAACCGTGAAAATAGTATTTTTTCGATTAGATTTTTCACAACAAAAGTGGAAAGACAAAGAGGAATCACAAGGTATCGTGATAAATTACTCATGTTTGAATTGAGTTTGAAGCGAAATGTGGGTCTTCGGGAGCTCTTGGGGGATGAAAGCTTGATGAAAGTTTTCTACAATAATTAAGAACATGACATATTCAACACGCATCTGCACCGAAAGGCAGAGGTGATACCACCCACATTTCCCAAGAAAGTATCTTCTCTTATTTCCCTTTTCCCACTCTAGGTGGGGTCGGCACACCATGTCTTCTTCTTCCATTCCCAAGAATGTACATAAAGCAAATATTGGGTCCTTACCTATGAAATTGGTGTTTTTTTCTCTCTTAGTATTTTGTCTGTAACTATTAAGATTCAGTAGGCCTAGACAAAATGCCATCGCTTCTTATCTATTCTATTTCTACAATCGTAATAGACTAAACGTTTTCTATCGTCGATAGCTAGACAAGATGTTTCTACTGTCAAGATCGTTGTTTCCATCATGACAGTAGAAAGAAAAAAAAAGTGTCCGTGGTTTTTCTATCGAAGAAACGTCAAACTTACTTCGCGCGCTGCCTCTCGGTTCCATTCGGTTCTCTTCGGTAGTCGTCGCACGGTCCGCGCTTCTGCGCATGCGTGCGCCGCCGATGCAAGGGTCCGATATCAAGGCGCGCGGACGATAACATCCGATATTGAAAATAATGAGTTGTTCTGAATGTGGTAATTATTTGGTAATTATTAAATAATGATAAATAATTTAAATTGGGTGAAATGTTTAATAGTGCAAGAAAGAAAGTGCTTTTACGTTCGTGAACATAGTAATTTTATTATTATTCTGGTGTTGTCGTTAAAAAGTGAAAAGGGTTTACAATCTATGTTTATTCCTTTTTAGGATGGCATCTAGACAAAGAGCAAGCCCACAGCAGTTTGCCGCGTTGGTAGAATTCATGTGTTGCTGCTAACTACTCGCTAATAAGAGCCCGTGGCGAAAAACTAAGGGCACACAAGACCTACGAAAGAAATATTTTGTTATAATTTTTTGAGTTATTTATTACAGTGTTACATAATTAAAGTTTTATTTTATTTTACTTTTATCTCCAATGGTAACTCGTTTGTTCCTTTCAAGTGTGTACGCCTTCTAAGTTCACTATATAGTTTATAAAAAATCTTTATTAAGTCTAAAATGTTCAACAAATAACTTGTCTGGCATGATGTTAACTTTTTCAAGACGTTTTCGGTTTTCATGTCTCCTCTGCCGTCTAAGCCAAGTTTCTTCATTTTTGGCTGCCCACAAAAGGCATAAAGTATGCATATTAACTTATAATTAAAACACGACACACAAAGCATAAGTAAAAAACCATAAGAAACTCAAAGGTTTACGCTTTACTATTGGGTTCGAGGAATCGTTTGGTTAGCGATTAGTAGAATAGAAACTTATCTATTTGTTTTGTCAAAAACGGCATCTTGTCTACCACTTTGTATGGGATTATTCTACTGTCAAAATAGAATGATGACGTATGATAGAATAGAGACACAGTAGAAAGCATCTTGTCTACCACTTTGCTACTCGCTTGATGGAATCACGTGACTTATCTATCGGAACTGTCAGTCCCATACATTTCTTTCTATTTCTATTATGGAAATCGTCAATAGAATGGCACTTTGTCTAGGCCTACTGAGTATTCCTAAAAAATAATTACCTCGTCTAAAAATACACTATCTTTTTGAGCTCTTTTGATTTGTTTTGATAATTTGTTGTAAGTTTAATTGCGTTAAAATTGGACACGGAGACAACTCTTTTTAAGTGCCTCCTGAATACATCATTTTATTTGCATTCACTTAAAAACGATAAATAATTTTTATGAAGTGTGATACTACACATATTACTAAAGCTTGTCTAATGATAGATGCCAAATATTATTATCTTTGGATTTGTCGTTGTGAAGAAAACTGAAAAACTTTTAGTATGGAAAATGCAGAATTCCCCAAAATCTCCATACAAAACACAAATTTCATAGGTAAGGACCTAATATTTACAAAAACAAGTTCTCACACTCACCAAAGAATCCACAACAGAGAACATAGTGGCTTGCATGGCAGCATCCCTGCCCCTCGAGATCATGTCAAAGATGTTCTCCTCCGGAAAGAGAACGCGGGAGTAGGCGATCATGCTCACGGTCACGAAGCAGAGCGGCTGGAGAAGGAGACACAGGAGTCGTTTGAAGAAGAGGAGGATGCCGCTGGAAAGATATATAAGAATTATGATAAGATTTTATAAGTGTTATAAACTTTCACCATGGTCAGCCTATGGATCGTCATCAGCCTATATACGTCCCACTGCTGGGACAGGCCTTCCTCATGGAGAAACACATGAGGAGTATGGGCCGTAACACCACCACGTTGGCCCGATGCGGATTGGTGGATAGAAACGGTCACAAATGCGACCGGGACCAACGGCTTAACGTGCCTTCCGAAGCCCGGAGGAGCTCGAGATCACAAAGTCTTGGTCACCCATCCACGGCCTGACCATGGCGATGGTAGCTTTGTTTTCGATATAAGCTAAAGCGCACTGACCACTACGCCACCGAGCTCCTAAAAGCTAAAAGCTACTTTCACCATGGTCAGCTTTGGATGGGTGACCATAACATTTGTGGTCCCTAGTTCCTACGAGCTTCGGTAGGCATTTTAATCCGTTGGTTCCGGTCGCTAATGTGACTTTTCTACCCACCTATCTATATTGCGCTAGCGTAGTGATGGTAACAGCTCATACCTTTGGTAAGAAGGTTTCATAAGGTTTTTTCATAATATAAAGGCCTGTGCCTGACAATAGTCTTTAATACATACATACATATTACCACGACTATTATCCCCTGAGGGTTAGTCAGAGACTAGGCAAAAGCACTGCAAAAGCAGTCCACTGCCAAAGTCCGCGCTTCACCAAGCAGTGACTGCACTCAGCGTGACGGATGGTGAGTCCGTCGCCGCTTAAGCTATTGGATGTTGTGCAGTTCTAAGTCCATTAATCACCTTTTACGACACCCAAGTGAAGAGATGGGTCGGTAGTATTCTTTTAAGCCTGTAATAGTAGCGATAAATTAAATTATAGTTCACTTATGAGCGTTATCATCTGGTCAGCATCTTGTTAACTCTGTACAATAATTATGAAAATTAAACACACATTTAATGCGTAACACATACCTTTTGCCTTTCTTCGGTACAACCCCAACAACCAAAGCAAGTGGAGTATAAAGAACCGCGATAGCAAGTCCCAATGAGAAGTTATGCATGCCCACGGCCAAGCATACAGTCGCCAGCTCTATGAGCAGCAATATATTGACTAAGGTCAACTCCTCGTGGGTTATGCGACCCTTGCGAAGTAGGCGCGGCATGAACGGAGTGACGATAGTAAGAACCACTGATATCGCTATCAGGCCGTAGTAGACTGACACTTCGGAAGGCTGTTGGTTGTATTTTTCACCTGAAATGTTTAGAATTTAATAAAAAAAAAAGAGTTTTTGGCGCCATTCAACTATGGCGGACGTGGTTTTTATTTCGGTGACATTATTTCGTAGTGAATCTTGTTACGTTAAATCAGTGTAGTTTTGTGTAATTAGTGTCTGTGTTGACGAGCAATATGGAGGATCATTGAAAAAATCGTCAAGTGGTGTGAAAAACAGTGATTTTTATCTTGGTAATCCACTTCATCGAAGTAACACCACAGTGTCCGCCATCGATTGTTTGACGCCAAAATCTTCTAAGATACATTGAAATTTATTACACTTGTATTTATTGCAAATACTGAAGACATTAAAATACTTAAGACATGGCTGTATGGGCTTCGTTCCCTTTGCGTTCCCTACATGGGAGAATTTTACAACATAAAAAAAAATAACAGGGTTTTTGGCGGCATTCAACTATGGCAGACGTGATTTTTATTTCGATGATTGTAATATTGTACGGAGTGGATATTGTTACGTAAAATCAGTGTAGTTTTGTGTAATAAGTGTCTGTGATGATGTGCAATGTAGAGGATTATCGAAATAAACGTCAAGTGGTGTGAAAAGTGATGAGTTTTTTATCGTGGTAATCCACCTCATCCAAGTAGCACCATAGTGTCTGTCATCGATCGTTTGACGCCAAACTCTCCCAAGATGCATTGAAATGCATTACACTAGCATTTCAATGCAAACTATTGAAGATATATATATTGCAGATATGGCTGTATGGGCTTCGTTCCCTTTGCCTTCCCTACGGGAGAATTTTACAAAAAAAAAAAATAACAACTGACCTCGTAAATTTTCAAAGAATAGGTTAGTTGACTCGTATCAACAGTAATGAAAATGGTGTTTAATTCACATAGTATTTAGTACAAGGGTCCGAAATATTCCAAGATCAATAAATAGAAATAAGGGATTGCTATAGAAATTCAATTTACAAGTTTTATTTTTACTTTTTTTCATCTTTTTTTCAAAAACACTATCCACCATGTTCGTGAAATTAGTGAAGTAACGCACCATGTATACAATTACTACGCATGGTCAAAAACCGTCAAACGCTAGTCGCAACCAATCAAGCATAACTGTCGGCTGTGTCAACCTGTGTCACGCATGCGTATTGAATTGTTTACCAAAACCGTGATTTTACGGCACAGATAATTCATAGACCATCATGACCGAAGGCGTGATATATTTTTTATGATGATGGCTAACAGTAATTAATCATTTGGGGTCCAATAAAATAGGGTCAACTCTTCGTGTGCGGACATGTTTGAAGATGTACGCGCTCTTACTGCTCTCGTTGGACGCGCGTTATACGATACGCTAACGCTACGCCTAACGCCTCGTGTGTGAAGGGCTCAATAGGCTAGATGACTCATATCAAAAGTAATGAAAATAATGTGTCATGCACAGTATTTAGTACAAGGGTCCGAAATATACCAAGTTCGTTAAGTATAAATAAGGGATTGCTGAAGAAATTCACTTCAAATATTTTGTATTTTTTCATCTGCCAAAAACGCTATCCACCATGTTCGTGAAATTTGTTGAGAAACGCTTCATGTAAACAATTACAAAGCATTGTAAAAATCCGTCAAACGTCAGTCGCAACTAATCAAGCATATCTGTCTGGTATGTCACGCATGCCTATTGAATTGTTTACAATAATCGTGACGCTGCGGCACAGATAATTCATAGACCATCAGGACCAAAGGCGTTTTCGATATTTAAGCAAAAACGTAATTTATAATTTAAAATGTATTGTGTTATAGGCTTCAGAATTTTTTTTTTATTTTTTTTTATGGTGATGGCTATCGGTAATTAATAATTTGGGGCCGAATAAAAAAAGGGTCAACTAGCCTATTATCGAGTCTCTATGTGGTAAAAAAAATACTTACCAATATAGCTAAGTATGTGTGGCGAATTCATCACAGCATACCCCAAGAGATGAACTAGCAAATAATTTGCGCCGATATTCACAACGCTCATAGAATCATTTTGTCTCCCTCTTTTCGGTTTCTTTAGCCTATTCTTCTCAATCTTTGCCTTCTTCACAACCTCCTCCTTTTCTTGTTCCCCTGGTATTGCAGATTCGGATTCTTTGGTTTTTCTGTGACGTAATCCACTGGATTCGTCTGGATGTTTGCACACCTCTTCCGGAGTATTATCTCCTAGTATATCTGTGTCGGATTTTTTTCGTTTCAACACAGGTTTTTCCGTTTCCTCGTCGCCATCTTGCTGTATGGTCACCCAAAGAGCTAAAGCTTTGACTAGCATGGCGACACAAAGAAGGCATAAGGATGGCATATATTGTCCTGAAAATTATGTAAAAATTAGCTACACTTGCATCTAACTAATTGACACAATTGACTTACTACTGGCTCAGTAGTAATTCAATTGTGTTGTGGCTAAGTGCCTAGTAGAATATTCCAGTTGAATTCCCGTCAGTAACAAATTAATTAATCTAAAATTAAGCACAAGGGTAGCACGGTGCTTGGAATAGGCCTAATTGATATTCCTACCATTCGATGGTAGGTGGTAATGGAGAAGAGGAGTGGAGGTAGTAAGAAAATGAACGGCAAATATTTTTTATTCTATTCTTTGCCGTAAAATGGAATCAAAGAGTTAAGTCAGCATGAAAGGGAGGGAACATTAAGGAGCGATTTCACCACCTCGGAATAGAAATTCGGAAATTTCTATCCAAATTTATTAACAAACTAGCTGTTACCCGCGTCTTCATCCGCGGTTAATATGGTTTTTTAACTATCCCACTGGAACTCTTTAATTGACCGGAAAAAATGTATTTTAGATTTTGACCAGAGATATAAGGTATCACCATTTCGGAGGTTAGCCCGTACAAACAGATACAAAAGAAACAGATAAACCGACAAAAAAAAATTTGGAAAAACATTTGTTGGTATTTTCACTCTTTTTAAATCCCCCAGACTTGGTTTTAAGCATTTTTTTATATGTACAGACATTTGACCTCTACAGTTTTATTATATGTATAGAAATTTTCATTAAATAAAATCAGGCCTAAATAAATAAAAAACCCACTCACCAATAGAAATAAACCTGTTAGTCGCCGCCAGCAAATAAAAGAAGTAGCTCTGGTGGAATCTCTCCAGGAGGTTATTTAAAGACCTCAGAATGCTCTCCAATGCTTTGCCAAGACTGTAGAAGTTGGTTGCAACTAATCCGTTCACTTTAGGCGGAACACCTGCCGGGTCGTTCGCATCCCGGCCTTCTAGGGTCACCGCTTCGATGCCAAAACGGTGGAAGAGGCCGTGATTACCATTTGGTACCTGGGTTAGGGGGGAAATGTTAAGGACAAAAGATCCCGAAGATTTCTGTGTGGTCTCAGCCACATCAGAATATATGACTGATTAAAATAGCCCCTAAGTCAAATAAGGGAAGTAATTTAATGGGCAGCCATTTAATTATTTGGTCAGCAACAAAAAGGTCAGCCGAAAAATCATTTGGGCAGCAAACAAATATTTTGTCAGCGATATAATTGTCAGTTTGGGCTGCATAATAATTATTTGTTCAGAAGAATAATTAATTATCCAGTAAAATAATTAATTAGGCAGGAAAATTATTTTTTGGGCAGCAATATATTATGTTACCGGAAATGACATAATGTAGAAAAAGGATCAATGAAGGATCAAGGATCAATTCCTAGGAAATGTATTCTGATAGATATTATGTTAAGTTTTTTTATGACCCATAAAAACAATATTTGTGTAATCGAAACATAATTAAACACTTTGGCAGCAGAGAAAACATTTAAGTTGCTGGTCAATTAGTTAATTTGCTGATAAATAAAATAAAAATTTCGGTTGCCCATAAGTTGTCGACCAATTAGTTAATAGTAATTAGTTATTTTAGCTGATCAATTGTATTTTTATGCTGACCAAAATTCGAATATGCTAACCGTTTAAATAACACCCGTTACATAAATATTGCATCACCACCTGATAGTGGTAGCCTATAAAACAATAAGTAGTCGATTAATTAAATAGAGTGAATTTCAAAGTTCGGTTTTGCATAAAATTTTTACTTCATTGAAAAAGAATACTTCAAAGAAAAACTAAACTCAAACAATGGCAAGGATTAGTTACGTCGGAATATAGTGGAAGCACAAGATGTAGTATGATATGATATGATATAAAAATCTTACCCCATCTATCTGCGCCGCCACCATTCCCAGCATGGTCCATACGCCATTCATCCAATCATCCATTTTGCTCCTAGTGCGAATCCAGGAGTAACTAGAAATATGAAAAAAAATAAGTCCCAACATGTGCTACAGTCCCGTGTTGGTCCGGGACACAAAAAGAATGTACCAACTGCTTTTCTTGCGTAGCATGTCGTAAAAGGCGACTAAGGGCGTATTGGGTACTGAGTCTGTGATTGTGTAGGCGATGAGCTAGCCACTTGTTACTACTCTTTCACGATTTTTCATCTGACCAAACCCAATTTTCTTAAGGCTAAATGTGGTCTTAAGGAACACAGTGCTCCTTGGACTTTTCCTACCCCTTCGGGGATTGCAGGCGTGATTTTATGTATGTATGTACTACAGTCCCACGGCAAAAAATAACGATTTTAGTACTTGGCACATTATGATATTAGAATCAAAACTAATAATTAACATTAAACCTTACAATAACAAGGAACTAACATCTTAGCTTATATTAGGTCCTTACCTATGAAATTGGTGTTTTGTATGGAGATTTTGGGGAATTCTGCATTTTCCGTACTAAATTTTTTTCAGTTTTCTTCACAACGACAAATCCAAAGATAATAATATTTGGCGTCTATCATTAGACAAGCTTTAGTAATATGTGTAATATCACACTTCATAAAAATTATTTATCGTTTTTAAGTGAATGCAAATAAAATGATGTATTCGGAAGGCACTTAAAAAGAGTTGTCTCCGTGTCCAATTTTAACACAATTAAACTTACAACAAATTATCAAAACAAATCAAAAAGGCTCAAAAATATAGTCTATTTTTAGACGAGGTTATTATTTTTTAGGAATACTCTGAATTTTAATAGTTACAGACAAAATACTAAGAGAGAAAAAAAACACCAATTTCATAGGTAAGGACACAATATAAAATTTTTCGGAATAAAATTAATTGTCCCCAGTTACTTCAAAAATTTCCATTACGCGTCCCACGGAGAAATCCTCGCAAACCCAACTCCCCTTTGTCCTCCTCTTTGCAGAACAGTGCTGGGTGCTAATTCATGTCTGTAGGCTTTTAAATGAGCGTAGTGACGTTATTGACATTCATGCCGACTCATTTGCCAAGCTAAAGCATACCTTACGCCAAATGTGGAATGAGTAATTTAATTTTAAATTAAGCTTATTTTAAATTAACAAGTTAAAAAAAACTCATTTCAAATTCATTCATTCAGATAATAATATTATTTAAGTTTATATTAAATGTCTATTCCGTGGCTTATATTATTTGTAAGTTGCAATTTTATAATATTAATTTTATTTAATAATTATTTTGAATCTTTCTTAATGCAAGCAGTGTTTATCTATAATGTTTGTTACATTTAGCTTGTTACATAATATGTAATGTAATTTATTGTATGTTTTATGTATACAAATGCTGATAGATCTTAAATAAATAAATAATAATATATTTTACGGTGACTGTACAACCTCCCTTAGTATTTCACAGGCTAATGGTGAGTGAGCCCGCTAGTAACTATATTTAAAGTATTTATAACCTTAAAGAGAGATCTCTTGGGGTTGCTCAAAATTCAATGTTAAGCCCTTGTGTTTAAGTTCAAATTTGAGTTATTCAATATTTACTTGCCTCGTTTTATATGACCTGTTTATTCCTGATTTTGCACATAACCTATGAACTAAGTTGACTAGATCAAGATTCGGTAGTTGTCCATTGAGCCCTTCTATTTTAACTTCTACGTACTCTGAAACAAAATTTTTTTGTGAAATCAAATAAAAGTAACAATTGGTGTAAATCCATACTAATATTATAAATGCGAAAGTAACTCTGTCTGTTTGCCTCGCTTTCACGTCAAAACTACTGAACCAATTTAACCGAAATTTGGTACACAGATAGTCTAGAGCCTGAGAGAGGACATAGGCTACTTTTTATCTCGATATTCCCATGAGAACGGGTGCCATGCGGGTGAATGTTAAAAAATTTAAATAACGTCTCCCAGAAAAATTAAGGACAAATTTACGCCACTATGAACTTTGCTACCGAATTTACCCCAATGGGAACGGGTGCTTGGATGTGTGGTGTGACGAGAATGGATAGAGTGAGGAATGAAAATATTAGGGGAAGTCTGAAAGTTGCTGATAAACTGAGAGAAAAACTACTTTCTTGGTATGGACATGTAATGAGGAGGGAGAATGATCATGTCACCAGGAAAGTTAGGGACTTGAAAGTGGATGGGCGTGTGGGGAGAGGAAGACCAAAGAAAAGATGGATGGATTGTGTGAATGATGATTTGATGAGGATGGGCGTGAGTGTTGACTTGACGAGTGATAGAGGAGAGTGAAAGAGGAACACATGTTGCGCCGACCCCAAATAGAATTGGGAACAGGGCAGGCAAAAGAAGAGGAGGGAACGGGTGCTTCTAATTGGAATATCGGGATAAAAGGTAGCCTATGTCCTTTCTCAGGCCCTAGCCCTAGACTATCTGTGTACCAAATTTCGGTTGAATTGGTTCAGAAGTTTTGACGTGAAAGCGAGACAGACAGACAGAGTTGAAAGTAACTCTGTCTGTCTACATTTATAATATTAGTACGGACTACAAAACCACTCACAAAAATAAAATACATACTAATCTTAGGTGTATGAAACTCCAAATTAATAGCAGCCTGAATTGACCCAGACCTCCCCTTCAGTTTACCAGGGTTCAATGACTTTTTGTGGTCCATCCAGTTAAACATGGCTTCCATTCTGCTAAAGTCTAATGCTGGGGTACCAGGCTGCCAGAAACTGCCAAGACCCGTGTAAAAGGTCTGGGCATCGCTCTGCAGGCCGTGGTAAGCTTCTAACCATGCCTGCATTCCTAGTTGCTCATGCTCAGTCACCAGGAATATTATGTCTTTGGCCCAGTACTTTTGTGCTGAAAAAAGATTTTTTTTCTTAATTTGCCTTTTCTGGAATATGCACAATAGAAATTATCATAAACCACTATTGCTTATTTTGAGTAAATTACATGTAATATCTATCTATAACATCTTATGTCAACATGTAAAGTCTGTTCATCCTAACTTGTCCTATTTGGTATTTAACTCATTCATCACTTTTGAAATCACTCATTAAAAATAATATATTGACAAAGTCAAAAATCTCTAACAATATATTTTTAAGACAGACTAAAACGTTTTGAATCTATATAGTTATCAGTTAAATATACATATATTATGGTGCTATTTCATAAAAAGTTGTGCCAAGATTGTTTACAAAATAGGACAAGGTATGATGAACATACACTAGTAAAAAAAAATACTTGATAAAAAATAAATAAAATATACTTACACCTAGCAAATTGGGCGAATGCCAGCATCAGGGCAATCCCAGCGGCAGTGCCTTTCTGGTGTGAAGAAGGCGGCCTGTAAGGTGCTGTGACTACAAGTGCTTCTAGTGAAGAGGTACGTGGTGCCCTCAGTATACCATACACATTGGTGCCTCTGTAAATCTGGCAATAAAATTACATATTACCACCAAGACAGTGGAGCATACACTCATAATGGTCATCTAAACTTTGACGACCTCTATGGCCCAGTGGTCTGTACGCCAGTCACAAGGGGTTCTGGGTTCAGTCCCCAGTGGGGGCAAATGTTTCAATGATGAATTTTCTGGCATTTGTTCTCCAGTCGTGGATGTTTATATTGTTAAGAATATTTATATGTATTTATTCGTCATCTAGTGACTGTAACACGCTAAAAGGGGCTAGTTGATAGGTGTAAATGTTTAAAGATATTTATATTTATTTAACCCTCTGGTACCCAAGAGATGGTGCTAGAAGCAGAGGTCGTCCAGTAAGGAGATGGGAGGATGTTTTTAAACTCCCATGTAGGTCCCATGTGGACGAGAGTGACAACAAATAGATGTGAGAGGTAGAGGTTGGAGGAGGCCTATGTCGAAAGGACATCAAAATTAAATAAAGGCAATTTTTTTTTTATATATATTTATTATTTATTATCTAAGACTAAAAGATCATCAAAATTTAAAACCTTCCCCAGTGCCTATAAATATCCTTTTTAAAACCTTCAATAGAGTTTTATTTCATTATAAATAAACTGAGAGGTTAAAATCTCAAATGATCGCTGACTTAATCAGAAGCTGAAACAAACTGCCACCAGAAGTTTTACTGGATCAACAATCTAAGTACAGTCACAAGCACCAACATGTATGCAATCTCATTCAAATATGAACCTTATTCCATCACAATAAGAACACGAGTGTATACATTTTATTGCAGGTGACTTGCCAAATATAATATCAAGTATAGAATATTGGACAGAGTAATATAATGATTTCATTGAATTCAATAGTGATGTAGTTGTGACTACAGGGTTTCAATGAGTACACAACGTCTATGACTTGACTTCTCATATAAATTTTATTCTTGCCACCACTAAGATGTCTCAACACAAACTTAAACCAACTAAAATATTTAGATATTCTTACCTGCCTTCGTCCTAAAGGATAGTTGAGGGTAAAGTTATGTGTGTACACCTCAAGATGCAGCTGCGACATCTTGCCAACAAGCCAGGGCACAGGTATTTCTTCTCTGTCATCGTATTTGTCCTGAAAATATACATTACTTACTTTTTAATGTAATTTATTATTGTGTTATTTCAGGCTCATAAATAATAGTTTTTAGGAGGGAGACATGTCAGAAATGAACAGAAATATTAAACATAATTAAATATTGAAGTTTTATAAAGAAAAAATATTATTCACCTCAAGTTCTTGTTCAAATTCAGTGAAGAATTGCCTCGCCGACTGTTCGCCATTAAACTCATTGGTCACGAGTCCAGGTAACAACGCATTTTCCGAAAAATACGTGTCATTATTAAACTCTTTGTCTCCCAGCATTACAAACCATACTAAAGCTCCAAGATAAAACAATACACATAGTGGTCCATGAATCCTCTTCAGAATTCTCACCCATTTCACAGACCCGTACTCGGGATCCGATAACAAACCCATCTTAACCTAATTAAAAGCACATAAACACAATAATACTGAAAGAATTAAACGTAGAAACTAAAAGTACAGTGGATCCTTTAAGTTTAATACATAAAAACGAAGTATTTTACTTTAATTTTCACATTAATTGATTCGTTTCGTATCAGACAATTTTTATCTAAAAACGTCAACGCCAATCTCATTTGACAACCTCTGTCAATGTCAAATGTATACTTTTTAATTTGTGTTGTTATAAAATTCTCCCATGTAGGGGGCATAGATATACATATACAGGGGGAAAACAAAGGGAACAAAGCTCATACAGCCAAGTCTTCGGTAATTTTATGTCTTCAGTATTTGCATTGAAATGCCAGTGTAATACATTTCAATGCATCTTAGGAGATTTTGGAGTCAAACAATCGACGACAGACACTGTGGTGTTACTTCGATGAGGTGGATTAGCACGATAAAAATACCATCGTTTTTCACACCACTTTACGATTATTTCATTGAAAAATTACAATCACTGAAATAAAAATAACGCCCGCCATAGTTGAATGGCGCCAAACCCTCTTAATTGGTTTTTATAGTCCGTCTCAATCCAAGTAGCCGACTTACCGTATTTGTTATTCAATAATCAAACTTTTTACATGGACATTGGCACGTAAATATAATTAACGGTAACAATTGTTGTCCGTTTCAATTGATTTCAATTACCTTCAGTCATCACAAAATATTTTAGAGATAAAACATTACCTATGTTTTGTTTCACTTTTTGGCAACTTGGATTGAGACATACTATAGTTAATTGGTCATGGTTGGTCCCTATGAAGTTAGAGGTTAGGAGGTATGAGGTTAGTTAGGTTATGTTCATTGTGTCTTTGTGATTTTAGGTAAGTAAGACAAATAGGATTTTGTCTCTAATACAATAATTATGATGATTCATTAAAGTAAATGCAGCGGTGGCCAAGTCGGGAAGATGGTTCTTGTCGTGTTCGGGAGTAACAATGAAACCGCTGAACGTCCAGACAACAACTACTTTATTCTATGTTTTGTATCAGGTATATATCAGAAACCTTAGCTATTTTATTTATAACTACCCACGACATCTTCCCCTTAGATTAAGTATAAACATAATTATAAAGATCTATCTAATCAAAGAAAACCACAAAGAAACAGTCTATCTAATCTCTTAAAAATACAATAGGTACAAGTATATAACTTCTTGGATATAACTCATAATATTATTACTCCTAATTAGGTACTATCTTATTTACTTAGTTACTATATATTTATGTACTATATTATTATATTTACCCCACCACCATTTATATAAAAAAAATATATCGTTTATATTTGCGATAGTGATAAGACTCTAGACTAAGCCTTCATCCTTTTTTTTTTTTGCACTATTTATTCTCTGTCATAATTTTTTTCATTTTGCGCGTGATCATTGTCCTTTCTGCTCCATTTACGGACTGTGGATCAGTGGCATGGTCAGTAGTATTATCAGTAACGCAATCTTCGAAAGTAAAACTATCCGACATAGTATTAGACTCGTATTTTGGCTGGTCGTCATTTAACACGCCGGCAGTGTTGTCTTGCATGTTATCAACATCGTTTGGCTCATATTTGATTAAATGCCGCCGGTTACGCCTATAACGAACGCCAACCTTATTTTGTACAATATAAGAACGCGGCGTATCCGCCTTTTTCACAACAATACCCCGCGTTCTATCCGCCCCGTTTATACAAATGACATGATCTCCGATATTAATACTTGATCTTACCTTACATTTTTTGTCATAGCATTTTTTATAGTTCATTTGTTTATTTACCATTATGTCATGTTGTTTTGACTCTGCAAGCTTTGGTTTTAATAATTGATCATGCACTGGTAGTTTACATCTTAAAGTTCTACTCATTAACAATTGCGCCGGAGAATTCAAACCCTCTCGCGGTGTATTTCTGAAGTTTAATAAAGCCAATTGAAAATCTTCATTACTTTTAATACATTTTAAAAGAATTTTTTTGACAGTTTGAACGGCACGTTCGCTTTTTCCATTTGCCTGGGCATAGTTCGGCGAAGAGGTAATATGATTAAATCCCCAATCTTTGGTAAATTGTTTGAATTCGCGACTAGTGAATTGAGTACCGTTATCGCTTATAACAGTGTCCGGTATTCCATGACGAGAAAATATTTCTTTCATACTTTTTATCACTATATTTGAAGTAATATTTGGTAAATAAGCTACTTCTATATAACCCGAATAATAATCCACGACAATTAAAAAATACTTTTTTCTATGCTCGAAGATATCAGTGCCGACCTTATACCATGGCAGAGATGGAATTCCCACCGGTATCATTGGCTCCCGCGCGGGAGTGTTTGAACTCTCCTGGCATGTAGCACACCGTTTAACAAAGTTCTCAATATCCTCCGACATCCTCGGCCAGTACATGACCTGTCTCGCGCGCCGTTTGCATCTATCTATACCTAGGTGGCCCTCATGGACTATTTTTAACATTTCTAATCTTAATGATTCCGGTATTAACACTAGCTTATCTTTAAATATTACATTGTCTATCACAAATAATTCCTCCCGTATATTCCAATATTTTTTTATATTTGAACTTATTTCATTTTTGTTTTGAGGCCACCCTTTATTGATATATTTCAATAAGTGAACCAATTCTGCATCTTTTTGTGTTTCATTCTTTATAAGTGTAAGTTTTCTATTGCTTATGTTTATATTTTTTACTAACATATGTAGTTGATATAATACATTTTGATGAATCTCTTCACTATATAACTCTGGCAACGGCGCACGAGATAATGTATCTGGTATATACATATATTTACCAGGCTTATAAGTGACTACTAAATCGTAGCCTTGTATTCTGAGCATCATGCGCTGCAAGCGTGCTGGGACAGACATCAATGGCTTTTTAAAAATACTCTCGAGCGGTTTGTGATCAGACTCGACTATTACCCGCCTTTTTCCAAAAATATATTGATGAAATCGTTCACAAGCAAACACAATTGCCAACAATTCTTTCTCAATTTGTGCGTACCGTCGCTGCGCCTCGGTGAGAGTGCGCGACGCATACTCGACCGGACGGCCGGCTTGCATGAGCACCGCCCCCAGGGCGTCGCTGGACGCGTCCACCGACAGCACGGCGGGCCGCGTCACGTCATACAGGGCCAGCACTGGTGCCGAACAAACACACTCCTTCAACCTCTGGAAAGCTCCCTGCTCAGTCACCTCCCAACGCCAAGCACTTTCTTTTTTTAGTAGTGAAGTGAGCGGCAATGCTATATCTGAATAACGCGGTATAAACTTAGATAGATAATTTACAGCACCTAAAAATCTCTCCAAACTTTTTCTGTCGGTCGGTTCTGGCATTTCCTTGATTGCCCTAATTTTATTGCTATCGGGTCTCATTCCATTTTTATCGAAAATGTGACCCAAATAAGTGACTTCCTGTACACCTATTTTACATTTTGCTTTATTAAATTTTAAATTAATTGACTTTGCTCTTTCTAACAGCGCATTTAATCTAATATCATGTTCTACTTTATCGCGGCCCCACACTATTATGTCATCTACGAAGCTATCAGTGCCTTCAAGGTCTTCCAGCAGTTGACGCATTTTCGTATGGAATACTTCTGATGCACAATTTATGCCGAATGGTAAACGCAAAAATTGATATCGCCCAAAAGGTGTTGCAAATGTACACAGGTCTGCGCTGTCATCATCCAGCTGTACAGCCCAAAAACCCGAATTAGCATCTAGAACTGAAAAAAATTGTGCCCCACGCAAACGAGTTGCTAGTTCCGTTACTGTTGGTAAATGAAAATGCGCGCGTTGCACTGCGCGATTTAACTGGCGCGGATCTAGGCATATGCGTAAACCGTTATTCTTTTTTGCAACTAACACTAGAGGATGAACCCATTGTGTAGGATGATACACCTTTTTAATTATCTCAAGGTCCTCCATTTTTTTTAATTCACTGGCTAAACGATCGCGCAAACCTAATGGAATTTTTCTCGATGAGCATATGACTGGTGTTATCGACGGGTCCACGATAATACGATATTTACCTGGAAGGCATCCAATCCCCCTGAACAAATCATTATACTGCGTTAAATTTATTGAGTGTACTCGTTGTACTAATCCCAATTGTTGACATGACTTCCTACCCAGCACGCTTTGACAACGCATTTTTGCTATGGCGAACTTAAGTGTGTAAATTATGTTTTTATATTTCCAATCTAAATTACAAACTCCCATTATCGGTATCAAATCACCGCTGTATGATTCGAGTTTAATATTTTTACATTTTATTAAATCAGAATTAAAACCTAAACGCATAAAATTGTCGTATGAAATCACATTTATGTCTGCGCCCGTGTCCAGTTTAAACTTTTCAAAACCACCATTACAGAATAACAATTCGTACCACTCGTTATCACTAGAATTTGACTCCTTCACCATTGAAATATGAAACAACTCACATTCGTCCGATTCCGATCGGACACTTCATGTTCGATATCGTATACTCGTCGAATATTGTTTTTATAAAAAATGTTTGACTTACATACGCGTGCAAAGTGTCCCCTGTTACCACAAACGAAGCACACGATGCCCTGCGCGGGGCATGTGCCCGGCGCGCAGCCGGCGGGGCCGCCGCAGCGCGCACACGGGCGAGCGCGCGCGGCGCCGGGCGGCCGCTCGCCGCCGGCGCGGCCCCCACAGCGGCCGGCGCGCACAGCTCCGCGCCGACTGCTACGGAATCCTCCACCACGGTTTCTCCAATTCACTGCATCGATCCGTCCTATAGAAGTTCCCGCTCCGATTTCAGCGATCTGTCGACCACTCTCTTGTGATACCTCTTCGGCCTGACATATTTTAATAGCCTTATCCAGGTTGAGATCATCACACCTCAGCAGACGGTCCCTGACCGTCGTGCCGCGTATTCCACAGACGATTCTGTCCTTGATGAGCTCTTCTTCCAATTTATCGAAGCCACAATTTTTACTCAGTAGTCGTAATGACGTCACATACTGTTGAATAGATTCACCCTCCTCTTGATTTCGAGTGAAAAATTTATATCGTAGTAGTGTGACGTTCAATTTGCTACCGAAATACTCATCGAATTTTTCGAGCAACTTTTGTACGTCCTCTTTATCATTGTCTTTGTCAAATGTAAATGTTTGATAAATATCAAAATATTCCGGCCCAATAAGGTTAATCAGTAAACTTGCTTGCACTGCCGACAACTCGGAATGTACCCCAGAAGCTTTTGTAAACCAAAGGAATTGCTGTCTCCATTTTCTCCACGCATCAGCCCTGCTGATGGGGCCACCATCCAGGTTCAATTCTGGTGGTGGTCGTGCGTGTTCCATTGTTTTTTTTTTTTTCTTTTTTGTAGGTAACTATAATAAATTCACTGCACAACTAAACAGTTATCTCACTCACTTGCGTTTTTACGCGTTAACGCTTCCGAACACACCTACACAAGATAGTTACAATTGTGATTGATATTAGGTAAATGTACGTAATAAAATAATTAACTAATGTTTTGCCACACCTGACACCATGTCGTGTTCGGGAGTAACAATGAAACCGCTGAACGTCCAGACAACAACTACTTTATTCTATGTTTTGTATCAGGTATATATCAGAAACCTTAGCTATTTTATTTATAACTACCCACGACAGTTCTCATGCAGAAGATTGCAGGTTCGATCACCGTCTGTGTTATACTACAGATTATGCATAAAATTTAAGAAATTTTATTATTATTATGAATAGATATCGATTTCCTCAAATTGCGCCCGATGCATGGCAACAGGGCGGCCCCCAGCTCCACCCGGACATATGCAAAAGCTGGGTGTTAACAACTCATGATGATAATATCAAGTATTTTTTATATTGAAAATAATATTCTCGACTCTAGAGAACAATTAATATAGTGAAGTGATATCACTATTATTAGGTGTTAGTAGTACATTATACCTAATCATATTTGTATTAGTGTAAAACTATAGGTAAACTAAAATAATTCATGTGCACACAGACACGGCAAGGTAAAGGAAAATATATTGTGTAGGTCTGTATGTTAATCTATTTATTTGCATTAATTTTGAACAAACAGCCAAAATACTTACATTGAACAAACAGCTGCTTACTCGTACTTACATAACGGTGTTGAAATTACGTTATGATTGTATAAATTACGATTTATGTTTATGCATGTGTGTAGGTATCTATGTGCAACGCACGTAAATACTATTGTTTTTTATATTACGCCTAATAATAGTAATATATTATTAGCAGACGACTAATCGTCCTAGAAGTAGTTGGTTCAATCCCAGTCTGCACCAATGAGGTGAATATAAATAGCTTGCCTAAAACTATGCATGCCAATAGGCTCACGGTTGTTGAGGAAGTGATTATGAGGAAGATGAGGAGGCAGAGGAATTGTCAAGCATAATTTTTGGGGAGCGGATGCGGATGGGGACGCGGATGCGGATGTGGACGCGGATGCGGATGTGGACGCGGATGCGGATGCGGATGAGGAAGCTGATGAGGATGAGGATCTAGATAATTTTATTTGTGTGTTAAATACACAAAATTTCATAAAAATCAGTACAGCCTTTTAGGAGGAGTTCAGTAACATTCACTCTCACATAAGAATTATAAGTTGTCAAGTTAAAACAAACAAGAAAGAGGAGGGGATGGCTCGCTCGCTATCCGTTCGGGTCAGGCGCATCGTGCTGCGGTGCTCGTGCGTTCTCATCTCTAGACGTATTCTCTCGAATCTGTGGTCGCATGCGCAGTGAAATTCCTCTTAAATTCCTTCCTAAAAACGTTCCTAGGCTGACCTTTCTTTCGGTCACCTTTGGGCCCACACAACCAACAAACTAAGCGGCTATAGCCTAAAAGTCATTAAAGTTTCAGTGAGAAAATATTTTTATTCCCTTATCTTATAATGACAAACAGACAATCAAAGAGCGAAAATAGATAGGCAGTTAGGTAATTACTTGCAAGAAAAATCCGGTTTACTGTTTATTCATACATACATATAGGTACATACATATAATCACGTCTATTATCCCCTAAGGGTTAGTAAGAGACTAGGCACAAGCACCGCAAGAGCAGTCCACTGCCATAGTCCGGGCTTCGCCAAGCAGTGACTGCACCTGTTCTCAGCGTGACAGGTGGTGAGCCCGTCGCCGCTATAAACTATTGTTAAGACTTTTGCACGGTTGTGCAGTTCTAAGGCCATTAATCGCCTTTTACGACACCCAAGAGAGGTATACTTTAGGAGGATTGGTAGTATACTTTTATTGAGCATGAGGGTTGATGTCTCCTTTTAGATTATTTTTTCTTTTACTGTTTATAATGTTTTTACTTAAATAAAGACTTATCTTCTCTCAGCCTACCCGCCCCAGGTGTGTGTTAGAAGTAGATGCGCATTTTTAAAGTAAATAGAAATTTCTACTAGTAATCAAGCGATAAAGATTCCATGCAACCGTTATCGCTTATCGCTTAATTTACTCAGTAACAAAAAAGTATACAACGGTGTAAAAATATTCAATTGTCAAACAAATGACCTGCATATAAGGATAAAATACATAATTATGCTCGAAATAACATCAAAAGAACAAATTAGATAACAGAGACTACGTCACAGTTTTTATCTTATTAGTACAGTCAAGAACACCTAGCCATTTTAATTATTTGTCGTTCTAAGATTATATCATCATCATACTGGGCACATATCTCCCCCAACAAGGCTCTCCAACGATCGATCTTGCATTACCTGTATCCAGCGGCTTCCTGCAAAATTCCCCAGTTATTCGGTATAAAATTATTGTGATGTGTCATATTGTTAGGTATAAGTTGCTCAAACTCAAACTGAAAGTCATTTAATCACCTTTGACAAGTCAAAACAAAATAAATTACAATTATCCCAAAATTGACAATACCACTACTTTTTTTTAGGCCTGTTCACTACCGGGAGGCCTTGTCTAGAGAAGATACAGGCAAGAAACTCTGCAAGGGTTCCATCCTCCCTTTACATGAATATGTTCTACAACCTAATAAAATTTACGTGTATTATACAATACCCTTAGTCACAAATGTTAGAATTGAATTGGAAGGAAAATGCTCCAAAAGCGACGTATCAAAATATACAAGTGATTGTAATAACTAACTATACTTAAATAGTTAATTAATTGTCATGTCTATTCGGAACACTTTCCTGGCCAAAACAAAAAAAATAAAAAATTATATCTAATATGAATGGATACTAAACAAAATGTATAATAAAAAAAAATTACATTTCAATATACAATCACGAAAGTGACCAAATGTAAGATGGCAGTGTGGAGCAATCTATATGTCCCATGTATGACTATCATTTAAATAATCATTGATTTTGTAATAGGCTTTTTTCATGAGGGATTTTTTTACAAATTCTTTAAACTTAGTATCAGTCATTTGGGTAACATTGATATGCTAGCAAGCTCTTGGTCCTTGGTGGACAATCTACATTAGCAAAATACTTAATTATTGTAATTATTTAGTTTTTTTCTATTAAGAAAAGAGAAATAAGAAGTACTTCGTCATCACCTAATATACGTCCCGCTGCTGAGAAGAGCCCTTGCGCTTATTGAGTACGGCCCGTGACATCATCTCGCTGGCGAATTGCAGATTGGTCGGTAGAAACGCTTACCATTGCGACAAGGACCAACAACGGCTTAACGGCATAAAGCACGGAGAAACTCGGGATTACAATTCGGCTACCCATTTAAAGTTACCTATTCTAAAATGTCGGAAACTAAACGAATCACGGAATCTCTATAGGTACCTGTCCCTATTTACCGCGGCAAAATAGAGCGAGTCGGGACGTGATTTTCCGAATCGAATCCGTATCCGACAGTTTATAAGGGGACAGATCTGACTATCCCGAAAGTAGCTTTGTTTTCAATTTCGATAGCCAGAACATACGAACCCATATGCCACCGAGATCCTAAAGAAATTAAAATACCTGGTGTCATTTTCAGAATAAATGTAGGTACTCGTATTTTCTCCATTCTTCTAAAATAGTGCTTTTTCGCTTATGAGTGTATGTAAGCGTCCTTTATCATTTACTTGAGCATAGTAATATATGTTGCAAAATACTGCATAATATTTGATCTATTTAGATAGGTTGACATAGGTACATGATTTTTACTCATGGATATATAAACATTTAAATCATTTGTTGCCTCATACCTCAATAGTTAAGTAATTAGTATTTCTTGCGTGCAGCGTAATTTTTTTTTGTCGAAGTTCAATAAATTGTGTCATTAGTGATAAACTATTCCAAATTGGTGGTACAGCTCACCTTGGTTGTTAAATGATATTTTAAATTATTTTTTACTTAGTTATTTAAAAATGTTGGGAAAAATTGAAAGTGCTATTCCGAGAAAACTTGGGAACACACGCATGCAGTGGATTATGGTTTTCGTCGGTAATTTTTTTTTCTTTTATTTTTTTGGCTTGACGAGTTGTTACTTGATCTTGCGGAAATATTTCTAACATAAACCGTATTTCATTCATATGAAATTCCTTCATTGGCCCCCGTCATCTTAGTGCCGACAAAGACCATCCGTAAAACGATTGTAATCCATACTGGGCCAGCTTAGTGGTGTTACGGCAGTGACGTCTCAAGGTGCTATGGTCTCACATTCATATGTTTCTTCCACTGGATATAGGATAGTCTGCACTCAGCACTCTACACCCAGCAGTAGGTTTCCAATGAGTTGTTGATACAAAGCAAATGCTAAATATACCTAGCTCGGTGGTGTAGTGGTTAGTACGCTTAGGCTTTCGATATCGAAAACAATGCTACCTTCGCCATGGTCAGGCCTTGGATGGGTAACCAAAACTTTGTGAACTCCTCCGTGCTTCGGAAGGCACGTTAAGCCGTTGGTCCGCACACTATAATTATCGCTATAATCAAACAAACGGAGGAATTTCAAAGTTATTACGCTGACAAATTAGAAATATCTGTTGCCCATAAGTTACTGACCAATTAGCAATTTCGCTGACCAATTTAGAAATATTTGCTGCGCTTAACTCTTTCGCGGACACTCGGCCCGACATCTTAAGAGCACTTTGAGATCATACTTTTGTATGGAAGGCGTTAAGTTGCTGACCAATTAGTTATTGTAGCTGATCAATTTTATTTTCTCGCTGACCAAAATTCAAATATTTTGCTTACCGTTTAAATAATCAAAAGCTATTTTCTAGCAAATAGCTTTTGAGCCTTTTATGAGTAAAAAAATTTTTCTTTGGTTTGTACCATCATGACATGTTGTAACATAATGTCTTAACATTAGTATAATAATAAAGTAAATATAAAATAAAAATAAAATATGTCTTTATTTGTAGCCTCAATCGCTCTTCTATCATATGGCTTAGAAATCGGTTGGATATCGCCGACAACAAAAATACTGCAGTCTCACGATTCGCCAACTGGATATCCCCTTACAGACGAAGAGATGATGTGGGTTGGAAGTATTCTGTCCTTTACTGCTGTCTTCGGTGTATCATTCTACGCGTATGTTGCTGATACTTATGGAAGGAAGATTGGCGTGCTGGCAGTCGCATTACCACAACTGGTAAGTTTATTCATAATTACATACAATCACGCCTTTTTCCCATAGGGCACAAACTATATAAAGGTAAAGATTATTCCACTTGCAGCGGTCCTTACATGGCTTCATCTAACAACTTTTATAAAGTCCTGATATGAAGTCCAGACTATACATGCTCGGCGATTTCGGGTTCCTTTGGCCGGCCTTTCTTCAGAACACTTTCGATTTGGGGGAAAAATTCGTCTAGATCCTCCTCGTCCCCCATCTCCACTCAGTCTTGTTCTTGCCTCTATGTGAAGCTAAGTGGCAAGATTCTTATTTGGATTTACAAAAGAGGTTTGTGAATCCCAACCTTTTTCTCCCGTCGCTTTATAGAACTAGTACTCTTCTTTGCATCTATATAGTTCATGTGCACTAAGATCTGTATCAACTTAAATCTTACTTATTCTTAGCCTATCCTCTTCATTCAAATATGCAAAAGGTCTACCAATAACAACTTGTTCCTCTATATCAAACGTGGACTGATTACATCGGATGATCATAGAATCGTCCAATTATTAACGCTTCCTAATACAAGATTAGGGTCAGAAGATAACGTCAATAAAATGCACAATAGGTAAGAAAGAATTCTTGACCTTAGAGATAAGGCAATTAGTAGACATTCGTACACACAGTACACATACCATTCCTCCACGACTAAGTTTGAATAAATCTATGTATGAGTATTACTGCGCCTATTTTATATGACTACAGGATAGATCTCTGTAACATACAGACCTGAACATATCAGTTAATGTCTATGGTGCCTCTGCTTAGTTCCCCGTATCAAAGAAACTAATAATAGAAACCGGTAGTTTCACTTTAAGCAGTGAAACACAGCAATTCTATTTGACGACCTCCGTTGTCGAGTGGTCTGTATGCCGGTTTCAAGGCGTCGCCATCTCGAGGGGTTCTGGGTTTGATCCCCAGTGGGGGCAGATATTTATGTGATGAATACAGGCATTTGTTCTCGAGTCTTTGATGTTTATTATATGTATTATATAAAATGTGATTATTTATATGTTTGTCATCAGCCTATATACGTCCCACTGCTGGGACAGGCCTTCTTCGTGGAGAAACACATGAGGAATAAGGGCCGTAACACCACCACGCTGGCCCAATGCGGGTTGGTGGGTAGAAACGGTCACAAATGCGACCGGGACCAACGGCTTAACGTGCCTTCCGAAGCACGGAGGAGCTCGAGATCACAAAGTCTTGGTCACCCATCCACGGCCTGACCATGGCGAAGGTAGCTTTGTTTTTGACCGAAGCCAAAGCGCACTGACTACGTCACCGAGCTCCTCCTCCTCCAATTTATATGTATTTATCCTTAATCTAGAGTCCGTAACACAAGCATCATTAGTTGCTTAAAATGGGGCTAGTTGATAGGTGTGAATGTCTGAACTGAAAGTATTTATTTATTTAATTGTAGTACCTATCACTTCGCGACAGGAGTGGTAAAATAGATGCACCTCTATTCATCATCTGCTTGCATCTACCTACATCATGCACACGGTAAAATCCCCACGCACAGAATTCAGTATCGTGATTCTTGACACAGATTAATCTTCTTCTTCTTCTTGCCCTTTTCCCACTCTAGGTGGGGTCAGCACAACATGTGTTCTTCTTCCATTCTCCTCTGTCACTCGTCAGCTCAGCATCCACTTCTTTTATCCTCATATCATTCTTCACGCATTCAATCCATCGCTTCTTTGGTCTTCCTCTAACTCTAGGTCCGTCCACATCCACGCTCAGCATCCTTCTTGTAATGTGACATTCATCCCTCCTCATCACATGTCCATACCACGCTAACCTATTGCTCCTAATCTTTTCTGTCACTGGCGCTACTTTCAAACTTCCTCTAATATATTCATTCCTGATCTTGTCCATTCTTGTAACTCCACACATCCATCGCAACATTCGCATCTCTGCTGAGTGCAGCTTTCTTTCATCCATCGCTTTCGTTGCCCAACATTCAGATCCATACATTACATCTGGTCTAACGACGGATTTATAGATCTTCCCCTTAAGCTTAACCTTAAGCTTGACACAGATTAATATTACACCAAAATTTTTGTGGCCTTCCAGCTGTCCTGGATTATAAAATTAACTGCGACAAATACATGGATGTTGATAGCAGCACGAGTCATATCTGGTTTTCCAGCGGGAGGTTGCTTCAACGTTCTGCCGATGTACGTGCGAGAGATAAGCCAAGATGAAATCAGGTAATAGAGGTGATTCGAGTTTTTTTCTGTAAAACGACTTGACATGTAATTACTCACGCATTTGAATAGTTACAAATATTGGGTCCTTACCTATGAAATTGGTGTATTTTTTCTCTCTTAGTATTTTGTCTGTAACTATTAAGATTCAGAGTATTCCTAAAAAATAATTACCTCGTCTAAAAATAGACTATATTTTTGAGCTTTTCTGATTTCTTTTGATAATTTGTTGTAAGTTTCATTGTGTTAAAATTGGACACGGAGACAACTCTTTTTAAGTGCCTCCCGAATACATCATTTTATTTGCATTTACTTAAAAACGATAAATAATTTTTATGAAGTGTGATATTACACATATTACTAAAGCTTGTCTAATGATAGATGTCAAATATTATTATCTTTGGATTTGTCGTTGTTAAGAAAACTGAAAAAAAATTAGTATGGAAAATGCAGAATTCCCCAAAATCTCCATACAAAACACCAATTTCATAGGTAAGGACCTAATATCATGTGATTTTGGAAGGCATTCTACCCATAAAATATCCACGTTGGCAATCCGGGATTTACTTCCCATTTTACCGAGTTTCCATCATACTTCATCAAAGCATACCCTATACATTTATTACCTATAAGCTGATGATTTTCACAATGACCTAGAGACGATAAGAGTTGCTTAGACTTTTTGACTTATTGCTCAAGTCGAGCGTCTGTCAGACAGGATTCCTGGTACCAGGTACGAATCTTGCTCACGCTTATGTCTATGTGCTAAATACAAGCATTTCTTCACACTATTCCAAACTTTGTTTTTTTCAGAGGTGCCACAGTTTCCGTAATGCTAATGATGCAGGGTGTGGGTCTGCTAATCATGTACGTGATGGGCAGCTACCTCAGCTACTACACCGTCATCTGGATCGCTCTGGGCGTGTCCTTTACTGGAACCATTGCTATGCTCCTGGCTCCCGAGTCGCCTGCTTTCTTGGTGAAGAAGGAGAAGAAAGATGTAATTTTTAACAGTCAATCGTTATCTACTTATAAATAACTAAGGCATATTATTAAATGTAATAGAAATAAGATAAAAACGCTCTTTTAGCAAACAAAAACGCATGAGCTTGTATCTCTCAAGAATAGGAACCCAATAATAACAGTTTTGTCACAAACAAGAATTAAGTCGATGTTTGAAAATGTTTAGTATCTATAGATAAGGAGATTTAAAAAAAATATGGATATTAACTTGTTTAGAGCAACAAAAGCCGAAAGAACTCTGTGTGGTCGATAGTCTCACTATAAGCTTAAAAACGCATCAAGCAAATAGTACCTACTGCAACGATTCCATTCCATATTGAAAATGTAATGGTAGAAGACAACTAGAAAAAAGTAAAGCTTAACCTCTAAATTCCTTTTTACTGTTTGAAATCAATCGTAGAGCCACTAAAACTATTTTTGGTAGTTATTTCTTTTGAAAATACAAACAAATACGTTACGACGTGATGTTTAAAATACCCTATCTCTTAAACTTTTTTGTTGTGTAATTATGGCGTGAATATTTTTCCAGAAAGCCGAGAAGACCGTAGCACTCCTAAGAGGCTTAGATATTGAAGACAAAAGCGTGCAAACAGAAGTAAATACGATGACAAACAATGACCAACATTTCAAGTCTCTGCCCAAAATAACATATAAGACGATTTGTAAGTCTTCATTTATAATCTTTGCTTCGTCACTGCATATCCACATTGAACATTTGGGATACTTTTTATAATATCCACTTAATATTCTCGTTCTTTCTTTTTATTATTGTCTCTTAGTAATCATACGAATAACTCTTGATATCTTCCATGATTGAACCATAGAGATAAACAAATGAAGTAGGCATGATAATATGCGTGTTCTTCATCAAGTACTACCTTGTTTTCAGTCAATAACAGAGCGTGGCGACGCGGTTTCGTCTCTGCAATACTCATCGTTTTATCACAAGCCGGCAACGGAACCTACGCTATCATCAACTATGCCTGGACAATATTGTCCTCCATGGGAGTAGCATTGAACCCTGACGTACAGACGCTAGTGGTTCCCAGTTTAATGATCTTCGGATCTATGGTGTCCGTCATCACCATTGAAAAACTTGGAAGGAAGGTATGCGGCATGTTTTTTGGTAAAGAAAAAATTGATTGTTTTACTTCTAACATAGTGTGTACTAGATAGTGGTATCTACAAGAAACACACAAGAATACATATAAGAGATTATTATGCAGTGGGCTGTGGGTGATAGATTAAAGACCTCAGTTAAAGACCTATTCAATTTGGCTCAATTCATTTTATCTTGAAAATTTTTAAAAGTTAATTTGGTTAGAGACCAAGAATTTTGATATGTAGGTAAAGTAAGTAAAATATAAGAAATAACAACTACTCGAAGTATAATTGAACGTAAGCAATATAATTATGTGAAATGTTCATGATATTTCAAAGTGTTTCTATCAAATGAACATGACAATAAAAAAAATTGTTAGATGCAAAACGTTGCTCCGACAATTACCAGAAAGAAGTTTCAAACAAAATTTCTTAGGAATGAAATTCACTATTTTATGAACAGGTTCTGGCAATTACGACTTATGCGTTGACCACAGCAGCCATGATCTGCTTGGGCACAGTGCTTCTGCTTAAAACATATGATATCCTGCTGCCTCCCTGGGTGACCATGATCTCCATCGCCATTGTAGTATGGTCGTACTCTGCGGGAATCACACCAGCCTTCTATGTAGTTCTGGCTGAAATATTCAACTTTCAGGTATGGTTACTGTTCAGATCATCAACTTTCACTTTCAGGTTGTAAAGACGCAGCGTTCTTATTATTCTTCCATTCTTCCTTACTCGTGCAAGTGAACTTGAAAGCGCTGGTTCTATACTGATCTGTATCTTAAACATAAGTATGGTTTTGAACACTGCTTGAGCACTTTACACTTTGCCGAAGGCGAAATTCGCGATGGTTGTTGGCGCTTCTGCCTCTTCAAGGATAGAGGCATGTGATGCTTAAAATGTTTGGGTTGACAAGTAATTTTTATTATAAATTATTCTGGAGACAAAGTCAAAGTCCTGGTAAATAATATATGAACTTATGCCAGATTCACCCCAAAATTTTGATCTTTCAATTGTTTTCAGGTGCGAGCTAAGCTAGTCGGAGTCATCATATCGATTGCGTGGTTCATATCGGCCATGCAACTTTTCATCTTCACAACGTTCTCGGAACTTTTCGGCATGCACACTATGTTCTATGTGTTCGCAGCCATCAACCTCTACGGGGGTGTTGCGACCCTGGTACTTTTGCCTGAGACTAAAGGGAAAAGTATTGAAGAAATTGAGGAGATTTTAGCCAAATGATTCATTATGTACCTGATTTGTAATTATAATTATTTTAACTAGACCACGGGAACCCTTTATTTTTCCGGATCAAAAAGGTATCTAAGATGTTGACCAGGTACCATTGAAATCGGTCCAGCCATTATGGAGATTAGCCCGTACAAACAGAGAAACAAAAAAAAACAATTTTTGGTATTTTCCCTCTTTTTACATCCCCTGACTTCGTTTTATGCATTTTTTTCTCAATATGCCCTTTCCGACATGCTAGGCTACGAAAAGCAGTTGTTATATTCTTTTTGTGTCCCGGGCCAACACGGGACCGGATCAGTTTTATTATATTATAATATAATTCACATTCACACATACAGTTACTTAAGAATTTATGATAGGTAGGTATTACAGTTGGTAAACAAATATTGTGTTAAGTTTTTGATACAAAAGGTAAAGGTAAACCACTTTGTGGGAAAGGTCCAGCGTCATCTTGGGATGACTGGTTTTTACTGGATAGCTACTCCGAAACGCACTGCTAGATAAACGTAACTTCGTCTGTTGTTCGTATTGTTTGTTACTTACTATGAAAGCAGTTTTTGTATAGTTGATGAAGTTCGGTCGATGATCGGACTGTTTTCAGATCATTCGGAATCGCGGAAGCATAATTACGTGGTAAACCTTCAGTTTCTTATGTAGACAATGGTGAAAGCGTATCAGTAGGTAATTTAATTTTATTAATCCAAGATATTGAGTCTGATGTAAATAACATTTTCATAGAAAATGAAGATTTAGAGTTACTTGCAATATTGGGAATCACCTATTTCCTGATAAGAGCTTCAAGACATAAGACACAAACACTTACTGATGATGCTAGGTTTTGACAATCTTTCAGGAGTTTTAAATATTGCTAGTGCATCTAGTAAGTGTTGTGCGTCTTAAAAATTGTTAGGCAATAGAATCAAATCATCTTATATTTGTGCAAAAATGTGTAACAGACGACCAGAATTATTGCTGACCAAATTAATTCTTGTAATTTTAATTCTATGTTCTGCCTATTTTCAGCTTCAATGTGGTTTGGTGCATTAAGGCGAAGGGATAGGCAAATGTTCATAATGAGGTGTTTTTGGTACAGTAGTCTGGCAAAAATACAGCACAAGGGATGATCAGATTAATTGATGTTATGACATATATCATAAACTTGTTCGTGACGGTCCAAAATACTAGTAATTATTTATAGCAACATATGGAGAGCATTCAATTAATCATAATTTATTGAAATTTCTTTTACACTTTTTTCTTTTAACGACTTTTCTGTTTATTATCAAACTCAGTTTACATATCCGTTACATTAATACCTAGTCTCCGACGGTGAGTTTTTTTAGAAATGACCACAAATTTATTAATTGCAATGATTTTCCTAGTAGCGCCTACTAAAATATTATAGTTGCATAATTGTACATTTGCTGGCAAAATTTCGGAGGCGCTTTTGCAAAGAAATGACATCGTTGCTAAGCAACGGTTAATTATTAAACATTCTACATAATTATTATTTTTCTAGAGCAAAATATTGATAATACACTAGAGTAAGTACCACCCTCTTTAATTACCTTGCCTTTCCTCGTTATAATGTACATAATTGTACCTTCAGATCTGTGTGCAAGAACAATCGAGCTACCAAAAATTACTTCTCTCTACTAAAATGCATAGAGTAGTGACCGATACAGAGTCTACGCAGGAAAGATTGTATTATTAATAGAAATGGGTATATCTAATGTTTTCTTTAGACGTATGCTCTCTAATCACTGGCTGATAGTGAAATTGTCACATAATTTAGTGTTTATAACAAACGAAGAATAATGGTACACTTTTACTACGTTTTTCTTAGCTTGCTTTCATGTCTGTGGAGATCATATCTGGCGATCGATTTTTCGAACACTTCCCGACATCCGATTGAGTTGAATTTTTACATACAGACTTGCTCCCAGTGACAATAAAATATTAAATAAAAATATATAAAAATAAAATAAAAAAGGGTTACATAAATACTGTATAAAACGTTTTACTAATGGCCTAAAAAGGGGAAAATAAATATTTTGGTTAAAATAATATTCGAAAATTTTACTTAATATGATAAATAATTATATCACTAGGCAAATCACTGAAAATTCGCACCACGTTTAAATTTTCTAACATCATTTTACGATAAAATTTTTATTTTATGAAATAATCGCTCCGAAAGATAAAAAAAAGTTCCACCCCCCACCCCCCTTTAACTTTTGAACCATAAGTTCAAAAAATAAAAAAAATTCTAAAAGGTAGAACTTTATAAGTACTTTCTATGAAAATTATTTTGAACTTGATAGGTTGAACAGTTTTTGATAAATTTTACAAAATAATTTTTGAACTATATTTGTGACTTAACGATATATGCAAGCATTTTTTTTATCTCATTTTACATATTTTATGATAAAGAACATATTGTCTTTCAAATAAAAAAAGAATTATTAAAATTGGTTCACGCAATCAAAATTGTGACGGATGGAAAACTATGGAACCCTATATTTAGCGTGGCCCAACACGTTTGGTGGGATTTTATTATAAAATTGTTAACATTCTCCCATAAAAGCACAGCAAGTTCATTTTTGCTTCTAGTATTTGAATTATGGCATTCATTGTTTATCTTAAATGTGTGGTTATGTTTATAAACATATAAAATATTTTCCCAGATGTATTCGGCTACAGTTAATATATCAATTTCCTTGAATAACTCTCTGAGTGAGTCTCGTGGTTTAAGCTTGTAAATGGCTCATACAGCTTGTTTTTGTAAAATAAAAATATTCCCAATATCAGCTGCTGACTCCCATAGCAACAAGCCATACGACATCACACTATGAAAATAACTAAAGTAGACAAGTCTTGCCATTTCAACGTCAGATAATAGTCTGATTTTCTTTACTACAAAGGCAGCAGAGCTATGTATTTTTTTTTTGCAATTAGATTTACATGAAATACTTTTGCACGTCAATATTTTTTTCCTACTAGCACTTAGACGTGAATGGCCTGTTGAGAAGATGTGCCGCAAGAAACTCAACAGTTAGCCTTTTTTATACAGCCATAATATCAAAAGGAATTTAGAACATTTCTAATATTGAGACGCCACAGTTTATATATCAATTTCCTTATATAATTCCTTGAGCGAGTCACGTGGTCTAAGGTTGTAAATGGCACGAATGGCTCTCGTTTGAAGTACAAAGATAGTCTGAATGTCAACAGCGGAGCCCCACAACAGTAGACAATACGACATTACGCTGTGAAAATAGCTAAAATAAACTAATTTCGCCGTTTCACCATCAGTGAGTCGCCATATTAGATCGATAAAGTCATCCGTTATTTTCACTCTTAAGAGTTATCTGTCAAATTTACCGAATTTTTCGACAATATTGTCAATCTAAGTCGTCAAATTTGGCTTATCGAAAGTTTTATGCTCGTAGCGAAGGTCAATATGTGTGGATTCCACTGTAGGCGTGAATATATTGTAATGCCTAGAAATAATAATCATTTACGTTAATTAATATAGTTTACCCACAGTGACTGTTATTCAATTTAATTAAAATTTCGTTACAAAATGCTCTTTATTTCCTTATTGGTATTAATCCTTATCAAAATAAAAAACTTTATGTTCAAGACTGGTTCGATACCTTTATATTACTTTTGAATCATTTAATGACAGTCCGTTCGATAGTTCTCGCGATTTTAAAAATGTGTACCTACGTCCCAACCGGCCTGCGTGTATATGATGACGACATACGATGTTTTATGCTTGGAAGCGGAACTAAGACTTTTAGATAAGTCTAAAATCAAAAATACTGATTCGTTTTGAATGAAACAAAAACTAGTGTAGGCTTGTATTCATACAACCTATACTGTAAAAAAAATGAATCTTAACATTTTCCATTATTAAATGTATTTACTTGAGACGTCATATTATTTTATGATTTTTATCAGTAAATATTATGTTTCTATTGACAAAAAATAAAAAAATTCGGACAAAACTATATAATGTATTTTTTTCAGATCTGATCCTAGTTGCAAGAATAATTACAGTAATGATGATACAAAAAAAAGAGACACTAAAATTCTTTAAAAAGAAAACACATTTCAGAGACAGATCAGCAAGATACTGTATCTAAAAGACAAAAAAGAATTGTACATGTTCTTCTGGTTCTGGCTGTATAATCAAATTTTTGTGCGGATAAGAGCACATCAGACTACCACAAAATAAAAATAATCGATAGATAATGAACTCAATTCTTACACAAAACATTGAATTGGAAATCAATTGAGAAAACTTGATTTGATTTTGGATCGTCTGACATGCTGGAAACTAGATACATGAACTGAGGCGATCCCATTACTATCAGGTTATTTCATTTACGAACTATCAATTGTACATTTAATTTTTTTTAGAAACCCTTAGTTTTCTCTGTCGATGAAATTACTCTGTGATAAACACTAGCCGTCATAGCTATCAAAACATGGCGCTACGGTGCAATGTGCTTTGTGACGCACCTCAAGTTTTCAATAGATGTCGCTGTCGCTCAATTTCGATTACGCCAAACGCTGAAAGTCATTTGCCTTACCTTTCGCCTTAAGCTGTTTGCTTCCATGTAATCTCGTAGGCTGTTCTCCTAATTGTGTCACGGATGCAGTGTTTAAGAAAAGACGAATATTTTTTAAACGCATTTATTAGAAAAAATAAAAAACAGTATCAAAGCAATAAATATTGGGTCATTACTTCCTAACTCATCTCCTTCAGCCATCTCTGTACAATCCGCGTGGATAGCCTCGTGAACACCGTGGGGCTCGGGAACAGCTTGCAGTACTCCGACGTCCAGCCCGAGGTTATGCCCCACAGACCATCATCAGCTACGACCGGAGCTCCAACGTCAGGCTGTAATAAGATTGAAATACTTATTTCATGGAGGAGCTCGGTGGCGTAGTGATAAGTACGCTTTGGATTTCGATCGAGAACAAAGCTACCTTCGCCATGGTTGGGTGACCAAAACTTTGTGATCTCGAACTCCTCCGTGCTTCGGAAGGCACGTTAAGACGTAGATCCCCGTTGCTACTGCAACCGTTTCTACCCACCAACCCTCATTGGGCCAGCGTGGTAGTTTTACAGCCATACTCCTCATGTGTTTCTCCATGAGGAAGGCCTAAGCCCAGCAGTGGGGCGTATTAGGCTGAGGACAATGGCATCAGCATCGCTCTCTGTTTTACGGAGACTACATATGAGGTGAAATGTGGGTGTTGACCCATTAGAGATAAAGGAGAGGTGATCTCTTTTTTTGTATTTATTGGAAGCTCGTGATTTACGAATACTAAATACGCTGAGATGGCAATTTTGTAAGAAGAGTAAGACTTCATTCAATAGCAGAAGATTAAGTACCAGTTTCATCACCTGATATTCAACAGATGAATTTTTAAAAACAGTATTGGCATTGAATTCAAACGCAGGTGATTTGTTAGGTATTTACCCGAAAGTGGTGCGGTGGTGGTGGTGGTAAGTGGTGGTATAGGTTTAAGAAAAATATTGTGAAACATGTTATGGTATGTGAAATAATATAGGATACAAAGATAAAAAATATGTTTCATGGAAATTTTATTATTTTAATGATTTTTATACCTCCTATGTAAGTGCTGGCCATCTTGAAATGTTTAACAGCATTTTTAAAAGAAAAGAATAGAGCTTCTTGAGTTCGTTTTGGGGTAAAGTTGGCCCCTCTGTAGTTTGTGGTAAACTACAGCTAACGAACCTGAATATCAATGAACTAAACATTGCTTACCATGCAGATACTATGATGAGTTGTGATAGGCTTTAAACACAGACTAGTTTCATCCAGCTTTTCGCCTCTTGTCTTCAACAGGTTATAACACTTTTTCCAAGGAATGAGCCTTTGCGTTGACACTCTCATGCTATGCTGCTTTACGCGTTCTTTTGCTGTCGTAGGTAGAATCTCACCGTTTACCTGGAGTTGGAAGTCAAAACATTTTTAACTCATAACGAATTTGCCACAGCAACTCTTTCAAAAACGTTGCTGGTTAAAGCACAAACTTTTCGTGTGAATATAAATGCCCAATGATGTGTGGCTACAATCGGCTTGTTAAAGGAAATTAGCAAAAGACAGAAAGTTACCACCAAATGTGACATTTTGGCCCCAAATCTGACGTAGAATGGATAAGACAGGAAATAGGAGTGATCCAACAAATTTTCGACCTATCTCAATTCTACCATCTCTTAGCAAAATATTTGAAAAAATGTTATGTAATTATGCTTAATCAGCTATTAGCTCACTTTACACTAAACAAATTGTTTCATAATTCACAGTTCGGATTTACTAAAGGTAGAAACACAACAGATGCCGGGATTGCGTTAATGAAGCATGTTTTTGATGCATGGGAGAGTAAAAAAGATGCTGTAGATCTGTGACTTGTCCAAAGCTTTTGACAGTGTTGACCATAAAACTTTATTATCTAAATTAAAACATTATGGTGTTTCAGTAAATTCACTAAAATTAATAGTCATATCTGAGCGACCGAAGTCAAACAGTTATTATTAATAAAGCTAAGTCTTCGGGGAACCCGATGTTGATGGGCGTACCTCAAGGTTCAATACTAGGACCTCTGTTATTCTTAATATATATAAATGATATGGCGTATTATACTAAAGATCTATGTAAAACGGTACTATTTGCAGATGATACTTCACTAATCTTTGACATTAATAGATATGAAAAAAATTGTGACGATGTTTATAGTACCGTTTTAAAGTGATCACTTGGTTTAATAATAACAACCTATGTTTAAACGCGAGGAAAACAAAATGCATAAAGTTTTCATTACCAAATGTAAGACAAGTCGATACAATAATAAAAATTATTCAACGAGTGATTCCACACTATTTTTAGGAATTACGCTAGATTCACGCCTCCAGTGGAATCTGCATACACTGACCTTAGCAGAAAGAGTTAGCTCTGCTGCCTTTGCAGTTAAAAAAATCAGACTCTTATCTAATGTCGAAACGGCAAGACTTGTCTATTTTAGCTATTTTCATAGCGTAATGTCATACGGCTTGTTATTGTGGGGGTCAGCAGCTGATTTTGAGACTTTCTTTATTTTACAAAAAAGAGCTGTACGAGCCATCTACAGACTTAAGCCAAGGGACTCACATAGAGAATTATTCAAGGAAATTGATATATTGGCTGTTGCCTCTCAATACATCTATGAAAATATTGTATATGTTTATAAACATAACCACACGTTCATGAAAAATAACGACTATCATAATGTAAATACTAGAAACAGAAATAAACTCGCTGTGCCTGTTTTCAGACTGCGTAAAACAAATCGGTCATTTATGAGGAAATGTATACAGTTTTATAATAAAATCCCACCAAATATAACAGAACTGCCTTTTCATAAATTTAAACCTTATATTAAAAAAACTTTAATGAAAAAAGGCTATTACAAAATTCAAGATTATCCAGAAGATAAACTGGTGTGGAAATAGTTATGTACTACTGTTATCTTATGCATGTTATTTTGATGGACTTATAGAAATTAAGAAATTTTTATGATTGGCAATTTTAAAAAGTGGCTCATGAGTTTCTTGCCGGGTTCTTCTCATGAAAAGCCTTACTCTCGGAATCCGGCCGCTTGTATCGATTACAACCACAATCAACGATGTACTTGTACAGTCCTGTGGATGTACTTGTTACAAGCGCTCGCGGTAATGAACTTTAATACAATGGTTTAATTTAAGACTGTAATTTTAAAATAATTTATAATAAACTATTTATTTGTAAAATGCATAATAATGTAAAATATTGACGATTTTAAGTGCCGAACTTGGCCTATAAAATAATTTTTTTTTTTTTTTAATTTGATTTTGATTTGGACTTAATAATTTTAACTTCGTTGAACTGGTCTTGGTTACTGGACCACATATATCACGTCAACTTTATCATATACGTCCCAATGCTGGGCCTTCCTAAATACAAGAAACACTTGAGGAGTGTGAGTACCACGCTTACTCAAAGTAGGTTGTTAGTGGGAAGAATCAGCTTGCTATAATAAAAACCAAAGACGACTAAACCAAAGAATACTTCACTACTGCTTGGGCCATAAAATTATGCGCATAAGATTTCAAGATTTTCAACCATAAAAATCTTCTAATCTTGGAGGCTGAGACCACTCAGAGCACTACGCCTCTTATAGACTTTGAGTTACAAGTTTACAACTTCCAACACGTTGACAGTCCCAAGGCAATTTTTGTGAGTGTGTTTTTTATACTATGCTAATTTGCTTTTACAAACCATATTGGTAGATGACCCAAAACTCACATTTCCAGGAAAAAACAGTTACATTGGCATCGAGGGTGTGATGATCGGACAATCAACGTGTTCTAAAAAAACTTCATTTTCTATATTATGATAATATCAAACCTCAAACTCACTATCAGCCTCGGCCAGTATGTTGTCATGAACTTTGCGCTGACGACTTTTTGCTTCACTTGAGATAGAGATATTGGCTTGATATACGTCGTTACATTCACAGGACTCGACAACACCAGAACAGCCAGATCAAACGCTGGTTTGCCCATCGTGAAGGATGGGTGTATGTGCATGCTCTTTATGGGCAGCAAAACACCACCTCTTTTGCAGTCCACGGATCCTAGTCTCACTTTGTAAAGTTTGATTGATTCTCTGACACTGAAAGACAAATATTTTTAACCTTTCAAAAACTTTTAATGATCTTTGAATTTAGTATTGCAATTAATACGGAGACTTGACCTATTTTAGCCGAAAAAAATCAATGCAACTCTGTTGACTTACAAGAAAAAATCTGCAGCGACAGTTAGAACTCTTTGGGCGCTTATCAGAGCACCGGAAGCATAGTGCGCTCCTTTTTTCTGTACCGAAACAGAGAACGGATAGTTTAAAAGTCTAATTCTGCATCGGTCTTCCTCACTGCTATCGCTGTTTCTTTTATCACCGCACGTATAAGGAGCCGTAGTATTAACTGAAAAAAGGTTTTTAAAAATAAATACAACGCCGCATATTTATGTCACTTCGTTATTAAACAATTCATTCTGCACATCGGGTATGACTTGCTTAATGAAAAGCTTTACCAAGAACAATTCACATTAAGTTTCAAATTACCTGTTACTCGAGGAACTACTACTTCCTCGACTGTTGTTGTCAGTATCGTATTTGTAGCTCTTTTAGAAGAATCATACTTAGTTTCTATTTCAACAACACCAGTAGTTGAAGTATCATTATTTGGCAATACAACATCAGTGGTCGTTTTTATACTGGATCTGGAAGTGCTTGTTGTGTCATCATCCAATTTGTCAAAATAATATTTCGACTCAATCTCATTTACTTCTGGTGTCTCGCCACTTTCAATACTAATATAATCTTCTTTATCAGAACTGTAATCTTGACAATAGCTTGAGAGAACGTAAAAAGAAAATATAAAAAAAAATATTTGCGTAATCATTTTCAGTTTCAGCAACACATCTTAGCCTAATTTACTTTGCTATAAAAGTTGGACTAAAGTACAAAAATATGCATGCAGGTGTTAAATACAAATGTAGAACATGAAAAACAAAGGAGACAAACATTTTTACAAAGGAACCAATGAAATGAAAGACGAACAATCGCTCCGATAAGAATGATGAGTAAAAAAGATGAATAAAACCTTAATCGATTGTTCATTAGAGCAATCTTTTTCAAATCAGATTCTCAGCACTAGAAACAGATGGGAGTTTATTAGAATCAGTAATAGTCAAAGAAATTAAGATCCATAAAATATTAAATAGCTAAAAAAAATAATTTTTATCTTGTACATTAAATAAAGCCTGCATACCAATACGAAATATACTGTGTGTGTTTTAAGAATGAAAGGAAAAACTATTATTTAATAACTAACATGTTCGGTCAACATGAATTACAATTTCATCATATACTTTAATAATTATATCGTCTATATTGTGTAGGATACCTGTGATATCAAATACTACTATACCGATAGAATAAACAACGTAAAATCGTTGAGACCAACATATTATCACTATTAAGAGAATGGTCTTCAGAATTTTCACTAAGCGCTTTTCCTAGTATGGACGTAATGTTAAGGGCAGGGATAATGTTACCATGAAAATGAACATGAAAGCGGGTAAGTGTAGAGAGGAAGAAAGAAGAAAGGGAAAACGTTTATAAATCATAGATGGATTATGTAAACAAAAAAGCGAACTTACGAGTCACTATAAAATAAATACCCAAATCGCTTCAAGTGTGCCTAAAAATTTTAAGTCCCCTCGACTTTTCCAAGATCCCATCATAAATAACAAAAAAAAATCAATAACGGTTGAGGAGTTTTCGAGTGATCGGGGAACATACTTATTAAAATGATTTAGACGAATTGTGAATCTCTCTTTTTTTGATGTCAGTTAACGACGATATTATAATGAGGAATGAAGAATATGAAATGATGATAAACCGAACCCAAATAGAAAAGGGAAGTGGACAGAAGAAAGAAGAATCTTCAGATAAAGTGCAGTTATAGGTAAGTTTTGCTATTCATTTATTGATACAAAAATCAACTTTGTTAGTATTTTAGGTCAAATGTTTGTTGCTACTAAGTTGACCCATTGTTCTTGGAAACAATAAGCCATTACGTAAAACTGTTTTCCACAACGTTAAAGTTTTGGTTTCCTCGAAACTGAGCTTTAATTTACTTCATAATCGCAAAATGAGATGACTGTGATAATGGTTCTACGAAGAGACATTTTGTGTTGTTTTTTAATTTTAGGATTTCATTATAGAATTTTGAATGTTGAAAGCGGTATGTGTCTCTTATTCTTAAATTGTATTTTCTGTTTTCCAATGTTAAGTGAGACCAATAAATTTTGATGTTAATTCTCATTAGCGTTCACCACGGCTCGTTCGGAGTTAGAATGTGAGTTTCCTCCAAAGATGGAAGAGGATTTAACTCATGTGAGGAGAAAACGATTGACTACAAAAAATGGTTTGGTGTGCCTAGAAGATTATCCATACACAGTATCCGTAAGGTAATGTTTAAATAATAACATTTTATTATCATCATAATAAATATCAATTCTTTTAGTTTCTTAAGTGCTAAAAATTTTTGCCTAATAAGTACTGGAGATGTTATAATCCTATTCTTTATTGTGCGGATGTATTGCACCCCATTGTATGTAAATATTATTTAAATCTAAATTATGCATTTTCTTTTAGATTACACGGAAAACATTGGTGTGGAGGAGCAATAGTAGCAAAACAATGGGTTCTAACTGCTGCGCAGTGTTTCGATTAGTAAGCATTACTGACTTGGAATATTTGATAATTTTGACAATAGGCAGGTAATAAGTAATTATACAACTTTGTTAGTTGGTTATGTTCTTGATAGTGCAATAAAAGATAGTGTTATTAGAAAAAATATTTAATAACAAAAGAAAAATATTGAAATAAATTCACAAAAAATTTCACAATCTATGTGTTACGCCTGCGCTAATATTTTATTCATAAGTACCCTGCGTGGTTCATAACGGTAAAAAGATTCTATAACCCTTTAATTATTACACATTAAAACAATATACATACACAAAATAAAAGTAAAATTACATATTTTACTTTGCCCGATGGTTGACTGGTTAAAATCGATAATAGTCGTTAGATAAGCTATTTGTACGTATTTTTTTTTGTAATGGTAATTAAATTAAATAAATAAAAATTTGAGTAAAGATCTCGGCACACTACACTGGAACATGCCAGGGTGGTATTAGGACCGTTCCAGGCAATTATCTAATTCTATCAAAAATTACATTCTCGATTTTCTGATTCACTAGCGTTACCAAAGAAGAAGTGTCTGTGCGCATGGGCTCCGTGTTCCGGGACTACGGGGGCAGGATCCTGTCCGTGGTCGACATCAGGAGACACCCGGACTACAGGATGGACCAGTACTATCCCGAACACAATTTGGCTATGGTCAAGGTATCAGATGGACTTTTTGTCCCCCGACCTACAGTCAACTCCTATATTCCCAACTTTCTAGAATACTACCCAATATGTAAACAGTTTCTAGCAGTTTCAAATTTAAAATTTCCAGAAATAAGGTTTTGGTCCTGATTCGTCATATTCCTAATTGGTCATCCTCATACGTATTAATAAATATCGTTATTTTACTGAGTATTTTACTGACTGCACAATGACGAGTTAGGAAATAACGAATCAGGAATGTGACGAGTCAGAAATAATATAACCAGTTAGGAAAGTGTCGACTAAGGTATTTGACTATGACCAATCAGGAACAAATCGAAATAAGTATAGATATTGCAATTCACAAAGGCGACTAAATCATTCGACTTTAGACTCTATCTTAAGGCAATAAGAGCGAAGCTACTCGCCATCATAAAATGCAGCTACTATAGCTTACATTTCTCTTAGGCGATCTTGAATTACAATTTGACATTGTTGAAAATCCATTCATCCATCTGTAAGCCTGAAGATATAGTCTGATAAATAAAAAAATAACTGTAACTGGACCAGACAGAACCACAACAAGTCCTAAACATTTCAGATGAACCACCCGATATCGCCCACGAGTCGAATGAAGATAGTCGCGCTTGCAGTAGCAGATTCTGATCTTCCTCCGATGTTTGGGGAGACCGTAGTTACAGGATACGGGTCGGTGGTGAGTACTTCTTTAACTTGTATAAATTTTTAGATACCTAACAATATTCCTAAGTTCTCCCTTGCAAAATGTCCTCCTCAGCCTATACATATGCGTCCTACTGCTGGGTACAGGCCTTCCTCGTGGAGAAACACACGAGGAGTATGAGCCATAACTCCACGTGCGAGTTGGTAAAGCAGTAAAGAGTAATTCAAGACTAATTGGCCAACCAAAAGATCAAATTACGTTTGTCTCTATGCTGTGAGATGAGCAGGCATTAAATGATACAACAAAGGTCAAGTTATTTTAACTAGAAGAAAATTCACTTCTATAAACACGCTTGCACCCGTAGAGCTCTGCAATGTAATTATCACCTCATTCCTCTAGGTTACAGGCCAAATTCGCGAAGGAGAGAACCAAGAGCTGCGGCGTATGATAGTCCGGGAGGTGTCCAGGTCGGAATGCCGTACGGTGTACGGCAACGACTACCGCCTGCAGCATGACCACATGTGTCTTCAGAGCGTCGTGAAAGGCGTCGCCTTGTGTGCTGTAAGTTGTCTATTTTCAAAGACTTGGAGTATATTCTTGCACCGTTAACTCCTCTATTGCCAATTATTTAGAAGTACCTAGTATTTATAGTTTATAGTCCATCCACTTAATTATCGTCTGATACATACATACATATAATCACGACTTTTATCCCCTAACAGTTAGTCAGTGACTAGGCAAAAGCACCGCAAAGCAGTCCATTGCCATAATTCGCGCTTCATCAAGCAGTGACTGCACTCAGCATGACGGGTGGTGAGCCCGTCGCCGCTATAAGCTATTGGATGGTTATGCAGTTCCAAGTCCATTAGTCGGCCTTTTTACCACATCGTCTCCCTAGATGGTAATTAAGTGGGTGGGCGTATTTTTCATCAGATAGGGGCAAACGAACACCTGATGGTAAGCAATGAGCATCGCCCATTGACACCCGCAACACCAAAGGAGTCATAAGTGCGTTGCCGGCCTTTTAAGTGGGCATTCGTTCGTGTGGACCATCCGTTTATGAGACAGACCATGACATTACCTATGTTTTCAATAACGAAAAGTCAAAGCCAACGACTTCGCTAACGAGCTTCTCCGCCTATAGGTACACTAAGGTTGAAAATATTATAGCACAATATCTTACAGGGCGACACAGGCAACCCTGCAGTTCACTTCAGTGGCGTGAACAGAGCTGGCACATTATACGGTATCGCTCTCTTTTCGGGAACTGAAGAATGTGCATACAAATCAAAACCTGGAGTTTATGCAAAGGTTAGTTTAATATACCGCCTGTTTAATAGTCTGCCTACCTCATAAGTGTCTTCGCTGCATTAAGCGGGCGCACAGTGCGTGAGGTAGATTGTCGTCGGAGTTTAACGCACGATTAACACAGCGAAGTCCTAAATATTATTTATTATAATAATAAATATAAAATATAGTGTCCGACCGAATATTAAGTTTAGGTTTCGGTCTAGTTTCGGCAAGAAAACGGGTTTCGGCTTAGTTTCGGTTTGTCGTGTCCACGTTGTGATCATGTCGTGATGGGCTTGTGTAAAGTAAAAAACAATTATTCTTTTAATAATAACAAACTAATACAAAGATTCAAGGAAAAATACCTTTTCCTTATTTTTTCCTCAAAAAGTAGCATTTTCGGTTTAGCCCGAAATGGAGAACGTTGCCGAAATTCGGCTTCGGATTCAGTCGTAAAAACCAGTTTCGGTCGGAGACTATAAAATAATAATTACAATAAATATAATATTATTGTAATATTACAGGTCTCATACAGCAGATTATGGATCGACAAAATTATAGGAGAAACACCGGACAGTGCTGACAGCGGCGAAAACACAATACCCCTAGACATGGATTAAATTAATAAAATTAAAATAATGTATTAAAGTAAAATTTTCAGTATTATGTTGTTTTATTATTATGTACAGTCGAGAAAATTTCCAGTCGATTTTTTATATTCTCTCTCATGTCATTAAGTCATATAATACTTAATCTTAGGGCCAATTCCGTTGCCACACACTAATCTAAATCGTGTATCTGTCCCTCCCTTCACTAGAAGTTGAAGAGCTCGGTGGCGGGCGTAGTGCATTTTTATTTTGTTTTGACTTGTCAAAAGTGTATTAGATGATACTAATTTGATTAAATGACTTTGAGTTTTGAGTTCGAGTGGTTTTGGGCTTCGATATCGAAAACAAAACTGCCTTTGCCATGGTCAGTCCTGGGAAGGCACGTTAAGCCATTGGTCGTTGGTATATCGGCTGAGGACGATGACATAAAGGAACTACTAACGACTGGGAAGCTCTTCGACTCTGATCCTGTGTTCACAAACTTAACCACAACGCCATCTCGTGAGCCTCATCCTAACAACCACATACTACGCTCTGAGTTACGCACCGAAGAGCACGTTGCTGCTTCATCGACGGCGAGCAACGAGTTCCAATCGAAATCCGCAAGAGGTCTCTTCGTTATCCCAATATAAGCGCCGCCGTCGCGCACATAAAGCCCTCTCTTCTTAATTTTCTTTCTATCACATATTTAAGTAAAAAGTATATTTTGTTGACGCCAGAAGCCTAACTTTATTTTCTACAAATCCACATACGTACACTTCCGAATGCTCCTTCCCTCTGCTACTACCTTCCATAAGTTCTTTGACTGTAGGTACTACATATATATATATTACGTAGGTACCATAGATTTAGAAACATCCTACGATTATGGTAGGTACACGTTTTATGTGGCTAAAACTAGCTGGATCTGTTTGGTGTCCCAAAAAAATATTAGTCAACTGTTGGCAAGTTGACAGAGTTCTGTTTTATAAAAGCCGGTGGCGGCGCCAGGTATGTGCTCAAAGATTTGCACACATAAATATGCTTTAGATACTATTTGCAAATATTTGCGCACATAGGTGCGTTTTTCAAAGAGATCACAGTCCAATAGTTTGTGAACCTGCCATACTGCGCGAAGCCATGCGAATGTTGTTATTTACGATGATAGCTACCTACTTAGTCTTGTGAGATTGTTTATTCATTCATTACAAATAATCCTCTATAGTTAAATAAATAAGACCCTATATAGTTAAAGAAATAATAATAACCATTCACATCTTTCTTTTGGTCAATCGTCATCGCTCGTCCATGTTCTGTGAAGTTTTTTTGAAAACTGTGAGCTCAAAAAAGTGATAAAACATTTATACACATGTCTGGCTGTGTCACAAATGTTTGAGCAAAGTCTTTCAAAGTCGTGTAAAAATCTTAGTGCATAATATGTCAGGCGTCGGCATTATAGCAGTGTTATGAGCGTGTTCTGTGCAACATTAAAAGGGGCTATGTGTCAGCGAGCACTCAGTATGTCACGCAGTGCCTATGCTTTGTATATTAGTTGCTAACTGCGTTACAACCTTAGAATCTTATTCTAGGCTGCTCTAGCCAGAACCACCATTTTATCAAACTATGCTCGTCCATCAGTTAAAAATTTTGTACTTTTGAAAAAATAGGAATAGTACTGAAATTTTTAAAACTTACAGAGTAAGAACACGCTTATCAGCTGTCACTGCTGTCAGTGCCAGCTGGTCATTTGTTGACATAAGTCAAAAGTGATTGAACAACAAGGAAAGGGGTTATGTTTGGCTAGGGCAAATATTATAATTATTTTTTACCTTATCGTGGTTTCACACGAATAACGGCGCAATATGACTTAAAGTACAGGTGTATATTGTAGGGAACTAGTTTCTAAACTGATTAATCGAGTAGCTGGTATGACATTTATCGTCTATTTTGAGAGTCAGTTATTTAGGCCGAATACTGATCAAAGGTTAAGGTTTTATGTGTTCCAACGCTTATTTTGTTTAGTTTGAACCTTCCCGAATTTGTTTCTGCCAAATATGGATGAGCTGAAACTCAGAGCTGGAGAAAAACTAGAGGCATTACATGTAAGTAACCTTTTGAAGTTCATGTGCCCCTGGTACAAACTCGCGCCTTATTCAAAGTTTCTCCTATTGTCAAAAAGTTCTAAATTGTCAAAAAGTTTTTGATTCATTATACGTGGGTATTGAAATTAGATGATATTAAAAATCTTAGTGGCTTTGTTAAATATCTATTGGTTTATTAGATTTATCAATGTCATTGACACCATTAACTGAGTTAGTGTAATGACCATGAGCTTATATAATGATGATAGAAATAAACTATGATTGTTTTGATAAATCAACAGTAAAAAAGTATTTTTTCTTTTCTACTATGATAATTAATAATAATAATATATGTAATTATGTCATTTACAATTTAATTAGTAATGTTATTAAAAATCAGCATCTTATTTTAAATAAAACCCTTATCTTTGAATCATTAAAATGCAATTACTTACATATTTTATTCACAGACATAATTAAATACACATTTTAAATATAGCTTATTTTTATAATTGACATGGAAACTATCTTAATAGTTATTTTTCTCAAAAAAAATTGTTGTGTATTATTATATGGACGGCTTATAATAAATAGTAAAGTACTTTGTAACCAAAATTTCATAATATACATGATCCAATAGGATGTTGAAGAAACTAAAATTTATTGTAATATATACATGACTGTGTATTTATGTTGCAAATTTTTTTTTACAGACTGCAGCCAGAACTGCTGCTGATGGTGGTAAATCTAGAGTCCAGGATGTCGTTGCCCAAGCAACGGAGAGTATTAGAAGGGTAAAGTATTTTATTTCTATTTTTAGAACAAAAGTAGCTAATTTAGGTAACTTATTTATGAATTGGAAATTAATGCTTTATAATTTATTTTTATTTTAATGAAATTATCGCAGGTACTTTGTTCGGGTAACTTAAATAAATATTGAGGTATTTAAAATCTATTGTATATAAAATTCAATTTTTAAATATACAGACTGGAAAAAATTTATGGGCCCTAGAAGGGAAGTTTATAAAGCTTACCCTTAAGCAATTTTGTTTTTATTTTGAGCTTGTTTGAATACTGGCATAGGTAAGCTTTTTTCAAAAATCTGAGAATAGTAATGTTTGTTTTTGAAAATAAAATAATGTTTCCTGTATGTAAATTAAGCAAGCAAGCCCTCCAGTCCTTAGATTTTTTCCACCTTGTATGTGAAAATCACTGAAAATTTTTAAATCTGTGACAATATTTTAACTCTTACATTGCCTGTTGGAGAAGTAGGTACTTTGATTATTTCCCTGTCCCGTTTCCAATTTAATTTGATCAGCGCAACATGAGAATGGAGGCGAAGGATCGCCTCCATTCTCCTCTTTCACATCACACCTGTATCACTATCCAATTCATCACTATTTATTTTTACTGGTGTTATAGCTCCGAGAAGCTTTTCAAGAGTTATGGCAAAACGAGCTATTCGCGGAGTCCCGGCGAAGGGCGGTGGCGTGGTCGCGAGAGGCGGCGCAGAGAATCCGGGACGGTGCGCTGCCATTGTCACCCGTGTTGCTTTACGAAGAGCTAGTGGCGCTGTTTAAAGATAGAGGTGAATATATTGCTATCATTCCACTAAACCTTGAGACGTGGTGGATCCCAGAAAATGAAACGAACTTCTTGTCACTTATTTGTATATTATAAATAAAGAACTAAGGCACTCTGAAACAATTTATAAAAAAATCACGAATCACTGCATATAAAACTTAAAGATATTATCAAAGGTAAACGTTAATGTAAATTGTTATAATAAATAAATAAATAAATAAATATCCTCAGCCATTCAACTAGTCCCATTTTAAGCAACTAAATGCTGCTTGCGTTACGTTAACACGGTCTTGTGGTAACGTTTTTTTAAAACACTTTTTAAAAAAATGTTACCACAAGACCGTGTTTTACGATTGTCTAGAGCTAGACGCGGCTTAAACATCGTCTAAACAAAAATTAAACAGGCGTTGAACGCGTACTTAAACTTTAAATAGTGTTTAGTTAAACAAGTGATAGACAACTGTTCTATTTGTCTCTTGTGGTAAGACGGTAAAGTTTACCAAAGGCACTATTGATTGAGATGCTCTCCCTCATGATCTACACTAAAGGCTTACATATATGTACGTTGTCCAGTATGGCGTCGCAGCGTAGCGCTATTTATATGCGGCGCGGCGGTAGGCGGCGGCGCAGGGCTGGCCGTAGGGCTGCGTTGGGCGTCGCGCCCTCCCGCCGGCCCCCACGCGCGGGCCCTCCACACGCATCCCGACCAGGCAGTGTTGTTGGTGGAGGATGCTGTGTCACCGGGTGAGTGGCCTCATTAGCTAGTGACGCAGGGCTGCGCTGGGCGTCCTGGGCTCCCTCTAACCCCACGCGTGGGCCCTCCACACGCATCTCGACCAGGCCGTGTTGTTGGTGGAGGATGCTGTGTCACCGGGTGAGTGCCCTCATTGGCTAGTGACGCAGGGCTGCGCTGGGCGTCCCGGCCTCCCGTTGGCCTCACGCGCGGGCCCTCCACACGCATCACGACCAGGCTTTGTAGTTGGTGGAGGATGCTGTGTCATCGGGTGAGTATAAGCCTTCTGAACATGAACCTTCATATGGAAGTAATATGTTGGCAAGTGTGTCGCAGTAGAATTTGCAGGTTGCTAGTCCCATGGGCGGAGAAGCGTTACAACACCGGCCGCTTTATTAGCTAACTTATAAGCTCCCTAGGATAGGAGCCGATGACCGAATAATTGATGACACTAGTGAACTCGCACTCACAGCAACAACAAATAGTTTTTATAAAAGTCCCTATAGCTACAGAATAAAAGAGCAGGGCAACGCCATTTCCACCTTGCGTGGCCATGAGATGCCTTTTCACACCTATTTTGATAGATTTTCTTTGTGAAAAATTATCTCCTGTTCATCTTGGTCTCGTTTCTCTTTTGTTTGGGCTGGCTTAAGCACTTCAACTCCCAAAGTAGAAAGTTAAGGTGTTTTTAATAGGAGTCTTATAGTCGCAATGCCAAAGGGGGACTCCCTTTAGTTTCGATTTGTTCCACAGGCGCGGGCGCCGGTGAGGTGCTAGTGCGCGTGCAATCGTTCAGCGTGTCGCCCGTCGACCGCGGGGTGCTGCGCGGGCGCGGGACTGCGTTACGGGCGTTGTTACATCGGACGCATCTCACCGTTGGACGCGGGTTTGCAGGTATACACACACCCTTACACTGAAATCAGATAAATATTATTGTCTCACATGCCAGACTCTGGAAGCATTGTATACAACCGTAACCAACGCGAAATAAATAAATTGAGGAGAAACGCCAACGAGCGTTGGCGTAGTGGTCAGTACCTTCGCCATGGTCAAAATTGCCTTTCAACTGACTTTAATTTCCACTTATGTCTAGTTCCCTTAATCTCGATTGCTGGAAAACCAGCGAATCACCTCATGAACTTTCACGCACTTTCATGAACTATCATGCACTCTCAAGATCTTTCGTGAATCGAATCCAAGAACTGACAGTTATGAATATGTGAGGTGGGATCACTACGAGTCCTCCTCGTCGACCTCTGTCGTTCGTTAGTTCAGCATTCGCTTCTTTTATTCTCATATCTTCTTGGTTTTCCTCTCGTTGTAGGTCAATCCACAGCTATGAGCATTCATCTAGCTATGTTGTGTGGTAGCGGCTCATTAAAAGAATACTACCAACCCATTTCTTCCCTTGGGTGTCGTAAAAGGCGACTAATGGACTTAGAACTGCACATTAATCCAATAGCTTATAGCTGCGACAGGCTCACCACCTGTCATGCTGAGTGCAGTCACTGCTTGTTGAAACGCGGACTATGGCAGTGGACTGCTTTTGCGGTGGTTTTGCCTAGTCTCTGACTTACAATAATGGGACAATAGTCGTGGATGTATGTATGTATAATACGTTATCTGGTCTAGGTGTGGTGCTAGACGTAGGTCCAGGAGTACGCGATCTAGAGATGGGCGACGAAGTGTGGGGCTGTGTTGCTGAGTGGGCCGGTGGCGCTGCGAGTGAGTTGCTGACATTGCGCAGGTACCTTTATTACAATTTAAAAACATAAAAGTAGCTGAAAATCTTACTTTTATTATTCTACAGCTTGGACTAAAGATGACGGAAGTTTTTAAGTCCCGTATCTTTGCTTGACCACAGTTAGAATGTAATAATGCGTTGGATATGACCGCCTCTCTGGTCTAATGGTACACACCACCGGGTGTTGATCGGCAGGTCCGGGTTCGATTCCCCATGGGGCAGAAGTTTTTCAGCTTGGTTTGGTTGGTGGTAGGGCTTCCTAGGCAAGCCTGGCTAGCTACCACTGTCTTACCCAAAATTTTTCGCCAATGACAATGTTTTACGCATTGTTGTGTTCCGGCAATCAGAGGTAAGATAGCCAGTTCCTCAGTTGTTCAGGATTACAGGTGAAGCTTGAAGCTCGCTTTCACCTTCGGCCTTATCGTCACTTACCATCAGGTGAGATGAAGGCCAAGAGCTTACCTGTCACATGTAAAAAAGAAAGATGTGATATAGTTGAAGACCACCATTTTCTAATTATCCTCAAGCAAAGATCTATGATTGACTTTGGTTCTATAAAAGTAATACTTTTGTGGCGTTACTCGGGCTTTTTCACCAGAGCTACGCGATAGGTAAGCGGTGTGCGAGAAAATATAGACCTATAGGATTGCGCCATTTTGCAGGTGAAACGAAGCTATCCAATTATACTCCATTTTTTAATTGGTCAACGTGATTTGACAGTTTGAAATGTCATTTGTCTTAGATATTTGACTAATAAAAAAAATATAGTCTATTTTTCCTTACACGCCGCTTCGTCCCATAGAAAAAAGTAGAAATACACGCAAAAACTCTTGTTATGAATAAAATATAAAAATAAACTTTGTCGTACACAATTTCAATAACCACAATAACTATAAACAATACTATTGGCGGCCTCATCGCTAAGAACGATGTCTTCCAGGCAACCATTGGATGGATTGGCAGTAGAATGTATCGAAGGTAAACGGCATTCAAGGTGCACAGTAATAATACAAAAATAAATAGTATATATACTTACTTGTTGGTCCGGGACACAAAAAGAATGTACCAACTGCTATCCTTGCCTAGCATGTCGTAAAAGGCGACTAAGGTCGTATTGGGTACTGGGTCTGTGATTGTGTAGGCGATGAGCTAGCCACTTGTTACTACTCTTTCACGATTTTTCATCAGACCAACCCTAATTTTGTACGGCTAAATGTGGTCTTAAGGACCACAGTGCTCCTTGGAATCTGCCCACCCCTTCGGGGATTACAGGCGTGATTGTATGTATGTATCAATATAATAAATAAATATTTAACAAAAATAAATGTTTACACTTGTAACGGCAGGTAATGGTTAGTCACTTGCTGATGAGTCACTTGTTATGAATGTGTCCAACTGTCCAGCACCCGAGTGTCGAAGCGGCCGAGGTCAGTGACCGCGGACCGCGCCGCCGCGTTGCCGTGGGCGGGCACCACAGCGCTGTCAGCGCTGCAGGCGCTACAGCTGTCGCCCGACACGGCCAAGGGGAAACGGTCAGTACACATCTTTATCTTTATGAACAACTGCTCCATTGCCACGATAAAAATTTATAATCACATTCCAAGAACCTTCGGGAACTTCCACTTCACTATTTTAAAAGAAAATTGAAATCTTGGCTTCTTGAAAAGTTATTTTATAACGTACATGAATTCTTTAGTTAACATTTCTTATGCTGACATGTTTTGAATTATTATTTTACTCTTTTTATCTTTTCGATATTAAAAATTGACATTCGATAAATATTTTAAATGAATGCATTCTATAATAATTTGTGTAATTTCATATATAATTATAATCAAATGATAATTATAATGTAATTATATTCCAATTTGGTATTTCAATCTTTATAATTTGCTAGCTCTTGTAAGAGTAGGACATATGATACTTTAACATTTATCTCCAACTGTAACATACTATGTTCTTAGCAAATAAATAATCCTTATTCTTAATCTGAAGACGTCACTTACGTTCTTGACCAGTCGAGGGACACAAAACCAGACACAATAGAAACATCTGTTTGCGAACATCGGTATTCGTGGTTCCCGCCAAGGGGCTAGTTGCGATTCAATAAAATTATAACGATAACTAACTGGAGTTATCGGTGTTGACTGGCATCTATTCAATAGAGCTATCGAATCTTTATACTGCCATCAATGTTCCTCAGCAACCGGTCATTAATAGTAGATTAGTAGCCAAGGGCTGTAAGGCATCAATTGCAGCCCGAGATATTTAGGCGCACGAGCGCAGCGAGGGCGCTTATAGTTCGAGGGTGCAATTGATGCTTACATCCGAGCTAACTACTCTGCTTTACATCTCGATTGTGAGGTAAGTGGAAAAAAAGGCATTACAAGAATAAATAAATTTATTTTCAAGAACTAAATTTTGCTTCGCCGTTCGATATTCAAAATTGATGAAAATAGCGAAGCGACCTCTTTTGTCACAAGAAAAAATAAATTTATTTTCAAGAACTAAATTTTGCTTCGCCGTTCGATATTCAAAATTGATGAAAATAGCGAAGCGACCTCTTTTGTCATTGGGCTGAATGCATCATGCATGCAAGTAATTAAAAAAAAAACTCTTTCAAAAAGTTCGCGTACATCTAACCATCTTACTGGCACTAGACATCATGCATTCAGCCCAATGACAAAAGAGGTCGCTTCGCTATTTTCATCAATTTTGAATATCGAACGGCGAAGCTAAATTTAGTTCTTGAAAATAAATTTCTTTATTCTTGTAATGCCTTTTTTTCCACTTACCTCACAATGGAGATGTAAAGCAGAGTAGTTAGCTCGGGTGTAAGCATCAATTGCACCCTCGAACTATAAGCGCCCTCGCTGCGCTCGTGCGCCTAAATATCTCGGGCTGCAATTGATGCCTTACAGCCCTTGGCTACTAATCTACTATTTAAAGAGTCGCGTGGTAGCGGCTTATTAAAAGAATCATACCAACCCATCTCTTCCCTTGGATGTCGTAAAAGGCGACTAGACTTAGAACTGCACAACCATCCAATAGCTTAAGCGGCGTCGGGCTCACCACCTGTCACGCTGAGTGCAGTCACTGCTGGTGAAGGGCGGACTATGGCAGTGGACTGCTTTTGCGGTGCTTTTGTCTCTGACTAACCCTTAGGGGATAATAGTCGTGATTGTTTGTATGTATGTTTGATATGAGTCAACTAGCCTGCTGTGCCTGCAGGGTGGCAGTCTGTGGAGCAGCTAGCGCGGAAGGCTGCGCGCTGCTGCAGCTGCTGGCGGCGTGGGGCGCGCACGTGACGGCGCTGGCGCAGCACCACGCGGCGCCCGTGCTGCACGACCTGGGTGCGCCACACACACACACACACACACACACACACACACACACACACACACACACACGCGCACACACACACACGCACACACACACGCACACACACGCAGCACCACGCGGCGCCCGTGCTGCACGACCTGGGTGCGCCACACACACACACACACACACACACACACACACACACACACACACACGCGCACACACACACACGCACACACACACGCACACACACGCAGCACCACGCGGCGCCCGTGCTGCACGACCTGGGTGCGCCACACACACACACACACACACACACACACGCGCACACACACACACACACACACACACGCGCAGCACCACGCGGCGCCCGTGCTGCACGACCTGGGTGCGTCACACACACACGCACACACACACACGCACACACACACACGCACACACACACACGCACACACACACACGCACACACACACACACACACACACACACGCAGCACCACGCGGCGCCCGTGCTGCACGACCTGGGTGCGTCACACACACACGCACACACACACACGCACACACACACACGCACACACACACACACACACACACACACACACACGCAGCACCACGCGGCGCCCGTGCTGCACGACCTGGGTGCGTCACACACACACGCACACACACACACGCACACACACACACACACACACACGCAGCACCACGCGGCGCCCGTGCTGCACGACCTGGGTGCGCCACACACACACACACACACACACACACGCAGCACCACGCGGCGCCCGTGCTGCACGACCTGGGTGCGCCACACACACACACACACACACACACACACACACACACGCAGCACCACGCGGCGCCCGTGCTGCACGACCTGGGTGCGCCACACACACACACACACACACACACACACACACACACACACACACACACACACACACACACACACACAGACAGACAGACAGACAGACAGACAGACAGACAGACAGACAGACAGACAGACAGACAGACAGACAGACAGACAGACAGACAGACAGACAGACAGACAGACAGACAGACAGACAGACAGACAGACAGACAGACAGACAGACAGACAGACAGACAGACAGACAGACAGACAGACAGACAGACAGACAGACAGACAGACAGACAGACAGACAGACAGACAGACAGACAGACAGACAGACAGACAGACAGACAGACAGACAGACAGACAGACAGACAGACAGACAGACAGACAGACAGACAGACAGACAGACAGACAGACAGACAGACAGACAGACAGACAGACACCTCATTTTAAGCAACTAATGCTGCTCGTGTCACTGATACTAGATGATTGATAAATATATTTCACAGATAAATGCATTGAAATATTTAAAATATATATAAACACCCAAGACTGAAGACTACAAATGCCTGTATTCATCACATAGACATCTGCCCCCACCGGGGATTGAACCTAGAACCTCTCGAGTAGGCGGCGCCTTGAGACCGGCGTACAGACCACTCCACCACTGAGGTCGGTCAAAGATAAGACCTAAGATATTGGCCTCCGCGTTCACGCTTACCGTTTCGGAGCTCTGACAAGAACTTGCGATTTGTTATTCGTTCCTCCTTCATTCGTGACACATGTCCACACCACCGAAGTTAGAAAATAAGAAAAGCTTCAATCACGCGCGTGTGCCACGGCTTAAGCCGAAATATACGTATATTTACTGGTGTTACCCCCAGGCGCGAAAGAGTTCGTCGCATGCGAGGAGCAGAGCTCGTGGGGCGAAGCCCTGCAGCGCGCCGGGCGCCGCGACGGGCCGTGGCACGCCGCCCTGCTGTGCTGCGCCGCGCTCACCGGCCAGGCGCCCGCCGCCGCGCAAGTCCTCAAGTAAGGACTGGTAGTCTAGGCAAGGAAAATTCGTTTGTTCGAAAAAATCACATTAATTCCTACAGTGAAATTTATTTTAATTATTGATTAGAAATAAGAATGCAATAATAATTTTTTAGTTTTCCCCAAAATTTTATTGGAGCTTATTAAAAAAAAAAGGTTTTAAACTTATAGCACGTCTATCATAAAAACATTAAATTCTACATGGGTGATTTTTTATGTAAGTGTTCCTTTTATTTAATAAACACGATATTTAAAAAGTCACCCCCGTGGTGGCAAAGGGTTTGGAAAAAAAAATATGTAAAGAAAAAACAAGAATAACAACAAAACAAAAAATAAACAAAGGGTGATTTTACATTATAATATGACTTATATGTCTACAAGTATTAATAGAAATATTCACCATGGTGACTTCAATAGTTTTTTCTTTATGAACATTTTTGTGTTTTTGGACCCCGCGCATTAATTCTACACTAAAGAGTTTTTCGGCATGTATTGTCTTAATTTATTAGATATAAAATTTTTAAAAATCCCCAAGGAATTATTGGAGCATTTTTTCTAATATGCAAAATTCAATGGGTGTGCGGGGAATGGCGCGACTACTTATAAGACATGTGATAAAATGTAAATATTGTTGCGGATCCAATAACCAGGTTTATGTGTGCATTATTTCAAATAAAAAATTACGAAATAAAGAATTTTGTATGTACAAATAAATTTAATTTTTCTCAAAATGAGTTAGATATTTAGCTTAGTGGATAAATATAAAATATTTTTTCAGTTTAAGGTAAAGTAAGTGTGTATATTTTAGTAACAGGAATTAATTAATAATTTTACCGAGAAATTACAAGTTTAATACAAAAACATCGAAAGCTGATACACACATCTAGGGTCGAACCGATTTCTTAAGACCCGGCTGTCAAAAAAATCTTTTTAGATGGCCCCCCGCCTACTACACCGAATACTTCAAAAAAGTTTTGAGACAATTTTAATATATTTCTACACATTTAGTATTTTGCGCTCATACTTTTCATTTAACATCATGAAAATCACACAGGATGAATGGAGCAGTTTAAAGATTTTATTATTATTATTATGAAAACAATATTCTTATAATGACGATTATAATTAGATGTGAAAACATTGGAATGTTTCCTAATTTTTTTAATATGTCAGGAAAACTATCGGAAGTTTTCTTAATAACTTCCAAAATTACCAGCAACTTTGAAAGTTTTCAATATAAACTGACGGACACATGAACTGCATCAATGTAATAGACGACTTTGAAATAACTATTTTTTCCCATGTATGCAAACTTTCTATACAGATTTAAATTGAAAGCTCTAGATTGGTTCGTGAACTTTAAAACAGCGTAGGGTCATATCCTTAAGTTTAAGTTTGGGTACTGGAAAGGACCTTAAGACTTTTTGAAGATAATACAAAAATTAAAAGTTTTTTTTTTTGGAAATTGGTTTTAACAATGAACACAAACTTTATGGAAGGGTTTATTTGTGTTTTAATAAGGTGTATTACCTTCACGTGCCCTTATTACGGATTCTTATCGATTCCGCATAGATTTTATAAGGGTTATTAAAAGATCTTGCGGAATATTGTCCCAATCTTCTGAAAGTGCTGTCTGTCGTGGACAAAGGGTTTCTCGCATATACAGCTCTTTTCAAATTGTCCCAAACATGCTCAATGAGATTAAGATCCGAGCTGCGTGCTGGCCAATTCATTGTACGTATCCCAACCTCTTCGCAATATTGTTGAACTTGTGCAGCACCGTGCGGCCGGGCATTATCCTGCATTAAAGCAAAATTTTCGCCTATGAATCCCATGTAAAGCACCACGCGATCTTCTAAGATCTCTGTTATGTAGCGATGTGCAGTCAAACCCCCTCTATTACCGTTTTGACGGACCATGTCTATGAACACAAGTTCTGGTTGCCCGTTCATCGATATGCCACCCCAGACCATCCGCCTCCAAAAGGAACACGCTCCTCAATGCAACTTTGAGCATATCGCTCCCCGCGTCGACGATAGACTCTTCTGCGACCATCTGCACCATATAAACATATTCTACACTCGTCCGTGAACAATACGGAGGCCCATTGCTCTTCTGTCCAATTCAGGTGATCATGCGCAAATCTTAAGCGAACTTGTCTGTGAACTACAGACAACTTTGGACCATTTGCTGGTCTAAAAGGGGTGATATCCGTTTCCTTTAACCTTCTTCTTATTGTTCGTGCACTCACGTTTACTCGACGTGTTTTTTATTTAAACTGACGTGAGGAAACGATTTCGCAGGGAAGTTATAACAATAAATCGGTCATCACGAACTGTGGTTGCTCGAGTCCTGCCTGTACCTGTCTCCACAAACCTTCTGTATATTCTAGAAACCGTAGACTGGTTTAAATTTAAATTTCTACCAATCGTTCGTTGATCCAAGCCCTCTCGCACCAATGCTACAATTTGAGCCGCTTGTTCGGACGAAGCATCCATATTATGATTCAAAAACTCTCGATGAGTTAAAAAACAAACCAAATAATTCTGCTGGTAACAATAATTCAATTGACAAAAGAATAAAAAATCAATGAGAATCAATTTAAAACTTTGCTATAAATAACACGCAAATCTGATACTACGAGTAAATTTTCTTTTCCCGCCTATATTCATTTGTTTTACTGCAGTTCAATTTTAAAATTTTCCTTTTTTTTTGAGATTAAGAGCCAGACTTTCCATATTTATATAATTTAATCTAAAAAGTTTGTATACTTATTATAAAAATTCATTTCAAAGTAATCCTGAACTTTGATGCAGTTTATGAGTCCGTCATTGTAGATTATAGAATTAATAAACTGGAAATACTTTGAACATTTCTAACTGTGTTACTATTGCCATATAATAAATATTAAAATTACCTATTTTTTATGGTCATCAATCAAAATCAAGCAAAAGCCGCTTCAAGTTTTATTTTATTATTTTTAAAAGTTCGTACCTATAATATTAGGTCCTTACCTATGAAATTGGTGTTTTGTATGGAGTTTTTGGGGATGTCTGCATTTTACATACTAACATTTTATCAGTTTTCTTCACAACGACAAATCCAGAGATAATAATATTTGGCATGTATCATTAGACAAGCTTTAGCAATATGTGTGTGAACACGCTTGATAAAAATTATTCATTGTTTTTATGTTAATGCAAATCAAATGATGTATTTGGGAGCCAGTTAAAAATAATTGTCTTTGTGTCTAATTTTAACACAATTAAACTTATAAAAAATTTTCTTAATTTGATAATACGAGCTCAAATATATGGTCTATTTTAGAAGAGGCAATTATTTTATAAGAATGTTCTGAAACTTAATAGTTACGGACAAATTGTTAAGACAGAATAAAAACACCAATTTCATAGGTAAGGACCCAATATTATAAGTAAATATTAAAAATTTGCTATTGGAAGAAAAAAATATGTACATTGTTTTCTAAAAAATTACGGTTACTGGTACAGTGTCGATATTACCAGCGTTTTATAATCCATATTTATTACGATTTAGAATTTTTATGGAACATGAAAATTTTTTTGTTTTTCTATATTTTCTCAATTGTTGACAATATAAGATACTTTAATGTGTATAATAAAAAAAACGAAACACCTATATTTCAAAGTAGATTCTCCAAATTATAACAAACGGGTTTATCAGAATCAAAGAGCTTTAAGATTTCCGAATTTGTTTGCAATTGTTTAAAACACTATTTTTACAAAACGGGCAGGAATCATTATTAAGACATAAATATCGTTGCTGTATATATGTCGCAGTAAGATGGATAAAGCCGTAATATAGATACAGGCGGGGGGGATTACTGGCGTGATTGTATGTATGTATGTATAGTTCTATCGTTATATAATTTGTTGTTAATTTTATTGTTTTTTTTATACAATAAACGTGTTTATTGACACGGCCTTGTATATGTGATTGCGATAAAGAAACTAATGACCAATACATTAAATTCAATATAATAAAAAAAATTAGCTTGTAGGCGACTCACTGAAATCTTGTGCATAAGCTTTTATGTCATATTGTTGCATTTTATGACTGCGGTTGGCTTCGCTCTTATTGCCCTAAGATAGAATATTAATTCAAATAATTGTAGCGTACTCGTAAATTGCAATATCTTCAAATTTAATTTTCGAAGTTTTATTTATTGTAAAATTTCATAAACTAAAATTACAATTTTATTTAAAATTATGCACAGGCAAATATTATATATATTATACAGGGCATTTTCTGTCAACACCAGAAATCGGTAACGATCAGATTTTTGTTTTTATACCCATTTTTTACTTAAGAAGTGCGAAAATAAGTAAGTAAGTAATAAAATAATAATAATTTTTAAAAATACTTTAAAAATATTGTCTGGATAGTCGTTTTTACTTGATTTACTCTGAGTTCGCGTAATTGAAGTATTTTTAAATAATTCTAAGCAATTCACATACCATCAGGCCATTATTATTATTATTATTATCTATCCCCGAGGGGATAGGCAGAGGTGTTACTCACATTTCGCCAAAAATATTAACAAGGGCGAGACTTTTGCATGCAAAGAGCGCATTGAGAGGCAAGCGACATTTATAACATATTCAAACTCAGTGAGATGCGGGCGACGGGGAACGAGTAACACCTATGAAATTTGCATAAAGTAAAATTTCATGGAAAGCTCTTCATAAAAAATGGTGACTTTTTTGTGGCGCATGCTTATTAAGGTGATAATTGTAGAAACCCAAAAAAAATTTGTGTAGAATTAATGTACCAATTATGTACAGCATAAAAAAGAGAAAAAACATAAAATTAATTAATTTTTCTTTAGTCACCGGGGTGAAAACTTACTAAGGCATTCGGATATACATTAGGAATATATTCTGAAATTTTCACCAAAAGTACGATTTTTTAACTTGCATTTTAGGAGCTTAACGAAAAAAAAACGTTCAAAATTGTTTTTCTTCGAAAGCTCCAAAAATTCTATGGTGATTTTTGAGTCTAAAGCTAAGGATAGTTAAACAAATTAAATCGTACTTAAATCTCCACTGTAGAATTTTATCAGCAGGAGTTATAGGGAACGAGGGTTTTGGGCCCGTTTCCTTACAACGCTCAACAGGGGGAGGGGGGAAAACTGCAAGGTGGACTTCCAAATTCCGCAAAGAATGCTCAGAAAAAAAAATTTTGTGTGTAGGATTTAATGTGACTTTTAAATTATTTTGACTGGACTATGGATTCAGTCATGTTTTCCCTTTACAAGGTTATTTTCAATGAATCAGCAACCTCCAAGTACTAGATAGCTAACATCTTAAATATTAGGTCCTTACCTATTAAATTGGTGTTTTGTATGGAGATTTTGGGGATGTCTGCATTTTACATACTAACATTTTATCAGTTTTCTTCACAACGACAAATCCAGAGATAATAATATTTGGCATGTATCATTAGACAAGCTTTAGCAATATGTGTGTGAACACGCTTGATAAAAAATTATGATAGTCTTTGTGTCTAATTTTACCACAATTAAACTTACAAAAAATTATCAAATTAAATAATACGAGCTCAAATATATGGTCTATTTTTAGAAGAGGCAATTATTTTATAGGAATGTTCTGAAACTTAATAGTTACGGACAAATTGCTGAGACAGAATAAAAACACCAATTTCATCGGTAAGGACCCAATAACAACATTTGTCCTACGACTTTTACCAATTACTCAATATGTTCACGTTACTACGCGGGGCGAAGACGGAGGCGGCATCGACGGAAGGGCGATTGAGAGACGGTCCCCGGCAAGAAAACTAACCAAGCCACGACGACGACCAGTCAATTTCTTGATTAAATTTTTTCCCTAATCGCTATTATATCGGTCTATTTAAAATTAATACTAAGTTCCTTACTAATAAACGAGGTATAAGGTCGAAATAGTTAGAAGACAGTAGTTTTTAGAAAGGGACAAAACACTGAATAACTATTCCTATTCCTTCCTTATCACTCGTTTATAAGTAAGGGGGTAAATATTCAAGTCGTAATAAACTCAGCCATTGAAGAACCATCACACACCCTGCCTGATCAAAAAGAACACAAACACAATACATTAATTAAAACTGATTTCAAAAGCTTATAATGTACTGTCGTGACATTAGTAAGTCTATCGATCATACGAAAACGCGACGCACACGCGCGCTTTGAGCACAGAGCTTAGAACATTCAAAAATTATTCTGTATGTATGTAAAAGTTATGTTATTATCCTTTGTGCTGACAAGCTTTGAGTTTATTACGTAACTAATGATATGTTTTTCAGAGCGACGGCACCTCGCAACGCCATAATCGACCTCCGACCGCGCCCGTTCATATCGGACCGGCTGCCCACGCCGCTGTCTCTCATCTTCGCAGCTTCCTTCTACACGTTTAGAGCCCTCAGAGTAAGTGCTCAAATTAAATTAAAAAAATATATATTATAAACTTTGTAACACTAATTTTTACATAATTATTTGCATTACAATCGAAACTTAGGACTAAGCAAAATAATTGAGCCTGAACTAGGTGACCCTGTTTTTCAGGCAATATTACATGATAGACAATTTTGAGGCTCCGTAATTTTAAGCATAACGTTTATTATCATAATATGAAAATCCATAATTTTGAAAGGTATAATCATCAAAACGCATAAAATTGCATCGCATAATTTTGAGAGTTCTAATATTGTATAGGCTAAAATTGATTGTCATAAGTATTAAAAGGCATAAATTTGAAACGCACAACTTATGAAAAGCATAATGATCACAACGCATAATATTTTTCTATGAGTAAGAAGGAATATGTGACATGAGTGTTATGCTATTTGATGAATATGCCATTCGATGTATGAAAAACGATGTTATGACAATCGACGTTATGTGAAAACATGCGCTCCCCAATTTTGAGCTCACGTACTTATAATGAAAGTATAAGTAAGAAACTATGACTTGGGCGCGTCAATGCTTGCCCTGCCAGCGCAGCAAAGTCACGCGTCACGTCTCGGTACCCCTGGGTACGTTTGCTCCGCCTACTGGACGATTCAGGCACGTCCATATTGATCTCATTGGTCCACTTCCTATCTCCGGAAGCTATTCCGAATCAGAAGAACCTATCTATTGCCTTACAGCAATAGATAGGTTCACTCGGTAGTCTGAAGTGTGGCCAATGCTAACATGTACGGCTGAAGAAGTAGCTGATCGCTTCTTGTGTGGTTGGATCGCACGTTATGCGTTCCTTGCACGGTCACCACCGATCAGGGCCGTCAATGAGTCCGCACTCTTTCAACGGCTCCTTGATCTTGGTGCTACTAAACGCACGCGTACGACCAGTTACCACCCACAATCAAACGGTATGATTGAGCGTCTTCACCGACAACTGAAAGCTTCTCTAATGTGTCATCACGACAGCTGGCATCGAGCCCTATCATTAGTTCTGCTCGGTATTCGATCTGCTCTCAAGACCGATCTTAAATGCTCTTTTTTACTAAAAAAATCCGGATCGAGCGCTCTGGAGGCTCTCCCTCGAAGTGGGGCTCCTAGAAGGATGCCTTCCAGAGAGAAACCCTCCAGTGGTGGTTCGCCACATAGACATCTGCCCCCACCTTGGGGACCCACCAAAGTGCACGTGCACTGCATATTATGGAACATAAAACTATTAATAAATAATATTAAGTAGAATGTTAGACAGAGCGCCATATTCATGCATTTTATAAGTACAAGTTTTCAACAAATAATTATTTAAGTGACGAGTTTATGTTTAAATTTTAAAATATAATTACCTTTTTTTTCTAGTTACTTAGAGTTATTAAATATATATTAATTTAGGTTTATTCAGTACGACTTGGTATTCGTCTATGTTATAGAAACATTTACTTATAAGATATTGTTTTAGATTTTAAAAATTGAAAATGTTTGTTCATTTTGTATTGTAATGGGCAATTTATTGTATAGTTTTATAGTCATGTAGTATGGCTATTTAGCATTTTATTCTGGATGTAGGTAAATAGAGTCGTTTTTTATGTCTCGTGTTTACATTATGTGTGTCTTCTAATTTTCTAAATAAGTTACGATTTTTATAGACAAATGTGACTAATTCGTGTATGTATTATATATTGATGTTAGTGTCATTATTTTGTATTTTTTAAAGTATGGTGTACAGCTTACGATATGCTAGGCAAGAAAAGCAGTTGGTACATTCTTTTTGTGTCCCGGATCAACACGGGACAAAAATCAATGCATCAATACATTAATACAAAATTATTCGACAAGCTTATAATGTACTGTCGTGACATTAGTAAGTCTATGTTCCGTTCATACTAAACGGCGACACGCGCCACGCTCGCGCGCTTTTCGAGCAGAGCTAATAACATTTGTATCAAAGTAAAATGTGTCAAAATAATAAAAGTCAAAGAACAAAATATGTTGTTATTAATGAAGTTGAACCTTGAAGTTGATGACGTATTATTGCTAGGTTGTATATTCTTTAAAAATAAGCCTTGTATAAATTCATTCTCATTTTGTAGATTTTGTGACATGTAAATAAATTGTCATTTGGTAAATTAATTTTTCATATGGCCAGAACCACTAGGTAGTCACAACATGTCTTCAGTTCAACATTTACATCTATTCTTTTGATATTACACCTCACGCATTCAACCCACCGCTTTCTTGGTCTTCTTCTTATTCTAGGTCCATCCAATTTCAATATCGGATCTAGGTCACACACACCACACCAAAAACACTTAAAAAATGCCATATATTATTTTACTTTTAAAACTTATTACTACGAGACATAAATGATATAAATGTTTTTATTTTCAGTGGATCGCAGGTCTAGGCACACACACAGACTGGCTGGAAGACAAGAACAGACTGACAGCCGGATTGGAATCGCTTGCGCATCTCGTCGACAACGGGACGCTCTCGCCGGTGCTAGACAAGGTGATTATGGTACTATGGTACTAAGGTACTAACTTTCATACCTAACCGGGAATAGAACCAAGTCGAAAATTAAAAAATGTTTTGTTGTTTTTGATGTTAATGTGAGTCATAAATATCAAAGAACACATAAAAAAAAAGTATTAAAAAAAAAACTAAATATTTATAACTTTAAAAATACATTTCAAAATTGTATGCATTTTCCTTGGTGCACCGGTGTATTAGTCTTGGGTACGAGTGTAATATTGCGTATTTTTTATTTTTTCGAGGTGAAAGCCGAATCCGAAGCCTCTTGTTAAATATTCAACAGTGTCATAAATTGATTGAAGTGGAGTAATTTGATTGGAATGGTACAGATTCAATACAGATAAAGTACCTAAATGTTCGAAACGATACACATTTTCTTCGATCTGTACCAATCTAATCAAATTACTACCCCGTTCAAGATTAACAAGAGGCTTGGAGAGAACCTCGAAAAAAAAAAAAACCGCAAAATGACAATTTTGAAAAAAAAATTGTTGTTGAAAAAATCATAAATATTTGAGTTTGTTTTAATTGTTTTGACAGGATTTCATTTAAAATGTGTTCTTTATTATTTATCACTCACATCATTAACAAAAAAGATTTTTTTTTTAAATTCCGATTTGGTTTTATTCCCGGTCAGCTATGAGAGTTGAAAAAAAAAATTAATATGCCTTTATTAATTTATATAAAATCGATGTCATGGTTCGTAAGAACAGATTTAGCTATCTGTCATAGTTTAGAGATTCTCTCTACTGACCCATTTTGATTCATTCTGTATACATCCAACTTCCGGGCTCAGACTTGAGGCACGTACGGAGCGTAACACCACCACGCTGGCCCAATGCGAATTGGGAGCTGGAAACGGTGGCAATAGCGACCGGGACCAACGGCTTAACGTGCCTTACGAAGCAGGAAGGAATTCGAGGTAACAAAGATATGGTCACCCATTCCAGAACTGACACAAAGTCAAGACATTGACAGATGCGCTGTTGCGATATTTTGACCACTTTGAATGCATCGAACAATATGGTAACTTCAATTGCGTAGATAAATATGAATTAACGCACATGAGATAATTTTGACTACTTTGAACGCTTCAACTATTTTGGCGCTGACTGTACGAAATTCTACGCTGACGATGTCATATTTTCGGGACAAATTAAAATTTCTGAGTACTTGTGTCAGTGGTTGTTTTACATGGTCTTTCCAGGTATACATGCCGCAAGACTTCGAGAATGCGCTCGCGCATGCGTGCAGCGACGACGCCGTCGGCGCGACCGTTATCAGGTTCCCCTAGTCCACTACTAGTGTATTGTAAATTTTCTTATAACCTTCTAAAAGGAAGATTTTGAAGCCTTTGGTATGTACTAGATACATTTGTATTGACTGTCGTTTATAGATACAGGGTGTTAGGGAATAGTGTGCAAATGAAAAGGTATGAAGGACTTTTGTTACTTGGAAAATTCAAGAAAAATTATACATTGTTGTGATTGGAATGTCATATCTTTACTTTTGCGTGAAAAAATGTATATAATGTAGATATATCTCTATTTTTTTTAGTTCAGTGGTATCCCAATATAATAATCTATACCACTGACTTTGTTTGCGATGAATATTCCTTACACGCTGTATTTGAAATGGCGGACGAATATGGGTTTACCCCTGACACTTTCAATCTTTACAAGATTGGAGTTTAGTCTCGGAAAATGTTGATATAAACTTATTAAAATGTATTTTTGAATGTGACATATATTATCAATACAAGGTGTTTCAAAAACTAAAGCCGAAAGAGGGTTGTAGGGTCCTTTATACATAACTCATATTGCCAAAATATGCAGACCGTAGCTTAATAGTTTTAATAGCTGGTTTTTTTTGCCAAAAATTTTAAACGCAACTCTATTAAAGGTTTAGTTAAGTTTATCATTTAGATAGAAATTAATTCCTAAATTTTCAACTCTGTTCCTACTCCTGGTACTAGTACTAGCTACTACTAGGCGGTACTTAAATAAGATTTTTAGGGGCGAGTTTTGATACACCGTGTATATCAAGTTTTCAGATCCACTGTACAAATAAAAACACCCTCAAGTGCCATTCGAAACGACAAAAATAAGAAAGAGACAATTATATTTCTCTCCTGACAACTAATTCATAACAAAAATAAAGTTTTTATGGCAGAATATCTATGGTCATACGTCATACATTAATCTCCCTTTCTTACGAAAATTGGTAGTCACGTGACATGGGCAGTTAGGAGTGTTGCTTGTATATCAGTATATATTATACCTGTCAGAATTTTCTAACGATTCAGTTACATAAATTAATTGTTTGTCTAAAACAAAAATATTTATTTATACAATGCAGTATTTACATCAATTATATTTTCACAGATATTTTTTAATAATATGAAATTATAATCAACTTATTCTTAGTCGGGAACATGGTATAAACTATAAATATAACAACATTCGGTTTGGTGTTGCCATTTAAATGTAATGTCTCTAAAAATAACCTCGTTATTAATGACATAATAATTTTATTCATAACTTAAAATAACTTATTTTATCTGCCAATGTTTTATTGCTTTAAAAAATATTAATTTAAAATTGAATGGACAATAATTTTATCGTGTCTTAAAATGTTTTTTTTTTTCTACAAAAAGAGAATATTTTTCATTAAAAATTGTAAATAACGAGTTTTTAATAAATGTACGATATTGATTGTCTTAAATAATATACAATTTTATTATGTGAACAGATCAACATTATTATCATTTAACAGCAATAATGTCCTATATATTGTAGCGTATTATATTTACCTCTATAGTTATATTATGCACATATAACTATGACTCAGCCATTGTTATTACAGAATATTATATGACGTGTAATGATTGGTAACTGGGAATAATACTTACATAGGGTTACTTTTATAAATGCAAAATAGCACCAACCTAAAAACCTAATTTTAAAATAGGACGAAATTGATGTAATATAACATTGGGTCCTTACCTATAAAATTGGTGTTTTTATTCTGTTTGGGAATTCTGCATTTTCCATACTAATTTTTTTTCAGTTTTCTTCACAACGACAAATCCAAAGATAATATATTTGGCATCTATCATTAGACAAGCTTTAGTAATATGTGTAATATCACACTTCATAAAAATTATTTATCGTTTTTAAGTGAATGCAAATAAAATGATGTATTCGGGAGGCACTTAAAAGAGTTGTCTCCGTGTCCAATTCTAACACAATTAAACTTACAACAAATTATCAAAACAAATCAAAAGAGCTCAAAAATATAGTATATTTTTAGACGAGGTAATTATTTTTTAGGAATACTCTGAATCTTAATAGTTACAGACAAAATACTAAGAATGAAAAAAAAAACACAAATTTCATAGGTAAGGACCTCAGAGTAAACAGAACTGGAGTAGCCATTAGTCAATTTCTCAAACATTTTTTTCTGCCATTTCTTGCGGGGGGTGAGGTTACCACTACACTCAAAGCCAGCCGTTTTTACAAATGCACACATGCATAATTCGACACACAAATTTAAATTTCACGCACACACACGCTTAAAATAGTCACGTGGGGTGTGCGTTTTGACAACGTCACAGCCGCACTCCCCACGAGACTAGCGCTCGAAATTTGAAATCGTAGAATTCTAAAACAAGAAATAATGAAGTAAATAATCATGAAATCTTAAAAATTATAATTACAAATAAAAGGTGACACCATCTTTTAGCATACTCGATGTTTTCTATTTATTTTTACAACAAAAAACAGCACAGGCAGGCATTTTTGCGGGAGCTCTGTTCGCCGCAACGTTTACAATGTTATGGCTGTCAAAATGGCGGCTCAACTAGTTTTATTAAACGTGCAAGCATCCGATGCTTGTGCATTTGGCAGAGGGGAATGTTAGACAAAGGCTACTCCAGTTCTGTTTACTCTGAGGTAAGGACCCAATATATATCTATTTTAGTTATTCAGGGTCAAATCATCCGACTATTGCTGCGAAATTACTAAGCAACTGTATGCAATGATTTATTTGAAGCGGTGGCGCGGCCGCTACTTGATTTGTCATACATTTTCTTGTAATTTGGGTGCCCGGCCGCTCTGTCGCGCGTACGCATATGATTCGACCCTAATTGTTTGAATGTGTCTATGGGCTAACTTATATTTTTTTCCCGCTCGTTTCACATGTTTAGTTACCTTGAAGTATACGTGTTTGATATGTCTCAACCGTCTAGATAATAAAATCAACTGAAACAAATATACCTAAGTGTTAAATAAAACCTTAATGTATTTCTCTTAAAGTCCACATTTGAAGGTCACAACAAATTTTAAGACTGTATCTCAGAAACAGATCTGTAAATAATTGTACAAATATAAATCATTTTTATTATACAACTTACAAGTTTTATACCAATTTAATGTTAATTGCGACAGATATCAACCGTTTAGAACACAATGGAAAGGGGCAAGACTCTAGATAAATTATTATTGTAAATATTCACTTTCCCGGAATATGGACCGAAAGTCGAACATCACAGAGGCTATTTTGTATTGCTTCAGAGACGGATTTATGAGTCCTTTTAACATTTAGAAAGGACCAAGAATACCAATGCCCTTATTAGATTTTGATGCCTATTCCTTTAGGAATAAGACTGGTCCTGACTACAAAGGTACATTTACATATTTTTGGTCTAGAATACTATAAATATATTTTATTTATTGATTCACTATTTGTAAAGTTCCTTAATTAGTTTTTAAATTACAGAGATAATTTTTATAAAGATAATTTTAGTAATATATTGCAAAAAAATACAGACTGTATACCTATGCTGATATTTCGGCTTTCAAGATAAGTTTTAAAAAACAAAAAAACCTATGTTTAATAGGCTACCTATGTATGAAATACCTATGTTTTGTATATTCTAACAAAAATCAGTCCACCTTGTATATAACATACTGATGAATGTCCATTTAGTTATACAAAAAAACCTAAGTTAGATAGATCAAATGTTATTTTTTAAATAAAATTGTTGTTATTTAAAATCTCATTTTATTTTTAACCATACCTTGTTGTTAATGTTTTGGTTTGAAGGTAAGTAGTATTTTTTTAAGTTCGGCATTTAACTCATTACCTAGCTAGAAATAGAAAAAGTTTATTTAGACGTTTAGACGTAGGTAAGCAAAAAAAAATGGCTAACTTTAACTTTCAAAACAATATAGCTCTTTACAACGATTTGAAACGATTGTTTAGATTAGTTATATACAACCAACTGTATACAATACCAAGTAGAAACTAAAGCTTTGGACGCATAAAAAGGTACGCTATGTTACTTGTAAATAAAACAACAAAAATATCGTCAATACCACATTTATTAGCATTAAACACAACCTAAATACGATCCAATCGCATAACATTATATAGAACCAACTACCACGACATATATGATGGAATACAGAGCCGGATTCGATACGCCGAAGGAAGCGCAACCTTACGGCTTAAGGTTAGAATCCAAATTACATTAACAGATGAATATCAAAAAGTTTTTACATGTAGCAATATTTGTAAGTTTGATAACGTGCATTGAAATTACAGTAACTGTTGGGTCTGGAAGTACGCCCAACGGGTATCATATTGTATCTAGAATTGTTATATTTCCACCTGTACTACACATGAAAGCAATATATATCTATGAAGTTCAGAAATTCCTTTTTTGTGTTTTTATCGTTTATGTCAAAATTATTTCATAATATTAATCAATTTCTATTGGTAATATTTATTGCTTGTCACGTGAAGAGTTCGACGTCTGCAGTAGAATTTTTTATGAAGCCTTATTTAAAAAGGAAGCTAATGGAATCAATAGCTTATGTCATAAAAAATAGTAAATATTAAATACTTCTTTTTTAAATCGCTTCCAATAAAACTACTGGCGACTGTTCTTAATGTTGGTAACAAACGAATCATGAAATCTCTATACCTGTCACTTTTTATTGCGGCGAATCAGAGCGAGACTTTCCGAATTAAAACCCGTGAATTTGAGTATATATAAAACACGCAATGGATGCGACGCATTCTTCGTCGCTGTTTTATATCGTCGTGCGTGGCAGTGTGAGAAATCACCATTGGGACTACCGTTTGTCCATAGAAAACGCCATTTTTGTATGGAGCTTATTCAGCCGCGTAAGCAACTGATATAAAATCGTCGTTTTACATAGACAAACGCTGAATAGAGCTGAATAAGTGTGAGTAGTTCCTTAGTGTGTACATTGCGTGCAATATGGGGCAGCGACAATTGCATTGTCATTATATTTAGTTTATAATACAATTAGGCCCAATTGCGCGGTCGAGAGTTAGTACCTAACCCTGGGGCAAATATATGGACAAACCTTGGGTTAGGCGCTAACTCTCGATCGTGCAATTGGACCTTGGAATATTAATAAAATATCAACCCGTCACTGAAAATATGATTGGATAACATGGTTTAAAAATGACATGGATATTGCAAGACATTTAATTGTTGATAATTTTGTACCTTAATGTAATAAGTTAAAGTTCACAATTCATTTACAGGTTTACTTCTTGAATTATTAATTAATATTATTATATTTTGGATAAGTCCAAATCAATTATAAACCATAGCATCAATATTATTAAACTTTTTCCATACACCTTCCATTACCATTAGTTTCATTTACCACCAAAATTAAATACTTCTTCATTTGGAAATTTACATAACATTATATATCCTTTACATATATATCCTTTTTTACAATTGATTATGTCAAAATACAATGTGTAACGCCATTTACTAAAATAAGAATACATTATTACAAAAATACAATGTAAAGCAAAAATAACCTATATATTTTAAATAACCCAGCAATCAATTGGTTACTTAGGAATCAAACCTTTTGGGATGACGTGTTTCTATGACATTGTATTGTAATAATTTACATACCTACAGTATTAAGTTTGAATCATAGTAATATTTACGTATCTGGAGAACATGTTTTAAATACGTATAAGGTATATAGGGTTATTTTTAAGGAGTCAACCTGGCAATCCTACATAGCTAACATCATAAATAGCAACATTTTTATCGACACTCAACTCAATGTTCGTTCGATCAGAGGCCTTAGTGTATGTTTTTTAGTATAAAATACGTTACTATTGTAGTTGCGTTAAGAGCTCAATTTGTATGGGAAACATAGTATGCGTTACGTTCCGCTAGAGGCGCTATTCACGTTTCCTATACAAATTGGAGGCTTTAGAGGCTTTAGTCTCTGTACGCATCGCGCGCGCAAGCGTTGCGCGTGTACTTTTCGTATGAACGGAACGTAGACTTTCTAATGTCATGACAGGACCTTATAAGCTTGTAAAATGATTTTTAATTATATTGCATTGGGTTATGATAGAATTGAAGATGTTAGCTGCCTTGTTTCGCGAGGTTGTTGATTCCTTAAAAATAACCCGTACATTCTGAATTATAGCTACTCACATAAGCTTACTCAATAAATATTTCTTTACATTCCGGTTAAACCATTGTTTATTATACTCAAATTCTCTTACATCTTCATGTATTTTTAAAGGGTAGTATTTCAACGAGTGACTGTAAATTAAAGTTTTAAGTGTCAAAAATGTTTAATGTGGGTTAATTACTAAGTGAGCGATTGACTGCGAAAGACGAGAAATCAACAGAAGAGCAAATTACAAACATTAATTAGAGATACTTAAAATACAAAATGAGCAGTTAATATTTGATTGACCGACAACGTTTCGTCCTGATTTTTTTTCTATATTTGGCAAATGTTTTTTTTAATACTGAACGGCATCTTTATCATAAATGAAGTGTTTCGAATACAAAAATTATAATGTCTGCTCCAAGATAACCAAAGTGGTTATATTAATACAAATATTGTTTTTAAGAGTCATAAAAAATAACCCTAATCTAATATCTATGATTATACATTTCCTAAGATTAATTGTAGTTGCCCTCTCTGTATATCTAGTCGCTCACTTAGTAATATAGTCACACGCATGGAATTTTAATATCTGAAATGGATTAATCATAAGCTACATTTTGTGATCTCGTTCAGGATTTAATTATTAATCACTATTCGTCGTAAGTTAAATTTTCGCTTACTCAAATTCATACCGCTCAAGTTACTAATACAGTATGTCATCATCAGTCGATATGTTCTTTTTATTCGTTTTATTATTCCCCATTTTTAAATACTAAATTCACCTGAGAGCTTTATTTTAATTCATAAAAACACTCGAACACAATAAAGGCTTTAGGTAATAAAGTTTTTTTTTTTTAAATCTAGCAACATTCACAATTAATTTATTGCATAAGTAGATAGTGTAAAATAGAGTTGCAATTACAAATATTATTATATTATTAGTACCGATTATAATATCAATGTTTCTTGTTATTTCCTATTTATAACAAAAAGGTCAGGAAATACAGTTCTAATAACAATAACAAGATAAACGCTCAACACACGAGGGCACGCACCCTTATAATAATTTGAGTCTGTGATTGGCTGGTTTACGTAAAGAATAATTATATTATTATAGCCAATCCCAATTTTAATTTTGAATAATTTACTAGAAACGCGCAATTTTGGTTTTTGGTTTTTTTAATAAGTTGTGTTATTTATATTATTGTTATTTATTTTTCTTTAAAATAATTTATAACATTTCATATTTGACTTTAATACATTGTCTCTTTCTATTTATGTTAAAGTGCTATGTAAGAAAGAGATAGCTATTTAATATCAGTGCTTTAACTAGATAACGCTGAGTAAGCGGGGTTAGACTTGTACTGTATATTGGTGTATTTAATTAGGCATTGTATATTGCTTTTAAGTGAACAGTAATATTTATTTACAAAAACGAAGAGATTCTAAACCTATAATAGTCAAACTGCCTGAAATCATACACATCTGACAGAAACTAAACTGGCTTCTATGTCTCTGTCTGTGTCTGTTTAAACGTTTTGTACGGGATTATCTCCGAAATGACCGATTTAAATGAAATTTTGCATGGTGATACCTTATAGATATCCCTGGTCAATGTCTTAGATACTTTTATTCCGCAAAATTAAAGGGTTCCCATGGGATATTGAAAAAGCCACAGTAACCGCGAAAGAAGTCGCGGGCCACAGGTAGTGTGAAATATTTTTAAATTATTCATGTCAATGGTCACCTCATAATGTCGATACAGCGCTACGAGCATAGAACATTCGATAAGCCCAATTTGACGTCTTAGATCGACAATTGTCGATAAATTCGATAAATTTGACAGATAACCCAAAGGAGTGGAAAGGACGGATGCTTTTGTCGATCAAATATGGCGGCTATCGAAGTTCTATGCTCGCACTGCAGAATCGATAGCAATTTTAATTTAAGGTTGTAGTCAGTATAAAAACCAAAACACGATAAGATTTATCACGATATCATTTTGTTCCAGTCACCTTCCCACCTTGAGTAGGGTTGGTACAGTGTGCCAAAAAAGTGGTTATCCACTATTCATTTAGTGCGCTAGTCATCGAAAATTGCAATAAGGTTCATACCAAAAGATGCATCGTAATGACGTAGGCCTAATTGAGAAAGTATTCTTACGTCGTAGGTCACATAAGGGTGCATAACATTCTAAGCTTTATTAACTCATATGGATAAGAAATGTATTTCTGCAAAATTTTATTGTAAACAAATGTAATACAAACTATAGTTTTGATTAAGTAATAAAATTTTTACAAAAAAAAAAAAAGAAAATTAAATGGAGCTATCAGTCATCATCAGTCAATTTTTGCAAGGGAAACTAAACCTTATAGCTTGATGACAAGAGAATGATTTCGAACTAAGGGTGGATCACCAATTTTTTGGCCGAAAGTACAACATAAGATGTTAACTCAACACCCACTTAATCTCTTCTTTGGTATTCCACACTTAAATATTCATCTTGGTAATACATTCATCCTTTCTCATCACGTGTCAGAGAGACTGTAAAAATTCATGCAATATATGACAGTTCAAAGCCATAAATATAGTGTACAATATCGTGTATTGGCTTTTATTCTAGCTAGACTAATGATTATTTTGTATGATTTTCATAGTGCTGAATGAATTAAAGATTAGATAAAATATATTATAGGTTAGAAATTAAATAATAATGGAATGTAATGTTTCTTTCACGAATATGTAATAATAATACGAGTACACAGAATTAAAATTAAAAATCGTAAACAAATGTTCCTAACAAATTAGGCGAAATATGGTTGTTAACACACATTGTTATGTTTATAAACAAATATCATAATACTATAACAGGTTATATAAAGCTCTGCAAACACTCAAGATATAATATTTCATTACCATTTGTCTTCCATACAGTGTATTGATTAAATAAAATTAATAAATATAGTAAATATCCTTACCTATGAAATTAGTGTTTTTTTTCTCTCTTAGTATTTTGTCTGTAACTATTAAGATTCAGAGTATTCCTAAAAAATAATAACCTCGTCTAAAAATAGACTATATTTTTGAGCTCTTTTGATTTGTTTTGATAATTTGTTGTAAGTTTAATTGTGTTAAATTTGAACACGGAGACAACTCTATTTAAGTGCCTCCCGAATACATCATTTTATTTGCATTCACTTAAAAACTTCAATAAATAATTTGTATGAAGTGTGATATTACACATATAACTAGAGCTTGTCTAATGATAGATGCCAAATATTATTATCTTTAGATTTGTCGTTGTAAAAAAAACCTGAAAAAATTTTAGTATGGAAAATGCAGAATTCCCCAAAATCTCCATACAAAACACCAATTTCTTAAGTAAGGACCTAATATGTTTATTACCTGAAGTTAAATGAAGCTATTACTTAATGAAGCTATCTTGTCTTTCCTATTCTCAAACTCTATTTCATTCCTTATTACATATGCTACAATTCATGACGGCGAACCCCAACTCTCTTAATGCTTTAAGCCTCGGCCAGACAGACAGCGGTGGCGGTGGCGGTGGCGGTCAGTTGCGTAGTATGGATGTCTGAACATCGATTCACACAGGCGCGGCCTCCGTCGCGGCCATGAGGCGGTCGGCCGCGGCCGCTTGTCACTTTGACATCCATCTATGACAAAGTACTGTTCTTACTACTTTTCGTTCCTAAGCTCGGCGATCGCGCTAGGGTTATCAAGGCCCAGTCATAATAACTATTCATTAGAATGAAACACCAAGAACATAATTTGAAAACATGAATAGATATGATTTGATATTATTTATTAAAATCCTTTTAAACAGGCAGTGTACCTGTATCTTTGAGTCATGGAATCTTGCAACTTAGCTTTGAGGCAAATTATGTTGTTGACCAAATACATATGATACGATTGACCGATTTACAAAGGAAATACAATAATTAAGTAGGTATAGCTCTACCAGAATCTCATGGCATTTTTAAAAAACATATTTTATGATTTTCATAAAGCCACCCCAACTCTATACTCTTTGGTCATCTATCAAGTGACTTGTCAAAGCGCTGTTTAAATTTTGTTTTTGCCTGAAAAAATTTTTGTTGTGATATTATGAAAAAAACGCCACTCTTTGGTACAGTAACTGAAAATCTCGTATTTGTAACAGATTTGGCAACCCTGGCCGCGCGGCCTTAGCACGCCTGTGTGCCCTTGTGCGGCGGTGGCGGCCTTTGTGCGTTAGACCGCCACCGCCACCGTCTGTCTGGCCGAGACCTTAAGATAAAGTCTAAATTCGAATGATTTATGCGTCATGAATTGCAATATCTGTAAACAAGGTTGCTCTCATCCGTCATTGGCGCAATAAATATAAATATTAAATTAATATTATATACAAACATCAAAAGATTATCGACTAGTGATAAAGAGCTGTCTGTTGATTGTGAACTACATATTATATTTTATAAATACAATATTCATTTCTATCATAAAAATAAATATAAAGGCCTCTACCCAGTACACCTGACTGTGCTGGGACCTTTTCAGGAAAATTAATATTCTACTTATAGAAATGTATGAGAATGTTTAATAACTAATTTATTTATTAGTGGGTAGAGACCTCTAATCTTGCTGCTGGAGTTGCATTGGCTCGTAAAAAGCTTATTAAACAATATTATTTTTGTTTTAATTAGTCTTGTGCTTAACCGGACACTGTTAGGTACGCACTGTACTAGTACTATTCCGAAAGTGTACTAGTACACCTTAATAGTACAATAGTACTATTAGTATAGTGACTCTTAAGTTTAAGCGCTAGGCGCGCACTGCGCGCAGCTTAGGATTCCAGTACTCATAGTACTATTGTTTGTATCAGAATGACTTCCAGAATGAATTACACTTGACTTCCGTCCGTAGATTCATACAGCGCCCGGCGAGTACACTCATAAGTACAACTAAACACAAAAAAAACAACCGACATGCAGTCGCGGTATAAAGTTTAAGTCTTAAATAATAAATAACACAACAACTCATAAACAATCCAATAAGCATGCGCAAAATTGGTTCGTTCAAATTTCAAATCATCGTTTGGTTGCGAGTCGAGCTAAAGACGATTTTATTACATATACGTTAAGAACTAAAATAGTGTGCTGTGATTCGCCACTCGGACAGAGCGGATGATTTGCTTGCTGTCTCGTTTATTCGCACACATCTGATATCGTGCTTATTCATTCGGACAATCAGTACGCACGCCTTATGAAAGCAGGTAGCACTTTCGCACTATTCGTACTCGAGTACTAACAGTACTACTGTCCGATTACGGTTTAGCCCTGGGTAACGTTGCTTCTAGTACAGTGCCGAGTAACATAACCTATTAGTACGTAGTACGCGTACTACACAAGACTAGTTTTAATACACTCTAATAAAGTAAACTTTGAAATCATATGTGAAGGAATGTCAAGATGTTTCTGTTGAAATGATTCTAATATACAATAATGAAACTTATTTCCTAAGTTGCAAAGTTCATTAATTAATTTAAAGAATATTTAAGAAAATAGTTACGTAATTATCACCCACATGCATGTCACAAAACCAATACGATTATAAATAACAGAAATAAATGTCAAATCACCTTCATATACGCCGATCTCTAAAATATATATCGATAAAATATTGCATTTTGGTTCTTATGCATTGCTGTTGACCGCTCAGTCCAACGATGTTTCACCAAGTTTTATTTATCTGTGAACAACGTATAAAAATGTTACAGCCAACCAATTTCCAAATAATAATCATCGTCAGTGCAGAGGCAGCCGAAGTACTCGTTCCAGAAGTACCGGGTTCGATCCCCATCGCCTGTACCATTGAGTTTGAATAAAACTTAGGAATAGTTTGATTATGAATAACACAATCAAATGTGATTGTGTTAAAACATAGCTTTGCCATGGTCAGGGCTTGGATGGGTAACTAAAATTTTGTGATCTCGAACTCTTCCGTGCTTCAGAAGGCACGTTAAGCCGTTGGTCCCGTTTCTACCCTCCAACCCGCATTGGGCCAGTGGGTGTTACGGCCCATACTCCTCATGTGTTTCTCCATGAGGAAGGTCTGTGTCGTATATATTATTTATGTTATGATTATGTATGTGAATGAATGTAGGTAACATCGTACCTAGTACAGGAACAGGTCCGGGAAATAGTTTACATTAATATGTATGTATATATGTGTATTACCAATGAACCTAGTACAGGAACAGGTCCGGGAAATGGTGTACATTAATATGTATGTATATATGTGTATTACCAATGAACCTAGTACAGGAACAGCTCCGGGAAGTACTTAGTATACGGCGGCACGTTCTGCTGGTACGATTTCGTCTGACCGCCGGGAGAACATGCGCCAGTCGTTGGTAGTAAAGGCTCCTCAGATATCGAGTTGAAGATCTCTTCCAGCTTGTCTTTAATCTCGTACTGGGGGACAAATATAGTGATAATTTATGGCTACATCCCTATTTTCATCTTTTATGAAAGCTAGAAAGGGATGGCGTTATGTAGGGATGAATAGCGCTATTTCGTTCTAACGGTACTCGATTTACGCCTGAGACTTCTAAACTTCAACATGTGCGAAACAGTGTTACAATGTGATTGTTTCTTGTTCTTAAGCAAATAAAAGTTTCTATTATTATTTTATTTTTATAGTTATTATAACACATACATATAATCACGACCACTATCCTCTAAGGGTAAGACCAGGCAAAAGCACCGCAAAAGCAGTCCACTGCCATCGTCCACGCTTCACCAAGCAGTGACTGCACTCAGCGTGACAGGTGGTGAGCCCGTCGTCGCTAGAAGCTATTGGATATTGTGCAGTTCTATGGTCATTAGTCGCCTTTTACGACACCCAAGGGAAGAGATGGGTTGGTAGTATTCTTTTAATGAGCCGCTACCACACGGCTACTACACAATGGTTTATCACATTTTAAAAAGATGTTAATGTAAAAGGAGGGTCAAAACTTGCTATTTCTTGTCTGTTCTTCGTGTAACAAGGCCTCTTAGGAGTTTTGAATAAAGATGGCTTAGTTTTTCTCTTTCATAATTTTTTACAGAAATGCTTCTGAGATCAAGCATGTGCTTTTAAACAGAATAAACATTTTTGTATTAGAACTTAAAAAGTGTACAGCTTTTTATGGACCTCTAGCAATAGATATATCTATTTGTATAGTAATTATTAATTTTAACCGCCTCTCTGGTCTAGTGGTTCACACCACTGGGTGTTGATCGGGAGGTCCGGGTTCGATTCCGGGGGCAGAAGTTTTTCTGCTCGGTTTGGTTGGTAGGGCTTCTAAGCCCGTCTGGCTACCACCGTAGCTACCACCGTCTTACCTAAATTTGTCGCCATAATAACAATGTTATAAGCATTGTTGTGTTCCGGCAATCAGAGGAAAAATAGCCAGTGTAGGCGACGCAAAATGTTAATATAATATTTTATAATATTATTATTCAAAAATAGTAATAAGGTTTAATAGATTGCAAACTCCGCGGGCGCGCGCCGCACCCGCGTGCAAGGAGGTAATGATCAGCGTCGTGAAAAAGAGAGCGATCGTTTTTTGTTTTTGCTCTTGTCGTGTCCGAATCCGCGTGCTATCTTTATAATTTCTTTGTTTAGTTTATTTTACCTTAATGTATTGTAAATATATTAAGTAAACGACCTATAAATAGTGTTTCGAGTTTTTATTTATTCGGTGGCACCGGCAACTCTTACAGCCAGTTTCTCAGTTGTTGAGGATTACAGGTGAAGCTCGCTTCCATCTTCGACCTTATCATCACTTACCATCTGGTGAGATGAAGGCCAAGAGCTTACCTGTCATATGTAAAAAAAAAATACCTTAGGCTGCGTGAGCGTGACAAGCGCCGTGAAAGGCGCAGTGCGGAAGGCGTTGTTGAGCGTGGCGGCGCGCCTTTCTGCTTCGCGCTTTTCGGCTTCACTGGGGCCGGTCGCTGCACGCCTTAATGCTTCTAAGCTTACGCTCTCTGCTTGCATCTGGTGCTGGACATAATATTGTAAGATTGGAAAAAGGAAAATTAATTTGTCATTGAAATGCATAAGTACAACATTGAATAACCCTTAAAAGCCAGTATTGGAAAAAAAAAATACGGTTTAATAAAGACCGTTTTTAAAAAACAGATTGGTCTAAAACTGATACTGTTCCTGACTATATTAAACAAAAAGATTACAAGATTTTCTTACATACAGAGTAAGTTATAAGTGAAGCTAATAAAAGCGTGTTAAAAATAAATCCTACGAGTGGGATACACTGCCGGCGTTGGTGTTCCCGATATCATATAGCCCTTTGGGAAAGCTTAGGTTAGGCGCCTTTTGGGAAAGCTCCTTGCATGCATCGTAGATCAACTCAGCTGTGGCTCAAATTATTGGCAGAACTCGCATTAATACACCAGAAAACACTTCTCGAAACTAATATACAAATATTTAAATAACTTGGAAACTTTACATTTGATATAGTAATATATTCCAACATTTTCAAATTAATTCGCATTAAACCAACAGTTTTCGAACGAAGTCGCTATACAGACTAACTAAACCAATTAAATAGTCATTGTTGGTGAGCTTGCTGGTAGTTGGAGGTCAATTAAATAAGAGGAAATATCGGATACAGAAACTTGTATTTTACTAGAACAAAAAACGAAAAGTAAGTATAGCAACCAATAAACAGAAAGATAGACAAAACAGAGAAGCAAAAGTATCGTTAACAGTCATTATAGTTGCGGCACGCCATGATGGTGAATCACGCTATGATTTTGACATATTAATACTCTTTATTGCAATTGGAAAATTTTACAACTTCATGGTAAAAACAATGTTTGCAAGGGAGGACTTATTCACTAATAGGAATGTCTTCCAGTCAACCCATTAACGACAGTAATAGCAGTTATAAGTAGACGACGAAAATACAATAGTAATACATATTGCAATAGTGATGGGAAATGTCAATTTATTCTCGAAAAAAGTAGTAGTTGTGCGATCCAATGTGACGATCGTATTAATTTCATTTAAAAAAAAATTATATTCGTAAAACAAATGCCGAGTTGTGTGGTAAAGAAGTACACCAATAATTAAAATCTTATAAAGATAAAAAATAAATGTTCGCGGGACCCTAATATACATATATAGATAAGAAATAAATGTAATAAATCAATTTTGTGTCCTAAAATTAAATTCGATAAATTTCACTAACTGACTAACTGCATGTCACTATTGACAATAAAGAACAGCAATTCGCTCCTGCAAATGTAAATACATATTGAAATTTCGAAACTTCATGAGTGGGCAAACGTCTAAACGGCCATCATAGCGTGCCGCAACTGTAGTAATACTAACAACACTCATCATGACCGTACACTTCCTATCGCGGCGCATTTCCGGAGAGCTGTAGGAACCGTTGTGACACCAGTTCCAGAACTCATTGTCCACTCTCTGCGAAGAAGGAAGGATCACTGGGGAGTGGGAAAAGGGATGGAGTAGATATTACGATAACTCCTACAGTTTCTAGAGCTTTAACGTCTTTGCCCAATACAACAGCATACCATGACCATGACCACTTCAGGCTAAAATTAATACTAATTTATTTTATTGGCAATAAATATATATATGTCAATTTCATTTGAAATGTCAAATGTCACGTATTTTGTTGTGTAATACAGTCATTATAAAATTCAGTATATTTCTCTTCATTAGCTATGATTTTCATGGAATCCATTGGGGAAAATTTTACTTTAAAAAAAGTATTATGGTTTTGCAATAACAACGAAATTTCGGCCGCCCTTCGAGCAGGTTTTTTTATTGTCCTGGTTAAGCTATAAAGAAATGACCGACCGACCAGCAAATTCTCAGTTTCTTTACAAAAACAATATTCTATGTGCCTGAAACGGTCCTAGCACGGTCATGGCATGCCCGATGTAGTGGGCAGAGACCTTAAAGCTGCAAATGATTTTATCGAAAATTACAAATCGCTATCAAAAAAATAAGATACACAATAAAGTATCCAATAAACTTTTGATATTTTTTAATAAAAAAACTATTTTTCGTGATGTATTTATAAGACACTGATATCCGGAAATGAGGCGCTCGGTGGCATAGTGGTTAGTGCGCTTTGGCTTTCGATATCGAAAGCAAAGCTACCTTCACCATCGATGGGTGTTTGTATTGACGAACTCCTTCGTGCTTCGGTAGGCCTTGATGAATCTTATGACAACTATCATAAATATAACGCGGTGTGAGCACTAGAAGAATTTTATTACAGTTCATTTAAAAATGGTTACAAAAACCATAATGCATATTTACATAAGCGCCAAAGTTCTGCATTGAAGGTCGGTGGTTGTGGTTGTATTTTTCTATAAACATTCTGTATTCTTCGTCTAAGGCGTCGTACTGGGGTTGCTTGGGAAAAGGAAAGGAGAGGGGTAGGTTAAGACTGGATTAGGGAGTAAATAGGATTACAAGACAAGGAGGAGAGGTATTTTTCAGTCAGATTTTAATTAATAGTCTTCTTCTTTTTCCTGCCCTGTTCCTAATTCTATTCGGGGTCGGCGCAACATTTCTTCTTCTTCCACTCTCTTCTATTACTCGTCAAGTCAACACACTCCCATCCACATCACATCATCATTCACACAATCCATCTATCTTTTATTTATTTATTTATTTATTGCATCATAATGTACATACAATAGGTCTTATCAGGTAAATTTTGACAACATTATGAACCCTGTCGGGCACTGCAAAATTGACAAATGAAATGAGTGGAGGATACTTTCCATTGATAATACTATTTTAACATTTATAATTGGTAGGACTAAATAGACTTTGCATTAATATTTACCATATTATTATATTGACCAAAGAAAAGATCCATCCATCTTTTCTTTGGTCTTCCTCTCCCCACACATCAACTTACAAGTCCACTTTTAATTCGTAGTATAAGTTTTTAATTGGTAGTTTTTCGTTATTAGACGCTTAAAAAATGGTAAACAAAAATTTCTATGGAGGTTCGCCATGTTTTTTGACATTTACCGACACAATAACGTAATTTTTTTTGTCATGTCTCCAAGCCGCTTATAAATAAAATAAATAAATACTTCAGACATTCACACCTATCAACTAGCCGCATTTTTTAGATAAATGCATATAAATATTCAGAATGTAGTATACAGTGTGTAACGGGCGGGTGTAGTCAAAATGAAAAAATCTAAAGTGTATTCCGCCTGGACCCTATTTACAAAATATTAGAACAATAAGTTAAATAGAAGTCGAGATATAAGACATCGAAATTAGAAGATTTTATCGATATTAAAGGTAAAGGAATCACATCACTGGTGAATCAGATGTTAGACGGCAACGACCTGGCGGAACATATTACACCTCTTTTAGATCGTATGTTCCTAGTACACCTTTTTTGCCTACTAGACACGGCACGTGTATTATGATTGCATAGTGTGAGTGTTTGTGCTATTTTCACCTTTATTCTAAATGGATAAGAAGAAAATCGAATGTTTTCGTTCAACAAACTCCCGTTCCTTTGAGGCCGACCGCCCGGCACGAGGCATAGTGGCATTGAAATGCCGCTATCGCGCCGCTCCTTTAACGTAGCCGCCGCAGCCAAAAGAGCCGCGAGTACCAGGCGCCCATAAGCAGGTAAGGAGCATCATAATACGCATATTTCGAAGCTGTGAACTCGTGTCCCCGCTAGTGTTGTAGTTCAAAGATGACGTAATAAATAAATTAATATAATTAAAATTGCACTTTAAATTAAAGTTATTATTTAATTTTTATATTTTGTGTATGGAGTCCAGGTGGGATACTCTTTTGATTATTTCATTTTGACTACACCCACCCGTTACACGCTGTATAGGGAACCTGTATTCATCACACAAACATTTGCCTCCATCGAGGATCGAACCGACCGGCGTACAGACCACTCGACCATGGAGGTCGTTAATTATGAGTATCTTGTACATGCTAGATCTATGATCTAGCTAGGTCAATGGTGTCAATAATACTAAAACGTGACGTCAGCAATGGTTAAATGCAGTGAAATCTATTTCAACTATCGACCACTTTTCATAACTCTGATATTGTTTTGTGGTTAAAGTAAAACTGACGTAACACATTTTGGTGTCATAAGTCAAAGTTATTACAGACTGCAACCTTTATGAATCTAGTCGACAGTTGATTTTATTCGAATACAAGAAGCGCCAAGGCAGTTAAGCGAATAGCAGAAGTAAGGATGAACAGTCATCCTTACTTCTGCTATCCTTACTTCAGCACATACCCTCTGCACGCCGGGGGAGCTGTGCGCGCTGTCGGCGTCGGCGCCGGCCGCGTCGGCCAGGCTGTCGCGGCCCTGCGCCGCGCCTGCAGCAGCGACACACTACTTATATATAACACACATTGATGTGGCGCTGTCGGCGTCGGCGCCGGCCGCGTCGGCCAGGCTGTCGCGGCCCTGCGCCGCGCCTGCAGCAGCGACACACTACTTATATATAACACACATTGATGTGGCGCTGTCGGCGTCGGCGCCGGCCGCGTCGGCCAGGCTGTCGCGGCCCTGCGCCGCGCCTGCAGCAGCGACACACTACTTATATATTAGGTCCTTACCTATGAAATTAGTGTTTTGTATGGAGATTTTGGGGAATTCTGCATTTTCCATACTAAATTTTTTTCAGTTTTCTTCACAATGACAAATCCAAAGATAATAATATTTGGCATCTATCATTAGACAAGCTTTAGTAATATGTGTAATATCACACTTCATAAAAATTATTTATCGTTTTTAAGTGAATGCAAATAAAATGATGTATTCGGGAGGCACTTAAAAAGAGTTGTCTCCGTGTCCAATTTTAACACAATTAAACTTACAACAAATTATCAAAACAAATCAAAAGAGCTCAAAAATATAGTCTTTTTTTAGACGAGGTAATAATTTTTTAGGAATACTCTGAATCTTAATAGTTACAGACAAAATACTAAGAGAGAAAAAAAACATCAATTTCATAGGTAAGGACCCAATAACACACATTGATGTGGCGCTGTCGGCGTCGGCGCCGGCCGCGTCTGCTACCTCGTACGCTTAGGACGTGGAATGAACTCCCTGGTGAGGCTTTCCCAAGAGACTACAACATGGAGTCCTTCAAAAAGTACGTGAAAAGGTTTTTAAGGGTCGGCAACGCGCTGGTGATGCCCTCGGTGTCGCAGGCGTCCGTAGGCTACGGTGACCAATGCCCATCTGTGTAGGCCGTATGCTTGATTGCCACCCTGGTGCTAAGACATCTCGAACAGCGGAGTTCACTACCGAAGGTCTTCGGTAAGTTGAAGAACCTGCTGAAGTTTCTGGATGAGCTGGGCTGGCGAGAACAGGAACATCATTCGGACACACGCAAAAAAGGCGCTCATACGTCGAGTTGCGGGGAACTGCCGGATCTACCTTATACCTTGATTGTTTGACTCACCCGCCTCCACCCAGCTGTGGCGGTGCGCCAGGCCCAGCGCCGCGCCGCCGGCGTAGGGCGCCGCCCCTTGCAGCCGAGACACGTCCACGCCGCTCGATTTTATACTCTCCACTACCGCCATCTAGTGATTAAACAGTAACTACATTTATTGTTGTCATTTTTGTAGTTACGTAGAAATTCGAAAACCGGACTATTTAACCGCTTCTCTGATGAAGTAATAATAATTTTAAAAAAAAGTGGTTGACACCACCGGGTGTTGATTGGGAGGTGCGGGTGTACAAACCATTTTCAATTATAATTATTTTTAATAAGTTCACAATATCGGCATCGCTGTGGTATTGACAAACTTGCACGTATTAGACAGTGCATTAAAGGCATTCATTGTATATTGACATTTTATTGGTCTCTATTACATATTAGTGCGGGTTAGCATGGGCCCGCACAGCGGCGTTCGAATCCCCATGGGAGCAGGGGTTTTTCTGCTCGGTTTGGTTGATGGTAGGGCTTCTAAGCCCGTCTGGCTAGCTACCACCGTCTTACCTAAATCTGTCGCCATTGAAATGTTATAAGCATTGTTGTGTTCCGGCAATTAGAGGTATGATAGCCAATTCCTCAGTTGTTGAGGAATACAATGAAGATCGCTTCCACCTTCGGCCTTATCGTCACTTACCATCACGATATTCGAAAATCCAGATAACCCAATCTATGAAGAGAAGCGGGTTATGTTTGAGCATCTTTTTTCCAGAAAGAGTTTCATCGACGAGTCAAAATCGGGCAGCTATGCAGCGAATGCTCGACCTACTTCAATGTCTCTGACACACTTGAAGCTAGAATTTAACTCCGGATAATCGCGAATAACTAAAATATTTTTTTGTCCAATAAAGAAGTAAGTAAGACTTTGAAACAGTTATCCAACGTTGTCAAACGTCCAAAAAATATTAATTTCGTGTAAATAAAGAGATCAAACTTATAGTTAAGGCGAAGGGATAGGCAAATATTCATAATGAGGTGTTTTTGGTACAGTAGTCTGGCAAAAATACAGCACAAGGGATGATCAGATTAATTGATGTTATGACATATATCATAAACTTGTTCGTGACGGTCCAAAATACTAGTAATTATTTATAGCAACACATGGAGAGCATTCAAAATTTTTCAATATAACATAATCTATCGAAATTTCTTTTACACTTTTTTCTTTTAACGACGTTTCTGTTTATTATCAAACTCAGTTTACATATCCGTTACATTAATACCTAGTCTCCGACGGTGAGTTTTTTTAGAAAAAAGCACAAATTTATTAATTACAACGTATTTTCCCGTAGCGCCTACTAAAATATTATAGTTGCATAATTGTAAATTTGCTGGCAAAATTTCGTAGGCGCTTTTGCAAAGAAATGACATCGTTGCTAAGCAACGGTTAATTAATAAACTTTCAACATCTTATTTGGCGAGAGCAAAATATTGATAATACTCTAGAGTAAGTATCACCCTCTTTAATTACCTTGCCTATCCCCGTCATAATGTAGATAATTGTACCTACAGATTTGTGTGCAACAACAATCGAGCTACCAAAAATTACTTCTCAGTACTAAAAATCTTTAAAACTTAAACATTCCGGAGACTTGTGGGATATGTCTGTTCATATTATCAATGATATTATTGATATAATTGCCCCAGATCTTGCGTACATTTTTAATAATTGTATTGATGAAGGCAGTTTTCCAGATTTAATGAAATATAGTAAAATAATACCTTTATTTAAGTCCGGATGCAAAAATGACCCGACCAATTTTAGACCGATTTCAATTTTGCCGACTCTTAGTAAAGTTTTTGAAAAAATTATACTTGAACAACTGATGGCATTCTTTAATTTAAACATTCTTCTTCATGATACACAATACGGTTTTACTAAAGGTCGCTCCACTACCGATGCTGGAGTAGCGCTGTTAAGACATATATTTGATGCGTGGGAGAAAGCTCAAAATGTGCTGGGAGTTTTCTGTAATTTATCAAAGGCCTTCGATTGTGTGAATCATGATACTTTAATTTGCAAACTTAACCATTATGGTATAAAAAACAAAGCTCTTGGTTTAATATGCTCTTATTTAAGTTGTAGAACTCATAAAGTTGATATAAATGGGACGAAATCATCAGGATCTCATATGAAAATGGGAGTCCCGCAAGGCTCAATACTAGGACCATTCTTATTTCTAATTTATATAAATGATTTGCCTTCTTTTGCAGAGCTATTTTGTGATATTGTTTTGTTTGCTGATGATACGTCTCTAATCTTTAAAGTAGATAGAAATAAGACAAATTTTGACGATGTGAACAATGCACTTACCAAAATAATGTCCTGGTTTTCTGTGAATAATTTACAATTAAACGCCAAAAAAACAAAATGCATAAATTTTACTTTACCAAATGTAAGAAAAACAATGATAGAATTAAAACTCAACGGGGAAATATTAAGCTTAACTGAGTCTACTGTATTTCTGGGTATTACTGTGGACCATAAGCTTCAATGGAATCACCATATCACAAAACTTTCGGATAAACTTAGTTCTGCGGCCTATGCTGTCAGAAAAATAAGGCAACTTACAGATGAGGAAACTGCCAGATTAGTTTACTTTAGTTATTTTCACAGCGTTATGTCTTATGGTATCCTTTTATGGGGTAAAGCAGCAGAGATACAATCTATTTTCATTCTGCAAAAACGAGCTATAAGGTCAATTTATTGTTTAAAAGCAGGTACTTCACTTAGAAACATATTCAAAAAAATTAATATTCTGACTGTTCCTTCCCAGTATATTTACAACTGCATCCTTTTTGTGAGAAGTAATATTAATTCTCTTTTAAAGAACAGTGACATTCACAATAGGAATACACGAAATAAGGGAAAGCTTCTTCTGCCGTCCTACAGGCTGCAGAAAATCAATAGTTCATTTGTGGGCCTTAGTATATGCTACTTTAACAAGATCCCTAGTGAAATTGTCGAATTGCCTTTGCACAGATTCAAGACATATATTAAAACTAAATTAATGTCTAAAGGTTACTATACCGTTAATGATTACCTAGAAGACAAAAATGCGTGGCAATAATTGTAATGTAGATACTATTTTTTAGATTATAATTTAGACTATCACCGAATATGTTTGTAATGAAAAATGTGGTAAACTGCAGAATATTACTCAAATTAGATATCTATCTTTTTATTTTTAAACTTCAATGACGTTGTAGTTTATGACATTTTTTAAATGTTGCTATGTAAAGGGAGGGTAGAAACTTGCTGAGTTTCTTGCCCGTTCTTCTCAGAACAAGGCCTCCTGGTAGTTTTGTGAACGGATGGCGTAATTTTTCTTTTTCACGAAATATTGTAAAATGTTTATGACATTCATAAGCATGCGCTAAGACGCATCTAAACTGAATAAATGCTTTTGATTTAGATTTTTTTGAAAATGCACAGAGTAGTGGCCGATACAGAGTCTACGCAGGAATGACTGTTTTATTAATAGAAATGGGTTTTCCTAATGTTTTCTTTAGACGTGAAATTGTCACATAATTTAGTTTTTAAAATAAACAAAGAATGATGATACATTTTTACCACGTTTTTCTTAGCTTGCTTTCTTGTCCGTGGAGATCAAATCTGGCGATCGGTTTTCGACCACTTCCCGACATCCGATTGAGTTGAAATTTTATATTCAGGCTTGCTTCCGGTGACAATACAATATTAAATAAAATATATAAAAAAATACAAAAGGGTTAAATAAATCCTTTATATAAAAAAAACACTTTTTACTAATGGCCAAAAAAGGGGAAAATAAATATATTGGTTAAAAGAATTTTCGAAAATTTTCTTAATATGATAAATAATTATATCAATAGGCAAATTACTGAAAATGCGCACCACGATTAAATTTTGTAACGTGGTTTTGTAAAGTTATTTTCAAAAAGTATTTTTATCCATTCAGTTCTGATTAGTGTTGGATTAATTAGCTTTTGCAATCATAAATTATTTTATTTATTTATTTAATGAACAAGATATAGTTACAGTTTCACACATAATCATTACAATGTACAGGAAACCTAAATAGATTTAAATAATTGCTTATAGTGAATTTGCCAATAATGAAATTAATAATAGCTGTTAAAAATAATTAATGCTAAATTTTACTGATTGCGCGAATTGATAGAGTTGCGTTCTGCTGCTAATATATGAAATAAAACGACTACGCTGTTTTACGCCGCGCTTGCTAATGCTAATGTCGTGAATGCAAAAACGAATTAACGCGATTGTCACCGACTAGACCCGATCGCCCGCCGGCCGGAGTGCCGATTAACAGTTTTCGATAGCTAAACATTTTAAAATAATAATCTGATAATCAAACAAACAAACTAATATAACTTTATTTCATAGGCCAAACCTGGCACTTAAAAACGTCAATATTTAACAATTTATATATTTTAAAAATATATTATTAAATAAATAGTACATTTATTTTAGGTGTTTATTTATTATAGGCGTGCATTAGGGGAGATCTATGTCCAGCAGTGGACGAGTAGAGGTTGTTGATGACATTCTAAATTAAGGTTAATTACCGCGACCGCTTGTAGCAAGCACAACCACAGAGCATTGACTGTGTGGATTCCAAGCGGCCGGATTCCGAGTGTAGCCACTTTTTTAAAATAGCCAATCATATAATTATTGTCAGTATTAAATGTTTTACATAATTTCCATTACTCCATCAAAATAACATGCCTCTATGATGACGAACGATAGCAAATAACTATTTCCACGCCATTTAATCCTCTAGATAATCTTGGATTTTATAATAACCCTTTTTTCATTATTGTTTTTTAATATAAGGCTTAAATTTGTGGAAAGGCAGTACTGTTATATTTGGTGGGATTTTATTATAAAATTGAATACATTTCCCCATAAATGCACAGGCACAGCAAGATTATTTTTGCTTCTTGTATTTAAATTAAGGCATTCATTATTTTTTAGTTTTTCTTAAATGTGTGGTTATGTTTATAAACGTATATAATATTTTCATAGGGGAGGCAACAGTTATATATCAATTTCCTTGATTAACTCTCTGAGTGAGTCTCGAGGCTTAAGTTTATAAATGGCTCGAACAGCTTTTCATATTCTCAAAATCAGCTGCTGACCCCCACAGCAATAAGTCATACGACAACACACTATGAAAATAACTTATGTAGACAAGTCTTGCCGTTTCAACGTCAGACAAGAGTCTGATTTTTTTACTGCAAAGGCAGGGGATCTATGTCTTTCTGACAAGGTCAGTATGTGTGGATTCCACTGTAGGCGTAAATCTATCGTTATGCATAGAAATAATAATAATAATACATTAATTAATATAGTTTAGCCAGTGTATGTTATTTAATTTAATTAAAATTTCACCGTTACGAGTACAAAACGCTCTTTATTTGCTTATTTATATTAATCCTTATCAAAATAAATAACTATAAGTATGTTCAAGACTGGTTCGATACCTTTTTATAACTTTTGAATTATTTGATTCTGACTGTCCGATCGATAGTTTTCGCGATTTTAAAAATTTATTCCTACGTCCCAACCGGTCTGCGCGTATATGATGACGTCACACGATGTTTCACGCTCGGAAGCGGAACTTTTAGATAACTCTAAAATCAGAAATACTGATTCATTTTGAATGAAACAAATACTAGTATAGGCTTCAAAACTAGTATTCATACAACCTATACTGTAAAATAATTGAATCATAACATTTTCCATTATTAAATTATAAAAATTAAACTTGAGATGCCATATTATTTACGATTTTTATCAGAAAATATTGTTTTTATTGACAAAAAATAAAATTAATTTCGGACAAAACATAATATAATGTTCATTTTTTTCAGTTCTGATCCTACTTGCACAAACAATTACAGTAATGATGATACAAAAAAAAAATACACTAAAATTATTTAAAAAGAAAACACATTTCAGAGACAGATCAGCAAGATACAGTATCTAAAAGACAAAAAAGAATCGCGTGAAATTGTACATGTTCTTCTGGTTCTGGCTGTACGGCTGTAATTTTTGTACAGATAAGAGCACATCAGACTACCACAAAATAATTTATGTATAGATAATGAACTCAATTCTTACACAAAATATATAGTTGGAAATCAATTGAGAAAACTTGATTTGATTTTGGATCCCATTACTATCAGGTTATTTCATTTACGAACTATCAATTGTACATTTCAATTTATTTCAAATCTTTAGTTTTCTCTGTCGATGAAATTACTCTGTGATAAACACTAGCCGTCATCTATGCAATACGGTGCAATGTGCTTTGCGACGCACCTCAAGTTTTCAATAGATGTCGCTGTCGCTCAATTTCGATTACGCCAAACGCTCAAAGTCATTTGCCTTACCTTTCGCCTTAAACGATCGCTATGTGATCACATATATATTCTTTTGAGGTATAATTTTTGTTGTAAGAGTAAGTGAGTTGCTAAGGGTGAGTTTTTGATCCGTAGACAAAGTAACCACAATAAGTTAAATTCTAGAACAATGGAGTCAATGGAAATGCCAAAATGTGTGACGTCACCTTGAAAAATTGTTAAATTTGCGATGCAAATTCAAAGCAATATACATTAGCTGTGCCGTCAGCCGCCAAGTAACTAATCCTAGCAGCGTGTTGTGGTTAAATTGTGATTATGACTATGATTATTTAACTTTAGTTACATTTGTAAATTTGACTATTGGACAAGCTGTCATATCACGACATTATACGTTTTCGCCATTGGTCCCTATTTTGACCAGTACTCAACCTGACCACAGATCTAAAAACTGACCCTTAGAGTTAAAAATGTGGAAAACTCCACACATGCCCCTATTTATACATTATACAAATAAAAGTGCATAGTTTGTATTGACGTGTAGGACTACCCCAAATATTATACAAACGGATAATAGATCATATTTCACATACATACAATCACGCCTGTAATCCCCGAAGGGGTCGGCAGAGTCCAAGGAGCACAGTGTTCCTTAAGACCACATTTAGCCTTACGAAAATTGCGTTTGAAATCGTGAAAGTGTAGTAACAAGTGGCTAGCTCATCGCCTACACAATCACAGACCGAGTACCCAATACGCCCTTAGTCGCCTTTTACGTCATGCTAGGCAAGAAAAGCAGTTGGCGCATTCTTTTTGCGTCCCGGACCAACACGGGGCCACGGGGAGATCATATTTCATCAAGTATAATAGCATAAGTTACCTGGTCTAGCATCAAGTAAGGCAGATTGTTGGGCATGTCCGCGGGGGTGAGGTCGGAGTAGTCCTCCCGTAGAGGCGGGAGGAGGTGAGGCGCCTCGGCTTCGCGGGCTTCGATTATCTGTTTATACAATAATAATTACGTTGTTTCCATTTGTGCTTTAATAATAAATAATAAATAAATAAATATCCACAGACATTCACACCTATCAACTAGTCCCATTATAAGCAACTAAATGCTGCTTGTGTTACGGATAATAGATGACGGACAAATATTTTTTAGTAGAGAAATACATATAATTATTGAGAATATACATAATATAATACATATATAATGAACATCCAAGACTGGAGAACAAATGTCTGAAAATTCATCACCCAAACACTTGCCTCCACTGGGGATCGAACCCAGATGGCGACGCCTTGAGACCGGCGTACAGACCACTCGGCCACGGAGGTCGTCAAACATACAATTAAAACTTATATTTTACTATTCTATAGAACCGAGGTAATAGATACCTAAGCTAGGTTGATATTAGACATGAGACATTAGAGGTGAGAACTTCCAAGAAATTTTCCAATTATAAGGAAGTATTCCCGAAAACTTCCGGCTACTTTAGAAGTCTTAAATTTTTTTTTAATAAAAAATTTGGTAATAAAATAATAACATTTTACAATAATTTTGTTAAATAACATGAAAGTATCACTTATAATATAATATTTACGCACTTTAAATACGAAAATAAAACTACGATGAAGCGGCTTTTGTTTGATTTTGATTGATGACAATAAAAAATATGTAATAGTATTTGGCAATAGTAACACAGTTAATAATATTCAAAGTATCCCCAGTTTATTAGGTCAATAATCTATATATTGAAAATTTCCAAAGTTGCTGACCTTTTTGGAGGTTATTCAGAATACTTCCGGTAGTTTTCCTGTAATGATTTTACTATTGTGTCTTGTTATGTTTAAATGGTTATTTTAAAAATCATCAGTTCACTTCACTTATCTAAATTACGGCAACCGGTCGTTCATCCAGGGAAGAACCATTTCCGGCAAACTTAACTTAGGAGAAACACTACTGAATTTTAGTTAGGCTTACGGTAATTTAGCGGTAACCAACTGTCAAATCTCTTCAATAATTTTTACTTCCTATTAAACGCTTTAAGGTTAAAAATCTATTATCTCACTTGACAATACGACGAAGACACCAAATCGTCAGGCTACCAAAATCAGTCAAATCTTCACAGTCATATTGCACCTTATATGAAACGTATTAAGGTTGAAAATGAAACCCACTCACCCTTTGAACATAATCGTGTAACTTCGGCAGTGGAAGCACGTGTGGTAGTAAGGCAGCCAGCGATATGACGACGGCCTGCAGTTGGCACTGCTGGGACACCATCAGTACTGGGTTTGTAAGTGCTGACTGCTGGATGCTGGGGAGGAAAAAAAATATATTTAATATTATGTTAAATACTTTGAGAATTCCAGTTTCAAATAAAGCGATTCGTTTCTTTTGTTAAAAATATATATTTTGATTCGTTTTGACTGACCACGAGTTAAAACGAATCAAAATATATTTATTTTTTCGATAGTACATTAATTTGTCACCACAATAACAATGTTATAAGCATTGTTGCGTTCCGGCAGTCAGAGGTAAGATAGCCAGTTCCTCAATTCTTGAGGATTACAGGTAAATGAGGATCATCACTTACCATCAGGTGAGATGAAGGCCAAGAGGTTACCTATCGTATTTAAAAAAAAACATATTTTTGTACACGACTGTATATATTAAAATAATACATATTAACTTACGCCAATATAAGCTGCAAGATATCACACAAGGCCTCCTCGGAGGCTAGTTCGATGCACAACAGCGCTAGAGTCGTGTAGATCGCTTCGATATTCTCGTGTGTGTTCGATTCCAACTGTAGACCTGGAACATATATTATAATATAAATTGAACAGCAAAAGACTCACGCATTTGCCCTAGATTCAAAAGGGAAAATATATAAAACAATCAAAAGACCTATTGTTATGTATGGATCGGAATGTTGGGCTATGAAAAAGATGGATGAAAATAGATAGCATGTGGCCAAAATTCGTATGTTAAATTGGATCTGTGGGGTGACGAGGGTTGATAGAGTGAGGAATGAGTATATCAGGGGATGCCTGAAAGTTGCTCCAGTGATAGAGAAGTTGAGAGAAAAGCGGCTGTCGTGGTAAAGACATATTTTAAAAAGAGAGAATGAGCATATAACGATAAGAGTTATGAATATGAGAGTGGATGGTAATGCAGGGAGAGGAAGACCGAAGAAGAGGTGGATAAATTGTGTAAGTTGAGATGGCGTGTGATAGGAGAGTGGAAGAAAACACTCATTGCGCCGACCCCTAACGAAATTGGGAAAAGGGCAGGCTAATGATGAGCAAATGTTTCTGCACTCCTTGGTAAGCATTTGAAACAAGGATAATTAAGAGCAGGCCTAATCACCTCCTTCATATTGGCGTTTAAGAAATAAAAAGGCTTCTCCTCTTTGAAGGAACCCATGTTAATCCCATGTATTTTTTTTTGTAAAATACTTAAAGTATTATTAAAAAAACAGTTTTATTGTTTTATCATATTGAGCATTGTCATGTTGCAGGTTCTGAACGAAACATTACATTCAAGATGTTGAAAATAAAATTGATGCTGTCAAAAAATCGAAAAAAAAATTGAGTTTTAATAAATCTTACCATCATACAGAGAACTGTAAATAGCGAATCCATGTTTGCTGATGAAGATCAGATCTTGACGGGAGCACTTCTCCACCGCGAGGCCAAGTTGCTCATAGTTTGTCCTGCGGGTGGAAATAGTAAGCTTTGGTACCGATGGTACAATTTTGGACCTTATGTCTTTGTAAATAGCTTATCAGAAAATGACACAAATTATAATACTTCAATTGAAATCAAGAAAAATAAATAACTAACGTTCACTCCTGTTATTAATATTATTTTAAAGGGCCTGAGACGGTTATCTCATCTTTTTGTGCCCTCGTATTCTCAACTGTCAGAACCATAGAGCATTCAATCTATTTTATTTGATGACATCCGTGGTCGAGTGGTCTGTACGCCGGTCTCTAGGCATCGCCATCTCGAGAAGTTCTGGGTTCGATCCCCGGTGGGGGCAGATGTTTGGGTGATGAATTTTCAGGCATTTGTTCTCCAGTCTTGGATGTTTAAATATATAAATATATATATTCAGGATATTTATATGTATTTATCTATTAAATATATTTATCCGTCATCTAGTGTCCGTAGCACAAGCGGCATTAGTTGCTTAAAATGGGGCTAGTTGATAGGTGTGAATGTTTGAAGATATTTATTTATTTATTTATGAGGAGCAGAATTTTTGTCATAGAAATAATAACGTGTGGCGTACGTTATTATTTCTATGACAAAAATTCTGCCAATTCTAGCGAGGAGGGAGAAAGCACGCATTCAAATAGAATTTACAATAATGCCATTTGCAATCGCATCACTCACGCACACGACAAACTTTATGCACACAGGTATATTCCTACACAGAGACATTTTTATCAGTACACTTAATTGACGTTCAAAGATCAAATAATTCAAATGTAATCATATAATTTTGGCAAAAGGGGAAACACCTCGATGACATCAGTCCTGCCCAAATCTAAACAGTCGGAAAACAAACGAATCACGGAACCTCCATACCTGTCACTTTTTATTGCGGCAAATTAGAGCGAGACGGGACGTGACTTTCCGAATCGAATCTGTGATCCGACGGTTTAGAATAAGGGAGCGGATGGGTTAATACTCAAGGTCTAAGGCCCGTATTACAAAAACAAACTCCAGCGTGGATCGCTGCCTATGAAATAAAATGAATTAAAATGATTTATTTAATCATTTAGATAATAAGTAGTTACACTTATGACGCGTCAAAACATTAGAAAAATAACAAACAAATTATACAATTCCACTTGTTTACCTCTACATTTTTTAACCTGTTCACTACTGGGAGGCCTTGTCAAGAGAAGATACAGGCAAGAAACTCTGAAAAGGGTCCATCCTCCCTTTACATGAAATTCTTCTATATACAAATTAAAGGAAAGTCAAAGTGGAATAAATAAGAAGATGTCATGAGTGACCATGACAAAATGACTCATGAAAAGGAACGAGTTCCAGAAAATTGGAAAGTTAGCAAATCGCTTCATGCAGCTAATGACATCCTCCATCACAACAAACGTTATGTGTCGTAAGAAAGAAATGGTGCTATTCATCTCCATATAACGCCATCGATTTTACTAATGTTCCAACTCACGTAGGCGTCAACCGGCCAGCGTTATGCCTCCTGTCCAGCAGCGTGTGTAGTATCCGCTGCAGCAGCGCCGCGGTGGCAGGTTCAGCCCCGCGCCCCACCCGCAGTAGTGCGTCGAGGAATGCAGCGGGGAAAGCCTTGGTTAGCTCCGTTGTTTTATAGGTTGTGCCCACCTTTGTGAGGAAATAGTTGGTTATTACCGCAGATATACATACAATCAAGAGCAGAGTCCAAGGAGCACTGTGTTCCTTAGCCATACAAAAATTGGGTTTGGTCAGATGAAAAATCGTGAAAGTGTAGTAACAAGTGGCTAGCTCATCGCCTACACAATCACAGACCCAGTACCCAATACGCCCTTAGTCGCCTTTTACGACATGCTAGGCAAGAAAAGCAGTTGGTACATTCTTTATGCGTCCCGGACCAACAAGGGACGCAGATATACTTACATAGATAACGCAAGTGTAACGATTGGTATTGACTTGAAACCAAGCGTGTCAGCTCTTTAACGTCCTGTGACGTCACAGCCGTAATTTCGAGACGGGAGATCCAAACTGATTGAAAAATACCGATGCCTCTTCGCCAATTATTTAGTTTTTGCAGCCATTCGGACGCGGCTAACCCCGAAGTTGTCGGAGTTTGCGAACCCGCGCAGTACATGCATTTGCGTCATAACATAACACATAACATAATCAAATCAAATCAAATTGTTTATTGCTCCATAATGTACATATAGATAGTAAAATGTTAGGTTTAAAGTAACAATTATGGGCCTTAGAAATAGAAATAGAAATAGAAATATATTTATTTGCAAGAAGTGTGGTACAATATGATCTTATAAATAAGTGTTTGTTTCTTCACAATTCACCAGAAAATGGCATGCAAATTTGTACTGTGATGACCAACAATTTATCAATTTTTAATCAACAATATAACATAACAATTCATCATTCTATTATATATTTAAGTAATTACATTTATACATGTCAATAGAAAAATAAAATAAAAGTCATAAGATAAATTGTCATTCCTTTACATATTAAAATTTAAACATACACACATAAAATTAGATTGAAATTGGTCAAAATTTAAATTTAAAATATTCATCTAAGGAGTAAAAACAATTTTCTATAAGAGTCTTTTTTAAAAGATTTTTAAATTTCATACAACTCAATATAGTCCATTCATGAGGTAGCTTATTGTAAAGTTTTACAGTCATTGCATAACTACTCCGGCTACATAAAGTTGTTCTAAACTTCGGCAAAAATAATTTATTAGGATATCTCATATTATGATTATACGTTTCCGAAATTTTCCTAAACAGTTCCGGGTGTTCTTTCACAAGACAACATGACTCAAAAATATATAAACAAGGAACCGTCAATAATTTGTGCTTTTTGAAAAACGGTCGGCATGAGGTAAAAATGTCTATATCAAAAATAGCCCGAATGCATTGCTTTTGTGCAATGAGAACCCGCTGTGCTTGATAACTGTTTCCCCAAATTAAAACTCCATATCTAAGTACGGATCCCACATATCCATGGTAGGCTTGCAGGGCAGTTTCCACACTGCTAATTTTTGCAAGTCTCCAAAGGGGGAAAGTAAAAGAGTTGATCTTTTTGCACACATTTTCTATCTGCTTATCCCATAAGCACCTATCATCTATAACAACCCCCAGAAATAGAAGGTGATTGCATTCAGAAATGTTAACGTTTTCAAATTGTACATTAAGGTTACTTTTTTTACCATTTTTATTTATAAATTGTAAGTAATTAGTCTTATTTAAATTTACCTTTAAATTGTTAATGTGTAGCCATTGAATTATTGTTCTTATAGTTTGATTAATTTCATTATTATACGTTTTCACATCTTCGCACGGTACTAGCACCGAGACATCATCTGCAAACAGAGTGCACTCATACTTTGTTACATCTGGCAGATCATTTATGTACAGTAAAAAGAGAAGGGGGCCCAGTATACTCCCTTGTGGTACTCCAAACGCATTTATTTTTTCTGTTGATTTGTAGTTCATTGCTTGGCAAGAATAATTTAATTTTTCTATCTGAACATACTGACGTCTATTTGTAAGGTATGATTTTAACCATTGACATGCTGTGCCGCGAATTCCATACTTTTCACATTTGTGTAACAGTATATCATGAGACACAAAATCAAAAGCTTTGGTCATATCAAAAAAGATTGCCGTGATAGGAATTTTTTTGTCAATAGCTTCTGTGATTTTATTTACTATTGTAAAAATTGCTAATGTTGTTGATTTATTAGCTTGAAAGCCGTATTGTACAGATTTAATAATATTATGTTGGCTTAGAAACTTAGTTAAACGTTTGTGTATCACCTTTTCGAATATCTTCGAAAAGATCGGCAGCAGAGCAACAGGTCTATAATTTTCGATTACTTCTTTATTACCTTTTTTATGAATGGGCTTAATGATAGCCAACTTCATATTTTCCGGAAATACCCCCATAGAAATTGATAAGTTTATCAAATAACTAAGAATTGGAGCTATCTCCTTGCCACACGCTTTTATTATTTTAGTCTGTAGGTCATCATAGCCGACCGAGTTAGAATTCTTTAGTCGTTTTATAATCTGTAATATTTCGATGTCATCTGTTGGCGATAAGAATATAGTTTTATTGTTGTTATCTATTTTTGGAGGCAAGTAATTTGAATTCTTAATTTTATTTATATCATTGGTCTGGTCTATATAAAAGTCATTAAATAAATTTGAAATGTCATGAGGGTCACTAATAATATAGTCGCCGATTTTAATAGTGTCAATGTCAGATTTATAATAAGAGTCAAATTGTTTGTTTTTTATAACCGACCAAGTGGCTTTACATGCATTTTTAGCATTAGATATAAATTTGGCATTGGTAATTTTTTGGGATACGTTTATACACCGTTTTAGTAGTTTAGTGTATTTACGGTATTTTATTTTATTATTCAAGTTAGGTGATTTGTAGTAGTCAAAACGTAACTTTCTTTTAATTTTTGTTGACATGGTTATACCCTTAGTAATCCATTTGAGACTAGAACTGTAATTGGAAGTCTTAATTCTCTTTCTTTGTATGGGAAAACAAAGATCATATAGGAGTTTAAAATTGTCAAGAAATAAATTAAACGATTTGTTCACATCAGTTTCCAATATCACGTCATTCCAAGGCATATCACGGACGTATCCGCAAAATTTATCGATATTTTCCTTACTATATTGCCGTTTCCCACAATACCACACTTTTGGAGAGGTTATTTTTATTGAAGTTATTGATTGACCTGTATTATGATCCGATAAACCCAGATGAAAGATGTGCCCCTGCGCGTTAGAAATATTGCTAATAATTAAATCAAGACAGGCATCTTTACGAGTTGGTTTAGTAATATGATTTTTAAAATTATTATTGTTTAATATTCTATCTAGTTCAATGGTGGCGGGAGTAGTTTTTAGGGTATTGATATTAAAGTCACCCATTATAACAACTTTCTTTTTTGTTTTCCTTTTCAATTTGTTTAAGAGAATTTCCAAGCTATTTAGAAACGAGTTTACATTTGATGTTGGTGTTCTATAAATGCAAATTATTATACATTTTATTTTTGTTACTTCAATGCCACAACACTCAAATACCAGATCCTCTGAAATTTCTTTAAGATAGTCTAAATTATTCACACTCATATTTTTTTTACACATAATGCAAACGCCTCCTCTCTTCTGGTTAGGCCTGCAGTAAGCTGATGCCAGATAATATCCATTAATAGCTATATTAGATTCGCTTCCAGATTTAATGAATGTTTCACAAAAACACAAAACATCAAACGATTTACCTTGCAGCAAAAGTTCCTTTAATGTTAATTCTATAAATTCTTTCTTACTCAATATTCCTGCAATGTTCTGGTGTAAAATCGATAATGTGTTATCTAAGTTAGTCACGAAAAAACTCTGAAGGTTGATGGACTGTTTTACCTATTCTTGGAAAATAGTCAAGTATCGTTTTTTTCTTTCCATTACAGGAGATATCTAGTTTATTACTGATATTTGAAGAAGATTTTTTGCACCGAAAGAAATAGGGAATGGTTCCTTTTTTATATACCTTTTCTGTCTTCGAGCAATCTTTAGCAAGTGTCATCCTTGTCAAAAGGTGTTTTTTAATATTAACAATAAATTTATTCTCATATTCATTTGAGTCAATCAATAAGTTTACTTTATGACAAATTTCTCTAATATATTGGAAGTTATTTTTACGGTTACTATAATAATGAATAAATTTACAGTGAGGTAACGAAGTACACAGATTCTTGATATTATTATTTAGCTTAAATTCATTTAGAAAGTCATTGTTTGATACACTCAAAAGTATAACGTTCGTCTTCTCTAAATACTTTAAAGCGGCACTTAGATTATACAAGATACTTGTTGGATTGTAGTCAACTTCACCAATGTTTAATATCACATAATCCTCAGCTGTAGCTTCTAAAGAGTAGCATGCCTTGAGAATTTCTTCCGAAAGAGCGAATGGCTTTGTAATTGAAGTAACTGCATAGTCGGTGAACTTGGTTTTCTTCCGGGACTCAATAAGTTGAGATGCCATTCCTACGCACTGCTGTCCTCCGATAATGTATATTGTTGGTTTACGTCTAGGTGCTTTAACTTCGGCTATAATGTTGAGTGCGTCATTTGTACTCTGTAAAGGTTCCAAGACTTCCGTTTCTTTGTTTGTTTTACTCATTCTGTGGTCGTAATCACAAAACTCTTGTAGTTGTGTCTTATATGCTGTTTCGTTAAGGTTTATCTGTGACATATCAAAAGATCTATTCTTTTGAGTAGATAAACCTTTCTTATGTGGTTTGATTTTCTTTGCGCTAGATGAACAAACCATTGACAATTGTTTTATTTTGTAGTCTTTTTCTTGAATCAGTTTTTGCAGCCTGTTATTTTCTGAATTTAGACTTTCCACTTCCAAGTGTGCACTTTCAAGTTTCATATTGAGATCAATAATTGTCTGTCTCATTGAGTCGAATTCCTCGTCATCTCTTGTAGTCAAATCAGGAAGACTTCTAGCAAGGGGTTGTGGAGATTCAAGAGATAGGTATGATTCATTTTGATCTGATAGTTGTTCTTGTTGCTGCTCTTTGGCAATAGGGCTAGAATTGATTATTGGTTTTTGTTTCGGTTTTCTCTTTGTTACATTATCATTCTCAATCAATATTTGAGATTCACCGAAACGGTTTAATTTGCTCTGGGAACTGGGTGTACTCGTATATTTTTTATCTATACATTTTTTGCATTTCCAATTTTGCTTGTTTTCGGGCTTCATTAATCTAAAGCGCTTGTCTGAGACGTTCCCACAATTTAAATCATACATACCCTCACAATGACAACATTTTATCATATCTTTATCGAGCGAAATCTTTCTGCATATGGCACATCTGCTTGAATATTTATTAAGTTTAAAATTTTTGGAGGAAGACATTTTTGGTTCAAATAATACTATGAAAAATCTCTCACAAAAAGTACACCAAATCTGCGGGTTTGAACCCAGTGCCTCTTGTGCTCGTACCTACACTAAAAGTATTCCACTAGCTGTTCAATAGTAGCAGTGACAAAATAGAGCAATCGTTACTGTCTTACTAGAATTGAGTAGGCGGGCCCATCAATAGTGAAAGTGTAGCCAATCACGATGAACTGTGCACAACACTGTATTTTAACCGTCTTCGTTTTACGTAAATTCAAAAATTAAGTCACTTTTAAGAGTTATTCATAAATATTTTACATCACAGTTTGTAAACATCAATTTAATAGGTACTTTTGGTGACTTGATTACTATATTTCTCCACTATGTTTTGTTTATTTTCTTGTCAAAGTCTTCAGGTAATTTTTTTATTTATCTTCTATAACTGTTCTTAGATTTTTTGAAAAACATTATCCGTATTTAATTAGGCAACTAACTATAAGATACACTAGGAATCACTGATTTTTTCGAGCTATAAGTATTTTTAGAAAATAATCAACACGGAGTCACTGTTTACGTTACGATCGACGACCGACCGATCTACCGACCGATCTAATGCCTTGTGAGGCATTGCAAACATTTTATAAACAGGATCAGTATCATCACGCCTCTTTCCCCGAAAGGGTAGGCAGAGGTGTTAAACACCCACATTTCGCCAGATATGTCAGGTCCCCATGTAACAGGTTGCCTGTTGCCATGCACCGGGCAGAATGTGAGGCAAGCGATATTCACAATGAACTGTACATAAGTATTCAAACTCAGTGGTACAGGCGGTGGGATCGAACCCGCGAGTCCCGCGGCCTCTCGAACGAGTAGTGTAGCGAAATACATAAATAAAATTACATAATATGTACAGGACAAAGATAATGATTAGAAAAAACAACAAGATCTAGACAGTCGAGGTTATGTTTAATCTGACAAAAACTGCACATATATGTTAAATTCTGAACTCGTGACCTGCTCCAGCGCACGGATGCAATTGATATTATTTTCCATCTATTATAAAACAACCGCACAAATGACCATTATAGCGTCCGCGTTGCTGACTATAAACATGGTGATATCTTCTAGAAGACGAGCATAAGTAAGGTGTCCAAAATATTCTTTCTCTATCTTCAAGCACTCAAACTTCTGGTTGATACCTTATTTCCAACGTCTTAAGGCTGATATTTGGTTGAAACCTATGCCATTACTTAAACCGGTGACCTGATGTATATCTTCTAAGATTTGGGCATAAGTAATATGTCCAAAATATCCTTATCCTATTGATAACGCGCAATTCGACATCTTATAATCGACAAATTAATGTTGAAAATCGTTTGAAATTTGACAATGACCTTGGGAAACCTGAAAATAAATATAATTACCTTCAATAATGATTTGAGCAGTATGGTATGCAGCATAGCATCCGACCGTCCCTTAGCGCGGCCTGGCACCTTGCTCACTATGAACATCATGATGTCTATCTTCTGGAAGTCGGGCAGATGGTCTGCGAACTCTCCGAGAGCGTTGATCAGCGCGTCTTGATACAGTTTCTCGTCAGTTTCTTTCTGTTGAGAATAAAATTAAATGGTTTATGAGGTGTTTTTAACTGGTCATGTTTTAGAAGCTTGACAGCTCTATATGAAATAGAAAAGAAAATTGCTTTCATATAAGATTTTATTATTCGCTTACATTTAATATATTTTGTAGGTTAGCAAAAGTTAGACAGAAGTTTATTTTTTAGGTGTTAAAGCAATAAAGATTAGGTGTATTATGTATATGGAGAAAAGTCTATAATTTTAGAAGAGTGTATGCTTAGCTACTTGCTTGGTTCTTTTTGAGATATTTTATTTCCAAAACTTCTAAGCCGGAGTATAATAGAAAAGAGAGAGAGTAGAATAAAGTAGGATAAAATACATATGACGTTTGCTTACCTCTGAGTCTCTCGCGACAGACGCACGTAAGTTAGTCAGTAAGTTATTAATAATTTCCAACACGGATGGTCCTGGAGAGAAAAAATAGAAAAACAATAAAAAACTTGACGTCACAAATATTGTTGCCTCTCTATGGTAATGGAAGAAGTGTTAGATTGCATTAGTTTTATTAAGACTTTGTATGCCATCAGGTAATAAGTCATTTGTTGCTGATTAGATTAGTAAGTACTTTCCTAATCCAATTAGTTCTTTTTTAGAGAATAATTATGTTATTATTGAACTTTATTGCATGCGGTATTTACTTGTAATTGTCTGATGTACTTGGTTTAAAAATATGGACCTAAGATTTATGTTGTAATATTGCATGCATTTGGTAAATTTAAATAAACAGGGTTAATTTTAATTAATCAACAATCTTGCAAGATTAGGTAGCTAACATCGTAAATGACAAAATTTGTTCTTCGAGTTTTACCATAACTCAATACATTAATAAAAACTTATTTTACATGCTTATAATGTACTGTCGTGACATTATTAAGTCTATGTTCCGTTCATACGAAAAGCCGACACGCGTGACGTTCGCACGCGCTATTCGCACAGAGCTAAGAACATTCAGAAATTGACATTTATTTTTGTATGAAAGTAAAATGTGTCAAACAATCAAAAGTAGTAAAACAAATGTTATTCATGATGTTATCTACCTAGTCTTCGACACACACTCGAGTAAATTTCCAGGGTTTTCACACACAGGCTACCTTAAAAACTTTAGGAGAATCATCAGATGTCAAATCCGCTGCCTTATGGGTGCCCTGACAGGCCATTTTAACACAAGGAAGCATCTGTGCACTATAGGCAAAGCTGATGAACCCACCTGTAGATTGTGCGGTGAAAACAATGAAAGTATGGAACATTTATTATGTGAATGTGATGCTCTAGGAAATAAACGACTACGGATTGCGGCGGCTTATCCCAATCCTGAGGAATTTATAGGCATGCCCCCAGCCAACATCATAACGCAGGGAGGGATGAATAGGAAAGGGGAAGCACAAAAGATCCCATAGGGTCGAAGTGCCCTGAGTTACCTCAGCCCAATCACAAGATTTTTTATTTTATTTAAGATGGGTTTGCTCTTGACTTCAATCTAGCCGAAGGCAAAGATGATGTCGACGATGGAGAGAGCTTACCTAGAAGAAGCCTATTCACACGCGACTTTTTTTTTTTTCCTCCTTTATTTTCAGGACTATTATCCAAAGGATATGTCAGTCCTATCATAACATATACAAACAAAAAACACAAATATATAAACATTTACACGTTACATTTGGTCGGAAGAAGGTCGCGGCGGGCACAACATATGATACAGCATTCTGGCCTCTTCCGACATCGGTTGAGCCAAAATGCTATGACATAATCCAACATCCATTTTGTTCAGACCGAAACGAGACAGGAAATAGAATAGAATAGAATACATAGTCTTGGGAGGTTGCTGATTCATTAAAAATGGCCCTGTATAAAAGTGTTATTTAGCGTGTAACTGACCAACGCTGTCCCCCGCGGCGATGGCGACGATGTTGCTGAGCACGGTGGCGCGCGCCGCGCGCACGCGCGTCCTGGCGCCGGGGCCGGCCGCGTCCAGGTGCTGCATCAGCGCCTCCACCACGCTGTACGAGTACTGGGCCTGGACCAAAACAAACATATAGTACTATGACAAGGGAGCAAACTTATATTTTTACGGCGAGGGCGCTAGTTTGAATCATGACCGCAGTGAGGGATACAAAGTACATCCCGAAGTAAAAAAATTTTTGTTTTCAAGTTATAGACTCTAATTTTCATTTTTTTTGTATGAGAAAAAAAATTAAAGACGGTCACTCATTCCACCAATTTCGTAATTTCGACAATTTCGACAAATTCGTCGTCCGTTCTGGTAATCGTTTTCGATTGGTAGTAGCTAAAAGTTACTTATAAAAGTTTTTGCACACTACACCTAGGCCCGTGTCAGGCACGCAAATAAATAAATAAATATCTTCAGGCATTCACACCTATCAACTATTTTAAGCAACAAATGCTGCTTTTCTAACCTAGACTAGATGATGGATATATACACACATACATATAATCACGACTATTATCCCCTAAGGGTTAGTCAAGACTAGGCAAAAGCACCGCAAAATGGACTACTCCATTGGCAAAAAAAATCTATTACATATATTTAACAGATAAATACATATAAATATTCAGAATATATACAATACATATATAAACATCAAAAACTGGAAAAGAAATGCCTGTATTCATCACACAAACATCTGCCCCCACCAGGGATCGAACCTAGAACCTCACGAGATGCGCCGCCTTGAGACCGGAGTACAGACCACTCGCCCACAGAGGTCGTCAAAATAATTGTTGAAGATATAAAAGTTTATCATACAAACTATTCAAAGAATTTTTTTCCTGAAACCGCCCTAGTTCTGTCATAGTATGGTTATGGACAAAAGCCTTGAACAAGCGAGACACAAGAAAAAACATACAAGCACGACTATTAACTCCTAAAGGTTAGTCAGTGATTAGGCTTCACGCTTTACCAAGCAGTAACTGCACGTGCTCAGCGTGATACAAGAAGATTTGATTCCAAACACCTCGAACATAGTTTAGTCTTTAATTTAAAAAACCGAATTACTTGAATCACCCAGTACTCACCACGAATGAACCGACTGGTTCGCAAGAGTAGCAGCTGCTATATAGATCTACAGAAAATGCGTACGCGCATCAATTAAATATAAGGCGTCTACACACTGCATTGGTTTAATATATTTTAACTGGGAAATGTAACTGGACGCAAATTTTAATTTTTAAACTATATGTACGAGTATACGGCTGGAAAAATGATTCCAACAAGCCTTATGCTAAGTAAGAGTGAACACCAAGAGCAAGAGTGTGGCATGGCGTGGTGCAATTTTAGACCTTTTTTGAAGAACCCAAGGTTGTAAAAAGGACAAAACACATGTTGGTAGCTATTTGATTTTATATAACGTGAGAAAGAAATTAGAGGTGAATGAAATCAGCTACAGCAAATTTATTTTATAGATAGTGCGAGACAGAAATCAAATTTAATAAAGGAGCCACAGTTAAACGGTGACAACGAAGGCCAGACGAGTGGACCCATGATGGAAAAGAGGTGGCAATATAACTATTAATTGATTAAAAACACCGCCTTCCCGGCATCACCCAATTAAGCTTACAAAAAACGAATGTTATATACCTCTCCAGAACACACCATGACATGGCATATAATTGTAGATGCTATAAGATTTGTGTCTTTATAGCTTTACGGTGTAAATCATCCTTAAGCCATCGACAACTATGGACTATTTGCTAATTAGTAATACATTTGTGCTACATACTTTCCGAATTAGGTTGGTTCGAACGTGTTCAGAGTACAATAATAGTAACATCTTATGTTAATACATAATAAGACGCAAACTTAAAAAGACAACACTGAATTACGTGAAACAAATGACGGATTTTAACAACGGTCTCGGCTGTTTGTCGAACATTTCGATAATATAAGCTTTTTTACTATCCATTGCTGTTCTATTGGCAAATATAATATATACCCTATAATAGGTGTACACATCAGGACATTTTTATGTATAATTGTGTTTTGTACAGATTCATATGTATGCTGTTGGTGTGTCTTATATAAATAAAAAAATAAATATAATACATTTTGTCGATGTGAAACATCGATGTATAGCAAAAAACCGATATTTGTATCTATCGACTTCTGTCCAAATGTTTGATGGTAACAGACGTGTTCTATTTTACTTTTTAATGAGAGCACACGATCTTACGTGTGTTTTTTATATATAATGTAATGGTATTGGCGTACTAAAATGACGACCTTGATGTTAAACAACGAAATATTTCAGATAAAGAATTTGATTCACATTCTAGATATGGATAGGTTGTAAGGAGGCTGTTATTGCGCTCTTTTCTGGCCATTCTCTATTTGTTTCTGATTTTAAACTGACCATCTGTCTTTCTTTTTTCATTGTTTTTGGTCTGGAGCGGTTGGCTCGACGCAAACGTTTATGTAAATATTAGGTCCTTACCTATGAAATTGGTGTTTTGTATGGAGATTTTGGGGAATTCTGCATTTTCCATACTAAATTTTTTTCAGATTCTTCACAACGACAAATCCAAAGATAATAATATTTGGCATCTATCATTAGACAAGCTTTAGTAATATGTTTAATATCACACTTCATAAAAATTATTTATCGTTTTTAAGTGAATTCAAATAAAATGATGTATTCGGGAGGCACTTAAAAAGAGTTGTCTCCGTGTCCAATTTTAACACAATTAAACTTACAACAAATTATCAAAACAAATCAAAAGAGCTCAAGAATATAGTCTATTTTTAGACGAGGTAATTATTTTTTAGGAATACTCTGCATCTTAATAATTACAGACAAAATATTAAGGGAGAAAAAAACACCAATTTCATAGGTAAGGACCCAATATTATAAAAAAATAACAATAATAAGTAACAATAATAAAAATTATATACGGTTTTGACGTTACCGCCAATGATACGACGTTAAGATATAAAAAAAGTGAAATAACTAATATCTAGGAAGAAGTACAGTATACCTGAATCGAGAACATGATGATTTTGAAGGTGTGGACTGCGAAGTCATTTGGTACCCACAGCTCGTGTCGGTCGAAATGCCTGCAACAACAAAAAATAACCTGCATTCACACTTAAACAAAAGTAAAATTTTTCAATCACTTATTTCACAAAAGCAGTTATGAATAGCATATCATCAGGACGCCTAAAAAGCATCTTGGGTCGTTACGTAATGAAAAATGTGGTAAACTGCGGAATTTTACTCAAATTAGATATCTATCTTTTTTTATTTTTAACTTTAATGACGTTTTAGTTTATGTTATTTTTTAAATGTCATATGTAAGCCATGTAAAGGGAGGGTAGAAACTTGCTGAGTTTCTTGCCCGTTCTTCTCAGAACAAGGCCTGCGCCCTAATTCTACTATAAATTTACAATTGCGTAATCAATGCGTTTGAAGAAAGAATGCTTAGCAGAATAAACATTGATGTTAGAAATGTAAGCTTTTGCTTGACATTCAGTTTGCTATATTACATAAATCAAAAACGAAAAGCAAAAGCTTACATTTCAATCATCAATGTTCATTCTGCTAAGCATTCTTTCTTCAAACGCATTGGTTACGCAATTGTAAATTTATAGTAGAATTGGGGCGCTGGTAGTTTCTGTGAACGGATGGCGTAGTTTTTCTTTTTCACGAAATATTGTAAAATGTTTATGGCATTCATATGCATGCGCCAAGACGCATCTAAACTGAATAAATGCTTTTTTGATTTTGTAATAATAGACTATTAGCATTATATCAAATTATGTGACACATATTTGATCCTAAAGGTGCTATTACACTAGAGCTATCCGAATTGCTAAGTTGAGTGGGAGGGAAAATAGAACCGTAGAATTACTCTATTTTGTGAGGCGTGAAACGAAAAAATCAAATTAGTCTATTTTTCAACGCATACTACGCACAGCTCTGGCGAAAAAGCACCCTGAACAAAATAGTCTTATACTGACGTGAGGACCATAAGTACAGTCACGAGTACGAGTAAACAGTCGTATACTCACGTGAGGACGGGCCGAACGAGACTCTGCCCATTAGTTCTCAAAGGCGAGCCTCGGCGAGACGAGGAGGACTCTCTTCCCTACAATCTCTAGTGTCAGCGTCATACTGCAGTATACTCACGTGAGGACGGGCCGAACGAGACTCTGCCCATTAGTTCTCAAAGGCGAGCCTCGGCGAGACGAGGAGGACTCTCTTCCCTACAATCTCTAGTGTCAGCGTCATACTGCAGTATACTCACGTGAGGACGGGCCGAACGAGGCTCTGCCCATTAGTTCTCAAAGGCGAGCCTCGGCGAGACGAGGAGGACTCTCTTCCGCACCATCTCCAGCGTCAGCGTCATACTGCAGTATACTCACGTGAGGACGGGCCGAACGAGGCTCTGCCCATTAGTTCTCAAAGGCGAGCCTCGGCGAGACGAGGAGGACTCTCTTCCGCACCATCTCCAGCGTCAGCGTCATACTGCAGTATACTCACGTGAGGACGGGCCGAACGAGGCTCTGCCCATTAGTTCTCAAAGGCGAGCCTCGGCGAGACGAGGAGGACTCTCTTCCGCACCATCTCCAGCGTCAGCGTCATACTGCAGTATACTCACGTGAGGACGGGCCGAACGAGGCTCTGCCCATTAGTTCTCAAAGGCGAGCCTCGGCGAGACGAGGAGGACTCTCTTCCGCACCATCTCCAGCGTCAGCGTCATACTGCAGTATACTCACGTGAGGACGGGCCGAACGAGGCTCTGCCCATTAGTTCTCAAAGGCGAGCCTCGGCGAGACGAGGAGGACTCTCCTCCGCACCATCTCCAGCGTCAGCGTCATACTGCAGTATACTCACGTGAGGACGGGCCGAACGAGGCTCTGCCCATTAGTTCTCAAAGGCGAGCCTCGGCGAGACGAGGAGGACTCTCTTCCGCACCATCTCCAGCGTCAGCGTCATACTGCAGTATACTCACGTGAGGACGGGCCGAACGAGGCTCTGCCCATTAGTTCTCAAAGGCGAGCCTCGGCGAGACGAGGAGGACTCTCTTCCGCACCATCTCCAGCGTCAGCGTCATACTGCAGTATACTCACGTGAGGACGGGCCGAACGAGGCTCTGCCCATTAGTTCTCAAAGGCGAGCCTCGGCGAGACGAGGAGGACTCTCTTCCGCACCATCTCCAGCGTCAGCGTCATACTGCAGTATACTCACGTGAGGACGGGCCGAACGAGGCTCTGCCCATTAGTTCTCAAAGGCGAGCCTCGGCGAGACGAGGAGGACTCTCTTCCCTACAATCTCTAGTGTCAGCGTCATACTGCAGTATACTCACGTGAGGACGGGCCGCAATACGCTGCGGATGTGCCCGAACGAGGCTCTGCCGACTAGTTCTCTGAGGCAAGCCTCGGCAAGACGAGGAGGACTCTCTTCCGCACCATCTCTAGTGTCAGTCTCCATACACGATACTGTCTCGTATTTTTCTGCTGTCTGTCGTAGAAATAGAAAAAAGTATTGAAATGAGACCAAAATTTACTTCTTTTATGTATATGTATATATCTATTTATTTTATGTATGTTTATGTACGTACGTTTTAATAATTTATTATATATTTTTGTTATTAAGTTTGTCACACATCCAAACCTTCCTCTTAAATTACATATTTCCTGTCCACCCATTGTGCAATTGTTTTGTAAATATTTCTTTGAAAATTATTATGTAAAGATGTATGTACAATAAAGAATAAATTATTTATTACCAATGAGGGTTTTACTACGACAGATGGCAGCACTGTAAAGCCAGCCGTGTCAAACACATACGCGGATCCTCACGCGGATCTAGCCGATTGTCATTTTCGATACAGTACCTACGACCATACATGTAGAATCCTACGACTCTAGGCTATCTGACAGTGCCCTTGCAGGGTGTCACGTGCACAATTGTTATTTTGACCCTCTTATGTAACCGTGACAAGCATGATTAATAAATAAACTGTTTTTGTGTAACGCCGCCTGGCAGAAAGAGTGTACAAAACCCTCATTGCTAATAGATTTAGGCACTGGATGAACATGTAATAAAGAGAATGAGGTAGCTGATATTGACGAGTGAATTTAGTACTAATATTGAACTCCAAGATTTCATAGCAAGCATGACATTTAAATAAACGTTTAATAGGTCATTGTCACATTGGCTTTATTAGTCATCTTAATACTTTTTTTAACTTGTAGACTTATACAGTTCAAAATAAAATGAACACAATAATTAAATTACCTGCATATTGTAAAGAAGCGACGGTACAATCTTGTCCATGTGTTGAGCCTCCCAAATGTTTTCTACTAAGTCGTCCGATACAGTTTTTCTGATGACACCCTGGAGAAAATAGAATAAAAATTGTAAAAGATTCCGTTTTTTCGTTAACTTTACAACATCATCTCGAAAAATTATAATGTGGCGTATTTTGCGTGTTTTTTTGTTTGCTTAAAATGGGGCTAGTTGATAGGTGTGAATGTCTGAAGATATTTTTTTTTTATGATAAAAACTGTATCAAACAATATCTACGCTGTCAACACATTTATCATCTACATACATACATAAGTCACGCCTTTTTCCCACAGGGGTAGGCAGAGATTACATTCTTCCACTTGCTACGATCCCTGCATATTTCTTTCGCTTCATCAACTCTCATTACAGTCTTCAAACATGCTCGGCGATTTCGGGTACTTTTGACCTGACCCTTCTCTAGAACGTCTTTAATTTGGTCGAGGAACGTTCGCCTAGGTTTACCTCGTCCCGTATCTCCACTAACCCCCGATTCATGAATCCCATTAGTCAATCTATATTATTCCATCCTTTCCACATGTCCAAACCATCTAAGCATTCCTTTCCCTATTCTTGTCGCTACATCCTCTTTCAAACCACACTTCCTTCTTATCACATCATTGTATATCCTGTAGCATTTATTACGTGTAAAAAAAATAGAGAACATATGTCAACAAGAACGCCCATACGGGGACATAAACATATCAGGAGTAATGCACCTCACACCTGCCCTGTTCCAATTCCATTTTGGGACGGCATCTTCCACTTGAATTCCATGCTATTACTCGCATATTAGCTCAGGAAGGGACATTTCCTAGCTATATCTTTATTCACATCACAGATATACATTAACATAGATAACGCAAGTATAACGATTTGTATTGAAACCAAGCGTGTCAACTTTTTAACGTCTAGTGACGTCCGAGTATTAATTTAGAGACGGGAGATCCATACTGATTGAATGACACCGACGCCCCATCGCCAATTATCACACAAGGAGGCATTTTATTGTTTTTGTACCATACAGACGAGCGCTGACTAGTTAGCAGCAGCCTACACCGAACACGTATACAGTACATTTCGTCATGTATGAAATAGTAGATTAGTAGCCAAGGGCTGTAAGGCATCAATTGCAGCCCGAGATATTTAGGCGCACGAGCGCAGCGAGGGCGCTTATAGTTCGAGGGTGCAATTGATGCTTACACCCGAGCTAACTACTCTGCTTTACATCTCGATTGTGAGGTAAGTGGAAAAAAGGCATTACAAGAATAAATAAATTTATTTTCAAGAACTAAATTTAACTTTAATTTACCTATAATTGTTTTAATATAATAATTGATCAACTCCTGCCGGCGTCGCCTGCGCACCAATACTCACACACGCAATATTGTTGCATGCATTCCTAAGGCGCTATAAAAACTGACAACCTTAGCCCCCCTGCCACCCATTGCTTATCTATCTAATTATCTAAAGAATATTATTAGAATATTATATTTGAATAAAAGTACCTATAGCTTCATAAAAAAAGATATTGTCCACTGCTTAGTAGCTCCTTTATTATTTTGAAGGTTTGAATGTCAGTAAATATTAAAAATATTTTAGGGTTAGGTTTTCTTTTTTGTCAACTTTTTATCCCTAGCTTTTCAGTATATCTTGCCATTACATTTTTTTTAGGTTTAATTAGAGTATCAAGACTAGGGCATTCGTTCCATGAAACGTCATGTTTTTGTATGGTACTGAAAATACATAGGATTCTGCCATTCTCCTTTATTTTCAAGAACTAAATTTAGCTTCGTCGTTCGATATTCAAAATTGATGAAAATAGCGAAGCGACCTCTTTTGTCATTGGGCTGAATGCATGATGTCTAGTGCCAGTAAGATGGTTAGATGTACGCGAACTTTTTGAAAGAGGTTCTGTGGTTCACATAATGATAATTATATTCTTTCCTGACACTAAGCAATCTTTACCTGCAGCCCCTGAATCCCGGCGAGTCGAATCTTGTCCCTGGTAGCTGTGTCGACATGGTTGCTGTGGCACATCGCCGAAAACTTGGACACGAAGAAGTCGTATCGCCGGTGGTACGACGGCGTGTCCTCTTCTATGTTCGCGAAACGGACAAACTGGAACAGAGGAGAGACGGGGTTACACTTTATTTAGGACAGACATTGTGGATTTTGTTGGACAAACATTGTGGATTTTGTTGGACAAACATTGTGCATTTTTCTAGAAAGACATTACGTATTTTTCCGAGGAGCTCGGTGGCGTAGTGGTCAGTGCGCTTTGGCTTCGGTCAAAACAAAGCTACCTTCGCCATGGTCAGGCCGTGGATGGGTGACCAAGACTTTGTGATCTTGAACTCCTCCGTGCTTCGGAAGGCACGTTAAGCCGTTGGTCCCGGTCGCATTTGTGACCGTTTCTACCCACCAACCCACATTGGGCCAGCGTGGTGGTGTTACGGCCTTTACTCCTCATGTGTTTCTCCATGAGGAAGGCCTGTCCCAGCAGTGGGACGTATATAGGCTGATGACGATTACGTATTTTATGGGACAGATATTGTGCATTACGCTGGCCAGACATTGTGTATTTTGTGAGACAGATTTTATGAGTATTGTTTGCACTGAGATTATGCCTTTCATTGATCACACTTATTGTATTAACAAGATTCCGAACTCACGCTCTGCGTCGCCAAGATCTGAAGCTGTGGGTCGGTAGACTCAAGCAGTTTCTGGACCATCTTGAGGAAGCTCTCAACGAACAGATTGAGGGTCTGCGCATGGCACGCCAGGAGTAGCTGGTCCATCGCCTCCATTGCTATTATTACGAACCTGGGAAAGGTTTATATGTGTTACAATTAGTCTATGGACGGTAATGGACTTTTGGAGTACATTGAGGTAAATGATTATTTTACTAGACGTTTGTATGACCAATAAACTAACGAAATGGCTAACGAATAACAAAAAGAAATAGCATAACAATAATTCACAAAACCCAAGTGCAAAGATAAAAGTGACATGTTTCAAACAAATAATTAATGACAAACAAAAGCCGAATTTAGTACAATTTTTCGACCACGGAGATTGTCAATAAAAAAGTATATAATTCGGTCCTGTTTAACTTATTTTTATACCACGCTATGTGATAGGCATTAAAAACAATAATAAAGAAGGCAAGAACAAAAAAACTAATGACGTATTATAATGAATGGATTTAAGGCTCTAACCACACAAATAAAATGTGAAAGAAGCCGATAGCATTGTCTTTTCCTCAGGCAAATAGCGTATTTTGTGTGTAACAATGACATTGGCTATTGAAGAGTGACGACTTTTACATGATAACAGTAGCACCATCTGTCAAAAGATTTCAGATAATAGATATAAAAACAGCTGTTTTTTTACACTGTAAAAATACTATTAACTATCAAGGAAACTTATTCGGAATGAAAGTTGAACAAAAATGAAAGTTTCAATTCCTATGAGGCAGATGTTCAAAATACATATACAGTGTGTAACGGGCGGGTGTAGTCAAATTGAAAAAATCAAAAGTGTATTCCTCCTGGACCCTATTTACAAAATATTAGAAAAATAAGTTAAATAGAAGTCGAGATATAAGACATCGAAATTAGAAGATTTTATCGATATTAAAGGTAAAGGAATCACATCACTGGTGAATCAGATGTTAGACGGCAACGATCTGGCGGAACATATTATACCTCTTTTAGATCGTATGTTCCTAGTACACCTTTTTTGCCTACTAGACACGACACGTGTATTATGATTGCAAAGTCTCAGTGTTTGCGCTATTTTCACCTGTATTCTGAATGGATAAGTAGAAAATCGAAAGTTTTCGATTAACACTCCCTTTCCTTTGACGCCGCCGGGGCGCCGCCGCCTAGCACGAGAGTGACATTGAAATGCCAGTTTCGCACCGCTCTCCTAGATGTCTCCGCCTAAAGTACGCGCGCGCCTTGTGTTGAAGTCTACGAGTACCAGGCGCCCATGAGTAGGACTTAGTAAATTTGGAATAAAATAAATTCACTTTTTTTACCGTAGACAGAGAGCATTTCATTTAAATCATTTCAGGTTAGGTGTACGACAGAGACAGACAATATTAGTAAGGATAGGTTCCCAAAAAACAACCAAAAATAATAAGTGTCCATTTATTTAGATATGAGGTAGTAAGACAACAGAAACATTAAAAAGCAAACGTGGTGGAAGTGGTTTAGCGCGCAATCGAGGAACTCCTAATACAATTTTACGTACCAAGTTAACTATTTTTATCCCTTTCTTCCTCAAAGTAAACAGAACTGGAGTAGCCTTTGTCTAACATTCCCCTCTGCCAAAGTACAAGCATCGGATGCTTGCACGTTTAATAAAACTAGTTGAGCCGCCATTTTGACAGCCATAACATTGTAAACGTTGCGGCGAACAGAGCTCCCGCAAAAATGCCTGCCTGTGCTGTTTTTTGTTGTAAAAATAAATAGAAAACATCGAGTATGCTAAAAGATGGTGTCACCTTTTATTTGTAATTATAATTTTTAAGATTTCATGATTATTTACTTCATTATTTCTTGTTTTAGAATTCTACGATTTCAAATTTCGAGCGCTAGTCTCGTGGGGAGTGCGGCTGTGACGTTGTCAAAACGCACACCCCACGTGACTATTTTAAGCGTGTGTGTGCGTGAAATTTAAATTTGTGTGTCGAATTATGCATGTGTGCATTTGTAAAAACGTTGTGCGTTGTGCTGGCTTTGAGTGTAGTAGTAACCTCACCCCCCGCAAGAAATGGCAGAATAAAATGTTTGAGAAATTGACTAATGGCTACTCCAGTTCTGTTTACTCTGAGCTTTCTTCCGATGACATCCTTTTTCATCTAACATAAACATTAATTGGTTCAGTACAAATTTATTAAATATTTTTTAAATAATATTTCATTTTCGTTTAGTAAATTTACTAATACTAACATAACATGTTCGTAAATGTTTGAAAATATTTTAAATAGAAAAACACTAGAAAAAAAATCGTGAGATTTGAACCTGCGAACTTCAATAATCCGTGCGACTAGGCTGACTACTGAGCTAAGTTCTTCTAGTCTTCATGTTTTTGCGATACGATGAGCTAACGTTGAAGGTAGACGGTAATCCGTGTCCAACAGTTTTATCATGATTGTTTTAACTAAATAATACTCAAAAGTCAAAATATTAAAATAGGTAATTAAACAAAGTAAGAAGTTGTGTTGACTTATTTATTTAATTTCTTAGGTTCCTACGTTATCCCCTAGGTTCCTAGTTTTGAATATTTAAGTGGCACACTTATGAACGTTGCTTTTATTTTCTGCATTTAAAAAAATATTAGAACAGCAGAGCTATTGAGTAATCAAACGGATAAGTGGTTTATTATTATGATACATCGAACCCTAAAAAATCCTAATTCAAAATATTCCTGTAGTCCTGGTAGTCTATCGTGCGGAATATTTCATCCGTCGCTTGCTATCTGTCGCGGTTGTTAGTTGTTAGTAAAAAATGTCGTTTTTAACAAATAATGAATATTTTGAAATGATTTTATGTGATAAATGTCTCTTCGTCAGTTGCACGACGGGTTGCACTTATGCATTGAGAACCAGTTTTAAAATAACTCAATACAAGAAAAGATTTTATTTTGATTGGAAATCTTTCATAGAACAATGTCTTAATAACGTGTTCAGTGCTTTTGTAAATTATTGTGTGTTACGTACGATGTTATGTACACAGTACCTACGCAGTGTACCTACTAGACACGACACGTGTATTATGATTGCATAGTGTGAGTGTTTGTGCTATTTTCACCTTTATTCTAAATGGATAAGAAGAAAATCGAATGTTTTCGTTCAACAAACTCCCGTTCCTTTGAGGCCGACCGCCCGGCACGAGGCATAGTGGCATTGAAATGCCGCTATCGCGCCGCTCCTTTAACGTCGCCGCCGCAGCCAAAAGAGCCGCGAGTACCAGGCGCCCATGAGCAGGTAAGGAGCATCATAATACGCATATTTCGAAGCTGTGAACTCGTGACCCCGCTAGTGTTGTAGTTCAAAGATGACGTAATAAATAAATTAATATAATTAAAATTGCACTTTAAATTAAAGTTATTATTTAATTCTTATATTTTGTGTATGGAGTCCAGGTGGGATACTCTTTTCATTATTTCATTTTGACTACACCCGCCTGTTAAACGCTGTATAACATACTATGTTGTATGGTATGTTGAAGTGTATTTTGGTACGTATATATTTCTAATAAATAAATAGTCTAATTAGGTTATTTGCATATTAAATCCATTTCACATGCGCGTAAGTGGTAAGCTGTTTACTTTGTACTGATTAAGGTGCGTGACAGATATACAGACATGACACGCCCAGTAGTGTACACTGCTGGACATTGACCTTCCTACCTAGGTGTGAATGTTATGTTATGTGTGAATGTGTCCTAGGTGTGAATGTTAGATGTTATATATTGGGTCCTTACCTATGAAATTGGTGTTTTTTTTTCTCTCTTAGTATTTTGTCTGTAACTATTAAGATTCAGAGTATTCCTAAAAAATAATTACCTCGTCTAAAAATAGACTATATTTTTGAGCTCTTTTGATTTGTTTTGATAATTGGTTGTAAGTTTAATTGTGTTTAAATTGGACACGGAGACAACTCTTTCTAAGTGCCTCCCGAATACATCATTTTATTTTTATGAAGTGTGATATTACACATATTACTAAAGGTTGTCTAATGATAGATGCCAAATATTATTATCTTTGGATTTGTCGTTGTGAAGAAAACTGAAAAAATGTTAGTATGTAAAATGCAGAATTCCCCAAAATCTCCATACAAAACTCCAATTTCATAGGTTCCTTACCTAACATTTATATTCTCGATCAAATGGAAATGGTTCTTTAGAAAGGTTAGGTCAAACAGTACTCGAATTCGCACCAGCATGTAAGGGTCGTGCTTTAATAACTCTTTTTTGTGCCTTGAGAAAGTCCTGACGTTATGTATAATCTGAATAATTTAATAGGTGCATTTTGACAGTTATTTGTAGTGAGATTAATCTATTCCCATACCAATATAAATGGTCCATAAAGCTCCTCTGTCGAAATGCACCTATCAAATTATTCAGACTGTATTTAATATACCTATGCATGACAATCTAATAGTTTGTTCGAGTTAGTCCAACATACCCATGTCTTCTCCTATAAATATCTCTGGAAGCCTTCTGGAATAGGTACTCCCCGATCCTATCCAGCTTCTCGGGGCTGGAGAGGGAGTAGAAAGTGAGCTTCTCCATGTTGGACTTGACGAGGCCATCCTGGGGGGACGCCGGGAAGATATTGTCAACTAGCCGCTTGTACCGCGGCCGCAGGGCTGAGCAGCAGCCGCAGCAACCTGGAAAGGAAAATGATTATGTTATAAAGTATATGTAAGTCTGAATTATTTATCCATAAAGTTGATAGGATATTAAGGCCGTTATTACACTTATTAAGGCGCGTCCTTATTGTGAAACATTTTTTTTTACATTGCAACATTTGTCAAATTTATACTTACTGAATTGACTGACATGACAATGTTATATAACATGTTACAAACTCTGGACGCAGTTTTACAATACTAATCCCGAGGCATCTCCGCTTATATAAACAATATGAAAATAGGTTACACTTCAACGTTGACATAACGAGTCTAAAAAGCATAAGTCAAGAAAAACTTTACATATAGAAATCCGGGTATACATGTGTACAAAAATTACGAATTTAAGACGTGTTTTTATCAGAAATTCAATATTTAAAACGACGTCATCGTTATTTTTTGACAATAGATTGAACATAAATGAAAATATTCATTAATATGCTGCAATGATGCGATGGCGTTGTTACCCTACATATTATTTCTACAATAATTTATGAACTAAAATTTGAAATAATTGCATATGAACCAAAGCTTATTTCAAATAAACAAAATATTCATATCTTAGTCATCGTGAAACTGCTTAAGTCACTTGCATTAAATTAGTTATAATATGACTCCTTGCCCTGATCTCAATTCTATTATGCTATAATTCATTCCATTCTGACACTTGACTTGATATTTATATAATATAAACACGCACTTCGATATCCTCATTCGGACATTTTTTTTTAATTCATATTTCATTTCCCTGCCTACATGCTAATTCTTTCTCTTCGTTGACATGTCCATGCCCTTTTCTCTTAACTCGCCGACAGACGAGGCAACTTTCAGACTTAAATACTCATCGGTACAATTATAATAAAGTCAGTCCATTATTGTGACTACATCAACATCCTAAAACTGATAGATTTTTTCTTTTTACTTTATTCGAAGAACCTATAGTTAAATTTTAATTTTAAAACTTGCAATTATATTCATTTAGAAAGATACAATAAAACAAGTGTAATGTAATACGAAGCACCAACTCAAAGTAAACAGAACTGGAGTAGCCTTTGTCTAACATTCCCCTCTGCCAAAGTACAAGCATCGGATGCTTGCACGTTTAATAAAACTAGTTGAGCCGCCATTTTGACAGCCATAACATTGTAAACGTTGCGGCGAACAGAGCTCCCGCAAAAATGCCTGCCTGTGCTGTTTTTTGTTGTAAAAATAAATAGAAAACATCGAGTATGCTAAAAGATGGTGTCACCTTTTATTTGTAATTATAATTTTTAAGATTTCATGATTATTTACTTCATTATTTCTTGTTTTAGAATTCTACGATTTCAAATTTCGAGCGCTAGTCTCGTGGGGAGTGCGGCTGTGACGTTGTCAAAACGCACACCCCACGTGACTATTTTAAGCGTGTGTGTGCGTGAAATTTAAATTTGTGTGTCGAATTATGCATGTGTGCATTTGTAAAAACGTTGTGCGTTGTGCTGGCTTTGAGTGTAGTAGTAACCTCACCCCCCGCAAGAAATGGCAGAATAAAATGTTTGAGAAATTGACTAATGGCTACTCCAGTTCTGTTTACTCTGAGAGCACCAATGATTGTATGTTTACACTGAATTTGCGAAAATGAATTACGATATCATTATCTGCAGCAAAATTAATTATCTATTTTCGCAACTCAAGATATACACTAAATTCTATTCGAAATGAAACGCAACCCACGTAATGAAATTTTGACAAAAATTTTGAGGTCTCGTTTCGACTTCTCATTTTAAAATTTAATTTAGGTGTTAATGGGAATATCATCAAATTAAACACAAAAACCTCATTTGCGTCTTCTATATAGGAAGTAGGGTGTTGATGAAGATGAGGAGGAAGAGCAATTGTCAAGCACAAATTTCGGGGATGTAAATGAGGATAAAGATATTTTTACAGCGAGGATGCGGATGAGGAAGCGGAAGCAGATAAGGAAGCCGATGATGATAATTTTTTGTATGTGTTCAACACACAAACTCTAACATAGGAAATATACATTGTCAAGTTAAATCAAGCAAGGAAGAGGAGGGGATGGCTCGCTCACTACCCTTTCGGCTCAGGCGCATTATCCTGCGCATACTAAAGATAAAAGGTTAATAATTTGGGGATTTTTTTAATAATCAGTCATCTGTTTCTATTCAACTATTTCCGGTTTTTATGTATTTAAACCTGCATGTTAACAGGTAATGCCGATACACCACGGTTATTAAATCCCGTACTGTACTGTTACGTTAATAAACCTTAATCGACTCCACGAAATAAAAAAACAAATAAAGAAATAAAAATCTAAAAGATAGACACATTTGTGTGGTATAGTATTTATGTCAGATTGACTGTAACCAATCTAGTAGGTTATTAATGTTTGTTTTTCTAAATAATAAAGTAGGATTAAGTCTCTATAACATTATTTTCACGAGCTGTTACAAAAATTATATCACGTGGCGACAAGAAACTATTTATTGCCCTTCAATCATAATCGTCTAATTGGCCATTTGAGCTTTGAATATTTTAATCAAAGCTAAAAATCGTTGGAGAGATTGAATTGATAGAAAACTGTAGTTAATTGCTAATAATAATTACACATTGAATGACATTTTGTAAGAAAACATTGGTCAATGAACTAACTTTTTGTTTAACAACGTGGGCAGTTGTAGTAGAACATATTATTTTTATTGTGGGAACTTTGTAAGGCGATAATTGAATAATAGGCAAAAATATGTCTACAAACGAACGTAAAGTATATGTATACTTACATGTTAAGTACATAGTTCTGCTCAGTATGAAGCATGTTCGATGCACGATTTTTCTAAATCTCAACATGATGATTTTTGCCACAAACTAACGTTAAACACAAACTTTATTTCTAAGCTTTAAATTAGCGTTGTCATAATTCTTATGAAGCGTATTTCCTATGTTAAAATAAATTCACAATGGCATTTCTCGAAACATATTTAGTCTAGACTTTAAAAATAAATGCAACATAATATAATTTACCAATTTAAAAGAATACCTATACACACGACATATTTGATACATTCACACAAAAACGATTTACATTTACTCACATAAATCTTCAATAAACATTATAACATCACTAGCGTCATTTCTAACAAATCTTATTAATTTTACACTTAAACTTTAACACTGATAACGTTAGCCAGTATTGTAAGATAACAGCTGACTTCACTAGTTGTAGGATTACAACGATAATATTATTATTAATGTGATAAGTACTTATAATATTTATTACAAAAGGACCTGTTTTAACTAAATATTTCCACTAAGTGATTTTAGTACTTACATTTTTACAAGCTTTGTTTAACTTGCAATTTATCTAACAAATGACGACATTTTTGAAATAAAGCCAGTTAAATGGCAATTGAAAATAACTTTATACGATATGTGATCAACCATATGAATTATCCGTATTTGTAAAATTGGGTGGTCACCCTACTATTACTAGTGTTTACCTTTTGTAGATGATCAGACTACTATACACTACCATTTATTTTATTGGGTTTAAATTCAAATAAATAACTATAAATTAATTATTTCTCAAAAAATATTTTAGAGGTGTCTTTAAGAGGGTAAACTGCTAACGAACAGACGAGTATGACAAAGACTTTACACAACAAAGAAAATTAAAAATGATCTTGTTGGAAATAAGCTATGGTAAATAATAAAAGAAAGGTATTATCACCGACTTGTTTTATCAAACACATGAATATGTAAGTACAATAGACAACACTGAAATAAATCACTATTGAGACTACTGATATTTTATTTAAATCCTATGTCAACAAAATTCGACCAACGAGTTACGCGAGGGAAAAGGTACTGCTCTATAAATACATTCTAATGCAGGGCTTTAAATATAGACTCTGTGATCTGCGTGATGGAAAACCTAAGTGACTCATTAAGCTTCAATGGGTTCTAAAATTATGATCTTGGGAATAAATTAATTGCAATTCAGTACTTTTCATAGATCAATGAGCAGATGTAGCTATTGATCGAATAAATGAAGTTCAATGAGTGAAGGGTCCAGATACAATGCTAATAGTTGGTAGTCGTACACTGCATCAGCCTTCTACACGGCTTAAATTATACGTCATGATCTATTAACTACATAACGAAATGTCTATACTCTTATATTGGGTCCTTACCTATGAAATTGGTGTTTTTATTCTGTCTTAGCAATTTGTCCGCAACTATTAAGTTTCAGAACATTCTTATGAAATAATTGCCTCTTCTAAAAATAGACCATATAATAATATTTGAGCTCGTATTATTTAATTTGATAATTTTTTGTAAGTTTAATTGTGTTAAAATTAGACACAAAGACCATTATTTTTAACTGCCTCCCGAATACATCATTTGATTTGCATTAACATAAAAACGATGAATAATTTTTATCAAGCGTGTTCACACACATATTGCTAAGCTTGTCTAATGATACATGCCAAATATTATTATCTCTGGATTTGTCGTTGTGAAGAAAACTGATAAAATGTTAGTATGTAAAATGCAGACATCCCCAAAATCTCCATACAAAACACCAATTTCATAGGTAAGGACCTAATAGATTAGACCTTTCTCTTCTACAGTAAAAGTATTGCCTAATAAAGAGTCTATGTCACTCGTCATTTTATATATGCACATTAAATTCATCTCTTTCTGGGCTTCTCTCTCACTATTTACAAGTATTGCCAAACATTCAAGTACTGTCCGCAGCCTATATACGACCCAATGCTGAGCACAGGCCTTCCTCATGGAGAAACACATGATCGAGGAGTATGGGCCGTAACACAACCACGCTGGCCCAATGCGGGTTGGTGGGTAGAAACAGTCACAATAGTGACCGGGACCAATGGCTTAACGTGTCATCCGAAGCTTGGAGAAGCCCGAGATTATAAAATTTTGGTCACCGATCTACGGCTTGACCATGGCAAAGGTAGTTTTTTTTTCAATCGAAAGCCAAAACGTTCTAACAACTACGCCAACGGGCTGCTCGTGCATGCAAGTACTGCTACTACCTACTACTACATTCAAACACATAAACATCAACCTATACACGGCGATAACATATCTACAAAACCGATTAAAATACATGTCATATTACTACTTTCCATTAAATATTAGGTCCTTACCTATGAAATTGGTGTTTTGTATGGAGATTTTGGGGAATTCTGCATTTTCCATACTAAATTTTTTTCAGTTTTCTTCACAACGACAAATCCAAAGATAATAATATTTGGCATCTATCATTAGACAAGCTTAAGTAATATGTGAAATATCACACTTCATAAAAATTATTTTTCGTTTTTAAGTGAATGCAAATAAAATGATGTATTCGGGAGGCACTTAAAAAGAGTTGTCTCCGTGTCCAATTTTAACACAATGAAACTTACAAAAATTATCAAATCAAATCAAAAGAGTTTAAAAATATTATAGTCTATTTTTAGACTAGGTAATTATTTTTTAGGAATACTCTGAATCTTAATAGTTACAGACAAAATAATAAGAGAGAAAAAAAACAACAATTTCATAGGTAAGGACCCAATATATAAAAATTTTCTTGGCTCATTCATTTTCATTTTCATTACTAATTTTAGTAAGAAAGGCAGGTTAAATTATAATCATAATATTGTAGATATTAGGTGTGACGATAATGTGTTTACAAATTGTGTTATGTAACTTATGTATGATTGATGTATAAATTTGTATTTAAAAAAGCTGGGGTTTGAGTTAAATAATAAACAAATTAGGTACAAATTCAGTCATGTATTAAATGATAAAAAATAATTACATTACAAATACAATCATGACTTCGATTTTAAAATGACTAATTTATGAGTAGAGGCGTAATAATATGTTGTTACGATTAATATCTACGTCTATAATCTCGATTACCTCTCTTTGATTGAATATGATCATAATAATCATATTTCCGTGATAATCCACATCCACCCCTACTTCGTTTGTCGTTATATCTTCGCTCTTGTGAACGCTCTATGCTACGATCTCTAGATCTGCATCTGTATCTCTTTCTTGAGTCATGATTTCTGTCATTGGATGAGCGGGTCTGTCTTTCTTTCATACGACTTTCGTTCCTATGTTTAGATGGCAATGACGGAGTTTTAGAATCGACTTCTTTTGATCTAGGCGTCGGTGATGCTGTCGATTCACATGATTCTGGTGATTGTGACAATTCAGCTGATTCAGTAGTAGCTACATCTCGCTCTATTTGACTTTGTCCAAGTTTGTTTGCTTTTGATATCTTACGAAGTGAATTAATCTTATTTTCCAATTCCTCCTGATTTACTTTAGGTCTCTTGTATAACATTAATATCCTCGTACACACTTCTCTTATATCTTTCTCAGTGACTTTGAATAGTAGAAACCAATGTGGATCGTTTGGCAAAGGCAAGCCAAATTGCGTGCGGTTAAGTAAATGCAGGCACAAGCAATAGTTTCCGGTGAGAATCTGACGAACACATCGGTTCGGAGCGCATCACTCAAATAGTTCCAGGCCATTTGCATCACTTCACTGTTTTTATCGAGCTGCAAAAGTTGGGAGTATACAACAACGAGCTTGTGTGGATGCTTCACATAAACACAGAATCCAATCTCCTTCAGAATCCGACTTTCAGCTTTGATAACTTCATTTTTTAGCTGCATAAACTTTTGGTCCACAACCAAAGGAGTGATAATCTTCTGCGCACGCACTTGCTTCATGTGATGAAATACGTTGATGATGTCTTGAATTCCGCGTGGTTTTTCTTCAACTTTCGAAGCTAAATATATACTTCCCATTGCCATAGCTTCCATTGGATATCTCATGAATGATTTTGAGTAGTAGAACCTTTGGAAGTACATCTGAGCTGTAGCACTAACTACTTGAGGTAGTTTTAGTAAGATTCCAGAGGTTTGAATGAGTTCGCATCCCAGTACTCGTAAGTCGGTTTCAGTTTCAACATCGATGCCATCTGCCTGCGATGGTGTCTCTTTGAAGACAGACTCAGGCAGCAGAAGATTGTAGAGCGTTAAGACGATCTTCCCGTAGGGCTTCTGTGGTTTATCCGACGGGGTTTTATGTGCCTCCGTCAGGCTTGATACACTACCAGTCGGCATAATCACAACTAGAAGTTTAAACTTTGATGTTGTATAGATTCCACTGCTTCGTTTAAAGTTAGCACAAGTAGTGACACTGATACTTGGCAATACTTCCCAGGCACTAGTTTAGACTACACTGAAATTTCTTTTAAATATAACACGGCTCTTTATACCCCAACAGGTAATGGAGGGATTACTGGTGACACGATGACGTCATCAGGGGTACTCATTTGTAAGGAAAGCCGCCAGTTCACTAATGTTCCTTGATTGGTAATTAAGCTAAAAATGCCATTATTAATATTAACAATAGGTGCATAAAGGATTTGAATTCTTTGTTATTTCGCAATACTATTGTTACTTAATATTTGTTCGATTGTAAACAAAGCCGACTTTTGTGGGGTTTATTGAACAGTAAGCCTACCACATTCTAGCAAGTACAAGTACAGTCGCTTAGATGTTATCTACAAGCATAAAATCCGCCTACAGCTTGTATAAGGACAACAGATCTATGGAAAATACAATTTATTAGGTATTTTAATTATTAGCAACCTGAAGTGGCAGTGGGCTGGTCATATTAGACGTAGAACTGACGGCCGATGGAGCCGTAAAGTTCTCAAGTGGAGACCGCGTCTCGGTAAACGTAGTGTAGGACGCCCTGCGACCAGATGGGATGACGATAGTCGTCGGTTGGCTGGAGTGGGCTGGATGAGAACGGCCGAAAATCGCGAGCGGTGGCGTGCATTAGTCGAGGCCTATGTCAGCAGTGGACAGGAGTAGGCTGAAGATGATGATGATTTTACTTATTAATTTTATTTCATTTATTTTGTAATATTAGGTCCTTACCTATGAAATTGGTGTTTTTCAAGTCAAGCTGTAGGCGGATTTTATGCTTGTAGATAACATCTAAGCGACTGTACTTGTACTTGCTAGAATGTGGTAGGCTTACTGTTCAATAAACCCCACAAAAGTCGGCTTTGTTTATAATCGAACAAATATTAAGTAACAATAGTATTGCGAAATAACAAAGAATTCAAATCCTTTATGCACCTATTGTTAATATTAATAATGGCATTTTTAGCTTAATTACCAATCAAGGAACATTAGTGAACTGGCGGCTTTCCTTACAAATGAGTACCCCTGATGACGTCATCGTGTCACCAGTAATCCCTCCATTACCTGTTGGGGTATAAAGAGCCGTGTTATATTTAAAAGAAATTTTAGTGTAGTCTAAACTAGTGCCTGGGAAGTATTACACACTACTTGTGCTAACTTTAAACGAAGCAGTGGAATCTATACAACATCAAAGTTTAAACTTCTAGTTGTGATTATGCCGACTGGTAGTGTATCAAGCCTGACGGAGGCACATAAAACCCCGTCGGATAAACCACAGAAGCCCTACGGGAAGATCGTCTTAACGCTCTACAATCTTCTGCTGCCTGAGTCTGTCTTCAAAGAGACACCATCGCAGGCAGATGGCATCGATGTTGAAACTGAAACCGACTTACGAGTACTGGGATGCGAACTCATTCAAACCTCTGGAATCTTACTAAAACTACCTCAAGTAGTTAGTGCTACAGCTCAGATGTACTTCCAAAGGTTCTACTACTCAAAATCATTCATGAGATATCCAATGGAAGCTATGGCAATGGGAAGTATATATTTAGCTTCGAAAGTTGAAGAAAAACCACGCGGAATTCAAGACATCATCAACGTATTTCATCACATGAAGCAAGTGCGTGCGCAGAAGATTATCACTCCTTTGGTTGTGGACCAAAAGTTTATGCAGCTAAAAAATGAAGTTATCAAAGCTGAAAGTCGGATTCTGAAGGAGATTGGATTCTGTGTTTATGTGAAGCATCCACACAAGCTCGTTGTTGTATACTCCCAACTTTTGCAGCTCGATAAAAACAGTGAAGTGATGCAAATGGCCTGGAACTATTTGAGTGATGCGCTCCGAACCGATGTGTTCGTCAGATTCTCACCGGAAACTATTGCTTGTGCCTGCATTTACTTAACCGCACGCAAATTTGGCTTGCCTTTGCCAAACGATCCACATTGGTTTCTACTATTCAAAGTCACTGAGAAAGATATAAGAGAAGTGTGTACGAAGATATTAATGTTATACAAGAGACCTAAAGTAAATCAGGAGGAATTGGAAAATAAGATTAATTCACTTCGTAAGATATCAAAAGCAAACAAACTTGGACAAAGTCAAATAGAGCGAGATGTAGCTACTACTGAATCAGCTGAATTGTCACAATCACCAGAATCATGTGAATCGACAGCATCACCGACGCCTAGATCAAAAGAAGTCGATTCTAAAACTCCGCCATTGCCATCTAAACATAGGAACGAAAGTCGTATGAAAGAAAGACGGACCCGCTCACCCAATGACAGAAATCATGACTCAAGAAAGAGATACAGATGCAGATCTAGAGATCGTAGCATAGAGCGTTCACAAGAGCGAAGATATAACGACAAACGAAGTAGGGGTGGATGTGGATTATCACGGAAATATGATTATTACGATCATATTCAATCAAAGAGGGGTAATCGAGATTATAGACGTAGATATTAATCGTAACAACATATTATTACGCCTCTACTCATAAATTAGTCATTTTAAAATCGAAGTCATGATTGTATCTGTAATGTAATTATTTTTTATCATTTAATACATGACTGAATTTGTACCTAATTTATTTATTATTTAACTCAAACCCCAGCTTTTTTTAAATACAAATTTATACATCAATCATCCATAAGTTACATAACACAATTCTGCATTATCGTCACACCTAATATTTACAATATTATGATTATAATTTAACCTGCCTTTCTTACTAAAATTGGTAGTTTTCTGGGAATGCCAACACCGCCCTGTTCCCAATGAAAATGAATGACCCAAGAAAATGTTAATATATTTAATGGAAAGTAGTAAAATGACATGTGTTTTAATTGGTTTTGTAGATATGTTATCGCCGTTTATAGGTTGATGTTTATGTGTTGAATGTAGTATTAGGTAGTAGCAGTACTTCCATGCAGAATAAAAACACCAATTTCATAGGTAAGGACCCAATATAAACAAAAACCATTCATTTAAAAGAGAACTTGCCGTTTGAATCCAAAATAAATATTTTAGGTCATACCTACTTAACTAAATCTTCTGGTCGTTGATCTATATGTTCCCAATAAAGTGTTTTGGTCACCCATCCGAGACACAATTTGGTCACTCATCCTAGATACAACCATGGTAAGCTTTGCTTTGTTTCTAAAATTATAGTCAAAGCGTACTGACCACTACTCAATCAAGTTGCACGACGTTGAAATGGAATTTGAGAGTCAAACTCCCACACAAAAACATGAGGCAAAAATTTGTCTCCGTTTGACGTTTTGTAGAAAGATAGGGTAATAATAATAATACCTATTACTTAATTGGAGCTACTAACATCGTTTCAAAGCCACACGCGCGCGTTAATATCCGCGAAACGTCCCATAGAAATAAGTGAAGGACTAATTATATAAGTATGTATGTACTTATGTATGTATTTATAAAATTCTAAAATTCATTTTTATTACAATATTATTAAAAGGGAAGTAATTAATTGGGCAACCATTTCATCATTTGGTCAGCAATGAAATGTTCAGCTGAAAAATCATTTGGGCAGCAAACAAATATTTTGCAATATAATTTAAAATGATTTGGCCAGCAAAATATATTTTTTGGCAGCAAAATAATTATTTTGCAGCAAAATAATTTTTGGTCTGCAAGTTAATTACTTGGTCAGCAGAATAGTAATTTGAGCAGCAAGATAATTATTTGGGCAGCAATCATTATATATTGCTGCCCAAATAGTTATCTTGCTGACCTGGAAATTTACTGGAAATTTATAAAATTTATAAAAAATGAAAAGGATTAAAGATCAATTCCTAGGGATTGTTTTATGTTATGATAGATATTAGGTTAAGGTTTTTTATAACCCTTAAAAACAATATTTGTGCCATCAAAACATATTAAACAAATTGGCAGCAGAGAAAATATTAGAGTTGCTGCCCAATTAGTTATTTTTCTGACAAACTTGATATATCTGCTGCCCATAAGTTGGTGACCAAGTAGATATTTTGCTGACCAATTTAGAAATATTTGCTGCCTAAGTAGTTGTTTTGCCGACCAATTAGTTATTTTTTGGTGATAAATTGATTTTTTTTTGCTGACTAAAATTCGAATATTTTGCTGTTTAAATAACACCCTTAAAATAGCACTGCACTCATAACTGCTTACTTGAAGTGGATTAGCAGAGATGCCAACACCCAAATTTCACCTGGTATGAGAATGTGAATACAAATATGAAAAAATAAAAAACTATGTTATTTTTATATTATTGAGTTATGTATTTGACTCTGGTTTAAACATAAAAAAAACTAATTGCTCCAAAAAGAGATATGGTTTTCATGGGTTCTTAAATAATTAAAAGATATACCTTAGTAATTATTTAATCATTTATTTATTGATACAAAGTATAGTACAACTAATGTTTACGTTTATCATCTCTACTGTCTCTACTTGACTTAGAACGATCATAGTCATCATATTTCCTAGATGATCCTCCCCTACTTCGTTTATCATCTGATCTACGTTCTCTTGAACGATCCACTTCACGATCCCTAGACCTACTTTTATGCCTTTTACTTGAGTAATCACGTTTTCTGTCATAAGGAGACCTTGATCGCCTATCTTTTTTCGACTTATGACTGTTACTATGATATTTAGATGAGAGAGGTGGAGTTTTTGGTGATTTTTCTTTCTTAGAATCACGTCTTGTATCCTTTGATGTAGATGCAGCAGGAGATTCAGTCTTTTTCTCCCCAGCCTTAGCTATTTCCTGTTCTTTTAGGCTTTGTGTATGTTTATTTGCTTGGTATACTTTACGAAGAAGATCTACTTTGCTTTCCAGTTCTTCAGGATTTACTTTTGGCCTCTTATACAAGTGTAAGATCCTCATACAAACTTCTCTGATATCCTCTTCAGTAACTTTGAACAGGAGGAACCAATGAGGATTGTTAGGCAAAGGCAACCCTATTTTCCGTGCAGTAAGATATATACAGGCACAGGCAATAGTTTCTGGTGGGAATTTCATAAAAACATCTGTTCGGAGAGCATCATTCATGTAATTCCATGCCATTTGCATCAGCTGACGGTTCTTTTCATACTGCAAAAGTTGTAAATACACAACAATGAGCTTGTGTGGATGTTTTACATGGACACAGAACCCTAACTCCTTCAAAATTCGTCTTTCAGCCTTAATAACCTGGTTTTTCAGTTCAATATAGTTTTGATCTACAATCAAAGGAGTTATTGTCCTCTGTCCCCTCACTTGTTTGATGTGATGAAAAACGTTAATAACATCTCTTATTCTACAAGGCTTTTCTTCAACTTTAGAAGCTAAGTATACACTGCCCATCGCCATTGCTTCCATTGGGTATCTAACAAAAGATTTCGAGTAGTAGAATCTTTGTAAGTATATCTGACCTGTTGCCATAGCCACTTGCGGTAGTTTTAGCAGTATTCCAGCTGTTTGTATCAATTCACATCCCAGTACACGTAAGTCTGTTTCCGTTTCAATATCGAGGCCATCAGCTTGCGACGGTGTCTCTTTGAAAGCCGATTCGGGTAGCAAAAGGTTGTGCAATGTCAACACAATTTTTCCATAGGTCTTCGGTGGTGGTTTAGTCGACGATGAATTACTCGTTTTGGTTGTGTTTTGTATTGTAGTCGTGGTCATGATGCTTTCGTAAAATCGTACCTTGATCTTATTTGAACAGCACTTTTGTTTTAATTGCTAGCACAGATAATATATGGCATTTGTATTTGGGGATATTTCACAGTAGTGAAGACGTATTTAAGAATAAAACTAATATAATACAAGACAAATCTTGTAAAACACACGATCGGTATTGAATGGCGGAATGACAGATTTTCAAAGATGGCGTCAGATATTCCCTTATGTCAATAAAAAACTTGTAAACAAGTTTATTACAAATTAAGCATTATATACATTATAATAATTAGTCTACAACATACCTAGCGCCATTGTTTTCGTTAAAACTCAAACCGGTATTGGATCACTAATTTAATAACAAAGATAACTTATAAAGAACTTAATTCTGTCCATGACTCAACTAATCAATTTGTGTCATTGCGTTTAGTTTCATTAGTTTTGGTTATATTAAAGTCAGACATAATATATACAAAAATTTTAATACGAATTTCGTAAAATATTATTGAAATTATAAGGACAAGAATTACTTAGCAACATTTATCATTAAAACCTAACATATAAAATCTTAAAACAGTGAAGAATAAAACGCTGTTAATTTCCGGCGGCAGATTCAAGTTATAAATCAATAATACTGGGTCCCAAATGAGCAAGATGCTTAGTTACTTACTATAAAAGGAAGCCAATATAATGTGTTTAGACTATGGAGCACAGTTACATAACTAAAATGAGTGTGCCATGCAAATGAGTATCAAATAGAAATAGGTCAAAATTACATTATAATTACTTACATCCGGGATCTGTACATTTTTGGATAAAAGTATCCAAAAACTCATGTCCTTCGCCAGCCTCGAAACAACACTTCACGAACGACATTATTTATTTAGTTATTACGTTAAATCGGAATTAAATTTAATAACTAATTTAACAATGGAAAGACAACAATATGTTTAATATAATATAAAATATTTCCCGGACCTATTTTAAAATGTATAACAGTACACTTAAAGAAATAGTAAAATTATCGTGTTTTTATGACACGTCTAAGAATATAATTATTTTATAAACAGACAAATCAACAATTTTATAAAATAATTGAGGTTTTGCCTCAGGGTTTTGCACTATTCTACGATATAAATATTTCTGGGTATTTTATTGCACCGAACACAGGGTCATTAAACGTTATATTAAGTATTAAATAATTTACGAAATAGGTCGCACAGGTCACATTTTAGGAATAAAAATAGGTCAGACTTATTTAGTTAACGAAACGTCAATACGCGTAATAATAATACTGTAGGGCGAACATGTACAAAAATACATTATTCACATTCATTTATTCTACGAAAAGAATCTTCTGAATTTGGTAGCATAAATTCTCGTGTAACAAAACGCAATTGCCAAGTTGACAGGATGTCGCTATGACAGCTTATGCAGTGTGCGTAATAATTTCGAAAACGGACATAAGATGGCGCTCAAAGCATCCACATTACTTCCATTAAGACTTCCATAGATGTCACTAATTGGGCTAGTTGTAATTTAGTAAAATGTGAATTCCATTAAAAAATACATGTTCAATAAACAATGTTATTCTGTCAGCAGTTAGAGATAAATTGATAATTATGTTTGCAGCATCAAAGCTCAAAGTTTTGGTACAAAAATTCTTGTAATTGGTTTTTTAGTTTATTTATTTAAAGTGTGGACATCTTTACCAAAAAAAATTTTTTTATAGTAAATTATTAGACTCAGATTTAATATATTGGCAATGTTTAATTGCAGTTCCGACATAGAATCACAACAAAAGGTGCTTGAAAAATAATTCTGTTCAAATGTTTGTGAGGTTTTGGCCATGTAATTAAGGCCTGCGCCTAGCAGTGTGCGTAGATACCTACGATAATAAATAGAGTCGAGGAATTTCGCGGTTGACCAGTAGAACAACGAATAGCGACCGGGACCTATGGCTTTACGTAACTTCAGAAGCACGGAGGAACTAGAGCCCGCAAAGTTTTGGTCACCCATCACAAAGTAACCATGGCGAAAGTAGCTTTGTTTTCAATATCGAAAACCCGAGCTTGTGAACCACCGACTACTATTCCAAAACATATTCAACTAGTGGTCCGCCCCGGCTTCGCACGGCTAGATAGGTAGGTATTTTTTAAAATATTCTATTTTCACACAGATCCCTATATTTAAATTTTTCCATTGCGGCATGAGCAGCCGCAGCAGCCGCTAGGGTTATGTAGGGCTCCTTTGTTCAACCGTTCTCGGAACAATCCTACCCACTAAAGTTCCAGCGGCACGCACTCTGTCCGCGATAAATCGCTCCACACGTGGAACTATTAAGACGGGCTTTGGGTGGCTCTCAGCTCCCTGGAACTATAATCGAGTCGCTGGGTTACATCCCGAACACCCAAGTCCCTGACTATGACTACGAAAGCTAACCATAGACGCGCTCTGCGAATAAGCTGTCTCATGTGTGGTGGTATCCTCCCGCGTTCTTTCTGCATTCTGCTTTTGGGCCATATGATCGTGTCTAAAAAGGCATCCTAAGATAGCGTATTATAACGAGACGATATATCAGTATTAGCGACTCTTTGCTGTTATTGCGCTCTTCTCTGGCCATTTTCTTTTTGTTTCTGTTTTTAAACTGACCATCTGTCTCTTTTTTCATTGTTTTTGGTTTCCAATTTTATTCCTATCAGAGTCAGCATCTGCAGCGGTGGTCACCACGCTTATAATTATAAAATATTATAAAAATTAAGTGACATTAATAAAATTATATATATAAAGTAATAAACTATAACAATAATTTTTCAAGTTTCAAATAACTTTACCCAGGCACTATTGTAAGTAGCCCTACCTTTGATTATCTTTAAGTTTTATGTTCAGTGATTTGTGAAATTTACCTTTTTATAAATTATTTTAAGTGTGCCTTAAGTTTTATAAATATAATATATAATAAGACTAAGGCCCGTATTACAGAACCAAACTCAAGCGTAGATCTCTGCTTGAGCGCAGTTAAAAAGGGATGGCGCTGTGTGGGATCAATAGCGCCATCCCTCTCTAACAGTGCTCAAGCAGAGATCTACGCTTGAGTTTAGTTCCGTAATAAGTTTTTATTTATATCTGGCATCCACCTCGTCAGAGCACTGCTGACCATGGCTGTGTGAGGTCCGTCCAAACCTCTGCCGCGCGCGTGGGCAGAGGTTTCGTTGGTTCGTACTATGTCTTCCTGGCGGCCACACTTTCATGCGAGGCACATCCTACACAAGAGCTTAGGTACCTACTAAACGCATCATGTCCCGTAAGTATCTGCACCAGATGAATTGACAGGTAACCAATGCCGCAGGCTTATCCACTCCACCAGGGTTGGTGAGGGTCCCGTCAGAGCCCCTGTCTTGGCATCTCCAACGGCTGTCGCCACCCCCCATGATGCTCCTTCTAAATATTTCATGCCCACGTGCGGGGATCGAACCTGAAACCTGTGAACCACAAACAGCGTTACCACGAACCCAAACTGTTTGTCAAAAGATCAAAATAACGTTGTTTTAACATTTACAAATAAAGAAGACAACTGAATTCATTTTAACTAGACTTTATTCTTTAACAAGTATCGAAATAAAAAAAGAAAAAAATATATTCCAAATAAACCTATCGAAAAAGTATTTTCAATAGCATCATTGAATCATGCACCCACAATGGAATCAGTCACTCAACCAAAAATATTATTGATGTACAAAATCTAATTTGGAATCTTCGGTAATATACATAAAGTGAGTATAAAGCATTTTTCATTTTATGTAAGGAAAACTATTTAAAACGCTAAGTGAAGTGAAGCGCGGTAAAGCGGGGAGCGGGGCCCGAAAATTTTCTTTTTCAAAATGTTTCATTTCTGTGAACAACTCACGTTTGACCAAAAAAATTACTATGCCAAATTTTTACACACAAAAAGAATAAATGGTTCCTAAGGCCGTTTCCCTGTTTCTTCTATGGTTTTGGATTTCGCCAAACTGTCGCAGTTAAAAAAAAACACACTGTATAGAGCTTTTCAAACGGCAGCATTTCAATTAAAGTTTTAAAATACTATGACACTTGAAACACAATATTAAGAAGGCCGATAGAATAAGATTGGTAGACATAAGACATAAAACAAATGTATCTCCAATAACTATAACCATCAAAAACTTAAATGGAGATGGACTGGCCACATGGCACGAGGCCCATCTAAATGGTTGCAAAAGGTAACCCATTGGTACCCCAGAGGAGTTAAGCGAAATAGGGGAAGGCAGATCCGGAGATGGCAAGACGATTTAAGGAAGGTAGCAGTAGGAACATGGACAAGAATAGCACAGAACAGAACAGAGTGGAAAAATTTGGAGGAGGCCTATGTCAGAGGACAAGCTAGGGATGATTAGGCATTATTATTTATTTCTACTTATATCATAATGTACTATAGTTGTACTATAGTACATTATGATATAAGTGCGGTAAGTTGAAAATTACAGCCGAGGCGATATTGCTAGCCCGAGCCGTAGGTGAGGGCAGAGGCTGTAATTAGCAAACCGCACGTATGTCATACGACGTTTTCTAACACATTTGCGAGGAAATAAATATAACTCAGACATTCTTAAACTAATAAATCTTTAATCACTTGTTAAAGCAGTTATAAAAATTTGAACAATTTGTAAAATTGTCAAATAAAAACAATACAGCGAGAAAAAACCGCGCGGAATAATTATAACTTTTTCACAAATTAGCGATGTGCGCGCATCAGCGCTTTTTTAAGGCAACGGAACAAATCTGGAGCCAAGGAGCTTTCTGGTGTACGTAATAAAGAGTTTTATTATTATTATTAATAGCCAGTGTTACTAGTAAAGTAAATTAATATTTTTGTGCATTTGTGCATGGTTGTAATTAGTTGTCAAAATAAATTAAATCAAAGAATTAAATGTTTATTTATAATATTTCATCTCCCAAAGGTAATTTTATTAAGAAAATGTTGACTACCTGTCTGACATAAAAACTCTTTGCTAAGATTTAAAAAAGTATCGTTCGTTTTTAGACGGAACATCTAAAAACGAACGAACTGTGCGTTTTACTTTACATTATCGCACAAGTACGTAATGTGATAGATTATGATTTTGAAATTAGATACCCTTTACGAGCAAATGTGTTATACAAATTTAAACATGTATATATCTTAGAAATAAAGACTATCTTTATCTTTATGACACTTATTGTGTCATAGCTGACAAACAGTTAGACATTATGCAGTCGCTACATTTTTTGTAGACAATAACGTGCTTTGTAAAGTTGTAGTACATTATTTTATTCTATCATCAATAGTTTTCGCAGCGCACACCATGTAAAGAATATTCTTGTTAATAAGTTTTTTTCACCTTGGGTTACATTATTGGAGTTTTAGTAAGGATTCCAAATTTTTATTGAAAATATGAATGATATGAAATAATTTTTTTGTTTTGCTTTATTCAATATTTAAATGAAATATTGAAAAACGCCGGCAATTTGTATGTGACGATCTACTGGAATAAATGCATTTTTTTTAAGAACTTTTCAAATCGTTTCTTTAACTTCAGAGCCTATGCGATACAAACAAAAAAAACAAACAATCACACCTTTCCTCTAAATAATAATAGTACAAAGATAGATAAAAGATGGCTAGGTAAGCATCCTTACGTCGATGTTATAATTATTACCCATATCGTTACATTATAAATTCATAGGCAGTCGTATACGCCGATATGGTGATGCCGATTTTGTCATCGCACACCCACATTACTCGGTTAATGCTATAAAATATAAAATAGTTCGCCTACGAGCACCCGCGCATGTTACGTCTAAATTATTTCTTCTTTGTATCGTCTAAGCCTATATATGTCCCACTGCTGGACACAGGCCTTTCTCATGGAGAAACACATGAGGAATATGGGCCGTAACACCACCACGCTCGTCTAATGCGGGTTGGTTGGTAGAAACGGTCGCAAGTCGCCTTCCGAAGAACGGAGGAGCTCAAGATCACAATGGTTTGGTCACCCATCCACGGCCTGACATGGCATAGCTTTGTTTTCGATCGAAAGCCAAAGGGTATTACGCGACCGAGCGTATATCTTTGTATAATTCTTATTGTTTGAATATTCTTTAAACTCCCTTTTTTCCACTTTAGGCAGGGTCGCCATAACGTGCCTTCCTCTTCCACTCTCATCTGTCACTTGTTTTCTTCCTTTAGGACACTCTCTTAGGGTGTCGTACCTATTACAGTGAAAGGCAGAAGGCTCTTATAAAAGCTCTACATTTTAATACGCTGCAAAAGTAGTACATATCCTACGAAGTAAGGTTGCGGGACGTTCGACCGCCCGCGCCGACTGAATCTCACCATGTCTTCTACCTCTTGCACAGCGTGGGAAGTACTCTACATTTTTTATTAATAAAGCCTTTCTTCTTGACCATTTAGACCAGCCATACTAACCATCAAACCTGATATCAACCAATTTGTGAAAAACTAAAACAATTTCTTGCCTTCCATCATTTAGACTTTTCTTCTAATTCTAATTGTTATGTACTAGTGTCATTTACTAAGTAAAATAGGTAATAAGTAGTAACTGTTACAGTGTACTTTTATTATACTTATTGATAAAGAATAAAGCAATTTCTTAGTCTAGGGTTCCATCAAGTATTTCGCTTTCCGAAAGGGTTCCGTTAGCAAAAAAGTTTGAGAAAAGCTGTTTTAGACGGTTTTTGGATAAGTAAGTTATTTTAGGTATACTAATTCCGTCTTGTAGAGTTTTGTCAATTGAATTATCGGTACTTAGTCAAAAAAAAACATGCTCAAGAACCATGAGTTTTACTATTGTTACTGGTCCAAAAGTCTTGCAGAAATGCAGTGAACTTTATCTGACTTATCTTAAATAGACAAATATTTTTCATTATAGAAAAAAAATCTGAAAGGAGCTGACATTTTTGCATGTTTTGGCATAAGAAAATACCGAAAATCGAGAGAAAGTTCGATATAAATTTCACAACGTTATATTGTTCTATCATATTGAGTTAGATATTCCCACCTGAGTGCTTCTAGCACGCACGCACATGCCAGGGGCGCTCAAACTCCCAAGAGGCCCCAGAACACTACCTTGTGGAACACCATAAAAAATACTGGTCTGAGCGCCAATCTGGAGATGTAGATCTCATCTGGAGACTCAATTTAAATGAACATTTTAACTTAGTAAAATTTTATTGATCGTTTTCATGTATTTCGGTATTTTCTAATGCGTTGTAAAAATTTCAGCTCCTTTGGGATAGTTTTTTTGCTGCCATAATAAAAATGTTTCACTCGTTAAGTATAAAGATCATTGCATATCTGCAACACATTTGGACTGAAAGCTGACAATCTCCTTTATAGAGTACGTAAAACAATACAAGAAATTGTTTATTGCCCCGCCGCAAAAGATTTTGATCTACTGCACATAAAGATGCCAGATAACTTTATTCGCCATTTTGATTTGTCAAATGCCATACTGTTTAATAGATAAAAAACAAGTTGTTTTCCTTGCAAATAGGCGGCCTCCTACGAATTATTTGCAGTTAAGGCTTTGGACTACGTAATAGGTTCTCTCACCAATTTAACTCATTCAGTCGACCTCGAGATCTTGAGGAGAGCGGCTGCTTACCGCCATTTTAAATTTCTTGTATAACTGCGCGCCAAGTGCTGTGTTCTTTTTTCAAATTAATTTTCATAAATTCTGTATTGTGCCGAAAACACAGTGACGTGCTAGTATTTGTGACCCAAGGAATTGATCTACTGGTTGATCTCAAAGCCATTAGTTTAGATCTTGGTTTGTGATTAGTGTTGCTAGTGTTTTGTTCTTTTACTTTAGTTGCTGTCACCGGTAACGGAAAGGAGTATTTTTTGGGTAAGTTTTTATTGCAATTAGCGAATTCTGGCCAGCTTTTTAGCAAAACCTTTTTTGATGTGATTTATTTGACATTTAAAATTATTTTAGTTTTACGCAATGTTATCTTTGATTAGCATCATGAAGGTCGTGCATTATTTAAATAATTTATACAAGTGAATAATACAGAATATTAATTACATAAACGTGTTTTTTTAAAGAAAACTACGTAAAATTTTATTTATGATTATTTCTTGGAACAAAAATATCTCGGATTTTGAACTAATTAAAATTTTATGTTTATTTTATTCCGGCTCAATTACGCTCTAGGTCGTTAATTAAAGTAAAATAACTTGAATCCTCGTCAAGAGTAGGATGGGTGGTCACACAAAAAAATTTTCACAGTTTTAGTGTGACAAAACCGTTGTTAAATACCAATTTTTATATTGATCTTTATGTGAATCATTGAACATATTGCGCATCTGTTTCGTTGAATCAATATGTACATTAAAATGTACCCATACGTTACCTACAGATTGTCAATGTCAGAATATTTTTTTCTGGAAAAAGGAATTTAACTTATCGTGACCATTGGAGCGTGACAAAGTCGTTAAATTTTACTATGTATTAAACTAGCACCTATTATTAACTGCCTAGGTATCTTACAATATACATAAGAACTGTAGCACAGTCAACTCCAAAAAATTGTAATTAATGTAAATGACTTATTAGAAAGAAATTTGTATACACATTTTCGTACAAGACTGTACCAATATCTATTACTGTACTGTACATAACTATATTTTGTAACGTATGTAGACCAAGTAATTTTAATTGTGTCATAATTGGCCATTGGCGGTTTTATCGCTATACAGCGATCTGTTGCAGACAACCTGCATGTCGATGGGGAGGTTTATGTAACACGGGTACATATACGCCACAATACTAAACGAAATGAAAATAAAATATTGTTTGTTCTGTTTCCGATATTCTCTTCTCTCCCCAGAACAAGGCCTCTGAGTGGAAGGCGTAGTTTATTGCTTTTACGAAATTTTGTAAAATGCTTTTGACGTTCATAAGCATGTGCTAAGACGCATCTAAATTGTATAAACGATGTTGAATTTTGAATATTAACCAAGGAGTGTTTGTCGTGGTTGGTTTGATGTTCATAGCCCATACTGTAATTGCTTTTATTTATTTAACTATTTATTCTACACAAAAGAAAATTGAGAATATACAACACATTAAATAAAAAGACGAGTACAAAAGGTTATTATTCTAATAGATGTATCTTCCAGCCCACCTGCTAGGAGAACTGCTGAGAAGTAGATTGTACTAAAGAATATATAATTATATATCTATACATAATAAAACTGTAGAGGTCAAATGTCGGTACGTGGAAAAAAATGCTTTAAAACATGTCAGGGGATGTAAAATGAGGGAAAATACCAAAAAATGTTTTATTTTTATTTTATGTTTCTCTGTCTGTTTGTCTGTTTGTACGGGCAAATCTCCGAAATGCCTGGGCCGATTTCAATGAAATTTTGAAATAGTTAAAAATCCATAGTAACTGCGGACGAAGTCGCGGGCAACAGCTTGTATACGTATAAAAATTGCAGTACGTATTAAATTACATAAACAAATGATATGATCCTCTACCGTGAAAATTCAATATATCTCCAATGTTCTGGACCTCTTCGGTGGGATATACTCGTACATATTTTTTTCTTTTTGACATAATTGGTGTAACATAATACTCGTAGAAAGATGTTTATATGCCAATAAAAAAATGCAGTACATATACTTATTTTTGTACTGTATGTTGTACTTAGCTCTTAAGTTTTTACTGTATTCTGAGGTTTTATTTATATCCTATGGTTATATTTTTCTTTTTTATTAAGAAAAACATTTTAACAACCCTTTTCTTCTCTACAAGTATTTCTGTAACAGCCTGTATCTACAATCGTTTTCTATCATTCCATCTCGAAAATCGAGAAATACACGAAAAATTGCTGCCATTATTTGAATGGATGATTTTAAGTATAAGTACAACCATGACATTGTAATTTACAACAAAGGCAGTGAGTGAAATGTGCAGAAATATTACTTATTGTTGTTCAAAATGGACGATTACACTTTCACTATTTTCTTGGGATGATTTTGGTTATACTTTTTTACGTGGAGACGTCACACAATTGATACACAGATTTTTATAGAACGTATTTTTTTTAAGTGATTTTTCAAATTCCCCTACTATGGTCATTAGGCAGCTTAGGTCGAATCCGACCAAATTTCTATTAGCTACACTAGTGTAGTAATACCAAAAATGCTTTTGCTAACAGATGCGTACTCGGCCAAAAATCGGCCGTGTACGTAGGACTGTCACTCGAGCGGATTCGACCAATGAAATTTAAGCATTTATATTGGTGTCCTAACCTGGTCAAATTCGCCCTTAAAAAGGTAGATAAAAATTTAATTAAAAGGCGTAAAAATGGCTGCTTTTGATTAGATTAGATTGATCACTGGATTGATCGCCTATGTATGTCCGCTAAGCACAGGTCTTGCTACATGAATTACCAAATGAGGAGATCAGGCTCCTCTCATTCCTCATCACAAAACCTTCCCCATTCCAGTAGAACCAAGGGGAACAAAAGTTTGACCTTCCGATCGAGATCAACAGAGCAGCTCACAAAATATACATTTACATCACGTAAGTATAACGATTTGTATTCAAACCAAGCATGTCAACTTTTTAACGTCTACTGTGACGTCAGCCGTAATTTTGAGACGGGAGATCCAATCTGATTGAAAAACCGATGCAGCCGATGCCCTTTCGCCAATAATCACACAACGAGGCATTTTTTTAGTTTTTGCAGCCATTTGAGGGTGCGTAGACTATAGCAGCGGCCAACCCCGACGTTTGGTCGTGGTTTTCGAACACTCACAGTACATGCATTTGCTTTCTATGTAAATTTATATCTGTAGAGCAGCTACTATCATCGAGATCACCTTTATAAGCATAGTTTAAATACAGTAGTTTCATGCTCTCTGATTTCACTGTTCAAATCTGACTTTATGTTAACTAATTAAATGCTTTCTGACTCTAACGTATGATACGCCTCCGCAGCTCAGCTTATTGCAAACCACAAAAACACCAATTAACACGAGCCGGCTAATAGATGTATGTTGGCGTTGAAACAATAACATCTTCTGGGAATAGTTTTTAGTCTTTAGTAAGCACGGTTATACAGATCTACAATTAAAACAGTACCAGTAATTATATTGTGATCACTCATTCGCTCCATTCAGCGTTTGTCCTAAGAAAACGTCGGTTTTGTAAGGAGCTTGTTCAGCTTTGCGTCTGTTCAGCCGCGTAAGCGTCTCATATAAAATCGTCTTATTACATAGAAAAATGCTGAGTCCAGCTGAATAAGTGTGAGTAGTCCACAAAAAGGTGTCCACTTTGTAACGAGGCGCTATATCAGTATTAGCGACTCTTTGCTGTGATTGCGCTCTTCTCTGGCCATTTTCTTCTTAAACTAACCATCTGTCTCTTTTTTTATTGTTTTCGGTCTCTAATTTTATTCCTATCAGAGTCAGTGTCTGGAGCGTTTGTCTCGGCGCCAATAAATTATAAAAATATTATAAAAAATAAGTGTTGATAATAAAATTATACCTAATATATAGATTACTCAATAAACTTTATCGATAAATGTTCAAAAGTTTCGAATAACTTTTCCAAGGCACTAATTGTAAGCCCTTCCTTTGATAATATCTTTAAGTTTTATGTTCAGTGATTTGTGAAATTTACCTTTTTATAAATTGTTTCAGTGTGCCTTAAGTTCTTCAATATCTAAAATATAAACGTCACAACTTTAGGCAAAACAACCTGCGTTGGGAAGTAACGATCTTTTTAATAACATTGATATCTGTAGACCAAAGAGCACCAATAAGAAAAAACATAATTTAACCAATGATTACATATTACATCTTCAGATCATGTGTGTGAAAGCGAACTTTGTATGAATTAAACACTATGACTCTTTATTTAACCAAGAATTCATTATGAATTTTTTTGTCGCCTACGTTGATACATTGTTCCGGGAAAAACAATCGAATACACCTAAAATATACGAGGTATTTGAAATGTAAATTTTGGAAAATCCGTTGACTGTGTCAGTTATTTTTACGAAGTTTTAACTTCCCTATTATGGACTTATAAAAATTTTATGCTCAAAATGTACAAGGTCTTAATAATTACATACAAACTGTTGTTATTTTGTTTTTAATAACTGACATTCATTTATAAGCCACGTCTTTCGTCCACAGGGCTTTCTCCATAACCCTTATATTAGGTCCTTACCCATGAAATTGGTGTTTTGTATGGAGATATTGGGGAATTCTGCATTTTCCATACTAACATTTTATCAGTTTTCTTCACAACGACAAATCCAGAGATAATATTTGGCATCTATCATTAGACAAGCTTTAGTAATATGTGTAATATCATACTTCATAAAATTATTTATCCTTTTTAAGTGAATGCTAATAAAATGATGTATTCGGGACTTAAAAAGAGTTGTCTCCGTCTCCAATTTTAACACAATTAAACTTACAACAAATTATCAAAACAAATCAAAAGAGCTCAAAAATATAGTCTATTTTTAGACGAGGTAATTATTTTTTAGGAATACTCTGAATCCTAATAGTTACAGACAAAATACTAAGAGTGAAAAAAAACACCAATTTCATAGGTAAGGACCCAATATATTTAATTGCTTCATCTACCCTCCGTCCTCAGCGTATACACGTCCCACAGCTGGGCACAGGCCTTCCTCATGAAGAAACACATGAGGAGTATGGGCCGTAACACAATAACACCACCACGCTGTCCCAGTGCGGGTTGGTGCCTTCCGAAGTACGGAAGAGCTTGAGATCATAAATACTTGGTCACCCATCCTCGACCTGACCATGGCGAAGATCGAAAACCAAATCATAATAACCACTACGTCACCGAGCTCCTCAAACGAGAGACAGTAGAAACAATTATATTGTTCGAGAACGTTAGGGTTCGAGTAATAAAGTATTCATAATAACTATCTACTCTATTAGTTTATTGAATAGTGAATTAGTGCTACATTGATACATAAGGGAACCTACAAAGATAGAATATCATAAAATCTATATCAAACTTATTGAAATGCCCAAATTATATCGCAGCGCTACCGCACATACAAAAGACATCAACGGAGCTAAGGTCATTGACTCGAGGCACAATGATTTTAATTTTATGGATCTCGAAGGTGTCATTATGGTGTGACGTCATCTTTATCTCAATGGATTATGGACAATAAGGCTTTAGGATTCATGGGAACGAGTATGGTCATATTTGCTGTTAAAAAGTTATTAATAAGAAAGTGGTGATTATTGATATTGTGCGAAGTTAGGCTGATGTTAGAAGAAAAAATTACAGATACATACACAACGGCTATGAGACAAATACATTACACGCTTAGCAGAGAGCATTATGGCAATAGTAGATAATAATAAAATTCGGAATAGGTCCGGAGGAAAACATTAATGTGTAAACATTAAAAGTGGCCCACTCTCTTCCTTTTCTCTTTCCCTACGCACTTATTATATGAAAATTGTAAGGTTTTGACAGTACGACAACTTTTTATTTTGCATATTACATTAAAACAGCATTGAATAATACCATATAACCCTAATTTCACTAAACGGCGAAAAGATATTGTCTGCATTCACCACTTGACCTCGAAGTATGCTTTTACACATTGATTCTTTAAGTTTTTGGGCCCATTATTATACAATAGGTTACATGCAAAACATGATATATATACGAATTAAAATATAGTTCTTGTAAATTTTTATTAAATAGTTATTTAAATAGTTTTACCTAATTTTATTTTTTATTTTTACTTTATTGGTCAACCAACAACTTATGCACTATTGCAATGACAAAAATTATATCACTAAATTCTTAAATCTAAGTTCACAGTTAATTAAAGGTTAACACCACATGCAATGTCAAATATAAATCGTTTAGATTTATATTTGACATTGCATGTGGTGTTAACATTGCATAACAATGTGTAAAATGAAAAACAGACAAATTCAAAAATTCTTCTATTCTTCTATTCTATTCTAATATTCTTTCTTTATTGTGTACAATAAATTATTAAATAAATAATAATAAATAGAATCTAACAGAAATCAAATGCTAAAAAAACAGTTATAAATTATAGGTTTTGTAACGCCTCACATATATTTTTACGAAATTTGCCAATACCAAACAATTACCAACTTTATAGTCTTGATAATTATTATAAACTTCTTTTTAATTCCTATGAAATTTTTAGCTCATAGTACACAGAACTGCTAATCTGGCATTCTTGAAAAGATATTATAAAGATATCAAACATAGATATTGTAATAATACTATTGTCGCTTATTTTCTATATAATGTTTTTGTATTGTAACTAGTAAAGTCAGCACCTTCTCCCCACCTAAGATACAGGTTGTTATGTCAACCTAGTTTAGGTATCCAATTCATTTTTGTTCTTTAGTTAAATATAAGTATTAATTGTATGTTGTATTGCACAATTTGAAACAATAAAAAATATTATTATTATTATTATAGTTCTAAAAAAGGAAAAAAAATTTAGAAATTTCGTACTTCCAGTTTCATTTCAAAAAGTTTTTGGATATTTCATGATTATTGCTGGTATGCGAACACAATATATAGCTATCAATAATGATATCGTGAGTAAAAAGATGGGTAGAAAAAAAAGACAGGCATTCAAATAATACCTACTAGATAAATAAAAAATATTCAGATTTATTTTAATGAAATATCAAAAAAATTTAAATAAAATTTTAATACATTTTCCAGTACCTTCCCCGAAAGCGGTAGACGTGTAAACACCCACTTTTCGCGATATGTTAAGTCCATGTATGTAACAGGTGGCGAGGTGGACCACATTTCTTAAGCAAAAAAACGCACAAAAGCAAGGTTATTTTTATTTAAAACATTTACCCACAAGACATTGCCTAGCAACATTTTTTTTTATTTAATCTTAAATCATGTAATCTCGACACGGAATCTTTCGTGCTTCCATAAAGAATTGTGACTTACATTCTTAACAATAACCACCGTTTACGATGTGAATTTACAAAGAGCTTTTTGTAGATCTAATTATTTTTAGAAGGCACGGAAATTAAAGATTAAAAATAGTACCTCGCTTTTGTCCATAGACCTTATTTTAGTTTTGTAGTCACAATATTATTAAATAAATAAATAAATGTTTAACTAAATAAAATTAAGATTTTTTTTTTCATGATAATCAGGAAATTGAAAATAACCTGATATAGTTTGACACCCGGTTCAAGAAGTTATCGCTACGAATTAACATATTTTAAGGAATTTATTTTCTAACAGTTTTTATTTTCTAACAACAACGGATAAGTCCTTATTTTAAGCAGAGCGTATTCTTTGAGCAAATAATAAAATCAAATTTTATGTTCCAAAAAAAGGAATATGACTCAGTTGACACGTACAAGCTGACTGCCCAACATGTAAGTGACTAGAGTCATTTCTAAATGTCGCATGAAACTCATAAAGAGTTATAAACTTGATTACCGCATATGACATAAGAGATGACAAGCTACAGTACCTACCCAGTAATTTTTCTGCCAACCTATCAATCTGGAACAGCCTGCAAGCACAAAAATAAAAACGATAATAAAGAGCAAACTTTAATTAAACATAATCAAATTTTAAAAAACTAGTTTTAGATATTGAGAGTTCTATCACCTTATCAAGTCTATATTTAAACAACTCGCGTAAGATAGAGATATCATACATAATAACAGTATACATGCGCGCGCATATGTCAATCACTATGCTGCGGTTTCTTTTACTCGCGTTAACATAGAAAGGGATGGGTGGTGAGAAAGTCTTTTTATTAACATCTACAGCTTTTACACGCGACTTCGCTCGCTTGATCGCGATAAGTATTTGATGGATATTGATTCGCATACTCGTTTATTGATTTTTTTGCTTGTCAATCTAAATAACATTGCTTACGCAGCTGTTTCATTGAGAAGGAATGTTTATATGGTAACTCATTTATAACAAACGAGACTAGGATTTTAATTGGTCCTCTTCAAATTATATCATACGATTATGAATCTTACATTATAATCATTGGATAATAAAGACATGAACAGATTTCAAAAATTTTTGTCCGGTATGGTGAGAGTTTGCGACTCTCCGAAAAGTAAGGAATATTAGAGTTGTCAGAACTTAACATACATTTTAAAGGATTTTGAAAGAGAAAGTAGCACCAGTGACAGAAAAGATTAGGAGCAATAGGTTAGCGTGGTGTGGACATGTTATGAGGAGGGATGAATGTCACATTACAAGAAGGATGCTGAGCGTGGATATGGACGGACCTAGAGTGAGAGAAAGACCAAAGAAGCTATGGATTGAATGCGTGAAGAATGATATGAGAATAAAAGAAGTGGAGGCTGAGCTGACAAGTGACAGAGGAGAATGGAAGAAGAAGATATGTTGTACCGACCCCACCTAGAGTGCGAAAAGGGCAAAAAGAAGAAGATTTTAAAGGGTTTTGAATGGGCGTACAATACGACTACGATATGAGAACCTTCAAGAAAAGAGTGTATTCTTACTTAAAAGACCGGCAACGCACTTGTGACTCCTTTGGTGTTGCGAGTGTCCATGGGCGGCGGTAGTTGCTTACCATCAGATGACCCGTCTGCTCTCTTGCCTCCTATCCCATAAACAAAATACAAGCCACTCTGTCGTGAAGCTCATTCATCATTAAGTTAAGAGAAAATTGTACAAAAAAAATGGGGAATCCGTTGTTTGTTTTGTAATAGTTATAAGCTTATTACACTGATCACTATATATTTGAATCTGGCAGTCAAAAGCACATGTCAATGCACTGAGACCTTGATTGTAAAACAAACAGCTGAACCAATCCACATGAGTTTCTGATAAAATCTTGACGAATGATCGGCGAGGCTGTACACAACACAACCAAAATTACAACACTACAGATTTATGTAACGTGTTTATTTGGCTTCAATCCAATATGTGGAAACAACAGTATCGCTAACAGCATATCATTATAAGGGTTTCATAGGTGGACTGGCCGCGCGCTTACGATTACAACAGATACCTAACACCGTTTCACAGGCGCGCTACACGTGCGAGCTTTACGTCAAAATATATAGAAATCTCGCCGGCGGCGGGCGGCGCTGTTGGACAGCCCACCTATGAAACTACCCCAAGAGTATGCAAAGTGTTATTTACAACTCGAATTTTGAGCGACAGGGTCAGCACCTCTACCTTTTACTAAAGAATCACACACATACACATAATAATTTCAGGTAGTTACTGCCCAATTTAAGGCTTAACCCTGCTCTCTTTGATGCTAATCTAGTCCTGTGTAAACTGCCCCGGGGTCTTTTCCATGACTGGCTTGATTGGTCAACCGCGTCGTATTTCCCTGCCTTGCCATTAAGGAACAAGGACCTACATCATCAGTTCTTTGTAGTGTTGTGGTCCTGCGGTGAGTAAAGTCGCCAGAGTTCAATGAGAGAGCGTTGTGTTAGGAGTTAGGAGCCCACACTTCGTCTAGTCTTGTCGTAAACTGGCTAACTCGACTACGAAGGTTACTATTATATACACGCCTATTTGATATTTACGCGCCACGTCGCTCGCATCGCGTCGTCATCGTCAGCCTAATACGTCCCATTGCAGGCTTTCCTCATGGATAAACACATGAGGAGAGGGCCGTGACACTACCACGTTGGCCCAATGCGGGTTGGTGGGTAGAAACGGTTGTAATAGCCACCGAGACCAACGTCTTAACGTTTCTTCCGAAGCACGGAGGGTGGAGACGACTTTTGTTTACCTTTTGAGCAACTTTGATTGAAAGATACATACATACAATCACGACTATTATCCCCTAAGGATTAGTCAGAGACTAGGCAAAAGCACAGCAAAAGCGATCCATTGCCATAGTCCGCGCCAACAGAGAAAGAGGGAGAGAAGAAGACATTCTATAGAGAGAGATTGAAAGATACTCTAAAAATGTGCATGGTGTGCTGTCAGATAAGTTACATTTATTCAAAAAGTGTATCAAAAATCGGTCAAGAATTCTATTATATTTTGGTCACTCTAATGAAGTTGATTGTTTAACTTAGATAGTTTAAAATAATAGTTTCAGTATCAAATTGTGGTGTGTTTCACCCACGGAAAGGATAAAGAAGGTTTCACACCTTACTAGGTTTATTACTCATTCCTAAAATAAAACCTTCACTCGCTCGAGGAAACAGCTCTGTACCTATTTATATTCGGTCATTCATCTGCAATTTCCTGATCTGATTAAAAACAATAGTACTTATGGACTGAGCAAGTTTTGTCAGAGTTCTTTTTGAATAGCGACGACATTTAGTTTGATAAAGGACTCCGCGGTAAAAACTCTGTATTTTAGTAATTAAAGATAATTTTCACATCGTTTTATTACTAGCTATTGCCCGCGACTTCGCCCGCGATTATTTCCGAAATAAAAAGTATCCAAGATGTTGATCAGGGATATAAAGTATCACCATACAAAATTTCATTGAAATCGGTCCAGCCATTTCGGAGATTAGCCCGTATAAACAGACACAAAAACACTCTTTTTACATCCACCTGACTAGGTTTTAAGCATTTTTTTTCTATGTACAGACATTCAACCTTTAGAGTTTTATTATTATGTATAGATAAGCATTTGAGTTTGTAGAGAACTACAGGATTTTTTTTTAAATTTTAGACTGAAAAGAATTTGTTTATTTACATATTTGAACATTAATACGTAGGTGTAGGATCTACTATACATCTTTTAACTATTGTCACTTGGAATGAGTGATAAAAAACAAACAGATATTTATCAAATGGAACGTTTTAAATTCTTTGGAATGTCGTGTGTCTAGTAGGCATGACACTTTGTTTTAAAAGTATGATCAATTTGTTTTTATTTGAGTGTCGTTTATGACCTGTTTATCACACATAAATATATAAGATTGACATGGTAACCAGAGCCACTTGTAAATTCCACGTTGTCAAGTTCAAAAAAGGTGCTGGACGTTTTTTTATTGGTTTTCAATTTTAAAAAAACTGCTGTATTGTTCCTTTATTTTTTTTTAGATATCATACCATTACGCCGGTGATGGAGTTATGTTATTACAAGATTTACAAGTAGCGGCATATAACTTTGGTGTTGATTTCAGCCAATCGGCGCTGAGCATCTCATCTGATCTGTAATCGGCGCGGTGGCCGTCGATTGGCTCTCTAGTCGGTTTCCTTCTTCCATTGGTGCCACGTCAGTACCCCAAACGCAGCTATTGGCAGTTATCATCTCCACGTAACGCCCACTCAACGACAAAGATAAATACCGCTACATGAGTTGTAATTCACTTTGTAATTCATATGATAAAATACTTATAATTTAATACATGTATAGGGATGTCTGGTAGCTCCTGTGCCTAGATTAAATCTATGGTGGTAGAGCGGTCAAGATGGAAAACTGGAAAACATTCTGATAACTTACTCTAAGATTCTATGGTTAGAAATACAACGAGAAATTATGTTGGATGCCGATTAGGTATTAGGTATAATCATTGCGAGGAAGCTAGAGACTACAACGAACTTCCTGTTGGTTGGAAGGAGAGAGTGCGATGGTTGTCGAGGTGGCACTCATCATGGAAAGCGGGGATAGGGGCTTCTCGTTTCCTTGTTTTTTAAGAATACCATGATTCAATGGAATATCATCTGTTAGTATGGGTACAAATCCTGACGTAAGTATAGCTGATTGATTTAGAAAGAGTCTGGTTCGAATAACTATTTCCAATTATAACAATCTCGGCCCATCTTCCCGACACATATTATAATTAGAATAATATGAAATATATTAAGTTACGTGCAAAATGTAGCTTCTTAGTATTTATATTTAGTTTTTTTTTATACAATATCATTCATTTGATTGTTTTTCATCTTTGCGTTGAATTCATATAAATAAATATATATGATTTATATTGATAAATGTCATTTGTACTTATGGAAAATACAACCGTAAACGTAAAGTCTAACAAGAACGTTCATCTAGTATTTTTAAAGGTCCATTCGTTTAGTGCGACCAAAAAGGAGCATTGCCTAAGACGAGATCGAATCTAGAACGCGTTACAACATAACCGCTTAACCACCGAACGTAAGTACACCATACATTACTTCGGTAAATAAGGTTGGGGTTTTGAAAATATATATTGGAATTAAGCTTAGTATTTGTTATTAAGGATTATTTTTGTTTAAATGCTTCATATAACAAATAATCTACTTGTTAAATTAGAAAATTTGTGTACAGTTCATTGTGAATATCGCTTACCTCACATTTTGCCTGTTGCATGGTAACTTAACATACATACATACATATCATCACGCCTCTTTCACGTAGGCAGAGGTGTTAAACACCCACATTTCGCCAGATATGCTAGGTCCTCATGTAACAGGTGGCGAGCCTGTTACCATGCACCGGGCACAATGTGAGGCAAGCGATATTCATAATCAACTGTACGTTAGTTTTATTCAAACTCAGTGGTACGGGCGGTGGGATAGAACCCGCGTTTCCCGCGGCCTCTCGAACGAGTAGTGTCCCGTTCGTTCCAACTCGGCTACGCTGCCAGCTGGACTTAACATATAACGAAATGTGGGTGTTACCTCTGGCTATCCCTTAGCGGAAAAAGGCGTGATGATATGTATGTTTGTATGTTAAACTAGAAAATTATATTATATTTCTTTTTGAATAAAACACAAGTGTGGGTAACTTCATAACTTGGCTACTGCTTATTTTAAAGATCCATAGCACTTGCTCGATGGACTTCTGTTTCATGAGGACATAAATATATCAGGGTAAATATGGGAGTGACATAGCCCATCGAATTAGGAAGCTGAAGTGGCAGTGGGCTGGTCCCCTCTGCCGTAGAACTGACGGCCGTTGGAGTCGTAAAGTTCTTGAGTAGAGACCGCGACTCGGCAAACATAGTGTGGGACGCCCTGTGACAAGATGGGATGACGATATTCGTAAGTTGGCTGGAGTGGGCTGGATGAGAATGGCTAAGAATAGAGAGCTGTGGCGTACGCTAGGGGCCTATGTCCAGCAGTGTACTAACATAGGCTGATGATGACGAAATGTGGGGATAACCTCTACCTATCTTTTCAGAAATATTGATTCACTATTAAAAAAAGTGGCTCATGAGTTTCTTCTCATGAAAAGCCTTTCTCTCGGAATTCAGCCGCTTGCATCGATTACAATCACAGTCAATACGCTGTGGCTGCACTTGCTGCAAGCACTCGCGGTAATGAACATTAATTTTGTATGGAGATTTTGGGGAATTTTGCATTTTCCATACTAACATTTTATCAGTTTTCATCACAACGACAAATCCAAAGATAATAATATTTGGCATCTATCATTAGACAAGCTTTAGTAATATGTGTAATATCACACTTCATACAAATTATTTATCGTTTTTAAGTGAATGCAAATAAAATGATGTATTCGGGAGGCACTTAAAAAGAGTTGTCTCCGTGTCCAATTTTAACACAATTAAACTTACAACAAATTATCAAAACAAATCAAAAGAGGTCAAAAATATAGTCTATTTTTAGACGAGGTAATTATTTTTTAGGAATACTCTGAATCTTAATAGTTACAGACAAAATACTAAGAGAGAAAAAAAACACAAATTTCATAGGTAAGGACCCAATATTTACGCCTAATGATTATTATTTATATTGTAAAATAATTATTTAAAATGTAAAATGTTGACGATTTAAGTGCCAAGTTTGACCAATGAAATAAAGTTATTTTGGATTTACATTTTGATTGGCGTGCTAGTTCACATCGCATTACTATTAAATACTATTCAATGACAAAGCTAGAGGTGGTGAACGGAACCAACCCATCCATACGCAATTTCATCGAGTATATCTGTCTACCCAACCTCATGAAACCGGCTTACTATCAATACCTTGCTTCGGCCAACAGACTAAACAAATTCGTACATTACGACATGTATGTGGAGCAGTTGCATCAGTTAACCTTCGGGCGTTCACAGGTGACTTCAGGTGGATATTTCTGATCTGTGTCCGGTGCTCTCATTTATTAAACCTTACACTAACCTTACGAGGTACCCGTAACAGAGTTAAAATTATGGTGTAGGATGCTTTTTTTAAGGTTGAGCACATTGTTACTAATTTCAACGCAGTGCTATTGACTACACTTCGTTGGAAATAACTTGATATGTACTATTTTATGTAGAGTTCAATACTGGAATTTCAAGTTTTCAATAATTCAGTTTTTATTGTGTTTTTGGTATTAGGTTTTATTCTAAACTATACTTTGAGATAGTGTGATGGTATGTAGCCTATAGCCTTCCTCAATAAATAAGCTATTCAACACTGAAATAGTTTATGACATAATATTTGTATTACTATTTTATTTTATTTGCATAAGGTATATTTCAGGTTCTATAAAATTTCTCAAGATAAGTGACTAATGGTTTATGTGCGATCAGAAAGAGTCGCTGTCAGACTGAGCTAATATTTTTATTACATCATAAGGATCGTCAAGATGTTGAGCGAGAACTTCATTTTCTCGTCTCCTAGCTAAAATCTACTGTAACTTTTAATTACATGTTGACTGAAGGGGCTGTGTGGATGTGTCATCGCAAGAACACATGTCATTATCGGTAATGTGGAATCGGTGCAAATATTATTTATAACAACCGTTATTCGTTATCACTTGGGTAATTACGAACGAGGGTGAACAAAGTTTGAGAAAGGATTCAAGATGATCCATTGTGGTGAAAAGAGACTTAGTATATGTAGTTTTTTGGTAAAGCTGTTAAGTTGCGTCTATTAAAAGCGTTTTATTTTTCTGTTTGATAAACCTGTCGTAAATACAGTCGTAAATGTGTCTTTTCCTTAAAGTTTTGCAGCGGATTGGGAACACAACGCAGCTTCGTTGTCGGGCAGACCAGTGTGTCCTTTGACCCATACAAAGTCAATACTTATTCCTAGATGCTTGGCATTTTTAACGTGATCCAGTACTTTGACTGCTAATTGGTAGGTGGTGTTGCAGTTGGAATTTTTTTGTAGGCTTGATTCTCTAACAGAAGAGAATATTTCCTCTATTGTCTGGATGTCCCTGTGTATATAAGTTCTAGTTTAAGGTACTATATCTGGAGGTTTGTACTAGAGATGAAAAATAATTAGTTAAAAAACTTATTACTTTTAGTTGTGTCCATATACCATTATGTTTTGATTACCAATGGCAACATTTACTTGGATAATCAATCGGACTTTCCTGCGTTAAGATTTTGACACATTAAATATACAAGTCGAATTTTAACTGTCAAAAGCCAGAGATCCGTAGCCAAAACAAATCGATTTTGGAATATTTGAAACCTGGATTCAACAGTTCGCATGATCCCACCTTTGTCTTTTAAATATATTATTAAAATGCGCTGTATGTAATGATCGCAATGATATTAAATTGGTCATAAGATACAAAAATGCACTTAGAACAAAGGAGAGCAATGACGTCTAATATCACCAGAGAAAATTTTGTTGTAATGAGGCAATACAGATAGATGTGTCTGTAGGAGTTTGTGGTTAAGATTACAAATAACATTACCTTCCCACAGCTTTAAATCTCCAGTAATAAGACTCGAATTCGCTTGCACAGGTTATTGTGAAAGTGGTTTCAGCCATTTAAGTTATACCTGTATCGTGTAAGCCAGGGGCTCCCAAACTTTTAACCTGCGCGTCTTAGCCAAAGTTAAGCTAAAATACTACGCCTCCAAAAGGAGCCGAAATGAAGAGTTTATTTAAAATTTTACCAACAAATGGATAAAAATAAAAATGAGCACCTTTTTATTTATAAACATATACACCAAAGGGTGCAAAATAATAAATTAGTAGGGTATGGGGGGTATGTGTAGCCTTATTAAGGAGTTTAAGTAGAGTTTTTATTTCTGTGTCTATTTTTATAGCATCATAAACTAAAAAATTGCATTATATTCACTACAGAGTTACGTTTTCGTGGTGAACGTTTGGAATACGCGCTTTTACTGATCGGGAACTATAAGTCTCGCCCCCCGGGGGTTCTTCAGTTCGAGAGCCCCTGGCTTAAGCATATCAAATGCTTCGTGACGCAGGCCGCGCCGATCGGCGTTAGGCCACACGGCTCAATTAGATCAGTTTTTTGTGCGCATTCGCATAATGTGAGCTTTGTGGTGCTGTCACGATTTCGAGTCGCGGGTGATGACATGCGATACGATGGTTATGTTCTGAATCTAATTGTGATTACCTCGTTTGACCATGACACTATACTTGCGTTTGTTTAGATGAGTGTAGTACTTAATTTAATAATAAGTTGAAAAATTGAGCTTTAGTTAAGAGTGTATTAAATTCATACAAAACATGCATGAATGTTCGTGTGATCCAGTCCCAATACTATTTGGAGTCGACGCAACATGAGCTACCATATTTATTTATTTATTAAAAAATCTTTATTGCACATAAAATTGTACAAATGGTGGACTTAATGCCATAGGCATTCTCTACCAGTCGACCAGAGCAGAAGGTATGAAAAGTTAATAACTAAATAGGGCACGAAAGAAAAAACAATGAAAATTAATTAAAATTACAAATTGAAAATAAAGCAATACAACAAATAACGCAATACCATACAATACCATGCAATACCATATGACGTGGTGGGCCCGGTGAAGAGCGTAATAACAGCAAAGAGTCGCTAATACGCTATAGCGTTTCGTTACAACCACATTTGCCTGTCACTCACCATGTAACCAACAACTCCCACCCTTGCCTATCATCATCCACAATCATTGCATCTTTTTTTCAATCATGCTCCCTACACACCTATCCACATTCTATTATCCATGTATGCCGACCCTACTTGAAGTAGAAAAAGGGCAAGAAGATGAACTGTATTTAATAAATCCAGTTCAAACAAAAGCATATTATGTGCTGAATTTTTGACCGATAATTAGATACCCTTTTTAAATTGCCTCTGATCTGATTGTCTGGGAGAACCCTAGGAGCCATTTTCACAGAATACTCTAAATTGTAGGTTATTAGACATGGTTTGTTTAGTTCTACAAATATTATTGTTTGTTTAAAAAAATACAAGTGTTCGGTGAGTCGTGTAGTGCCCTTACTATAATATATTCCACATGTAAAATATTTCTTTATGAAATCCTTTATTACATCAAAGACTACACTACCTGATAAGTAGCAAATATTGAATTGAGTTCCTAACAAAAACCTGAAAAGACCAAAAAAGAATTTGTGCGCTCTATTATTAGTTAGGAGCTCGGTGGCGTAGTGGTTAGTACGCTTTGGCTTTCGATCGAAAACAAAGCTAAGTACCTTCGCCATGCTCAGGCCGTGGATGGGTGACCAAAACTTTGTTATCTCGAGCTCCTCCGTGCTTAGGAAGGCAAGTTAAGCCATTGGTCCCGGTCGTTATTGCGACCGTTTCTACCCACCAACCCGGATTGGGCCAGCGTGGTGGTGTTACGGTCCATACTCCTCTTGTGTTTCTCCATGAGGAAGGCCTGCGCCCAGCAGTGGGACATATGTAGGCCGAGGACGGACGTATACACGTATAAAACGTGTGTAATATGATTACATCTCTCGAATGTGTAGAGTGAATGTGTACCGCTCAAAAAGAAAAGGATGTACCATATAATATAAAAAAACTGCAATGTGCGAGTCATTGTTTTTAATAGATCGTAGGTTTACATTGATTAGTCAACGGTCTTTAGACCAACAAAAAGGCCGAAGAATATCAATTCACAGAGTTAATCGTCAATCGCAATCACTTGTTATGTAACGTAGCTATAATAGGTATTGAGGCTTTTGTTGCTTTTCGTGCATTTATCGTCGATGAAGAACTTAGGGCGTCTTGCAGGAAATTTAAATCGATGTTTAAAACTAGATTTAGTAATTTTTTGACATTATCACTATGCCAAAAATTTACAAAATCGAGACTTAAACTAGATTTAAATTGTCCTGCAAGTGGCCGGTTGATTCCGCCGTTTCGCGCAAAAAACACCGTTCCGTGGAATAAAAAAAAATATCGATTTAAGTTTTGTTTTTTTTTATTGATTCATCTAAGAACATCCCCAGATTCTAAAAAACGGAAAGGCACTTTTCTATCTTATTTAGATACGGAGAAAATAACAATTAAAAATTACCAGATGGACGGTGATGAAAACTGTAAGGATTGTAATGAACTTGCAAGCGATGGTAATGATTTAAGTCGGGATGGTAATGAAATACCGCAGAACAGTACTGTAACTAGATGGGATTATAATGAATTATAAAAGGCAGTAATTTATGAAAGAAAAACAAAACAGCACTATTTTATTAATAAACGTTTTTTATTACTATTCAGCTTTTTAATTCAGTCTCGAATAGTAACCTAATTAAAGAATGTCATGTATTAGCCAACTAACTAACACAATCTCACAATATTTACTTAAAAAAAACAACAAACAATTCGATAAAAGTAATTACGAACGCTAGAGAGTGCAAAATCACAATATACAAACTAAAAACAATATTCCTTATCTTTTTATAATTTTCTGATATATAATACCTGTATTCGCAATAAATAAATTGAATTGAATTGAATATAATAATAATATATACCCAGTAATAGGAACTTAAGTAGTGTTTTGGGTCGTTGTCGCATAATCACAGTATTTACTCATAAAAACAACTAACACATCTATAAAAGTAATTTTGGATAGCTTAAGCTAGAGTGCAAATCACAATATAATAATATACTTACAAACAAAAAAAATATTAAAAAATCCTTTATCACTTATCACTTCTATTATCACAATCAACACGGTCTATAAACTTTTATTAATTTTTATAATTTTTTTCTTATTACTAACTTTTTTATTATTAACTATTTTAAAGTATGTTGTACCTAATCATCACTATCTTCTGAGTCGTCGAAAAAAGTGTGCTTTTAAAATTGTTTTTCTGATGGAGTTGATCTAATGAAAGTGTCAAATTGCTGTTGGTGTTCAGAAGTTTTACATACTACATCTAGTTGTTTTGGGTTTCGATTTTCCTTTGGTATCTTATAAAATGTATTATTTCTCAACTAAAACGTACGTCAGATAATATTTTGATGTTGGTGTAGTAGAAGATGTATATACATTTATCAACGGTGAGAGCTGTAAGTCGCTTGGACCCTGTAAATATCTAATTCATCCATGTTGTTCAAAATTGTTGTTGTATCTATACTTAATACTGACTAATTATCAAAAGAGGCTTCGATTTTATCACACTGATTATTGGATTGACCTCTCTCCATATCGCCGTAATTATCAGAATGAAGAAAGCCTATAATTATGCTTATTATGTATACAATAAGTGCAACCTTGACAATCGAAGCTACTAAATGTTAAAGTTTTATTATTATCAGCAGCTCAGACGCATTGATGAACTTGCATTGATCCCTTAATGTTGGAATGTTGGGCGGAAATGTTTTACCTTCAATATCACTCTCTGTTACCATATCAACATGTACATTTCGTACATTTTTAGTAACTAACGACCAAAAATCTTCATAACAACCAACATCTCCGCCATGCTTAATAAAATTGTTAGCAGTTCTTTCCCATACAGAGCTCCTTGCCTTGGCCGGATTCTTGATAATTCCATGTGACCTTAGTTATATTTGGGTAATAATAGTGCAGAATGATTTAGTTTTATTATTTGCGTTACTATCTTTATAGTATAGAACTCCAGTATGTAGGGATACTTGTTTTCTACTTCAACCGAAATTAAAGGACATCTCAGGGTATCTCAGGGTATCTCTTCATTAAACTTCAGGTTATAATTCTCGCTAAAGTCTACGTGCACGAGTATCTCTTTGTCTTTTAAATTTTGTTTACGTTGTTTGATAGCTTAATATTGTACTGTAATATTTAGATTGTGTTTTAAAAATGTGTCTAGAGTTGACTCTAGTACAAATACTTCATTACCTTCCGAAACAGTTCATTACCTTCCTGCAAGAAAGGTAGAAGGAACGGATGGTAATGAGATGGAGATGAATGAGAAATTTAAACATTTATTTTAATAATTTCGCTACAAAATGTATTCTGAACTTGGTATTAATATGGGAATATAATTATTAATAGAGAAGAACATATGGGGTAAATATAATAATCTACTTGTTAAAATGCCTTGAGAAATTGCAGGAATGTAATGAACAGATTTTTGGACGAAACACTATCAACAAGGTAAAGAACGTAAATAATTTTGCTAGCAATGCACACACGTCCACCAAGATCAGTTGTCACCTACGACTGGCCTGTAGAAACACGTTGAAACTAGAACTTTATTAGGGATGTTACAATTATCGACGATATGAAAGAGTTTCTCGATACGGATGGCGATGACATTTTTTCCGTTACAATTTTAGAAGTTAGCTGTTCTTGTATTATTGTTGAAATAAATACATAATAAAAATACTTAATTAAAAGGTTTTGAGTTTGGGTTTCATATAAAATATGAACAAAAGTCATAAATTAAAAACCAAACTAATAAATGTGAAAATTCCCGACGAGAATCCTATCTGGAAACAGAGAGGAATGATTTTTGAGGTAGTTTTTTATTTTTGTTTCATAAACTAACTGATTAATTTGAAATATTAACGATGCAACTTTTAAGGATTTTATGTTTGTTCTTACTGTAAAAATTAGATTTAAGACAAAAACATGTAAAATAGGGAAATTCGCATGGAATTGCTTTTTGCACGAAATGGCGGAATCAACCGGCCCTTAAATGTTGAGTAGCGGTGGTGGTATTTAATTTCAAAGAAATATATCTTTTGGGCCTAAGCAGGCGATTGTCTTTGTCGGGGAGGAACCACTTGCGGATTTTAGCTACAGCTGGCTACGCGATAGGCGAGATAACAATCAGAGCAACGACTGAGATGAGGTGTACGATAGATCGAGTTTTTCTAAAGTATGCCTTTGTATGTTGCAATAACATTCACTAAAATTGGTCTGTAAAGCTGCGCTGAGTTATCGTGTCAATTAACCCCATGTTTTGAACATTATATCTGGGTAAACTCGTAATAGTATTCATACTCATTTATACGTGGTACTAGCAAACACAGCAAACACGGTTGAGAGGTCGCGGCATAAGCAGATTTGTACGTCATAAAAAGGCATTTATTGAAAACACACGAGAAGAGTAATTTTCACCAGATAGGGTAACATTTAATATTCTTTTGTACAAAATTATGGGGAATGTACAGCTTCAAGTTATAGTAAAAACAGAATTCTCCGCGAAAGCTTTTATTTCGATGATCCAGCAATTGAACCGAAGGCATTAATTACCCAAGCCAGTTTGGTATGTAATCTTCATTCGCAATTTAAATCATTAGAGCGAGCAATCAAAATCGACATCATTAAATTTCGTTTGGTCTCCGATTTTTTTTCGTTTTTTACGACTTTGAATCGTCCGAAGCGTCTACAAGTCTTACGACAGACGAGTAACAATTTTTTGCGATGTTTCCAAAGCGAGTAAGGCCATCTTTCGACACGACATATAAAGGTAAAGTTTACTTTTGGCGTAGTACAGTGCGTGGGGTGGAATATTTGTGTGAATGCTACTTAAGATTGCTATGGCAATTTCCAGAGTTACAAATGACTGTATGGCTTATAAGCTCTTCTTTAGCTTAAAGAAGAGGTGTTAAAAATGGATGGAAAGTTTATATTCATAATAACTGCGATACTCGTATATTTACGCCTATTTTTCATATCGGTAAGAATAGAGTAAGGAAGTGTGACGTGGTGGGTGGAGATGTATATAAATAAAACCGGAGATGGCGTCACTCTTTGTATATTTAAGAACTTAAGGCACACCGATATAATGAATAAAAAGATAAATTTCACAAATCACTGAAAATAAAATTAAAGAGTATTGTAAAAGGTAGGGCTACTTACAATAGTGCCTTGTCAAATTAATTTAAGTTGTTTGCCTATCACGCCTTTTTCCCGATGAGGCAGGATTGCCGAAGCAGCAGAAGTGGATGCTGAGCTGACGAGTGAAAGAGGAGAATCGCAGAAGACATGTTCTGCCCACCCCACCTAGAGTGGGAAATGGGTAAGAAGAAGAGGTAGGAACAGACTGATCTCCACGTGCTACGATCCTGGCAATATCTTTCATTTCCACTACTCTTATTACTGACTTCATAAATGCCCCTTGATTTTAAATTATAATTTTAATAACAAAAAACCATGAGACTGGCCATGCCACTTCCTAAAACAAATAAAAATACCATCTATTTTATTTTAAAACAAAAAATAGTGCATTAATTTAATAATTAACGAACGCCTCTGTTCTCTCTGGTTATTTTAGGCAATATTAATGTGCGTGATGTCACAAGATGGCGTAGTTAGTGTGCCCACGCGCAGGTTATAATTTTTTTGTTATTCTATTATAGACCTAATTTGTTTTGCTTTGTACAGGAAGGTAGTGGTAAAAACTGAATTCCTTTCATTATATTTTTGTTTTTTACGTGTTGACTATTCGTAGTATATTATTGTCTACTTGGTAGTAACTTTTTGCGGATAAAAAACACGTACCTATCAACTAGTCCTATGTAAGCAGCATCCGCCCTTGTGTTACGTATACCTACATACTTACGTTTTTTTTTGTAATTGTAACGTAAATCATCATGATTGCCTAATCTTGGAAATTTGGCAAAGATATTTAATAATTACTTGACAGATTAAGATCACCCGTACTCCCGAAATGGTAGGCAGTGGTTGTAATACCCACATTCTTTCTCTCTAGGTGATGTCTTCTAATAAGAGGTTCGCAATAACAGAAATCCAATTCATATCTATTGAATTCGTTTAGAGAGTAGGGCAGTAGGGCATGGCATCATCTAGCGATACGCGTATTTCCCTATAAGCCTGCTACAACCCGTGGTGTAGTACAACAATCCTTTGAATGGAAGAGAAAGTCACCTTGTGGACTAGGAGGCGGTGGCTAGGCCAGTTTTTTCCCTCTACCCTGGCTATAATTACAAATGTGGCTCACTCACTGACACAATGACAAATGTGGCCTTTAACTTTTTTTTTTTTTTTTTTAATTCCGGCGTACAGACTATTCGACCACAGAGTTCGTCAAAATAAATCTAGAGTTACCTCTTAATTAAAAGATAGTGTGTTTTAGCTTCTTCTTGTTTGATTAGTGGCGACGGGACGTTTCGATTCGCCAATATCAACTGGTTTGATCTTATCTTCTGAGTCATAGTTCTGGATGAAAGTAGTATTCTCAAGATGAAAGACCTAGCGATTAATAAATGCTTGTACTAAATTCTAAATGTGAGTAATTGTACTAAATGACTCTTATTAGAAGGAAATAAAGATTGTCAGTTCTAAAATGTGTATAAATTTTTTTTGCTGTCGACTGTACAATAAAATGCTGAAGAATTTAGAATGATTTTCTATTATATTCTAGCTAAGGTTAACGCAGGTATTACCGCGGTAGTGAAAATCTGCAGGTATTACCGAGGTGAGCAATATTGCAGTTTTATGCAATATTGCTCACCTCGATAATACCTGCAGATTTTCACTACCACTCTAGATCCCACTGCTGGGCACAGGCCTACCTCATGGAAATAAACACACGAGAATACCATGAATATTACTAACCTCGGTAATACCTGCAGATTTTTGACTACCGCGGTAATACCTGCGTATAAATCACGCGCGGTAATTTAAATCAATCTCAGAGATACGAGAGGTTTCTAATTCTTGAACGAGTAGTGCTATTAACTACTTCATGTATATACATACAGACATAATCACGACTATTTTCCCCTAAGGGTTAGTCAGAGACTAGGCAAAAGCAGTCCATAGCCATAGTCCGCGCTTCACCAAGCATTGACTGCACTCAGCGTGACAGGTGGTGAGCCCGTCGCCGCTATAAGCTCCTGGTATAGCTATAACTTCTGGTATATAAGTGTAATACTATATATGTTTCGTTTAAGGTGACCATTATGTCGTGTAGATATTTGTATTTAGAGTCAATTATGTTGTTTTTGAGACCGCAAAGTTGTTTTAGATTAAGTACACACCAGGCCAGTTATGGGCAAACACGCCACTTAGCGGCGAGTTAGCGATACATACGATTGTCGAGCTAGTTTTTTATAAAAATCATTGAACTTTTGCGGTTTTTTATAGTTTATGTCGTAGCCTAGATTTTAATTCCAATAAGAAATATGCCTAGATAAAATCTGTGGCCGGATGTTTGTTGGATGAATACCAGCATAAAATAAATTATATTAATTTAAAAGAGTCCGTGTTGGTCCGGGACGCTCCTTGGACCCTGCCTGACCCCTCGGGGATAACGGTTGTAACATAAAATATATTACAATAATTATATGCCTGTATTTGTAACAAAAATATTTGCTCCCACTAGGAAACGAACCCAGACGAAAAAAAAACATTGGCTTTTATAAATATTTCTGTCTTTAGGTCCTTTAACGTGTATTGGGGTCTGTGCTAAAGTTTTATAAGGTTTGTTTTCTTCGTTGTGAAATAAATAAGGAAAATATTAGCACGAAAACAACATGTCTTCATACAAAACGTTAATTTCATACTTTATCAACTAATAATAAAAAAAGAGACACTCACCTCATCAAAGTAACACCACAGCGTATTGTTTGATGCCATACTCTCCCAAGACGCATTGAAATGTATTACACTTGCATTTCAATGCAAATACTGAATACAAAAATACCGTAGACATGGCTGTATGGGCTTTGTACCCTTTGCCTTCCCTACATGGGAGAATTTTACAACAACAAAAAAGAGACAACGGCTCTATCATAAAGACGTATTCGTCTCGAGAAAATACAGGTATGGACAAACAAGGCTCTCTTAAAATGTAATAAGAATATATACCTAGGTGTTATGATTGAAGAAACAATTAAACAAGTGGAAACACTACAACACGCTATATAAGGCTGCGCGCGCAGGTGTGACGTCACAATGTCACCTTGCGCCCACGCAGGCTGCATTGTACAGTCAACACCACGTCAAACTATACAAAACTGACAAAAATCCCTATTAGACTTTTAAATCATACGTATTTTTAATTCATGCAAAATAATTTGCAGGACGGTTTGTGGAAGTTTGATATGAGTTTTTTTTTACATTACTTTGTAAAGAACGCTTGAGTCATTACAGTGATTCTGATTCAGAAGATGACCAAATAAATCTTAATTGGACTTACCTATTCAATGAATAATTTGCATTAAAATCCCTTGCAATTATCGAAGAATTTTAAATATCTATTCTGCATCTGCATTATCTATCTATAGTTTTGTTAGTAGTTGTAGCTACTCCTTCTTTGATATCGAAATCAGTTTGTTTGTTGCTAAAGTCAATTAACAGTCATAATAGTCTAGATAACTTCTAACAAAGGAAAGGACTCTTCAACCAAGCAGGTAAATATCGAGTCCTACGCAACATACATTATGCAACGGATTCACCTACAGGTCCGCTATGCGGATGACAAGTAACTTAATTAGTGTTGCGAATTTTGTATCGATAACTTTAAAGATTATCCATACTAATATTATACACGCGACTGTTACTTTGTCTGTTTGTCTCGCTTTCACGTCAAATTGGGACACAAATAGACTAGAGCCTGAGAAAGGACATTTTATCCTGATATTCAAATGGAAACGGATCGCATGCGGGTGAATGTTAAAAAATTTAAATAACGCCTCCCAGAAAAATGAAGGACAAATTTACGCCACTATGAACTTCGCTTCCAATAATAGAATAGGAGTAAATTTTCAATTCCACCAATTGAGGTTACTGTTCCAATTTTTATTATAGGCTACAAACCATCAAACTATTTCAATGTAACTATTCCGCGGACAAAGACGCGGGCTAGTAATAAAATTATTAGCGTTGGATTGTATGTATGAAGTGGGATTTGAAGAGTAAAGATGTGAATATTGAGCTGACGAGTGACAGGGGAGAGTGGAAGAAGAAGACATGTTGTAAAATGCGGAAAAAAGACAGGAAGAATAGATAAATAACTATAGACACTCGTGAAAATTGCCGTTCTTCTTATTCGATGTTATTTTGTCTGTGAAACTTGTTCTATAAATAGCAGTAACGTAACATAGTCATTTATCTCATTCATAATGTTACACTACCAATTTAAAAATCAATGCGTGTTTATAAAAACATTTGACGATATTTTTTATTGAACAAATTATAGTGACTTTGTCAAGGTTAGCAAGGGTAATATACTTCGATATGTCACACAGCTTAATTGATAAACATAGTGTATAAAGTTGTACTTGATATTAAACAATGATAACGAAGTCTTGGACCGAGTAGAACCCCATATTTGAAATATCATATTCAAGAATTAACTTTTTATTTTAATAATATTATTACGCCTATCAATACGACGATAATTTAATAATAATCAGGTAGCTTGATCAGAACTTCTTTAAGGAAAACTATATGAGAGAGCATACCCGTTTTTGATTTTATTTTATCCTTGTATTGCATAATTTAAAATCAATTAACTAGAGTTACGTTCTAATACCAATAATGCTTTCTGCATACTAAAATTTTTCCTGCAAAATATTATACATACTTATATTTAGATATGTAATTCGATACCACTGTTGCGCATCTAATAATATATTTTAAAATAAAATAATAGTTAACATATCAAGAATGACAACAGTACAGAGAAATACAATTAAAAATCAGTGGTTGTATTTCTATCAGTTGATAGGTTTTATTCGATTATCGATAATCTATCGGTAATCGAGCATCACTAGTGGGGCCAATTATGCCATATTATGCGCCGTAATGACAAAGTACTTGGCTTCATTACGTTCATGCTAATTGTGTTTGTAGTCATGAATGAATGAGTTCTTACTTACCGAGTTTAGACCGAGGCCTTGTGTTTTATCGATGAATGAAGAAGGCTTAGCAATTATTATTCATAAAAAGTATTCAAATGCAGAGATTCATGTTTATTTTAAAAAATTATCTCGTGTTAGTAATAATTATAATTGCATACTAGCTGTTGCCCGCGACATCGACCGCGGTTACTTTGGTTTTTTAACTATCCCCGGGAACACTATAATTTTCCGGAATAAAAAGTTTCAAAGAAACTTAAATTACTTTTGTTTTAGTAATGTGAAATTAAAGCATTTTTTATATATACTCTGTTTGCATTGCATGTTAGCAGTAGTATTATCTTTATTTATTCTTGTCTGGAGGTGGGCGTTAGCAGCTGCGACACAGTTTATAACTCATGCAGCTTCTTCCGTACACACATTTTCATGTACTGTGCTTTTGAAAATAAAAAAAAAAAATTAAATTATAAAATATCTAAGATGTTGGATCAGGGATATAAGGCATCATTATACAATATTCACCGACCGATTTCAATCAAATTTTGCATAGTTCAAGCACTCTATTTTTTTAGAACCCCTAATTATAAGGCCATATAGACTGTTACGTAAAATACGTGAAATAACTATGTTACAATTTATACAGCAGAAACAATTTAGTCCACATAATGGAAGCTAAATATTATTGCGATAAAAGTTATTATACTATTTGTACATGCGTCACAAATTCTTACATGCTTACTAAGTTTTATTGGCTTAGAAGGAAGTAAATAACTGTGAAACAATGTGGAAGGTCGGACTAATTATTTCAAATTAATAGGCGTTAAATTTCTTAACGTAATTAGAGAAATGGCTTTGATGGTAGTTCAAGGACAAGTTACTAAACCCTATAAATAGATATACTAGTAATCATATTGTTACATGCCAATGAATTCGTGTCCGGTCATATGCAAAAGTCATCCTAATTATTTATTCCCCCTCAACTTTAAATGTATGGATCTGAATGTTGGGCAACGAAAGCGATGGATGAAAGAAAGCTGCACTCAGCAGAGATGCGAATGTTGCGATGGATATGTGGAGTTACAAGAAAGGACAAGATCAGGAATCAATATATTAGAGGAAGTTTGAAAGTAGCGCCAGTGACAGAAAAGATTAGGAGCAATAGGTTACCGTGGTATGGACATGTGATGAGGAGGGATGAATGTCACATTATAAGAAGGATGCTGAGCATGGATGTGGACGGACCTAGAGTTAGAGGAAGACCAAAGAAGCGATGGATTGAATGCTTGAAGAATGATATGAGGATAAAAGAAGTGGATGCTGAGCTGACGAGTGACAGAGGAGAATGGAAGAAGAAGACATGTTGTGCCGACCCCACCTAGAGTGGGAAAAGGGCAAGAAGAAGAAGAACTTTAAAGGTTTAAAAGAGCATATACCTATAGGTCTTTACCTATGAAATTGCCGTTTGTTTCCCTCTTAGTATTTTGTCTGTAATTAATAAGTTTCAGAGTATTCTAAAAAATTATGACTTCCTCTAAAAATAGACCATATTTTTGAGCTCTCTTGATTTGTTTTGATGATTTGTTGTAAGTTTAACTGTGTTAAAATTGTACACGGAGACAACTCTTTTTAAGTGCCTCCCGAATTTGATTTGCATTCACTTAAAAACGATAAATATTTTTTATTAACTGTTATATCACACAAATTGCTAAAGCTTGTCTAATGATATATGCCAAATATTAATATCTTTGGATGTGTCGTTGTAAAGAAATCTGAAAAAATGTTAGTATGGAAAATGCAGACTTCCCCAAAATCTATTATTATAATTATATATTATTATAATTATATATTATTACCTATATATTATTGTTTTTATTTATTTATATCTCTTATGTTTGCTATTGTTTTTATTTGATTTTTATCATAGGTACTGTCTTACTTTAACTATCTATTTAACTCTATTTACCAGTCAACCATTGACTGGTAGATAACGAAAATAGTTGTTGAGTCCGCTATATGTAGGTATTATGTGTACCGTAAAGTTTAGATAAGTAATTAAAATAAATGTTATATTATCAATGACTACAAAGTTAAGTGTAAATGTAAACAAAAGTGATTTCAGTGGGTACCTCAGTCGCAACATGCTTGCAAGGAAAACCGCGGCAACCGCAAAGAATACCTGTACCTATAACAAGGTCACTGGATATCTGATCCTGTGTTATATTATCTCAACATTACCTAGTTCCTCGTGTACTGTCGATGACATATTATTATGGTTACTTCAGACGATAGAGTCATGATTTTTGGATAGATAGATAGATAGATAGATAAACTCTTTATTTGCAATAATTACACACACACATACTTACAAACAAATATTGGTATAACATACAAATTTCTTATATATTACACATAACAATAAAATAATCATTACAGAACAATAAACAAAAGGTGGTAAGTAACATGTGTGCAAAGAATGCAAAAGGGCGATAGCTCAGATTATGGTATGCTCCATGAGCAACCCACTGAATTTCAGCTATTACCCAATAAAAAGGAGAAAAGCGCGGATAGTGTGTAAAGCTCGCGGACTATGGCAATGGACTGCTTTTGCGGTGCTTTTGTCTAGTCTCTGACTAACCCTTTGGGATAGAGTCGTGATTTTATGTGTGTATGTGTTTATGTGTACATTTTGGTTAATTTTACTTAGATTAATCAAATATGATGTCAAAAATCTTTAAAAATTACTCTAGAAATCTTTGCTTTATAGTTAATATACAACATTTTCCAGTCAATGGATATTTTTATTTATTTTATATAGAATAATACGAACATTTTTAAGCAAGTCTTAAAAATAAATGCAGTGCAACAAAAATCAATTGAGGATTGCCTGTGCACCGAGTCATTCAACCTTCGATAACACACACAAAAAATATGCATAGTACAGAATCTACAGACCGAATACATAAACATAGCTTAGTATTTGAAGTTAAAGATCTAGAATAAATATCTTCAGACATTCACACCTATCAACTAGCCCCATTTTAAGCAATTAATGTTGCTTGTGTTACGGATACTACATGACGGATATAAATATATTTATATTTAATAGATATTTAAATATAACATGTAAAATGCCAGTTTTCACCGCACGAACTTTCGCCCCTACCGTGGATCGAACCCAGAACCAGTCCCAGAATATAATTTAAGATGCAAATAACTTATACATTTTCATAACATATGATTTTATTTCTTTTCATATTTTTGCTTTGTCCGGTACAGTCAAGTAAAAAAATAACTTTTAAAATAAATGAACTATTTACAGTCCATTTTTAAAGTAAACAAAGCTTCTAAACCATTGTTCTACATGCTCCATTGTAAGGGCATTATCAATCAATCACAATTTACAAAACGGACCTTACAACAACCTTGAACTCTTGTTCAAAGAAATTGTCGTGACTAGAATAATCTAATTATTAATACGTTCTGACAAGGTTAATACGATAACTATTTTAATGGAATTTTAGATACTGTAAAATTATTGGCATATTGATTTAATGGTTTGCAAAGAAGAAATAACTTTAGAGGCCCGAAGAAGAAACAAATCCATTGTTTATTGCCTCTGTGCTGTGTATAGTCAAAATAATAATGAAAGTTATATAATTAAGTGAGAGTGGACTCCTCAAAAGATCATCTACCAAATATTGGGTCCTTACCTATGAAATTGGTGTTTTTTTTCTCTCTTAGTATTTTGTCTGTAACTATTAAGATTCAGAGTATTCCTAAAAAATAATTACCTCGTCTAAAAATAGACTATATTTTAGAGCTCTTTTGATTTGTTTTGATAATTTGTTGTAAGATTAATTGTGTTAAAATTGGACACGGAGACAACTCTTTTTAAGTGAGGCACTTAAAAAGAGTTGTCTCCGTGTCCATACATCACTTTATTTGCATTCACTTAAAAACGATAAATAATTTTTATGAAGTGTGATATTACACATATTACTAAAGCTAGTCTAATGATAGATGCCAAATATTATTATCTTTGGATTTGTCGTTGTGAAGAAAACTGAAAAAAAATTAGTATGGAAAATGCAGAATTCCCCAAAATCTCCATACAAAACACCAATTTCATAGGTAAGGATCTAATATTCAGAACCGGACTCCGAGTCTGCTAATTAATAATAATTAATAATTAATAAAAAATATAACGGCAATAGTGTCTCAACCAACCAACACGCATTACCAACCCGCATTGGGCCAGCGTGGTGGTGTTACGGCCCATACTCCTCATGTGTTTGTTTCCACGAGGAAGGCTGAGAATGATGATGATGAATGAGTGTCTCAATGGTACAGTCAAGTACAAAAACATGGTTACACATTTTAGAGATGACAATCTTTATTTCCTTCTACGAGTAATATAATTTACTGTCAAATGTGGCTACTTTTGGAGTCAACTGTAAATTTTTTTGACACGTTGTAGTCTAAAGCTAAGGCAAATTGATTATGACTGTGGAATGTCTAAAATTTTACTATCGTGACACAATCACTATAGTTATAAATTAGCAGTAAAATTCGGGGCCCTGGGCAGGAAGAATGAAGAATAAACAATTAAAATTCGGTTACCGGCTATTGCTCTTTGCCAAAAATGTATTATTTTATATTTTCCCACTTTATACGAGTAGTTCGAACTAAATCAAACACAGAATAACAGCCTCTCGTGGGCACCACTACCTTACATAATTCGTCCTCAGCCTATATACGTCCCACTGCTGGGCACAGGCCTTCCTTACGGAAACAAATATGAGGAGCTTAACGAGCCTTCCAAAGTACGAAGGAGTTCAAGATCACAAAGTTCTAGTCACCCATCCACGGCCTGACCACGGCGAAGGTAGTTGTTTCCGATATCGAAAGCAAAAGCGTGCTAGCCACTACGCCACCGAGCTCCTTACCTTAGGTACATAATTGCTTTAATAAATATATTCTCAGATGATCGCTACGTAACGTCAGCAGGTAGGCGATAGATGAATGGCCGTGGGCCGACCGCAAGGCCGTGATAGAACTAACTAATTGATACCACTATACGAGCATCGGTAGAATTTTACTGTATACGGAATTTATAAAGGCTATTGGCTATATGTCCAGCTGTGGACGTCTCTGGCAATATTCACCGATTCTTATTGGAGGTGGTGGTTGAATAATGGCTGTTTCTCTTGTTCTTCTCGCCGTTTTCCCACTCCAAGATAAATTTCAATACCATTGTAGAAAAAAAATCCCGGAAACTGGTTTTACGTTCCAGGTAATATCAATCCAGCAGATCTAGTTTCTAGAGGCTGTGATGCTAAGGTTCTTTTACAATCTGAATGGTGGAATGGACCTACGTGGTTAAAAGAGAAAAGTCAGTGGCCTAATTATGAAGTCGATGAAGACAAAGATGCCTTCACTGAGGTGAAAAGAAGCACTATTTGCCATAATGGAACTTGGACCTAAACTTTGTAATCTCGACCTCGTCCGTTCTCCGGAAGGCACGTTAAGCCATTGGTCCCGGTCGCAATTGCAACCGTTTCTTCCCTCCAACCTGCATTGGGCCAGTGTAGTGGTGTAATATACTCCTCATGTGTTTCTCCATGAAGACCTGTGCCCAGCAGTAGGACGTATAGTATAGGCTAAGCAAGAAAAAAAAATCTAAAGCTTTCCAATTCAAAAGATTTACTCAGATTAGAGATTCGTCTTAGCGCATGCGTAGAGTGCTAAAAACATTTTGCAAAATTGAAAGAAGAAGACAGCAAGATTGCGACACCCATTCACAAAACTACTTTTGAGCAACTGTTAGAAGAAATGGCGTATATTTTTCCAAAGACAAAACCCAATAATTTTTATAAATACGTTTGTATCTGTAATCGGTCATAGGTCAAACGAAACAGCTTCATTTGATTCTTAACACAAAGGCTTAAGGTGCTAATCGTCATAGCATGAACTAATAGTATCGGACGCATTGAATACCGAGTCAAGACCTTTATGCGTTATGCAAAAGCAGTTGAATAGATTCCAATGTTTCTACTCGTAGTAACGGATGTCTGACTGTGAAAGCATAAATATATTAACTTTTACTTAGGCAATACACAAATAGTGAATAAAACTATATCGTTGTGACGTGGAGGATTTCGGGGATGAAAAAAAGGAACTTCTTGTCACTTAATTGATTATTTATTAATAAAGAACTAAGGCACAGATAGTGCCTTTGGTAAACTTATTAAAACTTGAACAATTTATAACGTTACAGTTTGTTACACGCTTTTATAATGTATTATTATCACTTATTATGATTATTATAATATTTATATAGTAATTGGCGTCGAGCCAACCGGTCCAGACGCTGACTCTGATAGGAATAAAATTCTAGAACAAAACAATGTTTAAAAAAGTGATCAGAGAGCGCAATAACAGCAAAGAGTCGCTAATACTGATATAGCGCCTCGTTACATCATCAAACAGTGCGAAATGATAAATGAAATGGAGAAGACAGGATTAGGTATAATAATAATAATTTAATCAAGCGTACCCAAAATTGCAAAACACACGAGGACTATAATGAGAGTAGATAAAGCGAGAGATATTTATGTATGTCAAACAATCACTAAATATACTTGATACCTACATATGACATGTTGGTACATGGGATATGTGACATAGACCCGTTACAATTTTATTTATACACCATTATATCAAAATATCATTATATTAGGGCCTTACCTATGAAATTGGTGTTTTGTATGGAGATTTTGGGGAATTCTGCATTATACATACTAACATTTTTTCAGTTTTCTTCACAACGACAAATCCAAAGATAATAATATTTGGCATCTATCATAACAACCTTTAGTAATATGTGTAATATTACACTTCATAAAAATTATTTATCGTTTTTAAGTGAATGCAAATAAAATGATGTATTCGGGAGGCACTTAGAAAGAGTTGTCTCCGTGTCCAATTTTAACACAATTAAACTTACAACAAATTATCAAAACAAATCAAAAGAGCTCAAAAAAAGAGTCTATTTTTAGACGAGGTAATTATTTTTTAGGAATACTCTCAATCTTAATAGTTACAGACAAAATACTAAGAGAGAAAAAAACACCAATTTCATAGGTAAGGACCCAATATAAATAAGCCCTACCTTTTGTACTCGTCTTTTTATTTTATGTGTTGTATATTCAAAATTTTTCTTTTGTGTACAATAAATAGTTTAATAAATAAAATTAATTTTCAATCAGTTTTTTGGTTGGTGGTACGACTTCTAAGCCCACTAGCTACCACGCAGCGTCTTACCTAAATCTGTCGCCATTCATGTTTAAAGCATTCTTGTGTTCCGGCAATTAGAGGTAAGATAGCCAGTTCTTCAATTGTGAAGGAATAAACGTGAAGCTCGCTTCCACCCTCGGCATTATCGTCACTTACCATCAGGTGAGATGAAGGCAAAGAAGTTGACTGTCATAAGTTAAAAAAGAACGTCTCGAGCGATTCCCAATTCAATCCCTAGTCATTACAAAGTGATAAATATTAAGAAACTCCGCGAAAACACACGCGCTATGCAAAGTGAACCGTTCATTCATTTGCTGGCATTTCACGCCTCGACTATGATTTCATGATCACACGCATGCTTTATACTCGTAGTAAACGAGGTAAGAGGTAATAGAATTAGGTATCTGATAAAAATTTAACCAATTATATTTGGAACGATAGTTCATTGTTATCTTTATTATCGATACACCATATCTCAGCCTATAATCGTCCCAGAGCTGGGCACAGGCCTTCCTCATGGAGCATTCATATACATAGTGTAAATATAACGATATCTCAACATAGAGATGCACTTAATAACTCTATAAACTTTGGTTTTATGGAACCTAAATAAATACCTAATTATAAATAACAGATAACTACGTCATGTATTGTAACCTAGTTACTCAAGAGCCTTGGACGAGGCGACAATTACGACATTCACAATAAATATACTATAAGATACGTAATAGTAGATTAGTAGCCAAGGGCTGTAAGGCATCAATTGCAGCCCGAGATATTTAGGCGCACGAGCGCAGCGAGGGCGCTTATAGTTCGAGGGTGCAATTGATGCTTACACCCGAGCTAACTACTCTGCTTTACATCTCGATTGTGAGGTAAGTGGAAAAAAAGGCATTACAAGAATAAATAAATTTATTTTCAAGAACTAAATTTAGCTTCGCTGTTCGATATTCAAAATTGATGAAAATAGCGAAGCGACCTCTTTTGTCACAAGAATAAATAAATTTATTTTCAAGAACTAAATTTAGCTTCGCCGTTCGATATTCAAAATTGATGAAAATAGCGAAGCGACCTCTTTTGTCATTGGGCTGAATGCATGATGTCTAGTGCCAGTAAGATAGATGGTTAGATGTACGCGAACTTATTGAAAGAGTTTTTTTTTAATTACTTACCGCCCTAGGGCGTTTCTAGCTACATTATTAACCTAGGGCGGTAATTGATCACTTACAACCCGCATCTGGGGGTATTAAGGACCTACTTACCGAACATGAGAGATGTAAATAAAAGTTAAGTATCGCTGGACACATTACTATCCGGCTTTGAAAGAAAAGTAAATATTTCAAATCAGACTACACCTGGACACATTTTTGATGAATAATTTCGCCGAATAACATTCTCTCTTTATAAGTGAGTTAACGTGTTATATAAATTTTGTTTTTGGGCTTACATCAATATCGTTCTCATATTGTTCTATAAAATATATAGTAGATAATATAATTGTTTGATGAACACTAGCCACCTACAATTACCTGGGTGTATGCTACTTTATTTAAATGAAATGAACTCCTACATGCTACGCGGCATACTCATAGAATCGTAAAATTGCTAGATAAACAATTTATTACCTACATACACATTATCACGACTATTACAGAGAAAAGCAGGCTATTGCTATAGTCCGCGCTTCACCAAGCAGTGACTGCACTCAGCATGACAGGTGGTGAGCCCGTCGCCGTTAGAAGCTATTGGATGTTTTGCAGTTCTAAGTCCATTAGTCGCTATTTACAACACCCAAGGGAAGAGATGGGTTGGTAGTGTTCTTTTAACGAGCCGCTACCACACGGCTACATAATTGAAAATCGTTATATTTATTCACTGCATTTTATTTCCAATTAACAATAAATTATAACAATATGTAATAATTGTTAATTGATTGAAATCATTTTACTTTAAATTTTCTTGAAATCAGTGGATCTGCATAGTAGTTTTTAACAAATTTTATTTATATAAAAATTAAATATTGTTTTTTTACTGCAAACAATATATAAAAGAAAAATTGAATGTTCACTATTGCAAAAGATTGCGGTTGTATTGCGTATTTTAATAAAAATGGAAGGAAAATCTTTACCGCAATCTACAGATGATATAATAACCCATAATATACTAAATCTATGTAATAACCAGCAGTTTCCCTCTTATTTTCTACTTTCCTTCCTAGACAAGAAATTCACTTTTAATTTCATCTCTCAACATAACCAAGCATATATTTAACAAACCATCAGCATTCAATCGCAACACGGAGACATGACCGAGACACTCTTTCCGTGTTCTTATAATGTCCGGTGTTATCATAAAGTCATTTTGACGTTATATTAACATGCTAAGTACCGTTGACAGAAATGGAGCTAAATCTTGTGAAACTTTTGCTTAATATATTTTGAAAATAATCTAATCTGCTTATTATTAAATTGCTTTTAAAATATTTTTGAGAGGAATTGTTTGAAGTTTTCGTTCAAGTCTCTGGTGTAGTGGTTGATATCACCGGGTCTTTATCGAGAAGTCCCGTGTTCGATTCCCCACTGGGGTGGGGGTTTTTCTGCTCAGTTTGGTTAGTGGTAGGGCTTCTAAGCCCGTTTGGCTAGCTACTATCGTCAATGTAATAAGCATTGTTGTGTTCCGGAAGTTTTATGTTAGATATCCAGCTTCTCATTTACTCTTCAAAATCGTAGTACATCATTTTATTCGACCATCAATAATATTTTTGGTACATTTTTGACACCCTGGGGTACATTATTGAAGTTTTAGTAAGGATCACTATTTTTTTTTTCGAAAATATAATATAGCCTATGTCACTCCCGCATAGTGTAGCTTCCCAATAGTGAAAGAATTATTCAAATCGGTTCAGTAAATCCAGAGTTTTCCCCTTACAACGTCACAAACTCACAAACTGTATCACCTTATAAATTAGTATAGACTTGGTCCATATTAGCTCACATAAAATTCTTAATCATATTTTTTGTCTTAGTTACCGATTTGTTTTTATAATAAACACTCTTCATAATTTTATTGTTCATACTATTTTCATTCATAAATTTTTATTACAAACAACGGAGCTCATAACAGTTAGTGATCATAATTTTTTTATTTATAATGTTACTACTAGTAACCTGTTTATATTCATATTTTTTTTCAAAACATTTTTCTTCATAACATTAAATGATGATAATGTTTTAATTAAAAATTTTGTTACTGAGAAAATACTTCAACTCATAACGTCGTTGTTCTTACTGTTTTTACTCTTATTTAACTAACAACACTTATATTTTAAAACTATAAGATAATGAATATAAAATATAAAACAAATCTATGAATATAGTCATTATTATTTTCAATAATATGGATAAAAACACTTATGATTATGAGTTTATATGAATTTCAGAGTCGTGTGGTAGCGGCTCATTAAAAGAAAGCTACCAACCCATATCTTCCCTTGGGTGTCGTAAAAGGTGACTAATTGACTTAAAACTGCACAAGCTCCAATAGCTTAAAGCGGTGGCGGGCTCACCACCTGTCACGTTGAGAACATGTGCGTGCAGTCACTGCTTGGTGAAGCCTCTATGGCAGTGGACTGCTTTTGCGGTGCTTTTGCCTAGTCACTGACTAACCCTTACGGGATAATAGTCGTGATTATATGTATTCAAAAATTTTAAATTCAAGATTGTAAGACAATGCACACCCCAATTTTCATTAAACATTAGATATATATTATTATTGTAAATATCGACCTCTTTCGTTGCTTTCCGTACAGTATAGGTCCAATGGTTTTATGTCTCATAAAATGTCATCATGACACTACTTACATAAACCACGATAATTTTATGCGAAACTGAGCGTAGTTATTTCGTGGTGTAGACTTGTATATAGTCAGTTGTTTACATAAACAATTGCTTAGAAATAGGTTTAATGTGTACTTGGATGACTATTAGGTTTAGAATAATGATGAAGGCGATTGCTGTAATCGGTTTCGGACATCACAACCACTTCAGTCCTCTGCGGTGTTGTGCACGAAAATCTTCTTAGTAAATACATGTGCGCTAGCGCACCTAAGTTTACCATCGACATAGTTAATTACTCAATGGATTAAGGCAGTGATAAAAATTTGCACGTTGTCCCACTTAGATATTACCAATTCTAGATCATTGCCAGCTTACTAGTTAACTATACTTAACTAGTAAGCTAACTTAGTCTTCGACAATATATTGCTATTTTCAGCATCCATTTTTTTGCCATAATGTTTTTACCATAATATATTTAGGCATATGAATTTGGCATAATGTTGTTTGTCATTTTTCATTTGGCACAATAATTTCTTCGCATAATTATAATTAAGACTAATGTAATTATCCATAATATTATTCCGTACAATAGTGTACGGCGTAATACAAAGACGATTAGGTACGACGACGAGCGAAGCGAGGTGGAGTGTTAGGTAGAACTGTGCCCTCAACGATACCAGAATCGATATTTCGTATTGATAAGTATTCCTAAAATTTTATGCGAATAGTTAATAATGACTGAAGATGATTATGCCATTTGTAATTATGCGTAAATAATTATGCATAACATTTTATTACTAAATCAATTATGCCTACTTAAGTATATTTAGTGTAGATTCTATTATGCCAATTCATATTATGGTTGAGAATTTTATGCAAATGGACAGGGAACCTTATTCTCACAATATTTTGTAATTGGAGTGTTATATTAATGTAAGAATTTTCTCTTTTCAGGCCACTCCAGGAGAAATCAAACTATTTTCGGTAAGTTGAAACTTGTGCATGCTAAGTTGAAACATGCTATACCATCACGCCTGTCCTCCAGAAGCAGCAGACAATTCACTTATTTTGTTGAAGTCCTTAAAGGACATATGGGCCTATTGTCATACACCGGACAAAAAGTCACTCCAGTTTGTGCGGCCGTTCTAACAAAAAAAAACTCCAGATCTATTTGAAAATACAAAAAATTCTTCATAAGTAAGGTATATAGCATTACGGAGCTAGAAGTCTACTGAAATGAAATATAGAAAATGTTTAGAAGTTTGTTTATGGCCAGTTTCACCACCTCCTGCTAATTTCCTGATATAAAATGATAGATAATTTCATTCCAATTCTTTCAATTTATGATTTTTTTTATTTGTTTTTTTTAAATAGAATTACTTACTAAGTCTAAAATCGAATCAAATTGGATTTTGACTTCTCCCTACTGACCCATTTAGATAGATCACTTTGTAAAGAGGTGGTGAAACTGCCACTTAGGGTGAGTTTTTTAATCCATGGTTATAGTAAACCCAAAAGTTAAATTCTAGAGCGTTAATGGAAACGCCAAAAAATTTGACGTCAGCTTGAAAAATTATTAAATTTGCGATCAAAATTCAAAGCAATAAACATCAGCTGTGCCGCCAGCCGCCATGTTACTAATACCAGTACTGTGTTGTCGTTAAATCGTCTATAATTATTTAATTTTAGTGAAATTTTAAAATTCGACTATTGGACAAGCTGTCATATCACGACATCATACGTTTTCGTCATTGGTCCATACTTTAACCTACTGGTCAACCTGACCACCGATCAAAAAACTGACCCTTAGTCTTATTCAGCAGCTTAATTAGTAAAACATGCTAACGCTTCGAGGTCGTAACGCAAACACGCTAGAACGCCCTTGTGGCAAACTGTCGAGAAAATGCATTTGCCAATACCTTTCTTATTTCACCGTAATGAAGACTCTAACCAGCCGAGGCCGCTGCATGCAATTAACATGACAATGGAGCACCTGATTTACATAACGAGTAACGAGTGCTCATCAAGGAGACATCTTGCTGTGAAACAATTGCAGGTCTGCTGTCAATCACGATCAATACATCTGTTTGTAGGAACAAGGTACAGAATAGAAACACAGGTAGATACTGGTCTCCGTTTGATAAAGGAGTGTTACCTCCTAACTGGGATAAACACATTGTTTTCCTCTTCCGATTTCTTCTGTAATCAGGGAATATAAATCATCAGATAGAGATTGTTTCGAACATACATTGTCCCAATATCAATCAATGCCTTGGGTGGAGTCCGCGAATTGATCACTTGTGCGTATTTTTTTGTCGAGTGATGACCGGACACCAGCTAGCCCAGTTTCTACAGACCTATGAATTTCATCTGCTGTCACTTCTAGAGGGATCACAGAATATTTAGAACAACATGTGACATAAGATGTAAGGTCACCCAGTAATTGCACTTCCTGTCGTACCCTAAACATCTACAATCGTCGTCCCCAGCCTATGTCCCACTGCTTCTCAGTATCCTAGTATCCTAGTAAATCTTAAATATGTCATAACTTAATATTCCCTAAATATCTCATAGTTATTCATAACTTCTATTAAAATCATAATCACGATCGCCCAGCATGACATCAAACGCTAAATTGTATGTCGCGCGTTTTAGTATTCATCCAACGAACGAAAAACCTATGTAGTTCTAAGTAAGGCCTCGCATTTTTAAGAACTGAGGTGTTTAAGAACGACGAAAGAGTGTGTAAAACACCGCTTGCTAAAATATCCTGTTTTATTACCTTGGGTTTTGGAATAATAAGTAGCTGCTACATCATGTCGGAACTTTATAGTGATTCGTACACTTTGTTTTTGTTGTTGAAATCTTTTTAACTTTTCGCAATATAAATCAAGATTTGATACTAGATTTAGTAATTTTTGAAAATTCTAGTGTGGCTAAAATGTCAAATGTGCTAAATATAGTTTTAAATCTCGAATTAAATTTCCTACGAGACGCCCAAGATCTCAACTTTGGAAGGAAGCCATTGATCCATGTTAGTTGCAACCGATTCAACTAATTCATATTAATATTGGGCATGGTGTTGGCTTTACTCCACACCACACGTGTTTCTCCATTAGGAATAGGCTAGTTGACCAATTTTTTTATTGGGCCCCAAATGATTAATTACTGATAGCCATCACCATAAAAAATAATACAATATTTTTCTGAAGCATATAACTAATAAATTTTAAATTATAAATTACGTTCTTACTTCAATGTCAAAAACGCCTTCTGTCCTGATGGTCTATGAATTATCTTTGCCTTAGCGTCACGATTATTGTAAACAATTCAATACGCATGCGTGTCATAGCCGATAGTTATGCTTGATTGGTTGCGACTGGCGTTTGACGAATTTTGACCATGCGTTACTCAGCTAATTTCACGAACAAGGTGGATAGCGTTTTTGGCATAGGTAAATATAAAACATATTTAATTTGAATTTCTACAGCAATCCCTTATTTATATTTATTGAACTTGGTATATATTTCGGACCTTTGTACTAAATACTATGTGAATCACACAATATTTAATTACTTTTGTTATGAGTCAACTAGCCTATTGTGACCTACAGTGAGCCTACAGTACAATGTATATAGGCTGGTGACAAACGTTATGAATGATGCAAATTTTTTACCATACACATTTTACACACACAACGTCAACATCGATGCACATAATTGTAAGAAAATTATAATAGGTCTTTAATGTTCTTGATTCAGCAATCTAATGATGATCTATATTCGAGCCACAGAAGCCAAAAAGCCATAACGATAGTTTTCTAAAAAATTTATCCAATCAGCATTTCTATATCGCGTCTGGCAAAAATGTCGCAAGGATTTTAGTATAGGTAGTTTCTGATGTTATTGCTTGTGATTGCTACCGTGAGTATAGAAGTTATAAAATAAATGCTTACTTCTACTATTTCTATGCTGTGTGAAGACCTCCGCGGTCCAGTGGTCTGTACGCCGATCTCAAGGCGTCGCCATCTCGAGAGGTTCAGGGTTAGATTCCCGGTGGGGGCAATGGTTTTTGTGATGAATTCAGGCAGTTGTTCTCCAGTGTTGGATGTTTATATATGTACCTAGGTATTGTATTAATTTCGAATATCTATTAAATTTATTAAGCCATCATCTAGTGTCCGTAACACAAGCAGCATTTGTTGCTTAAAATGGGGCTAGTTGATAGGTGTGAATGTCTGAAGATATATTTATTTACTGTTTTATAATTCCACGCAAGCAGAGTTAGTTTTTAAATAGATACTGTAAATACGTATTAAACAAACATAGTTTAATGTTTACCATGCAAAGCAACACCAAATGAAGAAAATCCTCCTTGATTGCCACACTAATTTATATTATCTCGTCCGCAATCTGGCATTATTATAAGCCAGGTAGACGCATGCGCAGCATACTGGAGCCAAATCAATTACATTCGTATTATCAAGTGCTGTTTGCTCGATATAAGTCGCGCGCGCAAGGCCGTTATACATACATCGCCTTCACCGCTTGCTAGCAATGTTTTGGTACACTGAAAGCTGAAATATTATTTCATATTTGCTATATAATATTACTAGCGACTCGCCCCGGCTTCTCACGGGTTACCCTGTGTTACCCCCCTAGCGGTGGAGTCTCGTAAAATCCGTTCTTAGCGGGTGACTAAACCCTTTAAAGAACCTGCCAAATATCAAGTTATAAGGTGTTATAGTTTCTGTGATTTCGTGATTAATCTGTGATTGGTATTTCGCTTTTATATGTTTATAGAAGACAGGTGGCTTCCCACAAGGTTCACCCGTGTGGTACCCGTTCCTATGAGGATATCGGGATAAAGAGAAGCCTATGTCCCTACTCAGGCTCTAGTCTAAACTACCTGTATCTCAAATTTCAATAAAATTGATTCAGTAGTTTTGACGGCAAAGCGAGACAGACTGACAGACTAAATTACTTTTGCATTTACAATTTTAGTATGGATTCGAGTTAGCGTGACTGCGTCGGTGTGGGACGCCCTACGACAAAATGGCTCACTGGGAAGGTTAGCTAAAGACCGCTGAATGAGAGCAGTCAAGGTAAGAGAGTGGTGGCGTGCGTTAGGGGGAGACCTGTGTCCAGTTATGGACGGGAATAGGTTGATGATGATATCAATAATTATATAAATATTTGGTGATCCAATGATTTGGTGAAGGACACAGGTAGATGGATGCTTGCTGCGCAGAAACCATCTTTTGGAAGTCTTTTGGGGAGGCTTAAATTCAGCTATGAATGCCTCCGTGCAGATAATGATAATCTCGGATCCGAGGATCTATAAGGACACATTAGTGAAGTACCTACAAATGAAAGCCAATGCTATAAAAGATAATTAGCTATATTATAGCTTTATGTGATATGTGACTATTATGATCTCTTTTTGTATCGCAACCGGTGTTTATTCTTAATGTCAAGTGACCATTTACAGGTAATTTGAGAATGAATCTATTTATCATTTTGACGAAATCTAAATTAATGACGTAAATTGTGATTCATATCTATGTAAGAGACTAGTTTGCTGTTTATCAATTTTGTTGAGATTTAGTGAAGAATATCATTTATAATTTTGGTCGTTGCTCGTTGTCCGATAGCTTGGAGTTGGAGGCAAAAAGCTCTTGAGTAGAGACCGTGACTCAGAATCGAAGTGTGTGAGATTATATTATTTAAAATTGACAGGTAAACTCTTGGCCTTTATCTCACCTGATGATAAGTGACGATAAGGCCGAAGGTGGAAGCGACTTTCACATGTAATCCTCAAGAATTGAGGAACTGGCTATCTTACCTCTGATTATGGGAGACCATGTGACAAGACAAGATGGGATAACGATATTCATAGGTTAGCTGGAGTGAGCTATAAGAAGGCGGCCGAGGATCGATGGCGGTGGCAAGGGTTAGGTGATGTAGACCTATTCCTGACAGTGGACGGGCATAGGGTGACATTTATGATTGAATTGTTTTTTGAAGTTAATGTTATATTTTGTGATGGAGAGCTTAAAAGCTTCGTTTGACGACCTCCGTGGTCGAGTGGTCTGTACGCCGGTCTAAAGGCGTCGCCATCTCGAGAGGTTCTGGGTTCGATCCCCGGTGGGGGCAAATGTTCGGGTGATTAATTTTCAGGGATTTGTTCTCCAGTCTTGGATGTTTATATATATTTATATATATTCAGGATATTTATATGTATTTATCTATTAAACATATTTATCCGTCATCTATTGTCCGTAACACAAGCAGCATTAGTTGCTTAAAATGGGGCTAGAGGATAGGTGTAGGTGTGAATGTTTGAAGATATTTACTTATTTATTTTATTTATTTATTTAAAAGCTACATCAATACATACGGGTATAATAAAACCGTAGAGGTTCAACGTCTGTACATAGAAAATGCTTATAATACCAAAAAAAAAATGTTTTGAAAAATTTTTTTTTTCTTTATGTTCATCTGTTTGGACATTTTACATGGGCATTTTGCATCTGTTTAGGCATTTTGCAAATTTTGTATGGTTATACCTTATAGCCCTGGTCAACATCTTAGATTCTTTTTATTCCGAAAAATTAAAGGGTTACCGTGGTATAGTTAAAAAACTAGAAACCGCGGACGAACTCGCGGGCAACAGCTAGTTCTAAATACGCTTTACTTAATTTTCAAAAAATATTACAAAAATTAAAAGCACTGACACATTACTGCTACAGTTATTTACTTTGCTTCATCACTGTACAATCAACGACTGAAAAGTTTGTACATACATACATAATCACCACTATTATCCCATAAGGGTTAGTCAGAACACCGCAAAAGCACCGCAAAAGCAGTCCACTGCCATAGTCCGCGCTTCACCAAGCAGTGACTGCACATGTCGCTCATCCAAAAGAATAATGACATAATTACCAAAAAGTCGAAAATGAGTTTTCGATGCCATAACTTCATGTTTTGCACGTTTTATCTACGAAGAACGACAGAATTGTTGTTCCATTAGTTTCCGAATGAGAGAGTCATTGCCGTCATGGTGTTGGCCTATACTTCGAAAGGATACGCGGAATTATCGACAAAGTTTATAAAATGTAGACAGAATTATAAAAATAAAACTAAAATTGAATATAATGTTGTTTAAATTCATGATTTATTCCCATATCCAAACCTAGTTTAATGTCATAATTGTATTATTTGATGTATAAAATGTCATAAATGTACGTCTGGTTTGTTTTATTTCGTTGTTTCAAATAGTTATCTTAAGTTTTCTCGCAAACTTTTTATGTTATATTATTGGTAGTAAAGTAACACGACATAACTATTAAAATATATCAATAGAATGATTGGAAATACACAATATTTTCGATGTCAAACTTTTAAAACGCTCTCCTGAAAAATCGCAAAAACGTAATTACGTCAATATTCTTTTGGATGAGCGATGTGCTCTGCGTGACAGGCGGTGAGCCCGTCGCCGCTATAAGCTATTGGATGGTTGTGCAGTTCTGTAGCGCCATAGCTATATTAGCGCCTCGTTGCTGTCATTGCGCTCTTCTCTGGCCATTTTTCTCTTGGTTTCCGATTTTAAATTTGCTGTCTGTCTCTTCTTATTTGTTTTGTTCTCGAAGCTCATTCTTACGAGAGTCAGTGCGTAGAGCGGTCGACTCCCTTCTAACAATAATTGTATATATTTATAAAGTGAATCAATTTTTATAATCTGAAACAAAGTTATAACAAACCACATTATCAGTTCCTAATTTATAACAAAGACTATATGTTTCTCTAAGGCACTATTGTAAGTAGCCCTACCCTTTTTATAATATATTTAGAGTTAAATGCGAAATTGTTTTGTGTTCAGCGTAATTTACCTTTTTTATATATAATTGTTTCAGTTGTGCCTTAAATCTTCATTATAATATATGATACTTAAGTGACGACCCAACTGAATTTTAATTATCCCCGGCTTCACCCCGTCACAGTTCTATGTCCATTACTGGCCTTTTACGACACCCCAGGGGAGAGATGGGTTTGTAGTATTCTTTTAGGAATAATGAACCGCTACCTACACTTCACACGATAAGTTACAAACATTGAGAAGTCTTTTTGCACCTTATCACACAGCGACAAGACTTAAATTTGATTTGGTATAATGAATTTCTGTGGTAGTTTTCAAGGTGCACTATGTTTATGTCGTGGTTTGTAAAGGTATGCTTATTAGCTTCCTAGATGGACATTATATCAACTCATTCCTTCGTCGCGTGATCAAGGCGATTTGGCGGGGACCGAACGAAATAAATAATAAAAATAAGTAGAACATAGTTAATTAGATTTTTGTTTTGGGTTACTAATCGCTAAATTTTATGCTTTATTTACCTACTACGTTATACTGATCATAATGCTATTGATTTACTTAGTTACCATTAAAAAAACAGGGTAAAAAATATGTCAATATGTCTTCACTTATCACATCCTTTTTTTTTGTAAAAAAAACTTACTAATATTATAAAGATGAAGAGTTTGTTTGTTTGTTTGGTAGAACGCACAAATCTCAGGAACTACTGGTTCCATTTGAAACATTGATACCCCATTTCTTGAGGAAGGCTATAGACTATCTAACATCACGCTATCCCAAAGAACGTATTCGACGAAGTCGCGGGCAAATGTTAATATTTCTATAAAGTGGAAAACATAGTAATGTTTGGTCACCTCGAATACTTGCGATGCTTGTACAAATTGCAATTATATTAGGTCCTTACCTATGAAATTGGTGTTTTGTATGAAGATTTTGGGGATGTCTGCATTTTACATACTAACATTTTATCAGTTTTCTTCACAACGACAAATCCAGAGATCATAATATTTGGCATGTATCATTAAACAAGCTTTAGCAATATGTGTGAACACGCTTGATAAAAATTATTCATAGTTTTTATGTTATTGCAAATCAAATGATGTATTCGGGTGGCAGTTAAAAATAATTGTCTTTGTGTCTAATTTTAACACAATTAAACTTACAAAAAATTATCAAATTAAATAATACGAGCTCAAATATATGGTCTACTTTTAGAAGAGGCAATTATTTTGTAAGAATGTTCTGAAACTTAATAGTCACGGACAAATTGCTAAGACAGAATAAAAACACCAATTTCATAGGTAAGGACCCAATATATAACTCCTACAAGAATAACACTGGATGCCGACCTGTGACAGAAATATATTAAAATACACAGTACCAACAAAATTCACTGCCTGGCTTACCTACTCTTCATGCTAAACAAAATAGTTTATTTACTACTAATAAGAGAAAAACTTACTATAATGTCAACAATACATTTTGATGTTATATTTTGAAAATACTCGTATATCTTTTCATAATACTACACATTACTCTCAATATTATATTTTTGCTTTATATGGAAACTTACCTTTACGATATCTTTATAATTGCATCTGGTAACATTAAAATGTCAGAAGGCCATTAACAGCTTTATAATAAAAAAAAAGTAATTAATAGCTCGTATGATATCATGTGACGTCATCAATCTTATTCATATCAGAGTTTGCTTATTTTTTACGGTTTACGGTAAACTGAACATCTATCCTCTTATACTACACTCGTTAATGTAAACTAGTGATGAGTGAGTAGCTTTTGAAGTTGAGTTATAATGATGTTGAACTACTACTTCTACTTTATATTGTGTAAAGTATTAAAGAGCGACTGTACGAGGTGGGCGCCAGCAACTGCGACACAGTCACTGACTAATGCAGTTGCTGACACTTAAAACGCTACTTTTATGCATTTTTTTTGTTTTAAATTAAAAGATTAAAGATTTATTATTATTATTTATTAAAAGTTTTATTATTATTATTTATTTATTTATAATAATACAAAAATCTTATACTAATCTTACAAATCAATTCAGTGCAACAAAAACCAATTTAGGTTTGACTGAGCACCGAGTCATATTCCTCTCTTTCTGGGTCGAATCACATATGGATGTAAATATTATATAGACCACAGTAGGCCGTTTCAGGCAAAAACATGTTGTTTGTATAGAAACGTTTCACACGTAAGTCCCATATTTCATCGTTTTATCTAAATTACTAAGTGTACTATTACTAGTTACCGCTTATTTACATTAAATCGTGTACAAAATTGCGTGAAAAATACGATAAATAGCGAATGAAAATTTATTGCTTTATCGTATTTGTTGACTAAGAAAAAACGTCAACGAAAGTCAAGGGGGGCTGCCATTTTAAGTGTTATCTGAATTTTGCCGGGTTTTATGCGTTTTAGGGATACCTGTCAAAGAAAATGTAAATTACCCATTCTGAAAGGGAAATATTTAAAATTAGTTATTTTAAATAGTCTTAATAGATTTTCTACCAACACATTTTTGCACGGTTTGCACACTAGAAACATAGCCTGGTACATTAAATATATTTTTACACTTTGTTTTGCCACCAGGCGGGGATCGAACTATCACCGTATGGTGGACGGCAGCCTAATACAAACATTATAATGTTTATATTATTTATCTATATTTTAGGTTCCTTAACGATGAGAAAGTGTGTGATGAATGGGTAAAAGCTACTGGAAGGCTAAGTTGGAAGCCAACTGCAAACACTCGCATGTGCTCTAGGCATTTTGAGAGCCGATTTTTTCGCAAGACTACGCTCTGTTTATTCTCCCAAGAAAAATAAAATAAAATAAATAATAACAACAATACAAAAGTGTTTTATTTTTCCAAATATGTTACTGCTTATTTATTAACATTATGATTATTGGGAAAAATATTATTAGCATAGCAACATAGTTTTGATACATACTTTATTTCTGTCCTTTACGGGTGTACGCGTATGTCATTTCTAAGTCATCCTTTTTCTAAGTCCAGCGTCACAAAAGCATTGATTGACGCAACTGAAGTGACAGGTAGATTATTAAAATGATTTTTGTTATAGTTAGCACAGTCGTTTGTTTGATCGCTTAATTGTCAATCTTACGGTCAAGGTGACCACGGATTGGTAGTCTAGTTCACTGTAACATACGAATAAAATTTATAAAAGTTGAAATTATGGTTCTGGACCTGAGAAGCATAACACTGTAAGTCCGTTTTTTACCATTTTTTGCTTGATAAGCCAAAGTATATCAATTGCTAAAAATATTGTAAAAATTGCTAAAATCTTTCACATAAATCTTCCTACAAGAAAGAGATCGTATGAGTCATAATAACACAACCGCACAGGTCTTCCAGGTAGGGTTGGTTTGGTTTGTGTGAACCGAAGTCATCGGCCCGTAGGCTACATCTCCTTCTTAAATAATCCGTAAATATACTTAGTACTAGATTCTACAAAATCTAAAAAAATTGCCGACAAAAAAAATATTTTTCAAAATTTGGTCACCCATTCCACATCGAATATGGCGAAGGGTGCTTTACTTTAATATCGAAATCAAACGATTGATCCACTTACGCTCCTTAACCACTTAGTGACCAATAAGAAACTTAATATTTATTTATAGTGTCTAGTTATCAGAAACAGTTGAAGTAACAAGTTGAAATTACCCTGATAGTCGAGTGGTCAAGTAATTTATGTCAAATTAGACATGATTCAAAGGAGACTTCCAGAGCTACTTGGGGCCACCCAAGTAGCACCAAGCACGCAGATAAAAATAAAATAAAAATTTATAGCAATCGTGCTTTCTTAAAGTGTTCGTTCAATTGAAGACATTAGCTTTTTTAAATGATTATATCAGTACGTTTTACGTTTTGCTAGTAAATAAATAAGAATAGGTCTTATTTTATTAAGACCTCTAAAATTTCTTGGGTTTTAAAATAGAGGCATCATCAGAATCTTTTCCGAATGTTTGAAAAAATAAATAATTAATTTCGAACACCGAAAACAATAAAAAAATATATAAAATATTTAATTTTCTAGCTCACTCACGTTTGAGTTTTATGACCAAAAGTGAGCAAAGTATTAATATGTATCTTAAAAACGGGTTAAAAAAGACTCGAAAACGTGCGCAAGTAATTTGATTTTTTCTTAAAAATATAAAATGATGCCAAGTAAAGTAAATAGAATCCGCATTGTCCTGCTTGTCCTTCAAATGTGACCACCGTTGCTTGGGGCAATAAACTCCAAATACAAAAACAGGCTATGTAGGGTGGCAAAGCGTAAGGAATATTTGAATATTTTAATAATAGAGTCTGTGCGGAAAGAGAAACGTCGTAAGATTTGCGGGCGCTTAAGTGCATATTTACTGTATTTGTTATGTTGAAATCACTATCAATATGTTACAAGAAAAACAAGAAGTTCGCCTGTAATATTTTGATATTTAAATAATCTTTAAATTATTTTAATATCAATGTATCTCAAGGCAGCGGTAGCCGAGTTGGATCATAATGTTAGTTCCATTTTTTGTTAATGGTTCTCTTTCCGCACAGACTCTACCAGGCATTGTGCGTTATTCACAATAATACTTAGGCTTTATTCAAAAGAGTTGGGGCTGACGTCACTTCTCGTGTAAAAGGTCGCCAGAGTGGGTGTTTATACCTCGGCCTACCCCTTCGGGATTAGAGCCGTGATGATGTCATTTTTATTTAAACGCAGTGTAACAAGCGAGTATATAACATAACGCATTGTATGAGTATGAGTACGTATGTATACAATTCAAAATCATTTTATAAAACTGAAATATCGGCGTTAGTTTGATGACTTTCTTTATTTTAATTAAGTACAATCAGAAAAATATTGTCCTGCAAAGTCGTATCCATTTGGTTACCATACATTTTAAATGTATACATATATGTTGCATTTTATGATGGCGAATACCTTCACTCTTAACGCCTTAAGATAGAGTCTAATGTCGAATGATTTTGTCGCCTTCGTGAATTACAGTTTCTATACCAAATAATGTGAACCACTCCTGCTTATTAGCTTTCTTTATGGAAATAAAATCGAATCCAGATTTTATCATTTCAATATGGTGATTTTGAAACATGGGTACCTGTGCCAGTCGGTGATATTTTATGGAAACTGTTATGGAAATGACTTCAACCATATATATAGAACGCTGACCTCACTAAAAAAACGATTCAGAAATAAAAAACTCAATGATTTTCAGTAGTTTTTATGTGAAACTTAAATAAGTTTAAAATGCTATGTCATCAATGTAATTGTAAAGAAAACTATATCAGTTCTTTTTACCTTCCTAATATGGGAAAACTGAATTAAAAAGCATTATCTGAATAAAATAAATTAAATGAAACCAACAGTTTTTATTTAAATGACTTTTTTATGTGCAACCATAGACTAATCAAATGTTTAGTTAATCTGTGGTTTATTTAAGTACTTTGTAAATTGACCAATAAAAGTTTCACAGCCGAATAAATTCATAAACTTACAGAAATGTTAAAATAATCATTTAACATCTTTTTATATCGTCACAAAACAACAGTAGTACAAAAAAAGCCCATTGCATGATGTCCTTTTTAAAAAAATATGTGAGCGATGAGGGTAGAGATGAACTAGTACACCGTATAAGGGTTTTGTTAGTTCATTGTTTACTCTACTTCACTAGTTCATTTAGGGTGAATTCGTCCATATTGAGATTAGTAACACGGGAATAGTAATACCAAACTGAGCTGCAACGATTGGTCGAATTTGCCCTGTGTCTATCGAGACATTGACACATTCGTGCGCGAAAAACTGCGTACTCCGTTAAAATAATATAACTCGCGTGTAGCCAAACATGAAAAAACTAGGATAGCTAATCGGCTCCGCCCTTAGGGCAGATTCGCCCAATCGTTTCAGCTCAGTTTGGCATTACTATTCCCGTGTTACTAATCTCAATTTGGTCGAATTCGCCCTTAATGGGGTAAGGGCAGCGAGAAGAATGTAAAGAAAGAATATATTTCAATAACTCCAAGTTCACTCAGCAAAAATTGTTACAAGAACTGTTTATGAAAGTCTATCATAATCCCTATCGTAATTCTGGTTTAACGACTTCCATTGCTAGATTATTTTCCTATATCCGTCCGTCCTCAGCCTATATACGTCCTACTGCTGGGCACAGTGCTTCTTCATGAAGAAACACCGTAACACCACCGCGCTGGTTGGTGGGTTATTTTCCTATGTATTAACTACATAATTAGAATGGGTTACTATTGTAAAAACTGATTTACTGTCTTCTGAAGATTTTTATAGAAGATTGACTAAACTCTAAGGTTTAAAATAAATATTATGGCCCCTTTTACCATTCGGCGAATGTTCAAATGTGGATTCGCCTACATTTGTCGCCGCTATGTCTCTACTCAAAGCAGCGAAGATACACGAAGTAAGGTAAATGAAAAAGAATAGCCCTCCACATTTGAACATTCGCCGAATGTGAGGAGGGCCCATTACAATGATTGCATTTTGACACAGCAATCATTTGACCTTTTTTAACAAATAAATGTCCTTGTCAATGTCCTTTAATTCCCGCATTTTTTAAAGTATGTTAAGACAAATGCTACACCATTTCCTTTCTCATTGTTTATTTACAAAGAACACAAGTCAAGCGCAACCGCAGTATCGGGTAGTATACAGAGATGAGTCATTCTTTACTTTCTCCCTTTTTGAGAGTGAACGCAAGAAACCTTTGCCGGCGCCCGCGCAAGGTGACTTTGACACAGTTAAAGTATGACTAGTAAAGTATAATACTAGCTACTTGCCCCGGAATTTGATATTACCAGTCTTTGTAGCGTAGAGGTTTGTATGCTTTGGCTGTCGATATCGAAAACAAAGCGACCAAAACTTTGTGGTCTCGAACTCTCCCTCGCTTCGGAAGGAACGTTAAATGGTCGTAATGGTACCCGTTTCTGCCCACTAACCCGCATTAGGCCAGCGTGGTGCTGTTACGGCCCATACTCCATAAACTCTCAAACGTTTTTGCACTCTTTAATTAAGCGACAAGAATATATATGGGGATTTTTATTGTTCTGTATTGTTTATAACGTGGACCTGAAATGTGGAGAACACCAAGGAAGCTAAGGATTCAATATTATGGTAATCATAAGTGTGAAAAGATTTGTGATAGACGATCATGGATGAAGACATGTACCAAGAGTTGACCCCACTTAAAATGGAAAAAGAACACGAAGAAGAAGTATAGTCAGACTTTGTTGTACGTGGCTGTATGCTTGAATTACATTTGGCTTATAAAGTTAGTCTATAAGTGTCAAATATGTATCACTCTCTCTGTATCTGGAAGTCATTGAATAAACTGCATAATCCTAAATATAAATATTTTTCAATAAGAAATATAACAGACCTGGACTCGCGCATTTCCTACGTTTCATCATCAATTTCCCCTACTGCGTTCCTCTCAACTGTTACTGTAAAAGGGATAATGATCCCAAGACCTTGGTTCGATTTGGCCGCATCCGCCTTTTTGTCGCGACTACTTTTGGTCGCTCTCCTCTTCGTCGCAATTAATGCGACTTTTTGTGCCTCAAACTCGTATCAAGCCGGGCGCTTGTCCAATTGCAAAAAATATTCAAATTACCCGCTTACCAGTGGTGATATGTCAACACACGTGGGATGGGAGGCTTACAAGTTTTAATTAGTTTTTAAGACCTGTAGTGTGAAATCCGTTTTCCATTTGACACTACTGTTGCTGTGGTATCAAATCAACTGGATTCTACTTTATCAAAAACAGTTTGTTTATAAAGTTTTTAGTTTAACTAATATCCATTTGCTTTCTAATTTCCTGCCACGTGAATTCTATTACCCACTAATCTAGTCTTCCATTCTTCTCATCTTTAACATCTTTGGACAAAATAAAAAATTAGGAGACGAACTTCCTTCTTAAAACCAAAGGCCATCTTTTTAAGAAAGGAAGAAAAAAAAATTCAGAGAATGAAAGTAAAATAATCTATATAAATCTAAACATATTTACTAAGTTCAGTGAAAAGGCACATACTCAGCATGTGTCGGGATGCCAAAAGACAACCCAACACCAGTAGCAACATCACTCTTACCAGACATATTATCATAGGAATAATTAACATAATTGTTACTGTACAACATTAATTTGTATTAATAAAAACAGCTGCCCTACTCACGCTCAGTTGCACAAAGATTTTTTAAGGACAACATTTGTTAATGAGACATTAAAACTTTAAAGTCCATTAAAGTTAAGGTTGTTACACAAAACAGTTCTAGCTAATGTCTCTTTAGCATTGACAGGGTGCTGATGTCGTTTTGTGCAACGTAAAACTACGCTAAGGTGTTCTTTTGACACTTCAATAAATAAATTTAATTGAGCATTAGAGATAATGCCGACATTAAATTTTAAAGTTCGTTTCTGCAACTGGGTGTCAGTAACGTAATGTTGACAGATCAATATTGATTTAATGCTACTTCTATACGTCATATCCTTTGTTTTGTTTCCTAATTTTCAAAAGTGTTCGAAATAACAGAAATCCAATTCATATCCATTGAAATTTATTTCGTTGACCAAAAGTTGGTTCCCATGATGCTTTGAAACCTAACAACGCTTAACAGGTCTTTAAAAAACTTGCGTTGCAGCCGATCCGTGTGACACAAACAGCAAGGTCAAGTTAAGTCAAGTTTTGAGCAACCTAGATACAGATATGGTCAAGCCAAATGAATTGTGACATACCTACATGCGTTACTCGGCCTCTGTACGAGATTTCTAATAGATCTGAACCGTAATATGAACAAACGAGAGTTTATTTTCGCAAAAATATGACAGAAAGAGTGATAACAACTTAAGTTTGCCTGCTTTGTGTTTCGCGTTCGAGTTATTTTATCTCAAAATAAAACTATTAGGAACATCACTGGCAAAATCAGACAAGTCTAGTTGGCTTCACTCTCTATGAAGCTAATACAAGCTTCTTTGTAGCAATAATCTTCAACCTATATACTAGGTACAGGCTTTCTTCATGGAGAAACACACGAGGAGTTTGGAACGTAAACTTAACTAGCTTAAGAAGGCTTAAGGTGCCTTCCGAAGCACAGGGGAGATCGACATCACAAAGTTTAGGTCACCCATTCACGGCCTGACCATGGCGAAGGTAGCTTTGTTTTCGATCGAAAGCCAAAGCGTACCAACCACTACTACTCCACCGAGCTCCTCTTTGGTAGTGGATAATGAATATTTCTTATTCTTATGATGGGACACACTTCGTCCCTATAGGATATGTTGTGCATCCTCTTTCCGATTCACACCTATCCCTGCTAGCACACTTACACATTGGTACTTAAATATGGTTATACCATTTTCCCGAAGGGGTAGGAAGAGATACATCCTTCCACTGACTACGATCCTTATATATTCTTTACTAGCTTTTGCCCGCGACTTCGTCCGCGTAGAATAGTTACTTTGAGATAGTGTGATGGTATGTAGCCTATAGCCTTACTCAATAAATAGGCTATTCAACACTGAAAGATTTTTTCAAATTGGAACAGTAGCCTCAATTGGTAGAATTGAAAATTTACTCCTACTATATTACTAAAAGCAAAGTTCATAGTGGCGTAAATTTGTCCTCCATTTTTCTGGGAGACGTTATTTTAATTTTTTAACATTCACCCGCATGGCACCCGTTCCCATGGGAATATCGAGATAAAAGGTAGCCTATGTTATTTCACAGGCTCTAGACTATCTGTTTACCAAATTTCGGTTAAATTGGTTCAGTAGTTTTGACGTAAAAGCAAGACCGAAAGACAGACAGAGTTACTATGGCATCTATAATAATTATTAGTATGGATTTCCGGGGAATCATCGTGTTCTGATAATATCTAGTTCTGTATGAACGTTATGACGCTGGCTAAGGGTATGTCTTCTGATAAAGATTAGCTTGTTAAACAAATTATCGCACATTGTCCTGTTACCATATTAATAGACGTTCTGTATGTCCATTATTGAAAATTTCCAATCCTTTACCATCATAGTCAAGACAATATAAACGATCTCTTTTAGAACATCTGAAGCATAACCTTCTATGGTGACTCTGACGTCACCATGTAAGTTGACGTCAGCTCTCACCTACACTCAACACACTCGTGACTCACCACCCACTTTTCATGAATTCCTGGTACTGTGCTGTCATGCTGGTCTGCTATAGATCCTTTATATGACTGGTTCCTTAGACAAACCTTTCCTCCCCATTATAGAGTAGTATTTATTTTAGTTTTGGATCTGATGGTACGGTCAGCTGTTAAAGTAACGTGATTTCTTGTCATATTTACTTGTATATACATGAAATTTTAAAAGAATGTGAACAGAACTAACATTTTGCTGCTTTATTAATATTTTCATTCTATTTCGTGGCTATCTCTAAATTTAAATTTTGGCATCAGAGAAAGAAAGTTATTTAAGGAGAGCAAGTGGCTGTATGTTTGGAGTCAGCAAATGCTTGCTGCGCTCAGGATTTTACTTCAGAATCCTTCATTTCTCCATATATATTAAATAATTGATAAAATAACAAGCTGTTATTTTTATCTTAGTGCAAAGAAGTTACCAGGAAATCATAACGTAGGTGTGGGCTGCTCGTGACACCTTGATGTGAACCCACGATTAGCAGTCAATACACCCACTTCATCACATTACTATCGTATATTTAATGTTGAGAATGCTACGAAATATTGATAAATTGTTGTTTCAAAGTCACAGACTCCAGATAATTCAAAGTGGTCAAAATTGCTTAGATTTGACATGTAACCAATAGCTATTTGCTTCAAAATTTCGCGTTATAAAAATCTCCGCTTATATAATAAAAACCAATAGCGTTGATAAAAATCTCCGCTTCGCACCCTCACTCCGCGATAGTGGACAGGCAGCCTTACGTGTGTTCAACCTAAGACCATATGCTATTATACCAAGGTATACTTCTTAAATTTGAAAACACTTTGTGTACACAAGAGGAGAATCTCATCCACTACATCCACAGAACCTGTCGACGATGAACACAAAATGAAAGACTAAAATAAATGCCCTACATTACGTCTTTTTTTTATTCTTGATAATCATGACTCCAGTAGGTGCAAATCTCACATTCATCACAAAACATCTATACCTACGGTGCACGAACCTAGAACCTCAGAGACCACCACTCACCATTGAGTTCGTGAAAATATTAAAACAGACAGAATCGTTAACATGCCTACAATATTCTGAATAAATTATATCCATTCATAAAAAAATACAAGTAAGTTTTGACCAGAATCGAATGTCTCACGCGACTTCTTACAAATAAATGAGGAGAACCGGTTTCGTAACGAAGTCTTAAACTTTATGAAGTAAAGTACGAGTCGCGGTTTGGTAAATATCAAAAATGTTAAAAAAAATTCAAGGACAGGTCAAAGGATTGGGCCAAGACGTGGGCGAAAGCGAATTACTTGAAAAGTGATGTCTATACACTAATAGGCTATAGGTGTGTCTTTTGGCATGGAGTGAAAATGTTTCATTTGTGGATATAAAGATAAATAACACTTACAAATTTGAAATTGAGCAAATAAATTCCTTAAATCCGTTCTTAGCGGATGTCTACATCCATCCGCTAAGAACGGGTTTTACGACCTTCCACCCCTAAGGGTGTTAAGCGGGGATAACCCGTGCAAAGCCAGGGAGGGTAAGTGGCAATATTCGTACAAGAGGTCAGTTTTTCCCCACTTACCTGAATCGGGTATATATCGGGCCGCCTAATTTTTTGTACATACAAGTAGCGATAAATAACTCTGGTGTTGAACGTAAGCCAATCGGCGCTCATCATCTTATCTAATCAGTAATCGGCGGCCGCCGATTGGCTCTCCAGTCGTATTCCGTCTTCCTCATTAGTGCCACGTCAGTATTGGCAGCTTCACCCCACGTAACGGTCACACCCACTCAACACGAAAGATTACCTGGACGTCACTGAGCAAATTATTTAAGCTGATTTACGTATTGTTTCATTCGCTCATAGCTTACACTCACACCAATCGTACATCTCGATCGACATTACTGACAGCGCAGCGTGTTTTAAAGTTTCGTAACTCATCATCGGCCAATAATTAGTTTGGTTCAACCACATTCACTAATGTTGGTCAATAATTCACTGCACAAACCACATACTCGTACACAATTACCGAGGAAATGATAAATGTTTATTGAAGTTGCAAACCAATTGAAAATGGTACAACTTTCATATTAATAAAAAACATTTGATTAATACAGATGAATTCACAATTATAGAATTACATTAGAGTCGAATTTTATAACGCTATTATGCTATGAAAATCAACATTTTACATATGTACATACATACACGACTAATATCCCCTAAAGGTTAGTCAGAGACTAAGCAAAAGCACCCGAAAAGCAGTCCATTGCCATAGTCCGCAGTGCACTCAGCGTGACAGGTGGTGACCCGTCGCCGCTATAAGCTATTGGATGTTGTGCAGTTCTAAGTCCATTAGTCGTCTTTTACGACACACAAGGGAAGAGATGAGTGGGTAGTATTATTTTAATGAGCCGCTACCACACAGCTCTACATCAACATTTTAATCCATAAAAAATATACTTTTATATGAAAAAATTGCAAGAATAATGCTAATGGTGATACTTAGACATAAATTTCATAATATCTGCTCTTAATTATTACTATTTTTAGCACTGTTGAAAAGGGTAATATTATCGCGAAAACTGAATTTTAAATTTCTTTTCCAATACAACATTCAACCTCCAACGTATCTTATATATGCAAGCAAATTAATTTAGTTAATTGAGGAAACTAGTACCAACAATTGTGAGAAGAATATTATTTTAATTTTTATTGCTTTAACTGGTCATAAATAATGGTTGACATTGCTCTCAAGTCCTTATAAAAACCAGCTACTTTTATAGTGTGATATTCGACCTTGTATTTCATTATTTTGGGTCCTAATTCGTTTATTATTATTAAACTAGTTATACTATAATCTCTATCTGTACTCAAAATATTATTCACTGTAACGACAGCTTGACAAGCATCGGGTTTTGATTCTTCACGAATGTTATGATATTGGATACGAATTAATACATCTTGTCATTATTTTTGATTGATTTAATGTGTGTTCTAGGCTATCTAGATTTTAATATACTAGGTACATTAATAGTTTCTATGTTTTTATTAACAGATATCATCACCACCCAATCTTCTCGCCTTATTAACACAATTCATTTTTTGTTTCAGATATTCGAAATCAAGATGCAGTTAAAGTGATTACTTTGACAAAGCCAGCACAACCTCAGTCAACATACCACAGACATGTAAAGAGGTATTAGTATAGAAAAATTACTTACAATTAGTGTGTAAGCCAATGTTTGCTGCGTACCAGGCTTTCTAAAGCTGCAATTTGATTAACAAGATTAATTAGAGAAGTTTTTAATAAAGTTCGTCAAAAAAAATTGAGACGAGAAAATGTCGATTTAAAAAAAAAAAACACATAGAAGCGAAAGAAATAGGAGTACGTAAAGACTTATTCCAAAATCTACTGTAAAGTTATATTATACTATAGTTATTATTACAGTTCCAGCAACCTATTAAAGTGACATTTAAAAACTACAAAAAACAAATGTCAAATAGCGTGTATAGAGAGATACGTTTATTAATATTCCATTGATATTTTGATTTCGTTAAAACAGGAACGTGATTTAATAATATTTGAAAAATGTAAAGATAAACATATGAATCACAAAATGTAAGGCATAGTAAAAATAATAACCAAGCTTCTTTATGAATTTGGTTTTATAAAAAAGACCAACAGCATCTTTTAATAAAGTCATTACATGAATAGTACTAAACTTGTAATAAATAATTTTAATCCCAATGCTATGGGTTTATTATTATAGAAGCTAATCATAAGCAATGTTGTAAAGGTCGGAACTGTAGAAGCTAATTTAATAAAAATCCTGGTATTTGAAATATAAAATGGTTATTTATTCAATCAGTAAAATGTTAAGGGAAATGCTTACAGATAAAAATTCCGATGATAACGAAACGAAAATCGCCGAGTTGATAATAACATTCTATCGTGAGGTACCAAAGAACCGGTACCTCAGCCTCGGTACCCAATGACTGATGAAACTGGTATCAAACCTGACATTGAGGATGGCGATAAGGTAGCCCAAGACGAAAAAACCGATATCGAACTTAATAAGGAACCGAAAGAGACAAAATCAGTGTCGTTCAATAGAGACGTACACGTAAAACGATTTGGTGAGTCGGTTTTTGTGATATTGGCTGATTTGGTCAATGCTTATCAATTGTATGTTTCATTACTTACAAATACAAGCCTATTTTAAGAGAAGCATCATGGTATTGGATAAAATTACTTTTTCATAAATAAAACTCTCCTGTTTTAATTTAATGACAAACACAGCATAGAGATTAACATATATAAATATTTTTTAAATTTTTACTACCTGATGCAACTAGAAGGGACCAGTTGATAAGCATTTCAATCTCATAACATACTAATTTTCACATAACCGATCCTACCTACAATATCTATTGTTGGGCAATAAGCGTCGCATGGTCTTTTAAATAATGTAGTACCTACCTACTGACTTTTGTAAATTCTTATTTCAATTATATTCTTAATCAACTACAACTTTCAAGTTATAACTAACAAGACGATCAAGAAAAAAAAAATATCATTTGAAAGTTGCTTTACATAAAATCATTTTAATCCAACCTTCTATTATATTTAATCAATAACAGTATGCTATACGACTTAATTATTAAAATTATAATTATATAATAATATATCTACTAATTTGTAATATTGAAATCATTACATAAACAAACAAGTTAAAGTAACACAAACTCTATTCGCTTACATGGTACATACAACTCGTTCCCCGGAAGACAAATAACTTGATATGCTAATCTTTTCTAAGCATCCTAAAAGCCAGTAAAATATATTTACAATATAACAAATATTCTTCAAAACTGTTTCACAAAAAAGTTTTGCTGCGTGTTGTCACATCACATCAACTTAAAACACTATATGTGCACGTATTGCATGTCAATTACTAACGTTCTCATGAGAGACAGAAAACCACATTGCACTGACTGTGGTGTCCTACAAGTGCATTTTATCTTTTAGGGTAGGCTTGAGCCCAGCAGTGGGACGTATAAAAGCTGTTGACCTGAAAAGACTAGAAAAAAAAACTAAGACTCACAATATCTCTACACCTTCTGAAAATTTTATTACGGCCATAAGTGACAAGTTGTAATCAGTTGCGTTAAAATATTTTTCTTCTACAGTTGGAGATGGAATGCGAACTGTTTTTCCTGATAGGCAATCGCTATCGCATACCGAGCTATGTATTTCATGTAACGTATGTGTTAAATACCTGTATACACTTAAATCATCCTTTAGATAATCTAAGTGCTTGGATGACAGGTCAGAGACTTATTAATTCCAGATTGTATTCATAGGCCGTTGTAGCCGTGTGGTGGTGTGAGTGGTGGCGGACTATGGCAATGGACTGCTTCTGCGGTACTTTTGCCTTCCCTCTGAATAACCCTCAGGGGATAATAATTATATGTATATATGTATGCATGTATTCATATGGCAGTGAATGCAGATAATGGTTCGGTTTTTGTATCTTTATTTAACGAAATTATTTAATTTAGTTTAATCCGTCATAGATATACTTATTAAATAGTAGGTGTTTATTTAACTTTGATTCTAAAACAAATATAACTAAAAGTGGTGCATCAGCTCGCATGTCTATTAATCAAACAAGTTAATCGAGCTCAAAAACCAATCGTGAAATTTCGGATGTTTCAATAAAGATATCATACACAGCGTCGTGATCTATCTGACCTTCATCGGTAGTCGAACAATTAACAATTTTGACTCCATTGATTCTATTCATAGCACAATCAAGAAGAGGTTATCGACAATCGTTGGTGATATTCATACAAACCGTAATAATGGTCAGTTACATTGATGCACCTGTTACGGGATAACCTTCACGTTGTTATGTTTGTGTAGAACTTTTAAGTGCTAATTTAATCTATGCATCAAGGTTGTGATTGTCGGTTTAGTTGTTTGTGCATCCGCTTTTAATATAATTACTGCTTATTTAATATTCCGGGATCAATTACCAGGCATTTAAAGATTGAAATGGTTTCTTGCCCCAAGAATTCTTTCCAGAACTACGTTTGGGATCTTTGGTAAAGGAATCTTTGAAAAGAGTTTTTGGAACAATCTCTGTTAAAGATGACGATTCTTGTCTGTAGTCCTTAAGGAGTAAGCAAAGCTTAAAGCTTTATTCGGTATGATCTGTAGCCACTATCTGAAAAACACCAGACTTTTGGGTAGAGGCAAGTGTTAATCAGAATTAACTAAAACAAAGGTGTATTTAAATTCAGGGTTAAGGGTGGAGATTGATCAAGCAACCTTTTCCAGAAGTAGTACTGTTTCTCACTATTGGCTATCATTGCATTGGATGATTATGTTGTGTTTCCCATTGCTCCCAGAATTTTTGACCAAGATTTGAAAGAGTTCTTGTGCAATATGTGCAATATGAGAGATGTATAAATAAATGACCATCAGACATAGATTATGAATACTTATAGATCTTATGAATACCTTACGCCTTGTAATATATATATAAATTAATATAACTTAATACAAATTTACCTAAAAATACTGGTTATACCTAGTGTAAAGAACATGTACCTACCGGTAAGGTAATACGAGTATAAAAATATTAATGGTTTAATAAAATTGAATAATAGATTATAAATCATATGCAATAAAAGTAAATGACAAAAATTCATTGTCATCTGAATGCATAGAAACAAACGGTATAGTCTATGATAATAAAACAGCAAAAAGTGACAATAAAAACTTTTGATTGATTTGATTGTTAAGGATCCAAAGAACAAAAAAAATTTGCAGAGGGACATATGAAAACGTGAATATGATCTATTTTTCTGTAATTCAAATAATGTGACCGCAATGTATTTGATTAGCATAATATAATTCACGTAAGACATTAATGTATTTAAGTGTACATTTTTTTTCACTGTCTATTAACGGTTTGTAGTCTGCAGTGTTTAGTTTTTGCTTATTTTTACGCCAAAAGAAGTTTAAAAGAAGTATGTGACAGAAACGATAAAGAGCAAAAGATTGGAGTGGTATGATCATGTGATGAGGAGAGATGATAGAAGAATTCTGAGTATGGATGCGAATGGACCTAGAATTGGAGGTAACTGAAAAAAACCTTAGTTTGAATTCGTATATTCTATTGCGTCGTTGATAGTGTTTTGGCACCATTGCCTGATATTTAATTCAAATTTATAAGTATAAATTATAATTTAAATATACTTCTATACATATATCAAGCAAAAAGCTACCGTATTACTATGAGCCTAACTTGAATGTTTTGAATAACTATAAAGAATAATATAAATAATAGTATCATCTTTCGTTCTTCTGCATTCACAAGACTTAAGACTTGTGTCGTTGACCGAGCTATTACATAAGGAAACACCATAATTTAAAATGCAACTAAGCCGTGACCAGACGAGGTCCCAATTATTTTATTCGTGACCAGAATTATATAATTCTCTACTCTGAGATGGATTGTAAGAGTGTCCATTTAAATAAAATTACACAATGTGTTTGACACACAGTTATGTATGTTGGTATGTCATTTATCGGCCTTAATTCTAAATAGAATTTTAATCCAGCCATGTCAGTCTGTGTAGGCACACTATAATGTGCACAGTAGGCCCCTATTTCGTCATAACTTACCATTTTTAGATGTAGTTCTTTTATAGCTAATGATATATCATTAGTACATTTATTTCTAGAGTTATAAGTAGGTAAAAATGTTTCCACGGTATATTCAGCTGTTTTTATTGCTATAAAATTGAAAGAACAACAAATTGGTTCTGTTATTTACATTAAAAACAAAATCTTAAATAGGCGCTGGTTCCTCCACAACGGAAATATTAGGTCATTTACTGTCTATCGTAATGGTTTTATTTCAACTGCAAAAACAAAAATGTAGCTCAAATAATAGTTAAAATTTTGTGTTTTGTTGAACTTAGCAATAAAGATTTGAGAAAAGCCGTCAACTTTATACCGAAATAAAATTAATACACTACGCGACCGACTTCGCGGGCATAGCTAATTAATTATAAAAGTAACCAGATAGGGAATGAATATAAAAATATAATTTTAACTTTTCTTGCTCAGTAAATACTCATTTATTTTCTTTTCTTTTTAAACATTTATAACTTCAGACTTAACAATTTATTATAATAAGTATAGATCAGCAAAGATCGAAATCGCGTAAGATTGGCACTAGTATGTCACCCTGAGGAATCCATTAAGAATAACGCGGGGGCGAGCCGATACGAATCTGGAGTTGCAAGACATGCCTTTATAGGCTTCCAATGACTGTACCCGTCGCACTCAAACGGTTTTTTTGTATCGGCATTGACCCAAAGTAAGATTCCATATGTGGCGAACAGTTGCGAAAGCTTATGAGTGGACCAAAGTTGCGTTTAAGCATCTCTCTTATGTTAATCAAATGAGGTTTCAAAATAATGAGATGCAATCACAAATTTGGGAGTCGATCGACTGGAAGATTGATTTGAGTAATAACTATAAATCAAAACGGTTAAGGCTGTTTATTGACGTTCAACGAAAATAATTGAATGAGTCAATATACGTTAATTCATAATTAATTCGGCATTAGGTTTGCCCCCTATTATAATTTCTGGCAAAAGTGTGGGTGTGTACCTCTGTCTACGTTATGCTTAATTAATAACCGAATTAAAGGCAGCGATAGCTGAGATGGAGTGCAAGAGGTCGCCAGTTTGATCCCCAGTATGTTTGAATATAAACTTATGTACCTACTAGCCTCATACTATGTATAGGTGCATGGCGATCAGAAACCGGCTCACCCCCTCTTACATAGGGACATAAAAGTAGACGAAAATTAAACATGGTTGTAAACACTTCTACCCTATCTACGCCTACCTCTTGATAAGCGTGACGTTAAATAAATATATCTTTTTAAATATTGGTTACTGCAATTTTACATCTTATGTTACTTATTGTAATCGTACACTGTTATCCCTGCAAGATCCCCGCCACACAGTTGTCACTTACTACCTATTAGGTAGACAATCTACCTATTTGCTAATACGTTGATTTTAATCAAACTAACAAAAATTGTCAATAAAAATGAAAAATGCCATACGTGCCTATAAACTTTGAAGGATGCACACGATTTCTCCAGGACTCCATAATCAGATCCTAACAATGGGACCAACTAGAACAAGAACCCTTACAGACAAAGAAAATAATTTCTAAATCGGTCAAGGATTGAGTAATCGAGGAACATATAAAAAAAAGTTTTCGTCATAACCTCCCCCTTTTTTTGAAGTCGGTTGAAAAAAAATAGTATCGTCACATTACCGTGTTTCGAGTGGTCAGTACGCCGGTCTCCAGGCGTCGCTATCTCGAGAGATTCTAGGTTCGACCCCGGTGGGGGCAAATCTTTGCGTGATGAATACAGGCATTTGTTCTCCAAACTTGGATGTTTATCTAATAGATATGTACATGTTTATTTACATTCTGAATATTTATTTGTATTTATCTATTAAGTATATTTATCCGTCAACTGGTATCCGTAACACAAGCAGCATTAGTTGCTTAAAATGGTGCTAGTTGATAGGTGTGAATGTCTGAAGAAGATTTATTTATTACCCGTCTAATACGTCTCACTGCTGGGCACAAGTCATTATACATGAAGAAACATAAGAGGAGTATAAGCCGTAACACCACCACGCTGGCCCAATGCACTGGCTAATTCCTAGTAAATTAAATAAAAATCAAATTATAGTTACCAAGAAACATAATATAGTGTAACGAGGCGCCTATACCAGTATTAGTGTCTCTTTGCTGTTATTGCGCTCTTCTCTGGCCATTTACCTCTTTGTCTCTTTTTTAAAAATTGAACCATCTGTTCTGTCGGTCTGTTCTGTCTCCTCATTTTCTGGTCTCTTACATAATACTTGATGACATTATATTTATAAATTGAAATCGATCTATTGGATTGAAAAAGTCTTGTCAACATTTGTATTTTATGTGAAGAGAATTGTTGCCAAAGGTAATATTAGTGCCTTAGTTTTTATATAAATATACCCATAAGTGACGAACTGAGATTTTCATTTATCTCCGGGTCCACTACGTCACACTGTGTCAATAACGCTCGATCAAAAATGCTCGAGGTTAAAAACCTTGGTTACAAAATATGAAACACCACGTGGGTTTGATTACAGGCTACAATTGGGGCATAATTATATCAGAAACATTTCAATAACCACGACATTCGGCCCACAGCGAACATTCTTCACATTGACCTTCCTAGCAGGTTAGATGTTAGCAATAACAATGAGTATTGTTTAAACCGCACGTGATTTAAGTCTACAATTTTTTGTACCACGTAACCCTTATCTAGTAAAAGTTTAACAAAGGGGTTACTAAAACTATTGATTTTTTCTGGTGGTAAGTTGTACATTGATTCTAAGGTTTTTAAATATATCTATATAATAGCGTTTAATCAACTCTCTGATTTTCGGTTTTAAGTTACATCGATATTACAAGATAAAAACTACAGCTCTTTGTTTTTGAAAATGTAGGAGAATCTGTTTTTAGAAATAGCTTAGACCACAGAGAACAGTAGCGATCAGAACAGCCCACCTCTACCTTGCTGCCCCAATAGGATGCTTTTAGGTGCGTTTGGCTGAAATAATTTAAAATAGGTAAATATTTTACGCTCCAATAATTTAAAAAGAGAACATTTTCCCTCTTCCGGTGGTGTAGATGTCTATGGGCGGCGGTGACCACTTACCATAAGGTGGTCCGTCTGCCCGTTTGCCCCTTTTTTTCATAAAAAAAAGGTATTATAAAAAAATCATTCCTTAAAAGATGTTAAACAACCTTTGTTGCTAACTGTACTTATACCTGTTTAGTGACAAATAAAGCTTAGATCTTGTTTGAAATAATTATGATAAAAATCTCCAAGCGATATAATTAACGGTATACTCAATAATCATATGATTATAAAACTCAATAACATAAATTATAATTTAAAAAATTATACATTTAAATTTATTCAGAGTAAAATATATTTAAATCTTCATTTGTTCTGTTAATTACCTCCAGTTTGAAATTGATAAGCAATATACAAGTTTTATCAGATATACATTATAAAAAGGTTATAATAAAACATTTTAGATCGATCGCTTAATGAACCATACAGTAAATTCCATTAAAAGAACTAGTTATTACAGATCGGATTCGGAATACTCAACCATATAATGGAATTCCATAGGATTAGTTTAAGAACTAAGAAATAAGCAGTTAATTAGATCAATAGGAGAATAATATATAGAAAAGAAAAAAAAACAAATATAAAACCAAAAAATACATTTCAGTGCTAATTACTTTATGGATTCGTTAAAAAGTATGAAAACTTGTGAGTAACGGGCGAGAAGTTGACAACACGCATTGATATTATGTATTTATTTACTGTATACAAAGCTATGACAAAACTAAAGATATAAGTAACGAAATGCATCGGTTAAATAATTAACGGTCGAAATACCGGATTTTTACATTAGTAAAAAGATGTCAAATTAGTTAAAAAAAATTGCCTAGATGCTTTGCACAGCACAATTTGTTACCGATGTTAGTTATAAGGATACGGAAAAAAAAGATAAATTATTGTTTCGAATATTACATTTTGTAGTACGCTTTGGCTTTGATATCGAAAACAAGCTACCATTGCTATGGTTAGGCCGTAGATGGGTGATCAAAACATTGGGATCTCGAAATCCTCCGTGCTTCGGAAGGTACGTTTAGCCGTTGATCCCGGTTGCTATTGCAACTGATTCTACCCACCAACCCGCATTGGGCCAGCGTAGTGGTGTTTCGGCCCATACTGCACATGTTTTTGTTTTCATGAGGAAGGCCTGTGCCCAGCAGTATGACGTATAAGTAAGTGAAGTAACGAATCTATAAAGATTACTTCCGTTCGATATTGATAACAAAGTACTTTTCGCCAAGATTGGGTTACGGATGGAGGACGAAGCTTAATAATCTAGAATTCTACTAGTCTTTTTAAGGGATGTCAATCCGTTGATCCCGGATGTTATTACAACCGATGTTACCCTCATCCATCATAGAACCAGCGTCTGGTCCAGAGTCAAATAGAGCATGTGCCTTACGGACATACTTAAGGAACGTAACTTATTACATACATACATACATAAAATCACGCCCGTTATCCCCGAAGGGGTAGGCAGAATCAAAGGCTCACTGTGTTCCTAAAGACCACATTTCAGCCATACAAAAATTGGGTTTGATCAGATGAAAAATCGTAAAAGAGTAGTAGGAGTAGTTTTCCTTATTAGGACATGGATATTACACGATCTTTAGTCAGACATTAAACTCTTTATTGCACCAATAAACATTAATACAGGTAATAAAAAGGTATACAAAGGAGGACTTATCTCTAATAGAGATATCTGCCAGCCAACCCATCACAGGTGTGTGAGATTTAGTAATGAGAGGGAAGAGACAACAGTACAGAAGAGAAAAAAAAATATAAAGAAATTAAAAACTATAGTTCGAATTCAATATAATAAAATAAATAGATAAAATAAAATATAAACTGAAGTCAGCCGCCTGTGGAACACACAAGTGACAGTCGTCCCAATAGTGGTTGGCTCCACAGGAGTGGTTGCCAAAAGTATCAAAAGATGTATAGATAAATTAGACGCAAGTATAGATATCACCATCCTACAAAAACAAGCAGCCTTACACACAAGCATAATTGTAAACAACACGCATCAATCAGGCTCATGAGACACAAACATGCAAAGCATTCAAAATACACACACACCTCAAACATAACACACACCACAACAAACAAACACACAAACATCACAATCATAACCAAAGTGAAATATAGTTATAGGGGAATAAATATATTTTTTCCTGAAGGAATCAGGACGGGATATTTATTAACACCGACAAAACGTCGAGAAACTCTAACGAGTAATAAAATTATTAATAGAATACATATGTATATATAAAAACATAAGTAGTGCAGAAAAAAAATATATAAAGTATATGATACATACTACTTACTATTTATGTTTGTTTAATAGAACGCAAAGGAATCGTTATTCCATAATGCCTACAGCCACATTTTATTAAGTGTTAAAATTAACATTAAATATAATATTGATCGAACGACTGTAGGTACTATTGAGTGCCTGCTGTGAGGCCACGAAATATTAAAGACGACATTGCTTTACTCAATATATTTTAAAGAGCTAGTTCTTGTCATGTTAACCAATTTCTTATGATATCATGTTTTTAATTATCAATTTAAGATAACGACGACCGCAGGAAGATTATTAGGGAAATAACAAAAAAAGCATCGTTCGATTCGTCTGCGGAAGCTGTCAAGGTTCAACCCACAGACAGAATACGGTGCAAGGTCTTATTAGTAGTCAGTTTACAGTGGAAGCAAAATTGCATATCTGTTTTAAATCTTTTATTCTCTAGGAGGAAAATTATCGCCAATGTAATCTAAATCGTAATACCATCACGATTATATCGCCGAGGTAGCTTGAGATGTAAATAATTTCATGATATGTGAAAAGAGGAGAGAGGAGGAGGGGGGGGGAGGTTGTGAATGAAGAGGTCCCCTCTTACTAGCTAATGTCTACGGTGATCCCTATTTGAAAAAAAAAAATTTTTCTGGTAGGAATAATTTTAGTACGTTTTTTACTACACAAAATAAATTAATGGCCAGTTCCTTAATAAGCAATAACGATTCGCTTTGACTACGGGGAGTTTTCTTACTTTGATATATTTTTTAGACATACATTATCATTACGCCTCTTTACAGACGTCTAACTGAAAACCCGTAAAAATAAAATAATTAGCATTTAGATAAAGAGCAATAAAAAAATCCCATTTCTTACACTTATGTTGACAATTAACGCAACACATTCCTCAAAACTCCCATAAAAGAGGACCTTCCACCCTGAGCTCAATGCCGACGCAAGAATGTCGCGTGCTAGAATTTGCAGTAATAAAAAAATAATTATACCACTTCACACAAACTGGACTTAGCATACAAGATGGCGACAAAGGATTGCTCACGCCTACGCGAGTTACTCACTCTGAACGGTTAAAAATATAAAGTCTGTCGTGCATTGAGCAACTTTAAAGGAGACATCTATTTCTGATCAATTCACCAGTTAAGCTATGGATATGAACGTGGATGGGCGTATAGGAGAGGTGGAGAGGTGGACCGAAGAAAAGATGGATGGATTAGGTGAATGGTGATATGATGAGGGAGGGAGTGAGTGTTAACTTGGCGAGTAGGAGTGAGTGTTAAATAGGAGAGAGTGGAAGAAGTCTCTATTGTACCTAGAACAGCAGTGCTTGCATTGCCTGATGGACAAGACAGACGGCGAAATTGACCCTGCAATTTTACTGTACCCTAACCATAAAGTTAGGGTACAGTAAAATTGCAGGGTCAAAGATGCCATAAGCAACTTAATAATTTATTATTCCTGTTGTTTTGAGGCAAATGTTTAGGTGTCATGTATTATTGTGCTAAAATATTTTTACGACTAGGTACTTATACCAATCCACTTACCATCAATCAGACTAGTACGACTCAAAGAGATCTATCAAGTCCCTGGATTCAAAATTACTCATTGTCCCCGTTTTTTTTAATAATATTTTGAGTGCATTTGACCATAATCTAGTCATATGAGAAGCGCCGATGTAATTATAATCATATAATAAATATAATAAGATAATAATTACATTTGAAAATAAATTCCTAATGGCGATTAACGTCGTAATAATCTTAACGCACGAGCCCCCTTACATTTTATAGGTACAAAAACAGCGTCAACTCAATGAAGTCATTGGATATTGTTCTTAGTTTTATTGCCAGGCTTACAGTTATTTGTACTGGTTACTCCTCGGGCGAAGTACCAGGCTTAAACACATAAATCTATTAAATGCCTAGACAAAGTAGTTTTTCGTTGATCGAACAACGCCGAAGCTTAAAATGATTTTGTGGTGTGAGCTTATGAATTATTAAGTGTATTAATTATGTATGTAATATGTGTGTTGTGTATTTACTTAATATTATTATTACAATTACACTGGTTTATATACTCGATCGATCGGATATCGTTACTTTTGTAAATGATATTATGTGCAATATATAACACAGAACTGGTTTAAAAACGCTACATAATGTTCTAAAGGGGCATACTTTAATCATGCTGAATAATATACATAAATTTAAGTTATTTACTGCTTTTGTATAACACATTTATACCTTAATCAATATTTTAACAAGCACAAGTCAAATTCCTTAATTTATTTCAACATACAGACACTATCACAAAGTGCAGGAATGATTGTGGAACAGATTGTGGAAGTCCGCCGAGCCGTTGACAGTACAAAAAATTACAGATATGATTAAACAAATTAAAATTAAAGTGCAAAATAAAATTTTAACTCCTTTTACCGTAAAACGTGAAAATATTTCCGCAATTCCCAGATGTAATTTTTATCATGTGAGTAACAATCTCAAGGCAAAGAAAACTGAAATAAATTCACTTTTTTACAGCCTTCGTTAAAAATAGCTGTGACGCGCACAGCGATGCATTGCTTTGAAATTAGTTTAGCGGGAAAAAGATTGAAGTGTTTGTTTGTGTTTGTTTTGTCAAAATTTCCATATATAGTCATCTCAAAATAATACATTACATACCGTCACGTCTCTATCCCGAAAAGGTATGAGATGTTAAACATAATCATCACCCACAATTCATCAGATATGTTTGTCTCTATATAAAAGAGGGTGAGTCTATTGCCATGCTCCGGGCGCAGTGAGGTCAGCGATTTTCACACAAACTGTACATAAGTTTTCAAAAGTTTTATTGAAACAAAAATAATATAAAAAAATATATATATTATTATAGGTTCCACCCACGTTGAACAAACTTACCTCATTTGTAAGCGTTTTAAGACCATAAGTTTGTCTTGATTTCTTGATCATACGACTTTTGGTCAAATGGATAGTAGAGATTCATCATTATTTCTTACTATTTATAAATATACTGTTGTATTTCAATTTATGCCATTTTTATTGACAACTCTAAATTTTAATTAAAAAAAAAAATTCTAGAGTTCCTTCTGTCAACAAGAAACTATTTCTAAATACAATTTCTTTTTAACATAGTTAAATCACTCTGGTTAAACTCAACGTGATTAAATTTAACTTAATTCTCAAAGACAACGAAATAGAATTCTTATAAACAACCTTCTTTGGCTTACCAAGAACACACCTAAAAACAATTTAATTTACATCTATCTACACGGCTACAGTTATGGGAATTTCATAATTAAATAACGATGGTTGCAAAAACCTGACAAGCTGATTAATGTTGGTAACGTAACTAATTTACTAATCACCATAAGTGCGTTACTTCTTTACTAAAACATACTTTTTTGGGGCTGGCTTGATGACTGTTGTCTGATATATTAACGTTTTTATGCAATATACTTTTTGCGACCAACGCTTCCAATGACCTTGAGGTTATTTTACTTTTTGATAATGAGTTTCGATATTTTGTGAAACATCTTAGTTTTTTCGATGTTGTCGATGCTGATGTAACAAAGCTCTTTAATTTTTGCTCGTTACTTTCAGTTACTTGTTTTTAATAAAAGCACAAAAAATTGTTGAAGACTTTCTTGACAGTTTTTAAGACATAATATTATTTTTACAGGTAAACCGCGAGAATCGCGGGGCGCCTCGTCCGAACATCAATCACCGACTGTTAGAAAGGAACCCTTCACCCATCTGTCAGAACAAGAGTTGATAGAAGAAGCCAACAAAGTAATAGCTCAGGCCCAAAGTGTTACGTGCACAGCTGACCACCCACCAGAAAAATTCTTCTCACTCCCGCATAGAAGAAAGTTCAAAGAAGACAAGCTTGGTAGGAGGAACAGTGACGACGCAAATTCTGAAATAACAACAAAGTCAGCCCTTGGAAGATCTACCAGCGATGTAAGCCCAAAAAAGAGGAAAGAAAGAACATCACTATCTACACTCTTTAGGCGTGCACAAAGAACCAAAAGCCCCGATGCCCCCGTAGTTGTGACCACTAAGCCTGTAGCCGTTGTAAAAAGAAGCAAAAGCGACGTATCAGATCTGAAATCTAACACTAACCTCAGTAAAGACACAACAAAACCAATTAGAAAGAGAGCAGGCAGTGAAAGTGAAGAATTTCTTAGATCATTAAGAAACAAAAAAACACAATTATCGCCCATTATAGAAAGTTCCCCGAGAGAAGATTATTTTAAGAAGACTCCGCCACTTGAAATATTCCAAAAGAAAAAAAATTCTCAAAAAGATAGTAATAAAAGCGAAGATTCAAATACTACTAAAGATATTTCAAAGGTTAATCCTGTGGAAAAACCACCTAGATATAAAACACCAGAAAAACAAGATCCTAAACCTCCAGTCAGAACAAAAAGAGGAAAATCTGCAGAAAAAGAGAAATCACCATCTATAACAGAGACCCCTAAACGTAAAACCGATGTAAAGAAAACTCTTTTGGTAGATGAAATAGATTCATTTAAACCCAAAGAATTAAATCCTGTTGAAGTGAAGGATAGAATCAAAGAAAGTATCCGAAAAATAGAAGAAAACGTATATGGAGACAAAGAAATGATACATAGCAGTCAGTTACCTCCTGACAAGCCACCATTAACAAGGGGTAATACTGTAGATCACATTGTTAAAATTTTGAAAGAAGACCAGTGCTCTCCCCCTCCTAAGACTCATTTAATATCACCACCGAACGGTACAAATTCTAATCAACCTTTCTCTTATATTAAACCAAGTGTAAGCCCCGACCCTAACTTATTTATAAGAACTACAAGTCCTGATAGAGTACCTTCCCCGGTTAACAAAATGACTGACAAAGGAGTTGTTTACGCACAAGTGATTAGAGATCATAGTAATCCTACTTCTAATAGAAATGGAAAACAAACTATCCATAAAACTTATTCTCCCTCAACGGAAAAATACGGAAATATTTCCGATGAAGACGAAGGGTTGGGCTACGAGGAGAGATACAAGCACAACAATAACCGCTTTGAATATGATAACAAAACTAATGGAAATGGAAAATATAACAGCATCGAAACATATAAAATAACAGACTCGCCAATAAAACCTAGATTCCGCGAATATAAACTAACGAGTTTTGAAGATTTCGAACCCACTTATGCTAACGAATATCCCTCTAATAACGACAAGTCCCATGACTTCATCGACAATTACAGAGGACGGGCTGACGGTATGGACACAATGAAAAAACCATATGAAAGTGAGAATAACAAAGTAGATTTAGATTTCAACGAATTAAGTCATAGACGTCAACTTCTAGAGTCACGTATTAATGCTCGAAGAACTGAGCGTGAAAGAATAACTACAGCAGAACCAATCACAAGGTACTTTACAGAAACAGATCCAATTTATGAAGCGGAAAAGCGTAGAAAAGCAACTGAAAAATATGTTGATGAAACTGCAAGATACTATCGCCATACTTTAGAAAGGGAAGGTTTTAATGAAGATAGTATTACCGAGGATTATAATAAATATGAATCAAGTGACCATAAGGTTAAGTATAACACAGAGTCTAGAATCAACAAAATACCAAAGGGCGAACTAGATAGACGTGAGTTTATTGACAATTTAGGGGCTGATGTAAGACAAAGAGATGACAAGAAAGTATTTCCTCCAGAGCCGGAATATGAACCTCCTAGTCTGGAGTTTAACTCTGGAAAACCTATCCTTACCCAAGATGAATACAAAGAGAAGAAATACAAAGCAAAAAAGAATATTAATTCTAGTCAAGAAGTCCTTCAGACTGGTCAAAAATATAAATTTAAGGATAGTTGGTTTGGGAAAAGGAAAGGACATTACGCTTCTAATCCTGAGATAGCTCAGGAAAGAGAAGACGACTATGCAAACATTCGTTATGATGCCAAAAAATCGGAATCTTACCACAATTCACTTCGTCGTGTTAAGAATAAAGATAAATATTATAAAGACGATTTTCAAATCCGACGTCATGGGTCTGGGGACAGCCGTGATTACTACAGAGAACAGAGGTCTCCCCGTCGCTATGAAGTGGATAATCGTCTAGTCGACTCTGGAATCGAAAATGATTTTAGAAAAGAATCTAGTGGTGATTTGCACAGGAGACGTAAACGACACGACAGCGACGACGACGCTCACAATACTTCTATGTTCTTAGCAAGTGAAAGAAGGCACACGGAAGATAACTATCCAAGCGAGCAAATATATGCTAACGGCGAATACTTGGCTACTTTTAAAGATTTCAGGGAAGACAGTTATAAGAAAGAGTATATACCGAGGGAGAGAAGCGCTGATGATGGCTCACAATTCGAACCCAAGGTTGAAAGGTTTGAAAAAAGTCCAACAGACGAAAAAGTTAGTGCGAAACCACCTAAAGCAAACAAGAAGCTTTCTGGACTAGAGAAGGTATGTCTAAAATATTTATTTCCAACTACTGAAACGTTTTCCATTACCAGTAAAATAAATTATGTACGTAATGACTGATATACACTAAGATTTTCTATGATTAGTTAGTCCTAATTGATGTATCTTAAAGTTGTTCTGGATCTGCCTTTAGTAACAAAGGATTTCTATAACATTCTAGATGAAGCAGCTGTTCTCTCGCGACTCTTCGAAGAAGAGCAAGAAAGAGAAGGAAGTGGTCCAGCCGAAGGCACGCACTCGGGTGCTCAAGAGCCCTGAACATCTTGCCAGAGATGACTCTGAGTATAGAAGGTAAAAACCCTTATTGCAACAAATAACACTATAATAATTATTAGACAAGACTTACAATTGACTTGTGTAAAATTGTCCATAGTACGAGTAAGTGCTCTCACAGATAGAGAATTTTAAGCGTTAATACGAGCGTCAAAAAATTTGTTTACTCGGTCTTTTTACCCTGTTGCCCTTTATTGTAGTCTGGTTCAATTATCCCTTATCTTCACAATATCTGTAATATTTTAAATTTAATGTCTTGTTAAATAAGCTGAGATAGATCATACTTATCATCTAGGTTCACCGACCCTGAGCCAAGCGATATTGTGGTCAAAAAAATCAACTACGAATGCCAAGGCGACGAGCGAAAGATGCGAGGGTCTCGAGAAGATATGAATCGGTACCGCAGTTCTGATAGCCCCGAGAGGAAATACAGGGAGACCGACTTTGATGACAGGTATGAATTGAAAACCCTTACGAACTTCTGCTCTTCTAGTACTTTTTTAGATCATAACATACACTTGATCACAATTTCACAAAATGAGGTTGAACTTCACTAGATCCAAACATGTTTTCAACAATACAAAATTGAAACAAAAATCGTAGGGGATAGTGCAAATCCGCGAATCTACCACACGTAAAGTCCGCGTATCTGCAATAAATGTCAACACATAATTTGCTTATTTTTCGTGGATTGGCCGCGAAATATCAAATTGGCTAAATTTGTCAGATACGCGGAATTATCCAATGCTAGTTACGAGGATTTGCACGACGAAATGGAGACGTGGGTGGTAAAACGAGCAACTCTCTTTAATAAAAAATAATACTTTATATGCATTTTGATTTTAGGAAAAAACTAAATACAAATTACTTCTAAAAAAGACTTTCGTCCTAAGAGCTTAATTAAGCCTAACATTTAAGCTCAAAACACAGATTATAGAGATTATACAATATACGAATTCAAATTTTATATTGTCATAAAAATTAACATCTTTGTGATCTCATCAGGTTCGACCGACCTGTAAAAGAAGACCGAAGGTTCCAGGAGAAAAAGGTCGAGAGGAGGTACAACTCGTCAGACAGAGACAGCGACCCCCACTCCCGGCCCTCCGACGCTGAGAGCGACCTGAGGAAGTCAAGGTCTAGAGGTCCACTTGATTCTCCTGCTTTGGTAAGTGATTCTAATTTGCTGAGGTGTGTCCTTATTTCGAAAAACACAGTTCTCCAAATCCCACTCCTACTTTAAACGGATACATACATACAACCCCGCCGCGTAATTTTTTCTCAATTAAAGTTTTGGAGATTTTTCTGTCCACTTGAAAGTATCATTATAATTTATATGTAAGTACCTGACGCTAACATCTTACAGGGTCACGAAATTTACTGCTTGTCTGTATGTTCTTGACAAATATAATAATAAATCTGAAACTAAATTTGAATTAAAATGAACAATTAGCCCTCTTTTGTCAAAGTGCAATCATGGTGCATTAGAATTATTGTTTAAATCAAAATACTTATGATTTCTAGACACTTTCACACATAATTACATAACGAGATTGAACTTAACATACATATAAAAAATGTTTCTATAAATGACTCTATAACGTTTTGTATCGTCATCCGTTTAAATTTTAACGATCTTGATCGGTTAGAACCAGGAAATTTTGGGCCAAACTCTCACCTTTAACCCGACCCGGCTCTAAAGGTTGGACTGGCAATTTTCGATGTACTAGTAAGTGAGTGAGTAAGTGTGTTGTGAGTCGCAATGTAACTTTTACTAGTACATCGTATTATTATTACTAGTTTTATAGTAATAGGGGTGACTGTTTGAAAATGGTCATAAGCTGATGTAATTTTGACGACGATGTGTGTTACTATGACATTTCCTGATTGGTGAATGTTGACGGCAAATCTCTTGTGTATTTAAAATAATATTTCTGTCTGTGTATAATATGATTTCTGTTAATCAACCACGCTTACGCAGGTCATCAATAATGTTGTCTCGTAGTTATTCTATTTTTTGTTCAATAACTTTAACGCGTTTTTATTTTGTTGTCGATTCTGTTTTATTCATTTATTTATGTGTGGTAGGTCGATTTGTTGTGGTACACTCTTTTCTCTATAAATTCGTCTTTTTCTTTCTCGTTATCTCCGACAAATATTTCACACCCCGTCCTGCACTTGCCTAATAACATTATGTAACGAATAACAAGGATATTCAACAGTTACAATGAATTATCAGTATTGTACTCCAAGACTGCTAAAGTATATTTTCTTTTGTTGTTTGTTACATCTTCAAAGGTTACATTGTATCAATCACCATCACCAGCTTATTTAAGCCCTACCCTTTCTAACAGTCGAATGAGGATAAGCATAAATTTAATACATCAAGGGTTCGAATCTTCCCGGATTCATAGGAACGTAAATATCAGGCGGAACGGGTATAATGCATTTGTTGAACATTTGGGAATACAGGTGTGATGATTTTGAATCATAGGAATTCTTTATTAGAAACTGAATAACATAGCAACAGGTCTATGTCTTGCGTTTGCGCAGTGAAAGTATCTGCTCTCCCTTTAAACGCAACTGGTCCTACCACGTATTGTACCTATAAATAGCTCTATGTAATAGGACATGTAAAGCGGTAAGACAAAGCATAGAATCAGGATCACTACAGTTCCACAAACATATCTGAACCGGTGACCAAAATCGAAACTAAGTATCGCCATTATGATTGTATTGTGAATGTCAAGTTTAAAAGTTGTTTTTCGCGACTAAATTTCAACAATTGCGACCCCCGCCACCGGGTCAGTTTGGTTGGTGGTAGGGCTTTCTAAGCCCGCCTGGTGGCCATAATAACAATGTTTTAAGCATTGTTCTGTTCCGGCAGTTAAAGGTAAGATAGCCAGTTCCGCAGTTGGCGAGGAATACAGGTGAAGCTCGCTTCCACCTTCGGCCTTATCGTCACTCACCATCAGGTGAGATGAAGTCCAAGAGCTTACCTGTCATAAGTAAAAGAAAATTAACTATAAACCTTATTTGTTTCACCTGTGCTGTGTAATGTTATCTGGTTTCACTAAAAGTTTTGTGCCAATCAAATACGACCTTGCATTCAGTTTGTAATCGATTCGATTTGTACTTTGCAAGATATAATCGGAGCAATTTAATAGCCGCCATAAAAAGGTGTTAATAATCACAAAAACTTTTGTCTGTTAACAGATTTCTCATGTTGATAAGCTATTTTAAATGCCTACTATTGTTTTGAAGAATACCATATTAAGTTGTAGTCAACAGAAAAAGTATGATGACAGTAGAATTATTTTACCGTTTGCGGAAGTTTAAACAGGCTTTTTCTTGATTTTATTACAATATAAAATCAAAAAGTGATAATTCATGCATCACAAATATCAGGCAGAAATAAACTCCACAAAAGTTGTTTTAGTTAATATCTCTAATAGAGCTCTACATATTTATTATCTAAAAGAGGTAGTAATCAACAGTACCCATTTCGCCTTATGTTTAGATCGTGTGGGGGGAGGGAGGAGCCCATTGCATTGCACATTGAAGGAGTGAAGGCAAGCAATATTCAAAACTAACTTTGTTGTGAAGACAGGAATAGCGTTTTCCACTCAGCTATCATCGCGCTCAATCAATTTTACAAAATTAAAATATTTTACATAGCTCTCTCACATAATATATTATTTAGACGTAATCGTGATGGGATGGTATATTCTAAACACCTTCTACATCGGTTCAACATCCTCTAAGGTCATCGGCGCCAGTGACATAGCCGACATGACGTCAGCCTTAGCTGGTTCGGCTAACGCGTGGTGTAGACAGGATTTGGTGTGATCTCAAACGTAGACTTTACTAATAGATTAAGTTGGTCAATGGTGTAAGCAGTTTCATCAGTCGATTTCTATAAATCAAAGCATGTTCCCTCTTCCTTTTTTTATTTTTTACGGGGACAAATACTATTTACAGACCTTACTTAACGATATGGCGGCAGGCGTCTGTGGGACTAGCTCAAGGAATACCCACAAATACTCTTCGATATACCCTTTCAAACTCTACCACGGAAGCGGTTGTTCATTTTCTGCAGAACCCGAGTGGTTCTGCAGAAAGTGAACAACATCAGATTCATCAAAGAAGGATTGAAAGATTAAATTGAAAACTGAAAATAGCTAGTTCTACCAGTCGTCGTTCGGTATTAAATCGAGCTGAGTTCCTCTCCTTCTCTCCATCGTTCCTGCATTAAGTCCTTCAAAGGAGGCTTTAGAGGCAGATAAAAGGGCTGACTGATATGTTATTTTTGTCTATTATTGCTTCACCTGTATAATGGAGCAGCGGCAGAGGCAGCCGAGTTGGGACGGACCGCACTACTCGTTAAAGAGGCCGCGGGGAAACGCGGGTTCGATCCCACCGCCTGTACCACGGAGTTTCAATCAGTCTTTTGTACATTTCATTGTGAATATCGCTTGTATATTGTGGCCGGTAACAGGCTCGCCACCCGTTACATGGAGACTTAACATATCTGGCGAAATGTAAGTTTAACACCTCCGCCTACCTCTTCGGGGAAAAATGAGTGATGATATGTTATGCTGTCTAATGAGTAAAGAACCAAAACTTTGAGATTTATGGTGAAGTTCATGGCGCCTGTCAATTAAGAGTTCTCAGTGACTCAGAAATCAGAATAGACCATCGAAACTATTGACCGAATCTGTGAAATACGATATAAGAAGAAAAGGAATGATAGGATGAGGAGCTCGGTGGCGGCTTTCAATATCGAAGTCAAGGTTATTTTCCTCACGGTCAGGCCTTGGATGACTGAACCAAAATTTTGTGATCTCGAACTCCTCCCTGCTTCGGAAGGCACGTTAAGCCGTTATTTCGGTCGCTATTGCTACCGTTCCTAGATTTCTACCCACCAACCCGCATTGGGCCAGCGTGGTGGTGTTGGGCCTGTGCCCAGCACTGGGACTTATATAGAGTGTGGACGAGGGAGAAAAATTAACAAGAAATTCAATTTTAAGTACGTATAGGTAGAAGACATCTTGTAGCAGCTTGTATCGATTACAACTGATTACAACCACAGTCAACGTAGTACCTGTACTGTCCTGTGGATGTACTTGTTACAAGCGCTCGCGGTAATGAAGTTTAATACAATGGTTTAATTTAATACTGTAATTTTAAAATAATTTATAATAAACTTTTTATTTGTAAAATGCATAATATTGTAAAATGTTGACGATTTTAAGTGCCAAACATGGCCTATGAAATAAAATTATTTTTGATTTGATTTGATTTGATTTGACACAACTTACCATACCTACTTAAATAAGAAGGCAAGAATCTATCAAAACGGGCCCGTGATTGTATAAAGTACGACTTTATGTTGGGTTAAATTTAAATATAAGGTACAATTTTATTACGTAAGGCTTACATTTAATTTCGGCGACATGCGACAGTGCGTCCTTGGCATTATTCGAATGCAGGTAAATGGCGTCATTGTCATAAGTTAGTGCCAAACTCACAAGAAGGCGGGAGAGCACACGGAAAGTAATGTTGGCGAAAATTGGTTGTAAAAGGCCGAATTTTAAAACCGGACCATCGTGCAACCTTTATTTAATGGCCTCAGTTGGGTGCAGATATGATCCTCCTTCTTTTTATATTTTATCCCAGGTAGTATTTAGTTCAGTTTAGGTTCAGGATATATTTTATCGAGTTATATGCATTATGTGCAATTCTGACGTTCACAATATCTTCACTGGCAGTCTTACCATTCTAGAATCGGACTAATGCAGGCACTGCTGTTTTCTGCTGTAATTACGATGGAGGCGACTCAGTAAATTTCATTAAAATATATTACTAATACTGGGTACGCGGGCGCGCTTACGTATTGGGTACTGAGTCTGTGATTGTGTAGGCAATGAGCTAGCCACTTGTTACTTCTCTTGCACGATTTTTCATGTGACCAACCCTATTTTTGTATGGCTAAGTGTGGTTTTAAGGAACGCACTCCTTGGACTCTGCCTACACCTTCGAGGATTATAGGCTTAACCATCCAGTAGCTTATAGCGGCGACGGTCGGAAAGAGAAGAGATGACGCCTATAGCCAGCTGGTGATGAGCAAGATAACAGTTTCTTCTCGCATATCTTTACGATGTATGACGTTATAAATTTAACTAAACCTTAGTATATTAATGGCTTGCTTTATTTTTTAGTGATTTACGATATTCATCAGGCAAATTAAAGACTAGGTATTTAACTTTAATTACAAGATAAAACGACAGTCAAGTACCCACAAAAAATTATTTGCATGACATGAGTGATAGATAGATACAAATGTCGAAAAGTTTATGAGTTTGGAAATAAAATTAAATGTGTAAACCAAATTTAAGCTCTTTTTCTAAAGAATAAAGTTCAAATTACTACAAACAGTCAAAGGCCAAGGACCTAGGCTTCAAACGTTCTGTAACCGAACTCTAAAATCAACATCCTGTAGGGTCAATAACCGATTTGGACTCTTTGAAATAAAACTCACAATTTGCCAAAAAAATCGGAGTGATATGGGATATACATATATTTAAAAAACCAATACTTGTGCCTTGTGGATTTAATAAATATATCATTTTTCATTTCATGGTATGGAAAGAGAAAATAAAATGCTTATTACCAAACTAAAATAAAGGACGCAGCAAAGAAAAGCTTAGCTTAGATTAGGGTAGTCAGTTGATACCACCGGAAGTTGATCGGGAGGTTCGGAGTTCGATTCCCCACGGGAGCAGAGGTGTTTCTGCTCGGTTTGGTTGTTGGTACGGCTTCCAAGCCCGTCTGGCTAGCTACCACCGTCTTACCTAACCCTGTCGCCATAATAACAACGTTATAAGCATTGTTGTGTTCCTTCAATTAAAGGTAAGATAGCCAGTTCCTCAATTATTGAAGAATACAGGAGAAGCTCGTTTCCACCTTCGGCCTTATCGTCACTTACCATCAGGTGAGATGAAGGCCAAGAGCTTGCCCGTGATATCTTAAAAAAATGCACTATACAGATCACGCACTCAAAAGATTAAACTTCTACCGGATAGTGAATGAAGTAAAGGTCATGTGCCATATGGCTGTGTGGTTGACCTTGCACGCTGACTATTTCGGGGGTGGCACCGCCGGTGTGACATCATTGTCAGGGTTACTTCGGTATCAGAGTTACTCAAACAATTCAATGAGATCTGTGTTTAATGCAGCGCCTACGTGGCTGAGGTGAAATTTCAAAAATAAATTATTCTTATTTTCAAATGGAATTGTAAACTTTTTTGTGATAAATATTTTTCTTTCTTTTTTATATTTTTTAAATACACTAAAGGCGTAGATCTGTGCGTGATAACAGCTAGTAAGGGATGGTATTTGGGGATGAATATCGATCTTACGTTTAAGTTTATTTCTGTAATACGGTCCTAAGGCCCTTTTGCACGATCGAGAGTTGGCGCCTAACCCAGGGTTTGCCGATATATATGCCCCAGGGTTAGGTGCTAACTCTAGACCGCGCATGTAGGCCTAACGCTTCTAGCACATAGAGTAGTTTTTATTCTCCGTGGTCTTAATATTAGGTAGATCTATTCTAAATATTTGTACTCCGATTTCAAGGTCTCATCATCTTGAAAAGTCCTGGGCTTGAATCCCAGTGGGGGAAAATGCTTGTGTGATGAATACAGGCATTTGTTCTTCAGTATTAGATAATTTTGTGTGTTGACTATTTTTCGACTATCTATATGTAATTTCTTATTATGTATACTTATGGCCGTCATATAGCATCCATAACACAAGCGGCATATTAAACTTAGTTGTTGAAAAATGTGCGTTTGATTATTTTGAACATACAAAGAAACATTAAAAACAACTAATGCTGCTTGTGTTACGGATACTAGATGACGGATAAACATATTTAATAGATAAATACAAATACATATATATACTATACACATAAACATCCAACACTGGAGAACAAATGCCTGTATTTATACACAGATTATTAACGACACGGCTTTTTTGCGATGCTTTCGTTCAATCACTCGTACGGTTTTTTAGTGTAATTTTATACAGGCTATAATTATACATCAATAGGTAATGTATAAAACTGACCGCAGAGGTAACTGATCTGATGTTTTATAAAAAAAAAGTCTATTATTGTTTTGGGAGTGGTTTTGTTTATAAATTGCTAGCTTCGGTTCCGTACATACAAGTGATATGATGAATTTGTTAGTACTTATTTATATTATTACGCACAGCAGATCGTCAGTCAATCCGCCTACCGGAAATTCCCGGTAGACCAGTATAGCATGTAGGTAGCGTTTTACATACATACATAAAGTCACGCCTTTTTCCCACAGGGGTAGTCAGAGATTACATCCTTCAACTTGCTACGATCCCTGCATATTTCTTTCGCTTCATCAACTCTCATTGTAGTCCTCATTCATGCTCGGCGACTTCGGGTACTTTTGACCTGGCCCTTCTCAAGAACGTGTTTAATTTGGTCGAGGAACGTTCGCCTAGGTCTGCGTCGTCCCGTATCTCCACTCTCACCCGATTCATATAACCCTTTATTCAATCAATTAAGTAGACTAATAAGTCAAGTAGACTAATAATAAATATTTTATTTAAGTTATACATTAAATAACTCTCCTGGGCGCGAACTTCGTCGGCTCTACCCAGAGGCAGTCATAATGTCTTAACAATTTTTGCACTTTAATGTCTTACTATATATACGTCCTATCAGCCTATATACGTCCTATCAACCCGCATTGGGCCAGCGTGGAGGTGGTTGTGTTACGGCCCATACTCCTAATGTGTTTGTTACCAAGACAATGGCCTGTGCCCAGCAGCAGGACATACAGCATTAATAGGTACGTCATCGTAGAGACTGTAAATCACGCAGAGGTCATTAACACCGCATGTCTAGATATCCATCGCCTATTTGAAATTATTTACTTTTGGAACTTAAATAAATATGTAACTTGATTTGGTGTGTGCAAAAAGATTTAAACACGGTTACTTATATAATTAGTTACCTAGACATATATTAAAACTGTAGTAAAAAAGTGTACTGTTTGTTTCTGCTTTATTAAAATATTATACGTTTAATAACTAAGCATTTGTTGAAGGTCTTGCAGAGGTAAAAATGCAAAAAATATAAAGCTTAATTGTCAAGGACACACAATGACACCACTTAAGCTTCAAAACAAAATAAAATCATTCTACGATAAGTCTTGGTCTTCACGCTTATAACTTGAAGATTTGAAAAGCCAGAGATAAAAGTTGTCACTCCATAGGTTAACAACATTTTTACAGCCGCGAAATAGAGTACTCTATCAAAAAAAATTAAGTACCTACCTAAAAAAATCTGATACTTTAATTACAAAATGTGTGCGTACCGTGCTTAACAATGTTCTTCCACGGACGCTCAAATTGACATGAACCCTCGTACCTAGATTGAAGAACTAGATTTTTCCACAGGAATACAGATGCTGTATTTCTGTGGATAAATCTAGTTCTTCATAAAGGAAGATATTTTTTTAGGGTTGTTTCTAGCTAAGCAGCTACCGCCGTAGCCTACATTACTTCACTTTCCACAAATATTTTTACGTTTTTACAAAATCTTCGCGTACTTACCCTTTTAGTAGGTATTTCAGTTTTTATAATACTTAAAATATAATCTTAGTTATCTCACAAAAAATCTCTCCTTCAGGCTGAAAGATACAGAGAGAGAAGGCGCCTGGCCACTCCAAGTCCTACACCTTCTCCACCGCGAAGAGAAGGTCCCGTCTCTTCGTCCACACCTAACTGGTTTAAGTCTTTAGACAGACTCACGGCTAAGAAGAAGGGGAAAAACATAAAGGTACATACATATTATCAATCAACATAATCATACTATTAGGGTTTTCTAAATGAGAATAATACATGTATGGTATTGAGAAGATAGCTATTGGAATTGGAATAGGGAAGAAAATATAATAGGAAGGTTTTTGGAATCTCAAATTCTACCGTTTTTGTAGGCATTTCAAATTGTCAACCCCCATTGCAATCGTTATTGCCAAACTCGTTTGTTTTGAGAAATTCTGAGAAATTGAATGATACATTAAATGATAACCTTAATTTTTTTATAATAACTTAAAATATTTTAAATCTTGCAGGTTGAAAAAGAAAGCGTCCCAACAACCGAAGAAGAACCCCGTAAAGCTTGGTCCAAATCCGCTAAGCCCCTGAACTCTCCGGCAAAGAACCTTCGCTTCTTCGGAGACACAGACTTGGAATCTGATGGCAACGTAAAGCAAAGTGTAACTAAAACCAGAAGCAATCCAAAATCTCACACCACTTTAAGAAAAACCATCTCCAACTCCAGTACTGGTATAGACGATGTTGATCAGAGCGAATTATCAGCTAAAAGCTACTCCTTATCGAATCTCCGAGAAGATAAAAGCGAGTCTCCTCGGACTAAACAATACTATAAGAGGAATCTGAGAAATATATCTGAAATTAGTAATTCTGAGACTGAAAGTCAGGTGGATAGGAAATTCGGGAAGCCCCCGATTAGTCCATACGAACGATCTCGAAGCCACAGCAGCTCAAAGACCTTGAAAGGCAGTAAGAATGATGTGAGGAGGAGGACGGAGGAACGAGGCAGCTCGTCGGAACTGAGGGGTAGTAAGCAAGAACTCTCTAGGGATATTAAGTAAGCATTGAAAGATGTATTCAACTGTTTAATGTGAAGTGTAAAATAACCATTTGCATTTTTTGGCGAGCGTAGGTATAATTTTTTTTTTCAGTCCTTGTAGAAGGCGGATGATAATATTTCTGCCACTATGTTAGTTGCAAATAATAAGCATTACCTACACATGTTTTACAGTTACTAAGCGTACAGATTTTAATAATTCTTTTTAAATTCGAATGCTTTTGCTTGTCACATTTAAATTAATGCGACATCTGCCAAGTAGGTTTAGAACATGGTTTAGAATTATCCCAAAAACGACTCGTGTACGTACATAGCTGCATATTTCTGGAAAGTATTATTGACAAAGCTTTATAATACATTCTGAAATTATTTCAGAAATCGTCGGCGGACACCAGCGAACAACTCGGGCGAAAGCAGCACAGAAGGGGACTCCAGCCACCAATCACAGCGCAGCGTGGTCTACTTGCACGCCACTACAGGTATACTTTATCATTATTTATTTAAATTTCAAAGAGACAATGAGTGGTTTTGCTCGTAGTAGTTTTCAAAAACAGATCATCCCTCAGGTATTTAGCGTCATATCGCTGTATGTAGGAATGAGACTCATCGATTTGAACGTCTAATCAGTAAATTAGCTAAATGATGATAATTACGTGAATGTACGGCATAACCAGCTTGGTACAATGGTCAGTAACTATGACTATTGAATCAAGAGATTCCGGATTCGAATCGCGGTAGAAGTTCTATGTTGTGGAGACATCAATCTGTCAAATGTAAAATTTTTCACGTTGATTGTAAAAGTTACAACATTACAAATAAAGGAATTTAGACAATTTATAGTCTGACATATGATTTATAGTCTCAATTTACAAAAGCGGTTTCTCAACATTTAACCATTTCCTTTCCAGTTGGAGACATCCCCGACCCAGGCCGCCTGAGCCGCAACAGATCTCGCGACGACGTCTCCTCAGTCAACTCTTCAAACCTCCAAGCCAGAACCACTACCAAAAGCTTCTCCATCTTCGCGCCCTGGACGCCAAGACACTTCAACGACCAGCACGACGTACACTACGCGCAAAGGCCGCGTAAATCTAAGTCTAGGGAAGTTAAAAAGCCGCCATCTACGCGAACCATTGAGGAAAGACCAGGGACATTACAGAAGAATAAATCTTACAGTCAATCAACGCTTACTAAACGTCCTCAAAACAATAGATTGACGAGCTCAAGCCAGACACTTTACAGGAAAGACAAGAAAAGAGAGATAGCTGATCAAAACCACAGCACTTTGTCGAGACGAACCCCAAGAGATAATAAGAAAAGTCAGTCTAGTGAGCTTCTAAACAGAGAGAGTGAGAGAGAAAGACTGTCTCGATCTGTTTCAATGCCTAAAGACAGTAATAAAAAAGCTGGATGGTTTAAACTTTCAAGTAAGAAGAAGCCTGAAATCAATACTAGAGTCCGTTAAATTAGAGAAAATATTTGAATTTCGAGCTAACTGGGCGCCATTTTATTCAAAACTTTTAAAATTGATGGTGATTCAATTGGTGAATTGGTGGTTTTATAATCTTAATAACTTCGAAAAAGAGTTGAATGAAAATTTTCTCGGTATAATCAACATTGTTACCAGAAAGGTTTACAATTCGAATGGCTATTATTAAGCCATCTTAATAATAGCCTATAAATACACTATAATACTTAATAGTCTTAGAATCTTTAAATACAAATGGCGCGCTGTTACTAGTATTTTCATCTGTATTGCAATGTGCAATTTTCCCTTGGTATTCTTGTAAATCCTAACTTTTGTTTCCCTATAATGTAATAATCCGTGAACCTTCAGTTTGGTGCTGTAAAATATAACTTTTTTTTAATTACTTAACAATGTAAGCAGTGGTTTTGAAAATAGAGTGCCATCGACCACTTTATTCGATATGTTACCATTTTTACAAGTTTCCGATAGGCATGTCGACTTTTTAGATAGTTGTATCATATTTTTCCCTTTTTCTTTTCTGTCGAGACGATTTCTGTGATAACTTCCTAGGAGAAAAGCTGAGTAGACTTGTGTTAAAAACTCATGTTTTTTTACCGCAAAGGCATAAAAACAATATTATCTAATAACTTCGGACAAAATAGTTAAAGCTTTTCAACGTATCGTGTATTCTTCTCCTATTACAAGGAGTTATAAGGATGGATGTTCTTCATGTTTTTATAGAACTTATCTTTTAACTTGGCTGCCTATCGGAAATTTAGTCATTTTAACTTTAATGTATGTAATACTTAAAACGCTTTATGTAATAATACTAATATAAATATAAATTGTTGTAAGTAAAAATCAAGGCGGTGTGAAAATGTATCATAAATATAAGATAGAGACCTACCTTTTGAGGTAATAGAAATGCATAGAATTCCTATTTAGGAATACATTTAAGCAATACATTTTTTGTTTGTAATTTTATAAATGGGAGAGTTTGGCTTCAAACGATCGATGGCAGACACTGTGGTGTTACTTCGATGAGGTGGATCACCACGATAAAGATCTCATCGTTTTTCACACCACTTGACGCTTAAAGTGCCTATTTGTTGTTAAATATATATCCGAGTGGTTCGTATAGGTTTCAATATTTAAAACAAAGTCATTTTCGCCACGACTGGCCTTTGGGTAGGAGACCAAATCTTTGCGATCTCAAGTGTTTCTGTTACGTTTCTTCAGCAGTTGTTTATCGTATATTTTTTAATTCCCTGTATTTTATCTTTGGTTTTTACTTACAAAACCCTTTTTTAAGTTAAGTAACGTTGAAAATTCCAAATTAACAAATTAATAATTACTTGTTTAATTTAACGCAAGTAATGTTTTTTATTAATAATTTATGTGATTTTGCGGTGTGATGTTTTGTCAAGAACATATTAATTGTATTATGAGTTAGAAATAAAATGTTTAATATTTCAATGCTTTGACTTATTGAAGTTTACAAAACCCGAAAATTAGATAACACTTCAAAATTGTTAGTGATAAAATTATTTAAGTAACGCAACTTTTGTGGTATTACACTATTATCTTTTTCAGTAATATCAGTAATATTTTCATATAACATGGTATTCAATGGCTTTGATGATACGAGTATAAATATTCAAATTCCTAACTTTAAGATTCAGTGTTCTTAACATGTAAAAAAAACAGACAAGGCTTTTCAGAAGACTTTTTTCCAGAAAATCATGGAAATTATCAAAAAAATACAGTTTACAGATTTACCAAAAACATTACAGTTTTTGCTTACATTAACATCTTTACAATTTTAATAGGTACTAGCAAAAATAATTGCAGTGTGCAACTACGAGAGTTACAAAAAGGCATTCTTTCCAGAAATTATCCAATAGAAACCGGTGCACAAAATGGTACAAAAGCAAGGTCCTAATAACAAGTTGAAGTAAAACTGCCGACAGATGTCGCCACAGGCGCAAAGAAAAAAACAAGTGAACTTAGCAGCGAGTGTATTGATTTTCCGCGCGCTTTTCTTTTCCCGCTAACTTCACACCACCTCGTCCCGGCTCCCGCATTATACAATTAATTATTATTTTATACATACGTCCGCTATCATAATTAACCATAAATAATGCTAGAAAAATGATAAAACCTAATTTTAATTGTTTAACTGTGGTGATGGCTTGAAAAATGTATAGTGAATTTTTCTTTACTTGTTATACGTGTTAAGTTTTTGTAATATTTTATAATGGTGGTGATATTTTGTTATCTGATGGTAGAAAGATAGTGATGAGACGAGATGCCAAAACGAATTCCGTTCCATGTCGTGTATGCTACAAGTAAGTAAAAGATTTATGAAAATATATTTTTTTTAATAAATGGAAAAGGTTACATGAAACTATACAAATTGAAAAATACATCCAATATATTTCTGTTAATTAGTGTGCTTGCATAATTTTACGTGCCTATATTGTAATAACGCGTATGCATGTAAACCATTTTTTACTTTATACTATGATTATGATTCTTGTTACCAAGGCATAAGAGTTGCATTGACAGAGTTGAATGTTAATTAATCTTTTTATGTTCGCAAATTTAAAAAAATACTTTTTAGGTACCTACCTACCTTAAAAGTTAAAAAAAATCGAAATTAACTTCAAAATATCAATAAAATGTATAATTTGCTTGCACCTAGCCAGGTAATTGTTTTTTTTTCATATTCGCACATAGTTCATCAAGTTTAGCATGCATGATTTGATTTTTTTATGCTCTTTAACAATTTTTTTACTTCCTTCTTTGTTTGTGAAGGAAGAATCCTGCAAATCAATTAGAAGCAGATATCTTTTTTGGCCCGATTGTTGTAGATATCTCTGAGGGAGGCTTATGCACTGCATTGGACGTCTCAAGGTTAAAATGAGGATGAAAATAATTTTCTAGACATTACTTTATGGCAAAAACATAAAAATATAAAGCTTATAATTATTATAATGAATATATTTTGCATGATTTAAATATTTGAAGAAATATTTTGGATGTGAACTGCATTTTACAATAGTTTTGAGTAATGTTCTATCTCAGTACCTATATTGCTATAAGAAATCAAAGCTACTTCGACATTTTGGACCTTGGATGGGGTCCGCAACTTTTATTTATTTATTATCTAGTTACTAGTCTAATTTTGCTACAGAAAAGTCAGACGTTCAGTGGATTGTCTCTATTTATTTATAGACAATGCCAATATGGAATAGCATAGTAGGTATATTAGGGCCGATTCTGTAGCCACAATCTAAACCAAACTTAACTGAATTGGGTGTCTGTCCTTCTCTAACATATGGAGAAGATAAGGATAGTTATACAATTAAGTTTAGTTTGGTTCAGTATCGTTATCAGCCTATATACGTCTCACTGCTGGGACAGACCATTCTCATGGAGAAACACATGAGGAGTATGGGCCGTAACACCACCACGCTGGCCCAATGCGGGTTGGTGGGTAAATGCGACCGGAACCAACGGCTTAACGTGTCTTCCGAAGCACGGAGGCACGGATGCACGGAGGAGCTCGAGATCACAAAGTCTTTGTCACCCATCCACGGCCTGACCATGGCGAAGGTAGCTTTGTTTTCGATCGAAGTCAAAGCGCACTGACCTCTACGCCACTGAGCTCCTCCTTGGTTCAGTATGTGCATACGGAATCAGCCCTATTGTTTTGTTTATTTAATTGGCTTCGTGTGAACGGTCAATTATGCTGCTCTTTTCATGTACGAATGTGTTCCATAAAATTCTACATAATCATTAACAATTTAAGTTACAATTACAAAATGATAAAGTCCTATAAAGGCTGTTCAAAGGTATTAAAATATGGATATCGTAATATCTACTCGGACCTATCGGCTATGTAGATGTGTTAAATATTCGTATATTTACCATTATACATATTTATGACAATATACTACTACTTATAAAGTGTAGACTCGGATAATAGTCGTGTATGTATGTACTAATGTAAAAGCTTGAAGAATATGTAATTAAGAATACTCTTTCGTCTTCCATTACAAATACTGATTTAAACTTTAAAATATAGTCCACGATTAAAATTGTTCTTTGAAGTATCGCTAATCGTTTTTCAATTTTTTAATTTTTGAACTATAACCTTAATCTAATTTTTAACAAACATAAAGGATTGTAGTAACTATTTGTTTTTCTCTTTAGGCCCGATTTTTCAATCCTCAGATAAAATAATCCGCCATTTAAAACTATCACTGTCACTTTCTAAAGTCATAAAAAGAAAAGGGACAGAGCTAACATTTGAGTGACAGACAGTTCTATCTGAGGATTGAAAAATCTATTAAAGTTAAGTATCAAGTGAATACCGGTGTTTGCAAACGACGTTTGACGACCTCCGTGGTCGAGTGGTACGCCAGCCGGTCTCAAGGAGTCGCCATCTCCAGAGGTCCAGGGTTCGATCCCCAGTGGAGGCAAGTGTTTGGGTGATGAATTTTCAGACATTTGTTCTCCAGTCTTGGATGTTTATTATATATTTATATATATATTCCGGATATTTATATGTAATTATATATTAAATATATTTGTCCGTCATCTAGTATCCGTAACACAAGCAGCATTTAGTTGCTTAAAATGTGACTAGTTGATAGGTGTGAATGTCTGAGGATATTTATTTATTTATTTAATATAATATGTTTCTATTGGATCTGATTTTCTGAAATTCGTAAAATTCGGTAAAATCTCGCTTTCAATATTCCTCCAGTTGATGCCCTCCATTTGATGTGTAAAAAAGTGGGTCGGTCTTATTGCGAAGCAGTTCGGCTGTCGATTCTTGATGCATTAGTTAGTGTGCGACGAAGGAATTGAAGGAAATAAGTTTTTTATACGCTTGTGTGACTTGGCGCAAAGTAAAGAAAACATAACGAGTTCAGTCTATTGACTATTCTATACAATAAGTTATTTCAATGAAACTGAGGAAGTCAACGCTGATTACGGAAGCTGAAGTACTTTTGCTTTGATTATTTAATAAAATATCTCTAAGTAATAGCTAGGATTTAAGGGGTTAAAGGACACACTTATATGGCCTACCGCTCTTCAATACTTTGGGTTTCTAGTATTTATTTTCATTGTTTGCCGTTATTATCATATGCCATATCATTTACCATCGAAATTGCTTCTAGAAAAAAGGTTTAGGTTTGGTTAGGGTTAGAACATGAAAGATAACGTACAAGAAAGGCAAAAGCGTTTTTTAAAGTTAATTTAGTATGGCGTTGAAATATTCTGTTAAATAATATTATCGCAAATAATAGTATGGATAACAAAAAGTATGGCACTCGTACCTACTCTACTTAGATGTCTAAACAAATAGCATTAGAGTGCTAGAAAAATATGTTACATAATAATCCATTTTACTCAATAATGCATTCTTCTAAACTCTCTGAATACAATAATCCAATAAAGACATTGCATTATAACTATTCTTGGTAGGTAGGACGTAAAATAAATACTCTTTTTTTCGGTATACAATTTTTACCAAATAACATTGCTATCATTAGAAACTGCTATTTTTCTTAGTACTGGAAATCAAGGCCTATTTAGAGTGAACCCACGGATCAGTCTGAGAGTCAATAAACACCTACTTATAGATCAATTTACCATCGTGGCCGTGGGTTAAGGTTGAGAATAATTTATACGAAATCCACGGACTCTTTAGTTGATTGAAGGTGTTACATGACATGTAGAGATAAAGTATGTTAGTATATTTATTTTTAGTATGTTCCATGTACTTTAGCATAATGTAAGTATTTTTACTTATAATGCATCATCGTTTTAAGTCTCTCCACTCCACTCAAACTCAAACAAAAATCATTTATGCAGTTTCGGTATTTACATACTCTTATAAATGTCAAATTATGCCAACCGTTCACTAGCTACCAAGAGTCCTTGTTCTGAGAAGAACAGGCAAGAAACTCAGCAAGTTCTTTCCTCCCTTAACAATTTTTTTTTTGAAGATTTTACAGTGTGCTATTGTCAAGAAAGCAAAATTGCTAGTGCTAATAATAAACATAAACTTTCACAGACTGTAACATCTTCCTTTACAAAATGGAAAAAAAACTTTCCGGATGTCTGGTTTATACCTAGATTATACTATTACATGCTGAATAAACGCACCTGTATCCATCACCAGCGGAGGACAGCTCGTACCCAGCATGCGAGCTGAACTCCCAGGGTCCGGCGGCGCGCGGCTGGCGCAGCGAGGGGCCGCCGCCACACGAGCTGCTGCTGCGGCTCACGCACGTCACCAGCGTGCACAAGCTGCAGCTGCTGGCGCACCACCAGCTCATACGTGAGTCATGAACCAGGGAACCAATTACCAGGAACCCATGGCTGACGCGGCGAGGAGCCGGAGGAAAACTGTGCGTCACTTTCTTTCAGAGCTTCTGGGGAAACTCAGTCACCGTCACCAACGTTCACAAGCTGCAGCTGGTAGGTACAGCACTAGCTTTTATGTAAGTCCAAAAAAATAACCAATATGAAGGTCTTGGGAGATCGAAAAACCTTGCAATACTTTAACTATAATTAAGTATTAGTTTGCCTACTTCTTACTTCGTTTATTGTAATGTGTCTTATTTAATCTGATCTTCAGCGGCATGCGTGGAGGTGCTGGTGTCAGGAGGGCTGATTTCGGAAGGCGCAGCGACACCGTGTGGAGCCACGTACACCAGCGTTGGAAGGGTCACCCTCGCCAAGCCCACTCCTCAAGCGCGAACGAGAGAACTCAGGTAAAGGCAACAGAGTGGCAATTTGATAAGGTTACATAAATTAATTAACATATTCATCAGCATCGGATCTCTACTAGATATAGGCCTCAATCAAGGATTCCCAACTTGTAGGGGCTACCAAATTACGCACCTCCCTGTAGGTACTCGTCACTTGTGAACCTTTCGGTCGTCTTATAAGCAAGTTGCCCTGCCAAATGCCAGAAGGCTTCATTCAAAACGACATCTTTTTTTGTATACTTAATATGATTGTTGAAATTTAAAAAGACATTTTTTTTATATATTCAGTTTTACGACTCTGGTTGCAGGACCTTTTGAGCCACACGTTAACAGTAGAACACATTTCTTCAGTATTTTGCATTGAAATGCTAGTGTAATGCATTTCAATGCATCTTGGGAGAGTTTGGCGTCAAACGATCGATGGTAGACACTGTGGTGTTACTTCGATTAGTTGGATTACCACGATAAAAATCCCATCGTTTTTCACACCACTTGACGATTATTTCAATGATTCTCCATATTGCTCATCATTATTGACACTTACTACACAAAACTACACTGATTTTACGCAACAAGATCAACTCCGAAACAATATTACAATCACTGAAATAAAAATTACGTCGACCATAGTTGGATGCCGCCAAAAACTCTTCTTTACTAAGACTGTCACTAACAACAAACAAAATTTTAAATTAGCTTTTTTATCTTTCAGATCCGCTGCACTTCCTGAACCTACAATAGCACGCTTTGTGAAATTAAGATTATCAGGGCCACATCCTCCCGCTAACGAAGATGATCAGGTAAATTTATATAATAAAAATATTAACATCGACTCTTTCCTATGGAGAAACACATGAAGAACATAGGCCTTAACAATATCACAATGGTATCACGTGGATTGGCAGTTAGAACCTCAAACGAAGATCCTTATAACACGTTTCAACATTGGCTAATATTGTTTTGTATTTACTATGATATAACTACAAAGCACACCAACCAACACGCTATCTATGTAAGTATTACTATCACATATCTAGCGAAAAGTGGGGGTTAAACTCGGGGTAAGAGGCGTGATGAGGTGTTGTAGCAGCATAAGTGAAAAAGTGCCATATATATCTTATCTTATTTTGTACTAGCTGTTGCCCGCGTCTTCGTCCGCGGTTATTGGTTTTTTAACTATGCCACGGGAACCCTTTCATTTTCCTGAATAAAAAGTATCGTTGACCAGGGATATAAGGTATCACTATACAAAATTTCATTGGAATCGGTCCAGCCGTTTCGGAGATTAGCCCGTACAAACAGACAGAGAAACAAAAATAAATTGTATTTTCCCTCTTTTTACATCCCCCTGACTTGATTTTTAGCATTTTTTTCTATGTACAGTCATTCGACCTTTACAGTTTTATTATAATATATGTACAGAAACCTACACAGGTAGCACTAAAAGTACCTTATTTGCCTAATCTTGTTTTGCATACCTACACAGGTAGCACTAATGGCTGTAAACGTCCTCGGCGAAGAGGTAGAAGACGCGGAGACCACACCAACATCAGTCAAGTCGGAGCCCAGCTACTCGCCGTACGACGACCTGGCGTTCGTCATGTACGTCGACACCGAGATCGCCGACCTGGTTAGGAGCTTGGATGAGAAGAAGAAGGCTGCTGTTGCTGGTGTGTGGAGACTTTCCCCTGCACTGTTCAAATTTTTATTTAGGGTCGGCGCAACATTTTTTCTATTCCATTCTCTTCTATCATTCGCCATATCACAACTCACTTACATCATCATATCATTCTCACAATCCATCCATCTTTTCTAGTGCTCGTGTCTATAAAATATTTTACAAAACCTTTTCGATATATTTATTAAGGTGTTTTGGATGCACAATTGACTAAATTTTCTCATGCCGACGCACGTTTGAGGATTCGTACTGTAACTCAGACTTCCTGTTTTCCCGTTTTAAGTAGAGCAGCAGCAATGTCTGGTAGGCCTCCAAATGTTCCGACTTTATTATACGAGTAGATAATTTGTTAATTGACGGTAAGTACGTTCCAGAGGAACGCTTCGAATACGCCCGCCGCCTGAAGTCCGCCGGGTCGGCGCTGGCCGCGGCCGGCGTCCGCGTCGGGCGCTGGCGGCTGCGCAAGCGCACGGCGGCCGCGCGCGACGACTTCGAGTTGGCGAGAGCCATGAGGGATAGAATTTCTGATGCTCTACTTGGGGTCAAAGAGGATCCACAGCTTTGCAGGCTTTTTGAGGAGGACGGGGTGAGTTCGGTTTATATACACATGAAACTTCTCTACTCTTAACTTTTCTTTAATTTTGTCTTTGTATAATATCAATAAGAGTTGAACAAATAAAAAAAAATCAAATACGTTTGATGGTTGAAAATTTTAATACTACTTGAGAAAAATCAAGGGGATCTCATCTTTTGCTCAATTTTGTTCAGGTTCTTGTAAATGTTATAATTGTACATACAAAAAAGAGGCTAAATGCTCTGAGACTGTAAACGTATAAACAAGCTGCTTTTGTGAGATATTTTGTGTTGTTTTGTATTTTTATTTCATTACAGTTTATTTTTATTGGATAAATATAAATACTGTAGAACTAATATAAAATTTTAAATTTAAAAAAATTAAAACAGAGGATTAAAAATACACGTCATTGTGACGTATGATTGGTCTTTATAGCTGCAAAAATATGAATGGGGTTTGATTGGGCTTCTAGCGTTAAAAAACTCAACTCAAACTGGTCAATTGAGCATTATTTCACTGGTCAGAGTAAAATCCCGTCTTACTACTCCAAGTCGTCTTCAAAAGTAACGGCTTCAAGGTCTGTTATCCAGTGGCCAATAAAACATCATCATTATCAGTCCACTACTGGACAGATACCCTCCTAACCTGTGCTATTTCATCTTCAGCTTGATTTTTATGTGAATATTAATAGAGTCGTCTTTCCAGCCGGACAACCGTAACGACTCGTCCATGCCGCAAGAGTACGACTTCTCGCACCACCTGTCTCCGTCCGTGGTGGCCGGCTGCCTCAGCCTCGACATGCCCTCGCCAATCCCTCCAGACCCCGAAACAGATAGGCTAGTTAATGGCGACGACGAGGAACCTGTTCATATACCGGTAGGTATTGTCTTGTATTGGCTTTAAATTTATATCCATTGTGGCATTGCCGATGCACTCGGTCACCATGGTTTATCGTGTCCAAGAAGTGCTGGCTGAATTTCAAGACACTCTGATGTTGACACTGTCATTCGTCGGGCTATTACGTCAGCCGGTGCAACATCCGTTCTCGAACCATGGATTGGCCCGTGATTATGGCAAGAGTCCTGATGGAATGACACTGGTTGCCTGGAGGGTGGGTTGTGCTTTGGTGTGGGATGTAACTTGCGTAGATACCTTAGCAGCCTCACGTTCCTTATCAAGGAGCAGTTCGAGATCACAAAGTTTTGGTCACCCATCCAAGGCCTGACCATGACGAAGGTAGCTTTGTTTTCGATATCGAAAGCCAAAGCGTACTAACCACTACGCCACCAAGCTTTTCATGATGGATATGATGGTATATTAGTGAAATGAAATTCCTTTGATGTAATATTTCTTACAGTCCCCCATCGCTGCAATGCGAGAAGAAATACAGTCTATATCCCCAGAGCCTCCTTCTCAACCAAAGGAAGAAGATAAAGTAGATCGGGTCGAGAGGATAGAAGTCAGAAGGATGGAGGAAGAGGAACTGAGGAAGGAAACTGATAGTCCTCGCAGAAGCATTACGCCTAACGCTGCTAACGGTAAGAATATAGGATTACATAAACGTAATATACACAGACAGTGCTATTTCAGTGGTTGAGTTTTGGGCAATATTAGGTTAAACAAAAATAGTTATTTCACAAAAAGAAGAGAACATAGTAAATCTGGCTTCCCTTGGTCACGGTCATAACTTCATTCATAAATCTGCATCGGTCAGAAATATCACCTACCTTGGTATGGGAGCTTAATACATATACACCGATAGTGAATTGAAGTTCACGAATTGCACAAATCTGCGGACATAACATCTACATACTATCAAGGAACTCTTGTTATAAAATTTTTAGAAGCAAGGTTGTGATGATAGAAACATTGATTATGAGACGGAAAAAGCTGTGAATCTGAGAGTAATGGAGAAAATAGGGATTGAGTAATAGTAGTTTATGTAACTGTAACATAATACCGAGTTATGTGCAGCTATATACACTACTTTATCTACACTCATTATTCAAAGAAATAAAAAAAAAATTATTCATTTTACTTATTTTTGGGTGTCTGGATAACATTTGCCATAGTGCGTTTTTAAGAAAAATAAGTGTTGCATAATGAGACCAAACTGTTGCATAATGGTCATTATGTTACAGTTCCCATTTTTAAATTTTCGTTTTTATCATCTGTGTTAAAAAGCATGTCATTATGAGTTCGAGTCTGAGTTCATAATTCGAACATTATAACATGAGTTTAGATAAATAATAATTGATTAGAAAGGGAATGAGAGATATGAAGAATTATAGAAAAGGATGTAGAAGAAACCAGGATGCGTTGGTACAATAGAATTGGAGATTGCACTGAAGGTAGGCTTAAGACTTGGGCAGATAATAAATGTAAAACATAATTTTCAATACGTTTCAGGTACTTTAGTACGGCGTAGAAATAAAAGTGCAGGGCCAAGATCTACTTTCGAAGCATATGAGGAGCGACTTTTACCAGCATTGAGGCAGTAAGTCAATTAAAATTCTGTTTTTATCTATAAATTAATTGATAGATAATATTACCTTCTCGAATGGTTCCAAATCTTCAAAGGAATCTATAAATCAAAAGCCTTTAACATGATTTTAAATTTATTTGAATCTAGATTACGTAAGATCGAGAGTTTTGAAAAGAGGTAATTATTGAGAATGGTTGGTGTTTTTTGTAGTTTTTTTACGTGTTTCACTGGCTAGATCAGATATTCTTAGAGACTTTTAGTGTTTTTGCGTTATTTATTTCATATAGGTTTTCAATAACTTATGTTTTCCACTAACTCTATTAGATTATTTACAAAAAAAACTACAGAATGTTTTTCATTATTTTTATCTTATTTTCAAATTAAACCCAAAAAATCTGTCTAGCTTAAATCCAATAATAGACTATGCCTTGACTTAGCATTCTCTTTGATCTAAACTTACAATATTATCTTTTTTTGGTTGCTAATCTTATAATGTTGATTGATTGTTGTACGTTGTAGGAATTATCTTTAAACCAATACCTTCATGGTTTCAGATTCTATAAGTATTACAATCTTCGCTTAGGGATCATTATCTAAGGTCCACTTAGAATTAGGTATCCCATAGTCCGATCGAGCTAGTCCATAATTATTATTGTATAGATTTAAATAGACATTTTAGTGCAAATAAAATGATGCAAAACTATCGAATTATTCGTAGCTTTGGTTGCTAGGAACACGAAAAGATTACCTACCAAATTAATTTTAAGATTAGCTAGCTTGTTCTTTCTAGATTTTTTAGCTTAGTGCAAATATAGTAATAGTCGGATATGGACATTTCTGCAAGTGCATTGATGCGCTTGGGCAAGTCATGCCAATACAATTCTTAACAAAGTTTATTTTAGAACTAGCTGTTGCCCGCGACTTCGTCCGCGGTTACTATGGTTTTTACTATCCCACGGGAACCCTTTAATTTTCCGGAGTAAAAAGTATCTAAGATGTTGACCAGGGATATCAGGTATCACCACGCAAAATTTCATTGAAATCGGTCCAGCCATTTTGGAGATTAGCCCGTATAAACAGACGAACAGAGAAACAAAAAAATTGTATTTATCCTCTTTTTACATCCCCCTGACTTGATTGTAAGAATTTTTTTCTTTGTACAGCCATTCGACATCTACAGTTTTATTATAAGTATAGATAAAGATTTTTGGCCCTTTGAATGACAATATTACAATATTAAAGTGTACGGTGTAACTCTAAGGGTCTGTTTCACAATCGTTATGTAAAATCATAATTAGTTATTTGACAAACAATTTATTTCATAATTATCTCCCTTCAATGCTGTACGTTTCACAGATAATGTGGTGATTTGCCTTAGGTACTATCAGTTCTAAGAAGCTTAATTAGAAGTTTACGTATGGATTGTGAAACAGGCCCTTAATCTAATACGTAGTTCCCACACAAACGAGTACCTGCGCGAGGCGCGCGAGGCCCGCGAGGAGGAGGGGAGCGGGGGCAGCGCGCCGCCGCGCCTGCAGCCGCACCGCCTCAACGAGCGCGAGCGCAAGCAGGCCGCGCTGCCCATACTCATATTTGGGTACCCGCTGGTCCGTACTTCACTAACACCTATTTACCACTAGACAAAGGGGCTATGCATAAATTACGTCACATTTCCGGGGCGGGGGTTGTCTAATTTCCTGACGTCACATTTTAAACGGATTTCGGGAATACTGCCGACCCATCTCTTCCCTTGGGTCTCGTAAAAGGCGACTTATGGTCTTAGAACTGCACAACCATCCAATAGCTTGTAGCGGCGACGGGCTCACCTGTCACGCTGAGTGCAGTCACTGCATGGTGAAGCGCGGACTATGACAATGGACTGCTTTTGCGATATTTTCGCGTAGTCTCTGACTTACCCTTAGGGGATAATAGTCTTGATTATATGAATGTATGTATGTAAAACGGATTTCGGAATTGTTTTTTGCGGAACATTTTCATCACACTTGACGACACGTCATATTTTAACCAGTAAGGGTGCTGTCTCTCTAATGTGACCAGCTGCGACAAGGACGGGGGTGGGTCAAAATGATGAAATTCGTGTGACGTAATTTATGGATGACCTCAAAGAAGACATTACGCTTACAAAACTATACATACATTCATTCTATATAAAAAACACCCCTCTCTGTCATATATAGAAAACCTCTATTGTCATCGGTCTATGAAATTAACTGCTCTAGTGACGTACGGCTCGCTTTACCTGCGTCATTTACCCTTAGTTCAAAACCCCGGCTATGATTGGTCTTTTTTATGATTCCCATTTTCATAACGCTTCCTAAATCAAGTTCGATCACGAACTTTCGCTCTTAAATATTTTTATAAGAACAAAATCACTTTAGCCTTAACATGAGTGTTCGCTATCACTGACTCATAAAAGAGGGTTTTGCAGAGAGTGTGGTGTATTTTATTAATTGACATAGACATAGGCATAGACATTTGTATAACAAAATATGTCCAATCTAAATACAAATGTCGCGTGTCCCAATGTCCCTGTCCCGTGTTGGTCCGGGACACAAAATGAATGTACCAACTGCTTTTCTTGCCTAGCATGACGTAAAAGGCGACTAAGGGTATTGGGTACTGGGTCTGTGATTGTGTCGGCGATAAGCTAGCCACTTGTTACTACTCTTCCACGATTTTTCATCTGACCGAAACCCAATTTTTGTATGGCTAAGTGTGGTCTTAAGGAACACAGTGCTCCTTTGACTCTGCCTACCCCTTCGGGGATTGCAGGCGTGATTGTATGTATGTATATATGTAAATATAAATAAAACGTGTATCAAAATATGGCCAGGGAGTTACGATTGAACCTCTTAGTTTTAACACACTTCACAGGTAGAAAAATTCTACTCCAAAAACTACCTAGACAAAGAAGAAGGTTTGGCGCGTCTCCGTGCAGAACTAACATCGCCATCCAACGGCAGCTCCAAGACGTCCCCCAACAAGACTGCGAGGGCCGCCGCTATGTTGCTGCAGAGGACTCTGAGGGACAAGGTGTTCTCCGTGTACAGCCAGACCAATGAGGTAGTCCGGGTGCTGTTCAAGGAGTTTGTGCCAGACAGGTGAGTTCTGTCACTTACTTATTTACCGCCAAAAACAATTTTTTATTTTTTAGAGTCTGGAAACATCTGAATCCGGCTCGAGCGCCCTGGAGGCTCTTCCTGAAAGCGGGACCCCCTAGGGAGAGATGCCTTCCAGAGAGAATCCCTTCAGTGGTGATTTGCCACTACAGGCTTGAGGCTTCTTTAAAAAATCCGGTTATAACTGAGTAGCTGTCAGAGGCATCAGAACTGGAAACATCATCCAATCTATAATAGATCGGGATTCTGTGAAAATACTTGGAGATTTTTAATTTCGATGAGGTATTATCCCCTAAGAGTTATTCAGAAACTAGACAAAAGCATTCCACTGCCATAGTCCGCGTTTCACCAAGCAGTGACTGTGCATGAGCTCTGCGTGACAGGTGGTGAGCCCGTCGCCACTGTAAGCTATTGGATGGTTAAGCAGTTCTAAGGCCATTAGTCGCCTATTACGACACCCAAGAGAAGAGATGGGTTGGTGATATTCTTTTAATGAGCCGCTCCCATACGACACAAGATGTTAACCCGCTAACTGTGGTTGTACCTACACTATGATATATTTTCAGAGTATGCGCGGCCGAAGTGGGTCGTTGCTTAGAGAAGTTGTTACCAGAACTACTCCGCGCGTGCGGGGACCCTGCTCCCCGGGTACACTCCACCGCGCAGCACACCGTGCTCACTGTGGCTGACTGTCCGCAAGTCAGGTACACACATTACCACATACATCACATACATGATTACAGAACGCATGTCAGCAGTAAATTCTAAATCTATGCATGTTATTATGAAAAGTTTAGGAAACTTTCTCATGGAATTCTTTTTACTGATCGGAGGCAAAAGCGAAGTCATTCTCAAGAGAACCATTCAATAGATCAACGCTAGGAAATACATTTACCAACTTGTTCAATGGATATCTTCAGTAATCAAGTCAGTCAAAAGATCACAAAACAGTAGAAAATTGTGAATGACCTACTAGTAGATAGAGCAAATTATGTCAATGACGAGATTTGTCAAGTTTTTGATTTTGTGTTTTAGACTAAAATACTTTTATGTTTTTTCACATATTAAGGTAACGATATTTTTTTAATTTTAGGATTTTAAACTTTCGCGTTGCATTGTATATAAAAGTTATAACACCTGGACACAGAGACCGGGATATAGATACTACTTACTGCTCGACGTTGCGGCTGGGTTACACCAACCGTGGTCACGAGCTGACTGACGCGGCGTCGTCTGCTCGGGCGGGCCCGTGAATCTTCTTCTACCCGCACATTATTATTATTAATATCCCAGTCACTACATCATCTATATACTACATTATGTACGTCGCGTATAGTCCCGGTGTTATAACTTTTTAATGTTGTTCCTTTAGAAGCGTGCACATGATCCCGCAGCAGCTGGTGCGGCCCGTGCCCGCGTCCACGCATCCGCGGCTGGCGCTGTCGCGGCTGCAGATGCTGGAGCAGCTCGTGCTCAGCCACGGCATCTCCACCGATAAGAACAGGTCAGGATACCAAGTACCTACTACTACTAGGAGGAGCTCGGTGGCGTAGTGGTTAGTACGCTTTGGCTTTCGATCCATTTGGCACGCTGTCGATCCAAAATAAGACAATGAATGTTGTTGTGATTATGGGTTCTCTGGAGCGAATAATTTAGAAGAAAAAAAAACGACTTCACTAAATATCAATGACCTTTTAATACTGAGAAAAATATTTCGACATTTTTAAAAATCATAAAATGACAAAGTTAAAATATTCAAATTACATAGACATACAAAAAAAAAACAAAAAAAATCTATAACAAATGTGAAAACACTGTCGCTCCAAATGGAGTAGCTCGGTACGATGGATTCCTACGACGATTCCTACCGCGCGAAAATCCACCGCGCCTAGTCAATTGGTGCAACGCGCATGGGCAGGCGGCGCCACTCGTGAATGCTGAAAACCAACGGTCCAGTCGGTCGTTTTGCTCGTACGTAAATAGTGTTACCCGCGAGCCAAAGACGCTATTTCCTTAAAAAAAAATTATAAGGCTGCCATTCACGAGCGTTCCATCAATCCATTTGGCACGCCGTCGACCCAAAATTCGTCCATCATGAAACGGCTCGCTGGCGCGCAAATGAATGCCATAAATTTGTCGAGTATCGAGCCCATGGCGCGAAGGCCAAAATGTGGACCGCTCGTGAATTATCTTTAAACATTAAAAATAAATTCACAAGACACTATAATTGCAGAAAATCCAAAATGAAAATTATAGGGGACACCCGGACTTGAACCGGGGACCTATCGATCTGCAGTCGATTGCTCTGCCACTGAGCTATATCCCCACTTGAATACGATGATGAAATTTCTATTGACAAGAACGATCAATTTGAAATTATTTCATTTTCGAACAATAGAGCAACGTCATTATTACGTCATCGTCACCCATCTTTGTTGTGTTCATAATTCAAGAGCTTTCAAGAAATAAACATTTTAAATCATTTCATTGACTGCGTTGAGAATTTGCTGCTAGGTACCTAGTACCTCTGCCTAGGCTCTCTGTAATATAAGTCATCACGACGACCTAAACTCGTTCACTGTTAAACATAGGCCTCCCCTTTTAGTCTAGGCAAGGAAAATTTGTTTGTTCGAAAAAATCACATTAATTCCTACACTGAAATTTATTTTAATTATTGATTAGAAATAAGAATGCAATAATAATTTTTTAGTTTTCCCCAAAATTTTATTGGAGCTTATTTAAAAAAAAAGGTTTTAAACTTATAACACGTCTATCATAAAAACATTCTACATTTCTACACAATTACAAGTACAATTCTACATGGGTGATTTTTTGTGTAAGTGTAACATAAAATTAATTATTTTTTCTTTAGTCACCGGGGTGAAAACTTACTAAGGCATTCGGATATACATTAGGAATATATTCTGAAATTTTCACCAAAAGTACGATTTTTTAACTTGCATTTTAGGAGCTTAAAGAAAAAAAAACGTTCAAAATTGTTTTTCTCCGAAAGCTCCAAAAATTTAATGGTGATTTTTGAGTCTAAAGCTTAGGATAGTTAAACAAATTAAATCCTACTTAAATCTCCACTGTAGAATTTTATCAGCAGGAGTTAGAGGGAACGAGGGTTTTGGGCCCGTTTCCTTACAACGCTCAACAGGGGGAGGGCGGAAAACTGCAAGGTGGACTTCCAAATTCCGCAAATAATGCTCAGAAAAAGAAATTTGATGTGTAGGATTTAATGTGACTTTTAAATTATTTTGACTGGACTATTTTCCACGCACCCGCTCTTGATCTTTAGCCTCTATAAGGATGCTTTATACTGTGTCCGAGGAAAAATAGACGAATAGGATTGCGTATTTAAGTAGTTATATGTAATTTTATTTAATATTAAATTTGTTGGTCCGGGACATCAAAAGAATGTACCAACTGCTCTGCTTGCATGTCGTAAAAGGCGACTAAGGGCGTATTACTGGGTCTGTGATTGTGTAGGCGACGAGCTAGCTTGTTATTACTTTTTCACGATTTTTCATCTGACCAAACCCAATTTTTGTATGGCTAAATGTGGTCTTAAGGAACACAGTGGTCCCTGGACTCTGTCTACCCCCACAGGGAATACAGGCGTGATTTTATGTATGTATGTGTGTGTATATATTAAATTGATGCTTATATTAATTTCATTAAGCCGTCACCAGATCTCTGCTTTGCCTGATTGTTGACTGTTAGAGAGCGATATTAGTTGTTAAGTCTGCCATATGTACATTTTTGTAATGGACATTAAAACTTAAATAAATATTTTACTCCGTTTCACATCACTCGCAAAATGGTGCCATCCTGTTGGTCTATTTTTCCTCGCAAATAGCATAGCTGCATAGCATAGCTGGAAAGGCATATAGCTGGAATGGTGGAAAGGCATCAATAATGTGAAATGTAAATTAACATCAGGTGTTATTTAAAAGGTCAGCAAAATATTCGAATTTTGATCAGAAAAAAAATACAATTGATCAGTTAAAATAACTAATTGATCAGCATCTTATGTGCAGCATATATTTCTAAATTGGTCAGCAAAATAACTCATTGGGCAGCAACTTAAACGTTTTCAGAACAAGGCCTCAAGAACTCAAATCATTTATTCAGTGTCGGTATTTACATACTCTTATGGACACTAGCTACCAGGATAGCTAGTAGCTAGAACGGTTGGCATAATTTGACATTCATAAGAGTATGTAAATACCGACACTGAATAAATGATTTGAGTTTGAGTTTGAGTGCGTTTGAGTTTGAGTTTTGGGTTTGAGTTTTCTCTCCTGCCATATTGTTTTAAATATATGTTTTGATGACATAAATATTGTTTTTAAGGTTCATAAAAAATAACCTAACATCTATAAGAATACATTTCCTAGAAATTGATCCTTGATTCTTCATTGATCCTTTTCCTAGATAATTATTTTGCAGTTTATCTAATTATTTTGCTGCCTAAATAATTATATAGCTGTCCAATTAAATATTTTGCTGTAATAAAAATAATTATTTGGTATAATTATTTTACCGCCCAAATAATTATATTGCTGACAAAATATTTGTTTGCTGCCCAAATGATTTTTGGGCTGACCTTTTGTTGGTGACCAAATAATGAAATGGCTGCCCAGTATATAGCTTCCCATTAAAATGGTATGTCAGTGGGCTGACGGTGCGCCGGCTGGCGGAGTGCGGGGCGGCGGGCGCGCAGCACGCGGCGGGCTCGGTGCGCGCGGCGGCGGAGCGCATCCTGCTGGCCGCCTACGCCCGCTCGCCGCGGGTGGTGCGCGCGCAGCTGCCGCCCGACGACGCCGTCACGAGGAGGAACCTCATCTACAGGCATCTGTTCCAGCAGTTTGATAGGATGGATATGCAGGTCACTATGCCATTCAACTATTATTATTAGGTCCTTACCTATGAAATTGGTGTTTTGTTTGGACATTTTGGGGATGTCTGCATTTTACATACTAACATTTTTCTTCACAACGACAAATCCAGAGATAATAATGTTTGGCATGTATCATTAGACAAGCTTTAGCAATATGTGTGTGAACACGCTTGATAAAAATTATTCGTCGTTTTTATGTTAATGCAAATCAAATGATGTATTCGGGAGGTACTTAAAAAGAGTTGTCTCCGTGTCCAATTTTAACGCAATTAAACTTACAAAAAATTATCAAATATAAATAATACGAGCTCAAATATATGGTCTATTTTAAGAAGAGGCAATTATTTTATAAGAATGTTCTGAAACTTAATAGTTACAAATTGCTAAGACAGAATAAAAACACCAATTTCATAGGTAAGGACCCAATATTTGTGGGTACTGTGTAGACTTTATTCAATTTCCATATACACTGTAAGGAGCTCGCAGGCGTACGCTTTGGCTTTCAATTTCTTTTTAAATAACGCTATTTTCGCCATGGTCAGGCCTGAGATGGCTGACTAAAAACTTTATGATTTCGATTTTCTCCGTTCTTCGGAAGGCACAACCCGAGGCCCCGGTCGCTATTGCTACAGTTTCTACCCACCACTCCGCGTTGCCAACGTGGTGGTGTTACGGCCCATACTCCTCATGTGTTTCTCCATGTAGGAAGGCACGTGCCCAGCAGTGAGACGCATATGTATAGGCTAGTGATAACTGTGACGAATTCCATAAGTTTGTTAACAAAAAAATATACATTCTTCAGAAAATCCTGAACCAAGCTCCGACAGAAGAACAGTTAGCCTCGGAACAATCTCTAGCAGACTGCCAAGACACTGAGAGCCTGTCCGTGTCGGGCCGCACCGCCATCAGTGGGACCACTGCCTCTTGCAGCATGTCGCAGTCTATGGGAGACACGTCTTCTTACAGTTTGAAGTCTATGGCCTCGCATACTTCATGTAAGTTCACATTTATGTATGTTTACATGACGTAGAACACGATCAAGTTCGAGTTTGCAGGTTTATATGTTGAGTTATGCTGTTACTGTGATACAAGTTATATCGACTTATGCCAAAGATTGAGATTTTTTAATGATGAATAGTCGTTCGACTACTATCTCGCCCGATGGTAAGCGTCCTTCATTATAGATCTCCTATTGCGCTTACTCATTCGTTTAAACTCTTGATGCAAAGATTGCTAGATGATATCTTTCGTGAAAAACCGACTCAAGAAATTCCATTCCATGTTCCTTACGCGAGTTCTCAATAACCAACATATCCTCCTCCTCCTCCTCTCATTTCATTTGTCAATTTTGCAGTGCCCGACAGGGTTCATAATGTTGTCAAAATTTACCTGATAAGACCTATTGTATGTACATTATGATGCAATAAATAAATAAATAAACATTTAGCAGTATATCAGATTCAAATCAAAAGAAAGGGTGGAAAAGTAGTTCAAATCCGTCGATATCCACCAAAGAGCTTAGCTTGCAACATTGCGCCATTTAAAAAGTTTTTATGCCTTCTTCGTTTATTCCCAGGTTCAACGCTAGCTCCGTCCAGCCTAAGCGGCAGCTTTACAACCTCTAGAACCAAGAGCAGTCTTAAAAAGACTCCCACTAAGCGGTATACTCCGTCTAAAACTACTAAGGACTTCTCCAACTATCCAGGTTATAACAAATTGAGGCTAGACAGTGCTGTGAGCCCGAAGCATTCACCGCGGTCTGCTGTTAATGCTGCTGAAAAGGTAGGTAGTCATAATTCGAAAATTTTGAGTTTTCTCATACTCCGCATACATATGTCACGCTGAGTGCAGTCACTGCTTAGTGAAGCGCGGACTATGGCAATGGACTGCTTTGCAGTGTTTTTGCCTAGTCTCTGACTAACCCTTAGGGAATAATAGTCTTGTTTATATGTATGTATGTGAATTTAAGATTTTGGTTAACGCAAAGTTACACAAAAAAACTGCCAATTCCGAATTTGTATGAATGTTCAAACATTTTATTTCCTAAAACCAATTTTTAGGTACACTTCCAAGAAAACCAAACGGAAGAGGTAGTTTTACGACGAACCCACCGCAACCAAGAAAACCGTCACTCGATGATTCACTATGACCACGAAACTGCCAAACCACAGCTAAGGGAGCGCCCAGTCACAGTCTACGAGCCTCTACACATAGACTACAGGGAGTCACCTTCTTTAGGATCTCCAAAAACATCCAGGAACGACCTCCGAAGTATGGACTCCTTGCCAATGGACTCCCCACAATTGTCCAGAAATGATCTGCAGTGCGATTCAGACTGCAGAAGCTTAGATTCACCCAAGGTTAAGGCAGAGTATTATAGGGAGAGTGTGCTAGAATCACCCAAGTTGGTTGCTGGGTTGAGAAACTTACATCTGGATGATCATAGCCAGATGGATGAGAGTGGCTATTACAGTCCTGGTGAGTTTTATTTAGCATTAGGTATTTGTAAGTAGTGCTTACTAAATTTAGATTCGATTCGATTCATTTTTGATTTTTGTATAAGTAGTGCATAAGAAGAAAACTATGTATCTTGGACAATCTAGAAAAATGTAGGTAGGTAGGTACGAATAATATGGCAAAGTAATTTATTGTTTTAGCTATTGAAAGGTCAAATTGAAAAATTCAATATTCTCTCTTTTATCTTCTCTGTTTCCGATTTATCATCATGTGGGATCATCATCCCACATCCGGTTCATTAAATGTATATTTATGTACTCTATGTATATATTTACATAATAGTATGTATTACTATATATTTTATTTATATTTACGTATGTAGGTATATTTTTTTTGTACACGCGACTCAGCTCTTTTTTTGTCAGCATTTCTCCTATAGCAGGTGGGTTGTTAGACATTTCTATTAGAAATAAGCCCTACCTTTTGTACTTTTGTCTTTTTCATGTTCTCCTGTTCTCTATTCTGTGTACAATAAATTGTTAAATAAATAGCTTACAGTAGTGTAAACAAATATTTTGTAATATCTATAATTTTTGGTTTTTCTATACTTGGATTCGTTGTTGATTTTTATGCTGTATACAGGAAGGAGGCAACAAGCAGCCGGCGAGCAGTACGAGGGTGGTGAACCTAGCGACAGTACGCCCGAACCCACCTGCCAGTGAGTTTTAGGATAATTTTGGTATTTTACATAGATAGGACGACATTATCCATACTGAAGAGCTCAGTAGCGATAGTCTATAGTGGTTTGGAGGAATTGATTTTGATGAAACAAATTTTCTTTTAGCATATTAAACTTTGGATGGATGGCAATATTTTTTGTTGATCTTAAGTTTCTTTGTTGTTCAGCAGTAAGACACTATAGAATGACTAGCTTTTGCCCGCAACTTCGTCCGCATCGAATAGTCCCTTTGAGATAGTGTGATGGTGTGTAGCCTTCCTCAATAAATAGACTATTCAACACTGAAAGATTTTTCAAATGGGAACAGTAGCCTCAATTGGTGGAACTGAAAATTTACTTCTACTCTATTATTAGAAGCAAAGTTCATAGTGGCGTAAATTTATCCTTCATTTTTCTGGGAGGCGTTATATTTAAATTTTTTAATATTCACTTACATGGCACCCGTTTCCTGGGAATATCGGGATAAAAGGTAGCCTATGTCCTTACTCAAGCTCTAGAGTATCTGTGTACCAAATTTCGGTAAAATTGGTTTAGAATTATTGACGTGAAAGCGAGGAAGACAGAGTTAGTTTCGCATTTATAATATCGCAAATTCAAATTTGTTACTCGCATTTGACGACCTCCGTGGCCGAGTGGTCTGTACGCCGGTCTCAGGCGTCGCCATCTCGAGAGGTCCCGGGTTCGATCCCCAGTGGAGGCAAGTGTTTGGGTGATGAATTTTCAGACATTTGTTCTCCAGTCTTGGATGTTCATTATATATGTATTATATTATGTATATTCTGAATAATTATATGTTTTATATTAAATATATTTGTACGTCATCTAGTATCCGTAATACAAGCAGCATTAAGTTGCTTAAAATGGGATTAGTTGATAGGCGTGAATGTCTGAGGATATTCATTATTATTTATTATTCAGCACGACGTGCAGCTGGTGCGGGCGGCGCGTGCGCGCGTCGTCGCTGCAGGCGCACTACTGGCGGCGCTGCGTGCTGCTGGCGCGCTGCCCGCACTGCCGGCTGGCGCTGGAGGCGCGCGCGCTGCACCGCCACCTGCTCGGTGAGTTCTAGCAAGCGGTAAAAGCGCTGTAGGTGAATGAGCTACACCACCTGTAAAGGCGCTGCAACTGCAGCAAACACGAAGCCTGCACTAGTGCGGTTTAGTGTTATTCAGCCTTTTTCGTGATAGTGAAATGAAGCAAGTAATAATACTACTTTTAATTTAGTAACGAATTTAAAAGTTACCCGGACCAAAGAACAAATTTGGTGGAATTCTTGTATTTTTACACTAATGCCTTACTAAACAGGTTTATTAACATTTGATTTTTTTTGTAAGATTTTCCATTAAAGGGACGGCAAATAACAGCCACGTCTTTCGTCTTTCGTCGTTTCGTCTTTCGTTCGTTATGTCTTCAGTAATTTACATTGAAATGCTTGTGTACCTACTGCATTTCAATGCATCTTGGGAGAGTTTGGCGTCGAATGATCGATGGCAGACACTGTGGTGTTACTTCGATGAGGTGGATTACCACGATAAAAATCTTATCGTCTTTCACACTTTACGATTATTTTAATAGTCCTCCATATTGCTCGTTAACACAGACAACAACAAGATCGACTCCGATACAATATTACAATCATTGAAATAAAAATCACTTCCGCCATGGTTGAATAGCACCAAAATCCACATTTGAATCTACTACCTAAATTTCAGAAGAATGCTCTATGAGCGAGGGAAGTTGGAAAGGGTGTCAGAAGTGCGGCGCAGCGCTAAGGATGGACGAGAACGAATACCATGTCAACTGCATACGTAAGTAACCGCTTGTAGCGTCCTCTTTGTAGATTACCTTACTACAAACTACATTACTAGGACTACATTACCACAAACGGTCAAAATTCCACTGACAATTTTGCGATATGTCAAGATTTAGGGATTCTTTCTCTACTTAGGATGAAACTAGATCTGAGTTTATAGCTATATGTGCTAAAACTAGATTAATTTGGATTTACATTGAGTTTTTTTGCACTTGTTGAAAAGTAGCTATTAAGATTTTGATTTTGTTGTTAGCAACAGTGGTTAATTGTACTCCTATAATAGTGTAGTTTATCAATTGTCTTATACCCTTAGGCTCGATCTACGCCAAAACCTAAGAAGTACCCACATGATGTTTCTTTTATAATCATATTAAAAATTCATTTGATAGCAGTCATTTGGTTCGAGGTTAAATCTCAAAAAATAAAATAGCTACTCACCAATCTGATTGCAGGAGTCTGATTGCTAACCGTGTCATCACATTACATACATAGCTATAATTTTGTGATGTCTAATAGACATAGTCAGTAATGAGGCACCCCCATAGCGCTAGGCTTGGACGAGTGGAAGTGCCCGTACTGCCTGAGCAACGTGCTGGCGCGCGACCTGCCGTGGCAGCGACACCTCATCACGTGCGCGCGCAACCCCAGACACGCCTCCAGCTGAACCTGCCGTGCAACGGCTGTAAGGGGAGGTACACTGCAAACGAAGCCAGATAATGCTACTGTGTTACAGTCAGCGTCAAATAGTTAGTGACACTCAGGGTGCTCAAATAAATAGACACTACCAAGACGTCAATAATATCGGTACAAATAAAGTTCCATAATGTTGACAACACAAAAGACTTTCCATATTGTTGACAACAAAATGGAACTATATTTGTGCCGATATTATTGACTTCCTGGTAGCGTCTATTTATTTGAACTCCCTGAGTGTCACTCAGTATTTGACGCTGACTGTACCATCACTGCATTAATAACATTGCTATAAAGAAATACAAAAAAGGAATAAAATATTTGAAATGCATTTATTTCGGATACTATCTGCCTGAGCACAGCTAGAAAGGGATGGCGTTATATGGGGATGAATAGAGCTCTCTCTTTCTAACGCTTAAGTTTGGTTCTGTACGGGCCTAAGTCCAGAAACAATACCTATTCGGATACAAAATCCATAGTGTTGTGTGTAAAGTGGGTAATAGTGGGTTAATAAATGTTTTTTTTCTTTTCAATCTTCTTTCTAACAACTAAAAACTTATATTTCGCATAATTCATAATTTATCATGTAAATTCTGAAACAACAATTATACTTCTCAATGGCACAAAACGAGATACAATAGAAAGATATATCGTTCGCGATCGCCGAATTATGCAATAATTTTCAAATATTTTGACAAATAAAGCAATGGAGTGTTCTCATTCTTAGATTACACGCATTTATTCGTTTGCAAGCTATAATTCCTTACGGTCTGAATAACATTCGACCAACCTATTTAAAATTTTCAAAATTCTGTAACACGCTGTGTTACAGAATTTTGAAATTAAATCAGCAGTAGTGATAGCGTGAGACTTAAAATTTTGTTTCGGATTCCAAAGACGCTGTGTAAATTATGTGCAGTGTGTTTGATGTTTTTGTTTCAAGCTCGTATTAATGTTTGTTACATAAATACGAATAATCACGACTATTATCTCTTAATGTTTGTTAATGAGTATTAAATTGCAACTAAGTTGAATCATCTCTATTAAGTTGAAGGATATTAGAAACGAGGGAAGAAGTTTGTGTTTACAACAGCAATACTCGTGATTACTTTAAATAGTAGGTACCTGATTTTTTTCTCAGTCAAAGAAACTTCTATTTTATCTTTAAAATTTACGTAATGAAACAGAAATACAATAAGGTGTAATGGCCAACTTTCACGATGATAACTGTTCACTTTGCGTGGAATTTGAATTTTCACATTTCTAATCTAGACATCCATTTTCCATAGCTTTTCTTATACATTAATCGATCAAGTAAGCAAATAATAGAGCTGCAAACATAGATGCTAATGTAAGACTACGTAAATTTGTTTCATTGTAGATAGTCCTATTTATTATTTGTATCTTGCTGAGTATAATACAGATGTTTTCCCTGCACTCAATAGCTTAACTTCAAAAATTAGACATTAAAAAATATTACGAAAGTACTATTGAATTTATATCTTCAATTAAATAGCTTATGTACCCAGCAAGATACAGGTTTTCTTGAAAATATCATTTGTCATATCGTTGCCATAGAACAATCTCTCTCGTATTTAACTGAAAATAAAATCTGAACCGTCTAAACTACTTACCAGTATTAACATTGAAGTTTATTTATTTACAAAATCTTCAAGATTTTAGAGTACCTGTATTATCTTTAGTGACGATAAACCTATCATTAAAATATCGTAAAATATCTTTAAATCCGTCAATTGCCTCTAAATTACTACAATTTTAATTAAAAAGCACGGCTTCTAGTCCACTTCTACCGTCCAGAGCTATGAAATCCGTCTTAGCAAATGCTCACTTTGGTTTTAAAGCACATTGAATTCAAAGTCAAATCTAAAAATATTGGATCCTTGGACCTATGAAATTGGTGTTTTTTCTCTCTCACAGTATTTTGTCTGTAACTATTAAGATTCAGAGTATTCCTAAAAAATAATTACCTCGTCTAAAAATAGACTATATTTTAGAGCTCTTTTGATTTGTTTTGATAATTTGTTGTAAGTTTAATTGTGTTAAAATTGGACACGGAGACAACTCTTTTTAAGTGCCTCCCGAATACATCATTTTTATGAAGTGTGATATTACACATATTACTAAAGCTTGTCTAATGATAGATGCCAAATATTATTATCTTTGGATTTGTCGATGTGAAGAAAACTGAAAAAAATTTAGTATGGAAAATGCAGAATTCCCCAAAATCTCCATACAAAACACCAATTTCATAGGTAAGGACCTAATATCGGTAATGAAAACATGCAATGCAAAAAGCTTTGATTCGGATGCGTCTAATTGGAAACAGAGTTTATTAAAATAATTGTAGTAAAGGAGTAGAATAACTAATATTTATTTAAAAATAACTAGGTTGTGCTTTTCTAAAATCATTGAAATTGTTATTTTATAGTTTTTTATAATTGCTAAAGCTGTTTAAACCTCAAAAATAGTTACGAAGGGCTAGTACTAAAGCTGATTGGAAAACTTATTATGTTTTATAGATTTGGGTTTTTATTTCAATTATTTCAAAGAATATTTAGTCAAATGGATGTAGTGCTCAGTTTATTTAGTTATGTCCGTTAGCAATAGACGTGCGTGTGTGCGTTAGCTTAAATTGCAGACTAGCCGACTGGGTTTTGATATCCCAAAACATATTAGCACATTGTATATTTGAATAGGTATAATATTATTAGCCAAAATCATATGAATTATATTTTGTAACCAAAACTGTCAATAATAGAAACAAGACATGCGTTTGTAACATTTCAGGGACATTTAATATTTGCGCGTAGATACGCATAATAAAATTACTGTCAGACCACTGGACACTATGAGGTGTTCTATGTTCATGACCTTCATTGACAACGTATTATAATATAAGCAGGATTTAAAGCATATCGGAATCCTTGAAGGCCTGATATTATGAGCATCAGAATTTCATATTAATCGTGATGAGTTCTAATACGAGTAAAAGTTATAACACCGGGACTACACGCGACGTACATACAAAATGTAGTATATGGATACTACTTACTGCTCGACGTTTCGGCTGGGTTACACCAACCGTGGTCACTAACTGACTGGCGCGCGTCGTCTGCTCTGTCGGGCCCGTGAATCTTCTTCTATATACTTCATTTTGTACGTCGCGTGTAGTCTCGGTGTTATAACTTTTATATACAATGCAACGCGAAAGTTTAAATTCTAATACAATTCTAAAACAAACAAATAGGTATGTGCTTGTAAATTATATGGATTTATTGTGTTTTGGAAGGTTATTTAAATAATGGTCAGTCTTCTTGTTAATTGCGCGTTTATGGGGCCTAAGCCGTGTCTGCCCAAACCTCAGCTACAGAAAAAGCACTGTCGGTATCTTTATAAAGATGTGCATTATTGATGTCAAAACCTACTAATATTATTTCATTTATATGATATAACAAAAATAATTGAATCATCATTGGTTATATAAAATTTTAAAAAAAGTCTAAAGTCAGGCGATCAAGGAATCCGTACCATTTTCTAGGCTAGTTAGCTTATAATTAGCTTAGCTTCGGGTAACGAGCCACATCGCTCTCTGTGATATTGGGTTGAGTCACACTGAACTGGTTTAAAGCATGGGTTTCTTCTGTTGATGGTCTAGATTATAGTTAGATTAGGATTTACAGTTTAAGATATGTATTAGAAAACATTTACTCATCCCTACTAAAAAGAATTTAAGGCCACTACCACTGGCCTAGGCATCCGTTATCTTTAGCCTTCATAGGTTTAGATATCTAGGGACAATCTGTCTATTTTGAAGTTTCAACCCAATTTTTCTAATACAAAAATAAAACACTAACCATGTCATCTATATAAATAAAAAATGTATACTACTCGACAACTATTAAATTTTGAAAGATTAAGAAAGAATTTATATATGGGAGCTAGATATGGTCCAAAAGTCAACACACGACAAATAAATAAATCTTAAAAGATCTCTTGAAAAATATGACATTTTAAAACACAATAGATATATACTCTGATTGCGCTTTCTGAGAACAAATGATCTATTTCATGCAGTTAACTAAATTATACGTAATATTTATGTTTTAAAACATAGATAGTTTTAGACTTTAGAAATAAATAGTAAATAAGATAAAATATGAATATATATTTACTGATAGGATGCATTAACTCAGCATAATAGGTTCAAAGATAATTACAGGGATTAAAACATGCCATATTATGTTGTCGGTTCCTACTTCAAACTACAATGTTAGAATAGATTAAATTTGAATTGATTGTTTAAATATTGCAAGCAAACACATCCATTTGACTGATATACAAGTACAGTTGAAAAATTTAGATATCAAAATATGTTTTGATAATAATTAATCATCGATATTGATATAAATAATTGTTTTACGAGACCCGTGAAACTTTTAATTCATGGTTTGATTTGTTGAAATATTGGACTTAAAATAATTAACTGTATTTAAATATCATAAGCAATTATATTCGTCCACATTCACATGTATTTGAATATTTATTTCTTGTAAAACCACCGAATCTCTTAAAATTCATTTTAAAGAAGTTATTATAAGGCAAATCTACATTATGTAGCATTAAATATTTTGCACAAATAATTATTCTTGTATACTGAAAATGTATGAAAATTATGAAGTATTATTGTAACGAATTGGACTGATTGAGAAAATAAATTATAATGCGAATTTTAAACTTAAATACTCAAAATTAATAACTTAATAGCAAGGCTAAAATTTGCTATAGCTGCCAATAAATATGTATAAGAAATTATGAATTTTAACTGCTGATTGGCATTCTTTAATTCTAGTCATACTCGTATTATTATCTTCATTGTAAAACGTGTGCAATATTTTGTTTAAGATTTTAAATGTTATTTGATTTTATGGTCTCCATAATGTATAATGAAAATCACTTTACGTTGTATAATTTACCGTTACTCAAACGTCAGATTTCTGTAGCGTACAATTTAATTATTGGTAGGTATAAAATACCAATACTATAGTTATTTATGATGAAGACCATTTTAAACTCGGTTAAAACATTCAGAAAAGTGTGTCAAAATTGTTCTGATGTACATACAAATTTCAGCAAAAATAGACACCTGTGTGATTAATTTAGATAGCATTATTCCTTTTCTAATAAAAGTTTTTTTTCATTTGTATAAGTTCAAATGTATAATTTGGCGTGTTGCTGTCCATACAAATTAAGCAATGAAACTTTGCTTTTACTTAACCGATCCCAAAAATGGAAAAACTCTTTTCGGTCCAAAATAAAAGCTGGGAAAACTCTACATAATTTTTTTTCCTTTTTTACATTAAATTTGACAGGTCAGCTGTTGCTGAAATTTGTAAGATCGTGTGTATAACAGGCTGATATAATTTTTTTTAGTGAGTAATCAAGCACTGTTGTGTTGGTGTAGCACTTTGAAATTTAAGCGAAAGATTGTTATCGCTATTTGCGAATGGGACTGAAGGAAAATAACTGGAATAAAGGGTTTCAGAACATTCTTGGTTTTATTTAATGTTGGTCTATCTTTTTTAAAGTGAGTATTAAAAAAAGAAACGTCATCAGCATCATTCAACCTGAGACGCGCACTGGACGACACAAGCCACCTCCAAGGATTTGCGGCAATGATGGGTGTTGCCCGCATCTAGCGACTTTCAGTAATATTAGAATAAATTATACTGCAGAAAAAGAACGAGAAATGGGTGTTTTCACTTTTGCCGTGTTATAAAAAATAACATCAAAGCAACAATATGAAAAAAAAAATTAACAGCTATAGAATACAATTGGTTTTATTACTTTGAGAGCTAGATAAAAAATTATTGTTACTGTTTTGTGTTTGTTTATCAACCGGTAAAAGATTTAAAAAAAATAATAAAATGAAAATCAAAATTATATTGTCACTTTATTAATATTATTTATTATTCATTATTAATCCTGCATACATTATGTATGTTTGAGTTTATAACAAACTAATAAAATTAAACGTCATTTCAATTTGTTTATGAGAAATGTAGATAGCTGATTAAACAAATGGTTTTTCAAACTCAGAAAATTAAAAGCGCGCAGGAGAAGTTTAGAGGGTGTGGCCGTTTCAAGAGTTGTGGAACGGAGTGGCCCCACATAACTAAAAAGAGGCTTGTATTGTTGTATTACATCACAATTTGCCTTAAAAATAAAATAAATAGACTAGCTACTTGTACTCTTCTCTTCGCTCTGTGTCGATCCGTTTTCTTCGCTTACTTGTGTGGGCTCTGCTGCCTCTTTACCTTCCATAGACTCCTCGGCAGGTTCTGTCACTTCACTAGTCTCGTCGTCCCCAGGAACGTCTGAGGCTTTTTTGAATTTGTTTACATCTGGAAAAGAAAAAATATTAAAAACATGCTGCGCCGTCATTTCACATAATTCCCTCATTTAACTCATTCATTTCATTTTAAAGTTATTGCACACATACAATTGATGTTCGATTAGTACGAATGATACATGTTCTAAATTCAAATCTCATTCCCGCCCGCTAAAAAGTTCGAATAGAAGAGACGAAAAGTGTTTTCATTCCTTCTATTCAAAAAGAGTCGTTTTGTTCCTCAATAAGTGGGAGCAAAGTAGCTCTTTTCTGGTAATAACTTTTTAACTTTTTATTCAAACTAGCGCCCTCGCCATAAAAATACTACTTTTCCACCTGGTTATACAATCTACTATTCTTTTTTTGTTAAATTTTAATGAAGTTTACTGTCTACCACGACTTAAATCCTAGTCTATAATATTCTGCTTAATAATGGCTTACATTTGCAATAAGTAAAGTTTCATACCATATTTGGAGTAGTCGGCGCCCAGCAGCCGCAGGTAGTGTACGGTGTCGGGCGTGGGCGTGTAGGCGCGTAGCGAGTGGACTCCTCGCCAGCCAACCAACGACAGCTGCAAGCCTTCTGGCTCCTGGTACTCTAGGATACAGCTGCCGCTTGCTGGAGGATAAGGAATCGTCCTATGAATCCTATAAGACTAGTATGATGACATCCAACGAGATGGCAAGATGTGTCCTAGATCTCATCTACGTTTATGAGCAATCATTGTAAAATAATGATATATAAATAAATATTTATGAGTAACCATAATTATCAAACCCCAATAAAAAAACTAAGTGCTTATGTTATACATACATACAATCACGCCTGCAATCCCCGAAGGGGTCGGCAGAGTCCAAGAAGCACTGTGTTCCTTAAGACCACATTTAGCAATACAAAAGTTTGGTCTGATGAAAAATCTTTATAGAGTTGTAACAAGTTGCTAGCTCATCGCCTACACATACACAATCACAGTCCCAGTACCCAATACGCCCTTAGTCGCCTTTTACGTCATGCTAGGCAAGGAATGCAGTTGGTACATTCTTTTGAGATTAAATAAAATATAAATATATCCTCAGACATTCATACCTATCAACTATTCCCATTTTAAGCAACTAAAATGCTGCTTGTGCTACGGATACTAGATGATGGACAAATATATTTAATAGATAAATACATATAAATATCCTGAATATATGTAAACATCCAAGACTAAAGAACAAATGTCTGAAAATTCATCACTTAAACACTTGCCTCCACTGGGGATTGAACCCAGGACCTCTCGAGATGGCGACGCTTTGAGACCGGCGTACAGACCACTCGACCACGGAGGTCGTCAATTAGAAATTATTTATATTTTATTTAATCTCAAAATAATGAACCAACTGCTTTTTTGCCCAGCATGTCGTAAAAGGCGACTAAGGGCGTATTGGGTACTGGGGCTGTGATTGTGTAGGTGATAGGTTAGCCACTTGTTACTACTCTTTCACGATTTTTTTCATGTGTAATATTGTATGGCTATATGTGGTCTTAAGGAACATAGTGCTAGTGCAATTGGACTCTGCCTACCCCTTCGGGATTTCAAGCGTGATTGTATGTATGTATGTATGTCTAATCTTACCAAGATCCTTCACGAGGTCCTGGGTATGCTGCGAAAACATCTTCAAATCAGGAGGATTGGAGGGGTTGTCGTTTTGCAGCACCGTGATCAGATCGTCACGTAAGATCTTCACGCGACGCTTCTGGCCGATGCTGTGGGATATACTCTGTAGGCCTTCTTGGGATAACCTGCGAGATACAATATAAGACTATAATTTCTTTATAAAAACAATCGCATTTTCATCCTTAGCGTAATACGTTCCACTGTTGAGCACAGACACCACCACGCTGGCTCAATTCGGGTTGGTGGGTATAAACGGTTGCCGTAACCGGGACCAACGGCTTAACAAGCACGAAGCACAGAGGAGTTCGAGATCACAAACTTTTGGTCACCCATCCAAGGCCAGACCATGGCGAAGGTAGCTGTTTCCGATATCGATCGAATATGCAACTATAAAGGAGCTCATTGGTGTAATGGTTCGTACTCTTTCGACATAGTTAACAAAGCTATTAACAATCTGTACAGATAGGAAGACGCGCTATGCCGTAGGTCCAGGTCGCTAATGCAACCTACGTTTTTACCAACCTGCCTCATTGGACCGGCGTGGTGTTACGGCCCGTACACCCAATGTTTCGCCATGTAGGAAGGTAGGTCCCAGTCGTGGGACGTATAGAGTTTCTGACGTGGTGGACCCGGTGATAAGTCTTCCTTGACGTCACTTATTTACAATAAGTGACGTCAATATACTTTAACTTGTTACTATTATCGTAACAGTTTCAATACAGATTTATAATTTTCATTACTTTTATATATACAGGTGTAAGGGAACCCCTCTCTCAAGTTAAAAAATATAAGACTACATCCTTAAAATAAATTAATGGCATAAGCTGTTTTTTTTTAATTGAATGTTTAAAAAGTTGTTAATTTTACAGCGCGCAATGTACGTCAAAAAAGCAGGTTAATGACCGCGCGCCGGCCGGTGCGAGCGGCAGTTTAGTGACCTCGCGACCGGCCAGCCGGTATGTGCGCTCTGTCTCTGCAGTTCCGTGCGCGGACGCGATGTGTATAATGGAACTTTGTAGTTCATTACGTGGTTCATAAAATGGTGAATTTTATTATTTTAACTTAGAATTATTATTTTATTTTGTTGTCCTTACATAACAATACACAAAATAATTGAAAAACAATTGGTTAAATATGAAATTTAATTTTGAGCTTTTATTTTTAGAAATCGTAGTCAGTATCACCAGGAGTACCTACTGATTTTTTTTAGGGAGAGGTAAAATTACATCCTGTATAATATATATAATAATTTACGTTGAGCCAACCGCTCCAGAACTGATAGGAATAAAATTCGAGAACAAAACAATGAAAAATAAAAAGATAGAGACAGTAAATTTAAAAACGGAAACCAAGAGAAATTGTCCAGAGAAGCGCAATAACAGCAAAGAGTCGCTAATACTGATATAGCACCTCGTTACAAGTTAGTGTCAAGGTGGCTGTTATTTTCTCTTGCCCTAGTTATCGCAGCATACAGATTCATCAACTGCTTCCCATCAAGTGATGATAAGTCAATTGCTGAACTTTTTAAAAGAAAAATAAAAAAACAAATAAATGAATTTCACTCACCTAAACGGACACGTCATATTCTTATTGTCACACCTCACAAATGTTTTGACACCCGTATTTATAATCTTTATGCTAGATTCATTCTTCTGTACAACATCTTTGACAACAGGAGACACCAAATAAATATTCTTCTTCTTCCCAACAAAACATCTTGTTAAAAGGCACGTCGAGTCAAACTCTGGTTTCAGATCATAATAAGACTTGATAGAAGGAAATACGTCCTCGTTGTCCCCTGAGAAGAAGACAAAAGGGTCTTCTCTATATCCGCCCATTCTTTTTTTCTTCTTTGGGGGTTCTTTCTTCTCTTCTTCTTTGTTTTTCTCTACTTCCTTTTGTTCTTCTTCTTTCTTCTCCCACGATAGTTGAGCTGTCTTCTCGAATACTGCTACAAAGAAACCGCCGGTGTCTTGGTGTTGGGGAAGGATTCGGATGCTGGAAATAGAGGTAAGTCTTAGTTTTTTATAGTTTTAGGAAGAAAATATGTGATTGTGTGTGAATTTTTCAAGTGGTTCTTCAGGGCCAAATCCTAAAATTTAAGGAATATCGAAAACGCTCAAAGGAGTCTCGAGCCGGATTTTCGGATTTTGATGAATACAAAACTGCGTCATTGGATTTTGGAAAACATCCTAGCCAGGAATCGAACCCCATTTTTATAAAAAACAAACACATATTATTACACCTTTATATATTTTGTTAAAAAGGATCAACTTCTGGGAAGTAATGATACACGGGAAACCTCAGACCGTGGGAAGCCACTGTAAATTCGACTACTGGACAAGTCATATCACACGTTTTCGTCATTCCATATTTAAACCGGTTCCCTATCTGTTTGCATAAAATTTTCAATCATAATATGAATTGGTATAATGGAATCCACACGAAATATACTTACGCATAATTGATTTTGGCATAAACTTTTATGTATAACATATTTACGCAAAATTACAAAGGGCATAACCATCTTAAGGCATATAACGATTATGGCGCTACGTCGGCCGCTGCCGCGGGAGGCTCGCTTTGCTCGCTCGGCTCGCGCATTGAGGGCTCAGTTCTAACACTGCTCCTCGCTTCGCTCGTCTTCGTACCTAATCGACTTTACATTATGTCGCAAACCATTTGGGACCAATGGGACTGACATGTATTTAATATAAAAGTCCATTTTATAAATAAGATACCAATAAAAAAAAAAAAACATTTTGCGGAAAAATATTATGGATAATTACATTAGTCTAAACTATCATTTCACCAGAAAAGTAATGGATTTGAATGTGGATGGGTGCGTTGGGAGAGAAAGACCAAAGAAAAGATGGATGGATTGTGTGAATGATGATGTGATGAGGATGGGAGTGTGTTGACTTGACGAGTAATAGAAGAGAATGGACGAAGAAGACAGATTGCGCCGACCCCAAATAGAATTGGGAACTGGGCAGGTCTAAATTAATTAATTAGTCTAAATTATAATTATGCGAAATAAATACTGTGCCAAAAGAAAATTATGCTTAAGTTATATTATGCCAAATTCATATACCAAAATATATACTGAGTAAAAATATTATGCCAAAAAAGGGTTCCATTTTAACTTACTGGTCAACTTGAACTCGAATCAAAAAGCTGTCCCTAATTGTTACTTATAGCCTGTTACCATCTGTCCAAGTTGTATTTGGGCAAGTCGTCGGCGGCGGGCGGGAACATCTGCGGGCGCACGACCGTCTGCCACTTCTCTGGCACGTCCTCGTACTTGTCGTAGAACACCATGTCTTTGGACGCTGGCCTCCAGTGGGTCATGCCTGGTTATATCGGTTAAATTATATTAGGTCCTTACCTATGAAATTGGTGATTTGTATGGAGATTTTGAGGAATTCTGCATTTTCCATATTAAAATGTTTTCAGTTTTCTTCACAACGACAAATCCAAAGATAATAATATTTGGCATCTATCATTAGACAAGCTTTAGTAATATGTGTAATATCACACTTCTTAAAAATTATTTATCGTTTTTAAGTGAATGCAAATAAAATGATGTATTCGGGAGGCACTTAAAAAGAGTTGTCTCCGTGTTCAATTTTAACACAATTAAACTTACAACAAATTATCAAAACAAATTAAAAGAGCTCAAAAATTTAGTCTATTTTTAGACGAGGTGATTATTTTTTAGGAATACTCTGAATCTTAATAGTTACAGACAAAATACTAAGAGAGAAAAAAAACACCAATTTCATAGGTAAGGACCCAATATAAATATAACTTTTTGGTTACATTATTCAATGTTTTTTTTGGGCAAGCGCGCAGATTGATCACCTGATGTTAAATAATTACCGTCGCCCATGGACACCTACAACACCAAAGTAGTCAAATCACGAGTGCATTGCCGGCCTGTTAAGTGGGAGTACGCTCTTATCTTGAAGGTTTACATATCGTACTAGTCCGGAAATACCGCAAGCATCGATAGATTAAGTAGTATAGATCGCTATTCCCATACATTCGGAATCATAGATAAATTAGGTAATTCTGCTAGTATAGTAGCGCCACCTAGCGTAATAAGTCAAACGAAGGGATACAAGCAACAATACTAAGGTTTAGACGAACTGTATAAGAATAGCTATCGTCCTCAGCGATATATATACATATATACGTCCCACTGCTGGGCACAGACCTTCCTCATCGAGAAACACATAAGGAGTATGGGCCGTAACACCACCACGCTAGTCCAATGCGGGTTGGTGGGTAGAAACAGTCGCAATAGCGACCGGGACCAACGGCTTAACGTGCCTTCCAAAGCACGGAGGAGCTCGAGATCACAAATTTTTGGTCATCCATCCATCCACGGCCTGACCATGGCGAAGGTAGCTTTGTCTTCAATCGAAAGCCAAAGCGTACTAACTACTACGCCACCAAGCTCCATATAGCGATCTATACTAAACGACAATTCATTCCACAGTTTGGTTGTGCGAGGTTGAATATGCCAACGTATTTTGACAGTTCACATTGAAGACCCTTATATTATCTCCTCACCTGGGTGGAACTTAAGGCCTGGTAATGCCGCACTGACATCCACGAGTGAGATGGCTCCCCCAGTTTCCCTCAGCAGCCTGTGCACCACCGCCTCGTTCTCCACGGGGTTGAACGAGCAGGTCGAGTACACTAGCCTCCCACCTACAGCTAGCAGCTCGCAGCCGCGACGAAGCACTCGGTACTGGATGCTAAGGGTTAAACGAGGCTGTTGTATACTCTTAAATTTATATACAACAAGCCCGCGACTTCGTCCGCGGTTACTGGTTTTTCAACTATCCCACGGGAACCCTTTAATTCTAAGATGCAAGCATCTAAGATTTTGACCAGGGATATAAGGTATCACCATGCAAAATTTCATTGAAATCGGTCCAGCCATTACGAAGATTAGCCCGTACAAACAGTCGATCAGATAAACAAAAATTTTTAAAAAAAAATTTTTTTTTGTATTTTCCCTCTTTTTATATCCCCCTAATTTTTTTTAACCTTTTTTTCTATGAACAGACATTCGACCTCTACATATTTATTATATATATGTATAGACTAATGGCTAATATCGGGATAAAAAATAGCCTATATATCCTTTCTCAGGCTCTAGACTATCTGTGTACCAAATTTTGATTAGTTAAAGTAGTTTTGACGTGAAAGCGAGACCGACAGACACAGAGAGAGTTACTTTTATATTTATAATATTAGTGTGGATTGACATCTGTCACAGTGTTCTGTACGCGGATCTCCGTCACTCATTCTTTCTGAAGATTCTGAAGTCAGCGATAGGACCGCTGATGCTTAAATTCGAAGCGCTAACAATGTTTTGATTTTATAATTTTTTATGAGTTTTGTTGACATAGCTTATGACAAATAAGGACAAGCAACATTAAGTGTTCTAACTCTGACTTTAATCAATAATTTTTGGTATGGTTTTAGATTCTAATGTAATTTAAAAACTTCACATGTAAGCGCTAAACAGGGTTCGAAAGGATAATTATCAATGATAATTATCACGATAATTATCGTGATAATAGTAACGTATGGATAAATATCGATTGATAAAAAGAAAAAATCGCGCTCGTTTTTAAGTTCTAATTTGACGAAAATTGATTTTTTTTTGTGATTTTCAATAATAGTAATTTACATAATACCTATAATGTCTAATCTAACACAGAATGATTTTGTTTAAATTTTTTTACATAAAACGTATAAAATTTGTTTTTACTGTTTTTTTTTTGTAACAAATTATTATAAAACAAATTAATTTCTTACGCTATTGCTAGTAACGATAATTATCTTGATAATTTCGAACCCTGGCGCTAAGTAACAATTGCGTTTATCAATTATATACTCCTAACTACCCTTGAGTACTACAAAACTAACCCGTGCAAGTTGTTCCCGTTCCCGGTGGACCACTTGAGCCAGATGTCGGGGTTCTTCCGGAGGGTGGCGTCACCGGAGCACGGCACGTCGCAGAGAATGCGGTCAAACTTTAAAGGTTTGGTCCTTGTGGGGTCCTTGAGGAACAGCATTGAAATGTAAGGCGAATTATATTATAAGCTATAGATAGATAACTATCTAGATAGATAATGTGTACACCAAGCTGGAGTTCATACAGTAATAATTTAAAATCAAGATGACAAACTTTCATTGTGGTTCAAGTTACAATCCGAAAGGCGACATTTAAAATCTAGGAACATTGAATTTAATTTTGCCAGATATGTTTAAGTCCCCAAGTAACAGGTGGCGAGCCTGTTGCCATGCACCGGGCAGTGTGAGGCGATATTCACAACAAGCTATACAAAAGTTCAAACTCAGGCTCCACACCGAGAAACTCATGAGGAGTTTGGTCCGTAACACCACCACGCTGACCCAATGCGGGTTTCTTCCTATTGCTGCCTACAAAAAACGTGAGGCATGCTACCAACAGACTGATGTGAGTCCACTTTCGTGGTCGTAAAAATGGTTCACCTGGTCATCAGTGATGACGAGCGAAGGCATGACGGCGGAGTCATGGTTGGTGATGAGGATGCAGGGCGAGTTCAGCCGCTTCGCCTGATGTACCAGCATGTAGCAGCGGCTGTTGTCCACGTCGTTGGCTATCACGAACCCTGGGAACGTAGAAATAAACATATTACACCTCTATCTCGGAATTGGTAGATAGATATGTTAAATTAAGTTGCGTTGAGTTGAATTAAGTCGTGTGATAGCGGCTCATTAAAAGAATACTACCAACCCATCTCTTCCCTTGGGTGTCGTAAAATGCTACTAATGGATTTAGAACTGCACAACCATCCAATAGCTTAGCGGCGACGGGCTCACCACCTGTCACGCTGAGTACATAATATGTTACTGCCAGGTGAAGCGCGGACTATGGCATTAGACTGCTTCCGCGGTGCTTTTGCCTAGTCTCTGACTAACCCTTAGGGGATAATAGTCCTGATTATATGTATGTTAAAATTTAAACAAAATATTACCTGTAGGTATTTTTTCTTCATCAGCATGAAGAAACTCTATAAGTTGCGCTGTTTTGGAGCCAGGCGCGGCGCACATGTCCAACACCTATAAATTTAAAATATTGCAGGATAAACAAAAACCAGTTTAAAAACCTAAAAACAAATTAACTGATTTATTTATTTATAAAAATGCCTAACGTTTCCTCACTAATTATTATTTGCTGATTTATTTGGAGTTGCTTTTTAATTTTTGTATCAATTATTTAGGCCTAAAAAAATCTAATCAAAATAAACTTTTTTTTTTTAAACTTTTTTAATTTAAATACTAACCTTGTGATGAGGCTGCACATCCAACACCACTGGTGGTATCATCGAGACCGCCTCCTGTCGCGACACGCCGCCGGCCGCCGTCTCCGCAACTAAGAAGTTGTGCAGACGATACAACGGTTCGTTCCGACGGATGTCCGTGCGGGAAAAACGCAGTTGCCATGCTAGGCCGCCTGGGTACCTTTAATAAGGTAACATATAATGTACAGATTTCCACAACTTGAAGTCTAAGCCTATTTTACGTGTGTAAAGTTATGAGACCCTCACCCATAAGCAATTATTCGCTGAATGATTTCTTTGTAGTTGAATATGGAACATGAATTCAATACATCAAGGCCCACCGGCTACAAAAAGTTACTCTATAAAATGCGTTTGGATATGTATCAAGCAATGCACACAGCTCAGCGACAGTCACCTGCGTCATGACATGCACTTCCCTTCTGCACTTCACTGCACTGCACTTCATAGATATTAATTGTAAAAAAAATTTATAGTTTTTTTATATAAAAAAAATTTATGGAAAAGTTTAATAGAAGCATCCTGCCTGATTTCAAATTTCATTCAAATTAAGACTTTAACCCCTTGAGGGCCAAGCGAACTCCAGCTTTCACAAAGAATATGGTTTTCTAAAGTGTCTCGTTTTGCAATCATTGAGAGGTATAATAAAAGAAATATCAAAGTATATTTTCTTCTTATATCGCATTTCACCTGCCCTTACCATGGTAAATTAATAGGTTTAATTTCCTCCTCTTCTTCTTCCCCATCAACTTGCAGTTTAACATTCAAAAGCTCTGAAAAATATTCACTTTTGACAATATTCATAAGAGTGTTGGCTTCACATTTAGAGCCTGTGATACGGAATGCTGTTGGCAAATTTTGTTTTAGTGTCTTCATGAACACTGGCCATTCTTCTTCAGGGCAAACTTTCTGCATCTGTGTACAATTAAGAATTTTTTTTTATTGATGGTCGTATAAGAGAATAGTCTTGTAGCATTATACCAACAAAACCTATGCTGTATGTTATGATTTTTAAATGTTTGTAAAGAAAACTATTTTGATGTATTTCAAACATATTGTGTGTTAATATGCAGTGTTCCATAATCAATAACATTGTAACAAATTCAAAGACGATCGAGGTAAGGGAAAGTCCGCTCGAGTATAAGACATTCTATACTCTGACCGACGTTTTCGAAATGTTAAATCCATGCGACAAAATAATCCAATCTTAATAGAGAACTTTATATGTGAATTAAAATTATAGAGACTTACTTTGTAATACTCCTCAAAAGCATCGTTTTCTCTAACAATGTCCTCATAATGTTTACGTGTATCACCTGCAGGCTTCTCTTGAGGATTCTTTTCCTTTAAAATAATATAAAAACTTAATATTATATGAAAACAATGAAACATACTGCAACATATTATAGTTTTATTTTATTATTTACCTGTTCTTTTCGGTCTCGTTTACGTTGAGCGAACTTATTAACATTGCGATTGCGTCGGCCCATTCTTCTCAAATATGCACCAAGTGTAACTTGCCGTATTTGCTGATAAAAACAAAACATAAACTTTAAAACACAAATGATGAGCCGTGTTGATGACAAACAAAAGTGAGGTTATGTTTACATATGCTTTCCTATAAATTAATTCTAATTATTTTCTATCGATGTTTCGCTTTTAAACATTAACCTTAACTAATATTTAAAATAATTTACAAAAAACTGAGCGAATCTAATGTAACATAGTTTTAATTAAGGGGCTTAAGTTTGCTTAGAAATTTTATATTTTCTGAACGCATTTTTAACACGTTCCATTTTACAAAATGTAAGTTGTATTGTTAATTGTTATCAAGCAAGTCACTGATCTGATACACAACAAGCTTTTTAGTGTCAAATTGTGTAAATCTAGAACGTGCTCGTCTCTCGTCAAGTCTCGTCTAGTCTGAACCCTGAGTAAAAAATTTATATTTCTTTTTACATAGTAGGTACATTATTTAATATATTAATTATGTTATAGTTCTTTTTAAAAGTTATTTTTAGAAATTACGTCTTATTTTTTAACGACAGAATATATTGCAAGACAAACTTTTCTTACTTAGTTTTGAAAGTTTTTGAAGACAATTAAATAAATAATAATAATTACAGGTCCTAAGGATATTAATGTCTGAGGTATGTCATGATTGCCAACGTTCTTAAACCAATAAAGGCGCCAATAGTATCTGTATTATCTTCTACTTATCAATTTCTTATCAGATGTTTGTTTTACAAGATGCAGATATAAGATCAAACGTAGAACTTAGCAACTTCTAATAATATTTTACTGGAGATAATATTTTAGACACCTATTTTATCTCACCTGTCACGCTTAGTGCAGTCATTACTTGGTAAAGCACAGACTATGACAATGTACTGCTTTTGCGGTGCTTTTGCCTAGTCTCTGACTAACCCTTTAGGGGATAGTAGTCATGATTATATATACGTATGTATATATTTTATTCATTTGATTAAGGACTTTTGTGAATATTTTATACTTATATGACCCATAAATTAATTTTGAACTATGTAATAAATTGTAATTATTTTTTATTTCAAATATTTGGATCCCATTCCTGTCAAGGCAGTATTGGCTCATTGCCTTATTCCATCAGGTACAGTTAGCAAGGAATATAAAACTTCGAGTGATTTTTGGGCGAAATAAAAATCGGGTGTGTCATGTATTAATAGACAAACTGAAGGGTACTTGTCACCTTATTTATTAATAATAATGTTGATACAGTGGGTAGTTGGAAATAGAATGTAAGATTCACTTGTTAACTAGCTACAGAGCTGAAAAAATACTCGTGATCAGGGCCGTCTTTAAACTATTTGAGGCCCTGGGCACATTAGGATCATGGGGCCCCTATGACCTTGAGAAAACACTATTTAGTTATAATAGATAATAAAAGTAGACAAACAAGGTTCTAAATTTATTTTTATTTAGTTACTAACTATAAAAAAATTGGAAATATAAAAAATATTCTACAAAAGTAACTCGCTTAGCATAAATTCCTTAGATTAATTCTATGTTGATTGCAAAGGTACCCTTCTAGATTTAAGATGAGCAAAATCGTTAATCACTTCTTCAAAATCTTTGGTATTGAGAATATCACATTCTATGGACATCGGCGACAAACTAGTTAATCTCTCTTGAAGAATTGTACTTCTTAATTCATTTTTTATTTGTTTCAATTTGGAGAAGGAGCGTTCTCCGCTGCAGTTAGTTACCATCATGCTTAAAAATATTCTCAATGCAATTTCTACGTTAGGAAATGTGTCTTCAATTTTGTTTTGCTTTTATAGATTATATACTTCCTGTACACCGTTAGGTGCTTCATTTTCACTCTGAACATTTTTTAAGTATTCTTTTAAATGTTGACATTCTATTTCTTACTCTTTTTCATTTACATCTTCATGATAGATTTCAGAAAATTCTTTGCATCCTTGTCGTATCTCTTCGGAATTCAGAGTTTTTAAGTGAAAAAATAAATTAAAACGTTGACTAACGGTCTCATATGAACTTAGTCGCTGTTTTAGATGAACACTCAAGGTATCGATTATTGGGAGAAAGGTTTGTACGTTGAATCGCTCTTTTCCATTCAATTGGACTGGTGGCGCATAGCCATCAAAAAAGCTCTGCTGTGAGCTTCTACGTCTTGTTCTTTGAGATAGATCCTTGTAGTCAGATTCTGGGTTCTTTTCTTTGGCAGATGATTCGAAGTTATCAAATTTATCCCTGAGGTTAGTAATAAAATCATGAAGTGAAGTGAACAAATTGGTTGCAACGTCCAGTGTTATTGTTTCTTTCTGAAGATAATTACTTGTTTTGTCTATTCTTTCCAATATAGAGCTCCAGATTTCCGTCAGTATAATAAATTCTAGATTTCTCATTTTTCTAGACAGACTAAGGGCTTCGTTTCTAGTTTCTCGTGCCTGTTCAGTATCATTTGCGATGGTGATTAAAGCTTCTATTATTCGTTTATAACCCCCATGCAAAGCGCTTACTGCATCAGCTCGGGCTGACCATCTGGTTTGTGAAAGACTTTTAACAACTTTTTTTGAACCTAAATGTTCTGTTAACATATTCCATCTGTGCCGGAAAAAAAGTTGTACATTTTCTGAACTATTTCAAAAAACTGATGCCTCCGGTACACACCCAGCAGCATGGACACCTACCAAGTTTAGTGAATGTCCCGCACATGGTACAAAGGTGGCAAATTCACATTTTTCCTTGATTCTTGTTTGTAGACCACTATACTTTCCCGACATATTTGAAGCATTGTCGTAGCTTTGTCCTCTGCAATCTTTTATGGGAATATCATATATCTCTAAAAAATTTAAGATGGTCTCCGCTAAATACTTAGATTTATGCTCTTTAATAGGTATAAATTTCAAAAACCTTTCAACAGGAACACAGTCTTTTACGTATCGAATGATGAAAGTTAGCTGGTCATAAGAGACAGATCGGGCGTACTGTCAACGCTAATGGAAAAATATTTTGCTGATTTAACTTCATTTATAATTTTTTTTTAGAACCTGTTTTCCCATTACTTCAATAAACTCATTACAGATATTTGCTGATAAATACGAAATGTTACCCTTTCCAGGATTCCCAAATTTATTTTAAGTGATCTGCAAGAAATGGATCAAATTCACTCAATAATTCCACGCAACCCAAATAATTTCCATTGTTTGGAGATCCTAGGATCTCATTGTCGCCGCGAAATGGAAGTCCTCTCGATTCCAAAAATTTTACAACAGCTACAATCCATTTAAGTACGTTTCTCCAGTAATCCACTTCCTTTTGATGTTGAGATAATAAGTCCATATCTACTCTACCAACCGCTTTACTTCGTGCCAGATAAGTCATCATAGATTGCTTATGCGCTGGGCTATTTTCATGTGTTAAAATAATGTGATTTATATGCTTCCAATCATTACATCCATTCCGAGAGCAAAGATTAACATCAGTTGGGTTAAATAAGCAGCATGAAAAACAAAATACAGAGCATTTGGAAGGCGAATACAGCAACCATTTTCTTTCAACGCTTTCATTATTCTTTAATTTCCGAATAAATAATGCTTTGTTGAAATATCTCGTTACTAATTTATTACCATCTTTGTAGGTTCTAGATGCCTCGGAAAAGTCAGAATCTTTATTTTGAAAATATACTGGTCCTTTACGAATTAAAATTTCGCGATTTATTTCAATAAACTTTTCGTGGAAATAATCGGCGGGGTCGTGTGATATTAATTCTTCTGTGTTGGAAAACTGCAGTTCAATTGACACAGTTGTCGGTTTTAGTGAAGTCACTATGCAACAAGACGAAAGTGCAACAACTTTATAAAGTTGTTGCACTTTCGTCGTAGGAATAGTCGCTTTCTGATTCTATCTCTTTATCAAAATTGGAACATGAAGGTTAAGAAATTCCCGCAATTTGTGATTGAGCTGACTCATCATGTGATACATTAATTAGTTGATTGCTACTTACAGAAGTTTCTACAGTAGTAGTAGTAAAATATGATGTTAATTTTGGTAACTTTTTAATTATTTCTTTCTGATGTAGAGCTTTTTTCCTTTTTTCAGATCCACTAGGATATGACCGTTTCGACATTTTATATTATAATTCAGTATTTAATTAATTTTATAACGAAAATATTCGCCAACACAAAACAGACAAACGACGATTTAATCAAACAATACTATTTTTTTATCAGAGCTCGACTCTCAAGCACAGTCAGTAACAACTACAAACAAAACAAACGTCACAACATCGCAGACAAATACAGGGGAATTCCCGTTCATTAAGTCAAACGACAATCGGGAGTCGGGAATTCCCCTTTTTTGTCTTTGGTATTTCGTATGACGTTAGAATTAGGTTTCTTTATGACATAAACCACACCGCATCAAATTGTAAACTTTTAATTGTATTCTTATACCTACATATAGGTATTTAAATTAACCTAAACATATCGGAAAACCTCATTTTTGAGCGAGAGTGGAGTACTTATACTCTGTTTATAGTTGCATTTAATAGTTTGATCTTTTTGACGGATGTCAAATCTGAAATCGATGTAACTTTGCAACGACGAACAATATTTTCTTATTTTAATAATTTTAAAAATTGTTAATAATCATAAGAATAGACACAACACAAAAGTACCTGATAAAGACTTAAGCATTTTCCGAAAGTCTTAAGTGGTTTTTATTGCTTGAAAGTAAAATTTAAATAGAAAAACTGAAAACAATGGTCTCTTACCTACCCAATGTTTATGTCTAGTGCAATAAAATTGATTGATGAAATTATTAATTTATTTTGAATAGTTTAAAACATACATACAGCCACAAATTTAGCCAACATATTTTTTACACCAATAGATATTTTCTGTTTCCCATCACTGACCCATCTGGCAAAAAGTTCAAGCTATGTTGTACAAGGTATAGCTATGCGCATGCGGCAAACTAAAGCTAATAAGCGTAGGTATTGTAGTAAGTCATTATCATCAGAATTTTCAAAATTAATGTTTTTCGGTAATACCTAAATATCGGTTATCATTTGGTAATCTGGCAGGAACTAAGGGGCCCATTCGATCGCGGGGCCCTGGGCACGTGCCCATAGTGCCCAGTGGGGAAGAGGGGCCTGCTCGTGATACATATATTACGTGTTTAATTACATTACATAGACATAATAGGGTGAATATTCATCCGAACCTCCAGGTGAATTCCGGTGAATATTTCAGGTGAAAAAAAAATTGAAAAGTTTCGGGTGAAACTTTGGGTGGTTTTTGCGGCGAAACTTCTGCAAGTGCTATGGAGCAACACCGGTTTTAGTTATGTCTGAAATTGTCCTTAAGTAGTTTTATATTAACTGAAAACTATATGTTATTTCTGTCTTACTTTCTTTATGTGTGCTTACTATGTTTACTGTCATGTATTAATAGACAAACTGGAGGGTACTTGTTACCTTATTTATTAATAATAATGTTGATACAGTGGGTATTTGAAAATAGTATGTAAGAGTCACTTGTTAACTAGCTACAGAGCTGAATAAATACTCGTGATAAATATTACGTGTTTAATTACATTACATAGACATAATATTTACCTTGCGTAGCATTCTACATACAAACATATTATCATGCCTATATGTATTCCCGAAGGGGTAGGCAAAGGTACAGTTACACACCCACATTGTGAGGAATTTCGTTGGCTCCACATGAAAAGCGGCAAGTTCATTGCTGTAGTAGCCTACCATTTCCTACTTAAGGTATAAAGAAAACAGGCAGTTTCCGCAACTCGACGTCATAGTGCCTATGTTGCTCTTACTTACTTTCTTATTGTTTTTAGATATTATAATCAAAATGAGTCCACCAAGCGGTTTCCAGTTTGCCATAGATCGTGGTGGCACCTTCACAGATGTGTATGCCCGATGCCCTTCCGGCAAAGTACAAGTTATGAAACTGCTGTCAGTTGATCCTCAAAATTATGATGATGCTCCGAGAGAAGCTATTAGAAGGATTCTACAGGAGGTAGGTATTTAACACAATCAAAGTAAAAATATTATTGACAGTTGGTAATGTGGGAAATACACATACATAAGACACGCCGTTATCCCACAGGGGTAGGCAGAGATAACATCTTTCCACTTGCTACGATCGTTGCAATACCTTTCGCTTCGTCAACTCTCATTACAGTCCTCATACATGCTCGGCGATTTCGGGTACTTTTGACCTGGCCCTTCTCTAGAACGTCTTTAATTTGGTCGAGGAACGTTCGCCTAGGTCTGCCTCGTCCCGTATCTCCACACACACCCGATTCATATATCCCTTTTGTCAATCTACTTTCATCCATCCTTTCCGCATGTCCAAACCATCTCAGCATCCCTGTCTCTATTCTTTTCACTACATCCTCTTTCAAAACACACCTTCTGCTTATCGCATCATTGTTTAACCTGTCACTCAGTTTTACTCCAGCCATGCTTCTCAAAGCTCTCATTTCCACACTTTTTATTCTACTTTCTTGTCTTTACTCCCATACCCAACATTCACTCACGTACATCAGTGGGACTAACACACTGTAATGTGAAAAAAAAATACAAAAAACTTAATAACATCTTTAGTGGAAACATGTAGGCCTAGCATCACTGCTAAAACGTGATATGACTGGAGTTGTCCATTCCTATTATTTTGATCTACTTGACACTTGTAACTATCTCTTTTTAAGAATATTTGTTATTAGAATTCCATCATTATAAAATTGCATTGTAATGTTATCACCACATCTCTCCACATTAGACAAGGTTCCCTTTACATATCCTTAGCTAAATAACTTCATCTTTAACAGGAAACTGGAAAAGCTCTAGATAGCGCTGGTAAAGTGGATTCTTCACTGATCGAGTCAATTAGGATGGGTACCACTGTAGCTACCAACGCTCTTCTGGAGCGGAAAGGAGCCAAGATGGCGCTAGTCATCAACAAAGGGTTCAAGGATCTGCTATATATTGGCAATCAGGCCAGACCTAATATATTTCAGTTGGTAAGTACATCATCAGTCCTGTCACATTTAGAAGAAATACACATTGAGAAACACATGAGGAGCACTGATCGTAAACCTACCACGCTATGCTGGGGATTATTATTATCCCTATGGGGATTATTGGATAGAAAAAGATGCAATAGCGGCCGGATCAACGGCCGTATGTAAGCACGAATGAACCTTACATAACGCCACCGAGCTCCTCTTCTCATGTCTTTCTTCTTCAAGTATAGTAATAAAACTTTTCTCTTTTATCGGTATTGAAGGAAAATTAAAATTGCAAGATCTCTATTCTGATAAATCATATCGCCTTTGTCATCATATCACCGGGGGTCGCCCAAAGATTTCTATACCAATTGATCTAGCGCAGTGGCTTACGGCATCTTCGTCGTCATTAGATCGTCGTCAGTCGAGATCCTCGAGACATTCCCACGGGGCTGCCACTCTCCATCCTTTCGGGCCTAAGATCTACCAGCAATGTTTCTCCCCATTTAAAACTTAATATTACGTTCTTACTACAATTTCATCTTGGTTGTATTTTTGCAGGACATAAAACGACCAAGCGTCTTGTACACTGAGGTAATCGAAGTAGACTGCAGGATCATACCGGCGTTGGAAGGTAAATGTCAGATGAAGAAACCAGATCATTGGAAGACGGTCAACGGAACCACGGGAGAAAAGATGCTAGTCACCAAGGATTTAGATGAAGATACAGTGAGGAAGGACCTGGTTGCGTTGAGAGGGAAAGGGATAGAAAGTATAGCTGTCGTACTCGCACATAGCTACACGTATCATGAGCATGAGTTGAGGATTGGGAAGATTGCTTCAGATTTAGGTAACATAAATGGCGTAGTACCTTAATATTTATTTTGATTTTATTTTATAGGCAAATTGCAGTAGACAATTGCAAACAAACATTCGAACTCGTACAGGCATTACCTTACTATTCCCGTGTCATTTCGAATTCTACCCGCGGTAGAAAATGGGTAAATATCGGGGAATTTTAGTGGATAGTGCCGGCATTTCTAATGGGTCCCGCAAGCGCCTACCGTCCAGCCAAATGGATTATTCCTTGTCAAAAAAGTCACCTTACTATTTATTAGGTCCTTACCTATGAAATTGGTGTTTTGTATGGAGATTTTGGGGAATTCTGCATTTTCCATACTAAAATTTTTTCAGTTTTCTTCACAACGACAAATCCAAGGATAATAATATTTGGCATTTATCATTAGACAAGCTTTAGTAATATGTGTAATATAACACTTCATAAAAATTATTTATCGTTTTTAAGTGAATGCAAATAAAATGATTTATTCGGGAGGCACTTAAAAAGAGTTGTCTCCGTGTCCAATTTTAACACAATTAAACTTACAACAAATTATCAAAACCAATCAAAAGAGCTCAAAAACATTAACATTACATTAACATAGATAACGCAAGTATAACGATTTGTATTGAAACCAAGCGTGTCAACTTTTTAACGTCTAGTGACGTCACAGTCGTAATTTTGTGACGGGAGATCTAAACTGATGGAAAGATACCGATGCCGCCGATGCCCACTATCACACAACGAGGCATTTTTTTTAGTTTTTGCAGCCATTCAGACGCGCGCTGTCTAGTTAGCAGCGGCCAACCGCGACGTTTTGTCGGGGATTTCGGACACGCGCAGTACATGCATTTGCGTCATCTATGTTAATGTATATCTGTGGTTTCGTCATCAGCCTATATCTGGAGAAACACATGAGGAGTATGGGCCGTAACACCACCACGCTGGCCCAATGCGGGTTGGTGGGTAGAAGCGGTCACAAATACGACCGGGACCAACGGCTTAACGTGCCTTACGAAGCACGGAGCTCGAGATCATAAAGTCTTGGTCACCCATCCACGGCCTGACCATAGCGAAGGTAGCTTTGTTTTCGTTCGAAGCCAAAGCGCAATGAACACTACGCCACCGAGCTCCTCATATCCGTGGTTTAATGTTTTTTAATTTAAGATTTTTTACGCGACCCTTTTATTCAGGGTTCACCCAAGTGTCCCTGTCCCACGCGGTCATGTCGATGGTCCGAATGGTCCCGCGAGGATTCACGGCGTGCGCAGACGCGTACCTCACGCCCCACATCAGAGAATATGTGCAAGGCTTCAAGGGCGGCTTCGCTGACGGACTGAGAAACACCAACGTGCTGTTTATGCAGTCTGATGGGGGCCTCACGCCGATGAATTTGTGAGTAAATAGTAGGTCTTTACCTATGAAATTGCCGTTTTGTATGGAGATTTTGGGGATCTTCCATATTATGGCATTTTCCATACTAACATTTTTTCAGTTTTCTTCACAAGGACAAATCCAAAGATATATGGCATGTATCATTTGACAAGCTTTAGCAATATGTGTGATATCACACTTCATAAAAATTATTTACAGTTTTCAAGTGAATGCAAATCAAATAATGTATTCGGGAGGCACTTAAAAAGTGTTGTCTCCGTGTCCAATTTTAACACAATTAAACTAACAACAAATTATCAAAAGGGCTCAAAAATATGGTCTTTTCTTAGAGGAGGTAATTATTTTTTAAGAATACTCTGAAACTTATTAGTTACAGACAAAATACTAAGAGAGAAATAAAACAATTTTATAAGTAAAGACCTATTATTATATTAGTTAAACATACCCTCGTGTATTACAACATATAAGATGTTTGTAGGTGTAGGCAAAAGTAGGTGACAGGGGCTGTGCCAGCTAGTTATAATTCAAATTCACTGGCACAGAAACGGATTGAATTGGTTACTCCTTTTACGAGCAACATCGATTTTTCCCCTGTTGTCATTACATTCAGTTTGTACAGAAAATTTTATGCATTAAACAAAATCTAGACTTAGACCGTATGACCATAACGTGCTATACAAAAATTTACGGATTTTATTAATTATCAGTAACCCATTGATTATTTTCCCTTTTAGATTCAACGGCTCCCGAGCTATTCTTTCCGGTCCAGCGGGCGGTGTGGTGGGGTATGCGATGACGTCATACCAAAAGGAGACTGGGTTGCCAGTTATAGGTGAATCTTTCGAGTAATTTATTTATGAATGTCTTAAGAGTAATTTTGCGTAGTGGTTTACATTGATTTCCTAGTAAATGCTGTGCAATGTCGCATATACTGCTGTAAAACCACTAGTTCACGAAGGTCATCGAAAATGTGGGTAAGTATTTGGTCCTTACCAATGAAATTGGTGTTTTGTATGGAGATTTTGGGGAATTCTGCATTTTCCATACTAACATTTTATCAGTTTTCTTCACAACGACAAATCCAGAGATAATAATATTTGGCATGTATCATTAGACAAGCTTTAGTAATATGTGTAATATCACAATTCATAAAAATTATTTATCGTTTTTAAGTGAATGCAAATAAAATGATGTATTCGGGAGGCACTTAAAAAGAGTTGTCTCCGTGTCCAATTTTAACACAATTAAACTTGCAACAAATTATCAAAAATATAGTCCATTTTAGACGAGGTAATTATTTTTTAGGAATACTCTGAATCTTAATAGTTACAGACAAAATACTAAGACAGAATAAAAACACCAATTTTATAGGTAAAGACCCAATATTTGAGATGCGCCGAATAGTGGTTTCGCCGAATAACCGAATATTATTCGGTTTACTTAACCTTTACCGATCCGGATGTTATTCGGCCGAATTATTTGGTTTAGAATTACTTTGCTTAGCCACGGAAACAACTTAGACAACATGTACGTTTCGTGTCACTAGAGGCGATGTTAGAATAATAGTTGACTATACTAAACTACCTACCTAGCCCACGAAATCATTATGTTGACATGAGTAACATAAATCTTACGCAAGAAGTTATGTCTTTTTGTTCTATACCCGGCCATCAAGCTAAGAAAATACCGAATATATTTGGCACAAAAGCCGAATACAAATAGTGGAAATGATGCCGAATATGCCGAATACCGAATACAGAACGATTATTCGGCGCGTCTCTAGTAAGTATAAATCTGTACTTTTTGTGCAGGATTCGACATGGGCGGCACTTCCACGGACGTGTCTCGGTACGCGGGAGCTTTGGAACACGTCCACGAAGCTACCACCGCCGGCGTCACCATACAAGCACCACAACTTGGTGAGTTGTGTTGTTGCAAACCATTGGACAAACGATGAAAATTATCTATCACTAGCTGTTGCTCGCGGCTTCGTCCGCGGTAACTGGTTATCCTTTCTTAGGGGATGCCTACGTCATAGTAGCTTTATAAATAATAATAAATATCCTCCGACATTCACACCTATCAACTAGCCCCATTTTAAGCAACGAATGCTGCTTGTGTTACGGACACTAAATGACGGATAAATATATTTAATAGATAAATACATATAAATATCCTGAATATATATAAACATCCAAGACTGGAGAATAAATGCCTGAAAATTCATCACCCAAACATTTGCCCCCACCGGGGATCGAACCCAGAACCGGATGGCGACGCCTTGAGACCGGCATACAAACCACTCAACCACGGAGGTCGTCAAATCCTCATGGAGAAATACATGAGGACTATGGGCCGTAACACCACCACGCTGGCCCTTGGCTGATAGAAACGGTTGCAATAGCGACGACCGGGACCAACCAACTTGCTCTTTGAAGCACGGAGGAGTTCGAGAACACAATGTTTTGGTCACCTATCCAAAGCCTGCTCTTGATGGTGGCTTTTTTCGATATCGAAATTCAAAGCGTACGAATCACTACGCCATCGAATTCTTCGTTAGGGTTTGTTCATTATATGTATGAAGAAGAAGAGAGGAGCTCGGTGGCGTAGTGGTCAGTGCGTTTTGACTTCGATCGAAAACAAAGCTACCTTCGCCATGGTCAGGCTGTGAATGGGTGACCATGACTTTGTGATCTCGAGCTCCTCCGTACTTCGGAAGGCACGTTAAGCTGTTGGTCCCGGTCGCATTTGTGACCGTTTCTACCCACCAACCCGCATTGGGCCAGCGTGGTGGTGTTACGGCCCATACTCCTCATGTGTTTCTCCATGAGGAAGGCCTGTCCCAGCATTGGGACGTATATAGGCTGATGACACATGTATGAAGATAGATAATGTCTTGTTGTAACATAAATCTTCCATCTTCGATATACGATAGATCGGTTAGCTAAGCGGCCAAATGGTACATCACAAAAAGTTTTGCCTCTAACGAATAAGATAACGAATTAAGATTCGAATCTGGAACCAAATGGCGATGCCATAAAACTGACCTCCAAACCGTTGGCAACGTCGGTCGTCAGTCGTCAAAAGCAAAGGAAAAATAAAAGTTTCATAAAATTAGATCGTGTATCCGGTTTGAACCCACCACCAACCCATGGTCTTACCTGCCTTACGGCATACAGCCCGAATCACGGGAGAGCGCGGGGTACTTGCGAATGCTCTTTCCCACACCGCGCTTGTTCTATGCTCCCTACAAATTCTATTTCCATCCCTATTGTTGCCACCTCTCCCCCTTCTGGGGCGTGACAGCGACACAGTCATAGGACTTCGCGTCGGGCTGCTCTTCTGCTGATACCCGATCAATCGAAAGCGTGCCTAATGGTGTGCCAGGAGTGCGCGAACTCGCGCAACGCGTTCCAATTGTTGCGGCTGCAAATGAGGTCCAGGTGATATATGGGGCCAGACTCCACTGTTTGCACAAGATCCAACATTTTCGTTCTTGCGTCCGCATACAGCGAACACTCCCAGAGTGCATGGTCTCGGCTCTCGTCAACGTGTATCCGGTGTATTGCAGATATAAACACAGTGGCGGCGGGCGGAGGGTCCATGTTATTCTTCCGATCAGGGCTGTTCGTCACGGGGCCCGCGTCGGCGGGGGCGCAGCCCGGCCCGGCCTGCTACAGGAAGGGGGGGCCGCTCACTGTCACCGACGCTAACTTACTGCTGGGTGAGACACCGACCTATTAGGTCCTTACCAACGAAATTGATGTTTTGTATGGAGATTTTGAGGAATTCTGCATTTTCCATACTAAATTTATCACAATACAACAAATTATCAAAACAAATCAAAAGAGCTCAAAAATATAGTATATTTTTAGACAAGGTAATTATTTTTTAGGAATACCCTGAATCTTTATAGTTACAGACAAAATACTAAGAGAGAAAAAAACACCAATTTCATAGGTAAGGACCCAATATATTTTAACCTGCCTGTACCTGTGAATAATTAGGCTTAAGGAGATCATTCATAATTTTATACCGTTGCTTTGTTAATGTTTATGAGATGGCACTTTTTGTAAAAAGTAACATGGAAATGTTTACCACGCTTAATTCAAAAGGACATGTTTGTAAGATCTCTGCTTTTCCATCAAATAGTGCCGTAATTTGCAAAAACGTAGTAGGCATGAGCTCAGTAATTTTCAATACTCTCCCGAGCAGCATTAGAGACATTGCGGAAATAATTTCTTTTAAGGAAAAAGTCCATAGCTACTTAATTGGAAAAGCATATTACAGGAGATTTTTTATGTGATAAACATACCTAGGAAATACAAGTCGTTAAATGTTAAAATTGTAATTGTTGCGACAATGTGCATGATAATTTTAATTGATAAATGTGATTTAAAAAAAAATTAAATTTGTACACCTTCAAAAGGTAAGCAAAGCTGGACACAATATCTATACAAATAAATAAATAATTATTATTACTATTATTATTAAAATGTTGTTGATAGGCTGAATTACTTTTACGTTGCGCGGAGCTATGCGCTGTCACATTGGTGTCCGAATAATACCAGCGTCGTGCAGTTACCTGTATCCGATGAGGATTAAAAACTCAGAGTAAACAGAACTGGTAGCCATTAGTCAATTTCTCAAACATTTTTTTCTGCCATTTCTTGCGGGGGGTGAGGTTACCACTACACTCAAAGCCAGCACACATAAACAATAACTTTTACCGTTATTACACATGCATAATTCGACACACAAATTCAAATTTCACGCACACACGCTTAAAATAGTCTCGTGGTTTGTGCGTTTTGACAACGTCACAGCCGCACTCCCCACGAGACTAGCGTTCGAAATTTGAAATCGTAGAATTCTAAAACATGAAATAATGAAGTAAATAATCATAAAATCTTTAAAATTATATTTACAAATAAAAGGTGACACCATCTTTTAGCATACTCGATATTTTCTATTTATTTTTACAACAAAAAACAGCACAGGCAGGCATTTTTGCGGGAGCTCTGTTCGCCGCAACGTTTACAATGTTATGGCTGTCAAAATGGCGGCTCAACTAGTTTTATTAAAAGTGCAAGCATCCGATGCTTGTGCATTTGGCAGAGGGGAATGTTTGACAAAGGCTACTCCAGTTCTGTTTACTCTGAGATTAAAAATAATTTATTTAGGTTTTTGTTTCATCAAAAATAATTGTTCATTGAATTCAATCAATCATTCATATAATAAACGATTTTGTTAGCCTATCTGTATGTTTTTAACTTCATATTATTCCATAATTCCAGTCCCGGAACTTTTTCCGGTACTTCCTGCACATTGTGGATAAAATGGCATGTCCATATTATAAATATGATATGCAAGTACATAAAATCAATCTACCTACTCCGACCTCTGGTCATAAGTCACAAACAATAAATATAACCTAACATTGTAAGGTAAATACGATTTCTTCTTATTGTTTTATTCAAACAAACGTTTAATAATTATGGAACATAGATAGTGCTTTGTTCCTACTTTCAAGAACGACACTAAAAATGGCCCGAACAAAATGTTTGTTCGGGAGAATTTGCTAGAAAAGTGGTGCTATAAAGAAAAGAATGAGTGACACGACTCCATTCCATAACCTTTTCTTTTTTTTTGTTATTCCCAGTCTCTTCTTATTTTGTTACTAAATATGTCTAGTATAATATTTATTTTCTCCTAGGACGCCTGTTGCCCGAGTACTTTCCAAAAATCTTCGGGCCCAACGAAAACGAGCCGCTAGACAGGACCGCCACGGAAACGGCCTTCAGGAAGATGAAGGATGAGATCAACAGCTTCTTGGAGCAAGGTGGTGGGAAACAGGTATGTTACCTACTTCAGATAGCATGTCTTATGTCATCACGCCTTTTTCCCGAAGGGGTAGGCCACCCATATTTCGCCAGATATGTTAAGTCCCCATGTAACAGGTGGCGAGCCTGTGGCCATGCACCGAACACAATGTAGGACAAGTGATATTTTTTACTCAGTGGTGCAGGCGGTGGGATTGAACCCGCGATTACCGCGGCCTCTCGAATGAGTAGTGCCGCGTCCGCCCAACCACGCTGCCTTCCTTCAGTCACAGATGTTGTGACTTAAGGAAGTCACAACATCTGTGTTATGAAAATATTACATAAAATATTCTTATTATTATAGATGACAGTGGAGGAGGTGGCAATGGGATTCATCAACGTTGCTAACGAAGCTATGTGTAGACCAATAAGGTAAGAATTTTAGTATAAGTGTATCTAGTTTGGTTCTTGTTTGTTTGCAGGCTGCAGATATTATTAACTCAATTTTGTCATTTATTGACATTTCAGCCATATTAGATTAAGGCTAGTAGACTCATATCAAAAGTAATGAATATTATGTTTAATTCACATAGTATTCAGCACATTAACAATTTCTTTGTTCTCTTGACAATGCATACTGTAAAATCTTTCAAAAACAATTATTATATTGTAAAGGCAGGAAACAACTTGCTGAGTTTCTTGCCCGTTCTTCTCAGAACAAGGCCTCCTGGTAGCTAGTGAACGGTTGGCATAACTTGACATTCATAAGAGTATGTAAATACCTAAACTGAATAAATTATTTGACTTTGACTTTGAAGGGTCCGAAATATACCAAGTTCAATAAATATAAATAAGGGATTGCTGTAGAAATTCAATTTAAACATGTTTTGTTTTTACTTTTTCTTCATCTGCCAAAAACGCTATCCAACATGTTCGTGAAATTAGTGAAGTAACGCTTCATGTAAACAATTACTACACATACATACATGCAAAACTACTACACATACAATTACTACACATACACATACAAAATTCCGGTTTGGTCAGATGAAAAATCGCCTACACAATCACACAATCACAGAACCAATACCCAATACGCCCTTAGTCGCCTTTTACGACATGCTAGGCAAGAAAAGCAGTTGGTATATTCTTTACATTCTTTTCTTTTCTTCTTTTCTTTTTCTGCGTTTGGGCAAAATCTGTCAAATGCCAGTCGCAGCCAATCAAGAATATCTGTCGGCTGTGTCACGCATCTTCTTCTTTTTCCTGCCCTGTTCCCAGTTCTTTTTGGGGTCGGCGCAACATGTCTTCCTCTTCCACTCTCCTCTATTACTCGTCAAGTCAACACTCACGCCCATCCTCATCAAATCATCATTCACACAATCCATCCATCTTTTCTTTTGTCTTACTCTCCCCACACGCCCATCCACTTTCAAGTCCATAACTTTCCTGGTGACATGATCATTCTCCCTTCTCATTACATGTCCATACCAAGAAAGTCCTTTTTCTCTCAGTTTATCAACAATCGGGGCAACTTTCAGACTTCCCCTAAACCGCCCTATCCGCTGTGTCACGCATGCGTATTGAATTGTTTACCAAAATCGTGACTTTACGGCACAGATAATTCAAAGACCGTCATGACCGAAGGCGTTTTTGACAGTTAAGCAAAAAAGTAATTTTAAATTAAACATTTATTGTGCTACAGACCTAAAAAATATATTATTTTTATGGTGATGGCTTACAGATAAGAATCATTTGGGCCCCATTAAACAAGTGTCTACTAGCCTATTGTCAATAAATCACTAAACATATTTTTAAATCTCGATTAAAAGTTCCTGCAAGACGCCCTTAGTGCTAAGTGTTATGTTATCTATGAATGACGATCTCCGTGGTTGAATGGTCTGTAAGCCGGTCACAAGGCGTCGCCATCTCGAGAGGTTCTGGGTTCGATCCCCGGTGGGGGCAAATGGTGGGGTGATTCAAGGGGTTAATCAGCACCGAGCTGCCAACAGTGGGTTTGTGATAAACCTTTGCCTATGCCCGAAAGGACAAAGGCGTGATGATTAATATTATGAACATTAATATTATGATTAATTATTATTATTTAAATTGTTAAATAATTATTTAAAATGTAAAATGATGACGATTTTAAGTGCTAAGTGCGGCTTATGAAATAAAGTTTTTTTGATTTTGATATGTTGTTGTTGTCTATGACATAAATATTTTGTTATTTTGTTTTGTTTGTCCTGTGTTGGTCCGGGACACAAAAACAATGTGCCAACTGCTTTTCTTGCCTAGCATGTCGTAAAAGGCGACTAAGGGTGTATTGGGTACTGGGTCTGTGATTGGTTAGGCGATGAGCTAGCCACTTCTTACTACTCTTTCACGCATTTTCATCTGACCAAACCCAATTTTTGTATGGCTAAATGTGGTCTTAACTCAGTGCTCCTTGGACTCTGCCTACCCGTTACGGGATTACAGGCGTGATTTTATTTATGTATGTATGTATTTTGTTATTAAAAGAGCGCTGACAACCGCTCGAGGCCACGACGCGTCGCGGCACGCGTTGGCATGCTTCGGCGGCGCGGGCGGACAACACGCCTGCGCCGTGGCTCGACAACTCGGGATCACTACGGTGTTGCTGCATAAGTATGCTGGTAAGTAAGCAAGTTAATTTTGAATTATTTTTATTATTAGCCGACCCATACTGCCATTTCGCAGATGGCAGTCTCAGCTTCACTTCAAGAAGGCGAGTACTTTGTTGGGTCGTCAAGCTTTTAGTGGCGAGACATCACAGGATTTCCTTCCGGAAGGCATCCTCCAGGGTGCTCGAGTCGGATACGAGGGTACACTCAGTCAACTAGGGTGCACCTTGGCATGAAGGAAACGTGGTTACCATTTCGAACATTTACTTTAATATAAAAATATGGTAAAATCGAAATTAACGTCATGCTTTCTACACCAGATTTCGCTGTCTCTTACAGTTTCTGATTTCTTTTTACTTCAAATATCTTCAAACGTTGACACCTATCAACTAGCCTCATTTTAAGCAACTAATGCTGCTTGTGTTATGGACACTAGATAACGGATAGATATTTAATAGATAAATACATACATTTATATATATTTATAATTTCCTGAAAACATCCATGATTGGAGCCTGAAAATTCATCACCCATACATTTGCCCCCACCGGTGATCGAACCCAAAACCTACGAGATGGCGACGCCTTGAGACCGGCATACAGACCACTCGACCACGGAGGTCGTCACGGTCGGTCGGTCGTCGTATACTTACCCTTTTGGATTGATCATTCTGTATATTATGAATATGTTTATTTATTTCTCCGCCAGGTATTCTATCAGCATACGGCATGGCGCTTGCTCACGTTGTTCAAGAAGCTCAACAGCCATGCGCGCTAGTCTACTGCCCAGCATCATTCGCCGAGCTAGACCGACAGCTGGACGTGCTTGTCTCCGTATGCAGGGACAAGCTGAAGACACAGGTACTATAATACATACATACATATAATCATGACTATTCGTTAGTCAGAGACTAGGCAAAAGCAGTCCATTGCCATAGTCCGCGCTTCACCAAGCAGTGTCTGCACTCAGCGTGACAAGTGGTAGCCCGTCACCGCTATAAGCTATTGGATGTTGTGCAGTTCTAAGTCCATTAGTCGCTTTTACGACGCCCAAGTAAAGAAATGGGTTGAAAGTATTCTTTAAATGAGCCGCTACCACACGGCTCCACTGTTATACCATAGAATCTTAAAATGTCAATAAGACAAGACACAATAGAAAATTCTTCTCTTCGCGAACGCCAGAGTTTGCGTGCACCTGAATAGGTTAAGAAGAATCAGCATAGCACGTGGTCTATTCTCCTGTCAAACATAAACTAAACACCTACTTCCTTCCTTTATATCAAATGCATCGCTTCTTTGTCGAAATGTGCGTGTGTGACCTCTGCCTACCCCTTTCGGGGTTAGAAGCAGAGGGAACACCTACTGATCGAGACAGAACATTGCCTCATGCTATTGTATGTATGGGAGTTTGGCATCCATATAGAGTACAAATTCTTGGTCCAACCTGTTGGATAATGGTCATTATGTTACAGTTTCCATTTTTAAATTTTCGTTTTTATATTTTATTTGTAGTTCGAGTCTGAGTTCATAATTCGAACATTATAACATGAGTGTAGATAAATATATTTTTTTCGATAGTATATTATGTCGGAGTATCAGTGGCGATTCCCATGGCTATAAGCTACATAAGTAACATTCCTCATTTTTCTGCAGGGATTCGCAGAGTCCCAGATAAAGGTGGAGCCCTACTTACACCTCCGGTACGCGGGCACGGACTGCGCCCTCATGGTGGGCCCAGCGGAGGACAAAGCTAATGGAGATGCGGCCACTCCTGCTACGCGACATGGGGACTTCTACACTGCTTTCATTAACAGGTCTGTCTTTCAATATAAATAAATAAATATTCTCAGACTTTAACACCTATCAACTAGCGCCATTTTGAAAAACTAATACTGCTTGTGTTACGGATACGAGATGACGGATAAATATATACATATAAATATTCAGAAAATATACAACACTTTTATAAGCATCTAAGACTGGCGAACAATAATATGCATACACTTGTGTTTTTAAAGTGTTGTAAGGGTTTATATTTGAATGGATTATATGCATGTTAGTGCTCGTGAGTGAACTTTTAAGGGGAAAATTACTTAGGGGGGTTACATAGGGGGCAATAATAGAAATCCCACGATCACTCTGTAATTCAAATCAAAATTCCAATAGTCAGTACAGATGTTACATACACTAAATAAAATCTCTACAGATAGAGCACATCAACATATCACATATTAGATGACCTCCGTGGTCGAGTGGTCTGTACGCCGGATTCAAGGCGTCGCCATCACGACAGGTTCTGGTTTCGGTCCCCGGTGGGGGCAGATGTTTCTGTGATGAATACAGGCATTTATTCTCCAGTATTGGATGTTCATATATGTATTGTATAAAATCTGAACATTTATATGTATTCATCTATTTGTCTGTCATCTGGTATCCGTAACACAAGCAGCAGTTGCTTAAAATGGGCTTGTTGATAGATGCGAATGTTTGAAGATATTTATTTATTTATATCAGGTAAAATGTGAGTGCTATTACGTCTGTCTAACCCTTCGAGGAAGAGGCGTTATGATATGTCATTACTAACACATCGTACCCAGTGAAGCACTGGTCAGTTCCTCACAAGCGACACACAATAATGAATCCTCTCCCTCATAGATATAAGAATGAGTTCGGCTTCACGCTGGCATCCCGCGACATCTGGGTGGACGACGTGCGCGTGCGCGGCGTCGGGGAGAGCGAGGTGCCCGCGGACGCGGCGCCGCCGAGCGGGAACGATGTTGTTCCAGTACCAGAAAAGGTAAGGAACCTAAAGTATTTTAAAGAATTTCATTGTATTAGGTCCTTACCTATGAAATTGGTGTTTTGTATGGAGATTTTGGGGATGTCTGCATTTTACATACAAACATTTTATCAGTTTTCTTCACAACGACAAATCCAGAGATAATAATATTTGGCATGTGTCATTAGACAAGCTTTAGCAATATGTGTGTGAACACGCTTGATAAAAATTATTCATCGTTTTTATGTTAATGCAAATCAAATGATGTATTCAGGAGGCAGTTAAAAATAATTGTCTTTGTGTCTAATTTTAACACAATTAAACTTACAAAAAATTATCAAATTAAATAATACGAGCTCAAATATATAAATTTTTCTCTCTTAGTATTTTGCCTGTAACTATTAGTTTTAGAGTATTTTTTAAAAATAATTGCCTCTTAAAATATACCATATTTTTGAGCTCTTTTGATTTGTTTTGATAATTTGTTGTAAGTTTAATTGTGTTAAAATTGGACACGGAGACAACTCTTTTGAAGTGCCTCCCGAATACATCATTTGATTTGCATTCAGTTAAAAACAATAAATAATTTTTATGAAGAATGATATCACATATTTTGCTAAAGCTTGTCTAATGATACATGCCAAAAATTACTATCTCTGGATTTGGCGTTGTGGAGAAATCTGAAAAAATGTTAGTATGGAAAATGCAGACTTCCCCAAAATCTCCATACAAAACGGCAATTTCATACTTTAACCCCTAATACAAATGATCACCTACTAGCATAGTTCCTATTCTCACAGACAGTAAAGGTATACTTCGACGGCGGATACCAAGACACCCGCATCTTCCTGCTGGAGAAGTTACTCCCCGATCAGGTGGTCGCCGGCCCCGCTATCATCATGGACAGCCTCTCCACTGTTCTTGTGGAACCTGGTAAGGCATATTCTTGTAATTTTGAAAGTAATGCAGCTTTTTACGTTCTGAGAAGCCTGTGTAATCTGGATGGATTTTTAAGTTTGTTCTTGGGAAATAATAGATTTATTTCTTATGCATGTTATATGATTTCTTTTGGATATTCTTTACTTTTATAGCTGTATATTGAATATATGTACAGAAAAGCTCTACTTTCCTTCAGCCTGCAGAAAATACTTGTATTCTAAATTATTAAGACTAATTCAAGAATTGATATAATACAAACCATCATTTTTATAAAAATAACTCATACAGTGGCAACTTTTGAAGAAAATTGTTTGGATATCACATGAAAATTAAATGTAGGCGTATTTTCTGCTTTGGTTTTATGTGTACAGGATTATTTTAAATGAATCAACCTCGCAAGATTAAGTAGGTAACATCCTATTTAACAACATTTCGCTCATCCAAAAGAATAATGACATAATTACCAAAAAGTCGAAAATGAGTTTTTGATGCCATAACTTCATGTTTTGCACGTTTTATCTATGGTAAAAACAACAGAATTGTTGCTCCATTAGTTTCCGACAGAGGGAGTCACTGCCGTCATGGTGTTGGCCTATACTTCGAAAGGATACGCGGAAACATCGACAAAGTTTATAAAATGTAGACAGATTTGTAAAAATAAAACTAAAATTGAATATAATGTTGTTTAAATTCATGATTTATTCCCATATCCAAACCTAGTTTAATGTCATAATTGTATTATTTGATGTATACAATGTCATAAATGTACGTCTGGTTTGTTTTATTTCGTTTTTTCAAATAGTTATCTTAAGTTTTCTCGCAAACTTTTTATGTTATATTATAAAGTAACACAACATAACTATTAAAATATATCAATAGAATGATTGGAAATACACAATATTTTCGATGTCAAACTTTTAAAACGCTCTCCTGTAAAATCGCAAAAACGTAATTACGTCGTTATTCTTTTGGATGAGCGATTTGTTCTACGACTTTTACCATAATTCAATACATTAATTAAAAATGATTTTGCAAGCTTATGTACTGTCGTGATATTAGTAAGTTTATGTTCGGCTCATACGAAAAGGATGCGCACAGAGCTAAAAACATTCAGAAATTGTTATTTATTCTTGTATGAAAGTAAAATGTGCTAATTATTAAAAGTCGTAGAATAAATGTTGTTATTTATGATCTTTGCTACGGTCTTTGCTAAGTCAGGGGGATGTTAAAAGAAGGAAAATACCAAAAACAAACTTGTTTAATTTTTTTTGTTTCTCTGCCTCCATGGGGAATTGAACTCGGACCTCCCGATCAACACCCGGTGGTGTGAACCACTAGACCAGAGAGGCGGTAAATTGACAAACACTTACCACAGATTGCCGCGCCGAAATCACCAAGCACGGCGACATTCGCATCACCATCGGGTCGGGAAAGGCGAAGAGAGTGACGACCAACCTGGACTCCATACAGTTGAGCATATTCTCGCACCGCTTCATGTCTATAGCGGAGCAGATGGGGAGGTAAGCTGGTCTATAGCTTCTTTTTTTAATTTATGGCTCACGCTTTTACGAATTCCACCAGTGTTATTGTAGAGGTACTTTTTATTGGAGTGTCACAAGGGCATATTACAGAATATGTAAGTGTGAAGGCACAGGCGTTCTTCACGGAGAAACCCATTATGAGTACCAGCCATATTACCACCACGCTGGCCCAATGCGGGTTGGTGAGTTGTAATAGCGACCGGGACCAACGGCTTAACGTGCCTTCCGAAACATGGAGGAGTTCAAAATCACAAATTTTTGGTCATCCATCCAAGGCCTCAAGGCCTGACCACGCGAAGGTGGCTTATTTTCTATATCGACAGCCAAAGCGTACTAATGCCACCGAGCCTCTCATGTATTCGAATGAAATCCAAAATTTGTTTATTCAAATGTAAGCCTGTATACCAAAAAATGGAAATGTATGCATTATGCATGTAAAGCATGAAATGTATGTGTATCACATTCGTGATAGCTTGACCATACATTTCATCATGTATGTCAAGCTATAAGTGGAGTGATATATTAGGTAATAGAAAATTAAGAAAGAACCGACATGTAACGTCAAAGTCAAAAAAAAAACGTCGAACTTCAAAGCTTGTTTTATTAAATCTCTATTTTAAATATTTTTATTTATATTATTCATCATTTTCTAATACCCATTTGCCGCAATAAAATGTGACAGAAAAAGGTGACCTTCACCAGATCGTTGGTGCACGGGGGTGTAGTTTTTGTTTAGATTGAATTTGTATATTTCTTAATAATATTTGTTTTGTTACTCCATACCATTCGTTTCGCAGGGTCCTCCAACGCACCTCGATCTCCGTCAACATAAAGGAGCGGCTGGACTTCTCGTGCGCGTTGTTCGGCGAGAGCGGCGGCCTCGTGTCCAACGCGCCGCATATTCCAGTGCACTTGGGCGCCATGCAGGAGGCGGTGCAGTACCAGGTGATACAAATATTGGGTCCTTACCTATGAAATTGGTGTTTTTATTCTCTCTTAGTATTTTGTCTGTAACTATTAAGATTCAGAGTATTCCTAAAAATAATTACCTCGTCTAAAAATAGACTATATTTTTGAGCTCTTTTGATTTGTTCTGATAATTTGTGCAAGTTTAATTGTGTTAAAATTGTGCAAGTTTAATTGTGTTAAAATTGGACACGGAGACAACTCTTTTTAAGTGCCTCCCGAACACATCATTTTATTTGCATTCACTTAAAAACGATAAATAATTTTTATGAACATATTAATAAAGCTTGTCTAATAATAGATGCCAAATATTATTATCTTTGGATTGGTCGTTGTGAAGAACTGAAAAACTGAAAAATAAATGGTATGGAAAATACAGAATTCCCCAAAATCTCCATACAAAACACCAATTTCATAGGTAAGGACCTAATATAATTATTTATCGATGTCATTATAGATCCAACGTATATTTTTGTTGCAACATAGTAAACTTTAATGTTGATTCAGATGAAAGTGCGCGGTGACTCTCTGCGTCCAGGAGACGTGATCCTCGCGAATCATCCTAAAGCGGGCGGCTCGCATCTACCTGACTTGACTGTCATCACGCCGGTCTTCCACGGGTGAGGGTTATACCACACATAAATTTATATAGATAACGCACGTGTAACGATATGTATTGAAACTAAGCGCGTCAACTTTAACGTCTACTGTGACGTCACAGCCGTATTTTGAGACGGGAGATCCAAACTGATTTTAAAATATTGATGCTCCTCCGCCAATTATCACACAACGAGGCATTTTATTTTAGTTTTTGTTGCCATTCAGACGCGCTAGACTAGTCAACGACAGCCAACCCCGACGTTTGGTTGGGGTTTTCGAACAAGTACATGCATTCGCGTCCTCTGTATAAATGTATATCTGTAGTATAAATACTACAGTAGGTCTACCGAAGAGATAAAATCCCCGAAGACATAATTTGCTCATTGCCCATCGCTTCTTAGAAGCTACGAGTAATTTTGTTTACGGAGACTATTCAGATCGTCGGTCCACCACGTTGCGCCCAGTACGTGGTCGGCACTCGAGAACCTTTCCGCCCCGATGGCCGTCAGGGCGCAGGAAGTCGCTGGATGCGGGCGGAGCAGGACCGGTCATTGTGGAGATCATTGGAGGAGGCCTTTGTCCAGCATGGACGTCTATAGCCGATTGATGGGCGGATGGATGGACTACGCCTACATAAATCTCATACGGGAGAGGAGAAAATCGTTGTTGCTTTGGGAGATAAAATTTGATTGCTTTTAAATTTAATTCGTAATATAAATAACTGTCACATATTAGAGGTTATTAAAACTGGAAAGTGAATACTCTCAGCAAAAACTTCGCCCTAATTGTAACAATTAGGGTGAGTTATTTGATCCGTGGTCATGGTAACCACAGTAGTTAAATTCTACACCAATAGCGTCAATAAGGTACAAGGGTCCGAAATATACCAAGTTCGATAAATATAAATAAGGGATTGCTGTAGAAATTCAATTTAAATATGTTTTATTTTTACTTTTTATCCCATCTGCCAAAACTATTATTATTATAGAAATTTGTTGAGTAACGCTTCATGTAAACAATTACTACGCATGCTCAAAATCCGTCAAACGCCAGTTGCAACCAATCAATCATAACTGTCGGCTATGTTACGCATGCGTATTGAATTGTTTACAATAATCGTGACGCTACGGCAACAGATAATTCATAGAGCATCAGGACCGAAGGCGTTTTTGACATTTAAGCAAAAACGTAATTTAAAATTTATTGTGTTATAGCCTTCTGAAAAAAATTGTTTTATTGTTTATGGTGATGGCTATCACTAATTAGTCATTTGGGGCCCAAAAACTCTACTAGCCAATAAAATGAGTGTTTGAATGTAGTCGTGACCCTCGGCCGATATTCTTCGTGGCGTCCCGCGGGCACCACGCCGACATCGGCGGCCTGTCCCCGGGCTCCATGCCGCCGCACTCCACCGCTCTGGCGCACGAGGGCGCCGCCTTCGTCTCCACGCTGCTCATACACCACGGCGCCTTCCAGGAGGACACTCTGGTGCAAGGTGCGGGACACTTCACTACATGAGGCCTCAATATGCTTCCCCTATCGCATTTATTATGGGAGTGTACCGAGGAATTGTTCAATTTGATACCTGCCGCCACTTCTTGTCATCGTTCAGCGCGACATGACATCCACTCCCATCGCCTGGATGCTTGGTTATATTCCACTGTGCGCTTCTCCAGGAATTTCCTACCCCGCACAACTAAACTGTGGAATGAATTGTCGCCCGCGGTATTTCCGGACCAGTATGACATGAAAACCTTCAAGAAAAGAGCGTATTTCCACTTAAAAGGCCGGCAACGCACTTGTGACCCCAGTGGTGTTGCGAGTGTCCATGGGCGGCGGTAGTTGCTTAACATCAGGTGACCCGTCTGCTCGCTTGCCCCCTATCCCATAAAAAAAAACTGCACCAACGTATGGGTACATTCACCACACTTATTTAACAATTGTCACTTGTAATAGTATGTGTAATAGCGATGGCGAAGACCTACATCGCCTCTTTGAGGTTTCGAATACGAGCATTTACACATAAGGCATAAAATGATGTTTTTAGGAACACACTTAATAAGGTAAACGCAGGTATTACCGCGGTATTCAAAAATCTGCAGGTATTACCGAGGTATGTAATATTATTACCGTTTTATGCAATTACAGGCATGTTTTGTTATAAAGTTTACTTTTAAGAAGTGGACATTAATCAATCTTTCATAATTGTCTGGCTACAAACTGTTCGACTATTCGTTCCCGAAAATAATATGATAATTAATTAGCAAATCATTCCTTATGTGGCATCATGTGTCCACGAAAGGCCGAAAATATACATTGTCCTTTCTGTATAAAATGGTGTTTACAAAATATTATTCTACATTTCCAGGGCTAATGAAACCAGGAGAAGAGCCAGGCTGTTCCGGCACCAGAAATTTGGCGGACAATTTATCTGACTTGAAGGCACAAGTGGCAGCTAATCAGCGGGTAACGTCAATAAACTGATGATAAATACTTGCTTTCATAATAATAATACTACTAATTCTTTTTCAAAATGAATATTTTGTTCATAATGATGTAAATACAACGTAGTTATTCTATCTGGTATACCATAATTTTAGGGTTTTAATGTGATGTTGGGAATAGAGTAGGCATTAGTTTAGTCTTTTTAGTCTCAGATTAGGTAAATACTTCCACAAATCCTAAAATGAATTACTGATTCCGAACTGGAAGTGGTTTGTACTTCGTACCTTGTAATTTTATTGTAATTGTAAGCACTCGCTGTGATGTTTTTTTTTATTAAATATTTTTTATATCGTTATATATTTTTTAAGATATGTAAAATGTTGACGTTTTTAAGTGATGAGCTTAGCCGATGAATTAAAGACCATCTTGATTCATTTGTATTAATAAAAATAAGTAGACAAGTTCTAACGCAATGAAATTTACCTCGTTTATTCATCCATACTTCCATACTTTATATACTATAAATGTGAAAGTAACTCTGTCTGTTTGTCTGTCGGTCTTGCTATCACGTCAAAACTACTGAACGGATTTAATCGAAACTTGGTACACAGATAGTCTAGAGTCTAGTGCCTGAGAATGGACAAAGGTTACTTTTTATCCCAATATTCCCATGGGAATGGGTACCAGCGGGTGAAACCGCGGGAAGCTACTAGTATTTCATATAAAATGGTTGTTCCCAGGGCATTCAGTTAGTGGGCGAACTCGTCGATCAGTACGGACTTGACGTAGTTCAAGCTTATATGACGCACATACAGCGGAACGCCGAGCTCGCCGTCAGGGACATGCTTAAGGTAGGATTAAGTTAAAAGAACATTCTATACTTTATTTTTCATTAAGGCAGAGGTAGCAGAGTTGGGACGGATAGGGCAGTACTCGTTCGAGATGTCGCGGGACTCGCGTGTTCGATCCCACCGCCTGTACCACTGTGTATAAAAGTTATGTACAGTTCATTGTGAATATTGCTTGCCTCACATTGTGCCCGGTGCATGGCAGGCTCGCCACCTGTTACATGGGGACTTAACATATCTGGCGAAATGTGGGTGTAACCATCTCTGCATACCCCTCCGGGGTAATAAGCGTGATGATATGTATGTATGTGTGTATTCAGGGCCTGATATTTATGGTGGCGTTATCTTTGATAGGTCCATCGATAACAAAAATATATAAAGCACATTATTTCAAGGTCATCGACAAATTTATCGTAAAATCGACCTTATTCTTTATGTAGGTTATCATACTGTCCGACCATAAGGGTGAGTAGAGAGAGCAAAGCCAGTAGGATCGTCCATCGCCTTTATTACATACATATAATCACGACTAGCATCCCTTAAGGGTTAGTCAGATACTAGGCAAAGGCACCGCAAAAGCAGTCCATTGCTATAGTCCGCGCTTCACCAAGCAGTGACTGCACTCAACGTGACAGGTGGTGAACCCGTCGCCGCTATAAGCTATTAGATGTTGTGCAGTTATTTTTTCATTTATTTAATGAACAAAATACAATATTTTTCTAATATAGATTGTGAGACAAAAACCAGAAAGTTCTTAGTCCATTAGTCGCCTTTTACGAAACCCATGGGAAGAGATGGGTTGGTAGTATTCTTTTTTACATATGACAGGTAAGCTCTTGGCCTTCATCTCACCTGATGGTAAGTGACGATAAGGCCGAAGGTGGAATCGAGCTTCACCTGTAATCCTCAACAACTGAGGAACTTGCTATCTTACCTCTGATTGTCGGAACACAACAATGCTTATAACATTGTTATTATGGCGACAGATTTAAGTTATACGGTGGTAGCTAGCCAGGCGGGCTTAGAAGCCTACCACCAATCAAACCGAGCAGAAAAACTTCTGCCCCCATAGGGAATCGAACCCGGTGGTGTGAACCACTAGACCAGAGAGGCGGTTATATTCTTTTAAAGAGCCGAGCCGCGCCGCCGCACCTTTATTTGTGACCATTATTTCCTTATTCGTATTATACTGTCCCGATTTAAGGTTAGGATTCCTGAATATGGATTAGTGTATTAAGGGTCTTAGTTTATTTTAAGTTTAACGCAAAATTATTGCTTATTTTAATGGTTACCCACAGGAAATAGCCAAAAACACCCGTCTTAAGACCGGGTCGAACGTGTTGAAAGCAACAGAGTATATGGACAACGGGACGCCCATAGCATTGACTGTCACGTTGGACGAGGAGCGCGGCAGTGCTGTCTGTGATTTTACGTGAGTTTCACATTTTACATGTATAGTTTCAAAGACTATTATTTAAATACCTTGCATTTTTTACATACGACAGGCAAGCTCTTGGCCTTTATCTCACCTGATGGTAAGTGACGATAAGGCCGAAGGTTAAAGCATGTTTCGGCTTTATGGCACTGGCTATCTTACTTCTGATTGCCGGAACACTACAATGCTTTATAACATTGTTATTGTAGCGACAGATTTAGGTAAGACGGTGGTAGCTAGCCAGGTGGGCTTAGAAGCCCTACCACCAACTAAACCGAGCAGAAAAACCCCTGCGCCGTAGGGAATCGAACCCTAGGCAATCTTGATCGGGAATCAACACCCGGTGGTGTCAACCACTAGACCAGAGAGGCGGTTAGCAATAAACGAGCACCGTTTCACCCACAGATATACATTTACATAGATGACGAAAGTGCATGTACTGCGCGTGTCCGAAAACCCCGAACAAACGTCGTTGTTGGCCGCTGCTAACTAGGCTGTGCGCGTCCGAATGGCTTGGATAATTGAAAAAAGCATGCCTCGTTGTGTTTTCATTGGCGGAGGGGCTTCGGCGGCATCGGTATTTTTCAATCAGTTTGGATCTCCTGTCTCAAAATTACGGCTGTGACGTCACAGTAGACGTTAAAAGTTAAATAAATAAATACTTTCAAACATTCACACCCATCAACTAGCGCCATTTTAAGCAACTAATGCTGCTTGTGTTACGGACACTAGATGACGGATAAATATATTTTGATAGATAAATACATATAAATATCCAGAATATATAAATATATGTAAACATAGACATGTAAACATGTAAACAAGACTGGAGAGCAAATGTCTGAAAGTTGACACGCTTTGTTTCAATAAAAATCGTTAATGTGTTATCTATATAAATGTATATCTGTGGTTTCACCTCTTTTCGTACGGTTCACACCGCCATCTACAGAGTTGAGCTACGTCAGCGATGCGAACGAAACAAATGAAACATCAAACGATTCCAGCGAACACTTTCAATTTAAAATTTCAATAAATTGACATTTCTACAATATTAGAATGTCAAAACGGCCATTATAGCGTGCCGCAACTGTAATTACATTAATTGATGACCTCCGTGGTCGAGTGGTCTGTACGCCGGTCTCAAGGCGTCGCCATCTCGAGAGGTCCTGGGTTCGATCCCCAGTGGAGGCAAGGGTTTGGGTGATGAATTTTCAGACATTTGTTCTCCAGTCTTGGATGTTCATTATATATGTATAATATTATATATATTCTGAATAATTATGTGTATTTATCTATTAAATATATTTGTTCGTCATCTAGTTTCCGTAACACAAGCAGCATTTAGTTGCTTAAAATGGGACTAGTTGATAGGTGTGAATGTCTGAGGATATTTATTTATTTATTTATTATTTATTAATTTGTCATGGCAGTGGCACGGGCGTGGAGGTATGGGGCAACCTGAACGCGCCGCGCGCCATCACGCTGTCTGCTCTTATATACTGCTTGCGCTGCATGGTGGGCCACGATGTACCGCTTAATCAGGTAACGAGATAAAAAAAAATAAAAAAAATATTTATTAATAAGGTTGTCACCTAATATTTATACCTGTCACTCTTATCACAGCGTATCAGAGTGAGACGAGATCTTTCGGATCGAATGCGTGATATGAAAAAAGGTGGCTGGATAAAATAGCTTTTAGTGACAATGCCACCTATATCTACTGACAGTACAAAAAATTATAATAATAAAGTCTTTCTAATTTCAACTGAATTTTTTTTCGTGATCTATTGTTGACAAAGCTGTCACTTGTAGTATGCGGAAACTTCAGTAACAAAAATACTAATTCAGAACACATATTTGTACAGTAGTTATAATTTACAACAAGGTAGGTCTAATAAAGTGATAGGGCTACCCCATTTGGCGTAACAGGTTGTGGTTTGATGGCGATCTCAATGCATTCCTTTTTTTTTACATACGACAGGTAAGCTCTTGACCTTCATCTCACCTGATGGTAAGTGACGATAAGGCCGAAGGTTGAAGCGAGCTTCACCTGTAATCCTCAACAACTGAGGAACTGGCTATCTTACCTCTGATTGCCGGAACACAACAATGCTTAAAACATTGTCTAAAACTTCCTGACTTGATGGTAGAATTTCTTAACATTTGACTCAAAAATATCAACATCACGACAAAGTGATAGATCATTATACAAACAAACAAATATCTTCACACATTCACACCTATCAACTAGCCCCATTTTAAGCAACTAAATATATTTAATTGATAAATACATTTAATGTTCAGAAAATATACAATACATACATAAACATCCAAGACTAACAAATGCCTGAATTCATCACCCAAACATATATTATGATCTGCACATGCGTATATTGCGATTTAGAGTGGTATCTATTTTCCAGTATAACTTAAAAAGAATAACAGAATTAGTGTAGCAATTTGCCGATTGAAATTGATTGATTATAGCATTATGTTTGCTCAAGATATTTAGCTATATATTTCTTGTAGGGCTGCCTAAACCCGATCGAGGTGATAATCCCGCCAGGCTCGCTGCTCGACCCGTCGGAAGGTGCGGCGGTCGTGGGCGGGAATGTCCTCACCTCTCAACGGATTGTGGACGTCGTGTTGAAAGCTTTTCAGGTGAGTGCAAGAGAAAATTTCCTTTACTGATTAGTTTGGAGGTTGTTATTAACTTGACATCTTATGTTACGAATTGGCAACGTGGTCCCTGTTGGAGTTAGAAGTGCATACAGTGAACTCTTCCATACAGATTAAGATCTGGAATAAAATTGCACTTACGACCTACTGCAATCCCATTTCATCATCAACCCATGCTTGTCCACTGGACATAGGTCTCACCTAATACTCGCCACCCAGCACTCCAACCAATCTACGAACATCGTCATCCCATCTTGTCACAGAGCGTCCCACACTGCGTTTGCCGCGTCGCGGTCTCCACTCAAGACCTTTACGACTCCAACGGTCGTCAGTTCTACGGCTAATGCGACCAGCCCACTGCCACTTCAGTTCTAGCTCTCTGTCGGATCACATCATTCCTAATACGGTCCTTCAGAGATACTCCGAGCATAGCCCTTTCAATAGCTAGTCGAGCCGCGAATGTCCACTACTTGGCTCCGTAGGTCATGACTGGGAGGACGCATGGTAGGAGACATTGAGGGATTGGTGGCGAGACTCTTGAAGTTGGAGAATTGCCTTCCCTAGCACTGCAATCATATTTAGCGTTCACATAGTCAGTAACTAATATTATACTATATTTTTAATGTTATTTTTATTGAATCAACAACCTCTAGGTAGCTAACATCGTAAAAAATAAAATGTATTCTTCGAGTTTTGCCATAAATTAATTTAAAATGATTTTACAGGCTTATAATGTACTGTCGTGACATTAGTAGGTCTGTGTTCCGTTCATACGCCAAGGCGTCACGCTAGAGCTCGTTGCTCACAGAGCTAAGAAAATTCAGAATTATATATTTATGAAAATAAAATGTGTCAAATTATTAAAAGTCGTAGAACAAATGCTACCTATTCTTGCAAGGTTCTTGATTCATTCAAAATAATTCTGTATAGTGTCTATAAGCCTGAGGATTAATTTTCTTCTAATTACTTAAATAAATCATACCGTGCAGGTGTGCGCAGCTTCCCAGGGTTGTATGAACAACCTCACCCTAGGCGAGGAGAGCTGGGGGTACTACGAGACCGTTGCCGGTGGGAGCGGTGCTGTAAGTGTTATAATAATAATAATATAAAAAATAGCAGTTTATGTAACTGTTACATAATATAGGCTATTAAAACACGAGCATGGTTTTAAAAAACGAGCTCTGGCGAGTGTTTTAATACCGAGTTATGTGCAGTTACATACACTACTTTATCTACACTCATTATTCAAAGAAATAAATCAATTTTTTATATTAATTTTATGTATCGTTAACTGTTTGGAAAACATTTGCCATAGTTTTGTGCGTTTTACATACATACAATCACGCCTGCAATCCCCGTAGGTGTAGACAGAGTCTAATGAACACTGTGTTCCTTAAGACCACAATTAGCCATACAAAACTGGGTAAGGTCAGATGAAAATTCGTTAAAGATTAGAAACAAGTGGCTAGCTGATCGCCTACATGAACACTGTGTTCCTTAAGACCACAATTAGCCATATAGTCCAGTCAAAATAATTTAAAAGTCACATTAAATCCTACACACAAAATTTATTTTTCTGAGCATTCTTTGCAGAATTTGGAAGTCCACCTTGCAGTTTTCCCCCCTCCCCCTGTTGAGCGTTGTAAGGAAACGGGCCCAAAACCCTCGTTTCCTATAACTCCTGCTGATAAAATTCTACAGTGGAGATTTAAGTAGTATTTAATTTGTTTAACTATCCTTAGCTTTAGACTCAAAAATCACCATAAAATTTTTGGAGCTTTCGGAGAAAAACACTTTTGAACGTTTTTTTTTCTTTAAGCTCCTAAAATGCAAGTTAAAAAATCGTACTTTTGGTGAAAATTTCAGAATATATTCCTAATGTATATCCGAATGCCTTAGTAAGTTTTCACCCCGGTGACTAAAGAAAAACTAATTAATTTTATGTCTTTTCTCTTTTTTATGCTGTACATAATTGGTACATTAATTCTACACAATTTTTTTTTGGGTTTCTACAATTATCACCTTAATTAGCATGCGCCACAAAAAAGTCACCATTTTTTATGAAGAGCTTCCCATGAAATTTTACTTTATGCAAATTTCATAGGTGTTACTCGCTCCCCGTCGCCCGCATCTCACTGAGTTTGAATATGTTATAAATATCGCTTGCCTCTCAATGCGCTCTTTGCATGCAAAAGTCTCGCCCTTGTTAATATTTTTGGCGAAATGTGAGTGACACCTCTGCCTATCCCCTCGGGGATAGAGGCCTGTATGTGAGAGGATGGTATGTGAATTGCTTAGAATTATTTAAAAATACTTCGATTACGCGAACTCAGAGTAAATCAAGTAAAAACGACTATCCAGACAATATATTTAAAGTATTTTTAAAAATTATTATTATTATTTTATTACTTACTTACTTATTTTCGCACTTCTTAAGTAAAAAATGGGTATAAAGACAAAAATCTGATCGTTACCGATTACTGGTGTTGACAGAAAATGCCCTGTATAATATATATAATATTTACCTGTGCATAATTTTAAATAAATTTTTAATTTTAGTTTATGAAATTTTACGATAAATAAAACTTCGAAAATTAAATTTGAAGATATTGCAATTTACGAGTACGCTACAATCATTTGAATTAATATTCTATCTTAGGGCAATAAGAGCGAAGCCAACCGCAGTCATAAAATGCAACAATATGACATAAAAGTTTATGCACAAGATTTCAGTGAGTCGCCTACAAGCTAATTTTTTTTATTATATTGAATTTAATTGTATTGGTCATTAGTTTCTTTATCGCAATCACGTATACAAGGCCGTGTCAATAAACACGTTTATTGTATAAAAAAAAACAATAAAACTAACAACAAATTATATAACGATAGAACTATACATACATACATACAATCACGCCAGTAATCCCCCCCGCCTGTATCTATATTACGGCCTTATCCATCTTACTGCGACATATATACAGCAACGATATTTATGTCTTAATAATGATTCCTGCTCGTTTTGTAAAAATAGTATTTTAAACAATTGCACACAAATTCGGAAATCTTAAAGTTCTGATTCTGATAAACCCGTTTGTTATAATTTGGAGAATCTACTTTGAAATATAGGTGTTTTGTTTTTCTTATTATACACATTAAAGTATCTTATATTGTCAACAATTGAGAAAATATAGAAAAACAAAAAAAATTTCATGTTCCATAAAAATTCTAAATCGTAATAAATATGGATTATAAAACGCTGGTAATATCGACACTGTACCAGTAACCGTAATTTTTTAGAAAACAATGTACATATTTTTTTCTTCCAATAGCAAAATTTTAATTTTTAATATTTTCTTATAATTTTGGGTCCTTACCTATGAAATTGGTGTTTTTATTCTGTCTTAACAATTTGTCCGTAACTATTAAGTTTCAGAACATTCTTATAAAATAATTGCCTCTTCTAAAAATATACCATATATTTGAGCTCGTATTATTTAATTTGATAATTTTTTATAAGTTTAATTGTGTATTATCAATTTAAGGATACTTATAATTTATTTTGTTTGTTTTGACTTGTCAAAAGTGTATTTGATGATACCAATTTGATTAAATGACTTTGAGTTTGAGTTTGTGTTAAAATTAGACACAAAGACGATTATTTTTAACTGGCACCCGAATACATCATTTGATTTGCATTAACATAAAAACAATGAATAATTTTTATCAAGCGTGTTCACACACATATTGCTAAAACTTGTCTAATGATACATGCCAAATATTATTATCTCTGGATTTGTCGTTGTGAAGAAAACTGATAAAATGTTAGTATGTAAAATGCAGACATCCCCAAAATCTCCATACAAAACACCAATTTCATAGGTAAGGACCTAATATTATGGATACGAACTTTTAATATAAAAATAATAAAATAAAACTTGAAGCGGCTTTTGCTTGATTTTGATTGATGACCATAAAAATAGGTAATTTTAATATTTATTATATGGCAATAGTAACACAGTTAGAAATGTTCAAAGTATTTCCAGTTTATTAATTCTATAATCTACAATGACGGACTCATAAACTGCATCAAAGTTCAGGATTACTTTGAAATGAATTTTTATAATAAGTATACAAACTTTTTAGATTAAATTATATAAATATGGAAAGACTGGCTCTTAATCTCAAAAAAAAAAGAAAAATTTAAAAATTTAACTGCAGTAAAACAAATGAATATAGGCGGGAAAAGAAAATTTACTCGTAGTATCAGATTTGCGTGTTATTTATAGCAAAGTTTTAAATTGATTCTCATTGATTTTTTATTCTTTTGTCAATTGAATTATTGTTACCAGCAGAATTATTTGGTTTGTTTTTTAACTCATCGAGAGTTTTTGAATCATAATATGGATGCTTCGTCCGAACAAGCGGCTCAAATGGTAGCATTGGTGCGGGATTTCCAAAAAAAAATCTTTAAATTTTTGTGTTTTCTTCAAAAAGTCTTAAGGTCCTTTCCAGTACCCAAACTTAAACTTAAGGATATGACCCTACGCTGTTTTAAAGTTCGCCAACCAATATAGAGCTTTCAATTTAAATCTGTATAGAAAGTTTGCATACATGGGAAAAAATAGTTATTTCAAAGTCGTCTATTACATTGATGCAGTTCATGTGTCCGTCAGTTTATATTGAAAACTTCCAAAGTTGCTGGTAATTTTGGAAGTTATTAAGAAAACTTCCGATAGTTTTCCTGACATATTTAAAAAATTAGGAAACATTCAAATGTTTTCACATCTAATTATAATCGTCATTATAAGAATATTGTTTTCATAATAATAATAATAAAATCTTTAAACTGCTCCATTCATCCTGTGTGATTTTCATGATGTTAAATGAAAAGTATGAGCGCAAAATACTAAATGTGTAGAAATATATTAAATTTGTCACAAAACTTTTTTGAAGTATTCGGTGTAGTAGGCGGGGGGCCATCTAAAAAGATTTTTTTGACAGCCGGGTCTTAAGAAATCGGTTCGACCCTAGATGTGTGTATCAGCTTTCGATGTTTTTGTATTAAACTTGTAATTTATCGGTAAAATTATTAATTAATTCCTCTTACTAAAATATACACACTTACTTTACCTTAAACTGACTGCTACTGCTAACTGCTAAATATCTAACTCATTTTGAGAAAAATTAAATTTATTTGTACATACAAAAATCTTTATTTCGTAATTTTTTATTTGAAATAATGCACACATAAACCTGGTTATTGGATCCGCAACAATATTTACATTTTATCACAAGTCTTATAAGTAGTCGCGCCATTCCCCGCCCACCCATTGAATTTTGCATATTAGAAAAAATGCTCCAATAATTCCTTGGGGATTTTTAAAAATTTAATGTCTAATAAATTAAGACAATACATGCCGAAAAACTTTTTAGTGTAGAATTAATGCGCGGGGTCCAAAAACACAAAAAAGTTCATAAAAAAAAAACTATTGAAGTCACCATGGTGAATATTTCTATTAATACTTGTAGACATATAAGTCATATTATAATGTAAAATCACCCTTTGTTTATTTTTTGTTTTGTTGTTATTCTTGTTTTTTCTTAACATATTTTTTTTCCAAACCCTTTGCCACCATGGGGGTGACTTTTTAAATATCGTGTTTATTGAATAAAAGGAACACTTGCATAAAAAATCACCCATGTAGAATTTAATGTTTTTATGATAGACGTGCTATAAGTTTAAAACCTTTTTTTTTTAATAAGCTCCAATAAAATTTTGGGGAAAACTAAAAAATTATTATTGCATTCTTATTTCTAATCAATAATTAAAATAAATTTCTCTGTAGGAATTAATGTGATTTTTTCGAACAAACGAATTTTCCTTGCCTAGACTAATACAAAACTGGGTTAGGTCAGATGAAAATTCGTTAAAGAGTAGAAACAAGTGGCTAGCTGATCGCCTACATGAACACTGTGTTCCTTAAGACCACAATTAGCCATACAAAACTGGGTTTGGTCAGATGAAATTTCGTGAAAGAGTAGTAACAAGTGGCTAGCTCATCGCCTACACAATCACAGAACCAGTGCTAGACAAGAAAGGCAGTTGGTACATTCTTTTTGTGTCCCGGAGCAACACGGGTTTTGTGCGTTTTTAAGAAAAATAAGTGTTGCATAATGAGTTCAACCTGTTGCATAATGCATAATGGTCAATATGTTAAAGTTTTCCTTTTTTAGCATCTGTGTTAAAAAGTATGTCATTATGAGTTTGAGTCTGAGTTCCTAATTCGAACATTCGAACATAACATGAGTGTAGATAACTCATCACCATCATTAGTCTATAACTTCATTACATACTTTCAAAACAAGGATTATGACAGAACAATATAACGTCTTCAAAAGTCTATAACATTAGCTTTATTACTTATTTTGTGGTAGAAACTCATACCTCAGCCTACATATTGCTGGGCGCAGGCCTTCCTCATCGAGAAACACACGAGTTGTATGGGCCGTAACACCACCGCGCTAGCCTAATGCGGGTTGGTGGGTAGAAACGATTGCATCAGCGATCGGGACCAAAACGAGCCTTCCGAAGCACGAATGACATCAAGATCACAAAGTTTTGGCCACCCATCCAAGGCCTGACCATGGCAAAGGTAGCTTTGTTTTCCATATCGAAAGCCAAAGCGCACGTACCACTAAGCCATCGAGCTCCTCCATTGGATCCATTTCGTGGCTCCGTTGATGTATTCTAGGACATTTAGCTCTATTCTCATAACCAACCATACTTTTACTCAGAAATACTATTAGTTTGTAAAATGAAAGTGAATAGATACTCGATACTGTGACTGAACATCTTATCATGTTTTACATATATAAATATGTATTTTTTTTCTACTTAAGGTAAGCTCTTGGCCTTCATCACGCCTGATTCCTCAACAACGAGGACCTAGCTATCTTACCTCTAATTGCCGGAACATAACAATGCTTTTAATAATATTGGGTCCTTACCTATGAAATTGGTGTTTTTCTTCACTCTTAGTATTTTGTACGTAACTATTAAGTTTCAGAGTATTCTTAAAAAATAATTACCTCCTCTAAAAATAGACCATATTTTCGAACTCTTTTGATTTGTTTTGATAATTCGTTGTAAGTTTTATTGTTTTAAAATTAGACACGGAGACAACTCCTTTTCAGTGCCTTCCGAATACATAATTTGATTTGCATTCACATAAAAAAGATAAATAATTTTTAAAAAGTGTGATATCACACATATTGCTAAAGCTTGTCTAATGATACATGCAAATATTATTATCTTTGGATTTGTCGTTGTGAAGAAAACTGAAAAAATGTTAGTATGGAAAATGCAGAGTTCCCCAAAACCTCCATACAAAATGCCAATTTCATATGTAAGGACCTAATAATATCAATCAAAAATATTGAACTCCACCATAAAGACGCACGCATTATTAAATTCTCTTTAAAATCCACAGCAAAATAATCTTTATTCCTATTGTCATAGGGTCCAGGCTGGCACGGCGCAGGCGGTGTCCACACGCACATGACAAATACACGTATTACAGACGTGGAGATCGTGGAGCGGCGGTACCCTATGTTGGTTACTAAGTTCTCTCTGCGGGATGGCTCTGGAGGGAGAGGTGATTAAAATTCACTGTTGCATACAAATCTCTTCCCTTGGGTGTCGTAAAAGGCGACTAACGGACTTAGAACTGCACAACATCCAATAGCTTATAGCGGCGACGGGCTCACCACCTGTCACGCTGAGTGCAGTCACTGCTTGGTGAAGCGCGGACTATGGCAATGGACTGCTTTTGCGGTGCTTTTGCCTAGTCTCTGACTAACCCTTAGGGAATAATAGTTGTGATTATATGTATGCATTTCTTGCTACCTTACAAAGATAGTGACAATAATCCCTTTTTAAAAGGCAGTGGTAGCCGAGTTGGGATAGACGAGGACTACTCGTCCGAGTGGCCGCGGGACTCGCGGGTTCGATCTTATCGCCGCCACTGAGTTTAAATAAAACTTAATTGTGAATATCGCTTGCCTCATATTGTGCCGCTCTCCGCTTGTTACATGGGGACTTAATATATCGGGGAAAAAGGCGTGATGATATGATGTGTTATGTTGCAATATAATCTTGACGGCCTCCGTGGTCGAGTGGTCTGTACGCCCCGGTCACAAGGCGTCGCCATCTCGAGAGGTCCTGGGTTCGATCCCCAGTGGGGGCAAATGTTTTGGTGATGAAGTTTCAGGCATTTGTTCTGCAGTCTTGGATGTTCATTATATATGATATAATTCATATATAATGAACATATTTATGTATATTCTGAATAATTATATGTATTTATCTATTAAATATATTTTTCCGTCATATAGTGTCCGTAACACAAGCAGCATTTAGTTGCTTAAAATGGGACTAGTTGATAGGTGTGAATGTCTGAAGATATTTATTTATTTATCTTACCTTCCCCCTTTTCCTAGGCCGTTGGAATGGAGGGGATGGCGTCATCCGAGAGCTGGTGATGCGGCGCGCCGTGCAGCTGTCGGTGCTCACCGAGAGGAGGGCCTTCCAGCCGTACGGCATGAATGGTAATTACATTCTAACCACATCTTTGTTTGTGCGGTTGGATTTTATAATCCAATGTTGAGGCACTTCAGGACTAGCTATCGGACTGTATCTTTGGGAATAGTTCAGAACCCGGTGAAAATGCAACTTGCAACTACTTTCAAGTACCAATCAATAGCATAGTTAAAAAGAATAAAATAATAATATTAAATTTAAAAATCTAAAAATATCACGTTTTTAAAAAGAGCAAAATAATAATAAACAAACATGCTTGGCTGAAGGGGTTACTCAAAACGTGGGGGCGCATCTTTGTAACTTATACTAACGATTTGCATGCCATGTATTCTATTATAATCCCTATAATATAATGCATGCTTAAACATAGATACCGTGGTTTTTATAGATTTTTATTCTAATATTTTATTACAGAGACTTAGTAGCAGTTCGTCACTAAACCCACTAATAAGGATAGTTTCCAAATTAGGGCCAGTTTTTTATGTGTTGTAAAATCCTCCTCCACCATTATTATCCTGCCCTTTTCCCAATTTCATTTGGGGTCGGCGCAACGAGTCTTTCTCCTCCACTCTCCCCTATCACACGTCGTATCAACATTCACTCCCATTCTAGCCATGTCCTCATTCACACAATCCATCCATCTCTTCTTTGGTCTTCCTCTCCGTGCATTACCATCCACTCTCATATTCATAACTCTTCTCGTTACATGCTCATTCTCTCTCCTCAAAACATGTCCACACCACGACAGCCGCTTTTCTCTCAACTTCTCTATCACTGGAGCAACTTTCAGGCATCCCCTGATATACTCATTCTTCACTCTATCAGTCTTCGTCACTCCACAGATCTATCTTACATACGCATTTCGGCCACATGCAATCTATTTTCATCCATCTTTTTCATAGCCCAACATTAGTAATATCAAATTATTTGACGGCAGCCTGACCAATGCAGTGAAAATAATGGCATTTTAAAATCGATGTGAATCAGATGAAAAACTTATTTAATCATCCACCATTGCATTACATGACCAAACTATCATTAAACAAGTTGAGGGTCCTAACCAAAAGTTGCTTCGACTATTGTTCTAGCTGACGCAGCACACTTTGGAATAACACGTTCACGCTATTGATCACGATGTTAGCCATTGGTCACCTTTTACTGCAGATCTAAAACCGGTCTTAAGGTCCGGGTTTGAGAAAATTGGACAAGAAACTTAACAAGATAAATATATTGCAGGCGGCGAGCCGGGCGCAAGAGGTCTCAACTTGCTGCAGCGAGCCCACGGACACCTCATCAACTTGGGCGGGAAGGCTTCTATACTGGCCAATCCCGGGGTAAATATGATTTAGATCGTTAGTTCCCAAAGTGGTCCAGGTGAGACTCGACGGGGGTCTTGTTGTCTTCACATTTTTGTCGAGTTTTGAGAATATGGTAGAAATGTAGCTGCAGGGGGTCCACCGGAACCAGATAAATTTTGAAAGTCTGGGAACCTCTGATTTAGATAAAACCCATAACACCTCTGTAAATTAAAAACAAATTATAACAGGTTGGATGTTACATACCCCAAAATATAATCTATGCAGTCCGAGTTTCATCCTCAGCCTATATACATCCTACTGCTGGGCACAGGCGAAACACATGACGAGTATGAGCCGTAACACCACAACGCTGGCCCAACGCGGGTTGGTGTGTAGAAACGGTTGCAATAACGACCGGGACCAACGGCTAAACATGCCTACTGAAGCACGGAGGAGTTCGAGATCAGAAAGTATTGGTCACGTCGAAAGCCAAAGCGTACTATCCATTACGCCACTGAGCTCCTCAGGAGACCGAGTTTGCTATAAGTCAGATCACTATAGATAATATACGCCGCATATTTTTCAAACCAGGAGTAATTTCTGGGTAGAAATAAAATCACCTGTATAGATTTAAAAAATCTAACAAGGTTTCTCTTACAGTAACAGAAGCCAAGACAAAATTTTCATAATGTTAATACTTGCATCACGCAGAAATTTACAGATGTTTAACTTAAAATAAAGATTTACCTTTCTATTTGTCCTAAAATGCAAGCAAAATCGCAGGCTATTTACCAATAATAGAGAAGTGTAAATAAATAAATACAGGTCTAAGGAAATCTTATTAATTTTCTCATTCTCATTCAACATTTGCTACAGGATAAATACATAATGAATTCCCCCGGTGGTGGGGGCTACGGCCGGCCCGACTCCAAGGAGGAGGACGGACACGCTGACAAGAACTTCAGTGAGTTCCTAGAGAGGGGCAGCGTTTACGAGTATAGGAGTGCGCAGGAGTCTGTCTAATGAAGGTCGAGAAAAAAAATCAATGATCAATGCCAGGATTCTTTAATCTAAAAGATGAATCGTTTTCGGGCTGTTTAAATACCACCATATAAATAAATACATTAAATACACATATGGCGAGGTATTGGTGCGTTCAAGGGGACGCGCTTTCGCAAGCTTTTGTTTAGAGTTGTAGCGTCACATGCGGCGAGCGATGCCGCGGCGGACGCGGCGGGTGATGCCGCGGCAAGCAAGAAGGATTGATTGGTTTTGTGACAGTGACAGTGTGTGTGACAGACAGTCTATATGTGTGAGTTTGCTCGTGCCGCTTGACCCGCCTCACCATAAACAGTGAAAACGCCGCACGCGCCGCTCGACGCACCGCGTGTCCATAAGCGGGCCCTAACGGTAGGAACGTTAGAAGCGGCTACAAAGATCTGGGATTGTTGGCACAAAAAATTTCAATACGGGTAAATGCATTTTCAAATGTTTGGTGGCAAGTTTCATATAAACGAGCGGTCACAAGGCGTATTTGATGCTTACAGAATACAGATACACACATCATCACACCGAGGTGTTAACGCTTACATTTCGCCGAAAAATTTGTAAAAATCACTATTAAGAAGTGATGTATTAATGTTTTTGTTGCACTTCAGAATTAATTCAAGAGTAATGTTTTTGATCTTTGTCTTTAAAATAATTCCTTTGTTTGCTTAACGTGGCGGGTATTTGCAACATGCTATCAACATTCTGTTGTTATAGTTACATACACGTACATACATATAATCATGAGCAAAAGCACCAAGCAGTGACTGCACTCAGCGTGACAGGTAGTGAGCCAGTCGCCGGTATAAGCGGTTGGATTTTGTGCAGTTCTAAGTCCATTAGTCGCCTTTTACGACACCTTGAAGAGATCGGTTGGTAGTATTCTTTTAATGAGCGCTACCACACTGTTCTTCATAGATAGTTCCTTATATTAATTTGTGCCTTATTCCATATTGCGCCCTAACCAAAAGTTATGTTATCCCTCTCTTTCTCTATGCAATTTTTTTTAATAAGTGAAACCCAATCTTATTCTATTCTATCATAGTAAAGTCGCAATAAGTACAAAATGTATTTCAAGTACCAAATAAGTGGTCATTTCGCAGTTCCTTAGTAATACTATTGCATTTCTTACAAGTATTGAACCAAACTAATACAATGGTGCTAGATTTTACTAGAATTTAGAATATTTTACCTAAAAGTAGTTTTTAAGCGAATCAAATTGTTAGTACTTTTTGTTAAAGTTCATTTTTACGTGCCATACATTTGGTTAACGATATTTCATGGAGTATATAATGTTATTTAAATAAATTGTTGAAAATATGTAAGTATAAGCTAAAAGATTTTTAATCAAACCAATAAATGTTATATAATTTTATTTGTTTATATTTACAGTATAAGTTAATAATTAAACTTTATTTTCTTGTTGAATAATATACATTACTTATACAATATAAATTGTATTTAATTTATAACACATTTCCCAATCTCTTTCATACAACTCATACATAATAATATTAGACGAGTTACATTATTATATATCGCTCATCCAAAAGAATATTGACGTAATTACGTTTTTGCGATTTTTCAGGAGAGCGTTTTAAAAGTTTGACATCGAAAATATTGTGTATTTCCAATCATTCTATTGATATATTTTAATAGTTATGTTGTGTTACTTTACTACCAATAATATAACATAAAAAGTTTGCGAGAAAACTTAAGATAACTATTTAAAAAACCGAAATAAAACGAACCAGACGTACATTTATGACATTTTATACATTAAATAATACAATTATGACATTAAAATAGGTTTGGATATGGGAATAAACCATGAATTTAAACAATATTTTATTCAATTTTAAAAATAAAACATTTTTATAAATCTGTCTACATTTTATAAACTTTGTCGATGTTTCCGCGTATCCTTTCGAAGTATAGGCCAACACCATGACGGCATTGACTCCTCTCTTTCGGAAACTAATGGAACAACAATTCTGTCGTTTTTACCATGGATAAAACGTGCAAAACATGAAGTTATGGCATCAAAAACTCATTTTCGACTTTTTGGTAATTATGTCATTATTCTTTTGAAGAGCGATATATTTTTATACAAAAATTATATGTAAATTTTGAAACATAATAGCAACGATTTCTGTTCTTTTTATTTAAACATTTACACATGTAACAAATTTTTAATAATACCCTCTGATAACAGCACGAAAGACTACTGTAAAAAATATATTTATAGACTTCAAACCTTGTGACGTTATAAAATGCAAAATTAAATGCAGTAATATTCATGTGGTATTCTGACGTGACTGATTTTTAGTGCAGTTCTCAAACCCGAAATGGGTTCCCATGGTCTTTTCCAGCATATAAAAGGCACTAGAGCAAATACCCCGTGACTAATTCAACAAACTTAAGCAAAATTGCAAAAATTTCTATATGAAGTCTTCAAACAGGCTTTCAAGTTTTTGTACAATGCTTGACGTGGTCAAGTAGTCTGTACGCCGGTCTCAAGGCGTCGCCATCTCGAGAGGTTCTGGGTTCGATCCCCGGTGGGGGCAGCTGTTTGTGTGATGAATACAGGCATTTGTTGTCCAGTCTTGGAAGTTTATATATGTATTATATAAAATCTGAATATTTATATGTATTTATCTATTAAATATATTTATCCGTCATCTAGTATCCGTAACACAAGCAGCATTCGTTGCTTAAAATAGGGCTAGTTGATAGGTGTGAATGTCTGAAGATATTTATATATATTTATTTATTAGTCGAAGTTTAAGTTCACTAGACTGGAACGCTTCGGCCACCATGTGTAGCAGCGCTGAATCGTCAGGCATGATCCCGCCGCCAACGCCTCCGTTCTCATAACCCCAGAAGCCTAGCAACTCCAGGAGTATGGAGACGGCGGTAAGCCCGTACCACTGACACTGACAGCAAACTGACAACCGTTGGGGTGGGAAACTAAAGGTAGTGCAGGACACTTTCAGACAAGTGGGGTGATGATTTCCGGAACACTGCCAGCAGATGCTAGATGCAACGATCTAATGGCGCTAATCTAGTGAAATGGCGCACGTTTAGGGAGACCTATGCCCGGCAATGGACTGAAAACCTAAATGTCTCTTATAAGGTTTAAAATACGGTTTTAAAAGACAAAGACTAGTAAAACAGGGTTTTGGAGTGCAGAGAGTGGTGTTTATTAGGATGACAGGGATGAAGTGAAGGTAGACATTTGTATCAAAATATAAACAATCTAAATACAAATATACGTCGATCACAAAACTAGCCAGGGTGTTGCTATTGGCAAACCAAATAGTTTTTACACAAAGCCGTAAATTTATTGCCAAAATTCTGGTACACACCTTAAAATTGGCAACATTATACATGAGTCCAGTTCTTTCAAGTCTTTGTATAGGTGTTTTATTCTGTCTAGTCAATAACTCTTCGGCCGCCATGTATGGCAGCGTTGCATCGTCAGGCGTGGTCCCCTGCCGCCGCCAACGCCTCCCTGTTCTCGTACGCCCAGAACCCGTGCAGCTCCAGCAGTATGGAGACGGCAGTATGTCCATGCCCGCTCCGGATCAGATCCTGTAGAGTGATCCGGGCCGGGTGCTGCGGCCGGATCATGTCGAAGATCTCGTCTTTGACGTCGTCGAAGTTGACGGGCTCCGCGCCGTGGGCTACCATTTGTTCTTGGATTGCCTGAAAATGTACAATTATTTACTGAAAATGTAAAAAAATTTATTACTATTTTGTCTATCATCATCATGATAGAAATGATGATAAATTAGACGTAAATGTTTTAAGTATGTTAAGTATTTTACAGATAAAAATTTGTGGCTACTATAATTTGCTCCTCTGCACATACTTATTTTACAATATTTAAAATGTTCCATATTCCTTTTGTTATTATGGCTGTTTAAAAAAGGCTAACTGTTGAGTTTCTTGCGGCACTTCTTCTCAACAGGCCATTCACGTCGAAGTGCTAGTAGGAAAAAAAAATATTGACGTGCAAAAGTATTTCATGTAAATCTAATTGCAGAATAAATGATTTCATTTCATTTCATTTCATGATTTCATTTCATTTCATTAAGTTTTTTTATGAAAAAAAAAAAAAAATAAAGTAAGATTTGACGCAATTCAAATAATGTTAAGTCACTGGAATCTAGAAGCCTATAGTTAGTGCGAACAACGTGCATTCGAAAAAATTTTACATAATGATAATATGTAGGTAGTAGTGTTACTTATCTCGAGATTATTTTACTAAAAATGTCTAGTATCGTGGGATATCCCTTTATCACATCAGCTACCCTCGCTTCTGGACCCCATTCTTGACATCAGGTGAGATGGTCCATCCATAAAATTTAAATAAAAGTTCAGATCAGAAGGAGCGGAAGAATCCTCGCGCTTAATTAAACCAAACCGTACCGTATAAGCAAGACTGAATGTTGTTTAAATATTGACAGAACGGCTCGCGTATACTCGCGACCAGGTATTCATACCTCGGGAGTCCTCGAGTCCCAAGCACAACTCGAGCCAGAACCGCCTCTCTGGTCTAGTGGTTCACACCACCGGGTGTTGATCAGAAGGTCCGGGTTCGATTCCCCATGGGGCAGAAGTTTTTCTGCTTGGTTTGGTTGGTGGTAGGGCTTCTAAACTCGCCAGGCTAGCTACCACCGTTGTACCTAAATTTCTCACCATAATAATGATGTTTTAAGCATTGTTATATTCCGGCAATCAGAGGTAAGATAGCCAGTTCCTCGGTTGTTGAGGATTACAGGTGAAGCTCGCTTCCACCTTCGGCCTTATTGTCACTTACCATCAGGTGAGATGAAGGTCAAGAGTTTACCAGTCGTCATCAGCCTATATACGTCCCACTGCTGGGACAGGTCATCCTCATGGATAAACACATGAGTAGTATGGGCCGTAACACCACCACGCTGGCCCAATGCGGGTTGGTGTCACAAATGCGGTCACACACAAACGGTCACAAATGCGACCGGGACCAACGGCTTAACGTGCCTTCCAAAGCACGGAGGAGCCAGATCGCAAAGTCTTGGTCACCCATCCACCATACCATCTTCATTACACTATACCATCAGGTGAGATGAGGGCCAAGAGCTTACCTGTCATATGTAAAACAAAGGCTCGACCGAAGTCTAGACTAAACGCACAGACAAACATAGACCGTCTTGCCACAAAAGACAAATTGAACAGTTGTCTATCACTTGTTAAACTAAACACTATTTAAAGTTTAAGTACGCGTTCAACGCCTGTTTAAGTTTTGTTTAGACGATGTTAAGGCCGCGTCTAGCTCTAGACATTCGTAAAACACGGTCTTGTGGTAACGTTTAAACACACAACAGATGTTTAAGTTTTTTGTGGTGAGACGGAGTAAGTTTACTAGGCCAACTCACTTTAAAAAAGTAGTTTAAAGTGAAGGCATCCAGGTACCCCTGGCTGTTGATGTCGAGCACGCGGAACAGGTAGGCGAGCGCCGCGGGCTGGCGGCGGTTCTCCAGCGCCAGCACCAGGTCCAGGTACGTCTTGTAGTCCATCTCGCCGTCGTACGTCAGGCACTGCTGGAACACGCGCCGCAGGAACGCGCGCGTCAGCGTGCCCGACCCGTACCTTGAGGGAAACGCAACTGTAGGTAAGCCGCTTTTATAATCATCAGACAACCTCTCTGGTCTCTTGGTTCACACCACCGGGTGTTGATCGGGAGGTCCGGTTTCGATTCCCCATGGGGGCAGAAGTTTTTCTGTTCGGTTTGGTTGGTGGTAGGGCTTCTAAGCCCGCGTGACTAGCTACCACCGTCTTACCTAAATTTGTCGCCATAATAACGATGTTTTAAGCATTGTTATGTTCCGATCAGAGGTAAGATAGCCAGTTCCTCAGTTGTTGAGGATTACAGATGAAGCTCGCTTCCACCTTCGGCCTTATCGTCACTTACCATCAGGTGAGATGAAGATCAAGAGCTTACCTGTCGTATGTAAAAAAAAGGACAGATAGAAATACCCTGACAACAGTCGCCTGTACCAGTAACGATAGGCTAGTTGACTCATACCAAACATAAAATAACATATCATCACGCCTCTTTCCCCGAAGATAGAAATAGGCAGAGGTGTTAAACACCCACTTTTTGCCACATATGTCAGGTTCCCATGTAACAGGTGGCGAGCCTGTTGCCGTGCACCGGGCACAATGTGAGGCGAGCGATATTCTCAATGAACTGTACTAAGTTTTTATTCAAACTCAGTGGTGCAGGCGGTGGGATCGAACCCGCGTTTCCTACGGCCTCGCGAACGAGTGGTGCCCCGTCCGTGCTCATATCTAAAAGTTATGAAAATAATGTTTAATTCACATAGGTAGAATTTAATAGTGGTTCCGAAATATACCAAGTTAAATAAATAAGGGATTGCTGTTGAAATTCAAATAAAACATGTTATATTTTTACTTTTTTTCATCTGCCAAAAACGCTATCCGCCATGTTCGTGAAATTGGTGAAGTAACGCTTCATGTAAACAATTACTACGCATGGTCAAAATTCTTCAAACACCAGTGGCAACCAATCATGCATGTCTGTCGGTTGTGTCAGTCTGTGCCACGCATGCGTATTGTTTTGTCGGCCAGCTCGATGATGCTCAGCATGCTGTCGTGGTCGCAGGTGGAGGTGCTGTCTCCCTCTGGCATGACTCACCCGGCCAGCTCGTTGATGCTCAGCATGCCGTCGTGGTCGCAGGTGGAGGTGCTGTCTCCCTCTGGCATGACTCACCCGGCCAGCTCGTTGATGCTCAGCATGCCGTCGTGGTCGCAGGTGGAGGTGCTGTCTCCCTCTGGCAAGACTCACCCGGCCAGCTCGTTGATGCTCAGCATGCCGTCGTGGTCGCAGGTGGAGGTGCTGTCTCCCTCTGGCAAGACTCACCCGGCCAGCTCGTTGATGCTCAGCATGCCGTCGTGGTCGCAGGTGGAGGTGCTGTCTCCCTCTGGCATGACTCACCCGGCCAGCTCGTTGATGCTCAGCATGCCGTCGTGGTCGCAGGTGGAGGTGCTGTCTCCCTCTGGCATGACTCACCCGGCCAGCTCGTTGATGCTCAGCATGCCGTCGTGGTTGCAGGTGGAGGTGCTGTCTCCCTCTGGCATGACTCACCCGGCCAGCTCGTTGATGCTCAGCATGCCGTCGTGGTTGCAGGTGGAGGTGCTGTCTCCCTCTGGCATGACTCACCCGGCCAGCTCGTTGATGCTCAGCATGCCGTCGTGGTCGCAGGTGGAGGTGCTGTCTCCCTCTGGCATGACTCACCCGGCCAGCTCGTTGATGCTCAGCATGCCGTCGTGGTTGCAGGTGGAGGTGCTGTCTCCCTCTGGCATGACTCACCCGGCCAGCTCGTTGATGCTCAGCATGCCGTCGTGGTCGCAGGTGGAGGTGCTGTCTCCCTCTGGCATGACTCACCCGGCCAGCTCGTTGATGCTCAGCATGCCGTCGTGGTTGCAGGTGGAGGTGCTGTCTCCCTCTGGCATGACTCACCCGGCCAGCTCGTTGATGCTCAGCATGCCGTTGTGGTCGCGGTCCAGGTTGAGGTATTGCCCGTATACGCGTAGCGCGGAGGCGGCGCTGAACCAGTTCTGTTCTTGTAGCTCCATTGGGAGGTCTTCTTCTCGCAACTGGAATAAAAACCAATACTTAATTTTATCATGTGTTCTCAGATCTGTATAAAAATCTCCTGCACCGTCGAACAGATGCAAATTTCGGTAATGTAATACAGCTCTGTATTTTACCACATTTTTAATACCTCTTTCTTTTTATCAGACAATGTGCATGTAAAGTGAGAACTAAACGACATATTTCAAGCTTGTAGTGGTATACCTGTTTGAATAAATGAAAGATATTTTACTTTTTTACCAAAATAAAAAGCAGCCAATAATGTCAATTTATAACAGTTAAAGAATATCCAAAATCGCACCTTAGTAGGTAGGTACCTGATATTACTCCGAACAGACATTCACTGCCGGGCATAGCTGAAATATTGATGTGTACTTACCTCTAGCAGATCATCCAAGAACGAGCAACTGAGTACGTCCCTGATCCTCACGCGGCCCACGCGCAGCGGGTCGAGGAAGAAGAGGAACTTGCGCGCCGCCGTGCACACGTAGAACGAGCTGAACGACGAGTCCAGCCCGTCCAGCGCCGCCAGCGACGGCACTAGTTCGGCGATGTAGCTTTCTAAGTCCTTCAGTGAACATTAGAGCAGAAATAAATATAAATTTACTTGTAGGAACAACGTACGACGTAAGTTGCAGCATACATAATTAACATAAAATATTTATAGGTTAATTAATTGGATGACCAGCCACAAAGGGCTCCGAATTTATAGGACTTGTACAGATATCAAGAATCGAGTCGGTAATTTTCATTTGCTTTTGTACTGTTTTTAGATTTTCAGCACAAAAAATTTATAACTTTTCATAACAAAAACAAATTAGGGGCATATAGGGTCTGACGCCCATTTTGTCTGATATGGACCTATGAGAATAAGCGATATTAATAATTAACTGTACTTAGCTAGTCAATAGAAACACATATTGTTTGTGAACATCGGTGTTTGCGAGTGCCCCTTGGCAGGTTATTTCAAACTCAGTATGTGCAAGAATTGAATGGACAACTTCTATCACAAATCAGCTTCTTCTTCTTCGTGGCTCAAATGTCATGATGACGCCAGTACTTGGCGACGGCTACAGCTCTTGGTGCTGCCGCATTTAAGTCCTCCATGGTACAGGCTGAGGGCAGCAGTGGACACGACATCAGATGTGGCATGGATTGTGATGGGGCTCCGCAGTCGCACTTGGTACTTTCCAAGTCAATAAAGCCCCATCTTGCCAAATTCTCCCTACAGTGCCCAACCTGCATTCGCAGACCGTTTAGGGACACATCAGCTATATGTATATGACATAAGAATTTTATCATCATTATTTATTCCAGAACCTGCTGCTAGACATAGACTTTCCCAAATATTTTCATATGATCGTGATCTGCCCACATCCAGCAACTCCAATAAGTAATTGCTTGAGAGTCACTTAAGAATCTTTTCCACACCAATAGCATTTGAATGGTAATGAATTAACTCACATGTTCAGTAAGGTACCCCTGTCCTGTAATATCATATAGAGACAAGCCAATCCTGGTCTGCTGCAGCCAGACCCGCCTCATGACGTAGTTGAACAGGGACACGCCCCGCACTCGGCCCACGCTGCCTTCTGCTGCCTGCAGTCGACCGAATACCTCTGCTGTGAAATATGGCCTATAGGAAAAGAAAGCAGTTTGGAATTTGGAGGAATTTATAATATAACATAACGATATATATTGGAATGGCAGATGTCCTCAGCTACAAGTGACACATTCTCTAGAATCAGAAATGTAATGGGAAAAAAGGTCTTAGTAGAAAACGGACAAATTAGAGACAAGCCTGCCCATTGCATACTTTGTGCTGTCTGTATGTTTTTGTAATATTTTTTTCTTGGCAATAAAGAGTATAATAGCAGAATAGTAGTGGTTTAGAAGTGTACTGTAAAATACCTAGATTAAACAAGAATAGTGTTTTGTGTGTTTGTTATAAAAAACAATTGTTATGGCAATGTAATGATACAAACAATATGCACCTCAAATATTATTGAACAAGATTGTAAAACTATTGCAGGCTTAATATAATATCTAAAACTGAAACCCACAAAAAAACCGAAAGGTACAAAAATAATATTATTATAACATTAAACACCTTACTAATAAACTACTTTGATAATAACTTATTAATCACACTACTAACTATTAATCCTTTAAATCTGCCATGCCATCTTGAGATGCTATTGAATAGATTTAGATATTGTGTCTCATGTCTGGTATCTGAGCAGTTAACCAGTAAAATCCGGGGAGCAAGATACAATAAGAAAACTAGTCATTATGTTATCCCAGACACAAGGGTTAAACACACCTGTATTTAGGCCCAGCTTCATCTCGAATCTTCTTAAATTGTAAATAATCAATCATCAATTCATCATTGTTAGCCATACTGTAACTACCATTGGATTTCTCCAACAGACTCCAAAGGTGCTTCAGTTCACCATTGTCCAGTAATTCTTTGCTTTTTTTCTGAAGAAACTGCGCCCTTGTTTCTTCTCTCAACTTCTGTGCTAGAACATCGTCCGTACGCGGAAGCTTGAAGTAGAATTTAGGTATAGCTTTGAAAGATTTGTCATCTCCGCATGTTCGCGGCTTGTAATATTGTTTGAATGTTTCTATCTCAATATTATCGCTCTCTCCTTTCGTTATACTCGTGCCTGTATCTGTAATAGCAAAAAAGTAACATTTATTTTAATGTACATTTGTTTGGAAGGAGATAATATTAAAATCACATTGAATATTACCATCCAACTTTTTGATATACTTTCGAAGCCGATTTTTTAAATCTTCATTCTTTTTTTTCTGTGTCTCATCGTCAGTCTTTGATTCAGAAGTGATATTGTTATTAGTTTTATCTTCGTCTTTAGTATCACTCGCTGTTTCAGACATTATAATTTAGTTTATCAAATAAAATTTATTCCAAAAATGTTATGAAAACAACAACAATTCCATCCATGTTCTGTCTATGGTTGTCATGGTGACAGTCATAAGGAGGACGATCTATGCAGAATATAATGTCGTAAGTAAAAACAAGGTATGGATCAAACCATACATTTAATCCATTTTTCAAACTTGACCTTCTTAATAAGAATAAATGAAGATTAGTGGTTATTATTTTGAGGCAATAAAGTAGTCCGTATGCAATTAAATAGAAATATTTTCAATATCATCGGCGTTTTTATAATAGGAACGGAACGTAAAATTTATAGTTTGGATACCGTACAATAGATGTCGCTATTTTCGATATGTTTGTTCTTTTCGCCGCTTGGAGCGCTGCTGTACTTAATTCTGTAGCTCGTTGAAATCTTTTGTATGCATCTTTTAGAATTTAATCTGTTATTCAGCTTACATTTATCTTATCCAAAATCAGAGCACCCTGGTTTGTATGTAATTATAGTTAAATGCTTCAAACTAGCCCTTGTTATAGGTGTTAACTTTCTGCCTACCCTTCGGGATAAAGGCGTGACGATTAGAGAATATTATTTTTTAACATGCTACAGTTCAAAAATAAATGGATAAATATTTTCTTTCTTTATCGAGAAGCGGAATCCTTACGGACCGTGCCTACCCCAAAGATTTCGCCTTCCTTCTGAGGCAAACAGAAAAAAATCCAGAACTTGATACAATTTGCGAATAACCATTCATAATATTGACCCAGTTGCGAGATTGCTCGCTAATGGTTGTCATGGCAACCGCGATGTGGTTAATTTTCCAATTGACGCTCTAATATTACACCTCGCGACGTGACGAGCGGCAAGTGAAACCTATCTGTTGCTACCAAGATTTAGGTCTCTAATTTTATAGATGTGGCTTTTTTACCTTATATGGTATTAATTATTTTCTTCTCCATGTAGTTAGAAAAAGATAGATACACCATTTAGTTTAAAGTAGTTTAGTTTGAGCTTACGGAATCGGCCCTATTCTTCACTTCAACCTAACAGCTATGGCTGAGAAGCTATTCGCAGAAGGTATCTATTGAACCCTATTTTGAATGACATCAGAGTCGCCTCCAGTTACATCATCATCACCATCAACCATTTTCTGTCTACTGCTGGACATAGGTGTCTCCTAATGCACCCTCTCTTTCTTCGGCCGCCTTAGTCCAGCCCACTCCAACCAACCTTCGAATATCATTATACCACCTTCAAGTAGGGGGCCATCAGTACCATCTTCATCTTTAAGTTACAATGGGGCTTGGATGTCAGCTCGGTAGCGTAGTGGTTAGGACGCTTTGGCTTTCGATTGAAAATAAAGCTACCTTGGCCATGGTCAGGTTGTGGATGAGTAACCAAAACTTTGTGTTCCCGAGCTCCTCCGTGCTTAAGTAGTCACGTTAAGCCGTTGAGACTGTTTCTACCCTCCAACCCGCATTTGGCATGGGCGTAGTCCGATAGCGCCCTTCTATGTCAGTATTAAATAGCTGCCATTTAAAAAAAAAAAAAAAAAACCCGCATTGGGCCAGCGTGGTGGTGTTACGGCCCATATTCCTCATTAGGAGATTTTGTCCAGCAGTAGACGTTTCTCCATGAGTCCATTGAAAGATTATTTATATTCGATTCTCCACCTTAAAAAAAAGAAAGGTGTCTGTGGTCGTTCGAGTGGTCTGTACGCCGGTCTCAAGGCGCCCCTATCTCGAAAGGTCCTGGGTTCGATCCCCAGTGGAGGCAAGTGTTTGGGTGATGAATTTTCAGACATTTGTTCTCCAGTCTTGGATGTTCATTATATATGTATAATATTATATATATTCTGAATAATTATATATATTTAGCTATTAAATAAATTTGTCCGTCATCTAGTATCCGTAACACAAGTAGCATTTATTTGCTTAAAATGGGACTAGTTGATAGGTGTGAATGTCAGAGGATATTTATTTATGAGGAAGGCCTGTGCCCAGCAGTGGGACGTATATAGGCTGATGTATGTACTTCACAGATAGCCGAAATAATCGTTTGATCTAGTGAGAGTATTTTCATCACACAAACCGCCATAACTAAGCTCCGACAAAGATCTACTCTTGTGAGAGAGAGTTCTCTAGCACCAGCCAAAGTTCCAAGGCTCGCATTAGTTGAGTCACTGATGACTTCTTTAGTGATATACATACATACAATCACGCCTGTAATCCCCGAAGGGGTAGGCATAGTCCAAGAAGCACTGTGTTCCTTAAGACCACATTTAACCACACAAAAATTGGGTTTGGTCAGATGAAAAATCGTGAACGATTAGTAACAAGTGGCTAGCTCGCCGCCTACACAATCACAGACCCAGTACCCAATACGCCCTTAGTCGTCTTTTACGACATGCTAGGCAAGAAAAGCAGTTGGCACATTCTTTTTGTGTCCCGGATCAACACGGGACAGTAATATAGTGATATGAATATCATTATTTACATTATGCATATAACTGCAGGCACTTCCAGCTATAATCTATGGCCGCGCCTTGTGCCATACCGATACGCAGCCTGTGGTTTATTAGCTACTTTCTTCAGCGCCCTTGGGTTTAAGTTTCACTCAAAAATCATTATTGAACCTATCATTAGCGACGTAAGTAAATGTTAGTAAATTAATTTTCATAGAAATTTGTTATTTCGTTAGAAAAGTCGACTTCTCTCTTTTAGGTTTGTGCTTTATTGTTTTTTTAAACACAAACAGATTGTTATCAATACACACTCATATAGTTATAGTATACAACAGTTTCATTCAACATACTATCCTAAAGTAGTGTTTACAGCATAACAGTAAAACACAGCTTAATTAAAAAAACTCTTGAGATGAAAATTTACATAATCAATTCTCAATACATATTATTATTATATACATATATTAAAGAAGTAATAATATGGTAAAAATTAATAAAATTACTTTGGTTAGCCTGGTCGGCTTCCCATGAGGAAACTAAATTTTTTCAATGTTGTCGAAAGTCCTTGAAAAAATCCGTCATCAATTTTCTCCCCACGTATTTTGACAGTCCACACAGCGATGAATACATATTTTTATAATTTAGTGTATCAGTTGTCATGCTACCCCCACCAGCTATAGGAACTGTCCAATTTAGGGTGGTTTCACAGGTACGCTGGGCGCCAGCGCCGGCCACGCGCGAACGTTTCAATTACACGAGGAGACAGTAGTAGCGTTTCACACCACACGCGTTCGCTTAAGCGTCAAAATAAATAAATAAATTACTTCAAACATTCACACTTATCAACTAGCCCCATTTTAAGCAACTAATGCTGCTTGTGTAACGGATACTAGATGACGGATAAATATATTTAATAGATAAATACATATAAATATTCTGAATATATATTAACATCCAAGACTGGAGAAATACCTGAAAATTCATCACCCAAACATTAGCCCCCACCGGGAATTGAACCCAGAATCTCTCGAGATGGCGACACCTTGCGACCGGCATACAGACCACTCGACGACGGAGGTCGGAAATGTATGGAAATCTCGCCTGCACTGTAGGCTCCGAAATCATACTTAGAAATAAGTTCTAAACAGTTTGGTTTAACTTCCAATATAACAATCTTGTGTCGATGTGCTTCAATTTTGTTTACAGACATCAAAACTACTCCATTTCTCTCAATTTTCACTTCTAACTCCTCGCTCTAAGATTCCAAACAACAAACAGCTTTACCATACATATAATCTCGCCTGTAATCCCCGAAGGGGTAGGCAGAGTCTAAGAAGCACTGTGTTCCTTAAGACCACATTTAGCCATACAAAAATTGGGTTTGGTCAGATGAAAAATTAGTAGACCTACACAATCACAGACAGTACCCAATACGCCCTTAGTCGCCATTAACGACATGCTAGGCAAGAAAAGCAGTTTGGTACATTCTTTTTGCTTTACCAAACACATACAAATTACTTAATCCAATCTATCACATAGCACTGTATTATCGAATATAGTTTAACAATCATCCGTTTGCGTAACATTACGTGTGGGATTGAATAACTGAGTTCCTTCATGAATTATTTTTAATTAGAAGTGGAAATTATCTTGTGATTACTGTGCGGAACCGTTTCTTTGCATTAGAAAGGGAGCTGTCGGAAACCAATGCTGTCTTCGAGGTAAACAGACCAACTTTGCTTATATTTTAGTAGAAATCATAGATGCGAAGCGAAGAACGTAATATCATTGCTTTTAATAAATTCAAATACCTCTTAGTTTTAGATACATTTAATAATAATGGATACTCTAAACAGAAAAACAGGTACAGTGGTAAAAAATATTTTAGATGATTATTACTGTTTTTGTTTGTTTTTAGTGCTTATAAATATGGCTTAAGAGATGGCTAAATGTAGTCTTAAGGAACACAGTGCTCCTTGGACTCTGCCTACCCCTTCGGGGATTACCGGCGTAATTGTATTTATGTATGTGTTAGAAAAGGAATGTTAAAAAAGGACTGGTGGAAATGTACCTCAATCTATATAAAGGTGCTCGGTGGCGCAGTGGTTAGTAGGTATGCTTTATTTAGTTTTAGATATCGAAAACAATGCTGCCTTCGCCATGGTCAGGGCGTGGATGGGTGACCAAAACATTGTGATCTCGAACTCCTCCGTTGATGTTATTGCAACCGTTTCTACCCGCATTAGGCCACCGTGGTGGTGTTACGGCCCATACTCATGTGTTTGTTTCCATGAGGAAGCTCTGTGCCCAGCAGTGGGCTCATACTCTAAAACTTAATAGTTACGAACAAAATACTAAGAGAGAAGAAAAACACCAATTTCATAGGTAAGGACCCGATATATATAATAGGGGCGTATAGAGGCTTAGGACGACGATATAAAGATGATCGACTATTATTATATATTTATACTCATGCTACATTACATAGTATGTAGAAACATCACATCTCATCATGCATGCGTCGGTATGAACAAACACTTGTATAATTAATCACGTTCAATACATTTCATTTCACTTATACAACATTTATGTCTCGTAAATGAAAAATTGATGCTGTCCAATCTCTGTATCTGATTTTAATGATGCTAAGGTTGTTATTGTGTTTCTAACTTCTAATAATATCAATATCGGTAATAGTATTACACTTACCCAATTTACCGAATCTCTTTTTGGTCAAATTTTCAGTTAGTAACATAACGATTAATATGTTTCTTTCTCCCGAGAAGATAAAATCTATTAGCTAGATGAGTATGGATATCTCAAAACAAATACTATATTACGATATTAACGAATAACCTGGACCTTTCATCATTCACAATGAACTGTACGTAAGTTTGATTCAAACTCAGTGGTACAGGCGGAGGGATCGATCCCGCGATTCCCGCGGCCTCTCGAACGAGTGTGCCCCGTCCGTTCCAACTCGGCTACCGCTGCCTGCGGTTATTATTGTTAATTATTTTAGATTTTGCATGCCATATTATTATTATTAGTAATTAAGTATTTCCAACAAAAAAAAATAATCTCAATATAAAATTTGTTAATATATCCATGGTAAGTAAAAAATAATACTGGCCTGCATGCTTAACTCACTATAGCCTTGACGCGAAATTAGTTAAGTTCATTCACATTTATACTGTCAATTAGAAAAAAAAAAAGAACAATAATGATGAAACTTGGCAACTACGACAGCTGTCGGTAACGGGTCGGGAACACCAGGAGGCACGCGACGGGAAGGTATTTAGAGGGTAGGGAATAATTTTATTTATATGTCAGTTCACAGTCACTTATAGAGTTTTAAGGTTATGTGTATCTATCGGGGTGAAGTGGACTCTACATATAATTAGTGGATTATGTAATTATAAACAAATATATTAGGATATTGCCATAGGTATAATTGGCGCCGCAACTCCGGACTAAAAACAAAAGAAAACAGACTTTTTTAAGAATGTGTCAATAATGTCAATATATATTTGGTTATTAAGGACCACTCAAGAATTTACAGTGCTGTTGCTAATAATGTGGTGATGCGTAAATGATTTTTTTTTTTAATTTGTAATGGTATATCGAATGTTGACAAGTTTAACAATAAACAGAGAAGTATACGCAAAACAGAGCTCTTTTGGTTATCTTAAAATTGCACTACCTAAGTACCCAACTTTCTGTTTGTCGCTATGATTAGTCCACGTTCAAGAGATAATGTTACAGGCCCTGCTATGTTTATTACATAAACAAGAATTACATTTACGTGCGTACTGCATTAATTAAATCTTAAACCTAATTAGTTTCAAAGTCCAGCCATAAATTTTACTATTACTTAATACGGTTTCTAGTTACTACCGACGGCACACCATTTACACCAAAGAAAAATTTCATATAATGATACTGGCATAATATAAACAAACGGTCCTCATCAGTCGAAAATTATTGCATAATTCACGTAAGTTTTATTCGTATGACAAAAGGCGAGGAAACGAAAAAGCAAGAACCGGACCATCCGCTGAGTGCGCGTGAGTCGACCCGACCGACGAGTTTCCGTAGCCAGAGCCATTTGCCAGTCAGTAACGCGGAGGACGCCGCGAGGTGCGGACGTGTCGCTGCCGCTCCGACCGTGATTTTAACAAACGCCGTGCGTTGCGAGACAGTGTTACATTGTGCTTTACGAATTTGGCGTGAAAACAGTTTATTGAACACATAGTGTGTGTTATTCACGGATAAATGCGAGTATCACAACACGCAGACTCTGTAAAGGTAAGCGCTCGCTATCCGGCCGAGTTGAGTAGGGCTCTATTTCTAAGAGCCACTTCGCTAGTAAAGTTCTTTTTGAAAGGGTTAAACAGTAAACTTTTGCAAGGCGGATCGCATTCTCGGCTGACTAGAAGGACCATTTGTCAACAATTGTGCAATTGTGAATTAAAATCGTTATTGTGTTCAATAACTAATTTGTTTTTTGCATGCTGCGTTGAAATCTCTTCGGCCTTGGCGCAAGTTGGCCGGAATGTCAAGTGGGCAAAGAAAATGTGAATGTCGAACAGACAGCTGTATTGGTGTATGTAGATATTGGGACCAGTTCTATAACAATACTTATTCTGACTTTGATTAACGGCTAAGGTCTCATTGCAGACTATGAGTCCATTGAAAGATTATTTAAATTCGATTCTCCACCTTAAAAAAAGAACCTTACTTACAATGTTAAAGTTTAAAATTGTGCGCATATAAAGCACAAAATCACGATTTCAAATTAACTTACTAACGCAAAATTGAACGAGACTATGTTATTGAATAATAATTACCGGGCTATCAGAACTTAGCGGTTCAATTTGAAGTCCGACCATAGCTTAACTCCTGAAAGGCCTTCGAGATTATAGTGCTCAAGATAACCAGCTATAGAATATGGGGATTGCTTAACGAACAGCATCCCAAGCGAACATTGAAGTAATGTATTCCACACGATATTGTGTACACCTAGTTTGCACCACAAATTCAATATATGCATTCAATAGATAGTTTGAGTAATCTAATAAGAAAATTCATTGATGTTAGTTTTATGTTAGGATATTGTTTCGTACATTGTGCCCGGTGCACGGCAACAGGCTCGCACCTGGTCCATGGGGACTTAACATATCTGGCGAAACGTGGGTGTTTAACACCTCTGCCTACCCCTACGGGGAAAGAGGCGTGATGATATGTTATGTTATGTTGTTATATTGGAAGCTCATCTTGCAATATATTTAATTTATATTTTGTTATTAATTCTTACTTAACCTAAATGTTCGTAATTATTAATTTTAGGTGCAATTTACAACATTGATTCAGGTAGACACAGTCTACCCTGTCAGCGATCATTTTCAAGAGATCACTTTCAATATATACATAAAATGACAATTTTGAAACTATAGTGAAATATTTAATCTGGAAATTTTAGGTTAGAAATAGACATGAATTCGAGAAATTCAAAAGTCACCCCGACGCTGCTAAAAGACAGTGAAATAAAAATGTGTAGCTATAAGAGATTTATTGAGGAGAACAGAGTGGAAGCAGAAAAAGTAAAAACAACCCAAAGGGTAATAAGCTTATTCGTCATAAAAATTCTAATTCTGATTGTTCCGTTTCATGCAATAAAGAAACTTTGAATGCATGTTTTGTGTCTAATGTTTCAAAGATGCTGGCAAGCTTAAGACCAGATGACCATAATAAAAGTGATGACCATTATATCGTACGAAAAACAGTCACCTATTATGAAGCTCCTTTAACAAGGAACCTCATCATATACCATTTTTCGTCTTAATACTACTAGAGATGCTAATTCTACAAGCTACTAACCATAGTCTTGATTTTCCTTAGCTAAACACTAAGCAACTCCCAAATAAGATCATTACTCAAAAACATGCGCATTTCGCAAAATGTTGTCCGCGCTCAAGAACCCATACCCACCCACGGCCTACGTGTCTACATAAAGAAGTAAGTTACACGAGTCAGTAGTAATTCTGTTCATTGAAAAACGGTTCAATCTCGGAAATTAAACTTTCACCGATGTTTGGGTGCCAGAGCATTACCAGAATACTAATCTGGAGCAAATCCTGTAAGAGGAACACTTACTGAAGCACTTAGTTGAAGTATTAGGTAACATCCTCCTTCATGTTGTCATCATCGGGATCATGTGCTTTATGCATTTCAAACAAGTATTTTAAACTTAAAGTAGTTAGTAAACAGTAGCAAATGAAACCTTGTGTTTGGCACCTTGTGAGATGAATATACTGGTATGATTCCAATTCAAGAAACAAATATATAGCAGACAATCGTAGTTCGTGCATGTGCCCATTTCAATAAGACTAACCCATAAATTGTGTAACATAATCTTTGAATATATTTATTCACAACTACATTACGATTTAGTTTTAAAAGTTTATAAAACCTAAATGTTTACTGTTCGTTTTTCTCTTAGACTTTTTCCAGCAGTATTCTGTCCAATTCAACAAAGCAAATTTAAATTAGTAAGAGAGTGAAGAATGTTCTGTATGGCAGAGTTAGTTACACACCAGATAAATGTAATCGGGTCCAATATTACGTTAAGTTCAAAACACTTTCTCCTACACGCGTGACTAAACCCTTTATGCTCAAACAATCAACATAAAAAGTTTTCACCGTCTCTGTCACTTGTGCAGCTTTGAATAGAGACACCTAAATAAACATTGTAATTGGTTACGTTTGTATTGTATGACGATAGCAGGTTTTGGAAACATTATGAATATACATAGTTCTTTGCATCATTGGAGTTAAAATCACGATTTGCATAGATACTCTTCTTTATGATGTAATGTTTCTTGTTTTTTCTGATGCAGCATATTATTATCATGTGTTTCATTAATTACGATGTTTTTGGCATGTTGATTGAATGCGCTATTTTTTATTAAACAAACCTCTGACGTATGAATTAGATAAGCGAATTTAAAGCGAAGATATGGATGGCAAAAAACAAAAACATATGGCTGGCATGATGGTTTGTGGTTACAAAAGTTACGAAACACTTGTTTCTGTCCTGCTGCCAAGTTTAAAAGGCGAGAACCTCTGAGAACAGACAAACCAATGGTTGTGAAACATCTCGAACCCTTATTTTTGGTTCAAAATAAAGTTCCTGATTCAACTGAGGTAATAAAATTACCTGAAAACATCAGTATCATTCAGTTACCTTAAGCTAATATACACCTGTTTTCAAAGCAGGCAAAGAAATCAATTCTCATGCAGCTTATTTGTTTTTCGTTTATTTTTTGTTACAAAACTGTCCTTGAATGCAGACTTCTTATTACGAAGCGTCGATCGAACTGTTATTGACCTTTGCTTGGTTTTGGATAAAGGTAACATTCGATTCGAATTCAAAATGTTACTGACCTCAATGACATAATATTTTAATGATCTCGATAATTTCATATAATTAATTTGTTGAGGACTATTTTTGTTGTATTTGCACTTTTACATTTCATAAACCTAATTCACTTTTAAGAACATCAAATAAAAAAGTAAAGGCAGACAATTTTATAAGAAATAGAAAGTTCACTTGAAACTGATTAACTTTCATTTTGCTGGACAACTTGACTTAAACTCTGGTTAGAAAATAGAAACAATTGTTTCCGAACACCGGTTTTCACGTGACCCTTTATCACATTACAAGAAGGGTGTTGAATTTCTGACTACGGAGTGGACGGACCTAGAGTGAGATGAAGACCAAAGAAGATGGATTGAATGCATGTGTACGATGACGCAAGAAACGACGAGAATGGTTTGAACCAATTTACAATGGAGAAAGAAAGAAAAGAAAGAAAGATTGTAACATAAACATTTCCTACAAAAAAAATTTGCTTTAGTTTTCTGTTCTAAAACGATGAAGATCAATTTATCGGTGCACAAGTATCAATATTTATATATCCCAAATCAGACTTCGAACGTCTGTAGGTGGTAGCGATTCTTGCCCAAACACTCGTATTAAGCGGTGTAATCTTTAAAAGTTATTTCTGCGATCAGTGAAGCCTACAACCGCTGTCATCTCTGTAACACAGAAACATAAATTAAAGCAATAAAACCAAAAAAACTGTTACATGTAGTTTATTGCATCAATACTGTATTTACTGGTTGTATGAAGTATAATGTGAATATTTACATAATATATGCTGTACTTACTGTATGTTATGCAATACCTAGGGGTGTAATCTCTGTCGAAGAATTAATTCTTATTATATCTAGATACTCCGCTAATCTCTATTCTCTGTCATCTTTGCTGCAAGCAGATTTCTTTACATCATTGTCTTTGTCTTTATTATACAAATAAACTTCTGCCGTTTAAAAAATATTCTCATTGTAAGTAATTTGAATAAATAACATGAGTCATAAATTCAAGATGAGGCCCTCCGCCCTACTTCATCTCCGATTATTTTGACCCGTATGCGTTAATGTGATTTATCAGAATGTTAGCTGACCCATGCCCACTTCGTTGGGCGGTATAGGTAGGTTTTACATAAGGTATACATATACAATGATAAGCTCTACAAAATCGTAGTACTTCGTTTCATTCCATCATCAATCGTTTTGCAGCGCGAATATTTTTGGTAATTTTTTGACACCTTGGGATACAATATTGATGTTTTGGTAAGGATCCCAAAATTTTTCGAAAATATAGTATAGCCTATGTCACTCCAGGATAGTGTAGCTTTCCAACATTAAATCAAGAGAGTACCACCAACAACGTTACAAACTCACAAACTTTACCTCTTTATAATATTAGTATACATACATACATACATATTCGTATAATCGAGACTAGGCAAATGTACCGCAAAAGCAGTCCATTGCCATAGTGACTGCACTGCTTCACCAAACAGTGACTGCACTCAGCGTGACAGATTGGATTGGATATTGGATGGTTGTGCAGTTCTAAGTCCATTAGTCACCTTTTACAACACCCAAGGAAGACATTTTAATATCGATAGAATAAAATATGTTAATAATATCCATAACCACAAAGGTGTTAAGGTTGTTAAGTACTTCATGTAAGTGACAACTACAGAATTTGAGCGTTCACCATGACTATTATTTCATCTTGGGCCTTCTAAGTCGGCCAGACTTCTCTGTCCACTAAGTCTGAAACAAGTTTGCTTCTAAAAGCTGCTTCCCAGATCCCTAACCTCTTGCCAGTCTTAAAAACTCAGGATGCGAGCGAAATATCATTCTTATTACACAACCCATCTTGATGTTAGATGAAGTCACACAAGTTTTTCTCAAGGAAAAGTATTCTCGCATGTGCACGCATCTGCTCGCCTAATACGGCTAGCGAACTGCATCTTAATCGTTGCGCTAACTCGATCGTTACGACATTTATGTCTGGGGCAGAAGTTACCAACCGTTTTTTCATCTTCCCCTATGGATTGAAAGATAGGTAGGCGTGGGACATTATGCCAGGGATGGAACACCTTTCGGAAACTAAATATTTTTTTCGACTCATTTTAAGTTTTGCTTTTTAATATGTGTGCGCTAACTCGATCATTATGATATGACATACGACGGAGCAGAAGTTAACAACCTTTCCTTTGGATGGAGATATAGGCGTAGGACGTGCATATCAAGGGTGGAACATCTTTCGCAGACTAAATAAATTATAATACTACCCTTCGTCCAATTTCGTCCAACAAGTCCGCGTAGAATAGTTACTTTGAGATAGTGTGATGGTATGAAGCCTACCCTTCCTCAATAAATAAGCTAGTCAACACTGAAAGATTTATTCAAATTGGCACGGTAGCCTCATTTGGAGGAATTGAAAATTCACTCCTACTCTATTGGTTCAGTAGTTTTGATGTGAAAGCGAGACAGACAGAGTTACTTTCGCATTTATAATATTAGTATAGGTTGCAGTAATTCGGCTCGGTGCAAACTTTGTATGTATTTTAATAATAGCGCGTCTACGTTAGCTAACTCGATAGTTACGACATATATGTCTGGAGCAGAACTTATCAACCATTTCACTATTCTCCCTTTGGATTTGAATGAAGGCATATGACGATATGTCAGGTATGGAACACTTTTCGAAAATGTTCGGTTGTAGAAAAGACAATATTCTGATTTTTATAAAAGGTTTGCTAAGGGTTCTTCATGGAGGTTGCAAAATTATTGAAGACCAGCTACGTGCATCAGTATATCGCCAGAATTTAAGGGCTGGACGAATATAGCGTAGGGTCAATCGTCGTGGAGTTCAGGTAAATTTTTTGTCCAGAAGTAGACAACTCCGTGCTAATAACTATAATATAATCGAACTAAGTGGTAGGTCGCGTCATGTCATACGTGCGCCATTTGAAAACATTTTCGTAATTCATAATCAAACTACCGAATAGAAAAACGTATTCCGTATCCTAAAATTATAATGATTTTACAAGTTTTATTTCGTTACAACTTAAAAGCTATTCATTGAAAATTCTTTGCAAAATGAAAGCTTCACTTAACCGTGCATAACTTTTTAAATTCACAGCGACGTCATTATAACTATTCTTTATCTGTCCAGGGTCATTGTACCATCTTCACCGTAGAATTTGTCATGCATTTGTTAATTGTTTAGAATAGTTCTAACACTTTTTATAGGTACTAACCTTTTATTATTATGAACGTAGCCATTAAATAAAACATATATTGTGGATGTACGTGAAAATTAACACTGAAATATGCAAGCTTTATGTAATATCAAGGAATTTTGAGCATTAAGTTTTATACTAATCGATGGAGATTACTAATAGGTGGGAATTTGTGGGTACGTTGCAAGTTTATTGTTTCCTTACTGTTAACATAACATGTATACATGTCTTTATCTTCTAAAAAACACTAAAACTCCTTCCACCTTGAGAGTGTAAGGCTTCACATGTATGTACAGTCAGCATCAGAAGTAGCTAATCATTTTCGTACTTTGCCACATTTCACATGTACGACATTGTCCTAGACACATCATGACATTTACAAGGTACTTAAATGTCCATCAACTCTTGATGCTGACTGTACATTTAAGTTTTTATTAAATTTTGTTCAGGCTGAAATGCACTGACGATCTCTTGGGCAAGTAGTTTATTCTGGGTGAGTTGATAGGCTCCATCTTCGCCTGGGTGCAATGTTTGTTATAATTAATCATAATAATATTTTTTTTCTGAAATAAAAATGTGAAAATGAAATGATTTTTATAATCGGATCAATACGAGAGACCCCGAATATAGGAAGTGGCAAACTATACATCTTTGTTTTATATTACTTTTAATATTGACCAAAGTATCAGAAAGTCAGCATTCCGTAGGGAAGCGATGGCGTCAGAGATTGGCGCGCGCGCAGGCATTAGCGATGCTCTCCAATGGCCGTGAAGCTTGTTCACTGAATCCATTCGTCACTGTACTTACTGACTAAACTTACATAGTATATGTACAGTACGGGAAAAACGCAATAGAATATGCAATGTTCAACGAATTTTCTTTTGCCTTTGATGCTAGGACTATTTCTTAATTAGATAATTGAAATAAAAATAGTTTGTAACTGGCAAACTAAAATAAGTAAAGAAACAAAATTTGTAACACGGCAACTAATACAACCTTATACATTCGTGTCTGCAGTAGTTCCGAACGCCGCCAAGAGATGGCGCCACCAGTACGCTGCAGCGCGCTAACGTTTACCAGCGAAGATTTACATAAATGATTAGACCGATATCATACAAATTGTCTTCTGATAGGTAGCGCACTTAAAAAGCAACCAAGCTATAAATTGTAATAAAGTTGTTAGTATTTAAAATTTAATTACTTCTTCAGTAATCACACCCATCAATTAGCCCCATTTTTTGCAACTAATGCTGCTTGTGTTACGGATAAGTACGAGTACTAAAGAGATGACGGAAAAATATTTGTAATAGACTTTGCATATACAAGGTAATAGATAAATACGAATAAATATTCAGAAAATATACAAAACAAATATAAACATCCAAGATTGGAGAACAAACGTTTTATTCATCACACAAAAATTACCCCTGCTGGGGCATCGAACCCAGAACCTCTCGAGTTGGCGACCCCCATAACATAAAATAGAATACTGGGTTTTAAAAATTGGCACTCTAACATTAACACACATCAACACGAAAGACACTCACAACACTACAGTCATAGTCAATAATAATGAATTATCAGATATTTTTAGTAACAAAACATTTTTATCAACAAATTTATACTAGCACTACTGGTGCACACTTAGACCTCAATATTGTCTATAGATTATAACCAAATTACCTGTTCCCAGTGATCGAGGTAGACGCTCTGCTGTGACCTTCGATTTTCATGACGTATCATAATTGGACAAGCAACAAAAACATTGATGTAAAAAGAACCTTATGGCTTTAAGAAATGGTAATAATTACAATTCTGGGTTTCCCCACTCCTCCTCTATACGGTTTTCTTAGAAATAGCTAGGACTTTTTTTAAGAAACGTGCAAGAAGTTGATAGGAAAAGGATGGGGAAAATATCTTGGGTGTATAAATTACACTGTAATAATCGGATATATGAACAAAGATTGCATTTCTCTGAAACGCATAATGACCTCTAGTATGATAAAATATAATATTAAGTTTTGGTGGATGTCTGTGTGATGATGAAGTGTGAATATAATGAGAGTCTGAAATTAGCCCTACTTTATTGTTAAGGGTTTCAGAAGCTGAGCTAGAGCCCAAGGTTCTACTAGCGTCTATTCAATAGGCTACGCTAAAGACATTCCATCATCAAAAACCTATGCTCGTCCACTGGACATAGGTCTCCCCTAATACACGCCACCGCTCTTGATTTTCGGCCGTTCTCATTAAGTCCACTCACCAACCTACGAATATCGTCATCCCACCTTGTCACAAGGCGTCCCACTCTACATTTGCCCAGTCGCGATCTCCATTCAAGTACTTAATGACTCTAACGGAGGTCAGTTCCACGGCTAATGTGACCAGTCCATTGGAAACTCAGTTTGGAAGGCTATGTCGGTGTCTCTATTTAACCGTTTACCATCAGACAAGTGGTATGCTTGTTCGTCACACTTTTTTGCCCTTTTCCCACTCTAGGTGGGGTCAATACAGTATGTCTTTTTCTTCCATCCTACGTCACTCGTCATCTCCGCGTCCACTTTTATTCTTATATCTTCACGCATTCGCAGACTTGTCTGTCACCCATCATGTAAAATACATAACGAAAATCTTAAAACTTTATACTTTTTCTGAGCACCATTGCACATAACAATAAGTTCTTTTTAATCTATACCAATACAGCGTTTCGTTGACACTAATGATACCGGTTATATTAATTCAGTTATCGCGCAATACTCTGTACAGTCAAATTTACTTCGATTACCGGAATGAAACGGTATTAATTATTAAGTTAATATATTCTGGGTTAATTTGTATAACGTTTTTTACGGTTAAAGATGGAAATGAAAATTAACGCCAACATTTACTTATTATCTCATGTTAATTAAAATTATATAAGCGTTATGGTCTTACAACTTTTTTTTATGTAACAATACAAACGGTTTATTGGTTCGCACTAATATTATAGTGGAATTAGAAAAACAGCATTAGTTCAAAACTTCACCGGTTCAACCACAGATATACAAGTACATTTACATATATGACGCAAATACTCGTACTGCGCGTGTCGAAAACCCCGACAAAACGTCGGGGTTGGCCGCTGCTAACTAGTCTGTGCGCGTCCGAATGGCTGCAAAAACTAAAAAAAATGCCTCACTGTCTGATATTTGGTGGAGGGGCATTGGCGGGTAAGCTTTTTGAGAAAACTAAGAATGCAGTTATGTTTCTTTTTAAAAATAACAGTGTGTTTCCTTTATGTAAATCAAGCTATTTTAAATATTTAAAGTACTTCTTCTCCAGGGCCCACAAAAATTTTCCATCCTGTAGATATATGCATTTTTTCCGAACCTGAAGGTTGGTTGGTAAGGAGGTGGTGAATCCTGCATTGGATACCCGGTTATGTTGGACCCGGGTTATGTTAGACTCCTGTCGACTAAACACCACCTGTGCTTTAAGTCTTTACGGCCTTGGTAAAGCATAACCTGAATGCGCCCTTTTTCTCAGGAAAGGGAGAGATACGGCACTACTAGGCAAAAACCTTACTACATATATACCTTACCTTACACACGAGGAAATAGACCTACGGGCGTTTAGTGTGTGTGGCTGATACGAAATGTTGATTAATTGCCAATAAACATCATTCACTAATTAAAACTCGTCTCATTCGACTTTTATGACCTATTTTGCTGGAATTCCGAATGCATAAATGTAATAATTTTTAATATTCATTTTGCAAAATTAATTTAATTACTAGTAATGCCAAGGTTGTCATTATGTAATAAAGATAGATTGATGTTTTATTGGTTAATGAATGAAGTCTTCCTATTTCTCATATTATTTTACGCCGGTTTAAAATTTGTCTTAAAGTTACAATTCAAAATTTAAGCAGTCAGAATTGAAGCATTTTTCACTTTAAGCAAGCTTTGAGCTTTGAGTTTAAGTTAAATATCAATTAACGATTTTTTTAAAGCACGACATGCTATATCTTGACGGCACTACGAACAGTTGTTCCACAAAGCAATGTGTTTTATGAGTTTTAACATTTTGTGTCAATAAATGAATTTCACTTTTGTGTTTGTTGATAACTAGGTCTGGCAAGGAGAATGCTTAGATTATTCTCTCGAGAAACTAATATGGTTGTCTCGTGTTCGCGAAGAACAATGCAGTTGCAGGCAGATGCATTTGCATTATACAACGTATAAAAAAATTGAGCACTAATATTTAAGGGTGCGTATGTATACCTAGTAAGGTAGTCACTGTCAAAATATTACCATTAAATTCGGTAATTTTTTTTCCATACATTTTTTTTTACTCAGTATTATGTCAATAAATTTGACAACCCTAATTTTGATATTCTCAAGTGCAAGCGCCGGGTGAATGACCTTTGACTGTAGCACGTGTAGGCTCCGTGCCGCGTGGTAGGCACGTTCACGCGACGAAACTCTAACCCCCCCCCCCCCCCCAGCGCCGGAACCCGCTCACTCCGCTTTAGTACTTTACTAATTACTAATAAACTAACTTTAAACTTTACTAATTACTAATAAGCAATCAACAATATTTGCTTTGAAAAATAATGTTTTGTGTAGAAAAAATCATGAACAAGACTGTACGATAATTAAAACAATCATAAAAAAATTATAAACGTGTACATTTATTACCTTCAACTCATTACACAAATACTAAATATTATTCACAATCGTGTAATTGTTTTAAAGTACAGATAAAGAACACAAAAAGTACACACATTTTTCGTCACTCACAATCACAAACTTTTTCTATGCAGAGTTCCGTCCGACGTAGGTAGATGTCCTCGCGTTATGCAACATGAGTTATGGAAGCAAATGCAGTGTTGATTCGTTCCTCCATTTCCTCGCGTGATCTACATTCAACCGTATAAACACTGCTTTTCACATAGCCCCATAAAAAATAATCCATATGGTTCATTCACACCAAAGAGATCGCCGGCCCGTCGAGTGCTCGACCTTGGGTTTTCGTCAAAATATGACAATATTTGCTCTTCTCACTCCACGGGTCGCGAGGTAGGACGTCCTGTTGCAGTGTGGTCCGCATGAAATGACCCAGTACTCTGGAGTTGCAGGCACATATTCCTGAATACGGAGTATGGCGGCAAGTGTCGCTGTTCAGCTGGGGGCCTACCATCGATGAACCGCTGCCGGTAAATCTGGCGCGCTTCATTAATGCTGTTGTTACGAGCAGCACCAACACACAGCATCATCTCATAGAATTCACTATTCGAATAAACGTGACGACTCATTTTATTTTTGGTTGGGTAGCGACTAACGTTCTCAAGAGATACGGAGCAACTGAGCTAGTAGCTACTAGCTCAAAGGAACCGAATTGCAAGTCCAAATCGCAGGGTTCAGTAATAAAAATACAAAATCGGTCATCATTAAATAATTGTTTCTTACGAGTAGCAACTGTTTTTACATAATTGTGTTAATATTTTTAATAATACACGAATATAAACTTAATTATTGCATAATAAACTCTTACAAGACATATTGTGGAAGAGTAAATTTACTTCTGATATTATGTTTTAACCAATAGGTAAATATTTATTTTATCTTTATTGACCCTTTCTGATAGAAAAATAAATATCGTTTATAACTTAGTAAACGAACTGTTTCTTCATTAGGGCTAAATTATTAATAGAACGATATTTTTTGTTGTTGTACTTAAATAATCTTCATTATCCTTAAATAATGTTAAATATTATCTGCTCAGCAAAATTATCTAATAAACTAATAATTAAATTTGTCATGAAACATTAGTTTAAAATTTATAAAAATTATGACGCCATATTCTACGGAACCTAAACTATTAAAAATCATCAGTTGTGGGAGGGGCTAATCGCTCGGTCAAGGGCCAACCCCTTTCGCTAGCAATGCGACGCGATTGGCGCGAAAGGAAGTTCAAAATTCTTAGAATTTCTTTGCCTACGCACCGACAGTCCACGTGGACTAGCTAGAATAGTGATTTACATGCAGATACGACACGACTTTGATTTGCCGCGGTGGAAAGGATACGTAATAAGTTTAATTTTGTAAATAACTGTGGATAAGTAAATTATTTTATTTTAAATAATGAATTAAAGCTTCATAAATTAGTTATAGTAACGATTTTAGAGTATTAAACTAAACTGAAAAAAACACAAAATAATAATGTGACGTAAATCAAATTAAATATTTGAGCTATTTCAATTAAAACAGTTTTTTAAGCGTCTAAGAACAATTTTATTCCTAAACGTTTCGGTAATTCCTTAACGATAATTAGATACAGTTCTTAGACAAGAGCGTCATTCTCTAGTTGAAAGATGTTAGGCAGAAATATGGGGTTGGTAGTTTTGCCACTTCTGAATTGTTGATCTTTGATATAAAGTTTTTTGACCCGTACATTGCAGCTGTTAGGGTTGCAACCTTAAGAGTTTAAGGAAAAATTTAAACTACATTTTCTCTAAAACTATAAGATTTCCAGTCATCAGTTACTAATAAAAAATATTAGGTATCACCAAACGAGTACGTCGTTCAAGTTTTAGTGCATAATTTTTTTACACGTTGTATATCACAAACAGTTTTAGCGACTTTAGCCGCTGCAGATTTTTGCTACCACTTACTTAGGAACGCGTTTTATATATACTTACATACAAATAATGATGACTAGTATCCCCTAAGGGTAAGTCAGGGGCTAGGCAAAAGCACCGCAAAAGCAGTCCACTGCCATAGTGACTGCACTCAGCGTGACAGGTGGTGAGCCCGTCGCCGCTATAAGCTATTGGACGTTGTGCAGTTCTAAGTCCATTTGTCGCCTGTTACGACGATGGGTAGTATTCTTTTAATGAGCCGCTACCAACACACGGCTAAATTCAGTAAATATTTCAACCTAACATTTATATCCAAGAATACACGCCTAGGTCGTTATAAAATACCTTGAACGAATGAAATTAATTAATTTACAGTCTTCAAAACAAGGTCTTTCACATATTAATGAATGCTTTTCGAAAATTAATTCTAATGTTGATAATAAAACTGATTTTTTTAAATGAATTTTTTATAGGGTTAAAATTCTTCAAATAACTAAACATAAGAAATAGGGGGCATTTTGCGAAAAGGACATTCTGCGACGAAAGGATAAATGGATTCATCCTTAAACCAAGTGGATATTATGAAACTAACATTGCCACTAAATTAGCCATAGATATAGCCGTAGTGCAAGGTTCGCCTTCTTTTACATAGGCATAATGACACAATATCGCTTGCCATTGTGCCCGGTTGATGGCAACAGGCTCGCGCTCGGAGACTTTACATATCTGTGGGTGTTAACGCCTCTGCCTACCCCTTCGGGGAAAGAGCGTGATGATATGTTATTAATTATATTTGCTTTCGATACATGTGATAATCATATGATATAAAATCGACCCCTTACCTGAGCAAACTTGCCCAGGTTATCTGTCATACACTTACGAAGTAAGCTGCCAATCCCTGACATTAAATGCAGTCGCAGAACTTACTGACTTTGCTACCCTTCAAGATTCCTGACATTTTAGGAAAGATATATTATTAAATTCACGTATTTGCTTGCTTATATCCTCTTTTCAACGTATAATTTGAATCAGAAGCGCAATGCAAACAAAAATGAGTCAATAATACCGTAAGATACATATAACATTATTTTCTTTAACGAGAGCCAGGCAAAAGCCCACTAACTTACATTTTAAGTAGTTACTTTGTCGTGCTATGTCAATAATGTTTTAATTTTAAGTTTTTAATCTGTAAGATCGCAAGATGCAGAATATCGGCTTCGCAGATAAGTCGATTGGTTTTTTTCTGCAAGTGTTTGTAAGCCGGTTCGTGCCAGTTGAGTGAACTCCATATCGTCTGCGCAGACGCGACTATTTACGAAAATGTGACATCTTGCGAAACTTGTATTATACGTTTATATTATGTAAGAATACTAATTTCGTTTTAGTAAATATCTATGATCTCTCTGAAATAACAGATTGGCTTGAAACGTAATTAAATTATATACACGGAGACCTATAATTTAATATGTGAAGTAATGAATTGGTCAGCAACAAAAAGGTCAGCTGAAAAATCATTTGGGCAGCGAACAAATATTTTGTCAGCATATAATTATTTGGGCGGCAAAATAATTATTTGGGTAGTAAAATAATTATTTTGGCAGCAAAATTTTTAGGTTAGTTAGGCTGCAAAATAATTATCTGGGCAAAATAAATATATGGTACCAAAAATGTATAAAACGAAGGAAAAGGATCAATGAAGGATCAAGGATCAATTCCTAGGAAAGTATTCTGATAGATATTAGGTTAAGGTTATTTTTTTATGATCCTTAAAAACAATATTTGTGTCATCAAAACATAAATTACACAATTTGGAGGCAGAGAAAAAATATGAGTTGCTGCCCAATTAGTTATTTTGCTGACCAAAATTATAATATTTTGCTAACAGTTTAAATAACATCCATTTAATATCATGGCGCAGCATATTCTGACAATCATATGAGTATATTAATTTATGTAAATGACTAAATGATTCTTATTATTTGTTTAAACCTATTGGAATTGTACCTAACATCATTTTTAGCATGAAAATCTGTCGCTTTTCATCTTTATATTCTAACTAGCTGTTGCCCGCGACTTCGTCCGCGGCTACTGTGGTTTTTTAACCATCCCACGGGAACCCTTTAATGTACAGACATTCGACTTCTACAGTTTTATTATTGGGTCCTATGAAATTGGTGTTTTTATTTTGTCTTAGCAATTTGTCCGTAACTATTAAATTTCAGAACATTCTTATAAAATAATTGCCTCTTCTAAAAATAGACCATATAATTGAGCTCGTATTATTTAATTTGATAATTTTTTGTAAGTTTAATTGTGTTAAAATTAGACACAAAGACAATTATTTTTAACTGCCTCCCGAATACATCATTTGATTTGCATTAACATAAAAACGATGAATAATTTTTATCAAGCGTGTTCACACACATATTGCTAAAGCTTGTCTAATGATACATGCCAAATATTATTATCTCTGGATTTGTCGTTGTGAGGAAAACTGATAAAATGTTAGTATGTAAAATGCAGACATCCCTAAAATCTCCATACAAAACACCAATTTCATAGGTAAGGACCTAATATATTCGTATGTATAGATTACATGCAAAATTGACTTGCGTTCTTTACAACTTGTCTGTTTCGCATATCTAACACCCACACATACCATTGCACGTGACTTTGCCTGCATTCACGTTTATTCTCAAATCTTATTGTCATTCTCAACAAACTTACGAGCGTTATGACAATAAATATACATATTTCAAATGGTATTGCGCCATTCGTCGATCGGTGCGGACATTAATTATAATAACAAATATACTGAATCATGCGCAACGCTGCGCTGCGCTAGGCTGTCCGAGAATTGAATGAATTTAATAAACGAAATGGACAATTTATTGAATTACTTGATGTTCGATTTCTGCTCAGAATATGGGTCCAGTTGAGGAAATTCGGAGAGTTGGTAGGCGGTACTGATAAAAAAAGTTGTAGTTTATAACTTCAATAAATAAATAAATTATATATCTTCAGACATTCACACCTATCAATCAGCCCCATGTTAAGCAACTAATGCTGCTTATGTTACGGACACTAGATGACGGATAAATATACGTAATACATATATACATATAAATATTCAGAAAATATACAATACATAATATTAGGTCCTTACCTATGAAATTGGTGTTTTGTATGGAGATTTTGGGGATGTCTGCATTTTACATACTAACATTTTATCAGTTTTCTTCACAACGACAAATCCAGAGACAAATATTTGGCATGTATCATTAGACAAGCTTTAGCAATATGTGTGTGAACACGCTTGATAAAAATTATTCATCGTTTTTATGTTAATGCAAATCAAATGACGTATTCGGGAGGCAGTTAAAAATAATTGTCTTTGTGTCTAATTTTAACACAATTAAACTTACAAAAAATTATCAAATTAAATATTAAGAGCTCAAATATATGGTCTATTTTTAGAAGAGGCAATTATTTTATAAGAATGTTCTGAAACTTAATAGTTACGGACAAATTGCTAACACAATAAAAACACCAATTTCATGGGTAAGGACCCAATATATAGGCCGTCCATCTTCAACATTCTACTAAGTACTGTTTTTTTTTGTTTTCAAGTCAACGAGTACGAACCATACGCCACCGAGCTTCTCAATAGAAATGCAGAAAGATTAAATAAAGAAATTAATATCCGTAGCGTAACAAGCTGCGCGGACGCAGCCGTGGGCGGCGCGCATTCCGACGCATGCGTGCTGCGAACTGCTGCTCAATCACTGCGCATGCGTCAACTATTTAATTCCACTATTACAATATTTGCTTGGTTTGGAAATATGGCAGTTTTGTATGACGTTTAAATTATAATTAAATTGATTTCTGTACGGACTTTAAGTCTTGCCTTCAGACTGTATAGTCAGGAACAAAAGTTGTTAGGCAGTTCTTGAGATTTCTTCAGATTTCTTGTAAGAACTGGTAATTTCTTTAGCCTTTGCTAACAGAGAATTGACGCTGAAGCAGGTCCTAGTGTCCTATTGTTTATTATAAATATTAATTTCTTTACCCTGTGGCTGGTAAATGGCAAGTGGCTTGCTCCCTTTACTGATCCATAACCTATATCAGACGAAAAGTGTGTTAACACCTCTTTCGCCCCTTCAGGAACAGAGTGATGAGTAAGCTAGGTTTTTTTTGCTTGCAACCCTAAAATTTGCCGTAAAGATATTGATAAAGCTAATAAGCTAAACTTGATATTAATTAATATTAATAGCAGCTAATGATAAAACATTATCATTAGCTACTATATTGAACAAAGAGTAGTTCTTCAAATTGAAGTTGTACTTATTTTTTTCAATGTTCTATTTAAAAACCATAGGAACAATGCATAAATCATGACTCCACGTAAAATGGGCAAATAAGGTAAACGGTATTTTATGATTGGCTTTTTTATAAAAAGGGGGCTCATGAGTTTCTTGCCGGGTTCTTCTCATGAAAAGCCTTACTCTCGAAATCCGGCCGCTTGTTTCTATTACAATCACAGTCAAGCGCTGTGGTTGTACTTGCTGCAAGCGCTCGCGGTAAAGAACATTAATGTTATACTCCTAATAATTCTTATTTATAATGTAAAATAATTAAGTTAAATGTAAAATGTTGACGATTTTAAGTGCCAAGTCTGGCCTATGAAATAAAGTTATTTTTGATTTTGATTACCGCATTAGTAAAAATCTGTAGGTATACTTAATCGAGGTAATTATTGCAGTTTTATGCAATTGCAGGCATGTTTTACTTAAACAGTTAACTTTTATGTAACGGTTATTAATTGATCTTTAAAGAATATAAAAAAATGCAATAATATAACTTACCTCTGTAATTCTGGCAGATTTTTGACTACCGCGGTAATACCTGCGTTTACCTTAGGTATATTTCGGGTGTATCTAATGTCAGATCCTCATGTTTATTAAGAGCGGGGTCCCGACCTCTGGGGTAGAACAATGAATGTCTTGCAGTTAATTTATGTTCATTATTAACTTCCGCTCACGATTTCAACGTCTTGATGGTAACAGTATTTCTTATATGACCAAGCTGTGCGGGATTTTCTTAACATTTGCTTTGGAATAGTTTCTGTGGTAATAAGTCGACTATGTCTCGACTTTACGTCGCTATACGTCTATGGGCGACGGTGATCACTTTCCATCAGCTGTCTGGCCGTTTGCCTCCTCTCATATAAAACATACGCTTTATAAGCCACTACTATTCAACCATGAAAAGTATTCCACTGGTATACTGCTAACTTCCTCGACTATACCACGGACAACGCTCATAAGGGCTTTTTGGTGACTTGAGCCACTTACCATCTAAATTCCCTATCTATAAATCCTCTCCTTCCTGCTCTTTTTCCTGTCTTCCTTCTTCCTCCCTGAGTAGGGTCGGCACAAGATGTCCATTTCCCTAACTCCTTTCCAGCGATCCTATCCATATTTGTCCGAAAACAATCAAATCACGGAGTATCTGAAACGTATTTCTAGCAAATCAAAATAACACGGTAACTTTCGGAATCAGCTATGTTTAATTTAAAAAATGCGAAGGCTAATCATTTAAAGGCCTTGAAACACTAAAATATTAATTACATTTAGCTTAAGAGTCTACATTCACTGTTATTCAATTTATCTGACACCTTCCAATTGTTTAATATTCACTTGCGGGGTGCTTATTAAAAAAACGAGCAGTGTAAAGAGCGGCATCAGAACGACTGGCAGACGCGTCGCCCCTGGCGGTGCGGCATTCCTGCCGCTGTTTCAGGGTTGATAGCAAGCTGTGGTTAGATGAAGATCAATTACCTTGTTTTTATGTTTGCCTGGTACTTTGGGTGCCTGTTTGTTTTTGTACAAGTACAATTTTTATTTTGATGGCAAGCCCACCGCGATGAATACTATTATGTCATAAGTACTTATTTGGTTCTGTTTATTTTTTTTGCCACCATTTTCATATCTTACTTTCTTGTTACTTAGTTTTCTTTTGTTTGTCTTTCTTGCATATGCTAGATTCAAAACCCCTTCGAAACTCCAATGGTCTCCTTGTATATATGAGCCAAGCTATTCGGACAGGAAAGCTTGACTCCCATGTCTCTCATGTTAAGGGGTTGATGGCTAAGCTGTGTGGTTGGTGAAGAAGATAAACATTACTACCAAGCTTTACATGTTTACCTAGTACATTGATGCCTGTTTGTTTTATAAATTTGTTTTTTTAATATTAAAATTATAGATATTTATCTAATTTAAAACAAATCTACATATTTATAACATAAATGGTAGTTTTTTAATTACATAATAATATGTAATTGAAACCTTATTTATACAAGCGTTGTCAATGACATTTAAGCGCCGCCATTATGTATCCAACATGTGTCGTCAGGCGAGTTCTTTGTAAGGAACGATAAACAAAAATATACCCTATGGTGACTTAATATGGTCTAGTTTCTTTTGTATGATACGCGTGCATATTAACTCTTTCTTTAGAAGGTCTATGGTTAGCAGTTTGGAGAAAACATGTTTCTTTACAACTCTACACTTCATCTGCCTCTAGGCCTTCTAAATGTCGCCATTTCTGAGGTGCCCGGTTCTAGCAAGGGGTAGTTGTTTATATAAATGGTCAGGCATAAAGTGGCATGCATTTTTTTGAGTGCAAAGCGAAAATCACAACTGCTAAAAGCTGACTGAGCCACCCTCACTCCGCTGTGTGGTGTTTTTTTGGTTCTTTTGGCGTTACATACATACATACATATAATCACGACTATTGTCCCTAAAGGCTTAGTCAAAGACTAGGCAAAAGCACCGCAAAAACAGTCCACTGCCATAGTCCGCGCTGCACCAAGAAGTGACTGCACTCATGGTTGTGTAGTTCTAAGTCCATTAGTCGCCTTCTACGACACCCAGGGGAAGAGATGGGTTGGTACTACTCTTTAAATAAGCCGCTATCACACGACTCACCTCACGCCTCTTTTTACTTTAGGGTTCATAAATAAATCTATATTTAATTTTTTTAACAAAGATACTATATCACTCCTTAATCCTTCAGGGATAGAGGCGTGATGTTAAATTTGTTTGATCTTCCGCCGAGTCATGCGGTCCTACTATTTTCGTCGGAACTTGTCTAAATATTAATCTCTTAGAAACTCTGTCATCGTGATTCAGACTCGCCAATCTTGTATGCGCTTTATTGTTGTATACAGTAGGTCTAGTATTATCTTGACTCCAATGTTATTATTCACTATCGTACTTTGCGCTGATGAACCCTTTCTCGGTTTGTTGATATCGTGACGTAGCCGCTACAGGTTTTTATGTAGCAATTAGTGTAATGTTGCCCAGTTTCAGACAACCAATTAAGTCACTTAAAAACGACAATAAAAACTAAATTTGCATTATCGTGAGCGCTTGCTCGCGCCTTAGGAAACAGTTCGTGGTATTGTGGATGTATCTTCACCATTTGAATATGTATAACTAAGACAGCAACTCTTCCGTTGCATCATACAAGCTAAAACCATTCCTATGACCTTGATGTAAGGTTGGTTTTTACATGGTTGTAGTCATTGTTGCACTTTCATTTGTGGAACTATCGGAAGATAGGAAATAAAGAACTAATAATTTTGATTGTAATTTTCCGGCTTTGAAACAAAAGTCGGAAAATTCAAATTCAAATCGAATGTTTGAAATAAAAAAACACGAAATCTTCACAAGTATCAGTCATACATACATACATATTATACCACAAATTCATACATACATACGCTCATACATACATATTATACCACAAATTCTCTGTTTACTTGTCTCAGATCAAAATGGATAGAGAATAGATTCATAGATCTTCATATCGATCGGTCCTGCGTTACCCGCATCCAGCGGCTTTCTTTGCACCGAGAACAAATGTTACAGTTTCACTTATAGAGTATAAATTCAAAAATTTACCGATACAACGGTTCTCATCTCATTATTTAAATATTAATGATTCCGCAAAACTCTTAACAGGATGTAGCTGTTATGTAAAAAGCGACCATTTTTCAATGGACCTCCATCCGGCTTAACGCATCTTAATTTAATAACTGTTGTAATCTGGCCGGATGATAGCTGATTATAAAACATCCCGTTATGTACACCGGCATATAAGTCTGGCCTTGAAGCAAATTTGCGAAATGTCATGATACTATATGTACTTCATGCAAAATCAAACCTTTCCCCGTTGGTGTAGACAGATTCCAGCCCCCTTTATTCTCAATTGTCAGTTCATGAATACGATTCGAATCTCGTTCCGTCTCACTCTGATTCGCCGCAATAAAAAGAGTAAAGAGATTCCGTGATTCGCTTATTTTCTGACATTTTAGAATAAGGGGCAGCTCTCCACGTGGTACAGTCGACTCCAAAAGTATGTAGCTATTTTTGACAATAAATGACAATAATGATTGTTACCTCTAAAATGTGTGAACATATTTTTGTTCTGTATATACAATCACAAGAAATACTTTAGTCACATTTCTGTAATATTATTTTTCCCTTTAATGGTAAAAATCTGTCTCAAATAACGCTGGACACTACGCATACTAAACGCAGGACATTGAATTTATAGCGTTGATGCACTCGTAACCTGTATATTAATGAAAGGAGGTCGACCCAGAGGGCTATTCGATACTGCGAGTATGGCACTCATGATTCACCAGACACTATTCGGCACAGGCCTTCGTACATGGAGAAGTGGCTTCATCACCACGCAAGCAAGTGCAGATTGTTGGCTTAAAGTCAAAGGATAATAATGTATTCAGTTTAGGTTTTTACATACCCTTATGAATGTTGTCCTCATCCTATATACGTTCCTCTGCTGGGCACAGGCCTTCCTCGTGAAGAAACATATGAGGAGTATGGGCCGTAACACCACCACTCTGGCCCTATTGGTTGGTAGGTATAAACGGTTTCAATAGCGACCGGGTACACCGGCTTAACGTGCCTTCTGAAGCACGGAAAAGTTCGACATCACAATGTTTTTTCACCCATCCATGGCTTGGCCATGGCGAAGGTAGCTTTGTTTTCGTATCGAAAGCCAAAGCGCACTTACCTCTACGCCACCGAGCTCCTCTTAAGAATGTCAAATTTTGCCAACCGTTCACTAGCTGCCAGGAGCCCTTGTTCTGAGAAGAGCGGACAAGGAAATCAGATACGGTAATATCCGGAGAAATTTTTCTTTGTGAAAGATTGCATTACTTTCAATATAAATAACCAAAACCAAAGAGATTACGCTACCGGACTTCTACTGTAAAAGGATGCTCGCATCCACACACAGTGCACCCAGTGCTCATAATTCTAAACTGGATACGGCCCAGCGACACGCGTGTATTAATGGCCGTCCAACTTCTGTGAGTTAAATCCATAAATATAAAGTATGAAGGCGACCGTTAGGTTTCCGGCAACGTTTGAGCGGTAACCGTTTGCTAATTAAAAGCGTCCTGTGATAAAGGTCGACGCTCGGCCTTTATGAATTGCCGTGAGAAGACGGATTAGGAATCCGCAGGAGGATGCCGATGACCCAGCAAAAAGTTTTCTTTATCAAATCAACGAGACTGATAATCGCTGGATCAAAGTGCACTCTACCAAAACAAAATTTTCAAATTCTTATTCCATTCTTGAAAATAATTTCTATAAATAGATACTTTTTCATAAATTCATTGACTCATAAAAATCTGTACTGTATATAATTTGTGTTCTGGTAAATAGTTTTCTGTTATTCTTTTGCATAGACATTTATCCACCTTTATTTGTCTCCTGCACATCAAGAAATAAACTAGTGTAGGTATCAAAACTTTATTATTTATGGGAACACCAACACAGCGAAAATATCACTGATATGCAATATCACTGATAATATTACTGTGTGGTATTAGCTCCCTAGTCGCATTAGATAGACCAAAAATCTACCAGTTAAAACAATTCAGCAATAATATAAAGAACCACTCCAACTACTTTCTCGAGATCGCCAAAATACCCATGATATTTTTTATCAGTGTTATAATTCACAGACACTCATTTATGTTCGCAACTAACAGCAGATCAATGTTTGCAGAACAGTTAATCTTAGTGTGGAGATATTAATACCTATTCGGAACTAGTTCAAACGAAGTAATAAAAGACGATGTTGATGATTTTAAATTTATGGGAAGACTAGGGTATGATTGCGGCTTCCATATTGCTGCTAAAATTTAAGGTAAGGTAAATGCAGGTAATACCGCGGTAAGTAGTATTACAAATGCAGGCATGTTTTACTCAAAAAATTAAACTTTTATGAAAGATCGATTAAAAACCGTTTCGTAAAGGCTAACCTTTTAAGTTATTTTTTTTACATATGACAGGTAAGGTTTTTTCCTTCATCTCACCTGATGTGACGATAAGGCCGAGGGTGGAAACGAGCTTCACCTGTAATCCTCAAAAACTGAGGAACTGGCTATCTTACCTCTGATTGCCGGAACACAACAATGCTTATAACATTGTTATTATGGCGACAAATTTAGGTACAACGGTGGTAGCTAGCCAGGCGGGCTTAGAAGCCCTACCACCAACCAAACCGAGCAGAAAAACTTCTGCTCCCGTGGGAAATCGAACCCGGACCTCCCGATCAACACCCGGTGATGTGAACCACTAGACCAGAGAGGCGGTTAAATATGACTGTAATTTCATAAAACTGCAAAAATATTACTTACCTCGGCAATACCTACAGATTTTTGACAATCGCGGAAATACATGCGTTTACCTTAACGTAGTTCATTCTAAAAGATTCTTTTGTCTCAATTTTTGAACTTCTATTTCAACCCCAAAAGCTGAATATGAAACTCAGTTCTTACTAAAGATAAAAAAATAAAGATGGAGTTTTTGGCGGCATTCAACTATGGCGGACGTGATTTTTATTTCGATGATTGTAATATTGTACGGAGTGGATATTGTTACGTAAAATCAGTGTAGTTTTGTGTAATAAGTGTCTGTGATGATGTGTAATATGGAGGATTATCAAAATAAACGTCAAGTGGTGTGAAAAGTGATGAGTTTTTTATCGTGGTAATCCACCTCATCCAAGTAGCACCACAGTGTCTGCCATCGATCGTTTGACGCCAAACTCTCGCAAGATGCATTGAAATGCATTACACTAGCGTTTCAATGCAAACTACTGAAGAAATATATACTGAAGACTTGGCTGTATGGGCTCTGTTCCCTTTGCCTTCCCAACATGGGAGAATTTTACAACACTAAAAAAATAAAATTAAAACGGCAAAAGCGACGGAAATATGACGCTAAATGTCAATAACTGCGTGCTAATAAATTTTCTGTACCATCGGTTCAGTAATTTGTTCAGGTAGATCTCTAATTACAGTAGCCTTATAGTAATACCGAACACGAATCTCACTAGAGCAGGGTGCCAACTCTACCTTGATCTCTCCTTCAAAGAACCCATTTTATAATACAGTCATATTCTATGTGTGTTCCACGGAACCCTAGGGTTCCACGATACCCCTGTTGGGGTTCTCAAGAATTAAGACAAAAATCAAAATACCTTTCTCTATCACACAGTAGTATATTATTTTACCATGCCGCAACTGCTGACACGTATTCGCCTTTATAATAGGTACCTATGAAATTGCCGTTTTTTTCTCTCTTAGTATTTTGTCTGTAACTATTAAGTTTCAGAATATTCTTAAAAAATTATTACCTTCTCTAAAAATAAACCATATTTTTGAGCTCTTTTGATTTTTTTGATAACTTATTGTATGTTTAATTGTGTTAAAATTTGAAACAAAGACAACCCTTTTTAAGTGCCTCCCAAATACATCATTTGATTTGTGAATACTTAAAAACGATAAATAATTTATATGAAGACTGATATCACACAAATTGCTAAAGCTTGTCTAAGGATACATGCCAAAAATTATTATTTTTGGAATTATTGTTGTGAAGAAATCTGATAATACGTTAGTATGGATAATGCTGACTTCCCCAAAATCTCCATATAAAACACCAATTTTATAGGTATTTAATAAAGGCGCAGTAAGAGTTGCCGGTGCCACAGAATAAATGAAAACTCAAAACACTATTTACAGGTTGTTAACTTTTGATATTTACAAAAACTTGCCATGCAAAGATAGCGCGCGGATTTTTTCTGACGACAAGATGTCAAGAGAAAAAACAAAAGCCGATCGTTCACTTTTTCACGGCGCTGATCGTAACCTCCATGCACGCGGGTGCAGCGCGCGCCCGCGGAGGTTGCAATCTAGGAAACCTTATTACTATTTTTTCCATATAAATAATAAAATTATAAAATATAATATTTACATTTTGCGTCACCTACAGGCGCCAACTCGAGTAATAACGAAGCATATTGTAGGGTTCCGCCACCAAAAATGTTTGAGAACCGCTGCTATAATAGAACTCTTGTGATGGCCGTTCATCGACCAACTTTTCTTTGCCAAAGTCTTCTTCTGGCCCGGTAATGAGAACATAACGTGGCGTTGAAATGATTGAGTATAATCATAACATTTTGGAATTTATAAAAGTTCATCTGTCACCAAATATTGTTTACGATACAAGCAATTTGATCTAGTTGAAAGGTGCGAATGTAAGACTAAAAAATCAACCCCGCAGCGTGCAATGTTTAACAGATTAAATGGCAGCAGGGAATGGCAATAGAGATTTTAAAGCCAAAACCTAGATGCTTTGTTACATGATACACATTCCACCAAAAAAAAAAATTGTATAGTATTTTTTTCTACACATTTTAAAGGTTATTTATGATAAGTTGAAACCTCCATTGTACCCAGCATTTCGGGGCACGTGCTATCTCAATGAAACATCTGTTGCAATGCAGTTTCTAACACACCTTTATTTACAAGACTATAAGTGCTATAATTGAACGTAAATTTTCGAGTACGATTGCTACGTTTTGCAAAATGAATCCTTCTTGTCTAAAATTTAAGCAACATTTTTGGTTTGACGTGTTTTTTGTCATTTCCTTACATCTGGCTGACCCGTGCTACCTCCAGATGGCTTATTGCAATAAAATTGGGTACATTAGATAAGTAAGACACATTTTATTTTGTATTGCAGTGGTTTGAGTGTGCTGTTAGTAACCCGGTTTACTTCTATGGGGTATACTATTGGGCAATAGTACTGACGCTAATAAGCTCTTTACTCTCCAGAAGAGATGCATTCGTTTATAAGTCAACATACTAGACACCGACAGTTGCAGACCTCACTTCATAAAAAAGACCATAACCTCCATTTTCATTTTTGAAATTTTCAAATTAGTGCGCAAGAACTTACTCTCTGATATGACATGTTCTTTACTAAATAGAAATAAATTAGCTTTGCCTTTCACTAACTTGCATATAGTCCGCTCTGGAACCTACCACATGTCAATAAAAATATAAAATAAAATACCCAACCATATCAAACAATTGGAAAATAATATGTTTAAAAAAAATTAAAAGAATTCTTGAGTAAAAATGTTATTACACTTTGAAGGATTTTTTAAATTAACATAATTACTTTTTATACATATTATAATACTTGTTGAATGTTTAAATATTTTAATTGTTTAGTGTTAAGATTTGCTACCCCCTTGGAAGGTGCATATTGCGAACTGTTGTTTAATTTACGATCTCTATACGAGTATGTACCAATATGAAGCAATTAAGATAGATAACTCTTTATTGTGATTATTGTTACCTTTATTGTGATTGTTGTTGTCTTTATTGTTATTAAGATGATTATAAAAGCGAAGAGTTTTCTCTTACTTTTGATATGCTTTAAGTGTTTAAGTGCTTGAGGTGTGCAACTAATAACTAATAAAGAAGATATTGGTAGGGACAAATATTAATTTGATATTTTTTCCAAAAATCTGATGATTTCAAATACAAATTAATATTTTTACTCCCATTGCATGTAAGAGGCCTTTGGCCAGTAGGACTTATTATTATATATTTATTATAGTCTAGGTCGTAATGCCCGAATTTAGTGTGAAACGTGTAAGCGGTCACTTAAAATTTTGCGTCTTAATATTTAGTTCTACATATCGACTTAATACGTGTGAATCAGCTTATATATTAAGTTGCGCAACCATCCGAATACTTCTCGATCTTGCTTAAAGTGCCCTTTTTATATTTAGGCAAGAAACAGCTCGTTCACGTGCAAGAGATCAGAGGGCAGACGACCGACACCTAGAAAAACGACTCCACCTGTAATGTTGGCTGATTTTCAACGGTGTGATGAAAAGCGTGCGTGTCTCAATGCCTACGATTCGATTCCAAGGGCAAAATTAGTTTCGTTACGAAATTGTTGTCAGTTGATTACAAGATCAAGTGGTAAATTGTTTGGTTTGGTAATAACTAATAAAATGCTTTCTTTGTTTAAGACTTCCTGCCTTATTTCCAATTTTATATTCGGCAGAATGTGTTCAGTTTCCATTTTCTTTTCTATCACTCGCGATATCAATACTTACTCCCTACCTAGTAGAGATGTAAAAAACTCGAGCCCTCGAGTCCTTTTTTTGTCCTTTTTCCTCGACTGAAAAATTGCATTAAAAAATTAATCAATAATTAAATGTTACTTTTGTGGGATATATTCGTAATTAAAAGCGTATTTTGAAAAATAAAAGCCTTAATAGAAAAATACATTTAAAACATCATGTCTTAAAAAGACCTCGAGTTCAAAATGATTCTGAACTCGTTCTTTTCATTCTTTTTAGTTCGAGTTCGACTCAAGTCAAAGTAGTTCACTGTCTTGCAAAATTGAGCCGAGGACTCCAATATTCGAATTCTTTACATCTCTACTTCTTACTACTACGTTCCTAGCCATGTCCATTTTCGCATAGCTAGTAATATTATAAACTAAAAAAATATCTATTTTTTTCATAGCAGGTTGCAGTTCATTCACTTTAGAATATTTGTATTTTACACAAATTACATTTAGTGACTGGACAAAAATGAAAATGTTCATCTTGATACAAATAAGTAATCGATTTTCGGATAAAAAAATATTAATCACAAAAATTTTATTTCATTTGACAAAATTTTGTAATACGAGTATTACAGATGTTGCAATTCTTAATGATAGCTGTTTCATTTGTGATAGGGATATATTTTACGCAATGTCACGTCAAATAAACTCAGTATATTAGCACACATAATAATATATTCACTTACTGGTTTTATTTGCAATATCTTTTGTGCTACTCCGAAACGATAAGAAATACAGCAGTTAACATAATCAATTAGTAATTTGTATTTATTACACAATAAGATAGGGAGGAGATCGGTGGTGTAATAATTATTATGTAATAATATAGTACTTACGATATCAAAAACAAAGCTACCTCCGCCATGGTCAGGCCTTGGATAGGTGACCAAAACTTTGTGTTCTCAAACTCCTCAGTGTAACGTGTGATAATTATGTTGCTGACAAGATATTTGTTTGCTGCCCAAATTATTTTTCGGTTGACCTTTTTGTTGCTGACCAAATAATTAAATGGCTGCCCAATTAACTACTTCCCATATCTGATTACTGTTAGAGTGGTTGGACATGGGGAAATTACTTGGTTTGCTTTGGCTTTCAATATTGAATGGTCTGTCTTTGGCTGGGTGACCAAAACGTGATCTGTGCTTCGGAATTCACGTTAAGCCGATCGAGGGTAATCATATTAAGTAAGAAATTGTTTTGATTGAAATTAAATAGTAAATCATTCTTGGATCGTTATTTTTATTTGCAATAATATTATTACGTGTTAAACTTTTCAAAGGCAAATAGGGGTCAATATACGGGCAATCGGATTTTTACGCACAAGTTTTACAGAAAAAATATATAGAAACATTTTTTTCGATTCAAAGAAACTGCTTTCGTGATCGATTTGCACAATCGAGTCAAGTGTCAAATTGGTAGTGTTTTTGTGAATGAAACTATGAAAGGCTTTACTTGGTCGCGTACGTTGCAAACGACAAACTTAACGCTGCTGTTAAAACTGAATGACTACACGAATTAGAATCGTAATGCGAACACATAAAGATCACTCTCGGATACAAGTCCGAAATTGTATGCAAACATAACTTTCCTGTTATTTGTACAACCAAAAACTATGTGCAGGTTTTTTCGCTTTAAGTAGTTACTAATAAAGTTCAGTTTGAATGGTTTTGTTGATTTTTTAAGGCTGTTTCGTAAGTTCAACGAACGAGCTGGACTTTAAGTAAACAAATAGGTGCGAGTCGCGATGCAGGCGTGAAAAAACGCACTCATATAGTCGCAGAGTGGTTAGACTCGTAGTGGTGTTAGATAATTTTACTGTTAACTGAATTCTAACTTAACTACGTTACCAGATCCATTATTTGAGGATCTAATTATGAACAGTTGTTCGTAATTCATGTAGAGCTTTTATATTTATGTTTAAACTTTATTTCCATTCAAATAAAGACCAGTGTACTTGGCGTTACATCTGGTTAAATAAATGCTATATCAGAGTGTTGAGGAAGGTTTAAAATCATTAGTAATGTAAGTTAAGTGCTGTTTTTTTCCGCTGAATGGCGTAAAAATATTAAAGACAAGGTCTGTCATGTCTGCTTTTTTTTCTGAATTTCTTTACAATACAGAATTTGCGCACCTTCTCACTTGCCTTCTTCTTTCGAGTGGGGAATCGGCATTCCCCACTCGATCTTATAGAATAAAACCTACTTAGTTTAGTTAAAAGTAATAAAATTAATTGAATCCCATTTACAAGAATTAGTACCAATAACTAACTTAAAAGGTAAAATATTCGAATTCCTACTTACGTTCGTCAGAACAAGGTTTTTTACCTTAAATTGAGAGGTCAACATTTTTATGACATGGCCAGCAGATTCTTTGACCTCTTTTAAAAACATTGAAAATATGGAACAAGAGGAAGATAGAAAGAAAAATGAAAATCTATATCCATTTTATACATACAGCTTGAAACGTGTGAAGTATTACTTAATTATCATGTTAACTGGTATTGGGTCCGTTTATGGAATATGTAATAGTCATTAAACCCGTACTTTTGTTCTGATGTAATAGTAATTACTCCAGAACAAGTCTGCAAGATTTATGAATAACATAGTTTATTTTATGCCATTCAAAGTCATTCAATTAGTTAACTGTTGATTCGAGATGGGATATCGAAGACCGTTTTTATGATTCGATTATTTTCTTTTATGCATGAAGCTTGATTTTAATGTCTTAGTTTATAGGTACACTACGAATGATTTCGTATTTAATAAGTATAAATTTATTTTTCAATATTTTTTTGGTATGGTAAACAAGTGTACTGCTTACACCATGGTAATATGCAACTATCAGGGTCACAATTGTTTATATACGAGTAGAAATAGATACATATAAGTATGTACAGGCATTAAAGTATGTACGGTATAATAATATAACTCGAGAAGTCGTGTGGTAGCGGCTCATTAAAAGCATACTGCCAACCCATCTCTCCCCTTGGGTGTCGTAAAAGGCGACTAATGGACTTAGAATTGCACAACATCCTATAGCTTATAGCGGCGACGGGCTCACCACCTGTCACGCTGAGTGCAGTCACTGCAGGTGATGCGCAGACTATGGCAATGGACTGCTTTTGCCGTGCTTACACCCAGTTGCAGAAACGAACTTTAAAATTTAATGTCGGCATTATCCCTAATGCTCCATTAAATTTATTTATTGAAGTGTCAAAAGAACACCTTAGCGTAGTTTTTACGTTGCACAAAACGACATTAGCACCCTATCAATGCTAAAGAGACATTAGCTAGAACTATTTTGTGTTCCAATTTTAAATTTAATGAACTTTAAAGTTTTAACGTCTCATTACTAAATGTCGTCTTTAAAAAATCTTTGTGCAACTGAGTGTTAGTCAGTTAGTTAGTCGTGATTATATGTATATATGTAATAATATAATAAATAAATATCTTCAAACACTCACACCTATAAACTAGCCCCATTTTAAGCAACTACTACTGCTTGCGTTACGGACAATGATAATAATAATGATAATTGTGTGTGATAATGAACCTTTTTGTGTGGTAATTTTTATCTGACTCATGACTATCAAAAGGATTATTTGTTATTCGTCCTTGATCTTTATTTTTCATTAAAAAATATTAGAAAAGTGATTACATTTTAAAAAGTTTTTATTCATATCTTTTCAGTCTCTAAACTTAATTATTGATCCACGGCCATTGACCTGCGAAGCTGGCCGTCAAATATGGACTCATTTCACTCCGTACAAAGATGACTAACTGTTTGACTATTAAAGTCTTAAGACGGTAATTGGAAATTGCGGCCTCCAGGGTACAAGTAGTAGTTTGCAGTTATATACTGCTATTAAAAAATTAATAAATGTGGTATTAAAAGAGAAATGACGCAGAATGTCGCTGTTAAAAGCTCTGCCTGTCTCTTCTGTTTAGTATCTCTTCGGGACGTAGGCAATGCCGGAATGATATGTTGGTGATAGCTTGCTAAAAGAGAGTTTATAATCAATTCTTCATGTCTTTAATTTTTATTTATAATATTGGGTCCTTACCTACGAAATTGGTGTTTTTTGTCTCTCTTAGTATTTTGTCTGTAACTATTAAGATTCAGAGTATTCCTAAAAAAATAATTACCTCTTCTAAAAATAGACCATATATTCGAGCTCTTATGATTTGTTTTGATAATTTGTTGTAAGTTTAATTGTGTTAAAATTGGACACGGAGACAGCTCTTTTTAAGTGCCTCCCGAATACATCATTTGATTTGCATTAACATAAAAACGATGAATAATTTTTATGAAGCGTGTTCACACACATATTGCTTAAGCTAGTCCAATGATACATGCCAAATATTATTATCTCTGGATTGGTCGTTGTGAAGAAATCTGAGAAAATTGTAGTATGCAGAATGCAGAATTCACCAAAATCTCCATACAAAACACCAATTTCATAGGTAAGGACCTAATAATTATGGTACAATTAGCGTCAAATAGTTAGTGACACCCAGGATGTTCAAATAAATAGACACTACAAAACGTCAATAATATCGGTATAAATAAAGCTTCCACACTTTTGACAACACAAAAGTCTTTCCATATTGTTGACAACAAAATGTAGACCATAATATGGCCTCCATTTCATCCTCCTCCAACGTCAAAAAGTCAACAATATTGGTACATATATTATATGTACCAATATTGTTGAATTTTTGACGTTGCCTGTACAATGTAAGAAAGAAATATATTTTTTTATTAGTGACACTTAATAAACAGAATCAACCGTGTCTTAACTTGTAAAGAAAATAATTTACTAATAGATACACTTTTTGTTTCAGGTAACGCCCAAGTGAATACTACTAGATTAATTACTTACTGGTTAAAATAAGTAAAAGTAAGTCTAAACGTCAAAAAAGATATGAATTCATTATAAAAACCCAGAAAAACATATATATACATATAGCATACGATAGAAAAATGGACAAGGTAGTTGAGATCTGTTTGCACCTGCTCTATTATAAATCAATAGTAAATAAATATCCTCATACATTCAAACCTATCAACTACCCACTAGATGACGGACAAATATATTTAATAGATAATTACATATAATTATTCAGAATGTACATAATATAATTCATATATAATGAACATACATCCAACACTGGAGAACAAATGTATCAAAATTCATCACCCAAACACTTGCCTCCACTGGGGATCGAACCCAAGACAGTCGAGATAGCGTCCTTGAGACTGGCGTACAGATCAATCGACCGCGGAGATCGTCAAATTATTTTATTTATGGTATTTCGGTCATATCAGGGCTAGTGAAATCTTTGGGCCTCTGTCCAGCTGTGGACTGCTCCTGCTAGGTATTTTAATGTTGATAGAAGAAGACCAAAATAAACTCTTATCAACCTCAGCCTATAAACGTCCCACTGCTGCACAGGCCTTCTTCAATCTTATGAGCAGAATAGGCCGTAACACCACCACGCTGGCACAACTCGGGTTGGTGGGTAGAAACGGTTGAAATAGCGACCGGGACCAACGGCTAAACGTGCCTTCTGAAGCACGGAGGAGTTCGGGATCACAAAGCTTTGGTCACCCATATACGGCCTGACCATGGCGAAGGTAGCTTTGTTTTCAATCGAAAGCCAAAGCGTACTAACCATTACACCACCGAGCTCCTCTCAACACTCTCTTATATTGGGTCCTTACCTATGAAATTGGTGTTTTTGTTCTGTCTTAGTATTTTGTCTGTAACTATTAAGATTCAGAGTATTCCTAAAAAATAATTACTTCGTCTAAAAATAGACTATATTTTTGAGCTCTTTTGATTTGTTTTGATAATTTGTTGTATGTTTAATTGTGTTAAAATTGGACACGGAGACAACACTTTTTAAGTGCCTCCCGAATACATCATTTTATTTGCATTCACTTAAAAACGATAAATAATTTTTATGAAGTGTGATATTACACATATTACTAAAGGTTGTCTAATGATAGATGCCAAATATTGTTATCTTTGGATTTGTCGTTGTGAAGAAAACGGATAAAATGTTAGTATGGAAAATGCAGAATTCCCCAAAATCTCCATACAAAACACCAATTTCATAGGTAAGGATCTAATATTAAATCATAATACGTTAATCAGTAGCATGAATCATCCTCCATTCTTACAGTGAACAATAAAGTAGATAATTGCTTACTTGACCAACTTATTGCAGGCTTATTGTCTATTAGCTAATTAATACAATAGTGTGATGGCACTTTCGTTAGCATTCTGATGTAATATCGTGGAAACTATGGCATCTTGCGCGCGCAATTTGGTTTTATTGTGAAGAAGCATATGGTATGTGAGGGTAATTACACTAGGTTAATTACCCTAAGGTTGTGTAAAGTTGTAATTTTATTGTAAAATAACAATTTTATAGCTTTGGATATTTTTTTGTATTGTCTTGAATTTTCACATTTACGATGTGATATTTTAATTACTTAATTATAGTATACAAACTGTTTTTTATCGAACAAAACTACAGCCAATGTAAGTTAGTACTCGATCCTTAGTTCCATCTTCACTATATAATAGGTTGGGGAAAAAGTTTCATCGCATTTTTTAAGAAAATTCAAAACATTTTTTAATATAGTTTATTTACATTTAACTAAAGTATGTAGGTACCATTTTGTTCGATAACTTTTTGCCATCTTGTAGGTAGGGACATGATCCCATTGCTATAGAAATTTTGGGACTTCTGGTTAAAATACCGCGACAAGTGGTTTTGGCAGTCCTCTCGTGATGTTAACCTGACACGGCCTAAAGAATTCTGAAGAGACCGAAACAGGTGGAAATCTGAAGGTGCAAGGTCAGGACTATACGGCGGATGCATTAACACCTCCCAGCCAAACTCTCTTAATTTTTGCTGAGTGGCTAAAGATGTGTGAGGTCTAGCGTTATCATGATGAAAAACCACACCCCTTCTGTTGATTAATTCCGGCCGCTTTCTCTCAACTTCTTGCTTTAATCACATCAGTTGTTCGCAGTAGAGTACAGAATCGATGGTCCTGCCTGGTGGTAACAGCTCATAATGAATAATGCCCTTCCAATCCCACCACACACACAGCATCACCTTGTTGCGAGTTAACCCGGGTTTCGCCACAGTCTGTGTAGCCTGACCGGCCTTTGACCACGACCTTTTTCGCACGTTCTTGTCGTACGTGATCCACTTTTCATCACCAGTTATCAGCTTCTTCAAAAATGGTTCGGTTTCATTACGTCGTAATAAAGAATCACAAATGAGTACACGGTTCATAAGGTTTCTTTCAGTGAGCTCGTGAGGTACCCAAATGTCGAGCTTTTTTGTGTACCCAGTTTTTTCAAATGCGCTAAAACTGTTTTGTGGTGAATTCTCAGTTCTTCAGCTACGTCGTAACTACTGACATGCCGATCTTGCTCCACTTTTTCAAAAATGGCATCCATTTTATCTGTAATAGGGCGACCAGAGCGACGTGCATCTTTGACATCAAAATTTCCGGATTGAAAACGCTTAAACCAAATTTGTACTACTCTCACAGACACTGCGCTAGGTCCATAAACACCGCACATTTTTTTCGCGGCTTGCGTTGCATTTTTACCTTTTTTGTAGTAAAATTTTAAAATGTATCGAATTTCTTCATTAGATTCACTCATCTTGGCGGTACGAAAAACAAATGAAAATCACACATTTTCCTAATTTGAATTTGGAATTATGTTCTTTAAAATTTAAACTTTCAATGATACCAAAACCAGCCAGATACAAATAGTATAGCCAAAGAGATTTTATTACAAGTTTATACATACTATAATGCGAAAAGACTTTTTCCCCAACCTAATATATTTGTCAATATAGAATATCGTGACCAGTAATTAAAATTAATTTGATTATTAGATATGTAGTAAGTTTTTGCATGTCAACATTTTGACTGATCACGCTTGATCTCTATTTTATAAGATGTGACAATGTAAACCGCGTTTAAAGGCATATAAATATTATTTCATTTCATTTCACCTGTACCACTGAGTTTGGTGCATTTTTTCTTGAGTTTACGGCAACAAGTTAGTCTCCAGTAACATGGTCACCTTCACGATTTATCAATCGAAAGAGGTTGTTAATACTTCTCATTTGAATTCTGATTGACAATTTGACGATTAACGCTGGTCTTCAAATACATAATCATTGATGGGAAAATAATATTATTATATTACACTTAAAATTTACGATAATCTATGTGAACATTTAAATACAATAGAAATAGTTACACTTTTTTGTTAAAAAAAAATTGTATTATGCGAACTTGTTATCAAATAAAAAAGTTTATATCATTAAAATTATATGCTTAGTACTTTTGCTCGTTATGAAAAAAACTTACCAGTTTAGTACTCGTAGATCTTTAATCACTGTCGTTCAAATACGTGTTGACGAAATCCAAACTGCATCTTCCTAGAATCATCCTAAGCCTGGTTAATTTGTCTGTGGCATCGCAGCTCCTGAAACGAATAGACTGATTAATTTGCGTATTTTTATTATTTAAAAGACAAATCTTCAAATATATATTTTTTTGTTTCTAATTTTAAGTACAGTTGTATCGGTTTTTTGAAAAAGAAGACCACTTTGGTGGGTCCTCAAGCCTCTAACAAACATGTCACCACGATAATAAGTAGTACAACTGTCAAAACGTCTTGTAATCTGTCATCAATTCCAATCTTGCATGTTGACATAACAGTTGCGTCAGCGCATGATGCCGTTGCGATTATTCGCGCATCTATTGAATACGGGGAGCAGGCAGTAGGGAATGTTTGTAGTCATATATTTGTGGGTGGCCATATATTTGTTGAAATATCATTATTATTATTTTTTATTTTAATGATACATTAATGATGTTGTTGTTGATGTCATGCTGAGCACATGTGCAGTCACTGCATGGTGAAGCACGTACTATGGCAGTGGACTGCTTTTGCATAATCTCTGACTTAGGGGATAATAGTCGTGATTATATGTATATATGTATTTATGAAGTTTAAAGTGAATTAGAGAATACATATTTTTTTAATCGTAAAATTTTCCGCTTAGAATTTTGTCTTACAGCGTTTCTTCTTTTTTTTATTGAAAATGCTAACAAAAGTTGTTAATTGCAAAACGTGCTGTTGTAAAAAAGTTTGACAATGAATCCAAAATCTGCTCTAAAGTTTAAAATAATGCCGATAAACATTACAACACCGTGTTATATATATCTTCTCTTTAATAAATAACACTCAAAAACAACAGATTTACGTAAGTAGGCTAAGCTTGAACGTAAATGGTAGCTGGCTTGACTAATCGCTGCCTAAATCTTCCAACGCTTCCGTTTCCATTTTGAGATCCTTGTAAGCTTATGTAATGCAGCTCGGACCTTTTTCGCTATCGCACCATTGGTCGACGGTTACAAATAGAGGTTAAATGTTATCAAGATAAATTACTCGTTTACTAAACAAGAAGGATGCTGAGCATGGATGTGGATGGACCTAGAGTGAGAGGAAGACCAAAGAAGCGATGGATTGAATGCGTGGAGAATGATATGAGAATAAAAGAAGTGGATGCTGAGCTGACGAGTGACAGAGGAGAATGGAAGAAGAAGACATGTTGTGCCGACCCCACCTAGAGTGGGAAAAGGGCAAGAAGAGAAGACTACTAAACAATAGTAACTAAGTATTTAACCTTTGACTAAAAGCTATGCCTCACACTGTGTTCTTGGCCAGCTGTTACATAGGGACATAAAAATAGTGGGTGTTAACCTCTACCCACCCCTTCCGGGATAGAAGTGTGATAATATTGTGTAACATGCTGTGTTAAAAATTACAAATGTCTTTCACTTTGATTAGTAATTTGAATATTTCAGAAATAGTTAATTGAAAGTTACTCCTGTCTATTTAATTCATTTTGGAATAACGTTTAGTCGCATGTCTTTTTCGCGAAATGCGAACATGGTCTAGAGATGTCTAATTCGTTAAAACATACAATAAATTACTAATTAAAAAAATTAAATTGCCACGACGTCGCTTTTCGCATGAAAACTTTATAATTCCTTTATATAATTTCTTTATTTATTCCCTTGGTTAGTCACGTAACGAATAAAACCTGTTACCTACTCTCAATCTATATACTATGTTACGACCTGCATTGTTTTGATTTAGGGTTTTTGCATGGCTGTAAATCTGGCTCGCGATGAGAACTGAGAGTATTCCTGATTGCGCGGGTCTCACCGACGTGACATAATGCTGTGAGATAACTGTTCTGTAATTCTAGGGCTTGTTCGTACAATTTAATTTTGATTCTGAAAACTAAGCAAACTTAGGTATGGCTGGCGTTTGGATGGGTGGCCAAAATTTTAATTTGTTGTCGGTTGCTTTTGACCCAGTGTGGTGTCACAGCCGCCTCTTTATGTCTTTCACCATGTAGCGAGGCATGTGTCACGCAAGAAAAATGTGTGCGATTGATGCTTGACGATACCTCTTGACAACACATCCATGAGTTTACAAACTGACAATCTCCATAATAAACCATTTAAAAAACCTTAAAGGCAGCGGTAGTTGGAACGGACAGGACACTACTCGTTCGAGAGGCCGCGGGAAACGCGGGTTCGATCCCACCGCCTCTACAGTCGAGTTCAAAAATAAGTATGCATCTTTGACAGTTATTGACTCTTATTAGAAGAGAGTAAAGACTGTCACCTGTCAAACGTGCTTACATATTTTTGAACTCGACTGTACCACTGAGTTGGAATAAAAACTTATGTACAGTTCATTATGAATATCGCTTGCCTCACATTGTGCCCGGTGCGTGGCAACAGGCTCGCCACCTGTTACATGGGGACCTAACATAGAAATGTGGGTGTTTATTTAACACCTCTGCCCACCCCTTCGGGGAAAGAGGCGTTATGATATGTTATGTGTAAAATCCTACATACATCCAAAAACATTCCATAATTCTCTGGTGCGCGGGGAAAATTAATAGAAGTCACTTCCTCACTCCAAGCATACAGCTGACAATCAATCAATCTACTACAGCATTATTTATCATTTGCGAGGAACCTGTTCTTCAAGCAGTTAGGTCAAGCCAACCAAGCTTCAATGTGGCTTCACAAATGAATTTTGTAGCAACAAAAGCTGACTCTAGGTAAGTTAATTAAAATTGGCATTGCTGTATTGATTAGACTGTGCTTATACTCGTCTATGAATTATTGCAATGAGTTTTAATGAAAATAAAATATTGAACATCCAAGATGTATCGCTACAAGCTTGTAGGATGCATAAAGTTTTGATGTCTGGAAACTATGAAATGTTGATTTATTACATGAGAAATAGAATGTATTTTCTAATGCTCACAACTGTCAACTAGATCGAATTATGTATGCGCGTACGCGCGAATTATTATGTAGCGAACGCGTTTGTATTTGACACATAAATAAATTTATTTATTACAAATACATATTAGAGCTCACAGTCAATTCTAAGAAGAGACTTCAAACCTAGAACCTTAAATATGGTGACACTTTGAGATCGGCGTACACGCCACTCAGCCAAGGTCGATATGGTAATCACTAGATGACAACTGAACATGGTCATGATTCTACCAAAACTTCGTACACCATTTGATATAAGAAAGCTTAAAAAACCTTATAGTTAAATAACAAAGAACTTTCAGAGAAATTATCTTTAACGTTCAAGAACGATTATAAAAAAGGTAACGAGTAGCATACCCATCGCTCGAGGACATTATAATGGTAAATTATTATCCGCTCTGTAAGTGAATATCTTTGCAAATAAGAATACATGCGCCATAATCTTCCAAGCAGAGAGCCTGTTTATCGTTTGGTCGTGAGATGCAATATCTCATATCTCTAAAATATTACCCCCATTCTATTGAGATAATAAAATTAGGGAGATCGTTACGGCGGTCGTGATGGCGGGCAGGAAGCGCCGTGTAACCAATACCTGCGTACTCGCATTGAAGTTGTAGGGTGACTATGGTGTCATCAGTTTCTATCTTATTTATGTTGTCCTAGGTAATAAGAGAGCTTTTCACAAGAAGAGTTTGGTCAGTAACACATCACGCTGAGTAAATACGATGATGGTTAGAAACAGTTGCTAAAACAATTCAAAACAATCTTAAATACAGCAAAAAATTTGTGTTACGGCTACTATACTTTTTTTTTTTTGTAAAGTTCTCCCATGTAGGGAAGGCAAAGGGAACGAAGCCCATACAGCCAAGTCTTCAGTATACATTTCTTCAGTAGTTTGCATTGAAATGCTAGTGTAATGCATTTCAATGCATCTTGGGAGAGTTTGGCGTCAAACGATCAATGGCAGACACTGTGGTGCTACTTGGATGAGGTGGATTACCACGATAAAAAACTCATCACTTTTCACACCACTTGACGCTTATTTCGATAATCCTCCACATTGCACATCATCACAGACACTTATTACACAAAACTACACTGATTTTACGTAACAATATCCACTCCGTACAATATTACAATCATCGAAATAAAAATCACGTCCGCCATAGTTGAATGCCGCCAAAAACTCCCGGCTACTATACTTCATCCAAATCCGATGACGAATGCTTAATAACAAAGCGTTGCCTAGCAACCTCTGACAGGCATATGTTAATAACCTTTTTCTACCAGGCACATTAAAAAAATATTTAATATCTTACTGTATTATAAGAAAATATAAATAAAGCAATTTAATTTGAATTAAGTAACTGTTCATGAATTTAATTTATTAGCATTAATTATAATTGCTTCTAAAATATCACAAGAAAAAGTTTAAAAAAAATAATTGTGTCGCGTTATAGCATAAAACGGAACGTAGTACTTTCATTCGTGGTCGGGTAAAATTAGATAATGAATACGCAACTGATTTTAAAAGTACTTACGGTATAGGAACACGAGGGAAAGTTAGTGTCGATTGCAATTGGAAAATTAGTTTTAAAGTGCAAAAATGTTTACGAATTACGAATCTGAATTTTGTCAAGGTTGTAAAGGTAAAAATAATTTAGATTTTATCTTCATTTCTTATTTTATTTCAAAAGTATTGAGGGTTTGAGAGTGTTTCTAATGATATATGGTAGAAATAATTATTATATTATAGAAACAATTGTGAAATTATGTGCAGTCATCGGATCGGAAATACAAGATTTAGCTATTTTTTCGTAAACTAAGTTGCGATGACCCTAAACTTGGTTTGATTACATTTATTCGCCATCGGATTTGGATGAAGTATACATATTACTATCCTGACAATTGCTGAAGGTCTTCAGGTCTACAGGAGCGTCGTGCGTGACCTCCACTCGAGAAACTTTCTGCTCCAACGACCGGTTCTGCAACCAATGTATCGGGTTAGATGGATGAATGAGGTGAGCTTGTCTGTTTATGGCAGCATATCCCAAGCAGCCCATAAAATAAAAGACCGCGCAGCTAGGTAGCACGTCGTGTACGACCACGATCTTCAGCATTGAAATAATGACGAAGAAGAGATGAAATAGAAGGCGAGCCTGTATCCTTGCACCGGCTCATTGAAAGTCAAGCAATATTTACAAAAAGCTATAATATATAACAACAAATATCCTCAGACATTCACACCTAGAACCTCTCGAGATGGCGACGCCTTGAGACCGGCGTACAGACCACTCGACCACGGAGGCCGTCAAATATAAAAAGCTATACTTATGTAGGAGTCACCAGTTTCCGTTAAGTTCCCATCCTCTGGTCACCCCAACGTGACGTAACAAACCACGCTGTACGCCATCCACGACAACGAAATATTAAATGTCACGGCGGACGCCATTTTGCACGCCCTAGGGTCAACAATTAATACACCATCCATAAATATCTGCCATTACTTGCGTAAAAAATTTTACCTTATATTTATGTTGAAGAGCCTTATCTGTGCTCTTCAGATGGCCTCTACAGTTCCACCGGAGTTTTGGTAAAGGGATTGACCAAAAATTTATGGATCACCAAATAAGCGATGTAGCTTCTATTTTATTTAATGATTTTTCTCTCTCTTATCTTTTCTGTTTCCGATTTATCATCATCCCACATCCGGTTCATTTATTGTATGCATGTTTATGTAGTTTACCTATATATGTGTGTATTTACATAATAGTATGTATTATTATTATGTATTTTATTTATATTTAGGTATATATTTATTTTGTACACGCGACTCAGCTTTTTTTTGTCAGCATTTCTCCTATAGCAGGTGGGTTGTTAGACATTTCTATAGAAATAAGCCCTACCTTTTGTACTTTTGTCTTTTAATGTTCTCCTGTTCTGTATATTGTGTACAATAAATTGTTAAATAAAATAAATAAATAAGCGATGAATTGGACGCGTGGTGTGATACCAACCCGCATTGTGTTACGACACATACTCTTCATGGGTTTTTTTCCATGAGGAAGGCCTGTGCCCAGCAGTGGGACGTATACAGGCTGACGACGAGGACGCATGATGATGTGTCGATGTTGAGCTGACGAGCGACACTGGAGAATGGTAAGACTTGTAGTGCTAACCTAAAAGAACAAGAAGATCAAATAAAACATAATGTATACATAATTAACACAACGTTGAATGTTCTTTTCAAGATTACAGGACACATTACACAAATAAATCATGTTGACAAACATTGTAGTAATGCTCAAATATCCATACAAAACACCAATTTCATAGGTAAGGACCTAACCTTACCTATGAAATTGGTGTTTTGTATGGAGATTTTGGGGAATTCCGCATTTTCCATTCTAACATTTTATCAGTTTTCTTCACAACGACAAATCCAGAGATAATAATATCTGGCATGTATCATTAGACAAGCTTTAGTAATATGTGTAATATCACACTTCATAAAAATTATTTATCGTTTTTAAGTGAATGCAAATAAAATGATGTATTCGGGAGGCACTTAAAAAGAGTTGTCTCCGTGTCCAATTTTAACACAATTAAACTTACAACAAATTATCAAAACAAATCAAAAGAGCTCAAAAATATAGTCTATTTTTAGACGAATTAATTATTTTTTAGGAATACTCTGAATCTTAATAGCTACAGACAAAATACTAAGACTGAATAAAAACAGCAATTTCATAGGACCCAATATTATGTCATAGATTCTCAACGCATACATAAATCAAAAAATCAAATCAAAAATAATTTTATTTCATAGGCCAAATTCGGCACTTAAAATCGTCAAAATTTTACATTATTATGCATTTTACAAATAAGTAGTTTATTATAAATTATTTTAAAATTAGAGTATTAAATTAAACGATGGTATTAAAGTTCGAGCGCGAGCGCTTGTAGTAAGTACATCTACTGAACAGTACAAGTAAATCGTTGACTGTGGTTGTAATCGATACAAGCGGCCGGATTCCGAGAGTAAGGCTTTTCATGGGAAGAACCAAGCAAGAAACTCATGAGCTACTTTTATAAATAGCCAATCATAAAAAAAATTATATATTGAAGGAGTAAATCTGATCAGAAAGAACAGAAGACAGATCAAAGCGATAAATAGGTGGTGGCGTCATGCCAACTACAAATCAGAATCTGTCTACTCCTCCATGGACACAGCCATTACGTTAAAGATATATAATTATTAATTTTTTGTCTATGACAATACACCGGCAGTCAAAACATCACAGCATGATCACAACGTATAACTGATTTCCGTCATCTGTCGTATTCAATGTCAACATTGAATTTTATTTATTTTTATTTAGAAATATTTTCGATGTTCAGCTTGTCGATGTTGTGTCTTTCGCGATGAAGTCCTGGATCACATCCGCGCGTAGTCTTCTCTATGGTCTACACATTTTTTACATTGTCGGATCGTAATACTAAATATCAACTCATGCGCAGTACACTGTTTAATTAATGAACGCATGCTACACATAGCTCCTTAGAAACTTTACAATGGTTAAAATAAATTTAAATACTAATACGGCTTCGAATAAAATTCAACGTTGACATTGAATACGGCACATGTGTCTTCGCCATGAAGACCTGGACCCGCGCGGATGTTTGATTTAATGGTCCTCGCAGTATTGCTTCGAACATTCATTATATGTAGTTGAAATGTTTACTATGTTTATCGAGAAATGAAAAGGCGCCATGCAGACCGATTGGTAGTTGCAATTTTTTTTGCCGCACTCGTTTGCTTCTGAATTGCACCATCAATTTTGAGATGAGGTGGTCCGGTTCTCTATAAAAATATGAAAATCTTGTAAATGTGTCAAAGATAGGTAAAGTTTTCAAAATCGCGCTATTTTTTACCTATTTAGGCAGTCCTTGAAACAGACCTATACAGATGTCTCCAAAACATTTATTTGGATTACTCACTGCAGTGATTTTTTATAGTTAACGTGTTCCAATTATTATTTCAGTTTCCAAAACACACACACACGCACACACACACTGAATTCCGAATCACCATATTCTTGTTACTTGTTAACAAGTAAGTCCGCTAAATAATAAACAGTAAAAAAAACAGCGGCCCTGTCGTGGTTTTTAATGTGACAGCTGTCAGAACGACATCGACATGCTAAATGAGTTGTACAACCTTACACGAGCGCGTAAAATGCAGCCTGATCATGGTACACCGTAGCAAAATGACACGTATTGCTTTCGTAATAAGATTATCCGTAAAAAACCAAACCGCTTTATAAATCTTACAGTACTTAGAAGTAGAAATTAAAAAATATAATGGAATCATACGCAACCTTTAGATTCGAATCGCTTACTAAAAACCAAGGATTTTCATACAATCACGAGTACAAGTGTTACGCGTGGGAAGCACCCTGTTTGGAATTGTATATTGTTTCACTTTTGTTTGAACAATAGTGGTTGCGAAGTAGGAAACTTATGTGACCCTAAGATAGCCGATTCGGAAGGGTTGGCTAATTGCAGGCAAGCTTTAACCACGCTTTTCTCACGAGTGTTTCTTAATGGTAATCGTATCAAGAATTTTCTATTATACGTAACGTACTCGTATACCTCTAATTATCACATTTGAGGACTTTACATTTAGATTCATTTATTTCATTTTGACATAATTACATGAAGAAAAATTTAAAAGGCGATACTGGGTCTGTGATTGTGTAGGCGATGAGCTAGCCACTTGTTACTACTCTTTCACAATTTTTCATCTGACCAAACCCAATTTTTGTGTGGCTAAATATGGTCTTAAGGAGCACTGCTCCTTGGACTCTGCCTACCCCTTCGGGGATTGCAGGCGTTATTGTATGTATGTATATGTATAATTTAGAAATGCAATATGATAGAAAGTGATCGTCAAATGTACAATTAATAATTAATTATTCTTACATAAAGAAGAATAAAAAGAACTTTTTGAACAATGCTTATAATAAAATAAAATAAATAATAATAATGTCAAAATAGTAGTAGTAGGTAAGGTAAGGTATAAAATTAGAAATATCCCGATCTCAATAAAATATGATTACTTAGTGTAAAGTCAAAAAGAAAAAATAAATAAATCATTATTTATAAATATCAAGAAAATTTAAAATAAAATAATAATATTTCTATGTCAATTCATGAACTGTTTGGTCGAATACAGTTCCATATCTAAAATATCTAACAAATCAATCAAGTTGAAAAAAAGGTAGCTGCTGTAAATCGTTGAGTTCCCTCGACTGTTTCTTGGCTCCATCATCAGATCTACTTCCAACCTTTATTAAATTTTAGTGGTTTAAAATACTTAAAAAATATTTACAAACGCACTGGTCTCACACTTTAGGAAGTTCCCCGCCATTACTTCTGGTCTGCCATCTTAAAATCCTGATTTCCATATCATAGGACCACCTTTGAAATATCTTCTTTCCCATAAAAAAATAATCATCAAGATTGGTCATAAACGACGAAATTATCAACGAACAAACATAACCTTAAAAAAATTACATATGTGAGGTCGAATTGAGAAATCTCCTTTTTGAAGTCGGTTAATAAAAAACAAAGTATAATCAGCATAATTAGAATTAGTAATGGATGCCTATGAGTATATCATAAGCATATCATAAATATTCTATATCACAGTGCATATATAATGCACTGTGAGTAACATCGAAAATCATGACAATAGGACATGTGACATGCCCATAGAATTATCGGTAAAAACACAATAGAATAATTTTTATTACATATCCATGTAGTACGGTCAGCTAGTCAGTTCAATTACAACTAATAGTAGATTAGTAGCCAAGGGCTGTAAGGCAAGCAATTGATGCTTACACCCGAGCTAACTACTCTGCTTTACATCTCGATTGTGAGGTAAGTGGAAAAAAAGGCATTACAAGAATAAATAAATTTATTTTCAAGAACTAAATTTAGCTTCGCCGTTCGATATTCAAAATTGATGAAAATAGCGAAGCGACCTCTTTTGTCATTGGGCTGAATGCATGATGTCTAGTGCCAGTAAGATGATTAGATGTACGCGAACTTTTTGAAAGAGTTTTTTTTTAATTACTTACCACCCTAGGGCGTTTCTAGCTACATTATTAACCTAGGGCGGTAATTGATCACTTACAACCCGCATCTGGGGGTATTAAGGACCTACTTACCGAACATGAGAGATGTAAAATAAATTAATATATCAATGTAAAGCAGTGCAGTATTTTAATGTTGAAAATAACGTGTTGAAACTCTTCTCTTTAGCTTTAACTTTATTAAATAAATGTTAATATGAACTTAACGAATAAAATTGGTCTTTGAGATTCAAAATATGCAAGTATCATTTTATAAAAATTATGAAATTCCTAATTCTAATTGATGACTGAACGACACAAAAACAAACGGACTTATCTTTGATAGAGATCTCTTCTAGCTGTCTCTAATAAACAAAGTGCTATGATCACTAAATATTTTTACGGTAACCGCTTTTCCGTGTGCTTTTTGCCGTTGTCTCATAAAAAGGTCACAAAAATTTATAACCACAAAACGTGAGAATACATTGTTGACAGTACCAGATGAGTCGTGAGTGCCTTGTAAGTCCAGTAGCATTTTGATGCCCGGCGACCTTCCATGCCATATTGGTCCTGATGACACCTGTAGAATTCACATCATTTTAAGGAGGGGCGCTTAAACATTTAAAAACAGTTGGGTTTTCGTCGTGCGTACCACAGTAATTTATGATTAAAATTAATGAAGTTGTTTTCAAAAACGAATACTGCACTGTGCCGTATAAAAATATATAAAATCATCGAATGAAGGAGTAGGCAGAGTTGATAATAACCACATTTCGGTCTCTTTTTATTTCTTACAGAATAAACTCTACTTAAGTTTTATGCAAACTCATTTTTTTATGCACTAAATTACAAAATCAGGCATACTCCTTTGAGGCGTTTTCTACCAGTCAACCAATAGTTCTTCACTTTACGGAATTTTAAATGTAGAGGGGGTAGAACCTTTCTTGCTCGTTCTTCTCAGAACACGGCCTCCTGGTAGTTTTTGTGAATAGATAGCGTGGTTTTTCTTTTTCACGAAATATAGTAAAATGTTTATGACATTCATAAGCATAGGCTAAGACGCGTCCAAACTGAATAAAGGCTTTTGATTTTTGAACCGGAAAGCAAAAGGAAGAGAACTTGAAAAACTGAATTGGATATAGATCTACTGTCCAGGTACTTACGCCACATTTTACTTTGGTAAAGTTTTCCTTGAGTGGAGTATTTTTTATCCACCTGGTGTCCCACGTGGTGTCATTGGCCGGGCCAAGCCGGTGTCCAAGATTGGTCAAGGTTATAAGGTGGACTGAGGTTTTGTCATATCGGCTATGTACAGTCAGCATAGAAGTATTTTTTTCATAACCTTTTGATTTACTATTATCGCCACAAAACAGAAGGTCCATATATACTATCATGTCTTTTTTATTTTTAATTGTTGTCGAATAACATGGTATCATTCATTCGTCATAACAAATATCTTATTCTTTTCCTAGATATCCTCCGTCATACAAATCCCAATCATTCAACATTTTCTTCGTTCTTCCTCAAGCTGCTTTTTTAGGATTTTTTAATGAAAGACAATTCAAGCCTGCATTTACGTCGAACCATCTTTGTAGATGTCTCATTTAAATAAATATTTGTGTCTTGACGCATTATGGTCATGGCGTGTAGGTACTGGACGTTACATATTAGTATGTATTACATTTGTGAAGGCTATACCTATTTATACTAGTATAGTGATAATAACTGTATATTAGTCATAAAGTTAAGAAAATGAAAAAAAAAATTGGCAAACTTTTAAATGTACAACTGAACTGTCCCCTTATAAAGCTTCATCACTTCATCATCGTCATCGCAGTCCATAGACGTTATTTGCTTTGTAATTTAATTTTATTAAAAAATATATATCATAATGTACTTTTTTTACCTTGTAATTAAATTTATCAACATTTTCGTTGTGTTTGCTGACCCTTTCCTAATGCAACTCAGGAATCTAAGCTGTCTCGCGTCCCGCGGCTGCACCTTTCATGTTTTTTATTTTATGTCCCCAGCGACTTTATATTGAAGACTGCATTTTGTATGGGTAACGTGAAGTTCATATTTACTTTTCTGTAGAAACGATACCGTTAAAACGATGAATTATATATTATCATTAAACATTGTTAGTATTATGTATTTATGTAATAATGATAAAAAAAGAATATGCTTTAGGAGGGTGTCCACCGAAACACGACATATATGTTACAACTATGTATTTATCGATTGAAATTATATCGATCGCTCGATAAATCCATGTTTCCCTTCCCTCTAGATATGTCGAATTTTTCCTTCCCTATATCTACATAATATCGATGAGAATGATATAAAGAAAAATATTATCCCGCGATTTAACTACATTTTTATTATGGACAGACAGGAAAATTACAATAAATTTTACGAAAATTTTTAATGAAATATATTAAAAAAAAAGTTTTTCGAGGCTTCCATTTTCGAGGGAAACTGATAAAACAATTAGATCAGAGAAAACACTGGCGTGACTGCAATAATTTCTCCCTGTAAATCATATTACCGAACCAAACATAGGGTGTTTTATATAATACTTCGTATGAACAGGGTCCTTACTCCACGGTAGGTCCCTAGACCTTGTTATTCAAATTTTATTGCTCGCAATAAATATACCACTGCTTATTCTCTTCCACATGTAACTAGGTTACTACGTAAAGAAGTTAATGTATTTCAATAAATTAACATAAACTAAAGACCTTACTTGTTTGTTTATTTATTCATTTTGCGTAGTTCTGTTTACTGAACTAAGTAATTTAGTTCTAAAGGATTAAGGGCCACTTTCATGAAATTTTAAGCTTAGTTTAAATCTCGATTTGGAAATTTTTTGACATAAAATCCATAGTAAAATTGTCAAAAAATGACAGGAGACAGCACAGACAGCGGAATAAAAACAGAAACAAAGAGAAAATGGCCAGGAAAGAGCGCAGCAACAGTAAAGTATGTTCAGCCGAAAAATCATTTGGGCAGCAAAATAATTAGTTGAGCTGCAAAATAATTATTTGCGCTGCAATACATATTTTACCGGAAATGTATAAAATTTAGTAAACAGAAAAAGCATTTTATTTGCTGCACAATTAGTTATTTTGCTGATAATTGAGAAATATCAGCTGCCCGTAAGTTGCTGCCCAATTAGTTATTTTGCTGACCAATTCAGATATATTTACTGCCCATAGGTTGCTGACCGTTTGATAGATATTTTAGCTGACTAATTGTATTTTTTTGCTGACCAAAATATGAGTATTTTGCTGACCGTTTAAATAATACCCTTACGGATATCATTGGACATCAATTCCCATAGAAAATGACATTCTTGGGTACGAATGTCATTTTGTATGGGAATTGTGATTTTAACTCATTTCTGCTAGGGGCGCTTATTAACGGGTAAGCTTAGTAACGCTTATTAACGGGCTTAACGGGTAAGTTTTTTGATCTGTAGTCATAGTAAGTACAATAGTTAAATTCTGGACCAATAACGTCAATGTGAACGCCAAAATGTGTGATGTCAGCTTGACAAATTGGTAAGTTTGCGATGAAAATTCGAAGCAATATACATCAGCTGTGGCGCCAGCCGCATCCTCCTAATCTCAGCATCGTGTTGTGATTAAATTGCCTATGATTTGACATTACTTATTTTCGGAAATTCTACTATTGGACAAGCTGTCAGATTACGACATCATTCGTTTTAGCGAATGGTCCACATTTTAATCTACTGGTCAAACCTAGGATCAAAAAACTGACCCATGGTCTGAGTCATATGCTGACGTTAATGTATAACTTCAGGAACACGATGTATAAGTATAGTTCTTTAACGTATAAAGACATGTGCCCATCCAGTCAACATATATAAGGTGATGTTAAAAAGATATCTACGCAGACAAAAGGTACCAAGACTTAATTACAATTACATGATGCAGTGCCAGCGTTGTGGATATAGTAATTATTTGTAGAAGGCCATCTTTTTTACACCGTAAAGTTAATGGCCGAAGATTTTGATCTAAATTATTATCGGACCTACTCCATGGACTTTGGTACAATTCAACTTGCGTATGGGCAGAAAAAATTTTAATATTGACTATTGCTTATTGGCCCACAGTGTTGCGATATGTTCTAAGAATAAAGTACTTTTTAAATTTTTGTATAATAATTTATTTTGTTTATTTCTTACATAAATAATACCTCTTCTTTTTATAAATTTTGCAGACTGGATGTCCAGGGGAAAAAATAAAAAATAAAAATTTGAAATTTATTTGAAATATTTATTCAACCATAAAATATTTGCTTCGATTGATAATGTTGTGTTTTTAATATACCTTTCAATTTAAAAAGCAAAATAAACGTTTTTTATTTGATTGCATAAAAATCATAAGGTTGCATCTCTGTGGCGTGTCATAGACCATTGTTGTGGACAAAAACACCTGACCGTACATAAAAAATGGCGATCGAACTTATTCAATGTCAATATACAAATTAGCTACGTCCACGTAACGATGGCAATGAATCACGGTGAACGATGTTGAATAATAATAGTTATTAGTTCTATTGATACTCGGTACTAAGTACGGTACTAATATTGGGTCCTTACCTATGAAATTGGTGTTTTTTCTCTCTCTTAGTATTTTGTCTGTATCTATCAAGCGTCAGAGTATTCTTAAAAAATAATTACCTCCTCTTAAAATAGACCATATTTTTGAGCTCTTTTGATTCATTTTGATAAATTATTGTAAGTTTAATTGTGTTAAAATTGGACACTGAGACAACTCTTTTTATGTGCCTCCCGAATACATCATTTGATTTGCATTCACTTAAAAACGATAAATAATTTTTATGAAGTTTGATATCACACATATCGCTTAAGGTTGTCTTATGATACACGCCAAATATTATTATCTTTGGATTTGTCGTTGTGAAGAAAACTGAAAAAATGTTAGTATGGAAAATGCAGACATCCCCAAAATCTCCATACAAAACACCAATTTCATAGGTAAGGACCTAATACTTGCTACTTCGTGCGACCTAGTACTGGGCATAGGCCCTTCATACTCAGCAGTTTTGCAGTAGACCAGAACAATGCCGAGTTTTTTGTTAGTTGTAAACCGAGTAGTGTAATTAATGTGCAGGAGGTCTTAAATGGTAACATTAGTAATTCCTATTATGAATTACACTGCAAACATAAACTAGTCATTTTATCTTCATGCTCAGTGTGATGTTGTTTCAATTTTATTTCTTGATATTCACCAATATGAGAGTTTTCTATAGGAATTCATAAATACATTTAATGAATTGCATTATGTTTAACCGCCTCCTGTTTTGAAGTCGGAAAAAAAAGCTCGAATTTGAAATCGAAATTGCTTTTAGCAATATAAATAAACGCGGCATTTTTAGCTCACCAGTTATGTTGAAAACTATGTATAGCCATATAAGAAAAATAATATACAGATAACCACAGAAAAATATCAATATGCGACAAGTATACATTCATCGAACAGAAATTGTATTAATAGTGTTGATGGGTTTTCAAGTGTAAATTATATGTTTCTAATTTGCTGACTAAAATATTACCATATTATAATTGCTATTTTGTAAGAATATAGTTTCAATAGTGTATGTTTTTATTGTAAAATACTCAACTTTTTTAGTTGCGTTAAGAATGCCAATTTCTATGGGAAAAGCGATTTCAAATACTTCCCGCTGGGGCGCTTTTCACATTTCCCATAGAAATTGTCATTCTTAACGCAACTAAAAAAAGGTTGAGTTTTTTGAATGAAAACTTACATTAGTGGTACAGATAAAAGAAAACTGGTAAAGAAGACGCCGAAGCTACACGGATACTCCTTCTGTACTTGTAGCCAATTGAAGTAAGTAAATAAAAATTTGAAAGCCTGCGTTTTGGATTAAGGCTTTTTGGCCTTAATAAAAAATATTAAAATAATAGGGCACCCTAGAGAACCCAAAATGCTTCGAGTTTTTGGATCCAATTATAAAACATGAAGATAGAATTAGTTATAAAATAGACAAAGACTAGTGAAGCAACAGCCGGTTCTACGCAGGTACTCGGTCGTAATTAATTGTCTGTTGGTTAAGTAACCTCCGTAATTCTAATTTGAGCTCAATCATTCAGAAACTGGACTGGCAATCTTTTTGTGTCATCATAATACCAAACATACAAGCATAACACACCTTTATTCCAAACTCCCAAGATCTATTTTCGCAAAACTTTAACTTTAAACAAACAAATTTGTAATCTTAGTAGTCTCTATGTGATTGTGTTAAGGATGGTTTTGAAATGACGTTTTACGTTTTTGTCGGCGTAGGTATAATAGGTTTTACCATCGATAGCTCGATAGATTTGTGAGATATTTCTGTATTAGCTTGTGATAAAATCATTCATTAACTGTGTCTTCTAGTTTCCGTCCCATTTTTTATAAGGCAATGACCGAAACATTAATGTAAAATTAATAAAGTTTTTTTGAGATAGTGCTTTTATCCTACATGGTGTGAGGTTTTTATAAATCACTTCAATGAAATTTCTTAGACACAATAGCAATTACAATAACAAGATAATCTCGGAGGGGTAATATCTCGTTACTACGGTCCTGGCAAAGTTCAATGTCTCAAAATTTTGCGATGTATGTATTTACTCGTAATTCGTATTATGTTAAGTATCTAAATCTTTTTATTTCTGTTCACCATCATCATCATCAGCCAACTCCAGCCAATCTATGAATATTTCTATTCAATTCACAATAATTGCTTCATAAACAATGCAGAAAGATCTGCTGCCATACTGTCTAACCAACTTTTTAATGGATATGAATTGGATTTCTGTCATTTCGAACACTTTTATGAAATTAAATTATCACATTTGATGTTGCATTCAATCAATATTGATTTCTTAATATTGCGTTACAGAGAAGGGTAGCTGGTTATATAAACATATTATTCACCAAACAGGATATTCATTATATACTTAGATAGATATGAGTAGATCGTTTTTACTACCCCTATTATTAAATTCCCTTTTTTGTCCTAGTCAAAGATCTGAAGACTATGTAACCTTAAACGGTATTGTAATCAAGTGAGCTTCATTTTCATAACAATAGACAAATTTTAATCATTGCATCACATACCATAGATTAAATATCCTATAAAAGCATATTGACTGACTGAATATTAACTAACAAAAGAACCTTTTAATGAAATATTTTTATGTGCAAGCAACAAAACGCTACACGACAATTTGAAATCATCTCTAATAACGAAGAATTAAGGTATAACTTTGCCGAAAGTGTCACGTTTCATGTGGAATCGTTTGTACTAAGTAAACGTGAGATTATGAATGTTTTTTCAAAGAACACGTGTTAAATCTTAACATACCAATTATTTCCGCATTGCTTTAATTGTCGCTTCAACACTGATATCTTTTTTCTTTAACTAAGAAGGCTTCGGCTGCCTTTTCATGCTAGTGGAAGGCGTACGAGAAAAAATAGGTCAATTGCATTAGATACTTTTTTCAAGTGACTAGCGAAATGGAACAATACCTATTTTCAATTGTTGTGTTCCGACAATCAGAGGTAAGATAGCCAGTTCCTCAGTTGTTGAGGATTACAGGTGAAGCTCGCTTCCACCTTCGGCCTTATCATCAGTTACCATCAGGTGAGATAAAGGCCAACAGCTTTTGGTTTCCTTGCACACTGCTCTGCTATCTCGCATAGTTCTGATGGAAAAGAAGCCATAGTACAATAATAACAATAATAACATTAATAATAACATTGTGCAGCTCGGTGGCATAGTGGTTGATATGCTACGAAAACAAAGCTACTTTCACCATGGTCAGTCCGTGGATGGGTGATCAAACATTGTGACCTCGCATTCCACAGTGCTTCGGAAGGCACTAAGCACTGTTTTCGGTTGCTATTGCCACCGTTTCTACCCACCAATCCGCATAGGTCCAGCGCGGTGACGACCTCATGCGTTTCTTATGTAGGTAGACCTGTGTCTAGCTGTGGGACGTATATAGGCTGAGGATGACGTTAAAACATTACTTCTATTTCTGTTGGCCGTATTCGCGAGAATCTAACACTCAAAAAAATAATTTGACACACGCACCTATCAACTAGCTCAAAGAAATTCGATTGTGGACACTAGGCAATTGATAAATATATAGAAATTAACATATTATATATATCTGGATATTATTATATATATCTGGAGAATTGGTTGGATAGACTCGAAACCGTGATGTGCCCAGGAAGGGACCTCAGAGACGACGATGTCATAAAACAAGAAATATATAATTTTATTTCTTCGTTTATAATTTACCTCCGTGGTCGAGTGGTCTCAAGGCGTCGCCATCTCGAGGGTTCGATCCCTCATTTCATTTCATTTCAGGCATTTGTTCACCATTCTTGGATGTTTATATATATTCAGGATATTTATATGTATATATATCCGTCATCTAGTATCCGTAACACAAGCACCATTAGTTGCTTAAAATGGGGCTAGTTGATAGGTGTGAATGTTTGAAGATATTATTTTTATTATTCTTACAGAAACCTCTGAATTCTGAGAGGGTATTTTGAATACGTAGCTACTAAATATACCTAACTCTAATTATCTGTTCTTGTATATAACACTTTTTATTCAGTAGTTCAGATAGTTCGTATAATACAAGATCGTGTGACCTTTGCCGTCGAATAGCGCTATTGTTTTTTTCTGTATGTTTTTTTACCGGACCCGTTTTGAATACGGTTCAAAGGGGCACGTCAAACTGCTGTGATATTATGTTAATCATATAAATCAGTGTCGTAATTTTATTGCGTATGATCACAGGTAAGTATTGTATTATACACGGTGATAAAAGTACCCATAATGCGAATTGGGGGTTAAATGGACCATTCTCTATAGTGAAATTAGAATATTTGAAAACGTTACTATTTTAAATATGTTTTCTCTTGTTTAAATAATTATCACAACAGGAAGACGATCCCGTGTTGGTCCGGGACACAAAAAGAATGTACCAACTGCTTTTCTTGCCTAGCATGTCGTAAAAGGCGACTTAGGGCGTATTGGGTACTGGGACTGTGATTGTGTAGGCGATGAGCTAGCCACTTGTTACTACTCTTTCACGATTTTTCATCTGACTGGTCTTAATGAACCCAGTGCTCCTTGGACTCTGCCTACCCGTTCGGGGATTACAGTCGTGATTATATATATTTATGTATGTATAGTACCTAGTAACTTTTTCACTGTTTTTGCGTACGTTGTGTTTGCCTTGAATGTGTGTTACATTTTGTATTATACCTAATTAGTCATAAGATAATATTTTATTGTATTAATGTAAACATACACTTGACATACACATAAAAAAATCTAAACTTTTTTTAAAAATGACTAGCTTAGAAAAAGATTGCCCACTCCTTGTCTACGTGCATTTGAAAAACATTCTTAGCTCAGCGATTATACTAAAGGCATAGGAAATAACGGACAAGTCAAAGCATATCATAATTATCATCACGTCTCTATTTCCGAAAGGGGGGGGGTACGTGAAATTAAAAAAAAAAATCACAGATCTAATTTATTTTAAGTAAAAAGTATTTACTGTGTACTACATTGTAAAGAAGAACTCGCGCTTTAAGCAAATCTGTGAAATCCCTACTTAGGCTGGCGAATGGTGAATGTAGAATTGATGGCTTGGCGCGAGCGCTCTTTGATTTCGAAAACAAAGCTACTTTCGCCAGTGGATCCGGGTGAACTAAGTATTTCAGTAATCTTACGCCTCTCTGTACTTGAAAATAACCAGTTCATCCTTCATAGAAATAAATCAATAGAGAGATCATGAAGTACCTAAGTCATTTGGAGGGTTGAAATCGTAAGAAACTCTCTACTATCTGTTTACATCAATTGCAGCCGTTTCTAACCACAAACCCGCCAGCGTGGTGGTGGACAGAGAACGACATGATGGCCAGCGTGGTGGTGACCGGCCCATCATGACTTTCTTTATAAAGGAAACACGAGGAAATAGAGACTTGAAAATTGAAAATATAAAAAAGACGGAATAGAAAGAATATTGACTGAATTAGAAACTTGAAAAAGAAAATTAAATTAGAAAACAGTCGATGATTTTGAAATCTCTCATAAACAATAAATCAAGACACAATTTTATGACTTTCTTTATAACCTAAACATTATTTTCCAATTACTATAATTGCCTGTTCGCAAAGCAAGAAATATAACAATTTAACTAGATAACAGAAAGCTCGTCATTGTCTAGACGATTGTAAAACGCATTTTAACGTGCAAAATTATTACCGTACATTCGTCAGCAACGCGCTTATGTTGTGTTATTTAACGTGTACACACGGGTGATAAATGCGCACGTCTCGTATCTCCATACAAATCGCCGGCTATTAGAGTAAGCTCCGACGACACCTCGAATGGGAGCATCAATAACCTGTGATTGGTTACGCCTGGGATTTCCAGTTAACATTAAAACATACGGGGATGTATTGCTTAGGATATTAATATAGATTAAAAGAGTGCTAGATTCAGAAAATAATTTAATTTAATAATAAGGAAATTTCTCTACTTGATATCGAAAATGGCTATATTGATTGTCGCGACATCAAAAACTTTTCGTAAAGGTTCAAACGCTTTGGCTTTCGATATTGAAAACAAAGCTACGTTCGTCATGGCCAGTCCTTGGATGGGTGATCAAAACATTGTGTTCTCGAGTTCCTCTGTGCTTCTAAAGGCAAGTTAAGCGGATTGACCCGATCCCTGTGGCAACCACCCACAAAGGAGCTAGTGTCAACTTACAATTAATGACCGAATTTGTTCTACATATTCACAAATGTAACAAAATTAATTCCTGCCGCCGTCCAATCAAATCACGTCAATTTGTCTACACTAACTAGTATTTTATTATATCAATTACGATGTCGCAATTTGTACTCGTATGAAACATGGTCCAAGATCAAATCGATTTGGTGATATTTATCTAATGAAGGAAGTCGTTTGGATCGGACCGAATTAGTATTAATTTTCTCAGAAATTCATGTTAATAAGACTATTTTTAAGCAACTCAATAGATTATTTTTAAGCAAATGCAGATGTTTTAATGAGGATTGAACAAATTACTGCACTTATGTTGTTAGCAGATTCTGGTAGAACTGATGACCTTTGGAGCTGAAAAGTTTCGAATGGAGATCAAGAGTGAATAGACGCAAAAAATATCAATAATTTCATGTTTCTGTGTATTATAGTTTCTGAGATTTCGTGATGAATCAGTAGGTAGGTATTTCGCTTTTTTATTTAAAGATTAGATCACGCTGGAACACAAATCGGGTGGATTCCTCCGTGGTCGAGTGGTCTGTACGCCGGTCTCTCTTCTGGGTTCCAAACCCGGTAGGGGCAGATGTTTGTGTGATGAATACAGGCATTTGTTCTCCAGTTTTGGATGTTTACATATTATTATGCATTATATAAAAATCTGAATTTTATATGTATTTATGTATTAAATATATTTATCCGTCATCTAGTATCCTAAACACAAGCAGCATTAGTTGCTTAAAATGGGGCTAGTTGATAGGTGTGAATGTCTGAAGATATTTATTTATTAATAATTATTTATTATTCCTTGTTGTCATTCGTTTGATTGATCACAATTATTATTTTTTGAAAATGTTTTAGATCCAAGAGGTTAAATCCCCCAAATCTTGATATAACTGATAATTCTGTAATTAACATAGAAATGTTTTTGAATGTAGATAAAACGCGAAAGTTTTACTTTTTCGTGATAAAATAATTGTTAAGAGTTATTAATTGTCTTAAGATTCAATTAAGAGCTCTTTCACTTACTGGTTCATTTGTTTTAATTTATGATATTTTTGTAAACATTATTTTTCTTTGGCAGCGGTAGCCGAGTTGGGACGAACGGGGCACACTCGTTCGAGAGGCCGCGGGAAACGCGGGTTCGATCCCACCGCCTCTACCACTGAGTTTGATTAAAACTTATATACAGTTCATTGTGAATATCGCTTGCCTCACATTGTGCCCGGTGCATGGCAATAGGCTCGCCACCTGTTACATGGGGACTAAACACATCTGACGAAATGTGGGTGTTTAACACCTCTGCTCACGGGGAAAAAGTTGTGATGATATGTATATATTCTTTTTCTTTGGTTTACCCGTCCGCAAAATCTATATAATAGATATGTATTTTTAAAAAATTATTACCTCCTCTAAAAATAAACCATATTTTTGAGTTCTTTTGATTTGTTTTGATAATTTGTTATAAGTTTAATTGTGGTAAAATTAGAAACGACGACAACTCTTTTTAAGTGCCTCCCGAATATATCATTTGATTTGCATTCACTTAAAAATGATACATAATTATTATGAAGAGTGAAATCACACATGTTGCTAAAGCTTGTCTTATGATACATGCCAAATATTATTATCTTTAGATTTGTCGTTGTGAAGAAAACTGAAAACTGAAAACTGAACTGTTGAAAATGCAGAGTTCCCCAAAATCTTCATACAAAACGGCAATTTCATAGGTAATAAGAAGACATACAACATTGAAAAATTATAAATCTTTTCTTGCACTGTATCAACTCTTGACTACCTTAAGCTAAGTATATCTCGTAAGCAAGACAACCAGAAGTATGTAATCTCCACGTCCAACCTAAAGAAAACCTTGCCAATAAATCAGCGAACAACGTCAGTTGCTATTAGCCATAAAATTTTACCTGCTCATTGTTCGAACCACAATAGGAGCCGACGAAAAACTACTTAGGCATAGTTGGCAATTAATTAAAACGAAACTGCTAATGCCGTGTCGACACTTGTATCGGCGTGTGAAAATCTTTGAAAACTATGTCCTCAGTTACAAAGAACCAGTTGTATGTAGATTGGCTGGAAAATTGGTGTGGACTTGGTATCGTCGAGCTGCGGCCGTGGTGTGACCAATAGATAGGTAGTTGTATCATAACACAGCAAAAAAAGCGATTTCAATCAAGGAAATACATATTATTATGAGCCATAAGTGGTTAAGATTATAATGCGTAATAATTTGAAATCTGCTTTATCATTTTGCATTTACAAAGATTTGGTCAGAGTCGAAGAAGAAGAAATAATGGAATTGTGTAGCCCTTAAATTTTTTTTAGTTTAAACCACCACCGAAATTTTCACCTATAACACACACGTCACACAATCACTGACCAGAATGCGTCAAGAACCTACTTATTTAATTTAACTTAAAGGGTTAGTTAGCCAAATAAATTTGTAACATCCAACCTTTGTTTCTTTCTTCCTTCTTTTCTCTTTCAACCAATCTTTCTTCTTTCAACCAATACTTCTTCATATTGAGGTTACAATAGAGAACAGGGCAGGATAAAGGTTTGGTCAACAGTTCTAAGATCATCATCGTCGAAAGAAATTATCCTTTGACATTTTGGCACTTTTTTTAAATGATAAAAGGAGGATACAAACTTGCTGAGCTTCTTGCCCGTTCTTCTCAGAACAAGGCCCTGGTAGTTTTTGTGAACGGATGGCGTAGTTTTTCTCATTCACGAAATATTGTAAAATTTTTATGTCATTCACAAGCATGCGCTAAGACGCATCTAAATTGAATAAACGCTTTTGAACGTTGAAATGATTTTTTTTTTTAATTTCGACATAACATGATTGATGCCCCTTGTACTTTTGCCTACAAAGACAAAATTTTGGTCACCCATCCATAAATCCAATATCATCAACTACTAACACTATCCAGCTTAAGTTTTGTAACTAGCTACCTACAAAAAGAATTAAATGTAGATATTATTTTGTGTCCGAATGTCCATGGTTAATATTCAAAAGAGTTTTCCTCTTCAGAATCCCACGGTACTTAGCACCGAGGTGACGGGAACAACCTAAGACCAGAACAAGCATGCAAATTACGACAATTAGTAATATACGTAATACATCATAGTTATATACTGGGCCTTAGTGGGACAGTAAACTATAACAGGCGGGTCATAAGTGCCTCGTTACCCGAAGGTTTATAGCTAGACCATGTCGAATGTGCCCATCGCTATTTCAGGGGAATGCGAACTTTAAAGAAATTCTTTGAAGTTTTCTTGAGTCCTTCGTTGTTTCGTAATTGTGAAATACAGTGATTGCGTAAATCGTGATCACTTATTTTTACGACAAAAAGGTTGAAGGTGTTATGTCCAACTTATACTTTACAAGAGTTTTTAGAGGTAGACAGAACTGATTTTAAGTTATCTGTTCGTTTATTTGTTATAATTTAGAATCGTCATCAGCCTATATACGTCCCACTGCTGGGACAGGCCTTCCCCATGGAGAAACACATGAGGAGTATGGGCCGTAACACCACCACGCTGGCCCAATGCGACCGGGATCGGGACCAACGGCTTAACGTGCCTTCCGAAGCACGGAGGAGCTCGAGATCACAAAGTCTTGGTCACCCATCCACGGCCCGACCATGGCGAAGGTAGCTTTGTTTTCGATCGAAGCCAAAGCGCACTGACCACTACGCCACCGAGCTCATAATTTTGAATCATCGACATTAAATCAGCTACAAGACGACAATCCAAGACTATTCTGTAGAATATTTCAATAACAATATTTATTTTATTTTGTCGCAGGTGGTGGGAGTCGCATCAATGGCCTGACACGATGTTCCGAACGGCGTCAGTTGAGGGCTCGGGGCCGAGGACGCCGCCGGCCTACGCGCCCCATCCCCCCTACGTCCCTCCCCGCTTCTTCCCTCCTAGAATCCGGCCTCCACCTCCCCAATACTGTTTTGATGCAGCCCGCTTCGCTTGCGATGCTTCTAAGCCTAGATACCTGGACGTTGAAAGAGAGAGGCTCGTTACCAGGTGGTTAGCGGAAGCCAATGATGCCTTGGTTAGAAGAGAAAGACCTCCAAGGTACAAGCCTCGAAGCAGCGAGCGTAGGCCAGATTTTCTAGAGCGAAGACCAAACGCTCCAGAATGGGCGGACAATTTCCTCCTCGGTCGGCGGAGTGGATCCCTCGAGCCAGAAGACGATGGTAGTGAAGCGATGTCGCTGAAAGAGTTTGTGGAGAAGTTCTCTCTCCCTCGGGTGGTGAAATTTGAGGGTGACGAGAGGCCAGTGCTCCTGTATCGGGTGTTGGAGGCGCATCGGCGGGTCGAGGCTGTGCCGCTGTCGGGGAAGAAGGGCAAGCTGGTCGGCAAGCCGCTGTACATTCCGGACAGTTATGATGGTAAGTCAAACGCTTATTTTTTAGGAATTATTGATGAGTTGAAGATATTGTGGGATGGATGAGGACATTGGCGGAAGATTGAGACCTATGTACAGCAGTGGACGAACACGGTTCGATGATGATGATTATGTTGCCAATTACCGTTCGGACTACCGTCTCATAAATCTGATAGATTGGATCGACAAAAAATTTCAAAATTATTGCCTCCCGACTTTTACAAGATACCTGAAGTCAGCCCTAACCTTAAGCTTAATTTGCATCCTTTCCAAGATCATTAAAAAGTGTAAGCTTTTAATCAACGTACACAAAGTTTTAACAAGAAACAGCAGGACCCTGTCTTCGAGTTATAACTTAAATTGCGGCAATCTTATCTATATCAAGTCACCGAGCACAATAAAGCTGTAACCAACAAGTTTGAAGTTGAAATCTATTGCTAGAACGTTGAGCGTGTTCTTGCTACCATTATTAACAGTCACAAAAACGAGTTTCCGAGAGACAAGACAAGATATATTTTTGGCGATTCTAAATTAGATCGCGAAGTAGGCTTTACGTATAGACAGGCAATTTTATGCACAATATACAATTAAGGTGACTTTTATTGATGACCGTTTCATTGATAGAATTATTATGATTATTCCAAAGCAAAAGTTGTTTTTTTATCATAGCAAAAAGCGACTAGGACTTAATGCTTTGTTACATAAAGAGAAGAAAATGTTATGGAACGTTATGGATATCACTCAGCTTATAATCAACCCTTAAAAAGTTGTCCTTATTAAGATGCTTGGTTAAAATCGACATAAAATCTATTACAATAACCTTGTTTATTCTGCCATTAACGTACGAGTCATTGAGCAGTTGGCATTGTGCGTTAAGTGTGAATTCGGAAAATTCAAGATGGCTGCTTACTCAACATTTAACAATGGCAAATCGACAATGACCAAATTACCGGCGTCCTAAATGCTTCAATGATAGGAAATGATTACTTTGTGACCATTTACGCTTACATAATTGCTTCGATTCTACCTGTGTTTGTTTTGAGAACCAAAGTAGAAACTAAATAGTTTCCTTCGCAGGAGTGAGTGGGTATTTAACTTTAACAGGTTCTATATGTTATCAACTTAAAAACAGTTTAATTACATTAAATACACAATGAGAAGCTCGGTGGCGTAGTGGTTAGTACGCTTTGGTTTTTCATATCGAAAGCAAAGCTACCTTCGCCATGGTCAGGTATAGGATGAGTGACCAAAACCATTAAGCCGGTAGTCCCAGTCGCTGTTTGCCACTATTTTTATAACAACCCACATTTGGCCATCGTGGTGGTGTTACGGCCCATACTCCTCGTGTTTCCCTATGAGGAAGGCCTGTGCCGAGCAGTTGGACGTATATAGGCTGAGGACTAAATTTTTTTCAGTTTTCTTCACAACGACAAATCCAAAGATAATAATATTTGGCATCTATCATTAGACAAGCTTTAGTAATATGTGTAATATCACACTTCATAAAAATTATTTATCGTTTTTAGGTGAATGCAAATAAAATGATGTATTCGGGAGGCACTTAAAAAAATGTTGTCTCCGTGTCCAATTTTAACACAATTAAACTTACAACAAATTATCAAAACTAATCAAAAGAGCTCAAAAATAAAGTCGAGACGAGGTAATTATTTTTTAGAAATACTCTGAATCTTAATAGTTACAGACAAAATACTAAGAGAGAAAAAAAACACCAATTTCATAGGTAAGGACCCAATATTTGCTTTGCAACGGTAAACGCTTCCAAAACTCATAGTTTAAATATTCCGTGCTTAGCTATTACAGCATGTGCCGTATATAACCACGAAGCGTAAAATAAGTGTCTAGTATCATCCACCTATTGCATAATTAGTAGCACGCAAGCCAAATCATTTTGCTCCCCAAGGTGACAACATTGTCACTAGTTAGTAGAATACTTGGCAATTACCTTTCGTAGATAGAGCAGTAATTTTAGAGCTGTCTTTAGCTTTTTGCTTTAGAGTTTTCTGTTAATCAATGCGTATTATTTCTTAAGTAAATTATTCAACCACACTCCCGCAAACACACTAATTAGCTATTCAAGTTCATCAAGAGTAACCTGAGCGTGATGTTTACGTCTTTGACCGGTCACAGCAAGCTGAACAGACACCTACAACATGAGACTAAAAGACACTGATGCTTACTGATGCACCTCTTGTGCTATTGTTAATCACTGATTCAAAAAAGTAGCAGACACCTGGGAAGACATCCTCAACTCAATAAAAGCAATCGAAATTGGGAACATCTTATTTTTCTTAGACAGTGCCCAATTGATTAGAGCTAATGTAGGGCCTTAATAAAAGGCTGGTCACAATAGGTCTTAATAGGTCGCAGTGACGCGAAATAGCCCCGAACAATCATACATAAATTAATAAGTAAATTATAATGTTTGTAAGTTAAATTATAGCTTACAGCAGTTCTAAAACGTCTAAACGCTCTTTTCGCTACTGTATCACACCTTTTTTTTTCGAGCACATAATCCATTTACGGACCTACCAACCGCTGGCGGAAGGCGTGAAAATCAACATCCCCAAAAAAGTTATTATAGTAGTGAAAATCGTAACTAATGGCTGGTTTTACCACCTCTGTAGAGCCTCTATTAAACAGATAAATTAAAAAAAGGAACGAAATTTGCAGGGTAAATTCGCGTCAATTCATATTCGAACGAAATTATTTGCCAGATAGTGAAACCAACCCACAATGCGTTAATCAGAACCGCAAGCTTTCGCTATATGAAGAATTCATGGTGGAAATCCTCACTGTTGTTGCGAAAGGTGATAATTTCAGAGAAAACAACAATAGTAAAAGAAAGCAGTACCTACTGCAGCATTGATGAATTTCACTTATTCATGTTTCAATTATTCGGTATAGTTATTGCATTTTATGATGACGAGTAGCTTCGCTCTTAATGATATAGTCTAACGTCGAATGATTTAGCAGCCTTCGTGAATTGCATTGCAATATCTATACCTTGATTCTTTCTTTTACAGCGTCACAATTTGTATTATTACTTTTAGATAAAAAATTGGTTCTAAAAACTCTTAAAGAAGAAAGAACTTAGCTCTTTCTACCTCCACCGGAGAAAGGGGTGACCATACATATGTGTAAAACAGCTCAAAAGAGTAACTCACAATCGTGCTCTAACAAACTTTAATTGATTGAAAATCCCGAACCACCGTTCACATACCCCAAGACCATCATTCTTTATGTCTCAAATAAACTGCAGAATCTATGGACCAGTAAATATATCGCGTGAATTGTATTTGGGACCACAGATCCAATTAAAGTTATTGACAATTAGCAATTAGAGGTCGGTAGGAGATTTTATAATAGCCATTAAGTGCATGGTCTTCAATTACCTTTTGGTTAGAGGTTCGCCATATATGAATTTTTCAATGCTATTGAGGCAGTTAAAGAATCTCGTGGCTTGATTCTTTATTGGAATTGGATGTTGTCAAATCATTATGCAAAAGGGACTTTATTTATATTTTAAATAGAGTATATTGTTATATGGTTGACTTATTGGTAAATTTGTCAGTACTAGAAAAAAAATAAACCAATATATTAAAATGTTGGTTCGATAGAGATAAACACAGTCATGATAAAGCGTTCATGGAAAAAACAAATCTAATAGATGTTTATCCTGGGTTTAGTAGGCTTAATCGCTTAGAATGAACACCTTTACCTTTCCCTGAAGGCGGAGGTGTAATCACTTCTTCGCCTGATAAGTTGAGAAGCTGATTCCCACGTACTTGGCTCTCTGTACGACAAGCGATTCTTCATAATGCAAACAAAAAATTTCCGCAAAGCTTGAATTGACCCTCTTTTTCCAACTCGCCTATCGCTGCCACAATCTTAGACCCACAATCTTAGACACACATGAAATAGGAATATACTAAATGCGTTGGACTCGTAGAACATGTCCCGGGAGCAACAACCCATTAGCGGTCGCGGGGTCGCCGGGCTACTGCGGTGCCCACCATAGTGAACATGCTACCAGTGGAAGTACCTAATCAAAGACTCTGTGAGGAGTTAGGCGTTATGGAACGAACGCTCTAGACCACTTGTAATTCAATCTTAAGTATTGTAGTACTTTTCATTGGGGAAAACCGCGACTTAGTGTCTAACTCGACCTGTACCTAGCACGGGCCGGAGTGAAAAAGTCCCCGGAGAGAAAATTACTCTCTAAGCAATGAGCATATTTGTCTCCGGGAACCTTTTCTCTCCAGCCCGTGCCAAGCCTTCTGGGAAAGGCGTAGAAAATTGCTTCGGTAGAACACGAGTCGTTCCCGAGGTAGGGTTCGTATTTAAAGAATCTTAAAAATTTAGGTCAATTTATGTGGCTCCCAGACTAAACCCTACTGTATCTATTTGTGCACTATGCCCGACAGATTGTGACCCTACGGAATCCGATTACATTTCCTATTGATAAACGGAATGTTAAGCAGACATATAAATTATACACCGCGAACTTGTCACGCACAATGCGACTTGCATACTATATGCCACGTTACATCTCGTAAATAAACTCCTTTATTCATAAATTCCTAATGCCTATGAAGGAGGATAGCGCATAGTATTTGTATTTCATTTTGATATTTTTTTAAGGAAATGCCAAGTCAAGTGAGGAGCTCAGTGGCGAAGTGGTTAGTGAACTTTGACTTTCGATGTCGAAAGAAAAAAAAATTGTTGATGAGAATGATACGGCCTACGCTACGATAGTCACCTCAAAATATATGTAAACAAAAAATGTAAAATATATAATATGTATATGTGTGTGTTATATATATGTAAAAAATGTGTAAATATATGTTGAAAAGTCTGTGCCCAAGTTTTGCTAATTTAACGACAATAATACATAACATAACGTAACATAATAATAATAACATAACATGTTTATGTATTATTGTCATTACACGTTTAAAGGCTAATGTAATGACCAATTAACTGGGGTAATTAATCTAATTTTCATAATATTTAACTAAGGTTCTTAGCTACTTCATTGTTTAGGTAGCATGAGTGTGTAGAACAGAGGTCTCGGCCTCGACAGCCAAGGTTCGAGTCTCGGCTCCCACGCCACCAGGAAGACAAGGTAGACTCATACAAGATTGAAATTAGAGGTCTTAGCTTACAAGAACTATGTATTGATTACATAGGCTTTTATGGAATTGTATGATAACTTTAATGCATAATTTAAGTACTTTTAAGAATCGGCAATTTTACAGGTATCACATTTACCTAACATAGCATAATTACGCAAGTATTAGTAGTATTATTATTAGTATTATTACCTATGAAATTGGTGTTTTGTATGGAGATTTTGGGGATGTCTGCATTTTACATACTAACATTTTATCAGTTTTCTTCACAACAACAAATCCAGAGATAATATTTGGCATGTATCATTAGACAAGCTTTAGCAATATGTGTGTGAGCACGCTTGATAAAAATTATTCATCGTTTTTATGTTAATGCAAATCAAATATTCGGGGGGCAGTTAAAAATAATTGTTTTTGTGTCTAATTTTAACACAATTAAACTAACAAAAAATTATCAAATTAAATAATACGATTAAATAATATATGGTCTATTTTTAGAAGAGGCAATTATTTTATAAGAATGTTCTGAGACTTAATAGTTACGGACAAATTGCTAAGACAGAATAAAAACACCAATTTCATAGGTAAGGACCCAATATTTCCCATCAGGTGGGAATTGCATGCTTGCTTTAAAAGAAAAAGAAATACGTAAAATTTTTATGCTAGTAACATTGCATGAATGTTCCAGGTTTAGTAAAAGTATCAGCATAACTAATTAAAATAACTAATGAGGGACCATTTAATTTAAACAACATATCTATGCTGCTGTTCTATTTATAGTGTAATTATATACATTATACATTTTACTTTTAAACTTTCTTTCATAAAATAACCCTTTGTAAAACCTCCACCGGTCGTTCGCGAACTTCACAGGCTGTAAGTACATGGTAAAAAGTCAGATGAATATCGAATGTCGATATGTAAAAGTAATTTCATTCCATCACTGTTTATAAGCGAACCTGTGAGCTTCAGTAATCGTGAAGTTAAGCATAAAATTACATTTCGCATTTCGCCATTCTCAACCCGTTTATTGTATTGGGTCCCATAATTATATGTCGTGGACTGCCCGTCCGATCACCAGCCAATAGATAATCTGTCGGATTATTTTCATACTGTCAAACAAATCTGCTTATATAACGCCAAGGAATTTCCGACCTTATATTCTTCAAAATAAACAACAAAATACTATAAGAAGTGAAATATAGAATTTATATACCAAACTGCCGAATATCCTCAGCGCATTTTGAACTTTAATCCCTTGGTCGTAAAGAGCGGATTTGTGTGGGGACATTTGACAAGTTGTGGTTATTTGTGTTGCCGGTTGTACATAACGGTCGGGGTCGCAGGTTCACTCCTAGACTCGCACAACAACGGATCACGAGCGAAATTAATATTTTACTCAAATTTCACATAAAATGGAATAGCTGTTATTTATTTTATTTTTTGTGATGGTTTCATGTTTATAGTGAACATCGTTTAATAACATCGATGTGTATTCTTGAAAATGAAGGTTTTGCATATTTCAATGAAGACCAATACCCTGGACACAAAACTGCTAATTGTCTGTCGCTAATTCGTTCGCGTTTGCATTTTTTATTTTTGTGGGAAGGTATAATAAGAAGAACATAGAGTAAAAATGTATATATAATAAATAAAAAAAAAATAAAAAAAAAAGTAAAAATGTATAATAAATCAAAAAAAAATTTAATATATAATATTAGATTATAAATCTAAATATTAGTTCCTTACCTATGAAATTGGTGTTTTGTATGGAGATTTTGGGGAATTCTGCATTTTCCATACTAAAATTTTTTCAGTTTTCTTCACAACGACAAATCCAAAGATAATAATATTTGGCATCTATCATCAGACAAGCTTTAGTAATGTGTAATATCACACTTCATTAAAATTATTTATCGTTTTTAAGTGAATGCAAATAAAATGATGTATTCGGGAGGCACTTAAAAAGAGTTGTCTCCGTGTCCAATTTTAACACAATTAAACTTGAAATAACTAACAAAAAAAAAATGATCAAAACAAATCGAAAGAGCTCAAAAATATAGTCTATTTTTAGACGAGGTAATTATTTTTTAGGAATACTCTGAATCTTAATAGTTACAGACAAAATACTAAGAGAGAAAAAAAACACCAATTTCATAGGTAAGGACCCAATATACCACATTTTTAAAAAGAGCAAAATAATAATAAACTTAAATGAGTGGTCACTCAAGTGATCACGCAAGTGACATCTTTGCAACTTACACTTGCAATTTATGCATGCATTATAGGGATTTTAATGGAATACGGAAATTGTTAGTATTGCTGTTCCTAATTATGAAGTCGAGATTCCCTTAAAATTAAACAGACGAACGGAAATTCGCTCTGACTTTATCATGATATTTGATCATTACATTACAATTACACTTAGCCAGGTTCTGTTCAATTTATGTAAGTGCAACAATCAATTTAGGCCATTCGCAGATGCTTTTAGAGACATTTTATGACGGCGACTGCCAATGCTCTTAATGCTTTCCGATAGAGTCTAAAGTCGAATGCTTCAGGCGCCCTCATAAATCGTAGTATACCAATATAACGTATTAAGTCACGGAAGCGATTTAGCGGAGCTAACCATGAGATAGGAGTCATCTATACGCGTTTGAATAATGGACGAAACATAATGTGGTTCGGCTTATAAGTAGTTTTGACGCTTCTAGATCTTAACCGAATTATCATAATTCATACTTAAAGGTTCTCTAGTAGAGCCAAGGTACTAGGACCGCAGCATACCACAGATATACATTTACGCAAGTATAAAGCCTCGGCCAGACAGACGCGGTGGCGGTGGCGGTGGCGGTGGCGGTCAGTTGCGTAGTATGGATGTCAGAACATCGATTCACACAGGCGCGGCCTGCGTCGCGGTCATGAGGCGGTCGGCCGCGGCCGCTTGTCACTTTGACATCCATGTATGACAAAGTACTGTACTTACTACTTTTCGTTTCTAAGCTCGGCGATCGCGCTAGGGTTATCAATTTTCGCCCAGTTATAAAAACTATTCTTTAGAATGAAATAGCAAGAACATAAATAGAAAACATGAATAGATAATTAATTAAATATTTCAATATTATTACAATCCTTATAAACATGCAGCGTACCTTTATCTTTGAGTCATGGAATCTTGCAACTTAACTTTGAGCCAAATCATGTTGTTCAAACCATTGACCGATTTATTAATCTAATACAATAATTAAGTAAGTATAGTCATCCAGATCTCATGACATTTTTAAAAAACATATAATTATGATTTTCATAAAGCCACCCTAACTCTATACTCTTTGGTCATCAATCAAGAAACCCACAGAAGAAACCTGTCAAACGTTTACATTTCATTTTGTTTTTGCCTTAAAAAATTTTTGTTGTTGTGAATTGATATTATGAAAAAAAACTCCAATCTATCGTTCACCAACTGAAAAGTCTCAGATTTGGAAACCCTGGCCGCGCGGCCTTACCGCGCCTGTGTGACCTGGTGTAGCGGTGGCGGTGGCGGTGGCGGCCTGCGTGCGGTAGACCGCCACCGCCACCGCGTCTGTCTGGCCGAGGCCTAACGCTTTGTATTGAAACCCAGCATGTCAACTTTTTAACGTCTACTGTGGTGTGGCGTCATAGCCGTAATTTTAAGACGGGAGATCTAAACTGATTGAAGAATACCACACACACGAGGCATTTTTTTTTGCAGGCATTCGGGCGCGTGCAGAATAGTTAGCTTATCTTGGTTTTCGAACATGCATTTGCATCATCTATGTAAATGTTTATCTGTGGTGGTACCCATATCTATAAGTCGGACCGATGACCTAGAGAAAGTCGTTAAGGATGCTTTTGCCTTAACAAACTAATAGAACGCAATCCCTAATAAATTTTACTGATAGATGTCATAGTCAAGATGTCATGTATTCTGTAGGAAAACATGTAAACTTTAAATCATATTTGTTTTCAGGTGACTTTCACCATAAAAAACTTCTCGGAAAAATGTATTTATTATTGTACTAGCTGTTGCCCACGTATACTATGGTTTTTTAACTATCCCACGGGAACCCTTTAATTTTCCGGAATAAAAAGTATCTAAAATGTTGCCCAGGGATATAAGGTATCACCATGCAAAATTTCATTGAAATCGGTCCAGCCCTTTCGGAGATTAGCCCGTACAAACAGACAAACAGACAGAAAAATAAAAAAATCTATTTTTGGTATTTTTCCTTTTTACATCCCCTTGACTTGGTTTTAAGCATTTTTTTCTATGCACACACATTCGACCACAACGGTTTTATTATATGTTTACATTTGTTATTCGTATGTAGGTATGTATTATTTATTCGATTCCGCATTCCTATCCCCTAATTCTTCTAGTATTTGAGTAGTTATTTTTCCTTATAGAAAGCTGTACCCAACATGCACACCAATATCAGTTACTTGACAATGGAGACCGAGAAAGAAAACATCAATGAACCATCCGATAAAAAACTGCTTTACAAACCTCACGTATTCACGTGCCATAGAACAGATGACTGGTTGATCGGTATTGAAGGTACCGAGCTACAGCTACCCATGCGCGGTCGAGTGATTCATCTTGCGGCTAATCGATTGGAATTCCAAATACAGTGTTGGGCGTGCTGTAGGCATATGGCATTGTTTTGGAAACAATCACTCGTGCGCATGATTAGGATGAGGTTACACATGGGCATCTAAGCGGTGTCTTCTTTTTTTACTCATGACAGGTAAGCGCTCTTGGCCTTCATCTCACCTGATGGTAAGTGACGATAAGGCCGAAGGTCGAAGCGAGCTTCATCTGTATTCCTCGCCAACCGAGGAACTGGTTATCTTACCATTAATTGCCGGAACTCAACAATGCTTAAAACATTGTTATTATGGCGACAGATTTAGGTAAGACGTGGTAGCTAGCCTGGCGGGCTTGAAAGCCCTACCACCAACCAAACTTAGCAGAAAAACTTCTGCCCCCATGGGGAATCGAACCCGGACGTCCTGATCTTCACCTGGTGGTACCAACCACTGGACCAGAGGTGGTTGGTCTTCCAGCGATCTCCCGCTTTAAGTGGCACAATATTGTCTTGCTCTTCCATTCTATTCTATCACTCATTAGCTTATCGTACATTTCCTGTCTTCTGGTATCAGTAGTTAAGGAATGAATTACCAATCGCATAAGTAAAATTCCATCTCTAATTTATGGTTTAACAAGGTGTCCGGTTTATTAAGAGGAATGATCGGAAGACTCCTTCACACCCTTGCTGCCCCACTCTATAACTTTGAGTGTGCAGATTTTTTTGCGCTATCAAAACATGTCTATAATTTATGAAATCTATACATATAAAGAAACTGTGGAGGTCGAATGCCTGACATAGAAAAAAATGCTTAAGGCGAAAGGTAAGGCAAATGACTTTCAGCGTTTGGCGTAATAGAAATTGAGCGACAGCGACATCTATTGAAAACTTGAGGTGCGTCACAAAGCACATTGCACCGTAGCGCCATGTTTTGATAGCTATGACGGCTAGTGTTTATCACAGAGTAATTTCATCTACAGAGAAAACTAAAGGTTTGTAATAAAATAAAATGTACGAATTAAAATGTTCGTAAATGAAATAACCTGATAGTAATGGGATCGCTACAGTTCATGTATCCAGTTTCCAGCATGTCAGACGATCCAAAATCAAATCAAGTTTTCTCAATTGATTTCCAACTCAATGTTTTGTGTAAGAATTGAGTTCGTTATCTATCGATAAATAATTATTTTGTGGTAGTCTGATGTGCTCTTATCCGCACAACCAGAAGAACATGTTTAATTCTTTCTTGTCTTTTAGATACTGTATCTTGCTGATCTGTCTCTGAAATGTGTTTTCTTTTTAAAGAATTTTAGTGTCTCTTTTTTTTGTATCATCATTACTGTAATTGTTTGTGCAACTAGGATCAGAACTGAAAAAATTAACATTATATTATTTTGTCCGAATTTTTTATTGTTTGTCAATAGAAACATAATATTTACTGATAAAAATCGTAAAATAATATGACGTCTCAAGTAAATACATTTATTAATGGAAAATGTTACGATTCAATTTTTTTTACAGTATAGGTTGTATGAATACAAGCCTACACTAGTTTTTGTTTCATTCAAAACGAATCAGTATTTTTGATTTTAGGCTTATCTAAAAGTCTTAGTTCCGCTTCGGAGCGTGAAACATCGTGTGTCGTCATCATATACACGCAGGCCGGTTGGGACGTAGGTATACATATTTAAAATCGCGGGAACTATCGATCGCACTGTCATTAAATAATTCAAAAGTAATATAAAGGTATCGAACCGGTCTTGAAGTTATTTATTTTGATAAGGATTAATACCAATAAGGAAATAAAGAGCATTTTGTAACAGCGAAATTTTAATTAAATTGAATAACAGTAACTGTGGCTAAACTATATTAATTAACGTAAATGATTATTATTTCTAGGCATTACGATATATTCACGCCTACTGTGGAATCCACACATATTGACCTTCGCTACGAGCATAGAACTTTCGATAAGCCAAATTAGACGACTAAGATTGACAATATTGTTGGAATCTAATATGACTAATCTAATTTTATTGATCTAATATGGCGACTCACTGATGTTGAAACGGCGAGATTAGTTTATTTTAGCTATTTTCACAGCGTAATATCATATAGTCTACTGTTGTGGGGCTCCGCTGCTGACATTCGGACTATCTTTGTACTTCAAAAGAGAGCCATTCGTGCCATATACAACCTTAGACCACGTGACTCGCTCAAGATATTATTTAAGGAAATTGATATATTAACGGTGGCGTCTCAATATTTGAAATGTTCTAAATTCCTTTTATTATTATGGCTGTATAAAAAAGGCTAACTGTTGAGTTTCTTGCGGCACTTCTTCTCAACAGGCCATTCACGTCAAAGTGCTAGTAGGAAAAAAAATATTGACGTGCAAAAGTATTTCATGTAAATCTAATTGCAAAAAAAAATACATAGCTCTGCTGCCTTTGCAGTAAAGAAAATCAGACTATTATCTGACGTTGAAACGGCAAGACTTGTCTACTTTAGTTATTTTCATAGTGTGATGTCGTATGGCTTGTTGCTATGGGAGTCAGCAGCTCATATTGAGAATATTTTTATTTTACAAAAACAAGCTGTATGAGCCATTTACAAGCTTAAACCACGAGATTCACTCAGAGAGTTATTCAAGGAAATTGATATATTAACTGTTGCCGAATACATCTATGAAAATATTTTATATGTTTATAAACATAACCACACCAACTTGCTGTGCATTTATGGGGGAATGTTAACAATTTAATAATAAAATCCCACCAAACGTGTTGGGCCACGCTCAATATAGGGTTCCGTAGTTTTTCATCCGTCACAATTTTGATTGCGTGAACCAATTTTAATAATTCTTTTTTTATTTGAAAGACTATATGTTCTTTATCATAAAATATGTAAAATGAGATTTAAAAAAATGCTTGCATATATCGTTAAGTCACAAATGTAGTTCAAAAATAATTTTGTAAAATTTATCAAAAACTGTTCAACCTATCAAGTACAAAATAATTTTCATAGAAAGTACTTATAAAGTTCAACTTTTTGGAACTTATTTTATTTTTTGAACTTATGGTTCAAAAGTTAAAGGGGGGGAACTTTTTTTTAACTTTCGGAGCGATTATTTCATAAAATATAAATTTTATCGTAAAATGATGTAAGAAAATTTAAACGTGATGCGCATTTTCAGTGATTTGCCTAGTGATATAGTTATTTATCATATTTAGTAAAATTTTCAAAAATTCTTTTAACCAAAATATTTATTTTCCCCTTTTTAGGCCATTAGTAAAACGTTTTATACAGTATTTATGTAACCCTTTTTTATTTTATTTTTATGTATTTTTATTTAATATTGTATTGTCACTGGGAGCAAGCCTGTATGTAAAAATTCAACTCAATCGGATGTCGGGAAGTGGTCGAAAAATCGATCGCCAGATATGATCTCCACAGACAAGAAAGCAAGCTAAGAAAAACGTAGTAAAAGTGTATCATTATTCTTCGTTTATTATAAACACTAAATTATGTGACAATTTCACTATCAGCCAGTGATTAGAGAGCATACGTCTAAAGAAAACATTAGAGAAACCCATTTCTATTAATATTACAATCTTTCCTGCGTAGACTCTGTATCGGCCACTACTCTGTGCATTTTAGTAGTGAGAAGTAATTTTTGGTAGCTCGATTGTTGTTGCACACAGATCTGAAGGTACAATTATCTACATTATGACGAGGATAGGCAAGGTAATTAAAGAGGGTAGTACTTACTCTAGTGTATTATCAATATTTTGCTCTAGACAAATAATATGTAGAATGTTTAATAATTAACCGTTGCTTAGCAACGATGTCATTTCTTAGCAAAAGCGCCTACGAAATTTTGGCAGCAAATGTACAATTATGCAACTATAATATTTTAGTAGGCGCTTCAGGAAAACACGTTGCAATTAATAAATTTGTGGTATTTCCTAAAAAAACTCACCGTCGGAGACTAGGTATTAATGTAACGGATATGTAAACTGAGTTTGGTAATAAACAGAAACGTCTTTTAAAGAAAAAAGTGTAAAAGAAATTTCGATAGATTATGATAAATCGAAAAATTTTGAATGCTCTCCATATGTTGCTATAAATAATTACTAGTATTTTGGACCGTCACGAACAAGTTTATGATATATGTCATAACATAAATTAATCTGATCATCCCTTGTGCTGTATTTTTGCCAGACTACTGTACCAAAAACACCTCATTATGAACATTTGCCTATCCCTTCGCCTTAAGTCAAGTCAGGGCGATGTAAAATAGATGAAAAAAAAAAAAAAAAAACTCTGTCTGTTCGATCTGTTTGTCTATTTGTACGGGCTAATCTCCTAAATGGCTGGACCGATTTCAATTAAATTTTGCATGGTGATACCTCATATCCCTGGTCAATCTTAGATACTTTTTATTCCGGAAAATTAAAGGGTTCCCGTGGGATAGTTAAAAAACCAGTAACCGCGGACGATGCCGCGGGCAACAGCTATTTTATGTTTTAAAGTCAAAGTCATGCAAGTTAAGTTAAATATTGGGAAAGACACTTAACTGTATGTATGAAAAATTGCGACTTTATTGCTGATGTCATTTTCTTTACCGATGAAGAAAAAGTAATGTGTTCCTCGAAGCGCACCTATGTTTAACATTTGAATAGAGATGGGAATACTAACTGAAACTCAATAATCAACGTCCTAAAAACAATTTTGTGAGATTTCTTGATTAATCAGTGAGTGGTATTCGCTTTTTAAATAAATTCCCTGTGATATATTCCATATCATTTTGGTAACTCCACTCCACACATCCATCTCAACATTCGCAGATTTAGCAAGAAAGCGTTATCTATATTTCCATAATAAGCACCAGGCTATCATAAATATAAAGGAACTATTTTGTCCTAAAATGTTTTGCTCTTCCCTATTTTTTAAAGTGCACCCACTTTAAAAAAGCTTCGAGGAATACGTCGACAAAGGAAACTTAAAATAACTCATAATCAAAAGTATCAAAACAATACCTACTAGGGAAAATAAATGTTTTTTAAATAAACGGTTATTGGTTATGAAGGGACGCATATTGATTTACGAATCCATGATATTGAATGCCAATTAAAAATAATAAAAAAAAAAAAACAATTCCTTATAAAACCTTAATTGAATCATCTTATATGCGACACCAGAAAGACTCTACATAGGTTGGTAATGAATCAGGAACCAGGATGCATTGAACAAACAAAACCGATCTCGAGCCCACACCGACGTAGTTATTGCTTTATAAGCCTTATAGCATCTATAATTAAGGTCGTAAATTGAGTGGACGTGGCCGGTTAGGGCGCACGCACACTCTTTTGTTTCGTCGAAGCGGTCGTTCTCCGTAATCGGTCAACCAACGTCCTTACCACAGGCGTGAGTGGTATGCTGATTAGCATAGTATACGAGCAACCAGTACGTTCAACTTATAAGTAATATACGTACTTATTGAATTTGATGACTGTGGACGAGTGTTTTGTACAGTCACGTGCAAAAATATGCACCTACACACTTTTCGGATCAAATGACTATACCCAATTGAAAAGAATAAAAGCCTGTCAAATGTGTGTTCAGTCAAGGGTAAAAACTTGTATACACTTTTGACAGTAAGTGACTCTTATTAGAATGGGATAAAGACTGTCGCCTGTCAAATGTATATATACATATATTTTGCACGTGATTTTTGCTCGTAATATGCCTTGCTGCGTATAGTTACAGAGGCGGTGCCGCGTAGTCTGTCAGATTTCAACGGATTTTTTTTGCGGAGGACTTTTTGCACGTCATGTGTATTACAGCATATAAAATAAAAAAAATATCTTCAGACACTCACACCTATCAACTTGCCCCATTTTAAGCTACTAATGCTGCTTGTGTTACGGACACTAGATGACGGATATAAAAATATTTAAAAGATAAATACATATAAATATCCTGAATATATAAAAATATGTATAAACATCTAAGACTGCAGAACAAATGCCTGAATTCATCACCCAAACATTTGCCTTGTGACCGGTGTACAGACCACTCGACCACGGAGGTCGTCAATCAATATACTTCATTATGTTCTATTTTCACAGACTAAAGAGTCTGTCACGGATAGTCCGTCGTCTGCGCTGCACCTAAGAAGTACTAGGGAAAATAAAATTACAAACAAGTGAAATATAAGACCTTCAAAACTAAAGGGAAACTCCAGCAAACTTGTAATGGCCATGTTTCACAAAGTATCAAAATTCAGTTGTTAGCAGAAACTTCATTCGTTCACAACTTTACATAGTACGATCGACGATAGATCAAGCATGACTCTTTGGTATTTGTTTAAGCCCAAACCTTGAATCAGGAATAATTTTAATGATAGAAAACATAGCGAACTTTAAAACATATTGGTATGCTGTAAAGTATGCGACAATCATAATACGAACATGCTATAGTCTATGAGAATTGAGATATCGTCATTTAAATTAATTATAATCTTTATAGTTCAAAAGGATGTACCAACTGCTTTGCTTGCCTAGCATGTCGTAAAAGGCGACTAAGGGCGTATTGGGTACTGGGTCTGTGATCGTGTAGGCGATGAGCTAGCCACTTGTTACTACTCTTTCACGACTTTCCATCTGACCAAACCCAATTTTTGTATGGCTAAATGTGGTCTTAAGGAACATAGTGCTCCTTGGACTCTGCCTACCCCTTCGGGGATTACAGGCGTGGTTTTTTATGTATGTATTTTTATAGTCAATTGACTTTTAAATTCTTGTCTTTTCATCATAATTACAAAACAAAGTGCAATCGCTACAAAATACTCAAATTGTCCGTGTTTATGTTTTTAACACATTTATATATATTTTTATAGTTCACTAGTTTTCAATTTAGGTATTTTAATATTATCCTTCTTTTACCTTCATTATGCGCTTATTGCCGTTCCTGTCACTCGTCGGCGAAACAATAGAATTCCTTGCTTATCGCACACCCATCTCAGTCACATCATCGCGCCGTAACCTGCGCTTGAAAAAAATAGGAAAAAAGTGTATATTTTACACTTCGGCATGCGTAAGTATTCTAGAATCAATTGAAAAAATCAAACAGGTTTTAAAAGAGTGTTGGCGACCAGCACCAACCTCTTCGGACCTTAACTCCAAATTCCCAGTACGTCATATTTTTGGATTTATTTATATTGAGAATGTCAGACTTTTTGATAGAAACAATTGTACTTTTTTACTGTCAGTGTGTGCTATTAGACATTATACGTGTTACATCAGTGCGTGGTCTTAATGCTCTCAATTCTCCATCCTCAACAAAGAGTATTTTTTTTAATTATAAGTTATAAGTTTTTAGGTATAAGTATCGATTTACTTTATTACAGGGACTTATAGGTGTCCTTTGTCTACCTATTCGGGGATATAGTTTTACTTGATCATAAATATGTATTTTGAAAAATGTTATTGTGATGAACAATAATTAATGAGCAAAAATTTGCTAACGAAGCATTTATCAAATTATGTGGATGGACTTAGAATGAGAGAAGGACCACAAAAGCGATGGATGGTTTGAATGATTATGTTAAGAAATGAAGTGAATGTGTGAATGTCAAGATGACGGGTGGCAGAGAAGGACTGCGACTTTACGAAATACACATACATACATAACGTATCATAACGCGTCTTTCCCCGAAGGGGTAGGCAGACGTGTTAAACACCCACATTACGTAACACATGTTTTTTTTATTATTTTATTTTATTCGGAACAACAAACAATTACATAATGTTAATTACAAAATGAGTTGACATATGACTTAGTACTAATTATGTTACCAACAACATTGTCCGCAGTGAAAAAGAAAAATGTTGTAAGGCAAAAAGAACAATAACATACAATTTTAATGATATTCCATAAAGAATTTAATAATAAAACAATCTCATCTCCAATCAAAATGAAGTAAACAAAATTATGGTGCAAGGCCGTGAAATATTGGAAAGATTGATGTATTGTTTAAAAATAACGGAAGCACGGGTTTTGGTGCTAAGGCTAGCCGCGCACGGCCAGTCGATCCATATCTCCTGAACTTATTATGAATCTGGCACACGCTGTAGGATGTTATGTCACTGTGCGTATAATTTTTAGAAATGTGCTGTTGAAATAAGACCTTCAAGATTATCAGTCAAGACAAGCGCTGGACTATGTCTCTTCCAAAGAATTCCGTCATGATCGGTCCTTTGTTGCATCCAGTCGTAGGATGTTATACCACTGCATAATTAAGTATAGACCTTATAACAATAGCAATCATTGGCAGCCATTAAACATGAAATACATATGAAATACTTTTGCACGTCAATATTTTTTTCCTACGAAGTGCTAGAAGTTCACGTTGAGAAGAAGTGCCGCAAGGAACTCAATAGTTAGCCATTTTAAAACAATTTGAATATTGTAAAAATAAGTATGTGCAGAGGAGCAAATTATAGTAGCCACGAATTTTTATGTTTAAAATAATCTTCTATCTTATAATACCCTTTTTTTCATTAAACAGTTTTAACAATAAAATATATAATAATAGTTTGTTTTATCTTTCATACAAATTTATAATCTGCATATTTTCACCTAATTTTCAGAATTTAAAGGAGTTTACAGACGGCAGCTACATTATACATTAATGTAAATTACGTCTCGAGATGTATAGCTTTTAATAATAATTGTCCTATGCCATACAATAGTATGCCTTATATACTTGCTTCGTGAATCTTAGCATCCATAAGATACGAAATTGTTAAAATATACATTACTAGGGACAAGTCAATAAAACTTTGTGGCATTGTACATTCTTATGCTTATTCCTATAAAACAATTATATAGAATAACATTTTTCGTACTATCTTTCGAAAATTTTCCGTCTGCTGTTCTCAATTTATCGGGGTGTTCAAGTTCACCATTCAGAAACAAAGATAACGTAAGTACATGTTTTAGTTCATTAATTACCCAATAGATGGCGCTATGTAAAGTTAATAAAAATTCATTTTCTTTCCTCCTCTTCCATCAGTCAACACTCATCCATTCCTCATCATATTACCATAACATATCAGCACAATCCATCCATCTCAGTTTATGAGGATTTTTTACGGACACAGAAGTCCACAGAAGTGGAGTTAAGTGGACATCCTTGCATTACAACCCTCTCGTGTATCTAACAGTCGAGTACAAGAATATATATAATATACAAATTTCAGAGGCGACAATCGTTATTTCCTTCTAATATGACTTATTTACTGTCAAAAGTGGTTACATATTTTGGACTCGACTGTACCATAATAAGATGAAATATTGGGTCCTTACATATGAAATTGGTGTTTTTATTCTGTCTTAGCAATTTGTTCGTTACTATTAAGTTTCAGAACATAAAATAATTGCCTCTTCTAAAAATAGACCATACATTTGAGCTTGTATTATTTAATTTGATAATTTTTTGTAAGTTAAATTGTGTTAAAATTAGACACAAAGACAATTAATTTTAACTGCCTCCCGAATACATCATTTGATTTGCATTAACATAAAAACGATGAATAATTTTTATCAAGCGTGTTCACACACATATTGCTAAAGCTTGTCTAATGATACATGCCAAATATTATTATCTCTGGGTTTGTCGTTGTGAAGAAAACTGATAAAATGTTAGTATGTAAAATGCAGACATCCCCAAAATCTCCATACAAAACACCAATTACATAGGTAAGAACCTAATATAAAACTGTTTTATTTGTAGTTTGATATTTGAATCGATAGATAACATGTGACAACTTTTTTATTTACTTTTAAATAGATTCTACCACATTATTATCAGTTTTATTCCCACCCGACTCAAACGTGTACGTATTTACCTAAAGACGATAGTGGTCACATAAATATTGATAACTCTACAACTACATAATTTTAGTTTTTTCTTAGCCACGCTGGCCGCTGGCGCTGACGACGCGCGCGCTTTATTACACGAGATAGAAGTAGCGTTTAACACCCCACGCGCGCGTTTTTACGTCAAAATGTATGGAATCTCGGCACCGCTGTTGGCCTTCGCCGATCGCCCACCCGGCGTAGCTGTGAAACTATACTCAAACTACCATGGTTTATCGATATACTTTTAGCCGAATGTAACGGCTCTCAAAAACTATTTAATTCTCTTTGATGCGGATATTACTTGCTTAAACTGCTCCTGGTGCCCAGCTCCAGGCTCATTACTCTTTTACACGAATGAACCACTTCCCTCTTCTTCGGGGGTTTATTTTATTCCTAAGTAAAGCATATTGCTTCAATTTATAGTTCTTTAGTAAGTTTTATACTTCGCATTGAAAGTTCACTTATTCATCGAGTAAACAATTTTTTCAAAGCATTATTAGCATTTATTATTAGCATATTATTATTTATTACACATAAACATGTAACTGTTAACTCTTTTATATAACTGTAATCGATATCAATTGAGTAATAATTAGCTTAAATATACCTTCTAAACAAAAGAAAGTCATCTTTTACATTTAAGATGTAGAGATCATTTTTACATTGCGCAACCGCGATCATTATGACCGATGTACCGCTTAATTTATTAAAGTAGGTTCATCAATGACGAACCTTATGTTTATCGAGAGAATCCTCGTTATATAATAGTGCAAATACGGGCGTTACACGGTGCGTTGGCGGAGCCACAAGGCATATAGGAGTAAGGCAAGCCGCACAAACAAAATTACTGCCAATGGAAAATTGACAATATTACTAGTCAATATAATTATTATGGCACAAACACCATTTAGCAATACTGGCCGCACATACGCAATAATAATTTATATATTATATCTATGGATTTGTCGTCGCCGTCGTGGAGAAATCTGAAAAAAATGTTAGTATGGAAAATGCAGACTTCCCCAAAATCTCCATACAAAACGGCAATTTCATAGGTATTTCCAATTTTATTTGTTGTCTTCAGCTTCTTTACTCTTCTGTCGCACAATATCAACTCTCTCTCACTATCTTCCTAGCCTGTCCTTGTTCACACAATCAATTTATCTTTTCTTTGGTCCATAACTATATTCTATATTCATTACTTTCCTGGTCACATGCTCATTATCTCTTCTCATTACATGCCTGAACAAGATAGGCAAGATAGGAAAAGTACAGGAAGAAGAGTAATTATTAATTATTGTAATTAATCTTTAGTTACATACAGGGACTTAACATAATAATACCAAAAAAAGTAGTTAAAAAATTTATTCTCATGAAAAAATCATTTTCCATAAGATATTCTAATTCAGCTCCGCCACAGTGTAAACCGCACCTTTACATCTATAAGTTCAAATATTGGTAGTAATGTCGACCACACACGACTTACAGATACTCTCGATCGCGGACGTGTTTAAACTGCCTTAATAGTTGTAAACACAGCGTGTGTGTTCACGGCCGAATGTTATCTAATAAGTCTAATAACAAATACTGTAAGCGTCGTTTAATTTGATAGCAATAAGCAGATTCACTAGGTAGTCTTTTGTGTTTTTAGGCACCTTTTTTGCGACGGGGTAATTATTACGAGCAGCTAGCCAACTATTGAACGCAATCCCGATCGATCGCATTGAGATTGTGATGTTTCTAAGGCCCGGCGCACATTATCGGCATCGGCCCGGCTCAGAATTTTAGGTGATAAATAACATCATATATTAACTTCATGGCAATACAAGTAGAAATTTCCATGATATATGGCCGTAGTAACAAAAATACCGCTTCGGTATGCTTGAGGTTGCTGCATCGGCGGCCTTGAGGTTGCTTCGGGATACTTCGGCATCCTTCAGTACGCTGCCGCGCCGGCGGCGGCGCCAAGGCAATACTCGCGGGTAGTTTGGACGTACGGCATGCCTAAGGTCGTTGCAGCATGCCAAGGCATAGTTGCCGACAGTGTGCGCTTGCATGTAGGGATGGCGACACTTGCGCCATAAATGGATTCAAATTGTGAGGATATTGAGGGACTTAAATGACATGGAGTTTTTCTAAAATCGGTTCTCTCGCACCGCCTCTCTCGTCTCATTAGTAACACCAATATCTCAAAATACCGTTAGAGATATTGGTGTTATTAATGAGTATTAATAATTGAGATTCGCGTTCAAGGTAGGCTAGCTAAATATTAAGATACTAGTAGAACATCTCCACGAAGGGTGGTTCTAGTCCCATTATAGGCAATCCAGTGGAGTTGTCGTAAAAAAATCATAATTTTACTTATTAATTTTACAATTTTTATTTCACGCACACAAATACACAGAAAACAGACATATGTATTCTATAAATATATATTATTTTTTTATCTATTTCTTTTTATTTTATTATATTATTGTATTTGAATTTTAGTTTTTATCATCTTTATATTTTTTTTTCCTCTTTTGCATTGGTGTCTCTTCCCTCTCCTTACTAAATCTCACACACCTGTGATAGGTTGGCTGGCAGAGATCTCTATTAGAGATAAGTCCTCCTTTGCTTACTTTTTGTATTTACTACAATTTTGTTTATTTGTGCAATAAAGAGTTTAATAAAACAACACAGCATACTACAATTTAAATGACTATTTTAATAACTGATGTAACACGTATAATGTCTAGTAGCACACTGACAGTAAAAAAGTACAATTGTTTTTATAAAAAAAGCCTGACATTCTGAATACAAAAGCCCTAAAATATGACGTACTGGGAATTTGGAATTCAGGTCCGAAAAGGTTACATGGTGCTGGTCGCCAACAATAATAATACCTACATGTGACATTGTAAATACTTTAATTAATCTATCGAATAATTTCTATTAATCAAATTCTATTTAGTCTTACCAATTATGAATGTTATCAATAAAAAGTATCCTTCTCTAATCGCTTGTCAATTTTGCAGTGCCCGACAGGGTTCATAATGTTGTCAAAATTTATCTGTTAAGACATGTTGTATGTACATTATGATGCAACTAGCTATTGCCCACGACTTCATCCGCGGTTACTATTGTTTTTAACTATCCCACGGGAACCCTTTAATTTTCTCTTAAAGTCTCGGCCCGACCGGTTTAAAATTGACAAAGTTTCATACAAACTTTCATCCCCTATTTTATCCCATTGGGGGTAGAATTAATCAAAATCCTTTCTTAGCGGATGCCTACGTCATAACCTCTACCTGCATGACAAATTTCAGCCCGATCCGTCCAGTGGTTTGGCCTGTGCGTTGATAGATCACTATGTCAGTCAGTCACCGTTGAGTTATATATAGATAAATAAATAATCTAAAGTTAAATAAAAATGTACATAAAAGGTGTGCCTCATTTCTAATAGAAATTTCTTCCAACTCTTTTGTTTGCCTTGACAAATTCTTTTGTTTTACCATCATTGGGTCATGCAAAGACTTCTAGTCGCATGGTGATCGTTTAAAGCCTGTAAAATAAATTAACCTTTACCAACAGCCCGATAACGGGCATGACAGCCCGCAGCGAGATGAGACGGCAATAGCATCGTTATGCATTATGTCATATTATTAGGGTAACTGTGCACGGTCGGGGCGGGCGCACGTACTGAGATAGGTGCGTGAGTAGCGGTACTATGAAGTATTTGTTAGTAATTTGCGTTTTTGGTTGGCCTATATTATTATGTTTATGATAAGTTTAATATACGATGGTATGCATGAGATTTTAATAGTTGTTGAGGAGCTCGGTGGCGTAGTGGTTAGTATGCTTTGGCTTTCGATTGAAAACAAAGCTACCTTCGCTATGGTCAGGCCGTGGATGGGTGACCAAAACTTTGTGATCTCGAGCTCCTCTGTGCTTCGGAAGGCACGTTAGACCGTTTGGCACCGGTCGCTACCGTTTCTACCCACCAAACCGCAATGGGCCAGCGTAGTGGTGTTACGGCCCATACTCCTCATTCGTTTCTCCATGACGAAATCATGTGCCCAACAGTAGGAAGTATATAGGCTGAAGACAACAATAGTTGTAAGTTAAAGACGTATAAAATATATGATAGAAACGCCAAGTTTTTTAAGATAAAAACTCTTCTCATGCTTTTATTTATACAATATATTTTAACGAATATAATCGGTCCTTACCTATGAAATTGCCGTTTTGTATGGAGATTTTGGGGAACTCTGCATTACACAACAACGACAAATCCAAATATTTGTCATGTATCATTGAAGGCTTTAGCAACAGTGTGATATCACATTTCATAAAAATATTTTAAGTGAATGCAGACCAAATGATGTATTCGGGAGGCACGTATCCGTGTCCAAATTAAACACAATTAAACTTACAACTAATTATCAAAACAAATCAAAACAGCTCAAAAATATAGTCTATTTTTAGACGAGGTAATTATTTTTTAAGAATACTCTGAAACTTAAGAGTTTCAGACAAAATACTAAGAGGGAAAAAAAAAGTCAATTTCATAGGTAAAAACCTATTATTAACAGCTGCATTGTAAGCATGACTATACTTAGAGAAATAGTAGGTCCTTACCTATGAAATTGGTGTTTTGTATGGAGATTTTGGGGAATTCTGCATTTTCCATACTAAAATTTTTTCAGTTTTCTTCACAACGACAAATCCAAAGATAATAATATTTGGCATGTATCATTAGACAAGCTTTAGTAATATGTGTAATATCACACTTCATAAAAATTATTTATCGTTTTTAAGTGAATGCAAATAAAATGATGTATTCGGGAGGCACTTAAAAAGAGTTGTCTCCGTGTCCAATTTTAACACAATTAAACTTACAAAAAATTATCAATACAAATCAAAAGAGCTCAAAAATATAGTATTTTTAGACGAGGTAATTATTTTTTAGGAATACTCTGAATCTTAATAGTTACAGACAAAATACTAAGAGAGAAAAAAAACAACAATTTCATAGGTAAGGAGCCAATATTATGTCTATTGTTTGTATGGTGTCGCAACGGCGTCCCATGAGCATTGTGTTGGTGAGCAGTGTCGCAATAATTAACTGGAATCCATGTGGTTGAAGGTTATAAGAAATGTATTTGTCTACTAAATGACGGTCGCCAGTTCAATACCCACCTGCACCATTGAGGGTGAATGAAGTACTAGGTATTTATGCGAAAGTAACTATCTTTCTGTCTCTCGGTCTCGCTTTCACGTCAAAACTACTGAACCGATTTAATCGAAATTTGGTACACTGATAGTCTAGAGCCTGAGAAAGGACGTACTACTTTTTATCCCGATATTCCTATGGGAACGGGTACAGTGCGGGTGAAACCGCGGGAAGCCACTAGTATGCTATAAAGCTTGCTTTATACAAGTAAGCCACAAGTTAGCTTGAAGCCTTCAAGCCTTCAAGTTACAAGTAAGCTTGAAGGCACAAAATGTTTTACGAGCTATGCGTTGTGCTTTAAGTAGTATATAAATCTGTGGCTATGTATGATTTTGCTATGTTGTATGGAGGAATAGACTTGAATTGGTTCCATTGATCTGGCCAAATTTTGTTTCAATTAATATTTGGCGCGATACACTTAACATTATATGCAGAACTAGCTGTTGCCCGCGACTTCGTCCGTGGTTCAAACAAACAAACAAACAAAAATAACTTTATTTCACTATAACTTTGGTTACTGTGTTTTTTTAAATAATGATTCTTCTTTTGTTCCACATTCGGTTCATTACAATATTTACAAATCCATTATGCTTCATACTCAGTTCTTACATCCGCGTGTGCATATAATCATAAATGATTGTGTAATTTTCAAATTGGCATAATCACTAACAGCCCATTTCCATATACAGCAATAAGGTTCAAAATCGTCTGTCGTTTTCTTTCCTATGCCTTAATTACGCGTTTAGTCGCAATTAGATAAAGATAATGATCCAGTGGGCCGGTGAAATCGTGGCGTAAGGTCGTCACGGGTTGTTAGGTGGTGGGTAGAGGTGTTGAGTGCAAAGTAACCAGACTAGGTATATTGTTATTAGGGTGTTATTTAAACAGTCAGCAAAATATTCGCATTTCGGTCAGCAAAAAATACAATTGGTCAGCTACTTGTGAGCAGCAGACATTTGAAAATTGGTCAGAAATAACGAATTAGGTAGCAACTCAAATGTTTTATCTGCTGCCAAATTGTATAATATATGTTATTATTTATTTTTACCTTTACAAATAATATTTATAATGTTTACTCAGTTTAGACAAAGCGATTATTGACACAAGTATTAAAATAACGAGGGTAGAAATAACCTTAACCTAATATCTATTAATAAACATTTCGTAACATTTGATACTTGATCCTTTATTGATCCTTTTCCTAGATTTTATATGGAATTAATCAACAGAAGGGGTGTGGTTTTTCATCATGATAACGCTAGACCTCACACATCTTTAGCCACTCAGCAAAAATTAAGAGAGTTTGGCTGGGAGGTGTTAATGCATCCGCCGTATAGTCCTGACCTTGCACCTTCAGATTTCCACCTGTTTCGGTCTCTTCAGAATTCTTTAGGCAGTGTCAGGTTAACATCACGAGAGGACTGCCAAAACCACTTGTCGCGGTATTTTGACCAGAAGTCCCAAAATTTCTATAGCAATGGGATCATGTCCCTACCTACAAGATGGCAAAAAGTAATCGAACAAAATGGTACCTACATACTTTAGTTAAATGTAAATAAACTATATTAAAAAATGTTTTGAATTTTCTTAAAAAATGCGAAGAAACTTTTTCCCCAACCTATTATATTGCTGCCCAAATAAATGTTTAACAGCTCATCTAATTATTTAGCTGCCTCATTGGGTCAGCGTGGTGGTATTACGGATACGGCTCATATTCCTCATGTGTTTCTCCACGAGGAAGGCCTGTGCCCAGCAGTGGGACGTTGCTGAAGACGGACCCACGTATAAGTATTGAATTTACGTGAATCCTCTCCGACTTGAACCGGTGATCTCTTGTCGAGGAATACCGATTTCCCATCTCAAAGGTGGTAATCAAAAGGATCAAGGCTATAAAATTATTTCTAAATAAGTATAATATTCTAATAAAATCTTGGTTAAACCCTAGCTTTTCTAAGCTCATTTGTACTTGAAGAGTATCCTAAATTATCGTCTTTATCATCATGAGTCTACTTCTAAGAAGCGATGCACAATGCTTCTTAGAATTCCCACTGCTTGTTAGTTGCACACACACTGTGTGGTCTTGCTTTCTTTATGGGATGGGGGGGCGAGCATACGGGTCACCTGATGTTAAGCAACCACCGCCGCCGCATTTGTCCCCTAAGGGGTAAGCAGAGCTAACTCACACAGTTTAGTTAGTTTGGGTTAAGTAACAAGGAGCTTATCGCCGGGCTAAGGAAGGCAAATGATAGGCAAAATGAAATAGTTTATTTAAACTCAATCGCATGACATTGCTTAGTTAAATACAATAACAATAAAAAACTACACACATACAATCCTGTAATCCTCGAAGGGGTAGGCAGTCCAAGGAGCACTGTGTTCCTTAAGACCACATATAGCCGTACAAAAATTAGGTTTCGTCAGATGAAAAATCGTGAAAGAGTAGTAACAAGTTAGATCATCGCCTACACGATCACAGACCCAGTACCCAATACGACCTTAGTCGCCTTTTACGACATGCTAGGCAAGAAAAGTAGTGTGTACATTATTTTTGTGTACCGAACCAACACAGGGCCACATAAAAACTATATTACTAAAATATTTAATATGAGGAGCTGGATGGCATAGTGGTTGGTGGTCTTTGGCTTTCAATGTCGAAGACAAAGCTATCTTCGCCATGGTCAGGCCTTGGATGGATGACCAAAGCTGTGATCTCGACTCCACCGTGCTGCGGAAGGCACGTCAAGCCGTTGGTCCCAGTTGCTATTGCAACCTTTTCTTCTCATCAACCCGCATTGCCAGCTTGGTTGCGTTACGGCCCATACTCCTCATATTTTCTCCATGAGGAAGGCATCTGCCCAGCAGTGGGACGTATATAGGCTGAGGACTACGGGACTACGCCTGTACGTTTCCCCAAAGAGGTAGACTACAGAGTAAAATCCATCCTATATTTATCTCGTCTGATATGTGTGTGTGTGTGTGTGTGTGTGTGTGTGTGTGTGTGTGTGGCTATAAAATAATACGTATCATGATATTCCATTTTATAACTCCTTTATTGGGTTTAATTTCACTTACTCGTTACAGATAATTACAGTAAAAGTCTTGACTTGTAAACCACGATAAAAAACGACACCTATGCTATCGTTCCGGGCGAGATGCGCAGGCGCATGTGAAATAGAAAGTATGATTAATTGACAGAAACGCATTTGCGTATGACAAGGCGCCATAAATAGGTGTTACGGACAGTACATATTGTAAATTACATACATACATACATACATACATAAAATCACGCCTGTTTCTCAGTGGGGTAGGCTGAGATTACAGATTTCTACTTGCTACGATCCTGGGACACCTGATTCCTCTCGCTTCTTCTACTGTCATTACTTTCCTCATACATGCCCTCATGCTCTCTTCGGTGTTGTAACTTAGCATTAGAAATTTGTGAGAAAATTTTCTGGCTACTGATTTTTATGAGTATGTTTCTGTAAGATATCGATAGACGACACAAAGGACTCTTGTAAAAGAATGCCGAAACGATTCCCGCTTGTAGGTACTACTGCGGTTTAATAAAACTGAGGTATGTACTGATTTATTGTGATTATCGCTTGCCTCACATTGTGCCCGATGAATGGCAACAGGCTCGCCGCATGTTACATGGGGACTTAACATATCGGGCGAAATTTGGGTGGATTACACCTCGGTTACGGGGACTATTCTTTTTATATATTCAAAAAAATTCAAAATTTAATATCGTTTATTCAATTTAGATGCGTCTTTGCACATGCTTATGAACGTCAAAAGCATTTTATAAATTTTCGTGAAAGCGATAAACTACGCCATCCGTTCACAAAACTACCAGGAGGCCTTGTTCTGAGAAGAACGGGCAAGAAACTCAGCAAGTTTCTATCCTCCCTTTACATTGTTTTTCTTTTTTTTTTTTGTAAAATTCTCCCGTAGGGAAGGCAAAGGGAACGAAGCCATGTCTGCAATATATATATCTTCAATAGTTTGCATTGAAATGCTAGTGTAATGCATTTCAATGCATCTTGGGAGAGTTTGGCGTCAAACGATCGATGGCAGACACTGTGGTGCTACTTGGATGAGGTGGACTACCACGATAAAAAAACTCATCACTTTTCACACCACTTGACGTTTATTTCGATAATCCTCCATATTGCACATCATCACAGACACTTATTACACAAAACTACACTGATTTTACGTAACAATATCCACTCCGTACAATATTACAATCTCATCGAAACAAAAATCACGTCCGCCATAGTTGAATGCCGCCAAAAACTCCTTTTCTTTTTTTTTAAATGTCAAAAACTACAACGTCATTGAAGTTTTAGAAAAAAAAAATCTGTGTTATATACTCTGCAGTTTACCACATTTTTCATTACACAAATTTTTCATTACATTATACTAATATTAAATAATACAAATACGGACGGGCTTGGTGGCGTAGTGGCTAGGGCTTTGTCTTTCGATTAAAAACAAAGCTACCTTCACCGTGGTCAGGCTGTGGATGGGTGATTAAAACTATGTGATCTTGAGCTCCTCCGTGCTTCGGAAGGCACGTTAAGCCGTTGGTCCCAGTCGCTATTGCGACTGTTGTTTCTCCATGAAGAAGGCCTGTGGCTAGCAGTGGGACGTATATAGACTGAGGACATACTGATATGAAATACTAAGGAACCATGAATACTTATGACAATGAATTCCATTCCAATCATAGACTATAACCATGAATACTTATGACAATAAACTCCATTCCAACCATAGACTCCTATAAAAAATTCATAAATTGCTAAATAATAGGTCTTTACCTATGAAATTGCTGTTTTTTTCTCTCTTAGTATTTTGTCTGTAACTATTAAGTTTCAGAATATCCTTATTTAATAATTAACTCCTCTAAAAATAGACCATATTTGAGCACTTGTGATTTGTTTTGATAATTTGTTGTGAGGTTAATTGTGTTAAAATTAGAAACGAAGACAACTCTTTTTAAGTGCCTCCCGAATACTTAAAAACGATAAATAATTTTTGTGAGGAGTGATAACACACATATTACTTAAGCTTGTCTTATGATACATGCTAAATCTTTGGATTTGTCGTTGTGAAGAAAACTGAAAAAATGTTAGTGTGGAAAATGCAGAGTTCCCCTAAAATCTCCATACAAAACGGCAGTTTCATAGGTAATAAGAAGACATAAGACCTATTATAAATCTATTTCTTGCACTCGGAATCGTCAGTATCAACTCTTGATTACCTGAGGCTGAGTATATCTCGTTACCAAGACAACCAGAAGTCCCGTGTTGGTCTGGGACACAAAAAGAATGTACCAACTGCTTTGCTGGCCTAGCATTTCGTAAAAGGCGACTAAGGGCGTATTGGGTACTGGGTCTGTGATTGTGTAGGCGATGAGCTAGCCACTTGTTACTACTCTTTCACGATTATTCATCTGACCAAACCCAATTTTTGTATGGCTAAATGTGGTCTTAAGGAACACAATGCTCCTTCGACTCTACCTGCCCCTTCGGGGATTTCAGGCGTGATTTTATGTATGTAGAAATGTAAAAAAATGTTAGTATGGAAAATGCAGACTTCCCCAAAATCTCCATACAAAACGGCAATTTCATGGGTAAAGACGTGGTAAAGAACTATTATAAGATTGTGGCACACATAGATATAACCTTTGCACATTCCTTTAAACATTTTACTGGCCAAAATTGCAGATTAACATCCTAATACCCAATTCAAATTGCGAGTGAACAATAAATCTCCGCCAATTCCATCTCCAGTTCTATTACATGAAGTAGAACGAATTACGATTCTGCAAACAAGGAAATCGAGTTACTAAATTATACTTGATTAGATGAGTCGATGTCTTCATATTAGGGTCATAAGGGCCAGCTGTGCTTCAGCCAATCAGCGCGCGCGATCTTACCTCCCCCCGCACTTCGCGTCGGATGATTTGATAGTGACATATTTTTTATGCTGTGTTTTTTGTACAGCATACAGTTTTCTGCGTAATTGGAATGACGGATGGCTTACACTGTGCTGATGCATGGTATCATGGTACCCGGTTACATAACATTTCATAACATAGCATAACATAGCATAGCATAAAATAACAAAATTCCAGATGACATTAAAATCTTGACATTCAGCCGTTTCAAATACAAAATTTTTCAATTCCTTATAAATAAAATGTTTTATTCTGTTGGGGACTTTCTGAATGAATAAGAATAACAATGGAATTAATTTTGCAATTGTGCCTGTGACAATAAATGATATTTTAATACTGACTCTTAGGACGTTTAAATTTTTTATCTTTTATTTTGACATTCTATTAATTCCATATTATTACTGATATCTTTTTAAATAAATTAAGACTAAATTGTATATATGCACATCGAAAACTCGATAGATTACGTTGGGAAATGTTATTTAAGATCAATACTGTGTGACGGAGTGAAGCCGGGGATAAATGAAAACAGTTGGGTCGTCACTTATTAGGGTATATTTTATAGAAAAATAAGGCACTAATAGTGTCTTCATAATTATCTGGGCATAAAACCATTATACTTATAATCTTCAAAATAATTCATAAACATATCATATCTTAAACATCATAACTCATAATCAACAATATTTATCGTAATTTCAATCGAACGTTGGAGACCAAAACAATGAGGGACAGCGCAGACAGACAGCCAATCAAAAACAGAAACAAAGAGAAAATGACCAGGAATGAGCGCAACAACAGTAAAGAGTCGCTAATATAGGTATAGCGCCTCGTTAAAACTGTAACCATAATCTTGCAAATAAAGAAATTGAAATGACATGACAACATAACATAACACCCCTTTCCCCGACGGAGTAGACAGCAACAAAGATAACAAAGCCCAAAGGGCCCAAAGGGGATAATATCAGACATACGAAGTTTAAGGCGAAAGGTAAGGCAAATGACTTTGAGCGTTTGGCGTAATCGAAATTGAGCGACAGCTCTCCATATGTTGCTATAAATAATTACTAGTATTTTGGACCGTCACGAACAAGTTTATGATATATGTCATAACATCAATTAATCTGATCATCCCTTGTGCTGTATTTTTGCCAGACTACTGTACCATAAACACCTCATTTATGAATATTTGCCTATCCCTTCGCCTTAAAGCGACATGTTGCTAGAAACAGAACAGTTTTGTACAGTGGGAGAATGCATCGTGATGTTATGCCATTCTCAATGCTTCGAAGAAATGATGTGATCCTACACAGAACTAAAGCACTAACTTTAGTGCTCACATATAGCTCACATAATAAGCAAACTGATGTTGCAGTGGGCTTGGCAAATTTGCTGTCAGTTCATGACGGCATATTAAAATGATAAAATTTAAGTCATGAAATTATGACCCAAACGTGTGTATGTGATACCTTAATAGTTTTTCGGTCTCACAATCCTGAATATGACTTATGTTCAGTACAATATAAGTACTGAACATATTATTAATATTTAAATTATTAAAATATTTATTGTAAATTTATTATATGTTGTTTTACTAATTTCATTATCTAAAATGTTTTATTTGTAATAGCAACTATTTGTAATTTTAATATTATTGCTCTATGGCAACATTCTGCCCTTCTGTCTTCTGAGTTGCACCTATGTGCAACGCCTTTTGAAAATAAAATATTTTAAATATTCAAAGCGCCTAGTTATTTCCGCAACATAGGCGTTTTTGTGGTCCTTCGAGCCGGATAAAATTGAAATTAAAAGCATATCCCATTCTTCTACCGGTTGTCCTAAATTTTTAAGGGCATGGAGCTGTTGCCTTATATCGGAAATGAAAGTTCTAATAGTTGTTGCTGTACCCTTTTGCATAGTCGGTATTATTTTTTTCATATATATGTTGAAATATCAAATATTTCACATACGAGCCCACCCACTTCTCCACTTGTGAAATGTCCTATTGCGTTTCGCAACGGACAACTGTCACTATTCTATGCTAATTAAGCATTGTGGGCCTAATTGACAATTAGTCCCGCTAACCTAGCCTTAAGTGCCTCCAAAATTGTACGGTAGAAATGTGCTTACACTGAAACAAATATTTATAGGTAACTTGAGGTGTTTAACTGATTTATTATTTAAAACTTTTAATAAATTAAAATAAAAAAACTAAAATTTTAACTTAAAAAACTTTAACTAGCCACTTAATCAAAACAAAAATAAACAGCTGCATTATTATTATTTATTATTTATCATAAAAATAATAATCTTTATTTAACATAACAACACAACATCATCACGCCTCTTTCGCGGAAGGCTGGCTGGTAACAGTGGCTTTGTAACCTCTTTGGTTCCTACCAAAGAGTTTACAGAGCCACTGTTACCAGCTGGTACGGAATAAATAATAATAATTAATAACAATCATGATTAAATCTAACGAACAAAACGTATTTTTTGTGCACTGGTGTCGCTTCTGTCACAACACGAGATCTCACACTTCTGTGGGTTGACTGGCAGAGATCTCTACTAGGTTTTTTTAACTGTACTTTTGTTTTAATTGCATTTGTAGTTTTTGAGTTTTATTCAAACATAATCGTTTCAATCAAGGATTGAACCAGAAATTTTGATGATCGCTGCCCAGTTTCAGTGATCAAAATCCGTAATTTAAGATTTGGTATCAAAGTCCTGCTTTTTAAAAGCAGTCAGCAATATTACAATAATTCGTACACAAACTACCAGGCACACATAACAGGCCTACAGCATTGCGTAACCATCTGATGTGCCAGCCGGTTTGTATCGAATAAACACTCGATGCCGGTTGAATCGATGCTGCTCGATGGGCTTGCACCATCGAGTCGTGTAAGCCGGATATGACACTTTGTAGAGGCTTAGAAAAATTCCACATAGAGTCTGTGAGAACTATTTGTGTTTGACTGCTTTTGAGAATGTGAGTATAGAGACGTTTAACTATTGAAAATCATTATGTTATAGAAGAATTCATTAACGACGTATTCCTTTTGACACTCCATAGCTCTAGTAGGCCATAATATTTTTAATTTACATTACAATTGTACAGAGACTTGACTCTGAATATAATTAATATAAATACAGCAGTAATGGTGTATATAAATACCAAAAGATGTTATGGATGAATGTCATGTTGATGGCTGGGGGCATTTCTATAAAATCCTTTGGTTTGTGGTAAGCCGTATTAGCTGGTTTAGGGGCAACTGTAGTTGACTATTGCGTAGCGTACTACATTCAGTATACGTTTGCTTTTGTTTCACCGAAGATCGAATTTATGGAGAGGAGAAGCCAATTCATGAAGACGCTGATTTCAACCCAAAACCACGGAGGTGGTAATATCTTGCAATCGTATCCTCACACAAACATACTCCCCTTGTGTAAGATTTCATTGTAAACAGTTTTCATTGTTGCGTTAAGTTAATGTCAAAAATGACAATTTATGTGAGAAATGTGATTTCAACTAGTTTCCCATAGAAAATTTTATTCCTGACATTTCTAACGCTAAGTGAGAAGTTTTTAACTAAGAGAACTGCGTACCCATCTCTCGGTAGAACTTACTCGAACTTGAAACCTAGAGATGCAGCAACATTGAAACCCACTGAAACCGATGTAAAGACATTTCGACAACGGAAATTGCCAAACCTTTAAAGATATAAACCTTTTTTTTTAACATTTTTAAAGATAAAAACACGAGTATATAAGTCTTGTGCGCCGCATCCACATTTACGTTTTGTTTCGTCCCACTTTCCGTGTTTCAGTAACGGTGTCTGTTGATAACGAACTGGGCTACTGTGGAACCCGGCCCACGGACGATAAACCTCTCTCATTACGTATAGCTATACCCATACAAATTACCTTAAATAGCATACCATACGTTTTACGAGTTTAATAGTGTGTTTTGACTGTATAATTTGAAACCTCCGTGGTGGAGTGGCTTATATGTTGTTCAAGGCGTCACCAACCGCCGTCATCTCTAAGAAGTAGTGGGTGATAAAGTAACATTAATAACATTTCAAAACAAATCAAATCAAATCATTTATTCGCTTTAAACAGGGTACACAATTACAATTTTTATGAAAGGTGCATTATACATATACATGTTCAAGCCTGTTTCACTATATAAAAATAGCATGCAAATATTAACCATCATTATCTAAGTAAGTACAATTTAAGGGTTAAGTTCGTCAAAAAATTCATTCATGTCGTAGAAAATCTTGTCTAATAGCCATCTCCTTAGACCGATTTTAAACTTATTGAGTGGGAGATCTTTAATTTCATTAGGTATTCGGTTAAAAATTTTGATGCACATTATATAGCTTTTTTTGGCTATTTTTGTGATTTTCGGCGTTACATCAAAAGCAAGGTCATTTTGACCCCTACATTGTCTAACGTATCTCTGTGTAAGGTTTCTTTTCAGGGAAAACATATGCAAGTTAACCTTAACGAAAATTCCCACTTCGAGTATATAAAGGCACGGCAGGGGCAATATATTTAATTCCTTAAAATACGGTCTACACGACACATCCGGTGCTATGTTGCATATGGACCGAATGCATCTCTTTTGAGCAATCAAGACCGTCTTAATGTCAATACCATTTCCCCAAATTAAAAGACCGTATCTAATTATAGACTCGACATATGCGAAATACGCGGTGAGTGCAATTTTTTTAGATGCCATTTTTGTCAATTTATATAGTGCATATGGAAAATTATTTATTTTTGAGCACACTTTGTCAATTTGTTCTTTCCATGATAGTTTATTATTTTATTTATCTACACTCATTATATAATGTTCGAATTATGAACTCAGACTCGAACTCATAATGACATAATTATTAACACAGATGATAAAAACGAAAATTTAAAAATGGAAACTGTAACATTTTTTTTTAATATTCAGTTTTACGGCTCTGTTTGCAGGACCTTTTGAGCCACACTTTAACAGTAGAACACTTTTCTTCAGTAGTTTGCATTGAAATGCTAGTGTAATGCATTTCAATGCATCTTGGGAGAGTTTGGCGTCAATCGATCGATAGTAGACACTGTGGTGTTACTTCGATGAGGTGGATTACCACGATAAAAATCCCATCGTTTTTCACACCACTTGACGATTATTTCAATGATCCTCCATATTGCTCATCATTATTTACACTTACTAGACAAAACTACACTGATTTTACGCAACAAGATCAACTCCGAAACAATATTACAATCACTGAAATAAAAATCATGTCCGCCATAGTTGGATGCCGCCAAAAACTCCGAAACTGTACCATAATGACCGTTATGCAACAGGTTGGACTCATAATGCAACACTTATTTTTCTTAAAAACGCACAAAACTGTGGCAAATGCTTTCCAGACAGCCATCAATAAATAAAATTAATTAAATGTTTTGTTTGATTTATTTGAATAATAAGTGTAGATAAAGTAGTACTCGGTATTAAAACACTCGCGTGATAAATTTAAAAAACGCGTCAAGGCTCGTTTTTTAAACTACACCAAGTTGGCGGTAGCTAACCACTTCTCTATGGCCCAAGCTATTTCAGCAAACTCCCCTACTGACCATTAAGTGGCGTTGAGTCGACTGTTCTTAATAAAAAAAACATTCGTAAATTTATTCGTTTGTGCGGTTTACACATTGTCCAAATCGCAAATCAAAATGCAACACATCAACCAATCCACGAATGACGTAACAGTGGCGAATCAGCGAAACGCTTTGAATGACACAGATAAAACTTTCCGCCAAATGTCAATGTCATGTGTCACATCGCGTATCTTCTTTTGTTTTTAAGACAGGAGAAAATCTTGCGTCAGGAGTATCCTGGTTGAATGACATGAGAAAGTCGGGTCGTATTTTATATGTTTAGGAAAGAGAGATAATTTATTCGTAGTAATTCTTTTTACAAGTCATCAGCCCGTAGGTATACGTCCCACTGCTGGGCACAGGCCTTTCTACGAAGAAGTATGGGACGTAACATAACCACGCTGGCCCATTGCAGATTGGTGGGTACTCGAGATCACAAAGTATTGGTCAACCATAGCGAAATTAGCAGTGTTTTCAGTATCGAGAGCTCCTTTGCCGATATTTTTATTCAAAATTTCTTAATTCATACTAACTCACGCGAAACAGCGGGCTTTATTACCTACTATCCATTTTGCCGCCAATTCTATATTCCACCACCGTACAAGCGACACACATTATGCATGTTCGGAAATGCGTAAGAAAACAAACACAAAGGTACCCACAGTACTTAAGTACCCTTTAACTGTCAAAATACTTCAATCAATTTTCCTATTTATTTCCAACGATGCAAGGTTCAATATCGCTTGAAGAACTTTGACAGATTTGTATAGTATCGTACAATACGCAAACGAAGTATAAATATTTAAAAGCCAATTAAACTTGTAAATACACTTAATTTATGTCAATCGCGACTCTCGGTTTGTTTTGCTTAAGACGCATTTTGGCTTGCAAACGAAAGCACGTGATTTTTATTTTGTCATTGCCATTAAATATTTTTCTTATGAGCTGGTTGGAGAGGTTATTGACCCTAATGAAAATTCCTTACTTTTTTCTCATGTAATCTTAGATAGTTTGAAAGAGGCTATAAATTAGTTCAGATCTGATTTCGAAAATTCATTCACTGTGAAAGATATAACTCTTATGAGCAGCACGATATTTACAACGTTTTTACTACACCCAATTGTCAAATTCTATAATACTTTGACAGTTGAACGTGATAAAAATCCCTTAAATATCTTATTATGATGTTCATGCTAAAAAGAATGATACATTAATTTTTTTCAAAAAAAAAATATATAAATATATTATTTTGTTATTATATTAGATATAAACAACACTTCTAATAAAATATAAAGTACCTCAGTAATCGTAGAATGTCATATTTTTAGTCATTGACGAATCATCAAAAACATGCATCATACCTTTTCCCCCGCGGTATGTAAGAGAGCCGTGTTATTTCATGTACTTAGGTATTCTAACCACAACTACTAAATTTTAATTTAATATCCATATTGCGTGAGGTCTCGGGTTGAGTTCGAGTTCGAGGGTTGACGGGACTCCTAATTCTGTCTGTGCTGTCAAAACGGAGTTGATTCACCTTAGTGGTATGTTTATGCACTCTTAACATCATCATAACAAAAAAAAAGAATGATTAGCCCCAAAGGGGTTGTGCCCACAAATATACATTTACATATATGACGCAAATGCATGTAGATATTGTGCGTATTCGAAAATTCCGACCAAACGTCAGAATTGGCCGGTGCTAACTAATCTGTGCGCGTCCGATTGGCTACAAAAACTAACAAAAAATGTGTCTTTGTGTGATAATTGGCGGAGGGACATCGGCTGCATCGGTATCTTTCAATCAGTTTGGATCTCCCGTCTTAAAATAATGGCTGTGAAATTGATATACTTGTGGTATATAAGTAAATTTTAAGTATATCTGTGGTGATTACACTCACAGTGATACTCCAAACTCTCCACCGATAGCAATAATTATGTTTATTTATCCGTCACCTATTTAACATGTAACTTGTTGATTTTTAAATAAATCTTGTAACGCGCCCATAAGACCCAAACGCGCCTTCGGTCGACATCGCTACGCGCATGTGCACGCGTAACTAGGCGACGGGAGGCTGTTATTAAAAGGGTTTTGACAACTCAAATGTTACGAAACGAATAATTTTATGATTTTATTGTTGTAACGTAGTTCCTCAAATAAATGTGCTTACTACCATTATAATCTTTAATTGTTACCTTTTTGAGTTTTTCATATAAGTAAAGTGTTTATTTATTACGTTTTCCTTTTTGTTACAGGTATGTCTTCATAGCTTTCAACTATGATATTTCCACAAGTAGTAAGTTGCTTTTTGATTTCTCATAGATAATGTCGTCGACGAGGGTTTTTTAAAATTTTTACTGTATTACATTAATTATAATCTAAGATTGTTCGCAAGGATAAAAATTAGATACGCATCTATCATCTACGCAAATAAACAATACATTTAATTTGAAACATTGCTTAGAATGGCGGACTCATCACTAAAAGAGATGTCTTCCAGTCAACCCTTGTCTTAGCATGCATTATGCAAATGTTCTTTATTAAGAGCTCGGTAAGTAAGTTAGAAAGAGACAGACATACTCCAATATGAATTTGACGACCGTTATCGAACTCTTCATAAGTGAAATATAATATTAGGTTGGGGAAAAAGTCTTTTCGCATTATAGTATGTATAAACTTGTAATAAAATCTCTTTGGCTATACTATTTGTATCTGGCTGGTTTTGGTATCATTGAAAGTTTAAATTTTAAAGAACATAATTCCAAATTCAAATTAGGAAAATGTGTGATTTTCATTTGTTTTTCGTACCGCCAAGATGAGTGAATTTAATGAAGAAATTCGATACATTTTAAAATTTTACTACAAAAAAGGTAAAAATGCAACGCAAGCCGCGAAAAAAATTTGCGATGTCTATGGACCTAGTGCAGTGTCTGTGAGAGTAGCACAAATTTGGTTTAAGCGTTTTCAATCCGGAAGTTTTGATGTCAAAGATGCACGTCGCTCTGGTCGCCCTATTACAGATAAAATGGATGCCATTTTTGAAAAAGTGGAGCAAGATCGGCATGTCAGTAGTTACGACGTAGCTGAAGAACTGGGAATTGACCACAAAACAATTTTGGCGCATTTGAAAAAAACTGGGTACACAAAAAAGCTCGACATTTGGGTACCTCACGAGCTCACTGAAAGAAACCTAATGAACCGTGTACTCATTTATGATTCTTTATTACGACGTAATGAAACCGAACCATTTTTGAAGAAGCTGATAACTGGTGATGAAAAGTGGATCACGTACGACAAGAACGTGCGAAAAAGGTCGTGGTCAAAGGCCGGTCAGGCTTCACAGACTGTGGCGAAACCCGGGTTAACTCGCAACAAGGTGATGCTGTGTGTGTGGTGGGATTGGAAGGGCATTATTCATTATGAGCTGTTTCCACCAGGCAGGACCATCGATTCTGAACTCTATTGCGAACAACTGATGAGATTTAAGCAAGAAGTTGAGAGAAAGCGGCCGGAATTAATCAACAGAAGGGGTGTGGTTTTTCATCATGATAACGCTAGACCTCACACATCTTTAGCCACTCAGCAAAAATTAAGAGAGTTTGGCTGGGAGGTGTTAATGCATCCGCTGTATAGTCCTGACCTTGCACCTTCAGATTTCCACCTGTTTCGGTCTCTTCAGAATTCTTTAGGCAGTGTCAGGTTAACATCACGAGAGGACTGCCAAAACCACTTGTCGCGGTATTTTGACCAGAAGTCCCAAAATTTCTATAGCAATGGGATCATGTATGGCAAAAAGTTATCGAACAAAATGGTACCTACATACTTTAGTTAAATGTAAAAAAACTATATTAAAAAATGTTTTGAATTTTCTTAAAAAATGCGAAGAAACTTTTTCCCCAACCTATTATACCAGCATATTATATGTGTTCCATTTTCTTGCAACTTTGCGTGTCGCTAAAGTGAGAATTATTAAGAGTTACATACATTTAACATATAATCACGACTGTTATCCCTTAAGGGTTAGTCAGGGACTAGGCAAAAGCACCTCAAAAGCAGTCCACTGCCATAGTCCGCGCTTCACAAAGCAGTGACTGCGCGTGCTCAGCGTGACAGGTGGTGAGCCCGTCGCCGCTATAAGCTGGTGGATTTTGTGCAGTTCTAAGTCCATTGGTCGCCTTTACGACACCCAAGGGTAGGTGGGTACAATGGGTTGGTAGTATTCTTTTAATGAACCGCTACCACACGACTCCTTACGACACACGACTATTAAGAGTTACCTTCGTAATTCCGAAGACCAAAGAAAAGATGGATGGATTGTGTGAATTATGGCATGGACAAGAAGGCAGTGAGTGTAGACTTGGCGAGTGATAGGAGCGAGTGGAAGTGGAAGACTTTTGCGTCGACCCCAAATTAAATCGGGATCGGGGCAGGATAAATAAGAGTTACCTTGTTTTTTTTTTAAGGTTTGATGTGACTGCGTTTTTTTTTAATTAATGTTGGCGTAAAACCTAAATGAAAGTAGGGTAGCGACATACGAGTAGTAAGTACACATATTTTTGTTCGGACATTCATTATTTTGTTTCACAACTATATGACATTTAATTTTTATCACAACAATACGCAAAACCTGTATTTTATATATTTATATATTATTCTCAATGAGTCTATACTTCTTCTTAAGCCGAGTTCTATTATTTCATCAATGAACAAACAAAACTACAATCTCTGATTACAATTACAGTTTCTAATTACGCCGGCTAAAGTTTATTGTACTGAGGTTAAATTGTACAGGCTAACGTCTTTAGGAAGCTACCATTAATTATAATTTTCGAAATCAGGAAGCCCGTAGCCTTGCCGCCCTGGCGCACCATTACAACACGAGGAAACGAACGCTGTTTTGCAATTATCAATCGTATGAATCTTTCCGTTGTTTTTTGAATTATTGCGTTATTTTTCGCCAGTATTTCGTAGTGAATGAAATATTGAACTCGTTAAATCTATACATATAATAAAACTGTAGAGGTCAAATGTCTGTACATAGAAAAAAAATATTCTTAAAATCAAGTCAGGGGGATGTAAGAAGAGGAAAAGTACATAAAAAAAATTATGTTTTTGCTTCTCTGTCTATTCGCCTGTTTGTATGTTTGTACGGGATTATCTTCGAAATGGCAGGACCGATTTTAATGAAATTTTGCATGGTGATACCTTATATCCCTGTTTAACAACTTAGATACTTTTTATCCCAGAAATTGGAGGGTTCCCGTGGGATAGTTAAAAAACCAGTACCTGGGGACGAAGTCGCAGGCAACAGCTAGTCTACGATTAAGATAGAATGTGGAACTTTTTAGTAACCAGTCTGTTTTCGCACTGGCACATGGACAAATATATTTCATTTTGTTGAAGGGCCGTAATACCACTTGATAGGTAGATACTGTATATTAAATTGTTTCCTTGCTCAACATATCTCAACATCAACATAGAGCATGGTGGTTATACCGCTCTTATCTAGAAGAACTGACTGGGGTAGCTCCTCCTCCTTACAGAGGATCGCTGATGCTTCTATCTCTACCTTGTAGTTCTGTGTTCCTGGTGAGTAAGGTTGCTAGCGCTCATTAAGAGAGCACTATTGTGGGATATGTCCGCCCTTGCAAACATATGATAACAACCTGTTTTATGTATGTGTTTTTAAATTGCAATAAAGAGTATATATATGAGCAAAGGTTCATTCATTACCCATGCAGTCAAATCAATGTTTTATCTCTAGATTAATTAAGGGTAGGCAATGATGCCCATGACAATGGCTAAGTTGCTACGAGCGTCTATAGACTCGATAACCACATACCACGAGGTGGGTCGTGAGTTCAATTCTAAACCCCTGTCACTATAAGATAACATCGAATTTGTTCAACACGATGAAAGCACTCAAATATCTACTTTTTGTTAAGTTTTTACTGACTGCCGCAACAAAACCATCAGGAAAACATAATATATCCTTTCTGAAGGTACTCATAATTTTACCTATGGAACCTATGGAATTGGTGTTTTGTATGGAGATTTTGGGGAATTCTGCATTTTCCATACTAAATTTTTTTCAGTTTTCTTCACAACGACAAATCCAAAGATAATAATATTTGGTATCTATCATTAGACAAGCTTTAGTAATATGTGTAATATCACACTTCATAAACATTATTTATCGTTTTTTAAATGAATGCAAATAAAATGATGTATTCGGGAGGCACTTAAAAAGGGTTGTCTCCGTGTCCAATTTTAACACAATTAAACTTACAACAAATTATCAAAACAAATCAAAAGAGCTCAAAAATATAGTTTATTTTTAGACGAAGTAATTATTTTTTAGGAATACTCTGAATCTTAATAGTTACAGACAAAATACTAAGAGAGAAAAAAAAACACCAATTTCATAGGTATGGACCCAATATTAGAAGGCAGCTCGCGATCCATAACATAATGAGCTCTTATTATCTGTTAATATTGCCATTTAAATCTCCCATCACATCTTTTCCCTAGCAAAATGTATCATATTTAAGATTTTATCTCAAATATTGCACTTCACTTGCCGGTTTGAATCACGCCATTTCACATGCAACCTTTCATTAATCTTAGATACACAACAGTTTAGACACACTAATCAACACTTTACAGTACTTGTATAAAGTCGAATTTAGCTTGTCCATTACGTTGTACTATGATTGATTCGACTCCCTCGTAAATCATGATAGCCTGGTACTTCGTTACATTTTGTATGTAATGTTTTCCTAATACATAATTAACTGAGTGTCTGTCTGTAGTCACGGTACACTTAAGTAGGCTGGAAAATCATAACAAGTTATGTTATTATTTCATACGTAAGCAATTACGCGAACCGACGTGCTAATTGTATGGTTACGTAAAGTTTACATGGATTTTATAAATTTATATTTGAGGTAATTTTTATGTATTTCGTGAAATTACTGTATATTGTACAATTACTTGTCTTCGTTATTGGTTGAACCGGTACATACGTCTGAACTTCTTGTCTTGTTTTTATTACACTAACTATTGCTTGCCCCTTCATATGAGCAGAAATTATGTAAAAATGAAACCTATTTCATATAATTCCATGAAATTGTCTTTGACAAAAAGAGAAAAATTTAAAAAAGTATTGTTTTAGCTTCTATTATTTTAAATTTCTCTTGCATCTTGATGATATATTAGGTCCTTACCTATGAACTTGGTGTTTTGTATGGAGATTTTGGGGATGTCTGCATTTTACATACTAACATTTTATCAGTTTTCTTCACAACGACAAATCCAGAGATAATAATATTTGGCATGTATTATTAGACAAGCTTTAGCAATATGTGTGTGAACACGCTTATTCATCGTTTTTATGTTAATACAAATCAAATGATGTATTGGGGAGGCAGTTAAAAATAATTATCTTTGTGTCTAATTTTAACACAATTAAACTTACAAAAAATTATCAAATTAAATAATACGAGCTCAAATATATGGTCTATTTTTAGAAGAGGCAATTATTTTATAAGAATGTTCTGAAACTTAATAGTTACGGACAAATTGCTAAGACAGAATAAAAACACCAATTTCATAGGTAAGGACCCAATATTTGGTGTCTCCATCAGTGGTCATCGCTACCTTGTGACAAGAACGCCAATGCAATACTGGATCTAGGCTTGTTTGCCTACCCCTGCGGAGACCTATATACATCCCACTGCTGGGCACAGGTCTTCCTCTTGGAGAAAAACATGATGTGTATAAGTTACAATGGGTGTAAGTTCCAATAGCGACCGGGAAAAACGGCTTAACGTGCCTTCCGAAGCACGGAAGAGTTCGAGATCACAAAGTCTTGGTCACCCATCCCAGGCCTGACGATGGCGAAGGTAGCTTTGTTTTCGATATCGAAAGCCAAAGCGTACTACCACAGAGCTCCTCAGGTCAGGTTATTTTATGTTATCTTACTCTATATCTTTGAAAACTTAGATAAGAACTATTGTGTTCAAAAAGCAACGGAACGTCTCGCTCGACCCGTCTTATCTGACGGCAGCCATTTTTGAAAACGGCGCTGACGTCACAAGGCGCGGGCGCAAGCTGTGACGGTCCCGCTCTGATACCGACGGCTTTGAGATGACCCCAGTGTCACTGCCTTACTCACTCGACTCCACGCTATCTTACTATGTTTGCTGGAGGGGAAAAAAGGTAAATAATTTCATAGTAAGATTACGGCTAAACTTACTTTAATAACTGAGCACTATATGTAAAATTATGTAAGGTTCGTAGCGTGCTACGATCTACATGCTACGATGTTTTCATATTTTTTTCGCATCATGACTACTCTCTTCTCATCACAGCTTTGGGCGTGGCCTTTATTATGAATACTTTCAAAAGTTAATTCACGAAAATTTAATTCGATAATCAAGGAGTTCATTTTACCTTTATGGTTGGTTAACGTTATGTATACGTTAACAAGAAATAAACAAAAATACTGTTAGGAACCCGTAAGTCTGCAATGGATTTCGCTATTATTTCTGTACAATTTCTAGTTAATAACTAATATAATTTTTAATTTGGCAGCGGTAGTGGTGTTGGGACTGATTTAAGAGGCCGCCAGACTTGCGGGTTCGATCCCACCGCCTGTACCACTGAGTTTGAATGAAACCTATATACAGTTCACTGTTAATATCGCTTGTCACACATTGTACCCGTACCCGGTGCATGGTGACAGGCTCGCCACCTTACATGGGAACTTAACATATCTGACGAAATTTGGGTGTTAACACCTCTGCCTACCCCTTTGGGGAAAATGTATGATGATATGTTATGTGTTAAGTTATGTTAGTATTTAAGTTTTAATAAGAAGAAAATATATGCTCGGGTTCTATATTCCAAAAAGTTTCTTTTTGTGTAATAAAAACAGTAAAATGAAGATAGTTATTCAATTTCAATTGTTCCAAAATGTTACTGCCCTTAGCCATAGCGAGAATAGCGACTCATTCTTGGATATCACATCTTCTTCTTCTTCCTGCCCTTTTCCCACTTTAGGTGGGGTCGGCACAACACGTCATCTTCTTCACTTCTAATCTGTCATTCGTCAGCTCAGCATCCACTTCTTTTATTCTCACATCATTCTTCACGCATTCAATCCATCTCTTCTTTGGCCTTCCTCTCACTCTAGGTCCGTCCACATCCATGCTCAGCATCCTTCTTGTAATGTGACATTCATCCCTCCTCATTACACAAATTCACATATAAATTCATATATCACATTTCAGATAAGATCTGTCCATAGCAAAAACCATCAGTCGTTATTAAATAACATTAGCCATTAGGATACCCAAACCGCTTTAGCCGCTAAATCCAACCTATATTTCACATCAAAGCGATAAGCTTGAGAACCATCTTTCAGTTAAACCAACCCAATGGAAAATTACATCAAAGTACTGTTTGATCAGATGCGCGTGAGTCGGGCATAGAGCCCGCTCCGTCACGAGGGTACAATTGAATCAGATCTGATACCGATCGAGATAATGACCGTGGAACTCTGGAAATGGCAAATTTTGGAGTACTGTTATGGCGTTACGTCAGCTTTGGACTGTTATGCTTCGTTTATAAACTTGTTTGAATAACTTCTGAGATTGAACTAACCCGAAGTAAGCAGCTTAAGCTCCTGTATGATGGAACGAGATGACAGATATAAGGGACGTTTCCTTGGAACGCGCTGGCCGATTTCCATAAATTTTGTCGTACTAGCGCGCGCGTGTGGCTACGGTGTTAGTTGTTCCGTGTAATGAGGTAGTAATATTAACAAATGAAATACCCACCAGTACCCACGTTATTCTTTATGACGTAATCATGATATATCTCTTTGAATTATTAAAATTGGACCATTTTTTACGAAGATATTAAATATTAAACGCGTCCCCGACGCTTAAACTCGATGTACGCGAGAACGTGTGACGTCACAACAACGGATAGCACCGACATTTATTATGGACTTTCCATCTAAATTCGCGATATCTTGTGTCCGAATTAAATACCACCACCACCCACGCCACCACCATCTACCATCTACCATTCCACGAGCCGCCGCCGTCTACCATTAATACGAGTAGTTTTTTGCAGCGCACACGATGGGTAGAATATTTTTGGTAATTTTTTTACACCCTGGGTTAGATTATTGGAGTTTTAATAAGGATCCCTAATTGTTCTGAAAATATAATGTAGTTTATATCACTCAGGGATAGTGTAGTTTTCCAACAGTGAAAGAATTTTTCAAGAACCATGTTAATAGAAAAATTTTGGATAATCCGTAAAATTATTTGTTGACATTTAGAAGAATGCAATAAACTGTAAATGCTCGGAAAGAATTTTTTTTAACTCTCATTCACGGAAGAAATACACGAGTAATTCTGTTCTTGAACCACTGCTCACAACCGATGCTTTCTGAAAGCGGTTGTATAATTTTTTTTTGTTTACTAAAGAACACTGTTCGGATAGGCAGTTGCATTTCTTCTTAATCCTTCTTTGTCCTGCCCTGTTCCCAATTCTGTTATTTGGGGCCGGCGCAATATGTCTTCTTCTTCCTCTCTCTCCATCCAGTTCCATTTCTTGTCAATAGGTATGATGATTACATCCCATGTCATTCCTAACCATTACAGTAGTGTCAGCCACTCAGCGACATTGTCATATCTAGCTGGTACCGAAAGTACTCAAACAAAAATCTGAATTTGATTCATAGAATGCCTTTGTATTTATTCAATAGAGCGTACTGTATACAAACCGGTACTCTTAAAGTTTAAACTGATTGCTAAGGTTTTGTCAGATCAGATAACGTGATTAATCAATAACTCCCTTATTTTTTTAATCCGTAGTACTTAATAGTTACTTCAATAGTTAAAATCTAGACCTATAGCGTCAATGGAAATCTGATGAACGGTTAACAAAGATTGGAACTCTTGTAGAGTTACTTGCTAGTCTCTTCTCAAGATATGGGCGAAAGTGAAAACTAAAGATGAAAATTTTAACCGCCTCTCTGGTCTAGTGGTTGTCACCACCGGGCGGGGGTTTTTCTTCTCGGTTTGGTTGGTAGGCCTTCTAAACTCACCTGGCTAGCTACCACCGTCTTGCCTAAATCTGTCATAATAATAACAATGTTATTAAGTATTGTTGTGTTCCGGCAAATAAAGAAAGTCTATAGACTATAATTTGTTTGACATGTTTGTCGAATGGCGTCTTTATTGTGATCCTTGTTTAACTTATATGTAAGATAGCCAGGTCCTTAGTAGTTGAGGAACACAGGTGAAGCTCGTTTCCACCTTCGGCCTTATCGTCATTTATCCTCAGGTGAGAAGAAGGCCAAGAGCTTTCCTGTAAAAAAAATATAATAGTGGTATAAACGTAATCAACTAATCATTAATTTCATTCTTAATTTTTATTTATACCTGTACAACAAAACCTTTGTTACTTGTCGTTTATGTAAACATTTTCAATGATGTATTCCATATTGCAAGCTTGTAGCTCTTGCTTTGAATTTTGAGAAATTTGTGTGAAATATGAAAATATTTATTTATTTATTAAACCGTAATTCATCTCAAGGTATCTGCTGCGGTATCCAATTAAACAATGGAATCAATCGATGTTATCAATTGTTTATAGATACTCAATATTAGAGTTTTAACTTATGTAATCTATATATGACCAGTTTAATAGTCTCCAACCTATGATAGAAATGTTATACATTCTGTGTTTAGTAGGTCGAATTTCGATGAAGGAAATTGAGTCATAGTTCTGTTACAATTTACGGCCATGTGAGAGTATCGTTTACGATAGCTAGTTAAATACGTTGTTACTCACTTTTGAGGTCAACAGGTTAGGTTAATTGGTAAAAAGTATTTCTATGATAAGCAAACGGGGTTATACTGTTTTTCAGGTTGTGAGCTTACTAGTTATTGTGATTTTACAGCGTATATTATTGTGTCGAGTGGGCCTCTATAGGAGTTTAAGGCAGATGATGAAAAGTTGATAATTGAACAAAAAAGGCTTAGTGTGGACACAGCTTTTGGCATCTTCGGGCAGTTTGCTTGTTGTTTTAATAGCGAGTGAACTTGTTTACCAACAAGTTGACAAAAAAACCGCAAAATCTTGTAGTATTTAATTAGAGAAGATAGAGTAATCTTAAAAGTACAAACACGTGCCATTCTTTATCACAAAATAAAAACTAGAACACAGCTAGACAAAGGACTAGGCAAGCATAAAAACAAAAGAGCTCTAGATAAACTATCGGCGCCACATCCGGGTGATTTCACTCAGGGAACTAGCAACAATTGGCGCGACGTGTGAACGTCCCAATGCGTTATGTGTTCCTGGTACTTTCGTACACTTTCTACGGTAGCTGTAATGTAAATAATAATAACAATTCATTATTAAAACTGTAAACTGTTGTTTATCTCGTAGAAGGTTTTGACCATTGACATTTGACTTGCGTAAAATTGCGAGTGTAAGCATTACTTTAGCATTTAAGGCATCTTCACGGAGATGGCAACAAATAAATAATTGATGGTAGTATCTATGATATTACTGCGATGAGATGGACACTCACGACAAATATCTCATCGTTTTTCACACTACTGCTCTACCTATATATTATGGCCACATTATTCGTTAATACAAACCCTTGTTACACTAAAACAAAAAACATAAGATATACACAACATCTATCCCGAAGGTTCTACCCAGTTACATGACATACGCTAACATACACTTGGAAAAAATTTATGCATTTGTAATAAAAAATTCCAAAACCATAATTAAATACTCGACACTTACCAAATACTCATTAATTCTCAAGGAAATTCGCAAAAAAAATAAACACCCACGCATGCGTTAGTTCCATATTATTATTATGGTGCGGTGATAATCGAAGGAATAATCACGAGAAAGTCATAAAATAAAAAATTACTTCTAGTTTAACAGAAAACTCGACAAGGTCTGTATGTCGTTTAAGGGCTGGTTTGATCCGTAGTAAAATATAATTAAAGGTAAAATTCTGGACATTCAGGTTATCACGAAATTGTGTTATATCAGTTTAATATTTTCCTTGCAAAAATAATGACAAATGCAAAGTTGACTTAGGATCGGTTTTTTCGGTCAGGATGACCAGCAGGTTAATATAGACCAATGGCGAAAACGTATGATGTCGTGTAATGACCGCTTGTCCAATAGTCGAACGTTTAAAAAATTACTATACCTAAATAATCATGGGTAATTTATTATTATTATTTTTATTATTATTATTATTATTTTTATTATTATATTATTATCAGGCAGGCAGTTGGTGCAACTGATAATGCCTGTATCTAAATATACATTATTAATTTGTTTTTTTTATGTATCTGTCCAGCCTGTTTTTAAAATTGGTTGGTGTTTTTAGCTGACACTACATCCTGTGGGAGTCTATTCCATGCATCGACTACTCTGTTAGTCAAAAAGTGACGATGGGGATTATTCTTTGACGGTTTACTGCTGAGCTACAACCACAATACGATGCTAGGATTTTTTAAACAAATTTAACAATTTATCAAGCTGACGTCATACGTTTTGGTATTACTTTGACACCATCGATCAAGACTAACCACTGCTTAACTTCTATTTCGGGTCAAAAAGCCGGCCCGAAGTTGTAAACGTATTAAGGCTTAAAAGTACTTTTATTACAAAATATTATACGTATAGTTGGATTTAATAGAAATACAAACATTGGGTCGTAACTACGTGGTCAGAGATCTTGATGCTGTCATGGTAAATAATAAAATTCTTGTTTAGTACTATCTTCCTGGAGTTAGGAGCTCTTTGAGGCAATGTAGAGATATACTCTTACATTTATGTTATGTAACTATTACCTGACACATTCTACATTACATATACATATATCTATAAATACAATAAAACTGTAGAGGTCGAATGTCTGTACATAGAAAAAAAATGCTCAAAACCAAGTCAGGGGGTGTAAAAAGAGAAAAGACAAAAAACAAAACTAATTGAATATGCAACTGCTAATCTTGCTATTCTTATTTAACCTTTACTACTTTCACTTAAAGCTTAAAATCATGTGGATCCTATAATTTCAAGCTGTCATCACAATGTAACGAAATTATTGAACTGTAACATAGATGCAATAATTTTGAATGTGACAGAGGATTTTGAACTTTAGGATAGTAGGTATAAGGATTGAATGATTATAAGACTAGCCAGTCAGTTGTGAACACAAAATATGGTGAAAGGCCTAATGCCTACAATGAGTTCAAGGCAGATAAGTCAAGTTTGTGCTATCTAGTTGAGATTGCATGGTTCCGGATCTGAATACTTAAAATTCCTATCATCGACAATTTGACCTGTTTTGCCAAAATGTGTTATATCACATCACATCAAAGTGCATTTTGCTTATCTTTTTCGGTATTTTCAAAGCAGTCTGCTTAGTAAGCATGTGGGAATCTCTTTATTCTGAAGCCGCCTTTATTTTGAGGCCGCTGACCTTTAGTACGGTAAACACGACTGTTTATCAGGGTACTAAATTTCCTCAAAATTTTACATTTCCTCATTCATTTCTGCACCGTATGCCTTACTTTTCTGGGTTGATAATCTACTGAATACTTTTGTATTGATGTTAACACTTGTGGGTGTGTTTGATGCGTTATGTGTTTTGTTTTATTTGTATTGATGGTACCAAAAAGAGTGTACCAACTGCTTTTCTTGCCTAGCATGTCGTAAAAGGCGACTAAGGGCGTATTGGGTACTGGGTATATGGTTATGTAGGCATAAAAAGGACTAGGTTATCATAAACGAGATGGTCTTTTAAGGCCCATTGGCGCGCCTTACACTGGGGCAAATAAATATATGGACAAACCCTGGGTTAGGCGCTAACTACGATGGGCCTAATTGTCATAAGTATTAATTTGTATTGTTAGAGAAAATTGCAGGCGATCATTGACAAATAAATACATACATACATACATATAACCTCGACTTTTATCCCCTAAAGGTTAATCAGAGGCAAAAACACCGCAAAAGCAGCACGCAGCAGTCCCAAGCACTGCACATGGTGTTCAGCGTGACAGTTGGTTAGCATGTCGCCGCTTTAAGCTATTAGACGATGTGCAGTTCTAAGTCCATTAGTCGCCTTTTACGACACCCAAGGGAAGAGATGGATTGGTAGTATTCTTTTAATGAGCCGCTACCAAACGACTATCATTGACAGATGATTGATAATTATGATGGATTTGCTTATCTCAGTATACTTCCGATTCCAATCGTGGGTGAGATAACTGGTATCAATTAATGCAACCTACAAACGGTTTGAATTTGAATAAAATAATTACTTCAAATAAGATTCGAACCCACACCCTCTTTCATTACATTAAATTGTAATAAATGTCAATTCAATTGGTTCCAGTAACCAATAAAGTGTTACATAATTGAGTAATCACTGCCTACCGGATAACAACAAGTACCAGGACAACAAAGGTTGTACGGAGTAACAAGATGAAAGTGGTGAGACTTTCGATGTCATTGTAAAGTGCGAACACTTGTGCGGAGAAGGTATACAAAGAGTCCTAATTACAAAAAACACTTTCTAGTGAATCCTTATTTGATGTCAAGTATTGATATGTTAATTTGATTTGATAAATAAACAAATATTCCATTCCATGAACTCCATAAGACAGCAGTAGGGTAGCTGCAGGCTCGCTCCTGAAACGAAAGGTATTAATAACTTCCTCAGAATTATGTTTAATGGTAAACGTATGTTTTTGTTTATTTTTATGTACAATATCATTAACGATACAAAATACCATAACTAGAAAGTGTTTTAGTGATATTTTATGGGACTTCGAAAGTTTATTAATGATAATTAATTTTGGTATCGGTTAATGTTTATGTTTCTAAATTGCTGACATTTTTTATTCAGACATGTCACCTCTTAGACTTGGAGTCATTGAAATTATAGGTTAATGTTAATGAAAATTTTATTATAAGATTTATCAAATATTTTCTTCTTTCTCCTAATCTGTACCCAAGAGATCTCTTCTATCTCTCGCAATGTCACCACTCACTCCGTCACTTATCAAATCATAATGCGCACAAAAGTATTTTTCTTTTTCTTCAACTTTCGTCTTCTCTGTGGTGTCACATACATAAAATAATTTTATTTCTACAGCACAGAATGGATGTTGTTGTTGTCTCTGTGTTTCCTATGTTCACCAACACGCATCGGGCCAGCTTGGTGGTATTATGACCCATACTTCGCATGGGTTTCTCCATGAGAAAGGCCTGACTATTAGAGGTCTGCCCGCTGATCTGATGATGTATTTATTGACCACTTCGAGGCCACAGAATTATTGTTTTAACCACTCGACCTAGGAGGTTATCTTTAATAGCGTTAAGTTACAGAAAAAAAGAAATGTTCTACGAACAATATAACAATCACAAAGATGACAAAATAACATATCCGTTTTATTACATAACATAGTATGATTGAAGTATAGTCAATACCAAAACACTTATCATTCTGTGCGCCCACGCATCCATTGTTGCTATTGTGATCGAGCTAACAGTTGGGAAGTTATTCTTGCAATAGAATTATGTCAGTGAGGTTCCTTGATTTCTTTTGCCATTTTTCGTAACATGTTTTTATCATTTTACTCTCACTGTCAAAATGATCATAAACATGATAAAAGATTTTTCTTTAAACATTTCAACCATTTATGATAAGTTGTTTAAAATTATATTTTTTTTCGGTTCAAAGAGTTATATACTTAAAATATTTATCATATCCTTTTAACACAAGACGTAAATAGAAAAATGTATGTTATCATCCTTGTTTTACAAGCCAGTGTCGTATCTAAGTAGCTGGTCACGGAAGCAGGCCCAGAGCTCCAACGCCGTAATATTTCACAATCTGCGCCCGCGCCGGGATCATCGCGCGATTTGACACGCGCTGCCAGCGTGGCTGGCTGTTTATTGTTTATGGCGAAATATGGGCTCAGGCATAGAGCATCGCAGTCTATGGTTAACTAAAGTGGGCTGCGTAAGCATGCAAATGTATCGAAGTGTATCAAACTTGCATAAAACGAACTCTTCTTTTAAATTATGTAGCCAGGCTCGTACAGCCTCAATTTGTGGGTGTTTACACCTCTGCCTACCCCTCCAGGGATTAATGTCTAGTTAGCAGCGGCCAACCGCGACGCTTGGTCGGGGTTGACGAATACGCGTAGTTCCTGTGTGTGTATATACATATATGTATTAAGTAGTATATTTTAACAATATTATGATAAAAACACATATCATTGGGTGGGTCATATCCTTGATTGTAACCTTAGTGGTACAAAGTAAATACAAGCTGTGGAATCAACTGTCACCAGAAGTATTTTCAAACCAATACGACCTTCAACAATTTAAAAATTGAGCGTATCCCCTTCCTTAAGGGTCAGCAACGCATCTGCAGTTCTTCCGGTGCTGTGGATGTCTAAGGGCGGCGGTAATCACTCATCATCAGGTGAGCCGTCTGTCCGTTTGCCCCCTGTTATCATAAAAAGAGTCACTTTTTTTATCGCCTAGCTGCTTCCCATGGGTCTGGTGAAAAAGCACTCTAATACATTGTGTGTGGTTTTAAGTTAAGCTTGCTTGTATGCTGTTGGTGCATTAGGTATTCCTTTTCTGACTTGACATGTAAAATTTAATTGAATTTGTATAAGTGGCCATTTTAGTCTACCAACTATCGCACACAAAATATTATCAGTTTAGGAATTATAATTATTCCAGTGTGCGTTCAAAGTCTTACATAAATTAATGTCAACTATGGTTCAACACATTTTATCTAGCAATACCAATCACTAAATCAAAGTGAAAACAATTTATAGTTAGCTATTTACATTTCCTTTAGTCCAAAGAATGTCCAATGTACACAGACTCCTATTGTGTTGATGATATTCCATTGAATTGAAGATAATCACAATCGAAGCCAGACAGATATGGCACAGCATAGATTATGCAACCACTCTACCCACAGACAGGTCACGGTGCGATAATAATTTGCATCGCAAACGGGAAGCGTACTTATCAATACGAGGCCACAGTATTAGCGGGCGAGCGTAAATAACGAGCATTGTTTCATCCACTGATCTAATTTGGGTGTTATTTAAACGTCTAGCAAAATATTGCAACTTTGGTGAGAAAAAAAATACAATTGGTCAGCCAAAGTAACTAATTGGTCAGCAACATATGGGCCGCAAACATTTCTAAATTGGTCAGCAAAACAACTAATTGGGCAGCAACGTATGGGCAGCAGATATTTCCAGTCTATCAGCAAAATAATTAATTGGGCAGCGGTTACATATATTTTGATGCCCAAATGATTTTTCGGCTGACCTTTTCGTTGCTGACTAAAATGTATTTTTTAATCAGTTTAGATCTCTCGGCTATTACGGCTGTGACGTCACAGTAGACGTTAAAAAGTTGACACGCTTGGTTTCAATACGAATCGTTATAATGGCGTAATGCATTTTTTTTACCAAATCTTCGTTTAGTATGTCATTGTCCACCGCTATTCTTCACCCTCCCGCCCGCTTACAATGTGGCCTATGCTTTATAACTATACCAAACGTACATCAGCCGAGCTTTTAAACAAAACTTTCAATTTTCAACCTTAAATCTGTATACAAAAGCTTCAGTCAAATAAGATCGGCACCTCTAAACACGACAATGCTCAACACTCAATTTTGAACCTAAAATCTATACGAACAAGTTTTAAATAAGGTTTACCTAAACAGAAGTTAAAGGGCTTCTTTGCAAAGGTCGCTCTACAGACTCAATCTAAAAATGTGTTATGTAAGGAAATTATTCAAATTGACTGTTTATATGCTACTGCTGACCAATAAACCTGTATCCAGTGAAATGTATACAGCAAGTAGTATTGATGTTAATGTTATGCGCTTAAAAATGTTTCAATTTAAACGCAAACGCAATTGAACGCACGGCGATGTTTCGCTTCAATAGCATTAACTAGATAATAGTCAGAAAACAAGACGCATAATAGACACATGTATAATTGTTGCGATCACCGGTGTTCGCGGTGACCGCCGGTTAAACAAGACGTATCACGAAGTCATGTAACAAATTCGTCTTTCCACCGACACATGGGTAGGGAAAATATGAATGAGGTAAGAGAGTGGAAAATGCTTAATGTTAATCTCTATTCAAATTTATACCAACCCGCATTGTGCAAGGGTGGTGGTATGGCCCATACTCTTTACGCGTTTGTCCACGAGAAAGGCCTGTGCCCAGCAGTGGGACGTATATAGGCTGAGGACGGACCCGAAACTAATAAATTAACCTAAACTTTTCTCATCTTTTCAATACGGATATAGTCTATATAGTATGTATTATATATTTTTATCTACACTCATGTTATAGTGTTCGAATTATGAACTCAGAATGACATACTTTTGACCGCAGACGATAAAAACGAAAATTTTAAAAAAGACACTGTAACATAATGACCATTATGCAACAGGATGGACTCATTATGCACTATTTTTTCTTAAAAATTCACTAAACTATGGCAACTGTTTTCCAGACAGCCTTAAAATTAATTAATTTTTTTGTTTTATTTCTTTGAATAATGAGTGTAAATAAAGAAGTGTATGTAGTCAACTGCACATATCTCGGTATTAAAACCTATGTTATGTGACAGTTACATAAACTACTATTCTGCACTACGTATGAATTTTATATACACATATTATATTCCATAAAAAATTATTATATTTTATCTATTTTTTATTATAATTTATTTGAATTTTAACTTTTAATATCTTTAATTTTTTCTCTTTCGCACTGGTGTCTCTTCCCTTTGAATATTAAATCTCACACACCTGTGATGGGCTGGCGGGCAGAGATATCTACTAGAGATAAGTCCTCCTATGCATACTATTGTTATATAATAACCTCTATTTGTGTTTATGTGAAATAAAGAGTTTATTTATAAAAAAAGGTAGTTAGGTTTTCAGTGGTTTTATTTTCGTATTTTGACCGTCCGACTAGGGTCATATCACCTCACAGAGCTAAATAACGCAATTTTTTTAGTTGGGTTCATGCAGTGAGTAAGTTCGCCAGAGCTCTTATTCGTTTCTCCTGATCTTAATTGTGTAGATAACAGCGTATCATGGTGCTGGTCGTATGTTTGTCTGTCCCCCATATCGCAAAAATAGTGCTGCATCAGAGCAGAGGTGACATCTAGTTCTACATCGGCATTTAACCAGCTGAGTTCCAAATTCAAAACTACCGTTATGCCTTCACAACTGTCAAAAGATGACTTGAATTTTATGAAAACCGTTACACGCTGTTTCGCTGCTAAACAAACAAAAGGTTCATTGAATCGTAAATATTGTGCTATTGATAAATTAGCGATAAGTCCGCGATAGACAATGCGATTCTGAATTACACTCACTGTGAGTCTTGGAGGAATCACGAGATGACCAGCCTAAGTAGTATGAGCGAGACATGATCTTTGTCACGTTTTTGTCACGCTCAAATGTCAAACTCCTTAGTACTTTGCAGTTGAATGATATATATCAAAATTAATGCTAAGATTGCAGGTCGTTAAGGACAACAGCCAATTATTAAAATTAATTATAAATAGTTTATCTGACTTGATAATAAAATCAATGTTGTTTTCTCACCCTGATGTACATCCTGGTCCTGGTAACAGGCATTACAACAAGAGAAACATGAGGATTGGATTGGATTGGTCCAACTGTACATAACTGTCAAAGGTGTATACATATTTTTGCACGTGACTGTATATTGTATACATTTATACAATGACAGACAAGTATTCTTAGATTTATTGCACTATAATTCAAGCAATATTACTTTTCACACCTATTTATTGCATTACAAGTACAGCCGGTAATGTGTTTCGTAAATGAACAATGATCAGTTTTTAGGCATCACATAATGTTATACTTATGTAAGGCAACGTGTAGATCAACAATTTCCCCGTGCGCGCGCGCACATTGATGTAACACTCTCTGAGATCGATATAAACAATAGTGGCTTTGTTTACGCACGACTGACTTCGAGTCTCTTTATAGAGTAGATAATTGCAGATTAGTTTGGCATTTCAATGTGCCTACTAAAAACTCTTATTTTTTTTCGGGTCAGGAGACTATCTGAAAGACAGTTGGTATGACCGCATCTTATAAATAAAGTAATATCTTACGTAATAATTTATATTTTAGTTTATCATCTGAAAATAAAACGATGAAAAGTCAAAGAAGTTCGCGTTACACCAGAATTTTTAAGGAGACGTCATTGAACTTTTCTTTTTTTTATATATTTTATGTGACTGTTTTCTCTGCCTACCCCTTCGAGGACAGAGGCGTGATGATATATAAGTAGTAAGTAAGAATCAAAAAATCAATTGCAGTATTATTATCAAACACGATACGTACACAAAACTATTTCCTTACAAAAAGAGATTACAAGATGATTCGGTTTCATCAACTCAAAAATGTTTACATCTGAAGCATCAGAGAGGAAAATAGGTACAAAACTCTTCACAGGTCAGTCTAATCTATGCAAATATTATCGAAGCGATGTTTGTGATAAATGATCTGGATGATTCGTACAGTGACTGTTGCATGTTTCATTATTGTTATGTTATTATTTCAGCAACAAATCAACGGCCATTGTGGGCACAGTCGTTCATCAGTTGCATATAATTTTAATTCACAGTTATTATATTTTTTGTAAACAGCTGACTGTTGCAATTGCTGCTGTTAGTATGTTAAAAATGACATTGTTGTAAACACTTTTTAGTAATTTTTTTTTAAAACAGATATTATTATCTGAAGGCAGCGGTAGCCGAGTTAGGGAAGACGCACTACTCGTTCAAGAGGTCGCGAGTTCGATCCCACCGCCTGTACCACTAAATTTGAATATATTTTTAACTACAGTTCATTGTGAATACCACTTGCATCGCACTGTGTCCGGTGCATTTATCTTAGTTCGAGTTTTACAGTAACATATACACGTCCCACTGCTGGGCACAGGCCTTCCTCATGGAGAAACACAGGAGGAGTATGGGCCATAACACTAGCGACGGAGGAGTTCGTGATCACAAAGTTTTAGTCACCCATCCACGGCTTGACCATGGCGGAGATAGCTTTGTTTTCAATTAGCCACCAAGCTCCTCAATTTTAGAACAAGAATTGTTTTATTTATTTATATTAGGTCCTTACCTATGAAATTGGTGTTTTGTATGGAGATTTTGGGGATGTCTGCATTTTACATACTAACATTTTATCAGTTTTCTTCACAACGACAAATCCAGAGATAATAATATTTGGCATGTATCATTAGACTTGCTTTAGCAATATGTGTGTGAACACGTTTGATAAAAATTATTTATCGTTTTTATGTTAATGCAAATCAAATGATGTATTCAGGAGGTTAAAAATAGTTGTCTTTGTGGCTAATTTTAACACAATTAAACTTATAAAAAATTATCAAATTAAATAATACGAGCTCAAATATATGGTCTATTTTTAGAAGAGGCAATTATTTAAAAAAAAGTTCTGAATCTTAATAGTTACGGACAAATTGCTAAGACAGAATAAAAACACCAATTTCATAGGTAAAGACCCAATATTACTCTATTGTATTGACATGGATGTTAAACTCAAACTCAAAGTCATTTAATCAAATTGGTATCATCAAATACACTTTTGACAAGTCAAAACAAAATAAATTACAATTATCCTAAAACTGACAATACCACTACTTTTTTTCGGCCTGTTCACTACCGGGAGGCCTTGTCTAGAAAAGATACTGGCAAGAAACTCTGCAAGGGTTCCATCCTCCCTTTACATGAATGTGTTCTATAGCGTAATAAAATTTACGATTGAAGTTAAGGACGATATGTCAGTTGTTAGGAATTTTCGCGTTCTGTTCATCGTTTTAATTACATACAGTATGGATGTTGTTAACGTCATATTCCGTGTCGTCTGTCCAGTTTGATTGCTTTTTTGTGTTATGAAACATTTTACATGTAAATTAAAACTAGTTTTAAAAATGGATACTTTTTCATCTGTTTTTAATGATATTTGGAAATAGCTCGCTAATTTTAATTTTATTCGAATTTTAACAATAGAATCCTTAAATAACGTCGTTCAGAAATAGGTTTTTACATCTTTATTGGTAAATATCTAAACATTAGAATTTTTGGATGTACGCGGCAAATGAAGACCGGTCGTACACAGCCAACCATCCAAACTATGGGGATGAATTTCGCGTCGGGAAGTCCGGTGACGGAAGGCACAGAGTTTAACCCAAACCGGTCAAGTATGAGTTAAACTCTAAGGACTGGCTAGAAACTACCACCGGAGCTTTTTTAAAAGAAAGAAAGAAAAATATTTAACTTTGTCTCCTTTTCTGCACTATGCGAGGTGGCTAAACCGTGTCACCAATTGGATTGCTTAGTTTTACGTGACCCCAAAATGGTGGAATCCTATTGGTCTATTTTTCCGCTGCTCAGATACCTTGCTTAGAGCTGGAGGAAAAGAACCTTAATAATCTCAGCTGTGAATCACTTAGCGATAGTAATTTGTCCATTTGCGTTCGATTATCCAAGAATCGCTTCGCTATCAGAAGTAAATTGTGTTCAGGACGGATGAAAACGTGACACGAACGAATTAAACACCCACACTCCGTGTTTATGGCGAGGGTAAAAGGTCTCTACCCACTACACCGGGCCTGTATTCTAGCAGTCATTGACTGCTAGAACAGTTTTTGGCAATAAAATATTCTTCGTGATAGAAGAAGTAGAAGAAGAATATACTCGTAATGTGAATAGTGTGATAGAATGTTTACTACGACCGCTCCGTCACCGATCGGCACATTCTCCTACATTTGTATACAAAGAAAATATTAAAGGCAGCAGTAGTCGAGTTGGAAAAGACGGATCTGCTCGATCTAGAGGTTGCGGGTTCGATCCCGTCGCCTGTATCGCTGAGTTTGAATAAAACTTAAGTACAGTTGATTGGGAATATCGCTACATTCACATTTTCAAAGCCATCATATCTCTCTGCGACTATAAAATATGCCAATTTGACAGTTATGATAATTTTCCATAGAAATTCATATCCCAAACCATAGACCTTGTAAATTTAAATCATTACCATCTTGATATTCAAGACGGAAGCGATTTATCCCCTTCGCTCTTGTCTATGGTGTGGTCAGCTAGTGATGCGAACGTTAACTATAAATATTGTAAATAAATAATTTTATAAATATCTTTTAGCGTCTAAAACGGGAACTTATAGACTCGTTTTATGTAAATAATAATTCCTTCGAATAAAGATATGCATAAAAGGCAGTGCTGATCAGTGTGGCATGCATGTCCGGTCAGTTTACTTGTAGCAAATTGTCAACTTCAGCTGCAGAGTTTTCTTTGTGGATTCATATGATAATTTGTAAAATAGGTTGTGTATTAGAGAAATTATTAAATAACGCAATTTTACGGACTTCTTATATTCACATCTTCCAACTAGCCCAGCGCCCCAATTTTACTATAAATTTCTTCATCAGCCTATATACGTCCCACTGCTGGGACAGGCCTTCCTCGTGGAGAAACACATGAGGAGTATGGGCCGTAACACCACCACGCTGGCCCAATGCGGGTTGGTGGGTAGAAGCGGTCACAAATGCGACCGGGACCAACGGCTTAACGTGCCTTCCGAAGCACGGAGGAGCTCGAGATCACAAAGTCTCGGTCACCCATCCACGGCCTGACCATGGCGAAGGTAGCTTTGTTTTCGATCGAAGCCAAAGCGCACTGACCACTACGCCACCAAGCTCCTCACTATAAATTTACAAATGCGTAAATGCGTACAGTGTTATCTGTTGTAGCACATGCTGAGATCGGGTCCTAATTGGTTATTGATGTTTAGTTTTAAGAAAATGTAGCTCTTTTTATGTAGGTCAATAAATCTTTATCATTCTTTCTTTCTAACCAATGCGTTTGGAGAAAGAATGCTTAGCAGAATGAACATTGATGATCGAAATGTAAGCTTTTGCCTTACATTCAGTTTGCTATATTACTTAAATCAAAAACGTAAATCAAAAGCTTACATTTCAATCATCAATGTTTATTCTGCTAAGAATTCCTTCTTCAAACGCATTGGTTACGCAATTGTAAATTTATAGTAGAATTGGGGTGCTGGCAGATGGTTATTTAAAAACAAATCAAATAAATATCTTTATTTAGTTTTAGTTTTACATAATAACCTTGTAACTTTTTAACGAGCTTAAATTTTATATTTTTTGTTAAGTTTCTAGTTTATTACTATTATTTTTAAGGTTCTAGTTAATTACTATTAGTGTGGACCTTTAATTGGTTTTATTGTTTTTATTCCCAACTTTGTATTTGTGTTTTTTGAAACTGTTGGTTTACCATGAAAATAAAATAAAATAAAATGAATAAATAGTCTTAATTCTTAGACTTAGTTATTATTGAAAATTGATATATTGCTACATAATAAACTGAGGAACATCCACAGGAAAATAAACTATTGTATACATTGCAAACATCAGCTCACTGAGAATCGAACTGGAGACTCTGTAAACGCCTTGAAACTACAAACAACAAATCACTGAGTTTGTTATTAATTATTAATAATAGATAAGGATAATTTATTACGTCTTTATTTTTTTCTTTTAACTACTCGTGAAAATTTTCCCATGAAAGACATCAACGCATTTTGTACGCACGCAGTTTTTACGATGTCGTTGCATGAAATGTGAAGGAAAAATATAGTATTTTTACTTCGCCCTCAGCCTACATACGTCCCACTGCTGGGCACAGGCCTTCCTCATGAGGAGTATGGGCCGTAACACCACTACGCTGGCCCAATGCGGGTTGGTGTTTTTACTTAGACGAGTATTTTTGAATTTTCACATTACGTACATATACATATAAATACCCTGTAAAATCATCTAATAAAAATTATATAAAAAACACACCAGAGTGCTATAATGTCAGAAATCACCAGTTTAGGCGCACGCGCCACTCTAGCCCAGCTGCTAGTCGCGATTACTTTGGCCAGTATCCGAAACAATGCACTCAGACTGCACTCAGCGTGACAGGTGGTGAGCCCGTCGCCGCTATAAGCTGTTGGATGGTTGTGCAGTTCTAAGACCATTAGTAGCCTTTTACGACACTCAATTGAAGAGATGGGTTTGTAGTATTCGTTTAGTGAGCCGCTACCACATGGCGCGAATATATATATGTATTTTTCGTTTATCTTATCAGTATATCCGTACATAAATTATTATAAATTGCACGCCCGTATAGTAACATTGCACCATTTTAGGTGACCCTTTACACGTTTCGAACTAAATTCGGGCATCATGCCCAAATTCATCATTTTTAGTACTGGATGGCCAAATTCTTTAACCCCTTGGCGGGCACCACGAACAAGGGTGCTCGCAAACAATAGATGTTTCTATTGTTTCGTTTTGTGCCCGTTTACTAGGTCTAGGTTACTAGTGGTAAGTCACGCCCACCGTACTTAACAAAAAAATAGAAAAATTCGTATTCTACTTGTTAACTTGCTTTGAAATTACTACTTACTACTAAATCAAATGTTTACATACATTATATTATAAAAAAATTGGTTAAAGTTAATTATTTGTCTTCCCAATCTGTGTAAATCAGCCTTATGATATATCATCATTAATCATAATAAGTAGAAAGATAAAGGATTGAGGAAAATATTACCCTAACTACAAAATTCAAACTCAAACTCAAACTCAAAGTCATTTAATCAAATTGGTATCATCAAATACACTTTTGACAAGTCAAAACAAAATAAATTACTATTATCCTAAAATTGACAATACCACTACTTTTTTTTCGGCCTGTTCACTACCGGGAGGCCTTGTCTAGAGAAGATACAGGCAAGAAACTCTGCAAGGGTTCCATCCTCCCTTTACATGAATCTGTTCTACAACCTAATAAAATTTACGTGTATTATACAATACCTTTAGTCACAAATGTCAAAATTGAATTGGAAGGAAAATGCTCCAAAAGCGGCGTAACAGAATATACAAGTGATTGTAATAACTATACTTAAGTAGTTAATTAATTGTCATGTCTATTTAGAACACTTTCCTGGCCAAAACAAAAAAATAAAAAATTATATCTAATATAAATGGATACAATAATAACTGTTTCACAAAAAAGTTTTGTGTTGATATAATAGGAAAAAGGGAATTTATGAGCTAAACAAAATGTATAATAAAAAAAAAAAAAAAAAATACATTTTAATATACAATTACGAAAGTGACCAAATGTAAGATTGCAGTGTGGAGCAATCTATATGTCCCATGCATGACTATCATTTAAATAATCATTGATTTTGTAATAGGCTTTTTTCATGAGGGTTTTTTTAACAAATTCTTTAAACTTAGTGTCAGTCATTTGGGTAACATTGATTGGTAGCATATTATAAAATCTAACACAGTTCATTAAGAAAGATTTATTCGTCTTACTTCTCTTGTAACTTGGAAGACGAAGTTTATATTTATTTCTCGTATTGAGACAATGACCTTCACTAATCTGAACGTAGCTGTGAATATGTTGGCGAACAAACATAATATTTACAAATATGTATAAACATGGCAAAGTAAGAATATTAATCTCTTTAAACAACTCTCTTAGGGATTCCCTTGTCTTCATTTTATATATATTTCGAATAGCCCTCTTTTGTAGAATAAATATTGATTCCAAATCAGCAGCAGATCCCCACAAAATGACCGCATAAGACATAAGACTATGAAAGTAGGCAAAATAGACTAAACGAGCTGTTGGTATGTCTGTCAATTGTCTTATTTTTTTTATTGCGTAAGCAGCCGAGCTAAGCTTTCCTGATAAATTTTTGATATGGGATCCCCACTGTAGTCGGGAATCAATATGTATCCCAAGAAATACAGTATCTTTTACAAGTTCTAAGCTGTTTCCGCCTATCTTTACTTCTAAATCATAACAGCGCGTATTTGGGGGAGAAAATTTGATACATTTAGTTTTCTTTGAATTTAACATAAGATTATTAGCCGAAAACCATTCGCAAACCTTATTCAACGTATTATTTATAACTAGCTCTCCAATATTTGCATTATTTCTATTAACCCTGAATAGGAGAGACGTGTCATCCGCGAATAAAACTATGTCAGCCATTTCTGTAATCATTAAAGGAAGGTCATTAATGTATACGAGAAATAGAAATGGTCCTAAAATTGAGCCTTGGGGAACACCCGTTTTTACTATTGATCCCTGAGAGACGGCACCATTAAATCCTACTTTCTGTATACGCTCTGATAAATACGAATCAATAAGATTTAGAGATTTTCCGCGTATACCATAATGATTTAATTTGGAAATTAGCGTTTTGTGCTCCACACAATCGAACGCCTTTGATAGGTCACAAAATACACCTACTGTGTCGTGTGAGTCCTCCCAACTTTCCAATATATACTTCATTAGTTTCGCGCCTGCGTCTGTGGTTGACTTTCCTTTTGTAAAACCAAACTGTTGGTCATGTAATAAGTCATTAGTTCTAAAATGAGCTGCTAATTGTGTATATAAAATGCTCTCAAAAATTTTACTTAATGCAGGAAGTACCGAGACGGGTCGATAATCGGTAGGGTTATGGTGATTGCCTGACTTGAATAAAGGCGTTATTTTACTATGTTTCATTAAATTTGGAAAAACACCTGAATCTATACAGTTATTAAAAATCAGTGCCAACAAAGGGGCGATGGGTTCAATTATATGTTCAATTACTTTAACAGACACTCCCCATATATCTTCTGTTTTCTTCTTATTTAAGGTTTTGAATGTTTTTATTATATCCATATGTGATATGGCTCTAAATTCAAAGACCGGAATATCTTTCATTAAATATTGCTTCAGAAAACTTTCAGCTCGCTCCGTAGAAGAATGAAGATGTCGCGTTGTTTCTATTGGGATATTTTCAAAAAAAGTTTCAAAAGTGCTAGCAATGGCTTTGTTATCTGATATAATATTATTCCCAATTTTCAAATACTGTGTAACTTCTCTTTTGGGTTTCTTTCCTGTTTCAGTATTAATTACATTCCATGTAGTTTTAATTTTATCTTTAGCGTTCCGTATTTTGTTACTCAAATATAAAGATTTTGCTTGAATGCATACTTTTTTAAATAGCTTGGAGTATTTTTTCACGTAATCTTGAAACTCAGAACTAGTGTTGTATGATTTTTGACTGTATAATTCATAGAGCGTATTCCTACTTTTCCTAATACCTTCAGTTGCCCATTGACTAAAAACCATTTTCTTCTGAACTACAATTTTACGTTCCCTATAAATATGATTATACTCACTACTAATAACATTAAATAATCTATCGTATATTTCATTGGAATCATCGTTGACCTCAGTTGTAAGTTCAGGCAACTTCTCAATAACACTTTGCCTAAAACGCGTTGACCTTTCAGTAGTCATGGGTCTGAATGTTATTATTTTCTCAACAAGTTTTTTTTGTTTGCATATTAGTTCAACTTTTTGACCCATATGATCCGAAGGCAAATCGGTGATCAGGCTTTTAGTCGCAATGTTTGTATCACAGCTAACAATCACATTGTCAATACATGTAGAAGACAAAGTTGTCACTCTCGTGGGTTCTTTGAATAGAAAGTCTAAATTATAACTTTTCAACAATGTCACAAAGTTATCTCTCTCTAAAGTTTTAGATAATAAATCAATGTTAAAATCGCCACAAATCACAATAGGTTTCTTAACATTAAAAATCTTGTCTAACAATTCTTCTAAAATTATAAGATATTAAATAGAATAGGGAATACTATTAAATAAATAGAAATTAAATAGAATAGGGAATAGGGAGAACTATAGTTACTGAATCCAAAGACAAGTCCCGTCTGATAATTCTTTAAAACCACAATCCTCATACTCCCACAAATTATGATTAGGATTTGATGTGTTTCTTTTTTTTAGGGTACATTTGGGCGTAGATTATGTACTCATATGCGTGATCTCGTAATGGTGATTCCATTGTTCTTTAATTTGATAACTCTTTGATGTGATGTGACCCTGGTACTCAACCATTACGATTCGATTCAAATAGAGTTGCGGTTATGATTTCGTCAGCAGAGCGGAATGAAGTGACATCTATCATGAGGAGTTCGGTGGCGTAGTAGTTAGTACGCTTTGGCTTTCAATTAAAAACAAGGCTACTTTTGCTATAGTCACGCCGTGGATGGGTGACCAAAACTTTGTGATCTCGAACTCCTTCTTGCTTCGGAAGGCACGTCATTGTCTTTGTCTCGTCTGACAAATTACTTTTCGTGGCTCTCATACATACCAGTGTTTTACTGCTTTCTTTTTAAATGCAATAACATTTAATGCGTGTGCATAATATGCTTACAAAATGTTAAAAAAGTTATAGGGTAATTTTCTAGTCTTTGAACGCTGCCAATGATTGGACAGAACTCAATTGTTTGTCACTTCTGCCTACCCCTTCCGGGATGGAGACGTGATGGTATGATATTCCTCCAGAGTGGCAGGAATCTTGCAGCAGGTTAATGAGTTCTGTGAAATGATTGGCAGCGTCCAATGACCTGGAAGTTTACCCTATAAAATTTGATAAGGGTCGCTTATCTCTAGTGTGAGCTGTCATTGTAAAAACCTAACTTTCTTATATTTAATATAAATGTCAATTTCTGTGGGGAACGTGATAAGCGCCCCTAGCGGAATTGTAGCTGAAACCACGTTTCCTATGGAAATAGACATTCTTAACGAAACTATAATAAAGTTAACTATAAGATAAGTTTACCTATGAGGAAAACCAATAAATTCGGCAAGTTTTCTATCCTGCATGATAGTTTTGTTACTCTTCATTCTGATGGCCTCCTGATTTTGGAAACAACTGAATCTTTTATACCTAACTGATAGAAATACAAGTGGACATCTCAAAAGTGTAAATAAATACTAATGTCGTATAAATATCACTAGTTATTATTCACATGGCTAATTTAGACTAGAGTAAAAAATGGTGAGAATATTTTAATTGGCACCATTAATTTTTATACAGATTTTAAAATGTTTGATAAACGAATAATCTTGTTAGATAAGTACTAAAATATATTTTTTACACATTAATAATTCATATATTTACACGATACTTTTGATGTAGATATAATAAGGAATCGACATGTTATTATTTATATTTATTTAATATTTATTTAAAACTTCAGTACATTTGGTGTACATGGCGGACTTAATTTAACTTAATTATTACTTGTTTGTCTCTTTGTATTTATTTGTAATTTGATGTTAATTTAAACAAAAAGAAGATAGTTACAATTATATTTCATAAAGTAAAAAGAAACCAAGAAAAAGTGAAGAACAAAAGTTGTCATTAATTCTATTCATTTGCCATCAAAACTTTGACAGTGTAATTATTACACTGGGAATACTACGTAATTTCCAAGTCATTTGTATAACGTTACCACAAAAGTTTATCAAATAATGGAAGCCACATTGCCCCTCCCCCGCTCAGGGGGGAAGGGCGGGCCGGCGACCTTGGGAAGGTCGGCACGGCCGCTCATTTTTTTTCAACCCATAAAAATTACCCATAAAACGCTGAACGATACTTTCACAGAGTAATGCGGAGTGTAGAGCGCTTACTGTTTTTAAATATTAGGTTGTTACATGAACCTTGAGTTTTTTGAAACATATTATATTCAAAGTAATTAAATAATGTCTTTAAATATCTTTAATAAGTAATGTCCGTAACTCTTATGATATTAATGAATATTAAAAATTACTAATAGATAACTAATATCAAAAGTGATTTGGAATTAGTTAATTTTGTTGACAATTAATGTAGTAAGCAAGAGGTAGCAAATAATGAACATTGCCACAAACAAACCAGCCTGTAACAGAGATGGAGTAAAATTTTCGGTGTAGCTATGAATTAACATAAAATTTTATGACTGCGTTGAACAAATAATGGTTTTCGAATAAATATACTTTGTTGAACTAAATTGTTATGTACAACGCTGATATTGTGTCACCAAACTATAGGTTTGGTCGTTTTTAAAGAACAAAGTAAAACAGAGACAAAGAATTTTATTGTTTCTTGAAAACAAAGCAACCAAGGACTAGAACTAATAGTGACCATAACTTATGACGGTCTAGACTTTTGTACTTACAAATGTCTACTCTGATCATAAAGGTAAAGTTCGGTTTTTTTGGTTACACTTTTAGCAAATTTTTTATTCAAACCCCGTGGTACAGCGTTGGGATCGAAGCCGCGACCTTTTGAATGAGAAGGGCCGTCATTCCCAACTCGACTACGGCCTTAAAAAAACATTATTCTGTTTGTGTTCAACACTAAAAAGAAAACACGTATAAATTTTTTTTTTTGCATTCAGCGCCATCTATCACGCGGTAGCACTTACTCTGTTCACGTAATTACTCTACGATAGTGAGAGTGTAGGATCGCATCGGTGGCTGAACTTTTTGTGCGCGGCGTTCGGGGTAATAACCGCTTAATGTGGGCTCCTCAGCTCCTCCGTCTGGTGGGTATGCAGTAATGGGACGGGTGGGATACGGTATGCGCGGAAATTTATTGGTTATGCTAGCAAGTTTTTTTTTATCTTACAGCCATGTAATTTAGGTAATCTGATTTGAAAAGTGCTGGGTGAGGCATGTTGAATTGCTGATGGTGGACTGATGGCAATTGCGACTAAAGTTCTGTATAAGCTCTTTGATAGCAATAGAGACTTATTGTTGATGGACAGAGAGAACAGAGATGGTGGACAATTAAGATCTCGCTTTATTTATCCAAAGAGGAAGAGAGATGATGCTTAATGTCTCCCTTCCACTCCTATTTAGGTAAAGCTATAATAAGTCGTGAGATCATTAATTTGTTACCTTACGTGATAACCGGCTATTTACAGGAATAAATTTATTTCCAAAAAACTACTCCACACTGTGCCATCTGTGTCACGCTTCATTCATAATTATTTAACTGATCCCATGTGTTTTTACTGAAGCTGTAAGAGCTTATTAAAGATTACCATTGTTTTTAGTTATTATCAAGTTGCAACGGAATTTGAAGCTATACGTTTAAATACAAAAATTCTCTTTAAACTTATAACACCTATATTGAGCACTAGCTGTTGCCCGCAATTCGTTTGCGGCTACTATGGTATTTTAACTATCCCACGGGTACCCTTTAATTTTCTGGAATAAAAAGTATCTTAGATGTTGACTAGGGATATAAGGTATTACCATGAAAAATTTCATTGAAATCGGTCCAGCCATTTCGGAGATTAGCCCGTACAAACAGATTGAAGAAAAACCTTTTTTGGTATATTCCCTCTTTGTACATCCTCCTGACTTGGTTTAAAGCATTTTTTTTCTATGTAGATACATTCGACATCTAGAGTTTTATTATATGAATAGATAATATGCTTTAAACTCTGCAACATACTACAAAAAAATGCTGTTTTAACCGAAAGATAAGCTGGCACAATTTGTAGCTAATCGACAACTTAGAACAAAACCAGTGCTTAGACCTCAACATAGATTTGCAAAAAGCAAAAGAGTTTTTTATAGTTTTCAATTCCTTTCAAGAAAATGGGTTCGCTTCTTCGAACATCGTTAAAGGGTAGGGTTAAACGGTTGAACTAACCTTTAATTAAGCCCGGCTCTAAAGCGATTAGTCTCGACTTAAAAGGCGTTATGGTAACCGGCCTCTTGGCTACACTGAGGATTGTCCATTGTGCGGTAACCTTATTTTTTTTGGGGAAAATTCCTCTTGCGAAGCATAGACGGTAGAACATTTTGGCCATGCGTTGTGAACGTCAGATTTATGGAGTTAGACCAGCGACATACAGTTGCCTAGCTCACTGAAGGCAATATGTATATTTATCTGCACTCACTGAATGCAAAAGTAAGGGTAGCTTGTGCGGTAAAAATAGACCACATAACCTATAGTGACATCACACTAGTACACTATTATTATAATATTAATAATAGCTGAATTACCATTTATAGCTTTTTTTTGTTAGGGGTAACCAGGGCCAGTTAGGCCCTGGCAACATCACTGCGACCTGAAAAGATCTATTGTGACTGCCCCTACCTGCTTCCAGCACTTCCCCAACTCCCTTACTTCTCATTTATAGTTATTATACATACATATAATCACGACTATTATCCCCTAAGGATTAGTCAGAGACTAGGCAAAAGCACCGCAAAACTGTCCACTGCCATAGTCCGAGCTTCACCACGCAGTGACTGCACGTGCTCAGCGTGACAGGTGGTGAGCCCGTCGCTGCTATAAGCTATTGGATGTTGTGTGTTCCAAGTCCATTAGTCGCCTTTTACGACACCTAAGGAGAGAGATGTGTTGGTCTCTCATAACGCTACATAATTATAATTATATTATTATATGATTGGGCTTAAAGCGCCTTTTTACTCCTGTTTTAATGATAGGTCGTGGGAAAGAGCAACAAACATTTGCGTGATTCAATTCGGAAATTCAAAATTCAAAAGCGTTTATTCAGTTTAGATGCGCAGCGCATGCTTATGAATGTCATAAACATTTTACAATATTTCGTGAAAGAGAAAAACTACGCCATCCGTTCACAAAAACTACCAGGAGGCCTTGTTCTGAGAAGCATCATTTAAAAAATGTTATAAACTACAACGTCATTTAAGTTTAAAAAGAAAAAGATAGTTACATTTTTTATGTAATATTCTGCAGTTTATCACATTTTCCACAACAAACATGTACAGATAGTCTAAATTATAATCTAAAAAAGTAGTATGTACATAACGATAAAAAAACTATATTCACTCTTGCCGTGACATACAGTCCCGAAGCAATATTCTTAGTTCTTGATTGGTTCTTACTTCGGCTAGCATGAACAGTCCTTTACATATATTTTGTATATTTATGTAGAATAAAACCTGAGCAAAACCTCCTCAAAATAAACATAGCAACACCTTCGCTCTGCAAGCTCAACTTCTGTAATCCAAATCCTTGATAACTTTATTACAAATTCAACCTGACAGGTTAGCTGGTTACTAAGTAGTTCGGGTAATAAACAAGATACGGCCGGTCGGAAGTGACCACAGACGATTTATGGTCAGGATTACAACCTGCATGCTCGTTCGTGGTTTTGGAAACCAATAAAGTACTCGACTGCTAACGATAATACGATGTCAATTCAGATTTGCAATATGAGGTTGTTTCTACCGTATCGTATTGTCCTGGATTTGGAAGGTTTATAATTTGATGTCAACAACTAATTGAACCCCTTCAGTCAGCACGAACACCGGTGTTCGCAACAATAGATGATTCTACTGTGTCTGGTTTTCTGACCATTGACAGGTTAAAGATCGATGTACTCGTATAGGTAAACAATTTAAATGAAAATAAGAAGGAAAATGCGCAAATGCGTGATGACCCGAAATTCACATTCGGGCGCAAAATATAGCGTCGGTTTGGAAACTGATGTGGTATAAAGCAGATGCCTCGCAGCATCAATCAGTTGATCCACGCAGTCGCAAACACTTGTCCTATCACACATTCGCACATCAATAGACTAGATTCTTTCTCGTCTGTTTTTTTTGTGAGTTTTTTTGCATCATTTCCTTATTTAATTTCAAGTACTGCTTTAGATTTTATAATTTGATAAGTTTTATATAAATTTCTTACATGTGGTGTTTACCTTTAATTGGTTATCACACTTAAATTTTAAGCTATGTTATGTTTGTAACTAAGCAACAGTGTATAAAAACGTTGGTAGACCTAATAAATAAATGAACTCTCGCGGTTGATCTACACTAGAACTCCTAAAAATTTGTGTCGAAGGTGTAAATAGTGCGAGCAAGCGATATTAAGAATCAACCTTCCTTCCTTGTCTTGCCCTCTCTCTTTTTTGGGTCAACACAACATGTCTTCCTCTTACACTCTCTCCAATCACTCGCCAAGTAGCGTTTTGCGATGCACAATCAACTATACTTATGTTTTAATCAAATACAGTGGTACAGGCCCCGCCAGGTCAATCCCTACCTCTTAATTGAATAGTTTTTTTTTTCATAAAATGTGTATTATATTTAACTTAAATAGAAAAAGGGCATTGTGCCTGGTAAATGGCAACAGACTCGCCACCTAAGGACTTAGACGTCTTAGGCGAATAGGCGAACCTTTTCGGGGATAGACGTGTAATATTATGTGTAAAAATTATACACATAATATAACACGTCTGAATGTGTTTTTTTTTCGAGCCTCTGATGGAGGACTCTTTACCTTTCCATGCGGGAGAAGGAGGTGGTGAATCCCTCATAGGATACCCAGCGGCCGGCCGGGGGTTATGTCGGACTCCTACCGACTAAACACCACCTTGCTTTAGGCCACTTAGGGCTTTGGTAAAGCATAACCTGAATGCGCCCCCTCTCTCAGGAAAGGGAGAGGTGCGGCGCTGCGCTAGCTACTTACTAGGGCATGTGCGCCAGATATACGATCGGAACCAGAGTGGACCGATCGCATAGGGGATGCATGAATGTGTTTGTCAGCAAATATTTGGTCCTTACCTATGAAATTGGTGTTTTGTATGGAGATTTTGGGGAATTCTGCATTTTCCATACTAACATTTTATCAGTTTTCTTCAGAACGACAAATCCAGAGATAATATTTGGCATGTATCATTAGACAAGCTTTAGTAATATGTATAATATCACACTTCATAAAAATTATTTATCGTTTTTAAGTGAATGCAAATAAAATGATGTATTCGGGAGGCATTTAAAAAGAGTTCCAATTTGTCCAATTTTAACACAATTAAACTAACAACAAATTATCAAAACAAATCAAAAGAGCTCAAAAATATAGTCTATTTTTAGACGAGGTAATTATTTTTTAGGAATACTCTGAATCTTAATAGTTACAGACAAAATACTAAGACAGAATATAAACACCAATTTCATAGGTAAGGACCCAATATAAAATATTGGGTCATAAAATATACCCTTCATGATGCTCATCCAGTTCATCTTTTCCCAGGATGGTTCTCGGCGTGTGGGTGCCGCGGCGGCCCGTTGGCGGCGGCGCGGGGCTCCATCGCGGCGCTGCTGCGCGCGCAGGCCTTCGCGCTCGTCTCACCGCGGGCCATCTCGGCGTACAGGGCGAGGCCAGCCTCGGGTGAGTCCTTATCTAACGCAGGCGCGGCGCTCCATCGCTGCGCCGCTACGTGCGCAGACCTTCGCCCTCTTGTTACCGAAGACCGTGTCGGCTTACAGTAGGCCTAGCACGGGCCGGAGAGAAAATGTCCCAGGAGACAAAATTGATCGTTGCCTCTCGCTTCTTCTTCGCGCGGAAGCGAGAGGCAATGACGATTTTTGTCTCTGGGGACTTTTTCTCTCCGGCCCGTGCTAAACCTCCTGGGTGACGCCAGCCTCCGGTAAGCTGTTATCTTAAAAGATAGATAGTATCCAGGAGTGGACTAATGTGGGTTGATGATTAATTATAAAACAAGACTAATTCTACATATACTTTTCTGCCTTCCCAATATAACAAAACTATATGGGATACTAAAAGTCACCTATATTTAATTTTGTTTCCAGAAAATTTGTTGTTGTTGTTTGTTTGTTTGTAGGCGATTAAGGGCGTATTGGGTACTGGGTCTGTGATTGTGTAGGCGATAAGCTAGCCACTTGTTACTACTCTTTCACGATTTTTCATCTGACCAAACCTAATTTTTTGTATGGGTAAATGTGGTCTTAAGGAACACAGTGCTCCTTGGACTCTGCCTACCCCCTCGGGGCTTACAAGCGTGATTGTATGTCTGTATGTATAATTTGTTCCAGAGAGTGGTCGGGTGGGGGCGCAGTACGAGCGGGCGGCGGCGCGGCCCGGCACGCCGCTGCGGCTGGCCGGCGTGTTCGCTGACGGCTCCAAGGCGAAGGCACCCAAATATGCTCAGCTTATTGACCCGCAGGGGAACGTGAGTCTCTTTCATATTTGTAGACTGATGTGTGAATGCAAGTCAAGCAATGCGCGGTAAGTCAGTCGCAGGATCCGCGCGCATCTATATTCGAGCAAGCGAGAGGTTGGTAGGGTCAGAAAAACTCCTTCAGTTCTTGCTTTTGTCTTGCGTCGTTCCTTTGTATATTAAATTTAAGCTATGATCCTGTATTTCATCCATCCATCCATCATTTTTATTTCTTTAAACACAAGCGGTTCGTGCCGCAATTAAATCTTTAGGTGTCTATATAAATGCAGACACTAGATGACGGATAAATATATTTAATTGTCCTGAATATATATAAATATATATAAACATCCAATACTGGAGAACAAATGCTTGAAAATTCATCACCCAAACATTTGCCCCCACTGGGGATCGAACCCAGAACCTCTCGAGATGGCGACGCCTTGAGACCGGCATACAGACCACTCGACCACGGAGGTCGTCATATATCGGTGATACGACAAAGCACTACAATGTACGTGTGTCTTATAGCAAAAGAATCTTTGCAAACAAAACAGCTTCCAAGTTAGGCTATTAATACCCCCCCCCCCCCCCCCCCAATCTGATAACATAATCATTAACAACATGATTCTCATGTAAATTATATCACTATTAAATAGTAAATTTCTTGACTTAATACCGCGCGATACGATCTCGAATACAAAGTAAGACGTAGCGATGCTATTACGATGTCATATGTTAATATCAGTGCAAAACGGTCGTCGTTTATCAACTATACTTCATAGATAAAGCAACATAAAACGTTCATTTGTCCTCTCAACAGCGAGCCTGCAGCTATTTTTGGAATGCAACATTTTAACGAAGGGGCGAAATAACGTTGCCGTGTCCTTAAATATAACGTAAGGTCGCTTTAGAGCTGACGAGAGTCTAATTGTAAAGAAAGAAAGAAGCGATTGGGAAAACGGCTTTATTCGAACAATGCCGGCGCCAAACATGTGCGCAAAGATGTGCACACCATTGCGTGCTTTTGATACTATTTGCAAATATTTGCGCACATATGTGGCGTTGGTTTTCCGTGTCGGTTTCACAGTCCTTGGCTTGGGCTTGTGAACCTGCCACACTGCGCGAAGCCGTCACTTGCACGAATGTTGCCATGGAGAGCTGTCGTACGTAAACAACCAAATGAACGATGGAGTGGAATAATGCGAGTGTATTCCAAGTCATTTAGTTAATACAATTTGAATTAGCTATATGAGATCCAAAACGAAAAGATATAAAAATAGAAAAAAAAAACAATGAATATTTGCATCATCAAATAACATCCTATCACGTCTTCGTTTTGGCTGTCTTTGTTTATTTATTTGCACGTGTAATAATTTTTTACAGGCACTTAAATAATGCAAGCTGCGTCGGACTTAATCGTCGTCCAAGTTCTGTAAAGTCTATTTGAGAACTGTGAGGTCAAAGATGTGATAAAACATTTGCACACAGGTATGGAAGTGACGCAAATGTTTGGGCAAAGTCTTGCAAAGATGTGTGCAAATATATCTTGCGCCGGCATAAGAAAACGCGCCGTATATGTCATCGCCTGTACTGAAGTGCAGTTTATTAAGAGTGTTGTTTGCCTCAAATTGTGCCCGGTGTACATTGAGCCTTTTGCAATGGAGCAAAATACTCGCCCCTTATTAAAACAGGTTCAAAACATAACAGGCAAAATGTGCTAACATTTCTGTCCTTTGCAGCCACTACGCCAGTCATTTAGCTCTTCAACCGATGAGCGATTGTACGAACAACGGCTATCGATGATGCACTCGACGCGGCGCATCTTCCGTCAGATCTAAAGCGACCCTAACTGTTGCAGGATTATGCTTTAGCCTTTTAATGGGGGTTTAATGCCTTGGAGAAAGGTGGGGCCCTGTGCGAGCGGTAATGAGGGCGTTGCATTTGACGTTTTTGTAACAATTTGCACTAATATAGACAGGTATAGGGTTTTAAAGAACATTAACGTGGTGGAATAGCATTGCTATTTATAGATGTTATAATGAATTAATTAAAAGCGATAGCCGAGTTGACGCGGATGGCACTCATCATGCAAGAGGTCGCCAGGATGAACCCCTTTGCCTAACCACTGATTTTAAATTAAAGTTGTTCTTACTATCATAATAAGAATAAGCGTAAAGTCGCCTTGGACCAGCGGGAATCCGCGTTCTTATTGTAATGTCATTAAAGTTTAAATAAATAAATAAAGCTTACTTTACAACTCAATCAAAATACTGGGCCCACTGTTACGATTGTTGTAAATGAACCTAAACTTATCAAGACCTTGCAATTTTTAACTAGTTTTTTCTTTTTCTTTTTACTTTTTATCTAATTGAAGCTTCTAGTTTAAGCAAATGAGATCTGAATTTCCAGTTTTACCATGCTCCCTTGGGCGGACAGGCCTGCATACCAAAATTAAATATCATACTTGTTTGTAGATAAACCGTCTGACCTTTGTTAGGCTGTTTTATTACTTTAATATCATACCTACTAAATAAAAGTATTGCCACAAGACAATTTGTCTCCAATTTGATGATTATATTGACTTGAAAAACACTTGACATTAAAAAAAATCACTACATATTCTTTCGTTTGATAAAAATATTTTATCTACCCTTTGTATTCTCCCTCCCATTGAAATTAAATACATTTAAGATATTCACTTACTATTCCCGGCTCGTCGATCTGCAAGAGATAATTAAATTTACACACAATACTTTAAATATTTCTTTACAACGTATTCAAACAGGAGGTGTCTTGATTTTATAGTCTAGAGACGTAATGAATCTAAAGCAATGTGTAGTCTAAGTTATAAGAGGTCTGAAGTAATTTTATTGAATAAAATATATACAATTTTTGCCCTCGCAATAATTTGCCACCAAAGCTAAAGCTGTTTGCAGCCGGGATGAAAGATGTGCTATGAGATTTAGGGTAAAAAATCCTTAGTCAAAAATATTTATTTCAAAACATGGCGAAATAAAAACGTTGGTAAACGATTCACTCAGTATCGTGAAGGATTGTATCTTTTTAGGTTCATTTATTTTAGGATTTACCTTAATTATAGTTTGTTTTAGTTTTAAGTCGTTAACACTGAAATTGGTACTGTTAAACCCACATCACTTGTTAAAGTGCTTTGTAAGTATACATATACCCACAGACAGGGTGGCCCATAAGTCATGGATCAAACGAATGAAATGACGAAAAGCATTTTTGTAGATTTTTGCACAGCGTTTTTGTACAGTCATTCAAAATTCGGAAATTTCTCATACAAACTCAAATGAAAACCAAACTTAAGTTTCTGTACTTGGAAATATTGTACCTATTTTATTGTGGCTATGTAATGTGGTTTTCTTATATAAATATTTTTTTAAAGGAGGTTCTTCAAATTTTTTTTATGGTTTAAGAGTAATAGCCCGATTTTTAGAAAAATAATTCAACGCGACTATTTTTTTCTTAAAGTTTATAAGCTCATTTATACAACCGCTCGTAACTAGCACCACACACGGCTCCGCACACTGCCAGTGCCGTATGCGCTCTAATATCGATTAATCAACTCCATCAAGAGTACGACGTGTACCACCATTTACAATGCAAAACGAAAAAGAACCCTCTCATCACTGGGGGTACTCCATTCTATCGGAGTACATCGATTTATCGTTAAAATCGATCGTATATCGATAAACTTAAGTGTATTACGAAAGTCGAGCTGCGTATCTGTTTTATTATCGAAATAAGTGTTTTATCTAGTGTTCTTTTTGGTGGATTAGACCGTTATTATCTATTTATAGATTTACGTGTAGTAGACAAGGTCCCTTGTAAGTACTTACTACAATTTTCATATGTAACGACTTTCAAAAATTTATAAATAATATTAAAGGTAGTCGAGAAAGCTCGCGGTTGAACATCGACCAGTCGTGTGTTATTAGTTATTAGGAAGCTTTATTGAAAAAGTGATTAGTCTGCGCGGAAAGAGAAATGTTGTAAGATTTGACGGTACTATTGTGCATATTTACTGTATTTGTTAAGTTTTTCAAGGCACAGCCGAGTGGGATCATAATTTTAGTTCTATTTTTGCCGCAACGGTTTCCTTTCCGCATACTCTAGCAGTATTTTACACATTGGATCTATTTTATAAGCTATTGACTAATATTGATCTTTACTTCACACACTATCTGTTGGCTTTTTTTCTCATTATAGGCCCCTCCGTAGTATTTATTCTAGCTAATTCCTTTCAAACATTCTTTTAACATCGTCTGGAAAAAATATTCAACCTAAGCAAAGTAAAGCAAACAGATCTACCAAAGTAGCTCGAGCAGCGCGATATAATAACTTTAACGTTTATCAAGCCCAATTGTCAAATTTTGTAGTACTTTGACAGTAGTACGTAATAACAACTCAATATAAATCATCAGTTTTCTTGCTAAGAGTCGAAACGATAAACAAGTTTTACCTGTGTAAGTTGAGTAAAACAAAAGATTGCAAGGAAATTGATTTCTATGTACCAAAATGATATAATTACACACTACTGTACTAGGTATATATACTACGAAACATATTAACGGAGGCTAGAGACAATCTCAGATCCCGAAACTATAGACAATCTCAGTTCCCCCTTACAAAAAACAACTCTAATGATCTGAAAATAAACAACTTGCAACTCGAGCGAGTCGCCGCTGAAGAAATTAAATTCCAATCAGCAGCACCGCGGGATGATGCAGTTGAAAACAAATTAAAAAAAACTAACTCATAAGTATGTACCTTGTCTATTTTTAGTCGACAACCCTTGGTAACACAGGACTCTAGAATACAAAACAAATGTACGATACAGCTGGGCAAGGCAAAATGGATCTTAGTAAGAAAGGAATTAGTGCGTGCATCCCCGCAAAAAGAATTCTGTTTGCAAAAATAAGCCAGCGTTTCTTTACAAGAGAAAAATAGTTTAAAATAAACTTTAAGTGCATGGAATAGGGTTGAGCGTTAGTGCTATTATAACATTGCACATTTTTGCGGTATAAGGTCAGTATCCTTAGCCAGCTAGATTATTTAAATGGCTGTCAACATTTTCGTGTTATTTTCAGACTGACGTAATATATTACTATGATTTATTAATATTACAAAGTAAAAGAGATTATGTTTTAATTATTTCACGATTATTTTTTGCATTGATTAATAAATATTCATAATTCAAACAAGTTTATTTCTTAAAATTTTTCTACACAGTTTATATCTAAGATATGTATTAATTTGACTATTTTAAGTGCCAGGCCTATGAAATAAAGATATTTTTTATTTATTTATGAATGACTTTTTGAATAATCGCTTAACCACACAGCCGTATTTGATCCAACACACCATAAAAAAAAAAAAAAGAATGCACATTAAAATTTATGGCCATGCCGTGTATTATGCAAATGCCATAATGAATATGTGTAGCAAGTAATATGAGAATGGACTAAAGCAATTTTAGTTTCATCACTGAATATGGATCGAGAGATTTTGAATCTGCGATAGTCTATAACAGAAAAAAAATACAAACTCGTGGGTAAACATTTTACATCTTAGGTATTTAGAATTATCATAGTATTGACATATATTAATATTATATTATAATAATAATAATAATAATAATAATAATATCCTCAGACATTCACACCTATCAACTAGCCCCATTTTAAGCAACTAATGCTGCTTGTGTTACGGACACTAGATGACGGATAAATATATTTAATAGATAAATACATACAAATAACCTGAATATATAGAAATATATATAAACATCCAAGACTGGAGAACAAATGCCTGAAAATTCATCACCCAAACATTTGCCCCCACTGGGGATCGAACCCAGAACCTCTCGAGATGGCGACGCCTTGAGACCGGCATACAGACCACTCGACCACGGAGGTCGTCAAATATTTATTCCGTCCTTACGTCCCACTGCCAAGCATAGGCCTTCCTCATGGAAACAAACACATGAGGAGAATGGGCCGTAACACCACTACTCTGACCCTCAGAGTAAACAGAACTGGAGTAGCCATTAGTCAATTTCTCAAACATTTTTTTCTGCCATTTCTTGCGGGGGGTGAGGTTACCACTACACTCAAAGCCAGCCGTTTTTACAAATGCACACATGCATAATTCGACACACAAATTTAAATTTTACGCACACACACGCTTAAAATAGTCACGTGGGGTGTGCGTTTTGACAACGTCACAGCCGCACTCCCCACGAGACTAGCGCTCGAAATTTGAAATCGTAGAATTCTAAAACATGAAATAATGAAGTAAATAATCATGAAATCGTAAAAAATTTAATTATAAATAAAAGGTGACACCATCTTTTAGCATACTCGATGTTTTCTATTTATTTTTACAACAAAAAAACAGCACAGGCAGGCATTTTTGCGGGAGCTCTGTTCGCCGCAAACGTTTACAATGTTATGGCTGTCAAAATGGCGGCTCAACTAGTTTTATTAAACGTGCAAGCATCCGATGCTTGTGCATTTGGCAGAGGGGAATGTTAGACAAAGGCTACTCCAGTTCTGTTTACTCTGAGCTCTGACCCAATGCGGGTTTGTGGGTAGAAACGGTTGCAATAGCGGGACCAACGGCTTAACGCGCGTTCCGAAGGAGGAGGACCATGGCGGTGGGAGCTTTTTGTAAAATTCTCCCATGTAGGGAAGGCAAAGGGAACGAAGCCTATACAGCCATGTCTTCAGTATCTTTGTCTTCAGTATTTGCATTGAAATGCAAGTCTTGGGAGAGTTTGGCGCCAAATGATCGATGATAGACACTGATGCTACTTCGATGAGTTTGATTACCACGATAAAAAAACTCAATAGTTTTCACACCACTTGACGATAAGACTTTTTTTTATTTATTTAATCGGCCCCGGCTTTTAGGCCTTCAGCCGAATGATAAAGAAAAATGGAGAAGCAATATTTCTTTCTTATACAGCGTTAGATATCGAAAACTTGGACATGACTGTTTAAAAAATTTTTGGTTGAAGCCACTTTAGAACTGCCCGTCGCAATTTCAACTTGACCACAACAATTTTGCTTTCTTTTCCGTTATTATAACTTTTCTATACAACTTTATTATCTTGTTTGACAATTACTGTGATGGCTACCGTGATTTTTTTGGAAAGCATGTACGAGTAGATAGTATGTAATAATAGTAATGTTTTATAAATTACATGTCATTTGCGATGTGTTTGATCAATTTGGGACAAATCCCCTTCAATTACAAATTGTTATTGTTTTATCAGAGTAAACAAACTATTGCTGTAAATTATGGGAAAAACTACATTTTTTTTTTGTAATCTTATGGTTTTTCTATAAGTATTTTACAATAAGTTACATTATTATTATATATCATATTTTATTTACGTATTAAATTGGCTTTAGAAATATTCTGTTATTTCTATGAATTGTTTACAATTTAGTATAAAGTAGAATCTCGATATACGAGTATTAGGTTACGGATTTACGGTCTATGAGCGCTCGTTTGCTCATTCAAGGTGTCCACGGAAGACCAGCGTCGTGGTGTTCTACGCCCGACACATGCTGAGTGCGACTCCTATTCAGTGCCTTAACCTGTATTGTTTAATATGTCATTATGTATTGTCTTTGTCTATGTTTGATTATTTTCTATGTAATTTCTTACTATGTGTGTACTGAATAAAATTTTATTCTATTCTATTCTATTCTAAATATGTTAGGTAGCGATAGTTATGCAAAGTTTCCGGTTTGAGATATATTACCAGCCCACTCTATACCTCTGTAGGAGCTATCCAAAAGCATAGTAGGGTATATTTATATTTTAAATAAATTGTTGCAAAATAGGTCTTAGCTACCTCTGAAGATACCCTATTGAAGGTAGAAGGTAGTAATAAGAGTAAATGAAGCGAAATATGTGTGTCAGGGTCGTAGCAAGCTGAGAGCCATAGGTAATAATCATCTAGAAAGGGCGTCATCTCAGAGTAAACAGAACTGGAGTAGCCATTAGTCAATTTCTCAAACATTTTTTTCTGCCATTTCTTGCGGGGGGTGAGGTTACCACTACACTCAAAGCCAGCCGTTTTTACAAATGCACACATGCATAATTCGACACACAAATTTAAATTTTACGCACACACACGCTTAAAATAGTCACGTGGGGTGTGCGTTTTGACAACGTCACAGCCGCACTCCCCACGAGACTAGCGCTCGAAATTTGAAATCGTAGAATTCTAAAACATGAAATAATGAAGTAAATAATCATGAAATCGTAAAAAATTTAATTATAAATAAAAGGTGACACCATCTTTTAGCATACTCGATGTTTTCTATTTATTTTTACAACAAAAAACAGCACAGGCAGGCATTTTTGCGGGAGCTCTGTTCGCCGCAAACGTTTACAATGTTATGGCTGTCAAAATGGCGGCTCAACTAGTTTTATTAAACGTGCAAGCATCCGATGCTTGTGCATTTGGCAGAGGGGAATGTTAGACAAAGGCTACTCCAGTTCTGTTTACTCTGAGGGCGTCATCGAATGTAAGTTCGTACAGTCGAGATCAAAAATATGTATGCACGTTTGACAGTAGGTAAATGACTCATAATGGAAGGGAATAAAGAATATCATCTGTCAAATGTACATAGTTTTTTTGAAAAAAGAAATTTAAACAAAATATAACCCTTTAAAACCATTTTAGCAATATTAAAATAAAAGCGCAGGAACAGATAATAATCTTAAACAAACCTGCCATAGGAATTTCAACTCCTTTCACAAGGTCTTAAAATACTAAATTGACAAACAAGTTAATGGATGTTAACTGATTTTAAAATAAGTTAAAGTTCTTTATGTTGATGAAGATAAAGTTCAAATTTAATTAATGGAGTTCGACACCTCTGTTGTAGTTTTCATGCGTTTTGTATGCGAGACTGAAGAATGCTAATTTTGTCTGACCACCTAAGATTCTCAGTAATACGTCGACACCGATTGTTTTCCCATGGGAATGTATGGATGATTATGATTGATAAAATACTTGTTTTAATTTAAACTTTTTTGCAAGTGTAAGTGTTAATATCGAAAGGACACGAAACTTCATAGGTCTCAATGATCATTATCATTACATAATGATCATTGAGACCTATAAAGTTAAATAAAGGTGATTACTAGAAATGAAATTCCTCTTATTCTCGTACAAGCAATTAATATTCTAATAAGAAGTACTCAAACTTCATTTTTATTTGTTTAGTCATCATTACATCATTTTGTTTCCCGTCGAGTATAATCAAAGATAATAGAAGAAGTGTGTGAAATTTCACGAAATATTCAATATGTTTTATAAGTATAAAATAAGTTTTATTAATATAAACAGAATCTCAGTGTCTCAATGACACTAGACGTTTTATGTGTGACAATATCCCGAAATCTCCTCACTTAACAGTCAGAGTCACTGCCTGCCACTTACCTTTTAAATTGTTAATAATCTTATCTTAAGACGGATTATGTAGAAAAGTAATTAACAAAATTTTAGTGTTTTATAATAGATAGTAAGTTAATAGTAAGTAGTAAGTAAGTATAATAGTAATAATAGTAAGTTTTAGTAATTTATAATAGTATGTATAGCAAGTAAAAATTTTGTATGCAAATAGTCAAGCAAAATAGGAATTTAATATTTTTTCACTTAGGAATTTTGGAGGTATGACAATTTTGGCGAATATGCTGTAGTAAAAAAAAATCTACTTATTAATCAGCCCTTAGGGTATGTCACATTGCTCGCAGAACTGATGACCTTTGCGGCGGAGAGGTTCTCGAGTGGCGGACGTACTGGGAACAGCTTTGGCACTACTCTAGGTGACGACGATTTGGTGATGGTCGCGGGAAGGCGCTGGATGCGGGGGGGGTTCAGGACCGGTCGTGGTGATCATGGGGGAGGCCTATGGCCAGCTGTGGGCGAATTTCTAGAACCTATAGCATTATTGCTTCCCACTCCACTTATTTACACCAAGCAACTCTTAAATCATAATCAGTTATTGGTATTCTAAGATTGACGGCCCGCTATATCGTTCCCGTATACCTCAATTATACCTATTTTAAACTCTATTCCCTTGTAACAAAACTCAAATTGTTAAAATTCCAGCGAAATTGTCCGTCCTGACATCTGACTTGGGTCATTCCATATATCTTATGCAAGACACGAACTAGCTAAAATATGATTTGCATGCAAATAATAACTTTTTGTGCGAATCTCAACCCTATTTCTCAAGTGATAAGGAATAATAAATTTGACGTGAAAATCGGTTCACCATGAGCTTGACATGGTTTCCTTATACAGTTGAAACAAGCGATTTTGAACTTAAAGCCCTTTGAAATAAGGTTGTTGTGTAGGCTGCGCGTGCGTTTATAGTGTAAAAGCCAATGCCATTGTTTCGGTCAGGTTCGAGCCTTGTATGGGCGCAGGCGCAGGGCCTGTGTCACTTTTTATATTGCGCAGGTCACGCTAACTATATTTATAGCACTTGACTTCAAACAGAAAATGTAGATGAAGAAAATCAGGCATCAGTGCTAGTTTTGTGAGAAATGGAAATAATTGTGAGGTATTTTAGGCTTCAGGAAGAATTGTAACACAGTCAAATATTTATGTAATATTTAGGTGCAGTGCGAGCACTGAACTTCGAAATTTGCCATGCTAATCCATCCCTTTCACTCTTTTGAGTTATCTGTCAAATCTATCGAATTTTTCGACAAGTGCCGATTTTAGACGACAAATTTGGCTTATCGAAAGTTCTATGATGCTCGTAGCGCTGCTACTATTTTACACATTATTATATTTTCTATATAGCATCGACATTTCATCAGAGCCATGAGGTATATGGATCATAACACCACAATAGTCCAATACGGATAGAAACAGTTGCAATACCGAAACATACACTTGGTAACTAGCGCCCTTAGAGTTAGAAACAGACTAACAAAAAGAAATTATTTATAATATTAGTACCAACCTGCAATAAAACCTGAACCTCATATACATAATAAAAAAAGTAAAGAGTCATTTCAAACTTATCTGACACTATGACACACTTTGTGACACATTATATTTGTGTCAGAGCATAACGAAATAAATTATTTAATTCCAATGTCTACAAACGCCCTGGTTACTGAAAATTTTGCGCCATACGACTGGCTTAAAGATGCTGTGATTTTGAATAAAAAAAACAAGAAAATTGACACTCAATGGATCAAGGATAATGCTGATATTGTGATCCTACTCTTTACCTCGCGAGGAATAGACAGGAAGGGAATTATAGAGAAGTTCTACACAATCTATGAAAACGTCAAGTATCTAAATCTTCCTGTTGAGGTAATATACGTTCCTATGGATGAGACAGAAGAAGACATGACAAAGTGTTATGAGGACCAGGCGAATTGGTTCAGACTGGCCTTCAACGATCCTCTAGTGCCTACTCTCATGTACATGTACGAAATAACCTCTTTACCGCATTTGTTAGTCTTGAAACCTGACTGTTCAATAATATCTCAACATGGTATATTAGACTTGGAACAGTATGGGAAAAATGCTGTACTGACCTGGCTGTCAACATCAGCAACTTCTAGAATACAAAGGAAGTTGAGTAGAGAGGTAGAGTTCTATGGAGACAAGTGGAAGTATTCGACTCCAGATGTGAAGCCGAAGAAACCAGAATACCAGAGGAAATTTTATATACCGCAAGATGCTTATAAATCATGAAATCCTGGTACCTTTGATTCGATTTCTATGACCTTATTATTTAATATAATTATGGTAATTATGATTATTTTTCGATAGTATTTGACTGTATAATAAAACAAATATAATTGATGATCAATTTCCTTATTTTTCTAATCATCCACAAATCCGTATATGAAATTGAACCGAGTTACGCAAAAAACTTAGACTCCACGTATACAAAAACCATAAATTAAACTTATACCCGGTTAAAAATAAAAGCTTATTCTGTAAAGTGTTATAAATCAAGTTAAATGTACGTATTAAAAAGTAAAAATACCTAAACCCTTTCGATAAATATAGTATAGGTGGTTTTAATATGAAAAATTGAATTATAATTCAGTAACCTGGCAATAATATTTCCAAAATTTGTTTTACTATCAAAAAATTAAGTATAACCAAAAAAAATGTTGGTTAATTTTGTGCCTTAACCAATTTTGTGTGTTCCATCCTTGTCAAGGGGAGTGCTAACCGTCTCTCCTTTCAATAGACACAAGGAAATTGAGTAAAAATTTTGCTTATATACCAAGTGTAAAGAAATCTTTGATAGCGCGATTTAGGTTCATACTTTAGAATCTTCATATTTCTTCAGCGAAATCACAAATAATACATAAAAATAGACTTTATGTATCTATAATTGATATTGTTATGTATAATGTGAAAATTTTCTATATAATCTAATAAATTATACGGATATTTTAATTTAATACTTACAAACATGTTTTCCCGACCAACGGCGCCATCTGTTGACAACTAGCATAACTAAAATAGCTTGTTGGTTTCGTAAACATTTTATAGGTTTTTTTTAGGTTTGTTTCATTTTATAACTCTTTTTTAATAGTCAAGAGGCACAAAACAAGACAATCAAAAAATGTATTATTTGCGAACACCGGTGTTCGCGGTTCGCGGTTAAATATAAAACCTAGATCCAAGCGATAGCATATTCTAAACCATGATTGGAAAATTTAGATTTCGTTATCCTATTCCCTGTACAGTTAACCACTTAACAACGGTAATAATAACACATAAAAGGGTATTATTTAATGGGTATTATAATACGGCAAAGTATTCGAATTTTGGTCAGCAAAAAAATACAATTGATTAGTTAAAATAACTAATTGGTCAGCAACTTATAGGCAGCAAATATTTCTTAATTGGTCAGCAAATAACTGATCAGTCAGCACTTATGGGCAACAGATATTTCTAATTTGTCAGCAAAATAACTCATTGGGCATTTAACCTTAACCTAATATCTATCAGAATCTCAGAGATCAGAATACATTCCTAATTTTTTTATTTTTTTTCATTTCAATTAATCCTTGATCCTTCGACGATCCTTTACCTAGATTTTTTACATTTCCGGTAACACGTATATTGCCACCCAAATAATTATTTTGCAGCATAACTAATTATTTTACTGTCCAAATAATTATACTTCTGCCGAATTAATAATTCTTATCACAAATAAATTCGATTTCTTTCTGGCTTTGAGATATTATTTAAACTTTTATATAGATTGCAGTAATAGCCAAGTTACGATTTTAGTACTAGTGGCTTAATAGGTCCCCGGTTCAAACCAAAGTGTTGACAACAAACACTTGGGATTTAATGATATCGTCTGCCTCACGGGATTTAAACATCAGAGAATATTAACACCTCTGCTTACATATTCCGGATAAGGACATCATTATGTTGTTGATTAACGATTTGTACCAAATGAATTTCTTTCCAGTTTGGAAATTCGTCCTCAGCCTACATACGCCCCACTGCTGGGCACAGGCCTTCCTCATGGAGAAACACAGAAGAGTATGGGCCGTAACACCAGGTGGTGTTAGAAGTTTAAGTTAGGTTGGTGAAGATGTTAGAAGTCAGGTTGGTGGGTAGAAATGGTTGCAATAGCCATCGGGACCAACGGTTTGACGTGCCTTCCGAAGCGTGGAGAAGTTCGAGATCACAAAGGTTTGGTCACCCATCCAAGGCCTGACCACGGCGAAGGTAGTTTTGCTTTCGATATCGAAAACCAAAGCATACTAAACACTACGCCACCAAGCTCCTCACACCACCTAGGACCCCGGTTTTTAAATATGCAATGATTAAAAAATAGCTTTTATTTGTAAGGAATAAAGGCGTTCTAGTGTCAACAATAGTTTGTGTACTTACGTATTCAATACCTCTTTATCAGCATTCACACCCGCATCCAACAATCGGTTGGGCAACGCTCCTAGATACTTCATACTATTAGGCTTATTCCACACTAGCGACGACGTGAGATCGATGTCGGTTTATTTTAAAACACGAAAAACATATCATCACGCCTTTTCCTCCGAGAGGTCGTGACTTATATAACTCTCTCTGTATCGTTTCCTTAGAATTCCTTTACACATTCCACATTTCACACATTTTGACGACCTCCGTGGCCCAGTGGTCTGTACGCCGGTCTCAATGCGTCGCCATCTCGAGAGGTCCTGGGTTCGATCGCCAGTGGAGGCAAGTGTTTGGGTGATGAATTGGAGGCAAGTGTTTGGGTGATGAATTTTCAGACATTTGTTCTCCAGTTTCGGATGTTCATTATATATGTATTATATTATGTATATTCTCAATAATTATATGTTTTTATCTATTAAATATATTTGTCCGTCATCTAGTATCCGTAACACAAGCAGCATTAAGTTGCTTAAAATTGGACTAGTTGATAGGTGTGAATGTCTGAGGATATTTATATGTTTATTTATTTTATTTATTCCCAATTAATGTTCTTCATTTCAGACTTCGTGTTTGAAAATGAAATGAAAATGAAAATGAAAAATCTTTTTATTGCATATTGACAAACTTGTCTTAATCTAGGATTGGAGCCACCGTTTAAGCTAAAAGCCTGTGCCAGACAACTCCGCTCTTCCATCTCTTAACTTACTTATTATGCTAAATATGTTGTGAATGTGACGTGTGTGTGTGTGTGTGTGTGTGTGTGTGTGTATGTGTGTGCGCGTGTGTGTGTATGTGTGTGTGTGTGTGTGTGCGTGCGCGCGCGTGAATACGTGCGTGTGCGTGTGTGTGTGTTATGTATGAGTGTGTTAGTTCACGTAGATCCACCAAAACATTAATCATAGCCATCGAGCAATAATTCAACATCATTATAATTTTTAACCTCTAGCCACGACAGCATACTTTTCTTACATTCACGACAAGATTTGTGGTATATATCTAATTCCCTATTTACTCTATTATATAGTACTGCTGATCGGTTATAAAATTGCCGCTTCGCGAATATAGTATTTGTTCCTGGTATTACTACCACATTCTTTTTCCTCCTTCCCTTAGCCACATTAGGGTCATACTGCAAGCCTCCATGTACCTTTAAAACTGAATTTGCAACATATAACTTTCTAACCGACAGAAGTTTACTTATCTGATAAAGATCTTCGGTAGGAAATCTTTTCTTCTTAAAATACATTACTTTGATAAAAATTGCGTTGAGCTCGTTCTACATCTATAAATCTCGTTTTCACAGCACCCCCCCAAACAGTAATACAAAACAGTGTTTGTTTTCCCTCTATCAATATTCCCCAAACAGTGTTTGTTTTCCCTCTATCAACTATCTACATGTGGGATAGAGCCTTCGGCTCCCCACAACTATATAAAAAGTTGTGCGTAAATAAGTCGAACGTATGAGGCTATAAAGAAAAGCTGCAATATTTCTTTGAGTGCTCGCTTTTCAGAAAAGATATTATTAGTGTCTAAGTAAACTGTCGGTAACAACTGAAACAATGTTCTTTGCCTCATGCGTCTTCATTCGAGACAGTGAGTTATTTTTTCTCCCGGAACTTTATTTCTCAGTCTATGCTAAGCCTACAGTGTCCTGTCCACCCACAACAGCACTAAAACTGACCTTTTACGGACACGTAAAACAGCTAAAACAATAAAACTTACTGTTACATAGTACGAAAATTTATTACTGACTTGCTCGCATATTAAAATCGCAAGTGCGCGGCCGGCCTTACGTTGCTCCATCACTTTACGTGGGCTTAAACCAGTTTCAGGTGTGTAAGCGGTCTAAGAACGGCGTGTAATTAATAGCGCTGCCAAAATGTTGATGTGAACTGTAATCAGCTGTTGATAAAAATCTTTATCACCTGACACTGAAAAGTTGCTTCATACAGACACTCCGAAATTACGTTGTGACTCTTTGGTTATTTTTTTTTTTGTTTTGGAGTTGATGATATAGTTACAGTTCGATGAAAACTTACAGTCAGCTAGAATACTGATGTAAAACTTTTTGGAGTTCCATTAGGGGCTGATGGCTGTGAGATTAATACAAAAAAAAATAGTTTTATTACACTTTGGTTGCTCTGCAGTCATGACATGGATGTTGTTGAATTTTAGTAATATTTATATTAATATTATAATAATAACTAAGCGTGTAAATCTTCGAGCCTATTAATTAATGTTTAGAACTTTAGACATTTCCTATGGAAACAGTTTTTGTAAGTTATAAAGCTGATAGCGCCCTCTAGTGACGGGTAGACACAACAATGTAAGCTTAAGTAACTTTGATTGACATTACCACGAATTTAATCGCAGCGTCATAATAAATATTAAATGTATTAAACAATAGATTTATTGTTATGTATTAGATACAACGGTGTCATGTAACAGAATATTAGTAGAGGAAAATATCTGTGTTAGCTGGGAGTCGTAAATTGGCACTGTAGGTATTTCGCAGTAAAACTTTATTTTAAATTTTACTGCGAAGTGCCCTTGGTTAGTCAAACTATTTAATTTGGTGTTAAAGAATTAAAATTAAATAATTAATCTACGTTTGGTTAATCTATAAATAAAATCACTGGCCATCATATGAAAATTACAAACCAATAAAAGAATACTTATTACATTATTTCGAGAAGGAAAAATTGACTACAAAAGAAATATATTTTTTTGAAGCGTAGCTATCACGTTATCAAAATTATTTGTCAGTTTTTGGATATTTACCCCAATCTGAATGTAACAAGTTTTTTTATTCATCTTTCAAAATTTTATAGAATTAAAACGGGAATTTGATTGGAATGTAAACTGAAAACTGTAAAACGATATTTTACCCCTTGGCGGGCACCGCGAGCACCGGTGTTCGCAAACAATAGAAGTTCCTATTGTGTCTCGTTTTGTGCCCGTTGACTTGTTAATAGACTACAATTTTAAAATACGCGTATTCTCCATTGCACCTACGGTCGCCATGTTAGCTATAAACAGTAGAACACGTGACTCAGAATGTATTAAAACCAAATGACTGCTATAAAAATGGCAGACAATAAGTCGGCTGAGAAGGCGGCTTTACACCACACGATCGCAATAATTTATGATTGGTTAATTGACTTAACGATCACAGGAATTTGCGGTACTTTCAGTTAATAGCATGCAAAAAACACGATTTATGTAATATTTTATTACTGAAGACAATGCTACGCAATGCAATGTCGCACTGCGCCGTTAGAGCCGAGCCGATGCGAATGATGACATTAACACTATTATTTCGCAGACTTAAAAGGCTTTTTTGACCGGCTTAAGCCGATTCCACGTCGATAAGTTTGGGGAGACCTCAATCCATACTAATATAATAAATGCGAAAGTAACTCTGTCTTTCTGTCTCGCTTTCACGTCAAAACTACGGATCTAATTTAACCGAATTTGGTACACGGATAGTCTAGAGCCTGAGAAAGGACATAGGCTACCTTTTATCCCGATATTCCCATGGGAACAGCCATGCGTGCCATGCGGGTGAATGTTAAAAAAATTAAATAAGGCCTCCCAGAAAAATGAAGAACAAATTCACGCCACTATGAGCTTTGCTTCTAATAATAGAGTAGGAGTAAATTTTAAATTCCACCAATTGAGGCTACTGTACTAATTTGAAAAATCGTTCAGTGTTGAATAGCAAATTTATTAAGGAAGGCTATAGGCTACATACCATCACACTATATCAAAGTAACTATTCTACGCGGACGAAGTCGCGGGCAAAAGCTGGTACGTTTATATGTAAATAATAATTCTTAGCGCATTTTTACACATCATATTTTATTGTCCCGTGTTGGTCCGGGACACAAAAAGAATGTACCAACTGCTTTCCTTGCCTAGCATGTCGTAAAAGGTGACTAAGGGCGTATTGGGTACATGGTCTGTGATTGTGTGGGCGATGAGCTAGCCACTTGAGCGAGCTACTCTTTCACGATTTTTCATCTGACAAAACCCAATTTTTGTATGGCTAAATGTGGTCTTAAGGAACACAGTGCTCCTTGGACTCTGCCCACCCCTTCGGGGATTGCAGGCGTGATTGTATGTATGTATTTGATTGTGTGTTTATTGAGAAACTCACGTGCGTTCTAAAGCGTCCTTAGACCATAAGTTACACATTGCGTGGAGGTCCTGTACCTGTGCTAGGGTGTCTAATGGTACAAGTAAGGGCAAAGCCCTACAGTTGCTTGTTAGGTAAATGTGGAGGCTCACAAATCTCACAATAGACTATGTTTTATGGTTCTTGTGAAGTATGCGTGTTATTGTGCGAGGCCGTGTCATAACTTACGACTTTAGTCCGTCGATGTTTATAGCTTGCATGGACATAGAGCAAGAATGCAGGCCGAATAATCTATTTTTGTTAGGATCATTTTCAGATTGTAATGATTTTTATTTCATTATAATACAAATTCGCAGATACACACTATAAAATACACTAATCTATGGAATATTAAAATCATCACTCGCTGAATAGTGGCGTAAAAGTTGCATAACACTAGTAAGTTTGTCAAAATAAATTGTATCTCACGACTGCTAAGAAAAATGTTAAAAATGTAAGTACCTAATGTGATATGTACCCAACTATCATTTTGGTGTTAAGTGAAACCTATAATGCTCATTGTTCTATGAATGGTTTAGAAGAAACAATAATGATTTCACGAGTAATAACTGATATAATATTATAGAATATTTTATAACCTAAGACGATACAACAGTTATTCGAAATCATATTAGAACATGTAGAAGTTTAAAGGTGTCTATTAGCACTCTTTTACGCTTGACGTCATATAAAAGAGAGTTAACTACTCTGTAAAACTTACGGGACTGTTATTGTTTATAGAAGCGTACACCCCCAGAACCTAACCTAAAACAGAGTAAGCGCAACTCTATTATCTAAATACAGTGGTTTTTAGAAATACTCTTATTTTATATTAGCGACAAACAGTGCGACAAAAAAAATGTATGCGGTGTGTCCCGGAGGAGCTCCTGCCGACAGAGTGAGACGGCGACAGCTCCTTCGGGCAGCAGACGAAATCTAACCAATATCTCATTTACCTGTAACTGGATACTAACTGCAGCCCTCCGAGAGTTTTCCAGCCGTCCCAGTCTCTTATAAATAAAATAATTTTTACTATTGTCTATAATTGTTACCAGGCTTTCATAATCTTGCAGGAGTTGTTCGTGCCAATCAACACCAAGGGCGAGATGTACGAGGTGTGCCCGGAGGAGCTTTCGCCGACGGAGTGGGACGGCGACAGCCCGGCGACGGCGCCGCCGCCCGAGGCGGGCGCGAGGGCGCATCGACTACCGCATCTGTTGAGTCTGTGGCGACTGCCGGCGAGGGTACGGCTGTTGGCTGGCACTGTGCCGATTGAGATGGCGCATGATGTTGGAGGTTTGTTGATCTCATTGATTGTCATTTTGAGGCACTAGGCACAATCTTTTTCACTTAAAAATCAAATTTCAATCCTGAGTAAAATCCAAAGGTGAGATTAGTGACAGCAGGACAGGATATTATTATGTATTTGATAATTGCCACGGGAATCATCTACGTGAAAAGAACTGTAATGATATTACTTCATGGGTAACACAAAAACCCTGAATAAGTTCAGTAAAATTGCATTTGTGATTTTAATTGGCAAAAATACGTTGAATGCTATCTTGAATATGGTTAATTTGTTCTTTTATTGCTAAGTGCAAATAGAATAGAACTTTATGAGCATTCTATTAATAAAAACAATCAGATGTATTATAGTCAATAGGTCACTAAGAACTAGTCACTAAGTCACAAGATGAATAATTTCAAATAAAGATTCAAGCCTTGTTTATTATTGAAATAAAAATAACCAAATATAATTTCCAGACGATCTCCTCCTACGGTCGGCAGTGACGGAGCCTGTGCTGGTAATGTGCACGTTGCCGGAGTACGGATCGAGCCCGTCCAGCCCCAGCAAGCAGGTGGACCCGCGCTACCACGCCAAGGAGGCCCTCCAGCTGCTCCCCCTCAACGGCGCCGCCCGCGTCCGCCGCACGCAACTCGGCTTCGACAGCGAGAAACGCATGTTCCTCTCCGCACGACTCCAAAAAGCTCTAACCTTCTGTCAACTCAACGTTGACAACTGGATCAGGCAAATCTCTTACGCCAACCACTCCGTTGTAGGAAAATCCAAGACGGCTGAAGACCTCTTGAAGGAAGACCACGAACCAGTCAAGTTCGAGAAAGAAAGGAAGTTCACGCTCCAAGGTTTGAAAATCGACACATCTAGGCTATTTGGGAAAAGCGAGAAAGTGCTCAAAGACATTCCTGATGAAACTGAAGGGTCCATCATATTTATAAGTAAAAACGAACTTGAGCATATGAATTATGACGTGTACAGTGATGATGAAAGTAAAGAAGATAAAAGCGATGAAAAGACAGAACAAGAACAATTTTCTAATGAAAAAATGTGTGTGTTCAGAGAAGACTCTGGACAGAAGAAAAGTAAATGGTTTAAAAATCTAAAACTATTAAAGAGTACTGAGAAACTAAATGAGAAAATTACTGCTATTGAGAATAATGAACGATATAAAGACTGCAAGGACCCTTTCGACCCGTTAGGCGAGAAACATAGTTCTATTGAAAGGTACCAAGATATGGCAAAGCTTATTGAAGACAGGTTTGGTAATTCTAGGAAAAACGACGGGACTGCCGAAAAAAGTCATTCCTACAAGAGTCTCACCACTTCGTCTTCAGAAATGGGGACAAGCCAATGTAGTTCTAATCATAAAAAACCTATTCTGACTAAATCTGTTTCTGTTCAGACTGGAATGCCTGATGGTACCTATAATCCCGAAGAGGATACAAGGATTAATATCAAGCATGGTCGCAAAAATCTTAGTGTAGATCAAATAAACTATTGTGGCTCAATGGAGAGTGATACCAGTTCGGGTCGCAAGTTAAAATCTCTCGATGAAAATATGCTCAAAAAGTCGATGGCTGCAAAATCTTCAACCAACTTAGAAAGAAGACAGAGGATACAGCCTGACTTAATTCCAGAGAAAGCCATGGTGAAATCAGAATCTTACAATCAAATACAAAGTTGTGAAGAAATAAACATGTTCGGTGTGGGATCTCTGTACAATGATAGCGATTTTGAAATTAATTACAAACAACATTCCTTCATCACTGAGAAGCTCTGTTCGGAGTTCCATGTTAAAACAAAGAGAGTTCTCAGCAAGTCTACGTCAAACTTACTACATCCTAAGAAACCTAGTGAGAAAAAAGAAAGTAATAATAGCAACAGTATGCCAACCAAAACTGAGAGAAACAGTGACGGAGATAAACTTGCTAACTTTAGAAAGAAAATAGATAAGCCAAGAGCACCTACACCTAAATCTGAAATAGAAGAAGATCTCAGTCCTGTAGACATATCAGAGGAAGAACCAAATCTCCAAGTGAAAATAAGACGATCTATATCTGCTATACAAAAACGCAAGCTGCCTGTGATAGAAGATTTGCCTTACGGACAAGTAGCAGACGCTGTGGAAATCGAAGAAGAAAAAGTTGATTCTGACACCAGCTCCGATAATATTTACGCAGAGATCTGCACGCCAAACGGTAATAAGACTAGTGATGAGGAAAATTACGATAACAATATAGACGTGTTAGCAACAGACCCTGTGATTTGTAATGTTAAGAAAGAAGTTATAATTAGGAACGATGAGAGAGCGAGGCAGATGATTGAGAATCAGGAGAATCCATTTAGACATATCGAAGTGGTTGTGATTGAGAAAACTACTGATTTCGATTTGGATAATTCTAGTATTGCGTCGAGTGATATTGACGACTTAGGGAGTAAGAATGATGTGTCGATAGCAGTTGATTCTTGGGAGCGTGACAAAGTTAGCTACTCGGAGCAAAAGATCCATGCAATCAGGCTTGAAATAACAAGCAATATGGACGACTACCCGATAGATAGCGAGAGTCGAACCATAGAACCGACTGAAGTGTTGTTAATTAAGGATAGCTTAAGTTTCAGTAACAGCATACATCTGAATGGTACATACCCCAACGAGGCCATCTATGATACTTTAAAGTAATTTAGTTTTTAATATGTCTGTCACTGTGTTATCTATCTTTTAATTAAATATAAAAGTGACAAACTTGTATAAAATAACAAAATAAAACATGACAAAATACAACACCGTGAATTTATCGAAATTCAATTACAGTGGCATATATTTATTGTTAGTATACATTTACATGTCCAAAATAAAAAATAACAATCAGAATTCAATGTGTTCAGTTAAAATTTGTATGATTATAAGGTATTTTATGCAGTACTACCTATAATACCTAACCATTAATGTTATTGTATCTTATTAATTGACACAAAGTGTACTATGTTTATGTAAAAACGCACTATAATGACTTAATATTATAGCACCTAAGTAAAAAGTTTAGTCACCGACACGTAATAAATGTTTTTAAATAGTTGTAACTGATATAGACGTCACAATTTTTGAAATACCTACTATTATGGTGCATGTGCTATGTACGACGGTACCTCTCTAAGTATGTACACGTTTTTATAAAATAACTATGAACAGTCAGAAAAAGTTATATTTTTATTAATTAGAGAAACATTTTTCTTGCTGACAGTCCACCGATGTCAAGTTAAATATTAGGAATAAATGCCGTCATAGCCTCCACTTACACATCACATTACTTAGTAAAATTAGAATTAATACGTAAATATGAGTAAACATAATAAAAATAAATACTTATCAAACAATACCAACAGTGACACCATAGTAAGCAAACTGAAAAGCCTAAATATCTGACCTATTAGTAAATCAATTAGTTAAACTTATAGCCGAAAGGTACTCTTACCTACCATTTAGAATAAATAGTGAAATATTAATTAGTATACTCAAGTACAGTCGAGCAAAATAGCGTAAAACTTATATAGAGTGACCTCTTAGAATTAAATGTGTCATAATTACAACGCTTGTGCCAGAGACTGTACAATATTGTTTTAAGTAAAGCTACTGTCGTTTCTTTTGTCTTCAGATTTCATGATGATACAGAAAAAAAAGATTGTGTATTTTTAGCCTGATCAGGAAAATAAAAAAAATATTTTTGCAACACTAAGAATACTTTGAAAAAATCTATCATCCATCATCGTATTTATTTATTTTTCCATGTTACTATTAGTTCTAGTAAAAAACTGGAGCACATGCACAAAAACAGCGAAATATAAATAAAAAATTACACAAAAGACATTTAAAAATTTTTATGCGTCCGAAAACCAAACACCGTTCACACTTGTGACAATCAGTACGTACAATGTTTGGCGAACTTAGGGTTAGTTTTTTGATCCGTGGTCAGGTTGACCAGTAGGGTATATGTACCAATGGCGCAAATGTCTGATGTAACTTAAGTTAAAATAATCAAAGACAATTTTACCACAACGCTGGGATTAGTAACATGGCGGCTGGCGGCACAGCTGATGTATATTGCTTTGTATTTTCATCGCAAAAATTTAACAAATTTTACAATTTGTCAAGTAACGTCACACATTTTGGCGTTTCCATTGACGCTATAGGTCTAGAATTTAACTATTGTTACCATGACTACGGATCACTCTTAGGCCCACTTGTAGGCAATTTTAAACCTGGTTTAAATCTCGATTTTGTAAATTTTTGACATAAGAGCCATAGCAAAATTGTCAAAAAATTACAAAATCGAGTTTTAAATCTCGATTCTTATATGGCTGAAATGTCAAAAATTAACAAAATTGAGATTTAAACCAGATTTAAAATTTCCTGCAAGCGGCCATTATTGATTGAAATGTAATGTGGTCGGGTTATAATATTAGCGTTGCAATAAAAAAATAAATTAGTTCCAGTATAATTCAGCATTAAGACAGTCCTTTATTTTCCTGGTCAAGCTATACATAATTATCGAAAAAAGTTTTCAAGCCCTTTAATGAAAAAGTAAATCAACTTATACATTTTCTCGATCACAAATTGGTGCTATGCAGGTGCTCAAACATGATAAATTAGTATGATAAGGTTCACATATCACATGACAATTTTGTAAATTAATTGTACCATATAGCTTAATGTTGTAAAGTATAAAAATTTGTCTGTAAGTCTGATATCACCGAAGTAAGCTTGTGGTGACACAAATATAAAAGTTTTTGAAAAATTTTAGGTTTTTTTTATAAATTTCCGATACCTACTTTATACTTTAAGCTCGGAGGATCTCGCTGGCGGGATGGCGTAGTGCTTAGTACGCCTTGGCTTTTGGCCTTCGCCATGCTCCTCCGTGTTTCAGAAGATACGTTAAGCCGTTGGTCCCCGTTTTTACCCACTATCCCGGATTGGGCCAACGTTTTGGTTGTGGCCCATACTCCTCATGCGTTTCTCCATGAGGAAGACCTGTGCCCAGCAGTGGGACGTATATAGACAGGCTATAGGGACTTTATACTTACACTCCATTCCATTTTTCCTGTTCATAGCAGGCTTCTATTCCCGAAGAAATCGGAATATCAAGGTGTAAACATTTCGCATGATATATTTTGAGTCCCCTGTAACAGGGGATGACCCTGTTGTCATGCACCGGGCACAATATGATGCATCTTTGAGTTTAATTTAATAATAGGGGCGGGGAAGCTATAGGTATCCTACTTACTAAGCAAATAAACTAGGTACCCTTCTGTATCATAATCCCAAAATATCTGTGTAAAACTGAAGGCTAGAACGACCAGAGAAACATTTATATCATAAACAATTTATAGCTATGCCATAGATAAATTAAGTACCTAGTATTAAGTACTTAAATTATCTATGGCTATGCTTTTACATTATCAAAATATTTTCACCCTACCGTTTTTTTGGAAAAGTCCGTCCTTTTACATATTCAATAAGCTACCAGTTGCAACTTTACTGCAAACGCGAATGGTCGAGCTTGTGAAAGTTTCGGTCCAAGCGCTAAATATACATATTTTTGCATGTGACTATGCAAAAATATGTTATGCACATATTTGACAGATGACACTCTTTATATAGTGCCCGGTGCATGGCAACAGGCTCGCCACCTGTTACATGGGGACCTAACATATCTGGCGAAATGTGGGTGTTCAACCCCTCGGCTTGACGCCTTAAGACCGGCGTACAGACCACTCGACCACGGTGAAAATCATCTGCTCGTGAAAATACAGAAAAGCCATTTCTTGCCATAAAAAGCTGAGACAAAAAGCCAAAAAATGCGTTGTTCTTTCAGAACTCCTTGCCTCCTGGTAGTTTTAGTGAACGGATAGTGCTTTTCTCTTTCACCAAATATTGTAAAATGTTTATGACATTCATAAGCATGCGCTAAGACGCATCTTAACTGAATAAATGCTTTTGAATTTTGAATTTTTGAATTTTATTGAGGCCTAAATATCACCGACACAGAACCAGCGATAGGGTCTTATTCTATCCCGCACACATTTAAAAATACAAAGACTCCGAAACAAGTTCAAGGCGGTAAACAGTTCCGTCCTCAATCTACGTACCGTAAGTCCCCCTGCTGGGTACAGGTCTTCCTAATGGAAACAATACATGAGGAGTAGGTATGGGCCGTAACACCACCAAACGCCCAATGAGGGTTGGTGGGTAGAAACGGCTGCAATAGCAACCGGGACCAACGTTTTAACGTGCTTCCGAAGCATGGAGGAGTTCGAGATCACCAAGTTTTGATCACCCATCCAAGGCCTGACCATGGCGGTAGTAGCTTTGTTTTCAATATCGAAAGCCAAAGCGTTCTAACCACTACGCAACCCAGCTCCTCGGTGATAAACAAACCATACCTACGCTACGAGCATAGAACTTTCGATAAGCTAAATTTAACGTCTAAGGCCTAATTGCACGATCGAGAGTTAGCGCCTAACCCAGGGTTTGCCCATATATTTGCTCCATGGTTAGGTGCTAACTCTTGACCGCGCAAGTGGGCCTAAGATCGACAATTGTCGAAAATTTGACAGATAACCCTAAGGAGCGAAAAGGACGGATGCTCTTGTCGATCAAATATGACGACTGTGAAGTTCTATGCTCGCACTGCTATAGTGATTCGGCCTCCTTAGACCTACAACATCCACACTCTTCAATTCAATTTATTTCCTTCCTTATTTATTTGATTTAGGTAGGCTATCCAATAATAATTATATTCGAGTATACTTGGCTCCTAGTTTAAACAAAGCAGGTTCAAAATTACTAGCAAGTGGGCCGATCATTTAACTAAACTAGGTAATAATTCAACGAATTCTAAAAAGGAACATGGAATACAGCGTCGAATTTTTAATCGGTTTTAATTTTATTAGAAATGAAAGTATATTTTCTCTCTGCTATGCATTGTGTCTTTAGCGTACTCTGTTCTTCTCACAATGTACTTTAAGAACTGGCAGGCATTGCTTTGCTCTATAAGTATCAAGAGAAAGCATTATGTTCATAGCGGAAAAGAGAAATCGAAGCTCATGTGATAGGAAGCATTGGCGTACTTACTTAGCCACGTGGGAGCGATGTATATTGAGGGACAAAAACATTCCAATATTTTAGTATGCACCTTCATTTTCATATCCCTAGAGTGAATTAAAGTGCCGCAACCAAAATATACTTACATTAAATATGTATGACAAAGTACTAAGATAGGCACGTATTTTTGGCAGTGACAGTACAGTCGGGCATAAAAGTGTCAATTAATAAATGAAAAACAAATTTATTTATGACAAATATACTGTATTAAATCAAATAAATTACATTTAAAATAAAAAATAAACGACAATTTCGACATTAGCGAGGATAAAAGAATTTCATTCGTTTATTAAAATTGGACTAAACAGAGCAGTAAAACGTTTCAATAACATAATTTCGTTTAAAGTACATTTGTGCGATCAACACTTGGTCTCAAATAAACTTAAGGAATGGAAAAAATTAACTATCCAAATGCTCGATTCCCCCTTAATATTAAAATTCAATTATATTTTATATACAAGAATAGAGTACGTACAATTATGTCTGTATGTTGAGATTATATACTTTATAAATCACTGCGCTTACACTAAAATAGACATAATGCTTCTCAGCAAGCTATATATAAAGAGATCGCGCAGTTTTGGATGGTGGATCAAAGGTCAAACAAAACCTTTTTTAAACACTATAACCTATTGAGACTGTGGCTGGAACGTCTCTGGCACATTTACATTTATACAAAAAAAAAACAAAATATACAATTCACTAACCATTCAATGAGATAACTGAAACATCTTAAAAAATTGAGATGGGTGTGAGTGGGAGCTGAGTTTGTATGTCTGTCTCGCACAAATGGGAATGTGTGAGAGAGAAACACGTCTAGCCACAAGTCTGTCGGTGGTCAGTCAGGGAAGGCTTATGCGAGCCTGATGGATTGTATGATCTGGAAGATTGCTGAACCGCACACCACGAATATGAAGAGAGCTAGCAACCAAGGGCCTACGGGGTATTGGTCTTCCTTTTCCTGGAAAATAACAATAACACATAAGTTAAAATATAATAACAACAGGGTCGCCACTTTAAGGACTTCTACATATAAGGCGATAAGTGGGTATTTACACCTCTGTCCACCTCGCCGAGGATAGAGAGGCGTGCTATGTTATGTTATGGAAAACATATAAATTATTAAAATGTTTGTATAGTCAGCATTAAAAAAGTTTGAACACAAGTTACTTATCAGTGACACTTTCGTAAGCACAAACTAGACTAAACTTAACAAAATGTTGGTTAAGTGCGGTCAGATTACAGTTAGAGACAATTTACTTTAGTCCTGTTAAACTAAAATTAGCTGATTCGGCACCAGTGTTAAGTAGAATTCATACAGTATTTAAATGTTTAGCTACTTTTGTTGCTGAGCATACCAACTTGTAAAAAATATTTTAAACCAATTTTGGTTATTGTTGAGTAAGTCTTGTAACTTACTCAACAAAGTTATTTAGGATTAGGACTACAAAGGTAAAATTAAACTTAAGTTTTGGAGTTTGGTATTACAATACAAAAAGTATTATGTGTCAAGAGAAATAAACGGAAACATACTTCATGAGAGTAATTATGTCAATGTCTGTTTTAAATCGCAAATCGCTTATGCAGCTACAATATGTGTTATTTTTGTAAAATATTACTATTTTGTTTACAGTAAAATGTAATCAGAAATTGAACATAATACTTTTATCACTACACAGAATATGTGAAGAGATATTATTTTCTCAAATACTGCACTTAATTATTGTACTTATACTCGTAGAAATCAAGGTGCCATTATATTGTTTACTATAAGGCAATATACAGTTGTTTATTCAACATGTTCCAATCAAATGAATAAACATAACAGAAACATCAAACAAAATACTTAACAAACTTCTTAGCTTCATGCAAGTTGTAGTTTTGAAAAACACCTCAATGTGTATACTTGAATGCAGTTTTCAAAACAGAGCAATATAAATCTAACTGCAGTGAAAAAAGGTTCATTTTACACTGTTGTTAAAGTAATGCGTTACTTCAATGTCACAGGTGTTAAGTAGTTAATTAAAACGATTGGACACATTCGTGGTTTATAAACATAAAACCTTATTTCAATTGATTAATTTGCGAAAGGATATTATTGAAAGATAATAATCTATGTTATTAATCTAGTACGAAATTTCCGACGTTTCAATAATCTTATCAGAATTAAATTATTTACGTCTAATTGGAAGAATATTTACTTGTACAGAATTCATACAATGTATGTAACAAGTGATAAGTTCTGCCAATGTAATTTAACTATACACATAGCATTTAACTGATATCAGCTGTTTATATAAATGGATTGGACAAATGAACACTTGTATTGTAGATACCTAATTGGTCCGCCAAGGTAATCTACCATTTAGCTTTTCTACTAAGGAGTTTCACATATTATGAACCAATTGATTTTTTAAATAAGAAAATTGTGTCTTTTGTAGGACTGTTTTTACATTTAAAGACTTGCCAATATTGAGTGCATTTTTGAACATTGTAGGACAACATTAAATGACACTTTGCTATTTAGTGCATATTTCCCAATTTATATAATCATCAGATTGATGCTTTAATACAATGATAACAGAGATGATTCTTATTTTAAAATTCAAAAGTCAATTAAGGATATAAAACCTGAATATTTTAAAACCAAATTGTTTAAAAACTTTCATTCCTACACTAAACTAAAGTATGCCCATATACTAACTAATTTTATGGGGAAAGGAAGGGATATCAATTGTTATTTTATAAATCTCTACAATCTAAAATGTTATGATATTATTATGTTTACAAGGAGCAAACTAACTCTTTTTTGCATTCATATTAATACTAATATAGTAAGGCCCAATTGCATGATCAATAGTTAGCGCCTAACCCAGGGTTTGTCCATGTATTTGCCCCAGGGTTAGGTGCTAACTCTCGACCGCGCAAGTGGGCCTAAGTGGTGCAAACATACCTTGGTTGTCTTTGGAACGTTGCCTCTCATGGTGATGTTTTTGCTTGCCATCTCGTTGGCAATACGCATTCTCTGTTTTGGTGCCATTTTATTAAATATGTATATTTGTCCTGGAAATCAAAAAATAAAAATTCGTTATGTATAAGCGTCATCAGTAGAACAAAATGCGCATCGTTGAGCAATAGGGAAAAAAAAACTAAGACAAACTATCTTCTATCTCGCTCTGTGTCATCTTCGAAATAGATCAATGTTTTCCATTCACTTTTGCTACCTGTCAATTTTACATTCTCTTCAAATTGTTACATAATTTTTCAAACACTCAATTAATGTTTATTTAATACAGTAAACAAAGTAAGAGCATGGAACTAAAATAATTAAATATTCTAAGCACTGAACAATGAATGTTTTGTACAAACAGCTAATCATGATAATACTAATACTTTAGTTATAGGAAGCTGGCGTACTGATTCCATTTATTTAGGAATATGTGGGTACTCATAAAAATATGTCTGGGATATTCAAGCTAATTGGGTATGTGGCTGCAAAAATCATTTATAAACCTTATTTGAAGTTGCAATGCAAAGATCACCATTTATATACCTAGTTAGAACGAGATTCTTATTATTAAATGTGCGTTATTGTGTGACGCATATTTTATAGAACCTGTTTAGTTCTGGTTACTATAAATCACGAACTTTTTGATACAAGATATAAAATAGATATAAAACTGTTATATAATAAAAATTATATCAGTTTAGAACTAAATTACCTGACACAGACACAACTTAACATTAAAACTAAGCAAATTATATGCGGCCTGACTTCCAGTGGAATGCAAAATGATGTTTACAAGTACTAAATGCGAATGGCACAGAAAGCAGTTTTTATAGAAATTCCATTAGTAAATGACATCAATTAAGTAAGTTTCACTCTAATTAACTAGATTTCAAGGTCTTTAGGAGCCAGTAATGAGAATCTAATTAGAAAACATACAAAAACACACGTAACAAATTATTGATACAGCTGTTTGAGAAATGCGCGGTGTTTTCGCCCTGATCACAGTAACTACGCAGTAAAACGATATTGTGATATGGTTTCTCCTTTCCTTATCCGATATATCAATGGCACAAATTAGAATTTCATAGCAAATCGACGGTGCTTATCGAGAAAACTAGCTGCAACTAATACTATGAGAAAAGTATTACACTACACACACACAATTATGCACTTTTAGTTATAAGCGATACCGAGATTTGTACTATCCTGAACAATAATTGTAAACAATTAAATAAGAAGCAATACTCACAATTAAATCCTAAAATTAAAGGCTTTTAAGCCTAAACACGTACAAGTTCGCTTGACACGTATGTAAAAGTGAAACCACAGTGAAACAAATGTCAGTCAAAAAGTCAACACGTCATTTGACAGCGTTTACTGCGCATGGGTGAAACGACACGCGTCGGCTTAGTGTTGCAAAGCTAAAAATATAATGAATAAAACAATACATTGAAATTTATTTTTAAAAATAAGTTTACCAAATGTAACATAATTGTATATCTATGAAATGTACTAATAATAAAAAGGTTGACAATAATATTTCATGTAATTTTCAATTTGTTTTGTCATTGCGTCATCTAGCGGCAAGTTATCAGCCCGCAGTTTTTTCAGGAAGAAGTAGTTTTATAATTCCCTACTAGGTGGCAGCACTTACAGATTCAATTAGGCTCATTACCAAAGCAACAGATGGCGCTGTAACATTTACTATATTCACTTCTGCATCAAAAATCAAAATCATACAAACCCCGGAACAAAAATATATATTTTTTAAATTTATTTTTGTAATTTATTGCTGTAATTTTATAATGCTTTAAAAATTTATCAGAGCCATACCTACATACATACCTATTTGTATCAAAATATTAAATACTTAATAGGCTGGTGAACAAATTTCATAATTTCAGTGATTCACATTAGCCCAGCAATTGCTGAGGGCATCACGATCTTGGGGCACTAGAAACAGTACAATATAATACCTATAAGTATTTTATTTTGCAAGCACATGAACGGAACACTGGTTTGAATTGATTCTTTTGGCATCAGGTAGCCTTAATCCAGCACTGCATAATTATTTTTTACACGTTGCTTATGAGTGATATATATATTTTTTTATTTTTTTCCGACCCGACGTCAAGGCCTAAGACCTGTGTAGGTATCTGTAGTTGCGTCGGCACAACATGAATTCTTCTTCATTTTATAATAAATTGATTTAAATTGGGTAAGTATCAAAAATAATTCATTGTTTTTGGCATATAATATTCATAACTAATATAAGTAGGTATGTTCTGCTCAATTTATGGTAATTTGTCTTATCACTTAGAACGCACAGTACTTAATGTTTCGCTACTGCGAACAAGGGAAGATAGTTAACAATTTATTTTTAGCATGGAAGGTAAAATTATTAGCATAGACTTTATTATTAGCATGGCATATGCATATTTCATTAAACACTTGAAAATACACGCCTATCGAAGAATGCAGATAAGATCGAATGCAATTTATTAAAATTAGACACAAAAGAAATTTATCCAATTCAATAAACTTAAAGAGGCGGCGAAATAAGCAATTACACTCATCAATACAACTTACATCCCTCCCTTATTTCAAGAGTAAGACAGAGATAGCACAACGAGTTGTTAAACAGAGATAGATCGGTCGAAGGATGCAAGGATAACATTATCTTGTTTCTTGCTTTAGCCAATCAGAGAGTTCTTTTATCCTTTGAGGGCGATCCTTGAGCCGTGATTGGTGGATTAAGATAACGCCTAGCGGGACGACGCCCCAGAATAGAATCCATTTGAATTTGTATTTCGAAGGGAGAACGTTGGGGTCGTATTCCCTGGATTGCAAATACTTACCTACCATTTACAAAATTGTCTATGAAATCAGCAAATTAAAATGTAATTAAATCTAATTAAATTTTAGATAGCTACTTGACTGACTTACTATAGCAATTACGTAGTAGGTCTAGCAAAGTTTTTATTTGCGAAACCTTTGCGAATTACCTAAAAATAGTTCGTTTTTAAGAAACAAAAGACAACATTTTCATCAAACAGTCTACAGTCGAGACAGATCGCGGATAGGTAGTTTGCAAAGAAAGTGACGTCATACTTTATACCATTAAATATAGGTCTAGTTCATCTCAAAGTCTGCTCAGCTCTGTTAACATCTTGAAACCCTGCCACAGAGGTCACCAGTTCCATACCTATCGCTTGTGTTGTGTACCTACCTTCATTATAATTAGGCATTAAATTAATCTTATTAACGTTCTTTGCAAGTTCCCGGCGAAATTCGACGCGTATTACGGTCAATTAATTAGTTAATTACTTACGGCCCGAGGTTTAGGTACTAAGCTTATGTTTGATGGAGCGGTTCCCAAAAAAAACTATCCTACTGTAAAGAGGCGCCATAGCTATATTAGCGCCTCGTTGCTGTCATTGCGCTCTTCTCTGGCCATTTTTCCCTTGGTTTCCGTTTTTAAATTTGCTGTCTGTCTCTTTTTATTTGTTTTGTTCTCGAAGCTCATTCTTACGAGCATTCTTAGTGTTAAATGTGAAATTGTTTTGTGTTCAGTGTAATTTACCTTTTTTTATATAATTGTTTCAGTTGTACCTTAATTCTTCAATATATACAATACCTAAGTGACGACCCAGCGTCTTTCATTTTATCCCTGGCTTCACCCCGTCACACTACTATTCTCCCTAGGTACAGTTTAGTACAAAAAAATGTATACACAGTTTAGACAATCTTTATATACTTGGTCTGTCCCGTGCTGGTCCGGGACACAAAAATAATGTACCCACGCTTTTCTTGCCCAGCATGTCGAAAAAGGCGACTAAGGGCGTATTGGGTACTGGGTCTGTGATTGTGTAGGCGATAAGCTAGCCAGTTGTTACTACTCTTTCACGATTTTTCATCTGACCAAACCCAATTTTTTATGGCTAAATGTGGTCTTAAGGAACACAGTGCTCCTTGGACTCTGCCTATCCCTTCGGGGATTACAGGCGTGATTGTAGTATGTTTATATACTTCTAATAAGAGTCATTTAAATGCCAAAAGTGGTTACATATTTTTGGAGGTCACTGTACTGCAGGTACTATTTATCCCTCCATACCTCCATCTCTACTCTACATACTATACCGCGAATTTTTTTAAATGTAGGAACTTAGGTATTATCATTCATTGATGGTTCATTGACCGCAAAAATTGGTGATAATATGAATATTCACGGGATTCCGACTAACACTTTAGGATTCGGCTATTGTAATTCTTTTTATCAATTAGTATATTATATTAGGTCCTTACATATGAAATTGGCGTTTTGTATGTAGACTTTGGGGAACTCTTTGGGGAACATTTTCCATAGAATTTTTTCAGTTTTCTTCACAACGACAAATCCAAAGATAATAATATTTGGCATGTATCATTAGACAAGCTTTAGCTATATGTGTGATATCACACTTCTTAAAAATTATTTTTCTTTTTTCTGTGAATGCAAATCAAATTATGTATTCGGAAGGCACTGAAAAGGAGTTGTCTCCGTGTCCAATTTTAACACAATAAAACTTACAACGAATTATCAAAACAAATCAAAAGAGTTCGAAAATATAGTCTATTTTTAGAGGAGGTAATTATTTTTTAAGAATACTCTGAAACTTAATAGTTACGAACAAATTACTAAGAGAGAAGAAAAACACCAATTTCATAGGTAAGGACCCAATATAATATTTTTTTTTTGTTTCACTCTTATACTCTTACACTGTTATACGTTGTTTTTATTGTAGTTAAATAAATACAAATAGTTTGTCCTTTTCAATCATGTTTCGATTTTAAGAAATCAAATAATAATTTGTATGATAAATAATAAGTACAACTGCAGAATGAAAATGTAAAATTATTGTTGATTCTTGTATAAATATAATTAATTGTTTCATATCCATATTATTATATCATATGGTAAGTACATAATGTAGCTTTACCTACTCCGATCACTGCTTATAAACCAAACTTAGGCCCAATTTTTTAATCCTCAGATAAACCTATCTGTCAGTCAAATGGTAGCTCTGTCCCTTTTCTTTTTATGACTTTAGAAAGTGACAGTGATAGTTTTAAATGGCGGATAATTTTATCTGAGGATTGAAAAATTGGGCCTCACTGTTTTAAATTATGATATCCTTAAATTTTACTATTTACAAGCCTTCCAGTACTTTCTTGTGTTATGCTCATAATAGTTATTGTTCTAACGGTAAGAAAAAACAACATAAGGTAGGCTTGGGTTAAGCACCCACAGTAAAAAAAATTATTTAAATTAATGTCAGACTTGCAAAAGATTAAAAATAGAGTTATGTTACAGAACGGTCATTTTTCTTTCACCAAGAAAAGTCACCAACACCAACTAGTTGTTAGAAGTCCAACCTCCTTTTATATTTATAATAATTTTGTATTATTTTTTAATTTGATAGATATTTTTCTAACGTTGTCTTTTCTATAAGTACTTTCGATTTACACAGGTTGTTGTGGGAATCTTCATTTTATTTTTTTATTTCTATCTACAACATTCCTATATAGTCCATTAGTTTCTTACACTTCTTCTTCTTCGTGTCAATGGCTCAAATGTCATGACGCCAGTACTCGGCGACGGCTGCAGCTCTTGGTGATGCCGCATTTAACTCCTCCATGGTACAGGTGGAGGGAAGCAGCGGACACAAGAGATGTTGCATGGATTGTGTCGGAGCTCCACAGTCACACTTGGTGCTTTCCAAGTCAACGAAGCCCCATCTTACCAAATTCTCCCTACAGCGGCCGACCAGCGTTCGCAGACGGTTTAAGGACTTCCATATCGGCCACACTAGTAATATAATTAAAAATTCAGAAGTTTTTACTCAACCAACCTACCTCCTTAGGTAGTGGTCCATCGCAATGTTGTCTTAGGACCCAACTGTTGGTCCAAGTCAGCTGTTTGCGTTACGGCGCCTGTCCCGAACTCTCGCCGTTTAAGTTAACCGCAAATATTGAAGCTGTGAGCAGTGCAATTTTTTTTAAACACGCCTCTTATTGCTAGGTACTAGCCGAACGGTTTACCTTATGAAAGTGATTAAAAAGTAAGTGCCTACTTAGTAGCAAGACAAAAAAATTTATTCAAGTTCCATCAACAAACTTAATTTAGGTATAAATATTGCAACTCACGAAGGCGACTAAAGCAATCACATCGCCACACACGCACTCGACAAACTTTATGCACACAGGTATACCGGGTGTCCCACGGGCATGCCACATGGAGGGAAAGTATATTAAATATTGAAGGTAGGATGTTTTACTGAAAGAAGACATCATTTTATTTTTTATAATTAGTGGAACTGCATTCATAGATTTATTAAAAATCGCCTGCCACAACCGGGAATCGAACTCGCGAAATGTGAAAAATAAAAACACCATGCATTTTATGATAACCGTCGAAAGAGTTAATCATAAGGATTATTTTTCCCTAAGGAACATAGCATCTTCAATGAAAGGAAGATCATGAAATTTAAAATTTTATTTAAATTTTCGTTACGAAAATTTCGTCTGGCTGCCGTGTTTCCTATAACTTTTTGAGCAAGAAATTACAATGTAGCTGGCTGAAATTAGTAAAAAAAAAGAAATGCTCAAAAAAAATGCATACAATTATACAAATATTACAAACGGTACATTTATCACATACTTATAATAAGGAAATCTTATATTCTTAAGTGAGTATGTAGTAAATACTTTGAAATGATCATGTTAGTTATAAGAAACACGGCAAAGTCTGACGAAATTTTCCTGACGAAAATTTTCATAAAATTTTAAATTTTATGATTTTCCTTTTATTGAAGATGCTATGTTCCTTAGGAAAAAATAATCGTTATAATTAACTCTTTCCACGGTTATCATAAAATACATGGTGTTTTTATTTTTCACATTTCGCGAATTCGATTCCCGTTGGTGGCAGGCGATTTTTAATAAATCTATGAATGCAGTTCCACTTATTATAAAAAATAAAACGATGTCTTCTTTCAGTAAAACATCCTACCATCAATATTTAATATACTTGCCCTCCATGTGGCATGCCCGTGGGACACCCGGTATATGATATTCCTACACAGAGACATTTATATCGTTACACATCAAGTTGACGTTCCATGATCATATAATTCTGATCATATAATTTTGGCGAGAGGGTATACTAACAAACTTGGTTGGTTTTTTAAAATACAATATTCCAGATCAGCCCCCTTATTCTAAACTGTCGGAAACTAAACGAATCACGGAATCTCTGTTCCTGTCACCTTTTATTGTAGCGAGTTAGAGCGAGACGGGGCGTGACTTTCCGAATCGAATCCGTGAACCGACAGTTTAGAATAAGGGGCCAGTTCGCCAACCACCATAACCTACAAATCGTAAAACGCATACGCAGTGCCCTTAGCTCCTTTTAAAACTCCATCCTTAATAAGATTCTTCCACGCCATTTCGCTGATCCGTTATGACAGATTGCCAAAAAGTCGACCACACCGGTGGCTTCGTAATAATAATGCAGATATTAACAGATCCCATTTTCGCCTTTGAGGTCAGCTCATGCGCGAAGTTTGGGCGCGAGGCGTCATGTGTGGTAGCTTTAGATACTATTAACTATGGAAGGCTTCTTTGTGATTATAAAGACTGTTAATGTTACAACATGCGGAGCTCTGTAGTGCAATGATTTGATGATGATGATGATGATGATGATGATGTTTTGGTTTTCGCTATAATAAACAAAGCTACCTTTACCATAGTTATTCCGTGGATAAGAGCACATTTTTTTAGACCTCGAGTTTATTTATTTATTTGGATTACCAACATAAGAAACAGCCACCTTATATCTTACAAAACAGGTAATCTCAACATGCACACACTAACTGTGTTATTCACAAAAATATTAAAGGCTTAATAAACCTATTTTAGTTAAAAAGTGATTTGTCACTTTCTTTCTAGCTTAGATTTGTGTTTGAAAGAAAAAAACAAAACACTCTGTAACTAAAATACCTAGGTTTATTAAAGCTTTATTTTATTAAGACTTTATTATTTTTTACGAATAACACGGTATTTTTTTTAATATTTATTAGTTTCTCCGTGCTTTTGAAGGAACGTTAAGCTATTGGTAGCTAATGCCGTTTCTACCCATCAATCTCTTTATTAGAAAAACGGAATATATAACATCTTTAAAAAATAAAAATACATCTAACAGCACAGTTATTATCTACAAGCTGTTGCCAGAGACTTCGTCCGCGGAGACTATGGTTTTTAAACTATTACCCTTTCATTTTCCGGAGTAAAAAGTATCTAAGAGGTTGACCAGGGATATAAGGTATCACCATGCAAAATTTCATTAAAATCGGTAAAGTCATTTCGGACATAAGCCCTTACAAACATAGGTACAAATAGACAGAGAAACACAAAATAATAAAAAAATGTATTTTCCCTCTTTTTACATCCCCCTGACTTGGTTTTAAGCATTTTTTTCTATGTACAGACATTAGGACTCTACAGTTTTATTATATGTATAGAATCTAATAAAATTAAAATATGCCTAATAGCTAAATGAATTTCCAACAAAAGGTTCAGACACAAACATATCTTTTAATCTAAGATATTCGATACCGCTTTATACTTTCATTTTGGCAAAAACTCCCAATGTTGAGCGGTATTGTGTGTCTTTTATCTGTCTGCGTCTTAATCTTTGTCGCAAACTTATGCGATTTGGGTACACGGGCAGAAAATCTTTTTAAAGACGGCTTTTTAGTAATGCCGTGTTTTGGGAATAATACTGAGGGTTGTGATGGATATTTTGTGAAGTCTACGATATTTGCGGCACGCTTTAAAGGAATTTAGAACACATTACAATAGCGATTAAACTTATATTTATTAAGCTTATTTTATACACCATGTTACCTATTTTTATACAATTTCGCAAAAGTAAACGTCTCTAGTTAAGTAACACAATTACGGCGTACACTTACACAATAAATTTGATATTTTCCTAAGTGTGTAGATAAGCTATACACAGCACTAAAAATATTGTGTAATAATATTTTTTATTATTCTGTGCATCATTGGGTGAGCTATGTCGGTGACTTCAAATCCGACAAAGAATTATTATTATTAATGAAATTGGTGTTTTGTATGGAGATTTTGGGGATGTCTGCATTTTACATACTAACATTTTATCAGATTTCTTCACACCGACAAATCCAGAGATAATTATATTTGGCATGTATCATTAGACAAGCTTTAGCAATATATGTGTGTGAACACGCTTGATAAAAATTATTCATCGTTTTTATGTTAATGCAAATCAAATGATGTATTCGGGAGGCAGTTAAAAATAATTGTCTTTGTGTCTAATTTTAACACAATTAAACTTACAAAAAATTATCAAATTAAATAATAAGAATGTTCTGAAACTTAATAGTTACGGACAAATTGCTAAGACAGAATAAAAACCACCAATTTCAAAGGTAAGGACCCAATATTTCGATCTGAACATTTTTATGTTTTATGCTTCTGTCTCTACATTTTAAATACATACATACATATCAATCACGACTATTATCCCCCAAGGGTTAGTCAGAGACTAGGCAAAAGCACCGCAATTGCAATAGCTTCCCTAAGCTGCTTCACTAAGCTGTGACTGCACTCAGCGTGACAGGTGGTGAGCCAGTCGTCGCTATAGGCTATTGGATAGTTGTGCAGTTCTAAGTTTATTAGCCTTTTACGACACCCAAGGGAAGAGATAGGTTGGTAGTATTTTTTTCATGAGCCGCTACAACACGACTTAGCTGTAAATGCAGCTTAGGTAGGTACTAAAAATCTATAATACGTCTTGACTAAGGGTCTTTTGGTGGGATGAATCATTCTTCTAGTCTTTGAGTAAGAAACTTGTCATCATCATCGGTATATTTTAGGAGATAGGACTTCTTTAAATGCACCATTCGATCCTATCTTCCGCAAAAAATTCTCTAAAATTCTAATACCTATATTTCTAATAGAACTTTTAATGCCTACCTTAATTCAAACAAGATTTTAAAGGAATGTGGAATCTTATGTAGCAGGTACAAATATAAAAATATAATCTAATTAAAAACAAATGTTCGAATAATTACTTTAAGAAAAATCAATGTTTATCTACAAGCTGTCAGGACACGTAAATCTCTTCGACCGTGTAAACAAAAAAAAATATTTTGCTACAAAGACTTAGTAGCAAAATGTTATTTGGAACTAAAACTTTTTTTATCGTTAAAGCAGGATAATGTGTTACATGTTCCAACTTCAGTGTATTGTAATAAGACCCAAATTCTTTTGAGCTTTTCGATTTTCAATTTTGGTGGTGTGCAAAGGTAAATTTGTTGGATTTTGTGGGTTAATCCGTGCGTAATCTTGCGTGTGCGACGGTTGTGGCGCCACTAAGAGACGCCATAGCTTTTTGCAAATTCTTAAACGAAAATTAATTTAAAAAATATTACAAAGATATCTTTCGAAATGGCCCGGTTTGGGCAAAGCTCAAAGTGTCTAAACTTCTAAACAACAACAAAAATAAATAAATAACAGCTAAAATATATACTAAATTAACTATAACTAGTTACTATCCTAAAGCTTAGTATGCATACATTATGGTAGGTAAGGACAATAATTGGTGAGGATTTAACTGTACCATGGTGTGGAACTCTGAATGTTTGTCATAAATGAATAAACCATTGTCTCATTTGTTTCATCTCATTTTATACAAAGTATACACATGTGATAAAAGAACAATTAACCTATAGTTTAAATAATTAACGTATAGCCTCAAATTATATTTCTCTAGTACGTCTCAATCCAAGTTGCCAAAAAGGTAAACAAAAAAGCCGACTTACCGAATTTGTTACTCAATAAGCACACTTTTTACATGGATATTGGCATGTAAAAATAATTAACGGTAACAATTGTTGTCCCTTTCAATTGATTTCAATTACCTACAGTCATACAAAACATTTTAGAGATGAAACATTACCTTTGTTTTGTTTACCTTTTTGGCAACTTGGATTGAGACGTACTATACATATAATTTCCAATGTATTAAGTCCTTACCTATGAAATTGGTGTTTTGTATGGAGATTTTGGGGAATTCTGCATTTTCCATACTAACATTTTATCAGTTTTCTTCACAACGACAAATCCAGAGATAATAATATTTGGCATCTATCATTAGACAAGCTTTAGTAATATGTGTAATATCACACTTCATAAAAATTATTTATCGTTTTTAAGTGAATTCAAATAAAATGATGTATTCGGGAGGCACTTAAAAAGAGTTGCCTCCGTGTCCAATTTTAACACAATTAAACTTACAACAAATTATCAAAACAAATCAAAAGAGCTCAAAAATATAGTCTATTTTTAGACGAGGTAATTATTTTTAGGAATACTCTGAATCTTAATAGTTACAGACAAAATACTAAGACAGAATAAAAACACTAATTTCATAGGTAAGGACCCAATATATTGATCTAAAAATATGTTTTACTCAAATCCGAAAATATCGATTTCATTACAAAAACAACCACAATTACAACTCAAATCCTAACCACAAATTCTTGAAATTCGAAAAAAGCGAAATTAATTATACCGCGAACTGCAAACCATAGATAAAGTAAAAAGGCGGAACAATGTGCTCCAAAAAGCGCATCAGACCATAGAGTATATTCAGAGACGCGCCCCTATGTGGGGACAATGGACGTTGCTCGTTTGGTAACGCGATATTTTATAGCAGTATTGTTTAAACAATTGCGTAAGTGATTGTACCAGCGGGGATCTGCACCTTGCGGGACGGTCTTATGCAGGATGTATTAAATTTCTAATCCTTAATTTAAATTAATCCATTAAAAAGCAACAAATTAATCAAGTAAAGGAGAATGGAAAACGCAGATATTGTTGTCGAACCCACAAAATATGAGAAAAGGCCATTAAAAGAACACTAAAATAAATCAATTAAGTTACTTTGGTGGAGGGAGTGGTGGAAAAAAATAAAATAAAGGATCTGTTAGTAAATATATAAATAGAAGCTAAAACGGTGGACTGGCTTGTAGTCGCTGGACTAGATTCGGGGACTAATCGTTGTCGATATAGTCAATGTCCAGCAGTGGGCATCTCTGGAGGTATTACCGCCAGTGCTGCAAGTGACTTGACTATAATAACCACCGTAAGGTACGCTTAATTCTTCAATCAAGAAAAATAATAAATTTTAATTAAAACTTTTTTTATTTAGAAATGTAAACTTGTTCTCTACCTAATAAACCCGTCGTTGTCTATTCAAAAGCTAGGGAGCATACGTTCCGCGTTGGAGCCAGGATAGAATTAACTGGGGAGGGATGGCCGATCGGGTTACACCGGGACTGCTCTAGTTAGGATAATTTCGGTCGTTAAAATCAAAATTCGGACTGGCAGTAATTAAAAATGCAATTTTACCTTTTTAGAGAAAAAAGATTTATTTTTAAAATTATACACAATTTAAAATGAGGTTAAATGAGATTTGCTAGATTTAAAAATGTTTTGCCTGTTGCATGTTTAATTTTTTTTTAAAAGTCCTTGTCGTTATTCACCCGTGATCCTGCAAAAAAATATGTGGGAGTTTTAAAAGTAAAGAAATAGGCATTAATTTAATTGGCGAGCTCTACTTTGTCACGTTATGCGCCCCCATCTGAAGGAAAAGGGGCGAACGGAGCAGATAATCAAAAGGAGAAAGGAAGTGTTTGTGTTAAAAAAATAAGAAGAATTCTAGCTACATATGATAGAATGGGAAAAGATCAGAGCAAATAACGGAGAGAGGAGAGAAAGGGAGGAAAGTTAAGAAACGCACTTAAGAGTCCCTAAAAATATACACGCGCACAGCACTGTTACAGGAGGACAACAGGATCGGAGGCAAAGGGGAAATGGTCTTGGGAAGTACTTCGCACACTTATATTAGGTCCTTACCTATGATATTGGTGTTTTGTATAGAGATTTTGGGGAATTCTGCATTTTCCATACTACAATTTTTTCAGTTCTCTTCACAACGACAAATCCAAAGATAATAATATTTGGCATCTATCATAAGACAAGCTTTAGTAATATGTGTAATATCACATTTCATAAAAATTATTTTTCGTTTTTAAGTTAATGCAAATAAATGATGTATTCGGGAGGCACTTAAAACGAGTTGTCTCCGTGTCCAATTTTAACACAATTAAACTTACAACAAATTATCAAAACAAATCAGAAGAGCTCAAAAATATAGTCTATTTTAGACGAAGTAATTATTTTTTAGGAATACTCTGAATCTTAATAGTTACAGACAAAATACTAAGACCACCAATTTCATAGGTATGGACCCAATAATGACGTAACGCAGAGGCGGCCGACTATAGAACGGCGACGCCACTTACGACGGCGGTCAACCGCCAGGCAGGCGTTCGCTGGCTGCACAGCACCACGATGCTCCGACATGAGGATAGGCCCTCAATGGAGAGTAGAGGCTTGGAGAGACACGGAGCTCAGAGAAACCCGGAGTGAGAGCTTTGACGAGAGTTTACGCGAGTCTCTTCAGACCCAGGCCAATGCCAAAGGCCCGGGAACGGCCGGTTTCGATATGTACAAAAAGACGCCACTCGAAGACTTAACTCACGATGTCTGCAATCATTGCCTATAACAACGACTCCAGTCATTTAATTTTGAAAAAAGAGAAGCCAAACAGAAAATTAAAATAATCCGCATTCTCTCGGTAGATTTAAGAAAGAATGAGATATAAAATAAAATACTTAAAATCTAAGACACTGTAAAGAAAGAAAATACAGAATGATGACCATTTATAAATCATGTCAAATAAATAAAATAATTAAGTATATAAAAATCGTAAATAATACATATATAGATACATATATCATCACGCCTATTTCCTAGGTAGGCAGAGGTGTTAAACACCCACACGTAAATACTACATAAAATAATATGAAACGATAAGATAAAAAGCATGAAAGTAAAACCGCCATAAACTAAATATAAGGAAGCCATCGCAAAACCTTTGCAAACTAAGAATTATGAAAGTTATAGACAAAAATAGATATTCCTATAATATAGATATTCCTATAAAAGATCATTAAAATAACTAAAACTGCAAAATGGAAGACTAGGCTATGTTATGCGGCGTAAACTAAAGATATAGGTAGAAGCTACCGAGAAAACCCTTGCAAACTGCGAATTGTGAATGTTAAAGCTAATGATACAAAACTCAATCCAAAATATAAAATATGTAAAACTATAAAAATGTAAAGTATGGAGCGACAGGCTACATGCTCAACCTTAGGACATGTCTTCACATTCCATTAGTCGAGATAAAAATTCGATAAAGAAGCAAATTCAGAAGACTTAGTGAAACTAAAAAGGCGTCTTCTAGACAAAATAATATATTAAGGAAATAATTAAACACGGAATCACACATTTACATCTCGCGTCCCAGTCGTCACCCGTCACCGTCTGTCAGCGTCAGTTTAATGGGTGCTCCGCCAGCTACTAAAAAGTCCGAAACACTTAGCATGAGTAGAAATATGAGAGAAAAAATTTATTGCCGTGTGGTAGCGGCTCATTAAAAGAAGTAACCAACCCATCTCAGACCCTTGGGTGTCGTAAAAAGCGACTAATGGACAGAGCTGCACAACCAATAGCTTATAGCGGCGACGTGCTCACCACCGGTCACGCCGAGTGCAGTAACAGCAATGGACTGCTTTTGCGGTGCCAGAGAGAGAGACCAGGCTAATGGTCGCTGACTAACCCTTAGGGGATTATAGTCGTGATTATATTATGTATGTATTTATAAAAAAAGGCTCTCGCTACCCGAATGAAAAAGTTAGAAACAGACAAGAGTAAGATAGAACGATCAAGAACAGCAGATCAGCTTTACAGGCCTTACAAAACCCAAGATTGACATCAAGTCTTCTAGTAGAGTGTCGCCACGCTTTTAACGAGGTAGACGAACACAATACGGTCACGCTACAATGGATCAAGGGACACAGCGGCTCACGAGGGAATGATGCTGCTGATGAATTAGCAAGGAGAGGCTCAAGTAAAGACCCAGTGGGACCGGTTGCAATAGCAACTGGGTCCAACGTCTTAACGTCTTCCAAAGCACTGGGGAGTTCAAGATCACAAAGTTTTGGTCACCCATCCAAGGCCTGGCCATGGCGAAGGTAGCTTTGTTTTCGGTATCGAAAGCCAAAGCGTACAAACCACTACGCCACCGAGCTCCTCCTTCAATCACATTAAAATATTATCCGTATCACTACTACAATCGATACATTCACTTGTTCAAATACATTCGCATGCGTCTGTACGTATGCTGTTTATCCCTGACATAAGTCGGGCGTCGAATCCGAGCCCCTCCCGCCGGGTCGGGTTACCGATGTTACCGTTTTGGATAATTTTAGACGCCATTGCCAATCCGGGTATTTCTGAACAGATATTAATTTTAATGTGCCCCGTGTAATTGGTGTTAAGAAATACGCACGTTTTTGTATTGTTTTCGTCGTGGTCGTCGTCGTCGTGTGGTAGCGGCTCATAAAAAGAATACTACCAACCCATCTCTTCCCTTGGGTGTCGTAAAAGGCTACTAATGGACTTAGAACTGCACAACATCCAATAGCTTATAACGGCGACGGGCTCACCACCTGTCACGCTGAGTGCAGTTACTGCTGGTGAAGCGTGGACTATGGCAATGGACTGCTTTTGCGGTGCTTTTGCCTAGTCTCTGACTAACCAGGGGATAATAGTCGTGATTATATGTATGTTGTATTGTTTTTGGATATGAAAAAAGGTTACACTGTCACAAAGTTTTTATTTTTTTTTAATTTGTTTAGAAGTACTTTCAAACAAACAGATTTATGAACTACTTTGACACTATTTCGATTATAACTGTCTATTGCACTTACGACGTTTTACGTACGTTTTCAAGGAAACCTGTATACAGGTGAATGTAACTTGAATTAAAATGCTACGGCAAAATAGCATTATGGTGGGTCAGAAATCTAAGTCTACGTTGCTACGTTCTACAGTCTATATTCCTCATGTGTCTCTTCATAGAAAAGCCTGGACCTAGCAGAAGGACGTCTTAAACTGGTGACGTGAAGTAGAATTAGCATTTTTTTAATGTTACACTGGAACACTTAGGCCCACTTGCGCGGTCGAGAGTTAGCACCTAACCCTGGAGCAAACCCATGAGCAAACCCTGGGTTAGGCGCTAACTCTCGATCGTGCAATTGGGCCTTACATAAATAAATCTCAAAACTGATATCTCAAAACGTAGATTTAAAGAAATCTATTTGTTCAAACAAGATGTCCGTGTTATTGGATGGCACTCCTTAAACAAAATATGTACAGTCAAGTTCAAAAATGTGTATACACATTTTAGAGGTGACAATCTTTATTTCCTTCTAATAAGGGTCATTTACTGTAAAAAGTGGTTAAATATTTTCGGAGTCGACTGTCCAATAAATATACATATAAAGACTAAATTAGTACTTCAAGCTGTAAATATTAGTGATTCAGAATATATGTTTAACAATATACATTTTAGACTGGGTTGTGACAGTAAAAAAATACAAATAAAACAAAAAATAATGAAAGGAATGTGTACTGGCTACTTCAAATTAAATGTACTGGAAATTTTGAAAAAAAAGACAATTATTTGGACTAAGACCAGACAATTGCAAGCCACGCGTGTCGAGTACTGTCGAGTGACGCAAATTTTGGCGCCATCAGACAATAGCTACCATTTTGGGAACTTTGCGTTTTGGTGCAATCATCGTATTACACGGTAAAATAAATCTGACAACTTTTATTTTTCCGTCGGCGAAATAGTGGAGCGTGTAAGTTGTATACATACAACTTTTGAATTCCGAATCGCTGAGTTCTGTTGAGAAATTGACAAATTAAGTTTGTTAGTTTACTATTAACATTGTCATCTCTATGCTTTACGAAATAAGAGCTAAAATAAAGAGTTCAGGCGCTAGAAGTGTTCGAATCAAGTCGAGTACCAGTAGAGAGTGCTCCAAAACACTTTTACTATAGACTACACGTATGCATCATTTGATACGAAGGAATAAGTGTCTTTTATATTATATAGTTTTGTCGCAGTAACTCGATATTTACGTCTATTCTTTGGTTACATCATTGCGAGTTTTTTTTATCAAATACTTTTTGGTCCAGTGACTTCCTTTCGTATACGAGTGCAGTCAAGTGTGCGTGATCACTTTCGTATTTTTCTTTAAGAAGTAAAATATCAACACAATTGTCAATTGTTTTGCTCTTGCCTATGTAAGGAATTCGGTCTTTCGTAACTATATTATATTTTAAGTTCTTCGTGTAATCTCTATATAAATTTCTAAGTTAGAAGTCATTATTTAAAACTAATTTCTAATGTTAATGTTGGTCCAGCAGTCTCATTAGTCAAATTAATTTAGAAATAAAACATTCAACTCCCTAGCACGACTAAAGAATGGTGTTATGTTAAAATGATAAAAAGTTTTTTTTATAAAAATTGTCAGACATAGAAAGCTGCCTAAAATTTTCATGACATATTTCGACAGTTTATAGTGAAAAATCGTTTTAGTTGCTCTTCTACACTTGTTTTGTTTTTTCCTTCAGATGTTTAATTCTGAACGCTTATTGTATTTACAAAACAAAACGACCGCTCTAATTTGTGCGGCTTCCCAAACCCTTTCCCAGGATACACCGGGAAAAGATAGACAAAAACAATGGGGAAATGTACACCAACAACGAAACCTTTGAAGAAGCACCTCCCCTTTAGAAAAAAATATTATAAAAAGATTAAAACCTCCTCCTTTGTTTTTATTGCTTCTTCTTGTTATGACAGCCTGGTACAATACAGACTGAAACATTTATTAGGTACCGTTGGACCCCAATTTTAGTTCCCGATTTTTAAGGTATTACCGATGGGAAATGGGATCGCCATTTGCTTGCTATTGCCGTTGAATTCTATTAGGTCCTTACCTATGCAATTGGTGTTTTGTATGGAGATTTTGGGGATGTCTGCATCTTACATACTAACATTTTATCATTTCTTCACAACGACAAATCCAGAGATAATAATATTTGGCATGTATCATAAGACAAGCTTTAGCAATATGTGTGTGAACACGCTTGATAAAAATTATTCATCGTTTTTATGTTAATGCAAATCAAATGATGTATTCGGGAGGCAGTTAAAAATAATTGTCTTTGTGTCTAATTTTAACACAATTAAACTTACAAAAAATTATCAAATTAAATAATACGAGCTCAAATATATGGTCTATGTTAAGAAGAGGCAATTATTTTACAAGAATGTTCTGAAACTTAATAGTTACGGACAAATTGCTAAGACAGAATAATAACACCAATTTCATAGGTAAGGACCCAATATTAAGAGAACTTATCTAAAGAACAGTGATTTACTTTTTAAAAATATTTATAAATAAAGCAAGTAAAGCGACTATTTTAGAAATAAACTTAACATAATTTTGTATATTCTTCTCTTTTCCATATAGTGCGAGAAGGATAGATAGACAATTTAGTTAGTTTAGGTTTAATTTACTCCAGTTCACGCGCTAGAACCATCTCTAAAATGTAGAATGTTAAAAAAGGTTTACCCAAATGAGGCCGTAAGAACTAGTCGGGTGTATTATCGAAATTGAGGCATATTTGACTGACAGTTATGTCAACGAGCCCTCAACGTAATACATTAAGTTTGGTTCGAGGACAAACACCGTGGGCTTGGGCGGACAAACACGTCGTGTAATGGGGGTAAGACGGCGGTTTTGGGGGAATCATTTAGTGGGGAATGAACCGAAAATATATTCGTTGTTTCGTAATTACGTTTTCCTTTTTATAGATAGATACTTTACATTTTTATAGGGAAGTATAGTTAACTTGAAGACTAATCTAATCTTTGAAGATTTGAATTTAATAACATTAATTACACCAAAAGAATTAAGAAATTGAGGCAATCTTCAGAGGTTGTGTAGCGTGAATCTATGTTTTAAGAAAGAACTTTTTTACACTCTTAAAACAAAAAATCTCCATTTATCTTCGTTATGTAAAGTTTCTTATAAAAGTATTGGGCACTAATGAGAAATTATAACAAGTTTTTCTTTAATTCACAATAAGAATTACATCTATTCCTAAATAAAGGTAAAGTCTACACAGGAATAATATTAGAACTATGTATTTCTAACTAAGGTGAGCAGGTCAAGCAAAGGTGAACTTCTCAAATATCCATTTTAGCCGGCCCAGTAAGTCGATTGGTAGATTGTTGACCGAGCGGACTCGAACCCGCGACCGCGAGCCAAACAGATTAACGCACAAAACAATAGCGGCGGCGCTCGACATACACAAACAATATTTTTGTTAGTAGAGATTTCTGTGTTGTCTAAGGTTCTTGGGTAGGGTTGTGCGCATGGGCACAATTTAAATGAAGTAACTTCTAACATTCAAACCGAAATGCTAGTATTATGGATTGGATACCTATTAGGTGATGAATATGTCGCAGGCAATTTGTAAGATTTCGCTATTTATATACGGCGTCGTCAGTTTAAATAACGTGACTCGTTCAATAATCATAGTATTATTACACTTTTTCTTATTTTAATGTCATTTATGCCTGTACTCACACAAATATTTATTTGCTCGCACCGGGTTCGAACCTGCAATAGAAACCCTGCTTATACAAATGGTTTTATACAAAGTCAACACAGCTCTTGCTTACCAAAATATCTGATATTTTATCGAAAATGTGTTTTCTACAAATATTTTTCGAAATAGAGCCAGTAGATTTTTAGGAAGCGTCCTTTAAAAAGTAATGATGCCGATCGCGTCACTAATTTCGATGTGTCTTAAAGTAACTATTAAATAATTGGTCTATTTTATTTTGAAAACTATTGTCATTACTATCACCGTTTTTACATATGTACACTGTACCGTTACTAGTGATAGATTACCCGTGTTTGTGTGTAAATTGGAAATACCTAAGTATAATTTTTTGCACTCAGGGATGGGTCGTTACCTTTCTAACAGTGAGACAATTTTAAAATTTGGAACATACCAGAGATTACCCCAAACATTCAAACTCATAAAACCTCCTTGATGCATTTTTTTTTTACATGTGACAGGTAAGCTCTTGGCCTTCATCTGACCTGATGGTAAGTGACGATAAGGCCGAAGATGGAAGCGAGCTTCACCTGTAATCCTCAACAAATGAGGAACTGGCTATCTTACCTCTGATTGCTGGAACACAACAATGCTTATAACATTGTTATTATGGCGACAAATTTAGATAAGACGGTGGTAGCTAGCCAGGCGGGCTTAGAAGCCCTACCAAACCGAGCAGAAAAACTTCTGCCCCCATGGGGAATCGAACCCGGACCTCCCGATCAACACCCAGTGGTGTGAACCACTAGACCAGAGAGGCGTTTAAAATTATAATAATAAAAGATTATAATAATAAAAAAACAAAATGGTATTCCGTTAAACAAACAAATGCGTATATCGGTGCTAAGTAAGACGACACTCACGTTTGTACGGCGTACGTGAGATTTCTACTACAGAGTTTGAATTAAGAACTTTTTAGAAAAAAAAAACACACACGACATACGATGACGCTATTTCATGCTTTGTACAAATTTATCGAGTGTCAGTCGTTTGTTTTTCTACTGTTTTTGTACGTGGTTAATGGTTTAATTAAACATTAAGTTGGGATAGTTCAGATAGAATTTTCAATGATTTGGAATGTGATATCAATATGAAATTTCAATTTTTGTTATTCAACATGTTGGTAAATAAGCAGACTGTCTCCTCATAGGTGGTAAGTGGCTACACAGTCGCATATATGTGATGTCTATAAAAATGCATCTGAATGCACATAGAAGAATCACATATATTTTGCCAATCTTTGACATGAGATGTAGGTCACAGTATCAAGTAATTTTGCTGTCTTGGTCCTCAAACCGGAACACAAGCTTACGTAGTACCTAATACAAGCTGCTGCTTCGTATTGCAGCAGAAAAAGTCATAATATAGATATATGTGTACCTACCATATATCTATATCATAACTTTTTCTGCTCCAGACACAGAGAACTTACCTACTCTCTGGTAAAACTTTTCGCAATTTGAAGAAAATCCTTTTCTTACGTTTGTAGCATTTACAACCTCCTTGGTATCTCCTGGCTGGAGCAAAAGAGGTAAAAAATGAAATTTTAATTCTGAATTCAAATTAGTGTCAATCATGCTTTTTCGACAAATAAAATAACCTCTTTGTCAGCCCAATTCTCAGTCACAAAGTATTATTTGCGTCCGTTTGTCGGCTCACTGAAGTTTGCTCAACCCGAAAATTGTACAGATATTTGCAAAAGCAGGAGGCAAATATACCGTCTTTGTCTTAAAATACATATATTTGCCTTTCTTGATGAGTGTAAATAACTTAATGAGGAGTTTAACAAACGCTTCCATGAGACACATATCCATAATTAATATTATAAATCTGAAAGTAACTCTATCTGTCCCGGTTTCACGTCAAAACTACTGAACCGACTTAATCGAAATTTGGTACACAAACAGCTTAGAGGCTGAGAAAGGACACAGACTACTTTTTATCTCCATATTCCCAAGGGAACGGGTACCACGCGGGAGAAACCGCGGGAATCCACGAGTTAGGAAATAAATCTGCGACTGAAAAACATACTAAACGGTTATACCTACCAAATACCAGTGTAGTAGAAACCGTAGAGAGGTTTTCACTCTAAATTAACAAACATACATCAGTAGTGATGTATGTCAACTATCAACTAATGAAAACTGTCTATCAACTAATGAAAATTTCTAGCCCAAATCGGCTAACGTATAATCGGTAGTAAAACATAAAATTAATTAAATACCTACAAAATAAAATGTATGTGATCCAGTTTCCCATTCAATTAATAGGATTTTAGATTTTAATGGCGCGGTCACGTGGCGCAAACAAATACTCACCCCTACAATTACGAATAACAGAATAACTTCCAGATAAATTACATTCATCTATAAAATGTAGACTCTGTTCTGTAAGAAATAAGGTTTATTTCATTTGTATACGATAAGAATATTTTTGAATTTAGAACATCATGGCGTCCGATTAGCGAATGCGCGCCAAATCACCTGTCAAAACACAATGTGTCGCGTGGCAACCATTATGTTTACGGGGATTTTCTCTTTGTATTGCAAAATTAAGAGTTTTACGTGGAATGAGGTCGAAACTTCATTATTCTTTACACTATAGAAAATGTTAGTAGCTCTTTCAACAGATAATTACTAGGGAAGTTTTAAATAAGATATTCCTAGCCTCTAACCCCGAAGGGGTAGGTAGAGGTGTTATACTATAAATGAAGAAGTAATAGAGATAATTATAAAAAGATTTAATGAATTATTAAAAGATGAATTTAAGATGTAATATATTATACTCCCTCTATTTTATGAAAATATTCTGATGATAAATCAGAGTTTTAGTATTATAACGTACCTGGAATGCAGAAGATCATAGAGACTTTAATATAAAAATAACACATTATATTTAACATCTTTATTATGTGCGTGGGCAAATGTTTGTCACATAACTGTGGATTGAAGTGCCACCGTGAATAGAAATTTGAATAATTAAATATTTCAATTGCCTCCTATTCAATTAATGAAATGATTTATTTAAATAAAAAATGTCTTCAATATTTTCAATTCGTGATACTTACAGTCTATAAAACCGTTAATTCATCGAAGTTGTAATTATTACACGACCGCGCCATTAAACGGCGCGTGGCCAAATTAATTATTCGAATTTCAAATTCGGGTCCCCCAGTTCAGCGCCCTTGTTACCGTAATAATAACATAATTTGATACACCTCCTCAACAGGTCTGTAAGCCTGGTAATTGTAGTTCAATACAGCTCTTTTTAAAGTGATGTTTTTTTAACCGCATTTTTCTTTTTTGCTATGTTAGAAAAAAAACAATATAATCAATATAATGACTAATGAATGTAGCTAAAAATAATTTATTTTCGACTTTATGTTTATTTTAGATAAACAATAAAAATCGAATGAAAAGGCGCATAATAGCGCATACGCATTTCAACAAAACAATAGAATCATTAATTTACTGTATGCATTTATGCCTTTAATTACTTTATACAAACTAAGAAGATGTTCCAAAAGTGAACATAATGTAAATACAAAAAACAAATAACGCTATTGTTTAATTAGTAAATATGTACCCCTATAAAAGCATTATTTTTTATTAAAGAACTTTAGATTCTATTTGCGCAATATAAGAGTTAATTTAGAATACACTTTATACCTTTTTATACTCGTACACAGTTCTAGTTTCACGCGACCACTGCGACCGCAAGTCGCGTTGCGGAAACCGCAGGCCGCCCGTCACTCGATCACCACTGTGAGGAAGGTTGGCTGGGAAATATGTTATTAAACTTAAAATAAAAATATAAATTACTAAAAGTACACTGTCCCTTATTCAAGGTATATATTTAAAGAATCGCTTATCCAATCATCGTCTCAATCTATATACGTCCACAGCTGGACATAGGCTTACCTGTATAGGAAAGAGAAATACATTAGGAGAATTGTCATTATCACCATCACACCACCATGCTGGCCTAGTCAACCAAGCGAGGCTCAACCATAGTAAACGGCTTTCTTTTCAATGTCATAACTTAAGCGTATGAACCTGTTACCGACCATTTCTAAAGTTCCAGGAAAATTACACGAGCTGTGGAATCTTCTCCAATGACAATCCATCATTTTAGTAGTGTCTTCAGTTCAATGTTTCTTTTGGAGGTCCACTGATAGTCCATAAAAAACTTTAAGATAAAAAAATATCAGTAGTTTTACCCTTACATGAACCACTGTGTGACTGTGCGCAAGAGCACGAACCGCAGGATGCCGGGTAACGGGACCGCGCGGCATCCTGCGGGACGCGCGGCAGGCAAGATAACACCGTCGCTTCTTGTGCGTATACGTGTAGGAATTATAAGTATATTAATTTTAATCTCAAGTCTCGGAGGAGCTCGGTGATCAGTTAGTACGCTTTGGCTTTCGATATCGAATACAAAGCTACCTTCGCCATGGTCAGGCCGTGGATGGGTGACCAAAACATTTTGATCTCGAACTCCTCCGTACTTTGGAAGCTTTTTGGAAGGCACGATAAGCCGTTAGTCCCGGCTGCTATTACAACCGTTTCTACCCATCAACCCGCATAGTGCCAGCGCGGTGGTGTTTCGGCCCATTCTTTTCGATGAGAAAGGACTGTGCCCAGCAGTGGGACGTAACGAAATCAAATCAAAAATATTAAAAAAAAAAGTTTTGGTCACCCGTCCAATGCCTGTCCATGGCAAGGTTTTCGTTAAGGAAAGTGAAACCGTACTAACCACTCCGCCATCTCCTCGAGCTATTGGTTGTAAAAAATGGACTTAGTTAAACGCAGATTGCCACAAAGCAAGGAAAGAAGGCACGCCTAAAAAAATGTATCGTGTGTAGTTTTTCAATTTATATTGGTAATTAAATTGTGTTTTGTTAACATTAACATTTATTTTGTAATGCAATCATCGTTTTTTAATAATTAAATGATTTCTAAGTAAACAAAAGCTCGAAAATCTACCTTTGTAAACGATTGTATGTATACGATTACTTTTCTTTCTCTACAACAAACTCCTTCATAACACACACAATATACATTAATATACAGCACTAGTAGCCAATCCAACGAATACTTAGCGAAAATAAATGGAACAAAAAGCCCTCAGACTCGAGCCTGGCACATCCCGAACGGAAAGCACTTTCCGCGCGGGCAAACAAAAAACGAGCACAGCCTGTATATCGGGTTACTACATCTGGTACGGTACGCGTGCTGAGGAGCCGATTGATTCCTTTAAGGTTATGACTTTCTGGTACCTCGATTTAATTTTGAAGGAAATTATTTCCGTTTCTCGGTATTTTTTGCTTATCGCATTTTTTTTGAGGAGCTTGGTGGGGCTTTCGCTATCAGAAAGCATAACTACTTTCGCCATGGTTAGTCCTGGGATGGGTGACCAAAACTTTAAGTCACGTTAAGCCGTTGCTCCCAACCATTGGGCCAGCATGGCGGTGTTATGGCTTCATGTGTTTCCCCATGTAAAAGGCCACCTAGAAGTGGGACGTACTTATTTTCTCTACTCTACGACCTCCGTGGCTGAGTGACCTAAATGCTTTGTCGAACACGTCGCCGCTTTGATGTTCCGGATTCGAATCCTAATTTGTGCAATGATTGCCTAATTTAGGCTAGGTGATAGAAGTTCTAATATGTATTCAGATGTCAATGTTGTGCAACAACTACGTATGAGGTCTGTTTTTGCAGCGAGGCAATATGTCAACAGATCTAATGTTTTGTATAATAAAGTTAATAAAGAACTTGATATTTACAGCAATGAATACAAAAGATGTAAAGCAGTGCTTACTGAATGGCTAAAAACAAAAACGTACGCTGAAATAGAAATGTATATAAGTTGATTTCTTGTTAAAATGGAAACACGGATAAAAAATAATCACACACACACACACACACGCACACACACACACACACACACACACACACACACGCACACACACACGCACACACATACACACGCACACACACACACACACACACACACACACACACACACACGCGCGCGCACATACACACACACACACACACAATTTTATGTTTACCATGATGGTGGTTTTAGTCTATTGTAGCTACGATATAGAAGAGGGGTGCAGCCTATCACAAGCAAATTAGCTTAAATGGAAGCACCAACCACACTAATGCCTGTATTAGACTAAGTTAGTGAAATAAACATTTTTGTATTTTTGTATTTTGTTATTATCATTATTATTCGTAAACACTTTATATCTTTTATTTTTCTTTAAAATAAAAGTAGAAAGGGGATTCGCAATGCCCTGTTAGACCAATCAATTCCATCTCGGTAATAATTATATACTATGAAAGCGACAAAGGGTTTCTGTGGTTCCCCATTATTAGTATAATGCTATCCATTTATAAATGCACATATCGATAGGCACTTACCAAATAAAGGGAGGATTTGTGTTTGTTGCTTTTTCCCCTTTTAATAGAGCAAACACGGTAATGGCGGTTCGGGCCGACTCGTCCTTTGATTGATCACTGAATATTCACTCGTCCATTAGATTTTTACTGGATTTTTACAATATTTATTTGAGGTTAAACAATAAAGGACAGTAAAGTATTTGAATTTAACAAAAAGACTTTTTTATTCTATTCCATTCCTGAAGGCCTAGCACGGGCCGGGGAGAAGAAGTCCCCAGAGACAAAAATCGCCATTGCCTCTCGCTTCTTCGTCCGCGCGGAAGCGAGAGGCAATGAGTAATTTTGTCTCCGGGGACTTTTTCTCTCCGGCCCGTGCTAGGCCTACTGGAATGGTAGGTAGTGGCAATCGGTCAAGACATTTTTTAATTAGTCAAAGTAATTTGACGGTTTGAAAGTTTGAAATGTCACTTAGGGAATAAATAATTTGAAATATCTTTGGCTAAATAATATTTCAAACTGAACATCTAAGGATTCGATATTTAACATTAAGGGCGTCTTGCAGGAAATTTAAATGGAGATTTAAAACTAGATTTGTAATTTTTTGACAATTCTTATATGGCTGAAATTTCCAACATTTACAAAATAGAGATTTAAAGTAGGTTTAAAATTTCCTGCAAGCTGCCCTAATAGCTTAATTAAGTTTAGATATTTTAAAATCACTGACCCTAAACGACATTTTAAAATCAAATCACTTTGACTAATTAAAAAAAGGACTATAGTTTCATAAGTAAGTAGAGCTTCCTAGACTTTATCTAAGAATATCAGAAATTGAAAAGAGGGTTGAGAAAGTTTTACGTTACAACGCTTCGCTAACAGAGAGATTTAATACGAGTATTTGCAGTAGGCACGAGAAAGTTCACAGTCAAATAGTACTTTTTTTAACCACCTTCGAATGAATAATTAAATATAAATTAAATAATAATATTATTAATACTTTTTCTGTTATACTTTTGAATTTATCTGTTATTTATTGGCTATCCGGAGTAGGGTCTTTGGCACCATCTAGCTATCACGGACGTGATTTTTACAATAAATGTAATATTGTTTCGGAGTGGATATTGTTACGTAAAATCACTGCAGTTTTGTGTAATAAATGTCGTTAATGACGAGCAATACAATAACCGTCAAAGTGGTGTTGTCTTAATTTGCATTTCAATGATTATTACTAAAAACATTGCTGTATGGGCTAAGTTCCCCTTGCCGGCCCTTAATAATAGGAAGAATTTTATAAAAAAAAAGCTATGTGAAGAGGTTAGGAGAAAGGGGAAAACCGGAACATACCATTTTGTTAATCTAAAGATCTCTCCTTTCGTATTTCGAACTATGATAAGTTATATGATTATTAATAGAAACTTTCCTCCATTCTTATTTACACCCAAAATTCACCAGTAGAGTGGGTATTTTTGCATAAACCGTACCCCCAATGTTTGCTCATCCCCCGCAAGTACCAGGGTGGCATGGGCGCGCGGCGGTCGGGAGTGGCTGGCAAACAAGCGGCGCCGGCGGGGCGCGTCCGGCTCCGGCCACCTGCCAAAACCTCAGAGTAAACTATACTAAAATATAGCAGGAAATTCAAATCTAAGTACCAACCTCAATTTAATGTATGAATGAAGGTCATAGTTTTGTAAGGAGGTCTCCTCAAATAATTATATGAGTGAACTGACCTCTGGATTGGGTTTATTTTAAAGTACTTTTGTGATGAGTTCTCTAGTTCTCTATCATCGACTTAATTTTTAAAGAGATTCTTGAGCTTTTCTGATTTTAAAAATTCTTGACTGTTAAATATCCTAAGTGCTTTTATTTCGGTAAAATTTATTAACAAAATATTTCAAAGCATATTAAATAAGTAATTATAAATACAATACATAAGTTCATGAATTTTTCCCACAGGGGTAGGCAGAGATTTCATCTTACCACTTGCTAAAAGAAATATGGATCGATATTTACTTTATCAACTCTCATCAGTGCTCGGCGATCACGGGTACTTTGCATGGCCTTTCTCAAGAACGTCTTAGGTTTGGTCGAGAATCGTTCGCCTAAGTCTTCCTCATCCAGTATCTCCATTCACACCCGATTCATATTAGGTCCTTACCTATAAAATTGGTGTTTTGTATGGAGATTTTGGGGATGTCTGCTATTTCCATACTAAATTTTTTTCAGTTTTCTTCACAACACAAATCCAGAGATAATAATATTTGGCATGTATCAGACAAGCTTTAGCAATATGTGTGTGAACACGCTTGATAAAAATTATTCATCGTTTTTATGTTAATGTAAATCAAATTATGTATTCGGGAGGCAGTTAAAAATAATTGTCTTTGTGTCTAATTTTAACACAATTAAACTTACAAAAAATTATCAAATTAAATTATACGTGCTCAAATATATGGTCTATTTTTAGAAGAGACAATTATTTTATAAGAATGTTCTAAAACTTAATAGTTACGGAAAAATTGCTAAGACAGAATTAAAACACCAATTTCATAGGTAAGGACCCAATATATCCTTTTAGTCAATCTGCTTTCAGAAAGGATGGACCATTCTACACGATCAAACCATCTCAGCATTCCTTTCTCTATTCGTGTCAATACGTCTACTTTATTATAAATGTAAATATTTCATTCATATATAATGTTATGAACAATTAAATTTTTCTATACTATCAGTTATTTTGATTAATCATTAGACACGTGTAAGTTTCATATTTTCCTTTCCATAGTGTGTTGACTATTTTACCGACAGCCGGTACACAATGGTAAGGTTAGATATGGTAAAGTATAGATCAATTTACACATAAGTTAGAATTCATCAAACTCTATATATTAACAAAATGTTTTTTTTTCTTATTATACTAAGTAACAATAATAATTAAGTACGTCTTGCATTTAATAGCTGGTTGATTTCTTATAAATAATTTAAACGAATATATGGTAAACTGACAATATGAATTATTGTTCGGAAGAATGGACGGCGTTCTATTTAGAGCGGAGACCGCAACTCGGTTACTGACTCTCTATCTCTTCTATTCTATTCTGACTTTACATCTCCATGATGGGTTGGCGACGGACGTACTATGCGATTCCTGTATATTGTCGGGATAGTGCATATCCGCGTGACTAGCATTAGATAAGTCTGCGTATCTTTCAAATTTAGCCAATTTGAGTTGTCGCGTGCAATGCGCGCTAAATAAGCAACTTATTAAGTTTTCACCTTCCCCTGTAAAACTAGATTTATCTCAGATACGCGGACTTTACGTATGGTAGATTCCCGGATTTGCACTATCCCCGACGATATAGGAATTGCAAGCAGACGCATTTAACTATTATAAGTACAGTCACGTATAAATGTATATGTATGTATATGAACACCTAATAATCTTAATTCGCTTCTAATAAGCGACATTAACTGTCAAAAGTGTAAACATATTTTTATACGTGACTGTACCACATATATTTTAGGCGACTGTATCCGCTATCAGATGGGCTTGTTTGACAACATGTTGATTAAAAAAAACACGTATTGCAGAACTTTATTTATTAGTGTATTAGTGGTAGTAAGGGTGTTCTCTCAAATCGTTCTCAAGAAGATCTTCGATGGTGCAGAACCCGCTGTGTAGGAAGGTTGCGTTGTCGCAGTCGAGACTACAACATAAAAAAAAATAACATATCATATCATTACACCTTTTTAACCCAAGAGGTAGGCAGAGGTATAACAGGTGGCTAGTTAGTTACCATGCACCCAGCACAATGCGAGGCAAGCGGTATTCACAATCAACTGTACAAAAAAATGGATTGTTATAGATTGTGCAGCTGTTTTTATAGATATTGCAATTCACAGAGGTGACTAAATCATTCGAATTTAGACTCTATCTTCAGGCGTTAAAAACGAAGCTTTTGACATCATGCAATAACTATGACAGTGGTAGCAAATAAGGTGTCTTCGCTCTATCCACTACATCGGATCCTCTTTCGACGACGACCTCCGTGGTCGAGTGGTCTGTCCGGTCTCAAGGGGTCGCCATCTCGAGAGGTTCTGGGTTCGATGGGAGATAATGTTTGGTTGATGAATTTTCAGGCATTTGTTCGCCAGTCTTGGATGTTTATATATATTTCAGGATATTAGAAGAGATGGATAGATTGTGTGAATGAGGACATGGCTAGAATGGGAGTGAATGTTGATATGGCGTGTGATAGAGGAGAGTGGAGAAGAAAGACTCGTTGCGCCGACCCCAAATGAAATTGGGAAAAGGGCAGGATAATGATGATGATATATTCAGGATTTTTCTATGTATTTATCTATTAAATATATTAATCCATCATCAAGTGTCCGTAACAAGCAGCATTAGTTGCTTAAAATGGGGCCAGTTGATAGGTGTGAATGTTTGAAGATTTATATTAATATCCTTCAATTCTGGGTCTTTTAAAAGAGGCGTGAAAAAGGCACTATACTGGCTGTCAAGGTGAGGGTTGCTGACGCACCAGCTACCCATGCATCTGGGCTCTACTCTCACTTAACATCAGGTGAGATGGAGTCGTTTATCTGGTCCATAATAAAAAAAGCGTATGAGAGTATGCTGGTCGGTGACGGAGCGGTCGAATTATGCAATAGGGTTGCAGAAGCGGACCTTTATTAAAAAAAGGGCCGAAAGTTTCATTTGTTTTAAGCATAATATAACATATCGTCACGCGCTTTTCCCCTAAAGGGTGGGCAGAGGTGTTACCACCCATATTTCGCCATTTGTATTACTGTTTGTGTGAAATTTTAGTAGGTAATTGTCGATTACCTCCCTCGTGACACATTGCGTCATAAACACCCACACAAAGGAGTTTGTGATAAAAAAAATAGTTATATTATTATGAACCAATTTTAAAAAGTGTTTCATGTAAACATTTTTTTAGTGAATCATAATTATGGTAAAGCGGTGACGACATCTTGTGATCTCAAATTTCTCCGTACTTCGGAAGGCATTAAGCTGTTTGCGATAGGAACCGTTGGTATCCGAATCAACTACATTTAAATCGTGTATTACGGATGTGTTATTGAAAATTATTTAACACGTTCGCGCACGGTGAGTCACCCTGCTTTAGCACTATTTTATTGTATGGGATTTTTGCGATCGCTCTAGCATTTGCGTCACGATGCACCACGCATGCGTCAAATGATAGGTCGCCGTCATACATTTGACAAATGCTATAGCATACGCGACCCTGCGGGTTAGAGGAGGAGTAACCATTGTTTTTTCTTTGTGAGCAGAAGAGGTCACATGTGGCAGTAAGTGACAGTAAGAAATAGAGAACCCACATTTTATGTTGAAAAAACCACTGCTCAAGCATCACTATCAAAAAAACTAAATAAACTTGGAATGCTGTAGCATCCGCGACATAATAAAACTGTCCAACAAGAATGCTATAGCATGCTCATCCGCGAAAGTGTTAATTAGTCAACGGGCACAAAACGAGACACAATAGAAACATCTATTGTTGGCGAACACCAGTGATCGCGGTGCCCTCCAAGGGGTTAAATACGTAATTAAAATATGATCGTGATCACCAAACATCTGATCCAACCAGGCCTCTAGGTCCCTTGATCTAAATTTAAAAGATTGTTATGTATCAGAAGGTTGCGTGTTCAAATCACGTCGGGGCCACCAGTTATGGGTGTGTTGTTAGGTTGACTGCAGTAAAATAGATTTAAGTGTATTTAGTATGTAAATATTTTGTATAATAATAAATTATTAAATAATTAGTATTTATACTTATAAATATTGGGTCCTTACCTATAAAATTGGTGTTTTTATTCTGTCTTAGCAATTTGTACGTAACTCTTAAGTTTCAGAATATTCTTATAAAATAATTGCCTTTTCTAAAAATAGACCATATATTTGAACTCGTATCATTTAATTTGATAATTTTTTGTAAGTTTAATTGTGTTAAAATTAGACACAAAGACAATTATTTTTAACTGCCTCCCGAATACATCATTTGATTTGCATTAACATAAGAACGATGAATAATTTTTATCAAGCGTGTTCACACACATATTGCTAAAGCTTGTCTAATGATACATGCCAAATATTATTATCTCTGGATTTGTCGTTGTGAAGAAAACTGATAAAATGTTAGTATGTAAAATGCAGACATCCCCAAAATCTCCATACAAAACACCAATTTCATAGGTAAGGACCTAATATAAATTGTAATAATTATAATATTTGTGAAATGTGAGTTACCCACATCATGGAAATCTTTGGAAAGGTCTCTTTTCCACGAAGTAGAATCTATTTACGGATCGTGCCTACGTGTACAGCCGTTGAAAAATCATCTAGGATTTATACATGTTATGTGTTACTTAGTTCATCCTCAGCTTATATACATCCCACTGCTGGGACAGGCCTTCCTCATGGAGAAACACATGAGGAGTATGGGCCGTAACACCTCGCTGGCCCGATGCGAGTTGGTTGTAACAGCAACCTTAACGCGCCGAATTGGGAAGTTCGAGATCACAAAGTTTTGGTCACCCATCCAAAGCTTGACCATGGCGAAGGTAGCTTTGTTATCGATATCGAAAGCCAAAGCGTACCTACTAACCACCACACCACCGAGCGCCTCATTGTTATTATTTGTTACTTAGATACTAATAAACACTCACGCGCAACGGTTCCAGTAAGTGCCCCTATGCTTGCCGCAGGCGGGTTCGAAGGAGCTATACAAGAAGCACTTAACGCACTTCTCCAGATAATCGTAAGCCACTGCCTGCTCCGCCAGGAAGGCAGCCATCACGAACAGAACGAACACTGTAATAGACATCGCGCTTGTATTTATGATCGAAACTAAAAAAGTGTATGGAACGTATGGAGTTTCAAATATTATAGTTGACCGACGGAATCACACACTATCCTTAGCCGCCCCACTGCTGGGCACAGGCCTTCCCCATGGAGAAACACATGAGGACTATGGGCTGTAACACCACGCTGCCGCTGGCCCAATGCGGGTTGGTGGGTAGAAGCAGTCGACCACTACGCCACCGAGCTCCTCACACACTATACATGTCCCTTTCTTCCAAATTGGGAGACCTCCGGTCCCCCGATTCGCCAATTTTTAAGTGGAGAATTTGCATTCGGAGGTGTCCTTTGAAGGTTGAAAATAAAGGTACTGGGCAAGATTGAGAAAAGAAAAAAAATTGTGCATTTGAACTGTGGAGATCTTTTCTTTCTACAGCGTATTTTTTTTCATTCTTTTAGTCGAAGTCCATGCCACTAGGCCTAGGCCTAACTACATGAAGACATACTTGAGGACTAGCACAATGCGATTGAAATGAAAATGGTTGTAACAGAAACCGAATCAACGGCCTAACGGCCTTGCTAAGCACATTGAAACTCGGATTACTCAGTCTGATCACCCATCCGAGTTCTGACGATGGAGAAAGGTGCTTTGATTTTAATGCCCCACTACGGAAATATCCATACCCTTTTGTTTTTATAACTCTTGAAGAAAATAATTTAAGTGACGCAACATATTTTAGGGGTTTATTATAAAAAAAAATTATTTACTTACCAAGACCCTTCATTGCACAAAATACGAATCTGCGACCGACACCGCAAAACACTAGTCGCAAATTACAAGCAAAAACACATTGAGCGCTATATTAAAGAAAAACAATATTTACATCTGAATAAACATATGTCACGCCAACAAGACAAACTTATAAAGCAGCCAAATTTTAAAAGACTTCAAAAATTTTTGCCGAAATGATCTTTAACATAAAGGCAAAGAGATGAAGAACCGAGCCCCTGTTTAAATTCAACGGCAAAGTTACCTTGGGCGAAAAACAATTAACTGATTAAATACAGTTTCGAGTTATGAACGAGCACAAAGAAATTTTGTATGGATTATTATGTTATTGTTCTTTGTGCTTCTGTTGGTGTGAAAGAAACTTTAAGGAATACATATACAATTGTCTAATATCCGTGTATATAAACAAGGTTTTAGTTTATGCGAAGCTTCTAAATATTAGGTCCTTACCTATGAAATTGGTGTTTTGTATGGAGATTTTGGGGAATTCTGCATTTTCCGTACTAAAATTTTTTCAGTTTTCTTCACAACGACAAATCCAAAGATAATAATATTTGGCATCTATCATTAGACAAGCTCTAGTAATATGTGTAATATCACACTTCATTAAAAATATTTATCGTTTTGAAGTGAATGCAAATAAAATGATGTATTCGGGAGGCACTTAAAAAGAGTTGTCTCCGTGTCCAATTTTAACACAATTAAACTTACAACAAATTATCAAAACAAATCAAAAGAGCTCAAAAATATAGTCTATTTTTAGACGAGGTAATTATTTTTTAGGAAAACTCTGATTCTTAATAGTTACAGACAAAATACTAAGAGAGAAAAAAAACACCAATTTCATAGGTAAGGACCCAATATTACGTAGCTCTATCGGTACTATGTACGGTATTTAAGAATGTAACCTTTACAAACACACACGTGTACATACTCATTAATTGTTAACATTTAACGTTCATTTCCCGTTGGTGCGTTTAGTATTCCATAAAATAGGGGATGTGTACAATAAACATTACTAACCATGATCCACCATGATCATGATTGGGACTCAATCATGATTTCTTTCAAATTTCGATATATCGAACATTGAAAAAAAATAAGATTGAGTCAATTCATCGAACAACCATTATATTTTTAAATTAGTAACCTTTCCTGACCTTGGAAATACTTACAAAACAACATTGTCAACTTAATACATAACTTTACATTTAACTTATATATTTTTATTCGTAAAAAATACAATAAGAAGTTAAACTTCTCCAAGAAACGGTAATTTGTTGATCTTTTTTTGTCGGTAAAAGAGATTTTTATGGGTCACAGGGGACACAATGTCTTATGTGACCCCTGAGAAAATATCCGTGACCTTATTTTTTGTATAAGTAAGTGTGTTGCAAGCTGCGCAAAGCTTTTATCATTAATTATTTGAAGTTAGTAACCCCAGCCAAAATTTTGAAAATAACTTTATAAAAAATATAGTTTTATAATAATTACATTTCCATCAATTCACTAGGTAGCCGGGTTGGGACGGACGGGACATTCACAACTTCTCATTCGAGAGGTCGCGGTACTTGCGGGTTCGATCCCACCGCCTGTACCACTGAGCTTGAATAAAACTTATGTACAGTTCATTGTGAATATCGCTTGCCCCACATTGTGCCCGGTGCGTGGCAACAGACTCACCACATGGGGACAACATATATCTCGTGAATTGTGGGTGTTATCACCTCTACGGGAATACCAGTTATAACAATAGCGATAATTGAATACGTCATATAAAGAAATCCAACAATCAAGACATCTGTCTCAACAAACATTGTTTGAGCTTAAACAATTTTTAATGAAGACCTGTAATCGGTATTTCTCCTTATCGCCGAAAATTGCTTGCCAGACTATCGCCAACCAACGTTTCACCGATGTTTCACTTTGACAACTAACGATTATCATTTTTTTTACCTGAACTGACACTAATCACGTTTTTGGACGAGACACAATTGATTTTCTGTGGTGTCTACAAACGTATCAGGTGATGAGTTATATGACAAAATTAAATTTGGTGTTATTGTTACGCTAATTATTATTTATCATGACACAAAACGATGGGGACATTTATCATTTATCAAATATTTCACTACACCAAACAGCTATTGGTCGAATAACGTTTCGCCAGTGTAACAGTTTCCATTTCATACGTTGATTAAATGATAGAAATAAACTAATTTTTACATATATCGCTCATCCAAAAGAATAATGACGTAATTACGTTTTTGCGATTTTTCAGGAGAGCGTTTTAAAAGTTTGACATCGAAAATATTGTGTATTTCTAATCATTCTATTGATATATTTTAATAGTTATGTTGTGTTACTTTACTACCAATAATATAACATAAAATTTTTGCGAGAAAACTTTAGATAACTATTTGAAAAAACGAAATAAAACAAACCAGACGTACATTTATGACATTTTATACATCAAATAATACAAACATAATCAAACTAGGTTTGGATATGGGAATAAATCATGAATTTAAATAACATTATATTCAATTTTAGTTTTATTTTTATAAATCTGTCTACATTTTATAAAATTTGTCGATGTTTCCGCGTATCCTTTCGAAGTATAGGCCAACACCATGACGGCAATGACTCTCTCTTTCGGAAACTAATGGAACAACAATTCTGTCGTTTTTACCGTAGATAAAACGTGCAAAACATGAAGTTATGGCATCAAAAACTCATTTTCGACTTTTTGGTAATTGTGTCGTTATTCTTTTGGATCAGCGATATTTTTTCTTGTTGTGCATGACAACAGGCTCTACCTGTTACGCGGACTTAACATATCAGGCGAAATGTGAGTGTGGTTACAGCATCCCTTATTCCTTCATTTGGAAAACAATAAATAACGAATTGAATATTACGCCAACTGAAACTGATTCTGCTAATTGAAAGTTGGCATTTTAAAAAAGTGCCGTAATGAAAGAAGACCAAACGTACAGTTGGTTACAGTGAACTTGGGAAACAAAACTTGTATTATGAGTTGGTTAATTTAATGATTATTCAGCTAAATAAAATTCTGCGAAACGTTGGTTGGCAAGTGGAAATCTGGCAAACAATTTTTGGTGAAAAGGCAGAAAACCCCTTGATAACCGCAAAAAATTGTGTCACTGTTCTCTCTGTTTTCTCTCAGTTTTATAAGCTGTCCTGGTAGATTTCCAGGAGTAAGAGAACTATCATCGCTAAAATGGATAGATAGATTTTGCAGTTGTTGAGAAGCAAGAAGTTTATTTAGGATTTGAACACCTGTGTATTCACATCAACAAAACAATCTTTGTTATGCAGCTCAATTCTACAAGGTAATTCGAATAATTCGTAATTCGAATAATCGCGCCCAATAACTACAAACTAGTTGATTGTTTACTTCGTTAAAAATTAAACATCATAACATGTTATTAAATATAACAAATTGAGAATTTCAGACTAATCACACTTATTCAGCTCCAATCAACGTTTGTCCATAGAAAACGCCAGTGTTGTATGGAGCTTGTACAACTTTCTGCGTCTGCGTGTTCAGCCACGTAAACATCTAAAATCGTTATTTTACATAGACAAACGCTAAATGGCGCTGAATAAATGTTAGTAGTCTCTAAGACGGTTAGGAATAGTTTTATTGTAGCCATGAAAGCTTCTAACAACCTATCCCGATATTCGTGTGAACTAGTTGGTTGCGGTCAACCGCGACAGACCCGTGTGACAAAGGTATAACGTTCAATTTTGTAACATTTCGCGGTTTTATATTTCTATGGGTTGGCTTCACATGCTGAAGAATAATAAATTTGTAAATACAGCGACTTTCTTTTCATGTTCCAGTCATCTAGATGAATGTGGTAAAGTGGAGCATAAGTTAGACCTCTGCAACACATTAGATAAAATACATTTTAATTCTATGCAATAAGTTTTTGAATACACTTTCCAACATCTGTAGGTACAAACAAAAGATCTGCTGTTTTGGCCACGATAAAAGACAATGTTAGCAGCGGCGAATAATGATTACGTATAATTTTATATTCTTGTCTCACTTCTTTCTGACTTTTCACACATGTGTTCCTCTTCTACTCTCTTCTGTCGGTCGTCAGTACAGTTTAAACTTAATTTTTTCATATCTTCGTGCCTATTATTGTTGCTCCCAATCCCATAACTTTATTTATTAATCATCTGATTCTAATACCTAATTTTATATTATAATTATAAAATAAAATTAGGTATTATCTAATTTCATCTGATAAGATAAAATAAAACTAAATTAATTCATCTCCCGTTTTATTCAACCTGTCACAGAAAGACAGAAAGACTTTTAGATAACTCTTACTTTAATTTACATGTGGCTGTACCAGGAGCGCATAGGAAGTCGGGATGTTATGTTGACAGGTGATTGACGTCTTACTCGCGCGGGACCCGCCATCTTGCATGTTGGCAACCTGTGAAGACAGCTCTGAAAATTAGTCTAGCTTTTATTGCAAGGGATTAGGGTTTAAAATAGAAAAGAAATTTGTTTAAGACGTTTAGTTATCTTTGTATGACGTTACTAATGCAGTGAATGACTAACAAGACAGAACTAAACTAAATAGTGCTAAGAAATGTACCAGCTGTGTCCGGTGGTTGCTTTAGTTTTAATTCGGAATGGCCACTAATTGAAAACTGCCAGCCGTGAAGATGCGTTTAAAGATGTCGTTTAGTATTAAAACAGAGTTACATCCTGTCGCGTCGCTAGAAATAAATTAGTGAAACAATCTTTAAAGATATAGACGTAGCAACAAATATGCTTCAAAACATACACAATATTCTACAAGCTGAACCAAACATACTATAAGCAAAAAAGTTTGATAAAGCTAAGAAAGAGCTTTCAAACCTTTTTTTGTTAAATCTGCAAAAAATTAAATTCTCATGACCTTAAAAAAATCTACACAATTTTTCAATAGCAAAGGTTACAATAAAATTAATGGAATTACAATAAATTTTATTGTTAGCTCCAGAAAGGGTCACTTTACACCAAAGGGTTGACACAAGCGGCAATAATTTTTGACGTGACACGGAAAAAAAACAACTCAAGCTGACCCTTTCTACGATTGCGGTCCATAATTCACGGGAAAAGGTGACAGGTAATAAAAAAACTGAATTTTTTTGATAAATACGTAATTCAAAACCGCGACGCACATGCGCCAATGGTTTGCAAGGAAAATATACTTTTTACAACAATTCCCATAATTTGGTGCAAAAATATCGAATTTCGAACAGACTTTCGGTCCGTTTCACTTTTCGGTTGCTAGTTCCTATTGGACATGTGTTCCTGATATAGGTTGTCGGTGAAAAGACGGCTGAACAAATTTCCTTTGCTTGAAGTTTCAAAATATTTCTTAGAACAATAGTGATTGGGTTCTAGCTTCGATCATGGAATTCTGATCACATTCTGCAATAAAAAAAAGTTACTTATATTAAAAATATTTTAATATAATCACAATGTAGTAGACCAAAACCTAAGTCACCACGTGAACTGAATAATAGGGAGGTACTATGTTAGTATTGAAGCCATTGCAAAGAAAAACAGTATTCGAAAAAATATGTATACAGCGTTGCCCTTCAGTTGACGTTCAAAGAAAAAATTTGGATTCCTTGTGCTAAGGGGCACCTGAATCACCCAATGTATGTTCTCTCTCTCTCTTCTTATCATTATTGACCTTTACTCTGTGTTTTATTATCATAACTTATGAATACAACGAAAGCAGAAATTACTAATAAATACCCTTATTGCTTTCAAAGCTGTTTTACAGGAGAGAACTCCGAAATTTTTAAGATCACTTAGAAACCTCTAGTGCCCTTAATTTATTATGTTTTAAGCTCTAAACATTTTGCATTATTAAGCTCGAACGGATTTTTTTTAACTTAAGACAAATTTTTTGGGTAGTTCTACAATGCAAATGAAATTTTTTCGGGTGGTAGCTAGTACTATCGACAAATAATTCCAGAAAAAAATGTAACTAAAAATTAAAACAAGAAAGAGATAAGAAATAAACCAATTCAAAATTTATAAAGAGTCATTGGGGGCAACTGGAACATTACTTTTTACGAATTCCCAGTAGCCCCCAGTGGGGGCGATGCCGGTGTCAAAATAAAGAGTTTGCTAACCAAAACAAAAACCAAAAAAAAATAATTGATGTTTACAACTTTACCACAATGACTATGGTGTCCTACAATTCAACAAACGAAACAAAAACACTTTACAAACAATACTTATAACAAATAGATATAGTCTATGTAAGGGAATACCGAGCGTGACGATATTATTCATAAAAAATCAATTTTAACGCTTATTGTTTAGTAACATTAGTTATTCCAAGTAAACATATTTACAAATTTTACTGTATAATGTAGTTACACATGACATATCTAGCATGAGATATTTAAAATAAATGACACATATTTTTGTTGCGGTTTTAATTGATAATGATGAATAATGATTCATGTATTCATCCACGAAGACTCGTAGTGATGTTATAGTATCCACAATACAAGTTTAAACTCATCAAAACAAATAAACATTAAAATCTGGAAAATCACATGCAATTTTTACAAGCTTTTATTTAACTTGCAATGTATGTATTTTCGGGTGAAATCTTGCAACTTAATTTTGAAGCAGATAACTTTAACCGATTGAGCTGAAATTTTGTGTCAATCAGATGACAATGCAAAATTATTATGACTTTGATCTGATGATGGAGCTGGAAGGTGGCCATAGGAACTCAGTAATTAAATGATACAATGCCATCAAGCTTAGGCTCGATTGAATTGCCTTAACAAGTACTTTGGTTTGACACTAAAAAGTTAAAAATAAAATTAGATGGAGCATTGAAGAAAATCTTTTTTAATCACAATTTAACACGCTTTTATTTAAGAAAGTAATAAAAGATTGTTTTTTTAAAGATTTTTTATTTTATTTTTAAACTTTTTAGTAATTGTACCATAGTACTCGTTAAGGCGATTCAAACGAGCCGAAACTTGATGGCATTGTATCATTTAATTATTGAGTTCGTATGACCACCTTCCCGCTTTTATTCTGTTAAGTTTTAAATAGAATATTGAGAGTTTGACAAAACGATTTTTAAAAAAATATTTCTCTGTCTAGCGGAAATCTACTGTACTGTGTGGAATTAAACCCAGTGTGCTTGTGCATAAGTACTATTATTATACACTGTCTTGGGCAAATCTAATTCTTTATTTTAACTTATCATAATATTTACAAATTTTTATACAGCAAACTTCACAAGCTTAAAAATAGTATTTTTATTTTTAAAAGCTCATTAAAAAGGATACGCGTTCTAATAAGGTGTCGAGTAGCAAAAATGTTTGTCATGTGTGGAAGGGTTCGACTCCCGGCTGACATATAGACAAACAATACGTGAAGTTTATTCATATGGACGGCATAAGTTAGAAACAATGTTCAACGGGTCATATTTCTTTCTAGACTCAAGGAATATACTCTAGGGTAAATTGTAAATAATTTAAATAGAAGCTGAATTTTAAGTAATAATGTAAATGTCTTTTGAGGAGATTTTTGCAATCATTGCTATTTAATAAACCGATTTTTTTTAATAATGTAAAATGTTTCGTAATTCTCAAGGAAAATACCAAGTTTTAAAATATAAACAGCTAGTAGATTGAACCGCCTCTCTGGTTAAGTGGTCGCCACAGGGTGTTGATCGGGAGGTCCGGGGTTCGATTCCCCACGGGGCAGGCGTTTTTCTGCTCGGTTTTGTTGGTGGTAGGGTTTCTATGCCTGCCTAGCTGGCTAACACCGTCTTACCTAAATCTGCCACCTTAATAATAATGTTATAAAGCATTGTTATATTCCGGCAATTAGAGGTAAGATAGCCAGTTCTTCAGTTGTTGAGGAATACAGGTGAAGCTGATTCCACCTTCGACCTTATTGTTACTTACCATCAGGTGAGATGAAGGTAAAGATTGATAGATTGATTGATTGTCATTGCATAATTATTTTTTTTAAGAAGATATAAATTAGGTATATAGTTATTTTTTTATCACAGACTTTCATGCGTATCTTTATTTGATAACATTTTGTTAATTGATGTGATTGAATTAATTTTAATTATCGACACGCATGTACCAGGTAAGCATAAATAGGCAGGCTATCCAACTACCGATATCGACAAACGCATCCGCCTCATCAACTTTTTAAGCATCCATTCAAACCACGAAAACAATTCGTCCGTCAACCGTTGAGATCACACACGTTCCAAAAAGATCTGTATAAAAAAATAAAACACGCACCGAGATAAAAGTCCTTTAGCTTTTTCTACAAGAAAAAAATAAAAAATTAAAAAGAAAACTTAAGGCCGCGCCATACTGTCTGCTATCCGGTTTCCGAACGTATTAAGTTACCTACGGCTCACTCGATGGCTTATACTTTATTTGGGAATATAAAAAATTATAATTTTTCTTTATTGAGATTAGTTGTGTGAGATTGGGAAAAATTTTACACTTTTGATCGTAAAATGAACAAAATGGCTTCTTGAAAACCATTTCTCTACAATCCCGTTCGACTTATTTCGTAAGGTGCTAATTAAAATATTCGTTTTTTATAAACATAAAATAAATTGAATTAGTAACTAGACAGACCAAGCCTTTACATACGCACAGTTTCATCACAAACAAATATAGTTTTCCAAAACTTATTAAAATTACACAAGTTATTACAAAACAAAATTACAATGCGGAGCAGAAATTTTAATGGGTCGTTTTATCAAGTAAAATTACTAGTCAAAGATTGGTAAAAAATACATAAAATATGGTTTTGGCAAGATTATGCAAAATAAAGACACTCATACACAAGGAATAGTCACCGACAAAAGTATATGACTATTTTAGTACTTTGTCATTGTAAGGTTTAAGGTAATTTATTTGTTTTGCAGACTAGATTCTAGTGATATTATAATGTGACAAAGTACTGAAATCGTCATATGTTTTTGCTGGTGACTTTACCTACCCACTGAGTTAACCCTCCAGTAAGATAATTAATAAATCGAATCTTGCTTGATAGGTACACTTAGTTGGTCTCTCAATAAATATTTTATAGTAATAGTCTGGGAGCCCACACCAGATTGAGTTAACAATGTTTCATTTAACTATTTAAAATCTTTAGGCTCCCTAGCATCAAAACAAGCCTAAATAAGATATGTCGACGAATTCTTCTTCGGTGATTCAGCCGTTTAATTACTGAATGAATTAATGTAATTTGAATGAATAGTTTTAGAGGAACTCGGTGGCATAGTGGTAAGTACGCCTTGGCTTTCGATATCGAAAACCAAGCTACCTTCTCCATGGTCAGCTCGTGGATGCATTGGGCCAGCGTGGTAGTGTTACGGCCCATATCCTCATGTTTTTGGTTCCACGAGGAAGGCCTGTGCCCAGCAGTGAGGCGTATATAGGCTGAGGAGGAATAGTTCTTACAGTTCTTTTTCTATTGACCCTAACTGGTAGCTTATATGGCCTTTCCAGTTTCATCGGAGTTTTGGGGGAACTCATGAACTTTGATAGGTTCTCTAACCTGTAGTGAAATACCACCATAGGAGGCATGGTATACCACCATCTCAACCCTAACCTAATCTCCACTACCAGGTCTCCTGCGCGCTGTAGCTTAGACAGTCAGACGCTTGACAAATATTAAAGTTAAGTTATTCTTCTATTCTCCTATCTCGAATTTTATTTTACAATCTTATTTATAACTATTACCTTCGTAAAATATACACGTTATAAAAAATGTCTATATCTCCATCCATTTGTCCTCCATTTGAACCACCTAGAACATGGAAAGTATTTAATGTCACTTTTGATACATCTAATTTCAGAATTTTAATACCACTACAGAATACTTATACATGTACACAAACCCAGTGTACCAAGCTTTCATAAGTGTATCGTATGTATTTCCGATAATATTGAGTCAGCGCTGACCGCGCGGCGCCAACTACTTTGTAAGTACACTCCTTGGTATTTATGTCCTCCTTGCACGACATTAACTATAAACACAATTTAAATTAATGATAACTGGAATGTATAAGCGATGGTATATCAAATATATTTCTTAGGTGTCTTGCAGGAAATTTTAATAAAGATTTAAAACTCAATCTTGTCATTTTTTGACAATTTTACTATGGCTTATATATATTGTGTAAAAAATTGACAAAATCGAGATTTAAACTATGTTTAAATTTTCCTGCAAGTGTCCCAATACAATTTTACCTTTTGTTTTGTAATAGTACATTATGGTACAAGTGTGTAATGTTGGTGATTACCGCTGAGGCGCATTGAGGCCCGAGCCGTCAGGCGAGGGTCTTAAGGAGCCGAGGACGGTAATCATCAATACACACGTGTATCATACAACGTTTTTCAACACACTTCTGAATAATAGATATTTTTCCTTTGAGTTTTCTGGTAGTAAACTTTCCATAACGTTCTGGGCTTCACATCTTATATCGGGCGGTGTACAATATAAATCATTTTCTTCATAAATTGTATTTGCAGACATCTTAATTAATAACTAACTAAATAACTTCAAAAGAGAAAACGAGACGAGTTGTGAAAAATGTTTCGTAATGGCGGGAAAAATTAATCAGTTTTCCTATGCGCGCGCATCGGCCATAGACTAATAAATTTCGTAATGGCGGGAAAAATTAATTAGTTTTCCTATGCGCGCGCATCGGCCATAGACTAAAAAATGAGGTTTCTTTTTTTGGGCTTTTCGCGGATAGCTTTTTAGCGCAAATGTAACCGTAACTCAACCAATAATATTAAAAAAAACTATTACTCACTCGTGAATAATAGTAATGAAAAAGTCACAGTTTGATTATAGGTGCCATTATGTGCCTAATTGCCATGGGATTAGAGCCACTTTATAAGGAAGTGTGTTGAAAAAATATTAAATAGGGTTTGTGTGAATGATGATAATAACGAGAATGTGAGTGACTGTTACGAGAGAGTGGGAAAAGAAGAAATGTTGCGCCAACTCCATTTAATTAAATTGTGAACAGGACAGGGAGAAGAAAATTGTCATTATACAACTTTACAATATAACATTCGCCATGGTTATAATCTAGATGGGTGACCAAAACATTGGGGTGTCGAGTTTCGGAAGGCAAACTATAATGTGTATCCCGAATCTCAGTGGGCAAGCGTGGTGGTGTTACGGTCTATAGTCCAGTTACATGAGTTCACATGAGGAGTTAGGATAGTTAGGATAATATATTATGGTTCATGTATAGGGAAGTTACCCACCAAATACCCATTACCCACCAAATATTAGATTATCAATATGTATGTATTGTAATCTCTTATAAATAAAAAAGTACATAAAGAAATAATTTACAAAAATACCAAGACATCATAACAGAAGCAGAGTAAATGTAAACAGCCAACGAAAACTGCAATGCTAACCTTAAAAAATGTGCTTAATCGCCAGACTAGGCGGTTGTTGTATTATTATCTTTAGATGATGCCGATATCAACATTTTTCCTAGAAATGGACGCATGTTTTCATTTTTAATTGCACCACTCGTGTCACGACCTAGTTTTGCAATTGTCTACACTACGTTGGTGTAAAAATTGTAACCTTGGCCGTGGTAACGCATGTCAGTCAGAGAACAGTTAATAACACTTGAAATTGCACACTCTGTAAAGTGCCTACATCAGTCATGGCTCTCAGCGGCTTGGTATAATAGAGATAAGATATAAGTACAGGAGTAACAAAGTTGTCAAAAATGTAATCTCTTGTTCTGTAGTACAAGACAGTTCTATATTTATTTATTTATATAGTCCACAAAACAGATACCAACCAATAGAATAATATCAACTAAAACTATAGATATAGATTATCCAGGTAAAGACATATCCTACATATCCTACATTTAGACACATCAATCTTATAGAAAGAGGTGAAGACTTACATGCAACCAAAAATAATTACAATTAATAATTTGTTTGTTAGGACTCTGACGAAATTCCTTATTAGCCCAAATTTTTCAGACACAATTTTTTTATTTCTACGATTTAATCGAAATTAAATTTAGTCGAAAATCAGTACCATCTCAAGCTACTTATTAAAGATTTTTAAACGAATACTAAGAATAGAAGTATTTTGTATAGTAATGGAAATGAAGCTTAAGTGACACTTATTTATTTATTTATTTGCATTTGATTAAGGTACATATACATTATAGGTTATTATACTACGCCATTATAATGTGTATTTAATATGTACTTTGATTGGATCTTATGATATTTTGTATGATAGTGCTGCACAGTAAAATAAGTAAGTATACTGAGCCGGGAAACAGTTTCCAATGTGTATTGACCTACCGAACAATTTTGTACTTACCCACAATTTTCTCATGTAATTGACTGTATGTTTTTTTATGAGAAATAAATATTCTTTAAACACATAATAACAGTTAAAGAGCTCATCTCATTCAGCCGACAATGGTGGCATGCGAACATGCACATCTGTTTATTCTCATATTCTTTGCCCAATTTCTGTCAACTCATCAGCATTTACAACAGGAGCATATAAAGTCAGTAAACTGAAATAAAACAATCAGCAAAACCGTGGGAACGATGTTGTTGTCGTGTCAAGAAACTGATTAGCTGTCTCTTTTTTTAAGTGTTGTTTGTTGAGAGAAAAACAGATCTCTTGATTGAACCTATATAATAGGTATTTACCTATGAAATTGCCGTTTTTAGAATATTCTTAAAAAATAATTTCCCCCTCTAAAAAAGACCATACTTTGGAGCTCATTTGATTTGTTTTGATAATTTGTTGTATATTTAATGGTGTTAAAATTAGAAACGAAGACAACTCTTTTTAAGTGCCTCCCGAATACATCATTTGATTTGCATTCACTTAAAAACGATAAATGATTCTTATGAAGAGTGATATCACACATATTGCTAAAGCTTGTCCAATGATACATGCCAAAAATTATTATCCCTGGATTTGTCGTTGTGTCGAATGTCTGTGCATAGAAAAAAAAAATGCTTAAAATCATGTCAGGGGGATGTAAAAAGAGGGAAAATACCAAAAAACGTTTTTTTATTTTATTTTATTGTTTCTTTGTCTGTTTGTCTGCTTCTGTCAAAGGCTAATCTTCAAAATGGCTGGACTGATTTCAATGAAATTTTGCATGGTGATTCCTAATATCCCTGGTCAACATCTTATATACTTTTAATTCCGGAAAATCAAATGGTTCCCGTGGGATAGTTAAAAAACCCCAGTACATACAAACAATTTAAAAAATAATCTTAGAGTTATAGCAGTACTAGTGATTTCCCGCTGTTTCACTGTGCTGTGTTTACTAAGTCCTGAGTTTAATAACATACGTACAAGTCACCAAGCCTCTATCCCCGAAGGGGTAAGCAGAGGTGGTAAGAACCTACATTTGGCCTGTTATGTTAAGTCCCTATGTAATTGATGGTCAGTTACCATGCACCGGGCAATTTGAGGCAAGCGATATTAATAATCGACTGTACATAAGTTTTATTCAAACTCAGTGGCACAGGATGGGATCGAACCTGCGACCTCTTAAACGAGTAGTGACGTCTTTCCCAGCTCAAAAAAAACTTGTAATTTTTTTTGAGCTTTTTTTTGAACTTGTAAAGATAATAACAGTGATAAGTGCACTGATCGGGATAGTTAGAGCTATTTAGGTTCATTGACCGCAAACATTGATGTAAACATTGATGTGGATTCGCTTATTATAATTATTTTTATCAATAAGTATAAAAATGGTTTTTTTTTTTGTTTTAATAAGTAAATTATTACTTGTTGGTAATTTTGTTGAAGTTAAATACAAATGTAAAGTTTGTTCTTTTCAATTATGTTTCGATTTTTGAGATCCAAATAATAATATATATGATATATTCTTGTACAATCACGAAATAAAAAATTAAATGATTGTTGATTCTTGTATAAATATAATTGATTGTTTCATATCCATACTATTCTGTCATATGCCAACTACATAAAATAGCTCTACCTATTTCGATCACTGGTTATGTCCCATGTTTACTATTAATTACAAACAATACCGACAAATAAGGTAGGTACTTACCAAGACACCCCTTTATCCTGTAGATCCTGCATTTACTGGGCTTCTTGTTTCCACCGGGTGCCCTTGACGTATAGTGGCGTGACCGACCTGACGGGAAGCCATGGGACCGAACGGGCGAGGTGATCATTAGTAGACCATAGAAAACAACAGCACCCTGTAAGTTATCATTGTAAAAAACTTTTTGGTTACGTTAATAAGCTCAATTATAGAAAACAACATCAGCCTGTAAGTTATCATTGTAAAAAACTTTTTAGTTACGTTAAGAAGCTCAATTATAGAAAACAACAGCACCCTGTAAGTTATCATTGTAAACAACTTTTTAGTTACGTTAAGAAGCTCAATTATAGAAAACAACAGCACCCTGTAAGTAATCATTGTTAAAAACTTTTTGGTTACGTTAAGAACCTCAATTATAGAAAACAACAGCATCCTGTAAGTTATCATTGTAAAAAACTTTTTAGTTACGTTAAGAAGCTCAATTATAGAAAACAACAGCACCCTGTAAGTTATCATTGTTAAAAACTTTTTGGTTACGTTAAGAACCTCAATTATAGAAAACAACAGCATCCTGTAAGTTATCATTGTAAAAAACTTTTTAGTTACGTTAAGAAGCTCAATTATAGAAAACAACAGCACCCTGTAAGTTATCATTGTAAAAACTTTTTAGTTACGTTAAGAAGCTCAATTATAGAAAACAACAGCACCTGTAAGTTATCATTGTAAAAACATTTTAGTTACGTTAAGAAGCTCAATTTATATGGGAAACGTGATTTCTGATATTTTCCGCTAGAGGTGTTTCACGTTTCCCAGAGAAATTGAGCTTCTAAACGCAACTAAAAAAGTTGAGTTTCGACAACATCTTTATGCTATCCTGAAAAGTAAAATCCGAATCCCGCAAATGCGTCAATTCTTCATTTTGTTTATTCCTTACTAAAACTTATAAACAGTTCATTGTGAATATCACTTGCCTCACATTGTGCCCGGTGCATGGCAACAGGCTCGCCACCTGTTACATGGGGACCTAACATATCTGGTGAAATATGGGTGTTATTGCCTCTGTCTACCCCTTCGGGGATAGAGGCGTGATGATACGATATGTTTATTAAAAAGTAGTTTTTAGGTAGTAGATCAGAGGTTTCAGTTTATTGTGAATATAGTTTGTTATATATTAGGTCCTTACCTATGAAATTGGTGTTTTGTATGGAGATTTTGGGGATGTCTGCATTTTACATACTAACATTTTATCAGTTTTCTTCACAACGACAAATCAGGAGATAATAATATTTGGCATGTATCTTTAGACAAGCTTTAGCAATATGTGTGTGAACACGCTTGATAAAAAATATTCATCGTTTTTATGTTAATGCTAATCAAATGATGTATTCGGGAGGCAGTTAAAAATAATTGTCTTTGTGTCTAATTTTATTACAATTAAACATACAAAAAATTATCAAATTAAATAATACGAGCTCAAATATATGGTCAATTTTTAGAAGAGGCAATTAATTTATAAGAATGTTCTGAAACTTAATAGTTACGGACAAAACCCTGAGTGATAACGCCTATTTAATTTCGTACGCAACATGCTTGAGCAATAATAATGTATTTATAAATACAAGTTATGATGACTAAAGAAAAAAAATACAAAAACTAATTATCAATCAAACACAATGTCAAATGCGCACGATCATATTAATTTATGATTATATGAGAACAAATTAACACAGCAACAGCTAAACATGTCAGATGAGTTATCTGGCCACATGGCTGGAGGGACGATAATTTATAATTGTAACAAGTTACTCATCATTCTTATCTCACATCTATTAACACGTGAATATGGTTGGAATAAATTATGGGTATTTGTCACAGAATCATAGTTGTCACAGGATTTATTTAAAATGGATGTAGTCGAACGCTTAAAGGTTTCTGCCCCGTACACTGGAGCATTCAGCCCCGATTGCGATAAATAAGAACGTTATATTAGGTCCTATGAAATTGGTGTTTTGTATGGAGATTTTTGGGATGTCTGCATTTTACATACTAACATTTTATCAGTTTTCTTCACAACGACAAATCCAGAGATAATAATATTTGGCATGTATCATTAGACAAGCTTTAGCAATATGTGTGTGAACACGCTTGATAAAAATTATTCATCGTTTTTATGTTAATGCAAATCAAATGATGTATTCGGGAGGCAGTTAAAAAAAATTGTCTTTGTGTCTAATTTTAACACAATTAAACTTACAAAAAATTATCAAATTAAATAATACGAGAATTATATAATAAGAGGCAATTATTTTATAAGAATGTTCTGAAACTTAATAGTTACGGACAAATTGCTAAGACAGAATAAAAACACCAATTTCATAGGTAAAGACCAAATATAATTTACCACAAACAAATCTCACTCGGTGGCGTAGTGGTCAGTACGCTTTGGCTTTCAATATCGAAAACAATGGTAGCATTGTTCAGACCGTGGATAGGTGGCCAAATCATTGTGGTCTCGAACTCCTCCGTGCTTCAGAAGGCACGTTAAGCGTTGGTCCCGGTTGCTATTGCGACCGTTTCTACCCACCAACCCGTTAGGCCGTGGTGGTGTTACGGCCCATACTTCTCATGTAGTTGTTTCATTGAGAAAGGCCTGTGCCCAGCAGTGGGAAGTATGTAGGTTGAGGACGACTCAGTCACACTCGAAGAGGCGACACGAGGGAACATTCTACAAGAGTCTGGAGTGTGAAGGCCATAACGTTTTCGACTTAGATTTGATTGGTTGTGGTGAAAACGTTCTTATTTTGCGCGTTCAGAGGACTTAGTGTAAGTTTTTAAGCTATTGCATAGCTTCTATCGCGGGCCTTGAGCGCGGGGACCGAATCCAGAAATTCCGTAACGAAAAAACCTCACGCTCCCCACTCCGATGCGCAAGGAGGTGTGGCTTGAAGGCCGTGCATCGTCTAACGTCGTTTCAGTTCGGCAGTCTTCGACACGGCGTTAAGATAATAAACCCCACATGTATTGTAAAATAATAAAAAATATTTTAAACAATATTAACTTTTTTTATTTATTTAATAATAGAAAAATTTGTTTTCTTATCGGTCACCACGCTCAAAAAGTGTAACTTGAATTAATATCAAAGAAAAAGAAATACTGCATGCATAAAATAAATAAATAAAATTATAATTGCATAAGTTGATACAAAATGCTATGCAATAGCTTCACCGCGGCAGTCCCCGAGTGCCACACGTCGTTTTTTAGTATAAAATACGTTACTATTGTAGTTGCGTTAAGAGCTCAATTTGTATGGGAAACTTAGTATGCGTTACGTTCCGCTAGAGGCGCTATTCCGTTTCCTATACAAATTGGACTCTTAACGCAACTACAATAGTAACGTATTTTATACTCAAAAACTTACACTAAAGCCTCGGAGCCCTGACTGTGCACCATTCCAGACAATTTAGCTTCGTTTATAAATATTTAACAGAATGCCCACTAGACCGTCCGTCACCGACAAGCATAGATACTCTCATAGACATTCTTCAAACAGGCAAAAATATTTTTTTGCCTGAAATTGAGTGTGGGTGCTTATTGTTTTAAACTCAAGCTATTCCGCATCGGGCCAGTATGGTGGTGTTACGGACCATGCTCCTCATGATTTCCATGTAGTAAGTATAAAGGGGAATTACTTTATATTGTTAAACCTAACACAACTCATATACTAGAATTTTAAACACTCGTTCGAGAGGCCGCGAGAAACGGGTTCGATCCCACCGCTTGTACCACTGAGTTTGAATAGAACTTATGTAGGTATAGTTCATTGTGAATATCGCTTGCCTCACATTGTGCCCGGTGCATGGCAACAGGCTCGCCACCTGTAACATGGGGACCTGACATGTCTATCGAAATGTGGGTGTTTAACAGCGCTGCCTACCACTCTGGAAAGAGGGGCGATTATATGTTATGCGTCATGTCGTTTCACCTGACATGTATAAGTCATTATGCACTGCGAAAGGCAAGGACATAATAAACTTAACTAACCAAAACAAAACCACCGTAAATGCAAACACGAGTTAACAAATCATCGTCAGTGTTCAAATTGAATTTTTTTTGACACAGTCTATTCCCCCGGGTTGAGCCACCTACATCGAAGGGCACGATAAAACCCGCTAATTTATTCCCATATCGCGAGGTGTGCGGTTACAGAAACAAATCGCCTTGCCCCTTTGGGACTGTCACTGCTCAAAGATAGAATCGTGTAAGTGACCTTTTTGTAAGAAGGATTTTTTTTACTGTTAATATTTAAAAAAAATGTGTTTTAATGCGGATTTTCAATGCGGAATTACAATAACTGAGTATTCTAGCTACACTGTAGATATTACATGTAATTATCTATAGATATGATTTGAATCAAAACCGAATTTGTAGTATTGTAGTAGTGATAAAAATATTAATTGCTACACAATTATCAATAATCGATATTAGATATAACAAGTCAAAGACATTGCACTACAGATAAAAGTCGCGTTAAAAAAGGCGTAGTATTCATAATTTACAGACTTAGTTTTCCTGTTAAAAAGTGGGTATGTTTTTTTTATTGTATAGGTGGCAAACGAACAGGCGGGTGATGACCTGATGGTGAGTGATCACCGCCGCCCATGGACATTTGCAACACCAGTGGCATAACTCATGCGTTATTTTTACGTTTACGCTACGAATAATAAATAATAAACTAGTAAATGTCGTGATTATAAACATTTCAGATCTCAGACGATGTTTGTGTAAAGGGAGGATGAAAAATTTTTGAATCTCCTCCCTGCTTTTCTCAGGAGAGTGCAAACGGTTTTCAGGATAATTCTTTATTTTAAATTTATATCTCTATTTTAAAAGAAGCTAGCCTTTGCAAATAGTTTTCATAATAAACACTATTTGAGTTGATACACACAGCCAGTCAACAGTCGGGGCTCTCCCCAACACTGGGCCAGTGCGGTGGTGGAGGGCCCTAACATCCCCAAAATGATTTCTAACGTGGAGAACCTTGAAGAAGGTCTACGTCCAGCTGTGGACGTGTCTGGACTGAATGATGAAGAAAATGACATTCTTCATACTTCAAAACACTATAATAACATTTCTCAAATCCTCCTGGCAGCTAGTGAACATACATACATATAATCACGACTATTATCCTACTAGGCAAAGCACCGTAAGAGCGGTCCAATGCCTTTGTCCACGCTTCACCATGCAGTGACTGCACTCAGCGTGACAGGTGGTGAGCCCGTCGCCGCTAGTGAACTTTTGATATAATTTGGCATTCAAAAGAAGGTGAAAATACAAAATAACTTTTATGACTTTGTGTTTCATAACACAAAGTCAAAAGTCAAAGTCGAAAATAACATTGTAAACTTACCTCGATTTATCTTTACTGTATCATCATGTCGAGTTAAGCTAAAGAGGTGCAAGTGACAGACTCCGCGCGATAGCGATAACGGATAACGCACGATACCGGCGACTAATCGCATTAGATATGATGCGATTATATCGCACGAATGCGTACATTTTATTTAATGGGTCTGTCGTCACTATATTGAGTGTGTATTGGTTGCCATAAATAATGTAGATTGTGTTTTGGCGTTGAACTCTTCATTTGTCCGTCATCTGGTATCCGTAACACAAGTAGCATTTAGTTTCTTAAAATGGGACTAGTTGATAGGTATGATAGAGTATATATTTATATTTAACAAATATTCTTAAGTTCGTTAAAACACTTCGAAAAAGAGTGAGAGTAACACTGTGGAACTCAGACACTCACACATTCACATAAACTCCCTGATATACCCATTCAAGCCTTATTACGGGAATAGCTTCTGTCGAAGCGATTCTTCGAGTCGATTTCAGGGTCCTTTGACTTGGTCAGGCACTAGGTCAGGACGCTCAAAACATCCTAGAGTTATCTATGAGCAAACGTTTATTACGAGGAGCTCGGTGACCTGGTTAGTACGCTTTGGCTTTCGATATAAAAAAAAAGTTAACTTCGCCATGGCCAGGCCTTGGATGGGTGACTAAAACTTTGTGATTTCAAACTCCTCCGTGCTTCAAGCTGTTGGTTCCGGCCGCTACTGCAACCGTTTCAACCTACCAACCGGCATTGGGCCAACATGGTGGTGTTACGGCCCATAGTCCTTATTGAGAATGGCACAGGCCATTCTGGGACGTGTAGGCTGTGGGACGTGTAGGCTGACGAAGACCTTTACGATTTATACTCGTCAGATTAGCAAAATACTTGAAGGTCTCCAGCAGTAAGTATATTTTAGCAAATAAACGCGTGATGTTAGAAATCCAAACATAAGGAGTATTTCAACCAAAACGACATAGAAAAAATTTAAAACCTCAAAATATGGTCATGCCTTTAATATCATTAACACGATGACCATGATAAATAATGAGATAGAGACAACTGCAGGGGTGTTGTCACCCTCTTACTGATGCTAATCAGACAAATGGCCTGGCGTAACAAGTGGCTTAATTATAATAATGAGGGCGGTGAAGGGGGGCGTGATGAAGTGTTACTGGCTTATTTTTTATGTTACAGGATAAAAAAAATATTTTTTTGCCCGCTTGCTTGGTCCTTGACTGTTCAATGAATATGCTTGGGCCGTAACACCAATTCGGCATCGTGTACACAACAGCTGCTTATAAATATGAAAAAATCCAACCAAAATCAAAAATAACTTTATTTCATAGGCCAACCTTGGCACTAAAAATTTGCTCGTAAAGGGTCTCTTATTTCACCAATTTCAATATCATAATCTATCACATTACTATCACATTAATGTTCATTACCGCTTGTAGCAATAAATTTTATATTCAAAAATATTTATTCAAAACCCTTTCGAGACAGAGTATTCTTCTTAATCCATGCTTTCAAAAGTAAAATACATTTTTAAATATTTCGTGAAAGAGAAAAACTACACCACATTTATTCATAACGACTCTAGTCACTTCCATTGACTAGTCGTGGTAGTAACACCACCGGGTGTTGATCGGAAGATCCGGGGTTCGATTCTTGTCGCTGTTGTTGAGAAACACAGGTGAAGCTTCCTACCAGCTTCGGCCGTCAGGTATTCAGGTGAGATGTAGGTTTAGTCAAGCTTGATTGTTAAATGGAAAATCTGTGTGAATTTATTGTAATTTTCTTGCAATATTATTAATTGTAATTTTCTTGACATTTATTATTAATTATATATTTTTTTTACTCTACACTAGGAAATCATTTTTTATTATTATCGGGACCTTTTAAATTTTTATTCTTAAATAGCAATTCAATGCAATCTATTATACCTCTGTTTGACATTGTCTAAATTATTAAATATTTTATATTATTATATGCATTTTCTCAAAATTAAATATCATTATTAATTGTACATTTGACGATTATTTTTTTTATTGCTTTATAAAATTACCATGTAATTGTACCAAAATGAAATAAATAAATCTAAATCTATTTGACTAAAATTAATAGGAACTTATGATAAAAAATAAATACATTATTATTAATATTTTTATGAATGATGATAACGTCTAAAATAACCATCCCGTATACAAGAAAACATATCTCTTGTTATTTCCAATCACAAACAATGAACGACCCCCTCCCCAGAGAGTCCCATAGATTAATATATCAGATGATTTTCAACACATGCCGGGGCGTCACTGTTTATTTGATTACGGAAATTGCTTGTTAGTTTGTATGATTCACGCCTAATCATTTTGGATTGATCATTGAATTTATTGAGGTGACGATTGTTTTATAGAGCTTATCGTAACTTAATGTTAATGATCATAAATTCAATAATAACATTAGTTCAATAACCTCGTGTTAGTATACAGATTGAACGGAAATTAAAACAGTTTAAGAGAAATTTTTGTGCAGTGAGAGCTATTTTATTTATTCTCATATTTTTTTGTAAAAAAAAACGAAATAAATAAAACTAAATATTGAGGTCCTATATTTCTTACGCTCACACTCACACCATTGCTCACAAGCAAATGTAAAAAATTGTGTTATGGGATCTAGTGTAACGGATGGACGATCGGTACGATCAACCCTTAAGAAATTGGTTGAGCGCCCACGACGTAGCCTCACCCATCGCCTTATGCAGATTTTGACCAGACTTGGGTGCTTCGATCACGTTCTAGGAAAGGAGGAGTCGCCGCTGTGTCACCACTGCGACTCCGACCGATAATACGACCAAGCACTAGGATAAATAGAAAAGTATCCTTTTAATTGCAGTGTTCGTCACACAAATAGCTACCCCAACCGGGACTCAATCTCAGAGCTGACCAATGTACAAACCTCTCGACCACGAAACTCGTCAAAGACCAGTTCATGACTTGATAAATGAGACAGATTGCGTATCGGAAACAGTATTTTTAATTTATTTTGCGCGGTCACGGCGGCGCGCACGCGTCTGTAACCGGACGCCACCTTGCGTCGGCGTGACGCCATTTTGACAGCTGTCACTTGGCCGATATTCGAATTTAGAATGTTTGAATTTTGAATCTTATTCTAATAGTTTGCTGTCAGACTTCCTTTAAATAAGGTAGTGATTGATTCAGCCAGTCCTTTGCAGTGCTATTTTAGAACGCTATTAAAAAGGTTTTTAATAATAAATAGCTGTTTAGGTGTATTTAGTTAGGGAGGGGACAAATTTTTTAACGTTAATAGCCATACAAAAATGTACAAATGTTGTACAAAATTATATTTCGTCCACTTTCCTCCTCTCGAAACTCTGTTACCGTCAGACAATGGAGGAATTATATTCACCGTAAATATATATACTTTACTTTATAAAACAATATACCTACTTATTATCACGCCTGTATGAAGGTAGACAGAGGTATGGAATAGGGGGCGAGCCTGTCACTTAATTTTTATTCGATCTTCAAGGGAAGATTCTACCGGGCGTTCGGCGAACTCCTGCGCAATTAGCGTTATTTTATTAACTCTACCACTGCCATAAATGTCGTTGAATTTACTTGTTTTAGAATATTTCGTCCTCACAGCATAAAAAATTAAAGTAGAAACAACCGCATCGAGCAGTAAAATACTAGGACATCATAACGAGTGAAGATAATTTATGTTATTTATGTTTATGTTAATTTGTGTTAGTGTTGTTTATGTTATGTGTGGTATATGACTGTTTGTTGTCCTAAATAAATAAATAAATAAATGTTAAGAAGTTAGAACTACACAATAAAAACTATGTTATTTTCATGTTTATGTTTTTGCACAACTCGTACATTTATATTGCAAATGTTGTACTTAAACCTTAGAAGGACAAGGTACTTAAATATGTACCCATCTTTATTATACTTATAGCTGAACCAGTATGTTATATACTCTACAACTAAATAGTCTGGTATTTGTATACATTAGTTCGCGCTGTAACCTGAGTCTCGTGTCTCTGTGATTTCACTGGGCAGTCAGACCGTGACAGTCATACTATTGGATGAATGCAAATATATTAATTATTATGTGGCGACAAACAACTTTTTTACATACATAAATAAAATCACGCCTGTTATCCCCATAGGGCTAGGCAGAGTCTAAGGAGCACTGTGTTCCTTAAGACCACTTTTAGCCATACAACAATTGGGTTTGGTCAGATGAAAAATCGTGAAAGTGTAGTAACAAGTGGCTAGCTCAGCACCTACACAGTCACAGACCCAGTACCCAATACGCCCTTAGTCGCCTTTACGGCATGCTAGGCAAGAAAAGCAGTTGGTGCATTCTTTTTGTGTCCCGGACAAACACGGGACACGCTTTTTTATATTAATATTTTTATAGTGCGTTCGTATTCGTATGGTGCGTTAGTTTACTAAGGCCGAATTCGACCAAATTCGGAGTTCTGACACCAATATATGCGTAGATTGCATTGGTCAAATTCATTATAATGGCGGAGTCCTACATACACGGCCGCTTTTTGACCGTGTAAGCATTTGACAGCTTACGTATTTTTGGTGGGAATATCCCAAAGGGTGAATTCGACACAATTTCGATTCGATCTACCAAATTCATCGTGACTATACTCTCCTGATTCTTCTGAATAGAGCAATTGATAAATGTATTTGATGGACATGGCGGAAATCCACGACTTCATCCTTTAAAAAATATATAATTCGAATAGATATATAAGAATGCCTTGGTACAAAAATTTACAAGATAGAGACATGATGACTTCACCTTAGTCAACTCCACTTACCAGGTTCAGAGATCAAGAACCCGCCAAGTATTCTTTGCCCTGTGTTGCAATTTATTTTTATATTATTTAACTTGTGTACTAGTGTATTTAACTTGTGTATCAACGTGTGATTGATTTAGCATCTTTAAAAAACAAATCCTATGTCAAAGAGGAAAAGTGGTGTCGCTTCTGTCACTATGAAATCTCACACATCTGTGTCGGGTTGACTGGAAGAGATCTCTGAATAATAGGGATAAGTCCTTCCTTGCAAACTTATATTTATCACTGTATTGTTTATTTTTGTTGGTGCAATAAAGAGTTTACAAAAAAATTGCAGAGCCTTCTCAGAAATAAGCTATCTGGTCACGAAGCAGAACTTGACCTTAACAATAGTATCATCGTCACCAGCCTATATAAGTCCCACTGCTGGGCACAGGCCTTCCTCATGGAGAAACATATGAGGAGTTTTGGCCGTAACACCACCACACTCGTCCAATGTGGGTTGGTGGGTAGGTTGCGACAGCGACCAAGACCAACGGCTTGACGTACCTTCCGAAGCACGGAGGAGTTCGAGATCACAAAGTTTTGGTCACCAAGGCCTGACCATGGTGAAGGTAGCTTTGTTTTCGGTATCGAAAGCCAAAGCGTACTACCCACTACGCCACCGAGCTCCTCCGAGAAACACGATAAAAAGCATTTACTAAAATTAAAAAATCCTAAACGTGCAGCTCTAAAATGAGGTGGAAAGTAGGTACCCAGTTCTTTATTTATTTATGGCAAGCAGCGAACGATTCCGGCAATCACGCGCGGACAAAAAGACAAACAGAATGTTATGCCTCGGGCCTAATTTGTTGACTTAACGAGTAATTGGACGACATTGTAAATTAGGGCTGCGCCACGAAAGTATGAGAACTTGTTGAGAAGGCGCGAAATATGATTTTATAAGGTTTAAATAGGATATTTTAATAAGGAGTATTTCTGAAATAAATAGACATGTATGTAGCGGCCTGCTTTTATTCTAAAATAATGTCATCCCACTTTCCTACATAAAAACACATAAATGAGTTCCAAAGCGGGTGTAATAGTGATCGGGATCGGGACCAACAACAACAACAACATATCATCACACCTTTGTACCCGAAGGGGTAGACAGAGCTGTTAACACATTTCGCCAGATATGTTAAAACTCCATGTAACAGGCGTTTAGCCTGTTGCCATGCACCGGGCACAATGTGAGGCAAGCGATATTCACAATGTGTACATAAGGTTTATTTTATTAACTCAACATAAGTTTTATTCAAACTGAGTGGTACAGGCGGTGTGATCGAACCCGCCTCTCCGTACCAACTTGCCTGCCGTCCCTACTCGGCTACCGCTACCTCGGGGTCAACGGGTTAACGTAACTGCCTACCGCAGCATGGAGATACTCGAGATCCAATCCAAAGAAACACCATGATGACGACACTTCGATGATGCTTTTCGACTACGCCATCGATCTTCTCAAAATCAAAATGTCTTCTTTCAAAAGGGTGTGCTAGTCCACCATTGAGCATAAGCCTCTGTCCTTCGGAAGGCTCATTAAACTGTCCTTGTTACTATTGCGACCGTTTCTAACCACCAACCCCCATTGGGCCAGCTTGGTGGTGTTACGGGCCATACTCCTCATGAGTGCCTTGGGGAAGGCCTGTGCCCAGCAGTGGGACATATATAAGCTGAGGAGGAAATAAAATCAATCAATGATTAAATCGCAAAGCCATCCCTTAGTCGCTCATAAGTTATCGTTTACAAGTCAATGGGGGATTATTTTGGGCTAGCCATAATATAGGGGCTAAGCTGTTTACAGTAAATATAGTCAAGCGTGCACTTCTGTCGATTCGACGGCGATTAACGACTAATCGATACGCTAAAGGTTGAAATCTATTTTAGGCCCTATTTATCAATCCTCAGATAAAATTATCCGCCATTTAAAACTATCACTGTCACTTTCTAAAGTCATGAAAAGAAAAGGAACAGAGCTAACATTTGACTGACAGATAGTTATATCTGAGGATTCAAAAATCGGGCCTATGTTCTAAAGAGTTTTAAGCATGAACGAATCTGAAAAATAGTATGAAACATTATAAATTTTTTAACAATATATGTTATTTATCATAACATAACTAAACTGTATTGATTGGACATGACAAAGCTATATAACGTGTTACATAACCTACACGCAGCCTATTTTGGTCCACAAAAGGATGTGGCTCATTAAGAACCTGATGCTTCCAGGGACCGAGGAAATAGATTTAACACTCACCCTCTCGTAGCTCTCTTACGTCCACTTCAATGAACGAAAGATGGAAGAAATTGAGACACAATTGAAACTGAACTAGAAAACATTATGAGCACTTTATGTACTTCATCATCCAATATCATGTGATATTATATGCCAGGATCGTATCAAGGGGATACCTGTAATTCCACCGGGAAAATGCGTGATCATAAATTATGTTTTCTGTATTTATCATCAGGCTCCATTAGTCTGCCATATTACTATATATAAAGCCCCTATCTATGTATTTAGTTATATCAATCTGGGCGACACCAGAAACCAGGAACGCACAGCAACCGAGGAGATGATTTATATCATAAGGAAGAACTATATGCATACATACGTACATATAATCACGACTATTATCCCCTAAGAGTTAGTCAAAAGCAGTTCACTGCAATAGTCCGCGCTTCACCAAGCAGTGACTGCACAATCATGTGCTCAGCGGACAGGTGGTAAGCTGCTACCACACGACTCGAAGAACTAGAATAGATTAAAAGGGGCTTGCGTCGCTAGATCACTTGTATAGGCTGTAGCCACTCTCAATTGGTTGTGCAGTTTGCTTTTGCCAACACTTTGAACAAAAAATATATTAATATAGAGACATAGAGCTCACATTACGACATAATATCCACATGATCGGCGCACGCGCATGACGCCACAGCGCTAATTACAATGAGCGAGGACGCGCTGCACTCAATTGGACCAAAATTAATTTATTATTAACACTAGTACAACGCGATGAATTACTGTGTTTGAATTGCAATAATTTGCATAGTACGTTTGCTCGGGCATGAGAATTTTATAAATAATAAGGATGTGGTTATATACTTTAGTTATTGAAATTATTATGTAGCTTATAAAATTCGGAAAGCTTTTTGATTAAAGGTATATCCAACCAAAATAAAAAAAAGAAACTGCAAAACTAAAATTTTACCAGGAGGGGTTAAAACAGTTGACAGAAAAGAATCTTTTTAAATCCATGGAAAAGATTAATAAAATAGAACTCAAAAGTTTTTATTTTGTGTGTTTTTGTTCTTTATTTAAAAATAGAGGAAGATACGTACGTTCTGATTATGGATCGAAAATCGAATTTAATAGGAAAGAGACGATTATGAACTTGGTTAATTAATAACCAGACATTAATTAACAAGTGATTTCACAAACTTCAAAACCATTTTGAAGTGGAATCTCCATCGAAGTGGTTATATAAGCATACCAGTATAATTCTCTGCGCAAGTTTACCCACACTATTTTAAACACTATTCCAATTACTCCTACACATTAGTAATGTTGGTAATAAAGATTTATTACGTCTGAACAGCCATGATAGTTGTGGTGAAGGGTCAAAGGTTGCGGCTGTAGTACCAGGAGTCCAGACGCGCGCAGGAGGAAGCGTCAATAGGTGTGAGAGTGAGACCATCCGGCCGCGGACTAATGGCCGCTGCGTGGTCCAAGCCACTGAATGGTAACCATATTTCTAGCCCTGATAATTATTGCATATAAATGTTGTTTACATATAGATTCCTTTCCCAAATTTCGTACATAATACAAGCAAAAGATGGTTGTTTATTTTGTTTCTGCTTTGTGCTATATTTTAATGATATTTTTTATGACAAGCTAACTCGTAGCATAATATCAATGTCCTGCATACATGAAACAGAAAATTATCTCAAACTTTCATACAAAATATTGCAATCAATAAGTTCGCCAAAAATTGATGATTGTCACAGTGTGGACGGTGCTGGTTTTTGTTAAGGGCAAATGTCACGGCTCGCGGAATGCATCTCTATCCTGCTGTCACTGAACTCTGGTAAGAAAGAATACTAGCTTATACTTAAATGATTTTTAAGCTATTGCATAGCTTCTATCGCGGGCCTTGAGCGCGGGGACCGAATCCAGAAATTCCGTAACGAAAAAACCTCACGCTCCCCATTCCGATGCGCAAGGAGGTGTGGCTTGAAGGCCGTGCATCGTCTAACGTCGTTTCAGTTCGGCAGTCTTCGACACGGCGTTGTGTGCGTGCTTTAACAGTGTAACTTTTCAATTTAAGTTACACTTTTTAAAAGTGTAACTTGAATTAATATCAAAGAAAAAGAAATACTGCATGAATAAAATAAATAAATAAAATTATAATTGCATATGTTGATACAAAATGCTATGCAATAGCTTTACCGCGGCAGTCCCCGAGTGCCACACGTCTTTTTCTTTCAAATTATCTCCAACTATTAGAAGTTCGCTATCTTCATAATCACTACTCGCTACCGCTGTTTACTGTGACTTAACTGATATTTTAGACAAATTATTCGGTCCGCTGTTGATGAGGCGACTAGACGGGCCAGCAGACGGTCACGTGCGATGCAAATGGAAACGGCCTCAACTAATTCAGACCAGGGTACCATACCCAGTGAGGAGTTCCTCATACGCCCACTAAAATGTCTGGAGATATACCAACTTACCTTAACTAAGTAGCTTGAGCAGCTCGATATGAAATTTATCACATTTTTATTTATTTATTTGTTTTGAGGGAAACAAACAATTACAATAAAACTTAAAGGATAAAACACAATAACAAATACATAAATCAGTGAAGTTTCCACAGATAATAATAAACAGACATAAATCTTAATCTTAAGTAAAATAAATAAAAGAAATAACAATAATATATATCAATACTACCAAATAAATAATAATAAATATACTAAATGATGAAGATTATAAACTAATTTTTAACTACGGCATTAATTAATTTCCTAATTTGTAATTTATAGGGATGCAAATTTTAATTAAAAATATCTAAGTCAAAATATGAATTATTGTAATCTCTACAAGATCCTAAAACTAAGGAGGTCATTGCATATTTCGTTCTTGCAAACGGGATAAAAAATAATGCAGGAGATCGTGATCCTGCACGGGGGCATCTTATATGAATGTGTTTAAGAAGGAATGAAGAGTCGACGTGGTTGTGCAAAATTTTGTAGAGAAAATCTTGATCTCGCTCTAAACGACGACTCTTTAGCGAGGGTATAGATGGCCAAATTATCACGCCCAGTTGTCTAATTCCATAGTGCTTTGACAGTTGAAGGTGATAAAAACCCATTAACTATCATTGAATATCAATGCGATGTTCATGCTAAAAAGGCTGACAGTTAAACGACGAAAATATTAATTACCGAGTGCCTAGATAAAGTGGTTAATGTAATTTCGTTTATTATTGTTTTTTTACGCACTACAATTTCGCAGGTTTACCTTTATTTTTTCATATGACAGGTAAGCTCTTGGCCTTCACCTCACCTGATGGTAAGTGACGATAAGGCCGAAGGTGGAAGCGAGCTTCACCTGTAATCCTCAACAACTGAGGAACTGGCTATCTTACCTCTGATTGCCGGAACACAACAATGCTTATAACATCGTTATTATGGCGACAAATTTAGGTAAGACGGTGGTAGCTAGCCAGGCGGGCTTAAAAGCCCTACCACCAACCAAACCAAGCAGAAAAACTTCTGCCCCCATGGGGAATCGAACCCGGACCTCCCGATCAACACCCGGTGGTGTGAACCACTAGACCAGAGAGGCGGTTAAACCTACAAAAACCGTGAAGTCAGGTTCACGTGTGTGTTTGTGTATGGTGTTACACACCACACAATAACAATAGCTACAATAATGTAACTATTTTTATTTTACACTAGCTCTTGGCCTCGGCTGCACTCGCGGTTATCATTGTTTTTAACTATCCCACGGGAACCCTTTAATTTTTCGGAATAAAAAAATATCTAAGATGTTGACCAGGGTTATAATGCAATATTTCTTTGAACTCGGTCCAGCCATTTCGGAGATTAGCCCGTACAAACCGACAAACAGACAGAGAAACGAAAAATAAAAACATTTCTTGGTATTTTCCCTCTTTTTACACCCCCTGACTTGGTTTTAAGTTTTTCTATGTTAGACATTCGACCTCTACAGTTTTATTATATGGATAGATTTCAGCAACTTATTATTTATCGAGGTCGGTGTATTGGCGTTGATAAAAATTCACAAGTTGATGTGTGTTCTACAAATAACATAACATATTATGTGAGTCAAGCGATATTCCCAATCTGTACTTAATTCAAAAGGAAATAAAAGCTTAAAAATCACATAAAACTACAGAATTATGGTTATCAATGAATGAGCCATTTGCACTCGCTAATTGCGCATGCGCGCAGCTGATAAACGCTAGTTGAACGCTGACATTACAACAATTATGATAAACAGTAATAAATTGTTATACTGCTATACGCACAGTTTAAGCTTTATGTTGAACTAGCTGTTGCCCGCGACTTCGTCTGCGGTTAGTATGGTTTTTTAACTTTCCCACGGAAACCCTTTAATTTTTCGGAATAAAAAGTGTCTAAGATGTTAACCAGGGATATAAGGTATCACCATGCAAAATTTCATTGAAATCAGTGAAGTCATATCGGAGATTAGACGGACAAACAAAAAAAAAAAAAAAAAATTTGGTGGTATTTTCGCTCTTTATCCATCCCTCTGGCTTGGTTTTAAGCATTTTTTTCTATGTAGATAGTAACAAGTAGCGGCATATAACTTTGGTTCTGACCGTTAGCCAATCGGCGCTCAGCATCTCGTAACATGCGATTGGAGAACCAATCGGCCATTTGGCTCTCCAATCGCATTCCGTCTTCCTCATTGATGCCACGTCAGAACTCCATGCGATGTAGAAATAGCCTGATAGCCTGTAGTAGAAATAGCCTAATCTTTCTTTTAAAATAACGCTCCCTAATAAAATTCTACAGACCGCGAACTACCTCTGTACTTAAGGTTAGTAAAAAAGAACAAAATGGCGTGGAAAGAAAATCATAGCCTCTAAAAAAACCGTATTTTATTTTTGCCCATTTATACCAACTCTTCAACATGGGCCTGAGTAAGAGTTGGCTCCAGATGCAAGGGTAGCTGGTGGGACAGTGAGCCTTGGCCACCCCGCCTCCTCAACCTGCATTGTGCCTTTTCACGCTTCTTCTAAAAGACCTGAAGTTGAAGCATAGAGAAACTGGAGATCACAAAGTTTTGAGCACCAATCAAAGGATAGACTATGACGAAGATAGTGCCTTTCTATAATAGTCACTTTTTAACAGAGTAAGGCCCAATTGCGCGTTCGAGAGTTAGCACCTAACCCTGGGGCAAATATATGGGCAAACCCTGGGTTAGGCGCTAACTCTCGATCGTGCAATTGGACCTAAGTTCTTATTGCGCGCTAACTATACCCTGTGAAGAGGTAAACAATGCTTAGAAACAATTCGGAACTTCTATATTTATCCGTCAATAATTCAGCTCCAGGGTTTAATTACAAAAAGACATCCCCACACAAAATTACGCGTAATTCGTTCGGAAATGGCGGCCGGCAACAGACATTATCGGTACGGTTCGAATTTCAAATTACGCGCTGGTGTCGGGTGGCGCCCTCCGACCGTAGCTATGGAAACGCACAGGTGTCGTATTGATCTGATTGATACTCCTGCGGCGTTATGCTGTCTTGGTAATTTTGTTTTAGATTTTTGGTTACACCACTTTTTAAAAAAGAACTGAGAGGAAACACAGAATAGGTTTAAGAACAAAAAGTCCAAATAGACTTAGATCTCATACGCTCCAGACTTACGTGATTTTAGCAAAGCTATATTTTGAGGATTAATTAGTATACTGTCTTGTTAAGAGGTATACGAAACCACCTTTTCACAGTTTTATTGACTGACACAGTAGAGTGAATGGCTGAGGGTGAGGTAGACTCTTGGCCCTCTATCTCAAAAACGGTTAAGCGTCTGAAAAATAAATTTAAGATCAAAGTCGCAAAGAGCTCTACCTTTCTTCCATTAACGTTAAAATCATTGGAATAATTGAATCCGAATCAATCGCGAAAAACTGTTTTTTTTGACGTTTGACCTTGAATAACTCATAAGCCAGACACGAGATTTTATTAGACTTTTGGGACAACTTTTAGATCACCAAAAGCAAAACTACACAAGTTTCTTATCATAACACATTTTAATTTTTTGTCTTAAATGACTGGGCTATTCAAACGCGCTTGAGAGAAGTAAAGGCCTAGGAGAGTGTCTGAGAAAAAATTTAATTTTAGACGGTACCCTTCAAAACATTATTTTTTACTTTTGTACTATGAGTTCAATATAAGTTTTTATTGTATGTTGTATTGCAAAATGGAAACAATTTTTTTTTTATTATTTATTAATTATACTATAATAATTATGTTAATACCAGATTTGCTACTATGACGTAGTTTAGCAAAATTTTTTGGTACCTTTACTTCGGGATACCCGAGAAACGGTCCCACTTTCAAGCTAGTGGATTCACATAACTCTTTAAAAGGTAGTACACTAATAATCTTCAAAAGTTCAGCTTTTCTAAAATCACCTAAGTCTGGGACCCCAGGAATCTATAATAATTCATAAAAAAAATAATGAGCTTCTTCTTCTTGCCCTTTTCCCACTCTAGGTGGGGTCGGCACAACATGTCTTCTTCTTCCATTCTCCTCTGTCACTGGTCAGCTCATCATTCACTTTCTTTATCCTCATATCATTCTTCACGCATTCAATCCATCGCTTCTTTGGTCTTCCTCTAACTCTAGGTCCGTCCACATCCATACTCAGCATCCTTCTTGTAATGTCATCCCTCCTCATCACATATAATGAGCATAATACAAAAACTCTACCACTTTACTGTTTATTATTACATTTTTTTTGTAAAATTCTCCCGTAGGGAAGGCAAAGGGAACGAAGCCCATGCTACTTGGATGAGGTGGATTACCACGATAAAAAACTCATCACTTTTCACACCACTTGACGTTTATTTCGATAATCCTCCATATTGCACATCATCATAGACACTTATTACACAAAACTACACTGATTTTACGTAACAATATTCACTCCGTATAATATTACAATCATCGAAATAAAAATCACGTCCGCCATAGTTGAATGCCGCCAAAAACTCTTATTATTACATTTGTGAGATGAAAAGTACTTATTACTGCTATTTTATTACCATAAGAAAGGGTCAATTAACTACTACTACGAGTAACTATTATAAATAAATTGCAAAATATTTTAGTTAATCTCAGTTTTCCTAGAAAACACAGGAAAATGAAACTGCTAAAGTACATGTGCGTCAATTGTGTGAGTGGTATACATAGATGCGGCATAGTAATAATAATAATAGCTCAGCCACAAACCAATTTAACAAAATTACTTCATACAACATAATGTGCATTACTTATCTAATCATATTAACGATAACTCCACATTTGCGATATGCCAGTAAGCGAAACGACTGAATACACTGACACGTGTTACATAACTTGAGACTCATGTTATCTAAGTTGAAACAGGTTATAGTGTGAATTGTCAACACAAAAATAAACTTTAAGACTCAGTTACTAAGTGCTATTTCGCGACTCAGTGTTTGGTTTGAATTAATGTTAATTATGTATGTGCCGTTTATTTTTTAATGACAATATACGTGGAATGTTATATTATTGACATTCTGCTATAATTTGGAAGTATTGAACTTTATTCGGGAGAACGAATAACTAATAAGTTTTCATTTCACAGTATAGTTATTCGTGTGGATAATTCTTTGTATGTAATTCAAACTTCTTTTAGTGCATGTCTTCCTAGTATTATAACATTATTTTTTTTTACTTTTATAAAAATGAAACATTTAATAAAAAACCAAACAGGAGCGCACGTGTTTTTTGCATAAAACCATCGCCATGATATATAATTTCGATGGTTTTATGTTCGTAAGACGTGATAAGTGGATTTTTTTATCACTCCAAACGTGACAAACTATACCATGGTATAGCAGTTCACTCAAAAAGCCGATCTGTGCATAACAATGATCATTTGAGTTTATTGTATTCTCAATAATTCCAGAGTTTGTTTAAGAAAAATTACGTGATGATAATAAAAATTCACTCTATGAGCTAATTTTGGCGACCATTTAGTATTTTAATAGCAAATAACAAGAAGATATATAGCAATTATGAAGTGGTACACTAATTATCTCAGCCAGGAGCATCTAAGAGGGTTCAACACATACAAGGTTAGTATAAGTCATGCAACATAAGAATATACAATTAATACAAGGTATTGGCCAATCAAATTAATGTTAGAATCATTTTTTTACATCAGGGGAAATATAATTACATTTATGGAGTTCAAAATGCAATACATTCAGTATATTTGTTCGTCTATCATAATGACTAGGTTATTATAACAACTCAAGGGGGTTTTGATAAACAAAAAACGATTCCTCTGTCTTGAATTGTCTATATCCCACGAAAGAGACAGAACATTCTTAGTAATTTACTAATCACATAACATCATCTTAGTTGGTCTGCCCTTACGGATTGGTCCTCGTTCTTGTCTACTCTCCACATTGCCTTCGTATCAGTCATCGCAATGCCAATTTTATACTTATCACCAGCACCATTAAAAAAAACCTTTACATGAAAATGATCTTCAAGAAATTTGACGACCTCCGTGGTCGAGTGGTCTGTATGCCGGTCTCAAGGCGTCGCCATCTCGAAAGGTTCTGGGTTCGATCCCCGGTGAGGGCAAATGTTTGGGTGATAAATTTTCAGGCATTTGTTCTCCAGTCTTGGATGTTTATATATATTCAGGATATTTATATGTATTTATCTATAAAATATATTTATCCGACATCTAGTGTCCGTAACACAAGCAGCATTAGTTGCTTAAAACGCCTAAACGAATTCTTAGGCAAATGTACACTGTGTGTTTTAGGTGTGTGTATGAATCACCCATAATTAATTCCCATGAATGAAAATTAATTTAAAAAACATAAATCTAGTTATATTCTCAAATATGTTTTATATTATAATAAAGCAAGCAGGTGTTGAAATAATTTAATAAAACATAAAAGTTATTGTCTGATCGCTTCTACTTTTTGATATAAAATGGAATGTAAACGCACAGGTCCATTCCATTTTATATCAGAATATCGACAATATCGTAATAGACATAAACTATTTTCCACAAGATGTCAGGAAAACAATGAAATAGGCGATTTAAGTTTAATAAATCTATTTTCTTTTTCAGTACAGTGCTATAGACACAAGCCCTTTAAGTAATTATGTGATGCATCCATTGTGGAACTATAGCGTTAAGGTAAGACATTTATAATATCAGCAATTGGGCAAATAAAATGTTATTTGCTTTGAAAAAAATCTTTCATAAAATAATGTAAATGAAAACCACGTAAATTAAAAACGGGTGTACGAACTCTACATTACGTTCTAAATTCAAATATGAAGTAGGTTGTTACTTTAAATTCTTAATTATTTGTATTATAAAAATTTGAATTTAGAATTTAAAACATTTTTAACTACATAAGATAACTTACAAATTTAAGTTCTGATTTGTAGTTATTACCAAGATGGCTAGCCCCTAATGTGCTGACATTCGCCGGGTTCCTCCTTGTGGTGGCCATGGTGGTGCTCCTAGGCATTTACGACTACAACTGTTACGGACCGCTTGCCCAGGACGGAACCGAAGCGGTGCCCAGCTGGGTGTACACAGCATGTGCTGTGTTTGTCTTCGTAGCTTATAACTTAGGTAAGTTATAAACAGCAGGAGTTGTTTAGCGTAGTTTCCGTACGGTTTGGCTTTCGATGTTGGAAAGCTAAGCTACTTTCGCCATGGTCAGTCTTTGGATGGGTGACCAAAATTTTATGATCTAGATTTCGTCCGTGCTTCACAAAACCATTTGACCCTCGATGGAGATACACATGAAGAGTGTGGGTCGTAACACCACCAGGTGTGTAGAACCGGTTGCAATAGCGACCAATGATTTAACGTGCCTTCCGAAGCACGAAGGAACTCGAGATCACAATGTTTTGGTCACCCATCCAAGGACTGACTATGGCGAAGGTAGCTTTGTATTCAATATTGAAAGTCAAAGTGTACGAAATTTATTTATGTTTTTTATTTTACTTCAGATGGTATGGATGGCAAGCAAGCCCGCAGACTAAGCGTGTCTGGTCCCCTCGGGGAGATGTTCGACCACGGATTGGATTCTTACGTGGTGTTCTTTATCCCGTATGGACTGCTGGCAGTGTTTGGGAGACACCATGACTTCACTATTGCTGACATCAGGTAATCAGCATTTGTCAGTAAAAAACATCATGACATTCATCCCCACTCCGAGGTTCTTCAAACCATCGATTCATTTAGAATCATCCAGAAATTTATCAAGAGCCGCGAATAGCCCACTGCTGGACAGAGGACACAGTCTTAGTCGCGGTCGTATAGCCATATAACTAGGGCACCAGAAAATATAGGAGCCTATTGTTACTCCAGCGAGTTAATTCTGTGAACTGTGTCGGTTACTTTGGCTTACGGCGCTATTGATTTTTCTAGATTACCAGAATGAAAACGTATATTTCAGAGGGTTTCTAACAGTAATGAGTGTGTGCCTCAACTTCTACATAAGCCATTGGGAGAAGTACAATACTGGCACTCTGTACCTGCCCTGGGGCTACGACATTAGTATGTGGGTAAGAACATTGCTTACTTTTCCATACGTATGATTTCACCTACTGCGCCAAACGTCTGTTTCCATGTACTGGGCATAGGGCAATTCAATTCAATTCAAAATGCTTTTCGATTATCGCTATCACTGTCAGCAAATGTAAATGTATTAACAAACCTAAATGTCAAATCGTAATACATTACTAGCTGTTGCCCGCGACTTCTTCCGCGGTTACTGTGGTTTTTCATCTATCCCACGGGAACTCTTTAATATTCTGGAACAAAAAGTATCTAAGATGTGGACCAGGGATATAAGGTACCGCTATGCAAAATTTCATTGAAATCGGTCCAGCCATTTCGGAGATTAGCCCGTACAAACAGACAGAGACAAAAAAAAATTATTTTTTTATTTTCTCTTTTTTCTCATCGCCCTGACTTGGTTTTAAGCATTTTTTTCTATGTGTAGACCATGTACAGACATTCGACCTCTACAGTTTTATCATATTATTAGATGTAGATGTAGATTTTGAGGTGTAATTAGAATGAAATATACCAGGATCGTAGCAGGTAAAGAGAGGTGTGTGATTACATATAGACTGAGATCCCAGACGCTCCAGACCGACGTGATTTTAGTAAAGCTGAGAGGATTATACTGTCTTGTTGAGCATAACTGAGGTCGGTGGGCTCTCTGCCCTCTATCTCAAAAGCGGTTGAGCGTATGAAAAAAATTAAAGCAATTTTATCGCATATTTTCAGCTCTACATTTCTTCCATGAACGTTAATATCAATGGATATATAAAAACCGAAATAATCGGGAAAAATGATTTTTTTACATTTGACCTTTAATAGCTTTATTAGCATGACCCCAGATTTTATTACACTTTTGAGACAACTTTTAGAACACCCAAAGGCATAACTACACAAGTTTCCAATAATCTCAAATGACTGGGCTTAACAAGGCGTCTGGGAGATCTAACGGGGAGAGTCTCTGGGAATAATGAATTTTAATTTAAGACGGTATCCTTCAAAACATATGTGAAAACCTGCTTCGCTACTATGATGAAGTTTAGCACGATTTTTGCTACCTTTAGTTCGGGTTACCTGACAAACGACCCCACTGTCAAGGTAGTGGATTCACATACCTTTTAACAAAACAGTACACTATTAATCTTCAAAATTTAAGCTTTTCTAAAATAACGTAGGTCCGGCGTCCGAGACCTTCAGATCCAGGTCCAGGTCCAGTTTGTAAGCATTTTATTTATTATTAAAATTGTAAAATATTTATTGATTTCGAACTGTTTTAAATGGCTCAATTCTCTTATCTCGAAGCCATATATTCGTCCAGGTCTAATACCACATGAGCAACGAAAAGGTCTATAAGATGCAACAATTTGCATCTCATGTTTTTCATAATAACAATGGTAGGTATAAGCATTGTTGTGTTCTGGCAATCAGAGGTAAGATAGCCAGTTCCTCAGTTGTTGAGGATTTACAGGTGAAACTTCCACCTTCGGCCTTATCGTCACTTACCATCAGGTAAGATGAAAGCCAAGAGCTTACCTGTCATGTGTAAAAAAAATCTGTGTATATCTTATATTCATATCTTAGGGGACATCTCTGCTGTACTTGCTGCCAGGCGTATACGGACCTCGTGTGTACCGGGTGCACCTCTTCGGGGAATGGACCTTCGTTCAAGTGCTAGAACAAGTGGTGCATACTACGGGTCTGGTCACCACCCTGCCTATTGCCATCTACAACGTGTATTTGTAAGTGAAACTACATTTAATATACTTTGAACCCATTATTTATTGAAACGTCATAAACTAACGTTTGATAGATGGGAGCTCATCAGAAAGGAAAGGTACTTATTTTTAAAGTGAACAATATACCTTCTACAATATATTTGATACTTATATATTGTGTATATTGTTCACTTTAAAAATAAGTACCTTTCATTTCTAGCAAAAACTAGCCAAAAAAATCACGATGGTTGTATTGGATGGAAGCCACCTAAATATTTATTCTATTTTTCAGTATTTTATGCAATACATATACTTATTTTTTAGTGTTAATTGCTATAGCGGCAATAGAAATACGTTTATTATCTGTGAAAGTTTCACTCACATTCACGGTTCATGAGATACAGCCAGGTGACAAACGAACACTGAGACTTAGTAATATGTAGAATTTTTTTACAACTTTATTGGTGACGAGGGAAAATTTTGGTCTATGGGAAAACATAAAATATATCACCATTACTATATCTATATATACCCACAGAGGTGCTTACACCCACATTACACCTGATATGTTAAGTCCCCATGAAACAGGAGCCTATTACCAAAGATGCCACGAGTGTGAGGCAAGCGGTGATAGTATTCGGTGATAGTTAGCAACCATCTTAAAGAGTATTCTTTGTGATCAGAGCACACAAGTCGGGCAAGAACATCCAGAAGAATTTTATGGATATGCTGCGACCAGTGTGGTTGATGGCAGGTCTGACCTTGGCGTTCCTGGTCTGGGCGGCCTGCTCCCCTGTGAACGTCCTCACGCACGACCCCAAGGCTTTCGTGCTACTCTACGGAACCCTGTTCAGCAACATATCTGTAAGTACTTACATATTTATCATCACGCCTAAATCCTGATGTTCAATTCATACCCACACTTGGCAGATGTTCAATTCATACCCACACTTGATTGTAATGTTGGTCCCACGAGATAAGAGCAAGGCTATAGCTGTAACCGGGAAACTTAGATACTTTTCGTCGATAAAAGTTTACGAAAAATTGTTGTGTGTTTGTTATCACTGCATTGTCTTTTTACAAAGTGCTCAACATTACATGCAAAATGTTGATTGTAAATAGTTGAACTAAAACCTCAAATTATTAAAATAATAAAAATAACATTTCTTATCAGTGTCATCTGATTGATTGTTGTCATGGTGATAAATCTGTAGTCGTGTCATTATTTTACAATGCCGGGAAATTTTAAAATTCAAAATGAAATTACATTTTTACAATACTCGGTCGAGCAGATATTGATAACCACGGTAACACCTGCGCGGTGCCCGTTCCCATGGGAATATCGGGATGAAAAGTAACCTATGTCCTTTTTCAGGCTCTAGACTATTTGTGTACCAAATTTCAATCGAATCGGTTCATTAGTTTTGACGTGAAAGCAAGACAGACAGACAGAGTTACTTTCGCTTTTATAATACTAATAAGGATATAGTATTGATAATCTGTAAGTGCTCGGTGGCATTAGTGGTTCCTCTTGGATTTCAAAACAAATTTGAAAACAAAGCTACTTTTACGCTGGCCAGTGCTTGTATGGATGATCAAAACTTAATGATCTCAAAATTCTCAGTGTTTCAGGAGGTTAAGCCTTTGGTTGTGGCCTGTACATCTCATATGTGTTTCTCCATGTAGGACGGTCTGGGCCCAGCAGTGGTATGAGCTGACTACGCAGTTAACTACACTAAACTAAAAATGATCAATCACATGCGAACCAAAGCCTCCAGAACCATGAATAAACGTCATGTCACATGTTTTCTTTCTTTCTCTTCTTAATCTTCTCTCCTTTTCCAGAGCCGGTTGATCGTAGCAGAGATGAGCAAACAGAAGTGTGACGTCACGAACTGGATGCTCTGGCTACTCTGCTTTGCTATTGCCATCTCTTTCTGCCTTCCGGACCTGGCAGTGCCTGCGATGTATGCTACCCTGGTATTATGTTTGATTGGACATATACATTATGGTGTTTGTGTGGTAAGTACTTTTATTACAGGAATTTTATGCGAAAGTAATAAATACGTAGACAGATTCAGGAAAAAGACATTTTAGGGTCTACAGGTCTATAATTATATCTGTATAATTATTTGAACTGAACTGAATGAGAACTGTAATGAAAGTTGATGAAGCGAAAGAAATGTGCAAGGATCGTAGCAAGTGGAAAGACGTAATCTCTGTCTACCCCCGTGGGAAAGGTATATTTGTATTTTTTTGTCCAGTGTTTCGCTATCATTAAAATTTTCAGACTTCACTAAATTTGAATTGATCACCTGTATATATTTCAATGAATCTTCTTACGGTCCAACAAAACAAATTATAAAAATTATTTCATCCATCTCGAGAGGCCCTGGGTTCGATCCCCGATTGGGGCAAATGTTTGGGTGATGAATTTTCAGGTATTTGTTCTCCAGTCTTGGATGTTTATATATATTAACGATATTTATATGTATTTATCTATTAAATCAGTAACACAAGCAGCAATTTAGTTGCTTAAAATGGGGCTAGCTAGTTGATAGGTGTGAATGTTTGAAGATATTAATTTAATTATTATTTATTTATATAATAATTTGGCAAGCTGACGTTATACATTTTGGCGTTCCCGTTAACGCTATTGGTCTAGATTTTAATTACTGAGTTGACTTATTACTACGGATCAAAAAACTCACCCCAAGTGAGAGGCAATGAGAAATTTTGTCTCCGGTAATTTTATCTCATGGGCCCGTGCTTGGCCTTCTAGTCTTCTAGGTCCAGGCCTAGATCTAGATAATAATATTGGGTCCTTACCTATGAAATTGGTGTATTTTTCTCTTAGTATTTTGTCTGTAACTATTAAGATTCAGAGTATTCCTAAAAAATAATTACCTCGTTTAAAAATAGACTATATTTTTGAGCTCTTTTGATTTGTTCTGCTAATTTGTTGTAAGTTTAATTGTGTTTAAGTGCCTCCCGAATACATCATTTTATTTGCATTCACTTAAAAACGTTAAATAATTTTTATGAAGTGTGATATAACACATATTACTAAAGCTTGTCTAATGATAGATGCCAAATATTATTATGTTTGGATTTGTCGTTGTGAAGAAAACTGAAAAAATTTTAGTATGGAAAATGCAGAATTCCCCAAAATCTCCATACAAAACACCAATTTCATAGGTAAGGACCTAATAATATATTATTATATATTAATATTATTCTCCACAGGTGCAACAAATTTGCCGTCACCTCGAAATAGACTGCTTCTCCGTTCCAAAGCAGAAATGGACATAGACGACATTTTGTACCTAAACACAATAAAAATATTATTTATAGTAGACTATTATTTTGAGTGTTATTTAAACGGTCAGCAAAATATTCGAATTTTGGTCAGCAAAAATAGAATAGGTCAGCTAAAATAACTAATTGAGCAGCAAGTTATGGGCAGCAGATATTTATAATTGGCCAGAAAAATAACTGGTTGGATAGCAACTCAAATGTTTTCTCTGCTGCAAATTGTATATATGTTTATTTTCATTATTTTTTACGACCCTTAAAAATAATATTTATAATGTCTACTCAATTTAGATTATTGACACAAATATTGTTTTTAAGGGGCATAAAAAAAATAACCTTAACCTAATATCTATCACAATACATTTAAGCGCATTGAATACATGATCTTAAACTATCTCTTGAAATACTCATAAAAAGCTCATAGCATTTTGAGTTATTCAACAAATTATCAGGTAGGTACTTCGTAAGAGAAAGAAAAAACATAGAAGACTAAATTAAATTTATTTTACACACAGTATTAATTCAATTTCAAAAAAAGAATAGTGAGAAAAGAAAATAAATATATATTTGCGTACAACCTGCTTCCAGAATAATCCTGGCCATCATCAGGTACTTAGCAAAAATATGACACTGTAAAAGAATCTAATTCACGAAATAATACGTAATACAATACGGAATAGCGAAAAAATGAGCAGTCGACCAAAAGCTGCGAATTGTTCCCTGTAGGCGCGACAAGGATGACTATAGCTACTCAGTCTGTATCGCGACTCCGTCTTTAAATTATACGTTCTCATAGCCTTGTAGCGGTTACCCTTCATCTAAAGAGGTCCGTAGTATTGTATTTACAGGTAGAAAACTCAACTTTATTCCCAGCAATTATGGTTAGTTTTTGCATGTAGTGTTATGGTTATCTGGCGTTTTGATTATAGAACGAAATTCAGTAATGGGGGGTGCGCGATATGGACACCAATGTCGGGGTTTAGAATTTCAGTACAGCTTCGGATAGCTACGAAGCGCAGCTTTGTCAGTTGTCCGATTGTTTACCGATATTTTTTTTTCTTCCTTACGCTATTATCGTACGACGCGAAAACTTCGAAACCGGAATCAAACAAAACCTTTTTGAATAAGGAAGAGTGACTGAGTGTTGTGTTTTTTAATTTGGTGTTTGAGGTTCATATCAAAATTAAAAGAGGTGTTATTTGGAGAATTAAAAGTAAAAATTATTAGGTAAGTGTGGTGTTGAGAATGGAAGATTAACTTTGAATTTTGTGGTGGTGTGGATATTAAACCTTGAGCATGTCGGTTCATATAAAAAGCATGTTTTGGATAATGTCTTTGCTAGGTTATAACGAAAAAGCATAATGTACGATGAAGCGGCCTCTCGAACGATGTTACACAAGGTAAATATTGAGAAACTTATTTTTTTCATAAATTATGAAATTAATAATAGAAATCGCTTAAAATCACATAAATATAAATTATACGCAGATCCTTTATTTATCTCCGATAAAGTAAATATACTCGAACATAATATATTGTCACAGACATAACCTTTTATGATTAGTTTTTTTCTCCAAATAAGTATATCATTATTATTAAACATTGCTTTTAAAATAAAAGCTAAAAGAAAGCATAACTTGGAATAATTTATCTATAGGACAATAAAAGTATCAGCATTTTAAAGAAAAATAACCTACCTACTGAATTTTGCTTGGAAATAATTCTGTAGGTAGCTAATCTAGTTCTGTCCTGTTCTGACCTAATGTCCATTATTCCGTTATTATAATCACACTAGGTTTATTAAGTTATATAATAATTTGTAATACTCTGACAGCTTAGTTTTTAAAATAATAAATGATTGTCGATTTTGAGAGGCACATACTTTTGACTACATTGAAGAATTTGGCAGCTATTAACATCATTGCCTACCCGGGAAAGGTTTTATGAATATTATGTCAAATTACAAAAAAACATTATGAACATTTTAAGACCAAATGTGGAGATGACAAATTACGTGTAATAGAACAAAAGGCAGTAAAAATGTTTAAAGAAAATTAGATATCATATTTTTATACGCTAATAAAGATAATAAAGGTATTTTTGTTATCAATAAAAAGTACACAAATTCCCGATAAAAAAAAAAAGAAAAATTCAAACCCAAAAAATTTTTAATACCCAATTAAAAATAACCAATGTCTGCCCCGTTCTATAGAACTGTAGTCTTATTAGATTTCATAATTATTATTATTTTTTCTCAATTATCATTATCATTTTCTTATTATCATTTATTATCCCTTACATAACTATTTGGTACCTACTTTAAAATAAATATTGACTTATCAAATAAGAGCAATGCTCAATTTTCGTATAGAAGTTTTTCTTTTGCCTTAGAAAAACTAAGATATCATCTATATTGAAAAGAAATGTTTAAATTTACCGCAATTTTGTAACTCTACAATATAAACTCTACAATTAAAGTATTTAATGTTACTAAGACTTACCTAGTTAATGACTGCGTAGTTAATAAATAAAATATTTACCATTTGGAAGGAAACTAATTACAAAAACTAAATATTAGGTCCTTACCTATGAAATTGGTGTTTTGTATGGAGATTTTGGGGAATTCTGCATTTTCCATACTACATTTTTTTCAGTTTTCTTCACAACGACAAATTCAAAGATAATAATATTTGGCATCTATCATTAGACAAGCTTTAGTAATATGTGTAATATCACACTTCATAAAAATTATTTATCGTTTTTAAGTGAATGCAAATAAAATGATGTATTCGGGAGGCACTTAAAAAGAAATGTCTCCGTGTCCAATTTTAACACAATTAAACATACAACAAATTATCAAAACAAATCAAAAGAGCTCAAAAATATAGTCTATTTTTAGACGAGGTAATTTTTAGGAATACTCTGAATCTTAATAGTTACAGACAAAATACTAATAGAGAAAAAGGACACCAATTTCATAAGTAAGGACCCAATACAACATGACATTTATCAGCGCGCCGTTTCCCCCGAAGGGATGGGCAAAGGTGTTACACCCACATTTAGCTCCAATTGCCATATACCGGGCATCATAACTGTAGAATAAAAGTTCTTACTATCTTTATCTGCTGTGTCATACTGCATTTCATTTTCTTTTAATTACGTTCTACAAAGATTCTACGCGTCATCAGCCTATATACGTCCCACTGCTGGGACAGGCCTTCCTCATGGAGAAACACATGAGGAGTGTGGGCCGTAACACCACCACGCTGGCCCAATGCGGGTTGGTGGGTAGAAACGGTCACGAATGCGACCGGGACCAACGGTTTACATGCCTTCCGAAGCACTGAGGAGCTCGAGATCACAAAGTCTTGGTCACCCATCCACGGCCTGACCATGGCGAAGGTAGCTTTGTTTTCAATCGAAGCCAAAGCGCACTGACCACTACGCCACCGAGCTCCTCTTTCTGTCCTACGTGCAAAAGAGAAAATTAGTTTTTTTTTAATAAAAAAGCTAGTTAGCGTGGTAGTTCGCACGTTTTAGTTTGATTAAGTAAAGAAACCGACTTTTGCCAAGGTTAGAACTTGAATGGGTGAACAGAACAGGCACGTAAACCGTTGTACCGGGTTGTTATTGTAAAGTAGTCGTTTTATACCTTATACTCCTTGCTACTTCCATGAAGGGACACTTGTGTCCAGCGGGGGGAAGTAGTCGATCGATTAAGATTTTTAGGGTTCCGTAGTAAACTAGGAACCTTTATAGTTTCGCCATGTCTGTCTGTCTGTCCGACCGCGGATAACCTCAGTGACCGTTAGCACTAGAGAGCTGAAATTTTGAATAAATATGTATATTAATAACGCCGACAAAGTGCACAAATCAAAAGTGGAATAAAATATTAAATTAGGGGGGGTGCCCATACACGTAATGTAGGGACTTATATATCGTTGGACAACTATTCAAAAATGAATAGGGGTTTTCTAACATCATTTTACGATAAATTTTCTGAAATAATCGCTCTGAAAGTTAAAAAAAATGTGTGTGTGTGTGTATCCCCCCTTTAACTTTTGAACCATAAGTTCAAAAAATATGAAAAAATTCTCAAAAGTGGAACTTTATAAATACTTTCTAGAAAAATTATTTTGAACTTTTTGATAAATTTTACAAAATTATTTTTGAACTAAATTTGTGTCTTAACCATATTCTTTACCTCATTTTATGATATAGAACATATCGTCTTTCAAATAAAAAAAGAATTATTAAAATCGGTTCACGCAATCAAAATTGTGACGGATGGAAAACTACAGAACCCTATACTCAGCGTGGCCCGACACGCTCTTGGCCGGTTTTATATTCCCTAAGATAAGTGAATTCGACCACTTTCCATGTTACTACACTAAATTAATATGGTGTAATCACCGCTTAATAAGACTGCTGGGCTTTTTGGTAATTATTGAAAATTTAATTTCAATATTGTAAAACAATATAGAAAACAAAACTCTTTTTACGTGTGAAATGAAAAATCTGTCAAGTTAGTAAAAGACAAATTGACCCATGAAAGAGTTTCTATATCGTAAACATTTCCTCAGTTGTTGAGAATTACAGGTGAAGCTCGCTTCCACCTTCGGCCTTATCGTCACTTATCATCAGGTCAGATGAAGGTCAAGAGCTTACCTGTCGTAAATATAAAAAAAAAACATGGTTGAAGCTATGATGTAACATGACACTTTCCAACATACCTGTCGAGTATATCTGTAATTGTATGTTTGGAAATCAAGTTTCCGATATGCAAACATACAGTTTTTATCACTTATCAATTCTGATTAGAATCTAAAAGAAATACCTTCCGGCTCCTTCCTCCAAAAGCCGCCTTGTGGGGCCAGGAAAGTGATCTAGGCCTGCTGTCTCTCTCTCATCTCCATACACAGACTCACAGTAGAGAGAAGTAATCAGTAGATAACTATCGTCCTCAGCCTATATATGTCCCACAGCTGGGCACAGGCCTTCCTCATGAAGAAACACATGAAGAGTATAGGCCGTAACACCACCACGCTGCAGTAAGACCGGCTTAACGTGGCTTCCAAAGCACGTAGGAGTTCGAGAACACAATGTTTTGGTCACCCATCCACGGCCAGGAAGGTAGTTTTCGATACCGAAAGCCAAAGCGTACTAGGTAATCCATTACGCCACTGAGCTCCTTTTCATTCGATGTGACTTTTATTTAAATAAAACACATAAGACTGAAACACGCACCACAAACACCCCTAATTTATGGGAAAAATTTCGGCACTTCGTTGGCACCAAGATTATCCCGTGTTAGTAGTAATCATCAACCTAATACAAATGATAGAAACAACTTAGTTAACCTTAACCTTCTCAAACTAATTATAACTTCCACGAATTAGTCGCTTGCTTAAAACAGCGCAACCGGGAATCTAAACAATTAAAATATTATCGTCTGTTTAACAAATATGGCGATATTGTGGAAACTTCGGCTCGTAGAAATGTAAAAATTAAAACATGGCCGACGTCTACGTAAACACGCGGCGAGAATTTTTCAATGAGTGACCTGGATTATTTAAAACGAATAATTCATCTTAAATACAAAGATTTTCAGTTAACATAATTCATTAACAGAAACAGAGATATTAACTAAAATAATGATAAAATATCCACTCGAAATCAATAAAACTTAACCCTTTATGTAAAAGGAAAAATAATATTACATTACATTACATTAGTTTAGATAATATAACTCAGTTAGTTTTTTTATTAAAATCAGTTTTTATTTCTTCAAACAGAAATGAGCGTACAATTTTCAAGGGACGGCAACGCATTTGTGACCCCTCCGTGCAAATATTCATGGGCGACGGTAATCACTTTCCATCAGGTGAACCGTCTGCTCGATTGCCCCCATTAATATAAAAAAAACAGATACATAACTTTGTATAAGTAATTTGAAAAAAATGTTATAGCTTTTACGTTCTTAAACAATTGAATTAATTACACGTTTAAAATTATCCAAGATATCCATACCATAACGTTACAAACATACGTGGTCGTATTTCGGTATTACCAGGGTGTATTTTCGTCAAATTACCAAAATGTATTTTCTCATAATATCAGGAAGTGAATTAATCTCGAAAATCTCACCTATAATGGTTATGGTATAATTTATTTATTTTTGAACTTTTCACTTTATAATTATGATGATATAATATTAACTTTAATAAGACTTACATATAATCCTTCGTTGTTTTAAACAAGACAAGCCTAAGAATAACAAAGGAATGAAGTTGTACAATTTACATATTAATTTATAAAAAATCGTCGGCTGATCGTCCGGGCGGCCAGGCGTGCGATGGTGGCATTTCTCCGAACTATAGTTCTTATCCCGGCCGTGCCTACGTCGGGATCGCTTAGTTCATTCAGGCAGAACTCTTGCTCTTAGTGATGGGTCGTGGTGTATCGATAGTTCTTAAGTAGGACGACTTGTTGGTAGATCGAATTGGATTCAACAACAACATGTGAACATTTATGAAAGATATAACAGAATCGTTAAGAATAGATATTAATAGTGGGTTGTCAAAGAGGAACGCTGCTGAACAAATGCTTCTCCTAATGACTTCCATAAATATTTCGATCTTGCCGTCAGTGGCTACCTTCATCACATTGTCCATATTGATCAACATGTTGACGACCTCCGTGGCCGAGTGGTCTGTACGCTGGTCTCAAGGCGTCGCCATCTCGAGAGGTCCTGGGTTCGATCCCCAGTGGAGGCAAGTGTTTGGGTGATGAATTTTCAGACATTTTTCTCCAGTCTTGGATGTTCATTATATATGTATTATATTATGTATATTCTAAATAATTATGTGTATTTATCTATTAAATATATTTGTCCGTCATCTAGTATCCGTAACACAAGCAGCATTTAGTTGCTTAAAATGGACTAGTTGATAGGTGTGAATGTCTGAGGATATTTATTTATTTTATATTATTTTGTGGCAGTGCAATCCTCCTGTCCTTACAAAAAATCATTCAAAAGAACACAAGTCATAAGTGTAAGTGACAGAAGAAAATATCGCTTCGTCGTCGTCGTCACCAGCCTATTACGTCCACTGCTGGGAACATGCCTTCCTACGTGAAGTAACACAATATGATGAGTGAGTGCACTACGCTGGAGTATAAGGAGCATAACACCTTCACGCTGTCCCAGAGTGCTGGGTAAAAACGCAATAGCGACCGGGACCAACGGCTTAACGTTACCTTCCGAAACACGGAGGATCACAAAATTTTGATCACCCTTCCCAGGACTGACTATGGCGAAAGTAGCATTGTTATCGATATCGAAAGCCAAATCGTATGAACCACTACGCCACCAAGCTCCTCGCTTACAAAAAAGTCTGTTTATAATGATAATCATATTATGAACTTAAACAATGCGGTGTCGACACCTCTACCAATATTTAAAAAATAAATAATTTTAGGTGTGTTTGCGTATTTAGAAATAATTCTCGTTACTTGTATGATAGAGGTATAGCTTGTTGTCGTTGTTTTACATTTCATGGTTTAATTTCCAACGAAACAAATGAGACGGGGCGAATATTTGCAACTAATGAATAAAAATTGAACTCTTAAGCTCTCTATTCACGAGTTTCGTTAAGCCGTAATTCGACTTCTTAGTAAACACACGTGAACCGTAGTACACGAATATAATTATAGGTATGCGCATTTGCTCTTGTTGTTTTCAATGACGTTCAACCTTATTCTGAGTACTGCTTCAAAAATATAATCTGTTATTCAATCATTTCTTCATCTACTGAGAAGTATTGCACATATTAAATATTCTAGACTCAAATAGACTAGTGTACTTTCGTTGTTTTGAAGATATAGTAATTATTTCTCAATAAGTTATACGGCTGCATAAGATTTCATAAACTGAAGAACAGAACATAATAACTATCAAGTCTTAGTTTCGCTCTACGTTATGGATCAAATAAATCGAATAAAGACTATCTAAAACTAATTCTATTTATTTTTCTACTACTATTCTATTTAATAAACAATAACATTTTTGTGATTTTTTTCTAGCGATGTTTCTGCTATATTTATAATTTAAAATAATAGGGGTTAAAGTATGAAATTGCCGCTTTTTTTCTCTTAGTATTTTGTCTGTAACTATTAAGTTTCAGAGTATTCTTAAAAAATAATTACCTCCTCTAAAAATAGACCATATTTTTGAGCTCTTTTGATTTGTTATGATAATTTGTTGTAAGTTTAATTATATTAAAGTTGGACACGTAGACAACTCTTTTTAACTGCCACCCGAATACATCATTTTATTTGCATTCACTTAAAAACGATAAATATTTTTTATGAAGTGTGATATCGCACATATTGCTAAAGCTTATTTAATGATACATGCCAAATATTATTATCTTTGGAATTGCCGTTATGAAGAAAACTAAAAAAAAATTGTATCCAGGAAAATCCAGAGTTCCCCAAAATCTCCATTCAAAACGGCAATTTTATAGTTAAAGACCTAATATTTCAATGTTGAATTTTAAGATTTCATCGAAATTTTTTTTAATCCATCCATCGATGTCGATAAAATTATGCCATATTTTTCGGTTGACAGCCCTCAACACTAAACAGCTCGTGCCGTAAAAAGAGGACATAGCACACTTCATTAATAAAAGGTTAAATAATGTCGAAGCGGCCATTTTTGCACGGAGTCATGTTACGGCTTGGGCTCACTAACTGATGGTTAAAATTATATTTAATGTTTCCTAACTATTGACCATGTGGTTAGAAGAAACAAAAGTATCTTCATTAGCTTATATGTCTTTATGCTGGGCCTCCCTACATGTCGAAACATATGAGGAGTATGGTTCGTAACAACACTACCATGTTGATGGTCACCCATTGCATTAACAATTGACCACATAAGCAAGCTTCAACCATGGCGAATTATTTTTTATTAAATGTCAGTCGTAATGACAAAAATACAAAGAACTTTTGCACAAGATTTTACATGGTACAACTAAATGAAATATTGACAGCTCAACTACATAATTCATTCTTAACGACACGCAAGTTATCGACATGCAAGCATATGTTAGTCGAACAGATTACTTCTTGACTGCATTCATTATTAATCCCCATAAATTGAATCAATTTCTTTTCTAACCGATTCTAGTTTCACGAGACGTACTCGAATTATAAATTTGTTTTTTTCAACTACCTTGAGCCTTTTTCCACCCTTTCTGTATTCCACTCCACTTTTACCGATGCAGACAGCCAACTGTGTCTAAGTATACTGGACACCTGGATTCAGTTTATTTTTGACATATTTTATATCGCACATGAACTAACAATCTTCACTCGTTTCACTTTCATTCTTATTCAGTCATGGTGTTCTATTCAGGCTGCTTTCGAAATCAATACCTTATATTTATTTTATACATATCTGATTTTTTTTTATCAGAGATTTTACTTTATGGGGCTTAATGTTAGAGCAATCATATAAACTAAATTTTTCGTCGTTCGTCGTCGTCTCCATCGCCTCCATCCCTTTAATCACAGCTCATCACCATGACCAACCAAAGCCATGACCTCTCACGTCAATTTACCCATATGCTAATAGAAATTAAAACGAAGCGATTTAGCACGAACGGACGGTCATACTTTTTTTTTGAATTTCCAATCCGTGCGCACAACACCCGCATTGTGCGCGCGTCGACCACTTCCAAGAATGATTTCGTTGAGTGCGCGAGGGGGATGCCGATATAAATTTCGCATATAAGTGAAAGAGATGCGAGATGGATATTAATTTTGTTTTTCTTTTCGTTAATCTGTGGCCACATGTGGCTCTGCGGACCCTATGGTCATTCGTCGCGATGGACCGGCTCGTTTATTTCTTCAGAGGTATGGTTACTGAACTTTCTGGGGTGTTATTTTAATTGATACGTTAGCTCCTAGCCGTTTATGTCGCTTTGGTACAAGTTTAATGCGTTTTTGTTAATAAAAATTTAAGAACTTAAAAAACGCTTATCGGGTACAAAACTTAACTTGGATATTATACGTACGTATTCGTGTATTCTTACGACGTATATGTACTTCTTTTCTATGTGTAAATAAAATTTATCCAAAACCACTGTACTTACAATGTCTAATGCTGGCTACTGTTGGCGTGGGAACTATGTGAAAATCTTAATATCTAGAGTCGCTGCACGAGTTAATAAATCAAGTACCTCTGATATAATGTTTTCTTATAGGAAATGCTTTGTGTAAAGTTAACCACAGTGGAAGCTTGATACGGAGACAGGAAACATTCAAGTCCAATAAACATTATCAACAATGTGGCCTCTATGGTTTGACCTCATTGTCATTTCTCAAGCTCGGGTCACATACAAACAGCAAGCAAATCCTAATAAATTAAGTTATGTTTTTCATTCTGGGCCGCTCATACGTATATCGGCAATAATAACGGATGTGTTTGTTTAAACTCAGCGGTATTCAAATTCACAACACGACGTTTATTTCGTGACTAACGAGCATAAACTTCTTTTTTTATATTTTGGTAGTTCCGCCGAGTTGCGCCGACTTTGTCTCGGTTTGGTTCACTTAATTTTGCACACTGAATAGTCGCAACATCGTAATGCATCGGTACCAGAGCTTATTATACTGAAAATTAAAGAGGTTACTAATTTTCTGAATTCAACAAAATTAATTTTGTGTGTAACAATCATCACATTCATTAAAATCACAAACATTATTTTATATTCATACAATGTACCAGGCTCCCAAAAATTCTGAAGAGCTGATTCCATAGATAAAGATCTCGGGCTCTTTCAACGTGGCTAGTTATCTACATCTGATTCATGCTACGTTTTTGTACACATACCACGATTATTATCTCAATTTTAGTTATTTCAAACACCTGGCTAGATTAGATTCAGATTATCATAATATTAGACGTATCTACTGAGTATTTTATGAGTTTTATATTATTACTAGTGTTTATGCATAATAATAGGTAGTACGTTTGACGCTACGAGACTGATAATTAAGATAGAGACTGTTCTTACTGTATGGACTTCCTCTATAATACTATAAACAATTATAAAAAAAATTATTGCGCAAGCGTAGACTGTAAATAACATAACACTCATATTTTATTCAAAAAATCAAAAATAACTTTATTTCATAGGCCAAACTTAGCACTTTAAATCGCATTTTTAGCAAAAGGCTCGCCCCTTGTAGAGTCTACGACCCCCTGCATGATAGAAAAACATTGAGACATAATAGTATCATTAAAATTGTACCTTCATTTGGGCGGTAGCCCTTATTTTCGATCCTCATAAGGAGGATCTTTACCTCCCCATGCGGGGGGAGGAGGTGGTGAAACCCTCATTGGATACCCGTCTGCCGGCCGGGGGTGATGTCGGACTTTTGCCGCCTATGCGGCCTTGGTAAAGCATAACCTGAATGTGCCCTCTCCCTCAGGAAAGGGAGAGGTGCTGCTTACTACTTACTATGGCATGTGCGCCAGATATACAATTCGGAACCAAAGTGGGCCGATCGTATCGGACAGATCCTGTACGGGCAAGCAGAGCCACTCGTAGAGGGCGGGAAGAGATGCCGCAGGGCCTCTAGGTCCCGGGACAAAGGGTCGGGAGCGTCTGTGAAGACGTGTTTGGGTTCGCAGTATCTGTACCGCGGGTGGGGAGCTAGAGTGGGTGGGTTCGTAGCCCGCGGCCCTTTGAATGAGGGTATTTGAGTACCGTGCCCTTCTGCGACCTTAAAAAACTGCTCAGAGCATGACTTAAGGTGTTATTGATAGTGGGTAGGTCTAGGTTCCTATGGAGGTCAGCATTCCTTGCGTACCACGGCGATAGAAACCCTGCGGCAGAAGGAGCTTTAAACCACTTGGACTTTGTGGAGGATAGACGGGTCAGTGTAAGCAAAGACTGGGCTTGCACGACGGCGCGTATACAAACTTTATACAGTGTTCGCTTGTTTCGGAGGGAGAGTTAGCTGTGCCTGTCCAACATACTGTTGAGGCGGAACTGTTATGGAATGGCTTTGCCCTGAAGGCGAAGGATGGGATAGTTGTAGGGGATGATTGAATCACGCCATATTATTATTAAGATGATAATTATGTTTTTTTCTTTTATTTTATTATAAACACATTTTTCACAAATCGAACGCAGCATCTTCCGATAAATGTGAATTAATTACGGGTTCTTGATTTAACATGCCTCACATACTCGTAGAATGTAAAAAAAGTCATTAACATTTTTAAAACGTGCCAGTTCCATTAGCATAGTAAATTAATTAAGCTTAGCTTTTTAAAATAATCATTTGCATTGTAAAAATTACGAGTAAGAAAAAATGTCACTCCATTACAAAGCTGTGACATCATCATATTTGGCGTACCTAGACCACCAGGCAAGCAGCGCTCGTAAGCGTTAGGTGTCTCAGACCGATATGGGACAGAAATATAAACAACTGGTTAGTGCAACGCTTAGCAGGTTCTGCAAGCTTGGTACTAATATGCAAAAGTACTCGTGTTGCAACCTAGCCCATGAATAGAACAAAGAATTTTATGAAGAATATAAAAAAAACCATTTGACATTTATTTTGTGGATAACATCGTTAAAAACCTATTTGAATTCTGTGCGAGAGTAATAATTTTTTTTACATTTTAGTTTTACAAAAATGGAGGCAAAACGTGATTGGAAACAAAATTGCTGTTTATCCAAATATTTTTTTTTCAATTTTGCAATATTCGATGAGGACACTATTTGCGTGGTATCGCAAAATCACTTTTACCGTAAATCGGGAAATAATATTCACCCATGGATTTAATAAGAAAATATGTCACCACTGAGGATGCATTGCGAATGAACGTTTTTTTGTATGGCAACCGCGCGCGCCATCTTGCGGGGTAAAAAAAAATATAAGTGTAATAAGTGTCTGTGATGATGTGCAATATGGAGGATTATCGAAATAAACGTCAAGTGGTGTGAAAAGTGATGAGTTTTTTATCGTGGTAATCCACCTCATCCAAGTAGCACCACAGTGTCTGCCATCGATCGTTTGACGCCAAACTCTCCCAAGATGCATTGAAATGCATTACACTAGCATTTCAATGCAAACTATTGAAGATATATATATTGCAGACATGGCTGTATGGGCTTTGTTCCCTTTGCCTTCCCGACGGGAGAATTTTACAAAGAAAAAATATAAGTGACAACTCATTTATTCTACATAAAATTGAAAAGATTGGTATTAGGGGAACACCGCTCTGTCTCTTTAGGAGCTATTTGTCTCATAGAACGCAGATGGTTAAATTGGATAATTTCACCAGTGGAGATTTGCCAGTGACTTACGGTGTCCCTCAAGGCAGTGTCCTCGGCCCTACGCTGTTTTTAATTTACATTAATGACCTGTGCAGTATGCAAATAGACAATTCAAAAATATTTGCGTACGCTGACGACACTGCCATTGTTTTTTCTGGTGCCTCCTGGGAGGACGTTAGGGTTATTGCAGAAAGGGGTTTGAAGAGGGTAGGCAAATGGCTAGAATGCAATTTTCTCACCCTCAATACTGCAAAAACGAACTTTATATGTTTCAGTATCTATAATAACGCGCAGCCCAGTGAAAACTTTGAATTGAAAATACATAATTGTGCCACTAATACATACTTAAATTGTGGATGCTCTTGCCCTGGGATTGAAAGGGTTTCTCAATCAAGATATCTGGGGGTTCTCGTGGATCAGCGGCTCTCATGGTTCCCACAACTTGAACATGTTAGCCAAAGAATTAGAAAGCTCGTATGGATTTTCAAATCATTGAGACATGTGTTGCCAAGAGGATCCACCGCTGGGTCTCGTGATTTGCTCAGAGAAGTTTATGTGTCTTTAGCTCAATCCATACTAACTTACTGTATTACTGTTTGGGGGGGTGCTGTGAAAACGAGATTTATAGATGTAGAACGAGCTCAACGCAATTTAATCAAAGTAATGTATTTTAAGAAGAAAAGATTTCCTACCGAAGATCTTTATCAGATAAGTAAACTTCTGTCGGTTAGAAAGTTATATGTTGCAAATTCAGTTTTAAAAGTACATGGAGGCTTGCAGTATGACCCTAATGTGGCTAAGGGAAGGAGGAAAAAGAATGTGGTAGTAATACCAGGAACAAATACTATATTCGCGAAGCGGCAATTTTATAACCGATCAGCAGTACTATATAATAGAGTAAATAGGGAATTAGATATATACCACAAATCTTGTCGTGAATGTAAGAAAAGTATGCTGTCGTGGCTAGAGGTTAAAAATTATAATGATGTTGAGTTATTGCTCGATGGCTATGATTAATGTTTTGGGGGATCTACGTGAACTAACAGACTCATACATAACACACACACACGCACACGCACGCATGCACGCGCACACACACACACACACACACACGCACACACACACACACACACGCACACACACACACACACACACACACACACACACACACACACACACACACACACACACACACACACACACACGTCACATTCACAACATATTTAGCATAATATGTAAGTTAAGAGATGGAAGAGCGGAGTTGCCTGGCACAGGCTTTTAGCTTAAACGGTAGCTCCAATCCTAGATTAAGACAAGTTTGTCAATATGCAATAAAAAGATTTTTCATTTTCATTTTCATTTCATTTTCATTTATAGCTACATAGAATAAAAATAATATGATATTTTAATTGTTGCGAATTAAACGTATTTTTTAGTGTTTATGAAAAGATATAATTGTTATAGTGCGACAAGGAAAATAAAAAACCCCGCCAAATTGCGGCAAATAGCTTAAACTTATTTCTTTTAATAGCAACAGTAATTTTCATTTTCATATTGAAAATGTGTTCTGTCACGTATTTTGCCCTTTATTCTTCTTTTATTTGAGGATAATTCATTTTATTTTTGTGTATTAGATAATTATGTTATTTGTTAAGTAACATGAAAAAAGGTAATGGAAAACTGATTAAAAAAAAGTGTAAGTGTTGCAACAAAATGAAGTTTTTCTGGCGTCCTCAGAGCAGGTTTTTATATTCCTGGTCAGGCTATAACAATATTGTTGTTAAAAACTAGAAAAATAAAACCGAAATATTTTTTCCTGGCGATGTGATCAAAATCGTCTATTAAAAAAAAGAAAGTAAAGGATAAAATATTGTGAGCCCAAATTGCATAATATAATAGGTGCTCTAAGCCGACAAGCGTCAGTGGCTCATCTTAGCTTTTTATATTATTATGATTGGTAGACCAACAGTTATAAAAAGTTAACACAAGCTATGAAATATACAACATTCAACTAACAAACTAAAAAAGGTAGGCATTTATCTTGCAGTGGATGAAAAAGAAATGACAGTGACTTTTGTTATAATTATTATAAAAATAAGGGCTATTGCTGCCATAGAAATGGCGAAAAACTTTTTTATCTCATTCATTTTATTTTGAAATAAAAGGTCTAACTACATGAAAACAATTGTATTAAACGTGTTAATACACTCGGAAGTTTTTGACACAAATATGAAAGTAGAAAAACTATGGAGCCAGTGTCATCAGTGCTTTCTAGTTCCCATTATCGAATAATTATTTTTTTCAAAATGGTTCCTTAGGAACTGTTATCAAATCAAACAAACAACATAGGTACTTATGTAGTTATAGGTGTATTGTTTGTAAATTATAAAATCAATAAATAACGTTATCGATATCCCTTTTTTACACCACTACCACTCATATGAAAAATGTGTCATGCACAAGGACTGAGACTTTTCTAGTTGGAATAGATTTTTCAGGATTTTACAGCATTTTTTAACCTTAAAAGGGAGATGTTTTATCGGTGATTTCTAAAGTAAGAATAAAGTGACAAGCAAGCCAAATTTTTGACGGATGAATTTTGTCAACGGAGATTTCCGTGAATTTGTACTACACTACACTAGCTGTTGCCCGCGACTTCGTCCGCGGTTACTAGTTATTTAACTATCCCACGGGAACCCTTTAATTTGCCGGAGTAAAAGTATCTAAGATGTTGAGCAGGGATATAAGGTATCGCTATGCAAAATTTAATTTAAATCGGTTCAGTCATTTCGGAGATTAGCCCGTACAAACAGACAAACAGACAGGGACAAAAAATTTAATAATTTTTTTTCTATTTTCCCTCTTTTTACATTTCAAGCATTTTTTCCTATGAACAGACATTTGGCCTCTACAGTTTTATTTTATGTATAGATAGGGGGCGTTGCTACCTTCATGGTCATACCCTATTCGAATCCAAATGAGACAACAAGGTAAATGTACCTTGTTGTCTCATTGACTGTTGTGTCACTGAGAACATATACTAACAGAGCAAGCTAATAAAATGTCAAATAACAACAAACTCATTGAATAGACACCCACTATAGCCGAGCGCAAACAATGCCATAAAGAGATTACATGCCTCGGATCACAGTTCGTTTAACTTGAATCTAAATCAAGATAGTGCTGCCGCTGCATTTGTTTTATGAATCAAAATAAGAGTGTCGTGTTATGTTTGTTTATTGTTGGGTCGTGAGTGGCATTAAAATATAAATGTGTGTTTATCGGATTGTTACACTAAAGGTGAACCTATCTATAAACACACATTCACACATATCATTACGCCTCTATCTCCGAAAGCAGGGTACGCAGAGCTGCTAACATCTAACATTTAACATTTTCAGTTTTTTTTATTAAAAATAAATGGAAATGTTATAAATAGCTATTAAATATTCTTTATGCGGCATAAAATATTCTTTAATCAAGCTAGGTCAACTTTTGAAGATTTACTAACCGACCTTTTTTCATTGCTTTTAATTGTAGAAGGAAATCATCTATAAAAGACTCATTTTATATTACATACTTTTACAATGCTTTTGCTTTTACTATGGATATTTTTTTAATGTTTGAATATTTTTCACTTTGGCACTTAATTATTTTAAATTTCATGTGGAATAGAATAATCTCTTATTTTGTTTAAGAAAATGTTTGCAGAAAATTAAGAATGAAATTTTCTATTTTTTGTCCTTCTGATGGCCGATATATAATATATATAACGATTATCACGTTTTTACACAACACACGAAGTACAAGCATCACTAAATTGAACGTTATTTTTACTTGGTAGAGTCCCATATTAAAAGCTCTGTTTTTATATGAATTCCACACACACGTATTGGTTAAGCATGCATATAGTAATGTAATTATCGCGACGCGTAAAAATGACGATATGAAACGTATATTCTGCATACTTTTTTAAATTTTCTCTAAGCTATCTACCTACAAAATTATGAAAGCGAATAAGCATTCCCAAAAAATCTTACTGAAAAGGTATGTAAAAAGGTCGCATTGCGCCTCTATAATAAATAGTCTATGAATTCGAATTTCAAATTTAGTTTGGCGGACGGAAGGGGCGTGGCGGCGGGTGGGCGGTGCACGGGAGGGAGATAGGACGATGTTCCACATTCAAATTGTACAGCTGTCCGCGCACCAATTTTCGGCGCGCTATTGTGTCGAGTTTTAGGGCTGCCATACATACATAATCAGAATCAATATGGCAGTGCTCTCAGACGAGATAATAATACTTTTTATTATTGCAATTTATAAAAGCTTCATATTGGGTATTTTAGAACACATAAAGTGTAGAAAAATATACCATACCTATCTGATTATATTTTTTTTTAATAATTCTAAATTAAATTCATATAGAAAAATATATATCTATTCAAACCAGCAAAAAGTAGTAAACCACAGTAAGCCGATACAAGTTTCTTGTCTAATCTAACGACAAAAACTAACCCAAACATCCGACTTCACCTCGTATCGTGTATCAATCGTTATCATTAATCGATGTAGTGCGGTGTTAGTCAAAATAAAACCTTTTCGCTAATCATGCGGCCCTGGTAACTGGCGCTGACATTCAACGGTCAAGTGAATAGAAAAATCGCCAATAGACAACAAAAAATGAGTGTAATTTTTTTTATCATAATAATAATGTTAATTATTTATAAATTTAATGTTATACAAGACGATAACTAAATATTATCTCGTTTACAATTAAAAACTTATAACTCTTATAAACTATCATTGTTTTGCACTGAATTTGTTTTACGATGGCAAATCATTTGTAGAAAATTTGCAATTTTTTGGTGATGTGCTCAACCGTGCCTCGGATCTTCTAAAACATAACCTTAGGAAATTATTACAATGATTAATTCCAGTAAAGCGAAAAGAGGGCTTTTTTTTTCTGAAACAGACATCGCATGTTTTATTGTTAATTTGTATGGTGCATGAAATCTTATTAAGGATAAAAAATCGGGGTTTAAAAGAAATAAAAAAAATGCATATAGTCACTGAAGCCTATCTAGACACCTGGCAGATGCCAGGGCCGGCCTAAAATATGCATAAATTAATTATTAATTAATGTTGTTTTTGTCAACACATACTTACGATAGTTAATTCATTCACAAAAACAAACATATTTGAAAGACAAAGGATTTATAATTAGTAGACAAACATTGAAACTCTACATACATATTAACACGCCTATTTCCCCGAAAAGGTAGGTAGAAGTGTCAAGTCACACACACCCACACCTAATTATGCCAATGCCAAGTTAAAGTTAGTCCCACGTATCCCTCAAGCCAGCCATTATACATACATACAATCACGCCTGCTATCCCCGGAGGGGTAGGCAGAGTCCAAGGAGCACTGTGTTCCGTAAGACCACATTAAGCCATACAAAAATTGGGTTTGGTCAGATGAAGAATCGTGAAAGAATAGTAACAAGTGGCAAGCTCACCGCCTACACAATCACCCAGTGCCCAATACACCCTTAGTCGCCTTTTACGACATGCTACGCATGAAAAGCAGTTGGTACATTCTTTTTGTGTCCCGGACCAACACGGGACCTGCCTGCCATTACTATAGGTCATAATAGAAAATCCATAAACACTCTGCAATTCGAAACCAAATCCCACAACCAGAACAGATGTAACATACTCGTACTATTAAAAAGAATCACTGCAGTCCGAGCAAATAGAAACTCGTAACATATTAAAAATACAGACATTAAAAATCTATGAAGCCATACATTTTAGTGGCTCATTTTGTTTGTCGCTTGTTTTATTCGTCGTTACCAGTAAATAACGTCCCACCGCTGGGCATAGGCCATCCTATATAATATGGAAAAATACATGAGGCGTATGGGGCATGGGCCTTAACACCACCACGCTGACCCAATTGCAGAAGAACTCGAGATCACAAAGTTTTGGTCACCCATCCAGGACTGACCGTGGCGAAAGTAGCTTTGGCTACAAACTACTACGCCACTGAGCTCCTCTTGTTTTATTACAAAAACAAAACTCAATCCTTTGTTCGAAAACTCATTAGTATAAAGGAGCTAATCTTACTAAATCACAGAACGGGCTACAAGCAATTGATTTTAATTCGATCGTAAACTTAATCAAATTATCGATCGACGCGGACGATCGGACGGTGCGCGGGCGCAAGAGATTTTATTTGATGAATAATAATATTTGAAATGCATTTGCGACTCGGTGTACGGACATGGCTTATATTAAGCATATTTTTATACTATTGAATGTACTTTACATAGCGCTCATTGGCTATTTTCCATATTTATCAGTAATAACTAAAGGTAATAAGGATCTAGTTGTGGTTTACTTATGAGTCTAACAACTTCACCATTACTGTTTATTATTTATCATTCAAATTTATTTTCTCAAAAATATACGCAGTGTGGGAAGTAAAATTAAAAATCGTCATAATTATCACATGAAATTATAAAACCTTTTGTCGATTCCATAAATAACACCCATCGCTCGTGGGTTCGAAGATATTAATTTAAGAGAAATAAGTCCTACCATTGGTACTCATGTATTCGTAATGTATTTAACATGTGTAATCCTTAAATATTTAGGAATACACAATAAAATTCAAAATATATTCACATGAGATAGGGATTGACGTAATTAGATAAAAACAATAGTTTAAAATGATAAATGGATAACATTGGTAATTCATGCATAAAGTCGCAATAAACAATATCGGTTGATTTATAAACATTTTCGTCACAAAATATCACGTCATTATATTCCTGAAGGGGTGGGTAGAATTTTTAGCACATAACACCTGATATTATGTTTAAGCACTTAGGAAAGATACGAGTTGTTCCCAGGCACCGAAGACGACCTAAGACAAACTATATTAACAATTAAATATACATTATTTTTATTTAATTTCAATAATCAGGTGTTAATTGATAATAATAATATTCAGAAATCATTAACAAACTAGTTGTATCATCAACGTTGAAAAAAATAAATTATTATTATCTATCAATAATTTTTGAATAATAAATATATTAAAAAAACAATAAAAATTAAATTTACGCAGCTTTGTTATGACTATTAATGAAATATGTTTTAGACGAACTTACATATTTAAAGTTGATGTGTTTATTGCTGTAAAAGGCAATTATAGACTCAAAATGAATGCCAGTAAGGCGTTGATCTGACAGTTGGGCTGCAAAATTATGTTTGTCGTGTTGAGATCGGTATGGCTATAGTTTGCCCCCCTGCGGCGAGGCCTTGAGCAATGTACTAGCTGGTTATAGTTACTTATAAATGCGGTATTTGGGACCTATACGGCTCATTACATAAAATTATGTCAAATTCATCCATAAAATCGTATTTTTTTACATATATTTTTTTGATCACTACTTAAACGATGTTTAAGATAAGAAAGTGAGAATTACATTTTGAATAAAGAAATCTTGGGCTGTGCTTATTAGTTTTGGGTATTTTCAAGTGGTTTTCATGTCAAAACTCTATCAACCATTTTGGTGCATTTTTTGCGTTGAATAGAAAAGTTCGTGACCTCAATCTGCGCTTTGCTAACGCGAGGTATTCTATAGAGCGAGCTTTCACAGAAGGAACATCTAAATTTAAAATCAATCAATACAGCAATTAACTTCTTAAATAGAAAGCTACGCTTTGTACTTAACAACATAGACGAAGAGGAAAATATCTAGAGTAATTTTTTTAAAAGCCTTAAACGGCCATGATTACGTTACTCAATATAATATAAAAAGAATGGGTGTTTAAAAGTTATTACTTATAATAAATTTTCAAAAGGCCAAAGACCAAAGTGGCCACTTTTGGTTTTAACCCTATAACGACTATAGATAAGTTCGTTATGGTCACCCTACTGTCCCGTATCACGCAGCGCTGCCGACGCTACTGTGCACCCCCTACAGCTCAAAACAAACACCCACTTGCTTAATAAACCATATTTTATTTTAATACCATCTACATTTTTAATGTGGTAGCGTGGAACGGAACGTAAATTTCGATTTTTTTTTCATTTTAATCAGACAGCCGTTTAATTGAAGCGGACAGTAGTACGGCTCCTTGTTATCGAAAAAAGTATTTAAGCGGAAGCGTTCGTTTTGCTTTTTAATAAAACCTGGCTAAGGAATGCAAGTTTTACATAATTTGTGGTTATTGAAGTGCCTTTCGTTCGTCGTGTGAAACTACAAGTGCTTAAGCGTATAAAGTTGTCCGTTTTAGTTCAGTAAAATGGTTAAAATATTCTGATTAAGAATTCGTATGCTTATCGGGTTGTTGAGGATATTCTGCGTGAAATATTGAAATATTCAATACTGTTTCGTTGAACTTAAAGGAAAATATTTTTACTTTGATTAGTAACAAACAGTTTTATAGAAGGTAAAATTACTAAGTACTCTGTATCATAAGTTTTAAACCGAAATATTTCCTTTTTAAGTTGTTCTATGACCCCTGAAATCTCTATCTCAGATCAGGTGTCTTATCAACTCTACATCGATTGTCTGGAAGAGATCGCTGCCTAGCAGTAGCGAACAGACCGATGATTGGAATAACGTTAATGAATCGTCAATGGTCAATTTTATTGGCGCTTTTATTAATGAGTTAGTTATCTATCATATTTACTTACAACTCCAAAAAAATCCATTGAAAAAATAAAGCAACGATTTTAAAATTCGGATGTATACAGTAACAGAAGCGGTGGAGAAGCTGCGAAATACAAAAAAAATCTGTTCTCAATTACGTCAAACTCAATTTGACAAGTTGATGAACACGTTCCTCGTTCGACATTCGAATTTGACGGACCCACGCGGGTGGTCCGCTGTGTCGACTCCTCTTTTGTTTTTGTTGATATTTTTTTTAATTTATTTTTTATTTGACCGCCTTAGGACGATGACTAACAGCCTTTCAATAACTAGCTGCCAGTGTACCGTGATAATTACCGATGACAAGTTTTAATATTTCACAAAATTCATTCACCGGAACGTTGTTAGTAAATCAATATTTGAGAATAATAGGGACAAGACATCCAATATGTTTAATTCAATTCTATTGGACATTGCATTCCATAAGTACAAAAATAAAACAAAGCTACAACAGTAAATCGTTAACATAAACTGAAACCTTTGTAATCTAGATGAGATTCTATACGCGGAAAGAAGACATGACAAGACATGTAATTTTTTTTTTCATAATAGTAAAAGCACAAATTAGCATGAATGCACTTTTAGTGTAGGTATTATACAGTCCATAATTCTACAAGGTTCTGATATCGTATAATTATAGTGTAAAGGGTGTCAGAACATTGCAGAATTTAATATACCTAAACACAAAAATAAAATAAATATTATCCAAAATCTAGCTGTAAACTATGGATTATGTGAAATTTCTACGCAAGAAAAAACTAATATATCAAAGCTCTGTGTTCATGAAAACGTTAAGCGCAAAATGACAGCTCAAAAACTGTTTCCCGTTAAGACTGTCAGAGTGACATTCGGACTGTCAAAGTGTTGTGAGTGACGGAATGTACGGCTAGCAAGATGGTGACGCTGATGCCGTGCTCCTACCTCGGTGGCGGGAACTCGCCTCGCTGCAGCCTGGACCCTGAGCCGAAGGTCAGACATATTCTTTAAATCTCAATCATACAACCTTTTTTTTTCATGATAACAGCCCCGGCTTACCGGTTTATGAGTATGATTGAGGAATACACATTTATTTATTGCACTGAAGCATGATTTTGCACGCACTAGCCTTGGAATGCACGGTTTTGGCCACACAAGCAATCAATTAACGCTTATCTTCACGGTGTCCAGCGTAACTAACACCAAATTTTATTGTTCCGAACATAAGGACGGACGGACAAACTGTTTATGTTTGTTCATGTTGAACGGCGTCAGATCTCATGTTACCCATTCATACGTTAATCTTTAGGGGCCATTAAAAAGTCGTAACGAGTGTGGTGTACCTACGGGACAGTGTGTCGTTAGCCACCTGATACCAGGCTATCATAATCGTCGAGGAGTTCGTTGTCAGGCTGACGAGTCGGTTCGGTGATAGCGGACGTAGCTATTACGAACAATGGGTGGAATCGAGCTTCGGAGCTTACACTGTTTTGTATGGGAACTTTTAGTTGTGATATATTCATTTAAAATTTTATATTCAGGGGTTTAATTTAACTATTCTGTTTCCTGTGTTAATTTTAATAAATATACGAGACAATTCATGCAATAGCGTTCATTATAACTAAGTACGATAGACTTTTACTTGCACTAAGATATTCAATGGGATCACGCTACTTTAACGTGTTCTTACAAGCGTGGGTCCATTAAAAGACGCGTGAAGTGACAATATGTTGACCAATAAGGTGAGGTGCAAAAAAGCCTTTTTTGCAGCACTTAAGATGGATCTCTTGTTTTAACAGAGAACCCACAAATTACCTACCTAATAGTCTTGCCAGTACTGAGTCGTCTATATGAGGACTTATGTCTCATTTAATTCTGTATACTGCGCTTGCACTTTTATGTTAAGTTAAGGGTTTGCCTAAAACCAGTAAAACCAATAAAAGTTTTATTTAGAAACAGGGCTCGACTAATAGCGATACTAAAATAACATTGAAATAACAATCCCTGAGAACAATTACATAGAAAATAATGATTTGTCTATATAATTATTTATTTCCACTTTTAAAAAAGTGTTATTTATCACTAGAATCTTAAATTCCTGATTTGGCCAGCATCTCTATCTTACAGTTATTATCTTACAATTACAGCTTTTATATACTCACGGAATCTCTATAGCCATTTTATTGCAGAGAATCACAGTGAGATGGGACGCAACTTTCTGAATACAATCCCTGAACTGACACTTGAGATTAAGGGTGTTGAAGACCGTTCCTAAATAACACTCCTTTGTGGTGTTGGGTTCCTGGTGAGTAAGGTCACCAGAGCTCATTGAGCGTACGACTTCTATGCTCACATAACTCTAATCACACTCTAATAGCCTAATATCAAAGCTGTCGCAAATTCGCTCTACAACACTTGCATAAATGAACATCATTGGTATTATAAAGAAAACGAGATACAAAACTGTATTTCTTTGACATTTGACCCTGAATGACACAGACACCAGATTTTATTAGAATTTTGGGACAACTTTTAGAACACCAAAATGAAGGTACAGAAGTTTCCAGCTTTTCATCTCTTTTTCCTAGGTGATTGAAAACCCTGATTTGACTGATTTATGAAGATTTTTACAAGGTAGAACGTATGTGTAGTGCCCAATATGATACAAGTGTCTACAGACTTCGATAAAAATCTTACAATATTGTAATTTATGTTATAATATTGTAAGTTATACAGTAATATGTAATACAAAATAAAACGCAATATTAAACCTTACACCGTCTAAAACAAATGTTCTAGTTCCAATACATGACGCGGTGTAAACAAATTGCTTTAGTCGCGATCCGAGAGCGGAGCAAGCCTCGACATACCACCCAGACGGAGCACCGATAAAAACAAATTTGTCTCAAGACGAGCAACGATTTATCGAGTGAGATCCGACTCGATACCACGAATCGAATGATCGAGATCCACCACGATTATCGGATGAACTCACTAAAGTGTAATCGTAAACATACTTGTACTGTCATTTTTTTATTGCTCGCTTACGAAGATTTTTTTATTTGTTAAATATTTGTGAATAATACAATTAGATAAATAAAGTTGAAAATGAGGCTGCAAACGTTAGTAAAAATATATAAATAATTATAATTTAAGTTCAATTATTATACTACAGCGTAGAAATATACGTCCGCCGTAAAAAATAATTTATAATTTCCTAGTACATTTATTTACATAAAAATAAATAAATAATTTATTTAATTATTTTGCTTGTTCTTTTATTTTATGTTCAATACGACATAAAACCTTCAGTATACCTTTAGTGTATTTGTATTTTTTATTATTCAATGACTTACTTTAATGTTTGTTTATTATTATTAAGGCTCAACTAAAATTAAATTAATCGAAGCAATACAAACAAAACAAACTCAAACAAATTACGGTCCTAAAACAATAAAACTAAAGCCGTACATAGTTTGTCATTAAAATAAATCACAATTTTAAAATTGACACTTCACACGATTCGAAGGAGTTCGAATTAATACCAGCGAGTTATCGAGCATAACACATAAATATGTAGGCAGATAAATTTGATAATTTATCGATGGTGGCGCGGACGCAGGTCCCCGGCCGTAAATATAAGCTGAGATAAAACAATAAACGAATTACGTATAAATAAAGAAGCGTTTTGTCTTGATGCTTGTTTAGATCACAGGGTGATTTTAAAAGGGGCTGGATTATCTTTCAATTTGAAAAAGTTTTTACCTTGAATAATTATAAATTATTAGTAAGAGATTGATTAGTTCATTAGATAATTGATTAGTTGTTGAATTATTATTGATCATTTGGTAGGAGAAATGCAGGAAAAAGAGAAGTTTGTAAAAGATTGGTAAACAACAATTTCACAATTTTACATAGACCAGTCAATGTTCAGAAATGGCATAAAATTTTTAAGTATTCAATGTTATATTAATTAAATGGACTTCCAAAGGTTCCCCGACAAAACGCCGCAGCAAAAACGCCGCACACAAAAACACCGTAGACAAAATGCCGCATAACATAACGCCGCACTAAAAAACACCGCAGCAAAAATAACGCATACAAAAACGCCGCAGACTTGCCATTTATCCATTAGGCTGAGCGCTATCTAGACGCAGCGTTAGAAAGTCCACTCTGCTTGGTCATAAAAAAAAAATAACCTGAACCTACCAATAATCAAACAATAATCGAAATGCACACCCCCGGTCATCCCGTTCGATTTGCCAAGACAGACAAACAAATTAAATTATTTAAATTGGTACAAAAAATTAACTTTTGAAAATCCACGTTTTTAACAATTGTAACGGAAATAAAAAATAGGGAACATTCATCAAATATGCGGCGTTTTTGTATGCGAAGTTTTTGTGCGCGTTATTTTGTCTGCGGCCCTTTCGATTTGCGACCTTTTGTCTTGCGGCGTTTTGTCAACGCTGTTTTTTCGTGCGGCGTTTTTGTTGCGGCGTTTTGTCGGGGTACGCTTCCAAACTATTTTAAAGTCAGTTAAATCGCTATCAAAGTCGTAACTCACTAATTAAGAGTCATTAATAAAGAATTCTCTAATAAGATACTGAATGACAAATTCGTAGACGATAAACAAACCTAAGGTTTTATTTAGCAGTAAACATTTTATTACTGTTTATTAATTTTGATATCAATTATAATATTAAGTAATATGAAATAATTGTAATATTCGTAACTGAATTTAACATGAGATAATTATAAAAGGAGTGTTGTGGACATTTTTAAAGGTCGCTTCCACCTCATACGGCTAATGATGATGATAATTATTTTCTTAATTATAAATAAAGCTGCACTAAATATCATATTGAATGAATATTTGACCATAACCAAGTTGCATTCTCTAGTCAAATCCAGCCTTTCTTAATTTGTAAGTTGGACACTCCATAAACGTCACCCTTGAGTTTCCGAAACACCATGTGTGCAGTTCCCAACGAAAGCTCGCGGGGCGTTGTCGCCGCGTAAAACGTATAAATTAGGGCGCGCTATCGCGATCGCGCGGCCTCACACCTCGCCCGGAATGCGGTGATTTACTCCGCCCGAGCCTACTCGCGCTCATAATGCCCTGGTATTCTGGACTGGGTTCTTGAACTTTGACCAGCTTGAAGACTTCATTTGTTTTATGACCTTCTGTCAAATTGAATAATACAATCAAGAAGTGCGAGTTGAGCTTTAAGTTAGCTTGTACACTTGTAGAGTCAACTTAAGAGATAAGTGAAGCCAAGAAGGCACCCATATTTTGAGCACATTTTATTATCATCATAATCAACAGCCGAATAAAGTCTACTGCTGGACATTGGCCTTCCCCAAAGATTTCCATAACAATGTCGGTCCACCAGGGGGGCTGCTGCGCTCCCCAACAGCTGACAGCTCTGCGAGCAATGTTCCCTGCCCCACTGCCATTTAAAGCTGGCCATCATCTGAGCTATTTCGATGCCTTAGTTTTCCTAAGCATCTCCTCGTTCCTTATTCACTCTTTGGATAACTTTAAGCCTATACAACATATACAATATGAACATTAGAAAATTATATATTAAGTCCTTAAGAGATAATAATATTTGGCATGTATCATTAGACAAGCTTTAGCAATATGTGTGTGAACACGCTTGATAAAAATTTTTCATCGTTTTTATGTTTATGCAAATTAAATGATGTATTCGGGAGGCAGTTAAAAATAATTGTATTTGTGTCTAATTTTAACACAATTAAACTTACAAAATATTATCAAATTAAATAATACGAGCTCAAATATACGGTCTATTTTTAGAAGAGGCAATTATTTTATAAGAACGGTCTGAAACTTAATAGTTACGGACAAATTGCTAAGACAGAATAAAAACACCAATTTCATAGGTAAGGAGCCCAATATTAGATTAGCAAGAAAAACCCCGTTTGATTTCGCAAATAAGTTTCGCAACTAGTTGTTAGGAAATAAATAACAGGTTATCTTGCTACTCAACTACGTAGTTGATCCAGAAGATTCATTCCAGTTTCTCATCCAGATGATATCATAAGTTTAAGAGTTGCTAAGATAGCAATAACCTTGCTACTTAAGAAAAAGCAAGGACATTCCCTATCGTAAGAATGGCATTCCCTATCGTATGAATAATAAATGGCTGGAAGAAGAGAGAAGGTTGTGGCGGCTCTATTTAATGAGAAAATGGCTGGAAGAAGAAGAGAGAAAATCTGGGATTCTTCTTTCAATCATTCATATTTTAATTTTATCAACAGGTAGACAGGGAGACTCGGTACCGGGTCCTCTGCATAGCTACCTTTATTTACAACAATAAAACGGTACTAAACAGAACTTTTGCTTAGTAAACTGACTTTCTTTCTGACAATACTGTATTGTAAACACTCACATTTGGCTTGATGTGTTGTTGAGCCTGTTGCCATGCACCGGGCACAATGTAAATCCAGCCATATTCAAAACTAAAGGTTATTGAAATTAGTATAAGTAGGGATTGAACTAAGGCTCTATTACAATAGAGATCTAAATTCAAAAGTCATTAGTCAGGCTTGCCTTAAAACTAATACCGTCCTTGTCATTCGCTAAGTTAATGAAAGAGACGCCATCAGGTTTTTTAAAAATAAGATGAGAGTATTTTTATTTTTTCCAGTCACGTATCACAGACTTAATTCTATATCTTATCAAGATAATAATAATACAACTGTATATTATGCGTGTGTGCGTGACCCCTATAAATAGGCACATTTGAATATTTAATAAATTAAATCTCAAATTCCTTCAACTGAGCATGAAGATGTTAGGAACAGAAATGTCTTTAACATCAAAATTCTCAAAGTGAATTAATCATACCAGGAATTTTGACTGACAGAAAGAAAGTCAATTTACTAAGCAAAAGTTCCGTATAGTACCGTTTTATTGTTGTAAATAAAGGTAGCTATGCAGAGGTCCCGTTACCGAGTCTCCCTATCTCCCTGTTGATCAAATTACAATATGAATGATTGAAAAAAGAATCCCAGATTTTCTCTCTTCTTCTTCCAGCCATTTTCTCATTAAATAGAGCCGCCACAACCTTCTCTCTTCTTCTTCCAGCCATTATCTAATTTAATAGAGCCGCCACAACCTATCTTCCTCTCAATTTCTTCTACCACTCGTCTACTTCTTCTTTTCTTATAAGAATTCTCAAATCCCATCGCTGCATTTGGTGCCCTCTCATACTTAACCCACCTACATCCATTCTTAAATTTTTCTTGTCGTTGTGGATTCATCCCTCCTCATCAAAATGTCCGAACCATGCTGACCTATTCATCATCATCATCTTCAGCCTACTCCTGGCTTGGGCCTCCCCTAATGCACGCCACCGCTCGCGATTTTCGGCCGTTCTCATCCAGCCCACTCCAGCCAACCGACGACTATCGTCATCCCTGGTCGCAGGGCGTCCTACACTACGTTCACCGAGACGCGGTCCCCACTCGAAAACTTCACGGCCCCAACGGCCATCAGTTCTACGGCTGACCTATTGCTCCTCATTTTTACTGACACTGGGGCATCTGAAGAACCCCTGATCATTATATTTTTTTTATTTTCCATCGATAAACAAGCTTTAAACATATTAAAAAATTCTCACAGTTTGGGAAGAGTAGGATGACACAGTTTCCACATTTTTCGCAATATGTCGGAACTATGTTTGATGAAATTAAAAGAAGGCATTTAATATGCAAATAGCCCTTCCATATTATCATGATACCCCACTTACATATTAATTCATTATAAAATTTTATTACCCACTGGAATCCTTTTAACAAAGATATAAATAAAAAAATGATTATTCGCTTGTATAAATCTATTTAATTAAAGATTTATATTCATAGCTGATAAGGTTAATCGACTGATCCTTGCAAAGATAAGCATAGCGTTTTTAATAGTTCACACAAACATCATCTCAGCACATGTCAAGTATTATTTGAGGGTACGAGGCATATGTGCCTTCCGATGCACGGAAGAACCCGAGATCAAAAAGTATGTTTTCCTCTGTTAAGGAAAGAAAATTTCTCTTTGGTTGAAAGTTTTGATTTTTTGATTATTTTGAAAAGATTTAAGTCGTCTTTTCAAATGAAATATATTGGTCTATTTTTTAATTATTATCTCAATTCAAATTTAATTTAAATAATTTATTTTACACGAATACGAATACAATAATTTTTTAAGATTTTAATTGACGACGTTCATCATAAAATATAAAAAATATCCCGACTTGACTGTTGACTGCGTGTATACCAGGACCTCATAACACACCATAAAACTAGTTCGACAGTGGCGTTATTAATTTAAAGTAATGTAGAAGATACGCATAACAAAAATATTAATCAATTTATGTGAATTTATAATTATCAGTTCATTTAAGTTAAACAGCATACTGTCCGTTTACTATTTAAAAAGTAAACTCATAAAAGATGGCGGGTGCAATTTTTCTGGGACAGACGAACTGGAAGTTTTGTGAAGAGTGTTTGGAGTTACCATAGTAGTTCGAAGTGATTCTGTATGATGGAAAATACGAATATGAACAGTGAGTAATTATTATAGTTTTCTTTATAATTCTCACAATAATTCGATCGCGTTTAAAATGCTGCGCACGTGTGAAAATGAATCTTTTGAAATGTTGAAAATAAAAAATATTTTAATGGACACAAGACCTAGCAGGAAAATATGTTTTTTATTCTGCCTTTCATTTTATACAATTTTTCGAATGGAACATGGAATAAAGCGACGAAACTGTAAACAAACGAGACATTTTTCCTCCTTTTTTCAACGTTTCCAAAGAACCAAATTAAGTATGGCTTACATAATCTCGCAGCCTAATCATATTCCTATATCAAATAGACTCGGTGGCGCCCAGCCCGAATCCGAAGCAATTTTATTAATGTCGTTACCGTATCTTGATCGGACGTTTAAGACTCATATTATTTATAACGAAGCCTTTATCTCTGATCTCGAGTTAGAAAACTCGGGTTTTGTCAACCTGCGTGCGTTTTGGAAGGAATTTAAATTGGTTATGTTGTTATGTTCTCCCAGTACAGTGATTTGAGATTTGAGATGTGTGTTGGTTTTTAATTGCGCTTTTGCAATTAAATAAATAATTTAACATTATTTTAACTTATTATTCTAATAATAAAATATTTTGATAGAAAGAGAGAGAAAGAGAGGCTAAAGTATATTTAAGATTAAAGCTTGCCTTGCACTACATTGGGCCTGGCAACGGGTCTACCGTTGAATAGGGTCTTCAACATAATCAGGCGAAATGTAGGCGTTAACTGCTTTGCCTACCTCTACGGGGATATAGGCCAGGTGATAATCTATGTATGTGTAATAGATGTGCGAAAGTTCCAGGTCAGATATGTTCCCATTCCAATTTATTTACGATGTACAAGATACACATAGGCGGCTTGGAAACATGACAAAAGAACTTATGTCATTGTGTTGGTAAATGTCAAATTTCTTCGTCTCGTAGAACAAACGGGGACGCTATGGCCTCTTACTACTCGCGAAAACACAACGTAACTGTCATTCATTCGCTTCCTCTGTTTCTCTCGGGCGGTTAGGATTTCTCGCTTCCGTATCTTTTTGGCGTAGCGCAAATAATGCTAAATCTATATACCAAAATGCGAACTTGCCCATTGAAATAAGTTGTATGTAAAGGAAGGTTGAGGAAGAAAGAAAGAAAGAAAAAAGTTTATTTGGCAATTATTAAAAAATAACAATAGTACAAAGTAAAACTTTAAATTTCTTAAACTCTTTTCTGTACCTAGTACTTTTTATTTACTAGTACTTAGATGATAGCGTATACGTTTAATGAAGCGATGGGAATAATGGAGGGGTCGTAACAAGTATCCTTATGGGAAGAATAATATGTATGTACGATCATAGTCGTTCAACTGTACGCCCGTACTATTTTTATTTTATAGAGTCGCGTAATTTATGTCTCAATCCTGGAACATACTTATTTTTATGCATGTTTTATATTTACACTTAATCAACAATGTTGTCTAAAGCTATCCGATCTGATATCATCTGATGGGCAGTCCTCTCGTTTGTCAACTTGAACCAAGGTGTAAACATAACCAATAAGATCGTCTTTAGCCTATATAGGCCTTCTTCATGGAGAAAAACGTGAGGAGTATGGGCCGTAACACCACCACGCTGGCCCAATGCGGGTTGGTCACAAATAATATATTCCGAAAAAAATATTTTTCAAATGCGGGTGTTTAACACCTCTGCCCATTTATCATCACGCCTCTATCCCCGAGGGGATAGAGGCCTGATGATAAATGTTGGGTTGTGTGAAATTTATGTACTTTTTTGTTGGACATTTTCGTTAAGATCACCAACTTTACATCTTGAATGGGTAACCAATCTGGTCTCAAATTACTCCATGCTTCGGAAGGCACGTTTAGCAGTTTCTACCGACATTTCTTGATGTTAAGGCCTAAGGCTGCCTGTCCACCAACGCGGAGCGAGGGAGCGGAGGTTTCAAGCAACGCTATTGGCTAATCGATATATCATATCAGCAAAGTGGAGATTTGAAGTGATGCTATTGATAAATTTTGACACAAGCTCCGTTCTCCTCTCCGCTTCAATGGACAGGCAGCCTTATACTCCTTTTTTGTTTTTCCATGTAGGAAGACCTGTTTCCAGGACGTACCCATAGAGGATGGCATAGGCCTACACACACGCACGCTGTAATTGGTTTTATTGGATGCTTTCCATCACAAAATAATTTTGGACCTCCATTCTTCTACAAAGTGTTTCTTCATTTTTTTGTTGTACTGTAATCGATATTTTTTTTAAATTAAATAAATACATCTTGAGAATATGTTGAGGAGCTGGCTGACGTAGTGGTTAGTACGCTTTGGCTTTTGATTCCGAAAACAAAGCTAACTGCGCTATGGTCATGCCTTGGATGGGTAACCAAAACTTTGTGATCTCGAACTCCGTGCGTCGGAAGGCACGTTAAGCCGTTGGTCTCGGACGCTCCTACAACCGTTTCTACCCCCCAACCCGCATTGGGCCAGCATAGTAGTGTTATGACCCATACTCCTCAGTAGCCCATACTACTACTCTTCTCCATGAGGAAGGCCTGTGCCCAGCAGTGGCACTTATTAGGCTGAGAATGAAATACTTTGTGATTGTTTTATTCATACCTTTTGCATTACAATTGTTCACGTGTATTTCGCACAGATTAAAAAGTTCCTTTGCTCATTGACAGATACAGAAGTCCATTATTCTCTAACACAATAATGCTTCCTAGAATGTAATGTTTGGATTAAAGCCGTAAATAGTAGCATTGTCGATTCACCTTGAGTATTTTTGTAAACTTTTACAGGGAGGTTGCGTAACTATGCACTTTTAGTTGGACATGGACAATTCATTATTTGAAATACATGAGAATGAACCATAATATCTTAAAAGTATGCCAAATTTTAGAAAGACAAAGAAAATATATTGGGTCCTTACCTATGAAATTGGTGTTTTTTTTTCTCTCTTAGTATTTTGTCTGTAACTATTAAGATTCAGAGTATTCCTAAGCTCTTTTGAGCTGTTTTGATTTGTTTTGATAATTTGTTGTAAGTTTAATTGTGTTAAAATTGGACACGGAGACAACTCTTTTTAAGTGCCTCCCGAATACATCATTTTATTTGCATTCACTTAAAAACGATAAATAATTTTTATGAAGTGTGATATTTCACATATTACTAAAGCTTGTCTAATGAAAGATGCCAAATATTATTATCTTTGGATTTGTCGTTGTGAAGAAAACTGAAAAAAAATTTGTATGGAAAATGCAGAATTTCCCAAAATCTCCATACAAAACACCAATTTCATAGGTAAGGACCTAATATTCGTAGGTTTCCTGGAGTGGGCTGGATGAGAACGGCCGAAAACTGAGAGCGGTGGTGTGCTTAGGGGAGGTCTATGTCCAGCAGTGGGCTAGAGTGGGCTGATGATGTTGATGATGATACGTGTTTATCTCAAACAAAAAAAATATAAGTTGGTATAAAATCTGGTCCTCTTTTTATTATGAGAATTTTAAATTCGAGCTATGAATTTTTTATTAAAATTTGACTTTTTTGTTCACAATTACATCCGTCCTTATTTTTAAATAAAATCTGTTTTAGATTATAATATCTTCTTTAGGTGCTTTTGATTTTAAAGTGTTGGTAGAAAGCACATTATTTACCATTGTGACGCAACACACCATGTTTTCTTTAAAAAAACAATACAGTGAATAGTATCTTCAGCGCTTGAAAAGTAATAAGCAGGAAAAACAATTAAATTATGTAATTAATTGTATAAATAATTTAATTGCATGATAATCATACTGATTTTCATTTGTTACAGGCGAAGAGGCCAAGAACAGACGCTAACACAGATGTGCCAGATCGGTAAGTTATTTGATGTTTTAAGTCTTTAAAAGGTTATTAAGTTTAAAGAAATTTCTTGTGTAATATCTTGAAAAATAGAAAATAAACAGCTGTTTCTACTAATCACGACATATGAAACTTGATCCGATAGTATTTTTCTTCAAAGATCCGACGCCATCCGCGGATCAAACCCTATTTGTCAATTCCCGCGCTATCTAAAGTTGCGTTCAGCTGCAGTACACAAATTAAGTTATTTTAATAGGTACATCTAAAATATTTTATAATTACATTACAATTATTGCAATGCGATTCATTTTGTTCCGTGTCTGCAAATTACTCTTTCATTCACTGACTTTTATCTCTTATAAAGGCATCATAGTTTGCATCAAATATTCAAATTCAGAAGCCCTCGTGTTATTGCAACTTTTTAATCACATTTTTTCAAACGTTACATAATAATTGCTAAACCAATTTGGTTAATAAGCTACAAAAATCCTATAACTTCATAAACTAAAATCAAGCAGAAGTAATTAAAACAATGTAAACCCAAACATCCTATAAATTAAAAACACTCGACCTAGCCTCTTGTTCAAATTAAAGTTTACCCTGACACTGCGCACAACAAGGGTCCATAATCCCGTGTAATCCCGATATTGTCGACACACAATTGCCGTGAAAAGAGCTACTTAATAAAACTCTGAATGGGACACGCCCCGGCCTTATCTGCAGCTTCACATATTATCACGCCCCGATCAAAGGAAATGATTTGGAGCACAACAATGGGTTTTATGTTACAGCGACCCGATTTAGAACACAACTTTGAAGATGTGCAGAATTTCGGAGCCGATTTTTTGGGAAATGCCAAAAGCACACCTGTGCTGATTCCTTTGCCTGTGTATTTATAGTTTTTTTTTTAAATATTAATGGCAAAGCAACACGGCTTTAGAAATGTGGAGATATAAAATAATTGAGTTTTTAATGTCATCGTTAAATATATCTAGACTAATTATGTAAATGTCCAATCTCATATTGTTTACTATAAAATCGATAACATTTCGGTATAAATCGCTACATTTCTCAAATCTGTTTTGGAAACTAACAAATTACAAACAAAAATGTGACCGATGTATTCTGGCTATAAAACGAAACATTTTACGTTCGTAAGGGAAAAGATAAATGTTTGGTATGCGACGCCACATTCCGACCCGGGACGCGTATTAGCCGAGTTAATTAGTGGTTAACACAACATTTTTAACTTTTTTCTTGTCCAAAATAGCACCTTTTAACTGATATAAATCAATTTTTGAAGTAATACCGTTCCGTTGCTATTTTTTTAAATTTGACAGACAGGATCTGGAGTGTCGTGTTGCGCTCGGTAGTCATTTTTTGTCTATTTTATTTATATCCCGCCTATTATTAAGTTGAGATGTGTGCAATGTGAAACTGCGTGATTATTGAGTACGGTTGGTACCTCTGCGTGAAGATTAATGGGAGACCATGAGTTGAAGACGTATTGAATAATATATTATCGATGTTTTTCCGCGTTTACTGCGCGTTTATTGGAAAGCTTATTAAATAAATTCGCTCTCTACGCTGTTTTTCTTCTTTTTATTACCTCTTGGATGTATTTGGAGCAACAAATGTATAAGATAAAAGCAACAAAAAGTAAGGGTCGGTTATTTGATCCGTGATCAGGTTGACTAGTAGATTAAATTATAGACCAATGGCGAAAACGTATGATGTCGTCATATAACCACTTGTCCAATAGTCGAATGTTCAAATATTACTTTAGTCAAATGAACATAGCTAATTTAACCACAACACGATCCTGGAATTAATAAAATGGCGACACAGCTGTTGTATATTGCTTCGATTTTTCATCGCTAATTTATCAATTTATCAATCTGTTGTCACATTTTGGCATTTCCATTGAAGCTATTGGTCTAGATTTTAGCTACTGAGTTAACTATTACTACAGATCAAAATACTCACCCTTAGTGCATTTGAATAAGACATCATAATTAAGCCCTTCCATGTCTTCGTGACATTTAGACAAATCATTCATCGGTCACATCTGTAAACTGGAGGTTTGGCAGTAAAAAAACACGCAAATAATAGATCTTTGTGCGGGGAAGGTTAACCACGTGGGGCCCAAATGGCGGCATGGCTACTGCGTATTAGGGACCATTGAGGAATTTACAAAATCTTGTGGCATTTTTTTTTACATTATAAGAAATTACTTCTTTTGTGATAAAGGGTTTAAATAAAATTTTAATTATAAAGGACCAGTTTCTACACATTCGCTGAAATTCCTGAAACTTCATACTTACTAAAATATATCCATATCAAATTAAAATCTGATGATCTGAAATTAAATCTATTTGCTGGATACTGGTTATCGAAAGTTAAACCGGAGCATGAATGACTTGTTATACTACAACCAAAAATTTTGTAAGACTAAAACTGTATTTAATATAAATAGCAGTAGTAGGTACTTATGTTGAAGTATTTGTGAAATTTATTTTTTTCCCCGCCAACCTACATTGCTAGCGTGGTGGTGTTACGGCCCATACTCGTCACGTGTTTCTCCACGAAGAAGGCCTGTGGCCAACAGTGGGGCGTATATAGGCTGAGGACGATTTTTTTCCATACTTTTCGATATTTTTCCAAACATTTCAATTTGCTTGAAATATTGGTGCCAATTTGTTTGTTTCTTAACATTAGAAAAAATCAAAATATTCCAGCATCTAATCTTTATTGTAAAAACATGCCGTTAAGTCCTACTGCAAGCCCTTAGATGTTAAGGAGTCACTTACCACCTCATTATATTATTATGCGGAACCCTTCGAACAACAAGGTTTTGTTGCGTCGAGTGGAGCGTGCCGCCATTGTGCCCGGCCTTTGTTTTGTTTATTATTACCAGATTGAAAGCGATTTGTTTTACAATATCCGATTGCTTGATTTGAAATATAGAGTTGAGTCAGTTTATCAAAACTGCGTCAAATTATGTAAAAATACTATAAGTGTTACTCGATTCTGAGTTTGAATAAAAACTTATGTACTTATACCTAGTATTTTTTGTGAAAATTGCTACTCTGTCCTTGGAACATTGCAGCAGGCTTTCCGTTACATAGAGGTCTTCATTTATAAAAAAATGTGGTTGTTACCACCTCTGTCTGTCTATCCCTTTGGCGATACTAGCGAGATACCACAGTACCCTATGAATTTAAGTCTATTTTCAAATTAACACAATAAACCCTAGAATTTAAAAATTGTAATGAATAATCTTAAGTGTTGGAATTCTGTGGTATTTAAGTTTATAAAAAAATACAGAAATTTACTCTACACTTATGTATGTTATGCTTTATTTCAAACTACTTCGGTAGATTTTAGAAAACATTGTTGAAAAGTTTAAAAATTATAACAAAATTATTCAAGTGACAGTACACTAGATTACCGCGCCATATGGAATGACACACGTCACAACATCAAGAAACTATTAAAACCTTTGAAGTCTTTGTCTGACAAAGTGAACGCAGTTTTACGACGACTACTGCGATTCAAAAACATTCTTAAAAAGAGACCGAACATTAAAAAAGCATTCAATTAAAAAGATAGTGACAATGGTGCCAACATTAACCGAATATTCCGCTTCGCCCGTTCTTTTGATATCCGATAGTGTTGTTTGATGGATTCCCGAAGTGGCGGCAAAAAGCAAAGTGACACTTGAAAAAGGCGCGAACTAATATAAACAGGGTTTTTTTTACTATTGTGTGCTACACGCGATAGGATAAACATTAATTTAAGAGAGTAATATACTTTTATTGTCGGGTTTGAAATTTGATTTGATAAACAATGGTTACCATTGTTATCTGAATAAGGGACAGTTTTTTGATCCGTGGCCAGGTTGACCAGTAGTTTAAAATTTGGACTAATGGCGAAAACATATAGATACCTAATATATAGGTAATGTTGTGATATGACAGCTTGTCAAATAGTCGAATTTTCAATTATAACTAAAGTTAAATAATCATAGACAATTTAACAACAACACGATGCTGAGATTAGCAAAATGGCGACTGGCGGCACAGCTGATGTATACTGCTTCAATTATCATCGCAAATTTAACAATTTATCAAGCTGACGTCAAAAAGTTTGGCGTTTCCATTGACTATTGATCTACATTTTAACTACTGAGGTTACTATTACCATGGGTCAAAAAACTCACCCTAAGTGTGTACAGGTACGTGTTAATAAAATAACTTGTAGATTTTGTTTATACTTATTACGATGCCTTAAAGGTCAAAATTCAATGGCAAATATCAAGCTGCATACTGGAGTACAAACTAAAAATAAACAATATTTGACACCTAGATCAATGGCACCGCATTCACAATCCATGAATATAATTATTTAATTATACTCGTAGAAGTTTGTCGTGTAATCAATATACAAGCATACGAAGCAGATTAGTGACTATGGTATTCATTCTTAACTAATAACTGTATAATAACATATTTTCATATCTTTTTATATTTATCTTCTCATGTAAGTTATGTACTTAAGTTGAAGTTAATCTATAATTACCTATAAATAAATATGTGTTGTATCTCCAGCGTGATATTATGCATATTTTTTTTAAATATTCACGCTTTTCAAATGTTGTCATCATTAAAAGCCGACATAAAAGTATGACATATAATTTTCTAAAACTCAAAAATATTCACACAACTATAAAACAGGTGCTACATTCAAATATTGTTTTCGAATGTAGTTTGCATAGATTTGACTTAATTAAAAAACTTTTAATATTTATAATAACGCAAAAACGTTACGTTATTTCGTCGATTATGTAGGTGTGGTTATTTCTAATATTAAGATTGTATAGCTACTAGATTATTATTTACGCTGATCTATTCGAGTAATTTACATATTAAAGAATAAATAGAAAACGTATTTAAAATGTTTTTGACAAGTAAAATTACTTAAAATGATGAGCGTTATTGAAATAAATATACTATTAACCAAAGAATATTGAATTATAGTTAATTTTGAATAATGGTAGGTAAACAGCTATATATATATGACGCCACTTCCGAGGCATGTGACAGCGCGGGAATTGATTAAACTGCGTTCACATTGGTTGATAACGGGTTGAATTAATTGGAACTATTTGGAACACGTGGAAGCATTTCGATAGATAAGTCCACCAGCACTGATATGGACGCCTGGTATAGAGGCATCTGCTATTTGGACTATTTGCTTTAATTACCCTAATTAAAAATAAACAACATGTGATTTGAAGCTTTTAATTGTTCCAATCTGTTCCTTGTTTAAACTAAACATTTTCAATCACCAATTGACATAAATTTCTTCCAATTAGATCGTCTAAATAATCGAAACAACATTACGGCATCTTTAATTGTTCAAAGTTGTTGCTTCCTTCCGAAATGAAGACATTCGAGATAAGCGTCTGTTTATAAAACGGGGCGTTTTTGTAAACAAGCGTCTCCACGGTTTTAATGGAGTTTTTATTTCTGATGTTTTCTTTACCCTTTAAAAGTTTACGGGCAAATGGAAATGTTTTTTTTTTCTTCCAGATTGTCTCACGAAATCAACGCTAGTCCGTGCGAGTCTGAATCGACTTCCAACTCCCCTCCATCCTTACTGCAGGATGCAGCGTTACCAGCTCTCTTAGTATCTGGCGCGTCGACTTTATTCCAAAATACCACAAGTTCAACAAACTCCACGCTGAGTCTGTCAGCTGTTGACAGCTTATGCTTGCCTGGTACCGCCGAGGTGGAGAGCTGCGGCGTGGCGAACGGATGCGCGAGCACTACGCTGGGCGGGCTTGCGCTGCCGCTGACCTCCTCAGGCGGGTTGTGTTCGACCTCCTCCTCGTCCGCGGTCGCCTGGTTGATGAATGAGGATAGCGCAGGTAAAGACAAAAAAAATGACAGATATTGCCAGATTTTGCCTCTGCACATTAAATAAAACTGTAGAGATCGAAAGTCACATAGAAAAAACATGCTTAAAATCAAGTCAGGGGGATGTAAAAAGAGGGAAAATACCAAAAAAAGTTAATTTTTATTTTTTCTTTTTCTACCTGCCTGCTTGTAAGGGCTAATCTCCGAAATGGCTGGACCGATTTCAATGAAATTTCCCTGTTCAACATCTTAGATACTTTTTATTCCGGAAAATTGTAAAATATAAAATTGTAGAATTAATTTTAAACTGTCCAAGTTGCCAGCTTTTCGTAGATCTTTTTACCAGTAATAAAATGATAAATGTTCGCTGCAATGTCAAAATTGAAGTAATAAAATAGCAGTTGGACTAATAAAATTGCGTGTTACAGGTGGTGTGAAGAGCGAAGTGCGCAGCCCCGGGCTGTGCGACGGCGAAGTGGCGCTGTACAGCGAAGCCCTGCCCTACGAGCAGACTGCTCTGCCATATCAGTACTATAATAGGTAACACCCACAATATTATCGCCTTTAACCGCCTCTCTGGTCTAGTGGTTCACACCACCGGGTGTTGATCGAGAGGTCCGGGTTCGATTCTCCATGGGGGCAGAAGTTTTTCTGCTCGGTTTGGTTGGTGGTAGGGCTTCTAAGCCCGCGTGACTAGCTACCACCGTCTTACCTAAATTTGTCGCCATAATAACGATGTTTTAAGCATTGTTGTGTTCCGACAATCAAAGGTAAGATAGCCAGTTCCTCAGTTGTTGAGGATTACAGGTGAAGCTCGCTGCCATCTTCGGCCTTATCGTCACTTACCATCAGGTGAGGTGAAGGTCAAGAGCTTACCTGTCGTATGTAATAAAAAAAAAGACGCTATTATCCATGCTAAATGACAAACATCATGAGAAAACATCTCCTTTATCGAAATCAAAACACTTTTATTATCACGCCTCTATCGTCGAAGGGGTAGGCAGAGGTGTAGAGGTGTAAACACGCACAAATCACCAAGTCCCCATGTAACAGGTGGCGACCCTGTTCGATCCCACTGCCCGCCTCTAGTACGGCTACCTCACATTGTACCCGGTGCATGGCATATGGACTTAAAATATTGGGTCCTTACCTATGAAATTGGTGTTTTTTTTCTCTCTTAGTATTTTGTCTGTAGCTATTAAGATTCAGAGTATTCCTAAAAAATAATTACCTCGTCTAAAAATAGACTATATTTTTGAGCTCTTTTGATTTGTTTTAATAATTTGTTGTAAGTTTAATTGTGTTAAAATTGGACACGGAGACAACTCTTTTTAAGTGCCTCCCGAATACATCATTTTATTTGCATTCACTTAAAAACGATAAATAATTTTTATGAAGTGTGATATTACACATATTACTGAAGCCTGTCTAATGATAGATGCCAAATATTATTATCTTTGGATTTGTCGTTGTGAAGAAAACTGAAAAAATTTTAGTTCGGAAAATGCAGAATTCCCCAAAATCTCCATACAAAACACCAATTTCATAGGTAAGGACCTAATATAAAAGAAGAAAAAAGTCATTTAAAGACCGAATCTAATATCACCAGTTTTTTTGTATACTTATGACATTTAATGTTAAATCAGTTAAAATAATAGCACCTTTGTGCTTCCTTATAATGTAGGTGAACATTACATATTAGTTTGATATGCAAAACAGTTACTACCTAAAGAATTTAGCTTACATTATGTAAATATTATGTTCTATTCAAAGCGTAAAAATAAGGAAATAAACTTATTAATGAATTATAAAAAAATCATGACAAAGTGTTATTTAACACTGTGACCACTGATTAATAGTGAGGATTTCAAGACAGTACGTAAATATATTGTGGTAACAACTATCTAGAAGCCTACAAGCATTTCTTTAACCCTTTGCCGGGCACCGCGAGCACCGGTGCTCGCAAACAATAGATGTTTCTATTGTGTCTCGTTTTGTGCCTGTTGACTAGTTAATAAATAAAATAAGTAGATATTTATACGATTCTATCCTTTGCTTATCTTTAAATTACACATTGTTTCTCAAATGCGATATTAAATTAAAACAAAAAAGTATCGAACATCGAAAGTAATGATGGAAATAGCATATTAATTTGAACAGCAAAGATTTTTTTCTCTTACAAAAGGAGTAGCTTATTTAACGCAGCCATCTATTACCAATATCGTGCTAATTGTTCAAATAAAGATTAATTATTAATTAATGTACTATCCGAACAAATGTTTATTTATCTGGACAAATGCCTCATGTTATAAATATTTACTATACTCTTTTTCTTTACTTTATATTATTTTATATAGTAGGTCCTTACCTATGAAATTGGTGTTTTGTATGGAGATTTTGGGGAATTCTGCATTTTCCATACAAAATTTTTTTCAGTTTTCTTCACAACGACAAATCCAAAGATAATAATATTTGACATCTATCATTAGACAAGCTTTAGTAATATGTGTACTATCACACTTCATAAAAATTATTTATCGTTTTTAAGTGAATGGAAATAAAATGATGTATTCGGGAGGCAGTTAAAAAGAGTTGTCTCCGTATCCAATTTTAACACAATTAAACTTACAACAAATTATCAAAACAAATCAAAAGAGCTCAAAAATATAGTCTATTTTTAGACGAGGTAATTATTATTTAGGAATACTCTGAATCTTAATAGTTACAGACAAAATACTAAGACAGAATAAAAACACCAATTTCATAGGTAAGGACCCAATATTATGACTAAACACTTGAAAGTTGGGTTTGTTACTAAAGAAGACCCTATGAGGAAGCCTGTATTGTTTAATCCGAAATAATGTATCTTAATCAACGCACTCGATTGTTCTTGACGACTTAATTCGTCGGTCAATGACCAGGGGATAAGAAGCCGTTCAAAGGCAGTTGTTACCCTAAATTAGTGGTGCGTCAATTCCTTCATTGATCGAATAAAGGCAAACGCCAATAAAGGTAAAATTGTTAACTCTAATATTAACCAAATACGAAAAATACAATTTTAAAGAATATGAGGATGACTTGTCCATACTTCAAAACCGATTAATTGTAATTAACCGATTTAATCGAAATTTGATACACAGATAGTGTATAGCCTGAAAAACGATATAGGCTACTTTATATACCCAACCCAATATTGCCATGGCACCGCGCGGGTTAAACCACGAGAAGCCACTAGTCTCTTTAAAGACCTCTTCCAGCCAACCAGATATTTTCGAGTCAAAAGAAAATAAACAATATCTTTACAACCTTTTTAACGTTTCCTGATAACTAAAAGAGAATTTACGATCGTAGTACCTTGTATTCGAACTCGTCTCAATTTTAAAAGTACCTAGTTTATGGTCATCAGTTATGGATGGACGCTAAAATTTATGGTCTAATAAAATGAATTTCATGGCTAATGAATCTAATTTTCTTATTCGTGTAGTCGTGAATTTAACAGGGAGACGTCCATGGCGATCTCAATCAATCTCAATCAGAATCTATTATGGCTGCGTTCATGATAATTATGTATTTGTCGAAAGATGGATCCATTAGCTTAAATCGTGGTAGTTATGACGTTATTTGCTGTTTCGTTTGACTCTATAAGTAGATTATAATTAACGTATCTGTTTATATTTGGTCTAGCAGTGTGTCTACTATGTGTAGTGGAAGCCAACAAGCATTCTCCTATTATCTAGAGATCTAAACATGTCTAGGCTCCGAGTTTGCTAATTTACAAATCGATAATCAGTAATAAATTATAACATTGAAACACTATCGCAATTGTATTGCAGTAGTTATTAGACGACTCGGGCTGGCGAAATGATTCCATTCTGATGATACGAGTATGTTAATTTGTTTATTCATAAATTTCGCTTGCTTCTAGTATGCAGCAGTATGGAAGCGGCAGCGCTGCTTCACCGTACGTCGGTTCTACGTTATATAATCAACCTTACGCTGCGTACCCATCGCCGCACAACACGAATAATAGGTTCGTATTTAAAGTTTTACTCGCTTTGGACGATTGTCCACGACTCTGTAAACAACTCACCTACTCATTAATAGTGTCACCAAATTTTCTTACTTTTGTTATACAAAAGAGCATACATACTACCAAGTTTATTTCCTTTACACATTGTTTCATCAATATAATCGATTCAATCAAACGTAGCGAATGAAAACTGTGGATTCAAGAAAGAAAATTGTGTTTAACTTGATGGAAAAGCTTTTATCGACGCCTTTCTTTTTAACACGTTACTACAGAAAATATAAATTATTTTGTGGCCAGTTCCTTTCTGAAAAGATGAAAAACAAAATAATCCTTTCTTTTTAATACGCCTTTCTTTTTAACACGTTACTCCAGAAAATATGAATTATTTTGTGGCCAGTTCCTTTCTGAAAAGATGAAAAACAAAATAATATTCCATAGTTTGTCCAGGTCATCATGTAAAGCGACGCCGACGTACCTGAGCGCGTACGGCGTGAGTGGGGTCGGCGGAGTGTCCAGTACCGGGTTCGGAGCCCAGCCATCACCTTATGCGTATTCTTCGTATAACGGCGGGCTGGGACAGTCCTTTCCTGCCACTCAACAGGTTGGTAGTTCCAAAATAGCTGTTCCAAAATGTTTTATATTTATTTATAACTTTTATATCCATCTTAAAAGTAGAGATGGGAAAGACGAAACACTCGTAAAAGAGGTCCTCATATCGTCGGGGCCTGTTGTACAACACGAGCAAAACAGACGACATTTTTCAAATTAATATTTTCTATTGCTCCACTAGACATGTGATAATGATATAAACGAGAAAGTTTTAAAAATTGCGACATCTTTTTGCTTATAACTGTACCACTGCGTTTGCGTTTGAGCTTTATTGTGAATAGCCTGATACTATACCTGGTGCATGGCAATCGACTCGCCCTACCGAAGGGGGGCTTAAGCTTTGCTTACCCCTTTGGAGATAGTCATGATAATATGTAGTGTACCTATATTTTTAAGCTATTGCATAGCTTCTATCGCGGGCCTTGAGCGCGGGGACCGAATCCAGAAATTCCGTAACGAAAAAACCTCACGCTCCCCATTTCGATGCGCAAGGAGGTGTGGCTTGAAGGGCGTGCATCGTCTAACGTCGTTTCAGTTCGGCAGTCTTCGACACGGTGTTAAGATAATAAAACCCACATGTTGTATTGTAAAATAATAAAAAATATTTTAAACAATATTAACTTTTTTTATTTATTTAATAATAGAAAAATTTGTTTTCTTATCGGTCACCACGCTCAAAAAGTGTAACTTGCATTAATATCAAAGAAAAAGAAATACTGCATGAATAAAATAAATAAATAAAATTATAATTGCATAAGTTGATTACAAAATGCTATGCAATAGCTTTACCGCGGCAGTCCCCGAGTGCCACACGTCTTTTTTTTATTTAAAGTTTAATGTACATACATTTCATTAAGAATTCAATATAAGACTTCAATGTGTACAATAATTTCTGATTTTTTTGTACCAGGACTACAGTAGTTACGCGGCAGGTTATGCGGAGCACAATGTAGCACAATATGGCGGGTATTATGCAACGCCAAGCTACTCACCGTATGTTAGTTCACCCAGCAGCAGCGGCAGTGCGGGCCATACGTCCTACCACCTGGGAGGAGCCCTATCAGGTATTTTTAAGAAATGCGTAAAAAAGATCATCTATTACGTTTGCAACATTGATTTTGTGTACGGAGTGTAAACGTTAAGTGTGACCAGCCGATTATTTTGTAAATATAATAGTTATCAGAAAACTTCAAACTGATATCGAAAGTGCGCTACTAATAAGTAAAATCACATTGACAACTCTTTTAAATAAAAGTTAGTGAAAAAAAAGAGATTTAACGCTCCCATACATTTAGTATAATGACTCACCTACAGCCTCGATCTGAAAAAAGCAATTTTTTTTGTATATATATTTTTTGTTGTAAAATTCTCCCATGTAGGGAAGGCAAAGGGAACAAAGCCCATACAGCCAAGTCTTCAGTATATATTTCTTCAGTAGTTTGCATTGAAATGCTAGTGTAATGCATTTCAATGCATCTTATGAGAGTTTGGCGTCAAACGATCGATGGCAGACACTGTGGTGCTACTTGGATGAGGTGGATTACCACGATAAAAAACTCATCGCTTTTCACACCACTTGACGCTTATTTCGATAATCCTCCACATTGCACATCATCACAGACACTGATTACACAAAACTACACTGATTTAACGTAACAATATCCACTCTGAAACAATATTACAATTATCGAAATAAAAATCACGTCCGCCACTCAAATGCCGCCAAGCTCTCCTTTTTTTTGTATATTTCTAAAGGGACGGTAAAGGGAAAAGAGGTCAAAGCCCATACAGCCATGTCTTCGGTATTATTAATAATGTCTGCAGTATTTGCATTGGAATGCAAGTGTAATACATTTCAATGTGTCTTGGGAGAGTTTGGCGCCCAATGATCTATGGTAGACACGTAGTACTTTATACACCACTTGACGCTTATTTCAATGATCCTCCACATTGCATATCATTACGGACACATTACGCAAACACTGATTTAACGAAACAATATCCACTCCGAATATAACAATAATTGAAATAAAAATCACGTCCGCCACACTCAAATGCCGCCAAAAGAACCACGTCCTTTTTTAAATGTTGGCATAATATTTTGATTTCATACTTTAAAAAAAAATCAATTTAATATTTTTTTAACGCATTCAAATGCCCTGACTATCATTCTGGCCAGCTGAACAGCGTTAGCGACGTTACGTGACAATGGAGAGTTTAGCGACGTTTGACTAATGGCGGACGTGATTTTTATTTCGATAGTTGTAATATTGTTTCGGAGTGGATATTGTTACGTAAAATCAGTGTAGTTTTGTGTAATAAGTGTCTGTGATGATGTGCAATGTGGAAGATTATCGAAATAAACGTCAAGTGGTGTGAAAAGTGATGAGTTTTTTATCGTGGTAATCCACCTCATCCAAGTAGCACCACAGTGTCTGCCATCGATCGTTTAACGCCAAACTCTTCCAAGATGCATTGAAATGCATTTACACTAGCATTTCAATGTAAACTACTGAAGAAATATATACTGAAGACTTGGCTGTATGGGCTTTGTTCCCTTTGCCTTCCCTACATAGGAGAATTTTACAACAACAAAAAAAAAGTTACGTGACAATGACATTGACATTGACGTTTGTTTGTTTTCGCTTTGCATATTGTTGTGGTGAAGGTGATATTTTCAAACAATTCTTCTAATTATTCAATTTAAAAGCTATATAAATGTAGAAAAGATACTTTTAATAATAAAGCAGTGTACAATATTGTATTTGTTAAATAACGCATATTAAAGCAACCTGTGCTAGTCTACAAAACATGAATAAGGAAAATGACCATTATAATGCGAATAAGAGAATGAAACTAGAGGATAGTGATTCAGATAATCAACGGAATAATTATGATGATAGTTCCGACTTTTGGCCGGATTCTGATGCAGAAAATAGTATGTTTTTGATATTGTTTGTAACTTCAGGAATAAACATTTCTGTACATGTTTCGGGTACATAAAAGAGATTTTAATGTAATGAGATCTGAGCATTACGCTTAGAAACTTATTAAATTAATTACTTAAAGATATTTCAAAGAATATATTATAAATAATTTGGTCTATAAATAAAATATGCTAAACATAGATTATGTTTCTATTTACAGACTCCCCATCGTCAATGTTACCCTCTTTGAATGACACGAGTCCTCTTTCGCCTATCAAGAGTGAAATACATGCAGCCAGCAGAAGGTGTAGAGAAAATTCTGGGTAAGAATCTTTTTAAACTGTAAAATCTTCCATGATTTGATGAAAAAAAATGTTTAACCAGCATTAAGAGCAGGTAAAGAATGCTTAGTAATAAATAATTTGCTTAAAATTGTTGGCATACTGTAGAGTTGGGGTTTTCCTCTTCCAAATATTGTCATGTCCATCATTACCCGAGTAGGTACTCCCCATGTTACTCTCACAGATGGGCAGAAATGGGTATATTAGACTTTTGTAGGTAATGCCATTATGTTTTCTCAGTATTACTGGCAATCCCTTTAGGCCATTGGTATGTATAGTCTGCAAGTGAATTTTACTGTGAAAAAAGTCATTATCTCCCTAAATTACTATCCAATCCCATGTTTAAGCCTCAGAGTATTATTCCAGGGAAAGCACAGCAAGCAGATCTCGAGGAAGGGGCAGACGAAACACTTCTTCGTCCCCAGCACAACATGTCCCTGAACCAGCCACCGACAGGGTCTTTATATGGGACCTCGACGAGACAATCATCATCTTCCACTCATTACTCACAGGGACATATGCTACTAAGTACAATAAGGTATGATAATATCATAGAATTCATAAAAATGCAAATGAATTCTGTAACTGTCTTCTTTAATTTTATCAAGTATAAGTATTAATAGATTTGCTAAATCAATTAGTTGTTAGTATTTATGATTACTGTGTACATAATTGATTTCCCTATTTATGGACTTATAATTAAATCTATAACCTCAATTATATTTACAAATAATTTAAATTAGTTTTGGTAATTGTACTTCTATGCATATTTTGATTAATGTTTTATAATTTTATATAAAATTTCAATTTTATACATATAATAAAACTGTAGAGGTCAAATGTCTGTACATAGAAAAAAAAATGCTTAAAACCAAGTTAGGGAGATGTAAAAAGAGGGAAAATACCAAAGAATGTTTTTTTACTATAAATATACGACGAAACTATAAATAGAATAAACTTATATGTAAAAACACTTATGATAAAACTGTCATTTACATTTATTTTGATGATAATGGAAATAAAACTTTCAGTTAATAACATCATAATCTCTTGTGTTTCAGGACACACAGCAGATCATCCAATTAGGCTTTAGGATGGAGGAGATGATATTCAGCTTAGCGGATACACATTTCTTCTTCAATGATGTTGAGGTATGTAATTTATGTATGAAATATTAGTATACAGAGGTTGAAGTACTAGACTTTCTGTAAAAATATAAATGTAGATTTTACGAATTCCTAATAATATTCTTTTTATTACATTTCAACGAAAAATGTACTCATGCAAAATGGCAAATACTTTACATTCTATTTTGTGTTATAGCAAAACATCTCTAACATAGTTATGGTAGCTTGGTACTTTAAGGCCTAATTGCGCGTTCGAGAGTTAGCACCTAACCCAGGGGCAAATATATGGGCAAACCCTGGGTTAGGCGCTAACTCTCGATCGTGCAATTGGTCCTATGTTAAAAATATACAGCTCATTCTTTTTTTGTTCATTTTATTTAAATTATATTGTGTAATATAGTTACCTATATATTTCGCGTATATAAATAATTCCGTCATTCTAAGCACATATAACATTTCACAGACTCAAAAGGAGAATGGTCACAGCCCATAAAAACATACCCTAGCCCGACCAGAATGAGACATATCTCATTGTTTTTGTTATGTTCAGTGTAACATAAATATGTAATTTTTATATTGAATATTAGTGAGTGGCTAACATATAAATTTGTTGCTTTGTTTTTGCTCAGGCGCAGTATGAAAAGGATATAAAGAAACTATTTTTTCTAGATTGTTTCAAGTCTGGGTTAGAAGTTACTATATGGAACTAACACTACGGCCCAACCAACAAAAATTTTCTTTACATATTTTTTTTATACTGCTCCTTAGGACAAACGTCGCTCTGTTATGAATACTGAGCTTCGCCTGAGGAAAAATGTTTCCTGTTTTTTCCTCAGGCGCAGTATGAAATTGATTTTAGATTTTGGCTGTATTTTGAGCACCAGATGACAACTTATTACGGGGGCATCATCTCGGGACATCCAGACTTATTTCATACAACGCCTGAGGAAAATGCCAAGCAACATATTTATATGTCGGCCACTAAAATAATAAAAATAACATATTTATGTTACATTGAACATAGCAAAAAAAAATTTGATATGTTTCATTCGTGTTGGGCCTGGGCGACAGATGACCATTCTCCTTTGTTATAAATAAGTATATGAATATATCCTCAGACATTCACACCTACTTAGTTCCATTTTAAGCAACTAAATGCAGTTTGTGTTACGGATTAAATGACGCCTACAGACCACTCGACCACGGAGGTGTTATAAATACATGCACATTTCAAGGAGTCTACAAAAGTCCTTTAAATCTGGACAACGTTGGGGCAGTGGAGGGGAGCGCCCTTAAATGCCTCCTAGATCGCCTCGTGTGTGGGGAAATCGTTACAATTTTTAGTGTGAAGAGTAGCAGCCGATTTCAGGACCTAATTAAGGGCCGATTTAAGAGACGCGAGACCCCTTTAGCTTACAAAATCAAAAACTAAAACATCTGCTCCCCAGGACTGTGACCAGGAACACATAGACGCGGTGGCGGCGGATGACAACGGTCAAGACCTCTCCGCGTACAACTTCGCGTCGGACGGCTTCCACGCCGGCGCCGCGCCTAACACCGGGCTATGCGCGCCTGGTGTGCGCGGCGGCGTCGACTGGATGAGGAAGCTCGCCTTTAGATACAGGAAGATTAAGGACACGTATAATAATTATAGGAATAGGTGAGATATTCTTGTAAAAGTTTAGTATAAGTCATACTGTTAGGCACAGGCATTCCCTACTTTTTATCTCGCTCATTTGTCAATTTTCATAGTACTTTGACAGTAGAACGTGATAAAAACCTGATACATATCATAAAGCGGTGTCCGTCCTACGAGGGCAGGATAGTACTAACATTAGTTCTGTTTTAGATAGTTAAGATGTGTTCCAGAATCCTAGCAAGAGGAGATCTCTAATATTTGTCTACCCTATCGGAAAAAGGCGTGTATGAACGAATTTTGTTTGTTCCAGTGTGGGCGGCTTACTAGGACCAGCTAAAAGAGAGCAGTGGCTCCAGTTACGAGCAGAGCTGGAGCAGGCGACGGACAACTGGCTCACGCTGGCCTGCAAGTGCCTCAACATGATCAACTCCAGGTCAGTATTGAATTGATCACGGCACAGCAGTCTATCGGGTAACTTGAGGAACGTGATTCGTCTTTTCGCCGAACGGACTATTATGGATCAACCGTCGAAGTACCGTAGCAAATCATGTTAGACTTACTCTCAAAGATTACTTTACTTTTCTTTTATTCACTATCTCCACGATTGCCTCAAAAACTTGCTAATAATAAAGCCTATTATTATACCGACGATAAGTTCAGTGGCAGCAGGACAGACGCGTATTCAGGTAAGTTAAAAGAGATCTGGAATAGAATCTTTATTTGTAACAAACTTAGCAGGTCGTAAAACCACATACAGATTTGCATAGATGGCGCAAATACATGTACTGCGATGTCCGAAAACCGAGACCAAGCGTTTTTGGCCGCTGCTAACTAGTCTGCTCGAATGGCTACAAAACTAAAAAAAATGTCTCGTTGTGTGATTATTGTCGGAGAGGCATCGGTTTCAATCAGTTTGTATTTCCCGTTTAAAAATTACGGTTGTGATGTCACAGCAAAAGTTAAAAAGTTGACACTCTTAGGCTCAATTGCACGATCGAGAGTTAGCGCGTAACCCAGGGTTTGCTCATATATTTGCCCCAGGGTTAGATGCTAACTCTCGACCGCGCAATTGGGCCTTAGTTTCATTACAAGTTAAGTTCTACTATTGAAATTATCTACGTAAATGTATATCTGTATACATCGTTCTTACCTGCTGGCCTGCTCTTGAACACAATCCCGATCGATCGGCATTGAGATTGTGATGTTTCTTACTCTTCAGTGGCGATACTAGCGCCATAAATGGATTCAAATTGTGCGGATATTGAGCGACTTAAATGACATTGAGTTCTACTAAAATCGGTAACCTCGTACCGCCTCTCGCCTCTGTATTTTCAGATATCAGAAATCAGAAATTGATACTGGATACTGGATTGGATACTGGATTGTGTTATTATTGAGTTTTAATTAAGATTACGTTCAAGAGTAGACTAGCTGATCAGCTGATCCTGACATAGATTTAAAATGTACAAGATACACATAGGCGGCTTGGAAACATGACAAAGAAAATTAAGTAATTGTGTTGGTAAATGTCAAATTTCTTCGTCTCGTAGAACAAACGGGGACGCTATGGCCTCTTACTACTCGCAAAAACATATCATACTCGTATCTGTCATTCTTTCGCTTTCTCTTTTTCTCTCGGGCGGTTTGTACTTGATTAGGATTTCTCGCTTTCTCGCTAAATCTACGATTCCTGCTGATGATAGGCGATGATAAGCCTGTATTAATATGTTGTGTTGTTCCAGAGAGAACTGCGTGAACGTGCTAGTGACGACGACGCAGCTAATTCCCGCGTTAGCCAAGGTGCTGCTGTTCGGGCTCGGCGGCGTCTTCCCCATCGAGAACATATACTCCGCCACCAAGACAGGTGCGTTGGTTACGTAGCAGCTATATAACAATATTATCATGACGCCTCTATCCCCGAAGGGGTGGGCAGTTATGTTGTGAACCCACATTTCCCCTTATATGTTCCTAGATACCTACACTAACATAAACTTTATATTACTCGCATAATGTTTAACGTAATTAGTGTGTAGATAATAATGGGACTGCGTCAAAAGTATATGACCAAATTGTCGGACAAAGAAATTATGACACGGTACCGATGCGATGAACTACTTTTACGGCTGTCTGTACTTACATAGATCGAAGTAATTATTGGGAAATAATAGTTATAACCATCAATGAAAATGAATTTTACATTGAATTGAGCTCAAACAGCTCAATTCTAGATCCATGCTTAAGTACAGTTAGAAAGGGATAGTGCTATTCATCCCGCTTAGCGCTATCCCTTTCAAACGGTGTACAAGCAGACGCAGAGATCTACACTTTAAATTAGTTCTATAATAATGACCCAAAAATTATAATTAATTTTGATTATCAATTTAACAGGAAAAGAGACATGCTTCGAAAAAATCAAGCAGCGATTCGGCGAAAGGTGTACTTACGTAGTGATCGGAGACGGGCAGGACGAAGAAGCCGCCGCCAAAGCGAAGAACTATCCGTTCTGGCGCGTGTCCAGCCATTCGGATATCGCGGCGCTGTACAACGCGCTCGATATGGGCTTCTTATGATTTGCTGACCTCGCGTCCTACAAACTCCTGCTAGTTGCTGTTGTCCTGGTAGTTGGGGCAGAAACATAGAACAATTTTAATAGAATTTATCGGCCTACAGACTTCTCCTACTAAACTGAACTTATCCAGACTAGGTACTTCCCGATGTCTAGGAACCGACTTGGTGCACAATCTTGCACCAGATTCACATACATTTTCGTCGGCAAAGCGAAAATCCTTTTGGTGCGTGTTCAGCTACTCAGGCATCGCGGTTTTATATATTGGGTCCTTACCTATGAAATTGGTGTTATTATTCTGTCTTAGTATTTTGTCTGTAACTATTAAGATTCAGAGTATTCCTATAAAATAATTACCTCGTCTAAAAAAAGACTATATTTTTGAGCTCTTTTGATTTGTTTTGATAATTTGTTGTAAGTTTAATTGTGTTAAAATTGGACACGGAGACAACTCTTTTTAAGTGCCTCCCGAATACATCATTTTATTTGCATTCACTTAAAAACGATACATAATTTTTATGAAGTGTGATATTACACATATAACTAAAGCTTGTCTAATGATACATGCCAAATATTATTATCTCTTGATTTGTCGTTGTGAAGAAAACTGATAAAATGTTAGTATGGAAAATGCAGAATTCCCCAAAATCTCCATACAAAACACCAATTTCATAGGACCTAATATACAACGCGGTGGATATGGGCTTCTGATTTGCTCACCTGCATAAAGAGTTTTTGAAGCAAGATTATCGCCTACAAGATACTGCTGCCCTGGTACTTAGTTCAGGTTCATAGACCAACGATAACGTCAGTCTTATTGTGGAAATCCCAGGAAAATCCCGATATATGTGGCACGCACCAATAGTGCTATCGGGTCATGCTTCAATGGATTATCATTAACACAGAAAGTTATCACACAGTGATAAGATTATGATGTTATCATTGGTCTTCAGACCTAAAACAAGGACCAAGACAGCAGCATTTAGTGGAAGGTTTTTATTTTCGTTATTGAAAATAACAGTGGTTGCTTAGCAATCAATCTTTAATGGCATATCGATCTGTGAATAGAATATTCAAAATTCGATGTTAAAACTTATATCGTACCTTACCTTTGGTAAGACAGCCTCAATATAAAATCATTATTTTCTATTATCGAATTATACTTATGTATAAACAAATAAGCGCGCTTGTCCAAAATCAAAATATAAAAGTAAATCTTACGGAACGAATATTTATCTCATTTCGGTAATTTTATTCTTAACATATTCCAAGTAAAAGACAAATAAATTACATTTTTAAACCTTTTACCCTTGGCTTCAGATATTTTTCTCTTACCAAGATATACTTCCCTAGTATTTCATTTAGCAGTGCTGTTTTAAGTCCATTTAAATTAAAAAACAATGTATGGCTCTACATAAGTACACAATTTTTTATATTATTTTGGAGCTGTTTTAGTTAGGTCATTAAAAGCTATATTTTAGTTTAAAAGCTCAAAGTTAGCTCAAAATCTACTGAAAAACTATTCTACTGTAAATATAATTAAATATTGTAGATTATCTGCAAGTTTGTAAGTTCATTCCTATTAGTAAGATTTATATTCATGTACAGAATTAGTTCAATGATTGTATTTATAAATAATTTTCAGAGTTGAAATTGTTATTTTTTTAAACCTATTTTTTATTTAATTATTTAGTAGAGCAAACAGGTTTACGTACCATCCATAATTGAGCTCTAAAGTCTATCAAATAAAGACTGGTTTTATATGGCGGTATGAGGTTTCGAATTCATATTTATTTATCATTTATCGACCGTAAGTCCCATTTTTTTAACTGTTTAATTGTAAAACTATAGGTAGGTAGGTATTGTTTCCTCACTGTGAATACACATCATTTATAGTAAGTGATTGTAGAAATAACGTATGTATTATAAATATAAATTCTGTTTATCGCAATAGAGCAGTTGTAATACATAATTTTATCGATCGCTCTTTACATATCTGTAACAATAATTATATTTTGTAGCATTTTTATTAGAATTTATATTAATTATTTAACATAAAACAACGCAGTTTATTTGTTGGTAACTTCACACAAAGCATTGATTGCAAGCACAATGTTTTATTTCTTTATAAAACAGTAAATTCAAGTTAATGTGTATTTGTGTGTACAAAGATGTACAAACATAGAAACAGCAACACTAACTGCCCATGTCACGTGACTACAATTTTTTAAAGAAAAGTGGAATAAATTGTATGACGTCGTCTTGGATGTTATTTTAATTGTATTAGTTGTGTGCACGGTATGTTGATTATCTATACATAGATATTTTGACATATAAACTTAATATTTTTTCCGAAAAAATATTATCTCTTTCTTCTTTTTGCCTGTTGCGTCTCGAATGGGCACTTAGTGTTGCTGTTGTATTCGAAAATTATTCAAATATTTTACACTATTGTTCACTGTAATTTATTTAAATTGGTGAACAGTAAATAGTCTTGGCATGTTTTGCAACTAAATCCCAAAAAATACAAGTGTTTAATTTAAATAAAACTATGTATTAATAATACATGTCAAGCTTGTTTACTATATAGTACTATATAGAACCTTTACACCGTCATTTTCAAATATTTCAATTTCAGATTCCATAAATATTTTAGCAAATATACGAGTAAAATCGTGCCCGCAACATGTTTAACAAAAATTATATGTATTTATTTCATAACAAGGTATATTTCGCATTGGCTGTGCCGTCAAAATTATTTGTATTTTAACTTATATCAATTTTATACGAATTTGTTATGTATTAATTTATAACAGCAGATGTACACAACCGAACAAAAATATAATTCAATTTGCACTGTATATCAACAAATTTAGAGCCGAAAATCGATTGGTAAAAACAGTTTGACTTTCAGCCCCTTATTCACAAATGTCGGATCACGAATTCTATTCGGAATGTCTCGTCCCGTCTCGGTCCCACACGCCGCAATAAAGTGACAGATACAGAAATTCCGTGTTCCGATAGTTTTAAATAGATGGTCCGAAATATTTGTATGAAAGATGTAAATTTAAAATATTTAATTTTATCAAAATATAGCTTAATATTTTTTTAAAAAAAGCGAAACTCAGACTCTTTAGAGTATTCTTTTCGAAAACTATTGTAGAATCAATTAAATTTACCGCAACCGCAACCTAAACACTCAATTCTTGGTGATATATTTATTCAGATAAAACACGCAATACCATTCTATAATTATATGACCGATAAAAATAGTTCTATGAAAATTGTCGTGAACTTAAGACACTTTTTATGGAGAATAGCAATATTATTTGTAATATTATATGTTTTAAAACAAATTTGTAAATAAATATATTAAATATAGTGTTAGTTTAACGGCTTATTCTTATGGATATAGGAATAGGATTTTCGAATCGAAAGTATGTCTGTTCGAGCTGTAAATAAAATTATATTATTTGACAAATTATTCCTTGGTTTTATTTAGGTAAATTTTAAGTTTTTAATTAATTATAAAGCATTACCACTAAAACGAAATATGATATAATATGTTGTGGCGTTCGTGCTAGGGTGATAGTGGGCAATCATTGACGAACCTTTTAACCACCGCTGAAGGCTGAAGTCTGAGACAATGACAATCAAGTGACAACCTCCGTTGACCTCCATGGCCGAGTGGCTTGTATGCGGGTTTTAAGGCGACACCCTCTATAGGTTATGGTTTGGTTCCTGATGGAGGCGCAAATGTTTGTGTAATTAATTTGTGTATCCAGAAGCGGCATTTGTCATGCATAAGTTATATAATTTGGGCTAGCTAGTTAATGTCAGAAAATAATTAAATGCTGTAGCCCAAGTCAAAGAATTTTATTCATTAAAGTGAACAAAGATTGCATGTAGCTGAAATGTGAATGTTGAGGTGGATGTGTGGTGTGACGAGAATGGATAGAGTGAGGAATGAATATATTAGAGGAAGTCTGAAAGTTGCCCAGATTGCTGATAAACTGAGAGAATAACGACTTTCTTGGTATGGACATGTAATAAGGAGGGAGAACGATCATGTCACCAGGAATGTTACGGACTTGAAAGTGGATGGGCGTGTGGGGAGAGGAAGACCAAAGAAAAGATGGATGGATTGAGTGAATGATGATTTGATGAGGATGGGCGTGAGTGTTGACTTGACGAGTGATAGAGGAGAGTGGAAGAGGAAGACATGTTGCGCCGACCCCAAATAGAATTGGGAACAGGGCAGGAAAAAGAAGTAGTGTCCCTAATGTTGTCTTAATATTGGGTCTTTACCAATGAAATTGGCGTTTTTTTTCTCTCTTAGTATTTTGTCTGTAACTATTAAGATTCAGAGTATTCCTAAAAAATAATTACCTCGTCTAAAAATATACTATATTTTTGATGTGCTTTAATAATTTGTTGTAAGTTTAATTGTGTTAAAATTGAACACGGAGACAACTCTTTTTAAGTGCCTCCATTTTATTTGCATTCACTTAAAAATGATAAATAATGTTTATGAAGTGTGATATTACACATATTACTAAAGCTTGTCTAATGATAGATGCCAAATATTATTATCTTTGGATTTGTCGTTGTGAAGAAAACTGAAAAAATTTTAGAAAAGTTTAAAAAACTGAAAATGCAGAATTCCCCAAAATCTCCATACAAAACGACAATTTCATAGGTAAAGACCTATTATTTATTAGGGTCATTTATTTCTTTCATGAGGATATTATCTTTGTCAATTTATTCATCCTTGGTTTTAACCATGCTTTAACCATGGCAGTCAAGAAGTACAAAATTCTTGATGGTAGTTAGGTAGTAAGAACTGAATACAGAAACACATGGTTGCTATTGGTTGCTAAGCAACACACAACGACAACACATTGTCATTGTGTTGTCAACAAAAACAAGGTTGTTTTTAAAATAATCACATAGAAATAAAAAATATTGAAAATGAAAACAGCAGTAAATACGATACTGTTCGACATCTCCAAAAATGAACTGTTTAAGATCAATGAGAATTACAAGATGCTGCATCGAAAACTCAAATCTACGTGGAAAGTTATGATGTGAGTGACATGGAATACATGAATTTATAATGATATTCTACATACGTAGTATACTTATTATTATATATATTATGTACCAACTGCTCTGCTTGCCTAGCATGTCGTAAAAGGCGACTAAGGGCGTATTGGCTACTGGGTCTGTCATTGTGTCGGCGATAAGCTAGCCACTTGTTACTACTCTTTCACGATTTTTCATCTGACCAAACCCAATTTTAGTATGGCTAAATGTGGTCTTAAGGAACACAGTGCTCCTTGGACTCTGTCTACCCCTTCGCGGATTACAGGCGTGATTTTATGTATGTATGTATATGTATATCATCACGCGCTTATATCCCCAAAGGGGTGGATAAAGGTGTTACACCCACGTTTCGCCTGACGTGTTAAAGTGGCCATGTAACAGGGGACGAGTTGCCCTACCTGAGTGATTTTTGCCCTATCCCTATCCCTATTAATATTACAAATGCGAAAGTAACTCTGTCTGTCTGTCGGTCTCGCTTTCATGTCAAAACTACTGAAACTAATCAAAATTTAGTATATACAGATATTTCAACGTAGGCTACTTTTTATCCCGATTTATCCATAGATACTCCTCCATTCAAAAGATAAGAGATAAGATACAGGGCCTAAAAATCTCCCCTTTGCGGATAGGCGTCCTAAAAATCAAAATCAAAAATAATTTTATTTCATAGGCTAAACTTAGCACTTAAAATCGTCAACATTATACATAGTCACATTTCTTATAAAGAAATGACAAAAAAAAGTAATAAAATTCACTGCCGCGAGCGCTTGTAGCAATTACATCCACTTAGCGTTTCGACTGTAGTTGTAATCGATACCAGCGACCGAATTCCGAGAAGAGAAGAACCCGGCAAGAAACTGATGAGCCACTTTTTTAAATAGCCAATCATCGCCTATAAAGTCCCATTGCTGGGCACAGACCGTCCCCATGGAGAAGCCCATACTCCTGGCCCGTAACACCACCACGCTGGCCCAATGCGGGTTGGTTTGGGGTAGGCGTAATGTGAGGTTATGTTTATTGTAAGCCCAAACATTTCAGCAATCGCGACGAACTATCAGAAAACATATTGCAAGACATTAAAATCCTGGTGGTACCAGGGCCGCAGAACGCGTTCACAGATGACGAGCTGAGCAGCCTCAAGAGCGTGGTGGACAGGGGAGACTCTGTACTAGTTATGATGGCTGACGGCGGGGAAGAGAGAATGAATACTAATATCAACTTTTTCTTGGAGGAGTATGGGATTGTTGTTAATAATGGTAATTAAATAGATAAATAACGTTATATGCATGCCCCGATTACTTACTCTATTCTTTTCATTATATAAAGTTACTTTCGCCATGGTCAGTCTTGCACAAAGCTTTGTGATCTCGAATTCCTCCCTGCTTCAGAAGAAACGTCCATTGCAACCCACCAATTCGCATTGGGCCAGGCAGCGTGGTGTTACGGCACATACTCCTCATGGGCCCAGGCCTGTCCCCAGCTGTGGGACGTATTAAGCTGATAAACATAATATTGTTTGCTTTTCTTGCATTTCAGACTGCGTGGTCCGAGCAAAATACCACAAGTTTTATCATCCTAAAGAATGTCACATATCCAACGGTATTCTAAACCGGGCCGTATTGAAGAGCATCATGAAGATGCCGAACTATACCAGCGAAGCGGACGACTACCTGTTAGTACTAGGATAACAAGAGTTGTAGAATATATTTTTCAGACTACATTCTTAATAACGCACCTAAATATAATAACACACCTATATCCGTTTTATCGTTAGTCCCTGTGCATCATGTGTGGCATATTAAAAAAAACCTTTAAAAATCTTTAAATAGCTGGCACTAATTATGTAACTATATTAGGATTTCTATTAGTATCAAATTTTTTTTTCAATAATATAAAAAAAATAACCTTATTACTCTATAATTGTAGGCACTCTTACCCTGCAAGCTTTCGATAGTGCAGCCAGCAGTTTTTCCTTTATTCAAATTACTTCTTTACTTGCTGCTTTTGTACTGTCGCATGTGAGAATATAGTTATGATTTTTTTTATTTAAGTTTTATTACACGCAGACACGACCCGATAAAACATTGGTAAAACACACTGACACTGTACTTGTGGTTGCAGACGTCCGCTCAGTTCGGCGGTCGGAGCAAGAATGACGGAGACTGCTACCACCCGCCATTTGAATTACCTACATTAAATAATATGATTCACAACCACCCACACTGTAAATTATAAATATGTTGTTATTTGGTAATAAAGAACTAGTCAAGGGGCACAAAACGAGACTTAACATAAACATGGGGTTAATTGAAAAATAATGAATACCTATTTAGCTTTAGGTCTAGTTCTCATTAATCCAAGCAATGGCGATATTTACCGTGTAAGGAATAGAATAAATGCGGGATGGATGAAACGTTGAAACGACTAAAAGTTGTCTCTGAACCTTGTCCTCAGCCTATATACGTCCCACTGCTGGGCACAGGCCTTCCTCATGGAGAAACATGAGGAGTATGGGCCGTAACACCACCACATGGCCCAATGTGGGTTGGGTAGAAACAGTGGCAATAGCGACCGTGACCAACGGCTTAATGTGCCTTCCGAAGCACAGAAGAACTCGAGATCACAATGTTTTGGTTACCCCTCCACGGCCTGACCGTGGCGAAGGTAGCTTTGTTTTGTAAACCGAAGCATACTAACAACTACGCTATCAAGATCCTGAGCTTATAGGGAAAGAATACAAATCTGCCGTTAGACCTGTTGTAACGTATAGATCTGAATGTTGGGCAATGAGGGCGATGGATGAAAGAAAACTACACTCGGCAGAGATGCGAATGTTGAGATGGATGTGTGGAGTCACAAGAATGGACAGGATTGGAAACGAGTACCAATTTCAGAGGAAATTTGAAAGTAACACCTGTGGCAAAAAAGATAAAGAGCAATAGATTAGCGTGGTATGGTCGTGTGATGAGGAGGGAATGCCAAATATTTTTGAAAATGAAATGAAATAAAATTATTTTATCAAATTCATAACAAGAAGAATGCGGAACACGGATATGGATGGGGCTTGAATGAGAGGAATACAAATGAAGCGATGGAATGAATGCGTGAAGAATTAGAATAAAAGAAGTGGATGCTAAACTGACATGTGACGAAGAAGACGTGTGGAGAATGGAAGAGGAAGACATATTATGCCGACCCCAGTAATCGTAGGCGACAAGGCAAGAAGAATAAGTTCCTCTTCTCTACGTTGTAAGAAGTATAAGGAATAAAAATAAATTTACTTATTTATTAGGGAGGTACCAGCAAATGTTGCCAGCGGGCTGGCAACATTTGCTGGTACCTACTAACACTCCCCAATATACATGTTCCTGCATTGGTGTATTATACATCAATGTGTTCCTGCCCTTCCGTGGTAGCGAACCGGGGTCTGCCGAGGCAATTCTTCAATAAGCCTCGTCCGCCGGCTCTCTGCTGACAATGTAGTCTGTCCTTGACGAGTGTTGTGATGTGATTATGATGTAAATTACTAACTAATCCATTGCAGCGAAGAGCCAGCAACACCCAACTTTGTGTACCCGTACGGAGCTACGCTGACGGTGAAGAAGCCAGCCGCGGCCATTTTGTCCAGCAGCGACGTGTGCTACCCCGTCAAGAGGCCCGTGGCCGCTCTGTATACCTCTGAGAGGACTGGCGGTAAGATACAAACTCAATAGAGCTACCGCTTCCAGCGAAGAGGCAGCCACCCCCAAGTTTGTGTTGTACGGTGCTACACTGACGGTGAAGAAGTCAGCCGCAACTATATTGTTCAGCAGTGACGTGTGCTACTCCGTCAAGAGGCCCGTGGCTGCCCTGTAAATTCGTGAGAAGACTGGCGATAAGATATTGTATAAAAAAAATATTCCTGTGGTATGAGGACCAATTAGCTTAGCCCAGAGTTTTTAGCATAGCACTTAATGACTGCATACTCACATGCCAGCGGCTGCTCCATTTAAAGCACAGCGGACATTGCAAGACGCCAGCACATAGTGGCTATCAGGTAGCAAGGCTGGCGGCAGGGGCAGCAGCAATGCCATGGGCATTATGTGTGTGGGTCCTTCAAAAGTGGTGTGAAAAGACACTAAGCAAGCCGACTAGGTGGAGGTGGCTGATGCAATATCCCTTTATCACATCTGCCACCCTCGCTACTCGACCCCATTCTCGCTTAACACCAGGTGAGATGGAGTTATTTGGGTTCAACATCATCATTATCATTATATACTCGTCCACCGCTGGAGATAGACCTATTATATTTTCGCCTTGTCGTATCCAGAATCTTCCAGCAACGCTTCGTGAATCATGACTCTTTTTATAGCTTGTGTTATGAGATCTTTGGTAACGGATAGACATATTTAAAACATTACACATCTATTTCTGTTTCTAGGAAAATTGTTTGTCATCGGCTCAGGATACTTCTTCGCGGACCAGTACCTCGAGTGCGAATGCAATGACCTCATCAGAGAACTCATATTCAACCATCTCGGAGGCGTTACAGACTTGCATCTGAATCCAGTGGATGTGGAAGATCCAGATGTTAGTTTACTTATCTTATCATCTAATGTTTTATGTTTTCCTGGTGTTGGTACATTAAACAATTTTAAGCTTTTTTTCTTTTTACAATTGCATTTTTTATGATTTTATAGTAGTAGGTATATTTACATACCTACAGCAAAATTAATAATGGTATATTTTACTTATCAGTTGGTTATTGACTATTTAAAGGTCCTTAGCTTTGGGCCTTAGAGCAATTAGGGATCAGTTAAATAAATAGGGCATTTTGCCGAAATATATTTCATTTAGTTTGGTAAACCATGGCCAAATTTTCTGGTAAAAATCACTCCTAGTGCTATTGTCGCTTGTATTACTATATACAACTGTATTTTAAGTGCTATCCTTTTGTTGCAACAAGAATTCAATCTATCTATCCTCCGCGCTGTCCAGGTGAACGAGTACCGTACCCTGGGGGACACCACGTGGCTGAGCACGGTCCCGCTGCCCGTGCCGGCCACGGCGCCGCCCCCCCGCCTCACCCCGCTCCACCCACACGCTCTCTTCACGTGGAGGCTGTTCTCATTGAACTTGGCACAGTGTGAGACATCTTCTGACAATCACAGTATTCACACATAACAACTAGCTGCCAATTTTGCAGCTTAAGCCTAAACCGCTTGTGTTGTGGTACGCGCGCGAGCTCCAAGGAATCAGTGGTTGAGGATAGAGACGCGTGTTTTACTTCTAGTACAAGCCCGGAGTCTTAAGATGTTTTAGTATCGACATTGCAATATTATGTATTGGAACTAAAATATCGGTCCCCTTCCTCAGCTTATCAATGCTCGCGCATAGACTGTAGATGACTTCTCACATGAGAAGAAAGAAGAACGGGTCGTCACGTCATCACTATGGCCCTAGGGTTTATCGTGCCTTCCGAGATACAGATCACTGTAAAATTCATCCAAAAATCAATGACAAGGAACTGATTTTGTAAAAAAATATAACTTACTTTCCGTCTTTTCAGTACCCGAAGTACTAGGGCTGTATGATGCATTAGGGGTAAAACATGAGCAGTTGAGGCTTATCGCGCCGCAATTTGAAACACCCTTCCCGCCATTACAGCTTGCTGTAAGTATAAGTAGCGGCATATAACTTTGGAGTTGACCGTTACGTAGAGGTGATAGCTGCCAATAACTGCGCATGAGGTACTTGCGTGGCACCAATGAGGAAGACGAAATGCGACTGGAGAACCAATCGGCGCTCGCCGATTGACTAACGGTCAGCACCAAATTTATAAGCCGTCATGCGTCATCAAACTTTAACGTCCAGTTGCTGGACACAGGCATAAAGTTACCGCATGAGGAGTACCACGCCGTGCTCCGCGCCGACCCAAAGCGGACTTCGTAGAAATAGTTGCAAAAGGATTTGAGACCAAAGGCTTAACGTGCCATCGGAGGCACGATGGAACTCATGATCGCAAAGTTCTGGTCACCCACCCAAGTTTTAGCAACTCTAAGGTTGTTTTGTTTTAAATATCGATATCAAAGCATACGAACTACCACCCTAGTAGCAATATTTTAGAACACAGTAATATAGACACGTTATTAAAAAAATATTTTTTTTTTTATAACTTACTCCATTACATCTGTCTTTTGCAGGTGTTTCCTCCATCGTTCCGCGAGCCACCACCTCCCCCCTTGGAACTCTTTGATTTGGACGAAGCCTTCAGCTCAGAGAAGTCCCAACTGGCACGACTCGCCAATAAGTGTCTGCAGCCACATGCGGGCAGGATGGGGCAGGGTATGTTGATCATAATCATCATTAGCTGGTTAAGCAATGGCTGAGTGGGGCCGGACGGCAATTCTTGCTGAGTTAGGCCCGGCGCACATTATTGGCATCGGCAAGGAAAGGAATCCTGCGGCATCCCTACATGCAAGCGCACACTGTCGGCAACTATGCCTTGGCATGCTGCAACGACCTTAGGGATGCCGAAGCGTCCTTAAGAATGCCATACCGTCCAAACTACCGAGTGTTGCCCTGGCGCGGTGGCAGCGTACTAAAAGATGCCGAAGTATCCCGAAGCAACCTCAAGGCCGCCGATGCAGCAACCTCAAGCAAACCGATGCGGTATTTTTGTTACTACGGCCATATATCATGGAAATTTCTACTTTGTTGCCATAATATATGATTCTACGAGTATTTATCCTTACTCTCTCTCGGCAGTGAGTTAGAATATTTAGTAAAGTTTGTTGTGAATATCTCATGTCTTACACTGTACCCGGTGAATGGAAACAGACTCTCCTGTTACATGGAAACGTAACATATCTGCCGACATCTGGGTGTTAACGCCTATGCCTACCACTTCAGAGATTTCAGAGGTGATGATATGTATGATCAGGAGACGTGATGATATGTTTTTATGTTCATAGAACTTCAAATCACATGTTATAGAGACCATCAGAGGCTCAATACATCCAACAATAATGCAACCACAATAATAAACAATAATGACCACCTCGTCATCATTCACTCTTTTTCATTCCAAATATAAATGAATTATAGCTATGTCCATTTCAGGAGACGGGCGTCAGATTGAAAACGAGCTGGAGTACTTCGTGAGAGAGAGCGGTAGAGTAGTGCGTCTCTCTCGTGCACAACCCACTGAAGATGCTCCATCAGCTAAAGTTATTCTTCATCAGTTGGCTGTCCAACTTGCCACGTATAAAAAAATAGCACCGAAAGATTAAAGAATAATTTCAGAATTTTTCAAATACTTTTTCTGTGTGGTAAAATTGCTGTAGAAAGTGATAATTTGTGATGGAATGACGAGAAGAAATTGACAGCATCTATGTTACACTAGATTAACCGAGGAATTAAGTATTCTATTACTTATTAGATAAGTTTCTGTTTTTATATAAGATATTTCTTGTTTAATGTCATTGGTGATTTACAATAAAAGTATAACATGTAAAACATTTTTATTTATACCTTAGAGCAGCTAACGTAAGCAAAGTTTTAACTTTTAATATCAAAAATTTTATACGATTAAAGTTATTTGCATGCTGATAGTAAAATTGAAACTGAAATTGAGCGTCATAAAAGCAATAACTATATTGTTTCTTTTATGTCTCTAACTCAATGTTTCCTATCCTCGCTGCGCACGCCAAGCATGAAGTTACCGCTTATTTTATTTATTTTGTATTTTCAAGATGTGATTTGTGATGACACAGATATGACGAATCTCGAATCGAAACTGTTGCTGCGATATCCTAAAAAAACTAATTCGTATTCAAAGAGGAAATCGAAAATGTTACTTTCTAAAAAGTACCAATATGAGAAAACTTCTATGAAGCCAAAAGAGCGGCTGCCAGCCAGTAACTACACAGCATTCCCAGCGATCGGTCCTCGCAAGGCTGTCTTCAATATCCCTGACAGTCTGTTATTCCCGATGGATCATCCAGGCGACCACAAAACAAGAGTAAAGAAAGTTCTACCTGATTTCGCCGTGCCTATGTTGAGGAAGAAGCGCTCTGTTGGAAAAGATCAAACAAAAATTGTTAAACGGCCACCAAAACGTGAGAGACATAACAAGGCCAGTGACAAAAAATCGGCCAAGCGTTCTAGCAGCAGAGACCAAAAACACCGCGCCAAACCACCTAAAAGCGGCAAGTCTAAACTACAGCGCTCTAGACTTCGATCTAATCCTAAGAACAAGAAACAGCATAAGACGAGCAAGCCAGAACCCCATAAGCTTAGAAAAGGACGCAGGCACCACAACAAGACAAAAGTTAATTCGGTGAAGTCAAAAGGTTCGTTGTCTTAAATAAAGATTTGGAAGTTATTGTGTTGTTTAATTTATCCCTTTCCCTCTCTTTCCGTAGCGATAAAAGAGGATAGCCGTAGGCTGATAGCGGCGCGGGACGCCCTCATCCAGCAGTACCCGTACACGGTCTCTATCCAGAAGAATAGCGAGCATTGGTGTGCAGGAGCACTGCTGAACCCGCGCATGGTTATCACTACGGCAAATTGTATGTGGAAGTAAGTCCTTTCTTCTTTAAACCACACCAGTATAACATTAAAATGTATCATCATCATTTGTCATTACATCAGTCCACAGCTGAACATAGGCTTAATATGCGCCACTTCGCCCTGGTTCGGCTTTTTGCATCCAGAATCTGCTAGAAGCACTTCACAGGTTCACTCCGAAATGTTGTCCAAGTGTTTAATCATTGTATATAATTGAGAGAAAAGGACAATCTTGGTATTTAATGAGAACGGAGAATGTGCATGTGACCAGGAAAGTTATGAATATGAAAGTGGATGGTTATGCAGGGAAAAGGACCGGAGAAAAGATGGATCGATCGAGTGAACAAGAACATAGCTAGAATGGGAGTGAGGGTTGATATTGCAAAGGGTTGATACTGATAAGCGAAAGACATGCTACACCGACCCTAAATCTTCGATATGCATCGTAAGTCATAACAAGACTGATCCCCTAATGAAATTAACCACGAGCCTCGCATCTGGTAACTGATCAGTGATTACTTCAGGTTACTGTTAGATCATCAGTTCAGGTAAGTTGACGCCCGGTTGACGTATCCAGAACTAATACAACTAGCAAAGCATTGTGATTTCAAGTCAAACTGATAGCAGATCACATTGTGTAACAAGTTATGTAATAGCTCCAGTAACTACATTTTTTTATATGTTGCAATGATGTAAACGTGTTAGATGATCAAGACGCAGCTTAGGGTCAATTTTTTGACCCGTGGTCAGGTTGACCAGTGGGTTAAAATATGGACCAATAACGAAAGGTTACGTTGTCGTGATATGAATATTGTACAATCGAAATTTCAAATATTATCAAATATAATGTATTACGAAATTTCAAATAATTATAAATTTCACCAAACCACGATTAGCAAAATGGCAGCTGGCGGCACAGCTGATGCTTATTGCTTCGAATTATCATCGCAAATTTAACAATTTGTCATGCTGACGTCACACATTTCGGCGTTTCCATTGACGCTATTAGTCTAGATTTTAACAATTGAGTTAACTATTACTACAGATCAAAGAACTCACCATTAGACAAATTTATAATTTTATATTTGGAAGTGCTTACTATACTTGACGAATAATGTAATTCTGGTTTAATTGTCGTTTCGTAAACACGGTAAACAGTCGTGTCTAGCGACGACGATAAAACCAGCTATTGTTTTAATCGCGTTTATTCGCGACATACGTAACCCGGAAACCTTTTTCGATGCTTCCCCTAGATCAACACGAATAAGCCGCTTGAAAGTGCGTGCGGGTTCTCGGCACACAGACCGCGGGGGGCAGGTGGCGCGCATCATGGAGGTCGCCAAGCACCCCAGCTGGAGCATCCGTGGCAACCCCGACTACGATGTGGCTTTGCTACTGCTTGATAGGAGGATCAAGTGAGCCCTTTGCTTAGATTACACAGCGAAGCACCCAGCTGGACCATCCGGGCAAACCCTGACAATGTGGCCTTGCTGCTGCTTGATAAGGATCAACGTAAGACCTTCGATTAGAGGCCATCCAGGTCGATTCCAAACGCCCGTACCACTGAGTTTGAATATCGCTTGCCTGTATGCCCGGTTCACAGCTACAGACTCGTCCCCTTTTACACGGGGACTTAAACATATCTGACGAATCGTGGGTGTTCACACCTCTGCCTACCTCTTCGGATATAGTTTTTGTGTTGTATAGCTGTCCTTTTCCCACAGGTTTTCAGATTCAGTGCACGGCGTGGACCTCCCAAACCGCGTCATGCTGCCAGCGTTCGAAGACGCCTGGATCACCAGTTGGGGGGCGGAACGGGTGCGTTACACATGACACTGTTACAATTAATAGCACAAATTAAATTAGTTTTTCGCTTTTGTAACCAATGTTATACATCAAGAAAAAAAATTCAGGAAGTCCGCTAAGCGGACAGTAACCTGATGGGTCTCTTCCCGTCAGTGATAAAGAGCGCTCGATTTAGATAGTCAGGGAAAGGATACTGATACAGGCGGAAGCCACAAACTGAAACTAAAAAGGCCTTTTAGGTTTCCATACCCAAAGGGTAAAACGAGACGAGAGGTGAACGGAGGGAAAATGTAATTTAGGCATCGTCCCCGCAGATTGGTGCTAGTCACAGGGGCCCCGGGGCCCGGGGCCCGGGGGCCCGGTTCTCCCTCTAGTAATGTAGGATATTAACGGCGAGACTTCAATACTCATTTGTGGAGATCTGTAATTAGCACAGAATTTTTGTGTATTGCTGTATGTTTATATTGATAATTGAAACTGTACCTAAGTCTTCCTAAAATTAAATAAATAAATAGTGATGTAAAAGTTGTCATGTCGTAGTCGACAAGAAGTCGATGACGGTTCAAATCTTTCTCTATTACCTATAGTACAGTATGAGTACTGTACCCACGTACTGCTTTTGATACCTCACAAAATCCCATCTTCTTTTTAGCGACTTTTGTAAGCGACTCAACGCACACGGGCTTTAAAGGATGATTTACACTAAGTAGACAAGTAATTAACTAGATTTTAACAAAAAAATTAGTAACATAATGCATGTACACATTTGATCTAGACGTAAGTAGCAAGTTAAGATTTAATGTGCAAATAGACAAGTTCATCGACAATCGCGTCTGCCGGAACTTTTGAAGCCGGTGGGCGTTGGAATATTGAAATGGAAATCTTCATAATTCAACTAGAAATTAATCGCTCGTGAGTGAGGGCTCTGATAACCATGGCAGTGGTGTAAAAGAAGTCTTCTTGTAACAGCGCGACGGCGTAGTGGACAAGAAGTCGATGACGCTCCAGGTGTTCCACGCGCGCCTGCTGGAGCGCGGCAAGTGCAACAACATGACGCAGCGGTTCGGCGTCTCGGTCAGCAGCAACTTCATCTGCCTGTCCCAGAGTGGAAAGAGGGCTCCGTGCACTGTGAGTATTAAAACCATCTTTTTTTACATATGGCAGATTGGCAGGCACGCATTGGCCTCCATGTCGCTTGTTGGTAAGTAACGATAAGGCCGGAGGTGGAAGCGATCTTCACTTGTTCTTCAACAACTGAACTGGCTTTCTTTCCTCTAGTTTATAGAACAACAATGCAAAGTAACATTTTTATTATGGCGGCAAACCGAGATAGCTAGGCGAGCTTACAAGGTCTACGAGTACCACCTATCAAAGTAAAGTTTATAAAAATATCGCTTACCTTATATACAACTCATCAAGCGAAATGTGGGAGAGACTGTCTACCCCTTCGGGAATACAGGCGTGATATGTTTACATTATATGTTTTACATTAACAAGTTTTTTGATTGATTGCAACAGCGTGATACGGGAGCGCCGGCGGTGAGCGACGGCGTCCTATGGGGCCTCGCCTCCTGGGGAATTCGAAGACTGTAAGCAACCAATTTTGTAAATAAAAAAAAATTTACGATATAATTATAAGAAACATGACCGAAGTATGAAACATGGCGAGTGATAGGAGAGAGTGAAGACATGTTGCGCCGACCCCAAATACACATCGGGAACAGGTTAGGACAAGGTTGAAGAAGATTAAGATAATTTAAGTGCATTTGACCGCAATTTCGCCTAGAAAGCGAAGATGTGGTCTAAGGTGAAACACGCAATCCCAAATAGTGCCTGTTCGCTCTTTCCCTGAAGATCCCCAAATTGAAGTTGGACGGAAACACATGGACGCCGGAAGGAACCATTCCTTTGCGGTTCGCACGAGGAAAGTTGAGGAGAATCGTTAGGTATGAAAAATTGGAACATCAAGCGTATATGGATCAAGGTCCTCATTTTAAATAAGCATTTCTAATTAACTATTAAAGCCTTGGAAGGATCACCACGAGGTGGACCGACGATCTGATGAAGGTCGCGGGAAGTCGCTGGATGCGGGCAGCGCAGAACACTTCATTGTAGATTGGCCTATGTCCAGTACCACAAAGAAAACTTTAATTTATAAAACACCAATTTAATACATACACACATATAATCACGACTATTATCCCTTAAGGGTTAGTCAGAGACTAGGCAAAAGCACCGCAAAAGCAGTCCACTGCCATAGTCCGCGCTTCACTATGCAATGACTTCACTCAGTGTGACAGGTGGTGAGCCCGTCGCTGCCATAAGCTGTCGGAGTATAATATGTTTTAATAGTGTTTTCCATGTTAAAATAAGTTGATATTCATAATCTAAAACATCGTATGTACAAAACAACGAAAAATGAAATGAAATAATTAAAAATGATATTCAAAGGTGATTTACATTTTAGATGCGGCACCGAGAGGTTCCCCGCCATGTTCTCGTACCTGGCATCGAATTCAAACATGGACTTCATTATCAACGCCACAAAGACGCTAATGTCAGACGAGCGGTTCTACCCGTCTCTAGACAGATACGTCAAACCTGCAGTGGAGCAATTGGCCAACACGCCCGACGCTCTCGCGGTGCCCGATCTCTTTGAAAACCTTCAATAAGCCCAGGTCACATTGCGGGCGAACGAAACAAACGAGCATCGTTTCGTCTCTTTCTATTCTTTGGTTTACATCGCGAACTACAGCTGTACCCTTAATATGAGTTAGCATCGAATTCTATCTTGATCAAAACATCTTTCTCCATACGACAGTTTATATAGTTTCCGATAGAGGCTTCATATCCTTTAAAAAATAGTATAAATAAATAACTTACCTTCCAATTGAAAGTACCCAACGGTTTCGATGCTTTATTCGAGATTGTATTCCTTTTCCATCTGTTTTTATTTTATTTTATTAATTTAGACACACAACAGAGTACCGTTACATAGTTCATATAATAAATTAGCTATAGTAAATATAGGGTACAGACTGTACTCCAACAACGTGCGTCCTAAAATTTACAATGGTTCTGTGAATCAAATTTTAAACATAATGACTTATATTAATAATTGACAAATTTAAAATAAATAAATAAATAGGTAATAAAAAAAGGTATACTGTACATATAAATATAGGTATATTTATTATTCTAAGCTAGAGGAAGCTTAGAATCCTTTTCTCATTACAGTTCCTTTCCCCCACTAGTGAATTTCACTTTATCACTGAACTTACACTTAAATTTTAATGTAATCGGAGAGCACGAGTTTGCTGCGGTGCACAGAAAAAAAATGATTGCTTGGCAGTAGATGCTGCAACTATAATAATTCCGAATATCTCTCTATAAGACAGTGGCAGCGGTAGCCGTGTTGGGACGGACGGGGAAATACTCGTTGGAGAGGCCGCGGTAATCGCGGGTTCGATCCCACCGCCTGTACCACTGAGTTTGAATAAAACATATGTACAGTTCATTGTGAATATCGCTTGCCTCACATTGTGCCCGGTGCATGGCAACAGGCTCGCCACCTGTTACATGGGGACCTAACAAGAATATGATATGGCTTCACAACATCTCAACGACCCGTTTGATCTAAATGAAATAATTAGTTCTGAGTCTGTCAGCGACTCGTTCTGTACATATATAAACTACATAATCAATAACTTAAAGAAATTCAACGGCACCTAATTTAATATACACTTACACTTACACACTACATACTTTACTTCACACTTCTCACACACACACACACACACGCACACACACAGCCACACACACACTTTTCACATTTGCACTTACACTTTATATATATATATATAAATATATATCTTTTCACAATAAAATCAAAATTATACACTGAAAACGCTACAATGTAATGAATAAATAAATATTACAACGGATTTTCAACGAAGTGTAGTAAATAGCACCGCGTTGAAATTAGTAACAATGTTATATCATTCCAGAAAAAAAAAAAAAAAAAAACATATCTGGCGAAATGTGGGTGTTTAACAGCTCTGCCTACCACTTCGGGGAATGAGGCGTGATGATATATATGTGTTAGATAGTGGCTACCGGCCCTTAGTCTATTTTCTCTGTAGTCTTATACGTAGTTGCTTTAAAATAGCGCTAAAATATTTATAAGTTTGCGATGAAAATTCGAAACAATCTTCCTAATACCAGCATCGTGTTGTGGTTAATTTGTCTATGATTCAGTTCAGTTCATTCAACTTCAGTTATATTTGAAAATTCGACTATTGGTTAAGCTATCATAACACGAAAACACCCGTTTTTGCCATTGGTCCATATTTTAACCTTCTGATCAACCTAGCCACGGATCATAAAACTTACCCTGTCAGTGACTTGGTTGGTTAGTTTCTTAAACAGAAAGAATTTAAAGATATTATTTATCTTTAAATTCTTACGTAACATTATTTGTTACGTAAAAATCTTGATAACCTTTATGGATCAAGAAAATCATACTTTGATCCGGGTTTGGAGCAGAGTAGAAAGGATGTTATTTTAACGGTTAGCAACATATTCGAATTTTGGTCAGCAAAAAAAAAATCTATTGATCAGCTAAAATAACTGATTGGGCTTCATATATTTCTAATTGGTCAGCAAAATAACTAAAGCAGCAACTCAAATTGTATACATAATATATGTTTCGATAACACAAATATTGTTTTTAAAGGTTCATAAAAAATAAAAATAGCTTAATATCTATCAGAATACATTTCCTAGGAACTGATCTTTGATCCTTCATTGATCCTTTTCCTAGATTTTATACATTTCCGGTAACTTACCTGCTGCCTAACTAATTATTCCGCTGACCAAACTTCGCCGCCTAAATAATTATATTGCTGATAAAATAATGTCTGCCCAATTAATAACTTCCCATAATAAAACAAACATTCTGTATATGAGCATATTTAATATTTTCTTTTTCAAAATTGTAAAACTCACATTTTGAAATTGCAAAATTATAACTAAATTCTCATATCGTTAATAGTAACAATCGCCTTTTGTAATTTACTTCTTTTTTGTTATTTCTCTCAAATTAATAATAATAATTGTAAACCATTTATACATCTCTAATAATAATATATTTTAATGTCTAACAAATTCATTTTCTCAACGTATTACGACCTTTCGTTTTTTATCGTTATCCCAACATCAACTTTCACATATTTCTAATCAACTTTTTATAATAATCTAAACATACTTTTTACATATTTTCCATTTACAATGACTACAGCATTTCCTAACGCACCGATGATGTTCTTTAGAAAAATATTGGAATGACTTTTAGACGAAACTAAGCTTAACTTATTTAAAATTATATACCGTATAAATACATAAGATAATCCAGCAATTCCACATACATACATAAATCAATTCGTCTCTTTGGCAATTTTATTATTCAAAAGTGAATTTACAATTTTATTTTAACTGGCAAAAGCATTTATCCTATTGAGAAAAACTGGCAAACTGTTGAAACTATTGTACACATCATTTGCGGGCTTCAAACGTTGCACCATTGCAGAGGAGCCCCGGACAGTACTCCGTGATAGGTCGGAATACAGAGCATCGAATATCATACCACTCATGCCATACTAGCTAATCACTGCCCGTCTACAATGGTACGAACCACTGAGGCAATAAAATCAGTAGCAACGAAATAAGCGTTTATTTCATTTATTATTCTATGTAAATATACTGCTTTAAACTTATCCATCAAAACTATAGTAATTGCGTAGATTGAGATTCGACTAACACTGGCCGATAGTTAAAACAAACTAGCCTAAGTTAACTTGTTAACAGTTAAACAAAAATATGAAATGTAACATTACGAGGTATTGAAATTTAGCACAAAACAACGTAGGCCACGAATAGAAACATTTAAAACAGATTCAATTTTTATTGAAAATTGAACCTTAGTTTGTACACCATAAAGCAGTAACACTAATTATTCCTAACTATAGTACTTGGCCATAAAATCTATGGTAACAAATAGATATACACGAGAACACGACTGTTCCATACTGAGCAAAGCAAGGCGCAGGTAAGAAATGACGAAAAACATAATACCAAAAATATTGTAAAAAATTTGGATGGAGCCGATCACAAAGTAATTTCATTAAATATGTGAAATATTAAAATTATGTATTAGATAAATTAGAAATATATTAATCATATAAGTACAACTACTGCACTATCCGTATAGTACAAAACAACAAATAAATTCGTGCTTCTTACATCTAAAATGCCACGTCAGAACCTAACGGTAGACCCGTCCAAGTGTAGAAACAGTGCACTTTCCAACATTCAATCCGCGAAGATAGGTATACCTATAACCAGCTGTAAAAGCACGTTCCAAAGAAGTAATTTAATATTAAATATCACCTAGTTTACAATCGCACCAGGCAAGAAATCGAATTTTTAGCCTAACACTAGAATCTCCCTGATTTTCTTCCTTAATTCCTAAATATACACAAAAATAATTTTGTACTCTTCCAACGAGTTTCAAATGGCAACACGTAGTTAATTTATATTTTACAATAATTAAGACAGCTTTGTACGTTTGCCGAAATAGTTAAATACTGGACATACAAAGGAATATAATTCGTAACTACCTATTTCCTACGTGGACAAAGATATTTAAAACGGAACCGTGAGTTGTCAACACTGCGACGCGGAGAAACAAGCACCATACATCAACACACTGGGCAATGTTGACAGCTTCCGGGGCTTACCTTTACCACAAACAGAGAGCAGGAATATTGGTGTAACATTTAAACTACTGGATTGCAATATGATTACGGAAAGCGATGTGTATTGTTGAAACTAGTCAAAAATCTATTGTATTGAAACAGAGTTATTTGTACTTCTAAAAAATTACCTAACGCAACACTGAATTGGCAACTTCTCTTAAGAAAGCCTTATACCTACTATAGATTTGTCTTTAACAACAGACTTGAAACAATTATTGTTGTACATTCTTATAACATTCTCAAATATACGTAGATTTAATTCAAGCAAAATTAGAGTTCCAGCAATTTTGACGACCGCCAACATCGACCATATAGTACATCGAAATATAAAAATCTCTTTTTCCAAAACACTTTTTTCATTTGTTTTACGTTGGGCGCACTCCAAGGCCCATTTGTCGCACGCACTATTGAAAAAGTTCACAATTTAGAAATATCCGAATTTAAATCCAAGCATATCTGATAAGTTGGATTTGGTTGAATCCTAGGGTTGGTTTAAGAGGAGTGTTTCTAGTTCGTCGGCAGAGCGAAGTAGGAAAGCTGCTGATTCACGGTATCCTGTGATGAGTTGCCTGACTGCGCCTACTTCAGCCCCTGATAGCTTGTGGGACAGCAGTGGGGTCTTGGAAGTGGACGACGCAGTATTAGCTGCCAACGAGGAGACTGTTGACGTAGGATGAAGCGATGTTGGTGTTGCTGTATTCTTCAACGATAGATCTGTTGGAGCTGTAAAAATACGCAATGCTTGAATACATGATAAAAACTACTTGCTAAAGGTGGAATTGAGATATAATCAAAAATTTAGTACTTAAATGATTGTATGTATTTACCAGAGAGATTGTTTGGGAATGTGTGCGTGTGAGCCGCCATAGCAGACAATAGCGCGCTTTGATAAGCAGCCATCGCTGCGTTCACCCCCACACCTGTAAATATTTCATAAATATTAAATAATAATAAAGATTGGTGAATGTTTAAACTATTGAAATAAGCTAAGAATGTACCTGTCGGTGGTAGTGCCGTCAGCGTTGACAGAAGAGCGCTATTTGACAACGAAGAAGCGGAATTTGTACTGGTGCTGAAAAGAAAAATTTTATGGTAAAGTCGAAAACTTCAAAAGAAATGATAATGAAAAGATATACTGCGAACTAATATAGTTTCTTTTTCATGCAAACGCCTATTTATAGCCTAGCTTTAGAAACTACTGCAATAACTTTCCTGTCTTAAAATAGCATGTAAACACCATGCCATTTTAACAACAAACAAAAATGTTGAATTTTGATATTTTTTTTTAATTAAAATACATACTGGGAAGTAATTAATGGGGCAGCAAGATAAATGCTATCAGAAATGTATAAAATCAATCAAAAGGAGCAATGAAGGATCAAGGATCAATTCTTAGGAAATGTATTGACCCATAAAAACAATATTTGTGTCATCAAAACATATATTAGACCATTTGACATTTAATCCAATTTTGCTGACCAATTCAGAAATATTTGCTGCCCATAAGTTGCTAACCAATCAGTAATTTTATATTTTTTTTGCTGACCAAAATTCGAATATATTGCTAACCGTTTAAATAACACCCAAACTATATCTTATGATAGATAAGAAAACAAATTAGACAAGAATAACGTTAACACCGCCTCCAGATTAGCCACTGATAAAGTAGCTGACAGATAATTAACTATGAATACTGTTGCATTTTTGTACTTATCTGATGGTTTTTGGCTGGAGATGGCGAAGATAGCCCTCTAAATATAAACAGTAATAAGTTAATACTAACTTTTGCCTCCCGAAGGACTGCGGAGCGCCGAAAGTGTTCGGGAACGACGGCCGGAACAGCGGCGCGGGCGACGACGCTGGACTGAAATCACCAAGATTACATTAGTTTTAAAACATTTTTCTGATCTGAATATTAAATCTGGTATTTATTAGGTAGCCGACCTACTGTTGCGGTTCGTTATTCGTCTTTGAACGAAGGTTTTTCAAATTATTTTAATATTTTATTTTTTTGAAAATAATTGGTTCTTTAGAACACATCACTATCTCATAGTTTCTGACTGCCTTCTTACTGACCCGTTCGTATCGATCACATAATAATTTTTATGGAGAGAAGATCGCCATTCTATTGGTACTCGTAGTGTTGACCTAGCAATCTTATTGCTCGTATTCCCGTTTTCAAGTCTGTTTATGGCGTTTACAGATCAGCAACGACGTGGCCCCGTCTGAGGCTACAGTATTGCCTGTACTCACCTAGCAGTCTTACTGCCCGCGCTCCCGTTCGCGTCCAGCTTGAGCGTGTTGTTGTTGACGTGGTCGGGGCTGGCGGCGGGGCGCGCGGCCTCCTTGTGCGAGGCGGTGGTGGTGGTCGGGCTGCTTATGGCGCCGCTGTACAGGCTCAGGAACGAGCTGGCTACGGCTGAGCTGGCGGTTGTGTCGATGGCCTAGGAAAAAGAGAATTTTGAAATGAATAGAATTTATGTCATATGTGAACATCATATACATAGTAAAACAAATGAACAAGAATAGTAAAACAAATGAACAAAAATGGTAGCTAAAGATGAACAAGAATAACTTGTTCATCTTTACCTACCAGGACTTCATGAGTGTGGTGGAAGTTTCGTGTACTCATCATGGGTGGGACCTAGGGCACGATGGGCATGGGCTTTGTGTCCGAGTCTTTCGGGAGGATGATCTTTCATCTTCACCTACACGTACCACGAATATATCAGTGTGGTGGAAGTATCGTTTACTCACCATTGGTGGGCACGGTGAGCATGGGCTGGATGACAGAGTCGAGGGAGGATAGTCGTTTACCTACACGTACCAGGACTTATAGAGTGCGGTGGAGGTTTTGTGCACTCACCATGGGTGTGGGCAAGGTGGGCATGGGCTGGCTGACGGGGTCGAGCCCGAGACGCATGCGCTTGGCGTTGAGGCTCTCGTTCTCGCACGCCTGCGCGAGGATGTGTTCCGCTTGCACGGAGGTCAGGTGCGCCGGCGTCGGCCGCACCTGCAGTCAGCGGAGTAGGTTATGTCACGTGCTCTTTTGTTAACTGTTTTTTCCAAATCATTTCGGAACTTGTGAAATTAAAACCACTGACAAAACATAACATTGATTATAAAGTCCATTTTTTTATAAGTCTAAGTGATTTGACTGCTTAAAATGTAATTAGTGTCATTTCGCCCTAGTTATTTTGAATTATCTAAAGCTAATTAAGCAATTTTTATTAAAATCTAAAATCATAGTTTATTCAAAACTAAAATAATTTCATTCAGTTTGCAATGCTTTACAGTGCAACAAACTTATTTGACCCGGTGGCCAAAATCGGAACTAAGTGTCGCCATTATGATTGGCTAGTTGACCCTTTTTTTATTGGACCCCAAATAATTAATTACTGATAGCCATCACCATAAAAAATAATACAATTTTTTCTGAGACCTATAACACTATAAATTTTAAATTACGTTTTTGCTTAAATGTCAAAAACGCCTTCGGTCCGTATGGTCTATGAATTATCTGTGCCGTAGCTTCACGATTATTGTAAACAATTCAATACGCATGCGTGACATAGCCGACAGTCACGCTTGATTGGTTGCGACTGGCGTTTAACGGATTTTGACCATGCGCAGTAATTGTTTACATGAATCTTTACTCAACAAATTTCACGAACATGGTAGATAGCGTTTTTGGCATATGAAAAAAAAGTAAAAATAAGTCATTTTAAAATTTAATTTCTACAGCAATTAAATTTACGTACCCAAATCTGGCTTTTACAAAGACTAGCTTTTTAAGCTAGACCATATTTTTACTCAAATACAATAAATAATCCACCCGCGGACTAGGCAAGTATAAATAAAGCAGAGATCGGACCCTCACCGCTGAGTCCCACGCGCTGCCAGTCCCCGCCGCACTGCTCCCGTTGCCGGTCACCGGGCCGTCACCCCGCACCTTCTTGTTCCTCCTGCAGCTCTTCAAGTAAGTCCTGATCCTCTTGCGAGCCCGTTCAGCGAACTCAGGAAACTGCCGTGTGCAGGAATCAATAATGGCTTGAATCTTCTCCTTGGGCTGTTTTGAAATAGGAACTATCCTATCAAGATTCTCGTCGACGAACAGGCGTACGAACATCTGAAATAAAATATGAGTTATGTCAATTCTTAGGATAAAAAATACAACATGTTTACGCCCAATAACGCCATAATATACACAAATACAATTATGTGATCATGAACTATCTCAATTCCAACTGGATTTATATCACAGGCTAAATCATTGTGACCATTGCTAGTATTTAGGTTGACCACGGTTCAGATGACGACGGATATCACATCCGTCGTCATCTGAACCGTGGTCAATGACGGTATCCAGATAGTCACAATCTTCATCTTGATGGTGTTCACTTTTGCGCTCAGTGTTACTATTATCATTAACATTGAGATCTCCGTGATTATATCCTACTACAATCATCCCCAGTAGCAGTAACGTTGGAGTCGCTAACACTCTCTAGATTAATTTTAGATTAGCTAGACACATTTGAAGGTAAGACAATAGCTATTATTGTTATTATTGTCTTTCCTTCAAACGCTCACACAAATTACACTGTAATAGTACAGTTACAACTAAACTTACATTAAACGCCTTCAGCCTCTCTGGGTCGTGGTGTTGAGGGTCGACCCTGTCATCGCTATCGTCATCCGACGCTCCTGCATCATCGTCGTCCTTGGTGCGGTCAGACGACGACGTCTCGTCGTGCGTGGACGCAGGCTCCACTCCAGGAGTCACTGACCCTACGTGTACTGGACTCTGGAACAAGTAGACACCATAGATTTATTTATAGTGTTATTGGTGACTTAAATTATGTGTGTGTTACAGAAGTGGAAGTTACTCGGGGAAGAAAAATGTTGTCCCCAACCCACTTCAATATACCATTAAAACATTTTCATTTTGTATATTTTATGTTGGAATAGGAAGACATGTTACGCAAACTTCAAATAAAATTGTAAATAGAGCAGGGAAATCATCATAATCAGAAGTCCACACTAGTCCACTGCTGGACAAAATTGAGCCAGCCTGCTGCTTCGGCTTGCTGATTCTCTGCGCTATGTCAGTTACTTTAGTAATCACTTCTCTGTTTGGTGGACAACGTTACATTTTTAGGGGTTGTTTTTTCAATTATTTTGTTAATATTTAGTAAGAAAAACTGTTAATCACTCTGCTGTGCGTCTTTGCGATCCAGCGACGGAGAGGATCGGTGGAGCGATATCTTGCACGGCTAGTGCCGTCCGAACTCAGCTAGTTTCCTTGACTGCAGACAGGGAGATATAAGTACTATGATAAACTTGAAACGCTGTCAACCTTAAAACTCACCGAGTGTCCGGTGGCGAGCGGCGCCGGCTTGGGCTTGGTGCCGAGACCCAGAGCGCTGTGGTACGACGCCCACAGGTCGGCCATGCTGTCCGCGCCTTCCACCAGCTCGCCGTTGCGGCCTGGAACGGTTGGCAACATTGGAAATAGACAACAAACACAAAAAACTTTACAAAGATATAGGAAACGATTCAACATACACAAATCAAATTTTAAAAAATTAAATGACCGTACTTAGAGCTATAGTTGTAAAAACTAGCTCTCATTACAAAATATCTTCCATACTATTATACCTCTAGACACCCCTTAGCATGAGAAATTAAACATGATAATATAAATAACAAACGATATTTCTTTTTTATATTCATTCAAATCATATAATAATAACTACTATTGTAAGCGGCGTTATTATTGTATGTAATCTGTTTTGTATACCTTAATAAATAAATAAATAAATATTCAGTTTAGGTATTTTCATACTCTATAATGATGATGAATAGAATCTCTATGACTGTCATAAATTAGTAATTCATTGACTTATGTACTTTAATCGGTTATATTATTATGTTTCAAGGATCATGCTAGTCCTAGTGGTAAAATCACGTGAATTTCGCATATTGCATTTCGTTTCTTTAACGGATAAAAACTAATATACTAATGATGGCAATACTATCCAGTCCAAAGAACAAGGAAATTTTGCTGAAGATACGAATAATTAATGAAATAAATACATCTGTGTAAACAACCATTCATTAATTATCAAATAAAAATGTTATTATATCTTAATTATACCCCAAAATAGCTCTAAGGCTAAATCAATGGTAAACGAACTTTAAAGGTTGACAAAGTTACAAAATAGAGTTGAGCTAATATGTGTTACAAACATATTTTTTATTCAGTGCGTAAAAGAAGTATCCAAAATAAAATTGCACGTGTCAGAATATTATTATATGCTACAAAGCTTCGTATCGATCTTTATAATAACCCAGAAAACACATGACGTGCTATTTCCAATAGGTTCGTACGTTGGCATATACGTTAGTCTTGTCCTATAATTTACTTAACATGCATACCTAGGCACCAAGACAGCATAAATTAACAAGGGTGCTGACTGCACCGCAAACGGCGCATCTGCCTCTAAATGTCAACCCGAACAAGCCCCCACCTATAAATAATTTGAGGTGCCTGCATCGGCTACTCCCCTGGTGCATGGACACTCTCTCGATATGGCTTCGTGTTATAAAAATAGCAAACGAGCCTTCTGCTACCGTGGAAATTATGCAAACCGTCGCCTAATATACGGGACAAGAACATCTTGAACAGACAGACCAGTTTTTATATTTCGCCAAAGGGGCAAGGAGTTGCACCGGCATTGCTGCGAGCAATCATGGCCGTCACGAAATAACAAGTCGATCGTCAATTATTTTAAAGTAAATTTACCTTGCGTTTGGCTGTGGTAATTCCATGCAAGCAACATCATTTTCAACTTCTCAGCATCTTTCGCGAGGGCCTGACCTGCACCAGATCACATTCGCCAATAAATTTCAAATTTAGAATTGTCATGTTTATATTTCAAAATAGCCAATTGGTGGGTATTTTATGCAAGTACTTTCCAATTTATGGATGAGTTTTTTTTTTATTAGAGCATAAAACACCAATGTCTTAATTGATGTGATGCAAGTGGCTGAACTTTAGAATGGTTAGCGTCTGAACTTGGAGTGATACTTACTAGAAAAGTTGTCGTCATCATTCATATCAGCCGGTTCCGGAGTAAGATTATCCTGAAACAAGAGAAAAAAGCCAATTAATATTAATTTGTAAATTATGAATATGAGTTGAGTATACAACAGTATTTTTAATGTAAAACAAAAGAGTAATTCCTCCGATATTTTTTTCTGAATTCAGAATTCCGGATGCCATGACAGTGCTAGATTTAAATAATTAATAAATTAGCGAATCGGCCGGCTGCCTCGTCCGGGTCAACGCTCCGCACAGTGCAAATCGATAGTGCTTCAAATGGACAAGCCACTAAATATAGGTAGCACCACTGCGGGTGTGCTGGGCCCCTGGTACCACGAGTGACATGACATGGTATTTAAACACCAACAGATGCAAGCCTTACACCTAGAGCACAAAGCTCGAGATTCGAGGCAGCCAGTCTTAAGGCGGATGCATACTGCAGACTCGGGAACGAAAATCCGAAATTTTAAGTATTTCAATTTAATTTGTAGTTTTTTTATTCTTTGTTTGCTTTTATGCATTTAAAGCCTGCTGGAAAATAATTAAAACCATTGTACCTTATGAATTGGTTAATAGAGATTTTTATTATGATAAATCCGTCACTGCATGGATCGTTTTAACATCGACGGCGGGCTCTGAATGCCTCGTAAAACAAAAACTTTACTGAAAAATAGTTTTAGTTGATTTTCGTATAAAATCTTTGTATGCCCGATTTCTAATGGAACTACTCTCATAAGCTCTCATAAGATGGCGCTAGAAGTATCGTGAGAGGGTTTTGGTTATGTCAAGTTTTCTAACGAAAATCAACTTAAACTGTTCGGCAGTAAAAATTTGTTTACAAGGTACAGACGACTCAAAAAAATGTGTTATTACTTTTGACAGTAAATGACTCTTATTAGAAGGAAATAAAGATTGTCAACTATAAAATGTGTATACGTGTTTTTGTACTCGACTGTACCTATTCACAGCCCGCCGACATAACCGACTATACCAATTTTTATTCACGATAGTATCGTCGAGTCTGTTCTATTTAACTTTAAAATCCAGTTGTATTTGATCAGACAATTTACATGCAATAACTTCATCATTTTACATGAAAATTTATTTATTTTTAGATGTAAAAAAATTATCATAATCTAGGTTTTATTGACTATTTCGAAGTGCCTACTTATTTGAACTCCCTGGGTGTCACTAACTATTTGATGTTGACTGTACATGCCAACAACGGAGAATCACGTCAGATGAAAGTGTGTCTCACCCATTCAGGTTGACCCATGATAATAAACAATATCATCACGAACCATGTCTCAAAATTTTTGTGTAGTCATTAATGTTTAAAATAATATGAAATATCAAAAACTTCTTCATCAAATTTCATGCGCACCAAACGTCATTTCGTAGACCGAGTAATGACCAATTGACATAGTGAACGAGCATTGGATCCTCCCACGGCAACCTTTGGATCGCACGTGCAGACATGCAAAATATGCGGGCCGCTAAAATGGCGCTGATTTCGCATTTCTTGGGCGAGTGGGCATACTATTTATTTGTTCTATAACATATTAGTTATACGTTTCAAGTGCTGTGTTAGAATTCTTTCTATATTCAAAACGACTACAGGCTACGGACAATTGAAATTTGACATTTAATTTATGAAAAATGAGTGTCAAAATTTAACTACGAGTGGAAAAGACATGCCCGTTTCTAAAAAAATGAACACGACAATCATATGGAATTATGGAAAAATTGCTAACTTATCGAAAAACTAATTTAAACCGTACAATTATATTGAAAAGTAAAAAGGACTCTACAGATTCGTATGATCAAAATACCATACATTGTTATGCTCATTAAGACAAAGAGCTGATATTAAACCGAGCTTACAATTAAAAAAAAATACTATTTGTTATAGTAATTTTATTTAATTAACGCATTCTGTATACGATGGAGCATTTACTATAATGACTCGCAAAGAAGTGGGCGCATTATTTACACCTCATTGATAAATTATTTCAAATTGATCGCTTTAATGAAACAGTCAAGTAGCGGTTACATAAATTATATTGAGTTAAGTTAATGCATTGTCAAAATAACTTCACGTAAGAAGGAAACTGTCGGAAAATTTATGTAAATCAATTAGCAATCTTGCTGAGCTTAAATTTTTATTCTCTTAAAATATACAAACTAAAATGTCCAATTCGTGAAAATAATCAGGCATGAATTAGAAGCAAGATTCATGATTTGCGAAACGCTAAATGCGACTAGTTGAAGACAGGGAACATTGGCGGACATTAGCAAAGGTTATAGAACTAGCAACGATCAAATGTGAGCTCATGACGATAAGAGATTTTGTTTAAACCATTAAAATACATTTCGAACGCATAGATACAATGGCTATAAATTGCAAAAATGTCGTATTATTCAACAAGTGCGTAATTAAGTGAAATATTTAGCATTAATCAACACATACTAGGCGCCAGGTTGAATTTATGATGTTGATACTTGTTCATCCAACATTCATAGTGATAGACGTTTTTATATTTTCCTTTGTTAACGTTTGACAGGATTATGATCAACGCAAGCTGCAATAACAAAAAAATGAAGCAGGGAAAACATATCGGATATTATAATCGGATTATTTTACTTTCAAAGGAACATAAAAGGGACAAAAGCTAATGTCAAGTCAATTTGATACATTTTAAAGTAATTTTTTCACTCTTTAGCTGTTTGATAACATAAAGATATAGAGTTTTTTTTGTTTAAACTTGTTCAACGTGTTGGTAAACAAGGTACATAATTGTAAGTCCTGCACCTGCTTTAATCAGGGAACAGGGATCGCAGTTGTTGACAATCCGTGACATAAGTTGTAAAGTCACAGTGGTCAATGCCCGTGGTCAATTGGAACAATCAATTTGGAATACAGCAATGACACTGCTTTAATATTATGGTAGAAAAGGGTAAGATGTATTTAACTCATGAAGACGACTTCGTACTGAATCTCTCCTTTGGTTGAATAAAACTTATGTACGGTAGATTGTGTATATTGCTTGCTTGCATTGTGCCCGGTGCATGGCAACTGGCTCGCTACCTGTTACATGAAGACCTTAACATATCTAGCGAAATGTGGGTGTTATCACCTCTGCCTATACCTTCGGGGATGTGATGATAAATATAATGATAATATTAATGTAAAAATAAAAGTTACATTTTATACTCAAACATTCACAATTCTATCAGTTACTGCTCTTAAATGGATTGTTACGCAATAAACAATTAAGCACATCGTTGAATATGACATAAATTATTGTTCTACAACAATTAATCAGAAGTGCATCATTTTAGCGCTGCTGACTACAATCAAACGACGACTTCCGAAAACATACGAAGATTTTCATTCAACAAGTGGTTGGCGTAGCGTCATCAATTCTGGGCTTGCCGATTTGTGCCGGCCCTTAACAGTCTTGTTCCAAATTTAAACTTATTCCTTTTTCAGTTGCCCACAACTGCGTGTCAAAATTTAATGAATTTAAAAAGAAATATAGAGTTTGTTTTCTCATTGCAAATACATTGTTATTTAAATGAACTTAAAGTTAAATTGCAACGGTCGTAGGTCCACATCCAAAAGAGAGTGCATTTGAATAATAACTTTTCTGTGATTAAACATGATGTTTTCATTTCTATGCTATGTTTGGGTGCCATGTTTACAAATGTTTGTAGTTTATTGTAATTTTAACATAAACTCTCAATTTTGTCAATAACCAAACACAATTTTATTAATTAATGATTACATGATCGATTCCCCTAATACCTGTTACTGGAGTTACAAAAAATGTCCGTACTCAACTGAAATTACATACGTGCCATCAGGTCTAACCTTTAGCTTGAAGTAATGAATTATGGTAGTACTATGAACACCACCACAAATGTAACAAAATTGTTTTTGTTTTAAACTATATGTTGAATGGTATAGAAGTCATTTTTACACTGACCATGTCACAATCGATATGCTACCTACAGTACACACGCACGACTGCACCTTATCTGTCATTGAGCTGTAATTAATTACAAGCTAAGTTGCAATGTAGTAAGCAAACATAGACGCATAGGTGTTATATGTAGGTAAGGTCAATGGATATTTAGTGTCCGCATAGCAGATGCGGTCCTTACCACCGCCCTAAGACGGTCGATATCTTGCTTGTCACCCCACCTAACTCCTAACTGCCTATGTGCACCTGGTACTTAGACAGCTAATGCGTACATATGCATAGTTTTAACTGGGTAAATAAAGAAGGGGTTTGATATAGTGAGAATGAGAACGCAAGTGACTATGTTGGTAAGATAAAATGATTCTTTCTCTTACCTAAGAATTGGTTATAACTTAAAAGAGTGTTTAGAGTGTTTATAACGCAGGTGAATAGTTTTTACATTGTTAATTCACGTTGAGTTTTGTATTGTGATGGAAGTTCTTGATTTATAAAAAATTCTATCATAATAGGCGTGATATGTTGAATAGTAGAGACCTCTTCCAGTCAACCCTCTAAGTACAGTTATTATTAAAAATTACCGATAGTATAAATAATATAAGAATATTAATATTTTCAACGAGATATATGTGAACTAGTATATAAAATTTCGATAGGTACAATAACATAACTTAGCGTAATATAGAAAAATACGCACAAACCCACTTGAATTCGTTGGAACATAGGCAGGGGTCCGGTTGCAGTAATTTAACCGTTATGCTGTACTTACTAAAGACGTGATTTGATTGGCTTAGCTTAACAACTTGGCTTAGCTTAACGAAAGTGGTAGTAATAACAATTAGAAGGACAGACATTTTTCGCCATTGCCCATAGTTCGTTATAAATTACACTACGATAGACGAATAAATCGCGGAATAACCTAGTTTTCGATACAAAATAACTGCAAAATTCGGGAATCCACCACCGCCTATGTGCTGAGGGCTTGGTATGTGCTGATACATGGGCTATGTACCCTCCCCCCGCGACCCCTACTGTTACCCGTGTAGTGCTACCACCCCGCGAGCAGCAGCGATGTGACATTATCAAAAGTTTATCGATACTCGATAATTCAGATGACTATAATTTACTATATTTAAAATGAAAACAACTATTTGTTATGAGATCGATTGATTTGATAATATTGTATTTTTTTTTGTTCCCGACACAAAAAATGAGGACGTATTACATGTTTAATAACAAAACAGATATACTTAAAAAATTACTAACGAGTTTGTTGATTTAAAGGAAGAAAATCCTATTAATGCATTCTCAAACTATTAATCATCTGTAAGTCTGTTTCATCGTAAACAGATCGTCTTGCCGGGCATACTGACTCGAATATTTTGTAGGATCGCCGACCGCCTTATCAAGAAAAGCACATCATAAAGATATAGAATTCTAGTATATACTATATAATGCTCTACGTATTTAAATGGCGACCAGTAGTACGCAAACAATGGAGACCAGCGGAAGCCTATCGATAGTTTCGCATATCGATAAGCAATCAAGTACAGCGCGACATAGCACAGCAATCAGGTGGCAGTCAGCGTATAATCATTAAATACCCACGCGAGGGGTGTGATGACGCCCGCGGCGCCACCCAGCGCCCGGCCACCCGCGCCCAATTATGAAAATACGAACAAAATAAATTTCGGAACGCGACCCAAACGAAAAGCCTAAAGTCCACAATTATCGATAATTGCACCCGCCACATCCTTACTGTGGTTTCTTACGAAGATGACGCATATTGATTAAGTTACAAGCACTTTGGTCGGGTTGACCAGTTCTGGGAACCTGATGAAAATGATCTGGCCTGTATCAGCTCGGTTGGCACCTCTTAATAAGCTTAAATAACTACGTTCCCGTATAAACTGTTCCATGAAAATTATCTGTCGCAAATATTACTCGGCGCCTTTTCTTATAAAGTCGGAGCCAAATCGTTCAACGGAGCAGTTTTGTAACTTTTTGCCCGTCTCTACCAGGGGCATAGAAGCGAGCGAAAAGTCTTCGCGGTCTTTCAAATGAACGGCTTCCTAGCGGCCCGGTATTTTTAAAGCGGACAGCGCCCCCTCGCGAGTGCCGCCCGAACCCCCGCCCACACAGTTATACCATAACGGGTGCGAGCTATGACGAGATTATCTACGTACACGCGTACCCACTATACCCATACACGCGCTGCTATGTACTAGAGGTACATACATGAGCATATAAGCGATGACTTGTATACGTAATACATAGCAGCATTGATTTACCGGGCCGGACGCTGTCATCGAGCAATGACGATTACCGGCATTAACGCAAAAATATATCGGCGAACAATAATGACAGCGCGATCAGCGCTCAAAGATTGCGAGGGGAAGTGACGGTTTGACAACTTTCTGTTCGTTACCATTTTAAACCTTAGTGCGTTGAGAACAAAGACGAGAACCAAATTCGTGATTGGCTGAATTTTAGCGAGAACATTTCGCAATCTAGGCAAGTGCTCCGACTATGAATATAGTTTAATTTCATACCAGCAGTCACCTTTTACCAAAATTCTCGCCTCCCATCTGTGTCACATTTCAGCCAATAAATCAACATCAAAACAAAGATTCGTTAATCCAGATGTCTTGTATTTTTTTAACTTAATTTCAGCATTTACTTAAAACATTCGTGGAAAATTTTTACAAAGAGAAGATGTATGGAATAGATATATTGGATATATATCTATTAAATAATTCTATTTATATAACACTAAAAGCTATATTAAAGATATATATCAATAAAATATATGAGAACTTTAACTACATAATGTATTATAAATTAAGAATAGATAACTCTAAGCAAAACTTTAAACTAGTTAATATTTTGTATAAAATTCCTCCTTTCTATTGTTGTTGTGCCCGACAGGGTTCGCAGTGATCATAAACGTACTGTAATATCTGTAACCACACTGTGAAAAGCAATAAAGTATTGAGTATTGAGTATCCTTCATGACTCTTGTGGACTACTTGAGAAGTTCACCTGGGTGAACTACGGACACTGGCACGAATCCTTGGTCCATTTGGTGAACAACGAGAACAACTGTGCGTGCACCTTGATGACCGTTGTGGCTCAGAGGTATGTATACTGGTTTTAAGACGTCGCCATTTCCGAGATCGAGTCCCGGTGGAGACAGAAGTAAGTGATGAATACGATTACTTTTTATAAGCGTGGTTAGTATGTCTCTAAAATTTGCATATATTAAAAGAAAACGAAAAACAAAAAAAAAACATCTATATCATCCACCTAGTATCTATAAAAATTATTTTGAGTCAGGTAATTCATTACTTAATAGTATTCTAAGTATATTACATTCAACTCCAAACATATGTAACCACATTTGACAGTAAATGACTCTTATTAGAAGGAAATAAAGACTGTCACTTCTAAAATGTGTAAAATGTTTTTGTACTCGACTCGACTGTACAAAAAATACTATCTCTTGAATGAAAAATGACAATAACGGGAAATATATAAAACCTTTAAAACAAGGTTAGCTCATTAAGCTCTAAACAACTCCGCAACTAAACAACCAACCCGTTAAAATAATCGGGCTTTAACCGACCCCAACAAAGAAACTTTTGAATATCGCGCACTGATTACACTTGATTCGAGTAAACACGTGGACAGTCTATTTCCACATTGATTTTGTAGTAAGTGGGATTTTGAATAAATGAGGTACAACACAATATATGAACATCAAAGCATGCTACGACGTCCGGAACACCTAGTGTAAGTTTTCATTGTAAAAATACTTTCTCACATACTGTCAAAAATGTCAATTTGTATGATAAATGTGATTTCAACTAGATTCCGCTGGGGGCGCTTTCCACGTTTCCGATAAAAATGTTCATTCTTGACAGTTCTCAACGCAACTCAAAGTGAGAAGTTTTTTATAATGAAAAGTTACATTAGGGTATAGTAAGCGTATGTAATACGCGCGTCCAACGGGAGCGCGTACATTTTCTAACAAGTCGGTATTGCAGCGAATGGTATGAGATGCATGGTCCTTACGTAGCATACTGGCGTAAATGTTCAGGCGTCCTAACAGCCTGCAACCACGGAGGTTGCATACCTGTGAAAAAAGGAAAATGTTTGCCGCGAGGCGCGCAATGAAAAACAATCGACAATCGATTCATTCATGGCCGACACACGCCATGATTTCAACCGATACCCAAAACGATACTCTGCAACGATTCATTTGTAGGTCTCAGGTACCGATACGATACGTCTACGCTTACAACTCGTGTGTGAAGGGCCTAAAGCATTTTTTTACAAAAATATTTTATGGTGCCATTGATGGTGTTTTTAATTCGATATCTATTTATTTCCTTTCTAGATAAGAACCAATTAAAGATATTGATTCTCAACATGACAGGCAAGCCTCCACCTCACCTGATGGAAAATGATGAAAACTGAAAGTGGAAACAATCTTCACCTGTATTCTTCACTAACTGAGAAACTGGCTACTTTACCTTCAATTGTCGAAACACAACAATGCTTATTATGGCGACACTTAGGGAAGATGGTGGCAGCTAGCCAGGCGGGCTTATAATTTCCGCACCCATGGGGAATCAAACCCCGGGCCTCTTGATGAACACCTAGTGGTTCAACCTCTAGGTGTTGATCAAGAGGACTACGGAGGAAGACTACGGAGGCGGTTAAAAACACGTTTTAGAGACTGAATTATGTCCGAAGATATTAAATTAAACTTTAACTTCTAAGGGCATTCGCGGCCTGTTCCTTGTGTGCGATAGCCCTTGAACTAAAGCTGCCTTTCTGACGACTGATCGGAATATAAAATGATGACAAGGTTACACACGATTCTCAATCTTAACACTACGGAATAGAAGTGATATAACGACGAACATCAGTTTTTACGTTGCCTATCCAAAAAAAATTACAAGAATAATAACTAACATCTGAATTATGTTATAGAAACGTTGTTAATAATATTGGGTCCTTACCTATGAAATTGGTGTTTTTATTCTGTCTTAGCAATTTGTCCGTAACTATTAAGTTTCAGAACATTCTTCAGAACGAAATAATTGCCTCTTCTAAAAATAGACCATATATTTGAGCTCGTATTATTTAATTTGATAATTTTTTGTAAGTTTAATTGTGTTAAAATTAGACACAAAGATTTTTAACTGCCTCCCGAATACATCATTTGATTTGCATTAACATAAAAACGATGAATAATTTTTATCAAGCGTGTTCCCACACATATTGCTAAAGCTTGTCTAATGATACATGCCAAATATTATTATCTCTGGATTTGTCGTTGTGAAGAAAACTGATAAAATGTTAGTATGGAAAAATCTCCATACAAAACACCAATTTCATAGGTAAGGACCTAATATTAATTTATGTAAGTGTTAACTTGGAGAGTGATAGGAGAGAGTGGAAGAAGATATGTTGCGCCAACCTCTAATAAAATTGGGAACAACGCAGGACAAAGAGGAACAAGAATAATGTTGGTCGAATCAATTATGAACACAATCTAGTACCATGTTACAGCAATAATGCGATCATACAGTATGGTTGCTGTTACTTCACGAGCACAAACATTATTTCGACATTATACTAGTGTAAATACGAATCTACTTATGTAGTCGAGACATTATATTTTTTAAATGCTTTTTTTTTTTTTTTTTCGATATTATAGGTACGTCCAATAGTACCCAAATGCCGTTAAGATTCTTCAAGCATAATACCTTTTTTTACTTTAATGAAAAAATAGTAAACATGATGTTTATTTACAGAAGCTGAAAAAACACCTTCATAATGCGAGAGATTTATCGAACTCAATTTTTCTCCATTACTTCTAATACTGGGAAAAGTTGCCGCTTTCGGTACTACGTCTGATTATAGAAAGATTATTAGAACTAGCATTAGCTTCTTAGAAAGATACTGGAACGTGGAGTATAGGATTTCTATAAATGTTCTGGAGTGTTCATATACAGGTAGTAAACAATTTCTACGAATAATTCTACAGACAGCCTTTTTATTTTTATCCCTAGTATTGCACTGATTTTACTGTACAAAGTGGTTGCTAGGGTTTATGTGAAGAATTATAAATAAGCATTCAAATACGCTTTGCCGAATGAATGCAGTAATGAACGTTTGACGCGACTGGGGAGCATGGAAACCTTGAAAATAATTAAACACCCATCGCGGTTTGCGCGAACTAGGTGCACAAACCGCGCCGTAGTACCTAGCTCACATAAGCGCCGAGGAGGTGGCTGATACTCGAATTACGCAGGGAGGCAGGCGACCTCGAAAAACCGAACGGGGGCCTTAACTCGAAAAGCATCGCGAATTTCACAAAGCTTCGTAGTTACAGGGGTATCAAGGGAGACGGCGCGCGGTTACAACTCGCGCCTACTCGTGGCGCTCTTTGAAGTGTGATAAACTGAACGTACTAAATATGGATAGCTACGTAGGAGTGCGTGCGACGCCCGCTCGAGACTCCTGCTCCCCTAGTGCTCCGTGCCTCGTGACGACGAGATTTATAAATGTGGTTAAAATTTACCGTTACGCCGACGTTTAGGGGTGTGTGCGACGTCGTGATACGATACGAAAGGTAAACGATACGTACTCATGATCAAGAAACCAATGAATTGAACATCACAGCGTAACAAAGAACAAAGAGACGACATACCTACTAAATGATTTCGTAATACTACACAATGAGTATGTTTAAATTCGAGATCTAAGGGGTAGTTTTAACAAAATATGCATTTTATAACTACGAAAAAAAATCCACTAGAATAATAGATAAGTATACCAACAATCAAATTCGAAAATGTATTATATCATAAGTTAAAGCTATAAAAACTCTTAGAAAGAATCCTAAAGTTTTTTGGATAATTCCAGAAATTCCCGAATATTTCCGCCGTTAGGCAACCCTGGTAGTCGATTCACACGCGTGTCGACTCATAAAATTTGTTCCTTCTTTTGTGCGGAAACTTGTGGCACCGTAACTGTTTGATAGATAACGTGGTTACGCGCGGGGTCTACTTATAATGTTAATTAAAATTATACTTTAAAAGTAGTAAGAAATTGGTCAAATCTACCTCAAAATCGTAGGATATGAAGTTAGTAATGAGAGTAGAGAAAGCGAAAGATGTGTGCTTTGGTTATAGTTATCTGCAGCATCTGAGGAACTGCGGAAGCGTTGCCAGCCTTTTAGGATTAAGTACGATCTTTCCTTGAACGACTGAAGGTCGTATCGGTCCGGAAATATTGCTGACGGCAGTTGATTCCACAGTTGGGATGTGCCCGGCAGAAAATGAAGTGAAAAGGCAACCAACCATCCAGACTCTGGGGGTGATCTGTAATTACAATTAGTCCTGTGTAGTACATAAATAAGTAGGTAATTGTTATCTTAATGCCACTTAATATTGGGTCCTTACCTATGAAATTGGTGTTTTTATTCTGTCTTAGTATTTTGTCTGTAACTATTAAGATTCAGAGTATTCCTAAAAAATAATTACCTTGTCTAAAAATAGACTATATTTTTGAGCTCTTTTGATTTGTTTTGATAATTTGTAAGTTTAATTGTGTTAAAATTGGACACGGAGACAACTCTTTTTAAGTGCCTCCCGAATACATCATTTTATTTGCATTCACTTAAAATCGATAAATAATTTTTATGAAGTGTGATATTACACATATTACTAAAGCTTGTCTAATGATACATGCCAAATATTATTATCTCTGGATTTGTCGTTGTGAAGAAAACTGATAAAATGTTAGTATGGAAAATGCAGAATTCCCCAAAATCTCCATACAAAACACCAATTTCATAGGTAAGGACCTAATATAAAATTAACATTAAATAATATAAAAGGGGTGAAGAATCATAACTTACAATGCCATAAAAATTGAAATACTTAAACGCCTTCATGGAATAAGTACGAGTATACCAAATCACAAAAGTTATACAATGTTCTAATTTTAGGAGTTGCGACAAAATGTCATAAAAATTTCATTGGTAATCTAATTTAGAAATATGGGTTCACACCCTTCGGAGATAGAGGCGTGACGATTACGTTTTTAAGTTTATGTAAAACGCTCATACATAGGTCTATTCAATTATTTTACATACAACTAAAGTCTCAACCAGTCAAAATGATCCAAGGCAAAAACCAGAATTGAAAAATTCTAATTTTCCAAAACGTCAAATCAATCTAATGTTCCAGTTTTCATTGTATTTCCATTGAACAAGCCGCAATATGACCCTGCTCACAAAAACCCGAACCTAGGTTAGATTAAGAAGAATTCTGTCGCAAAAACGGCACGGCAAGCCTCCGTTATAATTCCGACCTCGTGAGCTGTCTGGATGCTCAAGTAATTACGCCCCCACCCCCCTGGGATAAGTAAAAACAATATTTTTACGGGCACCGACCACCGCACCAAAAGTGACAGATATAAATTGGGGGGCGAAAATGGAATTAGTGCGTGTTTCTCTGTCTAGTAGGAGAGTAAGCCGACTTTTATTAGTACTGGCTAGTTTATGCTAGTATAAAACTGTTTGTTCGCGCGCCCGCGTGGCGGCGCCACTGCGGCCTTTGTTCCACGCAACTGCCCCATATCTCAAATATTATAAGCCCATAACTGTGGCGCGGAAATAAAAACAGAAATATATTCTATATGAGAATGTTTACGTGATAAAATGCAAATATGTAGTAAAGTAAATATGTGATATATTTCACTTGTTAAAAATTAAGTACCTACCATACGTTTTGCCTGTTTCATAGTGACTAAGTGGTCTGCGCTAAAATGTAATTAGTTTGTAAAAACAGTATAACTAGTTACAATCCTACTCGTATTAGCTCCAGAATATGACATTTATAAGAAGAAAAGAAGTTGACGCTATATACGCCGGCTGTCGCGAACTGTATTTATTTCCGCGTTTTGATGCCCGAATTACGTCATAATTTTAGCTAAACGTACAAGTGTAAGGTAAAAGAATAATTGTTTGGTAATGTAAGAAAGTTGGCGCATGTGTGTATGTGTGTGTTTAGATTATTAATTCGTTTACTAAACCTGTCCTCATTGCCCAGCTACTTCTACTTCTGACACCTCCAGAGAGATAGTAGTAGCTGACGGACCAGGCGGGACACAGTCCCTTAGATAGTCTCCTCCTCTCCCCTTACAACCACCCTTTGCCTCCGGAACGCAGCAGTATTGTTTATTGTTTCCTAGTAATTAATAATCTCTTACCCGTTATCTTGTACGGTTTCTTACCCATCTGCTCATTGTATAAAACCTTTGTTAGCACTTACATACTCTCACAACCAACACTCGTTTTGTTCTGTTTCGCTGTTACTTTCCATCCCCCCGCACTTCCTTTTTCTCCCGCCGCTTTCTATCTCTGTCTCTCTCTTGCACACTTAGTATTGCCATTAATATTATAAATTACCAATAACATTCGCTATTCGCGACACCGGCCTTACATAAAATGGGACCTACAAAATTACTGGAAAACTGTAAGTGTAATGCACCTGTAACGAGACGCTATATCAGTATTAGCGACTCTTTGCTGTTATTGCGCTCTTCTGTGGCCATTTTCTATTTTCTCTTTGTTTGTGTTTTTAAACTACCCATCTGTCTCTTTTTTCATTGTTTTTGGTCTCCAATTTTATTCCTATCAGAGTCAGCGTCTGGAGCGGTTGTCTCGACGCCAATAAAATATATTAATAATTAAATTGTTGATAATAAAATTTGTACGGGCCAGTATAGATCGTACACTATAGAGTTGTTGTTGGAGCACGTAAAAGAAGAGCACCCATGTTTAACTGTTAGCAGTTTTAACTTTCCATCGGCATCCCCATCGACACACACCTCTGCTTCTGGGATATAGACGTAAGTATGTTACATAAAGTGGGACAAATACTAACAGAAAAATTACTATTATCTTTAAATAAAATAAATAATAAATATCCTCAGACATTCACACCTATCAACTCCCATTTTAAGCAACTAAATGCTGCTTGTGTTACGGATACTAGATGACGGACAAATTTATTTAATAGATAAATACACATAATTATTCAGAATATATATAATATTATACATATATAATGAATAGCCAAGACTAGAGAACAAATGTCTGAAAATTCATCACCCAAACACCCAAACACTGGGGATCAAACCCAGGACCTCTCGAGATGGCGACGCCTTGAGACCGGCGTACAGACCACTCGACCATGGAGGTCGTCAAAAATAACACCATTCGTATGAGATGCGAGCGAGTTATCCTCGAACAGCGTGGAGCTCGGTGGCGTAGTGATTAGTGTACTTACGCGTTCGAACGAAAACAAAGCTACCTTCGCAATGGTCAGGCCGTGGATGGGTGATCAAAACTTTGTGATCTCGAACTCCTCCGTGCTTCGGAAGGCACGTTAAGCCATTGGCCCCGGTTGTTATTACAACCGTTTCTACCCACCAACCCGTATTGAGTCAGCCATACTCTTTATGTGTTTCTTCATGAGGAAGGCATATGCCCAGCAGTTACATTATTCCTATTCTTAATTTGATCGCATAGCATTAATGTCCACGCGCATGTTATCAAATACTTAATACGGACGCCGCTTAAAGGTCTCTGTCCACCACACCGAAGCATACAATAACCGCGCTAGGACCGTTTTAGGCACGTAAATAAAATACTCTTTGTATTGAAATGTATGAGAGCACACAAGACCATTCCGTCACCGACCACATTCTCATATATCTGTACACAAAAAATATTTTATGTACGCTCAGGGGTTAGCCAGCGTAGCTATGAAACGTCCCTTAAAGGCAGCAGTAGCCGAGTTGGAAAAGACGCACTACTAGTTCAAGAGAACGCGGACTCGAATCCAACGCTTGTACCACTGAGTTTGAAACTTATGTACAGTTCATTGTGAATATTGCTTGCTTTACATTGTTTAACACCTGTCTAACCCTTCGAAGAAAAGTGTGATGGTATGTTATACTGAAACGGTCCTAGCATTCGTATAATACCCCGTTGTAGTGTGTAGACACCTTAACTCGTAAAGCGCTCACCGCGCTGTAAGTCGCTGCTTAGCTAATCAGCGAGCGAACTTGGAATGCGGCCTGCTTTGAATAATGCAGACCAGACCTTGTGACTTATGACGCCCTGGTAACCGAACTCTAAGTGCCGTTTTCCTTTTGCGAATTGGATTTTTATTATTCTTGGTAAAAGAATGGGAGTAGACTGTAGTTAAATTTTACATGATTACGTATAAAGTGATCTAGCAAATTACTAAATATAAAGTTATAAATAGCAATAAAAAAATTTTAATGTCCATAGTTCAATATTAACCGCCTATTTAAAAAAATATAGAAATCTATTTGAAAAGTAAACTACGAGATATGACGTTTGTTAACATAAACAAGTCTCTATCGAAGTCCTATTGCTATTTCTGCGAAAAATAAAATGAAAATATTTCATCTTTTTCTTTCCATACAATGACTAATATAAGTTTTTTTTAAACTGATGATAATAATGTAACAGCTCTTAATATCAGGATGGGTTCAGTTGCTCACTTCCATACAGTTTGAGTTTGCCAATACACTGAGCTCAGGCAATTACGCCATTCTAACTACTACCTATAATAGATACGAATGATTATTGTCATGTTCAAGGGCCCTTATATCTTAAGAGATATAAGAATAATAAACGAGACAATACTAAGGTATTGTCTCTCTTATTATTGATATAAGACTCCATACACGCGAATTACGCTCTACTTTCAAAGTCAAATCCATAAAGATGGTATTTAAAAAAACAAATTGTATGTAGCCTTCAAGAATTTGTACGCTATGATGGATGCCAAACTCCCATACAATAAACATGAGGCAATGTTCTGTCTCGATCAGTAGGTGTTCCTTCTCATTCTATCACTATTTATGAATGAAAGCTATCCGTGGGTATATGACAGGTGAGACGGAACCAATGGCGAAAACGTATTATGTCGTGATATGACAGATAGTCGAATTTTCAAATATTACTATAATAGTTAAATAATCATAGACAATTCAACCATTGGCTTCTAGACTTTTAGCCGACAATTTAACCATAACACGTTCCTAGGACTAGTAAAATGGTGGATGGCAGCACAGCTGATGTATATTGCTTCGAATTTTTATCGCAAACTTATCGATTTGTCAAGCTGACGACACTCGTTTTGGTGTTTCCAGACGCTATTGGTGTAGATTTTAACTATTGAGATAACTATTACTACCAATTAAAAAATCACAATTACAATCAAAAAAGATAATAATCTTATTGTTAAGGTTAACAGGAACTCTAGCGACTGAAAATATGACATACTTTTATATTACTCTGTAATGACTACGTCTAATTTAAACGAAATATAATTGTATTTCTCATAAAAACTAGAATGTATATGTTACGTAATTATGAAAATGTCAAGATATCTAGAATTCCTTGTTGCTATGTCTAATTAAATAACTGTTTCCAGGTTATTATTGCGAAAAAGAGAGTGAGTGGGTGAGTTTAGATATAGAATAAATATTGAAGGGGTAGGCAGAGAAAGAAGGAAGAATGAAAGAAAGAAAAACATTTATTGACCAACAAATACAACATAAATAGAGAAGGAACAACAAAGGAAGACACAGGATACAATGAATAATAAGGGGTACAATCACAGAACAATAAAAAAGGTTAGAATGATAAAGTGGGCGTGGTTCACGAGCCGCTCATATGAGCAAATGGGCATATGAACGTCAAATTGCTCGCAGTGTATTGCACAATGGCGTAGCTGTCAGACGTATATTCGGTGCAGTACAAAACCCAAAAAGATGCCGAGTTGTGCTATTATTTCGTGCCGTTTGCGATGTGAAAAGGTGAATCTGGAAAAAGGAGGAATTTCATTTCATCGGTAAGTAATAATATTTGGAAATAACTAAATATGGAGGCATAATCAATCACGAAAATAATTCGTACCAAATTCTGTGCAATCATAGGGCTTGCATGTTATCGATAGTTTTATCGATAGAGTTTTTTTGTTCCTTGTGCTCAGACATTATGATGTGGTAATTTACATGGATATAATATCAAATCTAAGTTTTAAATATCTATTTAATTTTTAAATAAGACATAAATATTCTGTTTATAAAGATTTACATATTTCAGATTTTCCTACAAATCCGGATATAAAAGAAAAATGGATATCCGCAACTGGCAGGAAAGATCAATGGTTTCCTACTAAAAGCAGTTGCATTTGCTCGTAGCATTTTACGGAAGATGACTTCCTACAAGTTTTAAAAAAAAGGCATTTGTAAGCTTCTGCAGTACCTCACATAGATATTTGCGTACAGGTAATGTTATGAATATTTTATCTGTCTACAGTGAAAACAAAATATTATTATAAAATTATACATTTGTCTTGTTCGGGAATCGAACCCGTGATGTCTGCCACAGAAGGCAGTTATCCTTACCCTTGTGCCAAATCAGTCGTTTCGATTATACAGGGTAGAAATATTGCGCATGTGATTGAGTGACGATTGAATAAAATTAGAAGGGAATTTAATTTGTTGATTATTTTCTATATTTTTTTTTATCTAAAAAGAAATTTATTTCATGATGTCAAATATCTCATAAGCGAGAATTTTGAAATCATTAACTTTTGTTTGCAGGAAAATCAAGTTCGCCTTCCTGTTCAAATGCCAGTTCACAAAGAAAGCGAAAACTCAAAATTATAATAGGCAATAAAGACAGTGCCCTCCGAGCATAGCCCTTTCCATAGATCGCTGTACGACTTTAAACTGGTGGACTAGTCGAGCAGTGAGTGTCCACGTCTAAGCACCGTAGGTCATGACCGGGAGGACACACTGGTCGAAGACTTTCGATATAAGACATTGAGGGATGGATGACGAGAAAGATGTGATTAACCAGTATTAATGTTAATTAATTAAAAAGTGTATTTTTTTGTTGGTAACCGCTGTTTCTTTTCTGAGAACAACCCCAGCTCATAACATTACCAATTATTTTATTTATTATTCACTGGTGGAAAACTGGCAAGGCAGTTTTTTCTTTATTGTTGTTCTCATTGCCAAGCCAACTATAGCGATAGTGTATCTTTTGTTATAGTCAGTGACCTACTCCTAGAAACATCCACCTGAAACTGTTACCTCTTGTCTTTATAGTATTTATTTAGTAGAAAACTAAATCACAGACTACAAAATATTTATCTTCATTAAATTTGTATAGTATTGAAATTGGTTGGAATTTCTTTAGGAGCCCTTGAGGGGAGGTACCTTAAATAAATAAAATATTTTAATTTCCACAATGGAAACGAACTTTTATTTTAAAAAGAAGCAACTGCATTCTCATTTTTCTCAAATAAAGTTTACCCAAACCGGGAATCGAACCAGCTAAAAAATTTTTAGTTATTTTTTTATTCTATTAACCAATACAATGTGAAACACTCGTATTACATACAAAATATCCATCTCTACTTCTGCATTCCACCGTCTGCTACAGATTTTCCAAATATGCCAGGAAAAAAAAATTAATGTAACGTTTCATTATGTCTTACATGCGTAAGACCTAATGTTTCATAGAGAAATAGTATTTTTAGCCATAACTAAATCAATTGGTGAAATAAAATAAATATCCTCAGACATTCACACCTATCAACTAGTCCCATTTTAAGCAACTAAATGCTGCTTGTGTAGCGACCAAAACCACCACGAAATATAATTATTTGGGGTGGTTTGATTCCCTGTTTGGGTAAGCTTTTTTGAAAAAAGTGTGAAAACAGTTTTGTTTCTATTTGAAAATAAAAGTGTGTTTCCTTTGTGGAGATAAAAAAAACTCCAACCTGTATATTAATATTCTCCTTAATTACGAAGTTGGATAAATAAATAAAATACATAATTTTATTACTTAATACTTGAATAATACTTGATTATCGACATCATCAAATTGTGCACTACACTAGTCCAGTGCTGTCATGATAGTGTACATGTTTTTCCACAATAATTCGAAAAAGATATTTAACGTGTCTCATTATACGTATTATAGATTATAATATTTAAAAACGTATTTCAAATGATTATATATAAATGATCTTACCAGTCCGTGCTTGAACTGTAAAATTTCGAAGTAACAAAATGCATTGTGCCAACATAAATGGTACCGTACAACAGCTGGTAACACATACCTGTGTATTGCAGTAAAATAACCCTTATTATTTAGGTGCAATTCGCTACTTTTGCTTGAATTTTTTTAGCCAATGAATACATTGCGCTCCTTGTGTGTTGAATAACTATTAATTCTTGTATGTGTGAGAACTGGCTCGCGCGGTCCTAGTACTAATGTGGATGCGTTATCATTCTAACCTTTTTTATTGTTCTGTGGGTACAATAGATACACAAAATGGTCAATTAGGACCCGGTCTCAGCATAAGCTGCATCAGAGACTTATGCAGCCCTGGTGCAGAGGTTCAATACACACCCATACTTTTCGAGTAATTTCCCACGTAATAGAGCAAGCCCAAAGACGTTACCGAGCACTAAAGAAAATCTATAATCAAAACCAGAATTTACACAGCTAAAACAGATGTTACATACCACAGAACCACTGCAGTCCGAACATTCTGCTATGTATGCTATCCAAAACATTGAAAATCTCTAACTATAATATCTGGCATTGTTTTGTAGTTTGACTATATAAATACGTTATGAAATATTAATAATCAAGTTTATACTCCTCCAACCGTAACCAGTTGTAGACATTAATGTCTATGTACAGTAGACAGCAGATCAGACATCACATATTCGTTACAGACTAAACTATACCTATAAAGAGGTCAAGTTTATGGTTAGAAAATCGGGGTTATCTGCGGTACTACTGAGCTGATTTTAAAACACACACACACACACGCGCGCACACACACACTATAATATAACTAAATAACAACAAATTTCGCATCCGTGGGAACCCGGCAGCTAGACGAAATAAAAGCCAAGAGAAACAAGTTTTTCAAAAATTCCATAAATAATTTTTAGTATGAAAACAATGAAAATTACGAAAAAAACCACCAGAATCTCATTCAAATCTCCGCAAACACTCCGCAAGTCATGTAATACTTGTAAATATCTAAACTTGAACGCGCAAGGCTGGCCGTTAGGAGACCTAGGCACTGTATGTAGGTTTAGACACGAGGCCGTCCGGCGCCTAGTTGGTCAGCCAGCTAGATTACTATGGACATAACCGTAGGTTTATTAAAATATATACTACGTTGGTTTTTTTAGACCAAATAATATATGTGTTTTTATTTCAATTCATCACTACGTAGTTGACATTTTTAGATGTTTTTAGGATTTTTACTGTGTGAAATAATAATAGGAAGTGCAAGCAGGAGCGACCCACCTGAAGCCAACTTCACAGCGTTCTTCACAAAATATGTAAACGCGGGTCATTCGAGACTAAACGTATTCGTCATAATAGTTAATAAAGTTCTCATTGAGTACCCAGTATGCGTCCCTGAACATACTTTAATACTTTATTTACAAAACAATACCAATAAATGTTACCTGACAGAGCTGCCTTTGAAATTTTCTTATACTAATCGCGAGACTTTTTATAATTATTTTATTAAACCTAGCAATCTCACTATAATCTAGTTCGTATAAAGGAATTAAAGAGTCAAATAAGTGTCACTTTTCCTTCAAAGGAATTACGGGGCTGCTGAGAACTGAAAACGTATAAAACAAATTTTCAATTTAAGCAGATGTATAATAAATATGTGTTGTTTCAATAATAACCGTAAAAGTCTTTTTCTTGTAAGGAAATTGTTTGAAACTATGCAAGATGACATAATCACACAATCTATACTACATAAAATAAAACTGTAGATAAGCAGATATATAATAAATATGTGTTGTTTCAATAATAACCGTAAAAGTCTTTTTCTTGTAAGGAAATTGTTTGAAACTATGCAAGATGACATAATCACACAATCTATACTACATAAAATAAAACTGTAGATAAGCAGATATATAATAAATATGTGTTGTTTCAATAATAACCGTAAAAGTCTTTTTCTTGTAAAGAAATTGTTTGAAACTATGCAAGATGACATAATCACACAATCTATACTACATAAAATAAAACTGTAGACGTCAAATGTCGGCACATAAAAAAAAAAGCTTAAAATCAAGTCAGGGTTTTTTTTTCTTCAATTTTTCGTTTCTCTTTCTGTTTGTCTGTTTATAAGAGCTAATCTCTGAAACGGCTGGACTGATTTTAATTAAATTTTGCCTGGTTATACCTTATATCCCTGGTGAACATCTTTTTATTCAGGAAAATATCCGCGGGCAACAGCTAGTCATCACTAATTTTAAAGATAAAGTAAGTCTTGTTTATCGTAATTATCCTGTAAATAGATAACCTATATCCAATAAAGCCCTTGTTGTATTTTAAACCAGGAACCTAATTATTCAGCAATTCTTCTAAGAATTTCAGGAAAGACTAACCAGGGCTCCGAAATTGCATGTTTTTACTTGTAACGGTGTCTGGCTTCTTAGAAATCGGTATTGTGATGCCGTGCGAGCAGTTTTACAAAAGACGGTTCTTTATACTTAATTTAATCTTATTCAGAATTCAGTAAACATACAAATTGCTAAGTCAGTACGTACTGTTTTCTTTTAAGCTACATTATTTCGCGTGTAAGCTGAATACAAGGACATCTTGTAATGAGTGACATGGAAAATATCTAAATTTTGTTTTAGAGAGACACGAAGTTAACACATGAGTTATTTTAACTTTTATTCTATTTTTAACATAAAATAACATATCATATCCCCGAAGGAGCATCTTGTTAATTAAGAGCAATAATAAGAATATCACTACAAATATCACTTACCATATTGTAATACATTTACATCACTTTCCAATTACAAATAAAAAGACAATCAAAATAGTATGTCATCGAAGAACTTGAATAAATTTTGATATATTAAAAAAGACCAAAAGTAATTAATTTCATATAATTTTGAACGTCGCTCTACTTATGCAATCGCATTTCCATTCGGGAAATTTAAATTAAATTGTATAAACCAGAATAAGTGTAGGTATAATTTATTTAAGCTCAATAATTAAACATTGGATAGATAATTACCAATTAAACGTTTAATGAACGTCGAACACCCGATGGCCGTCTGAATAATGCTAAATGGTGGTTTTGGAATGCGCGGTAAACACAGCCCTTGTAAAGCTGTGTATATGCAAAATTCTTTCATAATTAATTCAGCATAAAGAAGAATGAATATTCTGACAAATCATCCATCCATCAGCATCTGTATGCTGGTGGATGGATGCTGGACATAGGCCTCCCCCAATGATCTCCACATCTCGCGGTACTGCGCCGCCGCATCCAGCGATCTCCCGCGACCCTCACCAGATCGTCGGTTCACCTCGTCGTGGACCTTCCCACATTGCGCTTCCCAGTATCTGGTCGCCACTCGAGAACCTTTCCGCCCCAACGACCGTCGTACGTTTTATCACTATGAACTGTGAAAATGGTTAAATTATTAATGAATTTTGACAGTTCGCTATTAGGCTTTCATACTTTATTTGAATGAAGAATGTGCTTTTGTCGGTTTTTGACATGGTTTTCTGCCAGTCAACCGTTAAGCAAAGCAGAGATTTAGGGTGAGTTTTTTAATCCGTAGTAATAGTTAACTCAGTAGTTAAAATCTAGACCGACAGTCAATGGAAACGCCAAAATTTGTGAAGTCAGCTTGACAAAGTGATAAAATTGCGACGAAAATTCGAAGCAATATACATCAGCTGTGCCGCTAGCCGCCATTTTACTAATCCCAGGATCGTGTGTTAAATTGTCGATGATTATTTAACTATAGTAATATTCGAAAATTCGAGTATTTTATAAGCTTGCATATCAGGACATCATACGTTTTCGCCATAGGTCCACAACTGATCCTTGGTGTGTTGAGTTCGTTAGTAATAAAAGTTTAGTTAAACCATAGTCCAGAAGTCTATGGTTTGACAGTTTAACAAAAACGCTACGTTTACGTCTTTGGGTATAAATATCTACTTTAAAAATTCTAGGACTCAGAATAACCATAATTTGCATATCACCTGTAGCGACATGCAAAATAATGATAAACAGTGTACGAACTTCGCCCAAGTTCGATTTTATAGATACCGCAAGTCCGCAAACCACAACACCGGAGCAAAAATATGCGGCGGCTGAAACTTAGGCAAAGTTGTGTCAGCTCGGCTCCACTTAACCTAACGATAGCTCAAAGGCTCTTATCCGTTAGACGGGCCCTAATTTTATTGCCAGTTAGAAACAAGCCAGGCACGTCCATTCTAATCTTATCTAGCGTCGCCGCGTGTCATTCGAGACGCCATTTGCAAGGCGAACCGCCCGCGGCAGGAAAACTGACTTTGGCGCCAATTTCGATGCCGTCTGCTACCCGACCGCATCCAGATGACCGCTAGCCCCTCCTGCCGCCCTGGTACCGCTGACCACCGCAAATCCACAGCATTACACGTTGTCATTATAAATTCCTTTAATTATACCATTTTTACTGCACTTTATAGTAGCTTGCGAGCGAGCATGGGGAACTGGCCATATTATTTTATAAGTGCCATCGTTCCGTTCTCAGCCTTGGCATGTTTATTAAGACCAACACAACTTGAGCTGTTGTTACGCGCACTCGCGTTCAAACAGGGGTCTAGATGTAATTGCTGGTATAAACGCATACGTGCTGATTTTATCTAGGAGAGATAAGTAAAATAAAATTAAAAAGTTACCTTTGGCAGGACGTGTTGAAGCAGGGCGCCAGCTTTTCTTTTGGCTGCCATCTTGGAAATTATTTTTGGTCGTTCACACACAGCACTCTTGTCTTTGGTTTGGTATGTTTTCTTTTTCAGTACGTTGACCCCATCTCGGTGCAGTGCAATATTATTTAGTTGACTACAGTAAAATGAAAAATGCTTTTTATGCTTCGATCACACTTTGCAAATTGAGAATTATGTAGAAATGATTATTTAATCCTCATTTTTAGAATTAAATAAGCATTTTCAACTAAGACACTCAATTAAAATGTTTAAAAAAGTTACAATAGACATGTGAGTAACCCAAATTCAACTTCGCATCGAGTTTATCACAGTACGTAGCTAAAGCAGTATTAAAAATGTGTATGAATGAACCCCAACAGAAGATGACCAACAAATCGCGCCATTCAGCTATAAATGTAAATAAAAGAGGGGAAGGGAACTCCTGTACTTTGTGCGTAAGGTCAGTACCATCCGAGGGATGCACCGCTGCTCGACATCGATAGAGCACTGGCTATTTTTAACCTATGACGTAATTTTAAGACTTTCATTTGTTCAACGTTGATTTTCTTATTATTACATGAGAATTGTAAAATTTGATTAAAAACAAAAGTAACAGCTTGAAAAAAATATTTAGATCTCGTATATTTTAAAATTCGATTCTAGAGAACACCTAAATTGTGGTTTAAAAAATAAAAATTATATTTTATTGGTTTAGTTAAATTAAAATGCAATTGAAATGGCTTTGTACAATTTTTTAAAAGTTACTTTAGTTACAAGTATGTACTTTCAGGAATGTAATTATTTTGCCACTAATCAAAAAGTTCAATAATAAAAATACAATATGCAATTTTCTTCCAATAATTCATATTTTAAGCTACCTCACTCTACATTTTCTATTGAAAAGTTTACAAGTGTTTTTATTATTCAAATCAAATTTAGAAGTAATACGGTGATAAATTCTATTTAGCATGGGAAGTTCATTGAAATGAAGAGCAACAGAGCAACATACTAATAAAAAAAGTTCAAACGCGTTAGTTTTAAAAACATACGTATGAACTGACGTGAAATTTTTCCAGACTTGTAAAAAAAGCAATAATTGCACTATCGACGGTCTTGGACGTCCATCCCTAACATTGCAAACGAGTATTTCATTTTCGAAAAGAGGCTACTTTTTGTAGAGTATGGACTCCCCTATTTGCGAGATTTCAATGAACTCGGATTGCTTGCTACCATTACGACCCGTTATTTGGAATGAAGATGGGTGGAATATTTTCCTGACCCAATATTTTTGATGTCACTATACGGTTGTACTCGTATTGATTAAGCGTTCTATAATTTAAAATTTTATTAGAAAAGTATATTTTGTTCTTTTAGTTCTGTTGATAACTTGTTGTTATTATTTTAAAGTATAGTAGACAAGTGAGACCCATATCTCGCCTGATGGTTATAGGTAGGTATAGTTTTAAGGAATTAATTAGAAAGCCTGTAGGCCATGAAAATCTCCAGTAATCTCTACATTTTCAAATTTCATGTAAGTAATTTGTAAAGCAACAAATTTAGTGTGTTCCGGGAAAAACTACCAGGTACTCAGAAGCCCTGTGGAGGTCGAATAGATTAAATCTTCAAGGGCTCTCCCCATGCTATGCGCGACAAAAGCATCAGCCATTTTCCGTCTAAACGCATCGCTTACATCTTCAGCGGTAATTGTTATATGTTGCAGATATAAAAGAGCGGTAAATTATTGTTCTCTACTATATTACAATTTATATTTGATGCTTTGATGTGAATATAAAAGAATGAAAGAAAAAATAGCGAGTCAGTTTTCCACCTCCAGATAGCCACTGGATAAATTCAAAAATGGAACAAAATTCGTATAAAATTAAAAGCCTGTTGTTAGTTAAATTATCAGTAACTTATCCGGAGGCTTCTTTTAATTTAAATGGTGTTGGTTTACGATAATCCTAACTATATGTTGGTTATACAAAGAAGTGTTGGATAGGAAAAATTTTTCCTTTAGTCAGCAAATTCGCGTACAGTATACTGTATACCTACACCAGCGATTCAAGAATGCTTGTTATGCGACACTATGCTAAGCTAGTCATCGTTCCGAATACTTCAAGATTTTATGCATCTCTGCTACGAGATACATAAATTACCTTATAAATCGGTTAAAAAATATATAATATTAAAACTGCTAACTTTTGGGATGTATTTAAAATGTTTTTTTGTTAGTTATCAGTTTGATTTCCGCGCAAATACATAACGTTCCAAATTTAATTTCCTCTTGTCGTTAATTTTAGCCCAAACTTCGGCTAGTTTTAAGAACGTAATCACTATTTACAAAGCACACGATAGGATCAAATGGAAAACGTAAGCCGCGCACGGTCACTGCACCGGCAGCTATTTTCTTTGCGATAACGGCAAGGCCACGTAATGGCTTTGGGCACGGTGGTCCGTAACGTTTTTATAACTAGCCTGCGAATTAGGTTCGGGATTGGCCTATAAGGTTTTATGTGTGCGGGTTTCTTTGCTGATTGTACTGTAATTCCGGTACGGTTTCAGAAAAAATAAAATGTCATTTGCGTTCGGTACATACTGTCTTTTTATGTTAACCTGGTATCACAGATTCAGACACAAAGAAAACATCGAATTTATTTTGTACAGAATTTTCAACGTGGGATGGAGAAGGAAAGGCGTCAAATTCCGAGAACTTATTGACGCTTAGGTTCAAGTGAAGTTAGCAAAAAGATTCCTCGTGCGTATTATACCCAGAGAACCGTTAAACATGACCAAGTAGGTAATTTAACATCAGTTATCTACAAAAATTTCAAGTAATCACATTTTGAGACAACATTACGAGTAGGTCAAACGATAATTGATTGTTAACTATTTACAATCTAATGCTCTTTTAACGATTACAAACCCAGGCCGGTTTTTATAGCCAACTTCGTAATTAAAACCAATGTTTTGTTTTAATATCATTATAAGGGGTCGTAAACTATCTGTATCTGTGTACACCACTTTGTGTTTGTCTAATTAGGTCAGTTGTGAATAAAACAAAACAATACTGGTTCAATACTGAGTACCCCTGAAACTATCTCAATTAATATCCTAGTTAATTGTTCATAACCAAATCAACCTTGATGGTACAATAGAGGCGAGGAATCTCTAATAAAACTAGATAAAAAACAACCTCCAACTTTTAAAGTGGAATAAAAAGAGGTAAAACGGAATTATAGTCCTAACAGGTCTGAATTACCGAAATCTGATTTCAGTCAATCATCACAACTAGTATTAAATGAAGTACAAGTTACCAGAGCAACATAACACGCAAGTGTTATCAACGAAGTAAGGACCGTGAACGATTTGATTACTTCGACGCGCGCTTGCACTCCAAAATTACTTTCAAAACTTCTCTACATTCAGTTCGAGCTCCAAATCTCCAATGCAAGTCTAACGAGCCTGCTATCTGGTTTGAATACAAAGATGCCATTACATTATTTTATATACAACTAGCGTTAACAAAAGCTCAAAAACAACAGGACAAACAAATTGAAAACTCTACATTATGTACACAAACATAATATAATATAATGAATAGAAACAGGTAATCTTAAGGTTTTTCCTTTTTTAGACAAATCTAAGACTTAAGTGCGACCAACAGTGAAGCTCATAAATTCACTAAAACAATGCCATGTTACTTGAACTGGCGTGACTAAGGTAACTTAGAGTCACGACAGCCTCATCGATGGGCTAATTACATTTTTTACTGTCACAACGTACTAATGCCAAGGCCTACTTACTCATTGCGAGTTCCTATGTCCATTCCTGACAGTATTTATGCAAACCTGCACTGAGCAAAAACTAGAATGTCAAGATGATAAACTTCCCGCGCCGGCTGCCTAATTGCAACTTTTTTTAAACACGCGGTCTGTGTGTGATCGAAGCACATGTAAATGCAAACCTTTTTAGTTCACAAAAGTGGCTGTGCCGTTGAAAATATTTGGGTATTGCTGTTGTCAGCAGATCGAGTTTCGCGAGCAAGTTGTCGGGGCGCACGACACGCGAGTGGTCCGCACGCTTGCCGAACGCACACTGGCTGGACTGGACGAGCGAGGTGCGTTCGACTCCAACTCCGGTGTCCGGCGCCCGCCCCCATCGCCCCCCGGCCCCACACCGAAATGCATCAATGACACTCGAAACGCACGCACATTCTGAACACTCAATGTGGGGACAATCGATATGAAAAAACTGTATCGCTTGTAAATCGTCAAATGTTTATGAGGGCCTGGTAGTCTGAACAAAGAGAATTGGAAAAACATGGGAAAATCGGGAGATTTTAATTTGTTTTTCACTGCATTTCTAGGAGCCATGGTTCATTCGAACATGGAATATGAAAATTTATTCTGAAATGACAAGAAATGTTCGCATACAATATATAAAATCCACAACACACCGCTCCTAATCCATCAATAAGCATAGATTTACTTGAAGTTAACACTACCTGAATCGTCTTAATTAGGAAAATCAATCCCGTGTAACTAACATATTACGCACATACTAATAATGACGTATATAATTACAAACCGCACACAAAGAGACATTATATATTAGAGCCGCCTATAGCTGTCTTTGTATTGGTGTCAGTGTACATGGGTGCATCAATAGATATACATAAATTATAAATTTACGTGTGCGTAGGTATGTCACTGAAGTGATGTCGGCCATTGCCTGATTCTGCGTGTTTAAAACGAGTACTGAAACACTGTAATAAATAAATCACTTTGAGAATACGCCTAAACACAAGCCAATAACTTATAGGTGGGCGTTCTTAAATTAATTATAGTAATTTTAGTAATTCGGTAAGCCATAGGCAATTTAGGTTTGAATATTTTCATATTCTGATAGAAACTTGATTGAAATAATGGTTAAATCGAGTCAAGGCAAAACCAAATTCAAATCTTAGTTTATATTTACTCAGTATTACTTATACAAATACTTTAACATAACTAGCGCCACATTTTTCTGTTCTTATTTCACAACCATAACACAATAAATACCTTTAGCAATTACATAATCGCTGAACTGTAATTAGATCAGTAATTTGCTGCAGTTATATTTTGTAACGATGTTCTGCTGTAGGTTCAATCCCAGAAGTAGGTTTTGATTTATCAATAAAAGTTATCGCCGGTATAAACGGTTTGAATGCGCCTGAAGAGTTTTAAACGGCTCATCTGAATGGTAGAGTTTTTGAGCCCATAATGTTTTCTTAAGTTAATACTTGTTCCCTTAAAGACTTCTTTCTTTTGTATTTTTCCTATAATAGATTTTTTTTAATTTATTTCAGGCTAAAAAAAAAAAACTACAAAAAAGAAAGTCCATACTATAAATCTTAACATATAAGCGCAGTATGATCAGAATAAATTGGAATGTTAAGAGGGTTAGTTACTTAATTTAGTCTTAAATTTATTATTAGTAATATTGAAAACTGTTTGTTTTATATAATATAAGCTTATTGGGTGAAAATCAATTTAAATAATTGTTTTCTAATTTGGCACAAGTTTGTACAAAAAATATCCAGAAAAGTGTGTTCACTGAAACTGTCGTTATACAATCTACACATCCTGACTATTGGAATATAAAACGATTTTTTATTGTTATAAACTTGTAGCTGAAAAACTCTTGGTGTGGTATTACGAGGTCGGAAGCGTGTGTTGAAGTTAAATTAACACCTGTCACAAAATTCATGCGAGTCTTACAAGCAACATTTTGTAGAACTTCTCAAAGATCTTGGCTATTGCGACGGTTCCTAACAATATATCCACATTGGTTCAACATGTTGAATATCCTTCCTATAGGTGTTACCACATGTAGTAAGGCCTGTGCCCAGCAGTGGGACATATTGGGTCCTTACCTATGAAATTGGTGTTTTTTCTCTCTCTTTGTATTTTGTCTGTAACTATTAAGATTCAGAGTATTCCTAAAAAATAATTACCTCGTCTAAAAATAGACTATATTTTTGAGCTCTTTTGATAATTTGTTGTAAGTTTAATTGTGTTAAAATTGGACACGGAGACAACTCTTTTTAAGTGCCTCCCGAATTCATCATTTTATTTGCATTCACTTAAAAACGATAAATAATTTTTATGAAGTGTGATATTACACATATTACTAAAGCTTGTCTAATGATACATGCCAAATATTATTATCTCTGGATTTGTCGTTGTGAAGAAAACTGATAAAATTTTAGTATGGAAAATGCAGAATTCCCCAAAATCTCCATACAAAACACCAATTTCATAGGTAAGGACCTAATATGTGGTAGAGACGTTTTTGATGAGTTGAATTAAAAAAGTTGATGGTAAAAGGCCTCGTGGACGCAGCCCAGTCCGTTGGTCCGACCAAATCCGCACCACACTTGATACTACAGTGCACGAAGCCCTCCGTGCCGCTGGAAACAGATGCTACTGGAAAAACATGGTACGGAGGAAAGTGATACAGAAGGGAGGTCACGACCCTCATCAGTGAGGAATCCGACGCAAGGAGGAGGAAATTAAAAAAAAATACATGGTTTTAATAACCGGCTCAGATGGTTTGTATTATAACATTTATACCTATTTGCATGAAGGCAGCGGCAGCCGAACAGGAAAACCGCATTATTCGTGCAGACAGAATTTGCTGGTTTAATTCCCGCTTGTGCCAGTTTGAACAAATCTTAGTATGTACTTTGTAGAATATCAATTGCCTCATACTGGGCCCGGTGCATGGTGCAGGGTTTCCCTAATCTTTAAATACCTAAAAATACACTGTATATTACACGCGATCAAATTTTAATTGTCTTAAATCTTCCAAACATTGGATGAGTGATATCGCTCCATGTATAAATATCTTTTTATACTGGCAGAGCGGTAGCTGAATTGGGAAAGACACGCTACCTACTCTGAGTTTGAATTAAACTTAACTACAGTTGGTTGTGAATATTGCTTGCCTCATATTGTGCCCGGTGCATAGCAATTACTGGCAACAGGCTCGCCGGGCTCGAGACCGACAGACATACAAAGGGACAGACAGAGTTACTTTCGAATATATAGTATTTGTATGGAAGTATGGATATCACTACTAATAACAAGTAACTGGTTCTTAGGTCCTCCAATTAAATGACAGCACTCGATTTTCCAAAGCCAAAAAAAGATACCAAAGATAAACCTCACATAAGCATATAGCGGTTTTACATATATGTATATGTAGAGCTATAACAATGTATCGTATCTTTCCCCAATTCCCGAGATTCGCGAGGTTCGCGCCGCCACGCGTCAGACTTCTTATGTTCTATATCTATTCTTATGTATATGATGCTGTCATCATATGTTAGTGTGGCAGGTAGTTTAACATATTCAGTTGTTTGGAAAACTGACTGAAAACAAATGCATGTATTTGAAATCATATTGTATACATTTTTTTTAAATAATAAATATTATTTATTTACTTTTCACAATAGTATGTACATAATATTCTTAGCACCTAAAATTATAAATTCACATAATATTGTGAGAGTCTGATGCCTGTGATAGATAATTAGTTGTATGGAATGTATAAAAAATTAAATCTGGGTTTATTTATTATATGGGGTCTGAAAATATCTGACCTACCTCTTCGGAGAAGGTGGTTTTTTTAAATATTATGATTTATTGACATTTAACTAAAGTTACGGATTTAACTGTCAATTATTTTGTCGCTTTGACAAAGGCATTAAAAGGCAGCGGATTGTCATTTTGTTACAGTTAAGGCAGTTAGTTATAAATCAGGAGTTTGTTTTTTGTAATGTAGTAAAAGTAAGGAAGTAGTTTAATAGACCACAAAAGTCCAGTAATAGATTATTCATTGACATTCTAAACGATAAATTTAATTTTATACATGTAATTTCCTCCCTTACACGTATATGCCTTAACAGAAAAGTTTGTAGTAGAATTTAATGGTCTGGTTAATAGACATTATTCTATGAAACCTGCAAAAAAGTCACATCGTTGGTGTGTAGTTGTGTGAAATTGGCCATTAAGCAAAACGCCCGGAGCGTCATAGACACCTGCTACATTTATAAGTAACAAATCATACTAATTACTTCCACTAAACAGGTAGCTAGTACAAGATGTACTCAGCATCTAACTACAAACAAAAAGTTGCCTTACTGCCACACAATACGGTATAAATTAATTTGCTAGAACTGTTTTCAATATTACACGGGGAATTATAGTTCCTAATAAGGAATTGGAAGATAGGTACACACATAATATATATAAATATAGACTCATTGGGGTGTCGTCAAGAGGAAGAATTAATAATTTCAAGATTTTTTTATTGATGAAAGAAAGATCAACAAAATTGAGATGACTACAAAAGTTGTTCTATAAAAATATAAAAAGTCCAACATAACGTCATAATATTTTTTTTTATTTTGTTATTTTCTCTGATAAACCCTAAAGTGGACATCATCCTTTTTTCGCTTGGTAGAACATTGGCGCCAAATGAATAACGTCAGTCGTCACAGTGGAGTTCAAATCACACCAAACAAATTTTATTGAAAGGATAAATTTTTATACTGAATTGTACTGTTTCAACTGAATGTAATCATTTTGTGAAAAGCTTCAAATAAACAAAAAGAAGCGCTTCAAGACGTCCGTCAATAAATCACGTCAAAATCTATCAAAACTCGTAATTTATCAATATTTTTTGTAATTAGAATTTCAATAAATGATTCTTAAAGTAAATAATATCTATTTGATCCAGTTCACCTAAGCGGAAAGCAATCTCAGGTTTGAAAACAACTTGTTGAACTTTTATGTTCGTGACATGTTTCTGCTCTCGTCGTTTTCTGCACCATAGTTACGCAATTTGGAGCCAAGCGACCACTTTTCAGTCAACCTTCAGAAAAATAACAACGCCCTACAAACAAGGGTACCAGGGTGACATAACCGCTGTGGCAGTTAATTAGTAGCTAGGGCGCGCCGCCACAGGCGCGGGCGCGGGCGCGGCGCGCGTTTAGAGGAAATTGTCGTTTTTATACGGCTTCTCTCCCCACACCTCCGCCCCCGGCCCTCGAACATTCGAATAATGAAACAACATAGTTACCTTCATCTTATAAGCACATGTCGCCCTGGCAATAAAGACGAGAAATTAATAACGCTACCTTCCCTCCGCGCTTACACACCGCGAAACTGACCTACGATTTGTTTACATAAAAACTCCAAACCTCATAAATAAAGATGTCTGCCATAAATTTTGTTATGTGTAGTTTAGAGTCAAATGAAGCCGCGAATAAAAAATCAGTATCCAATATAATGGTACCATCCGCAGCAGTTATGAAGAGCCTCAGTATCTGTTTACCATTACGCCGTATACACGTTTTATTGGCCCTTCAGTGTGGTCGTCATCTGGGCTAGAGAACTAATAAATGAGCGAAGCCGCCTTCGGAACATTGTATCTAAGTGCTGGCATACCCACATCAGATATAGTCTCGTTCTGGCATAATGCGACCACACCGCCGCCGGGCCGCTCGTAACCGTCTAGCACAGCTAAAACCGGGCGATTCGGTTTTATACACACCCCCTATAAAAGCAAAAGGACCGAGTATGGTCCCGGGATAAGTGGGGGTCTGTATCTTTATATCTGCCCCCCTGCGGCCCCCTAGGGCATTATGACCGGGGGGTTCTTTGGACAGCTAAAAGAAATATCCGGTTGCCTTACCCGGGCACCAAAGCGGTAATTCCTCTTCCAGTATTACTTTGCTTATTTACGAAGAAGTTTATCGCACCTCCTGCCGGCCGCTGGCCTCCGGGTGCGCGAATACGTTACTCGAGAGGTTTTAATTAATCTAGCGTAGTTAACCTACGGCGCACTTTTTATTTTCTTCGTTTAATGCACACGGCTCATTGCATGCTGCGCTCTTTACAAAGTTAATTTTAAATTCTAGTGACGCAAGGTGCCATACTTTTGTGTGGTGGTAAAAACATTTAACGAGTAAAAGAGTTTTTTATTCATAATAACAAATATTATAATATTTACCCTGAGTTTTACTGCCTATTTAAAAGCTTCTTTAGTGTGCTTTTAGGGGTATAAATGTGCGTATTTTTACGTAAAGCTGAATAACCTCTGAATAATTGTCAGCTTGCAAGTCATAGTCTAATACTAAAACTCAAAAAACTTTGGTTTTCTACACGTTACAAAGCAATTTAGTTATGTTGTTAGTCAGGGCAATATGTGTTTACAGTTCTCTCTAGAGAGAGAAGGACAGAGCACTTCATCTTCTGTGTTTAATTGTGTGAGCTTACACCATTTCGGTTTTCTCCTTTCGCGTATTTTTTTATTTCAGCGTGGTTACACGTCGCTCCTGATAGGTATTGAGAAAAATATTGAAAAAATATTTCATTGTTGCTAAGTTGAGCAGCAATTGTTATTTAGATTTTGAAAACAATATTCACTTAAACAAAAGAAACGTGAAGAAATCGTGATTCGTGAGTCGTTACGACCCCTTGTTATCACAGCCCTTTTTACCCCCCAACCCGGACTGGGCCAAAATGTCATAAGATGGAACAAGCTCCCTTTTTATCTAGACAGCATATGTGTGGCTTTATAGGTGCATACAGTCCACTTTTTAATAAGTCAAAATGATTTCAAATGTTTGAAATGTCAGTTTAGCGTTAGATAAATAATAACTAACACCCAGTTGCAGAAACGAACTTTAAGATTTAATGTCAGCATTATCTCTAATGCTCCATTAAATTTATTTATTGAAGTGTCAAAAGAACACCTTAGCGTAGTTTTACGTTGCACAAAACGACATTTGCACCCTGTCAATGCTAAAGGGACATTAGCTACCTTAACTTTAATGAACTTTAAAGTTTAAATGTCTCATTAACAAACGTCGTCCTTAAAAAATCTTTGTGCAACTGAGTGTAAGACTAATTGATTTAACAAACTGCATTTCACTTTGCAAAATGGATTTGATTTTAGATTTTATTAATAATAGAATAATCAACCTTAGATAATTCAAAATAACTGACGCTAAGCGCTTTGCGTCAACTTTTATAATGCACACAGGCAAGGAATGGAATTCACTGCCAGCATCTGTTTTCCCGAGCTCGTATTACCCGAATCTATTGAAGTCGCGAGGAGGCTTCTTCTGGTAAGCTCGCTCCATCGTCGACAGCATCTTTGCCTTCGGCTAGATTGAGGTCAAGAGCAAACCCATCTTAAATAAAAAAAGGACGTAATTTTTGATTTTTCTCACTAAAAATTCAAACAAATTTAAACAAACAATTACCTACGGTGTGTTATGTTGCCCTGTTTACCATTACTAGATGATTCTACTTTGCTCCTAGTAAAATAAAACTATTTATGTTTTTACTATGGTCAAAATAAAAATAATTTTTAGGCCGGTTCATGTTGTACTGGGCGTACAGTCGACGTAAAAGATATCTTTACAATTGAATGCTCCAAAAATATCTTTGCATTAAATAAGTTTACAGACGGTGTTACAAATTCAAAAAATCTGTAAAGATATTTGTAGCAAAACAGTATATAAAATTATGGAAGCCTGAACGTAAAGCATGAGGTGTTCCTTAAAACGTAAACAAATCTATGGAACATGAATAGTAAATAGTATTCTTGAACGTTTAATATAAAGATTTATATGTAACATTGCGTGACAATGATTGTATGGAAGAAAGGTCGTAAACATGATTTTGGAGATTGAAATGATGATACTTTCACATCCTTGTAAGCAAGAATTTGTAACACCGTCTGTAAACTTATTTAAATTTAAGGATATTTTTGGAACATTTAATTATAAAGATATCTTTGACGTCGACTGTACAAGTTAAAGTAATGCCCCACCTTCTAAGGTCCATGTGCGCCCAATACCGATTGTCGTGGTGTTACTCCTGGTTATTGTTATTTGTTTTTTTTTAATTTAATTTAAGGGTGTTATTTAAACGATCGGCGAAATATTCGAATTTTGGTCAGCGAAAAAATACAATTGGTCAGCTAAAATAACTAATTGGTCAGCAACTTATGGGCAGCGGATATTTCTAATGTTTTCTCTGCTGCCAAATCGTTGAATATATTATGTTTTAATGACATGATTGTTTTTATAAGTCATAAAAAAATAACCTTAACCTAATATCTATTAGAATACATTTCCTATGAATTGATCCTTGATCCTTACACATACATACATACATAAGTCACGCCTTTTTCCCACAGGGGTAGGCAGAGATTACATCCTTCCACTTACTACGATCCTTGCATATTTCTTTCGCTTCATCAACTCTCATTACAGTCCTCATGCATGCTCGGCGATTTCGGGTACCTTTAACCTAGCCCTTCTCTAAAACGTCTTTAATTTGGTCGAGAAACGTTCGCCTAGGTCTGCCTCGTCCCGTATCTCCACTCACACCCGATTCATATATTCCGTAAGTCAATCTATTTTCATCCATCCTTTCCGCATGTCCAAACCATCTCAGCATTCCTTTCTCTATTCTTGTCACTACATCCTCTTTCAAACCACACTTCCTTCTTATTACATCATTATATATCCTGTCACTCAATATTACTCCAGCCAGGCTTCTCAAAGCTCTCATTTCTATCGCATTTATTCTACTTTCGTGTCTCTTCTCCCATACCCAACATTCACTCCCGTACATCAGTGTTGGGACTAGCACACCGTTGTGCACTGCTAGTTGTGCCTTTTGATTGATCCTTCATTGGTCTTTTTCCTAGTTTTTATAAGTTTCTCGGTGTATTTATATTGCTGCTCTAATAATTATTTCGCAGCCCAAATAATTATTTTGCCGCCCAAATAATTATATTGCTGACAAAATATTTGTTTTCTGACCAAATGATTTTTCGGCTGACGTTTTTGTTGCTGACCAAATGGCAAATGGCTGCCCAATTCACTAATTCCCTCATTTAAGATGCTGCTTTTTATAGCCTCTAGTTATCAATATCCTTTCAAATTTAAAATTTAAATCATGGTTACGTTTACACTTTTCACAGTCCCTACGAGCTGTTCACTGTGAACTCGGACTCTCGGAGCTTATCACTGAGAAGTAACAACGCATCATTTGAAATCTTAACTTTCTACCTATTGAAATACAGCTGATTTAAAGTTTTTAATCCTAAAATAACAAGAATTCTCTAAGAACTGAGTCCAAATAAAAGACATCAACGGGTGTAAAAAATCTTAAAATAATGATGTCAATTAAATTTAAAAAAAAGACAAATATAATTAAATAATAAAGGCTTATAATAATAGTTGTGTCACTCCTTCGTAGAGAGAAGTAAATCGCTAGGAACAAAGTTCTTAACTATATATAATATTATGTTATGTTGAGATCATATTTTATTATATAATCTATACATTTAAGTCTATAGTTCAGTGTATTATTATTTAATTTTAGTCATAATAAAATACAAGTATTTTTTGTTTTTGTACTGCAAAAATACTGCCAATCCTATGTACTTTGAACATGAACAGCACATTTTGATTCAAAATGAAATAATTGATATTCATAATAAAAATACATTTTAAAGAGTTGTATAGGGATATTTGTACACATATATACACCACCACCACCACCACCACCACTTATATATATTAGGGAATAATAGTCGTGATTATGTATATGTGTGTATGTATCAATAATCAGTAATTGTGTGAACAATTAAAAAATTGCGTATTGGCACTAATTGAGAATTTGAATGAGTATTCTTTATCATAACGTCTTATTAGTTGTGTGATGAAACGATGGTATTCTTTCAATCGACGGACTTTATAATTTATTTCAGTGTTCTTATGCGTGACGAGGACCTATTTTGAGATTTTCATTTCTTTGTCGATTAAAATAGATGACACTATTTCAATCGAAAAAAAAATTGTTTTTCCTGTGTAAAATTGTAAATCTACGTTGCGACACGCATTCTGTCTTCCTCATTGGCAGCTATCACCTCCACGTAACGACGGACGCAACAGTCAACGCCAAAGTTATATGCGACCTCCGTGGTCGAGTGGTCTGTACGCCCGTCTCAAGGCGTCGCGATCTCGAGAGGTTCTGGGTTCGAACAAATGCCTGAAAATTAGTGATGAACCACTGGGGATAATTTTCAGGCATTTGCTCTCCAGTCTTGGATCTTTATATATATTTCTATATATTCAGGATATTTATAAGTATTTATCTATTAAATATATTTATCCGTCATCTAGTGTCCGTAACACAAGCAGCATTAGTTGCTGAAAATGGGGCTAGTTGATAGGTGTGAATGTCTGAGGATATTATTATATATTATATTATATGCTTTGTTAAGTACTTGTAAGTACTTACATAGAAACAAAGTCGCTCCCCGCTATCTGTCGGTCCTTATGTAACTTGACAAATTTTAATGCGGGTTTTTTAATAGATTATTATGAGTGTAATAATATTATTTAGTACTATCTCTTGCAACGCCAAATAAAATTGGGTTTACTAATAAAACTGGTTTTAGGAAACATTACTTGTTGAAAATAAATAACTTGAGTACCAACACTAGGTTAATCAAGCAAAAAGCTCGAGAAATGGGCAAACTAAGCCATCCCAAAATTCCCAAGCCACCAGGAGAGCAGAAAATTTCAAAGATATTGCCAACTCGTAATCGGGACGGCAACTTGAATTTTGGGGTTTCCCCGCCAAAGTTCGGCTCAAAGACGTCCTCAGAGCCCGTGGGGTGGGGGGTTACCCCCCCCGGGGTATCAAAGTTTGCCCCCAGCGCAGGCTATCCGAGTGGGAGCTACTTTGTTCGCCTTTTGCCTCGTGACAGGCACTTAAGGGAGGCGTACACGGGCACAGCGCGGTATAAAGTAGAATAATCCCCGATAAGTCGGAGTGTGCCCTAATTTACGTGTTCTAGGGCATGAAGTCACGTATTAGAGGTATCGCGTGACTGTCACGAGTATTCGCTGCTACGGCGACAGTCATGATATTTTAGCGGCACTGTTAAGTAGTTACCAATGCTCAAGATACGTACCTAAGCAATTTTCAAAACTTTTTGTAATTTTACACTGATCGGTGTATTTATAATTTTGCATATTCATCTCAGATGACGGTATAATTACATAATTCAAGTCTTTCTTAATTTTTAATGGCAAACTGTATTTATAATAATTTTAACAATGGAAATTAACCAAGTTACAAGATTATTATTATTTTCCCAAAAATGACGAAATACCTACTTATTTTCCTGAGCAGACAACATTATTTAAACATTCAGTTGGATCCGTTGTATGACCGCGCCCTTATTTTAATAATTTCGATAATATTTTCGCTGATTTGAACTGTTTATTGTTGTTTGCGTTTAGATTTCACTTACTTTAAGTATAATTTGATATTGATTAATAATTTTATTAGGTAAGTAATAGTTTTTCCTATCAACCAGCCCCAATTTAAGCAACTAATGCTGATTGTGTTACAGATACTAGATAAATGTATTTAATAGATAAATACATTATGAATATTTAGAATATATACAATACATATATAAACATCCAAGACTGGAGAACAAATGCCTGTATTTATTACACAAACATCTGCCCCGACCGACGACCGGGGATCGAAACCAGAACCTCTCGAGCCGGTGACACCTTGAGACCGGCGTATAGACAAATCGACCACGGAGGTCGTCTTCGGAGTTTTCAGGGTTCATTCTTGATATTAGGTCCTTACCTATGAAATTGGTGTTTTGTATGGAGATTTTGGGGATTTTACATACTAACATTTTATCAGTTTTCTTCACAACGACAAATCCAGAGATAATAATATTTGGCATGTATCATTAGACAAGCTTTAGCAATATGTGTGTGAACACTTAAAATTATTCATCGTTTTTATGTTAATGCAAATCAAATGATGTATTCGGGAGGCAGTTAAAAATCATTGTCTTTGTGTCTAATTTTAACACAATTAAACTTACAAAAAATTATCAAATTAAATAATACGAGCTCAAATATATGGTCTATTTTTAGAAGAGGCAATTATTTTATAAGAATGTTCTGAAACTTAATAGTTACGGACAAATTGCTAAGACAGAATAAAAACACCAATTTCATAGGTAAGGACCCAATATTTTTATATATAGCATAAAGTTTGCGACTTACTTTTTTGTAATAAACGAATACTTCTTTATACAGCCAAAAACTAAAAATAAAAATAAAAATTGTAGACCTTATGATGAAGAATTTTAGAGGATATGATGAGAGGACAAAAATAAATAGTAAATATACAATATTAATTCCCAAGTTACATGGAAATTCACGAGTGAATGAATTATTTAAATATTGACTTTAAAAATATAAATCTCTAGGTATAAACACTAACTAGTAGGTACCTAACGTCTGTTCATCCTAATTTGTCCAATTTAGACAACAATCTTGGCACTACTTTTAAATAAATCACTAATTTATAAATAATATACTATCAAAGTGTACAATATTTACCAAAAACTCGTTATTACAGACTGAAAACTTTTGAATACAGTTATCAGTTGATTTTATATTGTGCTATTTCAATAAAAAGTAGCGCCAAGCTTGTTTACCAAATAGGACTAGTTAGCATGAACAGACTTTACATACGATAGTTAACACAAATGCGTCAGACGAGCAACCCACGACCCTTCCTTCTGTAATCTCTTCCTCTTGTTATCTCGATGAGGTACTTCCCGGTTAATCAACGGGCAATAAAAAAATATTTTTACAATACTTTACTTTTTACAATACCGACTAGTCTATGGTAAATATTATTATGATTATATTCGTTACCCTAGATCCACGAACTTTACATTTCGTAAGAAATATAGTATATTTATTCTGTAAAAATAATAATTACAATTCATTTTAAACGTTGTTTATCTCTTTTTCTCAACACTAGAAGGAAATGGATGTGCTTTAAAATAATTATAAACTTTTTACCACAAAATCTGTGTATTTCATGTTTTCAATTGCATCGGTTTAAAAGTCTGGCCTCAAAGACTTTACAATCAGGGTATGAAGCAGTCTTACCTTTTTTAATACAGATAATTTTTAGCAGCTACGTAAATCCCTCTATCAATAAAGGAGTGTCAACAAAATGTAGGTTAGTTAAACATATTTAAGTGAAATCCTTACTTCAATACACAAAAGGCTAAAATAATTTATATATTCTTACAAGTGTTGATATTATCCTTTGAACATCTCGTTAATATAATATTAGCCGGGTCACCGACTAGTTTCATCGAAAAATATAATGGTCCTTAGCCACCGAGTTATTTACATCCGCAAATAACACTATAGCCAAGTTTTATATGGAGCCAAAACAAAGCACCTAACCCTTGAAAGGTCAGAACGATCTTGAAAAGGGGATATGTAGGTCCCTAACTCGAGGGAAAGCCTCAAAGGGTCTGAGCGACCCTAAAAAAGTATATAACGTAGGTAGGACCCATATATAGCGTCTTCCTTCTGTGCCTTGGAGCCAGGGAAATGTTAAGAAGGGTCCAGGGGGTGTTTTGGGGGGAAGGGGGGTGGGGAAAAAATTCTGTCGAGGACCGTACCCTCGGCGCGACCCGGCGCCGTCTGCGCCCGTAATTAGTGATGCGGTGCGGGCTGTGCGGGGAACAGTCGATAGAATTCGTACGATGGACTTTTATTTATTTTTATTAAACAAAGGAGAAAAATTGAGATAATATTTAAGATTAGATAACAAGAAATACGTTTGTGAAAACTGCATTAATTTTCATGTTTATGTGAAGTTTTTGCGTGATGCTGGTATATACATATATATATTAGGTCCTTACCTATGAAATTGGTGTTTTGTATGGAGATTTTGGGGATGTCTGCATTTTACATACTAACATTTTATCAGTTTTCTTCACAACGACAAAACCAGAGATAATAATATTTGGCATGTATCATTAGACAAGCTTTAGCAATATGTGTGTGAACACGCTTGATAAAAGTTTTTTATCGTTTTTATGTTAATGCAAATCAAATGATGTATTCGGGAGGCAGTTAAAAATAATTGTCTTTGTGTCTTATTTTAACACAATAAGGCCCAATTGCGCGGTCGAGAGTTAGCACCTAACCCTGGGGCAAATATATGGGCAAACCCTGGGTTAGGCGCTAACTCTCGATCGTGCAATTGGGCCTTAAACTTACAAAAAATTATCAAATTAAATAATACGAGCTCAAACATATGGTCTATTTTTAGAAAAGGCAATTATTTTATAAGAATGTTCTGAAACTTAATAGTTACGGACATATTGCTAAGACAGAATAAAAACACCAATTTCATAGGTAAGGACCCAATATACACAAGAAAATTCTATATACTGTATTTTTTTATATCGATAATGGATAGATATCGGCCTGATAAATAGTTTACGAAATAATCATACACTTGCTAGAAGGGGAGGAAAGTGGGAACAATAGAAGTGGATCTGAGGTGCGGAATGAAAGTGGAGTATCGAAAAGACATGTACCCACCACACCTACAGTGGGAAAAGGGCAAATGAAGATTTTTATGTTTAAATGATTTGAGATGAAATAATGATTAATTTAGCAACGACTAAGGCAGCATAAATATAAAGCGAAGTAAACTCAAGTATCGTGAGGCTGTCCTTTTATTAATAATACAATTCCATATTTATATCCCTATCACTTTTAGAAGTAATTAACATTCTTCAGAGGTTAGTGTAGTAGTTCAACACTGCGAAAGTAATTAGTGATTCCGCTTTGAACATTATTATGAACAAGTTATGAAATATTCACATTCCTAAAAACTATGTAAAGATGATACTTTACATGTTTTAATAATTCCAAAGGAAAAGCTACTATAAAAAACGTCAATAAAAACAATTAAAGCGCATAATCATTCATACGCGGCCATTATTTTCCTTTCAATTACAAAGTAATATCAGTCTTCTGTATAAATAGAAGTTTTATTAACAACGTGGTGTTTCCAGATTACAATATCAATTCGCACCGCCCCATCGATATTGTCTAAATACGGCTAAATATGATATTTACTGAGCTGAAAAACAGAAAAACATTACTCATAGCTAACAATAATTGGCAAAACGAACAAATTCTTGTGCTATTCTCAAATTGTTTGTGTAAATTAAATTTGTAAAAATTTATATTTCATGTATCATACTTAAATTGTAGATATGTACAGTCAGTAAAAAAAGGTTCGCCACCCTAAAGTCCATATTTATTAAAAGCTGGTAATGTCACTTCAAATTATACGATGTCGTATTGACGTTTACAATTAGCTAGTTAAATGACACGTCAACTTCTTAATTACCTATAATCGAAAAGGTTTAATGTTAAAAGCTATAAAACTAAATGTCTAGATTGAAGTCATTTTGATCCTTGATATCATAACAAATTCGACGACCTCCGTGGTCGAGTGGTCTGTACGCCGGTCTCAAGGCGCCGCCATCTCGAAAGGTCCTGGGTTCGATCCCCAGTGGAGGCAAGTGTTTGGGTGATGAATTTTCAGACATTTGTTCTCCAGTCTTGGATGTTCATTATATATGTATAATATTATATATATTCTGAATAATTATGTGTATTAATCTATTAAATATATTTGTCCGTCATCTAGTATCCGTAACACAAGCAGCATTTAGTTGCTTAAAATGGGACTAGTTGATAGGTGTGAATGTCTGAAGATATTTATTTATTATTAAGTATAATTTTAAATACATTCATTCTCTTAGCATTTCAGTTTCAAAAGGAAATACCTTTTTATATGACTAATAAGTGATTCAATTTAAAAACTGTTTTTGTACCCTGACTGTACATTATACAATGTTATTATTTTGTTATGTTATGTTATTTTAACTCTAAGTGTAACTTGACATGAATTGAATAATAATATTTAGACTAACACGTAAAATTCAATTACTTACACGATATCCGAGTTAACAAAAAGTAGTGGTAGCACCTCTACCCCTTCAAAGACAAAATGAAAAGCGTTATGATTAGATGACTACTTTTGCGAACAGATCGCGTAGCACTGACTTCTAAAAATATACAATATGATACACTACATGAAACAGTTGATTGTTAGTACTTTTCTACAAATGACTTTATTCATTTTTACTTTTCTTTGATATGTTGATATCGACAACTAGAAAATGTTATCGATACCTTTCCCATTCCCGAATACAGCCCTAAAAGATTATGACAAGATACAGCGCGCAGGGCTGCTAACGACGGCCGGCTAGCTGTCAAAAGAACCTACATTAACGTTATTATAACTTTTTCTAGACACCCCTCGTATGTGTACCATCATGTAATGAAAAACTGTTTGTGATGCAGTTTTTTTATGTATCAAAAGGTAGGTCGCCTCTTTATTTGAATATTTAAAAGACGTATGGCAGAGTCAACAAGGTATTTCTTTGTATCAAAATGTATATCAAAGGATGCCTAACATTAGTGCAATGGTACACTTTTAGTACAACATACTGGGTTATAAAACAAAATAAAAATTATTCTAACATTAATTTATCCTATTCATTCATTTACGTAACAAAGAATATAATTGAACCATTCGGTAATCTAATATTTCACTCCCAATAAACCTGAGACACTATCATGGCAAAATTGTAAGAGAATTTATTTGGACCCCAGATAGAAATAAATATTGAAGTCTTAATGGTTTTTTACTTACTGTTCAATTCTTGTTCCGGTGAGTATAGCGCTCTTACCTAAAACAAAGACAAATTTTAGTTTTAAATGCTATTTAAATTAAACCAACTGAAACTAGTTTGTGAAATATTTATATGTAACCGTCGTACATACGGGTAGACAAGAGCTAGCCTAAACCGGGGCCTTTCAGTGTTTATCGGCACCAGGATCGCAGAAACAGCCGGCAACAAACTTCACTGTTTACTGACGACAGGATGGCAGTCGTCCACCTCCCTACAGCGATGCGATTTGTCGCAATGCGACTTCGTACTCCGGAAACTAGAGGATCTCTTCTGGAATTTGCGTCTAAAGAGTCTGTATGTGTTAGAAATAATTAAAGTTTTGCCTGCCGCTCCTCTGTGGCGTTAAGGTCCGCGTTAGGTATGTTTGAGCCTCAAGGGTCGCCATATTGGACATTTTGTATAAGTGTAGGGCCGAATGCCCGGACCCACGGCAAATCCCTTTCGGCAGACCCTTTTTGGGAAAGGTCCAGCGACCGTGCCGTAGTCCCGAATTTGCGGATTTTTAAGGTAAAATTTATAAGGGGGCCACCGGCCACCCCGGGGGGAAGTATGAAACTGTATGAATTGCGGTGGATGCCTTTATTATGGTCCTTTATGGGTGAGCGTCTGAACAGTGATTTTGTTGTAGAATACGCTTAGCAGGCCCTTTGACTAGAGTGAAGGTTTTATTGGGTTCCAGCCATTGACTTTGACGACACAACGATCGCCCTTGTTCTATGTTAAATTAAATATGATCGCTCAAAAATATGCAACTACCCATTGGTACTACACAAAAGGAAATAGAACACTGCAACACGGTATTTTATAACAGCGATCAAAATCTAAAAAATATATCGATAATAAATTGTTGTTTAAATGTTGAACGGCCATATCTCAATAGAAGTTAAAACCTTTTTACAAGTTCAAACAGAACGCACTCTTCTAATTTTCTTTTTTAAATTCATGGTACTAAAAAGATATTGCAAACAAATTAATTTATTTTGATCTTGCTACAGTCTGCCCGCATATAGAGCTACCGCCCTTCTTACTGCGTGAAATTAAGGATGATTTAGCAAAATGGAACTTATATTTTACGTTCCAGACCTCTTGCGACACTTGGTGATAAAAGCAACCTGTTGTTTTTGGCTTCGGTTGCTTTAGTAAAAATTCTGGCCATTATAATATTATCTATAACTAATTAAAAGAGGCTGAAGGCCAATAACTAGTTTAATCTACATAGCTACTAATAATTTTCGATTAGCAGTTGATGAAAAAACTTTAAAAGTCAACGTTAAAGTTTAACTGAAGTTTAGTTGTAACTAAACATAAAAAATGAGCTCTAACACAAAAAAAACTTATAAATTGTACCTCTTGTATTTCTAATAAAATTTGATAACTATTTAAACCGTCCGTATAAAGATATCACACAATTCTTAAAAGGCAATATTTCGCGTCACAACTCACAAAAGATTCGGTGTCCCGAGCCATTACTCAAACTTTAGGCTCCTAAGGGTTCTTAGGATCCTCGGAGATATCTGGGTAAGGGTCTAAGATCAGTTTGCTTATTATTCTTTTGACCCAGCAAAATATTGCCTGGAGGCTTTTACAAACACAGAAGTGAAATGAAAATTACTTTAAAAATATGAAAATTAACCTACAAGCTAATTTATATTTTCGCTTTCAATCCTAGATAAAATCGACATATTTCTCTCGACCTGGAAAATACGGATTCACTTGAAAGGCCTTTTTATTCGAGCAAAAATAAACTAATGCTAGGATCCCATGAGTCCTAATTGGTATCAGCGTGCGAGCGCGCAATCCCTCATTCGCATTACGAACATTTATAAATAGCGGGTGTGGGCACGCGAGCCTCCTACCTACGTATGCGGTCCTGATACTTACGGACCCTTCGGACCCTCGTCCACCCGAGGCTAACTAGATAACGACAATATCGGGCACAGAAACTAGAGGGAAAAGTATTTTGTAGCGTGGAAACTAGATAGAAATTGGGTCACATTATGCAGGGGAATTAACATGTTTGTCGCTGATTCAGGGCGTAATTAAAAATGTATGGATTTGTTGAATAATAACTAACTCTATTGAAGGTCACGTCAGAACTGTTAACGAAATTATGTTAAGTTTTAATCTTAGAGCCTGAGAAAGGACATTGGCTACTTTTAATCCCGATATTCCCATGGGAACGGGTACCTCGCGGGCGTAACCGTGGTTATCAATATCTGCTCGACCAAGTATTATGTGCCATATTCCGTCAAAATGTAATTTCATTTAGAATTTAAAAATTTCTCGGCATTGTAAAATAATGAAATGAAATTCTTTATTTAATCATTTATGTAACAAGTAATTTACACTTATGACGCGTCAAAAGCAATAAAACTTAACAAACAAATTATATACTTCTACTTGTATACCTCTAAATTTTTTTCTTCCTGTTCACTACCGGGAGGCCTTGTCAAGAGAAGATACGGGCAACAGAGATTGACTGACAACAGAGATTTATCACCATGACAACAATTACAATAATCAGATGACACTGATAAGAAATTTAATGCTATTTTCTATATTTTCATAGAGGTTTTAGTTCAACTATTAACAATCAACATTTTGCTAATAAGAGGTAGGAATGTAATGTTGCCCATATTGTAAAAAAAACCAATGCAGTGTTAACAAGCACACAAAAACATTTTTAAACTTTTATCGGCGTTAAATCAATAGCCAGGCGGACGACGTCGCGGGCACAGCTAGTATATTATAATTACTCATAAATATGACGTGGTGTATGAATAGGGTGACCTAATTAATTTTATAAAGTATTACTTCAAAGCTGAAAGGGTGCCTAGAAGTCACTGACAACTCACTAATCATTGGGCCTTCGGAAGGTCATGAAGTTAAAAAATTATAGTTGTTAAAATCACAAAAATTTTAGTTCGTTTCGAGTCTTTACAAAACCCAACGCGTCACTTAAATGCTTAACAAAAATACCGAATAAGAAAATTCGAATTTCGAAATCATTTACACAATCCATTTGTGTTTTTGTGTTTAGGCATTTTTTGATGCCTATTTTCAATTACGTTTTTGCTTGACAGGCAAAAACGCCTTCGGCCATGGAGGTCTATGAATAATTTTCTGTGCCTGATATGATTTTGTAAAACAATTCTATACGCATGCGTGACACAGGCTGACACAGCCGACAGACATGCTTGATTGGTTGCGACTGACGTTTGACGGATTTGGACCATGCGTAGTAAATTAACATCATGCGTTACTTCACCAATTTCACAAATATGGCGGCTAGCGTTTTTGGCAGATGAAAAAAAGTAAAAATAGAACATGTTTAAATAGAATTTCTATAGCAATCCTTTATTTATCTTTAATGAACTTGGTATATTTCGGACCCTTGTACTAAATACTATATGAATTAAACATTATTTTCGTAACTTTTGATATGAGTCAACTAGCCTATTGTGCAGAAACTGTGCTCCGTACAAACATTTCCTAAAACTTGTTGTTGTCTTTTATTTTTTCAATTAAAGTTTTTTTAGAATCAACATTAACTTGCATCAACTATTTTAAACATTATTATAAATAATTAGAAAAAACCCTTCCTCGAGTTCATACTATATATGAGAGGAATAATTAAATAAACAAGCAACTCTGACCCGCTAAACGTCGACAAAGCTTTTTTCTTAATTAATTAAGTCAAATTGATTACTTTCGACCAGCAGGAAGGAATAAAAACCGGGTGGTAGGTACCAGGAGCGCCGAGGGCGGGTGGGGGTGCCTGTACCCCGCCTTACGTTGCGAGTGGGAAATGTGAAAGCAGACACACGAACCCCGCTGCTGCCCCGGTACTGGCAGCACAAAAACTAATGAGAAGAAATTTCTTTTTCTTTAATTTGTAAATGTTATTTTACACTAGCTGTTGCCCGTGTCTTCGGCCACGGTTACTGGTATTTTAACTATCCCACGGCAACCCTTTTAATTTTCCCAAATAAAAAGTATCTAAGATGTTGACTAGGGTATAAGGTATCACCATGCAAAATTTCATTGAAATCGGTCCAGCCATTTCGGAGATCACCCCGTACAAACAGACTAACAGACAGAGAAACAAAAAATTTAATAAATATATATTTTGGTATTTTTTTACATGCCCCTGGCTTGATTTTCTATGTACAGACATTCGACCTCTACAGTTTTATTTTATGTATAGATTTTTTTTTCTACTTAAGGAAGGCCTGTGCCCAGCAGTGGGACATTTATAATAGGCTGAGGACTATTACAATTTATTGAATTTAATACGTAATACATCATCTGTGGTATTGATTCCTATAGAGAAGTGAATCAATAACACTTATTTCAATGTAGAGTGCGTAAGTTAAGAAAAAAAAATTATTAACATTTATTGTAAATAAATCCATCCTGGACAAAAATTGTAATATTTTAAATCTTTTGTAATAATATTTTTGATGTTATAATAGTACATTATGATATAAGTGCGGTAAGTTGAAAATTACAGCCGAGGCGATATTGCTAGTTCGAGTAGGTGAGGCTATAAGAGGGCAGAGGCTGTAATTATCAAACCGCACGTATGCCATACGACGTTTTATAACACATTTGCGAAGAAATAAATAAAACTCAGACATTCTTAAACGAATAAATCTTTAATCACTTGTTAAAGCAGTTATAAAATTTTTTACAATTTGTAAATGTTTATTTATTATATTTCATCTCTCAAAGGTAATTTTATTATGAAAATGTTGACTACCTCTCTGACAAAAAAACTCTTTGCTTAGATTTAAAAAAGTATCGTTCGTTTTTAGGCGGAGCATCGTTAACTGTGCGTTTTACTTTACATTATCGCACAAGTACGTAATATGATAGATTATGATATTGAAATTGGTGAAATAAGAGACCCTTTACGAGCAAATGTGTTATAAATGACAACACATTAACGAGATTTTAAAATTACATATAAGTTAATAATTTGTAATAAAATTTTATAATACAAAAAGACACATGTTTTTGTTTTATTTTTAGATAAACCACTTACAAACAATAGTATGAAAAAACAAAGGTCATATCCAGTTTTATCTTGAAGCCATACCATAGCTTTGTTTTACGTTTATTTCTCTACGTAGTAAACTTTTTAGGAAAATCTTTATAATTCACCCTGTTTCATTTCATTAAATTACTTATAATTACTAAAAAATACGAATTAGTAATCGAATATATAATTTAATTTCTTAATTAATTTCTTCGAAGGCCTCTGATTCTTTTGCATGGAGTACATTAGACGGCCGGCGTGCCCAGCGTACTAGCAGTTATTATTTACCGGCTTTATCATTTCGAAAATTTCATATTCCCCGCACTTGGACGCTTGAGGTTTAAAAGCGTAAGCGAAGGGGGGTGTACTTTTTGCCTACAAACAGTCCTGCTTAGTAGTTAGCGAGAGCGCATACCAGGGGGACATAGGGTGTTGGTAGCTCGCTGCTAAGAAATAATAACCGCAGAGCATGCAAGGAACGCTTACTGGACACGAGTGTTTTTTTCTCCGCATTGCTTATGAACGGTAATTTATTTTCTATGGAATTACGGAAATCGCAAAAAGTTTGTGGGACAAACTTAACCTGTCTTCTTTCCGAGAAACGAACCGTGATAATACGAGTAGAAAAGTCTGTCACGATTGTCACCAGTACGCACAAATAACGACGATAATACGGTTAATAAATAATGCTTGAAATAGTACACAATATAATATAATTAAGTATTACTTACGTGAAAACTTTTGTGTTTCGTTCGTTAAGAGTTTAGGGAAATGAAGTTTTATTAACAAAATGTGACTTTTCGTTATTGTCTGAATAGTGATCAAGCTAAACGTAACGCAAAACGCGTTTGAATATAAAACATAATTTATTCTAGATTATAGGAGCACAAAAGCAGCAATGCGTATTTAAAACAGGCGTTCCTTAATACAAGTCGACGCTAGCTCCCCATCAGGGTCCTCAGTATTTTTAATGAAAGCCTGGCGTCGGCGTCGGCTGGGCGAACGTTTCAGTATTAATCTTAGCCGAGCGGACGTCCTAGCCTCCGACCGACGCACCCCTGCTCGCCTGGTAGGTGGTGCCCAAGGATCTCGGTAAGGGGGCGAGATTTTCCCCGATTTTTCTCTATTTTCCCTACTTTTTCGCTGCATGCATTATGCAGGGTGGTACGGGTTCGAAATTTATCGATGGCGAAATAAAACTAATGTTCCGTCTGCGTCGGCACACAAGCCCGTACTTCACCAGACGTGAGTTTGTTCAATGCTTGGATCAATTGAATCCATTTTGCAGACTAATCCTTGACTCAAGGTGACAGATAAGTTTTTTTGACAGACGACGCGATAGCAATCTCCGCTGCTTCGTCGGCTGGTCAACAGTCACGTGTCAATAAAGGAATCGTCGTTTATTTTTCATTTCGGCGGGAAACGAGGAAATTACGAGCAAGTAAAAAATACGTCTCGATCTTCGGTGGCGAAAAAAAATCCTCCGAAAAGGAAGCGAGCGACCATTAGGGTATTATCGGGGAAAAAAGGGCGGAGGGGAAAAATCAGAAAAAAATTGCTCGTAGCCACCCTTTCCTTTTCGTGAGCGTCGCTTCTGTACCCCCGGCTGGCCTTACATTAGACGCCCGGCGGCCAGGGGGCCACGTGTATGGGGAGGCGAATTACATAAACGGCAGGTGAATTTGGAAAATTAAAGTTGCTACACTATCACGAAGTGGCCGCAGGATTATTACACGATTATTATGTTTGTTGGAGGTAAAGGGCAAGGCTGGCTAATTGGCGAGCGTGGAAGTTGGCGGCAACGAGGAGATACGCGCGCGCCAGTGTTTTTAATGAATGCCAGCTTGCATTAGTTTTACATAAAATTACTAAAGTTGAACTTGTACTGTCGTTGGTTTTCATTTACAATTTAATTTCAATAAGACATAAGAAAAATAATAAAGTCTTTAATGCATATTTAATTTTTATTTTTATTAAAAAAACTGTTCAAATACAAGCACAAAATATACTCACATACCATTTATTAACGAACCGTTTATAAGCTTCACATGTCACAAAATATTGTATTAACTGAACGTTGAGAAAGTCAGCAAAACTCGTCATTGTTAAAATTTTTACATTTCCATAAATGGCACGGTTGGAGTTATAATTGTCGGTTCAGGAATAAGTTTAACTTTAACACCTTTATTCTTAAACGCTATTACTATATTTATACAGAAAATTATCGACCTACCTCATCATCATCATCAACAATCTATGCTCGTCCAATGCTGGACATAGATCTCCCCTAATGCACGCCACCGCTCTCGATTTTCGGCCGTTCTACTCACTTATTACTGTAAAAAGCTAATGTTATTTTATGAAAAAACAAAATCATATCACATTTAAATATCACAAATTCAATATCACAGCGTCACAATATACCAAGGACCCAGGAACAAGTGACAACCAAAGAAGTCAGAAATAAAAGAACTACGAACTAACGATTGGGAGACATGTCAATATCTAAATAACTCATATGTGACAATAATTAAGAGGTTTCGTGCCACCCTCTCGTTCCCAGGGGTACCGGGACCAGGGGGGACCTTCGCATATGAACCGATACCCCAGCACCCGCCTGGAAATGATCGGATTCCGCATTAAGGGGTATTTTTAGTCTTTGTCACAAAATGTTCCATATTTTTCCTTGCAGGTCCCATAGTGACAAAGTTTCATTCTCTTGTGCTGATAAGAGATTTGCAATAAAAAAATCACCAAAACAGAATAAAGTATTAAGACATTTATTATTTCTTTAATTTTGTAGTTTGACAATGTTCTTCTAAGTTTCACTTACCGCTCTTGATTTGGAGAATAGTAATTCTCAAAATAAACACGGAAGCCCCAAAATTCTATGCATAGTAATTAACTAATTCCATTGCGTAAAATACGAGTATACAATTTATGCCATATTATTAAGTATACAGATTTTCGAAGACAAGAAACTAGTAGTAAAATAATTTGACAGTTCGAAATGGCCTTTAGCGTCAATTATTTTGTAATGGTTAATTGTCCTATTTTTATAAAAAACTAAAATCAAATCCATTTTTTAATTATTCATAGTGGAACGTTTAGTTTTTAATATCGTTTATCTAATTTAAAAAAGGCCTATGTTTCATGGTGGTTCGGTTCTTTTGTATTTAAATACAAAATTCAGAAAACAAAAAAAAATACGTAAAATCGACTAGGGACACATAAATACGCGAAGGACTAATTTGTAAGAGTTAATAACGGGCGCACCTACACGACGGGTCCAAAATGATTATTTAATAGAAAACCCACCCCTCCCCCCCTGGGCTTTGGGGTGGCGTCCCTAGAAAAAGTTCCGTAGCCACGTCTATCAAACTGAGGGACCGGACAGCAAGACCCATGGAGTTGATAGATTAAGACAAATGCTTTTTTTATTTTTCCTTCGCCCGACGATGACCTTCGGAAGAGTGACAATTGAAGGACATTTTTCATAAAATACAAAAAATCAAAATCAATTTCAATAAATACAAGAAAATTGTTAGATCTTATTTTTAACTGAAAATTCGTGGGCACATGCAAAAAGATCATACATAATTATTTTAAAATGAAACTGTATTACGGTATATAATACAGTTTCGTTAATAATTTATAAATTCTATATAATAAGTACTACGATTTATAATATCGTTTAAGTGAATAATAGCACAATTATTATTTAGTCATTACTTCAATGGTCACTTTTAAAGATTTTGACTAATTAACTTAATTTTATTTCTGAAAAATATCTAACAGATAAGCAATTGTCAATTATTATCAATTCTATCACAAATACCAGGATACTATGAACGGAGAAAAGGTCACATCGGACATGCCTAAAGTTTTTAGAGCGAAGTCCTTTCAACACAATTGTTGTTCTGAAAATTGTATGTGCCCAAAACTAATACTATACGCGGTTTATTATTACAAGTTGGAACAAACGATTATGTGAATTTGCGGCAGAACCGCTGATGTACTATGGTCATGGGGTTAATCCCGGGAGAGGTGGAGATATGAGATGGAATATTAGTGTAGTCTTAGAGCAGCGAGCGTTATTTGGAAGTTTCAAGTCGCTGATATTACGAGCGATATTTGGGGTATGAACGGAACGAAGAGTTCAATAGAGTAGTACACCCTACCCTTTGCTTATCTGCCTGTACAGACGCTTAAAAGTTTTCAAATTTTTATATAAAATATTAATTTTAGCCCATCAACTCAAAAAAATACAAATAATCTTTATAGCATATACTACAACGTGCTACGAGACTACGCCGTAGCACGTAAATCGGACCTCACGAAGAAAATACAACGAAAAATATTTTTGGAAGCTGCTATAAGAACTGATATAAATTAAATACGTTTAAAATATTCACGTGTTAAAATCATTCAACACAGAAACTATAATGTATGCATCACATTACTCACATATCTTATTTTTGGGGTCCTAAACACTATTCGTTTGGGACTCGGTTCCATTGTTATGGTCCGAAATTGTCCCTTAAATAACTATCGAGCACTAGTTGTCTACACAAAGAAAAACGTTTTTAGATGAATAAAAATATAATAGTTCCCAGAAAATTGCTGACATTAAAAATTTTACAATAATGACAAGACTGTTATTTTTCCGTTGCCATAGCGACCTCAACACTATTAGTTTTATAGTAACCGTATAAAACGCCATATAGTAGAGGAGCAAGGGTCATGGGATCCGTGATCAATATTGGAGAGGCAACGTAACCAAAAGGTTCGAATTCCTTAATCTCTCTCCTGTCGACCTAGACGCGGGGTAAGGGTACCTTCCGGGTTTATCTAATCCGCAGTCAGCAGAATATAAGATATTGGGTCCCTCGTTCAGGCGTTTGCTTTCTTATCAACAGCACACCTCTAGCGAACCTTTGAGGGCCTGGTGTAAATTGCTAAGGTTACACTTAAAATATAAATTTGAAAGTAAAGGAAAATTCGTTAAAACTTGTATGTACTTCCTTATTTAATAACTAGTCCAAAATGAACAGGTACAACTGTTTAATGGGTATGCATAATAATAAATGTTGGTATCAAAAAAACACTGAATAGTTGTAGAGGAATACAATAAACAAGTGATATTTCTCATAAACATCTACTCTGACCGATGCTTGACTCGGTTTAACACCCAGAGTTAACGAATTAATGATGAAGGTTACCTATTTATTCTGGAAAACAAATTATGATCCTAAGAAGTATCAAATTCGGCACCCAGAGTGAATAAGTCACTCATGTTTTATGTTTTATGATTTCGCGGTCGTTTTTTCTGTTCTGTGATCACATCTAACTCGTACATATTTTATCAACTTTAGCATCACAATATGTGATGACTTTGACAAACAGACGACAATTTATAATTGTAAAGTCTGTTTTAATTCTGGTACACCTTTAGAGTCTCCCATATTAGTTTTTTTTTCATTACTTAAGTAGAAAAAAGCTTAGGTGGTGATGAGACAACGGAAATTTTGAAAATTAATAAGCGTTAATTAAATGACGAAGTACTAGGGTAGCATAAGCGGCACAGCGGCGGTTAGGGGGAGATTATATGAGGCCGAGTGCCGACTCCCGTAGCGCCCTGTGCGATACTACCATAGATCATGGAAGGGACACATTTGTATGGATGTGTGGGTCGGAGAAATTGGAATATGGATGAAGAATATTCAATATACATAGTTGTATTATTGTTTTACAGAGGAACTTTCATTGACACAATTGTTTTTTATGTTTTTTGTACATAAACTTTGTTTTTGCTACGAAAACAGAAGGAAGTGTTGAACGAAGTTTACGAATTATGTTTCGGGCATTTAAATGAATGGAATGAAAAATGATATGAAAATAAACTTGATTTTAGGCACACCATTAAAATAAATTAATTATTAATACAACAACAGTACAATTGACGGCCTTATAGCTACGAGCGATATCTTCCAGGCAACCATCCAATGGATTGGCAGTAGAATGTGTCGAAGGTAAAGGGCACATTAAAGGTGCAATCAATAACAATGAATAATGATAAAATGAATTTATTTTTATTTTATTTATTTATTGTTTTTTTTTATTTAGAGAAAAACGACTTCCTGGTATGGGCCTGTAAGGAGAGGAAGACTGAAGAAAAGATGGAGGGATTGTGTGAATGATAATATGATGAGAACGTTAGTGAGTGTTGACGTGGCGAGTGATAGGAGAAGGTGGAAGAAGAAGACATGTTGCGCCGACCCCTAATAAAATTGGGAACAGGACAGGACAAAGGAGAAGATTGCATTTTGATTTCTTTATTTTTGCGCGAATCAAATGCCAGCTCCATTAATGAATACATCCATGTAGCCACATCTTTGCAAGGAAGCGTTTCGCGTCCATAATGATTTACGTACCCTAAAACATTTATTTAGAGACAGCGGTAAGGCTCGGATTTTCACATCAATATTAAACATCATAAATAAATATGTAAGTTGCATTCTTATTTAGGGAAAAATATGTTAAAGTACATAAAAAATAATTATGTCACTTATTTATGCTATACCTCTCTCAATTATTCTATATAATTTAAGACCAAAAAAGCTCATTGAAAGTTAACCATGTCATACTTGCAATATGTTACAGAGAATAGTAAGGTTTTTTTCAAAAAGTATTATTATTTTAGTCTAATTTACCCTTGATAAGAAATCTCATGTTAAGGGATGTTAAAATAATCGCCCCATAGGCCAATGGCGCCAATGTTTAATACATAAAATCATTCATTTTTGAAACTTAACAACTTACAGACATTATCATCACGCCGAAGAGGTAGACGGAGGTGTATTACACACCCACACCTCGCCAGTTATTTCGGTGGGCTCACGTAATAGCCTAGCCTATTGCCGTTAAAAACTTATCTAAATGCCAATAATAGATTTTATAGTGTTCAAGAATGACGTAAAAATAACATTACTCCCACCTCATTCAAAACCGCAAGGAACCACCTTATCAAATTGCGAATTGAAAAGCGATTTCATAAGAAAACTGTTTCATTTAAAACGCGGGTACGTTAAGAATTCCTAGCAGAGCGTGCCTTGCCGGTGCCAAGGGGGTGAACTCACAAATAAACCCTAGCAATGGGGGTGAAACACCCCGTTGTCATTTACCCTACTTACCGTCGGCACCAGGCGAACAGAGCCAACTGAGAGTTTTAAGGGAATTAGTCGGCTGCTTGCCGCCTGCAGGGCGCCGCTGTAAATCCACATGTGTACTGAGAGGAAGATATTTGCTCATGTGGTGAAGCTATATAAGAGATACTCGTACATACAAGTCGCTATTTACGAGTACATATTAAGAAGGAAAATATAGAATTAACCTAATTCCCGTTAATAATTTGAATTAAAATACTTCTATACAAAATTTTTTTGAAACGTATGTAGTACATGACAATGTATGTACATTCATTACGTAAAATATAGTCAAATAAGATACAAACATACTGTAAAAAAATCTTGACTAAAATAATTTAAAAAACATTGTGATTTTATTTGCCATCTCCGCATTCTACTGCTTTCTATGATTGTGCTAAGTCACTAGGAGTGCTTTTATTTAAAAAAATTGGGAACAAGCCTAATACAGTGCCGTTTTGATATTAAACTGCCTCTCGTTAGAGTTGATAGTAAACTATACGACAATGGCAAACGTTTTTTGATTCTCCATACATTTACTACCAGTGCCTCCATCGGCAACTATACAGAATGGTCAATTTTTGTGGGCCCTGGAGGGGAAGTCCCTTAAATATTTAAAAAAGCTTAACTTACATAAAAGAAACACACTCTTATCTTTAAAAAGAAACAACTGCATTCTCAGTTTTCTCTAAAAAGCTTACCCAAACCGGGAATCGAATAAGGAAAATTTTATTCCACTTATCGATTTAAAACTTGATTTTGTTATTTATTGACATTTCAGCCATACTAGAATTGTCAAAAAATGACTAAATCTGCAAGTGGGCCTAAGTCATTGTTGAAAATAAAATTTCTCTATGAATCATTGGTTCTTAAACATGTAAATTAAATCATTTTTTTTGACGACCTCCGTGGTCGGGTGGTCTGTACGCTGACCTGTCTCAAGGCGTCGCCATCTCGAGACGTTCTGGGTTCGAGCCGAGTGCGGGCAAATATTTGTGTGATGAATACAGGCATTTGTTGTCCAGTCTTGGATGATTATACATATTATATGTATTGCATAATTCTGAATATATAATATATATGATTCAACTACTTTCCGCTAGAGGCTATCACGTTTCCCATAGAAATTTAGCTTCATAACGCAACTGAAAAAGTTAAGTTTTTACAATGGTAACTTACACTAGGGGTGCAGAAGTAATGAAGTAAAAAAGTCTGCGATTGTTTTATAGTTTCACTGGCCATAATAAATTTTTGATACAAACAACGAGAGCGCATTGACCTCCAATACTGCGATAGCTCTTTCTAAGATACTTTTAGCTTGCGCAATACCCGAGTACCTACCCAAGTTGGACCATTGTCTTTCTTTTTGCTACGAAATCACAACATTCGCCAAAAACTATTTGGTAAAGTCATTCGAAAAACGGGAAAATTTTAGTTATTCTGTTTAACTTCTTTTTTAATTGACAATATAATCTCTTAATATTACAAGTTTGAAAGGGTATACTTCAAAGGAGGTCCCATAGTCATCAGACTAGGATGGAATCCTGGAGAAATCGAGGGATCTCTTCTAATTTTATATAGGCTTTCATATATCGCTTCAAGCGTTGAAGCGATATGGGCATTAATTTTATAGTGACTCGTATATTCGCTTTTCGAAATCATAAGTAACAACAACTAAAAAGCATAAAATAAAATATTTTTTTTAAAAAATACCACCTTCAAAAAATACCTCGGAAGTAAAAAGAAGAGAATAATTGGTAATTACCCAATCTCATGAATTAAATCTATATAAAAACTCCACATATTATACGTTTTATGAAGTCAGTGTCTCGTACCGCGCAGGAGCCTAGTATTGTGATTTTGACATAAATTGGCTGGAATTATTTTTCTTCTTTTTACTTCCGAGATTTTTTTTTTTTTTAAATATTTATTTCAAAGAAAAATAACCCTAGTAAGTGTAATAAAAAATTGCCAAATTGCCAAGAATATCTCATTGTATTTATTGTACATTATTGTAACGAAACATATTTTTCTTGGACTCTTACAAGATATTAACTTTATTTAGACATAATATCGATTGTCCTTACGTCTCCCGAAGCCTTTGTATCCGTTGCACAATAAAGATTACCATTCTTTATACCTTTGACATTTATACTTCTAATGTGAAAAAGGACATAATAACAAAAATCAAGAAAGGGGCTAGACACGATGAGAAGGTGAATATGTAGAACGAAGCAAATATTTATGGCAGATTAAGATTTAACCTACGATCCTGAGGACGTTCACAACCAAATCTAGAACGTGCTTAAGAATTGCTAGGTCAAAACCACCTTCATCAACCGACAGGCATGCTTGCGTGAATGAGAAAGACTAATGAAAGCAGATGAAGGGAATGGTGTGTACCAGGATCGTAGCAAATGGAAGGCAGTAATCTGGTATCTCTGCTCACCATACCGGGATAAAGGTGTGTACATAATGTATGTATTTGACAATCAACATCAAGAATTTTTTTTGTTTCACGTAAGAATATTTAATGAATAATTATTAAATATAGGTCATGTTTATAGGCACTTATAACTGACCGCTGTCTAGTTAATAGTAGATTAGTAGCCAAGGGCTGTAAGGCATCAATTGCAGCCCGAGATATTTAGGCGCACGAGCGCAGCGAGGGCGCTTATAGTTCGAGGGTGCAATTGATGCTTACACCCGAGCTAACTACTCTGCTTTACATCTCGATTGTGAGGTAAGTGGAAAAAAAGGCATTACAAGAATAAATAAATTTATTTTCAAGAACTAAATTTAGCTTCGCCGTTCGATATTCAAAATTGATGAAAATAGCGAAGCGACCTCTTTTGTCATTGGGCTGAATGCATGATGTCTAGTGCCAGTAAGATGGTTAGATGTACGCGAACTTTTTGAAAGAGTTTTTTTTTTAATTACTTACCGCCCTAGGGCGTTTCTAGCTACATTATTAACCTAGGGCGGTAATTGATCACTTACAACCCGCATCTGGGGGTATTAAGGACCTACTTACCGAACATGAGAGATGTAAAATAGGCTTAAACCTAGATTTCAGACGACAAAACAGTGTGAAAAGCACATCTATTATGATAAAAAAAATATGTTATAAAACCTAACTGGTTGTAAAAATGTCTGGATAAAATACGTATTGAGAGAAATAAGAGCTTCACTGTAATTTAAAAAATAACAGATTTTCTGACGCAATTTTATCTTATATATGTTTTCAGGACTTTTTTAGCATATGCTCGTATTGTATTGTGACGAGTTAGTGTGTCAGATTTAAAGAACTTAAAGATGATGATGAATTTCCATAGATATAAAAAGCTTCAGTGTTTTTATGGTTTTTACTAAGTAAGCAATACTTTAAAAGGTATATACTCATTATACTTTAAAGTACTCTGTGCCTTTACTAGACTATGCGACACACACAATTTCAATGATAGATTCTTTAGAAAAAACATTGAAGACTTGCTTCTATAGATAAGCTTGCTCGCCTTTAGCGGTAAAAAAGGGCCTTAAATGCTTTCTTATAAGGGATAATATTAAAAACATAAAAAAGATATTATATACATTAATCATTATTATTACTCACATAAAATACGAGTACTATTTTATAACCCTAAAGAAAATCATGTGACACCAAAGCACACAAATAATTTCGCAATTTGCAGAACACGACGAAACCTTTGTAAACATATAAATAAACAAGTAAATCCCCTGACTATCGCTATACCGAAAACTGGTCACCCTCGACCCACCCACCTCCTGCTTGTCATGAGCGCCTAGTAACTTAGGAACGCGAGGTGTCTACACGCAACGGAAAAAAACTTATTTACACCGGGTTACATAGAGAATGGGACTTAAAATGGCTTCGTTAATTAACGTACACTCGCCATTTCGATTAAAAGAAAATGACAAGCCAAAACGTAGACACGTACTAAATTAAAAATGTAACCCATTCCAGATAAAAGCATCAAAATTTGTGATAATCAAAAATAGGTAAGTACCTTTATTTGTTTAGGAGTTTTCAATTCAAGTACATCAAAACTTAGCATATTATCTTTTTATATAAACATACGTAAATTGAAATCGAACGATAACCAGATTTAAAAGGATCTACTAACGATCTACTATTGTAGATTAGATATTGTTTTTTATTTTATTGTAAACGTCCCACTGCTGGGCACAAGCCTTCGTCATGTAGAAACACATAAGGAGTGTGGCTAGCCCTATGCGGGTTAATGGATAGGCACTAGGAACGGTTGTAATAGCAACCGGGACCAACGGCTTAACGTGCCTCCGAAGCACGGGGGAGTGCAAGATCACAAAATTTTGGTCGACCATCCCAGGCCTGACCATGGCGAATGTAGCTTTGTTTTCGATATGAAACTTTATCACAACGCCACCGAGCTCCTCAATTCATCACATTATACATAAGAATTATAATAATAGGGATTAAAGTATGAACTTTCCGTTTTTTTCTCTCTTAGTATTTTGTCTGCAACTGTTAAGTTTCAGTGTATTTTAAAAAATTAATTCCTAAATAATACCTCCTCCTAAAATAGACCATATTTTTGAGCTCTTTTGATTTGTTTTGATAATTTGTTGTAAGTTTAATTGTGATGAAATTGGACAACAGAGAGAACTCTTTTGAAGTGCCTCCCGAATACATCATTTGATTTGCATTCACTTAAAAATGATAAATAATTTTTATGAAGGGGGTTATCACACATATTGCTAAAGTTTGTCTTATGATACAAGCCAACTATTTTTATCTCTGGATTTTGTGCATTTTTTCAGAGAAATCTGAAAAAATGTTAGTATGGAAAATGCAGACTTCCCCAAAATCTGCATACAAAACGGCAATTTCATACCTTAACCCCATATATAATTAAATTTTATACTATTTTTAAATACGTAATTTCTTTAAAAAGATACGGATTATTTACTACATAGGATGAAATATTAACATTACCGGCTTTTTTAAAAATAGGTGGATCTTCAAGTAATAGCCATTACTAAACAATAAACCATGGAGATTTTATAATAAATCAATAGATGGGGTTTTCTATTGAAACTACTTTCAAAACAGTTAAAGCGAAAGGGTCTGTTCAAAAACATTATACTCCATTGAACCGAACTGGATATTAAATATAAATAATCTTTGTTCGACCCTTTACACTATAGGACAGCATGGTAATATGCTAATAGACAAAATATCACACCTATCAAGGAATATGCGTACAAATAGGTAAAAGTAAAATCATGTCGTTGAACCATTATTAACTTTAAAAAGTATAAAAACATTTTTAAAAATTATAGAAACTTGTGTTGCCCTCGTAATCGAGTTCATTTCACATTTTTCTAAATAACACTAAACTAACAAAATTAAATAACACCAACGACGCGAGCTTTAAAATCGCGCCAATAATACCCAATCCAAAAGTATAGTAAATCCAGGGTAAATCTAATTAAAAAATCAGCAAGCCAAGGTCTACCAAGCTCTGGTTTTAAGAGAACGGATAAAAATTTTGCAAGTTTACACCTTTCATTAACAACGTAACAAATGTCATAAACTACATCATTTGAATATATTTACATTATATTCTGCAGTTTAACACATTTTACATTCCACAGACAGACATGTACTTAAAATTGAGATCGCAGTTGTCATCGAAAGATGACATAATAATTGTTACATAACAAACGACAAAGTTATTAACAATTTTAAGTGCTTCACCACGTGGACTGTATTGTAACGAAACAAAGCTTCAAATGGTTATGGTTAAGAAGTAAGGAAAATGAACTTAAAAATATGAATGCTAAAGATGGATATCGCATAAGGAACCAACCCTTCGAATGCAGCAAGGGGTCGCATAGTCCCTCTGTTATTAAAACGCAGAATCGATCACAAGGGGACGCCTCGATTATAACAGTTCAAGGTCATGGTACACGTTTGTCAATAACTAATTCTATGCAAATAGTTTATGCAAAATTTCCTAAAGTCATTTGAGTTAGATTGTCTTGTTGCGAGATTTTTGTTTCATATTAAGGATGATTTTAATACAAACAACGATTTATTTTTTTGGTAAAATGGTCAGCAATGACTCTTTATATTTAGAGGATAAGCACAAGTCCATGCGAAGGTAGCAACAATAAAAAGCAGGCCTAGCCACCTACGGTCTGAATAATTTAATAGGTGCCTTTTGACAGATGATCTTTAAGGTCCATTTACATTGGTATGGGAATCGATTAATCTCACTACAAACAACTGTAAAAATGCTCTACAAATAACTGTCAAAATGCAGCTGTTAAATTATTCAGACAATTTTTCATATTTTTAAGTTTACCAGGGAATCATACTTGACCTCGACATTAGTGAATATAATGTTTCTTTTCATTCCATTGAATAGTTGAGATGCCAAAAATTTCGAAAATTTTCAACAATTATATTTCGTAATATTATAATAAAGAGCAAAAAGTTTATATATCACCAAAGAATTTTGTATCTTAGAATCTTCTACTTTATGCCTCACACCTAAAGAAAATCTGAACCAAGGCCCTCAAATTATCACCGTTCACCGTTGTCACCAATCACCGTTGAAAATCATCTTGTAGTTCCCAAAGCACATTAAGCTGGACTATCGCTCAATTTCGTAAACTACAGTAAAATAGTATGCTTATAAAAACCTTATTTTTAAGGTGAATCGTTTTCTGATTATTTTCTTTTTCAGTTTTTCGTGTGACAAACACGTAAACGGTCTGTTTGATCACCCTCCGCATAATATCCATATAATTTAACTGACAGATAATTCCATATGAATTCTGTTCGAATTTTGAATATCTGTTGGAAAATGACCATCTGAAGATGGTGCAATCGCCCTAAATTGCTTATTATTATTACAGAAAAATATTTCTAAGCACCCAGGCATCAAATATTCGTATTGTCCAGAATAACACACTGGGCAGAACTAAACAAACTTCTAATCTCTGACATCAAAGCCGTCGCACGCCGCAAGTGGCAGCCGGCGAATAAAATAGCCTGTTGTGTTATTAACAGCCCCTACTGGAGAAAAACGGGGGTGGCTGCGAGCGAGGCTGGATGAGCCAGAGTACGTGGCATTGTAGGACGCGTTGATTAGACGATGTTATATATAAATAAACGTTTGTACAGTGTGCTACGCATTTTGTTTTAAGTTGATGTGAGAAAAATCTTCTATGCTTACTTTTAATGTGATTGCTTACAACAAAATAAACAATTTTCATAGATTGGCTGGAGTGAGCTGCATGAGAACGGCCGAAAATCGAGAGTGGCGTGCATTAGGGGAGACCTATGTCCAGCAGAGGACGAGCATAGGTTGTTGATGACGAAACAATTTTCAAATTTAACTATTTTGCCTGTAAAAGCCTCTATAGTCTGGAATATTTGTGAAAGAGGGTTTAATTTTAGACTTCGATGTTGAACCGTATAGAGAAAGATGTGTGTTCAGCATACATACCTAATGTCACGCCTTATTCCTAAAGGGATTACTTTTCACTTACTAGGAATGCTACGAATATTTTTCCTTCTAATATTTTTTTCGTTTCATCTACTCTCATTACAATATAAATCATTTTCTATCAGGGGCATTTGCCCTATTTATTGCTGTTAGTCATCGAATGTATCAACTACGAATTTAAAATACGAAATATTCGTAACTCATACACAAACGAACGTTTCAAATAAAATAAGCCACCTTTACCTTCAATAAAATGTATGGATCGTTTAAATACTCCAATCAAATTATCCCGAGCCATAGTTAACGTTATAAGCTTAAGTAAACATACCACATCTAGGGACTTTAGCTCTTGACACCCGTGCCAGAGAAAAAAGGGGGGAGGGTCGAATATCCCACAAGGGGGGTCGGCAATGGACTGAAGGAGCCCCAATCAATCTTACAAGTCGCAGTGCGATGGGCGGGGGGCACTTTCGGGGGTCGAAGGGACGATACCCTCTTACGGACGGGTACGACTGACCCTTAGGGTGGGACCACACGAAAAAGGTCAGATATAAACTTTTTGTTAGTCCGTAGCTGTGAGCTTAGTTTCGGCTAGCTTGTTTGCAGTGTCAATTAAGATCGGGTAACGAAAAAGTTATAGATACTGTTACGTATAAATGATATATAATGTTTGGACCTTTATAGTTTTATTTAGGTCTTAGAAACAAGCATATGAAATGTAAAGTTTTATAAAAAGCATTAAAATTTTTATATAGTTTTATATATAATAATTAATTTAAACTTTGAAATATAGTGTATATTTGTGTGTGTGGGCGAATTCTATCGTGTTTGCATGCAGATATTTATATCAAGATTTAAACACAGTAATTTGTTATATTTATGTTTCAAAATTGTGAGAAATAAAATAATTTTCACCCTCACAAAATAATAGAGGAAATCATATATATGTAATCAGCTTAATGTAATCAACTAACACATGGTATATATACCTACTTCAAAGATTTTTTTTTTTAATATATTTTCAATCGACAGTTTCGCGAGTGCTATATAATGAGAAATTGTACTTTATATACTTTATTGCAGTAAATAAAAAAAAGCAGCTTTCGACCAAAAATTAAAATAAAAACAAAAAACGTTGGGGGGTCCGCTAAGAACCTAAGTATACCCCTGTACAGGCAATAGATGCACTATTGACTCTACCATTATCTTTCTATTTGCTCACATGTATTCAGATTTCAGGCTGATAACGCAATTTAAAGAAAAATGTTCAAGTAATTATATAATTTCTTTCTGCATCTCCCGTGCCAAATTTTCTTTTTCCATCTACAAATGAAACAGTTTTTATCGTTTCATAAAAAACTCGTTCAAAACTCCCATCCCACCCATTCTCGACACGAACTACGTTAAACATTACCGAAGCACTAACGCAAAAAGCCGTCATCAGAAAATCTACTTGCCCACTTCTTCGGCGAGCATCGTTTTTGTGTCTTGTCTTATGGGGGGTGTGTAGTACCCCCCTGATGAGCCCCACCCGCCTTGAGCGAGAAAAATGAGTTAGAAAAGATGCGCCGCCCGATTATAGCGTGACGCTGTGGCCCTTTGTGTGGGCACATTCGGCGGAATCAATCGGGCGATCCAGGGACAAGTGGGACGCGAGCATTACAGGGTTACGTCAGGTGCCCTGTGACGCCTATAAATCCTGCCGCCCTGGTACTTTTAGATTTATACTCAGGCCTTTGTTTGGAATAGATAAATGCGTTGTGGAATATTTCTGTGAAAATGTGGAAAAATGGTAATGCTTCCAAAACCTACGTGAGAACACAGACTTAATGTCGTAATCATATGTAAATAAGGTAAAACCGCGAACTGAAAGAACATTACACAGTAAACAATAGTAGATTGTTAACAAGGGAGCAAAGTAGTATTTTACTATTGGGTCCTTACCTATGAAATTGGTGTTTTTATTCTGTCTTAGCAATTTGTCCGTTACTATTAAGTTTCAGAACATTCTTATAAAATAATTGCCTCCTCTAAAAATAGACCATATATTTGACCTCGTATTATTTAATTTGATATTTTTTTGTAAGTTTAATTGTGTTAAAATTAGACACAAAGACAATTATTTTTAACTGCCTCCCGAATACATCATTTGATTTGCATTAACATTAAAACGATGAATAATTTTTATCAAGCGTGTTCACACACATATTGCTAAAGCTTGTCTAATGATACATGCCAAATATTATTATCTCTGGATTTGTCGTTGTGAAGAAAAGTGATAAAATGTTAGTATGTAAAATGCAGACATCCCCAAAATCTCCATACAAATACTAATTTCATAGGTAAGCACCTAATATTTTATTTTTCATCCCCTTTCTATGAGAAAATAAATTAAAGAGAGTCATCAACTCAATTCGTTTATTTCACTAGTTCCACTGATTTCACTCGTTTCATCCATTTCACTTATTTCATAGTTATTGCCTGTTCCGTAGTTATTGCATATACATATGTATACCAGAGGAGCTCGGTGGCGTAGTGGTCAGTGCGCTTTGGCTTCGATCGAAAACAAAGCTACCTTCGCCATGGTCAGGCCGTGGATGGGTGACCAAGACTTTGTGATCTCGAGCTCCTCCGTGCTTCGGAAGGCACGTTAAGCCGTTGGTCCCGGTCGCATTTGTGACCGTTTCTACCCACCAACCCGCATTGGGCCAGCGTGGTGGTGTTACGGCCCATACTCCTCATGTGTTTCTCCATGAGGAAGGCCTGTCCCAGCAGTGGGACGTATATAGGCTGATGACGAATGTATACCAGCCGGTAATTCTACAATTCGTGTTAGATTACTATAATGATACATGTTCAAAATTCAAAGCTCATTCCCACCCGCTAAAAAGGTCTTAACAGAAAGGAACTTTGCTCCCACTTATTGAGGAACAAAACTACCCTTTTCGGAAATAAGGGATGAAAACTACTTTTCAATTTCTCTGGTACTTGTGTAATTTGAAAATATAAGTAATACATTATTAGATTATTCGCAATTATTCTGCGGAATGCGGACTCGGTCCCAGCTCTAATTAAAAAATCAAAATATGAATTGACCATTACGGATCTCACATTCAAACCCAAAATTGATATACCTTAAAAAATATTGATTAAATGACCAACTAAATTGATCCTCCTCAAATTATACTCTAATTAGCTGCTCTTGTGCTTTTTTGTTGTTAACTTTTATTGTGCACTCCTTTATACATGCATCTCTTTGCGGTTCTGCTTTCCGGACTAGAGTAGGCACATTCCTAAATAGACTACGATACCATTTATTGTGTTTATTTTAACTTATAGCTAACAAAAATGCCTAAAATTATCTGATACAATAGTCGCATCGAAAATGTTAAATATTGGGTCCTCACCTATGAAATTGGTGTTTTTATTCTGTCTTAGCAATTTGTCCGTAACTATTAAGTTTCAGAACATTCTTATAAAATAATTGCCTCTTCTAAAAATAGACCACATATTTGAGCTCTTATTATTTAATTTGATAATTTTTTGTAAGTTTAATTGTGTTAAAATGAAACACAAAGACAATTAATTTTAACTGCCTCCCGAATACATCATTTGATTTGCATTAACATAAAAACGATGAATAATTTTTATCAAGCGTGTTCACACACATATTGCTAATTTATTATGAATCATTCAATTTAAAATATCTTGTCTAATAATACATGCCAAATATTATTATCTCTGGATTTGTCGTTGTGAAGAAAACTGATAAAATGTTAGTATGTAAAATGCAGACATCCCCAAAATCTCCATACAAAACACCAATTTCATAGGTAAGGACCTAATATATGTTACCTAATATAGAGTATTGAATATACATTATGTTGTTATAAGAGAGGTACGTGCTTACAAACACCACAGGAACCGCAGTAACTTGTAATTTTACTACTGTCTTACCTCACTCACTCTACCTTACCTAGTCAAAACTGCAATGCGAGCGGTATTACGCCAAAAATAATTGACCATAAAAAGTTTCATCATTTTATCATATCATGTAGTTGGTGGTGTAAGCAGGGCCGAATCTCGCCGATAAGAAGTTAAAAATAACCCTTAAAATGTGACACGTAATTTTCAAATATAACAATGTCAGTTATTCCTGTTAAAACTTATAGAATCCCGGGCACCCTTCAAACTAGAACAAATCAGGGCCGCTCCCGTAGCACTAGGGTTGAGGTCTCAAAGGCTTGCGGGTCGAATCGACCACCGCAGCTTTGTGCCAGTTTGTTGAACAAGTTTAAGCTAGGGTTAAACGGGACACAACCCGCAAAATCATACGTTTGTTCAGTTTTGAATTTGTTTTAAATTTTGTTGTGGAATGCTTTTAATGTTAACGGCTATCGTAGTAGCAGTCGGGGTGTTTTGTGGACTAACTCCGTGGAATTTAAAATATAAAAAGTAGATCTGATAATAAATATGTAAACGGGTAGTCAACATTTGGAATAAAACTTTAAATCAATTACGGAGTAAATAATTTTTTGTTATAAATGGCGGTAACGAAAATAAGAGTATCTTTCAATGAATAGATTAGTGATCACTACAAGAATCGGCCTGATAAGATAGCAGACAGATGGATGACTATAATCAATTTAAATCGATATAAAGGCGGTTAGTTTTAGTCATGATTTGTGCATTCATGTAAAACCTACGTATTTCTGTAACGTAATAATTACATGTATTCACTTACCTTATTGGCAACCTGCATCCTCTCGTGATACATGCTTCTCATGTGTTTCAGGTACGCCGTCGTTATAGGCACACTGTAGTCGACTTCCTCACCATAGATCATGCCCTCGTCAGGCCTCCATGGTTTAGGCACCCGTCCAAACGTATTAGAATATTCAATATTACCAGGCAACAACTTTTTTCTAAGCGGAGACCTAGACTTAGGCGGATCTTTCGACGTTAAGTTAGCAACGTCTAAAGGGTTATACTTTTTAATTTTTTTCTGTTCAGTCTTATCGTTACCTCCTGCAGTTTCTATTGTCCTGGTACTTCCAGGAACAATTTCTTTGCTATTTCTTTTTTCTTCTTCTTTCTGCGTAAGTAGAGGACTGTCAATTTTGACATCTTCTACGTCTATTAAACTATTCTCATCCTTATCTATCTCTGGGTCTGTTCTTACTGGTTCTTCTTCTCTAAACGCGGGTTCAACGGGCGAAGTTCTGTTAAACAGTGGCGTGGCTTCAAAGCCGTTGACCTTTTTAGAAGTTAATTCAATGTACGTAGGTTCCTCTTCTTCCACAGTCTTGGGACTTTCAATTTTTTTAAGTGGTTGGACTTCATATTCAAATTTAGGTTCGTAGAAGTTCTGCGCGTCGATTTCGGATTCCCAGTTGCGGAAGTCTGGTGCGCAGTGGGGTAAAAAGGGGTGGTAGGTGGGGTGTCTCGTGGGGGATGGAGACGGGGTGGGGAGTGGTGGTGGGGAGGCGCTGCGCGGGCGCCGCGCGCACTCCGCGCATCCGGTGAGGAAGCGCGTGACGGCCTCCCGCGGCAGGAACGCGTACGTCTCCGTGATCTGTGGCGAAAACATCCGTGATTAGAGATAGGCCGAGAAAGTTACTTCTTGCTACGGAATTGTGGGTTAAGTAGATATTGTTTTTGGGGTGACGTAATCACTATATTAGACCATTGCTGAAGATGTTTTAGCATCTCTCTAATAGTCAACAACATAGCACGTCCTTTTACTTTTATAGACTTTCTGATACAGAGGTAAAATACAGCGTTAATCCTAGAAAAAGAAATAGATATTCGAGAACATAACTTGAATCACTTCATGTAGAAAACAGTTAATAATCAATATTACACAAAAAGCTATGGAAAATAAATAATTGGCGTGATGAATAAGTTATGAATAAAGTTGTATTTAATAATTATTTTAAAAACTCAAAACAACTGATTCGTTTGGTTAATGCCATAAAAAAAACAAATATGAAATTGTTAATATTGGTATTCAATTCAATGCGAATATACCTGCGTTGAACGCATACCAAAAATTGGAAAAAATACAGGTATGTACTAACCTAAACACTCAATTTTTTAATATTGTTCGTAAAACTATGTAAAACTCGACCCTTTCATTAAAATGTGACTATCAAAAACATAAAATAAAGAATTTTTTTTTTTACTGTAAAATCAACGTAAGAATGTAGAATTACGGAATGTTTATTTTATTCGCAAGACTGTTCTTCTTGGCAGATGAAAAATGATGGGCGGAAAATTGCAAGTATAAGCATAAACTCACTCTAAATCCGTTCAAAGTTTTAAACTTATGCAGTCGAGAACAAAAATATGTACCTACGAGTACATTTTAGAAGTAAGTAACAATCTTTATTTCCTTCTCATTTACAAAAGTGGTCACATATTTTTGGAGTTGACTGTACAATATTGCAAAATTTGTTTATATTTTCTACAATACTGTTGAATTCATTAGTATGAGTAAGGACAAAACATATATCGGTAATTCTACTGTTATTAAATTATTATTTTTTGTAATTTATTAAGAATATAAAAGAAATTTTCTTTTCATGGATAATAAATATGTTAAAAATACAATAGTGCAATAACGTGTGATGTAAGGCGAACCCATACTGAATCACCGAAACGCACCTGCGTTTCGACCTGTAGTTTTTGATGATAATAGTTGTAATCTGTTTTGTGAACCGAATATAACCTATTTATAAATAGGCAGCGCCATCTAGAAAGAGACGCCAAAAAATAAAGTAGCAAGGTTGCTATTCAGTTCAAGCTTTTACGACTAGATGGCGCACAAATACATTGTTGATTATGATTGTTTTTTATTTATCTACATTTCACAGCTACAATTTTGATTGGCTCTGTTTTTAATACTTACAGTGCGATAAGTTCGTTTCTGGCCGGCATGTTTTCCAGGTCTTCCTTCGAGTTCCACGTGAACTGTGTAGATTATATCGAAGAAATTCTCCACGATGGCAACTTTTCTATAAACAGGCTCTTGATTTGGTGCATTCTGTAACAAAATGAGAAGAATTTGAAGGTTTCACAAAAACAATAAAAATACACCGAGACTTCGCCGTAGCATCTTACGACTATTTAGTTCCGCTATTCGTCACTAGATAGCGCTTTACAAAAACAGAAGCAGAGCTGTATATAAAATGTTGTCTACATTCATCGTGTCGGACAGATGGCGCTAAAATCAAAATTGTACAATTAGTTTGTAAACATGGTGGTAACGAATATTGTAATTAATAAAATATTGAGTATAACTTCGTATCTGAAATGAATCTTTATTTGACTTGTTATTCTCAAGCACACAAAAGAACAATATTTTTTTCTATTCTGATTTCTTTTAGTATAATTATAAATAAAAAAAAATATGTAAAATGCATTTTGCAAAATTTTCCCCCACAATGCAAAATTAAATCCAAGGTAGCTGTAACGACGTGGCATCGGTAAAAAGTTGGTAGCCGTAGTAATTACCAGCGATGAGGGTAATTACCAGGCCCGGGCCGCGGTAATCAGAGAGCGGGCACACCGTGCACGCTCGCATTAACGTTAGGGTTCTCACACAGTTATATTTGAGAGCGTTTTACCGCGAATTTTCGGGAGCAAAATATTTTTATTGTTGTTTTTAACTTTGTGATTACGCGAAATATGGGTGTTCACTTCGCTACTTATTCCTTCGGGGATATAGGCTTGGCGTAAAGACAATATTTATGTAAAAATGTCAAATGTATTAATTTTGTGTGAGTGTGTTATAAATAAATCCTACGACTCCCACATGGGCACTATGCAGGCCGACATGGTTAGGATGACTGTTTTTTTACACTTCGATTCCACTTTTACATAAATTCAAACAATTTAAAGTCAGATTGTGAGCAAATCACTAAAGAACGGTTTGGAATCGGCAGCGGTTGACGGTTGCGTAAGTGCGCAACGGTATTTGAGACTTGTCCTTTGTATGCCGAGAATTTGAAGTGAGGCCGCTTGATATATGTACCTACAAGTACTTAATTCTACTAAATAAACCTAGATAATTTATTGATTTCCACATCAGAAGTGCTACAAATGGCATGATCATTCTATATTCATTTTAGCTGTTTTTATTAATTTCCTGATAAATAGTGAGGACTTTTCCAGCCACTCTCACAGTCAGAGGAGTTTTTAGATCAAAATACCCTGTGAAGAAAACAATAAAAGATATTATTATCATTTTATGAACCTTATTTAAGTAACTTATAACACTGCACTAGTTTCTAAGAATATTTTAAAAAAAATCCCTTTCCATTACATAAATAAAGTTGTGATTTGTATTACTTATTTAATATTTTAAAAATCTCTGCTTATCCCTTCGGGTACAGAGGCGTGATGATAATTGAATGTGTGTTAGTATTTTCTACCAAATGTAGTCTGCCGGTTTGCATGTCCTAAAATAACACCCACAATGTTATAATGGATAGTCCCTACACTTTCGTCAGCACATTACCATAACAGTTTAGGGCAGGAGCACATCAGCACAACCACACAAGTATACAACAAGATAAGAGAGGTAGCCACCGGCGGGCCGTGATTACCGCGACCGGCAATTACCCGCCTGGGCCGGCCCGGTAATCAGAGGCGGGCGGGCACAGTGCAGTGGTAATAGCAGAGGTGAAACTTTTGGAGTTAAGTAAAATATATACTTTATGTTGATTAGTAACTTTCCTTTCTGGGCTCACTCGTGCCTATGTCGTACTGACAAACAATACTAAATACAGATTAAAATAAGTTACTTTCTTTAGCGTTAGATTCCTTTTATTATGAGAAAATCCCGTTTAACTATCGGTAAGAATTCCAAGAATAGAACTGGTTAATCGAAATATTGCATGTTACTTAGAAATGTTTATAGAGAACTATTTACTGCTCAAAGCAATTCCTCTGAACCTTTCGGTCAAGGTTGTAAAGCTAAAAAACACGTTCTATCAAAACCATTTTCTATACTTCCGTGAAATATACAACAAATAGGTAAAAAAATAGTTCTCTTCAGCTAAAATCTCAATTTTATTTTCTTAAAAATCGTCGACTTTTTCAGACTTTACTTTCAAACTTCATTGCTAGTCCTACTTACCTATAAGAACCACACGCGAGCTTCGAGGAATCAATCGTGTGTATTTTATTTCGAGTACTTAGATTATACCCTCATCAAATGATTACATAATTTACACACATGCGGAGGCTCCACTCCAGATGTGTATTAAATAGATATTGGGTCCTTACCTATTAAATTGGTGTTTTTTTCTCTCTTAGTATTTTGTCTGTAACTATTAAGATTCAGAGTATTCCTAAAAAATAATTACCTCGTCTAAAAATAGACTATATTTTTGAGCTCTTTTGATTTGTTTCGATAATTTGTTGTAAGTTTAATTGTGTTAAAATTGGATACGGAGACAACTCTTTTTAAGTGCCTCCCGAATACATAATTTTATTTGCATCCACTTAAAAACGATAAATAATTTTTATGAAGTGTGATATTACTTCTTTGGATTTGTCGTTGTGAAGAAAACTGAAAAAATTTTAGTATGGAAAATACCCAAAATCTCCATACAAAACACCAATTTAATAGGTAAGGACCTAATATATTGACAGTATAATATTATATTCTGGAATAAAAATATCCGTCGCTTCTCCACCCATCGATAGCACAGAGCTCGCGCGCGGACTGCGCTATAAAACGGGTAACCCCTGGTATCGTCATCAGCCTATATACGTCCTACTGCTGGGACAGTCCTTCCTCATGGATAACACATGGATAACACCTGGTACTTCTCGTTTATTTCATTTCTTAACCATTTTTTTTATTTTACTACCCCAGTGTAAGAAATGCGTGAATTATTATAATTTTTTTTTTGTTTGTTATTAAATGTGCTCTGGGCTCAGTAATCAGAACAGTGTGGGACGCCCCGCGACAAGGTGGGATTACGATATTCTTAGGTTATAGGCAAGGATCAAGTGCGGGACGTCCAGCACAGTAAAAACATTGGTTGAAGATATTATTATCCCGCTGTATCTGTGTACACTGTGTCCAGTAATTGCCGTATCCGTGGCGGAGCGGACGTGACGCCGTGACGTCACCCGCTGATGCGTCCCCAAGCGTTTGGCGATGGCGACTGTCGCGATGGCCGCTGCAATTACGGCGTAATGACTCGGGACACTTTTGTTTATGGATAGTCAACAAAAGGACGTAAATCAATTTACAATTTGAAACAATTCTTGCTATGTATTATAATATGAGCTGGTTTTATTTAAACTGTTAGCAGTTGAACGTGATAAAAACACGATAGATAATATTTTTATTTACAAATGACAGGTAAGCTCTTGGCCTTCATATCACCTGATGGTAAGTGATGATAAGGCCAAAGGTGCAAGCGAGCTTCACCTGTAATCCTCAACATCTGAGGAACTGGCTATCTTACCTCTGATTGCCGAAACACAAGAATGCTTAAAATATTGTTATTATGCCGACAATTTTTTGTAAGACGATGGTAGCTAGTCAGGCGGGCTTAGAAGCCCTACCACCAAACAAACCGAGCAGAAAAACTTTTTCCCGCATGGGGAATCGAACCCGGACCTTCCGATCAGCACCCGGTGCTGTGAACCACTAGACCAGGGAGGCGGTTAAACAAAATGTGGTTTTCTTGACTGTTAAAAGGGCAGGCGCGACCTTAACTAACTCGACAATTTCTGTATAACTCAAGGTATACAAACTTACATACATTACCTTCATACTGTCACGCCTATATTCCTCTCCTAACCGAGATTATTATTGCAAGTCTATTGCCGTGATCGGGCACTTGTAACTCCAACTCTAAAACAAACAGCACAACCACCGCCGCTTCTGTTAAACAAAATAATCCAACAGGCAGCCCTGCCGAAACAATAATGCCAAGAATAAAACAAATCGCGCCGTTCTCGCGCGGTATCGCGGAGGCGCGGCGACGACGCGCGATTCAGATGTTTATCTCTTATTACCGATGCGGGGCAAGGCGGTCGGTAATCTGCTTACGTGGGGGCTTCGAAACGTATGGTTAATACCTGCTTTGCTTGTGTGTAATTTTTTTACAGAATTACGGTGGCGAAGGTTCAAACGAGGAATGTTGATGATGACGATAAACAAAGACAACTAAAGCACACTAAAGTCACCAACATACGGAGATAGACTCGCCGAATTTTATTTATATATTAGGTCCTTACCTATGAAATTGGTGTTTTGTATGGAGATTTTGGGGAATTCTGCATTTTCCATACTAAAATTTTTTCAGTTTACTTCACAACGACAAAACCAAAGATAATAATATTTGGCATCTATCATTAGACAAGCTTTAGTAATATGTGTAATATCACACTTCATAAAAATTATTTATCGTTTTTAAGTGAATGCAAATAAAATGATGTATTCGGGAGGCACTTAAAAAGAGTTGTCTCCGTGTCCAATTTTAACACAATTAAACTTACAACAAATTATCAAAAAAAATCAAAAGAGCTCAAAAATATAGTCTATTTTTAGACGAGGTAATTATTTTTTAGGAATTTTCTGAATCTCAATAGTTACAGACAAAATACTAAGAGTGAAAAAAAACAACAATTTCATAGGTAAGGACCCAATATTTAATGCATCATAATGTACAGTCAACTCCAAAAACATGTAGCCGCTTTTGATAATATTATTTTAAAAATGTAATTGGTAAGTCAATTGTTATATAGCAAACTTTAGTGGTAATGGGCAGTAAGTGGTAGCTGTACAAAGGATAGACATAAGTAGGTAGTTCTAGAGAGGAGACCGAGGTCCGATTTTCCAATCCTCAGATAAAATTATCCGCCATTTAAAACTATTACTATCACTTTCTAAAGTCATTAAAAGAAAAGGGACAGAGCTAATATTGGACTGACAGATATTTTTATCTGAGGATTGAAAAATCGGGCCCGAGACTTGGAAAACTTTGAAAAAAATATTGTATGTATGACAATATTGTATGACTATATTGCATTAGGGGAGACCTGGACATACCGGTCGAACACTGATACTTTGTGTAATAGTGTGCTACAAATGCTTCCTTTTACAACGTGAACACTTACTATTCATACCTACTAATTATAATGTATCTGTGAATCTTGTGGGCGAGCCCTTATCTAACCTCCAAATTGTAATTTAGATAGTCACACAGACCGTTTTTAACCCCGATCGCTAACGCCCTAAGTGTTTTGAACAAGACGATACCGCGATATCGCCGAGCAACAGGTGGTAGTTTATTGCTATCCCGAGGTTCCACCACGGAAATATAAGGCGTAGTGTTGTGCTCATATTTGTTTAAGGTTGAGTTTTTAATAAGCATTTTATTGGCGTTAGCTTAGTTTGGAAAAGCTATGGTGGAGCTCTTTGGCTTTCGATATTAAAAACAAAGCCACTTTCACACATGGCCAGTCCTTGGACGGGTGACCAATTATGTTATCTCGAGTTCGTCCGGGCTTTGGAAAGCACAATTAGCCGTTGTTTCTGGTCGGTGTTGCAACCGTTTCTACCCACCAATCTGCTTTGGGCCGGAGTGGTGGTTTTGCTGCCCATGCTGCTCATATAGCAGCAGAGAAAAGTATACTAACTATAGGTTTCTAGTCTACTGTATTCTGTATAAAATATGCCGAATGTCGTGCATATGTCGTGTAATGCACCACTGCGGAGATTATATGTATGTATATGTCATGCCCCCTATGTGTCAGTCACGCCTGTCGCAGTGTGCCGCTGCCGTCGCCCTACATTGCCTCAAATCGCTCATTTCGACCCCGCCGCGCGCCAAAGCGACGCCGCCATGCGTTGAATTTAGCTGTTTAGTGCTGTGATCGTGTGACATCGAGTATCGATGTAGGTATATCGATAGTTATTTATTTATAAGCAAAATTATATAAAACCCTGTGAACAAATGACAATCATGTAGATGGCTGGCTTGCCCCCCAATACGACAGTGTGAAATATCTTCAAAATTAACCTACAACCAACAAATCGCAAACCAAAGTACAATTTATTTTATTGCCCACGGTTTCGTCCTCGGTTACTATGGTTTTTTTAACTATCCCACGAGAACCCTTTAATTTTCCGGAATAAAAAGTACCTAAGGTGTTGACTAGGGATATAAGGTATCACCATACAAAATTTAATTGAAATCGGTCCCACCATTTCGGAGATTAGCCCGTACAAATAGACAAACAAAAAATTCAAAAAAAAATCATTTTTTGGTATTTTCCCTCTTTTTACATCTCCCTGACTGATTCGACCTCTACAATTTTATTATATGTATAGATATCCTTCTGTAAGTAACATAGAGATTTTAGTAATTTTAGTCTAGTAATTTTACTAACGAATTAATTTACAGCTTTTTGAGAAAGACTGAACTTCTTCTTTGCCCTGCCCTGTTCCGAATTTTTACGGCGCAGCATGTCTTCTTCTTCCACTCTCCCCTACCCGCCAAGTAAACACTCACTCCCATCCTCATCATATCACCATCACACAATCCATCCTTTTTTTCGGTCTTACTCTGCCTTGTGAAACACTGAACTTATTTACACAAAATAAAAAGAATAACAACTCAAGCATTTGTGCTCAAATGCAAGCGGAGCAACAGTGTTACCTACATAAAAGAATCCACAACATTCTCATCACATAATTCATAACTGCATTTATCGGAAAAAATTTAAACGTAAGTAGCACAGTAGCATTGATAACAGTTTTATCGATATCTAACGAAGCGTGTCTGTAATCGATTCTCCTCACTGGCCCTGTGATTAATCAGGCGTCGTTAGCCGTCCCTGGTCCCCGGGGCCGCATTCAGGAACAACTGTGTCTAATGGGCGGCTTTAAGATAAAAATCGAGCGAAATATTATCGAGTTAGATATCAACGTTATTGAGTGGTTACTGGTTAATCTCCATTTTAACGTCTTCGTTTTGTTTTTACCAGAGGAATAGATGGTTGGAGGTTATCTCCGTGGGTTCCTACCCAATGTTTTGGGTAGTGTGTAGATACTGTCTACTAACTACTTATATAACAGGTTGTCAACATACAATTTGCAAGTAGATACAATTTTAATAATAATGAATAACAAAACATTAATGAAATTTGATGTTATAAATTGGATTGGATATTTCATCCGCGACGGGGCGTTAGTGCGGTGGCGGATGAAGAAGTAACGTAGGGATGTTTTCCTGGTCTCTGGCCGTGCCGGGGCGTTTGCCCGGCGGCGGATGAAGAGGTCATGTCGGGGCGTTTGCCCGCTTACCAAGCTTCTTACTCGATGACGATGATGGTGATACCTCTCGAGGTGTTGCCGGAGTTTAGGGGCAAGCGCGTGACTAGACTGGGGTCCTTGGTATGGAGACAGTCACTCGCATTGCACGGCTCGTCGGCAGTCACTTTCTCGCCAGGAGATGACTGGTCCCTCTAGGGCAGGCTGGCTGAGGGTCTAAAGGCCTATGTCGCGTCTGACATCGGTGCTTCATGGTGATCCCGATGCCGAAACATGCGCGGGCGAGGATTGTGCTCCCTCTGGATTGGATATTTCATACTAAGAGCACATGAGGCGCAAAGAGTTTTTTATATTTGTTGCTACCTTTTGGCAGAGATGAGGGGTTCGGAGTATGTAGTTATATTTACTATCATACTATTACATATCATACAGGCATCGGTAGTGGAGTTGAGACGGACTCGCGGGTTCGATCCCACCGCCTGTACCACTGACTTTGAATAAGACTTATGTACAGTGCATTGTGAATATCGCTTATCTCACATTGTGCCCGGTGCGTGGCAACCGGCTCGCCACCCATTACATGGGGACTTAACATATCTGGCGAAATGTGGCCGTTAACACCTCTGCCTACCCCTTCGGGGAAAGAGGCGTGATGGTAGTGTGTTGTTGTTTTATATCATACTAATATACTTCCTGAAATGATTTGCAACAAGTCAGTGTTCATAATGGTTGGAGCGATGGTAATAAACTATTCAATTTCCGGAGACCCTACTTATCTAGCATTCTGAAATCCAAGCACAAAACGTTCTAGTTCTAGCGAGGCAAGTAATACTTATTTATTCATATATATTTATATGTATAAAGTGGTATCCCCAACGAGGCGTACATATTATTAATGTTATTCTCATTAAGGTTATAACAGTGAAATACTGATGATACCTACTATTCATCGCAGCGTAGTCAAATCACGATTAAAATCTATTAGTAAGTCAGCGAAGTTTCAATAACTATGTCATTATGTTTTTCTTAACCAATCCTCAGTTGGGAGAAAAGTTAAACTTGTATCTTACATAATTATGTATGAAGATAGAGGACAAACTTTTATAAAGCTTAGGAAATACATATAAGTCCTAAGCGTCTATGAAGTCTTTGTGATTCCCATTATTCCTTAAAGAATAGAGACCTTTCCTTTCGACTTGCTTCCTTTGCATTCCTTTACACTAGTACTTTAGATATTTCATAAAAAAGTACTCCATAAAAATATTCCGAAAAAACTGCAAGAGGCAGCCGATGGAACAAAGTCAATATTCAACAAGGCACACCAAAGAGGCGAGAAGCACGTACAGGCATTGACAATACACTGTTCAAATATAAGCCCTATCTCTATACTGGTAGAGCTCACTACTGTTGTTTAGCAAACAGCCTGTGGGACCAGCGAATATCGCCTCTACAGGCTAAGACTTAAGAGCGACGGCGGACTGGAAACAATCAGGCAAGTTTTCTCCTGTGTTTGAAATTCTCGACTCTGTTGCTCAAAAGATAGAGGCGTGGCGTTTAGTGAAAAGTGTCACCTTGCAAGCGACTGTTTGACAAGCGGCGGACGCTGAATGCTCAGGCGTGCGAGCAAACGTCGCCTGTAGGGAGACCACATGAGAAATATAATATAGGACTGACAAACTGCAGGCAACGGAATAGCCTAGGCAGATCGTATACTTGTAGAACTACAGAGAACAGTATCAAGTGAAAAATGAATATATTTTACTGCATAAAAATCAACAGATCTGCGCACAATCTACAGAACAGCAACTCTCTGCAACTCGTAATCTCTAGGGCCATAGTAACTAGTGAACAATATCTGATGAATCCGACTTCCACAGAATGCTTTTGCTGGAAGCAATTCCAGTCACTCCTTTCTTCCATCCTAACTTTACGAAAGCCCAAACCTATTAAAATTCGTTGGATACATAAATATTTTGATTAAATGATTATTATCGTTATATTTTTAGCATATCAATATTAATTGGTCGTGTTTTAACTTTTATGCTAGTTTGGTTGGTAGCTATTATAAAATATGATTATTGTACAAACCATTGTTCAATGTTGATTCGTAATTTGGCCACTAGATGGCGCTGCTCACAAGGACGGCATTTCTGAATCACGCTATTTAGTTTTTTTCACCGAAGGTATATAGGCTCCGATTTGTTATTATGTAATAAATTCTATGTATAGTTTTTAAAGGCATCTTTTATTTAGAACCTTTTCCATTACATCATCAGGAGCGACCTGTTGTACCCAAGGTTGTACAATTATTATAACTCAAAAGTTTCAACCTGAAGTATAGCCACCCCACACGCCGGCGATATTTGCCCACCAGCGGGATATTTGCGCGATGAGTATTTCTCGGTGAGATGTTTACTCGTTAGGGCTGTCACTCGCACTGGTGGCTTAAATCAATTTTATCACATTACTCACACGATGCTTCTAGTTGGGATATTATCTCGCTGTGGACGGGTTTTTAGTGCGTCACTCAATTGTTATAAGTCTTGCTGCAAATTTTAAACTCAACAACACCTAAATAATAGGAACCAGTAAAAATAGTTTATTTATTACTGAGTGTCTCAATTAGCTTCCCGACAATCTGACATACATGGGCGTTAATGGACTGATATGCTAAATGGAACTAAATGGATGATATATATATCGGATGTCCCACGGCCAAGCTACATGGAGGGAAAGTATATTAAATATTGAAGGTAAGATGTTGTACTGAAAGAAGACATCATTTTATTTTTAAATAAATAAAATTACATTCAAAGATTTATTTAAAATCGCCTGCCTCTACCGGGAATCGAACTCGCGAACTGTGGAAAAAAAAGCACGATGTATTTTATGACAACCGACGAAAGGGTTCATCATAAGAATTATTTGTTCCTCTCTGCCTGCCTCTGACGGCTACTCAGCTATTTCCGAATTATTTTAAAGAAGGCGATAACTTTGGAGGGTAAAAGCCTGCCCCAAGCCTGTAGAGACGAACCACCATTGGAAGGTTTCTCTATGGAGGGTATCCCACCTAGGGGATCCCGCTTCTAAGGAGAGCCTCCAGGGCACTCGAACCGAAGTAAACGGAATGTCCCTCTGCATTAGGTACATTTGCCCGCTGAAATTATGTCCAATATGTAGGTGTGAATTCTGTGTGTAATGTATCAAGCGGTATTTTTAAATAGAGATGAAAGAGGCTTCGCATTTTATTTAAAGCTGCACTCAGCAGAGATGCGAATGTTGCGATGGATGTGTGGAGTTACAAGAATGGACAAGATCAGGAATTAATATATTAGAGAAAGTTTGAAAGTAGCGCCAGTGACAGAAAAGATTAGGAGCAATAGGTTAGCGTGGTATGGACATGTGATGAGGAGGGATGAATGTCACATTACAAGAAGGATGCTGAGCATGGATGTGGACGGACCTAGAGTTAGAGGAAGACCAAAGAAGCGATGGATTGAATGCGCAAAGAATGATATGAGGATAAAAGAAGTGGATGCTGAGCTGACGAGTGACAGAGGAGAATGGAAGAAGAAGACATGTTGTGCCGACCCCACCTAGAGTGGGAAAAGGGCAAGAAGAAGAAGAAGATATTATGCATATTATCTAGACATGGTATCTTCCTTATTGTTCTAACTAATTGGAAAGGACTACACATACATATTTTTTTGCTTGCTAAATAACTCTCCTAAATTCCTTTGTATCTTAGAGTCGTCCTCAGCCTATATACGTGCCACTGCTGGGCATAGGCCTTCCTCATGGAGAAAATAAAGAGTATGGGCCGTAACAACACCACGCTGGCCCAATGCGGGTGGGTGGAAACGATTGCAATAGCGACCAAGACCAACGGCTTGATCGTGGTCACAAAGTATTGGTCACCCATCCACGGCTTGACCATTGCGAAGGTAGCTTTTTTTAAGCCAATTCGTACTAACTAATCACATATGTTAAGTCCCCATGTAATAGGTGTTACCATGCACCGGACACGATATGAGGCAAACGATATTCACCACTATAATAATGATGATTTAAGTGTATGTGTTAATTTTTTTTGGATATTACAAAATTTCACGGAATAAAGAAAAAAAACATTAAATTATTCTGCGTCTGTGTCAACCCTACCGGCCGCCTGTGAACGCGGCGAGGGCGGTGTTTGTCGTCCCGGGACGATTCGCCGCCGCCCGCGCCCGCCGCTGCGTGGTCTGAAATGACCCCGCGATATTATAGCGCCGCCGCCGCCACTGCCTATCTCACGGGTTATTATTATTATTTGTGGCTGTTTGGAGCTCTGAATCTGTGGTTCACAAGAGGTGCATTGATGTTTCACGCTCGAGTTCACAGAACCAGCAAGCATCAGTGTTCTTAAGTCTCATGTTGTTCTGTCTGTTCAGCTTGGAGTAGTCGGTCAAAGTCCTATAAATCTTATATTGCAAAGGTGTCTGTTCAGCTTGGAGTGGCCGGTCAAAGTCCTAATCATCACGTTCAGGTTACTCCTGTTGAGCTTTGATAACTCGTCCGTGCGTATAGTTCGATTAGTGCTCTGAGCTGAACTGTTTTCCTTGAGCCCCAGCCCTAGCCAGTTCATCGGCCTTTTCGTTGCCAGCTGTTCCCGAATGACTTGGTACCCATTTGAGAGTAAATTTGTTTCTGTCTCCCATGGGTTTCAACCACACCACCCAGAAACAAACCCGGGTTGAAACCCATTTCACGGGTTATTGTTTTTACTTAATTTTGGTGAGAGCTTAGTTATCGGGCGTATTGGGATCTTTGCTTGGGAATGGATTATAGGTATGTTAAACATACCTATCATTCATATTCAAAACATACTATGTTTGTTTCTGAAACAGAATATCGCATTATTCCAGATTTTGCGACATGACATGATAATCGCTAGCACGTTCGAAAATGTATGGCATAAGCTCTCAGCTTCTGACTGTAAACTGTGATCGTCAATTCTCACATATTGTTATTTCTTATCAACTCTTTGGCGGGCACCGCGATCCAATAGGTTTGCAAGCAATAGATGCTTCTATTGTGTCTGACTTTGATAGATTATTAGGTAGGTATCGAGACGAGAGCATCTTGCATCTTGTTTAGAGAGCATTCTCCGATTTCCCCGTCATGTATTTCTTCATGGGGAAGCCTGTGCCCAGCAGTGGGACGTATATAGGCAGAGGGCTATACAATTTTTGGTTTCACTTCGAAAACAGTGGTTCTCATTACTTGATTCTTATTATATAAGCTAACTAACTAAGCCTTGCTCAAGAAGTTTTATACGTCAACACATTCCGGTCCCACAAATTGAGTTATAAGACCCCTCATCGATCCTTGAATTAAAATGCCCCGGATACGCTCAACCCTCGCTAATCTGGGTCGAAGCGACACTTGTCAGGTAAAATCGTGCGGACAATAGGCTGTCTTGATGACTGCTTTGTCCCGGAATCGATAGATTTTATTTTGGGGACAAAAATACAGCGGTTGTTGCGGGTTGACAGAAATGTGGTTATGTTGTTAGTCGGTCGATACTCGTAACACTTATATTTATGTGGGTTTTGGTGCATTTCTTTCTATTTCAAGTGATTTGTCTTTTATTGCGGAGGGATATCGAATTTTCTTTGCGATAGAAAGAAACAAGGAGACTACAAGTTCCGTAAATAGCGAGAGTATAGTCTGTGCATCCTAACTTGTCCTATTTGGTAAACAATCTTTGCACTACTTTTTTTTAAATCGCACAATATACAATCAACTTATTAATTAAACATTATTTTTTATTGATATAGATTTTTGACTTTGTTATTATTTTATTTTTAAATGTCTGATTTCGTTAAAGAGTAATGCTAATTTTTTACTTACAAATTTTGAGTGAGTAAGGTCGCCAAAACTGAGTGAGAGCGTTATATTCCGAGAAAGGAAGCTAGCCTGACAAAATAAAATTTCGCTTGATTTTTTTATTGTAAGTAGACCCCAAGATTGCTACGAGCGTAAATAGGCAACGGAAACCGCTCACCATCCCTTGAGGTATGTATTAGGCTTTAAATTACACTGATCTGAAAATATCGACCCTTGTGGATGTTTCTCATGTGAAATAAGGTCACACACAGCGGCCACTGAAACACGGTCACATACTTACTCATAAAGAGCTTTGCAATAATCAGAAAAGCCACCAGTTCGGTAGATTTTTCCGACTTGAGCGGCTTTAGACAAAGAACCTTGCTTTTCCTCAATAAAAAATTGAGTTCTAATTTCTATGATGCCCAACGCAGACGCTTAATTAACTATCGGAAACTGCATAGGAAAACCCGTGTCAAAGCAGTCCCTTTCATCCCTGTTTAGACATTTTTTGTTCTATTGAACGTAACAAGTAATTTATTTAGCGGAAAAAAGGATCAACCTATATTCTCTTATTAAAAATAAATTGATTGTTGTAGGTTCAAAATAGTTATAAAAAAAATATTATGTTTCCAACTTGAGGCGACTGGACAACGGCTAAGTACCAGGAAAGCATAAAAGCTTGGTGTAACATGGCATGCATTAGGCATGGGATGCGGTCTAGCGGCAGCCGCAAGCTACTTTCAACTTTATTTTTAGATAAATAAAAGTCATTTAATGGCCAAGTGAGCTATCCACGGCAATTCCAACCTAGTCACAACAGAAATAAAGTTTATATAATTTTGAGGTAAAGGATTATCCCGCATATGTGACCACATGGAGGCTTCTACCGTAAAATGTGTTGAACGTGAGAGCGCTGGATTTATGCTCTATGGTTGCTGGCAGTTTTTTTTTACACTGCGACACCTTTTACTTTATAAAGATGTTCTTTATATATAATAGTACACCTACAATTTATAAATACCCATTACTTGGAACGTAATGAGCGAAAATCTGTTGTTTTCTTACATGTACAGTGTGTATTATTTTAATTCCATATCAATTGACTAATTAACAACTTAATTTAAACTGTTAAACATAGCAGTTGTTACCTATTGCAATAGGTTATGTACCTACCATATTATTTGGTAAAATAAAGGAAATAACATAATAAGATGTACATTTCCTTTACACTTTATGTTTAAACAATACGGGATATGAAAGGAATTAGCAGAACGTAATGAAGTAGAGACCCGGGCACATCGGAACGACACAATTAAAACAATGAAAGAGTACGAACAATCCTAATAGAGGGGCGTAAACACATCCTGTATACTATAGGGCTGGCTGAATAGAAATTGTATTCTATTTTAGAAAGTTTGGAAAAAGTAAAACTCCATTTTATTTTTTAATTTCAAACTATAAAGGGGTAATAAACGGGGTCGTAGTAACAAAAAAATAGAAAGGGAGGACTGCAAAACTTCAAGATAGCAAAATAATTACATTTGCCACCATAGAAGTAGAAAATACATAAAAAGCATAACAAATGACTCTACACTACCTGATGGTAAGCGGAAAAAGAGTGCCTTCGCGGAAACTGCTATGGTCACACAAAATAAATAGCCACCGCCACCTTGCTGGCTTATTAAGTGCTTTTTCGAACCTCTTCAACGACATAGAGGTAATACGAGTACGTATGCCGAAAGCAATAGACTAGATGTACGCACAAAGAACGTAAAACATAATTGACGTCTATATCGATTATTTTCCAGTGTTTTAAAGCCCACCCCTAGGCGCCAGGGGTGGCAACAATCCGGTATGAGCAGTAAACAAGACGACTTGTACTTACTTTAGAGCACTTTTAATGCCGTCCTGAATATAAAAAAACACTTTTAGCGATAAGGCCGCCAAATACTGTTGAATGTATCTGTAATATCTGTTATTTAAATGATGTATAATAAAGTTGATTTTCAATTCCTTTTATTAATTTATCATCTACAAACTACGTACAAGAAGAAGAACAGACAAATACCGACTCAGCACAACGAAGCAGACGTAAAGTTCTCACGCTGATCTTCCGTAGACGCTCGGAGCTTTTTCATATGAGAAAATAAATGAACAGTATAAAGGATGTTTCAATATAGCATCCTTAGTAAAAATTAAACCTTTGGTCCAATATCAAAACCAAAATATTCCAGTACATAAATAAAACACCCTTAATGTATTTTTTTTTTAAAGTTGCTACTTATATCAGTCATTCTTCACAAACAACGTCGATAATATCAGAACCGATCTAATAAGCAAAAAAGGTGCTATACTTGTCAAAAGGTCTCGACTCGGCGCCCGATATCGCTACATCTAGGGAGGTTCGTAATTCGGTATTGGGTGCCTACACGCCTCAAAGCGGTGACATCGCCCGGGCAACAAGCGCCTTACATCAGTCAGACCGCTCGCAGGGATCACTAGGGCTGTCAATCACACAGTATTATTTTTTTATAGTTTAGAAAACTTGTCAATATTAAAAAAAATTGGAATAGAGGATTCACTGTTGGTCATCTCCGTGTCACATAGTAGCCATCTCTGTCTCCTCTCACTCAACAACGTTTGAGATTAAGAGCTGCTATATAACTTTTATTAACAACAAAACATATCTTCACGCCTCTCTCCCCGAAGGAGTAGGCAGAAATGCTGTTAAGTCCTTATGTAAAAGGTAGCGAGCCTGTTGCCATGCACCGGGCACAATGCGAGGCAAGCGATGTTTACAACCAATTGTACTTAAGTTTTATTCAAACTCAGTAGAACACCTACGCCTGAGGTGGTGGGATCGAATCCGCGAGTCCCGCGGCCTCTCAACGAATACGAATCTCAACGAATAGCGCTCCGTCCGTCTCAACTCGGCTACCAATGCCTTATTATATAACTTTTATTATATCACATGTATTCTTGGCAACCATGACGCGACGCGACGTTCTGAATAAAGACTAGGCCAAATCCACCTTAAAACCGAAAGTATGAAGTTGGTAATGAAAGGAGAGGAAGCGAAAGATCACAATGTGTGCTAGGATCGTAGCAAGTGGAGATCTATAATCTCTACCTACCCCACCGGGAACAAAGCGCATACATACAATTTGTAAATAGCCATTCACCATCAGGTGAGCAGTTTTCTTGTTGCTAACATCATCAAAGATCTCATCGGACGGTTTCAAATACTCTCATAAAATTTCAAACCAGCAAAGCGTGACTTCAACTAAATCTGAAGAAATATAAATATTAAATTTCCCCAAACGATCACGAAAACCTAAGCTTCAAACTCAACGAAATTGAACCGACTAAACTTCTCTAAGTCTCCATTAAAGCTGTCAAGCGCCAACCCTAGTGTCTGCCGAACGGAGCCCGCGGCGCCGGCGGGCGGGGTGGCAGGGGGGCGGAAGTGTCGTGCGTGCGATTTAATTCCATCGCCTCGCCCGGGACGGGAGCCGAACGCTTCCAGACTAGTGATGGGCTGGAGTAGTATCAACTATCGATTATTTTAGGATTTTTACATCTAAATCTCGTTGGTGAGATTGTGAAGAAGAGCCATTTTTGCCTTTAATGATTTTTTTGTTGTCGTGAACAGTATGTAATATTAATACTTTCTTGTCCTTTCAACCCAACTCTATCCTCTTCTATTTCATTTTCCCATTGACAAGTTCCGTATCAAAATACTCCCTGTTACAAAGGATACATAAGGACATGTGGTTAGATGGAATGTAATGTGCAAATTTGAAAAAGAATAGAATAGAAGACGAAATGTTATGTCTATCTAGACCGAACATCGTTATGTATTGAAAGCATAAAGCTTGTGGTATTTATAAAATATGGTCTAATAAGTCGATGTCATATGTAGACTTTTCATTCATCATCATGATTCAGCCTCGACGCCCAATCTTCACATCTATTGGTCTTATAATGTGTATCGCAGTGGGTTGTAAAGGAAGCAGAGAGGTGTAGTTTGTAGATATAATTTATTAAAAGATATAAGGCACAACTGACACATAGAAAAATATAAACAAAGTGTAACTAGGTAACCAGTGTTGCCTAGTACATCGACACCATAGACACCAACACTTCCCCTCAAACGTACACCATCTCAACCATTCATCACGCAATACCATAACTATATCAAAAAACAATATCAAAGCACTAACACTAACTTACAGATAACTAAACCTATGTTAAACCTAAAGCTGAAACACATTTCTCAAACTTTATACGGCCTAACGGCTTGGTCAGAACATCAGCTACATTTTCCTCGGTGGATACATACTGTAACTGAACAGTAGAGTCTTCGACACACTGACGAGCATAATGAAACCTTATATCGATGTGCTTCGTACGTCTATGTGCAACCGGGTTCTGAGCAAGCTTAATGGTGCTCTGATTGTCAACATTGAGAGTTACAGGTTGCGCTGGTACTCGCAACAGCGATGCAAGAAAACCTTTCATATATGTAGCTTCTATGCATGCCTCTGAAAGTGCGATGTACTCCGCCTCTGTGGATGACAACGCTACGCAGGATTGCTTTTTACACTCCCATGACACAGGGTTTCCACTTACCTGAAAGATATAACCAGAAAACGATTTTCTGTCTTTCACGTTTCCTCCCCAATCAGCGTCAACGTAGCCGGTAACATTTGTGAAGTTGCTGGCACTGGTTTTGAATACCATGCTGTAGTCAATAGTTCCCTGAAGATAACGCAGCACCCTCTTTGCCGCCTTCATATGAACCTGATGACAACATGAATTGTATTGAGACAAGAAACTAACAGCAGCCGAGATGTCCGGGCGCGTGTTACTGGCTAAATAGTTCAATGCTCCTACCAACGACTGGTATCTGAGCCGGTTTGGGTGATCTAATACATCACTTCCTTCCCCTTCAGCCAAGACCGTGTGAAGATCAAGCTCCATAGGAGTCTTCACTGGTTTACATTCCGCCAGACCAAAATCAGCCAACAGTTTCTTTGTAAGGTTACGTTGTGAAACTCGTAACGTACCTTCGTCTCGCGTAAGCTCCATACCAAGAACTTGTCGTGCCTTGCCTAAGTCCTTGATCTTGAATTTCTCTCTCAGACTATTCAAAAGTTGATTTTTCTTCCCATTTTCACTATAAAACACCAAAAAATCGTCAACGTAGAGAGCAATGTAAACATTGTCTTTGTAATACAGACAACTGTCATATTTTGACCGAATAAATGACAATGATAACAACACGTCATTTACTTTTTCGTTCCATGAACGCGATGCTTGTTTGAGGCCGTATATTGCCTTCTGTAACAAACAAACTTTTTTGCAATCTTGTATGCAGCCTTCTGGTTGTCGCATATAAACTTTTTCGTGCAGTTCACCATTAAGAAAGGCTGTGTTCACATCAAAGTGATCAATTTCAAAATTTCTGTGAACAGCCAACGAAAGCATTAGTCTTATGGTTGATCTCCGAACAACTGGTGAAAATGTCTCGAAGTAATCAACTCCATAAGACTGCGTGAATCCTTTCGCCACAAGTCGAGCTTTATAGGATTTATTCCCATCGGCATCGAACTTGTATTTGAAAATCCACTTGCATCCGACAATTTTGGCTCCAGGTGGTTTGTCCACAAGCGTCCAGACCTTATTTTCATACATAGAGTCCATTTCCTTTTCCATGGCCTCTCTCCACTTCATCGTATCTACTCCACTCAGTGCTTCTTTGACAGAACGAGGTTCCTCTTCAGTGACGAGACAGACCAAATCCTCGCGATCGCGCAATCTGTTCCGCAAAGGATATCTAGGCTGTTCCTCTGCAAGATCGGCATCACTCTGATCGTCATTGACCTCCGAGTCCTCTGTCAGCTCTGCGGTAGTGGAAGATGGTATTTCCAAGTGTGAGACAGGATCTGGTTCAGCTGGCTTCTCATGTGCAATCTCCCATGTAACAGAATTCTCATGTCCGTTTGAGAGCTCCAAGGGTGTCACATGTTCTGAAGTATCGCTAGTAACATCTGTATCCTCTATGAAAATGACGTCTCTTGCCTTTATGACATTGCGTGGATTTTGTATATTAGCTAAACGGAACCCCTTTGTATCCGTACAATATCCCACGAAACGATATTTTTTAGCTTTCTTGTCCCACTTTTTCCGAGCTTCCTTTGGAATATGCGCATAAGCAATCGATCCAAAGACCCTGAAGTGACTGACAGTCTGAGCTTTATTCGACCAAAGCTCCTCCGGAATCTTCCCCTGGTTGGCAGAATGTGGCAATCTATTTTTTATGTAAACTGCAGTATTACAGGCTTCTGCCCAATACCGTTTACTTAGATTATCTCCCAGCATAGTCCGAGCCATTTCCACAATCGTTCTGTTAGCTCGCTCTGCAACGCCATTTTGTTCCGGTGAGTAAGGGACTGTCAATTGATGTTTTACTCCCTTACTTGACAAATATTGTTTGAACATAAGATTGACAAATTCTGTTCCGTTGTCCGTTCTTACTGCCTTGAGTCTCAAGCTTGTCTCGTTCTCCACATGCGTCACAAAGTCCTTGAAGTACTTCAAGCTCTCAGATTTTTCCTTGAGAAAATATGCAAACATTTTCCTCGTGAAATCGTCTAATATGACAAGCATATAACGAGAACCACTGTATGAACGATCTGACATTGGACCACAGATATCCATGTGTACCAATCCTAACTTGTCAGTTGCTCTATCTGCTTCACCTACTGGAAAAGTTAATCTGTGTGACTTACCCTTAATACAGTCAACACAAGGTTTCATTACACTCTTTCCAAAATCGAGACCCGGTAGCTTACGTAAATCCCGTTCATTTACATGACCAAGCCGCCGATGCCACAACAACAACGAGTCTCCAGCTTGAACTGTAGCCAACGCCCCATCTACAACAGGAAAACAATTATCAAGCTTGTAGATACCTGAGACTTTACTAGCAGTCGCCACAAGCTTACTCGATATGTGACCTACCGATTTGTGAAACATGTTACAGCCATCTACATTAAAAACTACTTTCCATCCTCTCTCTACTAATTTAGATACTGACAAAAGATTTACTTTCAAGCCTGGCACATACGTAACATCCCTAATGGGCAGCAGAACCCCATTCAGTCTGACCATAATGTTACCTGTTCCCTTGCTCGAAATCTTGTCATTATTTGCACACGTCACATCATTCTTACCACTAACCTTAATGTCTCTAAACCACTGTTTTTGAAAAGACATATGATTCGATGCACCACTATCAACATACCAGGATTCCGAGTCAAATGTGTCACGAACACTCAACGAGGTGATTAAACCTGTTTCGTCATTCCTCGATCCTGTGAGGAGTGGGCATTGAGGTTTCTTGTGTCCTTTTTCACCGCATTTGAAACATTTCACAGGTTTCGGTTTCGTGATCTGCTTCCTGTTTCTCCCTTTAGCATTATGAGATGCCAACGCCGAATCGCTAGTCGAAATGGATGCGCTGCCCTTGCTAGAGTCTTCCTGTAACAACTTCTGACGAACATTCTGTGAAGTGAGCATCATACCTGAGTGTTCCATAGCCATGCGCATAGGCTTATACTCATCCGGTAGACCTCTCAGTAGTATTACCGCTACAAGTTCGTCATCAACACAATGATCGATCTCTCTAAGTTTCTGAGTATGACTCATGACAGCGGCGATATACTCATGCATATTCGTATGCCTATCCAGTCTTTCGTTTAATAGCGAATTCAAGAGACTTATCTTTCTGTTAAAACCCTTGTCCTCGAAGACAGCAGCTAGCGCTTCCCATGCTTCCTTCGCTGACCTGGCCTCCTGTACGTATGGGTACAAGTGTGGCTCAACGTGAAGACAAATGGTAGCTTGCGCTTCCTCATCTTTTTGGATTCCAGAAGGATCATTTGAGTCTGGAGTAACCGACGTATAAATAAAAAGTTTCTCACGTAACAGAAGCATTTTCACGGCAAACTTCCATGATGAAAAATCTTCGATTCCGTTCAACTTCGGGATGGAGAATTTTGTGAGGGCCATAACCTCTTATAATGTGTATCGCAGTGGGTTGTAAAGGAAGCAGAGAGGTGTAGTTTGTAGATATAATTTATTAAAAGATATAAGGCACAACTGACACATAGAAAAATATAAACAAAGTGTAACTAGGTAACCAGTGTTGCCTAGTACATCGACACCATAGACACCAACAATTGGTCCTGCGCTGGCTGCATACAGCGAAATGCCCTAAGAGGCATTTCATCGATATACCAATAATATAGTGTCTGTAACCACCCCATCCCTTAGTAGAAGCCGAGGCGGCCGACACGGCGCGGCTCGTAAAATTGCGAGACCAGGTGATTCTGCCGGCTCGCACACAGGCACAGCGGGCTTCACTTAGCTCGCAGGGCTGACACAACCAAGATGGTAATAATAATAACGTAGAATACCAAAACCAAAATAATATTTTTAAATAGTCTCCCAAAACCTATACGAGAAAGTTATCCTGAATACTTGAGGAAGGCTGATAAAAATTTATTGGATTGATGTGAATATTGATTCAAGAAAAGTTGATATGACCAGTTGCCACTTAATAGAATAAAAATGTTATCTTGCAAATCGAACAAATAAGCAATTTTGATTACAATCGGATATGAAAAAAAGGACGTGTTTAAATAAATTGATTGTGGATAATGTTTTTTTAAATCATATTATTCCAATATGCTTATACTATTATATCTTACGTTTTTTATACTATCGTTTCCATAAATAGTAATCTTAATATATGGTAAACAATAATATGATATTTATTAAATAAAATAAATTATCTCCAAAGTGACAACCCTAAGACATTTAAATAAGGCATCCGCGTCTCAGTGGCCGTAGCGAACGTAACACCGCTAACTTGTGCCGCTAGAGCATTCTGTATATAGCACAGTAGAAAATTAGCCGGGGAAAATACACGGACACCAGAAGCAAAGAGATAGAAGAGATATTTAGGATCCCCGTGCATGTATAACGTGTTTATGAGTACCTAGTCACACTTATTCAGCTCCATTAAACATAAAATTGTCTATAGAAAACGTTAAGCTGTTTAAATGGAGCTGTATAAGTGTGAGTTGTCCATAATACGAGTAGGTAATTAATTTTGGCCTCCAGCCTGTATATTCCACTGCTAGGAACTGTGGAACCTTCGTACCTTCGTCCATGGAAAACTACGTGAGTAATATAGACCATAACATAATCATACTGGTTAATGGTGGTTGGTGGATAAACAAGAGCCAACAACCAGAACCAACGGCTTCACGGAAGAATTTGAGATCTCTGTTTTGGTCACCCATCTAAGGACTCACCATGGCGAAAGTAGCTTTGCTTTATCGAAAGTCAAAACCTACGAACAGCCACCAGGCTTCCCACATATACACAAGAATAAAGAGCATATTGTAAACATACGGATTTTGTTTCGTTGTTTTTGGGTACCTAGTTTTATTATGTTTCTTACATAGGAAGATACCATTACAAGACAAAGGATATGTTTAACCTCACGCCATACTCACGCTTTATATTATAGTATGTAAAGCTAGGTACTATCCACATAGTTAAGGATTTTCCCCGCTTCGAGCATTCTTGCTTTACCAAAGAGTATTCTTTCTTAGAAGAAAGCTTTTGTGTTAGTTGTATACACAATTACACACATGAAGTATTATTGGAGTTTCATTGGCTTGTAATAATGCAGGATCGAATCATATTACCGAGTATTATATTATCCTGACAGGTCGTCATCGAACTGAGGAGATATCGTTGAAATAGCGTCGATTTAAATTTTAAATATATTTCAGTTGTGTATTTAGCATATTAGCGAATATATCTTTATAATCTTTGTAATCTTTATTGTTTCTCAACAGTTTTGTTAATATTTAGTTGACTAATATGTACTTCTTTTTTTTTACTTTAACAATGTGTCTTGCTTTTATATAGGCCACACATATTTTCCAAAAATTTCATTTGCATGTTGTGCATAGTTGTTAAAGGGATATAAATTTATTTATGTATTTACACCTAAGAAGTATTTTGTAACAAATGTCATGATTTGTATCTTGTAACTGTGCCAAATAAATAAATAAATAAATAAATATAATCGTAATTATCGTAATTTTCTTTTTTCTAATTTGAGTGAAAATAATAATATTCTAATTTATACTGCACTGCTACAAGGTTCGTGAACTCCTTACTATTGAAGTAATGTGCCATAAATAACCATCGTGCCGTAATGCTATTTGCAATAGCCAGTATTTATTTTCAATAATCTTACATTATTGGAATATACGATGTTCCAGACTGACCCATGTAGTTGTAAAGTATCTCAAAAATTGAAAATAATTATTAATTACGTTTGAGTTTTAGCTGCTTGAGATTTTAAATGATTAAAGTAAGTTAAGTTTACCGTCAGAAAAACAATGTCAGAAAAAGAAAAAAAAACCAAAGCCAAAGCCAAAAAAAAGAAAAATGCCAAAGCGTTCTTAATTGCTCTTTGTGCGCATACCTACAATAGTAAAGAAAACATTAAAATGTAAGTTGACGCGAGTATTTGTTGTTTCGAATTAAACACAAGAGTATTCGCTTTGTGTTACAATAACGAGAAATTTTAAATTATGATTCCGAAAACAGAGCTATTATTTATGAATTGAAGAAGCTATAACTGCCTAAGTAAAAATTGCAGTACTGTGATCTGTGATACACGTAATTATTTGGGCAGTAAATGCTTGAATTTTTTGAAAAAGGATCAATGAAGGATCAAGGATCAATTCCGTATTCTGATAGATATTAGATTAAGGTTATTTTTGATGACTTAAAATAATATTATTGTCATGAAAACATATATTAAACAATTTGGCAGCTGAGAAAGCATTTGAGTTGCTGCCCAATTAGTTATTTTGCTACCCAATTAGGTTTTTTCCCAACCAATTTAGAAATTTTTGCTGCTCATAAGTTGCTGACCAAGTTATATTAGCTGACCAATTATATTGTTTTGCTTAACAATATTGGAATATTTTGCTAACCGTTTAAATAACACCTTAATTTATTAATCATCACTAGTCATAATAATAATAAATATCTTCAAACATTCACACCTATCAACTAGCCCCATTTTAATCAAATAATGCTGCTTGTGTTATGGACACTAGATGATGGATAAATATATTTTAATAGATAAATACGTATATCCTGAATATATATAAACATCTAAGACTGGAGAACAAATGCCTGAAAATTCATCACCCAAACATTTGCCCCCACCGGGGATCGCACCCAGAACCTCTTGAGATGTCGACGCCTTGAGACCGGCATACAGAACACTCGACCACGGAGGTCATCGTGACTACATGACAGATGTCAGGAAGAAATGTCAAGAGATGTTTGCCATAGTTTTGTGCGTTTTTAAGACAAACAAGTGTTGCATAATGAGTCCAACCTGTTGCATAATGGTCATTATGTCACAGTTTCCATTTTTAAATTTTAGTTTTTATTATCTGTGTTAAAAAGTATGTCATTATGAGTTCGAGTCTGAGTTCATAATTTGAACATTATAACATGAGTATAGATAAACATTGTTATAGTGATTGAACTAAGCTTATTTATGTGTGTAATCTTTGCTACTTGTTAACGCGTCATAGTGCTGAGCATCTCCACGGCGTGAACACCGTCCAGACGCGATCCGCAGCTAACGTCTCGCGCCTACTTCACAAACACATTCCTCGAGCGACGGTCGGTGCGGAAGGCCGCTGTCACAAAACACGTCTTAATTTGTTTAAATTTCTAAACTATAATTTGTAATAGTATTCACAGCGAATACACCAAGTTTGTACTCTAGTCTTTTGTTATCATTTCACGAACCTGCGCCAACAATTTCGAGCCGGATTCGATTCGAAGCCAGAAGAAAAAGAATCGTTTGGGCGTGGTCGCATTCCAACGAATTCAAGACGAGTCAAACTCAAGAATCATAGAAAATCGAGGAACATTTCGAGCATCATCTGATCAGGCAGTCAAACAAAACCAAGAATAGGGGTTTGCCAGTGGTATTTTGTGTGTTCGCTCCAATTTTTATTTTTACCAAACGTGGTCAAATTAACTTCATAATTTTAGTAGTAAAAAAAAAAAAAACACCCATTTACTTGTTTTTAATTAATTTGAACTATATTCAGAGGCAAAGAAGGGTGTATTGCCTTCGTTTGAGCCAATTTTCTTTAATTCGAATTCAACATTCCAGAAAGTTCGAGTCGCTTGCGCCGTGAGCGAGCGGCTGGCCGGTGCCTACGTGACCGAGCGGACCACGCGGTACACTCGTGTACTGCAGTGCGCGGCATGGCTTAGCACCGTGCTTGCTTCACTGAATCTTCTGCTTTTCTCACGCTTCACATTAATTTAAGTACCAACATTCCTTATTTCCACTAAATTTTCGAATTCAAATTTAAAATATTTGTTGAATAATTTTTTAATTTTTACAGCTGTGGGTAATTTTAGGTTACTTTCGTTTTTACTTCATCCATAAATTTGCTTTCACTGCAATTGCACACCATTTCAAGTTTCATTGCGCTCAATTTTTCTTTTTTTTTTACATTTGCTTTGCACTTAAAAAATGGATTTAAAAACTTTAAAAAGATCACGAGCGAGCGTTAAGGCAAAACTAACAATCTTTCGAACTTTTCTTGATACATTGCTACCTAGCAAAGATTTAAATAACTTACAGACTCAAGAGTTAGTCATACGCCATGACAAATTACAAGATTTATACAATGATTTTGATACCATTCAGAATAATATAGAAAACATAACGGAAATTCCAGATGAGGAGTTTGCGGAGCGTTCTAGTTTTGAAAGTAGCTACTTCAGCGTCATGGCTGCTGCGCAGGATCTGCTCAACAAGCACACTGCGGCTGTTGGGGCTACCTCTGCCGGCAACGACTGCGGGTCGGTGGTGAGATCAGGTGATGCTGCATTCCAAGGTGGGCCAAACATAAAACTTCCGACCATACATTTACCCACCTTCTCTGGCCGATATCATGAATGGCTAGAATTTCACGACACATATAAATCACTAGTACATGACAATACATCCATACCAAACATACACAAATTTCACTATTTGAGAAACTCCCTGAAGGACAGTGCGTCACTAATAATTAAGTCATTAGAATTTTCCTCAGCAAATTATAATGTAGCATGGGATTTGCTGTGTGATCGGTTTCACAATGATCGCATTTTAGTAAATAATCATATTCAAGCTTTGTTCAACTTACAGCCCATCACCCAAGAGTCTGCTAAGGCCTTGCGCAACATGATAGATTGGGTTACAAAAAATTTAAGGGCATTAAAAACATTAAAGTTACCAACTGAACACTGGGACATTTTGATTATACATATGATGACTACTAAACTTGATTTGGTTTCAATGCGCGACTGGGAAACAGAGCGTAATCATATTAAAACCATTCCCACGCTTAATGATTTTATCCAGTTTTTAAAAAATCGAGCCGACATATTAGAAACCATGGAGGCTCAAGCACATAACAAATTTCGTAGACATAGTGATGTCACGCACAATCGTCCCAGGGCATTAATAGTGAACGATGCTCAAAAACAAACACAATACAAATGTCCTGTGTGCAAACAATTTCATTCAATATATCATTGCTCTAAATTTAAGGCATTACCAGTTGAATCTCGCATAGAAAAAATAAAACAGTTAAAGCTTTGTTCAAATTGTTTGCGATCAGGGCATGACGAACAACATTGTAGGCTAAGCTCATGCCGCTTGTGTACAAAACGTCACAATACTTTGTTACATCCTACAACACATTACACGGAACCACAGGCTAGTCAATCCCCTAAAGTTGACTGTGTTGTATTGCCAAACGTTCAGGACCAATCTAAACCTGACAAACCCATAACTCTAGCTTCAACACATTTTAGCCAGGTTCTTCTATCTACTGCAATAATTTCAATTCAAGACCAATTTGGTAATTTCCACAAAATTCGAACACTACTAGACAATGGTAGTACTTCTAGCTTCATTACAGAAGATTTAAAAAACCAATTAGGGATACCCAGTTATTCCACTTTTATATCTGTCCAAGGTCTAAATGGACAAACCTCGAAAATTACAAAAAGATGTGACATCACTATTTCCTCACTCTATAACAAAGCATACTCAACGGACGTCAATTGTTTTGTCGTACCGCATATCACCCAGTTGATACCGACCATACCAATCAATTGCAATTCATTCCATATACCCTCTCACATCCACCTTGCGGACCCATCTTTTTTCAAACCGTCAGAAGTGCAGATGTTGTTGGGAGCTAACCTCTTTTGGGAGGTACTATCTAATAATCAAATATCCTTAGGCAAGCACAAACCAATCCTAGTTGAAACAAAATTAGGTTGGCTCGTCTCTGGTTCCATTCAATTTCCTTACAAAAAATACACAAAGCAATCCTATACAGTCCACTGCCATTTAACAAACGATATTCTCGATCAAAAACTAAACAATTATTTTGAATATGAATCTGTTGCCACCGCTCAATCAACGCACACTAAGGGCGAGAGTGAGTGTGAACAAATTTTTAACTCAACAACAACACGCCACCCAGATGGCAATTTTATTGTTACTATTCCATTGAAAGAATCTCCTGACTGTCTAGGCGAGTCCAAGGAATTAGCTTTAAATAGACTTTATTCATTAGAACGCAAATTTAAGCGTAATCCTAAATTTAAAGAAGAATATACGACTTTTTTAAATGAGTATTTGAATTTGGGCCATATGTCAAAAAACTTAAACACAAGAAATGACAGTGTGTCCTATTTCCTACCTCACCATGGTATTCTACGTGAGGGTAGGCTCACAACAAAATTACGAACTGTATTTGACGGATCTGCCGTCACTAGTACAGGAAAATCATTTAACGATATTCAATACGTAGGCCCGACAGTCCAGGATGATTTAATAAGCATTTTAATTCGATTTCGACAGCATAGATTTGTTGTTACTTCGGATATCGAAAAAATGTATAGACAAATATATGTAACACACGATCAACGAAGTTTGCAACAAATTTTATGGCGGGCCAATCCAACAGATCCAATAACACAATACAAGCTTAACACTGTCACCTACGGTACTGCGTCTGCACCTTTTTTGGCAACTAGGTGCTTAATACAGTTAGGTTTAGATTGTTCTCATGATGAAAACGTGAGCCGTTCGATTATACACGATTTCTATGTTGACGATTATGTCACTGGAAATGATAATGAAGAAACACTCATCACCACATGTAAAGGCGTCATCCAAGAGCTTAAAAACGCTTGTTTTCATTTACGTAAGTGGCGGTCCAATAAGCCATCAATGTTAGCTCATATACTAAAAGATGTAAACAAAGGTGATAACTTGTTAAATTTATCAGAAGATGAATATGTAAAAACATTAGGTTTACTATGGGGCTGTAAAACAGACACATTACTATTTTCATTCCCAGATACAGAACAAACCCAGAAAACAAAACGTACAATTTTGTCCACAATCGCCAGGGTATTTGATCCGTTAGGTTTAATTAATCCATGCATGTTACAGGCAAAATTAATTCTACAGTTTTTATGGGCAAATAATGTCACATGGGACAGCCAGTTGCCGGTCGAAGTTGAGTCACAGTGGAATCAGTTCATAAAAAACTTACCAGATATCTCTAAAATTGAAATTCCTCGCAGAGTACTATGCAATAATTATGTTACAGTTCAACTACACGCATTCAGCGATGCCTCAGTAAAGGCATATTCAGCATGTGTGTATGTACGCGCGATATCAAATGACAATAACGTAAATGTTCATTTACTTATGGCAAAAAGCAAGGTGGCGCCACTAAAACACAAATTAACAATACCAAAACTGGAATTATGTGGCAGTCTCTTAGCTACTCAATTAATGAAAAAGGTTTTAAGTTCCATAACTACAAAGGTTAATTCAAAACATTTCTGGTGTGACTCAACAATCGTACTAGGCTGGATTAAAACCTGTACAAAGCAATTGAAACAATTTGTATACAATAGAATAGTAGAGATTAAAAATAATTCTAACCCAGACGCATGGTCTTACGTTCCCACAGATATGAACCCCGCCGATATCGGGTCTAGGGGGCTTAACGCATCACAGCTAAAAATGTCATCTTTGTGGTGGGAAGGACCAGAATTTTTACATCAACATCATTTTCAATGGCCTTCACAACCGCAAGACATAGATATTTCTACATTGCCTGAATTAAAATCACAGTGTCACTTTTCTGCATCAGCCAATCAGCAGGACATTGATTTTACTTCACGATTTTCAAATTTTAACAAAATCCAACGCATTGTAGCTTATTTATATAGATTTAAGTATAATATTCAAAATAAAATTAAGAAACGAATTGGCCCACTCAGTATATTTGAATTAAGAAGAGCATTAATCTTTTTATGTAAAAGGGTACAAATGGATACTTTTAGTAAACAGTACTACCTCCTTTGTACAGACAAACTTTCAGCTAAGGATAAGCTTTTACACTTAAATCCATTTGTTGACAATGAAAAGCTTATTAGGGTAGGAGGTCGATTAACAAATACAAACTATGATTACAACACGAAACATCCTATACTATTACACGCATCACATCACATAACAAAAAAAATAGTACAGCACTATCACACAATTTTACTACATGCAGGGCCACAACTTTTATTATCCTCACTACGTCACAAATTTTGGATAATAGGCGGTCGCAACCTTTGCCGGAAGGTAACAAAAGAATGCTTAATCTGTCTTCGGTTCTCAGGAAAACCATACCAGCCAATTATGAGTCCTCTTCCCGAGGAGAGGTTGCACGCTGAGTATCCATTCACACACACGGCTACTGACTACGCTGGACCTATTATGATATCGAACAGAAAGGGTAGAGGTTCTCGATTCATTAAATCATATATAGTTGTATTTGTATGTTTGGCTACACGAGCGGTGCACCTGGAGCTCGTCACTGGCCTGACGTCCCAAGGTTTTATCACTGCTCTGAACCGATTCATTGCCCGCAGAGGTAAGCCAGTTACCATATACTCCGATAATGGCACAAACTACGTAGGAGCACGTAATGAATTGTCTAAATTTCTAAAAGAAAACTGTAAAGATATAATTTCTTATTCAGCTGAAAACGAAATTAATTTCAAATTTTCCCCAGCTTACAGTCCTAATTTCAATGGTTTAGCAGAAGGTTCCGTCAAGTCGGTTAAACATCATTTAAAGAGAATTCTATGTATGGCTAGCTTAGATTATGAAGGCATGAATACTGTATTGGTTCAGATAGAGGGAATACTAAACTCTAGGCCTCTCACTCCTCTATCATCAGATCCTTCAGATCTAGTCCCACTTACTCCTGCACATTTTTTAATTGGGCGAACACTCATTATGTCCCCTGCTCCCCAGGTACAAGATCGCCAGCTCTCGACACTCTCCAGATTTGAGAGAACACAGCAGCTAAAGGCTCACTTTTGGAATAGATATTATAAGGAGTATATTTCAGAACTCCAGACTCGAAGCAAATGGCGCACGCAGGGAGAGCATCCGCAGCTGGGAGAGATGGTGCTGGTGAAGGACGACCGCCTGCCACCGAACAGATGGCTGCTCGGTCGTGTCACCGCAGTTCACCCAGGCAGTGATGGCATCAATCGTGTCGCTGACGTCCTCACCACAGCAGGAACACTTCGTCGAGCTTATAATAGACTCTGCCCTCTACCACTGACATTGAATCAGGACCAGCCTGATCCAAGGGGGGCAGTCTGTTAACGCGTCATAGTGCTGAGCATCTCCACGGCGTGAACACCGTCCAGACGCGATCCGCAGCTAACGTCTCGCGCCTACTTCACAAACACATTCCTCGAGCGACGGTCGGTGCGGAAGGCCGCTGTCACAAAACACGTCTTAATTTGTTTAAATTTCTAAACTATAATTTGTAATAGTATTCACAGCGAATACACCAAGTTTGTACTCTAGTCTTTTGTTATCATTTCACGAACCTGCGCCAACACTACTGATAATTAGTTTTTTTTTTCTCATTTTTTCACATCAAAGTTTTTAGTCATAGACATTCAACCATGCAGGTTGTCCTCGCAAAAGGCTATCGTGTATGTTATCCCAGTACAAGACATCTGTGTTTATTTCAACGTTCATAGTCATGTGTACTCGTTATCATGCTGTCCTAGTACAAAACATTGATTTACCTGGGTTATGTACGTAGTGTCAGGTGCAAAAATATGTTTACACTTGTATTCTTATTAGAAGTGAATAAAGACTGTCACTTAGTAGAATAAACATAACATATCATCATTGGGTGATGGATGCCCTGTATCCTCGAAGAGATAGAGTCACATTTCTCATAATGCCATTTCTCATAATTGCCCCTTGTAATTCTGCTGCCTTGCACCGAGTACAGTGATTTTGGAGATTTTTGCAACAAATCAGTCTCACAGAGAGTTGTCTTTATCTATTTATCTATCTAACTGACATTTTTAATAAAAAGAAAAGTCTGGCATTGCTTAGCGGTCGACATGAGGCGGCCATAACTCGCAATAACGTTTATAAATGCGGGCGAGATGCCGGCAAAAATGGCGCGTACACGGGTCGGGTTGACAGCGTGGCGCTGGATCGCGCGCTGAATTACGGCTAGGGTTGGGCCAAGCGTGGAGACATCGATAAAAAAAAATAAAAAAATGTTTATCTAAATAGGTATAATAATTATTATCGATACATTGATATGCGCTTTAAGGAGTACGGTACATAAATTATATTTTGTGTTCCACGTATACTACCAATATCACTATGCCAAGTGAGTTTAAATAAAGGTGTGACAAAAACATGAAAGTAATACTAATCTAGATCCATATGAATGAAAATACATAGGTTTATTAAAATTTTATCCTATGTTTGTTTTCCTCATTTGATTTTAAATGGGGCCAACTTGTTCACGCCCACGAAGATTAGCAACACATCAGGAATAGTCCCGGCCTTTTAAGAGAGTTCAACATAGAAATATTGCTAGTGAAACATAATATAATAAAATTAAAATGCCCTCACGAATTAACTGTGTTTTTTGTAACATGTTACAATTTCCCGCAGACTTTCTTCTTCAAACACCAGGAGAACATGTTATAAAAGCTGGTATATTCTCGACAAAGCTGTGGAAGTTTTCCGTGTCCCTGTCACGGGTTCCCAACAAGCGGCGAGACAAGCACGTCATTAGCGCGAGTGCCACTTGTAACGTGACGCCGGGACGGACGGGTTTGTTATGTAACCTCTGTTGTCTGTACCTACGTTATATGCACAGCAGACGGCATATACATTCGACAAAACTTCGTTTGTTTATAGTCAACACAGATATAATACAGTAGTTAGGTTGTGAACAGGGCTGTAAATGGGTGACAAAAACTCGGAATATGATAAAGTTATGTAGCTCGCGAGTTCTGCGTTAATTAGGAAAATGTTTAGGGTTTTCGGTTGGTGGATATTCTTGTATGGCATTCCCTCACTTTATAGTTATATGAATACAATTCTAATAATTTACTTAAAAATTTAAAATACAAATCCTGAAGTCTGAAGTTCAAATTCTCCGTTCGACTACCATTTGCAAAAGAAAACCTGCCATATTGATAATATAATTAGCCATTTTACGAATAGGCCGTTCAGAGAATTAAGCTTTCAGAGTACTGGCCATATAGAAAATTAGGATTTAAGAGTATGAGTCATTCCCAGAATTATTGGTTTCTGAGAATTGGTGACTTTAGGAACTATTGTGTCTCTTCTCTGTCGCATACTTTCTTCGTCCACCATTACCTTGTTGAGGTCCTACCTATCGATTACCCTCTAACCATCTTGACCTAATCATTTTGTGTCTACTGTTAAATACGTCTTCTGGTTAATATTATTGAACAAACTGCAATCAAGAATCGCTAAATATGGCTCTGACCGAGCATTAGCAAGCCTGTCAAAGAATATGCCCGTAGTTCGGCATTGTTAAGTATCAGTTTTCTATTTAACGCGGTTTGTTTGCTTTACTGCGCATAAAAAGGTAATTTTCCCTGAGCCAGATGGCCGATCAATCAGTTTATTTCATCCGGAAAGATAATTATTCCTTTGTAACTTTACTTGGGAACTTCCTTTTATTATGTAGTTTTGCTGTGTTCATGCACATGTGGATACAAACATTCAATTATTATTGTAGTTTCAAATACGATAATCAGTTTCAAATCGAGTCCTTTTATTTTTTTGTAATGTGGAAGTTTTAATTAAATTCGTACTTCATAATTACAATAGCGCAGTGTAACCTAAACAGACTTATTTATTTTTATCTTTTTCATTGGAGACTGCTGATTTAAAAAAAATTGATCGATATCGATATATTTCTTCATTGAAACTATTAGGTATCCAATAGGTATGTATTTTGCAAGCATTTTAACTACACAAGTAAAGTATATATTTATATATTTTAAAATCTCATTTTATATTCTGCTCAGAGAGAAAACAATCCCTACCGAATAGCATGAGGTCAGCGAGAAAAAAAAACAGCAGTGACGACATTACCAGGCCGCGACGGTACCAGGAGGCTATAAATTACAGAAAGTAACGGTGCTGGGGTGATTAACGCGTACCGAGATTGGACGATGTGTTGTGTGAGCCTGTGTGTAGTGTGAACTAGTGTGGTGGGTGATAGGGGCCACAAACCAAATAGTGAGGGGCGATTATTATGATGGTGTTTATATTAGAAAAATATTAAAATCTAATTGATAAATACATAGTAGTAAGATAAATAAGATTAAGAGCCACTTGCAAGATTTTTTAAACCTAATTTGTAAATTTTTTACATAAGAGTCATTGTAAAAAACAAAAAATGACAAAATCGTTTTAAATCTCGATTTAAATTTCCTGCAAGTGGGCCAAAGTCTGTGACGCATATAACAACAAACAGAAAGTTGTTTTTTTGTGTAATACAGATTATTTTCTTTTAACCCTAAAGAGCCAGCGAACACCGGCTTTCGCGAATATTATGTGTTTCTATTGTGTCTCATTTTGTGGCCGTCGAGAGGTAAAATATATACTCGTAAGAAGGTTGTAATGTAACAGAAGAATACGGTATTTATTTATTGTCTATGTTCACAGTAAACTGTTACACTGGTAGTCATAAAATTACATCACCGTAAAACTTGTGGTTTTCAGGACATAAACATTACGTGGGCACTTGGTCTGCGTACACGCACTTAAAGAATGATAAAAATTACAACTACAGTCAGAAACCTCTGTATAACTTCAAAAGAAATTCTTTCATATTAGTTAGTCTTCGTAACATACTCGAAAGTGGACAAGACTGTACTAATTGTAAACTTTTGACACAACACAACCTATTTAAGTAATAAAGCCCGTGATAGACTATCGAAACGAAACATTATTGCACCAAAATATAACTCAAAAATAAAAGCCTATAAACCTATATTTAAAATGAATGCATAAGTTTATCACAGTCATCGTGTATTTGGTCATGCTAACTTACCAATGAACCAAATACTGAAAGCTAATATGAACCATCTAAGGTAGTTCCCAAAGTGTGCGGCAGCTGATAACAAGAAGGCAAGCTAAACTGAACACTTATCGTCACAGACGCGCGAATGGATCAATCAATCAACAAGGGTGCGCGCGTAATGAGCGGGGCGGGCGACGCGGGCTCGGCGCCCGTTATGAAGTTAGGGAGAGAACACAGTGGTGAGTGGAGGCGATAATAATAATGATTTCCAGCGTATGGGGATAGAGATATTTTTGACAGTTCCTGTAGAAAAAAATCGGTGGTCGTGTAAGGGAAGCTCGTCTACATACTATTATGTTGTCTATACTTTATACTATAGTACCCCTATTAAAAAAGGGAAAAGATTTGATTGTATGTTTGTTAGCATTGAATCGGCTCCGAAACTACTGGATTTGAAAAACTCATTCAACGTTGGGAAGCTACACTATCCCTGGGTGACATGGATTTGACGACCTCCGTGGTCGAGTGGTCTGTATGCCGGTCTCAAGGCGTCGCCATCAGGCATTTGTTCTCCAGTCTTGGATGTTTATATATATTTATATATTCAGGACATTTATATTTATTTATCTATTAAATATATTTATTCCTCATCTAGTGTCCGTAACACAAGCAGCATTCGTTGCTTAAAATGGGGCTAGTTGAGTGATGTGATTGTTTGAAGATATTTATTTATTTATTATTATTTATTTTATTTGATCCCGATATTCCTACGGTAACGGGTACCACGCGAGTGAAACCGTGGAAAGCCAGTAGTAGGATATAAAGGTTTCGTCTCTCTTTTAGTGCCTTGTAAAACAATAATAAACACGCCTGTACGTTACACGCCTGTAACGGGTTGACTGGAAGATATCCCTATTAGAGATAAGTCCTCCCTTGTATACTTCTGCTTTTTACATTGTATTTCATTGCTTATGTGCAAGAAAGAGTTAATAACAATATTTTTAAGAATGCGTGTTGTTATTTAGCTACAAAAGCATTGTTTTTTCTCACAAAATGTATTCCGCTACACAATATGCACTCTGGTATTGCCGTTATTATTGGTATTGTTCGTTTGAAAATATATTCTTGAACAATAACTGGACAGGACCTTAAATATTCTTCCACCTGGCCATCGGACCCTATGAAAATGTTTAGGCCGCTCCGGAATACATTTTTAATTATTAAAAATTACTCATTAATTTGAAAAGGTTCCGAGACGATGATTGGATCGATTTCAATAATGAACGCTTTGGAAAAAAATCGCTTCTTTGTTTTCGTTATTATGATGCGAATCTCACATAAATTGGATGTATTTGTGTATACACATAATCAGTCGTATACTTCCTTATGTCTATAATTGGTTCCATTTAAAAATACTCTTTAAGTAATTGAAAACTCCTTTTTTTTAATTATAAGCCTCTTCGTAGTCCTAAAGGTGAGGCAGAAATTCCCTGAGGTTTTAGAAGAAGTAGCCACACACTTTGCCAGTAATTTTGTTCCACGCGCGTTCCAGACCGGCTTCGGAAATAATAAATTTTTGGTAAGAGTCGGAACAGCTGATGCATCGCATTTCTCGGGAATGATTTGACAAGTACGAAAAATACAGGGACAAATGGCTCGTTGAGCGATACGAGGCGACAGACCCCAAGTGTCATATCCTGAAGGGTCGTGACTGAAGAATTAGGGAGGCATTATTACATCGAATATAGCCCTTGTGACGTTGTGTTAAGGTTATTGTTTAGGATCCTAAATTGCTCGTAAAACGCGAATAACTCAGGGCTATTCGGATAGCCGGCAATTTAGTTTAAAATGCACAGTAAAACCGCACGATGATTCTTCATAAAAGATGTAAGTGTAATAGTAATCTTCTGTCAAGAGATGCCCACTCCTGGACATGATACCCCAAGGATCTCCACACCAATCCAAAATGAATATTTAAACGTTAACTAGATGGGACGATGTTAGTAGGCTGGTTGTTGGAGCGGGTTACAATTAAAACCGAAAATTAACCAAGAAGACTGTCAATATTTTTTTTTTAAGATTTTATAAATAAGACCTTACAGGTACGTACTCGTATTTGGATTTAAAAAAGAAAATTGTCACGATACCTTCATATTTTAATCGAATAAAATTTTTCATGTTGACATTTCTACACAATATAAATGTTTTAAAATGCATATTTTCATTATTTACTTAGTGTAGTTGAATTTTGTCACCTTGTTAGTTTTTTTTAACTCACTTCCTTGTTTGTCTTTTTGTCTCTTTTTTAGCAATAGACTAGAAAAAAATCTCTCTCATAAATCTCTATAGTACAAATTGATGGAGAACCTCACGACTAAACATCTCTAGTCACATTCCTATAACAACAAGTAAATACACCGGAAATTCAACCATTTAACCTATTTCCCTGTTTCAAAATCGACAGCAACAAGGCAAGCTCCGCAAGAGGGGAGTTGATGGGATGGGGGAGCAAGTGCCGGGATCTTTGACGATCGTGTACTTGGGCACGTCTTTTGATTGTTTGAGACGGAAACGCTCATATTTTAGGTACAGCAGCTTCACACTTTAATACCTTGTCCCATTTACTTGCAAGACATTTTCCTTAACGCGTGATATAATCTCGTTTTAAAGCTTTAAGATTACAAAGTACTTGAGTGTTTCGCTTTATTTTGTTTCACTATAAACTGCAAAGTTACCTTTAGATAAGAATTTAGATAAAGGCAGCCCCAAAACCAAACCAAATAATATCAAATCGATCGATAGATTAATATTATCACTCCACGCTATGGTTAGATAAGATTTATAGCTTTATATGACCTTCTGCTGCATATTATAATGCGATTAAGTACTTACTGACTAACCCTTAGGGGATAATAGTCGTGATTATATGTATGTATGTAGTACATACTTAATATTGTATTATTATCCAATCTTTTCTTTAATATTGTTCGCATATAGTCCATTTTTTAATTAGTCAACGTGATTTGACAGTTTGCAATGTCATTTGTCGTTAGATAATTTGAAATATCTAAGGCTACATGATATTTCAAACTGAAAATCGCATCACATCACTTTGGCAAGTTAAAAAATGGGTTTAAATTTTAGATTTTTATAATAATAGTTTTATATTTTAGATTTTATTTTATAATATTTAACCTTAGATCCAACAACCATCCAATTGCTTAAAGCGGCGACGGGCTCACTATCTGTCACGCTGAGTGTAGTTACTGGTTGGTGAAGCGCGGACTATGGCAATGGACTGCTTTTGCGGTGCTTTTATCTAGTCCCTGACTAACCCTTAGGGGATAAGTCGTGATTTTATGTATGTATGTATGTAACCTTATATATTTCAAAACAACTGACACTAAATGACATTACTGTGAAATATTTTGAATAATTAACAGATAGATCAATTGAAACATTCCCATACAAATATTGAATTACATACGTAACCTAGTTCTCTAACTAGGCGATGTTCTATGAACCCGAACCTAACTCAAATCATTCTCGCGGCAACCCACATAAATGATTCACTCAAGAATCTTACGATTTGCGTATATCACTGGCTAAATTGCCACGTTATACCTAAGTACTAGTAGGTACATCCCTAATGGCGCGCGGTAAGCAAGCGTGCAGTCATTATATCTAAATTATGTAGGTGGCCACGCGCGCTAATGCGACATAGCGCCGCAAACGCTATCTATTTATACTCGCCTGGTACTTCGCTTCGACTGCAAATGGAGGTTACTTTGTTCACCGATGCTAACCAGCAAACAATAATTCCATCCGTTCCGTTCATAAAAATCAAATCAGAACAAAACAGATTCCAACCCAGATCACCAGACAACTTGTCTGTGGATTGTCTATATTTGCAATAATAATTTAGCTAATTACGAGTATTAATTTAATAGTTATTTTTAATATAATATAAACAAACAAAAAAAGAAAAAACATCAAGGAGTATTTTAATTATGTTTTTTATTTGACTCTATAATTTTTCAATAGTTAATTATTTATTATCATAGATATATTTTTAATTAAAGTAAAGTAATAAAAGATTTCAGAGAGATCGCGATCTATATTCATTTAACCACCCAGCATCCGACAGATACGTCTTTTTACATCTCAAACACATGCGAAGTACTAGGACAGCATGACTCAATAGGAGTTTGGAACGGATTGAGATGTATAGAACTTTTAATAATGATTGAACCACACAGACTCAGACTGATTCGGGGAAAATAAGTAGGTATCAAACGGTTCACTACTTTGTAAGATACAAATTTATATTATTAATTACTGAGTAAATTTAACTCAGTGTAAAAAGTATTCTTGTTTTGTGAATACAATGTTGTTATGTTAGTGGATTATTTTGTAATTATGTGACATAGATACAAATCATTTAGGTGTTGCTTTTTAATATTTTTTTTCATTAATAATATGCGGGCCATATACATATTATCATGTATGATTAATGATTATGGAGAGCAGAGGAAACGAAAGATATGTACGTATCAGAGTCGTTGTAAGTGGAGAATTGTTATCTATTAAATGAAACCATATATAGATTTTAGTTTTCTAGTGACTTTTTGAATTTTCATCAAAAGTCATGTGATGCTGTTAGTTTCGCTTTTGTGTTTACATCGGCTAATGTTAGATTTATAGTTCTTTACTTTTACATTTAATATACCTAGTACAATAAATCAATTATATATTATCATTTATCTACACTCATGTTATAATGTTCGAATTATGAACTCAGACTCGAACTCATGATGACATACTTTTCAAAAAATGATAAAACACAGATGATAAAAAAGAAAATTTAAAAATGGAAACTGTAATATAATGACCATTATGCAACAGGTTGGACTCATTAATCTCATTATGCAACACTTATTTTTCTTAAGACGCACAAAACTGGCAAATGTTTTCCAGACAGCTAACAATAAATAAAATTAATGAATTTTTTTGTTTTCTTTCTTTGAATAATGAGTGTTGATAAAGTGGTGTATATGTAACTGCACATGACTCGGTATTAAAACACGAGCGTGGTTTTAATAGTATCACGCGAGTGTTTTTAACCTTTATTATGTGACAGTTACATAAACTACTATTATTAATAGTTAGTTAGCATTCGTCGTTTTATAACTAACATTGGTGATATATATTATTAATTTAAAAGAAGAAAGAGACAACCCTGATCGACAGAGGCAGGCGGGCGGCGCGGCGCGGCGTGTGACAAGGGATCGCGCGGCCCGGCTCGTCGCGTGCTTACCTACCGCCGAGTAGTACGAACGCGACACCAAGATACTTTAAATATTTTTATTTCTGTTTATTTTAGCTTTGAAGAATCTTTGGAATTGAAAAGAGATTCGTCATCAGCCTGTATACGTCCCACTGCTGGGACAGGCCTTCCTCATGGAGAAACACATGAGGAGTATGGGCCGTAACACCACCACGCTGGCCCTATGCGGGTTGGTGGGTAGAAACGGTCACAAATGCGACCGGGACCAACGGCTTAACGTGCCTTCCGAAGCACGGAGGAGCTCGAGATCACAAAGTCTTGGTCACCCATCCACGGCCTGACCATGGCGAAGGTAGCTTTGTTTTCGATCGAAGCCAAAGCGCACTGACCACCACGCCACCGAGCTTCTCAATATTTATTCAGACTATACAGCGAAATAGAAATGATTTAACGTTATAAACTGTCATTTTTCAACATGGAACATGTATTTAGTTATTTATTTGCGAACTTGAGATATAAAATACATAAAATAAAAGGTTTTACATCGTGTTTTGGCGGTCATCCTAGTGTTTAAATATCTTACACATTTCACAGTACAAAGAACAAACTCCTTTTTATTGTCCAGACTAGCCGATTTAATGTAATGTTTCCCTTTGAGGCTATGCCAAAACCCTAGCCAACGGGCCTTTTTAATGATTTAGATGTTGACACCCTACAACGTATGTTTTAATGCTTATTTCTTTTGAGACTTCTCCAAGTGTAGTCAAATTCTCGGTTTTTTAGAATAAAATAGTGTATTCGATATTTTTGGTATGTAAGTACAATTGTGTTTAGTATTTGTATGATTAATCCATACTAATATTGTAAATTCGAAACTAAGGGTTAGTTTCGAAGTCTGTCTCGCTTTCACGTCAAAACTACTGAACGATTTCATCGAAATTTGTTACATAGATAGTTTAGAGCCTAAGAAACGACATAGGCTACATTTTTATACCCATGGGAACGAGTACCGCGCGTGTGAAACCGCGGGAATCCACTAGTAACATACTCCTAAGGCTAAAAGATTTTTTTTATTCTTAACGGGTAGTGGGCACATAACGATAGGAGTGTAATGTCAAAAATCTTGCGTAAAGTTATGTTTTTTGTTTGGGGTGCTTTTATTGTTATTATGTCTACATACTTTAACCCTTCGTGTCTCAGACGGCATTCTGGTATGCCTACTCTGGTATTACTTTTATTTTCAGCATTAAACAGATTCAAAATTCATATTCCAACAATCACATAATAAATACGAGTAGTACCTAAATTATACTGAGTAATGCTACAGATAGCACGAATGATATTATATACAAAAGTGCTATGGCTGTGTTGTACTACACTCTAGGCGAAGGTAAAATAATTTTGTCTACACCTAACCGAGAATTAGTCGTGCCGTCGTAAATTTGGTTAGGTTTAACTGAACCTAGTCATGTAGCTGTCTATAAACAGCGGGCTATATTAAACCTTCATTTATATATTAAATATGTCTTAACACTAAATATATTATTTTTACTACTCGTATAAATACACCTACATTTTCTTCTTACATTCAATCCCTGCCCAAAAAGTTGGCTTGTCAAGTCCCTAAATCTATTGTGTGGTAGCATATATGCATATGTGGTAGCATATAGATTTTATATTGTGTCTAGTTCCCGGGACTTGAGTATTTAAACATGTAGTCTAGGCATGATTTGAAACTGTCTTATCAATATGAGCGAGGCAAGCCAACTTTTGGGCAGGGATTGAATGTAAGAAGAAAATGTAGGTGTTTTTATACGAGTAGTAAAAATAATATATTTAGTGTTAAGAAATATTTAATATATAAATGAAGGTTTAATATAGCTCGCTGTTTATAGACAGCTACATGGCTAGGTTCAGTTAAACCTAACCAAATTTACGACGGCACGACTAATTCTCGGTTAGGTGTAGACAAAATTATTTTACCTTCGCCTAGAGTGTAGTACAACACAGCCATAGCACTTTTGAATATAATATCATTCGTGCTATCTGTAGCATTACTCAGTATACTTTAGGTACTACTCGTATTTATTATGTGATTGCTGGAATATGAATTTTGAATCTGGTTACTGCTGAAAATAAAAGTAATTCTCTAGTAGAAAATAAAACAATGTAACGTAGAATAAAGACGGATATTTATCAACAAATTAAGATTTGAAATACTCATTAACAATTTTCAATATTATAGTTTATAGAGATTTTGCATGACATAGAAATTCTTAGTGTGGGTGCAATATTTATTACACAATATAAAAGTATATCATCATATAATAAGTAAGCGCCAAGAATTTATAAAAATGCCGATGGAACGTGCCTCAGAATCGCAATTGCTTTATTTCTCCGGCCCTTAGTTCGTAAATAAACGGGAATAATATCTTCTCGTACATAGCAAAGGGGTATTTATTATGCATAATGTACAGTCGAGGAAGTTCACTACGCGGTCCACATATTTTAAAAAGTAATCAAGTAGCAGCCATATAAGTATTTTAAATATCTGATAAGGATTGAAAATAATTACGGAATACTACATGTGTTTTGCAGCTACGAGTATCATACATTTTGTAACATAAAATATGTTTCGACTACGAACGAAAAGAGACAAAAATCAAATGTAGTCTACGAAGCGTGTAGTAATCCACTCGATCTACTAGGCATCCATAAAGTATATAGAGCTCAAATATCGAGCGAACATCATGACAGGATACGGGCCGCGCTATCGCCCCGCAGGCGAGCGTCACCTTGTCAAGCCGGGTCGGCTTAATGGGCTGCCGACTGCCGTGTACGGCGCCCGTCGCGTCTTGATGCTTTGATTTATGAGTTGGTTGCGCTTGATAAAAACAATAGCGGCTAATTTTGTCGCCCTGTTAGATTGAGTTTATTATTTTTACATATTCCGATATAGGAGTTTTTTTTGCATATTTTGGTGTATATTTTTAAAGTCAACGCTTCCAGCAGCAAATATTTCACCGAATGAGTTTTATTTTTCTTATTTGGTATTTATTTCTTAAGATATGCTTGCATAAAAAGGGAGCGATCAGACAAAGCATTACAAAGAAACCTGCTCAGGGCCAGTCCGTTACACTAAGTACACTGTGATTCCTGTAGGAATCTAGCTGATGCAATTCTTACAGATATGTACAGTCGACTCCATAAGTATGTAACCACTTTTGACAGTAAGTAACTGTTTTTAGAAGGAAAATGAACACGATTGTAGTTTAAGGCGGTAGCCACTTACCATGAGAAGAGCATTTTGCATGTTTGCCAAATAATAAAAAACTTTTCAATTAGGTTTATTCTTAAAGAAAACTAAACTTACAAGTTCGAATGTAGAAATAATGGTGCTACTCGTATGTGGGATGAACAGTATGGCATCAACCTTTAATACGATCGTTAGTCTTAAACTGAGCGGCCACTCAAAACAGCCGTCGCATTGATACATTATCAAGCCCGATAAGCAGCTGGCACGGCTCGGGCCATAACTCAGGCGGCCATAAGGCTGGAACCGCGCCCACCGCGCGACGCGCATAAATCACGAAGTGCGGACTGCGCTGTATAATTTGTGTTTTCCAAGCCTGCACAATTAGCACGTGTCACGCAAAGGTCATACGTGCCACAATTATGAATAATTGTAGTTGAAAAGTAAGATAATAACTATATTTTTGCCTTTATAAACACTTCTTCTTCTTTTTGCCCTTTTCCCACTCTAGGTGGGGTCGGCACAACATGTCTTCTTCTTCCTTTCTCCTCTGTCAGTCGTCAGCTCAGCATCCAACTCTTTTATTCTCATATCATTCTTCACGCATTCAATCCATCGCTTCTTTGGTCTTCCTCTCACTCTAGGTCCGTCCACATCCATGCTCAGCATCCTTCTTGTAATGTGACATTCATCCCTCCTCATCAAATGTCCATACCACGCTAACCTATTGCTCCTTATCTTTTCTGTCACTGGCGCTACTTTCAAACTTCCTCTAATATATTCATTCCTGATCTTGTCCATTCTTGTGACTCCACACATCCATCGCAACATTCGCATCTCTGCTGAGTGCAGTTTTCTTTCATCCATAAATCCTTTATAAACACTATCCTCACCTTATATTAGTCGATCGGTATTTGCGGTATTTGCACAGCAAATACCATTTTCTATGTGATTCCATTTTATTTTCTATTACGGTAGGAGAACAATAAACAAATGATGAAACTGAAAATGATGTATTCAACAAAAACCTTAGGTTTTATAGCGCAAAACTCAAAATCTGTCAAAATAAATAAATATACATAATTCTGTTCAACTTTAAATTTTTCTTTAAAATTTTTGTATAAGTATAGGGTAGAAAATGTCAAAAGGTTTTGTGTTAAGTTTCCTACTTAATATAATATACGGAGTCCAACCTTCTTAGTCTTCTTATTGTACCTCTAAAGCCTATAACGCCTATAACTTCATTATAAAGTTTCTCTAACCTCAAACCAAAATCAATGCGCATTAATAAACCACACAGGCCGTTCAAACACGTTTCGCGTCCACATGTAGTGAGCTATAAGTATATCTGATAGAGCTGTCTATATCCGCTCAGGATGGCGGTGAAAAAGCGCCGGCTTGCGGGCTGCATAAAAAATGTCTGGCCCGGCGGCCGCTAACGCCCGCTCTAATGACGGCGCTCAGAACTCGCCGCGCATTTCTGGTAGGGTTGGTAGTTTGCTAATGGGAAATATGTTGAATAAAAATAATGTAAAATTTAAATCAATATGAATGGATCTTCCTCGCAACTTAAAGAATTGAAACTGAAAACCTTAATTTTAAAGGACAACATATTTTAATGTTTTTTAAACGTCAATAGTAACTATAGTACGCTCAATCCAAGTTGCCAAAAAGGTAAACAAAAAAGCCGACTTACCGAATTTGTTATTCAATAATCACATTTTTTGCATGGACATTGGCACGTAAATATAATTAACGGTAACAATTGTTGTCCGTTTCAATTGATTTCAATTACCTACAGTCATCACAAAACATTTTAGAGATGAAACATTACCTTTGTTTTGTTTACCTTTTTGGCAACTTGGATTAAGACGTACTATACAGCTCTGTTTCTCACTTACCATATTATCTATATAAGTAGAGGTGTCTTATGGATTAATAAATATATTTTTTTTAAATTGCTTCGACACAAGTAGTTTGTATAATATTAAAAGCAGCAGTAGTAAAAATCAAGTGTTTCAAATATATAAAACGGACGGACTTAAAAAATGAAGACAATAAGAATAAATATTCTAGCGTCTGTGCCTTTTATGTTCATAATTTCTCTGAACATAATATCATTTCTCTTTAATATTTTTTATTTTATCTTCAACATCTGAATATACTCTTTCTTACTAACATGATTACTGATAATAATATTATCAAGCCCTTGGCTGTCACCGAACACCAGTGTTCGCAAAAAATAGATGTTTCTATTTTGCTTCGTTTTCTGACCATTGACTAGTTAACAATACTCCCCGAAAACTAATATACCTTAATACCTAATACACATTAACATTGTAAAAGCAAACATGGTTCGGCCACTGGTGCTGAAAAAACAACGAGCTGGGAGATTGTTTAAAAATGTGCGCCCGAACGGCACGGCACTAACGCCCGGCCTAATGACGGAGCGCTGCTCGCCACGCACATTAACCCTAGGGCTGGCGGTACTCTTTAAAAATAAATTAATATAAATGTCCTCAGACATGCACACCTATCAACTAGTCCCATTTTAAGCAACTAAATGCTGCTTGTGTTACGGATACTAGATGAGGGACAAATATATTTAATTGATAAATACACATAATTATTCATATATATAAAATGTCTGTGTGTGTGTGTGTGTGTATATGTCTGTGTGTGTGTGTATGTGTGTGTGTGTGTATATATGTCTCTCTGTGTGTGTGTGTTATTTAATGTCTGAAAATTCATCACCCAAACACTTGCCTCCACTGGAGATCGAACCCAGGACCTCAGACCGGCGTGGCGTACAGACCACTCGACCACGGAGGTCGTCAATCTCTTTATGTTCTCCATTCTCTTTATATTCAGTAATTACTTAATGATATAAAAAATTATACTTCCGATGTACTTATGTATGTATGTAATTAGATATATAAGTACATCGAAATATGCTTTCAACTGAAAGCCTCAGTTTATGCCAATCGCCAACCCTACAGATGCGTGTCTACGGGCGGGTGTGACGTCTCTGGCATATTTAATTTGCCGGGACTGGTTTCAGTGTGGGCGCTGCCGTCATTACGTTTCGTTACGGCTCCGCCAGCCTTCTCCAAGGATTTCATGACAAAATCGTCGGTCTAAATGGAATATATACAAATACAGACTAAAACATTCTAGGAAAATCAAGTTTAGTTTCTTTGTGGGCGGTTTACATAAATATGTAGGCTGTTCACGTGTGAAAGCTTTAATAGATAGTAAAAAACGACAGTGCCAGCCCTGACACTGAATGTGAGCCGCTTCCTACATATTTAATTTGCTCGGACTGGTTTCTATCCAGACGGGAACTACTTTTATATTTACGGCACTACCCTACACAAATGTTACCTGATCTCAGGCTTTGTGGTGTTCTTAACTACTTTTCTTCGCACCCAGGCATACAGAGCCTGAAAAGCTTGAAAACGTCCAACCTTTAATAAATCATTCAGATGGCCGTTTGGTCTTACGATGTCAGTGGAGGTATGGATAGAATTACATTACGTTTTGATCAGCAAGTGATTTTAATACATAGTATATTATGTTAACACTAAGATTCGGTGGAATATCAGTAAATAGAAGTAAAGTAGTATCGGCTAACTATTTGGTTCCCTTTTTCCGTTGTCCCATCGATAGTCACAATGTTTTCTCATTTTCTCATGTCTTGTATTGTTGAATCTTATGCTTTCTTAGGTCATTTAGTTGAGATCGTTTAAAGAGAAAAGATCAGCTCACTTGCTTTTCGTTCACCTTTAATTTTTTTTATTTTTTTATTATGCAAGATCAAATGTTATGAAATCAATTTTAATCCATAATATTATAATTTGATGACAAAGGCAAATATTGTTAAAAAGTAATTTACGATGAATTTTTGAAACTAGCCGAATTAGAACACTGAATACATTTATACAGAATAAATCTTACATACATTACTCAGACAGGACAAAAGGTGTCCTCACTTTGTTTCCTATTAAATAAAAAGATTTTAAAAATACTGAAATGTCATTGAAATCTCTCTCCTGTTACGAGTATACTGCAAAATAATGTTTCTGCTAATGAATACGCACAACATATAATCATCATTAATTGCCCTTCTTATTTTCAACGAGCCACATCTACTATATCATATTCCAATTATATAAAAACAGCGCTGTTTGTTTAATTCATCTCAATGTTGAGCCCTGGAAATATCCCGCTATTAATAAATAAAGCCGGTGACAGCCCTTGCGCGGTGGGTGCGAGTCGCCTCCTACATATTTAATTTGTCAGGACTGGTTTGTGTCGGGCGCCGCGCCGGCCGCTTTGTTTCGTTATGGCTCTATCGGCCTGTGATGAACTACACTGAATATAACTATAGTTCTCGATATGATATATCTCTCAACGTTAAACGAGCTTCTGTGAATTGACGTGAATGTTCATATTTGTGAGACCAAAAAATAACCAATTTAAATTAGAAACTTCTGTAAAGATGAATTGATTGTGTGAACGAGAACGTAGCTAGGAAGGTATTGATATTGCAAGTGATGGAAAAGAATGAAAGCGGAAGACATGCTGCGTGTGACCCCAAATTGAATTGGGGAAATGGCAGAATGTTTTTAAACTTAAGTTACTTTGTGAGTAAAGTGTATGAAAATGATAAAATTTTTCTGATTTTAGAGGAAATAATGAAAATAAACCGTAGTACGTAAAAGGCACTGGAAATTTCACGCTAAATCTCAGTAAGATACAGAAAGCGTCAAGTGTATAAGGCGAAAAATGTAATCTTTGGCACGAACTCAACGCGACTTGGCTGAGGAAACCCAAAGAAAAACAAAGGAATTTTCGCTGTCCCATTGAATATTTAAAAACATTGAAGGGTCTAAAGCACGTTTGCATATTTGAAGCTTTATGTAGTTTAAAAAATATTTTTATTATCGAATACTCGTATTTGCTTCATTGTGATTGTTAAATATGAAAGAGAATTTAGACCCCTTTACTTAATTACTTATAATAATTTATTTAGTATGTGTTAAGTGCCAGTTTTTGCGTTAATGCTAAATGTACAGGTAGATGTAAGGCATTTGACAGTGAATTTCACCAATAATCTTATCCATCCAAAACACTTCACCAGATATCTCTTAGAATGGAAAAATTCTATGCAAGAGGAAACTTCTTGAAGAAACAAAAGGTCGAGCTCTTAAAACCGGAGATCCAGTTACAAGTGCGCCGGCTCATATCTTAATTCATAATTCAATATTCACTTCGCTCCACTTTCTGTGGCGAAGTGCAAGCGCGCGAAAAAAGCTAGCAGGGCAAAAGGGGGCGACTGGGGGCTGGGGTCGGGTGGGGTGTCGCCCCTATCGGGGGGCATAATCCCTTATCGTAGCTGCCGACCGCGCTTCGGCAATTATTATAAAGAGGCGACGATGTAAACTTGTGTAAGTTGTGGGCCGCTATAAACACGTTGATTTATATAAGCATGCGGCTTTTCGCTTGATGAGTGGATTAAAATATTGTAAAACTTAATTAAATTATTTTATTTTGTTAGTTATACTTATAACTAAGGCGAGAACTATTTGTCACTATTACATTAAGATTTTTAGTATACTTAAAAAGTATGTGATAAAACCCTCATTCAATTAGGTATTGCAAATAGAAGTGTATAGAATTCATATTGGCTTAGAATTTTCTGAAGGAAACTGTATTGTTTATGTAAGTAGCAAAGGTGATTCGAATTCAAACGCTTCATATTTGATATTGAACACAAATCAACTATCGATCGAGTGCTTAACATTTAAATCCTATCTATGTATTATGGTTTCGTGTATCTCTATTCGGTGGTTCATTCAACATACCCAGTCGCTATTGAAACGTTTTTTTTCTCCAATCCGAATTTGTTTAGTATTGACCTGTTATAGCCTGTACTCAATATGTGTTTCTTTTATATAAAAAGAAAAAGTTTCTATTGATAAACAGCAGATTTATATATCCGTCATCATCCATCATCCATATTTATCAAAGTAAGTCTATTTCATTCAACATTATATATACTCTTTATTGCACTTGAAAATACATTAAAACTTATGTTACAATACACAGTAACGTATTAAAATGTATTACGTATAAGAATAAAAACCTCAACAATCACGAAAAGCATCACAAAATATACCCAGCAAGTATCAACCCCACTCATTCCTAGTACAGGACACCGCGGTCGCCGCTACCGGCCACAGTCCCGCCGCGGGCAAGCGCCGTCCCGCTCGCGGGCTAGCGCCGTCCCGCTCGCACGCTTCACGTCCCGGGCCGACACCCGCTACAAGCGGCCACTAATAAGACTGCGGTGGGCTGAGTAGGGTCGGCACAACGTGTGCCTTTTTGAGGACATATTTTTTTTTTTTATTTCTAGAATATACAATGCTGTGTTTTGTTATAAAATTTCATCTATCATAAGTATATCAATTTATTAATCATTAAATTAAAGATTTTATAGGCAAAAATTCAGGAAGATGCAGCACAGGAGTAGAGAGCCTAGGAGAATCCTATCTCAGTAACGGGTGTCTCCGAATGATGATGATGAATCGTAGTACATATTATAATTGTGTTATTTAACACAAATATCGTTAATCTAAACCCTCATAGAAGTTGCCTATTCGAAATTCGTATACTATTGAATGACAAAATCTTCGAACACCCACATCTATTAACTAGCGTAGTGCATACAGGCTTGAGCTATGCTATTTGTACTTACATTTACTCGGTATCGTTGCTCGGGTTGAGGCTTGCCGCTCGATATTATATTAATCGGCTCTAGTGGAGACTCATGAACTTTGTGTGGCCCGCGGCATGCTAAAGGTGAGGCAGGTCGTCACGAGACTGCTCAAGTGGATATCCAGCTGTATATTATAACAATTGAACTTTTTGCTTTTTAAAAGTGCATTTCTTGACTATTGAATTATAAGATTAATCACAGTTTGGCAAATGTTAAGTTTTGTATGAATTGAAGTGGGTGTTGAGGACAAAAAAAAACAAGTGTTTTTTTTTTTTTTTGCATAAGAGTTTTTCAATTCTTTGGGGAGACCATTAGATTCAGCATATTGATATCGTCCTTTAATTATCCTTCTAAAATTAATATGAGCTATATCTAACTGAAATTATAAAACATTCTATCCAGCCAGCCAATAAACGCATGGTATCACTACCAACAAGACTGCGGTGGGTCATGCGTGGCGATTGCCGCTCCCTAGGACGAGAGCCCTTGTTTTAATTCCCACCATAGTTTTTGGGTTGACCAGGGAAACGTTGCGGAAGGTCGTTAATTGAATTTGAACAGCGAAAACTAACGACCATTGCTCACAATGTCCTGTTGCATATTGATATAGCAATATAATTTTATTAATGTATTAATATCCTCAAAATTTTAAGACATCCATTGTTTTATGCAGCTTTTGATATTATATGATTTGTATCAAGTATCTATCACAACAATTGTATCTACGTCACAGCATAATTGCAGATATTCTTAATATCCGCACCAATCGTTTTGAGGTGAAATCAGAAAAAAGTATAAATAAAATCTGAACCAACATAAAATGTGACAAAATAGATCATATTGACCGAGAGAGATCCGCTACTAAGGGTAAAGGAGATTAAAAATTCTTGATACTTATACATATTAGAATAAAGGCTCGCGCTCATCATGCCACCAACATGGCACTGTTAACTGTTGACTATATGCATTAGAAGTGGAATTCAAACCTCGAGATCGCTGGTAATCTCAAGGGATTTACCGACAGTTGTGACTTGCTAAAATTACAGATCGGCATTTTATTGCTTTTTCTATAAGAGGACTATAACGTCTTTCTAACTTATTTGAGATGGGTGTTGGTGTTACACTGTTTAAGTAACTGTGTGCTGTAAGGTTTCGACTAAAAAATTATTATTGTCAAGGCACAGCTTTAATGTTTAATTTTATTCACACCAAAAAATATAATCTAACAATAAAAGTTCTCTCATTGATTATAATATTGTTACGGTAGCTTCTATGGCGAAATGTTCGAAGTTTGACAGACATAATATACGACTTACTTGGTTGATTGGTTAAGCAGTCGGGCAGAGATAGCCTTTAGAAGAATTTAAGTGCTGGGTGCACTTCTTTTATTTTGTTTATTATTATTTTGTTTATTATTATTTTTATTATTTTGTAGATTATATTTTTTGGTGTGAATAAAATTAAACATTAAAGCTGTGCCTTGACAATAATCATTTTTTAGTCGAAACCTTACAGCACACAGTTACTTAAACAGTGTAACACCAACACCCATCTCAAATAAGTTAGAAAGACGTTATAGTCCTCTTATAGAAAAAGCAATAAAATGCCGATCTGTAATTTTAGCAAGTCACAACTGTCGGTAAATCCCTTGAGATTACCAGCGATCTCGAGGTTTGAATTCCACTTCTAATGCATATAGAAACTATATTTATAACGCGGCTGTCTCGTGGCATTATCATAATAATAAGAGTCGCTCACGCGCCGATCTCGATACTAATAAATGCTAATGAGACGCGGCGACGTCTATTCCTGCCTGCAGGGTTAACTCTGAGAAGATATGAAATAAAGAATTTGAAATTGATACGTGAGAGTATAGCGCACTGATATACCTTTCACAGATGACGCAAATGCGTGTTCTGCGCGTGTGCGAAGACCCCGACAAAACATCGGAGTTGGTCGCTGCTGTCTGCAGCGTCGGTATCATTCAATCAGTTTGGCTTCACTTCACAGCCTTAATTTTGAGACGATAGATTCGTCTCAAAATTAAGGCTGTGAAGTGACATTAGATGTAAAAAAGTTGACAAGCTTGGTTTCAATTCAAATTGTTATACTTGTGTTAACTATGTAACTGTATATCTGTGATTAACACCTACATTTCGCTCGATTAAAGTCCCTATCTAACAGGGGGCAAGGGGGCGCAGTGTAAAGCAAGGCAATACATATTCACAATAAACTGTACTAAAGTTTTATTCGAACTCATGGGACAGGCTGGGACAAAAATGCTACTTCTTTCACAAGTGGTACCGATTTCCTAAATTGGCTTTCGCTGTTTCACATTTAAGTTTAAAAAATTTATACTATCCTATTATGGTGATGTTTTTAAAAACGAATTTTGGGAGCAGCCTGTGGAAAAAGGCGATAACTAAGTGGAAAGGCTTTATTCTTGTACATTCGTTCTCAGCCCGTTACATCCCACTGCTGGGCAATGGGCAATAGGCCATCCTCATGGAGCAACACATGAGGAGTATGGGCCGTAACACACTATGGCCCAAAGCGGGTTGGTATTCTTGTACATTGAAAGGTAAGTTTTTTGTTCAATACATCATCGATATAAAAACTTTTGAGTATCTTTAATTCAACCCTTCTTACTCAACATGTCAGAAAACAAAATATTTTGTTAGTAAGCGTAGCTACAATAGATGAGTTAATTGTTGTGACATAAAATATAAAAAAATCCATAGGCTTTTTAAAAGACATTATTTTATTTTAATGATATCGTTTTAAATAAAGTTGTCAACCCTATCCTTGCGCCATTTTGTGATGTTTTGATCATTGAATGCATTGCAAAATGGCGCCAAATACGAACGCTTAATTCTATGCATCAGTTATTATTGCTCGAGTATGGAATCGCACATGGAGATAAGGTATTATGCATGCAAATATAATAAATCTCACGCCTTGCTCTGTCTGGCTCCCATTACAAATTAAACCCCTATTTGAATGATTTCTTGGTTTTGTCGGTTAGGAAGGAACATTTTTTTATATCGAGACTGGCTTGTTCCAAAATCCTAATTTTTATGTTATTGATAAGGTATGGTCACCCTAAAAGTTATATTAAACATAAAGTTGAAAACTATGTAATGGAACTAGGGCGCTATAAATCTTATGTAGATATAACTTACTCGTTTAATATTCAACGAAATTGTAGAAATTTAAAAAATGTATCAGGAAGTCTGCCTAAAATAAATATTTGCATTTCGAGTCACGGAACTATTGTATTACGAGTACGAGTAACTATGTTGCAGACAAAATATATTTGATACTTTTAATTATAAACAATAAAAATGTATAATGACTTTTTATTGCATTACCGCCTAATTATTTGCAATCAACCGAGAGATTATGATATTCATCATTAATAACTATTAAAATCGACTCTATGATATACAAAGATAAGATTGACAACAAAAGTATTATGATGTTGTACTTTTGGTTGTTATTTGATTATATTTATATGAATGGTATTATGTGTGCGTATGTAAGTGTTAAAGTCAGAACTTAAGTCTCCATTATACGCGTGTTTGATAAACTTATAAAGTTTATAAAAGGTACCTATACATCCATCTTGTACAGATTTGTTGCACACATCACACACACATCCTAGAAGAATATTCAATTAAATTTAGTCAATAAGACCGGTTAAATGTACTCAGCACCCTTCTAATCGGATAGACAAAACGGCCAATGTTTTGCGACGGAAATGGATCAGGGACCGGTTGCCACGAACCTTCGCGTGAAAAGAAATGGCTTCCGATCACGGCTTCCAGTCCACTGATTCGCAAATAGAAGGCACATTACATTCAATTTTTATTCTACTTCAGTTTGTGAATGACTGGCTGACACCTTACTTTGTTTAATTGTTGGAAACATGGAATCCTCCGCATAAAAAGTACTGGGTATTATCGTTATTACTTGAGAAAAAAAAATCAAACAATGTGAAAATACGAAAAGCCTTCTTCTTCTAATAAGACTTGCTGAGGATGCAAATCAATTGTTTATGTGCTCATCAATGGGTGACATCAAATCTTAAATACTTCATTGTAAAAGGCGGCAGAGGAATAAAGTGTCTCAGCTATTGATTTAGTATCACCGACTAAAATCTTTTACTTTGACTGACTTGAGAAACTTTGACCATGAACATTATATCGATTACACATTCCATCACTTCTCATTCGTTATGTTGAATTGGAGAAAAGATTCCAACAGCTCAGTCCTAATCAATCTTTGGGATGTCAACTAAATTTGGGTGGTATCCCATCGGGCATAATGAGAGGGAATTCGAGCCACGGCTTGCTGAGGCTTCCAGTATAATTTTAATGTTTTTTTTACGTCATTTTTATGGTGTCGTGAACTGTCGTGTGAGTGTGAGTAAGGTAGCCAGAACTCCACGGCGCAGTGTTCAATCATCTACGGTGATCACTAGGCCAAACGCTTGTCTGTTATAAAAAGAACTTAGAATATTATTGAGTGTAAGCGCGTCAGACGAACTGAACTCAAAAACATTGATAAAAATGAGCTGCAAAGCAACTTAGAAACCTTTAACTGACATTTTAAAATACGCCAAATAGTTTTAGTGGCTTATTATGAAATTTCAGTATTTTTGTCTCTTACTTCATTCCAAAAAAAAATCCTAATTTCCCACAGATAATGAGAATTCATACTGCTGCAGTTAGCAGCAAAAAAAAGCCGGCGCGCTTCCAAACCGGTAATCAATATAGGAGGCGGGTGAAGAGCCGTCCGGCCGTAAATTACGAACCGGACCGGACGGCGCGGCCGGATCGCGATTCGTTATTTATGTTAAATATTCCGCCGGGGTTTAGAGCGCATTTAATAGTTGGATCGGTTCTTGTTGATACTAATATATCACGTAATTTGGGATGGGATTTGTTGCGATGTCGGTGTTGAGGGATTTTTGGTTTCGAACGGGACAACCTTGAAATGTAGCCCGTACAAGGGTACGGTATCCAGTTTACATAATATTCTTCTGTAGAATAATTTTACTGTAAGATACTTGTGACATCTTGTAGTTTTCATCCTTAGTATTTATTTGTTCTGATCTTGCTTATTTTTCAAATTTGTTTGGATTTTTTTAGTTTTGTAGGTAAGGTCTGATTAACTGTATACTGTACTTAAGGAACTAGAAATATACGCGTACAAGATTCGGTATTGTTTTCTGGTGAAAATAGGACAGGAAGTTTTGTTGGAACGTTAGAGAAAAAATTCTTATCAATTTATCAATTATTAAAATTCTTGTCAATTTATAATTGTTCAAAAAACTAAGTACAATAAACTTGAAATAACACAACTTCAATATGCAGCCAGGCGCAAATCGAATAAAATTCGAACGACTTCACACTCATCGAATCCCTGGCAATCATCTTACGCGAATCGCAATTATCAGTTTCTTAATCGTTTTAACAGCCAATCAAATCGCAGACCAGATAAACCGAGCGGTTTATAAGGTTTCTTCGTTAGCGGAAAAAAGTCTGAAAATGGGAACAATCAGGGTTGGTCAACCCCTATTCACAAACGTCGGGAAACAAACGAATCATGGAATCTGTAGCTGTCACTTTTTATTGCGGCAAATCAGAGCGAGACAGGACGTGACTTATCGAATCGAATCCGTGTACGACACTTGAGAATAAGGGGTCTGGAGTCCGCCAGATTAATGGTGGCTTAGCTGTGAAAAGTCACTCGACGGTTCCAGTCCCAGATTAAGAATTGGCTCGTTTTTTCGCAGTTCGATCTTTCAACGTTAATTACTGAGCTATTGAGTGAGGGTTGTGGCTTTAATTACATTTTGAGTCTATTTCCGTTTTTATTGCCTGACTACCGATAACACATACTTTGTATGAAGCATGACTTACATATATAAAATAACACCTGCATCTACATCTTTTAGTCTTAGAGTTTTAAAGACATCTCGTTTTCATCAACTTGGAATATCTTTAGGTTATTGGTAGCAAACAAAGATAGCAGCTAGTGAAAAGGATTGCCGGTTTCAATACCTTATCTGTATCACTGTCTTTGAAGATGATATTTTTTTCATACCGCTCGGTATATCGTGTAGCAATAGACTAGCCCCGTCTTACATAGTGACTTGAACATTTCTAATACATCTTTAATACCACCAAAAATTCATGGAGGTGTAGATGTGTTTTTTTTTTATTGAAAACAAGGGAATAACAAAGGAGATCCATTAAGTATACCAGAAGCTATCTTTTGTTTATCTTCAAATCTTTTGTCTGTAATAATTATTTTTCGCACGGAAACAGGCCGTGATATAAATTGTACGTCGCACGCACTCGCAACTTTATGTGTCATAACTTATGTTATTACGTGCCTGTGTTGCAAAAAACAGTAACTAGTTATTGATGTATAACAAAGAGGCTAAGTTATTGATATATATCCGAGTCATCAGGTTCTTTTTTGGTATAGAAAAGAAAAATTAAGTTACCGTGTTATAATTAGGTCGTATCTATAGTGACTATGATGATAATAGTGAAAAGCAATTTCATTATTAAGGGAAAATTGTAATTTTTTTAAAAATATACGAGTTATATCTATAGTGAAAGTGCTACTAAGGCATGAGGTCGTCAGATCAATTCCCGCTTATATTTGAAGTGTTCTGAATGTCCCTTAGCTATACACCCGCACCAGAGTGACGATATTATGTTAACCGACCAACAAGTCCTTATAATACTTTCATGTTTTTAACTTGGTCATACGGTTATATAAACCTTTAAGTAGGTATTCTAGTAGGTATTTTGTATCAAACCAAAGATAATTTCAGGACATTTATAAAATATTTATTTTTCAATAATCACAATCTGTTTACATATCTATTTGTGGCACATCGATAAACAGTTAAAATATATTCCAAATACATATTAATCTATACGTTTATATACTGTATCTATATGAGGTATTCGTCATTTCTTAATTTATACGCATGCATTACTAAAACAGTAATCACAATGTTTAACACAGATACCAACTATTCTATCACACGTAAAATAAATTCGTATTATTCTGAAATAGTTCTGTCATAGATGAATACATACGTACCACATTTTTAATATTTAGTCAATCAACGATCAAATATATTTAGTCGCCGTATACTCAAATGTCATGTTAAATGAAATGACAATTTTTTATTCCATAAAAAATCTAAAACAATAAAAAATCTATAAAAAAATTAAACATTTAAAAACAAGTATATAGTCGCAGTTGCTATGCAAAATAAACTACATTTACCAGACATTTAAAATATATCTAAATAATACATAAAATAATTATGACCTTTTTATTTATGATTACATTACACACAGACACGAGAATACTCATTAATATAAATTTTGAAGAGAAAACGATATGAAAAGTAAACGCACATAGATATGTACAATTAAAAAATAATGCTAACACAGCCAAAACACCGAGATCTAAAACACCAAATGACTAGTACCCATAAATTGTCAGTTACCTTTGAATTTCCTTTCGCCATAAGAACATAAGAAACATCGCTTACTGCGATTTTGTACTGTCTCAGTTTTATTATCTTTCATTATAAATCTGATCTCTAGACATCTATCACAATATCTAAAAACACATATAATATGACACATATATCTAAATTGTATACTTTCATATGAGCAAACATAAATTCTTATATATCATCACTGGAATAACTATGAGGTATATGGATGTCTTTACCATGTCGCCTTAGTCCTCCGCTTCTGAATTTAAAATATACTCCGATTTGAAGTCCTTGGTCATATCTTCTGGAGAATCGTTCCGTAGAAGACCGGCTCGGGACGCGAAGGTGCTTTGGGAAGTCATGCTCGCTAATATACCGTTGGATAAAGCCTGGACAGACAAGGCCTCTTGAGAAGGTCCAGCGTAACTGTACTGCTGGTAAACTGCTTGAATTCTTGCCGCGTTGACCAGTGTCTGAATCTTCAACTGAGTATCCAAAGCCAAGCTCAAAGGCAGCTTCCGAAGCTGACTAGCGATCAATTTCCCGAACATTTCGAACTCGTTTTCGTTCCCACCCTCAGAGTGCTGACTCAGATCCTGTGGCCCGTCCGAATGCTCCCCGTTACGGTCCTCGGAGTTGCTCTTTTTTTGTTTCGCGGGTACAGGGTAGATGGTTGCGAGTGAGGTGGTCAGCGGAGTGGCGATCCCAACAGGCGGATTGAGGAACGCGCCTGTAGTTGCCGGCGAGAGGATGCCATACGGACTTGTTGATTGACTCAACCCAAACGGAGTGTTAGGTCGAGGGGACGGAGTGTTCAACACATACGGCGTCGAAGAACGGGTCGAGCTCCGCCTTTTCCGAGGACTTTTCTTCTCAGGCGACTTCCGCTCGCTGAGATCCTGCACCGCGTCGCTGTCATCGCTCGCTGGCACCTCCAACAAGCTCGCATCAACCTAAAAATAAGTTCGCACATAAATAAGGTTCCGGCGCCACGGCGCATGTGTAGCATGTCTCGATGTAAACAAAAAATAGTCTTACAGAGCTCGGTGTGACGATCGCCCGCAGAAACCTGTCCGCGTGCTCGAACCACGTGACGCTGGGCCGGTACGCATGCGCGCCGGCCTTCCGCGCCGCGCGAATCTTCTTCAGCTCCACACTGTACGACGATCGTATATTCTTTATTTTATTTTTCAATTCCTTGACTGTGACGTCGACTAGGTTTAGAGCGTTAATTATCTCGATGTATCCCTGCTCCCTGATTTTCTTGTTTTTGTAGTTCTCGGACACTGGGTTCCAGAGGTACTCGCGTTTTTCGTACTCGATAATCATTTGTATAGTGAGGTCCTCACTCCATTTGGGGTTGGCCAGGATAGCGACCATGTTGTTTTTATTGTATAGAAGTTCACAGCATGCTTGTGAAAATTCGCGTGTAAGCCGGTTCGGTACTAGGAGCGCAGAAGGGTGCGGGCGGTTCGCATGCGCGCAGCATACTAAAAGCACGTCGATGGCCGGGCCGGCGGCGGGGGGCTATTTCGGGAGTAGCCGGCATCACGCAGCCGCGTGCTGTGGAGCGTGCTGTTGCTCTCGCACGCGCGCGGCCGGGCCCGAGCGAAACGGAAGATTTGTGGCCGACGCCAGCCGCGCGCCTCGTTCATATTAGGACACTTCACTTCACACCTGACACAATGATTAAAAGCTCCGAACTTCAGGAGCTTTTGTGTATGAGGTCACTAAAACGCAGAATATTTATTAATAACTAATTATTATTATTATGATCTCATACTGTCATTTTTTAGTTAATTAATACATCTGAGACTGAACACAGATAAGCTAAGTAAAGCTCGTACGGCTCGTTTCATATTAATGAATTGGCGTAATTAGACAACAATAAATATAATTATACTTACTATCATCGATACAAAGCAAAAAATAAACTAAAATGACATGTTCTTATTATTTTTACTGTTTATTGTTGTTTTCCAAGAATGCACCAGTTAAATAATCATACAATGATTAATATAGCCATTAAAAATAATTACTCCTCATGTGTTTCTACAAGAGGAAGACCTGTGCCCAACAGTGGGATGTAGAAAGGCTGAAGACAAAAATTCATTTAATTTATTGAAAAAAAAACAGTTACAAAATTTATATTACTTCCAAATTCAAATGAAAAAATAAAATGCGCCAAATGTGTACGGCAACCGAGCGACCGTGATCCTTGAGAGGGCAGGACATTCGCTACTCGTCGCCCCGAAGTCTTTGACGCAGATCGCATCGGAAAACAGTCTTTAACAACAGCTACATTAGGTCGAGCTTTGCAAATATTATGATATCAGACTATCTGTGTTTATAATCTATAGCGACGATAGCGACATCTGCACTCGTTGGGGCCTGAGTGTGACCCGTTGTATAATTATATGCTAATTCACACTTATGTTTTGAAATACTGGGAAGTGCCGGCGAAAAATACAATTAACATGAAGAAGTAATAAAATACTTGCATTTATTTCTTTTTAATAACTTTTCAAGCCCGCTTTATACGATAATGGCACCATAGATTCCTGGAAATATTTTATAGTTTTTAAATCTTCCCAATTAACAAATGTTTGAGTAGGGTTTTTTTTATAATAAACGACTTCCAAAAAATACCGACAATCTGATAATGACACTGAAGACGAGTATAACAAGGAAGTTTAAACTTTAGGAGCTTTTTCGTAAAACTTCCTTTATATAATAAACAAGCTGTTGCCCGCGACTTCGTCCGAGGTTACTGGTTTTTACCTATAACATGGAAACACCCAGAGAACCAAAAAAAAAATTAAACTTTTTGGTATTTTCCCTCTTTTTACATCTTCTTCTTCTAGCTTCTGCATGTATCAAAAATATTGTAGTTAAGTTTTTAATTTTAGCAAAATCCTCTGAATTTCAAAGCCGTAACTTCTCCGGGAAAAAACCCTGCATATTATTAGGAAGTTAGTAATTTTATTCTTTCCTTCAAGAATACGCCATTTCACTTTTGCCATTTTCTTAAAATGTTGCCTGTATTGAAAACTGATTCTTAATCAAGATACAATCGACTAATCAATATAGTCATGAAATTAATATTTTCTCGTTTACTATCAATACGTAAAGATTTTTTATTTTTAAACCTTTTATTTGCTGTTCTAGGTTTTAAGTCATTGTTTATTTTGAATTATAAAAAATTTTGTGATGCTGTCAGTTTTGTTAGGTGTTTGATTTGTTAATTTTCAACTTAGTACATTTCTCTTGTTTTTGCCTTACTAGTATTTTCCGTTGTAGGTATATTGACTGAGATGATAATGAGGAAAATCACTACTCTGATATAAGTACATATAAAACGAACAACGGTATCACAAGATTTTCGTTCAACAGTTTCCCTAACGTCAGAACTCCGAACATCCTCTTTCGATGTTTGCCGCCACACAAATGACGACGACAGATATAATTCCTATACATAACATATTATTGTCAGATCGCAACACTACATACATAGTACTGATAGCCCTACCAATTAGCCACGGTCCTGATAAAGAAATATGAACTTTAGGACACTAGAAATAACGTTGCAAATATGTAAAGTCTACGAGGCGACAGATAAAATATCGTGGCAGTACGCTTTGAAGCGCGGTCAGTAATTTTCTCGCTCTCTGGCGGTTTTGGTATTATTTATCGCAATAGCGTAGGGTTGGCGATGGTAGTAAAATAACACTGATATTAATTTCAATCATATTACTTTTCAGTGCAAGGGGAGACTCGTTCGTCGTCCTCCTTGTGTAGTCAAAACTTATTTTAATCGATTCTAACAGTTCAAATTAATTTGAAGTCTTTTTTCAATTTTTTTTATAATAAATAAAAACTATGAACTATGGGTTTTTGATATTTATTCTTTATGAGAAGAAAGACCTCGTTAAAAACAAACGCGGATTCGCTGGTCACAATGAAACTTTAGTTTTTAACTATACTGACAGATACTCATATTTAATCCTATATACTGCACCTCAACCAAATGATATGTATGTGAATATATTTAAGTCAAATATTCTATCAAGACAAGTACGAAACCGAAGTAGAGAGGCTGGCTCGTTATGACACTAGGAAAAAAAACTTAGCAAATTTGATACACCGTAAACTGCAAATTGTTAAACATTGCGTTAGGTTTCAGGCGGTGAGACTTTTCAATGAATTACCAACTAATTTAAAAACTATCACAAATATTAATTTATTTAAAAGCAAGCTGAGGTCTTATCTACTGGAAAAAAGTTTTTATAGTGTAGAGGATTATGTAAGTGACGTAAAACTGTAAAACTGTTGATTGTATGATTATTGTATTTTGATTGTGTTATTTTTTTTTTTTTGACATTTTATTTTTAATTGGTTGTAGGTATGACATAAGATTGTTTGACTTAAATTTTTGCATGATTTTTTTGTATTGGATTATTTTTATTATCAATATTAGAAGCATTATGAAATTTCCGACACAATGTATATTGTTACTTATGGAATAAATGACTTATGGTACAGACGAATTCAAAAATATATATGCACGTTTGACAGTAAATGACTCTTACTGGAAGGAAATAAAGTCTGTCGCCTATAGAATATTTTGAACCCGACTGTACGCCCTGCGACAAGATGAGATGACGATATTCGTAGGTTGGCTGGAGTGCCCTGGATGAGAGCGGCCGATCGAGATTGTTTGTTTGTTCAAATACTATTAGATTATTTTTATTATCAATATTAGAAGCATTATGAAATTTCCGACACAATGTATATTGTTACTTATGGAATAAATGACTTATGGTACAGACGAATTCGCACGCAATTAAGCAGCGCATTATTGAGTGTGTTGATAAATATTATGTAATAAACAAGTAAGCTTTGATATTTTTAAGAACTTTAATGAGTAGGTAATTATAACACAACATAACATATCGTATCGTCATGTTTACATCACCTAATAGGTGGTAGAGGTATTACCACCAACCAAGTGTGTAAGGGACCAGACTACAGATATACATTTACATAAATAACGCAAATAATAAAACTATTTGTATTGAAACCAAGCGTGTCAAATTTTAACGTGTACTCAACTACTCAGAGGTCACAGCCGTAATTTGGAGACGGGAGATCCAAACTAATTGAATGATACCGATGCCGTCGATGCCCCTTCACCAATTATCACACAATATATATTTTCAGAGCAGTTAGCAGCGGCTAACCCGACGTTTGGTCGAGGTTTTCGGACACGCGCAGTACGTGCATTTGCGTCATCAATGTTAACTATAAGCTCTCGAACCCAGTGTTGGAGGTTATAACTGGGACCTAAGACCACTCCAACGAGTACCAGTTTCTCTATCCAAACGACACTATTAAAAATTATTCCAGACAGCAATCACGTAACGATAATTCAGTCAGTCTCAAACAAAATCAATGACATCTCAGTGTAAGATACCATGTTATTTATAGTTTACAACGCTAGCTACACAGGCAATGCACACAGCGACATGAACTTACACCTATGTTTACTTAGGGTTGGTAAACAGTACAGAGCCTGTCATTTCGTCTAGTTAGGTTCTAGTTGAAATATTCTATGAACCTGAATACAAAGGTACAGCTTACTTCAAAAATATGTAACCACGTTTTACAGTAAATGACTCTTATTAGAAGGAAATAAAGATTTTCACCTCTAAAATCTGTATACATTTTTTTGTACTCGACTGTACAATCATGCCTTTTCCCGTTGGAGTTAGGGTACTGATTTCTCTGGCTACTTTCCTCATTACTAGCTTTCTCTACGCATGTATGTGTATATAGATTTAAGGTCTTGTAGACTCTAAAAATTTATTTTGTTGATTGGCTATTAATAAATAAATAAAAATTAGGAGTTCAACGAATAGCGTAAGAAAAAACAAACAGTGATAAACCATAGACCTATAAATTGCCCTTATAGTGTCATTTCCGCCGCAAATAAAAAGATAGATAAGTGAGTGGACTAACTAATCTTGAAACTTTATAACAAACTGCAGGTAGGTATATGTCTTCGTCAACAATGAATACCTTATCGCGACAGTGCACTCGAGGGCTATGTATTGTATGCACACGCAACACATCATTACCAGACCTATGTCAGTACTATTTGCGATGTATAGCGCAATAAGTGAAAATAGTTACTGTACGTCGCTACGAGTATTTATCTAATGATATAACTTTGTCTGATGTATTCAGGAGAGAAACAAAAAAATATATTGGTATCACAACAATAAAATAATAGTTCTTAAGCTTTTTAATCATACAAATAGACCATGCACCAAACAGAAAAACTTTGCAATAACATATCCAAAACAAATATGTTTTTAATTAATAAAGTATCATGCTATTCTTCGTGTGTTTCTCGATGAGGAAGGCCTGTGCCCAGCAGTGGGACTTATATATAGATTTAGGACGGACGGGACATCTATTCTAAGGTCCATTTGCAGTATTTTTTTAAATTATTTTTTACTCCATGTGTTAATTTTATAAAAAGCTACTTACGAACAATTCTGATGCAGTCAATTTATTAAAACAATGCATACCTTCAGAATAATAATATTTAGAAGTGATAGATGACAACGTAAAATCAGTGAACGCTAGTGGAAATATCGTGGCTGTAGCGTACAAGCGCAGGCTATGTCGGCTTGACGCTATTTCACAGGATATCTTCTGGCGCGGTAATGAGGGCGGAGGGACGACCGGTTCACTGCGGCGTGTTACGCTTGATACTTACACAGAGATTTAATTTTGCATTTTATCAGAGAAAAGTTGAATTATTAGAAAGATGATTTTATCTCATCTGATGTGAAGAAGAAGATAGATCAAGAAGGTAGGCGATAAAACATATCGCATCAGCTTGCAGATCGAGGGCTTGTATAGTTTTTCTATAAACAAATTTGTAACGACAGGAGAGCGGGCTCTTAACACAGATATACGTATAAAAATGTAATGCAAACGTATATTATTATATAAAAAAATTACAAAGTGTATCACTTATTATTATATCACGAAATCAAAAAGACGAATTTTTATTGATGGTGGGTGGGTGCTTATTATTATAAATCGGTGTGAAAAATAATTTTTAATATTTCTTTTATTACATATTAACGCAAACCTCTCTCTACAAAAAATAATAACAAGAAAAATAAAGGATACTTAAGCAAAGCGAATAAGAATTTCTGTATCAAGTCAGGACAGAGACATTAGAGGCACGGTGATGATCGCGCCGCGTCGCGTCGGCGTGGGAGGAAACAGGCGGCGGGCCCACTTACTCAAACCGACGTGTACAATGCTCTTGGTTTTTGATAATTGGTAAACAACTTTATACCATAATACTCTTAAGTCACAGTATTTATCAACGAAACAGGGCATGATACAAAACAACGGTAAGAACAGCTATCAGGAATGCCTTGGATATAGCCGCATCCATTATTGGTGTAAAAACTATTTGGTTGGCCAATAGCAATACCCTGGCTTGTTTTGTGATAGACGTATATTTGTATTTAGATTGTTTATATTTTGATACAAATGTCTACCTTCACTTCATCCCTGTCATCCTAATAAACACCACTCTCTGCACTCCAAAACCCTGTTTTATTAGTATTGGTGCTTTACGTGATATTTTATGACGGGTATCAATGTGAAAATTGTTTAATTATATCGTGTTTCAGTAGTCATGCTTCTCTATTTTAACATTGACCCTTTCAAGGTCAATGTTTAAATAGAATAGAATGAGCCAGCAAGATAACTAATCTACTATTGCCTTTTCAGAGTACTTTACTGTCTATTACTGCGATATTATAATAAAACAACAATAAGTATTTGAGTGCGTTTGACATTAAGCAATTTATCATTCAGAAAAAAATAATAATACAAAAGCCGAGAAAATAATAATAATAAAGTATCAAGAGTAATTCCACGTAGTGTTCAGCCCGCACTCGACGCGCCCCGAGGCGCGGCCCGGGCTACCACACGCTACGTGTACATCTACGTGTTTATGGCTACGTAGCTACGTGCTACATAGACGTAGTTATGTAGCTGCCGATGTATCAGCTGCTTTCGGCGCCCTTTAACGGGCCATTTGGAGATTGTAGGTTCACTCTGAACTGTGCATTTTGTATTGGTGGGAATACAATACAGTGCGATTAAAACTATAGCAATAGTATTGATAATAGTAACGCTACTTAAAGAAGCTACGGTTTAGGACGACTATTATTTAATAGCATTTTTAAAAGGTTCGTTTGGTGCCAATGACTCCAGCAAAACAGCAGCAAGGTAAATAGAACTCTGCTAAGCAGTGAGCGTCTATTTTAGTCTAGAGGAAATCACTTAAGAGAGACATCATTAAAGTTCAAGATTCAACATAGATGGCGAACAAGTAGACCTGTAAGTAACAACAGTCGCCCAAAATACTCTTGATACTTGTAAGAATTAAATTGAAACTATGTGTATGTTATAATTTAGTTATTAGAAGACAAAAATTAATAGTAAATTCAGCCCAGAAACCAACTTTCAAGGACATAAAACTGATCCCCCAAGTGAAAGCGACTAGAATTTTAGACTTGACAAATTAGTTTACTTGAATTTCAACAACAAAGAGATCAAAGGCCCTCTAATTATGGAGCTCAAATCTAAATCAAACTTTAACATAAATAAATAGAGCACCATGTGCCGTGATTACTTAAATGTTTATAACCATTTTATCAGATCAACCAAAAAATAATGAGACATAAAAGGAAAAATCGTCGCCCCGAGTAAAAAAAAAAAGATGAGGCTAACGAGCGTACCAGGGTGGGATGACATTACAGGCGGTACGGGCACGCGCCATTAGGCGAGCAGAACGGGCCCTATTTCCTCGAGGAAACACCGGATGCCGCGCCCGACGACAGTTGGCAGGTTATGACTGCCTGGTACTTTCGCTTTGCGAAATTGCATTGTTGCTCCTAGTATGTGAGCTTATTTTTTTTTTAAATGACCGCATACTGGGTGACTACTAACATAACTTCATCGTAACTATTAAAAAGATAAATTCAAGCACACGGTACCTTATACGAGTACCTACATAATGTTTTGAAATAGACGTACCTGAAACAAGAAAATAACAGTTATATATTTCAATATTTTCGAATATCACACATTTTTATATAATAATATCATTGCCCTACCAACAATAAACTAATAACGAACATAAAAAATGTAGGCACCTCGTAAAATCAGCCCGCAAACCCGTGAAAAGAAGCCAATTTAAAAATTTGGAGCGACACGTACCGCCGAGGACATTAATCAAAATTAAAAGCGGATTAGGGACTCGTCGGGACTCGGCGGGGAATCGGGGACTCGCGTCCCGGGCCGAATTGGGGCGTTCAAGGGCGCGAAAGGATACACATGTTAGTAGCAGCCATGGGCTGGGGAAAATAAGCTAAGCTATGTAGATTTATAGTGACTTTAATAATCATTTTAATAGTTGAGTGAGGTGAGTTGTGAAAACTTATCGTGCGTCGTTCGGTTCAATCCACGCCTCTACGGCGGAGTTTGAAACTTATCTGCTGAATTTAAGTACAAAAGATCAAGTAGCATCGAAGTGCTCCGAGTTTGAATCAGCCCCATCGTAGCTTAAGAATATTACACTCAGGTAGTTACAGGAATTTACAATAATGCACACTCAAAGTATTAATTTTTTTTATAATTATGATACACATCTGCATTTTACATCTGACTTCTCCTGAAAATACCCTTATATTTCTCTCGTTGCTTTATTTGTACACGAATATATTAATATTTTTTTTTAAAGACAGATTTTTTTCACAACTGAAAAATCTCTGCCGCTCACACGCTTCGCCCTCAGTGTAAGTGAAGCGCCAAACAACGTAGTTACGTAGCCGTAGTGAAACACTAACGAAATACGTGACGTCCCGTAATCCGCGTCGGGTCGTCGAATTGATAACTTGATAACGCGACCCGCGCAGGCGGGCCGTCCCGTGACCCCGCTACGGTTCAAACGTAGGGTTGGCAGCTCTCGGTGCGCTTATTTGAATAGTTAAAAAATTATAAGTTTTTATTCTTTTTTTTTCATTAGTGTCCTGAGCCCCGTTGCGTATTACACGTGCAGGGTCGGTACTACACTAGTTTAATATACATTGAATTTTTCTGCAGTAAATTTATTATAGAAAACTAATAGCTAATAACACAACACCACCTGATGTATGTACGATGCTTATTCTCTTTTCTTCTTTATAGTTAACAATATTGGCATGTCTTTTTAACGGCATAACAGTAACCATCATTTCGCTCATCCAAAAGAATATTGACGTAATTACGTTTTTGCGATTTTTCAGAAGAGCGTTTTAAGAGTTTGACATCGAAAATATTGTGTATTTCCAATCATTCTATTGATATATTTTAATAGTTATGTTGTGTTACTTTACTACCAATAATATTACATAAAAAGTTTGCGAGAAAACTCAAGATAACTACTTGAAAAAACGAAATAAAACAAACCAGACGTACATTTATGACATTTTATACATCACATAATACAATTATGACATTAAACTAGGTTTGGATATGGGAATAAATCATGAATTTAAACAAAATTATATTCAATTTTAGTTTTATTTTTATAAATCTGTCTACATTTTATAAACTTTGTCGATGTTTACGCGTATCCTTTCGAAGTATAGGCCAACACCATGACGGCAATGACTCTCTCTTTCGGAAACTAATGGAACAAAAATTCTGTCGTTTTTACCGTAGATAAAACGTGCAAAACATGAAGTTATGGCATCAAAAACTCATTTTCGACTTTTTGGTAATTATGTCATTATTCTTTTGGATGAGCGATTTATCAAATATATTTAAATCGAAGGTCTCAGAGATGGAGAAACCTTGCTACCGACGCCTCAGCGGTTTAAAAAAGGAATAGTTATTTAGACGAACGTCAAGATGCGATATCATGTCAGCATTAGCAATCTAGCAGACTGGTCACCTGTCGGTAAGAGACCACAGTGGCATATATGTATAGAATAAATACATGTGATACGATGTGCGTGAAAATTTATAACAGATTAGGTACCTAAAGAAATTTTACATCTCTCATGTTCGGTAAGTAGGTCCTTAATACCCCCAGATGCGGGTTGTAAGTGATCAATTACCGCCCTAGGTTAATAATGTAGCTAGAAACGCCCTAGGGCGGTAAGTTATTAAAAAAAAAATTCTTTCAAAAAGTTCGCGTACATCTAACCATCTTACTGGCACTAGACATCATGCATTCAGCCCAATGACAAAAGAGGTCGCTTCGCTATTTTCATCAATTTTGAAATAAAAATAAATTTATTTTCAAGAAGCCCTTGGCTACTAATCTACTATTTAAACACTAGTAAAGGAATATCTTATGCAATAATGTTTTTATTAGCTGCAAGAGTTTCTAGATAATGCCTACATAAAAATAATAAATACTATTATGTTGTATATACCTTATATATGTAAGTATATTACACCTACCTTTTCTTTCATTCTATCTCTGCCCAAAGGATGCCTGGAAGTTATTGCTATTAGCTATAAGGCCGCCTGTGTTGCATTCTATTTTTTTTAGTATATTTCTGTGTTAAAATTAGTTGCAATAAAGATTTTTGTTTATCAATCTATCTATGTTAGTAGTTAAAAAATAAATGAATAAGTTAAAAGTGAAACATGATATAAATAAATAATGATAATATTCTATCAGAGTGTAGTAATGTAGTAAAAATGAATAATAATTTAATTAATGTATAATAAGTAAGTACTTGATATGCCCTAGCAGGGTCATGTTTGTGCCCGTCCATACATACATACAATCACGCCTGAAATCCCGAAGGGGTAGGCAGAGTCAAAGGGGCACTGCATTTAGCCGTACAAAAATTGGGTTTGGTCAGATGAAAAATCGTGAAAGAGAAGTAACAAGTGGCTTGCTCTTCGCCTACACAATCACAGACCCAGTACCCAATACGCCCTTAGTCGCCTTTTACGACAAGGCTAGAAAAGCAGTTGGTACATCCTTTGCATTTAAAACACCTATGTAACAACATGCTGCATGAGCATTATAGAACTTTGACTTACTAGTAAGAATTGTATAGCTACTTGCAACTCCTGCAGTGTGTTGCCATCCTGTGAGTAATAATAAATTAATAATTGTGTCAGCCCTGCTGCCTCGTAGCAAGGTTATCCGTCAACCCGAGCGCAACCGCGAGTCGTAGGTGCTTTTAGTGTCGACGCCGGGATCTGTTTATTATTTTATGCTAATATTAATGCCACGGAATGAAATGATAACACTGCTGTGTCGAGGTGTTTTCTCAGGGGTCGGCAGTTTTTTGGTGACTCTGTATTTTTGAGAAATTTCAGCATACGTGATTTACTATGGTTTAGAAAGTAGGACAAATAAATGTGAATAATTTGCTCTTTTCTTAAGTTTCCCATATAACATTACTTCCCAGAAATTGATCCTTGTTATAACACTATCGAATAGTGTAATAATACAGAATGTGTTTTTTTCAAAATCATTGGGTTCGACTCCTGGCAAGGATTTTTGATTTTTGAAACAGTTTTTGTTTTCATCAAAATCAGACTCGCAATTCCTTTGAGCGTTTTGATATCCCTTATAGTTTAGGTTTCGGCCCTGAAGGCCCATTTGTAAAATTTACCCTGTATACCTACATCCCGCTGCGGGACACAGGCTTCCTCATGGAAACAAACACATGAGGAGTATGGGCCGTAACACCACCACGCTGCCACAATGCGGATTGGTGGGCAGTTACGGTTGCGATAGCAACCGAAACCGACGTCTTAACGTGTCTTCCGAAGCACGGAGGAGTTTAAGAACCCAAAAATTTGGTCACCCATCCATGGTCTGACCATGGCGAAGGTAACTTTGTTTCCGATACCGAAAGGCACTTACTAACCACTACGCCAACGAGCTCCCCACCTTGTGTGCGTAGTTTAGAGTTATTTCTTTAGCCAAAAATTTCTTTAGGTAAAAAGGGTACTAGGTACTCTTGCAATATAATATTATATATTGGGTCCTTACCTATGAAATTGGTGTTTTTATTCTGTCTTAGCAATTTGTCCGTAACTATTAAGTTTCAGAACATTCTTATATAAATAATTGCCTCTTCTAAAATAAACCATATATTTGAGCTCGTATTATTTAATTTGATATTTTTTTGTAAGCTTAGTATTTTGTCTGTAACTATTAAGATTCAGAGTATTCCTAAAAAATAATTACCTCGTCTAAAAATTTACTATATTTTTGAGCTCTTTTGATTTGTTTTGATAATTTGTTGTAAGTTTAATTGTGTTAAATTGGACACGGAGACAACTTTTTTTAAGTGCCTCCCGAATACATCATTTTATTTGCATTCACTTAAAAACGATAAATAATTTTTATGAAGTGTAATATTACACATATTACTAAAGCTTGTCTAATGATAGATGCCAAATATTATTATCTTTGGATTTGTCGTTGTGAAGAAAACTGAAAAAAAATTAGTATGGAAAATGCAGAATTCCCCAAAATCTCCATACAAAACACCAATTTCATAGGTAAGGACCTAATATTTACCTTTTTATAAATTGTTCCAGTTCTGCCTTTATATCTATCCTATAATATAAATGCGAAAGTAACTCGGCTCTGTCTTGCCTTCACGTCATAATTACTGAACCGATTCAATTGAAATTTGGTACACACAGCCTAGAGCCAGAGAAAGGACATAGGCTACTTTTTACCCCGATATTCCTATGCGAACGGATACCGCGCGGGTGTAACCGTGGTTATCAATATCTGCTCGACCGAGTATTATGTGACATATTCCGTCAAAATGTAATTTCATTTCGAATTTAAAAATTGCTTGGCATTGTAAAATAATGACACGACAATTGAGATTTCCAAGAGATTTCACTATGACAGCAATTAATCAGATGGCACTGACAAGAAATGTTATTTTCATTATTTTAATAATTAAAAGTTTAAGTTCAACTATTAAGAATCAACATTTTGCTAATAAGAGGTAGGAATGTAATGTTGAGCAGTTTGTAAAAAAAACAATGCACTGTTAACAAACACGCAAAAACTTTTAGTAAACTTTTATCGGCGTTAAATCAATAGCCACGCGAACGACGTCGCGGGCACAGCTAGTTACAATACAAACAAATAGTGACAACCTGGCCCATCGTTTATTTTCCGCACCTCACAATGTTATGTTTAAAATGACCTATATTAGATTAGAATAGAACCGGCCAGGACATTTAGTGATGTAATTGGGGCGTCAATTAGCACGGGGCCCGTCACGTCAGAACTTCGTGCAGTTAAAAAAGGTTAAAAGTTAAGACAGTTACGGCCCCTTGGAAGGAGAGAGATAGCTGAAGCGAAGCATTGGTTGGTATAAAAACAAAGCCATTCTCCCTATTGCTGTAAAGGTTTTGAATTCCATCTTTCAGAAAATTATATATCCTATCAACTGGCGGCCATTTTGCGCGAATAGCCGCATTTGTGTCGCCGCGCGTTAACCGCGCGTGTTTTTAGAATAACAATATCTCGTTTTATAGGGCGGCTTATATAAACCTTGTATCGTCACACTAACGCTATCATTATTAAAATTAGTAGTCCAATTTTGTCCTGTAAGGAATAATTAATTATGATTGGAAATCAGGTTGAGAATCTTTTAAAATAGCTACACAGATGGGCATTTTTTGACAGCGGACTCTTGGAATCCGATCAACAGACAAGGGGTTATATGATACGGTAATTAAGCTCTGGCGTCGGTACTTCATACAATTAAGGGTTAAGAGTTACGTCAGTTCCGTTTTATTGGAAGGTGAGATGATGACCTCTACGGTTGAGTGGTTTATTCGCCAGTTTCAAGGTTTCCAACGAAAAAACGAAGAATCTTTGTGATATCGAATTCCTCCGCTATTGTAACCGATTCTACCCACCCATCTCCAATAGGCCAGCGTGGGGTGTTACGGGCCACACTGCTCATGTATTTCTCCGTGCAGGAAGCCTGTGCCCTGTAGTGGGACGTATATAGGCTGGTGTATATAACCTATGCAACTATAAACATAACATAACAACATATCACGCCTCGCTTAGCAAACTGAAGTGGCAGTGGGCTGGTCACATGAGCCGTAGAACTGACAACCGTTGAAGTAAAGTTCTTGAATGGAGACCGCGACTCGGCAAGCGCAGTGTGGGACGCCCTGTGACAAGATGGGATAGGTTGGCTGGAGTAGGCTGGATGAGAACAGCCGAAGATCGGGAGCGGTGGCGCGTGCTTTAGTGGTTGATGATGATCACGCCTCTTTCCCCGAAAGTGAAGGCGTCCCCATGTAACAGACGGCGAGCCTGTTGCCATGCACCGATCATAATGTGCGATATTTACAATGTATGTTCTTACTGTACATAAGTTTTATTCAAACTTAGTGGTACAGACGGGCGGTAGGAAGGATCGATCCCGCGAGTCCCGCGGCCTCTCGAATGAGTTGTGGGCCCGCCGTCCCAACTCGGTTACCGCTGCAGTAGGTACTGAAGAGATTGCATAAAGTGTATACTTCAAAATTAAATAAAAATGAATGTAGCTAAACAGCTAAAGCGAAAATATTAACCGACTGTATGGAACTCCATGCAGTTCTACAACAAAGGGATCGAATAAAAATAAAAACAAAGCGAATTTCAAATCGTTCGGCGAATACATTCAAAATTAGAACGGCCGCCGCCGACACCGGCGGGCGGCGCTCGGTTTACGTCGCGTTTTTACGACGGCCGATAACGTTTACGAGCGCGCTGAGTGGCGTCGCCGCGGCTCGCGACTGATTGCAAGCTCACACGTGCCTAGTGATGTGCGAAGTTCTTATAATCGATATTATGATCGGGAAGGTCAACCTGATTTTAATAAAACTATTTATTATATGAAATTGTGTGAAATACAAAATAATCTGCAAAAATTATGCGAGGAAGTACTATATAGCTTTTATTAAACGCTTGTTACATTTATCCAGCTGTGATGATACTGATACTTAATTTTGAACTGCTGCAAAGCATAAAAAAACCTTGTTTTAAAAATACAATTCAATCCCCAGCTTTCTTCTGTCTTTGTACTCAACACAGACGTCATACTCATCAATTCGTGGACAAGGTTATAGTGTTAAGCACAGTATCTACTCTCTTCTTTAGTCTTCCTCTCATTCTATGGCCATCCATATCTACACGTAGCGTTTGTCTTGTTATGTGATATTCGTCCTTCGTCTACATTTTTCGTACACTAATACGTACGGTAATCATAAATAAATAACTTTAAACATTTTAGACTACACATTCATATTTAAACTAATTTTGGTGGCTTTAATATTGGGTCCTTACCTATGAAATTGGTGTTTTTTTTCTGTCTTTGTATTTTGTCTGTAACTATTAAGATTCAGAGTATTCCTAAAAAAATAATTACCTCGTCTAAAAATAGACTATGTTTTTGAGCTCTTTTGATTTGTTTTGATAATTTGTTGTAAGTTTAATTGTTTTAAAATTGGACACGGAGACAACTCTTTTTAGTGCCTCCCGAATACATCATTTTATTTGCATTCACTTAAAAACGATAAATAATTTTTATGAAGTGTGATATTACACATATTACTAAAGCTTGTCTAATGATAGATGCCAAATATCTTTGGATTTGTCGTTGTGAAGAAAACTGATAAAATGTTAGTATGGAAAATGCAGAATTCCCCAAAATCTCCATACAAATCACCAATTTCATAGGTAAGGACCTAATATTTTAAACAAATAATATAAATAAAAATCTCCGTTGCCATACAATGTTCATTCCAAAACATGAAACAAATGATACCTCGCCTTTTTCAGTTAGTTACAATTCTATCGGTTATCTAATTATGTTTCCCATATTTTATTGGCGTCGTGTCATTTGCATGTGCACCTAGCGTTCAATAGACGTTTATATGACAGCCACGTTATCGCATTATGCCGACGTCTGTCATGCGAGCGTTGAGCGCAGGCCGCTGCTCGTGATTGATCGAAATGCATTACTTTACTTAGCGCTAGTTGTAGATACTGTCTACTCTATCATTAGTCCGGTCAGTCTAGCTTAATAATTTAGTACTTATTCATCTTAAGTAGATCGGTATTTTTAAAGATACTGCGTATGCTATTTATTATCATTTAATAAGCCATGGTGCTAAAGCGAAGAAGTGATCTTTTTGAGATGAATGTTTTTGTGTATGGACCAGTAACCTCAGGTATAATCTTCACGTCAAATCAAAAGTTTTAATAATTTTGTAGAATGTTTAGCATTAGAGTCATTTTAAGTAAGGGTTTACTTGTGAATACATTATTTTATTTATAAATGATATCAAGTCATTTATGCACTGGCTCGTCAGACTACATTCAATTGGCAACTTTTGTCAGTAATTTTTGCATAATAATTCTAACGTTCACTCAATTTTTAAAATTAAATGAAAGTCAGCTTAAAACGAACTGTAGCGTCACCGTCAGCAGTGAGCCTGAGCCTTCTCGTATAACTAATGACGGCCGGCCGAGTTGTCGATCATTAAGTCGCCGTTTTACGACACTCGATAATGTTTATGAGGTACGAGCGTCACTGGCTTGCGGTTGATTGCACCAGACGTGTATTTTTTGTCGATTAAATAAAGTTGATAATTCAAGGAAGCTGAATTTGTATAAAATAATAATTCAGGGTTATATTTATGCAAATTATAAAATACCTATTACAACATTTTTTTTTCTCTAAACAAAAGGAGAAAACAACAAATTCTTATAATAAGACTGTAAGAATTTGTCTGGTCTCTTGACTTCTACCTGCACTTTTAATAATCAACAAAAAACATTACATATAATCTGAGCATTATTGTTTTGATAAATAATTTTGATATTAAAGTAGTTATTCTCATTACATTGGCTTTATTATCTATCCAGCCAGCCCATGGATCGAAAATAACAAATTACATTTTCTTTATTTCCATTTGAAACAGTGTACCTTTCGTTTCGCAAATTATGTGCAAATTGTTAAAATAAAATAAAATATCGATAATAACATATAGAGTTCCTTCTGTTGGCAGCACTGGGTGTCACGTATCCGTGACACATCGTGGCCGGCGACACGGCGCGCGTATTTTATGCGCCCCGTTGAGCTCTCTCGAAATAAACCGGCAGCGTAGGGTTGACCTAACCGTCTAAACTTATACGTATAACATACCCGTGTATGTATCATAAAAATATGTTAAAGGATATTGTACTAAAAGTTTAAAATTAAAATAGTCTAGAATAGCTTCAATCTAATCGATTTGATTGTTTATAAAATACTAAAACGGTACGGTACCTACCGTTTTTAGTGGCGGTATTTTGTAATTATGCTAATGCGATGGTACACGAATGTGACAAACCAAAAATCCTGCGGTGAGCAAGTATTCGCCGATGCTTAGGTTCTTTTAAAATATATAGGTGTATCGGTGGACTGGTTCTTTTTTCGCTTTAAACCCTTTTTATAAATATCATTGTTTAGAACACGCAGTTCACAAGCTTCAAGTACTTCAAAAACAAATTACGAATATCGTTAACTTTTTGTTCAAACAGTGTTTACCGTGTTGGTAATAAAACTCGTATAACTTCACGTTCACGTTAACGAAATAAAACTCAATTTTACATATTGTATTCATTTATATTTTGTTAAATCCATTTTGACAAAACGTGATACTTCAAACCCAGATTACAATTTTGGCGAGTTTTAAATGGTCTCGTAATATTGATTTCTAAGAACATAAAATATTTATATAGGCCCCACCCATGCAGTACAAAGCTTTTCTCTGGTAACAACATAACATATCATCACGCATTTTTCCCCGAGGGGGTAGGCAGAAGTATTAGCCCCCATGTTTCGCCATGCAGGTATGTTAAATCCCCATGTTACAGGTAATGAGCCTGTTTTTGCACATAAGTTTTATTCAAACTCAGTGGTATAGGCGGTGGGATCGCAGCCGCGATTCCCGGGACGGTCGGCGCGTCTCGAACGAGTAGTGCCCAGTTGCGTCCGTCCCAACTCGGCTGCCGCTGATGACATAAAGTCTAAATTACTAAAATATCGGGACTCCCATCAAACCTTCCGTACATTCTTGACACAATTATAACAAAGCTTCCAAAGAAATGCTTCCCAGTCCCAGCCCTATCTACAAACCTAAAATAGCGTGCCTTGACAGCCCTATCCGGCTGAGCGTAATGAGCGAAAAGCAGAAATAAAATATAACGAGAGCGGACCACGGTTAATTGTTGTACGGAGAGACGGGCCGAGTGCGCCGAGCGGGCCGAGCGGGTTCGGCCGAATTTCGTTTATCACTGTTATTGTGTAATACGTGTGGATTTAAAAGTTCGTTATTTTTTATGGTATGGACGAAGAATTTTTAAACTAGTAGAAAAAATATATTAGAAAAAAGAAAATGTACTTAAGAGAGAGACTCACTGATGCTGATCGCTGAGATGTTTTAATAAATAGCTTGATCTACTTAGATCAAACTATTTACCAAAACGCGAAACAAGCCGATAAAAATACAGCAATTTTCTGTTAATTTTTCTGTATTTAAGCCGCCGTCGATTTTCTGTTAGTTCATAGCGATTAATTGGTTTGCCATAATAATATTGTATTGTGTCGATCATGCTAAATTACTAACCACGCTAGGAGACGGAAGACACAACAACTTCTATCACAATTTATTGTTTCCCCAAATTAAATGACAGAGGAACTATGTTATTTAAGAGTTTGGCGTCCGGTCAATCAGACCAGCCCCTTATTCTAAACTGTCAGTTCACGGATTCGATTCGGAAACTCACGTAACGTCTCGCTCTAATCCGACTCAACTAAAAGTGACAGGAATATAGATTTTGTGATTCCTTTAGTTTCCGACAGTTTAGAATAAGGAGGCGGGGCCCGGATGGCGCTAAATACGAACGTATTTGCCGCAACCAAATGTCCGTCGAAAACGTTACGGTCTAGCTACACTCCATACTCTCGTGCTCGCGTTCCCTCGTGTCGCCTCGTGCAGTGTGGCTGGGCCGTAACGTTTTCGGCTGAGATTCGGTTGTGGTAAAAACGTTTATATTTTGCGCGATCGAAGGAGTTCATGCAATCACGTCACATCTTCGTCTACCAAAATAATTCTTCCGCCACAATTTTCTCAGAACTTCATTACACACTAGAATTGTATCCTAGCGACAGACCACCGCCAGTATTCGCTATTAACCCTTTAACGCGACGTTGAAACTGCTCAGTGCGAGCGCTGATTTACGAGGTCGTAATGTTTTACTCGCCTGAGCACTGACGGGTTGAAAGCCGCGCACTTACGAACTGGAAACGACCTTATCTTAAATTCGATACGTTTTCTAGACTTTTTAAGCAAACGAATTAACAGGCGAATTATGAAGTTGCAATTAAATAAACAGCAAAAAAATTATAACAACAAAAAAGAAAACCGGAAACTACTAATAAGTACCAAAATTTTATACGTATATATTACTTTTATTTATATATTATTTATTTATTTTATATTATATTATATATAATATACTTTAGTACACGCGACTCAGTCTACTTCTCAGCATTTCTCCTATAGCAGATGGGCTGGAAGATATATCTTTTAGAAATAAGCCCTACCTTTAGTACTTGTCTTTTTATTTTATATGTTGTTTCTTCTCTATTTTTCTTTTGTGTACAATAAATAGTTGAATAAAAATAAATAAGAAAATCTATCAAAATAAGGTACATTTTTATGAAATTAATTTATCATTCAGGTTTAGCATGTAGGTCGGATCTGCACCGAGGAGAATAAAAAGGAGGTGAATCTCGTAAGTTTTACAAAAGGAGACTGTTTCATCGAACAAACAACTAATAACCCTTTAATGCTACTGTAAAATCGAACAGGAGCACGTTCATGTACCAATTTATGTGCTCATAATATTTACTCGCACGGAAACTACCTATGGTTCAACCTTTATGACGAGCAAACTGCGAGGCGAGCATCTATTTTATGCGCCCGATAGAAAAGGCTTCAAAAGCATTTTTACCGCATATTTTTCTTACTAATCTGTGGTATTCATTAAATTATTGACATGCGCACGGCAGCGAGTAATATAAAGTGATATACAAAATAAAAACTGCCAAATTACCGACCCTCTTTAGTCCACTTCTGGACATAAGCTTCAACTTATACGCCATTTAACCCTCTCCAAAAAAAAGAACAAAAAAAAATCATTTGAACTATGTGGTACAATGATTCTTCAAGGTTCTGACAGCGTGATCACCGACGCACGATACGATAAAACCATTTATCACTTCGAACTGTCAAAATGTGTATAAAAAATTCAAAATGGCGGGTACATACAAGCGGTTACATTATTATAACGTGTGTTTCGATGGTCATGATGCTCCGAACAGCCTAAAAAACAGTTTTTAGAATTTAGGATTGGTTAGTTTGTGTTTTTACTCCAACAAGAGATAGATGGATTGATTGAGTGAATGAGGGTAGCGCTAGAATGGGTGAGAATGTTGATATGGCGTGGGATAGTGATTGCAAGAGAAAGACACGTTGCGCCGACCCCATATTATATTGGAAAAAGGGCAGCCAATTGATGAAGAGCTCAAAAGCACTCAAATTGTTTCGTATCCCATTGAAAGGTATACAAAGACACAAAGAGTAAAGGCTCACCACCAGAGTATACCATGCTAAAGGCGTTTCAGACAAAAAATTATTTTGTATAGACTTGTATGAGAACGTGCCCCCAAACCGATCCGTCACCGATCGGCACCTTCTCAAACATTTAAAACAAAGAATATCTTACATGCCTGAAACGGTTCCGGCACGGTCATGTCTCCGGTGTAGTGGGCAAAGATCTTAAGGCTGCCTGTCCATAAAAGCGGAGCGAGCGAGCGGAGCGTAGACTTCAAGACTTGGTTAATCGAGAGATCGAAGCAGCAAAGCGGATATTTAAGGCAATACTGCTCAATTTTGACCCAGCTTAAGCTCCGCGGCGTAATTCGTATGCTTTGGCTTTGGATGGGTGACCAAAACTTTGTGATCTTGAGTTCCTGCATGCTTCGGAAGGCACGTTAAGCCGTTGGTACCTGAGGCTATTGTTTGGCAAGTTTCTTTCCACCAATTGGCATTGAGCCAGCGTGGTGTTATGGCCCGTACTCTACATGTGTTTCTTTCTCCATGTAGAGACGTATTTAAGCTGATAAAATAATAAAAAGCTCCGCTTCTCTCTGCTCCAGTGGACAGGCAGCCTAAGAGTAATGAGAGCACCACGAGCTTACAGTTGCACACCGCAGTAGCTCGCCCGGCGGGCGCGTCCGACGAATAAAGTGGCGCGCCGGTGGCCGCGTACATAAGCACGTATAGCAGCTATAAGCATGACAAACAGTCGACCGGAGAGGCGTGGAGACGATGCGTCAGTTATTTTTTATTTAAATTTCAATAAAGAGAACTGCTTGATTGTAGTGCGCGTGTTAGGTTTAATATTGGTTAGATACTAGATGGGACATAGTATCTTTATATTAAGTCACAAGCCTATTATTTTCAGACCAAGGCATCCTGGTAAATAATGAATATTTAGCATAGATTTTGTCGTTAACAAGAGTAACTACATACTCTAAAATTACTAGACTGAATATATAAATCGAGTTAGATCTACCTAATGACACAAATAGACAAAATTTACACATTGACCGATGTCTAGATCGCTCTTAACAAATCGATTTCGCTATAATGCAAATGATTATATTTATAATTTTTTTGTTACGATTATGTAATTTACGTGCAATAAAGAGAAAATTATAATTACCGTCTGTCATGAATTCCATAACTAAAAAAGCAAGCCATATACATTTAATTTGGAGTTGACGTAATGTGTCTTTCTTTTCCATTGTCTTCTAACACACACCGTATCAACGTTCACTCCCATCCCAACGTTGTCCTCGTTCACAATAATATTCTATCAATCTTTTCTTCTTTACAAAAAAGAAATCTCCAGCCTATAGGTAAATGACCCGCTGCGGGGCACAGGTCCTCCTATATGGTTCTCATGAAGATTATGGGTCGTAACACCACCACGCTGGAAAAAATATATATAAACCAAAAAATAATAACCACTATCGACTCGACCCCATCCCTGTTCGACACCGGAGGGCGCCGTCGCTAAAGCGCGATACTACGAGCTCGCCTCGGGCGGCGCGAACCAATTACGCGCTGCGCGGGCATTACCCCCCGCCCCCCGCCCGGCGCGCCACGAATTATCTCCGCGCGTTGCTACCAGCCTGGTGCTCTGCCGCCGGGCGCGCCCGCAATGCATTGCGACTGATTTTAGAATTATTTCAAAATCACAATCAAAGAACGGTAAAGAAGAGAATACAATCCTATCTATGACCATAATTAAGTAAATACTCCTCTTTGAGGCCTTTTACCACTTTAAGTGTAGTTGGCACAACAATCATGTCTTCCTTCATTCCATTCTCATCTGTCCATTCGTTAATTTAACACTTCGTTTCTTCTCATTATTATCATTTATATGATTTCCATCCAATCCATAGCTTCTTTATTCTTCTTTACATTCTAGGATAGGTTTACTGTTCCATTCTTATTTAAAGGTAAATTCCTATCGCCATAGTCTACACTCTAAAATAACTTGAGTCAAAGCACATAAAAAATATGATTAGCCCCAAATAACTGTTTTCATAGAATATGAGTTACTAATTAAAAAAACCTCACAGATTCACACCTATCAAGTAAATTTCGAGGCAACTTACGTAGCAACCATTAAAAAAATTGCATTATTATAAAAACTTTCTCCTTTGCCTTTGTTTATTCTCTGACATGATGACATCTCGCTTGCAAACTGGAGTGTCTGGTGTCTGCGGCATACAAGAATTTTGTACTCTATGATGGATGCCAATCTCCCATAAAATAACATGAGGCAATGTTTTGTCGCGATCAGTAGGTGTTCCCTCTCTATCTATCATTATTTATGAATGAAGGCTATCCATGGGTAAATATGACAGGTGAGAGGGGAACTATGGATAGAAAGAGAAGCACAGGATATCCCACGGATAGCCTTCATTCATAAATAGTGATAGAATGAGAGGGAACATCTACTGATCGAGACAGAACATTGCCTCATGCTATTGTATGGGAGTTTGGCATCCATAAAGAGTACAAAATTCTTGGCGGCATATCAAACCGTTCGGTCTCGTCCCGTGCGCCGGTAGCGTGGCGCGCGGGGCGAGCACCTCGTCTTCACACCTACGCGACTGACCGGTTATCGGACCGCTTCCCACTGCCTCTGTGGGCTCCATGTCGTCCGTTCGCCTTTGGGCTGACGGGCTAGGGTTGCCACAAACATGTTGAAATCTATAGCCTCAATGGAAACGCAGAAATGTATGACGTTAGTTTGACAAATTGTTAAGTTTGCGATGAAAATTCGAAGCGATATACATCAGCTGTGCTGTGCCGCCAGCCGCCATTTTATCGTCGCATCGTGTTGTGGTAAAATTGTCTGTAATTATTTAACTATAGTTATATTTGAAAATTCGACTATTAGACAAGCAGACATATTATTATAACCAGCCACATCATACGTTTTCGCCATTGGTCCATATACCTACTGGCCAACCTGACTACGGATCAAAAAACTGACCCTTTAAAACTTTTTTATTACCTAAATTGAGTAGCTTAAATAGCGTAATCGTGTTTACGCTTTTGTTTCGATGGAATTTTTGTTATGGTTAGACCCTGCATGGGCGACCAAATTGGGTGAGCCTTGATCTGAAGGTCCTCGGTTCTTCAAAAGGCACATTAAGTCGTTCTCGCTTGCTACTCGTATTGCAATAGCTTCTATCTACACATCCGCAGTGATTTTACAGCCTATACTCCTCATGTGCTTCTCCAATAGAGAGAACATTAACCAGCAGGGTGAGGACGAATTTAAGCTGAAGACTACCTTAATTATTTTTCCGTTTAAAGCTTATTTCGCTAAATAAACAAAACGTCGAAGACTGAAACCGAAATCAGACATCACTTCTAATATTAACGACTCGTTTTTCATTAACTTTGACGATAAAACAATGATACTGGCTATCAAAAGCCATCTCCTGGAATTGGAATGTTGAAATTCAAAATTAGAACGAAGTAAAATGGAGAGCTGACTACTTATGTATTTAAACTGCTTTACTATAGGTATCAAATAATGGTGTGTATAGACTGGTGAGAATATAACACGCAATGAAAGAACTCGGTACACATCGTCGCAAATACATTGCGAACGCCGATGATTGCTCCTTTCATGATACATTGCATGTTACGTTTCACCAGTCTGTACGTACACACCATTAGATCTTCAATTTCAGAGGTAAAATTTATCACAGGTATGGATGGAAATTCGAAATATTATCAGATAGTAATAAAATAACTAGTACTTACGCTCACCAATCCTAGCTCAAAATACGTACTGTAGGACTTTATGTTACCAGTCTATGAATATCCTACTCTTCTCTAGAAGAAGAAGAATATCCTACTGCTAAGCACATGCCCCTACGTGGCGAAACTGGCGAGTTTGTGTAAATCCGCCTGTCCTTAAAAGGATTAGCATATAAAAACAGTCGCAGCAACGCTCGAGGCTAACGGCTTGGACGTTTGAAGCACAAAAGATCTCAAACTCAGTGTTTGTGGCTTCGTTATCAATATCAAAGCGAATCATTATGGACATATATACATTATGGAGCCTCTTGATCGTTCTGTTTCATGATTTTTGGCACTACCCCTCAATAAAACAGCTTTTACTTGACTAGTATCCGCTCTCATCACATCGTACCATGCACCGCCGCTTTCCGGTCATTTCACACCTATGCTCATGACCGGCTACGGACAGTCGCATCACTATGGCGCGCTGCCAACCATTATACCGTGTCGTACTGTGTTAGGGCTGCCTCTAATAGCCAATTAACTACTGTTTACAAGCTTTGAACATTTTAGTTTAGCGAGTAGCGTTCATTGGTTTACGATAAAGGATTAGTTAACCGTGAATCGGATTAAACCACTGATTATCAAAGGTTAGTCAAATACTGTTCTAATTTTGTTGTGGTTGACTTAAATTGCTTTGGCGTTTGCTGTGACCTTGGTCACTGCTTATATACGAGTAAGTCCCCCTTCTCGTCACAGACCTTCCTACATGGAGAAGCCAAGAAATACATGATGAATATGGGCGGCAACACCGTTCTGCACCTGCCCCAATGAGGACCGTGTTTATGTTAGGTATGTTATTTGTTGAGGTCAACGTTTATATTTATTTAAATTCTAGCGTTCGTCCGCGTAGAATAGTTACTTTGAGATAGTGTTATGGTATGTAGCCTATAGCCTTCCTCAATAAATAGGCTATTCAACTCTGAAAGATTTTTCAATTTGGAACAGTAGCCTCAATTGGTGGAATTGAACATTTACACCTACTCTATTATTAGAAGCAAAATTCATATTGACCAAAATGTGTCCTTCATTTTTCTGGGAGGCGTTATTTAAATTTTTTAACATTCACCCGCATGGCACCCGTTCCCATGAGAATATCGGGTAGCCTATTTCCTTTTTCAGGCTCTAGAATATCTGCGTATCAAATTTCGGTTAAATTGGTTTAGTAGTTTTGACGTGAAAGCGAGACAGACAAACAAACAGAGTTACTTTCGCATTTATAATATTAGTATGGTTTGGTTAAGACAGAATACGAGAGTGTTTTCTTGAAAGTGCTTTCTCTCTCCCAAAACTTAATTTGATAATTATGTGTCACTCATGTTTACATTCAATGAAAATTCACAACAGAAATTAAACAATTAACTTAGCTGTACGAAATCCAATCTTATAAAAACCATAGACAAGAAAAATCGCTAACTTATCACTACCACCCTCAAACATTATCTTCTAATTGTTTCCGAGTTATTACACGGTGCCAGCCCTAAGCCGCCGGCTTATCTATATTTTTTCGCCGCGCCTTTGTGATGTCGTCCCCGCCCGCCGTAATTTACGATGGCCCGCGACCGCTCGACGGGAGCGGCCCGCCCGATTTATGGCCTAATTTTTACAATGGCCACCGCCGATTATAAAGTTCGTCTGGTTTAGTTGGCAGTGTGACGATTCGAAATTTGAACTTAGGACTGTGGTTGCAGGGCTAGCCGGCGATCTCTTGCATGGTTATCGGTGCCTAGTACATAATAAATAATAATCGTACAAATGGCATAGTAATAAATAAACTAATTAAATAATAAATAACTCGGTAAATTAAATTATAAGTTAAACATTAATTATATTTAATTGTTTTGTATTCGTCAGGTTTATTCAAAATTACAACTCTGATTTTACTTGGCTAGCGTTTGGACGGGTTTCATAATTATTAATTACCTAATTAAATTAAAAATAATAGGGGTTCGATAGTAAGTATCCTAAGATAACTTATCCACTGATGACGAGCGATGTTAATAAAAACTGAAAAAGTTCCGATCAATTGTTTTCGCCTGGTTGACAGTCTGGTCTGTGGCTAACACTGGATAATGTGCTCATCCGTGACTTAAAAAAAACTGTAATATCAGAAATGAAGTGTATAAATTTACAATTGGATTAAAGATCCGGTAGTTGTGTACACTAACACTAGTCAGTTCGAATAATGAAAACTGGCATATAAACTGTTTCTTTCGTTATGTATGAAATGTATTTTTTTCAAATTTCGAATGTCCACAATGCTCGTATTCCTAGAAAATCTTGAAACAAAAAAACCTTTAAATTCTTAGAAATAAATTAAATCAATTAATGTTTCATTAGAAAACGCAGGTACCTCATGAAAGAAATTTATTATTATAGATAAACTAAAATACCTAACATATAATAGTCTATATCTATAGTATGCAGCTTACACTGCTAGAAAAATCATGTTCCGCTAGAAAAATTTATAAGCCGTGATTCCGAACCTCCACACATACAATGAAAGGCGAGTCTGACTCCATGAATCCTCATGAATCTTTCATATACCAATCTTCTAATGGTTAGTTACTTTGTTTTTTATTTGTAGGTCTCTTCCTAGGTAGCTCTGGAAATTCATGCTAATTGAATGGGTATCACATTACCAGCGTTTATTCGTCACACTGTTGCGTATCCTATCTTTATTAAACGACCTCCATAGTCGAGTGGTCTGTACGCCGCTGCCAGTCTCAAGTCGTTGAAGGCGTCGCCATCTCGAGAGGTTCTGGTTTCGATCCCCGGTGGAGGCAATGTTTGTGTTGAATACAGGCATTTGTTCACCAGTCTTGGATATTTATATTATATATTGTAATATATTCTGCATATTTATATGTATTTATCATGTCTTTTTTTTTGTAGGCGGCGGTAGCTGAGTTGGGACGAACGGGGCACTACTCGTTCGAGGCCGCCGGAAACGCGGGTTCGATCCGACCGCCTGTACCACTGAATTTGAATAAAAGTTATTTATAACAATAATAATAATATCCTCTGACATTCACACCTATCAACTAGCCCCATTATAAGCCACTAATGCTGCTTGTGTTACGGACACTAGATGACGGATAAATATATTTAATAGATAAATACATATAAATAACCAGAATATATAGAAATATATATAAACATCCAAGACTGGAGAACAAATGCCTGAAAATTCATCACGCAAACATTTGCCCACACCGGAGATCGAACCTAGAACCTCTCGAGATGGCGACGCCTTGAGACCGGCGTGCAGACCACTCGACCACGGAGGTCGTCAAACTGCACTGTTATCTATCGGGCTTTTATCACGTTCAACTTTCAATGTACTATGGAATTTGACAATTGGGCGTGATGAAAATCATATCGCGGTGTGCTTTTTAGCATGAGCACTGCTTTATGATATATTTCAGGTTTTTATCAGATTCAACTGTCAAAGTACTATGGAATCTGACAATTGGGCGTGATATAAAAATATCATATCGCGTTGCACATGCTATTTAGGTAGGAGTCACGAGTGTCGGCCGTCCCAACTCCGGTATCGCTGCCTGTAGGCCTAGCACTCATTGTTCATCAAAATTACTCATTGCCTCTCGCTTCCGCGCGAATGAAGAAGCGAGAGGCAAAGACGATTTTTGTCTCTGGGGACTTTTTCTCTCCGGCCCGTGCTAGGCCTTCTGCACAGTAATAATTAATATATAACAATAATTATAAGGCAAACCTCACACCACAACCACGCCTTATAGTTGGTGTATGCGCTTACACCCGCCATATGCCGCCGCCGTCGTCGGTGTGATGACGCGGAATAATTTAATTGCCGCGGCAACGACTGCATCCGCCGGTGGCGAGGTGTTTTTATTTTAGCCGTGTCATCGTGTGCTCGCTCGAGTTTATTCGGATTTGTTTTGGTAAGGTAAGCCTAGCGTGGATTTAGTTGGAGATTTGAAAAAATAAATTATGCTGTCTAGTTAGACAGTGGTGTAATGACTTTGTAAACGGGTGATCTAGACGTCTTATAACATTATTAAAACTAGTGGAAGTGAGATGCTGCTATAGCCTGCGTATAGTGCTAATCGCTTCTACAATGGTTTTATTTTTATATTTAATTTATACAAGATAAAAAAAGATACACACTTACCGTGTTATTCATAAAATATTTAAGGCTTAATAAAGTTAGAGTTATATAACAAAGTTCCTATAGAAATTACTAAAATGTCATTGTCTGAATTCAAAATTAACACAAAATTATTTTTTGAAGCTCATCCTTTTTACAGTGTCACAGAATATTTATTGAGAAATTATAATACTACCGAATTTAATGTACATTAATACTGTAAAGCTGAACGGTTTGTTTGTTTGTTTGTATACTTTTGAATTTTGTACTGTTACTGTTTTATTTCCATAGACAATTTTTATAATACTGTATTACTAATTTATTTCAGAATTGATTTATTATATTGTCAAAATAGTGACATGCCAAATGTAACGTATGTGTTATAATGTGGCCAATAAAAATGATTATACTGATTATAAACCTATTTTAGACACAGAGTGTTTTGTTTCCTTCTTTCAAACACAAATCTAAATTAGAAAGAAAGTGACAAATCATTTTTTAACTAAAATACGTTTATTTTTAATATTTTTTATGAATAACACGGTTATAGTATATGTTTTAATAGGTTGCAGTTAGACATAACTAGATTTTGCCCGCGACTTCGTTCGCGTAGAATAGTTACTTCGAGATAGTGTGATGGTGTGTAGCCTATAGTCTTCCTCAATAAATAGGCTATTCAACACTGAAAGATTATTATTAGAAGCAAAGTTCCTAGTGGCGTAAATTTGACCTTCATTTTTTATTTTTTTTACATTCACCCGCATGGCACCCGTTCCCTTGGGAATATCGGGATAAAAGGTAGCCGTTATCCTTTCTCAGGCTCTAGGCTATCTGTGTACCAAATTTCCGTTAAATTGGTTTAGTAGTTTTGACGTGATAGCGACACAGACAGAGATACTTTCGCATTAATAACATTAGTATAGATTTAAACAATTGCCACAAAATAAGACAGTGACAGATAAAATTAAAAAGTGTTTTTCCTCGGCAAACTATTTTAAATAGTAAAACTCTCAAGATTCTTTAGATCGGAAGCACTGCACTCCGTAAAAGTAGTGCTAAACGAAAGGATGGAATGTCCATGTTCGTCACCTAGAGGTACCGACTACCGTCCCTCCTACAACCTTGGATCAGCGGCTGGTGCTGTATTTTGCGCACCGCACCTAACATCTGGACTGCACCTCTCCCTTTCCTGAGGGAGGGGGGGCCATTCAGGTTATACTTTACCAAAGCCCTAAGTGGCCTAAAGCAAGGTGGTGTTTAGTCGGTAGGAGTCCGACATAACCCCCGGCCGGCCGGCGGGTATCCAATGAGGGATTCACCACCTCCTTCTCCCGCATGGGAAGGTAAAGAGTCCTCCTTAAGAAGCTCGAAAAAAAAAATAACACCTGGACTCCGCTCTTACTAAACGTCAGGTAAGATGGTGTCATTTGTTCATAAAAGCCACCCAATACAAAATAAACATTTAGGCGACGCAACATTAAAAATGCTAAAAGTTAATCTCCCCGTGATTAGCATTCACAGATTTATCTCTATTAGCGCGTGGATTACGCGACTCATAAATTCCAGGAATTTAAAAGGTTCCCTATCTAACAAGCGGTTAAACGCAGGTAAAAACATGACCGCATTTATTTTAATCAGCTGTGTCACCATCAAAAGGCGATCAGTGATGAATTAGGTATAATATCACGGATTTGTCTTTGATACTGGCCTTTTTTTAGGAATTGAAGAACAAGTTAAAAGATTCGTTTTTTAATTTTAATTTTATGTACAAAGGTTTTTAGCGGCATTTGACCATGGCGGATGTGATTTTTACTAAATTCACGGACTTTTATAGGAATTTCTAGACAGTATCTAGAAATTCCTATAAAAAGAAACAAACGTAGTTAGAATCGGGGGGCACGGGAGTGCCCCCGCGAGGTCGAGCGCGAAGCAAACACTGCCGTACCATCCTTTACTGGAACCATTTCGCCACATTTTCAGGCCCCTATTTGAGAACCTCTGGATAAGACCAGAACGCAGAAATTTTCGTCATCCAGTAAGCTATAATCACATACTTTAAATCCAAAATTTGAAGTCTGTAAGTCTTTTAGTTCCGAAGCTAAGCGAAAGCAAAGTTTCGCATTTACGACACTCACTCACTCACTCACTCATGATCATCAAAATAGAACTAGTACTTCCCATAAACTAAGAGAGCTTAAATTTGGTACAGAGTTAGAGTTTAATGGCCACATAAAGGGAAAACTATAAAAACTAGGATAATCGAAGATCTGGGGTATCTGGTGACCCTGATTAGAAAACACAAGAGCCCAACCAAAGAATTAGAGATCGACCTATACCGCCTTTACAAAAAATATTCAATTTGGTGGGCCGCTTCATTTGATGTCAAAAATCGAAGGTCTGAAGGTATCTGATGAAGAACACTCAGCTCGTCTCAGCTGCATTAGAGATATGGTAATGCCCCCTTATACTATTGGTCCCTTGTTGGTCTGGGACACAAAAAGAAAATACCAACTGTTTTTCTTGCCTAGTATAGGTACATAAAAAATCAATACAAAAAAATATGCGCACGTTTCTACAAAAAGAAGTGAAATCCCACCAAAAACATTCTGTAAAAAACTAGCCATGTCTCGATGGAGCTGCTTGGAAAACGTTGATTCAATAACCAGTCAATTGTAGGCTTGACAAAGCCACTAACGTATAAAGAATGTTCAACGGCCAAGTCACACAACATTCACTTTAATAATAAAGAAATCGCAGTAAGGAACCTTAGACTTGGCACAACTTTGTCTAGATTTCATTACTATTTTTAGAGATAAACAAGCAGCTCCATCGAGACATGGCTAGTTTTTTACAGAATGTTTTTGGTGGGATAAATTTTACGGCAAGTATCGAATGGTTAACGCGAAAAGATCGATACAGTCGATACAGATCACCAGGGCGGTATAATTCGATAGGAGATCGATTCGAACGGTACGCGGCATCGATCGCGTTATCGCCTTCATATCTGCTAAATCGGCTTCGGCGCCATGTCTATGTGTGGGCATTGTTTTCGTTTTTGCTAAACCGGCCATCGGCTGAACATAAATTGGGACTGAGTTTGTTTGAAATTTCACACGGTGTTCTCGGGGCACGGCGCGGCGGTAAGTAGTGATTAGCTTCGGTAGGAGCTTCAGACAACAATCAATATTCGTGTGCAGACGCCGACTTTGCTGCGGTTACGCGCAGGCAGTATCGATCGATATATCGTTTTAACTTTAATATTACTTAAGTCTCTTAATTACCTACATTTCTAAAAATATGGTCCTAATTTTTTTTATCATACAAGACAGTTTATTTACAAATAAATTTTATTAGCAGGTAAAAAAAAAAGGTCTATCTAGGTAGTAAACCCCGTACCCCAATCCGACTTAAATTGTCTTTGCTTCGATACGAAAATAAAGAGAAAATTAAGAAACTGGAGAAAGCTTATTGCAATTGTAGCAAAATATATTGTTTCTATCTAATTATCTCTATTAGAAGTTTCTTTCAACGCACCTGCGATAGAAACGCTTGGCGTATTAGTAAGTACGTTGAATCCAAGTTGCCGAAAGGCTAAACAAAAAAGCTGACTTACCGAATTTGTTATTCAATAATGACACTTTTTACATGGACATTGGCACGTAAATACAATTAACGGTAACAATTGTTGTCCGTTTCAGTTTATTTCAATTACCTACAGTCATTACAAAATATTTTAGAGATGAAATATTACCTTCGTTTTGTTTATCTTTTTGGCAACTTGGATTGAAACGTACGAAAGCTCCTTATATTTTTTTACTAACAAAAATTTAAGATGAGTACAAGCATTTACAAGAGTTATATTAAAATACCATGTCTTGGATTGACGTTCGTGCGCTAGTTTCTATTTTTTTGACGACCGCCGTGGTCGAGTGGTCTGTACGCGCGCCGGCCGGTCTCAATCTCAAGGCGTCGCCGTCGTCGTCGCCATCTCGAGTATCGAGAGGTTCTGACTTCGATCCCCGGTGTTTTTGTGATGGGCAAATGTTTCTGTGATGAATACAGGCATTTGTTCTCCAGTTTTGGATGTTAATATTATGTATTGCATATTTTCTAAGTATTTATGTGTATTTTTCTATTAAATATATTTGTCCGTCATCTCATCTGGTATCAAGGGGCTAGCTGAAGATATTTATTTATTGAGCGCAATGCATTTTCTGATTCTGCGCCCGCACGGGCTCATAGATGACCAATGAAGATAGATTGAAGAAGACATTCGGATGATGAATGACGAGACGCGTAATGACACCTAGTTAATCTCTCATTGAGATATGCGAGCCTGGTACCACCGTGGCACACTTCACCTGGCCTTGCAATTTGTTTCCTTTTTTGCTTGTTTCTTTTATTAGGTTTATTTGAGTTTTATTGATTCGTGTACTTAAAAATTTGTGAGTAAATTAATTATTTGGGCAGCAAAAAAGTCCGCCAAAAATAATTTGGACAGCAGTCGAGGAAGACCGAAGAAAAGATGGATTGCGAATGGCGGCGAATGGTGAAAGATAATATGATGAGGACGGTAGTGAGTGTAGTAAGTAGACTTGGCGTTGATAGAAGAAAGTGGAAAAAGAAGACATGTTGCGCCGAGGCCGACCCCTAATAAAATTGGGATTAGGGCAGGTCATTCGTTATTTTTCTGATCTATTCGGAAATCTTTGCTGCCCAGTTAGTTATTTTAGCCGACCAATTGAATTTTACAACTGACGATGACGCTGACTGATTGTCAAACACAAAACAAACATTATAAATAATTTATTAATTCTTATTATTATTTGCTACTGTGCCTATTGTTCATGTATCGGAAATAATACAACCTACAACAGACACAAGTGTGATTTCGTTTGCATTGCACGCTGTCTGTTCTAACTTTGATTTCTGCTACGCAGTAGCAGGCACTGGCAGTGGGGCAAAAAGTAGGTTAGTTGATGACTGATGATGAGCTTCCACCTCCATAGGCATTATGCTCGCCTAGTAGTTTAGTTACTACAATCACCTGTTTCTCTGACGTACAAATAAATAGGAACGTCACTAGGAAATAGTGGAAGTTTGGTGGAAGTGGAATTCATAATTGACGCCTATTGGCTATTGGTTGGTTGGTTACCGGCATTTTTTTTATTCCATAATTGATTCATTCATTTGTTAGAAACTGTTTCTTGAACTAGGTGTACATAAGTACCAGGATTTGTTTGTTTAAACTGTGGTTTAAACTTTGTTTACAACATTGTAGTTTGATTACTTATTTTGATTCTTGGACGTTTCTAATGGATCGTCCACATTAAACTCAAAAGACAATCAGAGGTTAGATAGCCAGTTCCTCAGTTGTTGAGGAATACAGGTGGAGGGTGGACTTCGCTTCCACCTTCATCGTTATCGTCACTTACCATCAGGTGAGATGAAGGGCAAGAGCTTGCCTGTCATGTAAAAAAAAATGTTCGGCCGTAATATGAGTCAAATTAATGAAATCTAGTAGAATAACCTGTAATTACGTTAATCTACTTATTATATTTAGAAACAAATGAAAGTATTGTCTGGTGTCATCTCCTCCTTGTCTATGTATATTTTTTATCACTATGAACTGTTAAAATTCGCAAAGAAATAATTCAAGATGTTGGCTACCTAAGTCCTATGTATTTCCGAGAGCTCGTATTGAATAAACCATTCTATCACTTTATCATATCGTTGTACGTGCTAGCGGAGATAGTGCAAAGGTGAATCGCAAAAATCTATAAAATCTATCGGCAATCCATGGTTTAAACGGGCGTAAGTATTTGTAAAATTGACCTCTTAATATCACCTATATGTACGAGTTATTATTTAACACTCGCTGCCGAATGATTCCATTTATCTTGCAGTTCAAAGATCTTTTTTTTTAATTCAGTTCCTAAGCCAAACTTAAATTAACAAAACGATAAGTAAATGAACCTACCTTGAGTGGTGGCGCAGGTATGTATAGGGGCGGGTCGTTCTGGGAGCCCGAGTAGATCTCCTGTCCGTCAGCGCCTCTCGCGCAGCCTTCCGCATCCACCACGCTGTACCTACACACGATACCATCCGCTGGCTTCGCTTCATACCCTGGAGGCTTTCCGACGTGAAAACCCTTGGCTTTAACCCAAAACCGGAACTTAGAACTGTCAGAACTGTTGCATTCTTCACCCCGAAGCGTTCTAAGAATCCGTGCGTACTTTTTCAAAGTAATAGTCTTGGTTTTGGCCAAATCTCCATACGTTTGGATCACCCAAGGCTGGTACGTTGAGAACAAGTCCAACTTTGGGTCTCCCGTCTGCACTTTCGGTCTCTTGTTATTATTTTGCTCGTTCTTTTTGTCTCCTTTAGAACTGCTCGCAGTTGATTTACGCTTGGATGGTTTCCGCGGTGTCTTCTCAGGTATCGCTTCTTGTGTCAACTTCTTCCGAAGTCCTCGGTCCGATATCATTGCCGCAGCCATATTGCAAAATTATAACTACACTTTGTCAATCACAAGTGTTTCATTGTCATTACTGACGTTCAGCCTAAAATCACTCGTATCATAATGCTCGGTACTCTTTTGTTTTGGAACGCAAACGGAGAATCGCTCTAGGATTGTTTTCGAGGAAAGTTGCCGAACATAAAACTTTTGGGGATCGTGCGTACAACTTTCTGAATACGAACTTTTGACTGCGAAGTTCGCTACCTAAAGGACTTTGTGTAGAAACTTTTGTCGGGCGGAGAGCGTACCTTCGACCTGTTAGAAACCTGTCGCGGCTACATGTGTTCCTGATTACTTGTAAAACCGTCACGTTGGTAAGTAGGTAGGTATACTGATATTATACCTACCTTGTATGGCTGTGCTTTGTACATGTTTTGATAACGTTCAAGTTCAGGACCTATTCAATAGTTATGTTTAAACGTTAGTGTTTCTAATATGCTTACTGTGTAATCCTAAAAAATTGTTTGTTAACTTCGCAAACAAAGGGTTCAGTGATTAATTTCGGCAACAGGTGTATGGCAAATCGATTATGAAAACTGGCGTTCCAGAACAAAAAAAAGTACCAGTTATGAAAAGGTCGGTGGGCGGTCTGTCGACGATCGTACCGCGCGATATTCCGGACGGTCGCGACGCGACGTAACTTCAAACGCAAACGTCCGCTCGCATTGGGCGCGCGCGGTGCACTGAGTGTGAGTGGGCCCGCGTCGTCGGGCCGGCACGTGCGGGCCGTGCTAATTGCCCGCAAAACAATCGGCCCGATCGCCGCCGGACCCGCGACGCGACGCGATTATGCCGGCCGTCCTTCGCGATAACGCCTGTTCATCGCACGTCGCGCCATTGTTCCGAGCGCGGCTCGGATTATTACTGTTTCGCGCGGTGTCGAGGTTATAATGAAAATGAAACCTGCACCGCTGTAAGGTGGTTTAGAACGTGGCTTCAAAGCAAGCTGAAAAATGTAGAAGCTGTTAACTGTCAATTTAAAGTTAGTTTGTCAATTTATTAACGTTACTTTAATACCTGTAAATAAAATTTTGTTTAAACAAACACTCCAACGTAAATTTTACGGAAGTAATTAATTAGGCAGCAAATTATTTAGGCGGCAAAATAATTACTTGAGCACCAAAATAATTATTTGGTGTGCAGAATCATTTGTTGGTCAGCAAAATGATTATTTGGGCAGCAATATATCATTATGTTACCGGATATGTATAAAATTCTAAGAAAAGGATCAAGGAACAATTAAATGAATTCTGATAGATAGGTAGGTATTAGGTTAAGACCGTGGTGAAGGTTATATAATTTATGACCCTTAAAAACAATATTTCATCAAAACATATAATTATCATACAATTTTGAAGCAGAGAAAACATTTTGCTGACCAACTAGAAATATCTGCTGCCCATAAGTTTCTGACCAATTAGTTATTTTGTTGACCATGACCAACTTAGAAATATTTACTGCCCATAAGTTGCTGACCAATTAGTTATTTTAGCTTACCAAATTCGAATATTTTGTTAATTATTTATTCAATATTTTATTCCATTCATCTGCTATATTTATTATACGAGTTTTCATTTCACTGCATTATTAGGTTAAATAAATAAGGAAACTAAAACCCAGCATTTTTAAACCCTGGATATCGACGGGAATATAAATGAAGATAGATATAACATCTATCTGTATTGATATGATTTAAGACGCTTTGCGCCTGCGCAAGTCTTCTCTTGGGACATGTGCGCGTGACCGATGAACTTGAATGCATTGAAATATCAGCTCTATGTTTAAATTGTTTGAGAACAAAATATGTTCATTCAGTCATAAGTTTATAAGTCTTTTTAAGATGTGAATGTGTGCGCGCGCATCGAGCACGAAACGTTGCGCACGCGCCGGCGCTCTTGCGCGAAATGTGCGCCTGTTACTAGGTGTACATAAAGTTTAAGGAGATCAATGTGGCAATCTTATGTAGAATCGGCGCGAGAGCTTGCTGCGTTGCGGCCGCCTCCTCCTCTACTTCTAATAATAAAGATATTAACTCTTCGTATCTTACAAGCTAAAGTCGTCTTTACAGTTCAGTTTATAAGGTGTATTTTCAGCAGCTGCCTGTATATATATATAATACATCTAAAGGAATTTGTTCTTTACCCCATCGATTTAAAGTCTATAGTACAAGTTTACCAATTTATTACCAAAATTTTATTACGGCCCGCATAACAAAAATTCCTCCAAACTTATGTAACCCTAGGAACTTGATGAACACATTAGCCATGATTTTGGATCATGATTTTTTAATAAAATGGATTCGGTCGTTATCCGAGCTATGCGAGAAATTTTACAATCAACCAAGCAAGAGTTCCTGATAATACAGAAAATAATGAAAATACTCAAGCAGGAGCAAACGGGAGTGTAGGACTTTACTATTTAATTTAAAGAAATTGTTTTTGTATGACATCTATATAACTATGAAAATAATTCAAATGTCTGAAACTTACGATGAAGGCACTTTGCGAGTGGTGTTGAAATAAGGAGGTGGTGGTGGTTTAATGACGATGATCAATCGATTCGATGTTGCCTCATAATGTCGAATTGTACCAGGGCGATATAAACTTCGAAGAGCTTTATATTCATTCTTTTGATCTCGATCATGCTACTAAACACAAGACTAAAATAAGAAGTAAGTTCTAGAATTTTAATATAGATGGCGATATTTGCTCGAGCATATACTGTAAAAATACTGTACTTTTTACAGTATGTAATAAAATTTAATTTTATTTATTAAATTGACAAACTTTCATGAATATTGTACAAATAATCAATAATAAACAATATTCAAAATGCCATAACAGTTAAGTAATTTTGTTTTTTTTTATAAAAAGAAGCCAATACACATTTTAATCAGTTTTCGCTGGTTTTTCCATAAAAATGCCCTATTTTTTATGATTAAGTTAATGAACATTCTTTCCAGAAAATTAAATACCTAATAAAGGTTTATATTTTGACATTTCATATTCATTCAAAGAAAAAATTAAATGTTCCAAAGTTTAAAAACAAAAACAAAACAAATGAAAGTCAACATAATTTTTTTAACTATTTAATTTTTGTTGTAAAAAAAAGTAGTTTGACGACATAATTTTCTTTTTTAACCAAATAATTAACTACTGACTACTAAAGAAAACTAAAAGGACAACATTTAAAATTTTTCTGGTTTGATTTGTTTTAAACTAAATAAAAAAAAATAACAAATATAAATTGTAATAAAATCCTGTTTTATAAATAAATTAAAACAATAAACACTAGGAAACAAAACCACTCACTATAATTCTCGTAGGTTAAAAACGACTGTTACACCTGACCCCCATTGCACATACGATTATTCAGATTGTACTAGGAGGCTATAAGCGTATCAGAGTATGTTCTTATAGTTGCTCTTCTAGTATTTTTGTAGTATGGTGGGATAAGTGTTCGATGGGTGGGTGGGTGCATGCAAGCACTCCACAGTAGAACAGCGTCTGCAATTGTTGACAATCTAAAATAAGAATAAAAATAAATGATCGGATTTAATGTTAAAAGTTAATTTATTTATTAACTTTAAACATTAAATCCTATCAAGAAGCAACCAACCATTACCAACCACTCGGCCACGGAGGTCGTCGTTTCTCCGCCGTTTCTCGATAAGACCTGTGCCCAGCAGTGGGACGTATACAGAGTGCTCAATCAATGGGTCAGTGGGGAGAAATCCTAAAACTATATGAGAGATAGCGAAATCTGTTCATAGTCTTTGGAACTATGACACGATTTTGGATGGCAAAATAATGCAAAATAATTATTTGGTCTGCAGAATAATTTATTGGGCAGAAAGATTATTAGTTGTGGTGCAAATTAATTATTTGGGTAGCAAGTTGTATGTTATCTCAAATGTATATAAAATCTAGGAAAAGGATCAATGAATAATCAAGGATCAATTCCTAGGAAAAATGTATTCTGATAGATTATAGGGTAAGGTTATTTTTTGATGACCCTTTACAACAATATTACCAATAGTGATCATCATCTAAAATTATTATATTAGGTCCTTACCTATGAAATTGGTGTTTTGTATGGAGATTTTGGGGAATTCTGCATTTTCCATACTAAATTTTTTTCAGTTTTCCTCACAACGACAAATCCAAAGATAATTTGGCATCTATCATTAGACAAGCTTTAGTAATATGTGTAATATCACACTTCATAAAAATTATTTATCGTTTTTAAGTGAATGCAAATAAAATGATGTATTCGGGAGGCACTTAAAAAGAGTTGTCTCCGTGTCCAATTTTAACACAATTAAACTTACAACAAATTATCAAAACAAATCAAAGCTCAAAAATATAGTCTATTTTTAGACGAGGTAATTATTTTTTAGGAATACTCTGAATCTTAATAGTTACAGACAAAATACTAAGAGGGAAAAAAAACACCAATTTCATAGGTAAGGACCCATTATTAAACAATTCGGCAGCAGAGAAAACATTTAAGTTGCTGCCCGATTAGTTATTCTGCTCAAATTAGAAATATCTGCTGCCCATAAGATGCTGCCCAATTAGTTATTTTGCTGACCAAATTAGATATATTTTCTTTACCAAATTAGTTCCTGGCCAATAGGTTATTTTAGTTGAACAATTTTAATTTTTTGCTGACCAATTTAGAAATATTTGCTGCTCATAAGTTGCTGACCAATTAGTTATTTTAGCCGAATAATTGTATTTTTTTGCTGATCAAAAGTCGAATATTTGGCTCACTCTTAAATAACACCCAAAAAAAATTATGCTAATCCTCAAAGAGTCTTTGAGTCAAGACTTAGGATAACAGCCAGATGACTTCTCTCTTTTATGCGATTCTGGTATTTGCTTCCAGTTAGAAACTAAAACCACGTAAGTCGAAAGTTGAGTTTCGTAAATCTTTACAGTCAAGTCAGTCATCCAACAAAATTATTCGGAACATAGGTTGATTTCATAATATTCATTCTGGATTGCGATAATTGTAATGCCGCCAAACATGTGTTTGAACACTTCTGAATATTTTATGTATTTATCTATTAAATAACCGTCATAGTAACACAACAGCGTAACACAAGCAGCATTTAATTAGTTTTTTAAAATGAGGCTAGTTGTTAGGTGTGTGAATGTCTGAAGATATTTATTTATATATTTTATTTATATACTAGCTTTTGTCCGTTACATCGTCATTCATTTTGTATAATAATTAATATGTTTATGTTAATAATTTATATGTTTTTGTATTTGGTATGCATCCAGGTGCAACTTAAAAAAAACATACTAGTTAATCATTGCCCCTTTTTCAACATCCTACTGTATCATGATTTCCTAGTTTTCGCAAGAGCGTTTAGTTTCAAAACCGGCTAAGTCCAATACAAACTGAGACTACGCACGAACGAGGCAAGGCTACGAGTTTGTACGAAGCTAACGCGATGGAACCGAACACATGTTTGGAAGTTATGAGGCCCTAGTCCACAGTGCACGATTTGAAGCGAAAACCGCGTAACTAACTTCCCTTGTGCGTCAGAAAAATAAATATAAAATTGAGAAACCAAAAGCGGAGTATTTTTTAAAATGTGATGTAGTTTTTTTACGGTTTTTTATTTGAGCATGGATTTAGAAAAAAAATAGTCACGGAGGATGGGTTTTATTATTTGTCGGTTTTTCCTGGGTTTTTAATCATTTTTTATTAAATAAAAATCTATTACATTTAGTATGTTTCTGATGGCCTTCTCTAGATGAGGTTCATATTAGGCGGTTTACTATTCAATTTTACATAGGTTGCCTCCGAGGCTCCCTATTAAGTAGATATCCAATCCATACAACGGTTCCATCATGGCATCGCAGTTTGCACTTTGCAGCGTCGAGCGGGCAGGCTGAGACAATGCGACGGGTGGCTGGGCGGGCGCGGCCATTTCTCTAGCGATGCGAACTTATTCAGTGAGCGGCTTAGTTACTGCAGCTTAATTTTTTTTATGTGAAAGAACCCATTACTTGTCGTGGCTAAACAAATGACAGGTGTTGGCCTTCTCTCGGCGGCCAAACTTTATTTAGCGACAGGGGTCGGCCACTCAGTCTCCTAAAAGGATGGACCCAGTATTTTTTTTTAATTTATCTTAATTTCATGCTTCCACGCTTTGAGGAGCTCGGTGGCTTAGTGGTCAGTATGCTTTGGTTTTCGATTGAAAATAAAGCTACCTTCGTTGGTCAGACCGTGGATGAGTGACCAAAACATTGTGATCTCGAGCTCCTCCGTGCTTCGGAAGGCAGTGCTCCGGTCGTTATTGCTGTTTCTACCCACCAACCCGCATTGGGCCAGCGTGGTGGTGTTAAGGCCCATACTCCTCATGTGTTTCTCTATGAGGAAGGCCTGTCCCAGCAGTGGGACGTATATAGGCTGATGACGAACTTATTCCCTGGAAAAATATTTTTTTAACCAAAGAACTGAATGTTAAATTGTAATAATATGTTGTTTCTGAAATCTCGATCAGCTACTTAACTGAAGAGCGAAAAGATACATCTAATTTCACTCCCAGAGAAACATAGATAACATTATCACCCAATTTGTCGCATCACTTTACTTACTGACCGAGCCACTGGGCGTGCTGGCCAAACGGGTCTACTAACGTCCCTTAATTAGGTCCTACAATTGGCTGCTACTTTACACACAAAAAATCGTGGCCCACAGACTAGGCTTTAGACCCCTTATCGGACGCAGAAGCTCCCAGCTACAGGGAGATAGTTCATCTTTCTGGGTAGATGTTTAAGCTCCATGTGAGCTCTTTCACCCTGGTACTCCTTAGAATTGACGAGCGTAGGATGGTAGAGGATGGATAGTTTTCATTTGCGACCTTGCAAACTAAGTATTGTTTTGTGCGGAGTTTGTGGGGCTAGGTGGCGATTAATAACACAATATTATCGTCGATATCGTTCACTCTGATATCGTCGCGTCGTAGTAGTCACGTCACGATTACTTATTATTAATTTTTCAACCTATTTTGCATAAGCCCTGATTGACTCCCCGTAGCGATTCGTTAATCAGATATTTTCGTCTGATTGATATGGGTAAGTTTGTAAACAACTAACTGAGGATTCAAATATGAACTTTAGATATACAACAAGCCTACTTCATATTTTAAGACAACGTACTTGATCTTGATAGTATGTCGTTTTTTTTTGTTCTATGGACCATATGTAGTCTTATATGAAGTCGATTAAAAAATATAAATTATCGATATATTAGTTCAGAAACCATTGATTTTTTACTATACTAAAATAAACATAAAGTTCAAAGGCGTGTTCAACTGCTGATAAAATAAAAGGCAAATAAGATCACGCTGCCCGCTGTCCACGCGCGTGTGGCTATATATCTATCTCTTTTCTATTATACTTTTTATCATGTTGTAGAAGAAATTAAAACGGACGCACGGCAGGTCGCACGAAGCGACCGGCTACCAGGGCCGCAGCGCTCGCAGGCGTCAGCAACAGAGTAAATTAGGCGGCGGACACTCGGCGAGCGCCCGACGCGCGCACTCAGCGATATTGTTATCGGCCCGCCCCGGTTCGGGTAGGGCTGCCAGTGTTGCTTTAATTATTTATCAAACTATTATATTTTAGATTCTTTTGATAATTAGATTCAATTATGCGGGATAGGTATTTAGATTAGGTATAGCATAGCTTAAAATTATAAACTTTTACTGATAAAATAGGGTATTATTAGTTACGAAATTTTGTTTTTTCAATCTGTGCTTGTCTTATTTATTGGAATGCAATACATAATCTATTTTTTTAAACTATATCAATACAAAATAATGTCGATTTGCATGTTTTATGTGCTCGAATGAATGTCGGCTGCAGATTACAGACTGATGACAAAGATTTATGCTAGCAAAACACGCGGGATGCCAGGAGACAATAATAATTATAAAGACTATCCGTTAAAATGATTTATCAAATAATTTTAAAAAAGTCACAGTATTCTAAATATACGAAGCTAATTAACATATTTCTCTTATTAATCGATGTAAAAGTAATAGTACCAATACTTTTGCATATAAATATTAAAGCGAAAAAATTCGAATGGAAATATACAGTGTACAACCCTGAACGGCGTCGAGGCGGAGCGCGGCTGGCAGCCGGGAACAAAGCAGCCGCGCGCCCGAGCGCCACTCACCGCGCTCAGACACGTGTAGCGCGACTAAATAAACTAGATATTTCACAATTTAATATTTTGTTTTAATCTGACACTTATGAATTTATTGTCATTAAGGTTATTACCAAGAAGAATGTAAAGTATGTACACATGCATATAGATAGACCTAGAATGAAATAATGATTAAATATGGGTGTCAAGTGAATTGAAGACGAAGACACGATCAGTAAGAATAAGGAGACGATATTTTATACTTATTTAACCCGACGCTCGTCCACGTTGGGTCATAATGACTCGACTATTTTTGAACTGTGGGTATTATCAAAATAAGTTTCGCAACAAGCTGATTTTAATTATAGCTGGAGGTAACCCTTCGATTTGTTATTTGTGGGGGGTCATTGTGCGCAAACGAAGAGAGTTAGACTTCTGCGAAGTAAAAAAAAAGGTAATTTTGACCCAAGGTGGCATTAAGTGTAACAGTTTCGTGCCATTTTCGTTTGACTAGTTTTTGATTATTTTTTCTTTGGATTGCTCGATAAAAGAACGGCAGTGAATTATTGCAATGCATATAGGGGTTTCATATAGAATACATATGAATAGAATAATAATGTTTCTTTCATAAAACTTATGTATGTACGAATATTTAGTGTTTATTTTCAAAAGAAATTAAATTATAAAAAAAAAAAATTAAATTATATAAAAAACGCTTTATGGTCCAGACATTTTGTAATAAGTGGCATTAATTCCTGAATCTCACTTGAACGAGACGCAGCTTTAATCCTGACTCGATGTAATACGGCCGAGGCGATATTCCATAGCATGGCGATATTGCTGTGTAGCGCCAGTGTAGTGCCCTGAAGAGAAAAATTGTGTCAATACGTTATATTATTTAACTCAACCAGTATCAAAGTAGAGCAGTTGCGGTAGCACTACATTACTCAATGATTCACCCGAGGCGCGGCGCGGCCCGCCACCGCTGCCGACATCGACATCGGCCGTATATTGTACGCTATACATGTATACATACACACGAATACGCCGGATTAATATAGACAGTATGAAACCTTCACAACGCCTATATCAGGATCAGAATCATAAATTTTTTTGAATGGCTCGTTAGCAATGACCACTTTTGCAGCTTTGCCCGATTTTGTAGAGAAAGCGAGAACTTTTCTGGGTTCTTAAGTCTGCAGTGGCGAGTTAAGAGAGAATTTTTCTCTGCTAAGCATTTCTCCCACTATTAACTAGCGTTTCCAGGCTGTTCCAGCTAGAAACGAATATTGGAAGTCCTAATTGGTTCTATAGACTTGAACTTTTTGTCTTTTTTGAGTTATAATGAGGAGTTTGATGTCAGGCATATATATCTGTACCTGGTGACGCGTGACGAGTATGATCCGGGCCGGGTTTATTCAGCTATGTACGATCGATGAGTCGTCGAAGATCGTCATCATTGACTACCGTCTACAACTAAAATTATTTTTTCATTATTGTATTGATTTTAAAACAACAATCTAGATTTGTCTATGGCATACATCAGTTTGAGTATCATTATATGATTTAATTAAGATATTATAGATTTCTTGTACCATACGACGCGAGATAAATCTATCAATATGTTTTCAACTTATAAATTGGAGTAGAAGCAAAGAATGTAAAAAAACACTATAAAAAGGTATTAAAACAGATGCCGCTTCTGGTACTACCTAACAATAATTTGCAATGCTAAATTAGTTATACATAACTCATACAAGAAACCAAGTGATTTATTATTACCATTGTAATTGATGTTTTTATACTGTTCGCACCTGTCTACTATGCGTAAAGCGTGCACTCATATGAAACCTTATGTACCAACCAGCCCGTATGTTATATGTTGGTGTGTGATGTAGGCGTGAATCCATAGAGTCGTTTTTGCAATACATCGGGAATTCATATTAAATATGTTCAAATTGCTTGGTGAGCGGAGGGGTGCGGATCCATGACCTTTCGTAATCTGGGTGCTATAACAAAAAGGTGAGCCAGAAATGTCTCCTATTGTATGTTAGGCCTCAATAAGGTCACCGTCATGAACACGTTATTTCGTTGCTTGGTAAGTAACGATTATTATCAGTATATTGAAATATTATAGTTTAATAAGATACTTTACAATATTACAGGTGTCAGAATCATATTTCGGCAAATATGTAGAACAAAGAACACATCTAAAACCACTAATATCTCTGCAACAAACCAAAATCATAAGACAATGTCACTAATTTAATGTTACAGTTAAAGCGCCCAGGGGTGAAACTCCTATTAAATCGTGCAAAGAACTATCGCAGTCATAATAGCTCTCGCATATAAGGTTAAATATATAGCATATGGGGTGGAGGACAATAATTATTAATTCGTCTATGCAGTTAGGTAATTTCACTAGTGGTACGAATTAAGATACTTAAACAAAAAGCTAAGTGTCATCACTCATCATAGAATTAAGGTCTCAGTAACCTTTATATATGGACTGTACGGTATTCAAGTTTCCTGTGTCCAAAATAACAACAATAACTTGCCGCTTCGGACTTGAGTCACCTAAAATCTCAAAATACATGTGTGAACTCTAACAACTGCATCTGCCAACATTCCAGCAAAATTCAACAACCTGTGATAAAAGACAATAATTATTTATGATGAAATAGAACTTTGTCACACCAGACAGTAAAATTACGTACGTTGTTTAGTAATTAGAACATGAAATTATTTACTAGCACGTAATTAATTAGCAAATAAATTAAATCTGTGATACAACTAAAACGTTCTATATTAATATTTAAGCTCAATTTAATTAAAATCGGCTTACCTAATTAAATTATTTTTTCAATGAAATGGTAATTCCTTGAGTAGCGACAAACAACCCACAAGGTAATGATCAACTTGAGACTTGGAATTTTATGTACCCATATAAACTCTATGTAAGAATAAATTGTGAAATTTGAGTGTTAATACCCTGGGAGTACCTTTATAAGTGTAATCTGTGCCCTGGGTTAATAATAATATAGGCGTGCTGAGCCGTGCTGGTAAGTTGTGTTATAGTTTTTCTGAATAAATCCTCCTTAAGTCGCTTAGTAGAAACATCGTCCCATGTTTACAAATCATATTTTAGAATATTTGAACAAAATGAATGCCTGTTAGTTATCATAATATTTATAACTAAGTTTTATTTCTAACATTATTACCGTCAACTTTCCCTCGTTAATTATTTGCGTGACTGGGCCACGGCACGATGCGTGCAGGGTGCGCTACTACTAATTAATTTGGAAATATAAAGGAATAGGTATGTATTATATAATAATCTAATAATAGTACAAATAAATAAATATATTTTAACAGTGAAATCTTCCATCAGGTATAAATTATGATTTCGTGCTTTTTCATGGTTATGCATGACGGATGACGAATTTTATGGCATTTTAGGTATATTTAAGGAAGTACATACATCCTTATCAAAATATCTAATTAATAACAACTACACAGTTTTAGTTCAAGCGATATATTAGGTACATGAAAAAATAAAAATAGAATTTCCGCAATTAATAAAAGTTTAGTTAGTTATTTTGCGGAATTCATTACATATTCATTATAAATAAAATTATCAAGTGGCAAAATTCCTCGGGTCGTCGCAGTCATCATGGGGCGCGAGAATGACGTTGCGGCGGGTCGTTAGCGCTTCCATATTCATGGGCGCCTAGTACTCGGCGCGTTGGTGTTACGCTCCGTGGGCCGTTTGAGATCGGGGTGAATAGGAACGAACGATCGACTCGGTCTCGGGGCGGGCTCATCTTTGTTTGCTACGAAGTAGGATTTCTTGTCAGTAATTGTTTTTGTATGTTAGCTATTTGTATGTGCATAATTGATTAAAATAGTATGTACAAAGAAAATAACTAAACAAATGAATGTATCACGCAAGTTCGTAATTGCAAAATACCAATTTTGCACATTTATGTTTTTATTTTCGAATAAGATTTAAAATCATTTTACTTTGTAAAAAAAAAGTTCTGTATTCAATGATTTTCTATATTACAGAAATAATTTAAAGTATTTTCCATATCTCTAGGACTCTGATAGGACTTAAGAAGGAAGACCAAAAAAACGATAAATAAATAAATGAAAATGTATGGATAGATATCTATCTATCTGAGAATGCATGACAACACGTTGTCTCTAAAGTAGGACATAGGCTAGAAGAAGAAATATTTTGTCTCTTCTCACCATAGTGCAAACATAATAATAAAATTATGTTTCACATACGTACTCAGTTGATTGATACGGACGGGCCGCATCTGGCGAGACGCGGCGACAGCTTCCAAAGTAAATTACCAAACGATGCTACATTTATCCTGCGCACTAGGATCAATTTAAGCGAATCTGTTTAACATACATACATATAACCACGGCTATTTCCCCGAAGGGCTAGGCAGAGGTTCTCACAGCACACTCCCACACATTGTCAGTAATTTCGTTCGTCCCACGTTAGGGGGCAAGAATATTCAGGACCAACGGCTTAACGTGCCTTCCGAAGCACAGAGGAGCTCGAGATCACAAAGTTTTTTTCCGTGTTCATTCGCTAATAGCCCTATCGTGCAACCTTTGCTCACATTTCCATATAATAATGTTTATAAGCAAGATTTTATTTATTTTCTTAATCAGTAATCTCAGTCACTTACTTCTGCAAAACTGAACAAATAATTAAATCTGAATAGATTCAATTGTTTGTTCAATCCGATCAAATTCTTCCTTTAACGTCCTTTATTTATTTAGTCTGGACTGAACACATTTAAAATTTTTTTTTAGTAGTTAGGTACGTACAAATTATTATCTTGTTTAACTACTAACAAAAGATTCAATGTAAACGTATTTGAAGTAAAGGTATAATTTTAAATTGCATTGGAATCTTTTATCATTTACAAATAATATACAAGAAGTATAGTTTTATAGTATAGTTTTCGTTTGATTTCTGGGTGAACAATAGATCATTTATCAGGCAATTCAACTTCAATCGGTGAAGAGAGCACAACACTATTTTTCGTTGTCCCTAAAATAGTATTCCTTCAAATATTGGATAGATCCAATGTTTTAAAAATCTGAGTATAAATGTTAGCACAATATTAAAGAGAGTACATACTGTTTTGCTTATCAAGGTAGTACCTACCTAATACTTATCAGTTTATTATCGTATGGGATTGGAGATAATACCGGCTATGATAATTATTTAATTAAATACTTCCCACTATAGGATTATCTTAATTTATGCTTTAAGCTTATGTATTTAAGTACAATTCTAGCTGGGATGTGAAGACCGAAGAAAAGATGAATTAAGTGTAAAATGATAACGAAAATTGTTACTATCAATAACTGAATTATTATTAATAGAGATTGTGTTTCATCGTGTATTTAGTAATTTGTGCTGTGAGCTGTGGTTTTGTCGCTTTCTGTAAAATATGATGATGATACACGCAGTAAACGCATCTTCGTCACCTTCTATAAATTTCATCTATCAGTAGCATATCGGTACAGTAAAAATACCCACTATAATACTTGTGCTGCGTTAATTACTTCATAAAAAAATAATATATTTATTTACATACAATAACTATTGGTTTCTTTATTAGTTAATTAGTACACTAACTTGCTATTCAATAAATACGTACTACACATACATCTGATACATTTTAACAAATTACATAAAAACGACACATCAGTCGTTATGTGGGAGGACTGCAGATGCCGGGAGGTTATTATAACTAATCGTATTTAAAACGAATATTGTTTCACTTCAAAATAAAATCAGCATTAGGTAATTTATATTATGTGCACGAATTACGCATATACATACTTTGAACGTTTGTAGAAAATCACACAATCACAGACCCGCAGTTACTTGTCTCTCCCTATCTTTTTACACCTGTTTCATTAATTAATTAAAAAAGTTGTGTACTTTTTTTATTTACAAAAAAACTTTTCTCGACATTACTTCTACAGTACTAGGTTAGCATAACCGTAAAGTAGTCACCGTTGCGTACAACAAAATGAGGACAGTTCGAGGCCTTGTTTACAGCAGTATGGTCTGCATTATACAGTTTAGAATTTAAAGTGACTGCGATGCGGTTCGTTTAGCTGCTGTTCAAAGGTTGCTTTACAAATCGAACCGGTGATCGAAACAGATTGTAGCGGGAACGTGCTATTTGTGATGGCAATGGAAAAAATAGACTATAGACAATAAAATAGGAGTTATGTAAATAACTACTACCTATACTCATAAAAATTTCTTTGCCGTTTATTGAGGGGAAAACATCAATAAAACTGTTAAATTACATAGAGAAACATTTGAATTTTGCAGAAATAAACTTCCAATCTAAAAATTATTTTTAAGCAAAAAAAAAATATTTTTCATTTACATGCATCTAGCGACATCTATGTTTGAGTAGATGTAATTTTATAGCATCACCTAGCGACATATATTATTAGTAGACGTATTACGCTGCGCTATCTAGTGATGAGTAGACGAACTGCATATTAGAGGAATTTTAACTACTAGGCTAGATGGCGCTAATATAATGTAATGAAAAAATTATGAAAGAAAAGAATTATATTCAGATAATTTAGACCGATAAATTTTTATGCTGCATTCACTGTTGAGTAGGCTGTATAAAAAGGTTAAAATAAAACAATAGCTAAATCAAATGCAGTTGGGCAATTACAAAAATATATTAATTACCCAATTTGCTATGCTTATAAATTTTAATGGTATGTTTCTTTTAATTTTACAAACTAACAGATAGCTAAAAATAAAACACAATAAATAAGTTTGAATTGATTTTATTTCATTGATAGCGTAGAACAAAAAGGTAAAAGTAGTGTTTCCCTCCATTATTTTAAAACAACTTAATAAATAACATTGGACTTCAATTTTATAAAAATCTGAATAGCCAATTTTACAGAAACATCAAAGAATGAAAGTTCAAAATAAATAAATGCCTCTTATTAGTATAACATTTTTAAATAGTAAAAAAATATGACTATTACAAGTTAAGATTCCTACTAATTATAAAGTGTTATGCTTATTGTTTTATATTTACATTAAGAAACAATTGGCTTGCTTAAAGTAAGCACAATCAGTAATATTTACCCACAAAAACATAAGCATCTTTAATTGAAAATAAAATAAAAATACAGGCATTCACACAAATTAAAATAAAGATCTTCTAGAATTCAAAATATAAAATAGTTTGCATAGACAATAAAGTGAAATGTGCTTAATATTTGTTCCAAGGAACATTAACTATTGAGTGTTTCTTTAATTTATGTTTCTTCAAATACTTAGAATCAATGAATGCATCTCCACATATAGAACAAACATAAGGTCGCTCTCCAGTATGTGTGCGGAGATGTACAACCAAATTGCCTTTAAGAGCAAAGAATTTCATGCAGACTGAACACCCAAACTTCTTCTCCCTGGTATGAGTAAGCTGATGTGTCCTTAAATGAGTTTTAGTTTTAAACCGAAGTGAGCAAAGTTGACATGGGAATGGTCTTTCATTAGTATGCACTCTCTCATGCATGATTAACATGGCTTGACTAGTACAACCTTTGTTACAAACGGAACATTCAAACCTTTTTGCATTTTTTGATTTTGCTAGTTTATGTGTTGCGAGATGAGCTTGCATATCCTTCTTCGATGGTAACACCTCTCCACATTCTGAACACAACATTTCCATAGGATCTAGTATATGTGTAGTTTCAATGTGCTGCTCCAAGGCAGACTCTAAGGAAAACATTTTTCTGCAGAGAGAACAGGCATATCCTAAGAGCTTACCGAGAGTTGTTGTGATTTCTTGTTTCACAGTTTTCATTAGTTCCTCTTTCACTTTCATAACTTTTGACTTGGAGCAAGTACCACTGTCTTTATGTTCAGCTAAGGCATCTTTGTTTTCAAATGTTTTGACGCATTGGTTGCAAGAATAAGGGTTCAGGTGTGTGAGCCTGTGTGTCTGCATAGTAATTTTCTGATGGAATCTTTTCAAGCAGACATCACACTGGAATTCCCTTATGCCTGTATGAATCATCATATGCCGCTTTAGATTATTAGGGTTGGCAAACGTCTTGAAACACACTTTGCAAGTGGGCTTATCATTGTGATTGTATTTTATATGTTGTGTGAGAGCAGTCCTCCTTATCACTTGGTTGCAAAAGGGACAGTCAACCAACAACCCTGGCACACTGTGGAGTAGAGTATGACCAGTTAATATTTCATAAGATTCAAATCCTTTCCCACATAAATTGCATATATGCTCTTCAGGAGCAGGATTGTGTTTGTATTGATGTTTTTCATATTCTAGCAAGTCTTCAAATTGTTCTCCGCAATCACACAAGAATGTTCCGTCTTCTTGCTGCAGAACAGTTGCTATTTGACCATCATCGGCATACTCAATCACCAATTCAGATCCTTCACACTTCAGAATTTGAAATTGAGAGGTATCATCACCTTCACAGTAGATAACTTCCTCTTGATCTAATTGATCCCCTTGAGCGTTTGCAACCAGCTGTGAATTTGTCAGATATTCAATACCATCACTACTTTTCAGTACTATAGTACCATCACCACCTGATGTTGATAGTATTTTTATTAGATTTTTAGCACTAATAATGTTTTCAGAATAGTTCTCATCTGCATCTTCGTTGTCAATGGATGTGTCAACCTGAGGCAACCCCTGGTCTTGAGAGCTCTCTTCTTGCGTGTCAACATTCATGATATTGTCAAAGTGATCATCATCCTCCTGACTTTCTTCTTCATTTTCTAGAATAGTTGCTGGAACATTTACTGGCACTTTGGTGTTAGAAACTAGAAATGAATCAATTGTATTTTCAAACTGATGATGAGTTTGTCCTTGAAATTCGTGAGCAGGGCTTGGATCTTCAATTTGTTCATCATGATTGTCTAGATCTGTGTTTTCAATCTTTATGTTTGAAAAATTTATTTCAGTGGTATCTTCATTTTTGTCAGATGCATTTTTATCCTTATCTTTAGGATCATCAATCACAAGCACATAGTAGCAATCGTCATCACTATCATTCGGCTCAGTTTTTATTATAGATTCTAATTGTTTCATCGGATCATTCACTATGTCATTACCTAAGGAGCTGTTCTCACTGGACTCTAGAGAGGCTTCTTTAGCTTGATCTATCAAAGCACTGAGCTGCTGTTTCAAGTCTGCATCCATTTTAATACATTGCTTCCGAAAGTCATATGCATAATTCATAATGGTATTGCAATTATCACATAGTTTCTGAGGCAATCCATCGTCTTGTTTCACCTGGAAATGTTAAGAAAAACATTATTAATATGAAAAAATTCTACTTCTGCAAAATTGGATAAAATTATAGGTGGTGAGAAAACTAAGAAAATAAGGACACAACAGAAAAAAAAATTGCGCAATTTATGGTCACTTAAATAATTTTTATTAACTTGCAGACAAAGCTAGGTTCCATAAACTTATTTATTGATAATTTATAGGTTATTAATTGACGTTTTTAATAAAACATATACCAAATTACTTTTTAATTTACCACACAACGTCAAAAACTAAAACAAGAAAAGCCTAATAAAGTATAGAAACTTTTTACATGTTTTACCTCTATAGATGTGATTTCTTCAAATTTTAACTTCACGTTTTGGTTTGTGTCAAGTATTGAAACCGTTGAGTTTGATGATAAGCAGCATCGACACAAGTCCGACCACGTATCCATTTTACTTCACCACAAGCATAATTATTCCAGGAAATTCTGGAAAATGTATTTATAATACAAATTAGAACCATTGTTTTGACAGACAAACAGTAAGTAAATGAATCAAAGAGCATAATAATTTTATGTATCCAAAGAGTAAAAAATTATCTACGGACCTTGCCCATAAAGACGATCTATCCGAAAATGATAGACAAGAGACGCGAACAGAGACAAAATGGCGGCAACAAGCTGAAGTGCTAGCGGAAGCACTAGCAGACATTTTGTGGTTCAATATCCGGGGATTTTTGTGAAAATACTTTTTACCCTATTGGATGGTGTAATTATTGTTATGCAATCAATTTTAAGGAAATGTAAAAAAAAATTACCTATTACAAGGCCCAGTAGTTGATTTAAGATTAATTTGAATAAAATTATGAGTTACATAATATTTAAAATTTCATAAAGCCCGCGAAACATAGCGTCATGGCAGCGCCATGTAGCACAGATAGAGATTCGAGAGAGTCGGTTATATGAATGTGAGAAAAAAAATAAGTGTATGAGATTCACAATAAAAATGATGTTTATAGTAAACGAAAACACAGAAATAGATAATGTTTACAAAAATTATTTAGCATAATTATAATGGTAAAATTCTTACTGCAGCGCCATCTATGAACCACCTAAAGAAATAAACTTGTCAATTACGTAATATTACTGAGAGTGACTTCGGTCGTGTTGGTCAGCGCCATCTAATTTGTTTAGCTGAAAGGTATTGTTAAATACCAACTCCATAGATGGCAGTATGGGTTCTAAATCATCCTTTACTTTGTTATTTGTTTCCGCCGTGTCCGTTCGTGGTCCGGATTTGAAATATATGTGATACATTTTGTATGAAACAATTTATATTAAACAGTGCATGGTCCGTGTCCCGTCTGGACCCACTCGGTGCGTCTACGGTTGGTATATGGTTTCATACAAAACGTATGTAACTTTTCAAATCTCGTACCTACTCGCGTTCTCTGTGTCGCCAAGTGAAGCGTGGCTGATCCGTAACGTTTTCGACTGAGATCTATGTGTCAACATTTCATACGAATCTATAAAATCTAGGAAAAGGAGAAATAGATGATCCAGGATCACATCATTAATTGATCCTTTTCCTACATTTAATACACTTCCGGTAAAATATATATTGCTACCCAAATAATTATGTTACTGCCCAATTTATTATTCTACTGTAAGTAAAGCAAGTAATAATATTGCTGCCCAAAAAATAATTTTGCTGCCCGAATAATTATTTTGCCATTATAATTATATTGCTGACAAAATATTTGTTTGCTGCCCAAATGATTTTCGGCTGACCAAATAATTAAATGGCTGCCCAATTAATTATTTCCCATTCAAATATTTCTCCAGTTATTTTGTTTTGACCTTTATATCAACATGTCCCTCACCTTTATGTTAATAAAATTATAGTTTGCGCAGCAAAATAAAGGATCTCGCATAAATTTACATGAAAACAACCCTGGCTTGCGGGAAATGTTATTTCATTTATTCCAATAGTTTATTAGTCGGAATTGCAAACTTATACAATTGAGTCTGTAGTCCTCGGCAGTTAAATTACGATGATATTATTAGGTCCTTACCTATGAAATTGGTGTTTTGTATGCAGATTTTGGGGAATTCTGCATTTTCCATACTAAAATTTTTTCAGTTTTCTTCACAACGACAAATCCAAAGATAATAATACTTGGCATCTATCATTAGACAAGCTTTAGTAATATGTGTAATATCACACTTCATAAAAATTATTTATCGTTTTTATGTGAATGCAAATAAAATTATGTATTCGGGAGGCACTTAAAAAGAGTTGTCTCCGTGTCCAATTTTAACACAATTAAACAAATTATCAAAACAAATCAAAAGAGCTCAAAAATATAGTCTATTTTTAGACGAGGTAATTATTTTTTAGGAATACTCTGAATCTTAATAGTTACAGACAAAATACAAAGAGAGAAAAAAAACACCAATTTCATAGGTAAGGACCCAATATTATGCTCTTTTCAGTATCAAGTGCCCATCAGTCCCCAGTGCCTGCTGGGCACCGGGTCTTTTTACCCTTCACGAGCGTTGGTAATATAGATTTCCCTTTGCTCTATCGTTCGCGGTGACATTGACCGGCCCGGCTCGCCATGGCCGCCGTCTACAAAGCGCCTAACAGTCCATGTGTGGATGGTTACTCGAAATGATTTTATTATTTGGGCAAATTCGGGCAAACACAACGACAGCTCTACGCAAAAACGCTAAGCCAAGTAAAGTGCCGCCATGAAACAAAATTTAGACAGTTAACATGAACTCAAATTTTATTCTGAGAAAATTGGATTTCGCAAACTTAAGATTTTACTAAGTGACAATCAATTTTATAAAATAGTTATAAACTACCCCAAACCAATGTCAACTGTCTATGAAAACATTTCTGTTGTAAGACAAAATTTATATGTAATTTATACAGTGAAATCGGGTTAACTGGGTCAAGGAAGATTTTTTTATTAGGTATTTTCTTCACTTAATGCTGAGCCTGAGCCTGCCTGCCTTTATGAAGTTCGGAGGAAATCGTACAAACTACGCCACTGAGCTTCTCGACTGCATAAATATTTTAATGGAATATAACTAGTTCTAATTTTCAAAGTGAGAGAGACAGCAGCTACAGTTTATACAGATAAAACAAGACAGAAAACTGTAGACTGCGGAATGTCAAGTGAACCACACAAAGGATTTGGGGCAATGCGGGATTGGGGTACATTTCGCACTTAAAGGGGAAATTCAGGAAGATTTTCTTTGTGAAGCTTTTGTCTTTGTACTAATTTGCGTTCGAACTTAAACTTAAGCATAGTTTGTAGTGAATTATTTAACCGCCACTCTGGTGTAGTAGTTCACACCACCGGGTGTTGATCGGGAGGTCCGGGTTCGATTCCCCATGGGGGCAGAAGTTTTTCTTTCTTTCTTCTATGCCCGCCTGGCTAGCTACCACCGTGTTACCTAAATTTGGCGCCATTATAACGATGTTTTTAGCATTGTTGTGTTCCGGCAATCAGAGGTAAGATATCCAGTTCCTCAGTTGTTGAGGATTACAGGTGAATCTCGCATCCACCTTCGGCCTTATCGTCACTTACGATCAGGTGAGAAGAAGGCCTGTCATATGTTAAAAAAATATTGATTGCCTCATAATAAGCCTGGTGTATTTTTGTCTATATAAATTTTACATGTAATTTTTATGCTTCAAGTTTTTAATATGTATATTTACCAGTTTAGAGTAAAAGCAACTGAAAATTTGGATTTTTTTAACAACTTAGATTTTTTTTTCTCCCCCACGAATATAATGTTTAATAGCACTAGAACCCCCTGTTAAAATTTGTCAGTTATTTTCGATTTTACCCTGTAGTTACTGTTCGATTCGTTTGTTTGACAGAGAGTGAGATTTAATTTAATAAAAAAAAAAATTAGTACTTAATTCAATCAAATGCACTCTTAATTTCCAAGTTATATTTTTTCTGAAAAAAAAAACAAATTTAGAACAAAAAACGTAAGGTAAAGAAGTTTTTAGCGCCATTCAACTATGGCGGACGTGATTTTTATTTCATAGATTGTAATATTGTTTCGGAGTGCATCTTGTTGCGTAAAAACAGTGTAGTTTTGTGTAATAAGTGTCAATAATGATGAGCAATCGTCAAGTGGTGTGAAAATCGATGAGATTTTTATCGTGGTTATCCACTCAGATTCATTATTCGTAATTAATCTGAGGTAATCCACCTCATGTAAGTAACACCACAGCGTCTGCCATCGATTGTTTGACGCCAAACTCTTCCAAGACGCATTGAAATATATTAAACTTGCATTTCAATGCAAATACTGATGAAATAAAAATACCCAAGACATGGCTGTATGGTCTTTGTTCCCTTTGCCTTCCCTACATGGTAGGATTTTACAACAACAAGGGTAAGACATTTTTTTTTCATGTGTTTTTTATTACGATTATGAAAAAAAGTAGTTTCTTTCATGCTACTGCTTGCTGGTCCCCTTTTGTGATACCTAAATATAGGTCGGAATGTTCGTAAACAGTCAGTCTTTGCCGTTTACAAGTGTATAGTAAACATCATTTAGATATTATGTAATGTGAGTGTTAACTCCTCTGCCTACCCCTTACGGCGTTTCACGCCTTTCCCCGAAGTGGTAGGCAGAGGTGTTAAACACCCACATTTCGCGAGATATGTTAAAATCCTCATATGATAGGGTACAAGCCTTTTTCCTTGCTGCACCGGCTCGGTGTGCCTATATTCGTCCCACTTCTGGGCACAGGCCTTCCTCAAGGAGAAACACATGAGTATGGGCCGTCACACATGGGTAGAAACGGCTGCAATAGCGACCGGGACCAACGGCTTCACGTGCCTTCCGAAGCACGGAAAAGTTCGAGATCACAATGTCTTGGTCACCCATCTACGGCCTGACCATGGCGAATGCATTTTCGATATCGAAAGCCAAAGCGTACTAGGTGCTTACCACTAGGCCACCGAGCTCCTCATGTGTACCTGTAAAATATCTTTATTGAATGAATGATTTGCGTTTGAGTTTTTATGTGCGTTATGACATCTCTGGTGGAGAGGTTTGTATGCCGGTTTAGGCCTTAAGAATACATACATTAACGAGATTTTCAGTTATTACATATATATTTACATATTCGCCAAAATACATAGGAATACAGCATTTTTTGTGACTGACCGTACCGTTAGCTTATAGTTTCGCGATTGATAAAGTAATTATTATTGTAGTTTTTTGATTACGTATTAATTTAAAATTACAGTTCTGTTACTAAGAACCGAATTCTGTGAAACCTTTGAGAATCTATAGCATGAGCGTATAAACACCTGTCTCATATGAAAGCAACATATTAAAGTGAGATACACTGATGTACAGAATGGAAACTATTTAGCTTCATTTTGAATGGGACCCTTGAGGGATAAAAGGTTTCCAAATAAAATGTTTTGTTGTTTCCAGCTTTCATTCTGCTTACAATAATATACTAGCGACCAGTCCTTGCTTCGCACGGGTTGTTTCACACCCTAAGGGGGGAGTTTCGTAAGATCTTAGCGGATGTCTACGCCCTAGGAACCTGCCTGTCGAATTTGAGTTGAGTTTGAGTTTGTAGGTATTATAGTTTCAGAGATTTTGTAATTAAACAGTGAGTGGTGTGAGAGTTATTTCTTTTATGAATAAACAGACGGTCTAAATAGACATTTTAAGACATTTTCATGCAAGTTATCTGAGATGTTGACACGGATATATCTACAGCTATCACCTAACCAAATTTAATTTATATATTACAGTAGTTTTTGGGTGATGAGTGAACAAACAGACAGACAACATGTTCCAAAATTGGTGATTTGGGATCTAGGTATATCGATCTCATATTACACCCCCATTAACATTTCCAAAATAATAACAATGTGCAGACACAGGTTTTTTACAGTTTATTATATGTATAGATACCTTTAAATAAATAATAAATAAATATCCTCAGACATTCACACCTATCAACTAGTCCCATTTTAAGCAACTAAATGTTGCTTGTGTTACGGATACTAGATGACGGACAAACATATTTAATAGATAAACACACATAATTATTGAGAATATACATAATATAATACATATATAATGAACATCCAAGACTGGAGAACAAATGTTTGAAAAGTCATCACCCAAACACTTGCGTCCACTGGGGATCGAACCCAGGACCTCTCGAGATGGCGACGCCTTGAGACCGGCGTACAGACCATTCGGCCACGGAGGTCGTCAAAAACCTTAAAAGACCTTTAAACCTTTAAAGATAATGTTAAAGCTTCTTAAAATTTTTTTTGCAGTTGCAAATGCGCACGCGGCTCGTCAGATGGTGAGAGGTTGACGTAGCTCGCAGCATCATTGGCGCTACTCTCATTTTTTTCGTTGTGTTATAACCCGGCCTCTGCAATAACACAAGAACGTCACGCCTAAATCACCCTTACAGGGTGATAAAACCCACATATACTATTCAATGTAACTAAAAATAAAAATATATTTAGTCTTTGGCCACCGGAAACCGTTTAAAAATCTAGATAAACCAATTCTGATTCAATTCAAAAGTCCATTGAAACAAAGCCGCGGGCGAACAGAGTTATAAATCTATGGACCACATGTTTATATTTTGCTGGGTCTAGAGGGATCGTGTTGTTCAACAGGTGCATTCAACAATCGTCGCGATTTGTTCGGCAGAGAGGGATATTAGGGATCAAAATGGAATGTAAACGTTTCTAAATTATTTGTAACAAAATATTCATGTGATAAAATTGTTACAGACTTACACTATATCTGTCTTTGCAGATATTGAAATAAAAACGAATATAGACCGGGGCTCGTAATTAATTACATGATACATAATTGTCATACCATTCTTTTAACCGCCTCTCTGGTGTAGTGGATCACACCACCGGGTGTTGATCGGGAGGTACGGGTTCCCATGGGGGCAGAAGTTTTTCTGCTCGGTTTGGTTGGTGGTAGGGCTTCTAAGCCCGCCTGGCTAGCTACCACCGTCTTACCCAAATTTGTCAACAATCAGAGGTCAGTTGTTGAGAATTACAGGTGAAGCTCGCTTCCACCTTTGGCCTTATCGTCACTTACCATCAGGTGAGATGAAGGTCAAGAGCTTACCGGTCGTATGTAAAAAAAAAATATCCCGTAGTAGGGTAGGCATAGGCAGACAATGAAAAAAAAGAAAAGAAAAGAAAAGAAAAGAAAAGAAAAGAAAAAGAAAAGAAAAGAAAAGAAAAGAAAAGAAAAAAAAAGAAAAGAAAAGAAAGATGAAAACATTGCGTGAATGAGGATATGGCTAGGATGGGAGTGAATGTTGATATGGCGTGTGATAGGGGAGAGTGGAGGAGAAAGACTCGTTGCGTCGACCCAAATGAAATTGGGAAATGATCAGGCAGGTAAATACATAATGATGATAGAGGAGAAACGATCATACAATCAACCGTACATATATGTTTTACTCAAACTCGCAGCGGTTCAGGCTCAGGCATCAGGATCGATCCGGCGACCTCTTGCACGGGAGTGCCGTCCGTCCCAACTCAGCTAGCGGTGCCCTACCAACAGCTTTAAGTAATATAGAGGGCTGCAGTATGATTTCAGGATCGAAAAACTAACCGCCGGGTGTTGATCGGGAGGTTCGGGTTCGGTTCCCCATAGGGGCAGCTGTATTTCTGCTCGGTTTGGTGTTAGGGCCTGCCATGCTAGCTACCACCGTCTTACCAAAATTTGTCGCCATAATAACAATGTTATACCTAAGCATTTGTTGTGTTCAGGTATTCAGAGGCAATATAGCCAGTTCCTTCCACCTTCGGCCTTATCGTCACTTGCAATCAGGAGAGATGAAGGCCAAGAGCTTACCTGTCATAATATGTAAAAAAAAGAAGTGAAAGAATCATCTATCGGTACAAGACATTTAATAAATGATATGAAAGTTCTTTTGTTTTATTTCGATATACAGAAAAATTAAAAAAAAAACTAAATAATGAATAATATGTCGTCTGTAACAAACTAAAGACTGTAAATCCCTAGAAATACCTATTTTCTAAGACAAATGGACTAAGAGATTCATAGAGTAAATAGCAAGTTTATTTCTTACGTGGGAGAAGAACACAGCCGCGCCGAACCCAAATAATATTGAGAATATGGTAGGAAAAAAAGAACTATTGAAATCGGTTCATAAACATCTAAAACAAAAAAAAAGGGGTTTTTGGCGGCATTCAACTATGGCGGACGTGATTTTTATTTCGATGATTGTAATATTGTACGGAATGGATATTGTTCCGTAAAATCAGTGTAGTTTTGTGTAATAAGTGTCTGTGATGATGTGCAGTGTGGAGGATTATCGAAATAAGCGTCAAGTGGTGTGAAAAGTGATGAGTTTTTTATCGTGGTAATCCACCTCATCCAAGTAGCACCACAGTGTCTGTCATCGATCGTTTGACGCCAAACTCTCCCAAGATGCATTGAAATGCATTACACTAGCATTTCAATGCCAACTACTGAAGAAATTAAATACTGAAGACTTGGCTGTATGGGCTTCGTTCCCTTTGCCTTCCCTACATGGGAGAATTTTACAACAACAACAAAAAAAAAGAGACAAATTGAGAACCTCCTTCTTTTTTTAAGTCGTTTAAAAAGAAGAACAAATTCTCGTTCTATAAACAGTAAGCTTTGAGAAGTTTAATTTTATTAACTTCAAATTATACTTTACAATATCTACATACAGACACGCCATTTTCCCGGGTAGGCAAAACATACAGACTTGGTCTTATTTAGAACACAAAAGTTTGTGGTAACCTGACGAAGGATACCACAAAATTTAATTTATCCACAGTATTACTTTGCACTTTATACATAACAGTTTAAAGTTGAAAATCTATTGAAGAATCTTTACAGTTCAGTATACCTAACGTGTGGTTGACTGTACAAAGATACCGAAAATACTTATATAGGTAATTTTAGCTGTCCAATAGGCTAGTTGACCCTTTTTTTATTGGGCCCCAAATGGTTAATTACTGCTAGCCATCACCATAAAAAATAATAAAATTATTTTCTGAAGCCTATATCACAATAAATTTTAAATTATAAATTACGTTTTCGCTTAAATGTCAAAAACGCATTCGGTCTTGATGGTCTATGAATTATCAGTACCGTAGCGTCACGATAATTGTAAACAATTCAGTACGCATGCGTGACATAGCCGACAGTTATACTTGATTGGTTGCGTAGTAATTGTTTACATGAAGCGTTACTCACCAAATTTCATGAACATGTTGGATAGCGTTTTTGGCAAAAAGTAAAAATAAAACATTTCAATTGAATTTCTACAGCAATCCCGTAATTTTGGGACTCTTGTACTAAATACTATATGAATGACACATTATTTTCATTACTTTTGATACGAGTCAACTAGCCTATTAAATGTCAATTCAAATTTCGAACGGGTGCACAGCACTACGTTGACGTAGAGGATTCAGTGCGAACGGAAAATCATTTCCCGCCCTAGCAACCCCGACTGAAGACCGGGAATGTAGCTCGAGTCAGTCAGTCGGCGGAGCTCGCGCCGTGCGGTTGCGTCGGGGAGTGCGGGATCGAATAACCTAACATCTAAAAACGAAATCATTCAATATTCGAAAACGGTAATTTTAAAAATTATATTCTGAGTGAGTGATGTGAATGAAGGTGCTCAATTCGATAGGTGAGTTTTTATAAATCTTCTTAGGTGTAGCGAGAGAGGTATCTTTTATTTACGAAAGAGTTCCATTTTGTGTTTTGTCTGAGCACTGCATTGTTCATATAGGCATTGTAGTTTGAACAACAGATCGTTGAGATCTCTAAATGGTAGTCAACGTTTCTCCTGACTTAACTTTTTCGTAAAAGAATTTATCTTAGTCATAATAACTAGTAGGTAATTTCTTAAAATTAGGTTATAAATAAAGGTTTATTTTGTAATTTATACATAAATACTAGTCCTTATGAATTTAGAGGAACAATCATATTAGATAAAACTTAACGAAAATTTAATGGACCTGAATTGTTATTAAATAAGCAAGTGTACCAAAAATACCGATACATTCTCCAAAATGAACTAGATCTTATACCATTTTTTACAATAATTATAATTTACAGACAAAAAAAATTTATATGGTTTCTTAGTACTGAACCCATTCTCTTAATCACACCACATACATGCATAAAATCACGCCTGTAATCCCCGAAGGGGTAGGCAGAGTCCAAGGAGCACTGTGTTCCTTAAGACCACATTTAGCCATACAAAAATTGGGTTTGGTCAGATGAAAAATCGTGAAAGAGTAGTAACAAGTGGCTAGCTAACCGCCTACACAATCACAGGCCCAGAACCCAATACGCCCTTAGTCACCTTTTAATCACACCTACCTACATATTTTTTTTAAACAAACTTTTTGAGATATTTTTGTAGCAAGTAATATTTCATAAGCAATACCAGGACTACATGAAAAGAAACCATTCACATTTTTGTTTAGTCGTTACAGAGTGAATAGAGCTGTTTTCTTTGAACTAACTAATAAATTCATTAAGTACTACGATTTTCGTGAGCCGGAAAATATTTTTATGTTGCCTACCTAAGAAAATATAATAAAACTTTGATGTAATATCGTATTTCATTCGCCGTATTTCCTAGTTCTTGTAATTCCTTAGATTTTTTATTCACTAGTCAACGGGCATAAACCGAGACACAATAGAAATATCTATTGTTTGCGAACTCCAGTGTTCGCGGTGCCCGCCAAGGCGTTAAAATGATTTTTAATTTGGTTGCATGTGTGTGCGTACTTTATACACACATTCTATTCTGCTGACTACAGTTGCCTGGTAGAGGTGCCTCCTCTTAAGACCATCATTTGCGACTTTGCGACCTACCCTTTTTAAAATTATTTCTTATAAAATGGTTCGATGTATTTAAGGAGTTTTCTAAGGTCCTAGTGCATAAAATCAATGGAAATTTTCGTCCTACCTTTCATGCCTCGTTTAAAAAAATATTTTCGTCAATTGGATAATTTTGCTAAATATTTCTATTAAATGGAGCACTAATAGCGCAGTTGGTAGAGACGGCACTAGTCGTGCAAGAGGTAATAAAAAAAAATGAAAAGGTTGTGTATAAAAAGATTAGATTAGGGAAGTTTGTTAGTATTATTTTTTATTGAATATAACATAACATATGATCACGCCTCATTCCCGAAGGGGTAGGCAGAGGTGTTAAACACCCACATTTCACCAGATGTGTTAGGTCCATGTAGCAGGTGGCGAGCCTATATTAAATATGTTGGCAAATATCAATAGAGCTGGAACGGTTGGGCATTATGTCCAATTCGCAAAATGTCCAACTGTCTTACTCGATTGATCCAGCTCGCAATTGGTTCAGTTCACAACTGGTACAGGTACCTTTTGTCGTAGTTTTTTTTATATTTTATTTTTATTCTAAATTTCTTCAGTAAGAAAAGACCCAATTTATAACTGCCGTAGTTGACTGGAGGAGGTAATTTGTGAGACTTCACTTGATTGTACGAGAGCACTTAAATTAAGAATGCTTGACATTTTCCCAAAGGATCCTTTGCTTTCAAGTTCTAGCAATAAATTTAAAATCGGAGTACCTGAGAACCTTCAGATAGTTGTAATAAAGGGTGAAACTACACTATGGTGCTATGAAATCGCCCATAGGAAATTTTGGAAAATATTACATATATTTTTTTACACACAATAAAATATACATAATAACATATGGATATAAAGGTTCTTTTAATACCTATTTAATGATACCACAAGTTCACCCTATTGACGAAAACAAGATCAACAATAAATTAAAATTTACAAGTAGATGTTTGTGTAACGAAACGCAAGGTTTTCCAAAGAATAACTTTATTAATAAGAAGTGTTACCCCTTTTTGCTCGAATACCAGCTTGGCATCGATTCTCCATTAACTCTTTCGAGTGTTTCATAGAGTCTTGTGGAATAAGGATAATAAGAGGTAATAAAATAACCATTAAATTCATATATATAGCAATATTTTATAAAACAATAATTTTCATATGAGCGATTTCTTTGCACCATAATACACACAAAAAACACACAAAAAGAATGTACCAACTGCTTTGCTTGCCTAGCATGTCGTAAAAGGCGACTAAGGGCGTATTGGGTACTGGGTCTGTGATTGTATAGGCGATGAGCTAGCCACTTGCTACTACTCTTTCATCGGACCAAACCCAATTTTTGTATGGCTAAATGTGGTCTTAAGGAACACAGTGATCCTTGGACTCTGCCTACCCCTTCGGGGATTACAGGCGTGATTTTATGTATGTATGTATGAATAATAGTTTAGCCATTTTGGGTAAATTGAATGAAACTAGAAGAGAAGATCGCCAGTTCAATCCCCACTACGGTTCGGTCATTAGCCTTTATACGTCCCACTGCTGGGCACAGGTCTTCCTCGTGGAGAAGGACATAGGCCATAACACCACCACGCTGGCCCAATGCGGATTGGTGGGTTACTATCGTATTGAATTTTTTGAATTTCAAGTATGGCTTTCTTTACAATGTACCCCGTGCATAAGGACTGACTCGCCTCTGTTACAGTATACAAATTCTTATTGTTAGAAATATGTAGACTTAAATATCAGACGAAAGGTATGTTTAAGGTAAAGCTCTGCCTATTCTTTATGATATTTTTTTTTCCCACGACATTGGTAAATTTTTGATACTGGTCTTTCATCAGAAAGACCAAAAGTTTTATTATAAGCATCCGTGCGACCGACGGGCCAGTCTGACTTGTTGATACATCGTTCGAGACGTGTGCGCATTATAGTTGAGTAACTAAAGCATTCATTCTTAATTACAAGCGTTTTTCTAACTATGATAATTTCTGAGAAAATTTTACGAGTCTACGATGTGTTCTTAAAAATCCAATCTAAATATTTTTTTTAGAATGAAGTTTCCTTTGTTCGCAAACTCCAGTTTTTACTTTCTACGCCACAGAGTTTCAACATGACATTTATGTAATGACCGAAACTGGTTTTTAAGACCGAATCCAAAACCGAACACGAATTTCGTAATCGGTTTACAATGATCACGTTTTAAAAAAAAATAAGGAAACCGTTACTTTTTCGAAATGCAATCACAAACCCAAGATCGCGACAAATATCTTTGTCTTCAACGTACCGGACATAACCGATCATAGCACGAGAACTCACGAATGTAGTTTCAGTTTCGACCGTAGTTTCGGAAGTTTTCCACCGAAATCGAAACTAAACCGAAATCCTTTTTTTCCCGAAACTCGACCGAAACCGGTATATTCGGTCTGCGACTAAATTTGTGGGGCCAGCCGAATCGTGTGGTAGCGGCTCATTAAAAGAATACTACCAACCTATCTCTTCCCTAGGGTGTCGTAAAAGGCGACTAATTGACTTAGAATAGCTTATAGCGGTGACGGGCTCACCACCTGTCACGCTGTCACTACTTGGTGAAGCGCGGACTATGGCAATCATAGACATACATAGACATAGACATACATACATACATACATATACTGAAAGATGGCATTGGACTGCTTTTGCGGTGCTCTTGCCTGGTCTTTGACTAACCCTCAGGGGATAATAGTTGTGATTATATTGGGTCCTTACCTATGAAATTGGTGTTTTTTTCTCTCTTAGTATTTTGTCTGTAACTATTAAGATTCAGAGTATTCCTAAAAAATAATTACCTCGTCTAAAAATAGACTATATTTTTGAGCTCTTTTGATTTGTTTTGATAATTTGTTGTAAGTTTAATTGTGTTAAAATTGTACACGGAGACAACTCTTTTTAAGTGTCTCCCGAATACCTACATCATTTTATTTGCATTCACTTAAAAACGATAAATAATTTTTATGAAGTGTGATATTACACATATTACTAAAGCTTGTCTAATGATAGATGCCAAATTATCTTTGGATTTGTCGTTGTGAAGAAAACTCAAAAAATGTTAGTATGGAAAATGCAGAATTCCCCAAAATCTCCATACAAAACACCAATTTCATAGGTAAGGACCTAATATGTATGTATGTACTACATTTATGTCCTAAAAAAATCCTATATATCTATCGTTAATAATAAACTTTCTATATACAACATTTGGAGTACCAAGGCAACAGAAATTGTAAAGAATTTAAAGAGCTCCACGCTCAAAGCTGCTTCGTACGAGCGTAATTGCTTCCTGCAGAGGAAAAGCGTCGTGTGAAAAACGACTCCTTTACTAGGCTGCTATAAATTTGTAGGAGCTATGCAATTAAGCCACTTTACCTTGGGAACATTCATTGGGTTTTCTTTGTATTGAAAACCCTTATTATATTTACAGTCGGGCTAGAAAAACCTGCGTCAGTTTTGAAATGGAAGCATTCCATAGTCAGAGAAACCTAGTACCTTTTGAAATTGAATCGCTAAGAGACTACATAAAAAATTATACTTAATTGATATGATTCCAAGGATTAAAACAACTTCAATCTAGACATAGTATTATATTTTCAAACATAAAACCTTTTCGATTATCGGTAATCAATAAGTTGACCTTTCATTTTAAGTAGCTTATTGCAAACGTCAATGCGACATCGTTTCATTTGAAGTAAAATGTTGGCATTACTGACATTACCTCGTGCAATCGTAAGTAAAACTGACTCTTATGGTGACGAACCTTTTTTACTTCTACTGTTGTTGATTACACTGCCGGTCGTCTGCAGGGTAGAAATCACTTTACCCGTTGGGACCAAAACAAGACACCGGGGTGTACTTACGTCCGCGATACACGGCACTGGGTGGCACAATAGATGTACCCAAATAACAAACTATAAACTACTTACTGGCAAGTGCTTGTCTCCAGCTCCTGAACAGCGACGGGGTTTGGGAGGAGCGCTCCCCCTTGAGCCAACCAGGCCGATCAAAGCCAAGCCAGGCCTTTCTTCTCCCACAACTACGACGACACTTGCACAGTATACCAAATCAAAGAACACCAACACAGGGGGCCCTATTAGGCTACCAAGACACCTGAACAACTTCTTAAGCACCACGAGGATGGATGCCGCGAGACCGGATCGCGCACCTCATACCCCTATTCGCTCGCGCGCTCAACTACGACTCCGCGGCGCATCAATCTACCTTGCTTATTAAAGGGCGCGCCATTGGTTTACAACAACTGTACTTATTATATAAATAATTAATTATGTGCTCAATCTAAATGTTTCAGTAGGGAGAAGTGGGAAACTATGAAAGATAGCGAAATCTGTTCCTAGGATTAGGATCCTTCCTATCCTACGAACAGATATGGTTTATGGTAATGTACCATTATGCCATGGTTTAATCTTGATATATTTAGTTCATTCTTCTCCATAAAGTACATTCTAATTGCTGGGCTTTCCGTTCTATAAATATACAAGAAAACGGCATCACAAATGAATTTTCTATCTGCTTTCAAATAATTTTTTTTACCGTAGCCCTCAGGCGAGGTTCGTCGACCTTCATTATTCCGTTATTATACTTTTAGATGATATATCCATCCTCAGTAAAATGTCGGCCGAGTTGGGAAAGATGGTTCAACTTGTTCAAGAGGTCGTCGGATCGAAGTCGTGACTGTACCACTGAGTTTGAAAAACAACTTAACCCAGATATTACTAAATCAATTTTTTGGTTTTACGATCTTTGTGATACACGGATATCATTAATAAACGACTTACACTTTAGGTAAATTCTCCACTTGCAGGAAAATTAATTCCAGATTAAAAACTCGATTTTGTATTTGTACGATTACAATTACACCGACAACCTCTTGAACAGATTTTAAACTCTATTTTGTATTTTTTTGTCAATTTTCTCAAGTTTTTTCAATGCCTCTTATGTCAAAAATTAACAAAATAGAGATTTAAACTAGGTTTAAAATTTCCTGCAAGTGGCCCTAACTCACTAATTTGAAAAATAATTTAAAATTAAAAAAATACTGAAAAATCCTGAAAAAGGTGAGTTTTCAAAAGGTTTAAAAATGTAAATATGGGGGTTGTTTAGGGCCGGCGCTCTCTGCCGGCATGGCACCGATTTGCTCTGCGCGGATTTGACGTTCGTCGGTTGATTTGAATTTGAAAAATAGTCTAAAAAGTAATACTGATGTCAAAAAGGGTTCCGTTGGGAACAGTTCTCCATAAACCAAAATGACAGCTGCATAAATTTCAACCTTATTTCAACTTGATTAGCAATCATAATTCCTCGACATAGAGTGACCTATACGCCTCGCGGAATGCAGTTGCACTGCCCGGCAACTGTTGGAATGAAATGGCACGCCGCAGCATCCTGAGGCGCGTCGCGTCATCGAGGTATCGAAATAAAGGAACATCAATTCTAAATTTATTAAAATAAGATACTAAATAACTTTATTAGTTATAAAATCTTTTGCCATGACATGCCGTGCCACGCCGTCACTGAGCGCTGGCCCTTATATGTATGTGGCGGTCTGTAAACTGACAGTGCAAATATCTATAAGAATTAATTACCAACTCGAAACTAAAAACTTCAATGGATTACCAAATTTCAATGGATATGAATTGGACTTCTGTCATTTCGAACACTTCTTTTGATATTATCAAGATTTGTCAACATTACGTTACAGAGTAGGGCAGCAGGTGGTATTTGGTTAGTATAGTACGTCTCAATCCAAGTTGCAAGAAAGGTAAACAAAAAAACCGACTTACCGAATTTGATATTCAATAATCACACTTTTTACATAGACTTTGGCACGTAAATATAATTAACGGTAACAATTGTTGTCCGTTTCAATTGATTTTAATTACCTACAGTCATCAAAAAACATTTTAGATATGAAACATAACCTTTGTTTTGTTTACCTTTTTGGCAACTTTGATTGAGACGGAATATATCTGCGTTTGGGGATGATATGTTTGCAAGTTTAGACTTTCCATATGTCATTCCACTTTTATTTCACTTTCCTTTCTCTACCATTTTATTTTCACTCCATTTTCGGCGAGGCGTAGGCGGTGATCTGTGATTCCAGGCTACGCCGCCTTATCAGCTTGCTTGTTCGCCAAACATGTTGTTACACTTATCTGTCCACACATTCCATTAGGGAACTTGGTGGCGTATGTTCGTATGCTGTGGCTTTCGATAATGAAAGCAAAGCTACCTTCGTAAAGGTCAGTCCTTGGATGGGTGACCGAAAAATACAATATCATGTACCTCTATCCTTCAGAAGGCACGTTAACCGTTCCTACTCACCAACCCGCATTGGAAGCATGGAGTTTTTACGGCTCGTACTCTACACGTGTTTCTCGAAGGTAGGTAGTGCCCAGCAGTGGAACATATACCTATAGGTTATGTTGAGGATGGAGAATTGAGAGCAAATAAGACCACGCACTGATGTAACACGTATATTGTCTAATAGCACATACTGACAGTAAAAAAGTACAATTGTTTCTATCAAAAAGTCTGACATTCTCAATATATTATTTATATTGACATTCTCAATATCCAAAAATATGACGTACTGGAAATTTGGAGTTAAGGTCCGAAAAAGTTGGTGCTGGTCGCCAACAGGTTATTAATCTAACCCATGAATATATCTGCGTGATTATATCACGCCTTAAACCGAATGCCAACATCATTAGTCCAATTAGTTTAATGACAAATGTATTTCATATTGATTTGTGTTCATTGATTATTTTTATTGTATTAGTGGAGAATCACATGGGTAACATAATTTCCATAGAAATAGTCGTATAATGTGGCTCTGATGGATTTTAAATGGATTTGTGTTTACTCGTAGGTTGCTATGTAATGGGGGTCGATCTTTTTACCAGGCATCAATATTCAGCACTTTAAGATTGCAACAAAGACAAACATATCAACACGCCTCTTTCCCCGAAGGGGTAGGCATAGGTATTAAGTTAACATCCACATCTCACATCCACCTGAACAGTCACATCTAATTCCTTTCATACCGTTAAACCACTAATAAAAGCATGTAGCTCTTTTCAATCTCATAGAATAGAATATTTTTTATTTTGCATAAGAAACACGGCACATTTTATTTTATCGCGTTAAATCGTCTTCGCGTTCACGACACTAGCATTAGCACGCGCGGCGTGAAACAGCGTAGTCGCTTTATTTCTTAAGTTAGCAGCAGAACGCAACCCTACTTTACCCTACGAATTCGCGCAATAAATAAAATTTTGCAATAATCATTTTTAGCAGCTATTATAAATTTCATTATTGCTAATTAACTATTAACAATAATTTATGATTGCGAATGCTAATTAATCCAACACAAGCACTGACTAAATTGTTTTCTACATGTATTTCAATTCTAGTTGCGTCTAATTCTTAACTCGATTCTGCTCACATTTTCATAATAGTGTCATATTCTCCTTTCTTATGTCGGATACGTGGTTAATTTTTTCATTGGACAGTCACGAGCAAAATGATATACCCATTCTAGTACTTGTCGATTTAAGGTTTAAGTTGCGGCATTAGACATTAGTGAGTAGTGACAGAAAAATGACAAAGTTCTAAAATAGTTACATAAATTTATGCTCGTTATTGGACATTTCTGTAATATCGGTGTAACATTGTACCTTATATTAAGCAATATGCTTGGAAATATGCATGGAAATTTTTATTCGAGATTACCAGAACACCATTTCAGGGATTATCTGTATGGAATACAATATTTCCTATCTGATCAGAGATATTACATAAGTCGGTTCAAATGGAGGATGGAATTTGATCGGTAGTGCTTTGTACACTTTGGTTTTGATATTGAAAACAAAGTGACTTCCGCTATGATGGGATTCTGGATGGGTGAGCAAAATTTGTGGTCTTAAGTTCCTCCGTTCCTCCTCTAATGTTTCGACCATATACCTAAGCTATAATATTGGCAACATACACTTATGCTAGATGCTATGTTGCCAGTGTTGCGTTTATGCAAGTTACATTCTGAAAACCTAATGTTTAATCAACTAAGACTATCTAATAGAAATATCCCGGCTCTATAGCCTTAAGTTTTTCTACGCCATAAAAAAACTGAATACAAAATATCCTTATCGCAAGTTGAATATGCAAAAGTATACCTTAAGCAGCTGACATAAGCTCCCTTTATCGTCATCAAATATTCATATTTTAAGAGCATTAACTATCCATATGTGAAGAATCAAGCGACCCGGCTTTGGGACATAAATCTGACGCGGTCCTACCCTCCAAATCTTTTATTTACGATTGTTAAATTACGGGATATATCGCCATCTTGCGGTAGCCTGGGGTAACATGTCGAACGTAATCCTGCTCGCAGGACCTTAGGAGAATAATTTGTAGGTTTATTGCTATAAAATGTGAGTTGTAACGTATAATAACGTAAAACGTACTTTGAAAATGAGTTTATTTAGGGCCTCAAACATTTATATAGGTGACTGAATGGAAGAGTAATTTTATCCTATTATATCACTAATAGTAACTTAACAGGCCAAGTTTATATTCCTAAATATGCCTTTAACAGGTGTAAGTGGATTTATTCTCTTCAATACAGCCAATGAACCACGTATAGCTAATATTAGTGCTTACAGACCACCTGTGAACTAAATGTGGACTATCAAACCAAAAAATTCTTCTCGGGCTTTTATAAAAAATTTACACTTTACGAGTACTTACTTCATAATTGATGCATTTCTTTATGAAGATATTCCAAACTACGCAACAGATTTTGACGCTTTTTTAAATGGACTGAGTGTTGCTGGAGTAAGGTAACCTTTAGATACATTATTAGGTATACATAAACCTTACTATGGCTTATATGTACCTAATAATGCATCTGCGCGAAGCCGGACCGACCGCTAGTTAGATAATACGCAAAAAGATATTTTCCTTATCCATGTTATAGCGAAACCTGCTGACTCGCTTTTCAAAATAGCTGTCTAACCGAATCCAAAGCTTTATCTCTCTCTAAATCCAAACGAGAGACAGCGACAGAAATAGCGGAAATTGTTCCCAAGGCAAATGTGAATAGGCACCGTTCCGTAGCTCATAAATCTATCATGGAGACCGCTTGTGGGGTTTTGCGAATCAAAAGTTATATCGCGTTAAACGGACGATGAAGGGTTGAATTGTCTGTATAACATTGATATTAAGACTGGAGAGACGATAGGGTATCTTTATACCTGAGTTCTGTATTTCAATACTGACTATAATTATATTTAAGTCAAAATTAAAGTCTAATAGGTATATTTTTGAGAGTGATTTTGGATTTTTCGTCTTAGAGAAAAGATAAGGCAAATTGCTCACAACTTTTTCCTTCTTAGGAATCTTCATTTCGGTTTTCTTTGTTTTATGAAAGTATTTTATCCATCTTCCTTTTCTCTTTCACTCCATTTATAAAAACAATAGATTTTAGGCTTAATTTTTATTTAAGGTGCAAATAGAATTTTATTTAAAATACGGTTGCACTGAGAAGGTATACATTAATTATCGTATGTATATATTGTATTTATGTATTTGTAGATTATGTATTGTATTTATATAAAGGTAGATCTTCTAAGTATTTATAGTGTACACGTGACAGATTTGTTTCTTGCCATAATATCTCTTATCGCAGGTGAACTGGAAGAGATTTGTTTAGGAATAGGTCACACCTTTTGTACTTTATATTTAATATTAGGTCCTTACCTATGAAATTGGTGTTTTGTATGAAGATTTTGGGGAATTCTGCATTTTCCATACTAAATTTTTTTCAGTTTTCTTCACAACGACAAATCCAAAGATAATAATATTTTGCATTTATCATTAGACAAGCTTTAGTAATATGTGTAATATCACAGTTCATAAAAATTATTTATCGTTTTTAAGTGAATGCAAATAAAATGATGAATTCGGGAGGCACTTAAAAAGAGTTGTCTCCGTGTCCAATTTTAACACAATTAAACTTACAACAAATTATCAAAACAAATCAAAAGAGCCCAAAAATATAGTCTATTTTTAGACGAGGTAATTATTTTTTAGGAATACTCTGAATCTTAATAGTTACAGACAAAATACTAAGACAGAATAAAAACACCAATTTCATAGGTAAGGACCCAATATATGAGTCTGTATATTTGTTCCATGTACAATAAACTGTTAAATGAGGTATATTATTTCGTTTCAAATTACACGCATTCCAAGACACAATGCAACTGTACGGTACAATATAATGTTGCCTTCTCGCCAAGAGCTATCACTTTCTGGGAATAATACGGTGTACGGGATATAAGTACTAAGGTAGTCGATAGTTACTAGTAGTAAGTTGTAGCATATCTCAATACCTACATAGGTTTTGTTTACACCGTTTGCACGTTCAAACTCGTTGATTGTTTGTTCGCAGAGTAATTATCACAATGACCGCTATAAAGATACACCGAAACTTTTACTATAAATAAAATAGTTTCCCTCGAAACACGGCAATTGGTGGGCAAGGGATTAAAGCTTGTGGTGTACTTAGAGACAAGTTTGCTGTTTTTTAAGTACATTATTGATTACTTTTTTATGTTTAAATAAATTTTTTATCTATTCATTAATATAATTCTGACTGTGAAAGATGGAAAGTAAAATCTTTAGCTACGAAGAATCTCACGTACCCTGATTGCATTATGTACCAAAACGAAGGCAAAGTGTTATTGTAATATATAATTAAATATTAGGTCCTTACCTATGAAATTGGTGTTTTTATTCTGTCTTAGCAATTTGTCCGTAACTATTAAGTCAGAGTATTCCTAAAAAATAATTACCTCGTCTAAGAATGGACTATATTTTTGAGCTCTTTTGATTTGTTTTGATAATTTGTTGTAAGTTTAATTGTGGTAAATTGGACACGGAGGCAACTCTTTTTGAACATCTTAATGCCTCCCGAATACATCATTTTATTTGCATTCACTTAAAAACGATAAATAATTTTTATGAAGTGTTATATTACACATATTACTAAAGCTTGTCTAATGATAGATGCCAAATATTATTATGTTTGGATTTGTCGTTGTGAAGAAAACTGAAATAATTTTAGTATGGAAAATGCAGAATTCCCCAAATTCCCCAATTCATAGGTAAGGACCTAATATAATTCTGACTGTTGAAAGAAGGAAAGTAAAATCTTTAGCTACGAAAAATCTCACGTACCCTGATTGCATTATGTACCAAAATGAAGGCAAAGTGTTATTGTAATACACAATTAAATATTGTTATTATATTAAAAATGACTCCTCGTTCTTCACCTTCCTGCTTTTTTCCTACTCTTGGTGTGGCCAGCACCGCGTGTTTTCATCTTTTCTTTCAATATCATCGGATAGACTTATTTCAACATCCTCACATTCAATCTTCAATTTTGTTCTGTAAGGACTTAAAAAAATACTTTATTGCGAAACTACGAAAAGCCTATCTAATGGTATTGAATAGTGTTTGTAGGTATATTTCTTACGAAGATTTACAATTGCCACTCGCTTTGTAAGGCCCGTATTAAAGAACCAAACTCAAGCGTAGATCTCTGCTTGAGCGCAGTTAAAAAGGGATGGCGCTGTGTGGGATCAATAGCGCCATCCCTCTCTAACAGTGCTCAAGCAGAGATCTACGCTTGAGTTTAGTTCCGTAATACGGGCCTAAGACTCGGGCGTAAAATGGTCACGTATTATAACGTTTTATTCCCACTGTAACTGATTGTTTTGTTGACATACCAATATTACAGTGTCAGTCACTTTTGATAGAATTTTCGGTGATAAAATAAAAATAGTTTCCGATTTATTTCAAACGTATATTCCACTTAAGAAGCTTGTAATGACAAAAACCAAATCATTAATTTAATAGACATGTAGAGATGGGCAGAGCATGCTTTAAGGCATTAAACTCGCCCCTCTACTTTGTGCATTCGTCCTCAGTCTATATACGGCCCACTGCTGGGCACAGGCCTTCTATGGAGAAACACATGAGGAATATGGGCCGTATCACCACCACGCTGACCCAATGCGGGTTGGTGGGTAGAAACGGTTGCTCGAGATCACAAAGTTTTGATTACCCATCCACGGCCTGACCTTGGCGAAGGTAGCTTTGTTTTCGATGGAAACCCAAAGCGTACTAGCTACTACGCTACCGAGCTCCTCTCTTTGCATTACTTTGTGCATTACATACATACATACAATCACACCTGTAATCCCCGAAGGGGTAGGCAGAGTCCAAGGAGCATTGTGTTCCTTAAAACAACATAACCTATTTTTGTATGGCTAAAGCCATACAAAAATGTTAGTCAGATGAAAAATCGTGGCTTAAAGAAGTGGCTAGCTCATCACCTACACAATCACAGACCCAGTACGCAATACGCCCTTAGTCGCCTTTTACGACATGCTAGACAAGAAAAGCAGTTGGTACATTCTTTTTGTGTCCCGGACCAACACGGTACATTGTGCATGTGCATTACAATTCAATAAATAATTAAATTTAGTTAACTGAACATTTATAATTATGATACTGGCAACATACTTGCAAATCTGGGTGAAGACACCTCTGTTTTCGGGGAAAGTGGCGTATTGATAATATATTTGTTACATTTTCACGTCGTAACAAAAATAGGTAGACATTTTTAATCAACATTGATGTAATCAATCTTTAGGCCCGAGTTCACCAACATTTAAAACAACTGATAATAAGATAAACAGCTGTTTAAATCAATTTTTGTGTTCACCACACGTTAACCATCGATTACAGCTCTTAAACAACCGATCAACTTAACCGAGCCTGACAGCAACGTTTAACCACCGTTTTACTTACATTGACTACATATTGACATAAAAAGTATTACCAAAATTTAGCTTTAAGGAGTTGTGGTGGAGTCTGTGCGTTTATTTTCAATAACATCACGGTATTTTAGCACTAATTTCGAAAGAATTCGCTTCTTATCGGTTGAGAAATTTATGTAAACCAAATGTCAACAAATCAACACGAATTTGTTTTAGACATTGACAGTTACTGTTACGAAATGTGCTATCCGACCAAAATTAGAACACTTCTAGTATAACGTTCTTACCACATCATCGCACATTACAAATTGGAAGCATTTTACGTTATGCTACTAAATTCAGATGTCAGCGTATATTGCGTCCGTTTAATATGGCAGCGCTGCTTCGTAAATAAGTAACTTTATAATATTCGTTCATTCATTCTGAAGCATCGTTAATCAATCTACTAACGTGTATATATTTAGAGGTAGACAAAGAAAGTAGACGAATAGAAACGTGTGTACCAGGATCGTAGCTACGTAGCACGATCGTAGCATATAGCTATTTGCTACGATTTTGCTGTAATCTCGGCCTACCGCACCGTGCACCAAGATAAAGACTTAAATATACGGATGCATGTTTTTCGTACTTTGAATTATGATATGAGAAAATCATCACGCCTCTTTCCCCAAGGGGTAGACAGAGGTATTTACACCCACATATAGCTAGAAATGTTAAGTCCCCATGTAAAAGGTGGCGAGCCTGTCCACCAGGTCTATAAGTTTTTTTCAAACTCAGTAGTACAGGCGCCCAGTGCGGAAATTAGTAATCTAGGGGGATTTTAACAAAAAAAAATCTTAGCATTTCATAACATTGTATAATTTATTTATACCTCAGACCCTGCTACGGCTACAAATTTGAATTTCTTGTAGGAAGTTTAAAAAAAGTATAAAAAGTGTTGAAGTGTATAAGACACATAAATTTAAATTGTAATTTTTGAATTTAAGTGTTATTCACTTAAAATAACAAATCAAATTAACAAACAATCTTGTTTTTTGGTTTTAATTGTATTGTGTGCATGTTTAGAGGAATGTTAGTGTATTTTTTATATGTCAGAATTTTTATTATTTACCTAATAACATAATTTGAAAACAGAGTTACAATTAGGATTTTTAGAGTTAACTTGCACATAAAACCTGTGTCGAAAAAGAATATCTCAATATCCCGGTGTTCTTTTTGTTTTATTTTAAAGCTTAGAGTCTTATCTTTTGAGAACAATTGATACATTTTGCGATTTTTTGCGAGCGCCATACATTTTTTTTCACTTTTCAGAATTAATAAAAATACGATGTTTTGCAATTTTGACCTCTTTAGCTTTATTTAAAAATTTGGCAATTAAGAGGTCAAGGAAATAAAGATGATTCAGGCAAGAAAGACACACACACTTACAAATACGGTTTAGGCATGAATTAATGAATTAAGTTTACTAGTAGATTCAGCAAGTGGGCAATACCAATGACCGCTACACAGCACGCCGACTTTTCAGATGCTATACGTAATAAGTCCTGATATTACCAATATATCATGTGTATAAAAGAAGCTATCGAGTCCGATTTTACAATTGGTTCAGATTCTTTCAATATTTACTCAGAAGAAACCAGATTTTATTTGGGAATACTCATGGTACACATGCGAGTTCATAAAGTTTTATTTGATGGCTGTAACGTTAATTTTGCCGATTGTTCAGTTATCGTAAGAGAACTGAACAAGAAAAACCGCCACGAATTAATACCAATATGCCTTACATAATTGGCTTCTTATATCATCAGATCCCTCTATATCCAGTTTCAGGCTTATAATGAAAATAAATCGAAGTCTTCTAGATCCTGAGGACCTAGGGTATTGCTTTCTGTGCTCGCGGCTAATTACGCTAATAGTGGAATAAGTAACATTTTGTAACAATGTTTATTTATATGGCATTTTTAACAAAACTTTATTATTATTATTTACCCCTAGATTTCACGATTCCTACACTGTGAGGCGGTGGGATCGTACCCGCGACTCCCGCGACCTCTCGAACGAGTAGTCCTCAGTCCGTCCCAACTCGCAACCACTGCCTTTTGAAAGGAAGTGGATGTTGCGACGAAGGAAAATGTAAGAAACTTATTGTGCCGACACTACTTAAAATGGGAAAAGGGCTGGAAGATAAAGAACGAGATTTTATTTTGCTCTCAGTACACCACAGTCCCTACTTTGAAGATTGTTTCTTTATATCGGAAAACAATTTATGTTCCCAGGCGAAGCCGAACCGGGCTATTTATGGTCGATAATAGAGGTGATGTGGTCCTCGCAGCCGATTGGTGCGGCGGATAACAAACAGAAGTTACATAATTTCTTTCTTGTTGTTATTGACGTGGATACTTTTGGTTATTGGGTGCCGTTTGGTTACAGGGATGTTAAAACTGAGTACATACGATTTTCGAGGGAGCTGAGCGTGTCTCACAATGCCTACCGCCTAGCCAGGGGTAGGTATGGCCCGTATGCAGGGTTCCTGTTCGACAAGAAAAGGCGGGGAATAATTTAGTATCTCTACATACATACAGATCATCACACCTCTTTCTCCGAAAAACCCAAATTTCGCCAGATATTTTCAGTCCCGATGTAACAGGTGGCGAGTCTGTTGAGTGAGGAAAGCGATATCCACAATCAACTGTACGTACGCCTCACTGAGATTGAATACAGCTTATTCAATCTCAGTGAGGCGGGCGGTGTGATCGAACCCCAGTCCCGTGGCCTCGAGTGTCACGTCGGTCCCAACTCATCTATTGCTCCTTGCCTCAACTACCTCTAAAGACTACAGACGACGAAAAAACAAAAAAAATTAATAAAAATTTTCTCATTGTTTTTCGCTTCAAGTCGGACAAAAATCTCATATCCAGATGTTTCAGCCAATCACCATGTCGGCCTGCGTAGTGCCTTTTTAAGCCTTTCTTAAGCGTTTTTATTATCAAAAATATCCTGCCCTTTACAACACAGTAAATAAGGTGATGGGAACGAAAATAATAGGAGAACACGGGACAGTTCCTCTGAACAAAACAAATAAATAATTGTCTCTCACTGCCAGCTAATCAAGCGGAACACTGCCTTATTGTGAAAGCAGTAAGTGTCAGTATCGTGTTTCGGTTCACGCCTACTGTACTATGTTCTAATAATATTTGCTCAGGCCTTTCCCACCAATTATGCGAGTAATGCGGGTTTGTTTGTCCTCTACAATTTATTGGGTGTAAGATATGAGATACCGCAGTCGCCACATTAGCTTATAAGAAAAAATAACTGTTTTGGTAAAAGTCCACTATACATAATAATAATATCTCAGTCATAGCGTGTGTATTCTAGCCTAAAGTAAGCCACTTACGCGCTTTTGTTATGAGTACTAGATAGATATAAAGGTCTAGTAAATAGTACAACATGTGCTAGGTGATAGGGAAGAGGTCTTGTTCTGAGACGAACGAGTTAGAAACAGCTATTTTTTTGTCCCTGATATCAGAGGCGAGCTTTTTGTGTTTTGTGTCCATAAACTCAAACTCAAACTCAAAGTCAAACTCAAAGTCATTTAATAAAATTGGTATCATCAAATACACTTTTGACAAGTGAAAACAAAATAAATTACTATTATCCTAAAATTGACAATACCACTACTTTTTTTTTCGGCCTGTTCACTACCGGGAGCCCTTGTCTAGAGAAGATACAGGCAAGAAACTCTGCAAGGGTTCCAACCTCCCTTTACATGAATATGTTCTACAACCTAATAAAATTTTCGTGTATTATACAATACCTTTAGTCACAAATGTCAAAATTGAATATACACAAAAAACTCGGTTCAAAATATTTCAAAAGATGAATTCCCATGTTGGTCCCAATCCAGTGAAGGTTGGAAGATCTATACTGGAAGTTGCCTACGAGTTCGTTTACCTCAAGTAGTCCAATGGTAAGACCATTCCAAAAACAGGTCAACCGACGAATTCGACGAAGCTAGACGTTCAGAAACTACGCAGCATTCTCACAATCTATCACAATGTCTGTTCGTACATTTTGGTCCTTCGAGCCGGATAGCATTATCATATCCGATGTATCATAGATGTCCAGGAAACCAACCCGTATTGGGCCAGCGTGGTGGTGTTACGGCACATATTTCTTATGTGGGACGTATCTAGGCAGAGGACGGTTCAGAAAAGAGCACTTGTCTGAAAAAAATTACAAGTTATTTGTCATTTCTAAATATTCATAATGTCAGTGCAAAGTATAGTTGCAAAGGAGTTTTCTAAAAGTTATTTGATCTGTATAATACGAATCACTTGTGATATGTCACAATAAAATGTACACGGCCATTTTTCACGCTTTCAATAAAACATTTCATTGCTTGGGCTTATTTATGATAACCCGGAGTGAGGGAGACGGGCGTATAGCAAGGTAAGGGAGTATGAAAGAGACGAGTATAATAAATAATTCATAGGCTGTGATTCACCGCATAAGCGCTGTCATCATAAAGCCGCCGTCACACGTAAGGTGTTTATGAATTTTGTGATAAATTCTAGACCTTACGTCCTGAGTTCTTGGGTGATTTGGAATTTCTAACTTATAGGCAGATGAATAAATTTAACATTATTTTCTTACGTAACTTTTTTTTTTGATCACAAGCTTATTTGTATGTATATCAGGGTGACAATACTTTCGAAAAAATTAAGGAAACTTACTAAAACTTCAATAATGTATTATTGAAGTTATTTTAAATTTTTTTTTAAAGAATAATATAGTCTTTGTCACTCCAGGATAGTGTAGCTTCCCAACAGTGAAATAATTTTCCAAATCGGTTCAGTAAATCTAGAGATTACTCCTACAACGTCACAAACTTTACCTCTTTCTCATATTAGTATAGGTATATATTATTTGTTTATTATGTTTAAATCGTTAAAAGAACAGATATGAGGAGCTGGGTGGTGGTGGTTCTTTTGATATTGAAAACAAAGCTTCTCTCACTAAGGTCAATTCTTGGGAGGATGACCGGAAACTTTGTAATCTTGAGTTGTTTCCGGATGCTGTTGCAACCTTACCATTGGGCCAGCGTGGATGTGTTCAGGATTGTACTCCTCAGGTGTTATCTCCGTCTTGAATGGCCTGATCCCAATTGTGAGACATGTATAGGCTGATAACGAAAAATACGAGTCTTCTAGCGATCGGCGTCACCTCTCGCTGCCAACCATGATAAAGGCAATGATTGGCAGCAAGAGAGTGTGGGAGGCTGCTGCCTCCTTCTGTGAGAACGTACTCTTGCAGAAGGAGGCCGCGGGTAGGGAGCGGGAAGAGGATCCTATAGCCCCTCCTCTCCGGCGTAGACGGGTGGACATGAGAAGGCGGGTGACATAAGCCCGTCCCTCTACTTGCCCCAGCAGCAGGTGCGTGATTGGATAAATAAATAATATAATAAATAAATAAACCCTAAACTCGGCCCTGGGAACGGCTCGGAATTTTCCTCTGGCAGACCTCGGGTCGCTCCCACGGAAAGGCAGGAACTGGTATATCGGGGAGTTCTAGTGGGTACTGCCAATATTTCAGGTGAGTCCCGCACACGCCTACCGGCTAGACCGGTAGGTACGGTTCGTAATTCCTCGTCAAAAAAAGGGGTGCTTTTCATGTTTACCGTAAAAAAAAGTAACAAACAAGTATTTTTTTATGTAGTGAAGTGTATTCTAAATTAATTAGTTAAGAATATGACCAAATGTTACCATTTTAAGTAACGTGAGAGCGATTTTCTCCTGACACAAGTGTTTTTACACTTAAAAGGAGAAATCATACTCAACATTGTTGTAAACCCAAAAATGTTGCCAAATAAATAATTTTGCAATTTTTTCAATTTTCAATATTTCAAATTGAAGTTCTTAACACAACTAAAAACAAAGTTGAGTTTCTAATACACTAGGAATACTGCAATCCTTCCCTACACCGGGATAATGTGTGAATATGATCGATTATCTATTTCAAAATACTAATGGACTTATTTTGTTATTGGTTAATATTAAATCCTTAATTTACCACTTATTTTACTTCTACTCCGTCTTCAGTCTGCCGCTGTCCTAAGCGTGACACTAAAATATTTTTTATTCAATGTCTGCAACGAGTTTTTGCACACGATGATTTGTTTCTGTCGAACGATTTTTTAACGGCAATTCGTTGCTTCGAACATTAATTAATTAAAAGGGAATGTAGCAAAGTAACTTGTATATCATAAGTACCAGTTGGCATTCAATTTTAGTGCTGACTAATTGCCAATCGGCGCTCAGCATCTCATCTCATCCGTAATCGGCGACGTCGATTGGCTCTTCAGCCGCATTCCGTCTTCCCCATTGGTGCCTCGTCAGTATTTATGCGCAGCTATTGGGAGCTATCACCTCCACGTAACGGTCAACACCAAAGATAGCCGCTGCTTATAGCTAATACGCCTATATTCCCCGAACGGGTCTGCAGTGGTGTCAATACTCACATTTCGCTTGACACGTTTAGATCTCAGGGGGCGAGCCTGTTACAATGCACTTTGCGCTTATACAAGTTTTTAGGCAGCTCTTACAATGCACTTTGCGCTTATACAAGTTATTAGGTAGCTGTCTCACCGGGAACGATGAGCGAGTAGCGAGTGGAGCTAAGAACTAAAAAGTTGGCGACAAGCGAGAAGCGAGGGTGTAGTTGCGAGTGTTTTTTCGCTGGGCTATTATTAGGTCCTTACCTATGAAATTGGTGTTTTGTATGGAGATTTTGGGGAATTCTGCATTTTCCATACAAATTTTTTTTCAGTTTTCTTCACAACGACAAATCCAAAGATAATAATATTTGGCATCTATCATTAGACAAGCTTTAGTAATATGTGTAATATCACACTTCATAAAAATTATTTATCGTTTTTAAGTGAATGCAAATAAAATGATGTAGGTATTCGGGAGGCACTTAAAAAGAGTTGTCTCCGTGTCCAATTTTAACACAATTAAACATACAACAAATTATCAAAACAAATCAAAAGAGCTCAAAAATATAGTCTATTTTTAGACGATATATTTATTTTTTAGGAATACTCTGAATCTTAATAGTTACAGACAAAATACTAAGAGAGAAAAAAAAAACACCAATTACATAGGTAAGGACCCAATATTAGTTATATATTTATTATCATATATATATTATATTTCACAGCGATATGGTGATACAAAAAGTACTCTCTGAGCGAGTGTTATCTTTCGTAGCCCTTGTCGCTTAGCGACAAACTAGTGAAGCGAGTCCTCGCCGGCAGTGTGAACAGTCAGCGATCAACTATTTGTATACGCATCGCATTTGTTTACACACGGAATGTATATTTTTGTATGTTTCTTGAGTCATATACATGAATCATTTACTATATTATATTGTTTAATTGCTTATGTATTTACACCAACATTTACCTCTCCTATATACCTACGGATGTAATGGTAACGGTAAATAAACACAACTAATCGTTGGCACGGCCTTTATCACCCATGTTGACAGTTTGGACTGCTATTTGACAGTTACAAATCTGCAATTCAATCTCAGGCTTGCAGACCGCGTCCAATATTTTAGACAGGAACATCGATTTCTGAACCGGAGTGACTTGTCACTGTCACTTTGCTGAAAATAGTGATGTACAAAAGAGTTTTCGAGTGAATAAAATATGTAAAGACATTAAAAAATTATAATGTAGAAAAATTACGCAATTTCCGACTTACCTACCAAATTCAACAACCGATCTCAGCAAAAGATGCTGTATTAAGTAGACATTGTTTTGGATTATTACAAAGGCCCATGAGGTTGGTCAGTTTTTAAAAACTAATCAGAAGTTATGGCAGGCCTGTTTTTTTATCACGTTAAAACTTTTCCCCTCTGTTCTGATGAAACCAAAATGTATAACTTAGGAAGAAAATTTTCGGGTCTTAGATTAATGTTAGGAAAGAGATTTTTCCCACATGAAAGAGCAACTAATAGACCTAAAAATTTTACAATCATTAAAAACCATGTCGTCGTTGAAACATAGAAAGTGACGAAAAAAATAGAACAATCGGGGATTAAATCGATGAGATAATGACTTGACACCTTACTATTTGTTTGTGATATCTAAGATACAGCTTTACATCCCGAGATGTAATGTATATTAATTAACATTATATAGATGCCGTCTGTGAAGTCCTTTTCCTCCTCATGTGTTTCTCCATATGAAGACCTGTGTTAAATTAGTCATTAACGAAAGTGTTTCTTTATAAGCTATACTCTTTAAAATAAGTTTCAAACTCTTTTGACACCTGTGGCTCAAACCTTTTACCATTTCTACCATGATATCCTATAAACAGAAGATTTAAACCACTATAAAGGTATAAATGATCAAACTTACATAAAACGGTTGTTTCCACGTTTCTTTACAGCAACCCCATTAACGAACGTACGAAAAAGTAAGCAAAGAAACTCAACTCCATAGCAGAATAGTAAGCAGGCGAAGTTTATTATGAAGTACAGTAGAGATGCGCGGAACAGTGGTTTCGCCGAATAACCGAATACCGAATATTATTCGGTTTAACGGCATATACGGATATCCGGATATTCGGCCGAATTATTCGGTTTACAATTACCTTGCTTAGCCACGTAAAACAACTTTAACAACATGTACGTTTTGTATCACTACAGGTGATGTTAAATTATGTTGACTATACTAAACTATCAATAGTCTATGAAATCATTATGTTGACATCGTCATCAGCCTATATACGTCCCACTGCTGGAACAGGCCTTCCTCATGGAGAAACACACGAGGAGTATAGGCCGTAACACCACCACGCTGGCCCAATGCGGGTTGATGGGTAGAAACTGTCACAAATGCGACCGGGACCAACGGCTTAGCGTGCCTTCCGAAGCACGGAGGAGCTCGAGATCACAAAGTCTTGATCACCCGTCCACGACCTGATCATGGCGAAGGTAGCTTTGTTTTCGATCAAAGCCAAAGCGCACTGACCACTACGCCACCGAGCTCCTATGGTGACATGAGTAACATAAATCATTCAGAAGAAGTTGGTTCTAAGACTTTTTGTTCAATCAAACCCGGTCATCTAGCTAAGAAATTACAACCGAATATATTCGGCACGAAAACCAAATAATTCGGCCGAATAAAAATAGAGGAAATGATGCTGAAAATGCCGAATACCGAATACAAAACGAATATTCGGAGCTTAACTATAGGATTACTGTGCATTTCTTTACTGTGGCGCCGAACAACTCGTTAAAAGTTCACTACAAAACTTGGTGTTCGGCTCTAATTCAGTTAGCAATGTTCCACGTGCACCTAGGGTGGAATAGAAACCGCAATTCAAATTGATTTTGATAAATCGTTAGATTTGTTCCGAATTTTGTTGGTTTTGACTTTGTGGATTTTCTTTGTATTACGAGATTACTTGTATTAGCAATGGTACTGTCATTGCTAATTACTGGTAGTTTTATGAACGGATCGCGTAGATATTCTTTTCACGAAATTCTGTAAAATACTATTGACATTCATAAGCTTGCGCTAAGACGCATCTAAACTGAATAAACGTTTAAATGTTTTTTTTAGTTTAATCAGATTGACTGTGCTACTGAAAAGTAAATAAAAGTGGAATTTATAGAAATAAAATGGGAAATTAAATCCCACGCATGCATAAGAAAATTTCGAGAGTAAATTTGATATTCATTTCTGTAGGAGAGAAGAAGACTTAATATAGGTACTCATATGTCACCTGTAACTCAATACATTACCTTACTACAGCATACCCTTGGCATAAAATCAACCTCATTTCTACGGAGAAATGATGAGAGTAGCTGCCCACAATAATGATAATCAATAGTCTACAAATAAACAAACAAAAATAACTTTATTTCATAGGCCAACCTGACACCTAAAAACGTCAATATTTTGCAATTTAGAAATTTCACAATATACTATCAACCCATCTATTCCCTTGGGTGTAGTAGAAGGCGACTAATGGACTTAGACTGCACAATCATCCAATAGCTTATAGCGGCGACGGGCTCACCACCTGTCACGCTGAGTGCAGTCACTGCTTGGTGAAGCGCGGACTAGAGCAAAGACTGCTTTTGCGGTGCTTTTGCCTAGTGTCTGACTAACCCTTAGGGGATCATAGGCGTGATTATCCTATGTATGTATGTATGTAATTAAATGAAATAGTTACGACTCGAGTATATATTAAGATTCATTATCGCGAGCGCTTGTAACAAGTACAACTACAGGCCCACAGCGCTTTGACTGTGGTTGTAATCGACACAAGCGGCCGGATTCCGAGAGTAAGGCTTTTCATGAGAAGAATCCGGCAAGAACGTTAGTTTCTTGCCGGATTCTTCTCATGAAAAGCCACTTTTTAAATAGCCAATCATGTAATTATTGTCAGTATTAAATATGTTTGTACAATATTTTTTCTATTATCCATCAATATAACATGTTATTTCTATTTAATAATTTCCACACCATTTTATCCTCCAGATTATCTTGAATTTTATAAGAGCCCTTTTTTGTGAAAGTTTGCTTAATATGAGATTTTAATTTGTGAAAAGTCAGTTCTGTTATGTTTGGTCGGATTTTATAAAAATAATTGTATACATTGCCGCATAAAAAAGCGATTTGTTTTACGTAGTCTTAAAAACGGCACAGCAAGTTTATTCTTGCTTCTTGTATTAATATTATGGCATTAATTATTTTTACATCTCTCATGTTCGGTAAGTAGGTTCTTAATACACCCAGATGCGGGATGTAAGTGATCAATTACCGCCCTAGGTTAATAATGTAGCTAGAAACGCCCTAGGGCGGTAAGTAATTAAAAAAAAACTCTTTCAAAAAGTTCGCGTACATCTAACCATCTTACTGGCACTAGACATCATGCATTCAGCCCAATGACAAAAGAGGTCGCTTCGCTATTTTCATCAATTTTGAATATCGAACGGCGAAGCTAAATTTAGTTCTTGAAAATAAATGTATTTATTCTTGTAATGCCTTTTTTTCCACTTACCTCACAATCGAGATGTAAAGCAGAGTAGTTAGTTCGGGTGTAAGCATCAATTGCACCCTCGAACTATAAGCGCCCTCGCTGCGCTCGTGCGCCTAAATATCTCGGGCTGCAATTGATGCCTTACAGCCCTTGGCTACTAATCTACTATTTCATTCATTTCAACACATTATAACACTTGATATTTTTTTATAATTGTGTCTACAAGTATATAACTATTCCACTGACCAAATAATTATTTTGCCCGCAAAATAATTATGTTGCTGACAAAATATTTGTTTGCTGCTCAAATGATTTTTCGGCTGACTTTTTGTTGCTGACCAGATAATTATAAGGCTGCCAAATTAATTACTTCCCTATTATAGTGATGAGATTAGCATCGTCTATATTGCCATAAAAATAACCCTTTTTCCAACAAGATCGTTAATTTATTGCTAATAATATTGTAATATTAATGTCATAATATAACTGTTTTATGGTATGTCTTCATAGGTATTCATTGGACAATATCCTTGCTTTCTTTACTGCTTCGTTACGAATATCCGTATTTATGGGTATTATATTCGTATTTCTATGCTAAGGACTGTGTTCCCAATATTCCCTTAAGTTTCGTATCGGAAACATTTTTATAGATATGATCTTTTCTTATATTCTTAGTATGAGGCTATATGATATTCAGATATCTCGTAAAGACAAGTTATATAATATATGTAATATAATATAATGTTTTGTAGAGGCTACGTCATAGCACGCTACGAGATCAAGTAACCGAGAAATGGTTGATCAGCAAAAGTACAATAGTGAATAATAAACATTGGATTCAAATAAGGAATATAGCGAGTCTGAATCACGCTGACAGAGTTTCTAAGATAGATTAATATATATAAAAGTTCCGACTAACAACAGTAGTATCACGGTCTCTGAGCGTACACCTGGCTCGACGGAAGATCTTGCCTTTTCGCTGAGGGCGCGGCATGCCTTCCCGTACCCCTACAGTTTTACTTATAAGTAAAATATTATTATATTACCATGTTGCCAGAATCACGCATGCGGAAATCTCATTGTATTATAGGGGTGCGCTTTGGCTTCGATCGAAAACAAAGCTACCTTCGCCATGGTCAGGCCGTGGATGGGTGACCAAGACTTTGTCATCTCGAGCTCCTCCGTGCTTCGGAAGGCACGTAAAGCCGTTGGTCCCGGTCGCATTTGTGACCGTTTCTACCCACCAACCCGCATTGGGCCAGCGTGGTGGTGTTACGGTCCATACTCCTCATGTGTTTCTTCATGAGGAAGGCCTGTCCCAGCAGTGGGACGTACAATAGGCTGATGTAGAATATTCTGTGAGCCAATGGACCCTGTTATAGATATTGCAATTCACGAAGGCGACTAAATCATTCGACTTAAGACCGTATCTTAAGGCGTTAAGAGCGAAGATACTCGCCATCATAAAATGTAACAACTATACTAAGAGCATGACCATGTAAAACTATGGCGGCGGTGTTCAAGGTATTTTTGAGAGTTCGTAATTAATTTGGCTTGAAAAGAGGAAAGAGCCTGTTGTAAGCGGACAAAGTATTTATAAAAAAATGTACTTATATTCATTGAAACGCACTGATACAGGAATAGAGGATAAGTAGAACCTGCGACCTCCTCCAGAGTGTGGTTCCTAACACGGCTTCTTCTTCTTGTCCTTTTCTCCCTCTAGGTGGGGTCGGCACAACGTGTCTTCTTCTTCGATTCTCCTCTGTCACTCATTAGCTCAGCATCCTCATATCATACGTCAAATATTCAATCCATCGCTTCTTTGGTCTTCCTCTCACTCTAGGTCCGTCCACATCCAGGCTCAGCATCCTTCTTGTAATGTGACATTCATCCCTCACCATCACATATCCATACATAACACGGCTATCGTTGGCTTTATGAATAAAACAAAGTAAAAATATTTACACGGTAAGCAGTGTTACTTTAATGTTCTTAATTTACCAAATATTTTAAGCTTCGTCATCAGCCTATATAAGTCCCACTGCTGGGACAGAAAATACATGAGGAGTATGGGCACACCACCACGCTGGCCCAATGCGGGTTGGTGGGTAGAAACGGTCACAAATGCGACCGGGAGCAACGGCTTAACGTGCCTTCCGAAGCACGGAAGAGCTCGAGATCACAAAGTCTTGGTCACCCATCCACAGCCTGACCATGGCGAAGGTAGCTTTGTTTTCGATGGAAGCCAAAGCGCACTGACCACTACGCCACCGAGCTCCTCATAAAGCTTCATTGTGGTTTAAATAAAGATGTCCTACTGTCTCCCTTGGACTGTGGCCCGCCGTGCAAGCCATTAAAAGTTGATCGGGAAAGTTATTTCCGTCCCTAATTCGGTATACACCGGACCAGCGTTAGTTTGACTACCGCGGTGTTGATTCTGTCATTTAATACATTTTTGCTTACATTTAAGGATCTTTGTGTAAATAATAACATTACAAAATAATCATAATGGGTGCAATGGTAACGATGGTAGGTCTGGCGTTTGAATTGTTTAAGTTTGCATGAAGCAGGGGCGAGACTGTTGCCGTTAAGGCCGCCATTACCGAGCGTTCCATCTATCCCTTTGGCACGCTGTCGATTCATGGACGAACCATGAATGTGAAAGCACTGTGTCGGTCCAAATGGAGTAGCTCGGCGCGATGGAATTCCTACCGCGCGAAAATCCTTCGCAAAAAAAAAATCCTTCCAGTCATATGGCGCGGTGCGCATGGGCAACCAGCGCACTCGTGAATGTGGAGAGCCAACGGTCTGGTTGGTCTGAGCTGTCGTGCCATACGTATTGTTCGTTAGTACTACTTACTCGCGAGCAAAAGGGGTGTGATACATTATACCGGGACCAACGGCTTAAAGTACCTTCCGAAGCACGGAGGAGCTCGAGATCGCAAAGTTTTGGTCACCCATCCACGCCCGACCATGGCGAAGGTGATAGATAGTTATAGCTTTGTTTTCGATATCGACAGCCAAAGCGTACTAACTACTACGCCGCCGAGCTCCTCACAAAAAAAAACAAACACACATAGTATTATTATCACGTCTTTTCCCCGAAAGGTAGGCAGAGGGGTAAATCACCCACCAACAACACATCAATGAATAATAAATGATAAAGTTATTATTTCCATTTCACACACCGTACTCGTAAAACTACAAGCGTAAGTACAGAAAACATGGCTACAGCCACGAAACCAGTAATTACTTTGACGAATCGAAACAGCGTTCTGAAACGCTCGAAAACGTCCGACTCTGAGCAATTAAGTTGAGCAATACAAATTACCGAGCCATATTTCTCACTCACCGTAAAAATAATTAAATATGCCCGTGGGATGCTAATGACATTATTTGTTACTCACAAACTTTTTTACATTATGCCGAGTTATTAATTAGGCCCTGTAAAGGCGGTGTACCTCATTAAACCAAATCGAGCTTAATTCCCTCGGGCGTAAGAATTGAATTAGCTTGCGGGGGAATCCACGTAATTTTTCATTTAAATCAGTAACAAAGGGCAGTAATTAGGGAGAGCGTAAAGAGATACGTTGAGTCATGAACGATTTATATTAGGCGCGTTTTGTTGGATTTTGAACTTTATTACACAATGATTTGGATTTTTAATTGACTGATGTCATCAAAATATTTATTGATAGAAAATGTTGCTTTAAAAATTTGAATTTCCGCCATTAATTATATAATCTTATTCTATTTAGGATATTTTCTGCTTTCCCTTTCTTATTTATCTTCCCTGCTAGTCTTATGATGCTGGCTTGGGGTATGTACATAAACCTTCGGATTGGGACAAGTCGTATCTAGAATCTTTATTCGGCAAATGCACTAGGCAATAGGTAATAGTCACCACACTGGTCGCCTCTAGAAGCCTATCGCCTTTTTGTAAAGACAACGTACTTCAGAAACGTTAAGGAGTTCGTAATTTCGCAGACGGCAGCTATAGTATACATTAATGTAAATCTCGAAATAAATCTCGAGACGAATAGCTTTCAATTGTCTTAGCATCCATAAGATACACAAGATTATACATTACCCCCTTACCAATACTGCTCAACCTAATAACAACCTGTTATTACGTGAATAAAGATTTTTGTATTTGTATTAAAATTGAGGACTCCATTTGAGCAGTGGTAAAAAAGAGGATGTACTCTCTTTCTTAAATTCAAAACAGTACGTAAGAATACTATAGCTTCATTTTACCATGCAGTATTCTGTAAAACGTTTCCGAACATGAAGATAGCAATGCCCCAATTTTTTTTAAATCCATGGTTGCCGGAAACTATTTTAAATTCGCCCCAGCTATAGCTGATATTAAAAAATAACGGGTGAAAGGTTTTAGAACGAAAGGATTCGTTAGTTTTGTTCTATTATAGAGTAATTTGTTCCCCAACAGGAAATAGTTCCTGAAGAATTTTTTAAACTGTATCGAACTCTACAATATTGCAGCATGAATTTATAAAGAAACAGTGATAATAGAGTGGTTTTAAATTTATTTTTAGTATATATCGTTGGTGGTTTTGAATTAACCTACGGATTCCTCTTCTTAAATTATGTTGATTGCTTTCCGAAAAATATTCTTTTAGCTTAGCGACATAGTTTTCTCATCATTTAGGACTTTAAAGAAATATATTTTAGTGATGATTTATTAAATGATAAAAATCGCAGTTCATGATTATTATGTGCATGTTTTATGATTTACGAAGTAATACTTAGTACAATATGATACAATTGTGTAAAGCCGTCTAAAAAATCTATAACTCACTAGTGAATAATTGTAATAAAAATTTTAGCTCAATCGGTTGAGGGCAAGTGCCTTAAAATTAAGTTGTAAGATTCCACCCGTACACACATACATTGCAAGTTAAATAAAAGCTTGTAAAAAGTAACAGTGTGAATAACAAAAATCATAATGCGCCTGATTGAGGTGAATTTAGAGCCACTTAAGGTGTTGAAAATAGTATTACAAGTATTCTTGGTGACTAGGGACTAAACACAAATCTTATTAAAGTATATTTTTGTAAATAATTAATTTCATTTTTAAATTAATTGTCATTGCTTTCTCGCAATTCATAATAAAAACTGTATAAACTAATTTGTTATTTCAGAAGCTGCTAGTTCTCAGCGACAATAACCAGAGACCATTACAAATTACTGGGTAACTGTTTTCGTCAGTCATGTTTAATATTCTGTCTGTCCTAAGGCAACACGCCTAGTTATCTTAGTAAAATTAAAGGTAAATATAAGGTAAAATACGGAATAGTTCACTTACTGTTTTACCTTTGTGAAGTAGAATGCTGAGATTGGCAGAGACAACTTTTTTTTTCTTAATTTTGTTGAGGCTTTGACCGCCAAAATGCGGCCATGTCAGCCTCATAGTTGAGAGCAAATAAGAACTATTGGGATGCCTGACCCCGCCATGGCTTCATTATTCTAAAAGAAGCACGGGCAAAGTCATACATCCTAACAGCTCCTACAAACAGTGGCTCCGAGAGTAGAATATTCAGTCCCCCCCATGTAAATTACTTCTAAACATTCTTTTCCTTAGTCCATCGTTCAGAGCACACTCCAGCAAAAAGTGACCAAGGTCTTCTACCACTCCGCAATGCTCACACATTGCGGATAGCATTTTCTTCATTAAAAAGTAAAACTTGTTTACTGGAATGTGCCCTGAACGTAGTCTAAACGATTGAATAAGCCTGGACCTCGAGAGTGTACCGTGATCGAACCATGACACCCGATTTGGACTAGATTGGATGGTTTCAACCTGTTCTCCAAAATGATATTCCCACTTTTACAAGATAACTTTCTTGAACTTTAAAGTAATTTCACTTGAGTAGGGCAGTGAAACTAGTACCGAACCATCCATTACAGCTTTCTTTGATAATACATCCACAACCTCATTGCCGTTAATACCAACATGTGAGGGAATCCACTGTAATTTTATACGGATGTTCTTTCTCTGAATATTTTGTATCAACTGCAACGTTTCGTAAGCTATGGGCATGCCGCGATGTCCCGATACACATCCTGCCAGGTGCTGCAGCGCACTCTTTGAGTCGGACAGAACTACCACCGCTGTTTGATGCAGTTGAGACACATATTCTAGGGCTTCTTTTATAGCTGTTAGTTCAGCCCTCATAATACACACCTCGCTATGTAATTGCCACCTAAGTGATTGGTTGCGTTGAGGGTCATACAAAGCTGCCCCTACTCCTTTCTGAGTCTTAGAGCCATCCGTATACAACTTAAAGTAATCAACAGCAGAGACAACTTGATAGATAGTTAAAAACATCCTTTAATATCAAAATCAATTGAAAAAAAATTTTCATTGATTAGCGAGGTTGTTAAATTAAATTCATATTAATTTTCGAATTTTCGTAAGGGTGACTTAATTTACAATAGCCTAACCGTGTTAATCATAAAAAAATATTAAAGGCTTAATAAACCTATTTTAGTTTTAACTAAGTGATTTGTCACTTTCTTTCTAATTTAGATTGGTGTTTGAAAGAAGAAAACAAAACACTCTGTAACTAAAATAGGTTTATTAAGACTTTAATATTTTTTATGAATAACACGGTAAAAGTATATTGTCGAGACTTTATTTATCGAATTTATAGTTTTGGATAGACATACATTTTATGCTACCTAACTAAGTATGATTTGGTGGAAATATATATACCAAATCGATTCAGGTATCCGCTTTTTTATGGAGTCCGCTTATGTCAGTGATTACAGTAAAAATGTAGTACAAGGATGACACAACCACAATCTCCTGCAGATTCTACATAGCCTTCGTATCAAACTGCTAATTAATTCCAGCCTTTCGCTTTATTCTCATACACTTTATGCTTAGTAGGCTAAAGAACCGTATAAAGCTTTATGCGGCCAAGCGTTTAATCCTGAAGACCTAATATTTGCCCAAAATCTAGACCGAAAATCTAGCAGAGGCACGGCAAAGCTCATTTCCTAGGGCTTAGTAGATTTTATCACTAGCTATTCGGTACAATCGAATTGGTACTCTATCTTAGTAGATAGAGAACAGTAATTGCTGCAATAGGTATTTGCTCAGTGCTCAACGTACATCTAATGAGACGCTTTCGCCTAGACGCCGTAATTACTTCAGCTGAGTAAACTTTTCTCGTCCTCAGCCTATATATACGTCCCACTGCTGGGACAGGCCTTCCCCATGGAGAAACATACGAGGAGTATGGGTCTTAACACCACCACGCTGGCCCAATACGGGTTGGTGGGTAGAATAGCGACCGGGACCAACGGCTTAACGTTACTAACTTGAAATTGCTATTTAATTGTAAATATAAGCGAAAGGCAATTTAAGACCAAACAACGATTTGTTGTTAGTTATTGTAAATAATTTGTCATCAAATTTACGTGGGATCCGGCTCGAAGGACCAAAATTTCGTAGTTGTGTGTAGTATGTAGTATGTTATACAAATTTTCAGCTAAAGTCTGTCGATGGACAAACGAGTTTATACTTTTCTCTTCTTAAGAATTTTATAGCTTCTTTTTGTCTGTGTTTCTTAGTTTGTTTGTTATGTCGAATTAACTATCTAGCTTGGCTTATCGACAGATTCTATGTGCGCTGCAGATAAAGACAACCATGATTAAGTTTTGTTTGTTCTTTTAACGACTAGACAATTTTTTTAGAAATAATTTATTGTCAATCCCGATCTCCTCTTAGCACAATCTACAAGGCAGCTTACCTTTTTCATAACATTCCTAGTGTTTGAAATCCGATCTTGATTATATCAACTTCCCTCCCGAGCTGATATGTAATATGATAAACCTATGAATCGTTTTTCAGCGTAAACTATATATAATGCTTTCAGAGCAGATCTTGATAGATGACGTCGGATATTTTATTTTCATTTATTGAAGTCAGTTTTATTGGAATAGGCATATGTATCCGAGAACTTTTTTCGCTATTGATATTCTGAGTACCAACCCACATTGGACCAGTGTGGTGGTGTTACAGCCCATACTCCTCACGTGTTTCTCCATGACGAAGGGCTGTGCCCAGCAGTGGGATGTATATAGGCTGAGAACGATATTCCGAGTTGCATGAATCTCTAGTAATACCTATATCTCGGTAATTTTGACTAAGTGTTTTTTTTTACATGTGACAGGCAAGCTCTTGGCCTTCATCTCACCTGATGGTAAGTGACGATAAGGCCGAAGGTGAAAGCGAGCTTCACCTGTAATCCTCGACAACTGAGGAACTGGCTATCTTACCTCTGATTGCCGGAACACAACAATGCTTAAAACATTGTTATTATGGCGACAAATTTAGCTAAGACGGTGGTAGCTAGGCTAGGCGGGCTTAGAAGCCCTACCATCATCCAAACCGAGAAGGAAAAATTTCTGCCCCCGTGGGGAATCGAACCCGGACCTCCCGATCAACACCCGGTGGTGTGAACCCCTAGACTAGAGAGGCGGTTAACCATGAGTTGCTAATTGTGGGGATATTTGTTAGCGACGTTGTGCTAATGCTATATTATTTTTATATAAAAAATTTTAATTACATAGAAATTATGAAAGAGAAAATACAAACGAAAATAACCTTTGTCATTTGCCGATCATCATCAATTTACATATCTGATATGGATGAAATCGACTAGCAATACAAATTTTGTTTTGTTTTGTCTTTATCCGTTTCAAATCCGTTTCAATCTGGATTAAGGCACGTTTACATTGGGCGGCCGGATTTCGTAACCAAATAACGCTTGGCCAAGTATATTTTCATATAATATTGTGGTAGTATTGTCACTGTTGACACAGTTTCATTGCATTTGTTTCGTCGAAACATTTTCTTTATTTTTAAACCACTTACGAAAAATTGGTGTTGACGCGTCTGCATGCCCCTTCAGAGATATCATATGACAAATGTAATACCTTTAGAATATTAAAAATACCTATGCATTAACACAACATATCATCTTTTCCCCCGTTACCCCTACGGGGGCAGAGGTGTTAAACACCCACATTTCACCAGATATGTTAGGTCCCCATGTAACAGGTGTCGAGTCTGATTCTATTCACCGGGCACAATGTGAGGCAAGCGATATTCACAATGAACTGTACATAAGTTTTATTCAGTTCTGTCTCTGTGGTCGAGTGGTCTGTATGCCGGTCTCAAGGCATCGCCATCTCGAGAGGTTCTGGGTTCAAACGGTGGGGGCAAATGTTTGGGTGATGAATTCAGGCATTTGTTCTCCAGTCTTGGATGTTAATATATATTCAGGATATTTATATGTATTTATCTATCTATCTTCGAGTGTCCGTAACACAAGCAGCATTTGTTGCTTAAATTGGGGCTAGTTGATAGGCGTGAATGTCTGAAGATATTTATTTATTTAACTCAGTGGTACAGGCGGTGGGATCGAACCCGCGTTTCCCGCGGCCTCTCGCACGAGAAGTGCCCCGTCCGCCCCAACTCGGCTACCGCTGTCTTATACGTATATTTTTACTGCTTTTCATGGGATGTAAGACGAGCTGAAGAATGAAACCCATATTCACGATACGTCTTTTATTTCATTAAATCCAATTATATTGCATATGATAAAAGGTTACATATTTTACATTTGAGTTGCCAGAGCCTCCTTGAAAGTAAAAATTGGATTTGTATTGGGATAGCTTAGATATATCTATAATTAATTTTGTAACAATCGCTTTAAAAGTTACCATTCTGCAGTACGAGCATAGAACTTTCGATAAGCCAAATTTGACGTCTGAATTCCGTATAAAAGTTATTACTTTAAAAATAACGAAAATATTGAAATTAGTTTCTCAAATTGATCTATTTTATCCATTTCAACTATAAAAACAGCATGTCGAAAATATTAGACAATCCGCATTGTCGAAAAATTCCATAAATTGACAGATAAATCTGAGTGAAAAGGACGGATGCCTTTGTCGATCAAATATGGCGACTGTCGTAGTTCTATGCTCGCACTGCTGGTAAGGCATTCGTTTTGGTATTAATGGAAGCACAAATGAATGTTATTGTGCATGCGATCGCATCTGATTGCAGATATAAAATGCTTGCTTTTATTCTGTAAGTAAAATATGAAACTTTGTTTCTGTGGCATAAACTCTGCTGTCTATGGCAAAAGTTCACAGTTTAGAGAAAATTTTAAATATGTCTAATAAAAATACCGAAGACTTGGCTGTACGGGCTTAGTTCCCTTTGCCTTCCCAACATGGGAGAATTCTACAACAACAAGGCTTAAATATGTCTAGAATGCATATCACGTTTCTGTCTCAGAAGTAAGTAACATGCAATTATGCAGTGAAATCCAGTATGACCACTGAATTTTTTTTTGCACTTAAAAGTGTTTTCACCTAGCCGTTGTGTTTACACATAATGTGGGTGATAACACTTCTGCCGACGTTTTTTTGTCATGCATCCGTACCTTACCTATTTCAGTGGTCATGCAAAGACAATACATTGTTTACTCCAAAGACTTTCATTTTTATATTTAATATAAGCCCCAAGTATTCTCGTCATCTATACATATAATAAAATTGTAGAGGTCGAATGTCTGTACATAGAAAAAAAAAGCTTTAAACCCAGTCAGGGGGATGTAATAAGAGAGAAAATACCAAAAAATGTTTGTAGGTTTTTATAGGTCAGAGGGGCTAAATTAAAATACGCAATTATGACGACAAAAAGTATATTCTCAATACTTTCACTAGGAAGCTTATACGACTGACTCCTTGCACAGCAGAATCGATAATAATATGGAAGTGATTTGAATCGGGTGAAGCGTGAGAATGAACGAATGATTGGCCATCGAATGAACTTATGATTGAGAATAATCAATTGAATTACTTCATTATTCTTTAGTCATTTAACACTGTTTAATAACAATAAAATCACTATTTATATTAAATGATAAATTTTTGCAGACCAAAACAAACGTTAAATCCAATAATGTTTTTTTTTTAATTTTTTGTATATTTGGTTGTCTGTTTCTAATCTCCGAAATTTTTCATGGTGATTCCTTATATCCCCGGTCAACATCTTAGATACTTTTTATCCCGAAAAATTAAACCTAGGGATAGTTAAAGTAGCATAGTAGCAGTGGACGAAGGCGCAGGCAACAACTAGTGCATAATATGATTTTAAATATGATTGATTAAAAAAAAATGAATTAATGGACTTTATTTTAATTTTGGGAATATTGCACTTAATGAATTATAATGATTATTTACTTGGACTTAATTTAATTATTTATTTATAAATACAATTTAAATTATGTTGCATGTAATATAATGTAAATATATATTTTGATGGAAATTAATTTGTAACAGCGCTTAGCGCTAATAAACTGTATTTGCAGTTTGGCGCGTGTATTAATGAAAAAAAAATTATTGTGAATTGATAAAAATAAACGCTATTATTATTATTATTATTTTATTATTATTATAAAATTCTCGAAAGCTAATCTAGCTTGAAATGTAGGCTCAACTCGCCGTGGCGTCTGACCATCGGTCGTAAAATCATAATACCGATATCAGACACTAACTACCTTCATAAACATAACTATGATGCCGTTAATAAGACTTGTATTCTCATTTCAGTAATAAAATTATGGAATTACCCACATTAACAATCCAGCCTCTTTTTGGGGATCCGCACGCGAAGGGTGAAACCGAACCCTAATTAAGGCCCGTATTACGGAACTAAACTCAAGAGAAGATTTCTGCTTGAGCACTGTTAGAGAGGGATGGCGCTATTGATCCCACACAGCGCCATCCCTTTTTAACTGCGCTCAAGCAGAGATCTACGCTTGAGTTTGGTTCTGTAATACGGGCCTAAGACTTCGCTGTCCGTTTGGCCGTTTGTTTGTCTGTCACCGTGCTGTATATCATGAACCGTGATAGTGGTAAAGTTCATAAAGTTTATGTTAAATGTTTCATAGTTAATTTAAAACGTCGCCAATAGATGGCGCTGCACTTTTCTCGCTGTGCCATGCATATTAAGTAATATTAGTTCATTTTAAAGTTGTTACCTATTTTAGAACAATATACGTTATATAATATTAAACTATATTTTAATGTAAATAGAGTCTAAGAAATACCAACCTCAACATTGGTCCATTAGAGAGTTGATTTTTTCACTGGTGATGTATTTCTGTTGCCGCTCTATAACAACAAATAGTACAACACAATAAAAAATAAAATTAAGTGGGCTTCCGCCAGATATGTTTTTATTGCTCGTTTTTGCTTGATATTGATAATGGCAACAGCTTGAAATACTTAAAGAATATTAAATTGTGTTATTCACTTTAAAAAATAATACATTTTAGTATTATAATAAAATTAATATTTAGGAGGTGTAAATACAACACAAATGATTGTATTCCTTTTTTATAGATAATAAATAGTACGGAACCTTCGTGCGCAGTCCGACTCGCCCTTGGTCGTTTTTATTACAAAATACCGCGCTTCCCGCGGCTTTTCTTAAGTCTTTTTAATTAAATTTCCTTGCACCTAATCCTTATGACAGGACGGAAATTAATTTAGCTTTTAAGGGAGCTCTGGTAAGTCACGCCCTAAGCATTTATGGGTGTACTTCTATTTTGTTTTGAAATATCGCTCCTCCCACCGAATAATATCGTAATGCGATATAACAATACTTTGCGTTTTATTGCATATTCGTCTTGTACACATTTTTTTACACCTTGTCAATTTTTTTCAAATGTTTTCTATCAGTATTTTAGAAACTAGCATTTTTGTAATAACTATAGTCTTATTATTCCATTACAGATTTAACATACTTATTTACGCGAATAACAACACTACAGGCGATTACGGGTCACACTAGAAACAAGATTTTCAATATGTTAACATAGCGATATTATTCGAGTAAGAACAGCAATCTCGTCTTGTAGTAAAGTTTTATAACAATACTATTCCTGTAGTTATTTTATTAGAAAAATATGGTAATGTTTAATTACCATTTAAGGATATAAACAAAAATATAGTAATAACTTATCGCTATAGTTTACCGAGGCTTTTTTTTGACTCAATGTACTATTGCTATAATATTTATTACCGCGAGCTACTAGCAATGAGCAGCGCTTTCTTTTTTATATAATAATAAAGAAAAGGATAGAATAATATAATATATTCTTACATAAAAGGAGGGGTCAAAGATGAAGGAAATGGGTATGGACCAGATTTTTAAAGGATACTAAGGATTGGAATTATTTGATTGGTAATGGAAGGTTGTGTGCCAGAGACGAATGGCTTGGACAGTAAAGGAATTGTTGTAGAGGTGGGAAGAATGTGGAGGACAAGTAAGGAGGAGAGATTGATATTTCTATCATGAGTGGAATGAAGGAAGTGGAAGCGCTCCGTGAGATAGGAGGGAGTCTGGGGATTAAACAGCACGCTATACATTAGCGGGAGAATACGCGCATCACGACGAAGACGGATAGGCAGCCACCTGAGACGACGACGATACTCGTAGACATGGTCATACTTCCGTAGACCGAAAACAAAGAAGATGCATAGATTTTGAAGGCGGTCAAGTTTATCCAAATACGCCTCCGTCAGGTCACAAAAACTGGTGTCTGCATAATCCAATATCGGAAAAAGGATGGCCTGAACCAGGGCTATCTTGGTGGGAAGGAAATTGCGATATCTTCTTAGAGAACCGACATTAGCAAATAGTCTCTTGCTTACCTGACCAATTATCCATTGAGATGCCTAAATTCCTAACGCAGTATTTAAAGGGTATGTGGACGCCGTAAAAATTATCTTCGGTATGGAGTTAAAGTCAATCCGAGAGATGTTGTGCTGGCTTACAAATATGGGTTTTGGTAGAATTCACTTTAAGACTGAAGGCTTTACTCCACCTCAGAACACTCTCCAAATCCAAATTCAAACTGGTCACCACGTCGACTAACCCATCCACAGAGTCATACACATAAAGGGAATAAGAGGAAGAAAGGTCATTGGAGATATTGCTAATGAACGTAGAAAAGATAAGAGGAGACAAAACGCTGCCCTGCGGTACGCCAGCTCTTATATTGCACCAGTCCGAGCAGGACTCATCGACACAGACTCGCTGTCGACGACCGTGCAAATAACTGTCGATCCAACTAACCACTATAGGAGATAAGTTTAGAGAACGGAGCACTGCAATAAGAATGTCATGGTCTACATTATTGAAGGCGTTACTGAAGTCCAGCAGCGCCGATACTGTAACTTGACGAGAGCCGTGGTGGTGCTATGGCCTGGACGGAAACCAGACTGGAGAGGATTTGTGAGCTTATAACGGGATAGGAAATTACTAAGCTGATTGTGGACAAGACGCTCCAGTATTTTAGAAAGATAAGGTAAAATTGATATAGGTCAATAATCGGTGAAAGTGGGATGAGGTACTTGAGAATATTGTAATATTGTTTCGGAGTGGATATTGTTACGTAAAATTAGTGTAGTTTTGTGTAATAAGAGTCTGTGATGATTTGCAATGTGGAGGCTTATCGAAATAAGCGTCATATGGTGTGAATAGTGATGAGTTTTTTATCGTGGTGATCCACCTCATCCAAGTAGCACCACAGTATCTGCCATAGACCGTTTAACGCCAAACTCTTCCAAGACGCATTGAAATGTATTATACTGGCATTTCAATGCAAATGAAGACTTAATACTACTAAATACTACCTACTAAATACTACTACTAACTACTACTAACTACTACCTACTAAATAAGACCACACACAATGTATACGACTGAAGGACTCTGTATCCATGGTCATGAACAATAAACCAACAAAAAAAATTAAGGAAAACAGCCAGAGGATATAGAGTCATTAAGATTCAAGGTAGGGTGGGAGCAACAATATCAAGGATGGGGATTATCATTTTACGACTTATGTCATCAGCACTAACAGCATTTGAACCTATATTTTTTACGCTTCGTAGTACCTCACTAACGTTGAATAGTCGAAACATGAATGATGGGTGATTCGGAGATGGTTCAGACAAAAACCTGTCCAAAGTTTCAGCTCTAACGGCGCCGGCGTCTTCGAGTTCATCGATGGTAAAAACTAGACTACAGATACTCAAGGCAGTAAAATAGCATGGACTAAAATCGTAGAAGTAAAGGTATCAAGTTCTAATCCTAATATTGTTCAGCTTAAATTTAATTATGATGGGCAATACATTGAGTTAAAAACTGAAAGTTTTATCAAGAAGTAAAGAAGAGGCAATAGAACAGGTAATGTTGAAGTGAGCAGTTTAATGCAAGCATATTCTGAACCAGTTGCTGTCAGTAGACCTCTGCTAGCAGATTTGCTCAGCTTTTGCAGAACTGAAGCCTGATACCTGAACTGATACCTACCCACTATAATTCGTTTTATGATTCGCTCCAAAGTTGTAATGATAACACACAGTTGTAATGATAACGCTTCGGATTCTGATGGTGATGATGATGATTACTATCTACTAAATGAGTATTGTAGTTTCTTTTTTGTTTATTTTTTCAAAACAATTGATTTCATATTTCAACTTTTTAATAAAAAGGTAAAGCACAAAACCATAGTTTCATTAGGATTTATATTCCATTTATATTGATAGATAATAATATTACTTTAAAGACGATTGAACGATAAAAGGGTATTTAAACAATACTTTTTAATTGTAATTGCATTATGTGGGCGAAAAACCCAGCTAATATCTATTACCTTTTATGTTTGATTGTCTTGATTTAACGAATAACATTGTAGTATGCTATTATTGTGCACGATGTGCTTATGTTTTAACGCGAATAATATCGTAATGTTGTTTTGCGAAATAATCCTATGTCGAGCTAATCCAGTAAAATATATTTTCTTTAATAACTTGATTTTTATACTATAAAATATTAATAATTGTACTTAAAATTATTCTACAAAAAAATAGCTTTCGTTTGATATATAAATCATTCTTTTAGGTTGGACAAAGTTTAACAAAATCTTAAAAAAACACTGTTTTATTTTTCCTGAGAAATTTAAATTTTTCGATAACGATATTATTCGGTGGGAGGAGCGATATAACTTACCCTTAAAATTAATTGGTAGCTTTCAATGGTCACAAAATATAGGCACAACAGAAACTTTAATTGTTCCTAAGCGTTCGCTTGACCCAAGAGAACATAATTTAATTGTTGTCATTATTGTAGGTTTTCATTGTATGAAACTCAACTTGTTTAGTTGCGTTAAGAATGTCAATAGGCTAGTTGACCGTTTTTATAGGGCCCCCAATGATTACCTTATAATTTAATTACTTATAGCCGTCACCATAAATAAAATAATAAATTTTTTTTTTGAAGCCTATACATTTAAATTATAAATTACGTTTTTTCTTAAATGTCAAAACGCCTTCGGTCCTGATGGTCTATGAATTATCTGTGCCGTAGCGTCACGATTATTGTAAACAATTCACAGGGACTCGTTTAATTGACTTGTAATCGTGAGACATATGTTTAAAACGAAATTTGAATTGATATAGAAATGAGTATGATAATTCTATGTATTTTAATATGTAAAATAAAATTTAAATTCTTTCTTTATCGACTCTTACTCTGAGGAGCTCGGTGGCGTAATGGTGAGTACACTTGGTGGTTCGATTTCGAAAGCTACTTGCGCCATGGTCAGACCTTGGATGGGTGACCAAAACTTTGTGATCTCGAGCTCCTCCGTGCTTCGAAAGGCACGTTAAGCCGTTGGTCGCTATTACAACCATTTCTACCTACCAACCCGCATTGGGCCAGCGTGGTGGTCTAACGGCCCATACTGTGTCCAGTAGACGTATATAGGCTGCGGACTAATTTCTTGTTTCTTAAATTGTTTCAGCAAGCAGATGAAGTCATAAAATAAAAAAATTCTTTAATAAAAATTAAATAACGATTGAAATATTGGGTCCTTACCTATGAAATTGGTGTTTTTATTCTGTCTTAGCAATTTGTCCGTAACTATAAAGTTTCAGAACATTCTTATAAAATAATTGCCTCTTCTAAAAATAGACCATATATTTGAGCTCGTATTATTTAATTTGATAATTTTTTGTAAGTTTAATTGTATTAAAATGAGACACAAAGACAATTATTTTTAACTGCCTGAATACATCATTTGATTTGCATTAACATAAAAACGATGAATATTTTTTATCAAGCGTGTTCACACACATATTGTTAAAGCTTGTCTAATGATACATGCCAAATATTATTATCTCTAGATTTGACGTTGTGGAGAAATCTGAAAAAATGTTAGTATAGAAAATGCAGACATCCCCAAAATCTCCATACAAAACACCAATTTCATAGGTAAGGACCTAATATTAGGGGTTACGAGATAAAATTGCCGTTTTGTATGGAGATTTTGGGAAACTCTGCATTTTCCATACTAACATTATTTCAGATTTCTCCACAATGACAAATACAGAGATAATAATATTTGGCATGTATCATAAGACAAGCTTTAGCAATATGTGTGTGAACACGCTTGATAAAAATTATTCAGCGTTTTTATGTTAATGCAAATCAAATGATGTATTCGGGAGGCAGTTAAAAATAATTGTCTTTGTGTCTAATTTTAACACAATTAAACTTACAAAAAATTATCAAAACAAATCAAAAGAGCTCAAAAATATGGTCTACTTTAAGACGACGTAATTATTTTTAAAAAATACTCTGAAACCTAATAGTAACAGGCAACATACTAAAAGAGAGAAAAAACGGCAATTTCATACTTTAACCCAGAGTTTACAAATTGTAAGCTAAGGCTTACACTTTGTAATTTTTTTCCCAGACGATGACTTACTGTATCTTTTATACTGTGATGCAAATGAGTAACAATTTATAGCAAGAAAAGTTTTTTCCCCTGTCCGCAGTTTCTGTAAATTGTTTCTGAAATCCTGTAGAATAAAATTAGCTTATGTCAACCTTAATGAAGCCTAAGCCTTCGTTATTAGGGTATATTTTAACTAACATTCATTAAAAAGTCCCTTATTGGTCCGGGACACAAAAATAATGTACCAACTGCTTTTCCTGCCTAGCATGTCGTAAAAGGCGACTAAGGGCGTATTGGGTACTGGGTCTGTGATTGTGTAGGCGATGAGCTAGCCTCTTGTTTTTTATTTTTATTTTTTTTTATTTATTTAATAATTTATTGTACACAATAAAGAAAGAAATATACAATGAAGAAATAAAATTACAATAGGTAGGGCTTATATCTATAAGATATCTCTTCCAACCCACCTGCGACAGGAGAAGTGCTCAAAGAGAAAAACAAGTTGCGTGTACCTACTTAAAATTATTATAAGCATAATAAATTATAATATAATAAATAGCCTACTTATATTAAATTACTTTACTTATTTATATATATAATAACTAAAATATATACATATATACGTAATATAAACTTGCAACTAATATACATATACTTACATACTTACCTTATATATAGGATGATGAAAATAACAGAAAGTTAGTCTTAATGAAAGATAAATAAATATTTATAAAATCAAGTTAAGGATAAATAATATTCTTTTAGCCTCTTTTTGAATTGAGTGAGTGTCTGACAGTCTCTAATTGACGACGGTAAAGAGTTCCACAAGTTGACGGCGCGAAAAGTAAAGGAATCCTTGAAAAATTCAGTGCGAAGTGACTGTGATGGCAATCTGAGCAGGGAGCGGAGGTGAGATCTGCAGGGAACAACTGAAGAACGAGCATATTGGAATCGTTCTCGAAGATATGTGGGATAGGTTGGATTATGAAGAATATTGAACAGCAAACAAAGAATCCGGGAATTTCTGCGTAGACGAATGGAATTACTCTTTCACGATTTTTCATCTGACCAAACCCAATTTTTGTATGACCTTGCCTACCCCGTGTGGGATTACAGGCGTGATTTTATGTATGTATGTCTAAATTAAAACTCGGGTTCTGCGGTATCTCTGTCTTACTTGAAAGATAACGCTGTTTTAAAATCAATTTTCCACATACAATTGTTTTTCGACAATTCCGTATAAGCGTAGAATTTGTTATTTTATTATAATATAACATTGTACTCGTATAATAAGGCTGATAAACTCTTGTAAAAAATATCTCACCTTTTCATAATAACTTTCTACCTAGCGGCAGCGATAGCAAGTTGGGACGGACGGGGCACTCGTCCGAGAGGCCGTTGGAAACGCGGGTTCGATCCCACCGCACCTGTGTTTGAATAAATTATAACATACATACATATAATCACGACTATTATCTCCTAAAGGTTAGTCAGAGACTAGGAAAAAGCGCCGCAAAAGCAGTCCAATGCCATAGTCACCAAGCAGTGACTCACATGTGCTCAGCGTGACAGGTGGCGAGCCTATAAGCTATTGGATGGCTGTGCAGTTCTACGTCCATTAGTCGCCTTTTACGAAATCCAAGCGAAGAGATGGGTTGGTAGTATTCTTTTAATAAGCCGCTACCATACGACTCAAAAAACTAAATAAAAATTAGCTAAATTATAAACTAGGTATAGAAAAATTATGTACGGTTCATGAATCAATCATGGATATCGCTTGCCTCATATTGTGGCCGGTGAATGGCAACAGGCTCCCCACCTGGAGACCTAGCTTTTCTGGCGAAATGAGGGTGTTAATCTGCCTACCCCTTCGGGGAAGGAGTTGGTATGATGATGATGACATAATAACTCGTCTTAAAAAAATAGAAGCTGAAACATAATTAACCCTAGTAAATTATTAGATTTTTATTTTCAAATATTGTAAATTGACTCTTCATTTAAACTTAGCCCCTTTTTTGTCTTACGAATACTTTAAGTGTTTAAAGGAACAACAAGTGATGTAATTACGAAGGTAGATCCCCGAAATCTGAAGCGTTAAGCCGCCAGCGAGTAATTGAGTAAGACACCCGAGTTACAGATTTGTTCTAACACTCAGTACTTAAACAAGGTCGTTATAGTAAATGGATTTAGAAGTATACTATGTTATATAGGTATAAGTTTGATAAAAAGAAGATAGCCTACTAATGAACTGGTTGAAGTATTTTGAACTCCTTAGATTCGATTTCGAGACAAAGCTACCTTCGCCATGGATTGATTTAGGATGGGTGGGCGAAGTATTGCTTAAGTTTCTATAGGTATGCATGAGCAGAGCGGTGTTGTTATAGATTTGTTCAAAAATACAGCTAGAGCCTTTAAAATAGAATATATAAACCTGAAGAACATCGGGTAATTCACCGACTCGTCCCTCAAGACCTACGGCTCATTTTACATTTATTTAGGAAAATCTAAATAGACGAAGACGACTTGGAAATTATCCCGCATTTTGAAGCAATAAAAATACTTATATCCAGGCTTTATGTAAAAAAACATTGTTTCATATAAATTGAATTTTCATTATATTCTCGTTGGTTTTCCACTGTGAATTTACAACACAATCTTTGAGTGTATTACTCAACGAAACGACGATGTTAGTCCAATAAACATACAACACAGCTTTATTAAAAAAAATATGGCTTTTTTATACCCGTTAAGATTTTCAAAATAACATTATTTTATGATAATTTTATTGTAACGTAAAGGTTTCACTAACGGGACTAATGCGACATACATTATGTAGTATATAGATACTACTTACTTCCCGACGTTGCAGCTGGGTTACACCAACCGTGGTCACGAGCTACCTGGCGCGCGGCGTCGCCTGCTCGTACGTGCCCGAGATTCTTCTTCTACCCACAAATCATTAATATCACAGTCACTACGGCATACCATACTAACAGTATCTGGGTTGGTTTGTAAAGGTACAGTCCGCGGCGTATACTTGTTAATCACTGGATTCCAATTTAAACCCGTCCTCCCGATTGAAATTCTTGTATTTCTTTATCTCAATCACTTCACGAATTATTCTACAAAATGTACGTCGCGTGTAGTCCCGTTAGTGTAACCTTTATATACAATGCAACGCGAAAGTTTAAAATCATTTATTGTAACGTATTTTTAGTATACAGGATTATTGTTAATGAATCAAAAACAAAGCAAGACAAGGCAGCTAACACCTAAACAACATTTGTTCTACGAATTTTACCATAACTCAATACATTAATTAAAGCTAATTTAACATGCTTATTGCTTTTAATGTACTTTCGCGACATAAGAAGTCAGTGTTCCGTTCATGCGAAATGGCGAAACGCGCGACGCTCGCGCGCACGATGCGCACAAAGCTTACAACATTCAGCAATTGATATTTATTTTTGTATGGCAGTAAAATGTGTCAAATTATTAAAAGTCGTAGAACAAATGTTGCTATTTACGATGTTAGCTACCTTGTATCGAGAGGTTGCTGACTCATTAAAAATAACCTTGTACTGTATGTATTTTACTATTGTATCACATTATCAAGCTAAATATTTTTATTATGTTTATCTTCATCGTCTTTACTTTTTCCTACTCTGTGGGATCCACACGTCTTCTTCTTCCTTTCTCCTCTGTAACTCATCAACTTTGCATTCACTTGTTCTACTCTTATATTGGGTCCTTACCTATGAAATTGGTGTTTTTATTCTGTATTAGTATTTTGACTGTAACTATTAAGATTCAGAGTATTCCTAAAAAATAATTACCTCGTCTAAAAATAGACTATATTTTTGAGCTCTTTTGATTTGTTTTGATAATTTGTTGTAAGTTTAATTGTGTTAAAATTGGACACGGAGACAACTCTTAAAAACGATAAATAATTTTTATGAAGTGTGATACTTCACATATTACTAAAGCTTGTCTCATGATACATGCCAAATATTATTACTCTGGATTTGTCGTTGTGAAGAAAACTGATAAAATGTTAGTATGGAAAATGCAGAATTCCCCAAAATCTCCATACAAAACACCAATTTCATTGGTAAGGACCTAATATAATTCTTCACAAATTCAATCCATTGCTTCTTTGATCTTTCTCTCATTCTAGGCCTATTCTATCCACACCCATGCTCACCATTCTTTATGTTAAGTGCCATTCATCATAATTTATTTGTATGTGAAATTATATATTCACCAATTATACCTATAGATGACTTTGCAATGTTAATTATTTTAATAAAAATCAAGCTATTGAAATCGGATCTATGTAATGTTTTTAGAAATATTCCTAAATCGCGGAGATTCCTTTTTATAATTTCGAGGAGAAATACCCAATTTACCGACATTTAAGTTGTATCATTTCAGATAATAAAGTCCTACTTTGACATCTTTAGAGAAATTAAATTCAAGGATTCATATAATTTCTAATGGAGCATTTTTTCTCAGATGTCTTAATCATAATCTTGTCTTAATTTTGCAGCACATATCTTCAACGATTTACCTAAAATTTCCTCCTCTCTTGTTCCAGGTCGTCCATGGTAGTGTGACAAATGCCCAAGTTCGTGCGCGAGTGCTTGTGACGAACAGTAGTGGTGTCATGCGATTGTGACAGTGACAGTGCAGTGACGCCCGGCCAACATGGCCGACCCGGACGCTTTTGATGACGAGGTAATACCACACAGAATTTTTATAGATAATTGTTTATGTGCTATTTTTATCACCTCATACCGTGTTACTACACGGGGTTCAGACACCAGTAAATGCTTAAATTTCATTGGTCGAATCCGATCTAATAGCGGAGTCCTGCGTACACGGCCAATAATCTGACAGCTAACATTTGGCACACCAGTGTTGCCAATCAAAACTTGGTCGAATTCGCCCTTAAATAAAAAAATACGCCGTGCATGTTTATATGAATATTACGGCACTGATCAGGCAGCGATCGCTGACATGTGGAAAGACGCGAAGGCAGGAAGGAAAAGGACTTAGTAAATCGGATTTCAATAAACATCCTCCTTTGTCCCAAATTATTTTATAAGGCTTTAAGTCAACAGTATTACAATGTAGGTAGAAAAGCGACCGTGTCATGTATAATAGGATGGAGCTCGGTGGTGGCGTAGTGGTTTATACGCTTTGGCTTTTGATATCGAGAACAAAGCTATCTTCGCCATGGCTAGGTATTGGATGGGTGACCAAAACTTTGTGATCTCGAACTCTGTCGGAAGGCACGTTAAGCCGTTGGTCCCGGTCACTATTGCCTCTGTTCCTACCCGCACTGGGCCAGCTTGGTGGTGTTTCGTCCCATACTCCTCTTGTGTTTCTCCATGAGGAAGGCCCAGCAGTGGGACGTATATAGGCTGATGACGATCATATAAATTTGCAGCAGGTTCCGCCACAAAGCAATAAATTTGTTCGAATCGAGAATTATTATTTCGAATAAATCTGTCAAAATCTTCATACAAATGATATGAGACCGATTCGAATTCATTTCCGTGCGGGATTTACGGTTGGGTTACTATGAATAGAAGTCTTTACATTGTTTATTTTTTAAATTTTTGTGATTTACTGTATTATACATAAAAAAAAAATATATTTATTTGCTTTAAATAGCGTGCGCGTGCGTGCGTGCATTAGAGTAGACCTACGAGTGTGTCCAGCATGGGATTAAAACGGGTCGATGTTGATAATGACGAAAAAACTCCTGACATTCACATCTAGCAATTAGCCCATATTAGGCACTTTATGGCTTATACCGCTTCTGGTATGGACACTAAAGAACATATCTATGCATCCTTTACTATCGTAACATAGTAAAAAGCCTACCGAGTGGACCGTCAACATCATGAAATACCTCATTTGGCGTACGATTTTTGATAATTCGCTAGCTTTTACTTTTTTCTTTCTATTGCACCACTGTGCACTGTAGCGTGAGTCTATTGGGTTGCTAATAAACTAAGTTATAAATGTCACGACAATACGATACAAACATGGATCTTAGAGCATTTAACCTGTGTTTTGAGAGAATATAAGACACGCAATTTTCCTGAAAAAAAAGCGGCTAGAATCGGCAAGCACACAAATAAAATAAATGCAAGCACGTCTCTACGCACGCACAAGAAAATCTTTACGCACACAGGTATTACCCTACATAGAGACATTAATAACGGTACACAGCAAGTTCGATGATCATATAATCTATGCTCTCGCTATGATCATATAATCTCTGCTCTCGCTCTGTCTCCATAATATGCCTTTAAAACTACGCAACGAATCTGTCTTCTTTCTGTCCTTTTCCCACACTCGGTGGGGTCGGCACATCATGTTTTTCTCATCCACACCTCGCTGTCACTCGACGCTTAGCATCCACTGCTTTTTTCTAATATAATTCTTCACGCCTTCAATCCATCACTTCATTGGTCTACCTCCCATCTCTGGCATTCATCCCTCCTCATCACATGACCATACCACGTCTATTGCTCCTTACCTTTTCTGTCACATGTGCTACTTTCAAACTTCCTCTGTAATACTCTGTTAACGCCGTCATGAAGAGAGAAGTGCGCGGGCGGCGAGGGGTAACCAGGCGCGGGCGCGGGCGGAATCATCGCACAAGATCGCCGGTGTCGCCCCCCGCTCCGGAGCGACATAGAATTCGTAGTGAACGCACGTCTCTTATGTCCATAAAAAGCTCTAAAATATACATCGTATTTAAACACAAATCTTCATTTATTTTGTACCTTAATCCCATACAACTCGTTTCTAATCTTGTCCATTTTAGTTACTACTACCGCACTCATTCATTTATATATGTAACTGTCATTATATGATATTAAAATGAGCGGGTATTTTAAAGTGAGCCTCGTGAAGTTATTTTAATATCACGCGAGTGTTTTAACCGGAATACCACGCCAGGGTACGTGCAGTTATATATTAAACTACTTGTTAAATAAATCTAAAATAATATAAAGACCCTGACTCGATCTACATTTAATTCACTATTAGGATTTTAATGTTTGTCATTTTCTTACAATTTTGATTTGGCAAAATCGAGATTTAAACTAGCTTTAAAATTTCTACAAGTATCCCTTAGTTCTTTTGCCGTTTGTTACTTTTCCAAGAAAAGATTTGTCACTAAACGACTAATTGTGAATCGTTTTGTAGTACTTCTCCGAAAGTTGTTTTTCTTTAGAAATGCGGCGACTTCTAATTAAAAAAGGTTGCCTAAAACCAAACCAATTTTGTATTTTTCCTTAAAAGAATAGCAAATTATTTGGTTTCTGTGTTTAATTATCTGAGTTGTATGTAACAATATATGTCCACCTTTGAGCTTTTAATTCGAATATTAAAACCCACCCACCCAATGGTTGACTGGTAGAAAATGCTTTTGGCATTAAGTCCGCCGTGTACACCAAATGTACTGAAGTTTTAAATAAATAAAATAAATAAAACGTGAGTACCTAGTTATATAAATGCATTTAGCAGTCCATGATAAAATGCGTTAGCAAACTTTTTGTTTACGACTCGAGGTTAAAAATGAACTTGAATAAGAATATCCCAATGGAAGTTATCATGTCATAAAAAACACAGGCCCCACACTGTCAGTTGGAGAGCGGAAAATTTTCCGGTCTTTTTTATTTGCAATAAATATTTTTTGGGTGTGCTCAATGTTTTTCCAATTTTGTTCGGGAGTTATATTGTATATGTTATTTACTCAAATAGTTCCGATTTTAGTTAAGGAAACTGATCTTTAGTATTATTATATACATTTGATAGCATAATTAAGTTGTTCGGACTGTAGAGATTATGATGAGAGATATGTAACACCTGTCCTGGCTTAGAATTTTGGTTTGAATTCACAGAACTACATTTACATAGATAACGAAAATGCATGTACTGTGTGTGTTTGGAAACCCCGACAAAACGTCGGGATTAGCCGCTGCTAAGTGGTCTGGGTGCGTCCAAATGGCTGCAAAAATAAATAAAAAAGTGTCTTGTTATGTCATAATTGGCGAAGGGGCATCGGAGATATTCAAACATAACTTTCGATAACTATGATATTGGTTATGGATGGTAACGGAAATAATTTTCCCACGAAGTGATAGGAGAGAGTGGAAGAGGAAGACATGTTGCGCCGACCCCAAATATTAGGTCCTTACCTATGAAATTGGTGTTTTGTATGGAGATTTCTGCATTTTCCATACTAAATTTTTTTCAGTTTTCTTCACAACGACAAATCCAAAGACAATAATATTTGGCATCTATCATAAGACAAGCTTTAGTAATATGTGTAATATCACACTTCATAAAAATTATTTATCGTTTTTAAGTGAATGCAAATAAAATGATGTATTCGGGAGGCACTTAAAAAGAGTTGTCTCCGTGTCCAATTTTAACACAATTAAACTTACAACAAATTATCAAAACAAATCAAAAGAGCTCAAAAATATAGTCTATTTTTGGACGAGGTAATTATTTTTTAGGAATACTCTGAATCTTAATAGTTACAGACAAAATACTAAGAGAGAAAAATAACACCAATTTCATAGGTAAGGACCCAATAGAATTGGGAACAGGGCAGGAAAAAGAAGAACGTGGGACCAATGAAATTACTGGCTGTGAATGTGTAATGTACTCTCTCTGCTCTACCTACTCCTTTGGGAAGGTAGGCGATACATACATATTATTATGTATGTATGTCTAATGAAAGTCACCGGGACAGAAAGGCTAGGTGAAATGTACCTGAAATCGCCGTGCATGTGTGAAGACTGTAATGAAAGTAGATGAAGCAGAATAAATATGTGAAGAACTGTAGTAATATAAACATAAATAAATAAATATCTTCAGACATTCACACCTATCAACTAGCCCCATTTTAAGCAACTAATACTGCTTGTGTTACGCACACTAGATGACGGATAAAAATATATTTAATAGACAAATATCCTGAATATATTTAAATATATATAAACATCCAAGACTGGAGAACAAATGCCTGAAAATTCATCGCCCAAACATTTGCCCCTACCGGGGATCGAACCCAGAACCTCTCGAGATGGCGACGCCTTGAGACCGGCATTCAGCCCACTCGACCACGGAGGTCGTCAAAGTAATATACCGAAATAAAGAAGTATGTAATCTCAATTTAATCCTATGGAAGAAGTCATGATTTAATGTAAGGGGAAGTCCCGTAACGGCACCTAACGCCGGACAACCGTTATAACTCAGCAAGTAATGTACACTAAATTATTTAACGAAATTATTATAACATGATGTATATGGTATAGCAGGTAACTATAGTGGAAATATACGTCACCTTTTTGTTCATTCACTGGCGTACAGTTTGCTTCGCTCAAATAACTTGAGTTTATGTCTTCTACCCTCCCCCAAAAGTAACATTATGCGGAGTTTTTAACTGTTATTGATTTTAACACATTGAAATGTTCTATACTTGTAGATGGCAATAACAGCAACAATCGGTAATGACCGTTCCGATGTACTAAATAAATCTATTTAGGTTTCCTGTACATTGTAATGATTACGTGTGAAACTGTAACTAGATATTTTTCATTAAATAAATAAATAAATAATAATAAGTATAAACCAGTTCGACCTAGTTCGACCTATAGCTAGAGGGGGCCGTGTGGTCTTTACCAGGCGGATCCCGATAACGTCTGCGTTCTTCCACAAATCGGGGAAGGAGCGGTGGGACATGGCGCTATTGAAGATAGCTACCACAAGTAAGACTAGTTGAGCGGGGAGGGCCTTAAGGACTCTGTTGAAGATGCCGTCAAGCCGGGGTCTTTGAGGGATCTTTGCTTTACGTTTGCACCTTATCGGGGTTCCGGGTGTCGTAGGCCCTGGATTCTACTGGAAACGCTTCTACTTGTCGAGGTCGTACGGTCTATACCCTCACGTGTTTTTCCATGGAGTAGGGTCTGTAACCAGCAGTGTGCGTGTAAAAAGACTAGAAAAACCCCGCCATATATAGGAAGTAAAATTTTAATAGTCATATTCAAACATTACATTTTTCGTCGAAATTCTTGAAAGCGCAAGCGGAACCGCAGCCAAAAGATAGTGAAATATGAGATGACTGGTTCAACGAGAAAGTAGGTCGCGTTTTTATCGGGGCAAGTAAACGTGTGGCTCTCGGGTGTTCATTAGGCGAGCATTCAGTCCGTGATTTAGGGACTAGATTTTTTTATATTTGAATTACTGGGAGAAAAGTGTGCTGTATGTCTGTATCATTCTGTACTGTAGATGCGATGAATGAATGTTAAGGGAATGAGCGATCAGTAGTTTTTTCTATAAACAGCACTCAACTCAACGTTTCAAAAATTCAAAAACTGAACTCCGTCAGTTCAGTTTTTGAGTCGTCCTGTTACAATGTCCGTCTAGAGGTCACAGCACATATATCAACTCGGAAAGACATCGTCACCGTATCACCTCGAGTCGTTCAGTATTGTTTGTATGAAACTCCCTACTGCTACGCACACTAATCGGAATCGTAATGTAATCGCCTCGCCTCGGAACAGGCTCCAAACCGCGATGCGGTGCGGGGTCAACTTGCTGTCCCCGCGCTTACGGCTCGTCGTCCCCGCGCTTACGGCTCCTCGTTCCCGCACTTACGTCTTTCCGTACATTCAAACTGATGGTGCCAACGAGGTCAGTCAGCGGTCGGCGAGCCGTTAGCGCGGTGTGACCTAGCCGTAGCCGAGTTGACGTACAGGAGCTTCTGATACGCTTTGATTACGTGCATACGTTAGGTTGACGCCTGGTTGACGCCGAGGCGAAAGGCGATACGGTGTCGATCCCTTTCCGAGTCGATATGTGTGCTGTGTCCTTAGGTCGGGACGCTTTTGAAACAGCTATGGTATTTCCAGGAAAACTGGGTGATTACCTCACACGCCTACCGCCCCGCCAGCCGTAGTCCATAAATTGATTTATCCCCGTTAAAAACACCACGAAGGGAATACCTGCCAGAAAAGAATTTTATGCAGTAGATTTGCGCACAAAGAATGAGTGCTTGAATCAGTCATCATATTTCTTTTACGAATACAACTGTTTATCTATTTAAAAATCTATAAAAAACCTATTATATAAAGTGTTAGCAGTTGCCCGCGATTTCGTACGAGGTAACGGTATGGTTTTTTTAACTATCCCACGGGAACCCTTTAATTTTCCGGAATAAAAATTATCTAAGATGTTGGGACATAAGCTATCACCATGCAAAATTTCATTGAAAACAGACCAGCCATTTCGGACATTAACCGGTACAAACAGACAAAAAGACTGAAATACAAAAAATAAAAACTTTTTTTGGTATTTTCCTTAGCATTATTAGCACTTTTTTTCTATGTACAGACATTCGTAAATCAGAATCAGAAATCAGAAATAAAATATAGATTATATTCTAATCTAGAGAAGAGTGCTCAATGGAAACTGTACTTTAGGGTGTACATAATTTGTACAGTTTTTGTGTTGCTTCGACGAAAGACTTAAAATTTATGTAATATCTGAAATTTTTCACTTCTGCCCATCCCTTCGGGGATAAGGATGTGATGATGAAGGAGATACTTCGTAACATTACTTTAATAACACATCATAACATACTTTGGGAAGAGCTCGGTGGCTAGTGGTTAGTACGCTTTGGCTTTCGATGTCGTCGACAAAGCTACCTTCGCCATGGTCAGGCCTTGGATGGGCGACCAAAACTTTGTGATCTCGAGCTCCTCCGTGCTTCGAAAGGCACGTTTAGCCGTTGATTCCGGTTGCTACTGCAACCGTTTCTACCCACCAACCCGCATTGGGCCAGCGTGGTGGTGTTTACGGCCCATACTCCTCATGTGTTTCTTCGTGAGGAAGGCCTTTGACCAGCAGTGGGACGTATATAGGCTGAGGACGATTACTTTAAGCACTTCTCTGAAGTGATTGACCCCTAAACATACTATTAACTACCCTATTTAGACATTTTTTTATTAATGGAAGTGTCTCGAAAATGCCATTGAGGCCGCAAAATTCTTATTTAACTAGCAAAAGCCGTAATTGAACTGCCAGCGACACTCCATCGTGAAACAAAGTGAAATATTGACTCTGTGTTGGAAATTATCAGAATAATAGGTAGTTAATTTACTTGTGGTACACAATGTCTGCTCTTTGGTTACTTACGATATGACAGTATTTAAGAGATTCATAATCTCTAATATTAGGTCCTTACCTATGAAATTGGTGATTTGTATGGAGATTTTGGGGATATCTGCATTTTACATACTAACATTTTATCAGTTTTCTTCACAACGACAAATCCAGAGATAATAATATTTGGCATGTATCATTAGACAAGCTTTAGCAATATGTGTGTGAACACGCTTGATCAAAATTATTCATCGTTTTTATGTGAATGCAAATCAAATGATGTATTCGGGAGGCAGTTAAAAATAATTGTCTTTGTGTCTAATTTTAACACAATTAAACTTACAAAAAATTATCTAATTAAATAATGCGAGCTCAAATATATGGTCTATTTTTAAAACTTAATAGTTACGGACAAATTGCTAAGACAGAATAAAAACACCAATTTTATAGGACCCAATATTTTACTTGCACCTTGGAAAGTCGATACAAATGTATTGTCAAACTTGGTTTATACGATATACTTGAAGTTCGACATTTTGAATTTTTATTTACCAAAAAATCGTAGCATATCTCTATATGCAAGGATCACGTGGAATCATAGCAAGCAAAAAGGATAATAGAAGGATCGTAACAAGATGGATCATAGCAAGAAGAATCATAGAAAGTCGTAGCAAGTAGTATTGTAGCAACTAGGACCGTAGCAAATAAATCGTAGCAAGTAGGATCGTAGCAAAAAGGATAATAGAAGGATCGTAACAAGATGGATCATAGCAAGAAGAATCATAGAAAGTCGTAGCAAGTAGTATCGTAGCAACTAGGACCGTAGCAAATAAATCGTAGCAAGTAGGGTCCTACGAGTAGCATATCGTATCATAGAACTTTGTATAAAGGTAAGCGGGTCATAGTAAGTAGGATCGTAGCAAGCGAGAAGGGTCGTTTCAAGTAGGATCGCAACAAGTAGAACTATATCATCATAATTTTCATCATGTAGGATAGTACCAGAAAAAGGCGTGAAAATAAATAATAACAAAAAATCTATAAATGTATTTTTCTAGAATTCAACAAATAAATAAATTTGACGCAAATCCAAGCATCCGCATTAACTTTATATTGATAAAATTTGTTGTATAAAACTTTTATTTTGTTATAATTCAGGCTCATCAAGCCGTTGCTTCCAGAATTTATCACAATCAATTTGGTGTCAAGTAGATTATTACGCGTACGTCAATTTACATCTGGGAAGTACAAGATTAAGTCAAGTCTTGAGATAGGAAGACATGTTAATTCCCATCTAAAAAACCCTCAGGGTTCATGTAATTGCGAGTACTTCTCGCAGCTCGAGTGCGCTTCACACGATCCGACTGAGTCGAGGGATTCGGGTACGTAAATATTGATCTAGCCGTATGAATACAAATTAGGTATCCTTTATGAAATTGGAGAAGCTGTATTGGAAAGGCTTTTAGATTATGATATTTTATTTAGTCTAGGTATTTCAAATTATAATACAGATCATTGCGCATGCACAGAAAACAGACTTGACTTGACTTGAATACTTGAAGAGAAATTAAGCATAAATCTCAAGACTGTACCTCGATACTGGTTTAATTTGTCGACATTTGCGAAACACTTACATATAAGCTGTGAAATCTATCTTCACCATAAGGTTTTTTCTTAAATCCTGCCATCGTGTAGTTAAACGAAGATTGTTCATTATCTAATTAATAGTTGAAAGTATGACTAATGGTCAATATTTTAACCATTTGGTTAACGTGATGGCACTAACCACTAGCTGAAAATTCGACTACTGGTAGAGTTAACGTAACTCATTTTGGTATAATTTACGCCGTCAAGATGTCAGCTAACTATTACCACTAACAAATCAAATTTGCTTCTTAGAAAATCGGATCGTATGGTCGGTAGGCCGCAAAATGCATGTTAATTTCGCATGGAAATTACAGTTGTCAAATCAAGCTCTCACTTCGACTCGAAGTCGCTAACATCTTGAGGGAGACGGTGATCCTGAGATAGCCCGCATTATACAGCTGATCTAGGCCCTATTTAAATAGAGGTTGGGTCAGTAGACGTGTGAGGAGCTCGGAGGCTCAGGTCGTACGTATGATTGAATATTTAAAAAGAAAACTTTCGATATCGGACCTTCGATGACTGACCAAAACTTTGTTATCGAGTTCCTCCGTATCTTAGTTGCTACTGAACTGTTTTCAGCCAATCCGCATTGCCAGCATGGTGGTATGACACTCGAGAAACACAAGGGATATAAACCGTAATCGTTTGCGCTTTGCCCTTAAAAACATCAACAACAAAAAGATAAATAAATGGGTAGGAGAGAATAAACTATAGAATTTATAAGTTATTTGAGTACTAGAAATGCAGGAATAGCACATATTAACGGACCGATAAATCTTCCTTGATATCCGTAGAGCAAATGTAAAACAACCTGGCTCTACTTTTGTTATATATTATATGAACTAGAACATTGAGAACAAAGATCAGTTTATAAACCTAGTAAGCTACTTTTATATAAAGTCCATTCTTTTTTATGTCACTGGTAGAAATCTGACTTCGTGACAAAATCCCACGTGCCTCCTCAACCTAAAGGTAATGAATTTTTGGCACCCAGCTCTTTCTTTGCCTATTGTTCCTTTTTAGTGATTTTTGTTACCCCAATTTTCTTTTAATTAACGGCCAGTGTTAAAAATAAAAAGGAGTCGTTAAGTTGCCATCTTTTTGTGAAGGGTTGTCGAGTTGTTGTTTTTATTTGAAATGGTTTTGAAAGTGCGTGGTAGATAATTAAAATGAAAAATATTTTTAATTTAAATATTGTCCCGTGTTGCTCCGGCACAAGAATGTACCAACTGCTTTTCTTGCCTAGCATGTTGTAAAAGGCGACTAAGGGCGTATTGGATATTGGGTCTGTGATTGTGTAGGCGATGAGCTAGTCACTTGTTACTACTCTTTCACGATTTTTCATCTGACAAAACCCAATTTTTGTATGGCTAAATGTGGTCTTAAGGAACACAGTGCTCCTTGGACTCTGCCTACCCCTTTGGGGATTACAGGCGTGATTGTATGTATGTACTAGAGAGATCTGTACTGGTTGTTGGATTCTTGGTTTGAATTACAGAGTGGTTACGAATTTTCCTAAATGCCCGGTGAAGTGAATAGGCTTATCCCCTATTACGAGGGACCAACTATAACTATACTCGTAATATAGTTGGGACCGGATATAGACCTGATGATGTATAATGACCTATTGCAAAATCACGATGATTTAGATGTATTTACCAGAAAGCATAACACATTAAAATTTTCAGTAAAAAGGACCCTGGGTTAGCTCAAGCCCGACATTTTCGTGCCGATATTTTTATTTTTGTATCGATTGTTTCCGGCGCGATTAAATATGCTTATAATTTTTACCTTTCATTTATTTAACTGACAATTAGTTTTTGTGTGCTAAAATTATATCATGCTGTGTGTTGTGTGTAATAACTACTATTGTATGCAGCGTTATTATTGTATGTAATCTGTTGTATACCTTAATAAATAAATAAATATGTTGAAGTTTCAAATTTAGCACCTACTTTCAAATCTGCGCTAGCGGTGCCTATAGTCCTTGAACCGCCTATATCGCCTTTTATTTGAAGGAACGACAAATTCTTCGTCCTCATCCCGATAAGCCTGGCTTTGAGGGTTTCTCACGAAAACATTTCGAAAGAACTTTGTCGACTAAATGTATTTTAGTGTTTGTTGACTCTTTGTAAGATTTCCATTCCATTCGTATTTCTGTTTTTTTCTTTGTGGAGGGATTGTTAAATATTACAACAGGTATAAGAGACTGATCCAATATTTGAGATTGTGATTCATAGAGTTAGGCCCACTTGTAGGAATATTACTAAATCTAGATTAAAAATAGATTTAGTAATCTTTTGACATTTGTACTATAGCTTAAACGTAAAATTACACAATCGAGTTGAGTTTTAAAATGGTTTTAAAATTTCCTGCAAGTGGGCCAAGTCTGTAAAGAGGCGCTATAGCAATGTTAGCGACTCGTTGCTGTCATTGCGCTCTTCTGTGGCCATTTTTCTCTTGGTTTCTGTTTTTAAATTGACTGTCTGTCTCTTTTATTTGTTTTGTTATCGAAATACATTCTTAACAGAGTCAGCGTATAGAGCGGTTGACTCACCGATAACAATTACTTTAATGTATTCATAATGTGCTTATCCTAAAAAGTTACAAAACCCCACAAGATTCTCTATTACCAGTTCCTGATATATTACAGTCTATAAGTTTCTTTAAGGCACTATTGTAAGTAGCCCTACCTTTTATAATACGTGTTAAATGTGAAATTGTTTTGTGTGTTCAGTAAAATATCTTTTTTTATATAATTGTTTCAGTTGTGCCTTAATATACATAATATAAAACACCTAAAGTGTCGACCCAGCGCCTTTCATTTATCCCTGGCTTCACCACGTCACAAGTCAATGAATTAAGGACCTTATTTTGGGCTGTTGTATAGATAACCTAACAAAATGCGTGACTCCTTGCTAGTTCGCATCGCTCACTCACTCGCTCTAGTTCGAAACTAGATTTTGTAATTTGTAAATTTTAGCCATAATAAAAATGTCAAAAAGTCACAAAATCTAGGTTTAAATTAGATTTTATTTTCCTGCCAGTGGATCTAAGTCCCTATATGACAGTGTGTGACAAATGATGTTCTTATTGAACTGTAGTTATGTTTTTAACAAGCTCAGTGGTACAGTCAACTCCAAAAATATGAAACTTATAGGTAAAATAAATAAATGATTCTTAATAGAAGGGAATAAAGATTGTCACCTCTAAAATATGAGTACATGTTATTGTACTTGACTGTGCAGACAGGTACGTATAATCAGCAACACTGTCACAACTGCACGTCTATCACGTGATTGCCAATTTTTGTATTAATTTAGATTTTAACTGCCTCTCTAGTCTAGGGGTTCACACCACCGGGTGTTGATCGGGAGGTCCGGGTTCGATTCCCCATGGGGGCAGAAGTTTTTCTGCTCGGTTTGGTTGGTGGTAGGGCTTCTAAGTCCGCCTGGCTAGCTACCGTCTAACCTAAATTTGTCGCCATAATAACAACGTTTTAAGCATTGTTGTGTTCCGGCAATCAGAGGTAAGATAGCCAGTTCCTCAGTTGTTGAGGATTACAGGTGAAGCTCGCTTCCACCTTCGGCCTTGTCGTCACTTACCATCAGGTGAGATGAAGGTCAAGAGCTTATCTGTCATATGTAAAAAAAGAAAAGATTTCAATTCACGTAGATGACGTCATTTTTATTGTAGATGTGTGTTGATCCACTATGGATATTCTGTCTCATAAACTTTATTTTCGAAATAAGTAAATGTCTTTTAATTTATTGTCTTTTTCCCTCATTTGTTTGCTGCGTCTCGAATGTGTGTATAAGAGTGTTGCTATTAGTACACAAAGACGGGGATGGCATGGCCGATTTTCCCTACTTTGCTATGATAATGATAATGATAGATGTCTTCCTTGTTTTACGACTGCACTTATAATTGTTGAAAAATTAGGGGGAGCTCGAGGGCGTAGCGGTTCGTACGCTTAGGCTTTCGAACGAAATCAAAACTGCTTTCGTCATGGTCAGCCCGCAGATGGATATCCAAATATTTGTGATCTCAAGCTACTTCTTGCTTCGGAAGCCACGTTAAGCCGTTAGTCCCGGTCGCTGTTGTGACCACCAACCATATATAGGCTAAAGACGATGAAAAATTAATTAGTTTTAAAAACTGTGGACCAAATCAGCATAATATTTAATCCTTTACAATGATTACCTTTGAAGTCAAGTAAATCTTACGTTACATTACAGAATCTTAGATAACCATGTAGAAAATGGCTGTCACGGTCGCCACTTGTAGAAAATGCGTGAGAACGTGAAACATTAATAATGGCAAAAATGACTATCAGCAGATGACATATATTCGAAGACAAAAAACTTGACAACAAAACATTACGAAACAAATAAAAAGGAATTCCCAAAAAGAGTTTTTAACAACCGGTCACGCACTAGGTCATATGATCATATCCCATTATACTTAGAATATTAACATACCACTCATGTGGTAATGGGTTCATTTCCCGAGAGTGCCACGTTAATGATCTCAGCTACCCCTAGGGATGTGCTTGGGCAATAAAACATTAAGAAACAAATAAAAAGGAATTCCCAAAAAGAGTTTTTAACAACCGGTCACGCACTAGGTCATATGATCATATCCCATTATACTTAGAATATTAACATACCACTCATGTGGTAGTGGGTTCATTTCCCGAGAGTGCTACGTTAATGATCTCAGCTACCCCTAGGGATGTGCTTGGGCATGTTACTTCTAGTTTACTTAAGACCAATCAATTATAGATAGTACACAAGAGATATAGACTAGAGCTGCATCGAACAGACTGTACTTCTAATGCATCTACTACACTAGTTGTTGCAATAACTAGAATACTAGCTATATATATTGGGTCCTTACCTATGAAATTGGTGTTATTTTTCTCTCTTAGTATTTTGTCTGTAACTATTAAGATTCAGAGTATTCCTAAAAAATAATTACCTCGTCTAAAAATAGACTATATTTTTGAGCTCTTTTGATTTGTTTTGATAATTTGTTGTAATTTTAATTGTGTTAAAATTGAACACGGAGGCAACTCTTTTTAAGTGCCTCCCGAATACATCATTTTATTTGCATTCACTTATAAACGATAAATAATTTTTATGAAGTGTGATATGACACATATTACTAAAGCTTGTCTAATGATACATGCCAAATATTATTATCTCTGGATTTGTCGTTGTGAAGAAAACTGATAAAATGTTAGTATGGAAAATGCAGAATTCCCCAAAATCTCCATACAAAACACCAATTTCATAGGTAAGGACCTAATATATTAGGGCATTGTATTTCCTTTCGTCGCTGTGCGTATGAGCACTTGGTTTACACGTTCGCTAGCATGTCAGTATGCTGCTCTAGCTATCTTCACGTATGGACTTCTCTACTGCTTATCATCAGGTAGTGTGGAGTCATTTGTTGAGCTTTTTATAAAAAATATATATAAATATAAATCAAAGGTGACTGACTGACAAAGTGATCTATCAACGCACAGCCCAAAGCACTGGACGGATCGCTTTATTTGTATGAAATTAAAATTGTATGAAGATAATTAGTGTCATAGTGGAGTGGAGTACCGCGCTGGAAAATACCGCGTATCTGCGTATGGATGTGTGTAAATACCGCGTATCTGCGTATGGATGTGTGTAAATACCGCGTATCTGCGTATGGATGTGTGTAAATACCGCGTATCTGCGTATGGATGTGTGTAAATACCGCGTATCTGCGTATGGGTGTATGTAAATACCGCGTATCTGCGTATGGGTGTATGTAAATACCGCGTATCTGCGTATGGATGTATGTAAATACCGCGTATCTGCGTATGGATGTATGTAAATACCGCGTATCTGCGTATGGATGTGTGTAAATACCGTGTATCTGCGTATGGATTTATGTAAATACCGCGTATCTGCGTATGGGTGTATGTAAATACCGCGTATCTGCGTATGGATGTATGTAAATACCGCGTATCTGCGTATGGATGTATGTAAATACCGCGTATCTGCGTATGGATGTATGTAAATACCGCGTATCTGCGTATGGATGTATGTAAATACCGCGTATCTGCGTATGGATGTATGTAAATACCGCGTATCTCCGTATGGATGTATGTAAATACCGCGTATCTGCGTATGGATGTATGTAAATTATACAGACATCAGTTCATTATGGCACCCTATAAAAAAACAGAATTGTTCTTGCTGTAACTCAAATGTATGTGCTAACGTGGGGAAAAGCAGTAACTATCTGCGATCAAGAAACAATTTAGGATAAATATTTAAGTCAGTTCATGTAATACATTTCCGGACTTATATCACAATGAACGTTACGGAGGAGCTCAGTGGCGTAATGATGAGTACGCTTTGGGTTTCGATATCGAAAACCAAGCTACCTTCGCCATGGTCAGGTCTTGGATGGGTGACCAAAATTTGGTGACCTCAAACTCTTGCGTGCTTCGGAAGGCTCGTTAAGCCGTTAGTTCCGGTCGCTATTGCAAACGTTTCTACCCATCAACCCGCATTGGGCAAGCGTGGTCGTGTTATGGCTCATGCTCCTCATGTGCTTCTCCATGAGGAAGGCCTGTGCCCAGCAATGGGACGTATATAGACTGAGGACTAACATTAAAAAAAATACTTTCGCAACTATCACCATTCCAAATTAGGCAATTTTCGGAACTGGACTTGAAGCCGGGACCTTGTAAGAACCACTGCCCACGCCATAACGGACCGTTACTCTTGGTTACTCTATTATTACTTTAGCTAATCAAACGTGATTAAAACAAAACCTCTATTAGGGTTATTCGCGTAAAACTAATTACGTCTGTACTTTCGTGGTTCCGCAGAAGACGGCCGGTATTGATAAATAGTACTAATTGGTTTCTGCAGGGCTTGCCGGGCGAACTGTATTTGGCGGTGTGGTCTTATTGTTAGCGAGAGAATTTTAATGAAACTAAACAAACAGCTCGGTGGCGAAGTGGTCAGTACGCTTTGGCTTTCGATCGAAAACGAAGCTACCTTCGCCATGGTCAGGCCGTGGATGGGTGACCAAAACTCCGTGCTTCGCTCCGTTGATCCCGGTCGCTTTTGTGACTGTTTCTACCCACCAACCAATTGGGCCAGCGTGGTGGTGTTACGGCCCATACTCCTCATGTGTTTCTCCATGAAGAAAGCCTGTGCCCAGCAGTGGGACGTATATATGCTGGGGACAGGACAGGAATGGGCTTTTAAAAAAGGAGGTTCTAATAAACACAAAGAATTGCAAACCTTAGTAGTAGCTACGTACAGTCACGAACATGAACGTGTACACACTTTTGTACTACTGTTAAGAAAACATACTGGCCGGCACGGCACTCCGCACGCACCGAACTGCAACCTCTTTGCACACAACTTTTGCGCGCGGATTTTTAATCTGTATTTTTCTTTTTAAAATTGTTACAATAAATAAGGCCTTTGTTTCGTGAGCAAGAATTTTATTTCATTGAAATAATACACGAATACAACACAAGAATACAATTAACAACATATTTTTTGGCCTTGCGAACCGGATAGTTTCCTATGGATTAAAAAACAAGAAAATTTTAAGCAAATAAAAACAAGAATTATCATTACGTACGGGCGGGACGCCCGGCGCAAGAAGCAATAATTTTAAAGCGAGAAAAAGCGATTTCTATTATTTATAGCAAGAAAATTGAGTAAGTCTAACCCAGAGAACTAGCCCGATTTTATTCCTTTAGTCATCCACTCATGTAAGTACTATTAATTATTCAATACTAGTACATCATTTAATTACTCTTCACCTATCGGTTATTTTAATAGAAATTGACACCTGGATCCGCCTAAATACATAGCAAGTAAGTTTAGTTGTATGTTCTATTGATTATAATTTTTATTTCTATAATTTCAATGTAAAAACAGTTTTCATATACATAATACCTTCCAGTATAAGTTGACCTCTCTTGGCAAAGCGATTGTTGAATAACGGAGCTCATAGTAATCTGGTTCATTTTGTATGGTGTAATTTTTGTTTCATTACTATAGAAGTGCAATATATTGAAGTAAAACTATAATAAATACTTCCTAAAATTGATAAATAATAAAAGTAAATTTCGATTCATTAAATTAGTACTGTAAAATAAGTAAATAGTCAAAGAAATAATATGTAAATAATTTGTTGATATTTTGTCATAGTGTTGTTTGTAACTCGTGTCATAGATTAAATAGCATAAATAAGTGTTTTTTTAAAATAGGTAAAATATCATACTTTTGTGTTTTTGTGTGAACAACTAAGCTTCTATACATAATTTGTTATTTTTAAAATAAGTAAAATCGGATTTGTGTGTGTTAATATAAAATTAATATTAGTTGCAAAATATTTAGCTAATAAAATGAGTCAGTTAAGTATGTCGGACTTGAACAGAAAGAGAGGCACTTGCAAAGGTCGACTTACAAGTTTTGATAAATATATTAATACTTTTTCAAATGTTTCTTTATGTGACGAAACACAAGCATTTGAAATTAAATTACGCATAGAAAAAATGAGTACAATTTTCGAAGAGTTCAACAATATTCAGTCTAGTATTGAGGATCTCACTGATAATGAGAAAGATATGGAATTGCAAGAAGCATATAGAAACGAGTTTGAATCCCTATTCTATCGGTCTATGGCAAAAGCTCAGGTATTATTTAAATCGTTTAAAAAATCTAAATCTTCCTCATCTATCAGTGATGACCAAAATGATGACACAGTGAAGGGAACGAATAACGCAACAAAGGGTGTTAGATTACCTACAATAAATATTACTAAGTTTTCGGGTGATTATAGTAACTGGCTTGAGTTTCGCGACACTTTCATTTCTCTCATACATAGTAACGCGTCAATCAGTGGAGTACAAAAATTCCATTACCTAAGAGCTTCACTGGAAGGTAGCGCTGCTCAAATTATTAGGTCTATAGAATTTTCTGCTGCAAACTATACTCTTGCATGGAACCTACTTTGTGAGAGGTATGATAACACTAGGTTATTAATACAAAATCACATTAAGGCAATTTTCAATGAGGAGGCTATTAAGAGAGAGTCCGCAGAATCAATTCGAAAATTATTAGACGTTTATAATAAAAATCTACGAGCATTAGACATTTTAGGGGAACCTGTTAGTTCGTGGGACACAATCATAATGTATGTAATTTCTTCCAAATTAGATTCTCGTACCTTGCGTGAATGGGAAGAGCATAAGTCAAACCACAAAAACTTAACTCTTAACATTATGACAACATTCCTTAAAAATAGAGCAGATTTATTGGAAACTCTTGAAGTAGGTACATTCGAGAATAAAAAACAAGTACATAACACACAGCCAGGCAAGCCTTACAAGAATATAAAGGCCCTAGTAACTTCTACTGAATCAGAGCATGTACAAACTAGAATATTTTTGTGTCCACTATGCAAAGACGAACATTCTTTATATAGGTGTGAGAAATTCTTACAAATGTCTTTAGAAAATCGTGAACAATTTGTTTATGATAAAAAGTTGTGCGCTAATTGCTTGAGATCAGGTCATAATAAACGCGTATGCCGTTTAGGTCCTTGCAAAACTTGTCGCCTCAAACATAATTCGCTTCTTCACAAAGCCGTCAATGACGTAGACCCCCTAACAACTACTTCATTATCAGTTAGCAATCAGTGTCATCAAGTTTTGCTTGCAACAGCAATGGTCAAAATAGGAGATAGCAAGAATAACTGGCATAAAGTAAGGGCAGTTCTTGACTCCGGCAGTCAAACCTCTTTTATGACACAGTCCCTTTTTACAACATTATCTCTTAAGTCACAAGATGTAAAATTCACTGTTGCCGGCATCAATAATACTGTTTCCTCCGTCTCTAAAAAATGTAATGCGATAATACAGTCCACTCTCAATTCTTTCCAAACGAACGTATCCTTCTTGGTGATACCTCGTATCACATCTTCACCAAGTAACGTAGTCGATGTAACTAAACTCAATATTCCATCTTCAATTGTCTTAGCAGACCCCGACTTCTATAATCCGTCAAGTGTAGATCTCTTGCTTGGCGCAGACACTTTTTGGGATCTGTTAGCACCGAACCAAATAAAACTAAACAAGCATCAACCTGTGATTCAAGAAACAAAGCTTGGCTATGTAATCTCAGGTCCTATAAATAATCTCTACAATACACAAGTACACTGTAAACTTAGCCAATTTGCGCAGTACAAGAAAAATCATAAAAATTTTGGGCTATCTAAGAAATTTCCGAAGTGTATAAATAAGTACAGTCCGTTCAAGAAAATAGGTGTAGAACAATATTCCTAAAATAACATTTACTCAACCTATGTATATGTATAAAATCTATAAATAAAACTAATATTCGATATTGCTGAATTAATATAATTCATACTTATTTTCATGCCATACGATATTCAGAGAGCAAAGCACTATAACAAAAAAGCAACAATCCGGACTATTTTTTATTCATTGTTCTACAAATAATAGGGCCGACGATAATTATAAAGTGTCTTGCTCTCAAGTCGTCTTCATTTTCGACAACACTGCTATACGTCTTAGTAGGAGACACAAGAAATAGTGTATCGCCAAACGCCACCAATCAAGTGTAAAAAATAGATTGGCTATGGTGCAAGAAGTTAGACACAATAATATAAATTAATAAACTGTGGCGCCATATAAGGTCATATTGTTCCTTCCTACTAAGTGCAATCTAGTAGATCATCTCAGCAGAGGTGTACCTGCAACAAAAATAAATATTAGAATTAGGTTAAAATCAACCTAGAAAAAATCAAATATTAAACTATAATAAAAATTAAAATACTATTTTTCATACTTACCAGCGTTGATCGATGTACTACACACTATGAAATGAACAAATACTTTCCTTGTTCTTCGCTCTTTTCATAGTTGCAAGAATTGCGTACATCCACAATTCGACGATATTACACAGTCTGAAAATCAAAATTTTATAATTTACCGCAACTTCTAAATAAAAAGGCTCTTATATACGAAAACGAACTTCATCATGCTAAAGCCTTATGTATATGTTATTTATGTAAATAGTATAGTGATTGCTTAGGAAGTGACTTGATTATATAAAAAAGCCCTATATTAGATACGTACTTACTAAAAATATGTAATTTTTTGTACATTATGAGCTGAGGGATGTTCATTATATGCACATACAAAAACTTAATATTGCAAAATCATCCCAAGCAGGGCTTCAGCCAGGTTACTTCGTTTTCAATAAACAAGAATGAACTGTGCAGGTCCTACGGCAGCTCTGAATAAACGAAACCCTAGTTCCAAATCAATAGTTTAACTTACCTATCGCATTATTCGTTTGCTTTACCAAATTAAATCCAGCTATAATAACGAAGTGACATAAGCAAGCATGCGTTTCTTTCTGTTTGTACATTTATCGTTAGGCTATCGAAACCACAACATTGCTATTCGTCGTCAGAAATGAGCTCAATAAGATTCTTAAAACTATGTATGTCCTATTATTACTAATAATGCCACAAAAACGTATAGACTTATGTTTGCACCAGCGTATAGATTTCATACTAATAGGCAGAAGCAGGTCTCAAGTCCGTAATATCAGCTTACGCCGCGAACTTGGAATTCTCATCTAGTCTCCAAAGATTTTATGTACTGTACTAGTAGAGTCCATTATTGACTCCGCGGTCCCTAACAACATCGACTGACTTACATGACTTGACTCCACCTGGGCATTTCTGTTTGGGCAACCTCAGACTACTAACCCTATCGCTGGCGAACGCACAAAAAACCAGACTGGCTCGCTATATGAGTCCTTACAAATGCGTCAAAAGATTTTGGGTGCGCAGGCACAAGGACAACTTCCGAAGCTTCAGCTTCATGTAGATCGACGTTCACCTACACTATCTACTACTCAAAAAAAAAAAGGAGCACTTATTCTTATAAAGAAGACTAGCTACCTAGCTACCGACAATGTGATGGAGTCTTGGACGAGTTCACAAATATTCCCAGGATCCATAGCATCACAAGAATCACCAACATTAAACACTACAAAAGGCATCATGCAACAAGCATTTAACAAGATTCGACCCTCAACACCAGAAGCAAGAAACCAATAGTTGAAAGACAAGCCTTTCAACGCCGGGGGGCATGTTAAGAAAACATACTGGCCGGCACGGCACTCCGCACGCACCGAACTGCAACCTCTTTGCACACAACTTTTGCGCGCGGATTTTTAATCTGTATTTTTCTTTTTAAAATTGTTACAATAAATAAGGCCTTTGTTTCGTGAGCAAGAATTTTATTTCATTGAAATAATACACGAATACAACACAAGAATACAATTAACAACACTACAATTACCTTTATTCCCTTGTAATTGAAGTCATTTACTGTCAAAAGTGTAACATATTCATGCTCAAAAAGTACCTAGTAATAGTTAATTAAAATACTCATTTGTCTTATAAATACCCATAGTTACTTTCTATACACTATGATATATTTCTATACACTATGATACTTTCCTTAAAAATTCTGACTGCCATGTCTGTCATAGCCTCAACACCAGAAATAAGCATAAGCTCGCCGTTCCAAGCCTCAGACTTCACAAGACTGCTAAATGTTTTATAGGAATCAGCATAAGAATGTATAATAGGCTGTCACAAAGTTTTATTGACTTGCCCCTGCATAAATTTAAGTCAACTGTAAAAACTGTTTAACGAAAAAGGGGTATTATAAGATAGAAGATTATTTTAAAGGTAAAAATTCGTGGCTACTATAATTTGCTCCTCTGCACATACTTATTTTATAATATTAAAAATGTTCTAAATTTCTTTTGTTATTATGGCTGTTTAAAAAAGGCTAACTGTTGAGTTTTTGCGGCACTTCTTCTCAACAGGCCATTCACGTCGAAGTGCTAGTAGGAAGAAAATATTGACGTGCAAAAGTATTTCATGTAAATCTAATTGCAGAATAAATGATTTCATTTCAATTCATTTCATACAGTCTATACATATAATAAAACTGTAGAGGTCAAATGTCTGTTCATTAAAAAAAACGCTTAAAACCAAGTCAGGGGGATGTAAAGAGAGGGAAAATACCAAGATTTTTTTTGTTTGTTTGTCTATTTGTACGGGCTAATCTCCGAAATGGCTGGACAGATTTCAATGAAATTTTGCTTGGTGATTCCTTATATCCCTGGTAATATCTTAGATACTTTTTATTCCGGAAAATTAAAGGGTTCCCATGGGATAGTTAAAAACCATCGTAACGGCGGAGGAAGCCGCAGGCAACAGCTAGTTTTCTATATATCTTTATAACCGCTCGTACTGGAGCTGCACGTTATTGGTATAATTTATTTAGCCAAGACGAAAATAGTGAAGAAATGGCGCGACTAGCAGTCTCCTTTGTTCCCTAAACCCCAAGCTACAACAGGATACATTATTCTCTTTGTTTTTGTGGACGAAACGTGCTATGTATAACAGCTATCTGTTTACGAAACTGACAAACAATGAAAGTATGAAACTTATATTCCATTGAAGTTATATTTAGGGGGTGAAAGTAGACTCATCTTTTATATATACAAACATAACATATCATACCTTTATCCCCAAAGGGATAGATAGAACAAAGGATATGTCTTAACATTCCGCCTGATATTTGAAGAATTTTTTTCGACATCTTTATAGAAAGAAAGAAAATATATTTATTTTATATCTATACATATAATAAAATTATAGAGGTCGAATGTCTGTACTTAGAAAAAAAATGCATAAAATAATGTCAGGAGGATTTAAAAAGAGGAAAATACCAAATTTTTTTTTTTAATTTGTTGTTTCTCTGTCTGTTTGTCTGTTTGTACGGGCTAATCTCTGAAATGGCTGAACCGCTTTCAATGAAATTTTGCATGGTGATACCTTATATCCCTGGTCAACATCTTAGATACTTATTATTCGGGATAATTAAAGGGTTCCCGTGGGATAGATAAAAAACCAGTAACCAAGGACGAAGTCGCAGGCAACAGCTAGTAACAAAAAATATTTTTTGTGAAAACCAACCGAACTTTTTTAATCCTTGACAGCTGCAGGAAAATATTATTTTGCACAGCTATAAAAATCACATGCATTGACATTAATTCGAGGTGTATCCTTGCTGGAATGGGTTTGGGGAAATACACCAAAAGGTGGCCCCACCTCTACACCGTCTTTCTTCAGTTTTCCAATAAAAACTAAGAGAGTAAGGTCCGCGGTCCACCCACTACCGAGTTGCAATTCGACTCTCATAGTAAATTGAAACGCTTAAAACTACACCTGCGTTTTCTATGTGAGTTTACTCGGTCAAATCATTGTCAGAACGACATGTCTTTCCAATCTAAAACTAAAGCCCCTCTTAATTTTTTTTTTTAAAAAGAAAGGTTTTTTTGGCGCCATTCAATTATGGCGGACGTGATTTTCATTTCGATGATTGTAATATTGCTTCGGAGTGGATATTGTTGCGTAAAATCAGTGTAGTTTTGTGTAATAATGGTCAATAATGATGAGCAATGTGGAGGATCATTAAAATAAGCGTTAAGTGGTGTGAAAACGATGAGATTTTCATCGTGGTAATCCACCTCATCCAAGAAACACCACAGTATTTGCTATCGAATGGTTGACGCCAAACTCTCCCAAGATGCATTGTACACTTGCATTTTAATGCAAATACTGAAGACATAAAAATACCGAAGACTTGGCTGTATGGGCTTTGTTCCCTTTGCCTTCCCTACATGGGAGAATTTTACAAAAAAAAAGAAAAACGTTGGCGGCATTTGACTAATGGCGGCATGATTTTTATTTCGATAATTGTAATATTGTTTCGGAGTGGATAATGTTACGTAAAATCAGTGTAGTTTTGTGTAATATGTGTCTGTGATGATGTGCAATGTGGAGGATTATCGAAATAAGCGTCAAGTGGTGTGAAAAGTGATGAGTTTTTTATCGTGGTAATCCACCTCATCCAAGTAGCACCACAGTGTCTGCCATCGATCGTTTGACGCCAAACTCTCCCAAGATGCATTGAAATGCATTACACTAGCATTTCAATGCAAACTACTGAAGAGATATATACTGAAGACTTGGCTGTATGGGCTCCGTTTCCTTTGCCTTCCCTACATGGGAGAATTTTACAACAACAAAAAGAAAAAGAAAGAAAAGAGTTAGCATGGTCATTATGTTTTTTTGCCTGATAGGCATTCCGGACTTTCAGCGAGACGCTACAATAACAATGTATAAAGATTTAGTCAATGGCCAGGCTTTTCCTTATTTACACTTCTGTTATAGCTTGTCTGTGTTTTGTGTTCGTCAGCTACGCCACCATTAAGCATAATACTGCGTAGGCGATACTTTATGTTCCCAAACTACAGTAATCTCAGAATACGTATATTGCCATTGACGCCCTACTATATGTAAATCTGTTTGGCAAAGCTGAAATGTTAGTCGAAAAACAGAGTTGAATTTTTTGCTCGATTGTAGTGAGTACCTAGTGGAAATTGATTTATTTTGCGAAAACAAAAATCAACGTCTTTTGTTGTGATAAAATATAAATGGAAATATGTGTATATGCTCATACAAAATAACCTGTAAAATAATAAAAAAGTATAACAGCAAATAAATATATTGTCAATATTTTCAAAATTCAAACATGATTCCTATTTGTTGGTTAATGAAAATCAACAACGAGTATGTATTTATTTAACAAAATAGGACTAAGAGAAATAAGAGAAAGGAGGAATAAGAGACGACAGCACAGACATCCACCATCAATTTCTTTCTCGTTCCGCGTGAATACATTTTTAAAGTACTAGGGCCTTAGGCGTGCGTAAAAGGCTTTGAACGTATATCACACAAGGCACTCGTATACATACGTGACTCTGACTGTTTACTGCTATAATTTCATGTTGTCCTGGTACTGTGAGCATAAAATATTTAACATTTAAGTTTCCATAAACAAAGAGTAGAAACACATGCTCCTCTCATGTGTTTCTCCATGAGGAAGGTATGTGCCCAGCAGTAAGACGAATAAAGATTGAGGACAAAAAATGTGTGAAACAATGAGGAATGGTGTCAGTGTTATATGGTAAGATAGTGGAGAACGACAGAAGAAGACATTTTGCGGTGACCCTAAATAGAATTCGGAACAAGTCTGGAGAAAGAGATAGAGAGAGAGAGACAGAGACAGAGACAGAGAGAGAGAGATAACATAACTAAAACAGTAGAGGTCGAATGTCTGTACATAGAAAAAAATGCTTAAACTCAAGTCAGGGGGATGTAAAAAGAGGGAAAATACCAAAAAAATGTTTTGTTCCTCTGTCTGTTCGTCTGTTTGTACGGGCTAATGTCCGATATGGCTGAGCCGATTTTAATGAAATTTTGCATGATGATACCTTATCTCCTTGGGCAACATCTTAAATACTTTTTATTCCGTCAAATTAAAGGGTTCCCGTGGGATGGTTATAAAACTATAGCAACCGCGGACGAAGTCGCGGGCAACAGCTAGTACACAATAAGAAGGTAAACATGTTATTTCAATAATTATTAGAACACGTAATAACGCTGTGTATTACGAATGTTGATACTTTACCAAAACAACTTAGTGAAAGTGGAATAATCGTAATAATATTGAGTCACGAACTCTCGGCGTAAACAAAAATGTATCATCGTGTCAACAAATATTTTGTTATCATAAAAGCCGCCTTCCTTATTTCTTGAGAGAAATTTAATTCAAAATATGTTTAAATACACTTTGTGGAGTGACGTGAAAGGATTCAATCATTATTATTGTCACCCAAACAAGCTGTGAAGCCGGACATGAGGGAGGCCGTGGATCTTCTTAATAATCAATCCTATCATGGATCGATCTCTCTGAAGATTCGATTGTTATGGTTTTATCAAAGTGAGCCCTGGGATTGACTCGCAGAATCGCTCCGGCAGAACCCGAGTCGTTCACATGATGAGTTTGATTGGGTATATTGGCAATTTTTTGTAGGTATTCTCAGCGAGCAGCTGAGCGCGACCCATACCGTCTAGCCAGTGGTCCTAACTTAGGGCCTGTTTCACAATCGTTAAGTAAATTCATAATTAGTAACTTGACAAATAATTTAGTTCTTAATTATATCCCTCCAATTGAGTGCTTTACGTTTCACAGATAATGTGGTGATTAGCCTCACACAGAGATTGTGAAACGCAAGATGGGTGTTTACTTAGCAGTTATGTTCTATGTAGCTTATATAGAACTTTACGGATTGTGAACCGAAAGACAAAAATAAAAGATTAAGAAGGACGAGAGTGGAGAGGAAATATGGCGAATGACAATGACCTCAATTTGAATTTGAAACAGGACAGAAGAAAAACTAAAAATTAATTATCAAAAGCATTTAAAAAAAATACAAACGGAAAATCGTTACTCCGATAACAAAGCTTCAAGTTACTAAAAAATCTTTACATTGATTTAAATTCGTCATTAGCCTATATACGTGTTACTGCTGGGACAGGCCTTCCTCGTGGAGAAACACATGAGGACCCGCATTGGGCCAGCGTGGTGGTGTTACGGCCCTTACTCCTCCTCATGATTTAAATTACGAGCAATCAATACAGTACCATTGTTCTACAAGGATTGAAAATGACTTATCGGGGATTGCCAACCTACTTTCCGAGCATGCCTGATGAAAAATAATTTATTGTACAATTAGAAACCAACGGACTAATTTCTGAATAACTCATTGAAACGTTACAAAGATCAATATCCCGCGACGCCATTTCGTGCCGATTTTCACAAAATGGCGGCATTTATTATTCGAAATGGCCGGCTGTCTGAAATGAGGAGTTCACGTTTTGCATACGTGATTCGGTGGCGAAATGGGGCATACAGACATTAAAATTAAATTTGCTGACGCTTTAGACTACGCATATGAAATTATGAGGAATAGTTTGTTGATTGCTGATATGGTAATTTGTGCTGATTGGCGATAAAATTGTAGATGTTGGCACCTTTGGCGTAAACAGGAAGGTGTAATTTCGATTTTCTGCATTCAAAGCAAATATTATGTCCTTAAAATGAATGATTGTATTTTGTTTGTAGGGTATTTGCAATGCTGTTATTTTTTAACTAATGAGTAATGATGTTCTGAGTAATATCCGGTACTACTGATCAGATTTTGAAATCTAGAAATCTATTTTCTTGGCATGCCGTGATGCCATCTTGGATGTCGGGTTCTTGGTTCTTGGTCGCCGGAGAAGCAGTAAAACAACGATATTTATTAAGTAAAAAAATATTTAATTGGAGCACAGGTTTATACAGATCGGTCGCCACGATGAGAGTGTTGTCGTAACAGAAATTTAAATTTACATTTTTGTTGGTGTTGCTAACACGACACAAATGATTAAATTCTGTTTTTTAATCATTTGTGTCCGGGATGGCATCATGGTAAAAAAAATATTGAAAAAAATGTATTTCTTTATGTATAGCTCAAATACATTATGGCGCGCACGCTTTGATTTTGATATGAAAACAAAGCCGCTTTCGCCATAGTTTGTTTTAGGATGGGTGACCAAAATTTTGTGATTTTTGTTATTTAACATTCCCTGTTTTTTTAAGGAGTGGAAACCACTCATGCCTCTTTGTACCCTTGTAAAATTATCATCTATACATAATCTTCTTTGTCTTGCCTTGCTCGCAATTCTATTGTTTGGAGTCGGCGCAACATGTCATTTTGGTCACCAATCTTAAGACAAACAATGGCGAAAGCAGCTTTGTTTTAATATAAAAATCAAAGCGTGCGGGCCACGTAATCCACAAGAAAATAAAGGTTTTCAATTTCTTTTTTCCTTTGTTTAAAGCACTCAGGAATAATGTGCTATATTATTCACCATCAACTGCAATATAAATTCATCAATATTTTAACCTGTCGAAAATATTCTAACAAAAGACATGACCCCTTTACTCGACTTCTTTGTCGTAAAAACTAATGGTTCAAAGTATCTTGTCCTGGGAACAATAAGTACAAAAGTTTTTAGGCTCGACTAAACTCATTAAGAAGCAGACTTCTAAAAAGACTATTAATTCATTTAAAGACTCATTTTTTTCGCGACTCAAACGATGTCTGGGAGTGATTGCGAGTCTCTTGACAGAAAAACTTTACTTCGCTCTGATTAAGTCTTTCAAATTATAAGCAATCATATTTTTAGTAAACAAATTTACTAAAAATGTAAATTTGATGTTAAATACAGATTTAAAATTATAATACTACAGTATATATAAATAATCAAACGACTATTATCCCCTAAGGGTTAGTCAGAGACGAGGCAAAAGCACCGCAAAAGCAGTCCATTACTATAGTCCGCACTTCATCAAGCAGTGACTGCACTCAGCGTGACAGGTGGTGAGCCCGTCGCCGCTATAAGCTATTGGATGATTGTGCAGTCTAAGTCCATTAGTCACCTTCTACGACACCCAAGGGAAGAGATGGGTTGGTAGTGTTCTTTAAATGCACACGGTACGGCACGGCGGCGGCGCTACTACACTATACCTTTAATATAATATGAGCTAGAGTGTAATAGCGACGCAGTCACGGTAATATTATGTATACAGTATTTGAACTCGGCCGTAACCTTGAGATAGATACTTACAGCCGCGCGGTACGTAAACATGCGGTGGGGCTGCCCGCGTCCAGCATTTTAATTAAATTTGCACACTTTGTGTTTCGTTTTAGTTTTATGATCGTGAATATACTTTTTTTATTTAAACAAATAAAATACTTTGTGAATTGAATTGGGAGAGTGAAATAAAAAAGCGTGTTTTTTATTGGCATATCTACTAATTTAAAGAACAATGTTTATGTTTGAATGGCAACCTTAAAATTTGCGACCGAAAAATATTTGCGGCTTCACTGAGACATACGAAATGCTTTATTATTAAATTTTAAAGTAATATCCGCATTCTAATAATGATGCATTCATGCAACCCAAAATAGCACAACATTTCTTACTCGTCATTTTAAATAATGTACTTGTACGTATTTTGTGGAAAAAATCCCGCGATTATTGTTAAAAAACAACTCACCGTCCGTTCGTAACGGCGGCACAGCCGCGACTGATTGCACCCGGAGCGCACCCCGAGATCGAGGCGCGTAGGTATAACTCGAGTTTCGACCGTTTGTATGGAGTTGGAATACTGTATAGATAATATTAGGTCCTTACCTATGAAATTGGTGTTTTGTATGGAGATTTTGGGGAATTCTGCATTTTCCATACTAAATTTTTTTCAGTTTTCTTCACAACGACAAATCCAAAGATAATAATATTTAGCATTTATCATTAGACACGCTTTAGTAATATGTGTAATATCACACTTCATAAAAAATATTTATCGTTTTTAAGTGAATGCAAATAAAATGATGTATTCGGGAGACACTTAAAAAGAGTTGTCTCCGAGTCCAATTTTAACACAATTAAACTTACAACAAATTATCAAAACAAATCAAAAGAGCTAAAAAATATAGTCTGTTTTTAGACGAGGTAATTATTTTTTAGGAATACTCTGAATCTTAATAGTTACAGACAAAATACTAAGAGAGAAAAAAACACCAATTTCATATGTAAGGACCCAATATTACCGTGACGCAGTAAATGAAATCATTCGTTGTATTCTTTTTATAACATCATACCAGCCAAATGGATATGAATACTCTTGGAGTTCGCAACTATTTGTAATTGCTCCCGCCCAGACTTCTTCGTGATGGTTCAAGTTTATGTTCAAGCTAGAAATGCTTGTCCTCAGCCTATATACGTCCCACTGCTGGGCACAGGCCTTCCTCATAGAGAAACACATAAGGAGTATGGGCCGTAACACCACCACGCTGGGCCAATTGGTCGGTGGGTAGAAACGGTCGCAATAGCGACCAACGGCTGAACGTGCCTTCCGAAGCACGGAGGAGCTCGAGATCACAAATTTTGGTCACCCATCCACGGTCTGACCATGGCGACGGTAGCTTTGTTTTCGATCGAAGACCAAAGCGTACTAACCACTACGCCACCGAGCTCCTTAAAATGCTTAACAAATTAAAAATTAGTATAACTATTCAATGGTCAGAAACCGAGACATTATACAAACATCAATTGTTTGCGAACACCGACTTTCGCGACCGCCAATTGGTTGAACATCTAAAATATAAAAAGTAAAAGTAAATAATTGAGTTAATACGTCAACTAAAAATGAAATAACTTCGTTAAACTATTTATACACCGCTTTTATTCAAACGACCGCCTTCCTGTACAAGTCGATTGCGTAAAAATAACTCGAGAACCTACTCGAGATGAAAAATAAAATTATAGTTTCACTTACGCCGTCTAAACTTTATGGACAGGCTTTTAGTATCCGTCACTTCGTCCCTTTCCTCGTAATACGGCGTGTTTTCTGAGAATTAGCTCAAAACTAGACTGGCGTCACGGTATCGCTCGACAAGGGAAAATAAAACTATATTTAGCGATAGCTAAGTTGGGAATGGAGAGAACACTACTTATGTATCAGGTCGCCGGTTCAAGCCCGGCCTGTACCTAGTGGTGAGTTACATTCAATCACGCCCTTCCCCCATAGGGGTAGACAGAGATTAGGACTTTTTTCCACTCGCTATGACCCTATACATTTTGCATCCTTTTTCTAAACTTCTGTACAAGTTTATTCTGAACCCCTAGTGTTTTTTCATTGTAAAAAACTGAACTTTTTTAGTTACGTTAAGAATTTAAATTTCTATGGGAATCGTAAAAAAGCTCCTGCGAAGAGTAGCTGAAATCACGTTTCTCATAGAAATTGACGTTCTTGACATTTCTGAACGGAACTTAAAGAGTGAAGAATTTTACGACCAAAAACTTACACTGGAGTGTACTGGCAGTCCTCAGCCTATATACGTCCCACTGCTGGGCACAGGTCTTCCTGCTCGAGAAACATGAGGAGTATAGGCCGTTACACCATCACGCTGGCCCAATGCGGGTTGCCAGACTTGGTTGCAATAGCGAACGAGACTAAACGCCTTTACGTGCCTTGCGAAGCAGTTCCGAAGTTAGAGATCATATTTTTGGCCACCCATTCAAGGCCAGACCATGGCGAAAGTACCTTTGCTTTCGACATCGACAGCCAAAGCGTACTAACCACTACTCCACCGCTCCTCACACCACCGAGCGTCTCAGTATTAGCGACAGAATCGCCCAATATACATTATTCTGTTACTGGCTCGGAGAATTGCTTCGGCAGACCCTGGGTCGCTCCCACGGAAGGTTAAGAATGGTGTTGGCGAGAGGAATAAAAAGCGTAGTAAAAAATATTGGGCTTTACTCTCGCAAGACTAATAAAACAATAGTAGTAGAAAAACATGACAAATGTATATAAAAAACAGATATTGTACAAAATTCAAAAACAAGTAATAGACAAATTATCAAAGTGTTTGGCGGCCAGCTCTACGGCCGCAGACCAGTCCGCAACAAATGGGTATATCGAGTTTTAGTGAGTATTCTCAGCGAGCAGCTGAACGAGCCCACACGTCTACCGCCTGGTCAGCGGTAGGTTCGTAAACAGGATTCTTCGACGACAAAGGTCACCATAAGGTAAGGTGGCGGCTTGCTTTTAAGCTATTGCATAGCTTCTATCGCGGGCCTTGAGCGCGGGGACCGAATCCAGAAATACCGTAACGAAAAAACCTCACGCTCCCCACTCCGATGCGCAAGGAGGTGTGGCTTGAAGGCCGTGCATCGTCTAACGTCGTTTCAGTTCGGCAGTCTTCGACACGGCGTTGTGTGCGTGCTTTAACAGAGTAACTTTTCAATTCAAGTTACACTTTTTACAAGTGTAACTTGAATTAATATCAAAGAAAAAGAAATACTGCATGAATATAATAAATAAATAAAATTATAATTGCATAAGTTGATACAAAATGCTATGCTTTACCGCGGCAGTCCCCGAGTGCCACACGTCTTTTTTTTTTGTCTATAATATAGACAAATAAGCATGCCACCTTTCCTTCTCTATATCAAACGTGATATTATGTTGAGAAATACATTTAGGCAGTAATTTCTTTTGCTTATTTTCCCTTAAAACTACAACCGAACAATAACGAGTATTTCCGTAAACTCAAAACCCTGGTAATGTTCCCAGGGACTTTGGGACGTGTTGAAATTGGAGTCTTATTATTTATGTATTAAGGCTCGTTTTCGGCTTGTGTAGCTCACAAACATGGCCTTATAGTAAGTGCCTGTAGTAGTTTGAAACTGTAGAGCTATTCTCGGGTCAATTCTAAAATTTCTAAAGGCTACACGCCATCTGTCAACACTGCATTTGTGCTTTTATTAGCCACTAGCTGTTGCCCACGACTTCGTCCGCGGTTACTATGGTTTTTTAACTATCCCACGGGAACCCTTAAATTTTTTCTCTTGAAATCTCAACCAGATCGATTTAAAATTGACAAAGTTTTATGCAAACTTTCATTCCCTATTTTATCCCCTTAGGGGTAGAATTAATCATAATCCTTTCTTAGCGGATGCCTGCGTCATAACATCTACCTACATGCTAAGTTTTAGCCCGATCCATCCAGTGGTTTGGGCTGTGCGTTGATAGATCACTATGTCAGTCAGCACCTTTGAGTTTTATATATATAGATAGATAGATTGTAGAATTTGTATAGACTATAAAGTTTACGGAACTATTTGACGAGTTCGGTGGCAGTGGTGGTGGTTCGTTTTCTAAAGCAACTTTTTCCATGGTCACTCCTGGGATGGGTGACCAAAACTTTGTGATTCGTGTTCCTCCGTGCTTCGGAAGGCACGTTAAGCTGTTGGACCCGGTCGCTATTGCATCCGCGTCTAGTCCCCAATCCACTCTGGGCCAGCGTGGTGTAATGGCCCGTTCTCTACAAGTAGGAAGGCCTGGTCGCAGGTATGTGCCTAAGTGCTTGTTGCGGGCTTATATAATTTATACAGATAAAATCTACACATAAAAATCCCCGAGGCTTTTCGCAAAGCCGCGGGAATCGCGTGTTCGATCTCACCACCTGTACCAGTGAGATTCAACAGAACTTATATATAATTAGTTAATTGTGAACATCGCTTGCCTCACATTGTGCCCGGTGCATGGCAACAGGCCTGCCACCTGTTACTCAGGGAATTAAAATATTTGGCGTAATGTGAATGTTGACACCTCTACCCCTTCGGAGAAAAAAGCGTGATGAGATGTCCGATCTAAAGTTTTCATAGACTTTCGATTTAAAAGCAGTCTCATAGAAAATGTATTCCGAATTCTCAAAGTACTTAACAAGCATTCCTCTTTATAAATAAAGCTTCCTTAATATCCTTTCGATCTATTGGGAGATACAAAATTCATTCGAATTACTGAAAAGTACGGCAAAGTGTACGTTGGTACTATCTATTTGAATATTAGATAAACCTAACGCTAGGGTTACCATGTCATATTGTAAAAAATTGGGACAAAGTATTGTTTTTATTTATGTCTAAGTTAGCTTAGCTTAGCTCGAATAGCTGATGCATTTTGCGCATAGTTTGCGGTTTGCACACAAGCATCTGCAGCACTTAGTCTGCAACCGCCATAACATGGGGATTAACTAATTAATTACCTCTCTTTTAACACAAAAGAGATACGACCCTTTTCCTCGTTAAAGAATTTTGACTGATTTTAAAGTCTATAGTTAACCGTACAAATCCTATTTCAAATACCTAAGTGGTATTTAAGGGCTGACAATATTTTGGGTTTGTTTATTATGTTTCAAGAAAGGTGAAATGTGAAATGAATAGCGTGTGCCAAGATCGTGGTAAGTGCAAGGCTGTATCTATGTAGTATTATTTTAATGAGTTATTTCGAAACAATATTGGAAAATATACCTGGTATATGGTAGTAATAGTAATCGAGTTTTCAACACGTCCAAGAGATACGAGTATCGTAACTTGGTAGAAAAGTAGTTTTCCGATTGAATATTCAATATTTTTTCAATATAGCAAAAGTTAAGATATGAAAGTATTTGGCATGAGAACGACTTGGAATATTTGAATGAAACTTAAACTAATACCTTGTACGTTAATGATATTTTATCAATACATAATAAGACTTTCTATGGGTGATGAATGTTTAAATATATACAATTAATAATCGCGGGCAAAATCAGTAACTTTTGTTAAGCAGTGATAATTTACCCCGTTACTTGTACTTTTTACTCAGAACAAGGCCTTGTTGGTAGCGTAGTCTCTCTCTTTCATAGATTTCGTAAAGCGGTTCTTGATATTAGTCGGGTGCTAAGGCAAAGACGCCCATATTCCTTAAATATCCTTGACATTCACTTTGTAGACTACAAACATTAAATGATTGACACTTGGACATACAAAGTATCTATTAATTAATAGTTCTTGAAGTGCAATATTACTTTACTCTATTATTGTTAACCTGTTATAGAACAAAGTTGTCGCAGCCATAGGGAAATATATAATGAAAAAATAATAAATATCTGAAAAATAGTATCATGTTCAAATTTCTTGACTTGAACAAAGAAAAAATATTCCTGAAATTTCCGACTTTAATATCTACGGTGTTAATACTGGCAGCCGTTGACATCACAGATTTTTTTGCGGAATTTAATAATCTCACGTCAACTCACGTGCGTTTCAAAAATAACTCTCCAATATTAGAAGTCAAAATTGTATCATGCCTCTTAAGAATCTTTTTATTTAGCTTTACCCTTTGATTACTTTTCTCTTGCCTTCTCACAGTACCTGGTATGATTATCATATTCAATAACATTCTTCATATAGATTCGCTCGCGTTATAAAGCATGTTTCAATTTCGGTGCTGAGACTATTAGCTGAGTGTTGGTGGATCCGTCAATAACGATGGTCTCATATGGACACACCAAAAAAATAATATATATACTCGTTATGTAAATCTTGGCACAGAATTACTCTTAACGGACTAAGATTTGGAACCTGGCGCCATAGTAACTTTCAATCAGCACAAAAATAGCTATCCAACGATGTAACACACATAGCTGTTGGAACATAGCTAATTTCCATCAAAGGTTAAAATGTAATATTGATGTAGGTTTGTCTCCAAAAGTAAGGCAACCGGCCCTCTTAGCATGACGACCAAATCATAAAAAATATCACGTTCAACTGTCAAAGTACTATGGAATTTGACAATTTGGCGTGATAAGAACGTGAAAAATATGATATCGCTTTGCTCATGCTACCTAGGCAAATCTGAGACTGGTGGTCATAGTAAGTGTTGCCCGTCTTGGAAAGGTCTTTCAAATGATACCACCAGTTTAGCTATTGGAGCTAGGTACCATTATACCCATTGTCCTTTATTTCAGGGTACCAGGCTAGCAAAAGCATTGACAACCGTAAATATTCAATTCAAAACGAGTCCCACATATTGCGTCGACCCGAGTCTTTCGCTGGGAATCCTAATTTGCATAGTGAGTAATTTGAACCACGTGCTCGATTGAAGGAGTTTGACTACCGTCATATTGCGGGGCAAAAGTAGAACAGCAATTAAGCTTTAAAAACGTTTAGTGGGACTGGTTAATATAAAAGCAATACATACATGTTAATGGATTATGAATTCTAGTGTTATTGAGTTAACTTTTATTTTTTACTTAAGCGTATCTAGAGAGCATATTGCATGATCTGTCTCTAATACTAGAACAAAATTAAAATGTTCTTTTTATAGATAGATAGATAACTCTATGTTGTGTACACCAAATTGGAATTTTTAGTAAGTTTGTGTACAGGAAATTGTATTGATATAAGGTACATTAACTTTCAGTTTAATTTGTTGTTGCAAGGAGGATGCATTTAAGGGTCAAAGTGACTGTAAATGGTTATTATTAGTGAACTTTGTTCTCTCCTTCTTCTTGCCCTTTTCCTACTCTAGATGGGGTCGGCACAACATGTCTTTTTCTTCCATTCCCACTTTTTTTATTCTCGCATCATTGTTCACGCATTGAATCCATTGCTCCTTTGGTTTTTCACTCACTCTAGGTTTGTCCACATCCATACTAGTGAACTTTGTTCTACAAGTAAGTATTAATTTTTGAGTTTCTAATTACGACTTTATAGACGTAAAAACTCCAAATAATTTTAAGACTCCTTTTTCTCACCAATTTCCTATATTTTTCGATCTAGTAGTGTCCAGAGCTATAGATTTTCATGTAAACGTTCGCTTGTCCATTCTAATTGCTTAGTCGGCTTAATTGGAGCTCCCCTCGTGAAAACGTAAATTTTCAGTTTTCGTTGATCCGTCGGAACTTATTGACAAGAAGCGATCATTTATTTTTGAGTCATATCCTTGATAGTAAGGACGCAAGTAAACTCAAATGATTATCTGCAATAAATGTAAAGGAAATAATATTTAAAACAAAAAAAGGGTTAAGAAACATACTCAGGTACACTAATGAATGACATAACTTATGTCTCGTGTGTATACCCGTAGACACGCACGGGCAAGAAGCTGAGAATTGTAACAATTTAAAACAAAAAATAACTTAAAATTATGGTGCCGGATGTGCTCAACACTTAGTCTTAGTTTATAAGTTTATTGTACGTGATAATGCGAATAATAATTTGTCCTGTAATTTCTGAGTACCTATGATAATATTTTTTTGTAATGACTATTTTTAAGTCACTTCGAAATTCGAAAAGCCATGGTCACCGTAATTTTTTATTGAAGTTGAATCAGTGATTCAACTTCAAAGTAAACATCTGAATCAGATCCTAAATAACATTCGAACTATGGCCAACCTACTCATAGTAGGAAATTGACAAATTCCTATCGCAACTGGCGTAAGTGCCGACGGCTCGATCACACCGGTCCAATATCCCGAAGGTAGTTGCATATAAACGACCTGATATCACAGGAAGGTACATGTTTTTTTAGTGCTGACATAACTTTGCTTTTCAAGATTCCGAATACGCTCGGAAACACATCAATCTCTCTTTTGAATTTGCGAACGATACTCTGCAATAATAAAAGTTATTTGTAGAAGAAAAGTACGATTGCTACGCATATTGAGTGGATGAAGCTTTTTTGGGAAGTGTTGACAATATGCGGAGTAACGTATAAGATGTTTGCATTTCAATAAAACTTATAACATACGAGAAAGTATTTGCATAGAAATCTTGTCATAACAAATTAAGGGAAGTAATTAGTTGGGTAGCCATTAATTATTTGGTCAGCAACAAAATAGGCAGCAAACAAATATTTTGTCAGCAGTATAATTATTTAGGCGGCAGAATCATAATTTGGACAGCAAAATAATTATTTGATTGCTGACCAATTTAGAAATATTAGGTCCTTACCTATGAAATTGGTGTTTTGTATGGAGATTTTGGGGAATTCTGCATTATCCGTACTAACATTTTATCAGTTTTCTTCACAACGACAAATCCAGAGATAATAATATTTGGCATGCATCATTAGACAAGCTTTAGTAATATGTGTTATATCACACTTCATAAACATTATTTATCGTTTTTAAGTGAATGCAAATAAAATGATGTATTCGGGAGGCACTTAAAAAGAGTTGTCTCCGTGTCCAATTTTAACACAATTAAACTTACAACAAATTATCAAAACAAATCAAAAGAGCTCAAAAATATAGTCTATTTTTAGACGAGGTAATTATTTTTAGGAATACTCTGAATCTTAATAGTTACAGACAAAATACTAAGACAGAATAAAAACACCAATTTCATAGGTAAGGACCCAATATTTGCTGCTCATAAGTTGCTAACCGATTAGTTATTTCGCTGACCAATTGTATTTTTGTGCTAAACAAAATTCGAATATTGCAAATCGTTTAAATAACACCCATAAATTAAATTAGAAGCTCTGATGTCAAACAGTGAATATAGCGACATTTTCGTAGCATCTTTTTTCGTCATTCGTTTTAACCGCCTCTCTGGTCTAGTGGTTCACACCACCGGGTGTTGATCGGGAGGTCCGGGTTCGATTCCCATGGGGGCAGAAGTTTTTCTGCTCGGTTTGGTTGGTGGAAGGGCTAAGCCCGCCTGGCTAGCTACCACCGTCTTACCTAAATTTGTCGCCATAATAACGATGTTTTAAGCATTGTTGTGTTCCGGCAATCAGAGGTAAGATAGCCAGTTCCTCAGTTGTTGAGGATTACAGGTGAAGCTCGCTTCCACCTTCGCCCTTATCGTCACTTACCATCAGGTGAGATGAAGGTCAAGAGCTTACCAGTCGTATGTAAAAAAAAAATCTATCGCACTGCGCATACCTTATACTAGTCTATCTACTACTTTTATGTTACCTAGACCAAAATAGTGTTTCTCATGGGTCATTTCGATAGAGATCCCATAAATATCAAGAGAAAATGTTGGCAGTATAGGATGCAGCCACCTGCTCCCGACATTTCAACAAGATACTGCCGTAGGAACATAACTGCAAACTTACTACAAAGTTGTGTTATTTAACTGTGATCTTGTTTAAGGTGCAGATGCTGTCCCGGTCAAGTTTGTAGTGGGTATATAACTCTGCCCTAACTCTTTAAGATTGTGTTGTTCAGGTCTTTACATATACGACCTCCGTGGTCGAGTGGTGGATCCCTGTGACAAACTGTAGTAAATGGAAAATGTTTGTGTGTGATGAATACAGGCATTTGTTCTCTAGTCTTGGATGTGTAGGAATATGTATTGTATAAATTCTGAATATTTATATGAATTTTTCTATTAAATATTGGGTCCTTACCTATGAAATTGGTGTTTTTATTCTGTCTTAGTATTTTGTCTGTAACTATTAAGATCCTGAATATTCCTAAAAAATAATTACCTCGTCTAAATATAGACTATATTTTTGAGCTCTTTTGATTTGTTTTGATAATTTGTTGTAAGTTTAATTGTGTTAAAATTGGACACGGAGACAACTCTTTTTAAGTGCCTCCCGAATACATCATTTTATTTGCATTCACTTAAAAACGATAAATATTTTTTATGAAGTGTGATATTACACATACGTATTACTAGAGCTTGTCTAATGACACATGCCAAATATTATTATCTCTTGATTTGTCGTTGTGAAGAAAACTGATAAAATGTTAATATGGAAAATGCAGAATTCCCCAAAATCTCCATACAAAACACCAATTTCATAGGTAAGGACCTAATATATATATCCGTCATATAGTATCCGTAACACAATGGGACTAGTTGATAGGTGTGAATATCTAATAAGATATTTATTTATTTGGATGAAAACAAATTGATTGCACGATAGCAGATGGCAATCGAGAAGTAGATATAACTAGGTCCTTAAATATGTTATTATACGACTCACTGCCTTAGGATTTTTGGTCCATAACACATAACACTTCACTGGCTTAATGCTGCTTTTTGTGTAGAAACGGTTTCTAAAACGACGAACCTACTTTTAATTACCCATACTGGATTATTTTACATTTTGATAAGGCGGAATGTGTATACGAGCTTCACCTGTATTCCTCAACAACAATCTTACCTCTAATTGTCGCAACAAAACAATGCTTTATATAGTGAATGTCTGAAGATTATTATTCTTATTATTATATACCAAATCGTATTGATGGTATATGATGACCGTGTAGTTTTCAAGTAGGCGTTCAAATCGCTCGAACGCCGGTCTCGAGGCGCCGTCATCTTGGAAGGTTCTGGATTTAATTAATAGCTAAATACTATCTTGAATGGTCAAATATTATTTTGACTAGAAGGTAAGCAAGAAACTGATTTCACAAAAATATTCATCATATCACTAAAAATAATTGTAAAGGCGAGCATAGTCGCAAGCAACCGTCAGTATTTTTGTAATCTTACAGAGCACGCTGCAGACTCCAAAGAGCTTTTGTTCTTATTAAGTAGCTATTCATGGAAAGTGCTTCCTTGTTATATTGTCTTCTGTCTCCCCAAATATTTTATGGCCCCCCTACAAAGGCCGTACAATATGGACAAAGCTTGAACTGCACCTTTAATATTTTTAGTTAAGAAACTCAATTTCTATGGAAAACGTGAATAAAGAAATTAAGTTTTTAACAATGATAACTAACACCCATCATTGCTATTTGCCGCTTCGGAGATAGTAAAGTGGCTATCTATCATGAAAGCTTTCAGTTTTTAAGGTAATTTTTTCTTGAGTAATAAAGTTGGTATTCGTAAATATATTTTTAAAATAAAAAATACAAAAAAATACAAAGTCATTTATTTCCATAACATTCACATTCTTAAACAAATAAAAGGTTGACCTTTTATTTGTTTTTAATAACATATTTAGTAAGAGTATTTAGATATTTCTCAGTTTAGGCATAGTATTATGTATTTATTTCTATTTATTTATATTATTTGTCTTTATATTTTATTGAGTTTATATATTGTTTAATTATATATATCATTTTATTTGTTTAGTAATGTATATGTTTGCATAGATTTCTGTTTTGTCTTGTGTCGCTTCTCTTACATCCTAAGATCTCACACACCTGTAACGGGTTGACTGGAAGATATCCCTATTAGAGATAAGTCCTCCTTTGTATACTTCTGCTTTTTACATTGTTTTATTTTTGTTTATGTGCAATAAAGAGTTTATGTGAAGTGTTCGTATTGAAATTAAAAAAGATCTACATAAACGTTTTTGGCATAGACATACCGCTGAATAATAAATTGAATACTTCAAAATGAATGAAATCTATTTAGTCTCGAAATTATTTACGCTTATAAATAACAAGACAATTAAATGTTTTGTATCAACATTACTTTCACTCAAAAACGTATACACATGTTTCATTAATTAAGGACAAAATTCTCTATATTATTATGAATTATATGAACGGTTGGCTTACCAAGCTAGACATTTTTCGACCGTGGAGGTTGAAAGGTAAGACAGGTGGTGAAATTACTGGGTAGTGTGCAATTTGCAATCTTAACTATATGGCTACTAGGTACATTGTGTTTGTGCACTGTAGGAGTTGCTGGCTGGTAGTTACATGATGTAAGTTGTGTTCAAGAGTTGATTCAAGAACTGTGAAAATTTTAATGAATTAAGTAATGGATATGCAGGTTTACAAAAACAGGTAATTTATTCCATGGACTGACACTAATCCGCTTTTGGATGATGCCATTGATTTTCTATTGTCTCTACAAATGTATTATTATTTATTTATTTATTCTTTATGCACGACGTACAAAGGCGGACTTAATGCCTTGAGGCATTCTCTACCAGTCAACCGAAAAGCTGAGTGAGGAGAGCTAAAACGACGGTACAATAAAAGTTGAAAATCCAACAAAAGAAATATACACTAATAATTACATTAAAAGATATAAATAACATAATATAACGTATCAGCTGATGAGTTATGTAATATATTTCGTATTAAATAGGAGAATTAGTTTTCGTCGCGCAAAAAAATCCTTTATTTTATACTTTTTTTTTTTAAAGACTTAAGTACTTTTTCAAGACTTAAAAGAGTGAAAGGTACGTTCTTTGTTTTGCCCTTCCTGTAAGTAAGCACCCTGTAGCTTTAGCGCTAAACTTAGTGACTAGTGGTGCGGTGGATTTCCTGTTGCTAACTTTTATCATGTTTCTGCCAAGTACTGGATAAGTATATGAAACTTTAGTTAAGCTACAGATATAAAGATTAAGTAGTGGATTATAAAAACTTTGCTTGTTATAATCCTTTCTTTATTATGAATTTACATAGTTTGTTATTTTAGTATGTTGTTAAAAGATCTGGCGAATAAACACGTTTAGAAGCTTTTGGCATAAGAAACTGGAAAAAAATACTAGTATGTAACCAGTGTATATGTAACGTACTGTTACTATATACCCTGAATAAGGTACAGATACTTTACTCATAAATAACACCCATAGGTACGTATGTTTGTATTTATTTTTAACATGTAATTCATAGGTAGATAACTGTTTATTTTAAGCGATAGTCTTTAGGATAGATGTTATAATCGGTGATCATAACGCTTATTTATAATCACTGATACGAGAAGGTAAAGCTATTTAGGTTCATTGACCGCGAACTTTTATGTTACTATGGATATTCCGACTCCTGAATTCGATTATTATAATTCTTTTCATCAATAAGTATAAATAATTGTATTTCTATAAGTAAATTGGTTATTGTACAATTACGGAATGAAAATGTTAAATGATTGTTGACTCTTGTATAAATATAATTAATTGTTTCATATCCATATTATGCTATCATATGGCAAATACATTAAATATCTCTACCTCCTCCGATCATTGTTTATAATAGAACGCTGTGAATTTTTTGGCATAACATGTCTACCTCCCTTAGTCTCCTCTGTCAATTGTCAGATCAGCTTTCGCTTCATTCCTTCTCATATCATACTTCCCAGACTTAAGTCAATCCATAGTCTGACTAATAATGTCGAACCCACCGACTTGCATTGGGCCAGCGTGGTGGTGTTAATTCTAAGGCCATACTCCTCATGTCTTTCTCCATGGGGCCTGTGCCCAGCAGTGCCTCGTATATAGGCTGAGGACATGTCTAAAATTTTTATAAAGTAAAAGTAAACTATAGATTTTGCTTAGAAATTTGTATCAACCCAAGCCAATGCTCATCTGAAGAGAAATAAATCGTAAATTCGAATAAATTATGCCACGTTTTCCACTGAACATTGATATCGGATTAAGTATCTTTTCAAGACCTTAAATTTGCATTTGTAAATCTCTCAACTTTGTAAAGTTTAGATCTGAGTCATAACTTTTACTGCTTTTTCTAAGACCTCTCTAACGACAGTTCAACGTTTAATGGAACTTAATTCAATTATTACACTGGAAAGTTGTTTCTGCCTCCTTAAGCGATTCTCACACTGAGCCGCACATGAATGCGCACCATCCAATGCGTGTTTTCAATACAAAGGGATATACATACAAGTAAAAAGAGGCGCAATAGTCACGCGGCTCAGTGTGCGAATCGCCTTATTTTCAACTGACACGCCCCGTTTCACTGTAATTTAGAAAATTAAAAGTGTCAGGTATACAGATCCGATCAAGTGATGAGTAGGGATGAATGTCACTTAACAAGAAGAATGAGTGGAGTTTTTGGCGGCATTCAACTATGGCGGACGTTATTTTTATTTCAGTGATTGTAATATTGTTTCGGAGTGGATCTTGTTGCGTAAAATCAGTGTAGTTCTGTGTAATAAGTGTCAATAATGAAGAGCAATATGGAGAATCATTGAAATAATCGTCAAGTGGTGTGAAAAAAGAATGGATTTTTATCGTCGTAATCCACCTCATCGAAGTAACACCACAGTGTCTACCCTCGATCGTTTGACGCCAAACTCTCCCTAGATGCATTGAAATGCATTACACTAGCATTTCAATGCAAACTACTGAAGAAAAGTATTCTACTGTTAACGTGTGGCTCAAAAGGTCCTGCAACCAGAGCCGTAAAACTGAATATAAAGAAAGAACAAGAAGAATGTAAGTATGGATGTAAAAGGACCTATAAAGGGAAGAACTTTGAAGCGAAGCATTAAATTAATGAATTCTGGTATTACAAGGAAGTGAATGTTTAGCTAATGAGGGAAAAAGGAGAATGAAAGTGGCAGACATGCTGTGCTGACTCTAGTAAAAATAAGAAAAAGATAAAGAAAGTGATTCCTATTTTACGACAGTCGTATATAAGGGGGTTGACCAATTAAGCAACTTGCACTAATAAATGTAAGGCTTAGAGAAATTAGGGATAATAACTTTAACGAGAGCAGGCGTTCATTTGCATCGGCGGGATATTATCCCAATGGCCTATTAATTAGATCTTTGTCCAAATATTTGCCTCATTTGCATTTGATTCTGACTTTTTATAGTATGGAACAATCACCATTCAAACTTGCGTATTAAATGTCCTTTGACTGTACGTACATACCAGTACAGTATTCTTTTACGTTCTTTTAACTAACATTGTCAACTACAGAAAACTTTTTATATGTGTTTGCTTATTATAAAATTATGTTAATACTAGCTCACAAGTCGTGTTTTTTTTAACCTTGCTGTACCTTTACCAATATAGCTATCCTTTATTTTTGTGTTTTCATGAGTAATTAATAAAGTCCCTCTCTCCATTCGTTATCGTTTGTCCGCGACTTCGTCCGCGATTACTATGGTTTTTTAACTATCCCACGGGAGCCCTTTAATTTTCCGGAATAAAAAGTATCTAAGATGTTGACCAGGGATAAAAGGTATCACCATGCAAAATTTCATTAAAATCGGTCCAGCCATTTCGGAGATTATCCCGTACAAACAGACAAACAGAACGACAAACAGAAAATTTAAAAAATCATTTTTGGTATTTTCCCTCTTTTTACATCCTCCTAACTTGGTTTAAAGCATTTTTTATTATTTTTTTTTTTTTTTTTTACAGGCATTCGACCTCCACAGTTTTATTATATATGTATATAGATTATTTTGAAGAAGGTTTTTGAACATTACGTAAATTAAGGATTAGACAAAGTTTACAGATTTGTACTTTTTTATTGTACTGGCACTATTTACAATCATTTTCTATGAAGATTACAAAAGAACCTTCAAAGATGACTTAATTATTGTTGTCAGTTACCCTATTAGTTGTATTCATAAGCATCATATTTCTTCCCAAACGAAGGCATCATCATCACTTTCCCGAACCGCTGCAGCCATGCTCGCTTCTCCATCTCCAACTGCTTCGGGTTCTGCGTTGTCGAGGTCTTCGACTTTGCGAAATTCTGCAGATAGGACTCGTACAAACTCATTCTTGGTATCACTGAGTTGTCCTCTGCTGGCTCTAAAGGTACATTTATCGGGTCGAAAGGCAATGTTAGAAGGTACTTCCTAGGATCAGCAAATGTTTGGGTCTGAACCGGTGCTTCAGTGGCATTAGTGGTAGTTTTCGTCGGCGTCTCAGTTGTTGTGGTCGGCCTAGATTCTTCGTCCCAAATAACAGAATCCAACCATCTCGAAAAACTGGCTACTTTCGGGAAAGCATGAATTTTTGTGTACACAGCACATGTATGGAGGAACGCAGTAATGCCAACAAGCGTATTATTCTGTATGACGGCTCCACCATTGTCTCTCTGGAATCAAACATTTACAAATTAAAATTTACTTATTCAACTTAGTAATAAAGTTAGAAATGTCACGGAGATAATTAAGTTTCAGGCCTATTCTAAGAACCTGGTTTCTTGGAAGTTCTGAGCCATTTCCAAAGAAACCAATTTCTCATTAACCTTTCGAAAATTATGTTAACCAGAATGAAAGACTTCATTTTGATTTGGCACCGCTATTTTAGTACAGGAAATATTTATTCATATATAGAAAATTTTTGATTCACTTGTGAATTTAGTTTCAAAGTAAGAAAAAGAGAAGTAATAACGTTTTTCTTTCAGTACTTTCCGATAAGTCACAACGACTTTACAAGTCAGAAAATATATCTTGGAAATGAAGGACAAACAATGGCGAAAAATGTGACTTGTGTTTAAGTTTGCTAAAGTAACAGTAATATTAAGAAGCGATCGTGCAGTCAATCCGGCATTCTTCGAAAGGAATTTGATTGACTTCGATTCTTAGTTAACGGTTCACTTCAGGCATATTCTTGATCGAATAAGTAGATATTTCACAATCAGGAAAATAAATTTTGATTGATTCTCTTTTTCCTGAATTCTTGTCTTTTGGAATTGTATTTCAGTGTTTTTGAAAATGGTTTATATTGAATGGATGAATTATGTGCCCTACTTTACGAGTAAGTGTATGATAATGTAAGGTATCTTGCTCAGGGTCTTGGGTTCACCGGAATCCGGAACATTATACCCTTTACCTTGGGATAACGTTTCGGTAATGGTATTACTAAATGTATTCGTAACAGAAATAGAAGATATATCACCTGTAATGGTTTGGAAGTTTCACATTATGTGATGTAATATGTAATTTGAGAAGATATTTTAAAATATTTGGTGTTGTACGATCATTATCATTCACTCAGTCTAGAGTCAATCATTGCTGGACATAGGCTTCCTCCAAGGATATCCACGATGCCCACATCCAGCCACATTCATAAAAACACAATTTCTTTACATCTACAGAACTTGAAATAACTTCTGTTGTGCAAAAACATACTGTTAATTGTTTATTACATCCAATGAAAAAAATAATATAGTGAGTGAGTGTAGTGTTCTATTATAGAGCACTAACTCATAAAACACCATTATATCAAAATCGATAAAATATGCTTTGTGTCACCGCATCATAGAGACATAAAATTTTTATGGAACCATTATTCTATTATAAAATCTTAACTCACTTAAAGTGAATCATAAAGACGACTTTGTGTTATAACGCTCAACTTTATATCATTTTCAAAGACCGTAACTTTCATTTTAAAACATTTTATCCTGTAGTATCACTATTTTTTTTAATAAGGCAGCGATATCCGAGTTGGAAAATGTCCTTACTTTGTGCAAGGGGTCGTAAATTCAATCCGACATCCACTGAGATTGATTTAAACTTATGTATTGTTTATTATAAATATCGCTTGCCTTACACAGTGCCCGGTGCATGCCAAAAGGTTCGCCTCTTGTTACTCTCTTCTCTCTTCTTCTTACCGCTGTCCCACTCTAGGTAGGGTCGGCACAACATGTCTTCCTCTTCCATTCTCCTCTGTCACTCGTCAGCTTAGCATCCAATTCTTTTATTCTAATATCATTCTTCACGCACACGATCCATCGCTTCTTTGGTCTTCCTCTCATTTTAGCCTCATCCATATTCATGTTCAGCATTCTTCTTGCTATGTGGCCATCATCCCTCCTTGTCACATGACCATACCACTCTAATATATTGCTAGTTGCTACTTGTACTTATCTTTTGTGTCACTGGTGTTACTTTCAAACTTCCTAACCCTGTCCATTCTAGTGACTCCACACATCCATCGTTACATTCGCATCTCTGCTGAGTACAGTTTTCTTTCATCCATCGCCCTCGTTTACCAATTCATATCCATACATTACGACAGGCCTAGCGACGGATTTGTTACATTGCGATATAAACATAATATGTGAAATGTAGCTGAAAACACTTATGTAATTGATAATAAATATTGGGTCCTTACCTATGAAATTGGTGTTTTTATTCTGTCTTAGAAATTTGTTCGTAACTATTAAGTTTCAGAACATTCTTATAAAATAATTGCCTCTTCTAAAAATGGACCATATATTTGAGCTCGTATAATTTAATTTGATAATTTTTTGTAAGTTAAATTGTGTTAAAATTAGACACAGAGACAATTATTTTTAACTGGCTCCCGAATACATCATTTGATTTGCATTAACATAAAAACGATGAATAATTTTTATCAAGCGTGTTCACACACATATTGCTAAAGCTTGTCTAATGATACATGCCAAATATTATTATCTCTGGATTTGTCGTTGTGAAGAAAACTGATAAAATGTTAATATGTTAAATGCAGACATCCCCAAAATCTCCATACAACACACCAATTTCATAGGTAAGGACCTAATACCTGTGAGGATAGACGTTTGAACGTTTAATTGTTTTTTTTATCTTGATCTGCAAAAATCTTAAAAGAAAGCACCAGGAGTTCATAAGAACCGCGAAGTTTTCCTTACCCGACAGAAATGCCTGTTGGGGTCCTGAACTCCTCCGAGACAGATGTAGTTACCAGGCAGCATCTTGGTAAATGGCTCACAAAGAGATGCTTCGATCATCGGAGCATTCACCACTCGAATGTGCTGTGTAAAGAGATACAGAAACCATTTAAGTGAGGTGTTTGCAAAGAGCATCATAAAAGAAATAAGAGGTTACTTCTCCACTCTATTAGGTCCTGGTGCTGTTTTGCTTTTCTAGCTATATCATGTTTCACAATACATCTTTTGTTCTTCTATTGAAGAATCATCATCATTATTTAGCTTGTAGACGCCTACTTCTGGATATAAGCCTCCACTTGGTTGTTAGTAATTTGTTAATGGATAAAATATTGATTGTACATTATGTCAGAAATAGAAAAAACCAACTGTCGATTCCATGACATTAAAAATTTATATCGTATCAAAGGCTTTTGTTAACAGTCTGCTCTCCCTGCGACCCTGCCCACTGGCAGCTAGTAACAGCAGCTTTTGTTTTGACTTTAGTTCTTCCGCAAATCTCCTAATTCCCAATACGATCGATCACACAGGGAAAATGAAGATATCTTTTTCCCGCGCTCACCCCTGGAAGTCTAAGCCACCAAAGCAGCCAAGTACCTACCCGAGGGCTATCTCTTCATCAGGCTGCAGGAAATGCACCGCCGTCACCCGCGACCCGAACTCCATCGAGGCCTGCAGTTACACCTATAGCAATGAAGAAGTATAATCTTCAGCTCACCCCAGTAGGAGTCCAAGCCACCACAGCAGCAAGGTATCCCAGTGCCACCTCATCATCAGGCTGCGGAAGGTGCACCGCCGTCACCCGCGACCCGAACACCATCGGGGCCTGCAGCTTCACCGCAGACACCTTCATGTCGAAGTTGTTGATCAGCATCTTTATCTGGGATAAAGAAATATCGGGTTTAGAGATTTAAACAAAAGACAGCGATAGCCGAGTTTAAACGGATAGCACTAGTCGTGAAAGAGGTAGCTAGATCCATTCCCACCGCTTGTACCACTGATATTGGGTTTAGAGACATTTAAAAAAGGATACTACCAACCCATCTCTTCCCTTGGATGTCGTAAAAGGCGAGTAATGTACTTAGAACTAAACAACCATCCAATACCTTATAGCGGCGACCGTCTCACCAACTGTCACACTGAGTGCAGTCACTGCTTGGAAAAGCGCGGACTATGGCAGTGGACTGCTTTGGCGGTGACTTTGCCTAGTCTTTTAATTACCTTTATTTTATTTTTTTTTATTTTATTTTAGGGGATAATAGTCTTATTTAAATGTATATATGTATGTAAAAAATAACACTACTATATCCCCACAGCACGGCACTACCACTGAGTTTGAATAAAACTTAAACACAATTTATTGTGAATATCGCTTGCCTCACACTGTGTCCGGTGCATGGCAACAGGCTCACCACCCGCTTCATGGGGACTCAACATATCTGGCGAAATGTGTGGCTGCCCACGCCTTAGGGAAAAAGGCGTGATATGTATAATATATGTATTATTGGTAAAAATTCACAGTCCTCATTCAATTCTCAGTTCTCCTTATGACCTTGATAACAAACATCCTTACACTATACAGAGACCCTCCCTTGTTGTTGTACGAGGAGCCAGTTCTGATGGTGAAGTTGCCCAGGTGCTTGTAGGTCACGTACGAGGAGATGATGTCGCTGCGAACAAAATACGGGGTTTGACTCAGATTCATAACGAAAATTATCATTGCACATAGAACTCAACTTGTGATAGGTTGAGTGGAGATGTAAATAAAAACCCGGAGATGCCGTCTCTAATTGTATTTATATATTTAAGAACTTAAGGCACATTGAAAAAAATTATAAAAAGGTAAATTTCACAAATCACTGAACATAAGATTAGGGCTTTATAAAATAGTGTCTTGGAAAAGTTATTTGAAACATTTGATCATTTATCGTTATAGTTTATTAACTAAAATATATATAATAATTTTATTATCAACACTTGATTTTTATATTTTATTGGCGTTGAGTCCAGACGCTGACTCTGATAGGAATAACATTAGAGATCGAAATCAATAAAGTAGTTTCAAAACAGAAAGAAAGAGAAAATGGCCAGAGAAGAGCAGCAAAGAATCGCTAATACTGATATCAACACTTAATTTTTATAATTTATTGGAGTTGAGATAAACGCTCCAAATGCTGGCTCTGATAGGAATAAAATTGGAGACAAAAAACAATGAAGTTAGTTTAATAATAGAAACAAAGAGAAAATGGCCAGAGAAGAACAGCAAAGAGTCGCTAATACTGATATAGCGCCTCGTTACAAACTGAGTGAAAAGGGCTATTATAATAGTACATTTTGTATCCCAATCCGAGTTATTTCTAATGCGATAATTAATAAAAATAAAAAGCATATTCTGTGATTAAATACTGAGATTTGCTAATTTATTTTCAATACTTACTTTGTCTTTTCTTTAACAAACTAAGGCCCACTTGCGCGGTCGAGAGTTAGCACCTAACCCTGGCGCAAATATACGGGCAAACCCTGGGTTAGGCGCTAGCTCTCGATCGTGCAAGTGGTTCTTAAGGTCGCACTCAGAGACGTCATTTTAAGCTAATGTTCTTTGACGAATTAAAGAATCATCTTTATGTGTATTGAATAAAGTGTTTAATTTTGTTTGAAGCAACCGTTATAGTTAATGAATGACTCTGAATGCGGCAGTAAGTATTAAAACTTAATAACTATCGTTTAAAAATGATACAGCCTTTTTCGTTCATAATTTTAAAAAATCCGTTCTGTATTCTTTAGAAACGGAACTTCGTAAATACATCACGTATTCAACAGCACTGGTATTCACCAAGGGAATGTGCGAGCGCTCATAACCGGCCGGTGATAGATGGGATGGATGTCTTTGAAACTTTTTGTTGCAGATCAATAAACGGTTTAGACGTGTGTTCTATTACAAAATGGCCGTGTGTTAAAAGTGAAGATGTAATATAAAGGGAAAGGGGAGTGTAATTAGAGGACGTACTACAATTAAACTCTTGATTGCACCAAATACAACAGACTTCAAAATATTTTATGTGTTTGAATTAAAAATTAAATTTGGTAATTAATTTACCAATTTTCCGAATCGGTTATTGTGAGAGGCCTGTGTCCAGCAGTGGGCTTCTCTTGACTGAATGATGACATGGAATTCATTTACCGAAATCCGAGAGAGAGCATTATCACCAATTTACAGCACGGGACCAGAGTAATAAAGAGGAAGTGTGGAATCCCCTTCATTAATTGTGGTCGTCTAGTTTTTAAAGTTTACGCTAACTTCAATCAGTTTGATAAGTAAGGTGACCTATGTTTTAGATTTTGAAATTAGTATCGAAAACAATATAAGATTACATCAATGATGAAATAATAAAAAGGATACTACCAACCCATTTCTTCTCTTGGGTGACGTAAAAGGCGGCTAATTGACTTAGCACTGCACAACCATCCAATAGCTTATAGCGGCGACGGGATCACCATCTGTCACGCTGAGTGCAGTTACTGCTTAGTGAAGCGCAGACTATGGCAATGGACTGCTTTTGCGGTGCTTTTGCCTAGTCTCTGACTAACCCATAGAGGATAATAGTCGTCATTATATGTAGGTATACATATATGAAATAATTACGTTTTATAACGTAAATTCATAAGCATTGCGTCTAATGAAAGCCAATAGAATGAAAACGATAAAAGCATTCACAGTACCCCTTTCACTAATTTAATACAAATAGTACCCAACTGCAAAAGGCTATACCTGTAAAAGGATCAAACAGGTTTTCCTTATACAAAAAAACAGAACCATTTTCATTACATTTTCCTCAATAGCCCAGGGTTAATCAATTCTGTAGATACATCCAAATGTACGGTCAGTTTTTGTTCTAAAAGGCATTTTAGGGTTAATTTGTGTAAGTCAATATATAACCCTTTTAACGCTTGATCACGCTGTGTTCGTAGTTAAAAGGGTTGAATGACTTTTTATTCGTCTCTTTAAGTAAATTCTATTACTGGACCTCAGTTGAAACGAATTTGTCATTACGCTGTAATTCACAGCCGAAAATGGTAATTTAGTTTTGAAACGTCACTACTTTCCCTCAAATATGGTTGAGCGAAGCAATGGCTGATTCATGCGTCATGACTGTGAACAGGTGCCACTGCCGGTGTCTGGTCAACTCATGCTTGTCTGATTGGTAGCAATTGCCTAATCAATGATATTACTTCGGAACTGTGTGGCACGGCAAGTAGTGAAGATAGTTATTTGTCGTATTACTTAGATACTTTTTATTTAGAATACACTTAATACTATCTGCACATGTTTGTAATGGAAAATGTGGTAAACTGCAGAATATTACTTAAAATAAGTACCTATCTATTAATTTTCTTTTTAAACTTCAATGACGTTGTAGTTTATGACATTTTTTAAATGATGCTAATGTAAAGGGAGGGTAGAAACTTGCTGAGTTTCTCGCCCGTTCTTCTCAGAACAGGAGGCCTTGTTGAACCAGGAGGTAGTTTTTGTGAACAGATGGCGTAGTTTTTCTTTTTCAAGAAATATTGTAAAATGTTTATGATATTCATAAGCATGTGCTATTAACGCATCTAAACTCAATAAACGCTTTTGAATTTTCAAAGGATTTGGAGCTGCTTTTTGAAATGAAGAATTCTAGGTATGTCTGGTGGGACCTGGTGGGAAGATTGGAGTAATTATTGTGTTTCAGCCGCCTCCCTGGTATAGTGGTAGACACCATCGGGTATTGATCGGGAGGTCCAGGGTTCGATTCCCCGCTTGGATAGAAGTTTTTCTGCTCGGTTTGGTTGGCGAGCTTACAAGTCTTACCTTTTTTGACCACTTTTTTATTATTCTAAGTCCAAACAAAGTGAGGCCCGGCTCCTTGCAATCTTCCCTTCATTAGAATAAAAATGCCTCACAAGGAGCTAAATAACATTAAGAACTCGTGAGGAAGGTTGCCCGCTGACGGCGGCCGTGTGGGCAGCGAGATCTTCCTGTAGATAAATTACTGGGTGAGCTCTGTTTATTTATAGGCGCCTAGTACATACGAGGTAAAAAATTGGTCGTGGTACTATGTTTTTTAAAATTTTCCCGAATAAAAGGTATCTAAGATGTTGACCAGGGTTATGCAAAATTACATTGAAATCGGTCCAGCCATTTCGGAGATCAGTTCGTACAAACAGACAAACCGAAAACAGACAGAGAAACAAAAAATAAAAATAACCTTTTTTAGTTTTTTGCTCCCTTTGGTTGGCTTGGTTTTATGCATTTTTTTTCTATGTACAGACATTCGATCTCTACAGTTTTATTATATGTATAGATATAGGCTTTACGGTTTCAGACCCTGTCTGTCTGCAAGTAGAACTGTCTGAACTTACGATACAAGCATTATTTATTAGGTCCTTTCCTATGAAATTGGTGTTTTGTATGGAAATTTTGGGGAATTCTGCATTTTCCATAATTAATTTATTTTCAGTTTTCTTCACAATGACAAATCCAAAGATAATAATATGTGGCATCTATCATGAGACAAACTTTAGTAATATGTGTAATATCACACTTCATAAAAATTATTTATCGTTTTTAAGTGAATGCAAATTAAATGATGTATTCGGGAGGCACTTAAAAAGAGTTGTCTCCGTGTCCAATTTTAACACAATTAAACTTACAACAAATTATCAAAACAAATCAAAAGAGCTCAAAAATATAGTCTATTTTTAGACGAGGTAATTATTTTTTAGGAATACTCTGAATCTTAATAGTTACAGACAAAATACTAAGAAAGAATAAAAACACCAATTTCATAGGTGAGGACCCAATATTATGTTTGAAGCGACATGAAATTTTAGTTGAAAATAATTTAAGTAATTTTTTAATTTATTGGTTGTAATAAGTTACCCATCATTAGTTTAGATAAATCCACTGCTGGACATAGGTTTACTCTCTTTCTCATAACGATCGGTCCTGCTCTGCCCACATCAAGCAATTTCCCGCAACCAATTTTCTAAATATAGCTATTTATTGCAACAGTGGTAGCCGAGTTGGGACGGACGGGCACCACTCGTTCGAGAAACCGCGGGTTCAATCCCATTGAGATTGAATAAAACTTAAGTACAATTAATTGAGAATATAGCTTGCCATACATTATGCCCGGTGCATGGCAACAGGCTCGTCACAATCAGGACTTTTATCCCCTAAGTCAGAGATTAGGCAAAAGCACCGTAATAGCAGTCCACTGCCATAGTCCGCGCTTCACCAAGCAGTGACTGCACTCAGCGTGACAGGTGGTGAGCCCGTCGCCGCTATAAGCTATCAGATGTTTGTGCCGTTCTAAGTCCATTAGTCGCCTTTTTCGACACCCAAGGGAAGAGATGGGTTGGTAGTCTTCTTTTAATGAGCCGCTACCACTCCAACTGACGGCAACGACCACGACAATTGTTACATGAGGACTTAATAAATCCGGAGAAATGCGGGTTGATCTGTTAGGGACAGAAAGTTAGAATCAGGACTCCAATTCACGCTGTGTTTAACATAACGAGGCGGTATACGAGTATTAGCGACTCTTTGTTGATATTGCGTTCTCCTCTGGCCATTTCCCTCTTTTTTTCTTTTAAAGAAAAACGAACCATCTGTCTGTCTATTCTGTCTCCAACTTTCGATCCCGGAAATATTATTTTAAATAAAGTTTATCCACAGTTTTATTATTATTATATATATTTGTTTTATACACTGATTTTATGAAAGGAGTTTCATAAGTTCTAAATAACCTTACTAAAGGCACTATTGTAAGTAGCCCTACTTTTATAATTATCAGTTAGTTTATGTTCCATGTTTTTGTTATTTACCTTTTAAAATTTGTTCCAGAGTGCCTTAGTTTTTATTTATAAATATATATAGCAATAAGTGACGACTTTAATTTATCTCCGGGCTCACCACGTCACAAAGGTACCCATGGTGAGTCAATAGTCAACTAGTTATATTTTAAAATACCGTTCTTAGTTAATAGGCAGTAAGCTAGTTTGGTCAGGCTCCAGAGGCTAATCTGCAACCATCAATCTGAATCTTAACCCAATTTGCCGTTAATAGACCGGCTTGTTTGGATTGCCCAAATTAATGTACAACCTCGACTATGGCTAACTAAACTTGGTGCTGTGTCGCACTAGAGGCGATCCCTGAAGAGTAACTACATCCATTTTGTGGATTACGTGCGTTGGAGTGAAAGGGATCTAGGCGGAAGTCCGGAGCCTTTTTACTTTACATCAATGGAATAATTCACCAGTAGATACCTTCGTCCGTGTAACAATTTTAATTTTTTTTTGCGAAAAGATTAACATGAAAACTTTAAAAATATGTGAAACAGGATATAATGATTAAAATCGAGAAAAGAGCTTGAATGGTACCTTATAATTTTATGGACAGCCGAATAATACTTTATTGCATATCAAAAAAGGTACAACTAATAAAGGAACTCATTTCAACAAAATTTATTCATGGCTGGCCACAATAATAATAAGGACAGTAAACATTCAAGAATTATAAATAAAAAAGGTATAAATATCGAAAATCCTGTTCTATTTTTGAAAATATCAATCGCGTGGTATCTTAAATTCTAATTCGGAACATCTTTTTTTTTTCTCAATACTCACGAGTCGAAGCACTTGGAAGACGTCAGCAGCCAGTATGTGTTGAGTATGATGGCACTGCAGACGTAGCTGTTGTTCTTCAGGAGCGTGGCAGCGTAGGGATGCTGCACGATCTGGGTCACTGAGGCGCCTACCCTCTCGCTGCTATCCAGGTCGTCTACGTTTACTGTACATCAAAATTAAGAAAGTCAAATCATTTATTCAGTGTAGTTATTTTGCAATATAAAAACCACCATTCATGGCTACTGGAGCCCTAGTCTTGAGAGAGCTCGTACACGAGTTGGGTTCATACATAAATTGGTTTCATACATAAGTTTAGTTTGCTCACCGTATACTAGATGTCGCTGATCATTTTAAAACGCTAACTCACCATCGTGTATCTCATATTATCTATTTTTTTTCTTGGTTCATTTTTCCCATTACGAGCGCACGTACAGTTTGACTGTCCGATACGATCGGCTAGTGGTGTGCCAACTCGGAAAAAAAAAAGCTCAAGTGAACTTATTTATTTATTTATTTATACTTTATTGTACAAAGAACATATTTATAGAAACAAATACGACAGCCAAATGTACAAATGCACTTATTTATTTTTATTACAATTAATCGAATTTATTGATTCGTTTATTTACAACCAGTTTCAACTCGAGTTGGGGGGCATTTAAAATCGAGTTTAGCAACTCGAGTTGACACATCCCTATGATCAGTTCACTTTGGTTTCAAATCGTGTATCTGGCGCACATGCCATAGTAAGTAGTAAGCAGCCGCATCTCTCCCTTTCCCGAAGGAGAGGGCTCATTTAGGTTATGCTTTGACAAGGCCGTAAAGGCTTATATCACAGGCGGTGTTTAGTCGGTAATAGTCCGACATACCCTGGGGCCGGCCGACGGGTAATCAATGAGGGATTTACCAGCTCCTCCCCCCGCATGGAGAGGTAAACCCTCCTTCTGAGGATTGAGAAAAAAAAAGCTTCTTCTTGGCCACGGGCGCGGAAAGGCAGTGGTAAATTGGTTACATCTATATCATATTGGGTCCTTACCTATGAAATTGGTGTTTTTTTCTCTCTTAGAATTTTGTTTGTAACTATTAAGATTCATAGTATTCCTAAAAAATAATTACCTCGTCTAAAAATAGACTATATTTTTGAGCTCTTTTGATTTGTTTTAATAATTTGTTGTAAGTTTAATTGTGTTAAAATTGGACACGGAGACAACTCTTTTTAAGTGCCTCCCGAATACATCATTTTATTTGCATTCACTTAAAAACGATAAATAATTTTTATGAAGTGTGATATTACACATATTACTAAAGCTTGTCTAGTGATAGATGCCAAATATTATTATCTTTGAATTTGTCGTTGTGAAGAAAACTGAAAAAAATTTTGTATGGAAAATGCAGAATTCCCCAAAATCTCCAAAAAAACACAAATTTCATAGGTAAGAACCTAATATAATTAGTAACGTGTGAGTTTTAACACGAATGTGGTGTCTTCTATAGTGCTGTTTGGATAATAAACGCCTTATTTATTTACCGGAAGGGGTAGACAGAGGTGGTGGTAAAAAAATGGTTGCAATCGCGTCCAGTCTGGTGAAATATATGCCTAATGTTCTAGAGAGAAAAGAGACAGGTATGTCCTTGAATGACAAAAGTATTTTTATTTCGTACGAATTCATTACTGTAAATCTTTAAATGTGAACTGCAATCGCAAAAATAAAGTGCAGTCTTTCATAAAAGGATTGTTTTTTCTTAGAACATAAGCAATGCGTACGATTTGCAGCAAAACCAAAACATAATTGATGTTTACAAACTAAATTATAAATATTTTTCACGCGCACCAATTAGCATAGTCTAATGTAAGCACTGTAAGGCTGCCTGTCCACCAACGCGGAGCGAGGGAGCGGAGCGGGGCTTTCAAGCAACGCTATTGGTTAATCGAGATATCGGATCAGCAAGGCGGAGATTTGAAGCGATGCTATTGGTTAATTTTGACATAGCTCAAGCTCCGTTTCTCCTCACCGCTCTAGTGGACAGGCAGCCTAAGACTTGTATTATGGGATTTGGGACTATAAAAGGCACAATATACACACATACGATATATTATGTGTGACTTTAAGACCTGTTGCCATGCACTGGGCACACTGTCAGGCAAGCGATATTCTCATTGAACTGTAGATACAATAAGCTCAGCTAGCGCTGCCTTCATTATAACGTTTACAAATATTATATATATTATATGTATACATTGAAAATATTGTTTTGAAAGAAAATATTGAGCATTGACTTTAGTACCAATGATGTATCTATCTTACTACCAACCCATCTCTTCCCTTGGGTGTCGTAAAAGGCGACTAATGGCATTAGAACTGCACAACATCCAATAGCTTATAGCGGCGACGGGCTCACCACCTGTCACGCTGAGAGTCACTGCTTGGTGAAGCGCGGACTTTGGCAGCGGACTGCTTCTGCGGTGCTTTTGCCTAGTCTCTGACTAACGCTTAGGGGATACTAGACATTATTATATGTATGTATCCATCTTACAAACTCCTGATTCTTACGGGACGCGAACCCGGAACCTGAGTGACCTTATGAACCCCGTCTACGGATCGTAGGTATTCGATCATGGAGGTGGTCATAATGACGTAATTTTTTAACGTACTTTTCTTAATAAAAGCATAGAGTAAAGGAGGAAATAAAAGCTTCAGTAATTTCTTTACAAGCAAAAACTACCTATTAGCAAAACAACAACTTTAATCACAGAACCGTAAAGGTTAATTTCCTTTACCAAGAAAACTACTTATAAAGCAAATAATTAATGAACTTACGAGAGTCATCTACATCCTCTTCTGTCGCTAGCTTCGCCTGTATGTGTGCGATAGAGACAGCAAGAGTAATAGCTGCTGTAATTCTCCACATCTTATTAGCTATAGCTACAACAAGGTACTGAAAGGCAATCTTGCTGATTGTAAGGTTGTTTTCAATTGTACCTTACCATAGAGTTAAGAAATTTTGATTTGAAACAAGTTTGTAACGAGGCGCCATAGCTATATTAGCGCCTCGTTGCTGTCATTGCGCTCTTCTCTGGCCATTTTTCTCTTGGTTTCCGATTTTAAATTTGCTGTCTGTCTCTTTTTATTTGTTTTGTTCTCGAAGCTCATTCTTACGAGAGTCAGTGCGTAGAGCGGGTGACTCCCTTCTAACAATAATTGTAAAATATTTATATAGTGAATCAATTTTTATAAGCTGAAACAAAGTTACAACAAACCATATTATCAGTTCCTATTTTATAACAAAGACTATACGTTTTCTCTAAGGCACTATTGTAAGTAACCCTACCCTTTCTATAATATATTTAAGTGTTAAATGTGACATTGTTTTGTGTTCCGTGTAATTTACCTTTTTTATATAATTGTTTCAGTTGTGCCTTAATTCTTAAATATAACAATACCTAAGTGACGACCCAGCGTTTTTCATTATCCCCGGCTTCACCCCGTCACAAGTTCTTCTTTAAAAAGGTCTTATGTTTAAGTTTACGTCTTTGTCTTGACTTGTTCGAGTCTTAATACTAGTAAATAAGTTTCTTTTAATTCATACCAATTGTTGTTTTCGTTCACGTTTGTAAAGGTAACGACACACAAGCTATAGGTCGCCGATGCAAACTTAAAAAGTTAATGATTTAGCCAGTATCGGCAATTCGACAAAAAAAAATCTTTCATAAATCTCTTCAAAAATCTTTTTTATCTGTGTTATGTTCACTAAAAAAGGCAGATAATCAAAACTCTACAACTTGCTGAACTTTTAAAATTAATTCGAATTTTAAAATGATTTAAACACGTTCTATTCTTCTCATTTTAAATTGAGTTCTGAAAACTTTTTACGGGATATTTTGCGCAATTTAAATTAGAATTTAATTTTGACTTCAGAACGAATGGAGAAAGGTAAGTGATTTACAGATTTAAAGGATGTACGATTTATCTTTCAGCTTTTCTTGAAAAAATATCAATTAATTCTATTAGAATTTCAAAGTAAGTTGTATTAACGTGAGATTTTCATCCAAAACTTATAGAGTTGTTGTTAATATTAAATGCTATATTTCCAAATAACTGATAAATTTCTCACATCTGAGGCTTATATTTTATGCATCGATCCCCGCCAACCAGACAGAATAAATATTGATCTGGAACAGAGTGAGGCCTTTGCAATATTTTGCTAATACGGAGTGGTTACGAGAGGGAAGTACATCTAATACCTACTTTGAGAAAAACTTGTTGGTCAGTTAAGATGTTTTGGCATTGGATCCAAACTGTTTTCAAGTATTTTTACTACATCCTTTCAAACAAATTCGAATGTAATGACCACAACGAATTGACAACCTCCGTGGTCGAGTGGTCTGTTGGCCGGTCTCAAGGCGTCGCGTCGCCATCTCGAGAGGTTCTGGGTTCGATCCCCGGTGGGGGCAAATGTTTGTGTGAACAGGCATTTGTTCTCCAGTCTTCGGTGTTTATATATGTATATTATATTCTGAATATTCATATGTATTTATCTATTAAATATATTTGTCCGTCATCTGGTATCCATAACACAGGCATTAGATGTCTAGTATGGGCCAGTTGATAGGTGTGAATGTCTGAAGATATTTATTTATTTATCATTATTATTTATTAGTGCCGTTGCTACATACAACTAAATAAGTAAATATTCCACTACCGAGTTTTTATGTTAATACAACAAGAAATAGAGAGAGAGAAGAATTTTAAACCGCCTCTCTGGTCTAGTGGTTGACACCACCGGGTGTTGATCGGGGGATTCCCCACGGGAGCGGGGGTTTCCTGCTAAGTTTGGTTGGTGATAGGGCTTCTGAGCCCGCCTGGCTAGCTTCCTAAATGTTACCTAAATCTGTCGCCATTATAACAATCTTATAGCATTTTTGTGTTCCAGCAATCAGAAGTAAGATAGCCAGTTCCTCATTTGTTGGGGTATACATGTTAAACTCGCTTCCACCTTCGGTCTTATTGTCACTTACCATCATGTGAGATAAAGGCCAAGAGCTTACCTGTCATATGTAAAAAAGACATCAGATAAAAAATACGATAATCCGAAGTCGTCTCACTGATCACACAAAAAGTCTGCACGGTCTCGATCTAATTTCAACTGTCCTGCTCGTATTATTAGCGCTCTAATTGAAGTTCTGTCATTCAGTCTCCACACTCTTTTTGCTATGGCTCGCAAAAACATCGCTCGTTATTGACACAGTTTCGACGGCAAGTTTATTTTCAGCTCTGGGTCCAATATGGTAAAGAACAGTGATTTTAACAAGTTGTTTTAAAAGATTGATTAGGATGTGATGGACGTCCTAGAAGAACGTAGGTTGTTTTAAAGAAGACTTAGGTAAAATCCAATTCCTAGTGTTTTCCTATGGAGGTGGATTTGACCTAGCTCTTGTATAAAAATTAAATCATAATAGAGGAAGCGCAAGATGTGTCACAGGATCGTAACAAGACATCCGTAGTCCAAAGAACAAGGTCAGATTTGTATCTCGCATCTTGAAAGCCTATGACAGAAGTATAAATCCCAGAAGAGGTCGATAGAGGCGTTGACAGACCGACTGATTATCTAATTAAGTCCATTTGTGACTAACGAGTAGATTGATGTCTTCCGAAATACGGAAAGAAGGAGATAATAAAATTTCGATCCCCATCCTGAATCCATGGTGAAAGTTGCTCAACTCTCAACAATTAAACCGAAATTTAAAACCTCTACCCCAAAGAGTTCCTAATTGTTTTTATAATGAAACAATAAATCAAGAGTAGGTCACTTTTATAAATAAATAACGCTTAATAGTTCTGGCATAAGTCAATGTTGCCCGGACCTCACATACATCATCCTGCCCCAAAATATCACTATTCTGACCACATCGCCGAAATAAATCATAAAGAAAAACCTATTGCCAGTACTAAATCATTGTAAGCTCTATGGCAGGATGTTTTCATTGCGACCCAAATGTTTATGTCAACAAACTCATAGCCTGAGGCGTTTTGTCGGAAATCGTGCGTGAAACGAAACGTAGTCGTTTCCTGGGAAGGTGTGACGGCGAAGACTTTCTATCTTTATTTGATTTAGTATGACTAATGTCTATGAAGATGTACAGACTGAAAAATTTATAGAAATGACAATTGAAATCGTAAACACAACAAACCGCTTACCAAATATATGGAAAATATATGGATTCGACAATGAATTACACAAAGCAGCGAAATTTATTCGCTTATACTCATAATATAACACATAACATATCATCACATCACATCACAACGTGTGGTTCCACATGGTTTCTTATTAGTCTTTTGTTTGTTAAGTTTATGTGTGGCTCGTTTCTCAGGTACTGAGGCTAATATAATGCAGGTAGTTGACAAAAATATACACCAGGTTTTGACAGCAATGTGATCGTAGCTTAAAATCTTAAATTATGTTTATGTACATTATGTTTGTGGATTTTGTATTGTGTATTAATGTTTTAACCACGTATCGAGGGTTGAATGACTCGGTGCTCAGTCTGAATTGATTTGTATAAGATTTTTGTATTATTATAAATAATTAAATAAAATCACGCCTCTTTCCCGAAGGGGTAGGCAGAGGTATTAAATACATACATTTCATCAGATATGTTAGGTCCCCATGTAACAGGTGGTTAGCCTGTTGCCATACACCGGGCGCAATGTGAGGCAAGCGACATTCACAATGAACTGTACATACGTTTTTATTCAAACTCAGTGGTACAGGCGGTGGGATCGAAATCGCGTATCCCGCGGCCTCTCGAACGAGTAGTGCCCCGTCCATCCCAACTCGACTGCTGCTTATACTCAGCTTAAACTTAATTTTCTTATTAAAGAATAAAGATAATAAAAAGGACTGTCAGAGTCCCTACAACTCAGTAGCAACATTTCTGTATGAGCGAAAACATGATTGAAAAAATAATTGTTGAATGATTGGGCAAAGTAATATGCAGCATGTTTTGTATAGGAATAGCCAACATAAGTAATATGATAATTTGCTAATTTTTCTTTTTAGCGTTAATGCAAATAATCATCATCCTATACCTCCTATCATCATCCTATAATCATTATCAATCATCATCATTTGCCTGCCCTTTCCCAATTTCATTTGGGGTCGCTGGACGAGTCTTTCTCCTCCAATGAGTCTTTTTTATATCTCTAATATAATGTTCTACAAATCGACCTCATGTAATTAATCCGAAAAAATTGTAAGGTATTGTATTTGGTTTTAGTACTCGCATGCTTAAAGTACTTTATTTATAATTATACATACCTACATGCCTATACGACATAAACAAAATTCATACAAGATGTCGCCATTCAACCGACTGTTTTAGCAAGCGCTTCCTTTCATTTCTCACAATCAGAAGCAAAACTCTGAATAGATCACAAACTGCTAACTTGCATTATAAATGCCAATTCGCAAGTCAAGTAATAATAGAGTGATCGGACACTTCAAAGAAACTAATAATAGCGATAGTCCAGGAAACGGGACGTACTATGTATCTTCAGACGGATATATGATCGCTTTCATTTAATAGAAATTCTTCAACCATTGCTGGATTTGTATAGACAAATTTTGGTGTGTCATTTATTAAAACGTCAATAGCATACTTTATATAAAATTTTAGGTTTCATTTTAATTACTGGTACTAGGGCATAATATTGTTAAATATAATAAAATAAAATTATCCAGACTTATATTATAAATGGGAAAGTAACTCTGTCTGTCTGTCTGTCTTGCGCTTTCCGTCAAAACTACTGAACCGATTCAATTGAAATTTTTTATCCCGATATTCCCATGAGAACGGATGCCATGCGGGTGAATGTTAGAAAAATTAAATAACGCCTCCCAGAAAAATGAAGGACAAATTTACGTCACTATGAACTTTGCTCGACCTAGACATATTCCGTCAAAATGTAATTTCATCTAATTTCATTCATCAGATGACAGCTGAGGATGACAGTTACAAGAAATGTTATTTTCATTATTTTAAGATTTTATTTGAGGTTTTAGTTCAACTATTAAGAATCAACATTTTGCTAATAAGAGGTAGGAATGTAATGTTGAGCACTTTGTTAAAAAACAATGCAGTGATAACAAACACACAAAAACTTTTTGTAAACTTTTATCGGCGATAAATTTGTATTTTTTTATATTTTTGTGGTGGTGGTAGGCGAAGATAATATTATTAGGGGATAATAATATTATTCTATTCCTCGTATATATGTTTTCATTTTCATTAAATTCTTAAATAACGCATATTTTTGCTTCATTTAATGTGCTCGATAAAGAGGTGATATATTGCTGGGAAATTTCCAGTAATAAAGAGACAGGGTTGTTTGATAAGGAACATCGTCATGGGATATTACTTTCAATTTAAATGTTGGTTTCTCTGTTATTTTAGTATATATATTTCAAGTTTATCTATATAGTTGACGGGTAAAAAGACCACCCCACTTTACTATTCACAACTGCCGAAGACCAATCGTATTTGACCTTTCACTTTATATTACCGCCAATCAAAGCTATAGAGACAACGTTATTACTTTTTAGAATTTTTTGTGTCGGTGGTACAGTCGAGTACAAAAATGACAATCTTTATTTCTTTCTAATAGGTGTCCTGGCAAAAGTGGTTACATATTTTTGGCGTCGACTGTACATAAATGAAAGTGACTATAAGGTGCAGCGCAGAAGACATACTTTTTGTGCGATCGAATCTGCGGCACACAAAATGTCTTTATAGCGCGCAAAAAGGATCTTTATTCGCGAAGGATCTTTTGCACTTTATATGCCTTACTGCAAATAGTTACAGAGGCGGTGCGGCGTAGTCCGTCACATTTCAACGGATTTTTAGTGCCCCGGACTATTTGCACGTCATGTGCGATACTGCATGTAGCTCAATATGTTCTATTTTCATAGACAAGTCTGTCACAGATAGTCCGTCGTCTGCGCTGCACCTAACAAGAGCCTCTACAGCGCCGTCTGCGCTGCACCTAACAACAGCTCAATAACAGCCTCTTGAGGGACACAAGCGTAATGATAATTACAATAGACCTATTAGGTCCTTACCTATGAAATTATTGTTTTGTATGGAGATTTTGGGGATGTCTGCATTTTACATACTAACATTTTATCAGTTTTCATCAAGACAAATCCAGAGACAATAATATTTGGCATGTATCATTAGACAAGCTTTAGCAATATGTGTGTGAACACGCTTCATAAAAATTATTAATCGTTTTTATGTTAATGCAAATCAAATGATTTATTCGGGAGGCAGTTAAAAATAATTGTCTTTGTGTCTAATTTTAACACAATTAAACTTACAAAAAATCATCAAATTAAATAATACGAGCTCAAATATGTGGTCTATTTTTAGAAGAGGGTATTATTTTATAAGAATGTTCTGAAACTTAATAGTTACGGACAAATTGCTAAGACAGAATAAAAACACTAATTTCATAGGTAAGGACCCAATATAACTGACGTTCATCGCATGATCCAACTAAATTACCAACGAAAAAGCTGAGCACCCATTGTGAGCTGCCACCTACATGCTCAAAGTTTTTCGTATAATAAAATAAGTTGTGTACTCACAATGTATCACAGCTATACCATAGGCGATGTCGTGAAGAGCCGCTTGTTAAGATATCGGCCCATTAACCCGCGAGTGGCTATTAAGTCAATGGGTCAGCTAGGGCTGTCACCGAGCAAGAGAAAATAAGCAATCCTCTGCAGCAATAAATAATAATGCTCAAGTACGTTCAAGCTTTGAGAAGCTCGGTGGCGTAGTTGTTAGTATGCTTTGGCTTTCGATTGAAAACAAAGCTACCTTCGCCGTGGTCAGGCCGTGGATGGGTGATCAAAACATTGACCAAAAGCTCCTCCGTGCTTCGGAAGGCACGTTAAGTTGATCCCGGTCGCTATTGCGACTGTTTCTACCCACCAACCCGCATTGGGCCAGCGTGGTGGTGTTACGACCCATACTCCTCGTGTGTTTCTCCATGAGGAAGGCCTGTGCCTGGGCCTGTGGGACGAATATAGTCTGGGTGCGTAAATGCATTTTTCGTATTATTTAGCGATCTCTGAGGTCTAAAATTTTAATGCTGGTTGTAAGAGCTCTAGCTAATCACCTCTCCTTGCACCTTTTAAAGTTGGAGTATTATGTTAAGTGGAATAGATTTTTAAAACAGGAATATCATTAATTTGTTGTTTTTTGGGGTAAATTCATTTTCATGCCTAACTTAAAAAGCACTGGCCAATAAAGAAATTACAAGCTTTCACATTATTTTAAGCGAGTTAGAAATATCATCATCATCTTAGCGTTCCCCGGTTGCTCACTTCGCCCTTGGAGAGAGAACCCAGGGTCCGCTTTCATACTTCTGCTCTTTCACTTTTCCCGGTCTTCGGCATCCTTGTTGGCACGCATGTCATCCCTAACGACATCAAGCCAGTGCTTTTTGGGTCTCCCTCTCTATTTTGCGCTAGGCAGGGTCATTCTAAGGCATAATAATTCTAAACGAGTTAGAATGATTTATTTATATCATGAATCATATTCTCTTAGTTGAAACGAATTGGTTTATTGCGTGTATCTATGTATGGTTTATACATATACTGACTTGTGCCATGTGTGCTGTCTTCCTTGGGATGTGCTTAAAGGATGGACTATACTATAGACTATGGATTATATAATGTTGTTATACGGTGCCTGTTTCTTATGTAATAACCTATATGATAATTGTGTTCTCATGTAAGTGGATTTATTGTAATCTTTCTATGAGAATAAATCCTTTAAACCTTTTGAATCTGGGTGATTTTAAGGTATAATAATTCTAAGCGAGTAAGTTTTATTTATATGATTTATTTATATCATGAATCTGTAGCCTACAAAACTAGTGCCGAAAAATATATCTTTACTCTTTTTAAAGTACAACTACACAATTTATTAATTTCGTATTTTATCTTACAGTTGGCAGCCCTGCCGTTTCCGGTCGGGTCCTAAACGCGTTACGGACCGTACAAACGTTATTTGCTATATTACTAATATTGTTAAAGTTAAAGTTCTGTACACACGCAAGTTTTGGTTCTTCGGAACTGTTGTGTGTAACAAGGTACAGACACTATCAAGAGTAGCATAACACTATGTTCCAATGTTTAAATTAAAGTTTTTCAAAGGCGCAGTTAATGTAATGAAACTCTTATCAGTTTTAAACTGTTTATAATAAATCAATTAATTACATACCAAGCGGAATCTTACATTTTTGTGTCAACGAAAAAATTGCCACAGAGTATGAACTGTATCAGATTATCTTAAGTAGTGACGCAGATTATATCTCAGTACCTTCTTCTATTTTTTTAAATTTAACATAAACCAAACTTCATCGTCATCGACGATGAAGTTTGAACATAAACCAAACTTATGATGGTGATAAATGAATCATCATCATCATCAATTATTCATCACCACATTTTGCGTAATACACGAGTAAGGGAAGGGGAAACATCGTATGCGATTATATTAGGTCCTTACCTAAGAAATTGGTGTTTTGTATGGAGATTCTGGGGAATTCTGCATTTTCCATACTAACATTTTTTCAGTTTTCTTCACAACGACAAATCCAAAGATAATAATATTTGGCATCTATCATTAGACAAGCTTTAGTAATTATGTGTAATATCACACTTCATAAAAAATATTTATCGTTTTTAAGTGAATGCAAATAAAATGATGTATTCGGGAGGCACTTAAAAAGAGTTGTCTCCGAGTCCAATTTTAACACAATTAAACTTACAACAAATTATCAAAAACAAATCAAAAGAGCTCAAAAATATAGTATATTTTTAGACGAGGTAATTACTTTTTAGGAATACTCTGAATCTTAATAGTTACAGACAAAATACTAAGAGATAAAAAACCCCAATTTCATAGGTAAGGACCCAATATACACTCTTTATTCTTAATTTTATATAGAGCAACCTTCGCTACGGTTAGATCCTGAATGGGCACCCATACCCATATAATTCGTACTGGGTTAGTGTTAGTGTTATTGCCTATACCTACTCTTAATTTGCGTTTATCCAGGAAGCCCATTTTTAATGACGTGAAGGAATTCATTGGCTATGGCGACAGGTCCATAAGACTTAGGCTAATACTTATAACAATAAAAAGGATTAAATATTCTGATTCGTATCGATTATTAAAGAATATCTTACTTCAAAACTTAACCCTAATTCAAGGTTAGGGGTCCAGGAGGCCCATAACGAGGCAATTGATCATTGCAGAGTGACGGCGGCAGCGCGTTATTACGGAGACGTGACGTTGCTTAATCTTGTTCTAGTTATACTTAAGGGCGGAGGCGGGCCTTTAGTGCCCGAAAGAATTAACCTAGAAATAGAATTTGCATAGATTTGAGATTTAAAGTGATATAGGTAAGTATTATAAGCAGGAATACATTGTGTCATAACTCTCGACTAGCAAACATTTTGCCAGTGAACCGTATAATAACATATTCTCTAAAAAACTAAATATAAACATACCTACTATTTTCGTCAAAATTTTACTTCCACAAAACACACAATAAATAAAAACGTTACTTGTAAAGAACGCTTCAATAAGCCTGAACAAAAGATTCCAAAATTTAAGTTTCGCAATTGAAAAAACCGCACTGTTTCGCATCGCACTGAGTCAGATCGTGGGTAATCTGCTTTTGAAGGGTCGATTGGACCCGAGTTTCATAAGGCTTACTAAGTTATGCGGCCTTGTATGTTTGTAACTTGTTCATCATTATTTACTTAGTCGGTATACAATTTGCTTATTATATCAAGCTTAAACTTTGGCTATCGTTCATTCTAAGTGGGTGATTCTTGGCGAAATGAAATTGTATTAACTGTTATTGTTTATTATAATGTAATAACCTAACTTTAAGTCAATTGCAGGCTTATTAGTTATTGCTGTGGAGAATCTTTTATTTCCTTCTTCGTGGTCGGTAAAACATATATTCCTCTTCCACTCTCCTCTGTCACTCATCAACAACACAGTCAGCATCCCCTTCTGTTTTCGTATAATTATTCACGCAATAAATCCATTTGTTCTCTGGTTTTCCTTTCTTTCATGGTAGTTTTTAATATGGTTAAACAAATACATACAAATACACATACATGTTTAAATAAATTAAAAAATATATATCTTTAGACATTCACACCTATCAACTAGACCCATTTTATGCTACTAATGCTGCTTGTGTTACGTAACTAGATGACGGATGAATATTTTTAATGGATAAATACATATAAATATCCTGAATATATTTAAAATATAAAAAACATCCAAGACTGGAGAACAAATGCCTGAATTCATCACCCAAACATTTGCCCCCACCGGGGATCGAACCCAGAACTTCTCGAGATGGCGACGACTTGAGACCGACATACCACCACTCTACCACGGAGGTCGTCGTATTTGATTTAAAAGAATAAATGTACACCAAATTGTTTACTACTTTCGAGTTTGTATCAATGAATGATAATCGTTATCTATCATTAATATATACGTTAAAAACATATGCTTTAATAGTTAATCATACAAAAAAGCGGCTTCACCCTACCTGATCATATGAGATAGTCAGATGCGAGAATAGCTGGTGAGAAAAATCTTCACCAGGACACCTCACATTACGTGCATAGTAATCAGTTTTCCCTAATAAAAATATAAATCAATTTACCAAAGATTCTTATAACTTTACGATAATTGAAAAGCTTGACTCCAATCGGCTTAAGAACTCATCGAGTCGATACTCGAACGAGTCGAAATCTTAGCTCATAATGCTAATAAGGATTACAAGGAGTATCCGAGAACTTGGGAAATAAAATATGCTTTTGGCTTAATCAATGGTCGTCGCTCGTAAATCTGCGAGATTTGACCGATGACTTCGGTTCACGCCGAGCCGCTTAACCGGATTATTAATTTAATCCGCTTGTAGTCTGAGAGACCCGGCCGAGCTGGTGCAGGGTTATATAGCGAAACTGTTTCTGTTTCTTTTTTATTACAGACTTCAGAGGAGCTATATTTATACTGCTATATTGACAGGTTAACTTACGAGTTTGATTTGTTTTATTAATCCATTTCTTGTATTTTTTTTTGTATTTCATCTGTATCTTCCTGATTGATGATAATGATTTTGAACCTTACAGAAAACTTTATAACAGTAATCCTTTGGTTAATAACAACATTATTGGTTAGGTAATGTTTGTTAACTTATGTTACATTCTTTATATTGTGTATACTATGATGGTCGGGTCGAAGAGCAGGGCCTATTTTAAAAATCTTTTAATTTTCTTTAGAAGGGTGGATTCAGAAGTAAAACAATATAAACGCTTTTGGCTTTTGCCAAACACAAAAGTGTCCAAAAAATCAAAGTAGTTTAAATCCATGAATCTAAAAATGAGAATAGTCAAGGGTGACGCAAATGCATGTACTGTGGATATCCGAAAACCCCGACCAAACGTCGGGGTTGGCCGCTGCTAACTAGTCTGTGCGCGTCCAAATGGCTGCAAAAAGTAAAAAAATGCCTCGTTGTGTTAATCAGCGCATGGGCATCGGCGGCATCGGAATCTTTCAAGCAGATTGGATCTCCCGTCTCAAAATTACGGCTGTGACGTCAGAGTAGACGTTAAAAAGTTGACACGTTTGATTTCAATACAAATACTTGCGATATCTATGTAAATGTATGTCTTTGCTAGATGCTTTGCTAACTTCATAGATATCTAAACAAAAAAATATCGACGAACATTGTCGCTAGTACTGTTCGCTCGGTTAGTATCTGTTTTAGTATGATCTTCACTTTAATCACAATCCAATTTTCACATAAGTTATATCATATAACTTATGTGAAAATTGGATTGTAGCGGCTGCTATAGGTAGTTAGTATAGTTTCTTTGAAACTTTAAGGCCCAATTGCACGATCGAGAGTTAGCGCCTAACCCAGGGTTTACCCATATATTTGCCCCAGGGTTAGGAGCTAACAGCTAACTCTCGACCGCGCAAGTGGACCTAACTTGCCAACCCTCTAGATTACAACCTACGTCGTCATGGCTTAGAGATATCAACAAAAACAGTGCAACGAACATTATAACTTCTTACAGCAACCTTTGTTAACCCTGTAATCTAAATGACGGGTCATACAGGCCCGAACATTCATCTGTTAACCCTTTCACGTCAACGTAACGGTGATAAATGGCGGTGTCAAAATTTGACTGTGTACACTGAAATAATGCCTTCGCGTATCGGTTTGAATGCTTTTAGTGGAGTGAAGTCGTTACTCCTGAGAATATAGATTTTATTGTTTATTGCAAGTAGATTTATGGACATGTAATGAGAAGGGAGAATGATCATGTCACCAGGAAAGTTATGGACTTGAAAGTGGATGGGCGTGTGGGGAGAGGAAGACCAAAGAAAAGATGTATGCATTGTGTGAATGATGATTTGATGAAGATGGGCGTGAGTGTTGACTTGACGAGTAATAGAGGAGAGTGAAAGAGGAAGACATGTTGCGCCGACCCCAAATAGAATTGGGAACAGGGCAGGAAAAAGAAGATTGCAAGTAGATTTATATTTAAAAAGGAAGCCTATTCGTTTAAGAGGCTGCGGGAATCGCAGTTTTAATCCCACCCCCTGTACCACTGAGTTTGAACAAAACTTATGTAGTTCATTGTGAATATCGCTTGCATGGCTTGCCCGGTGCATGGTAACAGGCTCGCCCCCAGTTACATGGGGACTCGACATATCTGGCGAAATGTGGGTGTTAGCACCTGCCTACCCCTATCATTGTTGTTGCTGTGCTATTTTCTAAAGAAAGACAAGTATAAGAAATAGTTAATTCACTGAGTCCGCAGACCCAAAGAAATAATATTAAGGTATGGCGAAATATGTCCCATTATAATATTAGGTCCTTACCTATGAAATTGGTGTTTTGTATGGAGATTTTGGGGATGTCTGCATTTTACATACTAACATTTTATCAGTTTTCTTGACAACGACAAATCATTAGACAAGCTTTATCATTAGACAAGCTTTAGCAATATGTATGTGAACACGCTTGATGAAAATTATTCATCGTTTTTATGTTAATGCAAATCAAATGATGTATTCGGGAGGCAGTTAAAAATAATTGTCTTTGTGTCTAATTTTAACACAATTAAACTTACAAAAAATTATCAAATTAAATACAAAAAATTATCATATATTTGAGCTCGTATTACGAGCTCAAATATATGATAATTTCTGTGAATGTTCTGATACTTAATAGTTACGGACAAATTGCTAAGACAGAATAAAAACACCAATTTCATAGGTAAGGACCCAATACTTGAACCAAAAAACTAAAATATATAAATAAATATACTAGCGAGCAAGAGTCCGCCATTAATAATACTTGGAGATGGAAATAGAACCAAAAAAAACTCTGGTCACACAGAAAAACTTCGGTTACTAGGCTCTTAAAGTGAGCAAAGTTTTGAAATAAAAAATAAAAAGTAGCCTTATAAAAGTTCGGTATAGTCAACTCCAACAATATATAACCTCTTTTGTCTGTTACAAATGTTTAACATTGTTATTATGGCGACTAATTTAGGTAAGACGGTGGTAGCTAGCCAGATAAAAAGGCCTACCAGCAACCAAACCTAGCAGAATAACTCCTGCCCCCGCGGAGATCTGAGGATCGGGAGGTCTGAGATTCAGACCTCCCGATCAACACCCGGTGGCGTCAACCACTAGACCAGAGAGGCAGTTAAAATAGTCTTTGGAAGATATCGAGGTTTTTGTGATGCAGTATAATTTTATGACTGCGTAAAATAGTGTTGGTCAAAAATTTTATTCCTATGGGGTTAAATGGTAAAAAATGTGAATTGAACTTACTAAACATACAAAACAATGCAATGAAAACCAAAGAACAGGTCTATATTATTCTTTTATTATAGAGAAAAAAAATTGCTCATGAAAGCGCAATTTTTTCCACATATTGGAGTGGGCTGATACGGCGTACCGTGTGTGGGTTACTGTCAATTTATCATCCAGTTACAAAGAGTGTATTAAATTAAGTAAATAAGTCTTATAACGACGTTGACTTTGTCTATAAAAACTGGCGTGTATTGACGTTGCAGTACTAACATTTTGTTGATAAGTAAAGTAAAAACAGCAATGTGTTACTAAAATGAGGAGCTCGGTGGCGTAGCGGTTAGTAAGCTTTGTTTCGATTGCTTTGTTTGTTATCGAATATTGGAAACAATGGTCATGCCGTGGATGGGTGACCAAACCTTTGTGATCCCGAACTCCTCCGTGCTTTGGAATACAGTGTTAACCCGTTGGTCCCGGTTGCTATTGCAAGCGTTTCTACCCATCAACCTGCATTAGTCCAGCGTGGTGGTGTTACGGCCCATACTCCTCATGTTTGCTTCCATGAGGAAGATCTGTGCCCGTATATTTATTTTCCTGTCAGGTTAGGCATGTTCTATTTAAAATACCTATTCTTTTTGTGGTATTTCGAAAGCAATACAAAAAATTTCCACATACGAGTACCCGTAAGTATTTAGCTCACATCAGAAGTGTGAATTAAATTAAATAATGACAAGAACCATTTCTCACGCTCTAAGAAATATAATTTAAAATATCTTCGACTTAAAAATGTTCAAGTACTCGTAATTAGGAATAGTTACACCATCACTTAAAAAATAAGAATAAAACAGTAAGTAATGCAATAAGTTTAAATTATTTTTTGTAATCCTTTATAATAATAATATGAAATAGAAATTATGAATTCAAATGTAATTTGAATAAGTAAGTACTTTAATTTAAAAATAATGCCAATCAAAATATTTGCTTATCGACAGATCGATAAAACATGCCTGTGCAATGTATCTAGTATAAGACCTTAAACTTAACCATGTTTTATGCAAATAAATATATTATTATTATTATTATAAGTTGGCTCCATATCGTCGCAGAGTATGCATAAAGCATTTCCCAAAAAAAAGAGAACAAAAGGTTAATAAGTTGGGAACGCACTCTGTATGGAAAAGGTGAACGACAATTTTTGTTAACAATATAACATGTTTGGTGGCACGTACGACGACGGACGTTACCCAGTAAATAAAATATCGATATCAAATTAAATTAAATTCCATCTCATCTCATCATTCGTTCCCATCTCTTCCCTTGGCTGTCGTAAAAGGCGACTAATGCACTTAGGCCCGATTTTTCAATCCTCAGAATCCGCCATTTAAAACTATCACTGTCACTTTCTAAAGTCATAAAAAGAAAAGGGACAGAGCTAACATTTGACTGAGAGATAGTTTTATCTGCGGATTGAAAAATCGGGCCTTAGAACTTCACAACCATCCGATTGTTTATAGCGGTGCTCACCTCTATCACGGTGAATACTTGGTGAATAGCGGACTACGGCCATTGACTTCTTTTGCCAAGTCTCTGACTAACCCTTAGGGGATAATAAAAAATAAAATAAATAAATAAATATCCTTAGACATTCACTCCTATCAACTAGTCCCATTGTAAGCAACTAAATACTGCTTGTGTTACGGATTCAAAATGACGCACAATTATATTTAATAGATACACACAAACACACATAAAAACATATACATATAAATTTCCTTAATTTATATATATATAAACATCCAAGACTGGAGAACAAATGTCTGAAAATTCATCACCCAAACAATTGCCACCAACGGGAATCAAACCCAGGACCTCTCGAGATGGCGCCTGGCGCCTTCAGACCGGCGTACAGACCACTCGACCACGGAGGTCGTCAAACATCGTCACCTGGCCGAACATAGTGTGATTGCATGTATGTAAAATTAAATTCTTATTCTCTGAATATTTTTTTTTCTCTCACCAGAACAGAGTGCTAACCTCATTTATTTTGAGGTTAGCACTCTGTAAAAACAATCCACACAGTCTAACCAAGACCCTTCGTTCCAGAAGTTGGTGGTAAGCGCGTCGAACCAGCGCAACTGGCGCGGCATCCTCATCGCGCTCCTGGTGATCGTGGCGGTGCTGGCGCTGATCGTGACGTCGGTGGTGCTGCTCACCCCCCCGGACGAGGGGCCCAGGGTCAAGGGGCGACGGTTGAGGATACAAGACCTGTTGACAGACGACCTGGTGCCGGTCAGGTGGAATGGCACATGGATTTCGGGTAAGTGGGGCTTAGAATTTTTTTTTTTTACATACGACAGCTCTTGACCTTCATCTCACCTGATGGTAAGTGACAATGAGGCCGAAGGTGGAATCGAGCTTCACCTGTAATCCTCAACAACTGAGGAACTGGCTATCTTACCTCTGATTGCCGGAACACAACAATGCTTAAAACATTGCTATTATGGTGACAAATTTAGGTAAGGCGGTGGTAGCTAGCCAGGAGGGCTCAGAAGCCCTACCACCAACCAAACCGAGCAGAAAAACTTCTGACCCCACGGGAAACGAATCCGGACCTCCCGATCAACACCCGGTGGTGTGAACCACCAGACTAGAGAGGCGGTAAATATTAAGAATTTAAAATACTAAAGTTCTGAGGGGTTTGGTAGAGGTACCTATTGTGATTATCGGTTGGTAGATTAAGAGCCCATCCAGACTTCTGACTCTTTAACACTTCGGGTGCCTGTTGGATAAAAATCGCACCACATTCCTGGTCTGCGGTCCGAGTCTGCGGGACACGTTAACAAAATGCTTGATTTTTACTGTATTTTTCTATCAGAATATACCTACATAATACAATAATACATAGGTATTCTCTTTAAATTATAATGGACATGTGGAAAGGATGGATGGAAATAGATTTACTAAAGGATATATGAATCGTGTGTGAGTGGAGATACGGGACGAGGCAGACCTAGGCGAACGTTCCTCGATCAAATTAAAGATGTTCTTGAGAAGGGCCAGGTCAAAAGTACTCGAAATCGCCGAGCATGTATGCGGACTGTAATGAGAGTTGATGAAGCGAAAGAAATATGCAGGGATCGTAGAACGTGCAAGGATAATCTCTGCCTACCCCTGTGTGAAAAAGGCGAGACTTTATGTATGTATGTATTATTCATGCACATACACAAAATTCACAGGGACCCATCCTTGGTTGCCTTTTCCTGGAATTCTTAGTTTCTTATATTTAATCTTGGCTATGTATAATTATGTAGTATTGAAATATAAAGTTAACAAATGATATACGTTCTAAAAACAAAACACATCCTTGCTGTGGTGTGGTGCAATTGTGCAAATGTGTTATGAATAGTTTGAATCGCTCGCTACGCTGTTCTATTTCTATTTTTGAAATTAATTTCTATATTTGAAACTAGCTTTCAACTGAAACGATTTTACACGCTTTTATTTAACTCACACTGTTTGTATGTTGTCTGCGTCAAAATTTGGAATCTTAATTTGACCCACTTCCCGGGCTTCGATTAGGATGAAATTTTACACACGCTCTGAGTTCTGATGACAATACATGACTAGCTTAGAAACGTCATTACAAATCCAATATGGCGGCCTCCCCAAGATGGCGGACTGGCCGTTTGAAATACACCCCCATGATATGGATATCAAATGAAAGGGTTTGCTGTCAGGAATACGAAAAAAATAGTCAAATACCCCCATGATATTAGGTCCTTACCTATGAAATTGGTGTTTTGTTTGGAGATTTTGGGGATGTCTGCATTTTACATACTAACATTTTATCAGTTTTCTTCACAACGACAAATCCAGAGACAATAATATTTGGCATGTATCATTAGACAAGCTTTAGCAATATGTGTGTGAACATGCTTGATAAAAATTATTCATCGTTTTTATGTTAATGCAAATCAAATGATGTATTCAGGAGGCAGTTAAAAATAATTGTCTTTGTGTCTAATTTTAACACAATTAAACTTACAAAAAAATATCAAATTAAATAATACGAGCTCAAATATATGGTCTATTTTTAGAAGAGGCAATTATTTTATAAGAATGTTCTGAAACTTAATAGTTACGGACAAATTGCTAAGACAGAATAAAAACACCAATTTCATAGGTGAGGACCCATTATGAGTATTAAATGAAAGGGTTTGCTGAATGGGATACGAAAAAAAATATCACGTGACCTAAATCCAACATGGCGGCCGTTATAAGTAGTTAATTAAGTTGAAATAAGAAGACTAAAAAGTATAAAATTAAAATAATAGTTTAAAAAACTAAAAAACACGCTTTTAGCACGCACTAAAAATTACGTTCATGTAATCTTACTTTTTTGGACAAAACGCTCCACGCTTTCTTTTTGTAATTTTTAGTGCGTGCTAAAAGCGTGTTTTTCAGTTTTTTAAACAATTATTTTTTTTTAATTTAAAATTCTTTGCCTTACTTTGCTCACAGGCAAGGCTTTTGCAGCCTTGCATAAAAACTATTTCAGACAACTGTACCTTTACTGTTCGTCATTAGAGAAGTAAATAAAAAAATAAACGGAACCATGGCGGAACTCTAAAAAAAAGTGATTCAGCCTCCTTTGAATAATTATATGTAAACAGACTCGACGTGGTAATCGCCTGTCACAATTACGACCGGTTGTTGATCCTTAGTCAGATGAGCTGCGTACGGTCCTGTGAATAATTCATCAAAGTTACGCAGAACAAAGGACCTGGGTGTAATAATTCCGTCGTAGACAGACAAATGCTATCTGTGACCGTTGGACGTGACCTTGCTTGGGTACACTACCTATATAGATATGTTGCCATTTTTATTTTGATACAGCATATACACTAAATAATTCATATAGGAACGACAAATCGATATAACTCGATTTTTGACACAAACCAATAAGATTAACGAAGGCGACGATAGTCGAATTGAGAAAACGACACAATGCAAGAGGTCGCTAGTTCAAGTCCCTTCGCTAGCCTTATAGTGTGCCCGGTGCATGGCTACTATACATGCTGTAACGAGGCGCTATAGCTATATTAGCGCCTCGTTGCTGTCATTGCGCTCTTCTCTGGCCATTTTTCTCTTGGTTTCCGTTTTTAAATTTACTGTCTGTCTCTTTTTATTTTTTTTGTTCTCGAAATTCATTCCTGCAAGAGTCAGCGCCTAGAGCGGTTGACTCACCGCCAATAATTTTAAATATATAATAAGTGTTAAATAAGTTAAAGGCATTTCGTAATACAGTAAAAAAACACAGGAATTGGAATTCATCGTTATCAGCTCACATAATTATAAAGTCTATAAGTTTCTTTAAGGCACTATTTTGTGCGTTTAATCTTAATTATACAACCGCAATAAGTAACGACCACTACATTTCATTTATCCCCCGGATTACCACGTCACAACGCAAAATATCAACACAAAATATCATATTAACACAAAGTCAAATAAAACAAGGGGCTAGTTTTATTTGACTTTGTGTCAAGATGATATTTTGTGTATAAAAGATACTTCTTAAGTGTAAATGTGTAATAAATAAAACCGCCTTAAATTTTTTCTAATAATGGATATTCTTTATAGTATGTGGAATAAGAATAAGCAACAAACAAAGAATAAAAGCAAACCGCAACAGTGAAATCAGACTGTGATTTATATTCATTCCTATTCTAGAACACATTTTCCTTACTATCTAATAGGAAATTTTAAAGTGAACTTGTTCCGATTGCGGAAGCGAGCGCTCCAGGGCGAATTCAAACCGAGTTCTGGCGTCGTTCTGAAACGTGAGGAAAGTTTCCTGTCTGACACCTCGGTGATCATATCAATTTTCACGGTGCCTATATGCGCAATGCAAATGTCATGTGAGGCTGCTGAAAAATTTAAGAGTTTGGTTGCGTAGTATGTGAATGCATATTTACACAAGTGGGATAAAGAAGTATTTATGTCATGATGAACTAATGGTAAGTGTTATAGACTCAGTCAAAGACTACGGGAGTGCAGACAAAGGGAATGGGTAGGTAAAATATTTTCTGTTTGCGAAACATTAGTTGTCGGCTAGAATCAGTATATTCCAAACAAGAGAAAAATAAGTACTTAATAACGGTAACGGTAACTAGAAAACTTATTTCAATTGCAAAAATAGCTTGAAAAAAGTCACAATCTAACTTCAAATCTAAATCTTTTAATTTAAGTTATTGTGTTTTATTTAAAACTCATAAATTAGTTCATAATCTAGGCACTTGCTTGTTTTAAGCAATAAAATGGATTTCATTTCAACTTGATGTAAGGTCTATATTTACGGTAGCTAACGATTAGTTATATCCAAAGCGTTCCTTTTAATCTTAACAGTCAATATACCGTTAAATTCTGAACCCATTTCAATATTAACGGCTTTGGTCCAGGTGCCAATGACAATAGACCATTATTTATATAGTAATCACTGATGTTAAAAGGTATTCTACACTCATGTTATAATGTTCGAATTATGAACTCAGACTCGAACTCATAATGACATACTTTTTAAAACAGATGATAAAAACGAAAATTTAAAAATGGAAACTGTATGATAATTATACAACAGGTTGGACTCATTATGCAACACTTATTTTTCTTGAAATTGCACAAAACTATGACAAATGTTTTCCAGACAGCCAACAAAAAATATATATATTTTTTTTATTTAATGGAATAATGAGTGTAGATAATGTAGTGTATGTAACTGCACATAACTCGGTATTAAACACTCACGTGATACTATTAAAAAACTCGTCAAGGCTCGTTTTTTAAAACAACGCTCCTGTTTTAATTACCTTTATTATGTGACAGTTACATAAACTACTATTATTTATTTGAACTATACCTTTCGTTACCTGGGATCTCTACTTCAGCAGGATGGAGATGTTGAACGGGACGTCAAGCGAAGGATTAGATCAGGATGGATGAAATTGCGGTAGGTTACGGGAACTGCGTGTGACCCCCGTATTTCCCTAAGATTGAAGGGGAAAATTTATAAATCTATAATAAGACCTGTCATCATGTATGGATCTGAATGTTGGCCTGTAAAGCGGTTGGATGGACAAAGATAGCATGTAGCTGAAATGCGAATGTTGAGGTGGATGTATGGTGTGACGAGAATGGATAGAGTGAGGAATGAATATATTAGGGGAAGTCTGAAAGTTGCCCCGATTGCTGACAAACTGAGAGAAAAACGACTTTCTTGGTATGGACATGTAATGAGAAGGGAGATGATCATGACACCAGGAAAGTTATGGACTTGAAAGTGGATGGGCGCGTGGGGAGAGGAAGACCAAAGAAAAGATGGATGAATTGTGTGAATGATGATTTGATGAGGATGGGCGTGAGTGTTGACTTGACACTCACTCAAGAGTGATAGAGGAGAGTGGAAGAGGAAGACATGTTGCGCCGACCCCAAATAATATTGGGAACAGGGCAGGAAAAAGAAGATATTATAACATTTAAAAGGTGATATTTTGTAGATTACAAAAACGAAATCAACTTACATTTTAAGAGGAATTGATTTTCAGTACTTTCGAGTATACAATAAATAATTTTGACTGTTCTTATCACTACATAACATAACACATCATTACGCCTTTTTACCCGAAAAGGTAGAGGTGTTGAACACCCACATTTCGCTAGATATGTTTGGTCCCATTGTAATAGGTGGCAGGCCTGTTGCCATGCACCGGGCACAATGTGAGGCAAGCGATATTGACTGTTCTTAGAAGATTTTATTTAATCTATAACGCCATAAATAATTAAGCTTTTTACAAATGACGAGAATATTATTATGAATAAGTTAATTAAAAAATTAACAACGTGTTTGTCCTTTCCTTTATAATAAAAATAAATATCAATAAGTACCAATCAAGTTATTTTCTTATTATTCCTTTTTCCAAAAAGCTCTCAATATTTATGTTGGGTCAAGTTTTGTAAACAATAGAAAAAAGTAGATTGCCCTTTACACTATGGAGGCGACAAACAACTGAAAAACGTGAAAAAGGAAAATTAATAGGACGCAATTCAATGCTACACCCTTTTCAGCGCCGACAGGTGTGAGTATTATTAAAGACTGCGGAGTCACTCCTACAATCAATACACTTGATCATTGATAACATGCCGCTCTTAATAGGGACGGGTAAGGTTTTATCGTAAGTATTATTTTTTGCTAAATAACAATAGTACTTACCAGAAATAAAATAAAGATTTTTTTTAAATCGATCAAGGCGTCATCGAGTGATCGGGGAATATAAATAAAAAAAACATTAAAGAACCTTTTTTTGAAGTCGGTTAAAAAGGAAGAAGGAGTTAATCAAAAAATTTACAATACCTACGATTCAAAATTCAACAATGAAAATCGCAGAAATAAAAAATTGAAAATGGAACACATTTTTTAAATATTTCTTTTTGTCATAGATTGACATATATATAGACATAAGTATAATATTTGGTCGAAGCTTTTTATTCAGCCAGCCGTATTGCGATAGACAAAAAAATTTACCCGTCTTTCGTCTAGATACGGCACGATTTATTGAAAATTTTAACATTAAATATTATAATTCATGGTATTATTTTAATATAGATAGATAGATAACATTCTAATTTGCAACTAATAAAAACACAGAAATATAGTATAAAAAATACAATGCAACACAGGAAGCCTTATAGCTAATAGCAATATCTTCCAGTCACCCTTTAGACAGAGATAAAGAAAGGGTAGATTTAATATACTTACATGTATATAAGATGCATAGATAAACTACTATATATAAAATTGTTTTTGAAATTCAAATAATGTCTTCTTTCAGTAAAATGTTCCATCTACAATATATAAGGTACTGTCCCTCCTTGTGGCATAGTCGTGGGACACCCTCTATAGGCTGAGGAGGACATCATCACGCCTATCTTCTATAATTAAACTCTTTATTGCACAAATAAACAAAAATTTAGTAAATACAAAAAGTAAGCAAAGGAGGACTTATCTCTAATAGAGATCTCTGCCAGCCAACCTATCAGGTGTGTGAGATTTAGTAAGGAGAGGGAAGAGACACCAGTGCAAAAGAGGAAAAAAAAATATAAAGATAATAAAAACTAAAATTCAAATACAATAATATAAAAAAATAAAAAGAAATAGATAAAAAAATAATATATACTTATAGAATACATATGTCTAATATGTCTATATAAAAACAACAGTTTAACAAAAAAATACACAACAAAAAAAAATATATATATATAAAGTATATGATACATACTATATACACTATGTCTGTATTGAAAAGAAGAGAAATGAGGAAATGTGTAGATACAAATTTAGGAAGAAAGATCATAAAACATAGGTAAAGATGTCAACACCGACTTTTCTCCTGTGTTTAAGTTTGTTTAAGTCCTCATGTAACAGGAGGCAAGCCATCGAACTCAGCATGTGTGGTAAATACACAACATACCTGCTCATACTTTACTTAAGGTTTTTTCAAACTCAGTAGCATAGGCGGTCGGTGGGTTCGATCGGTGGGCGGATTCTGCTATTTTATTTCGATCTGAAACGCATGAGGAACGCTTATGTTCGAAAGTTATTGGTATTCTGCTAGCAAAACGCAACCGTGCGTTTCGGTTAACTTCGGTTCCATTCGGTTTGCTATTTTCAATCAAAAACGTACAGCAAAAGCTTACATTTAAATCATCAATGTTTATTCTGCTAAGCATTGTTTCTTCTAACGCATCGGTTACGCAATTGTAACGATTCGGGAACGTCCAGTTAAATTTATAGTAGTATTTGGGTAGTAACTAACTCTAGTGTAAGTTATCATTGTAAAACTCAACTTTTTTAGTTGCGTTATGAAGCTCGATTTCTACGGGAAACGTGAAAAGCCCCTAGAGGGAAGTATAAGAATTCACGTTTTCTATAGAAATTGATCTTCTTAACGCAAATAAAAAAAATAAGCTTTTTACAATGATAACTTATCCCTACTAGGGGTGCTGACGATCTTTTGCGCAAATAGTGCCGGTTTGCCAGCTGTGATGTCGCTACCTAAGATATTTATAATGCTATGATATATACAGTATTAATTTATTTTCAGTAGTGTTGTTCCGACAATAACTTATTGTTTGTTGCCTAAGGACGGAGCCAGGTGACCTGTAAAAGAGATATATTCCCCGAAAGCTATTTCAGGCGGCAGTCCTTTACAAATTTAGATACCAACAATGTTCTATATATACATTACTAATAAGTAATCTACACATAGGACATAGTATCCATTCTTTGGGGAGAATTCCAAATAAGAAAATGCTTTATTTCTAACTAGCTGTTACCTGCGACTTCATCGCTTACTGGTTTTTTAACTATCCCACAGGAACCTTTTTATTTTCCGGAATAAAAAGTATCTAAGATGTTGACCAGGGATATAAGGTATCACCAAGCAAAGTTTCATTGAAATCGGTCCAGCCATTTCGGAGATCATCCCGTACAAACAGACAAAAAGACAGAGGAAAAAAAATCTTTTTTTGGTATTTTCACTTTTTTGACATCCTCCTGACATGGATTTAAGCATTTTTTCTATATACAGACATTCAAACTCTACAGTTTTATTATATGTATGTATTTTTAATATTGAATCGAACCATCGTGCATAGAGCTCGACCTTTAGTACGTGCAATCTATCTAAAGCTTGCATCAAAACTTTACTCTTTATCATAATTGCAAAGCTAAAGGGAATATTCATTGCAGGCAATAATAACTTCAACTAAGTCTTTCTACGAAGAAAATTATACACTATTTCACTGTAGTCATGACAGAATGCAAAGTGTATTCATATTAGACTATTAAATGTTTCAAAGTAAGTTTTTCCGAGAGTTACGATTATAACTATTTACATACATATCATCACGACTATTATCCCGTGGGAGAGGAAACTGGTTCAATCTTCGCTTGAACGAAACTCCCCTCAAATAGTAGATTAGTAGCCAAGGGCTGTAAGGCATCAATTGCAGCCCGAGATATTTAGGCGCACGAGCGCAGCGAGGGCGCTTATAGTTCGAGGGTGCAATTGATGCTTACACCCGAGCTAACTACTCTGCTTTACATCTCGATTGTGAGGTAAGTGGAAAAAAAGGCATTACAAGAATAAATAAATTTATTTTCAAGAACTAAATTTAGCTTCGCCGTTCGATATTCAAAATTGATGAAAATAGCGAAGCGACCTCTTTTGTCATTGGGCTGAATGCATGATGTCTAGTGCCAGTAAGATGGTTAGATGTACGCGAACTTTTTGAAACAGTTTTTTTTTAATTACTTACCGCCCTAGGGCGTTTCTAGCTACATTATTAACCTAGGGCGGTAATTGATCACTTACAACCCGCATCTGGGGGTATTAAGGACCTACTTACCGAACATGAGAGATGTAAAATATATTACATCCTTCTCTACATAACCTCCCAAAGCTCAAATACAAAAATAATATAAATAAATAATAAAATATATTCAAACATTCACACCTATCAACTAGCCCCATTTTATGTAACTAATGCTCCTTGTGTTACAGACACAAGATGACGGATAAATATTGGGTCCTTACCTATGAAATTGGCGTTTTGTATGGAGATTTTGGGGAATTCTGCATTTTCCATACTAACATTTTATCAGTTTTCTTCACAACGACAAATCCAGAGATAATAATATTTGGCATGTATCATTAGACAAGCCTTAGCAATATGTGTGTGAACACGCTTTATAAAAATTATTCATCGTTTTTATGTTAATGCAAATCAATGATGTATTCGGGAGGCAGATAAAAACATTGTCTTTGTGTCTAATTTTAACACAATTAAACTTACAAAAAATTATCAAATTAAATAATACGAGCTCAAATATATAGTCTATTTTTAGAAGAGGCAATTATTTTATAAGAATGTTTTGAAACTTAATAGTTACGGACAAATTGCTAAGACAGAATAAAAACACCAATTTCATAGGTAAGGACCCAATATCTTTCATGGATAAATACATATAAATATCCTAAATATATATAAACATCCAAGACTGGAGAACAAATGCCTGAAAATTCATTACCCAAACATTTGCCCCCACCGGGGATCGAACCCAGAACTTTTCGATATGGCGACGCCTTGAGACCGGCACCACGGAGGTCGTCAAATACAATGGAAACAAAATAACTGAACTAATACAGTCCAATTGAACAGATCAATATTGCCCGTCCACAATACCGTGAAAGCGTTCATAAAAGTAACTTTTTGTTTACAAACACTAATGGCTCTACTTCGGCTCGGTATTGCTTACCCACTTGGTTTTTCACTGCACTAGTGATGGTATTCGATATTTTCCGGGCGATTTGTTGTCGATATTTACCACAGTTATACATTTGTGACGTGGTGGGCCCGGTGATAAACGAAAGGCGCAGGTCGTCACTTATAGATTTATATTTTATGAATTAAAGCTTAGCAATTTGTCCGTAACTATTAAATTTCAGAACATTATTATAAAATAAATGCCTCTTCTAAAAATAGACCATTTGAGCTCGTATTATTTAATTTGATAATTTTTTGTAAGTTTAATTGTGTTAAAATTAGACACAAAGACAATTATTTTAACTGCCTCCCGAATACATCATTTGATTTGCATTAACATAAAAACGATGAATAATTTTTATCAAGCGTGTTCACACACATATTGCTAAAGCTTGTCTAATGATACATGCCAAATATTATTATCTCTGGATTTGTCGTTGTGAAGAAAACTGATAAAATGTTAGTTTGTAAAATGCAGACATCCAACAAAATCTCCATACAAAACACCAATTTCCTAAGGACCTAATACTTATTTGACAAGGTGGTCGTCCTGTTATATTAATGTGATTTTTGTTTTATTCTTGGCTCTTATTTTGAAACCTAATCCGTCAAAAAAATTTTAAGACATCGCTATTATTAACTAAAAGCAAAGAAGGACATATCTTTATTACAGATAATGTGTGTGTGTGTGTGTAAACCTATCATTTCTATTTTGTATATATTACTAAATATTTATGTGGGTATGTATTTATGATGATATGATAAGTAGGTATAATTATGTATTTTACATAAAATATATTTTCTTTGCTTTTTCATTTTAATGTTGTAAGAGTATAATTAAAGAATCACGATTATTTGATAGGTTGTGTGTAATATCTATATCCAATAAAAGTGACAACAGTTCTAATGATGATAATATAAATTTATATGTTTAATCCATCGATACCCATAAAACAAATATACACATCCCTTTCACCTAAATTGGCCCTTTCAAAAGTTTTTTAAAATTGCTACCGATCGCTTACGTCAATTTGTCTAACTGGCCAGACTCAATAAAGGGATTAAGTTTTTTTCTGTTTGAGTATAAACAAGATTGGGCTTATTAATTGGGATAAAGCCAAGTATAAAACTGATGGATATAATTAAATCCTTCTTCAATTAGCACTCAAAGTGGAGCTACAAAATCGAATTTATGAGAGCTTTAAGACAAGGCAATTAGTACAGAGTGAGTCAATAAATAAAAGGCTTGGGAAGTTGTAAAAACTCGGGTGTTTCTTTTTCGGAGGAAAGCTTCTACGATCGTCAGCCTGCCACTGCTGAACACAGGCCTTCCTCATGAAGAAACACCAGAGGAGTATGGGCCGTAACACCACCACGCTGGCTTTATACGGTTGCTGGGTAGAAACGGTCGCAATAGTGGCTGGGAACAACGGCTTAACGTGACTTCCGAAGCAGCGAGGAGCTCGAGATCACAAATATTTGGTCACCCATCCACGGCCTGACCATAGCGAAGGTTTGTTTTCGATCGAAGCCGAAACGTACTAACAACTACGCTACCGAGCCCTCTACTACAAATGTATAAATTATAAAACTAGTACATATTTCAAATATTATTAATACTTCATCTACAACCACCAAGGAGGACATCGGTGGCGCAGTGGTCAGTGCGCTTTGGCTTCAATCGAAAACAAAGCTACCTTCCCCATGGTCAGGCCGTGGATGGGTGACCAAGACTTTGTGATCTCGAGCTCCTTCGTTCTTCAGGAGGCACGTTAAGCCGTTGGTTCCGGTCGCATTTGTGACCGTTTCTACCCACCAACCCGCATTAGGCCAGCGTGGTGGTGTTACGGCCCATACTCCTCATGTGTTTCTCCATGAGGAAGGGCTGTCCCAGCAGTGAGACGTATATAGGCTGATGACAACCACTTATAGCTTTTCGAAGGCTATAGCGGCTTATATATGATTTCTTTCTGAAGGTAATACTTAAAATTGTAAAGTCCAAAATTATGTAAGCTGTAGTAAAATTTACTAAAAAAAAAAATGTTTTCATGTTGCAATGATTGACTATTGATGGCGAGCCTGTAGCCATGCACCTAGTACAATATCAGGCAAGCGATATTCACAATACTACTATTTCTACTTTGGTAAATCCTTCCTTTTTCCTGCCCTGTTCCCAATTCTATTTGGGGTCGGCGCAACATGTCTTCCTCTTCCACTCTCCTCTATCACTCGTCAAGTCAACACTCACGCCCATCCTCATCAAATCATCATTCACACAATCCATCCATCCTTTCTTTTGTCTTCCTCTCCCCACACGCCCATCCACTTTCAAGTCCATAACTTTCCTGGTGACATGATCATTCTCCCTTCTCATTACATGTCCATAGACCATACCAAGAAAGTCGTTTTTCTCTCAGTTTGTCAGCAATCGGGGCAACTTTCAGACTTCCCTTAATATCGTCATTCCTCACTCTACCCATTCTCGTCACACCACACATCCACCTTAACATTCGCATTTCAGCTACATGCAATCATTGTTCATCCATCCGCTTTACAGGCCAACATTCCGATCCATACATGATGACAGGTCTTATTAAAGATTTATAAATTTTCCCCTTCAGTCTTAGGCATTTACTTCTACTTTGGTAAATAATAAAATATAAAATTGTTTCGAGATCTTGCTGTCAGATCATCGTCATTTGTCAATGTCAACTCACTCAACGCCGGCCGGCAATCTCGTTCGGACTTTAAAAATCTCAAAGATATACAGAATGAGAGCATTTAATGTCCTGAATGTATAATATATATTTTCTTTTCATTAAGTACCAAAAAAAATATCTTATATAGCGCAAGTTACCATTACAAAATCTTTAACCATCAATAACAAAATTTTTAAAAAATATATCGAATTATTTTGATTTTTCTGAGAATCCTTTTAAAATTCTTTATTTTATTACAGATTACTGTACAATACCTAGCCCAAAAATAAACAATAAAAAAAATATTTATTTATTCTATTACATGGAAATTTTCATTAAAGTACCAGGACGGCATGACACCACAGGTAGGCACTGCAGTCCTCCGGGAGAATGCATAACATAAACAATGCACTAGCGCAGACAAGCCGCAGACACCGCTCGTGAATGTAATGTACCGCATTAATTAACAAGAATAGTACATAACGTTCGTCATATTGTCGCAAATGTTGTTCTGAGTTATAATTTAGGTTTACTTAAGCTGAAGCATACTACAGTTTGTTTAAAAATGTTTCATTTCAAATAGTTTCCATCCTGGAACTTTGTATGCATAGTTTACACATTGCTGGCCAATTTTATAATATTTTCCATTCGGTTGACATAAAAACCTATGAGTTAAAAACGAGTTATTTGCTACAGTTACTCCATTTCAACGTTTACAGTGAAAAATACTTACTTTGAACTGAATGTGAAAACATTTGAATTTAGAACACGCATTCAGAACTATTTTACTTGCAATCTTTTAAAAATTACGGCGTGGTGAACCTCCCACTGCAGCACTGGCAGGTTAGACTGTGTTTAAATGTCTCCGTAAATGTTACCATATTTAAATATTGAATTAAATGGCGCCGATTTTTATTTAAAAGATATATATTATATGTGAGAAATAAAAAAAAAATCATATGCAAAACGATAAGTAAAATCTGTTCATTCTTACTGGTCCTAGTAGTAAACAATCTCAGCTCTACTTTTTAACGAAATAATATAATAACAAACTCAATAATATCTAACAAATCATATATCGTTAAAACGGATTAAAACCTTTGGAATCTAGATAACAGTTAATTTTATATTGTGCTATTTCAATAAAGGCGGAGCGGGATGAGGAGCTCGGTGGCGTAGAGGTCAGTGCGCTTTGGATTCGATCGAAAACAAAGCTACATTCGCCATTGTCAGGCCGTGGATGGGTGACCAAGACTTGTGATCTTGAGCTCCTCCGTGCTTCGGAAGGCACGTTAAGCCGTTGGTTCGCATTTGTGACCGTTTCTACCCACTAATCCGCATCGGGCCAGCGTGGTGGTGTTACGGCCCATACTCCTCATGTGTTTCTCCACGAGGAAGGCCTGTCCCAGCTGTGGGACGTATATAGGCTGAAGACGATTCCAATCGTAAAGTAGATAGATAGATAAAAAGTAGAGCCAAGTTTGTTTACCAAATAGGTCAAGTTAGGATCAAGTCAGACCTTAGTAGAGACGAACTGAGGAGATCCGCATGAGAACTAAGGCTCCGAAATAGCCCACAGAATTGCGAACCTTAAATGGCAGTGGGCAGGGCACATTGCCCGTAGAACTGACGGCCGTTGGGGCGGAAAGGTTCCCGAGTGGCGACCACGTACTGGGAGGAAATGTGTAGGGCCCCAACGAGATGGACCGACGATCTTGTGAAGGTCGCGAAAGGTCGCTGGATGCGGGCGGAGCAGGGCTGCGAGTTGTGGAGATGTCGAGGCTAATGTCCATCAGTGGACGTCTTGTGGCTAAGACGATGATTCTCCAATTCTCCAAGCTATCATCATCATTATCCTGCCCTTTTCCCAATTTCATTTGTCATCTGTCAGTTCTTGCGTGTACATTGTCTCCGTATAATAATCAAATTTAATTGTATTCCCGGTAAATTTCGAAAGCGATTCCATGTGTAAGTCGTAGGAAAAGATTGATACATCAAGTGCAAGTGTTATTCAGAATATTGCTCAAGAGATATCATACTTACAAGCGTCAATCTCCCGGCATTGTTGTTGGGACCTAGGACTGGCAAGATCACGAGGAACTTCGGTTAATCAACTGGTTTTGGTCACCAATACACACGGGTGACCGACAACGGCTTGTGGAGCAAGGAAATTCTTATGAGAACACTTTTCACCTCATTATTCAACTTCGAAGGTGAGAACAAATATTTTTTATCCGGTAAAATTTCAAAATCCGGTTTTTTTTTTCATTAAAAAGTGGTAAACACTCTCCCTAATTGGCCAAAATAACTAGAGGTTACCTAACAGCTGATTGGACGTCAGTTTGACATACCGGACGGGCCTGTGGTCGTCTGAGCCAGACAAAGGATCACGAGCATACAGCCAATTATAATTGCCACAAATTTTAATTTTTTTGGAGCAATAAGAAATATTTGTTTCTATTTATAAAAATAGAAACAAAGCGTAATGAGCAGTAAGATGGTGAACTGCGGGGCTTGCGGCAAGTTCATGGCCCCGACAGGCAGTGCCGCCTGTTCAGCGTGCACCCAAAAATACCACAAGGGGTGCGTAAATATGTCCGAGAAGGCCACACCTTCTAGGGACTGGTTGTGTCCTGGCTGCAAGAAGGTGGAGCGCAAAAGGGACGACACGCCTGTGAAGGGCATAGGCGAGGCAGAGGTTTCTGCGACGGCGGGTGACGCTGCGACCAGTGCGCGTCCCAGCAACGCGTCGGGGGCCGCTGCTCGTCCCGTCGGCGCACTGGAGACCGGTGCAGGTAACAGGAGGACGCATCTCGATAAGGAGCTAGTGGACTTCATGTCGGAGATGCGAGAGTTCCGCAGAGAGATGGCGCAGCTCCGAGAGTCTCTGTCGGCGCGGCTCGACAGCGTCGAGCGGAGATTGGATGCCCTGGAGAAACGCGAGCCGGACGTGAGCGTCGGCGGGACGGTCGAGCTCGAGCGGACTATCGCGGAGCTGAAGTTGGAGCTGAACAACCGGGACCAGGAGGCGCTGCTCTCCGACCTGGAGATAGGGCAACTCCCGGAGGAGAAGGGAGTGAGTGTGGCCCAGAGCGTGTGCGTCCTGGCCGTGCGGCTAGGCGTGCCGTTGGAGGAGCGCGACGTGGTTTTCGCGGAGCGCGTGGGCGCGCCGCCGGCCGAGGCCGGGGGGCGGCCGCGCCGCATCGTCGTGCGCCTGACGCGCCGCCACTTGCGGGACGAGCTGCTGCTTGCTGCGCGCATGCGCCGAACGCTCACTACTGACTCGGGCGCCCGCGTCTTCCTCAACGAGCGGCTGACGCGACACAACCGTCAGCTGTTTCACCGGGCTCGGGAGGAGTGTCGCGGCCGGAACTGGCGCTACTCGTGGACCAAGCGGGGCCGCATTTACATAAGGCGGGCGGACGGCCAGCCGGCCTTCCACATCAGGACGGACGCTGACCTCGATAGGGCTCTCGATGTTGAGAATAAATGACTGGAGGCATTCTGGAATGAAAGACCATTGCTTATTTTATTTCTTTATTGTGTTTATTTCTTTGTTTACTTGTATTTAAAATTGTGTTCATTTAAATTTTTCATCCTGTACCTTCGTAATTTGAGGTTATCACTATTGTACATTTTTATTTATATGTATGTTTATGGCTTGGCTTTGCATACTCTGGCTGTGGGGGAATTCTGGAGAATACTTATCATACATGCACTGGGGGAATTCTGGAGTATACATATCATACATGCACTGATGATCTTGCCATGTTTGTCGGTGCCCTATTTAAAATTATTACACTTAAATTATTGTTTTTTTATATTATATTTTATAATACCTCACATAGTGACATATGTAAAAGATAAAAAATTTAATATTAATAATGGTCTAATAATAAAATTAATTGCTAATCAGGGTGTTCAGTTTGTGCTCGTACATTGTAGTGCAGGGGTCAATGCATATGACACATATGTTTTCAGGAACGTTTCTGGTACCTATCTATGTAGCTACACTTGCTATATCCACATGGGATCTCCCATTTCATTCGGATTATTTTGGTGCGGACTGAATCAACTTATTTGTTTGCAGAACTTCCTCTAAATAACTTAGTAGTTGGTTTGTACAACGCTGGGTCCTTGAGTACTAAGCAAGAGGAGCTCATGGTGGCCGTGGATGAGATGACACCTGACATACTGGCCATAAATGAAACCTGGCTGAGGGAAGGGGATGATGATAGGGCCCCGAGGCTGGCAGGATATCGGTTAAGACATAAGCCTAGACCGTCTCACATTCGTGGTGGCCGTGGGGGTGGTGTGGGGTTCTATATCCGTAAGGGCCTCTATGTTCGTGCTTGTGACACTCTGTCCCAACCGGAGATTGAACAGATGTGGCTCAGGGTTTGTGTAAACAAGACTAGTGTGGTGATAGGGACTGCATACAGACCGCCATGGCAGGATACTGATTTATTTTTGGGTGCTATCGCTGACTCTATTGCCTCTTTCCCTAAATGTGACGTTCTAATACTGGTTGGTGACTTAAACATCAATCTTCTTGATACAAGCAATAAGACCAGATCTTTTCATCAATTCCTGCATAGTTTTGGTCTCACTCAAGCAGTTACTGAACCGACTCACTTTACTGACCATAGTTCCAGTCTTCTTGATTTGATCTGCACAGATGCCAAGATCCGGAATGTAGTGGTGAATTACAAGCCTGAGTTGGGAGGTCATGCCATACTCGCTGCTGAATTCATGATAAAAAAAGTTAAACCACAACCACAGTGGGTGACATTTCGGCCACTCAAGGATATCATGATAGATCATTTTAGCTCTGACCTTGAGGCTATAGATTGGACTCATTTACATGCAATGGACAACATCGACACAATGGTGAATTCCCTAACATCATGCCTTATTGGCTTATTTGACTTGCATGCCCCTATAAAGATGCGCAAATTTAAGCACCCTCCACATCCATGGATTACTGAAACTGTTCGATCCATGATGCGCACCAGAGATAATTATCATCGCAGATTGAAAAGTAATTATTCTGTACCTCTTTATGAAAGCTACAAGACGCTAAAGAAGACTGTAACATGGGCAATCGAGAGTGAGAAGAGAAGCTATTTTAAAAATTATATTAATTCAAATATTAAAAATTCAAAAAATTATGGAAAAACCTTAGAAATACTGTATTGCCCGACAGAAAGTGCTTGGACCTGCCACTCTACTTTGACAATCCTGACGCTATTAACGCCCACTTTCTGGATGTGCCAGGGGACGGCCATGTACCGGTGTCCCAGTTATCTCACTACAGCAGCCACAGACATAGCTCGGTAACTTTCTCTCTGTGCACAGTATCAGAAGATAAGGTCCTGAAGACTATTAGGAGTCTAAAGACAAATGCTCAGGGTAGTGATGGGTTGTCCCTGGATATGCTGCTTCTGACTCTCCCCCAGACACTTCGTGCTCTCACATCCATTATAAATCTTTCACTGGCCAAGGGTTTATTCCCTCATGGATGGAGGGAGGCCATCGTAAGACCACTGCCAAAGAAAATACATCCTGTGTCATTAAGCGATTTACGTCCAATCAGTCTTCTGCCGTGCATGTCTAAGGTCCTGGAGAGAATTGTGTGTGAGCAGCTCACTGAGTATGTAGAAGAGAACAGCATACTCCCGCATCTGCAGTCTGGTTTCCGTAAGGGCCACAGCACAGCAACTGCTTTGGCAGATGTGGTTGATAATATGCTTGCTGCTCGGGACAGAGGAGAGCTCACTGCCTTAGTTCTGCTGGATTTCTCCAGGGCATTTGACTCAATCAACACCAGGCTATTGATCTCTAAGCTGGCATACTATGGTGTGGATGATGTTGCACTGAGGTGGTTCACAAGTTACCTGCACAATAGGCGGCAGGTCGTGGAGTTGACGAAACCGGATGGGTCGAAGGTACGCTCCTCTCCACTATGTGTTGCTCGCGGAGTTCCTCAGGGATCAATCCTCGGGCCGATTCTATATGCACTATATAGCTCTGATATCATACAGAGCATAAACAACTGCAGATACCACTTATATGCCGATGACCTTCAATTATATTACTCTTTTCGTCCCGCCGACATTGCTTGTGCTGAAACAAAAATAAACGATGACTTACAAGGCATTTCATCATGGTGTAATCTCAATTGCCTTGTCCTTAACCCTAAAAAATCCAAATTGCTTCTTATGGGTTCGAACAGGGGCTTGCAGAAATTTGGCAAAACCCCTTTCAACATCGTCATAAATGGAGAACAGATTGAGCGTGTTGACTCTGTTAGGAATTTAGGTGTGATATTGGACAGCCGCCTAAATTTTGAGAGCCACTTGGTAGACTGTACACGCAATTGTTTTTATCGGCTGAAAATGCTGTACAAAATCAGGCCATACCTGTGTGAAAAGCTGAAGCTATCGCTTTGTGAAGCACTTGTGCTCTCAAAATTAAATTACTGCGACACTGTTTATGGTCCCTGCTTGCTTTCTAAAACGGCTAAGCTTGTCCAGCGGGTGCAAAACGCTTGTGCTCGTTTCTGCTTCCACATTCCTCCCAGAACCCATATTTCTCCAAGTCTAAACCATCAAAACATCTTAAAGATGGAAGGGCGTAGGAAGCTTCATCTGGCTGTTTTATTATTTGGTATTGTCAAAACTGGTAGGCCATCATATCTCCGCGAGAAATTAGTTTGGGCAAAAGATTACTCTTCGTATCCGAGGAGAGCCTGCACTCACTTTTTTATCACCCCAAACCACCGCACTGTAGCATTCCGGGGGTCCTTTAGATTCGCCGCCACACAGTGCTGGAATGATATCCCCCCGCCATTGCGCGACCTGGAAACAGTAACTTCTTTTAAAAATAATCTTAAAAAGCACATAATGACCGAACAAAAGAAAACTAACGCTGACTCACTTGCGGTTTCTTCGCGGCGAATCGGGCATTCGGGGGCATCCCAGCGCTGAACGTGCTGCGGGGTGCAAATATTTATCTCGCAGTTTCTTGCACAAATTGGCGCCATCTTTCTTTCTTGGTTGCACACATATGACTGTTCAGTGTTATTAATATTCCTAATCTAATTAATTTCCTAATTCCGGTTTGAAATTTTATTATATTGGACGATATACGTGGCACTCGTGTCAATGACGTGGCAGATCGGTGACAGGACAGACATGGCAAGATTATTTCATCTATGGTATAAGTATGTTGTTGCAATGTTAAGGCAAAGGGAGCAAAGACCATACAGCCAAGTTATCCAGAACTTTTATTTTCTGTATATATTTTTCTTGTTTTTTGTTTGTTGTGGCTGTTATTTTTATATTGTTTGTGAGAATTTTGTGTCGTCTGTGCTGTTTTTATTTAATTATTATATTTATATGTATTATATATTATATTTATATATATTTGAATAGGCCCGGTCAGAACACCAGCGCTGGGTCAGTCTCTGATTCAGCATATGCTGAGGCCGGGTCCTAATTAACCGTTATTGTGTAGTCTTTTAAAATTATTCACTGTACTCTGTGTTTGTCTGTTCTTTCTTTGTTTTTTATTCTTATTGTGTGTTTGTTGGTTAATAAATGTTTTTCTTTCTTTCTTTCTTTCTTATTTGTGGTCGGCGCAACGAGTCTTTCTCCTCCACTCTCCCTGTACGGGCAGACCGCGAGCGGTTGTAAGGCGCCGCGACCTGCACGTGCATGATAAGTTGATGTTAGTGGAGGCTACCCCAGAGAGTAGCCCTGGGCGGCAGCATGACGGTGTTAGAGGAGCTACCCCAGAGAGTAGCCCTGGGCGGCAGCAGGACGCGGAAGTGAGACCCAACACGGACGGTAGAAATCTAGTTTATTGATGCTAAAAGTACTGTTTATATATTATGTTGATTAGATGGTACACAATGATAAGTTTTGTATGTGACTCGTCGGTGTAAAGTGCCGACGGTGCACGATGCTGCTGTTAATGTGGAATGTAGGTTGGCCCGCTGCTGACCGCGCTGTTGCCGGAGTCCAATGTTCGGCTTGTGGCTCGAACATACTCCCGACTCCGAAAAGAGATGATGAGGCGGCGTTGTTCTTCCAATTGATGTTGCTGTTGATGATGATGATGTTGTAGTCAATGTTCAAGAGTTGGCTTGAGGAAAATGCCAACTCAGAGAATGTTTTTTCTAATGCTGCTGCCCGTTATGGTGTTGTTGATGGAGTTCGATGACCAGCTTGTCTCGATCATGCTCCAAGTTCCAATAGAAGATGAGTGAGAGTCTTCTGTGGATGGTAATCTTGTCTTCTTGATGATGTTGAGTGTTCGAAAGGATGCTTGACACTTCTACCAACTCCGAGAATGTTGATTCTTGATTGTGGCCCGGATGTTTGTAGTTTGCTGAGTTGTCTCTAAGCCAAGGCGACTTCTCAGTACACTGGTGAGACCCGCTGGTGGGAGGCCAGTGACCGATCGCTACGCTGTGATCTTGTTAATGCTTGATATTGATACTACGTTGCTGATATCCCCAGTGGCTTCTTCAATGTAATGTCCGTTGGGTTGGGGAATTTTGGCATTGGTTAGGTCAGTGGATAGGATATAGAAGTACATAAAGTAGAATATTTGTTAATGTTATTCACCTTACCTGGCTAGTGTGCAGAGTAAGGGTGTGTATGATAATGTTGCCTCTACCTGGCTCGTGTGCAGTGTAGAGACGAGTTAAGGGTATGCTTGTCCTTAGCTGGCTAGTGTGCAGCCTAAGGGTGTGTTTAGTAAGTTGTCCCTACCTGTCTAGTTTGCAGTCTAGGGACTTGTTAAGTAAATTATCCTTACCCACCTTGTTTGTGGTGTAAGGACGAGTTAGTTGCTTGATAAGTTGTCCTTACCTGACTTGTCTGCAGTGTAAGGACTAGTTTGATAAAGTATGTTTGTCCTTACCTACCTTGTTGTAGTGTAAGGGTGTTTTATGTAATGTGTGTTTGTTCATGTTATCCCGTAAGGATGTGCTTATGAGAAATGATATATTCCCTAGTTGTTGTTGTTATGTTGTAGAGTTACCTATCCCACTAACCAATGCATGTAAAGTTGTGTCATGATATAAAAATAGTAAATCAATATTAATACACACTGAATTGTGTAATGTTTTGCTAAAGAATAAAATGTGAGTAGTACTCAAATTACCGACTCATTGATAGTGAATGTTGCTGATAGTGCAATTTAGTGTCACTGTCTGTATTATCGTATGTTTTTCATGTTAAGGTATGAATGAAATGTAGGTAAATGATGTAAATAAATTACTTGTATATTTAAAGTCAATTTAAAGTAAGTAAATATATAAAATAAATAATATAGTTAAATATAGATATGATAGATATAGGATTGTACGAGCAAGTTACGAACGATTGTAAATCGTCGCTTCCCACTCGCACAGAAAAGGGCGCTGGTCCAGGGTATCGTACCTGGTTTACACTGGAGTGATAAGAGGCTCGAAGGACCATTATGTACGGGCAGACCGCGAGCGGTTGTAAGGCGCCGCGACCTGCACGTGCATGATAAGTTGATGTTAGTGGAGGCTACCCCAGAGAGTAGCCCTGGGCGGCAGCATGACGGTGTTAGAGAAGCTACCCCAGGGAGTAGCCTATGTTCGAGCTTGATGTATCTTCACACTCCAGTGACTTTAAAAATGCAGGTCCTTGGAACCATAAGTTGAAAATCATTAGTTTTGCTGGTAGCATGCCCCTTGACGCGCAGTCAGCTGGATTCTGTTCTGATTTGATGTAGCGCCATTGTGTTGTAGGTATAATATAATATCATTGTGTTGTAGGTATAATATAACGAATCAACTTAAAACTACAACGTCATGGACAAACTGGAACTTCAATCAACTTGTTTCGAGAACATCAAGACCTTGTGTGTCAACTATCGCAAGGATTCTTCATCGCGAAAAAACGAAGAGTATTTGACTATACGTTTGGCGTCGCTGGAAGAACAGTGGAAAGACTTCGAGGAACGACATGCTCTGCTGGTGCTCGAAATAGAAGACAGAACTATTAACTACTTCGCTGACGATGTCTACGGCAAAATTAAGGAGATGTACTTAACAACTAAAACGGATATAACCAATAGACTGAAACGCACGCAACAAGCAAAATGTAGTGTGAAATTTAACTTGGCTGATAACTTGGTAGACTTTCCTCAAGAACAAGAAGAAGACGAAAAAGTTACACAGATTCAGCAGTTATTAAATAAACAAGAATGCAACTTCAACGCTATTTATCGTGCTATGTCCAAAATAAACATTATGAGCACTTCCGAAAAGTGGGAGCTAGAAGATAACTTGAATATTTTAAAATCAAAATGGGAACCTATTGACAAACTACACTGGCAAATCGATTTTCAGCTGAAGGGGTCTAATGATCATTATTACCATATGTTCTCGGATATTGAGGAACAATATGATGAGCTGCGGAAAGAACTGCATTCCAAAATTTGGTCGAATGCCCATTACCAACAGTCAGTGCCGAAAATGGAACTTCCAGAATTTTCCGGGAACTACAGCAAGTGGATCACCTTCAAGGATTTATTTCTTGAGACCGTTCATAACAATCCTGTAATAAACAAAGCACAAAAGATGAAACATCTGAAAAGCAAGTTGAGAGGCGAAGCTGAGAGTTTGGTGCAGCATTTATCAGTCAGTGCTGAAAACTATCTTTCCTGCTGGGATATTTTAGTGCAACGTTACGATAACCGGCGACTGCAATTTTCATCATTTTTCCAAGCAATGACTAATCTCCCAGTTATACAACACCCGGACGCCAATAATCTCAAGAAAATGCATGATGTCATCAAGGAATGCATAAACGGCATAGCTAACATTGGATTGGATACCTCTACTTGGGACCCAATGATTGTTCATTTAATGTTACCAAAACTGGATTCAGCAACCTTAAACGATTACATGAACGAAATCAGAGATCATAGGGAGATACAAAATTTGCAAGATTTTCTATATTTTTTGGAATGCAGGTTTATGGCGTATGAAACTGCGAAATCTACAAAATCGGCAAAAGGGCAAACTACTTCTGAAAAAAAATTTTTTTGGAAACCTATAAATAACCAACCGCTGAAAAGACCATCTTTCGATTTCAAGAAAACATACAACTATCATACTGCTTACGGAAAATGTCCTAATTGCGACGGCAGGCACGTGTTAATGCAATGTGCTAAATTCTTGGAAATGGATACGGCGCAGCGGAACTACACAGTTGCGAAATTGAAACTCTGCAAAAACTGTCTCTTTAGCCACAATAATGTAGAATGTAAATCAACGAAAACATGCAAGGAATGTAATTTGAACCATCATACTCTGTTGCACAACTCTAGTCGAAAATATTCGTCACAGGATAAAAATAACTTTGGACCTCAAACATCAACATCATCGCAGCAGAGAACCTCCAATCACTTATCAACAGACAACACGGAGATTTTATTAACCACAACTCAACTCAAAATAAAAACTGCTGATGGGACTTATATGACACTCCGAGCCCTACTTGATCAAGGCTCGCAGGTGAACTTGATAACAGAAAACGCCGCTCAACTATTACGTCTCCCTCGAAGAAGATTAGCCGCAACTATATCAGGAGTTGGTTCGGTTTCTGGCGATTGCAAAGGACAACTAAACTTATCTTGTAAATCGATCCATTCTGACCACAAATTCGAACTACAAGCACTGATAATGAAAAAACTAACAAACAATTTGCCCAACGCAACATTTGAAAAATCTAACTGGCCGCATTTAGAAAACTTGAAACTGGCTGATCCCGATTTCAACATCTCCCGCCCCATCGATTTATTACTAGGAGCTGATGTCTACTCCGACATTATTCTCGACGGAGTCCTGAAAGGAACCGAACAGTCCCCGGTTGCCCAACAAACTCATTTAGGATGGATTCTTTGCGGGAAAATGAAAACTTTTAACTGTCATGTCACCCTGATTAACTTAGAAGAACTTTCAAAATATTGGGAGAGCGAAGACATTCAAAATTCAGAAGATATTTCTAAAGACGACCAGTGTGAACAATTTTATTCAGAAACGGTACAACGGGCTCCGGATGGCAGATACATTGTGAAGATGCCCCTCGTTCCCAATTACGAAGCAAAATTAGGCTCGTCAAGATCTATAGCAATTTCACAAATGATTCAATTGGAGAAACGACTTTCCAAGAATCAAAAACTTTTAACTATGTACAAGGAATTTATGAAGGAATATGCAAATCTGGGTCATATGGAGCGGACGTCTCAAATTACACCTACTGATTGCTACCTACCACATCATGGAGTTTTGAAAGAAAGTTCTACAACAACCAAATTGAGAGTTGTATTCAATGCATCTCAGAAAAACTCAAGCGGTTATAGTTTGAACAGCCTCCTTGAAAAAGGACCTAACCTCCAAAAGGACATTCAAGCTCTGATTTTAAAATGGAGGACTTATAAATTCGCTTTTACCGCCGACATTGAAAAAATGTACCGCTGTATATGGATTAACGAAGAACAACGAAATCTGCAAAAAATTGTCTGGCGTGAATCAGCCAGCCAACCCCTTCAAGAATTCAAACTTTGTACGGTAACATACGGCACAAAACCAGCTCCGTGGCTCGCCCTGCGCACCCTGAAGCAACTCGCCATCGACGACGGCCACAAATACCCCTCTGCAGCCAAGGTTTTGGAAAACGATTTTTTCGTTGATGACCTCATCAGCGGCCACAACTCGTTTGAAAAAGCTAAGGAGTTACAACAGTCTCTAATCGCTTTACTGCAAGGCGGCGGTATGAATCTGCGGAAGTGGTCGAGCAACTATTCAACTTTATTAGAAAACTTACCCAAGGAACAACTTTCAACTACAAACAACTACGATTTTAAAACAGAAGAAGCTTCAAGAACTCTGGGACTTAGCTGGAACACTGACACCGACACGTTCCATCTCAACTGGCCTATAAAGGAAAATACGACACAATTAACAAAAAGATTGTTACTTTCGGAAATCTCAAAATTCTACGATCCCCTGGGCTGGCTCTCCCCTGTAATGGTAATAGCAAAATTATTATTTCAAAGGCTCTGGACGAGTAACATTAACTGGGATGACGAAGTTCCTCAAGATATTGAACTGGAATGGAAAAGACTAAAAATAGAACTGCCATACATTAAAAACATTAAGCTAAACAGATGGATCGGTGAAACAAAACAATGCATTGAATTACTGGGCTTCTGTGACGCAAGCGAAAAGGCTTACGCTTGTGTTATCTACAGTCGCGTGATTGATAACAATGGAGTCCCAATAATTACGCTACTTGTTTCACGAACGAGAGTTGCCCCATTCGCACAAAAAACTTCATTGCCAAGACTTGAACTCTGTGGCTCATCCGGCTCGAAGGACCATTATGTACGGGCAGACCGCGAGCGGTTGTAAGGCGCCGCGACCTGCACGTGCATGATAAGTTGATGTTAGTGGAGGCTTCCCCAGAGAGTAGCCCTGGGCGGCAGCATGACGGTGTTAGAGAAGCTACCCCAGAGAGTAGCCTATGTTCGAGCTTGATGTATCTTCACACTCCAGTGACTTTAAAAATGCAGGTCCTTGGAACCATAAGTTGAAAATCATTAGTTTTGCTGGTAGCATGCCCCTTGACGCGCAGTCAGCTGGATTCTGTTCTGATTTGATGTAGCGCCATTGTGTTGTAGGTATAATATAATATCATTGTGTTGTAGGTATAATATAACGAATCAACTTAAAACTACAACGTCATGGACAAACTGGAACTTCAATCAACTTGTTTCGAGAACATCAAGACCTTGTGTGTCAACTATCGCAAGGATTCTTCATCGCGAAAAAACGAAGAGTATTTGACTATACGTTTGGCGTCGCTGGAAGAACAGTGGAAAGACTTCGAGGAACGACATGCTCTGCTGGTGCTCGAAATAGAAGACAGAACTATTAACTACTTCGCTGACGATGTCTACGGCAAAATTAAGGAGATGTACTTAACAACTAAAACGGATATAACCAATAGACTGAAACGCACGCAACAAGCAAAATGTAGTGTGAAATTTAACTTGGCTGATAACTTGGTAGACTTTCCTCAAGAACAAGAAGAAGACGAAAAAGTTACACAGATTCAGCAGTTATTAAATAAACAAGAATGCAACTTCAACGCTATTTATCGTGCTATGTCCAAAATAAACATTATGAGCACTTCCGAAAAGTGGGAGCTAGAAGATAACTTGAATATTTTAAAATCAAAATGGGAACCTATTGACAAACTACACTGGCAAATCGATTTTCAGCTGAAGGGGTCTAATGATCATTATTACCATATGTTCTCGGATATTGAGGAACAATATGATGAGCTGCGGAAAGAACTGCATTCCAAAATTTGGTCGAATGCCCATTACCAACAGTCAGTGCCGAAAATGGAACTTCCAGAATTTTCCGGGAACTACAGCAAGTGGATCACCTTCAAGGATTTATTTCTTGAGACCGTTCATAACAATCCTGTAATAAACAAAGCACAAAAGATGAAACATCTGAAAAGCAAGTTGAGAGGCGAAGCTGAGAGTTTGGTGCAGCATTTATCAGTCAGTGCTGAAAACTATCTTTCCTGCTGGGATATTTTAGTGCAACGTTACGATAACCGGCGACTGCAATTTTCATCATTTTTCCAAGCAATGACTAATCTCCCAGTTATACAACACCCGGACGCCAATAATCTCAAGAAAATGCATGATGTCATCAAGGAATGCATAAACGGCATAGCTAACATTGGATTGGATACCTCTACTTGGGACCCAATGATTGTTCATTTAATGTTACCAAAACTGGATTCAGCAACCTTAAACGATTACATGAACGAAATCAGAGATCATAGGGAGATACAAAATTTGCAAGATTTTCTATATTTTTTGGAATGCAGGTTTATGGCGTATGAAACTGCGAAATCTACAAAATCGGCAAAAGGGCAAACTACTTCTGAAAAAAAATTTTTTTGGAAACCTATAAATAACCAACCGCTGAAAAGACCATCTTTCGATTTCAAGAAAACATACAACTATCATACTGCTTACGGAAAATGTCCTAATTGCGACGGCAGGCACGTGTTAATGCAATGTGCTAAATTCTTGGAAATGGATACGGCGCAGCGGAACTACACAGTTGCGAAATTGAAACTCTGCAAAAACTGTCTCTTTAGCCACAATAATGTAGAATGTAAATCAACGAAAACATGCAAGGAATGTAATTTGAACCATCATACTCTGTTGCACAACTCTAGTCGAAAATATTCGTCACAGGATAAAAATAACTTTGGACCTCAAACATCAACATCATCGCAGCAGAGAACCTCCAATCACTTATCAACAGACAACACGGAGATTTTATTAACCACAACTCAACTCAAAATAAAAACTGCTGATGGGACTTATATGACACTCCGAGCCCTACTTGATCAAGGCTCGCAGGTGAACTTGATAACAGAAAACGCCGCTCAACTATTACGTCTCCCTCGAAGAAGATTAGCCGCAACTATATCAGGAGTTGGTTCGGTTTCTGGCGATTGCAAAGGACAACTAAACTTATCTTGTAAATCGATCCATTCTGACCACAAATTCGAACTACAAGCACTGATAATGAAAAAACTAACAAACAATTTGCCCAACGCAACATTTGAAAAATCTAACTGGCCGCATTTAGAAAACTTGAAACTGGCTGATCCCGATTTCAACATCTCCCGCCCCATCGATTTATTACTAGGAGCTGATGTCTACTCCGACATTATTCTCGACGGAGTCCTGAAAGGAACCGAACAGTCCCCGGTTGCCCAACAAACTCATTTAGGATGGATTCTTTGCGGGAAAATGAAAACTTTTAACTGTCATGTCACCCTGATTAACTTAGAAGAACTTTCAAAATATTGGGAGAGCGAAGACATTCAAAATTCAGAAGATATTTCTAAAGACGACCAGTGTGAACAATTTTATTCAGAAACGGTACAACGGGCTCCGGATGGCAGATACATTGTGAAGATGCCCCTCGTTCCCAATTACGAAGCAAAATTAGGCTCGTCAAGATCTATAGCAATTTCACAAATGATTCAATTGGAGAAACGACTTTCCAAGAATCAAAAACTTTTAACTATGTACAAGGAATTTATGAAGGAATATGCAAATCTGGGTCATATGGAGCGGACGTCTCAAATTACACCTACTGATTGCTACCTACCACATCATGGAGTTTTGAAAGAAAGTTCTACAACAACCAAATTGAGAGTTGTATTCAATGCATCTCAGAAAAACTCAAGCGGTTATAGTTTGAACAGCCTCCTTGAAAAAGGACCTAACCTCCAAAAGGACATTCAAGCTCTGATTTTAAAATGGAGGACTTATAAATTCGCTTTTACCGCCGACATTGAAAAAATGTACCGCTGTATATGGATTAACGAAGAACAACGAAATCTGCAAAAAATTGTCTGGCGTGAATCAGCCAGCCAACCCCTTCAAGAATTCAAACTTTGTACGGTAACATACGGCACAAAACCAGCTCCGTGGCTCGCCCTGCGCACCCTGAAGCAACTCGCCATCGACGACGGCCACAAATACCCCTCTGCAGCCAAGGTTTTGGAAAACGATTTTTTCGTTGATGACCTCATCAGCGGCCACAACTCGTTTGAAAAAGCTAAGGAGTTACAACAGTCTCTAATCGCTTTACTGCAAGGCGGCGGTATGAATCTGCGGAAGTGGTCGAGCAACTATTCAACTTTATTAGAAAACTTACCCAAGGAACAACTTTCAACTACAAACAACTACGATTTTAAAACAGAAGAAGCTTCAAGAACTCTGGGACTTAGCTGGAACACTGACACCGACACGTTCCATCTCAACTGGCCTATAAAGGAAAATACGACACAATTAACAAAAAGATTGTTACTTTCGGAAATCTCAAAATTCTACGATCCCCTGGGCTGGCTCTCCCCTGTAATGGTAATAGCAAAATTATTATTTCAAAGGCTCTGGACGAGTAACATTAACTGGGATGACGAAGTTCCTCAAGATATTGAACTGGAATGGAAAAGACTAAAAATAGAACTGCCATACATTAAAAACATTAAGCTAAACAGATGGATCGGTGAAACAAAACAATGCATTGAATTACTGGGCTTCTGTGACGCAAGCGAAAAGGCTTACGCTTGTGTTATCTACAGTCGCGTGATTGATAACAATGGAGTCCCAATAATTACGCTACTTGTTTCACGAACGAGAGTTGCCCCATTCGCACAAAAAACTTCATTGCCAAGACTTGAACTCTGTGGCTCATCCGGCTCGAAGGACCATTATGTACGGGCAGACCGCGAGCGGTTGTAAGGCGCCGCGACCTGCACGTGCATGATAAGTTGATGTTAGTGGAGGCTTCCCCAGAGAGTAGCCCTGGGCGGCAGCATGACGGTGTTAGAGAAGCTACCCCAGAGAGTAGCCTATGTTCGAGCTTGATGTATCTTCACACTCCAGTGACTTTAAAAATGCAGGTCCTTGGAACCATAAGTTGAAAATCATTAGTTTTGCTGGTAGCATGCCCCTTGACGCGCAGTCAGCTGGATTCTGTTCTGATTTGATGTAGCGCCATTGTGTTGTAGGTATAATATAATATCATTGTGTTGTAGGTATAATATAACGAATCAACTTAAAACTACAACGTCATGGACAAACTGGAACTTCAATCAACTTGTTTCGAGAACATCAAGACCTTGTGTGTCAACTATCGCAAGGATTCTTCATCGCGAAAAAACGAAGAGTATTTGACTATACGTTTGGCGTCGCTGGAAGAACAGTGGAAAGACTTCGAGGAACGACATGCTCTGCTGGTGCTCGAAATAGAAGACAGAACTATTAACTACTTCGCTGACGATGTCTACGGCAAAATTAAGGAGATGTACTTAACAACTAAAACGGATATAACCAATAGACTGAAACGCACGCAACAAGCAAAATGTAGTGTGAAATTTAACTTGGCTGATAACTTGGTAGACTTTCCTCAAGAACAAGAAGAAGACGAAAAAGTTACACAGATTCAGCAGTTATTAAATAAACAAGAATGCAACTTCAACGCTATTTATCGTGCTATGTCCAAAATAAACATTATGAGCACTTCCGAAAAGTGGGAGCTAGAAGATAACTTGAATATTTTAAAATCAAAATGGGAACCTATTGACAAACTACACTGGCAAATCGATTTTCAGCTGAAGGGGTCTAATGATCATTATTACCATATGTTCTCGGATATTGAGGAAAAATATGATGAGCTGCGGAAAGAACTGCATTCCAAAATTTGGTCGAATGCCCATTACCAACAGTCAGTGCCGAAAATGGAACTTCCAGAATTTTCCGGGAACTACAGCAAGTGGATCACCTTCAAGGATTTATTTCTTGAGACCGTTCATAACAATCCTGTAATAAACAAAGCACAAAAGATGAAACATCTGAAAAGCAAGTTGAGAGGCGAAGCTGAGAGTTTGGTGCAGCATTTATCAGTCAGTGCTGAAAACTATCTTTCCTGCTGGGATATTTTAGTGCAACGTTACGATAACCGGCGACTGCAATTTTCATCATTTTTCCAAGCAATGACTAATCTCCCAGTTATACAACACCCGGACGCCAATAATCTCAAGAAAATGCATGATGTCATCAAGGAATGCATAAACGGCATAGCTAACATTGGATTGGATACCTCTACTTGGGACCCAATGATTGTTCATTTAATGTTACCAAAACTGGATTCAGCAACCTTAAACGATTACATGAACGAAATCAGAGATCATAGGGAGATACAAAATTTGCAAGATTTTCTATATTTTTTGGAATGCAGGTTTATGGCGTATGAAACTGCGAAATCTACAAAATCGGCAAAAGGGCAAACTACTTCTGAAAAAAAATTTTTTTGGAAACCTATAAATAACCAACCGCTGAAAAGACCATCTTTCGATTTCAAGAAAACATACAACTATCATACTGCTTACGGAAAATGTCCTAATTGCGACGGCAGGCACGTGTTAATGCAATGTGCTAAATTCTTGGAAATGGATACGGCGCAGCGGAACTACACAGTTGCGAAATTGAAACTCTGCAAAAACTGTCTCTTTAGCCACAATAATGTAGAATGTAAATCAACGAAAACATGCAAGGAATGTAATTTGAACCATCATACTCTGTTGCACAACTCTAGTCGAAAATATTCGTCACAGGATAAAAATAACTTTGGACCTCAAACATCAACATCATCGCAGCAGAGAACCTCCAATCACTTATCAACAGACAACACGGAGATTTTATTAACCACAACTCAACTCAAAATAAAAACTGCTGATGGGACTTATATGACACTCCGAGCCCTACTTGATCAAGGCTCGCAGGTGAACTTGATAACAGAAAACGCCGCTCAACTATTACGTCTCCCTCGAAGAAGATTAGCCGCAACTATATCAGGAGTTGGTTCGGTTTCTGGCGATTGCAAAGGACAACTAAACTTATCTTGTAAATCGATCCATTCTGACCACAAATTCGAACTACAAGCACTGATAATGAAAAAACTAACAAACAATTTGCCCAACGCAACATTTGAAAAATCTAACTGGCCGCATTTAGAAAACTTGAAACTGGCTGATCCCGATTTCAACATCTCCCGCCCCATCGATTTATTACTAGGAGCTGATGTCTACTCCGACATTATTCTCGACGGAGTCCTGAAAGGAACCGAACAGTCCCCGGTTGCCCAACAAACTCATTTAGGATGGATTCTTTGCGGGAAAATGAAAACTTTTAACTGTCATGTCACCCTGATTAACTTAGAAGAACTTTCAAAATATTGGGAGAGCGAAGACATTCAAAATTCAGAAGATATTTCTAAAGACGACCAGTGTGAACAATTTTATTCAGAAACGGTACAACGGGCTCCGGATGGCAGATACATTGTGAAGATGCCCCTCGTTCCCAATTACGAAGCAAAATTAGGCTCGTCAAGATCTATAGCAATTTCACAAATGATTCAATTGGAGAAACGACTTTCCAAGAATCAAAAACTTTTAACTATGTACAAGGAATTTATGAAGGAATATGCAAATCTGGGTCATATGGAGCGGACGTCTCAAATTACACCTACTGATTGCTACCTACCACATCATGGAGTTTTGAAAGAAAGTTCTACAACAACCAAATTGAGAGTTGTATTCAATGCATCTCAGAAAAACTCAAGCGGTTATAGTTTGAACAGCCTCCTTGAAAAAGGACCTAACCTCCAAAAGGACATTCAAGCTCTGATTTTAAAATGGAGGACTTATAAATTCGCTTTTACCGCCGACATTGAAAAAATGTACCGCTGTATATGGATTAACGAAGAACAACGAAATCTGCAAAAAATTGTCTGGCGTGAATCAGCCAGCCAACCCCTTCAAGAATTCAAACTTTGTACGGTAACATACGGCACAAAACCAGCTCCGTGGCTCGCCCTGCGCACCCTGAAGCAACTCGCCATCGACGACGGCCACAAATACCCCTCTGCAGCCAAGGTTTTGGAAAACGATTTTTTCGTTGATGACCTCATCAGCGGCCACAACTCGTTTGAAAAAGCTAAGGAGTTACAACAGTCTCTAATCGCTTTACTGCAAGGCGGCGGTATGAATCTGCGGAAGTGGTCGAGCAACTATTCAACTTTATTAGAAAACTTACCCAAGGAACAACTTTCAACTACAAACAACTACGATTTTAAAACAGAAGAAGCTTCAAGAACTCTGGGACTTAGCTGGAACACTGACACCGACACGTTCCATCTCAACTGGCCTATAAAGGAAAATACGACACAATTAACAAAAAGATTGTTACTTTCGGAAATCTCAAAATTCTACGATCCCCTGGGCTGGCTCTCCCCTGTAATGGTAATAGCAAAATTATTATTTCAAAGGCTCTGGACGAGTAACATTAACTGGGATGACGAAGTTCCTCAAGATATTGAACTGGAATGGAAAAGACTAAAAATAGAACTGCCATACATTAAAAACATTAAGCTAAACAGATGGATCGGTGAAACAAAACAATGCATTGAATTACTGGGCTTCTGTGACGCAAGCGAAAAGGCTTACGCTTGTGTTATCTACAGTCGCGTGATTGATAACAATGGAGTCCCAATAATTACGCTACTTGTTTCACGAACGAGAGTTGCCCCATTCGCACAAAAAACTTCATTGCCAAGACTTGAACTCTGTGGCTCATCCGGCTCGAAGGACCATTATGTACGGGCAGACCGCGAGCGGTTGTAAGGCGCCGCGACCTGCACGTGCATGATAAGTTGATGTTAGTGGAGGCTTCCCCAGAGAGTAGCCCTGGGCGGCAGCATGACGGTGTTAGAGGAGCTACCCCAGAGAGTAGCCCTGGGCGGCAGCAGGACGCGGAAGTGAGACCCAACACGGACGGTTGAAATCTAGTTTATTGATGCTAAAAGTACTGTTTATATATTATGTTGATTAGATGGTACACAATGATAAGTTTTGTATGTGACTCGTCGGTGTAAAGTGCCGACGGTGCACGATGCTGCTGTTAATGTGGAATGTAGGTTGGCCCGCTGCTGACCGCGCTGTTGCCGGAGTCCAATGTTCGGCTTGTGGCTCGAACACTCCCCTATCACACGCCATATCAACATTCACTCCCATTCTAGCCATGTCCTCATTCACACAATCTATCAATCTCTTCTTTGGTCTTCCTCTCGCTGCATTACCATCCACTCTCATATTCATAACTCTTCTCGTTACATGCTCATTCTCTCTCCTCAAAACATGCCCACACCACGACAGCCGCTTTTCTCTCAACTTCTCTATCACTGGAGCAACTTTCAGGCATCCCCTGATATACTCATTCTTCACTCTATCAATCTTCGTCAATCAATCTCCACACATCCATCTTAACATACGCATTTCGGCCACATGCAATCTATTTTCATCCATCTTTTTCATAGCCCAACATTCCGATCCATACATAACAACAGGTCTTATTATTGTTTTATATATTTTCCCCTTGAATCTAGGGGAAATCCTATTCTCCAAGCTATCTTAGAACTAAATTTAGATTTAGTACTGATATCAGCAACCGTAATCTCCGTTTCTCAAGACACCTTATTCTCGTCGCACCTTGCCATCATTACGGATTTATGGCTGACTCCGTCTCCGTTCAAGCAGTCATTCTTTGGAACTTGTTACCGCTGGACATCAGAGCTGCCTCCACGAAAGCTGCCTTTAAATCGAGGGTTCGGGAACACTTTTTAAGATTGTGTAATGTGAGCTCATTCTATCTTACATAACATAATCATCATGTTATATAATTTTATGTATGTATTTATATGTATACTTATATATATGTGTGTGTATATATATAAAGTTATATATTATAATCATATATTGTATTGTAATATTAATATTTTGCATATATAATTTGGTTGTTTTTTCTGGTGTAATTAGGTAACTTTAATGATGCCGCCACTGCTTTTCTGTTTAGCCTTATGGTTGACTGGTAGAGAGCGATGTTAGTCGTTAATACATTCCTTTTGTAATGTCGTTTTTGTTTATATCTCCCTTTGTATAGAAAATACGCATTGGATGCGGCGCATTCACCCAAGGCTGAGTCGTGCGTGCGTGTGAGTATCGTCTAAGTTTATAAAAAATAGTAATTAAATTGTAATCGCAACGTACATAAATTCCAACACTCTCCGGGGCTTCAAAAATAAATTAATGTCTCGAAGAAACTGCCGAAGTTGGTGTCAGCCGAGTTTCGTTGTTATTTATTAAATTCTTCCGTTCGCGCCGTTTAATATTCGCTTATAAACTTGAATACAAAATGAGACAAGAATGTTACGGAACTTGTAATATTATATGCAGGTATTTTATACAATTTTCGTGCTTTACTAGAGGACTTTTAAAATATTATATTATCCGAGGGAATACAGGAGTGATCATATGTTATGCTTATCATAATTGATCATAGGGAACTCGGTACTGAGTCGTCTGCATATATATCTGTAACTTGCTACGATTCTGGCATAATGAGCCGATAATACGGCCCACTGCTAGGCACAGGTCTTCCTCATGGAGAAACACAGGAGCATGGGCAGCAATACCACCACGCTGCAAAGCGACCGGGACCAACACCTTGACGTGTCTTCCAAAGCACGGAGGAGTTCGTGATCACAAATTTTTGGTCACCCATCCCAGGCCTGACCACGGCCAAGGTAGCCTTGTTTTCGATATCGAACGCCTTAGCGTAAACACTACACCACTGAGCTCCTGTCCGACCTATTTGATGCTAAATACCACCCGCATCACATGGACCGCTGTAAAATGTAAAACCTATAAAATTGTCGTTTTGTATGGAGATTTTGGGGAATTTTTTCAGTTTTCTTCACAACGACAAATCCAAAGATAATAATATTTGGCATCTATCATAAGACAAGCTTTAGTAATAGGTGTAATATCACACTTCATAAAAATTATTTATCGTTTTTAAGTGAATGCAAATAAAATGATGTATTCGGGAGGCACTTAAAAAGAGTTGTCTCCGTGTCCAATTTTAACACAATTAAACCTACAACAAATTATCAAAACAAATCAAAAGAGCTCAAAAATATAGTCTATTTTTAGACGAGGTAATTATTTTTTAGGAATACTCTGAATCTTAATAGTTACAGACAAAATATTAAGAGGGAAAAAAATCACCAATTTCATAGGTAAGGACCCAATAAAATTCGAATAAGAGTCTTTCTAACTTCATCATTATCATCAGCTTTTGTTCGTCCTCTGCTGGATACAGGTCTCCTCTAACGCACGCCACCGCTCCCGATCTTCAGCTGTTCTCATCCAGCTCACTCCAGCCAACCTACGAATATCGTCATCCCATCTTGTCTCAAATCATCCCACATTACGAACGTATAGCTATCTGTCTTCGACTCAACAATCTTATGAAAAGGATAGTGATTACTCAGAAAATCCACAAAATATTATCTATTTATATATTTATTATATCTGCTAGTGTAATTATTAGTGTATATTTCTAAGTATTCTATTTTTTTTGGTTTTTCAACCTTTATTGTACCGTCGTTTAAGCTCTCCTCACTCCGCTTCCCGGTGGACTGGTAGAGAACGCCTCAAGGCATTAAGTCCGCCTTTGTACGTCGTGCATAAAGAATAAATAAATAAATAATAATAGTAACACTAACAATAGACATATAAAATTATAAAGCCAATTACAGGTTTCATGTTCATCACAAAAGAGGAAATAATAATACTTATCTAATATCTAAATACTCGTAGTTCACATTTTAATGTTTGAATGTGATTTACAGACGTTCTATTCCTATATATTTGGCTACCGAGTCTCGAAGACTCCTCAAAGCCGTGAAATGAGGGAAACGGAGAGAAATAAAAGGTTATCTTCATTAACCAGTCTGGAACCTAACGACATGCAATATAAGGATCTACTACCATAGCAATATGTTATATTATTACTTTGTTTGGCATTACATCGCCAAGAAACGCTAACACAGCTAACATTATTTACAAGGGTATAGTGTATTAGTATTAGATGTCTGTCTAGTTTGTAAAGGCTCCGGAATACAGACAATAGAGATTGTACTTTGTCGTTTCGACACGTCAGCCGTCTTGTTCGGCGGCTCATAATAATAGGGGTGATTTGGTACTGTGACAAAGTACTTTAGTTGTAAATTAGATTTGGTATTGTTCTGTTTATTTTTTGCACGATATGGTAAGAAACTAGAATAATGCGCGCCCGATAATAAGACTAAGTGCACATGAGTAAAGAACAAGTTAGGGTGGTTTCGGAATAGTAGCGCCCGCGCCGGCTAGATTTCGATATATTATATTTCAAATTGAAAAGCGCGCGCGTGTTTCCATACAGATGTGTAAGCGCGCGCGCTTCAACGGCGCTGCCTAAGCGCGTGACAGTTGTGACTAGTAGATGAAATTGTTAAAATAAAAGGCTTGAAGATGTTGTTACTGATATTATTCAAAACCAAAGGCACAGCTGGAACAATTTTTAGAAGGTAAATAACACTGAATTCACTGGACTTAAACTTAAAGATTATTATGAAAGGTAGGGCTACTTACAATAGTGTCTTGGTAAAGTTATTGAAGTTATCTGAACATTTTGTCACTATAACATATTGCAGATACATTAAAACAGTTATAAGATTTATTGAGAAAACCGCTCCAGACGCTGACTCTGAATGAGTTCCAAGCCCGCACGAATCAAGAGATAGTGTAATTTTGACTGTTTAGGGACGATCCTTAATGAGTTCATACGACTTTATGGCCTTTCGAGTTTGTAGTGTTGTTAATGCGGACACAACACTACAAAATCGACCGTCCTAAGGCCTGAAACATAAGTCAGACTTGCAAATGACGTATTTTTACGCGCTGACGACTAAATGGTGTTTCAGGTGCAATTTTACCGAAGAAAAATGTCAATGTCAAAATGCCAATGTCTGCGGGCAAATTTGAGGTACCTAAAGTAAATAACTATTATGATGATAGAACATTATAGAAACGGGTACCTTACCAGTTAAATAGGTTGCCTGAGGACATACGCCGGGAACAAGAAAAAAAATGTATTTAAGAAAAATCTTAAAAAGCATTATTTAGCTAACTTAGTATAGTTTTTGAGTTTTTATTTTTCTGTTAATCTAAGCTTGAGATTCTTGATCCCACAGACAAACTGTGTAAATAGTTTTGTGGGACTTCTGTATTTATTTTGTAAACCAATGTTTGTTTAATAAATAAATAAATAATAATAATAATAAATGCGTTGAATACGCGCAGACAAAGCGAGTTACAAATAAGGACGTTGTCAGCACATAAAAAACGTCATGTGCGCATGACGTTTTTTTATATCTCCTATCCTATCTTACGTTCTAGTTGTGTAAAACTGTGAAAACATGTATTTTAAATGACTTTAAGCTATCCACATACCATCAGGTGAGAGTTCTCCTTTTTTAACATTACATATCATCACTCCTCTATCCCCGAAGGGTAGGTGGAGGTGTTAACACCCAGAATTCGCCGAATATGTAACAGCTGGCGAGCCTGTTGTCATGCATGCTTGTGTTAAAGTAATTGATATTTTATAACCGAAGCAGTAACAGCGATATCATCTTAAAATATCGAGAAGAGAATAATTTTCTGTTCTCTATATCCAAGTCAAATGTATTCAAGTCAGGCACGTAGAATATATCTCAAGGACTTGATTTCCTTCATTATTTTCATCGTTACCAGTTATCGTTCTGTACAGTTTGAATACACAAATTTCGTTCGAAGCTTGTACAATCGACAATACATCCATTGTGACATGTCTCGGGTGATATCAACGTTATTTCGTACTCATAAGGTAGATAATGCGATAAAGATGTAATGCTAAATATGCGGATAGTAGTACTTTGAAACGTCTATGCCAGTCACGATTCTGTTAGATTCTTGAGAAACCCCAAAATATTCCGTTTTTGTAATGACAATTGGTATTAATGGTAATCTTTAAAATTGATTTATTAGAGAGAATTAACGTTGAAATTAGAAGGTACAGAAGACAACGCAGGGACCGTAACAGAGTGATATTTATTAGTTTTTCAATAAAGGTATGTCTACGCCATTCAATTTATATTTCATAATTATTATTCTGTTTTACTCTTTCTAATCATTTTTTACACTCTTTATATAATCTGTGACACTCTAGTAAGAAAATGTATATTTTATCTATGGTCATTAAATTTACCGCCTTCTCTTCAAACCTATTTACCAAGAAACAAGTGTTTTATTCTTTTATTTCCAAAAACCTATTATTCTCCTTATGTTCATCATGAACAGGTATATAAAAGAATATAATACTTATAATGATAACACCTTTATCTATGCTTAGGTATAAGTGAAGGAGCACGTTAAAATAGTATGGTTCCTGTTCACATGTACTGTATGCACTATGAAATCATCAAAACTGCTATTAAGCTCTTACTAAAATGCGATATTGTATAATAATTATGTATACGAGTATTAGCAAAAAACTGTCTACTACAGGCGTAGACTGAACCAACGACTTTTGATGGGGTAATACCATTTTCCCGAATCCACTGATCACCAAACTATATCATCATCATTACCAGGCTCCCCCACTAGGGTAAGCCTGCCAAATTATAAACCAGTAATTAATTATTCCATCCCAAACTCCCGCGAGCGCGTAAACCACTTTGCGATATTAATATAAATTAAAAAAGCGTCTAAAATGTTTGTAATGCCGCGACAAACTTTGCGTGGGTCCCTAGGGAACGCGGAACATCCGTCCGGAGCGACGAAAGTCGGTTAGCGAGGGCTTAAAGCTCTCTGCCCACTACAGCAAGATGCATACCATGGCGTTGTGGCGTTTGGGGCACGTAAAACAAAAAAATTACTTCATTTCTAACAGCTAGTAAAGCTGTTACTGTGGTTTTTTAACTATCCCACGGGAACCCTTTAATTTTCCGGAATAAAAAGTATCTAAGATGGTGACCTAGGATATAAGGTATCACCATGCATAATTTCATTGAAATCGGTAGAGCCATTTCGGAGCCCGTACAAACAGACAATCCGACAAACAGACTGAGAAACAAAAAATAAAAATAAACATTTTGGTATTTTCGTTCTTTTTTATCCCCTAACTTGGTTTTAACCATTTTTTATTCTATGTACAGGCATTCGACTAGGTACTACAGTTTTATTATATGTATGTATAGATTTGTTTTACAAAATTTTATAATTATTTATAACGGATAAAGGTCTCTGTTCACTACACTGGAGCCTTTGTTAGGACCGTATCGGGTACGAAAATTATTCTTTGTACAGAAATGTATGAAGATGAGGCGAGTGAACAGGTTTCTACTAGACGAGCTCGTCGCGCTTTAGGCTGCAAAATCGCTGCGATATTAATATAAATTAAAAAAGAATCTAAAAAGTTGGTGATGTCTTGACTAAGTTTGCGTGGGTCCCCGGGAATGCGGAACATCTGTCCGGAGTGACGAACGTCGGTTAGCGAGGCTTTTAAGGTCTCTGACTTGCTAGAACTATTTCGGGCACATAAAACAATAATAATAATATTTCACATCTCTCATGTTCGGTAAGTAGGTCCTTAATACCCCCAGATGCGGGTTGTAAGTGATCAATTACCGCCCTAGGTTCATAATGTAGCTAGAAACGCCCTAGGGCAGTAAGTAATTAAAAAAAAACTGTTTCAAAAAGTTCGCGTACATCTAACCATCTTACTGGCACTAGACATCATGCATTCAGCCCGATGACAAAAGAGGTCGCTTCGCTATTTTCATCATTTTGAATATCGAACGGCGAAGCTAAATTTAGTTCTTGAAAATAAATTTATTTATTCTTGTAATGCCTTTTTTTCCACTTACCTCACAATCGAGATGTAAAGCAGAGTAGTTAGCTCGGGTGTAAGCATCAATTGCACCCTCGAACCATAAGCGCCCTCGCTGCGCTCGTGCGCCTAAATATCTCGGGCTGCAATTGATGCCTTACAGCCCTTGGCTACTAATCTACTATTACTGAAGGATACGATAAAAGATGGATAGTTTGTGTGAATGGTGATATGTTGAGGAAGTGGCGAGTGATAGGAGAGAATGGAAGAGAAAGACTTAACTGCAGACGTTTTTTAAAATCCATAATATGTTCTCATTAGGAAATGTTGCTATATTAGTACGGACAGCTCATAAGAATAAGATAATTGTAACATTTAAGTTTCAATTGGGATGTATTTTTGTACAGGAATGTTCAATAGACCATTCTGTCACCGACTATCATGCCTACTTTCATATTATTTTTAAACAAAGAATATTTCTTTGTCTGAAACGGTCCTCGCACGGTCATGGCATGCTCCGGTGTAGTGGACAGCGACCTTTACCGGTGCATTTTAAAAGAGGTGGTGTTGTCGGTGTTAGTTTTCTAAATATATGTGACAGCCGTGAAAAACTGGACCGTTTCACGTTATAAATGTTACAGAACGGTGAGAATGGACATAATTTGCAAGAGGAATATTTTTTTGGTTACTTGCTCATTTTCGGATTTTGGTAGTAGGGTATTTTGGTAGAAGGGTATTTTGATAGTAGGCTATTTTGGTAGTAGGGTATTTTGGTAGTAGGGTATTTTGGTAGAAGGGTATTTTGATAGTAGGATATTTTGGTTGTAGGATATTTTGGTGGTATGGTATTTTGATAGTAGGATATTTTGGTAGTAGGGTATTTTGGTAGTAGGATATTTTGGTAGTAGGGTATTTTGATAGTATGATATTATGGTAGTAGGGTATTTTGATAGTATGATATTATGGTAGTAGGGTATTTTGTTAGTAGGGTATTTTGGTAGTATGGTATTTTTGAAGCCTCAGGCCTATGTCAAACTACGTGGTTGATCTAACCATTTGTTTGTCGTGATTAGTCTATGTAGACGGCAGGGCAGCTGATCAGTTGTAACATAGCACCCTTGCCTAATGTAGATTTTTGCATATCAAGCCAATGTCAAAAGAATCGAGATAACAAAGTTTTAGTCTTAGGTAATTTAGAATAAAATAACTGTTTGAATACGAACTACATACCTACCACTAAATGATGAACCCTTACATAATTCGTCTTCCACACATTAAGTTTTACACCTTATTCTTTGTTTTTCATTTATTTAGAAATCCAACAGCGTAATAATTATAATTAACATTAATGTATTTAAATCAATTGTAAAGCTAATTACAGGTTTCCCTTAAAATTACTATACACTACGGACGTTCCATGAGCAATTTAGAAGAATATAAGTTTTACCCAGTTAAAGTATAAGTTTTGCTCATTTTCTCTTCAGTGTTCATTGCCGTAGGGAAAGAAACAGTGGAAAGGATGGCCTATGTGTTTTTGCAAGTACCACTTTAAACTAATTAACTTATAAATACAATCCACTGAATAGCGTTGACGTACCATAAACTATACTAAAGCTAGGTTACTTAATCCATTACCATATGCATTAAGCGCGATGACATTCAATACTGCAGCTATCTCCATCCCAAATCATACTTTGACCGGATTAGCTGTCACCTCTATTTATTCTTGAATTGGTTATGCAGTCAGCTTAAGGCAGTCGTCTCACTGCCGGCGAGGAGAGTAACTATTGATATTTCTCGCTCAAGAAACATACAATGCATATAAATCCCGTGTAAACAAAAGAGATGCATATATTGGGTCCTTACCTATGAAATTGGTGTTTTTATTCTGTCTTAGCAATTTGTCCGTAACTATTAAGATTCAGAGTATTCCTAAAAAATAATTACCTCGTCTAAAAATAGACTATATTTTTGAGCTCTTTTGATTTGTTTTGATAATTTGTTGTAAGTTTAAACGTGTTAAAATTGGACACGGAGACAACTCTTTTTAAGTGCCTCCCGAATACATCATTTTATTTTTGGATTTGTCATTGTGAAGAAAACTGAAAAAAATTTAGTATGGAAAATGCAGAATTCCCCAAAATCTCCATACAAAGCGACAATTTCATAGGTATGGACATAGGTATGGTATGGATTAATAATAAGATCGCCGACTGTTTATGCTGCTGGCGAGGACTCGATCCATTAGTTCCACGCTGATCGACAAGAATTACTATCAAAGATAATACTCGCTCAAAGTATACTTATTGTATGGCGGACTGTGAAAGCGAGAAAACAATCGGAACTACGTACTGCTCATCAACTCGTTTCTAGTTTCCAGATCTACTTGCTTCTCGCAGTGAGACAACAGACTGCCTAAGTACAGGACACATTGAAATAAGCGTAAAATACGAGCGCATAACTTTGCTGTTGCCCGTAAGCCAATCGGCGCTCAGCTTTTCATCTCATCCGTAATTGGCGGCCGCTGATTGGCGGACACTCTTGCGCAGCTATTGTCGCTGTCACATAACGGTCACACCCACTCAACACCGAAGATAAATGCCGCTACTTATACTTTGGTTCACACCGCAAACTAGAGAAATTGCGTCTGCGATGCGAACGAAACAAATGAAACGTAAAGCGATTTCAGCTAAATCACCTTTTTTGTTGGCTATATCTTCGCTTAGTTTGTCATAGTTTCCATCGCTGTGCTTCGCCCACTCGCCCGCCCGCTCGCCCGCCCGCTCGCTGGCAATGTGGCCTGCCCTAAGCCGGCTCTTGTAGATTGGAACTGCAATCGTCTATTTGCATAGCTTTTGCTAACACAGTACAAATTAATCCCACCACAAATTCGAGCAACACAGGTACAATAATAATAAAATTCTTTCGGTACGGTCTTTAGTGGCGCCAGCCACGGTTTGCGATTTTTTATTTTATTTTTATTTTTAGGTTTATATGGTGTGCATAAAATCACACACACTTATTTTTTAAATGATACAAACAACAAAAAACTCCGACCAATTTAATATCTATACTAAAGTTTTATTTACCTAAAAGTGTGTTCCTGTGTCGAAAAAAATTGGTCCTTTATTTTTTTTAAAGGCATTGCCACAATTTTCGTCCCATCATCAGTGCAGCTGATTGCAAGCCATTGCGAACATCAGAAGCTCAAAAACTGCCGCCGTCATCAACCCGAACGCTTTTCATAATTTTTCTCCGATTTTATTCATTCTTTTTCACCAATACCGCTTCAATAGCTAAAATACACCGGAAAGGATTTTTTTTTCTTTATCCACCACAATAGCCTTGGCTTGAATACTCTTTTATTCGAAGCTTATTCAAAGCCTGGCTTTGGTCGTGCATAAATCTCGACGATTCAGTCTTAGTATTGTGTGTTGATGAGCCTTTGTGTTACTATTTATAATTAACTATCGCCTTTGACTTTTTGGCTGAACAGATTCATTTTCTTTTAAAAAAGTTTGTGGGATCTTTTCTCACTAGTTTTTTTTACATATTACAGGTAATTTCTTGGCATTTAACTCACCTGATGGTAAGTGACGATAAGGCCGAAGGTAGAAGCGAGCTTCACCCGTAATCCTCAACGATTGAGGAACTGACTAGATAGTCAGTACCTCTGATTGCCGGAACGCAACAATGCTTAAAACATTGTTATTATGGCGACAATTTTAGATAAGACGGTGGTAGCTAGCCAGGCGGGGTTAAAAGCTCTACCATCAACCAAACCGACCAGAAAAACTTCTGCCCCGGTGGTGCGAACCACTAGACCAGAGAGGCGGTTAAAATTTTGTTCTAATAAGGACTTGGTTTATAAGTGATGGAGTTACCTTCGTTTAAATTATAGGTTTAGATTTAAAAATAATTAATGTATTTTGACAGTTCAAAGCCATGATTTGTTTTATGATAACAAAAAACATAGAAGCTTTATAAATGTGGATATTGTAGGATTCCGCACTGTAACTTCTTCTATATTACACTGCAACAGCTAAACTACATAAAATGTAACAAGGAAATGGGAGCCCCTGCCACGCTCCTCATAATGAGTGACTCCGGTTAATCTTTTTAGCACTTCTTCCTTCCAATCAACTAAGAAGTTCCTTGTCAAACTTTACCTAACTACCACTTAAATACTGAGAGCGGAGTTAGAGACGACCGTTCGCTTTCGTTGTCCACAATAGACTGCTCCGTAACGTTCCGTCCGCAATTTTAACGGCCATTTTTCTAAAAGCGCCATCTATAGTTTCCGTTTACACTTTATTTTATTCTAAAGAACTATGATATTGACATTAAACCATTTAAAAACAATTAAACCTAATAATATTGTTGGGTTCGCTGTGACGACGAAAATAACAGACTTGTCATTACAGCAAAATTTTATAATGTGATCAATTTTCGATTTTTAATTTTAATTCTAGGGAAAATTTTAATAATATGAACAATTTAATATGAAGCCATCAATAAGAGACACACTAATATCGGAAATGTCACAGGGTTGATACCTTTGGGTACAAATGAAAACTACAAAGACAGTGTAAGTGTCATAGTTCAGCCTTCGCTGAGTCTGTCACTCAGAGATGAGATCTCATCTCGCGTGACTCAAGTACCTACTCATAGTAAATGATTCTGTTAAATTGATACGCGATACTTAATAACATCTCGTATAACATACTGATAGTAATAAGGGATCGTCGACTGAATCAACTGTCTTCAAGCACATACCAATTCTTCTAGTACCTATATATGTATGTAATGATATAATTTCCTCTTCAAGGTAATACAATTTATTTCAAGGCGTTATTTTTTTAAGATTTCCTCCCGAGAGATCATACTTATTTATTGCTTTAGTAAGAAAGTACCTGTAAAGCTTTTTAACCGACTTCTAAAAAGGAGGAGGTTCTATGTTCGTCTGTTTATATTTTTTGTTAAGTAATATCCGTATGTTCGATATTCAACCAAAATCAAATCAAAAATAATTTTATTTCATCGACCAAATTTGGCACTTAAAATATGCAACATTTTACATATCTTCAATTATGAATAATGATTAAAAAGTATAATATCAATGTTCATTATCGCGAGCGCTTGTCTGTGATTGTAATCGATACAAGCAGCCGAAATCCGAAAGTAAGGATTCATGAGAAGAACCCGGCAAGAAACTCACGAGCCACCTTTAAGGTTATATTGATACCCACAGCTATACATCGGCCTCCACAATGATTGATCATCCAGATCCGTACGTACGTTTCCACGTACACACACATTATCACATAATTCACCATATGTTTATGAACAATAAAGTTCAATTTGGAACCGATGTCGATGATAGAGCCGATTCCTCACCCGCATCTTGTTACCAAGCCATGCATACAATTCGACAGGTTTGATCAATTTTGAACCAGTTAGCGACCATTTTGATTTTGATACCGGACTCAACTTGTTTACAGAAATTGGAATTCCCAAGTGCGCTTCAATGATTTGAATTTAGACCCTATCGTAAGGTCTTAGGGGCGTAGACAACTGCAGTAATTAAATGCAATAACTTTACTTCTTCGCAATGTTATTTCTGAGCTAAATCGCTGTGGGAATCTTTTGAAATGAACTTTTGAAAGAGGGGAAACTACTTGTAGTTTCTGTGTTAATTGCTAGGATTATAAGACTGTTACGAAGAGACAGCTAAAAGAAAGAGTTTCTGCGAAACGTATGAAACTGGTATTTAGTTTACAATTTCATATCGCCGTGAGATGTTTTGGCACTGCTAATACTAGAATTATACGATTTTATACTTACTTGATTAATAGTTTTTATTTTAATATAAATATGTGACAGTAGTAGTTATATCACGAATGAAAATAGGAATCTTGGCAACTATAGAAGAGAAAATACATATTTTGTACATCCAGTGTAAGTTTTCATTGTAAAAAAACTCAACTTTTTTAGTTGTGTTAAGTATGTTTATTTCTATGAGAAACGTGATAAGCGCTCCTAGCAGAAAGTAGTTTTTAACTAAACGCTTTATCAGTATTAGCGACTCTTTGCTGTTATTGCGCTCTTCTCTGGCCATTTTCTCTTTGTTTCTGTATTTAAAGTAACTTACTGTCTCTTTTTTTCGTTCATTGTTTTTGGTCTCCAATTTTATTCCTATCAGAGTCAGCGTCTGGGACAGTTGGCTTGACGCAAATAATAGGTGACAAAAATTAAATTATATAATATACGAGTAAATAAACTATATTATTATCGATATTAATTGTTCAAGTTTCAAATAACTTTACGAAGGAACTATTGTAAGTAGCTGTACCTTTGATAATATCTTTAAGTTTTATGTTCAGTGATTTGTGAAATTTACCTTTTTATAAATTGTTTTAAGGTGTGTATAATTTTAAAATATATTTACCATAAGTGACCATCTCCGGGTTTTACTTGTCGTCGGCATCCTCTACGTGACAAGTTGAAATCACGTTTCTCATAGAAATTGACATTCTTAACGCAACTAAAAAAATTGATTTTTTTACAATGAAAACTTATAATATACATTGGGTCCTTACCTATGAAATTGGTGTTTTTATTCTGTCTTAGCAATTTGTCCGTAACTATAAAGTTTCAGAACATTCTTAAAAAATAATTGCCATATATATAGACTATATATTTGAGCTCGTATCATTTAATTTGATAATGTTTTGTAAATTTAATTGTGTTAAAATTAGACACAAAGACAATTAATTTTAACTGCCTTCCGAATACATCATTTGATTTGCATTAACATAAAAACGATGAATAATTTTTATCGAGCGTTTTTACACGCATATTACTAAAGCTTGTCTAATGATACATGCCAAATATTATTATCTTTGGACTTGTCGTTGTGAAGAAAACTGATAAAATGTTAGTATGTAAAATGCAGACATCCCCAAAATCTCCATACAAAACACCAATTTCATAGGTAAGGACCTAATATTATAACCTAAGTGTGCGTCTGCGTTAAAAATGTAAGAGGAGTTAAACTAATAAAACATTCTGATATACTCCTATTATCATGTTTACTGAGGAGCGTATTTTTTCGTAGCGAAAAATAACCTTATATTAGCACATAAAACTGTACGTATATAAATCAACAAGATAGTCGTATTTGCCATTAGAGCACCATCAATTTACATGACAGAATTACGAGTCGTCTCGTACGCTAGTCGAATACTCGCGAATCGACATATTACCGAACCAATTGAAATATAGACGGTATATTAATAGAATCGGATGACTTTGGTTGTTGTGGTTCGTATGTTACTGTAGTTTCGTTATTAACAACACAGCCGGTTTCGCCGTTGATGGACTTTGGATGGGTGGCCGGAATGATTTTGGGTTTCGACGAAAACGAAAACGTGTTCCGACTTAACTTCATCTTTGTTCATTAATTTCTTCATGAATCAGATTTTTTACATTGCATTGCTTACACTTGTATGGAAGTCACATTCACAATTTACCTAATCGTCCTCAGCCTATATACATCCTACTGCTGGGCACAGGCCTTCCTCATGGAGAAACACATGAGGAGTATGGGCCGTAACACCACCACGCTGGCCCAATGCGGGTTAGTGAGTAGAAACGGTTGCAAAAGCGACCGGGACAAACGGCCTTACGTGCATTCCGAAGCACGCAAGAGTTTGAGGTCACAAAATTTTTGTCACCTATCCAAGGCCTGACCATGGTGAAAGTAGCTTTGTCTTCGATATCAAAACTATTGAGCTACTCCAATATCCATAAATATCACCGGTAAATAAGCAAAACGTAATCTATATTTTATATTAATAAAAAGAGGGGTAAATTTTGTGTGTTTCTGACGTTGTAGGGGTATTGTCTGGATCTACTGAACCGATTAGAAAAATTATTTCACTGTTGGGATGCTACATTACCCCTGAGTGACATAAGTTACATCTTATGTTCAAAACAATTAGGGATCTAAAAATATTCTTTCCATCGATCGCGTGCACGGCAAAAACTATTAATGATAGAATAAAATGATGTGCTACGACTTTTTAGAACACATTATTATTTAAAAAATGTCATGACAACGAATGTCTAACTGTTATAGTTTAGCCACAATAAGTGTTTATTATTTTTAATATTCAATTAAAAGTTCGCCGATAGAAAAGGCTCTTTATTTGTATTTCGGTATTAATTATCAAAATCAATGATTTTATGTTCAAGACTGATTTAATACCTTTATATAACATTTGAATAATTTTACTCGGACAATCCGTTCAAGAGATATCGCGAATTTAAATGGAAAATCTATACTAAATGTCTGATCTATCCGTTGTTTTGACGACACGCGCTCTCGCGTACATCGAGTTAAGCGTCGGGGACGGCATAAGTTTTATACTTAATATCTTGGTAAATAATGGCCCGATTTTGATAATTTAAAAACATATGATATTATTATGTCATAAAGAATAATTTGTGTACTAACCGTACAAGTTTTATTTTATTTATTTGGTTTATCCACCACGGCCGGCATCCTTATTTTTTATTTCTAAAATTAGCCAGCAAATGTCAGCTAAACGTCTTCTAGACTCAGCTTCAATTCAATAAAACCACACCAATCCAACGATGAAGCGATCTACAGATATAACTAACTGGCTGCTGATGCCAGTCCTGGTCCTGGTGACTCGGGGGTCACAATAAAGGCGACCATAAAACGTTATTAGACTTCCGAAAGGTATTGGGCTATAATAGTTGACACTGGAAGTGACAGCGTGTTATTTTTATACAGAGAGGACTTATAACTCCATCTCACATGATGTAAAGTTACCGTATTGAAATAAAAAAATAAATTATAAAAATATTTGTAGGCTTTAAAAATCCAAGACCAAAAGAAGCATTGAAAGGTGCTGCAGTTGGCAGAGGATAATATTTAAGACGCAAGGAATGAAAACATTGTGAAGTATTGAAGAACAAAGCTTTCTTACTTTAACATGTTTAATTATAAATATAATTTATTGTGTTTTAAGATCATAGGTGATCATGATACATGATGATATACAGGATGGAAAATTTTCATGGGCCCTGGAGGGGAAGTACCTTAAATATTTAAACTTAACTTAACTTAACTTTTATTTAAAAAAATAAACATAACTGCATTCCCAGTTTTTCTTAAAGAAGCTTTATTATTAATAAAAAAAATGTTAGATTTCATTACTTATTACATGTTAAAGACCGAATGTTTCATAGAGAAATTTTATTTTGAACTTTATTTTTTTTTTAATTTTTTCCTTATTCCCGATTCCCGGTTTGTGTAAGCTTTTTTGCGAAAACTGAGAATGCAGTCAAACATAACTGCTGCATATTTAAAAATAAAAGTGTTTTTTCTTTATGTAAATTAAGCCATTTTAAATTGTTAAGTATACGAGCGAGGAGACGAGTGGAACACTAGACTAGACGATTGTCAACTTACTGCTGTTTATTTGAATCTTAGGCGCGGTATATAATATAAATATTTAAGCTAATTCCCCTCCGGGGCCCACATAAATTTTCCATCTTGTATACATACGTACATTTTGGATTAAACTACATGTTTCAAATATTAACAGGAACGAACCCGGACAAGGCCTTAAAAATGGCGACTGGCAAATCCAGCGTATAAGTAGATACACAGAGCTATAACAATTTAGGTATACATTTTAACTCTTCATATAATCCAGACGCAATAGCTTAATCTTTTGTTCGTGGCATCCTGAGATGCCATACGGGATTTAACGATTGACGACCTCCGTGGTCGAGTGGTCTGTACGCCGGTCTCAAGGCGTCGCCATCTCGAGAGGTCCTGGGTTCGATCCCCAGTGGAGGCAAGTGTTTGGGTGATGAATTTTCAGGCATTTGTTCTCCAGTCTTGGATGTTTATATATATTTATATATATTCAGGATATTTATATGTATTTATCTATTAAATATATTTGTCCATCATCTAGTATCCGTAACACAAGCAGCATTTAGTTGCTTAAAATGGGACTAGTTGATAGGTGTGAATGTCTGAGGATATTTATAAAAAAAAGAAAAAAAAAATTTCAAATATGAGCTGTAAGTCTCTTCCAGCAAATTTAATACCACGCGCACAACCGTAACAAGAGGCGCAAGATGTTAACATTTTACGATTCTCAACGCAATAGTTGAGTTTTGTTTCATGCCTCCAACACATATTTCATGGGTTCGACTTCCGGCAAGCCGTAAACTTATTACGAGCAATCACTCAGTAGGGATCTTGTTTTCTTTACAAATATGACTCATGTCTGTTCGCTATTTGTTTTGATATTTCTGGGCCACAGTGTCGTTTAGACAGGTCTTTGTTTTTCTCAGTTTTATAAAATTCTGTCATTTATTAGTAAGCAAGCACTAGATGTGACTCCATGTGAAGGTAGCGGGCAACAAAATATAATGCTGCCCTAATACCTCACATTGCAGTTCTATGAGATGCCCTTGGAAAACTTGATTAGATTATAATTCCGACTAATTAAAAAAAAATTGAACGGAGTTTTCGCGAGTAACTTGTTTTGTATAGTAGTATTGTAATGTAGCTTACATTGACAAATGCTTCTGTAACGGGATGGAGACTATTTTTTACTAAAGGAAGATACTTAAAAAATATTCATTTTTTTTATACAAATTAAACATTTGGTCTCGGAATGTAAGTTTAAACAAACGTATATTGAACTAAATATGTGGTCCGTATAATGATATTGAAAATATCTATTTCCAAGCGAATTCAACCTATAATAATTAATTTAAATAGTTTCTCACTAACTATACAAGTAGTACGAGTACACGAATGCAGCGGTCGTTACTTTGGTATTGAATCCGAGATTTATGTTAATAAATTCGAAGCACAAAGTGCTACGTCGTAGCCGTTGTCACCTCGAGAACCACAAGATAACGCAATGCGGCTACGACTGCTACAACTGCTACGAGATTCGTAGCAAACTTCTTGACGTGGGAGACCTGACTCAAACTTTTGACCGCAAGTATGGCCTTCGTAGACTTTAAAGTTTGCTTAATATGATTAATATGTGTGGGAATGTAAATCAGTAAAGATGGAATATTAGGCGATTAGTGAAAGAACATAGCGGATGACGTATGACTGAGCGAGATATAAAAGGGGAGTGAAAGAGAAGGAAGAGGTTGTCGTGCGGAAGAAAAGAGTGTGTAAAGACGTGTGTGCTAAGAAGTATTTTTAATTTTAAAATAAACGAGTTTGTTTAAAGAATCCCTGAGTTTTACTGCACTGCCTTCCCACATTTTTGGGGGCTCGTCCGGGATAGCAGTGACAGTAAACGCAAACGCCGTTAAGACGAAAAACAGGAACACTAAACGGCACGTGGCTAAGCGGTAACGCGGCGTGGTTGGTGAAAAATCATCAATTTTACGAAGATTACTATTAATCAGTTGGAAATAAGCATCAGAAAAATACATCACGATGAGCCGCGATAGAAAAGAGCGTCGGAAAAGCCGCCAGGATGATTACCAGGACACGATTGCCACGCGGGTGGACATACGCGGTAACAATAGCATGCTGCAAATGACCTCGGAGCTCATCACCAGTTATTCTGGTCAAGATGCTACCTATCCTGCAGCACGATGGGTGCAAGAAGTAGAAGATAATGCGGAAATATTCGGGTGGACCCCGCTGCAACAGCTTTTGGTGGCGAGGCGGTCGCTCATTGGCACAGCAGCTCTGTGGTTACGGGCAGAACGTCCTTTCAAAACGTGGGACGACTTGAAAAACGCCATTATCAAAGAATTCCCCGATTCAGTTGACATTAAAACAATCCATGAAACCATGAGCAGGCGATATAAAAAAGATAATGAAAGTTGTTTGGACTACATGCTCATCATGAAAGAATTAGGGAAACGTGGAAAGATGCCGGACTACGTAGCGATAAAATATATCGTAGACGGAATACGCGACCTAGAAAACAACAAAATTATGTTATACGGAGTGACGACATACAGTGAACTAAAGGAAAAATTACGCATATATGAACATGTTAAAAGCAAAATGTCCCAACGGCGTCGAACCGAAGTGCATGTCCCCACCAGTACCAGACATAAAGAAGAAAGAAATCGGTGTTACAGCTGTGGAGAAGTTAATCATACATCTGCATATTGCCCGCACAGAGAAAAGGGCACCAAATGTTTTAAGTGTAACGAGTTCGGCCATATTGCTACATCATGTCCGAGGGGGGCATATCAATGTGAACGTCGTAACGAGATGACAGCGACGGCGCCCGAGCATTCACGAAGCGGTCGACAGTCGGCAATCTTCGGTTACTCTCGTAATTCTACGGCGGCGCAAGAGAATGAACGGCGACAACAACCGAAGTTGAAGCGCACGATGTTCGGACGATTGATGACGTCAGAAGATGCAACTCACTTATCTAAAGAAGGAGACCGAGAATGTGACGTCCACCATAATGGCGGATCACATCTGTCAACGTCAACGTCAGTGGCGACGTCAGTGTCAACGTCAATGTCAAACGCGGATGACAGCAACAACAATGAAGTTATGCAAATTGTAAACAAAAGCTGCGAAGGTTCGCGTAAGCCTGTGAAAACAATAACAATGTGTGGTGTAAGTGTAGAAGCGTTAATAGATTCGGGAAGTGATGTAAATATTATTTCGTCAAAGTGTTACGAAGTTATGGGACGGCCTATATCGGAAACCGACAATATGGTGTTAGCGGGACTTGGACAATCCACAGTAAAATCGTTCGGAAAGTGTTATTTACAGTTTGTTATTGATAAACAACATTTTGATGGTGTGTTCCATATTATAAATAGTGATCATGTACCCTATAATGTAATCATAGGTCAAGAATTTTTGAAAGGTGTTACGATGTTGATGAAGGATGGAACAGTGAGATTGTTGTCAAAAGATGATGAATGGATGCAATGTATGTTAGTGGATGAGTATGATTATTCTTCTGTTGTAGGTCATATGGCAGATTCTGAGTTAAAAGGGCAAGTGCATCAGCTGATTCATAACTATGGGAAACCGGTGCAGAAAAAAGAAGCTCCAATACAGTTGAAAATCGTTCTGAAGGATGACATTCCAGTGACACATCGTCCCCGTAGATTGTCATTGAAGGAACAGGAAATAGTAGAGGATCAGGTATCTGAATGGTTGGAAAAGAAGATTGTCAGGGTAAGTTATTCAGAGTATTCTAGTCCAGTTGTGTTAGTAAAGAAGAAAGATGGCACCACCAGGGTTTGTATAGATTATCGAGCACTTAATAGAAAAATAATGAAGGATGAGTTTCCGTTGCCCATCATTGAAGATTTGATTGATAAGTTAAAAGATGCCAAAGTTTTCAGTATATTAGATTTGAAAAATGGATTTTTTCATCTAAAAGTATGCGATGACTCAATACCGTATACTTCCTTTGTTACACATCATGGCCAATTTGAGTTTATGAGGGCTCCGTTTGGACTCTCAGTGTGTCCACAGAAATTCATGCGGTTTGTGTCCATTATTTTCAGAGACCTAATTAATGAGGGGATTGTTTCAGTTTTTATCGACGATATTTTGATACAGGCTGAAGACGAAGAGCAAGCTGTTAAACGTCTACGAATGGTACTCAAAGTCGCATCTGAATATGGTTTGGAAATAATCTGGAAGAAAGCTAAACTTATTCAGCGGGAAGTACAATATTTAGGGCATGTTATCTGTAATGGAGAAGTGAGACCTAGCCCAGAAAAAACAGATGCCGTGGTAAGGTATCCTGAACCCTGTAATGTTAAGCAGTTGCAAAGGTTTGTGGGTTTGATTTCTTATTTCCGGAAGTACATTCTGAACTTTGCATATATTGCACAACCATTGACAGACTTACTTAAAAAGGATACTCCTTTTTGTTTTGATGAAAAACAACGTAGAGCATTTAACACTTTGAAGTATGAATTATCGGCAAGTCCAGTATTGAAGATTTTCAATAGTAGTTTACCTACTGAGTTACATACTGATGCCTCATGTACAGCTTATGCAGCCATATTATTACAATTACACCATGACGGGTGGCACCCAGTTTACTACATGAGCCGGAAAACCAATGACTCAGAAAGAAAGTGCTCTAGCTATGAGTTAGAGGCACTAGCTATTGTTGAAGGTGTTAAGAAATTTCGTCATTATCTGCATGGTATTAAGTTTAAAATTGTTACAGACTGTCAAGCATTTGAACAAACATTGAGGAAAAAAGACTTATCTGCTAAAGTTGCAAGGTGGGTTCTATTCTTGGATCAATTTGATTTTCAAGTGGAGCACAGAGCAGGGGTGAAGATGAAACATACCGATGCACTCAGCAGAGCACCTCCTACAGTGATGGTGATCACTAACATGCACCAGCAGGTCAGACAAGCCCAAGAACAAGATGAAGGTCTCAAAGCTATTATAGCAATTCTAAAGAGTGGCTCTTACTTGGACTATTATCTTGAAAATGACTTATTATATAAAGGAGAACTGAAGCAATTAGTAATACCAAGGTCGTTGGAAAGAGATATCATAAAAAGGGCTCATGGCATTGGTCACTTTGCATGTAAGAAAATGAAAGAAATAATAAATGAAAATTGTTACATTAAAAATTTAGATAAAAAATTGCAAGACTTTATAGTAACCTGTATACCATGTTTACTGGCAACAAGAAAAGCTGGAAAACAGGAAGGTTTTTTACATTCCATAGAAAAGGAGAGTATGCCACTACACACTTTACATATTGATCATATTGGACCTCTTTCAGAAACTAAAAAGCAGTACAATTACATTTTAACAGTTATAGATGCTTTTACCAAGTTTACATGGATATTTCCAACTAAATCTACCACCTGTAAGGAAACATTGGATATATTTGAAGATTTTACAGCAGCATTTTGGGAACCCAGATAGAATAATAACTGATAAAGGTACAGCATTTACAGGGAATGAGTTTAAAGAGTTTTGTGAGACAGAAAATATCCAGCATATTTGTATAACAACAGGAGTACCGAGGGGAAATGGACAAGTGGAGCGAGTACATCGTACCATTATTTCAATACTCACTAAGCTGTGTATAGAAGACCCTTGTTTATGGTACAAGCAAGTAAGTCGTTTACAGAGGGCTTTAAATAGCACATACCATAGAAGTATAAACACTACTCCTTTCACCTTGATGGTTGGTACAAAACTAAGACAAAAAGAAGACTTAGAATAAGTACAGTTATTGCAGAGCGAAGAAGTACAACAATATGACAGAGATAGAGAAGACCTAAGAATAAGAGCTAAGCAGCACATATTGAAAATACAAGAAGAAAACAAGAAAAACTTCAATAAGAATAGAAAAGAAAGTAGAAAGTATGAAATGGGAGACTTAGTAGCTATCAAACGTACACAGTTTGGAGCAGGACTCAAGTTACGGCCTAAATACCTAGGGCCTTACAGTGTCACTAAGGTCAAAAGAAATGACCGGTATGACGTGGAGAAGGTTAATACATATACTGAGGGCCCAGGAAGAACTTCAACTTCAGCTGACCAGATGAAGCCTTGGCCTAACACTTCTGAGTTTGACACAGGTGAGTAAGATGAAGAATGTAAGTGATGAATGAATGTTAAGTTAAGTAAGTTTGGTTATGTTAATTTTTGTTTTTGAAGTATTGATAATGTTTTGTTTGTTAAAAGAACACACACATCATGAACACATTGTTGTTATTATGTTGTATAAATAAGTTGCTTGCATGTTCTACTACTATGTTATTATAGTCTGTTATAAAGCTGTTAAGTAAGTAAGGAAATAAATAAAAGAAAGTTGTTATTGAAGATGTTTATTTATAAATTAAAGACGAAAGATGTTTCCATGTTTATAATTGAAGACGAAAGACGATTGTTAACTTGAAAGATGTTGTTTATTTCACAAATGATGTTTGATTACTATGTTTACTTATGTACCTACGAAGATACTGATAAGACTAAACTTAAGTTGTTGTGGTGACTTAGTATTAGCATTGCATGTTAATAAGAGATACCTAATTTGTTTTCTATGTTTGTTTTATATTGTTATGATTTATGAGATAGTGGAATGCTAGAAGATGGATGCCCGAGGACAGGCATGAGATCAGGGTGGCCGAATGTGGGAATGTAAATCAGTAAAGATGGAATATTAGGCGATTAGTGAAAGAACATAGCGGATGACGTATGACTGAGCGAGATATAAAAGGGGAGTGAAAGAGAAGGAAGAGGTTGTCGTGCGGAAGAAAAGAGTGTGTAAAGACGTGTGTGCTAAGAAGTATTTTTAATTTTAAAATAAACGAGTTTGTTTAAAGAATCCCTGAGTTTTACTGCACTGCCTTCCCACATATGTATTTTTATTATTTATTTCGACTTTTTTTTAAATACTTTTATATTGTGTATATTTTATAGCTGAGTTTGGAACAGACAGCGATACTCGTTCAGTAGTCGCGGGTTCGATCCCACTGCCTGTATCACTGAAATTGAATAAAATTTAAGTACAGTACATTGTGGATATCGCTTGCCTCACATTGTGCCCGGTACATGGCAACAGACTCAGAACAGACCTTTTATATGGTGACTTAATATATCTGGCGAAATATGGGTAACACCTCCCTACCCCTTAGAGAAAAGAGGCATGATGATATGTGTATGTATGTATATTTTGTAAAATGCATTAAATGTCTGAACACCATCTGATTGTAAACGGTATACCAGTCCATGTGAAAGTAGCAAAGGCAACGTAAAAAAATAGCCAACTCCTTGGCCCCTGTCTTTTGACGCCTCTATGACAATATTTATGGTTAAAGATTCTTTATTTCTCATAAGAATTACAAATTATTCACTTACTGAGGAACAAAAAAACAATACAAAAAACACGGTAGAATTGCGCGAGAGTCTAGTTGTCAGGCACGGCTGACAGTTTCTCGAGTGGGTGTGAAATAATAGGTATTTTGATTCAGAAAATAGAAGTGTCCCGTTTAGCATATAATTACTGAAATACGATATAGTTTAACACCAGTTTTAACACCGAAACATTCCGTTCAAGATAATGGATATTTATGACAGTTCATATTGAAAAATAGTCAAATCTGGGTCCCGATCGCGCTAAATACGAACGTATTTACCACAAACAAATGTCAGTCGAAAACGTAACGATTTGCCGGGGCGGCTGTCCGTCTCTTGCCTTTGCGCTATGTTTTAAACCAACGACGTAGTCTTGGAGACAGACAACATATCAGATGGAAACAAAGATTGACCTCTAAAATGAGTATGTGTATATATATTTTAGTATTTTTTGAGCCGTGAGATAGGGGCTCATTAAAAGAATATTACCAACCCATCTCTTCCCATGGGTGTCGTAAAAGGCGACTAATGGACCAAGAACTGCACAACATCCAATAGCTTATAATGGGTTCACTATCTGTCACGGTGCGTGCAGTCACTGCTGGTGAAGCGCGGACTATGGCAATGGAGTGATTTTGCGGTGCTTTTTCCTAGTCCCTGACTCACCCTTAGGGGATAACTCACCCTTAGTTTCGCGGGCAACAAGCCCCCTTACTCTCAACCGTCGGAAGTCACAAATCACTGAAGGTCACTTTTTATTGCAGCACGTCAGAGAGACACGGGACGTGACACTGTGAATAAAGTATCTACGTGTATAGACCGTTGTTGCAAATATAAGAGAATAGAAGTGCATAAACCTCATTAGTTACCCAGTAAGATCTAGCAGCGGGATGCTATGGTAATGATGTATCGGTTTTAAGGTTAACAGATCATTTAGTTGAAACATTTAAGCACCAAAGATCCCAAAGGGTGGAAATGTTTTGTAGTTTAGTAACACCATCAAAGGAAAGACATGCTTAAAAAGAAAGAAAAAATCTTTATTTGGAAGCATATAACAGCTACTACTCGTACTAGCTACTTTATCTTGTTTGACTGATCTTTACTGTCTTAATCTCGTATAATTGCACTTAGGAACAGGAGCCCAGTTTGTGGCCATGCGCTCGGCGCAATGACAAGCGTCGCAATAAGATTAGACCGTTTTGGTAAGTGTAGTATAACTTTGCTGCTTTGAAGTCTTGCTGACCTTTTACAACCCTTTCACGGCTCTAAGGTACTCCACGCTTTTGTCTCTTGGGAAAACCTCACCAAATAAAATAATGGAAATGGAATGATAAAGCTTGTAATGTATTTTACCTATATCAAAAAGAAGGGCAAATGTGACTTTTTTGTGATTTAAATCCATCACGCCTGCATCCCTAAGGGATGAGCAAAGATTTCGCCTGACGTGTTGTTTGCCTACCTCTTCGGGGCTAAAACACCGACACCCACAGGTGTGATATGTAATATTTTTTCATCCAAAAAATAATATTAGATTAAAAATCCCACGTTCTGAAATATTCTAAATAGAACAAAATAACCTTGCGGGGCCGAACAACTTCAAAGAGGGACCCTTTATATTTCGGGGCGCATTATAGGAATTTTAATGGAATAACGCCACATGCATAGATCGTAAGTGTAAGATTCGATTTAGTCTGGTACTAAGACAGCCTCAAGCGCGCAACTGTTAGCCTATGGCGTTACAGATACTACGTGCAGCGCCATCTTTCGATTAGTATTAGAAACCCCATGCAAAACCCGAGTTGTTGAAATTACGACCTCAAAGTGCTCGGAAAAGGTTGAAAGTAGTTGCAAGTTGCATTGTCACCGGTTCTGAACTATTCCCAAAGTTTCAACACAAAAGCTAGTCCGGAAAAACCTCAAAATTGAGTTACAAAAATCTAACTGGACAAACAAGAGAGTGAGATAAGGAAAACGTGGGAAAATAGAGAATATTGTAGAAAACTAAACACACGAAATTTTGTACAGTACTGCACAAAAATTTGGTGTGGTAAGCCTTCCACCTTAGCAGAATTGCGCATTTTATAACGTTTGCGCTTGGTCTTATACATTATAAGTGAAGCAATTGATATAATGAGTTTCAACAATGGAACAATAATTTTATTTTTACAGAAATAGGTATACTGTGATAAGAACCCAATATAAACAAGATAAAGTTTTATTCTATAACAATTTATCAATTTAGATATAAGAAAATTGAATTTATATTGCCTTATTGTCAATTAATGTCTTCAAAATAAAGACAGACCCTTTGTCTAAGTCCAGAATGCATGGCGTGGTCGAAACTGGGGATGGCTCGGAAATCCAGTTTTATTGGACAACTTTTTTATAATTATCGAAGTTTACTCAAAAGATAATGCTTGTTAATTGTAAAATTCAAACAGACATTATTTTGATTCATGTTTGTGTTAGTGATGAAATGTTGATGAAATTAGATAACAAACAAAATTAAATGAGTAATTGTCAACCCTTATTCTACAAGTGTAGACCTTTTTTGCATTTGAGGTTAAAATTTAAAGTGCCAAATATTAGGTCCTTACCTATGAAATTGGTGTTTTATATGGAGATTTTGGGGAATGCTGCATTTTCCATACTAATTTTTTTTCAGTTTTCTTCACAACGACAAATCCAAAGATAATAAGATTTGGCATCTATCATTAGACAAGCTTTAGTAATATGTGTAATATCACACTTCATAAAAATTATTCATCGTTTTTAAGTGAGTGCAAATAAAATGATGTATTCGGGAGGCACTTAAAAAGAGTTGGCTCCGTATCCAATTTTAACACAATTAAACTTACAACAAATTATCAAAACAAATCAAAAGAGCCCAAAAATATAGTCTATTTTTAGACGAGGTAATTATTTTTTAGGAATACTCTGAATCTTAATAGTTACAGACAAAATACTAAGAGAGAAAAAAAACACCAATTTCATAGGTAAGGACCCAATATAATCATGAAAAAGGATATTACCATACACCATTATACAAAGCAATGTTCTTGATCGCACTTTAGAAATTTGTCATTCAAAGTAGTTATTGAAATACCTAATACTGGTAAAATCAAGATTCATGAGTACCTAACATGAAGATATTTTTTATCTAACATGAAGAGTTTTTTATCTGAAATTATTATACCTTCCAATGCTCTTATTGCATTTGATAAGTAACATAATTTCATCAAAATAGGAGGTCTTAACGTTTTTAAAATTATAGCTATTTAAGTTTTACAATTCAGCCTATTCACTTATATCTTCCTGGTAGACCAAGAATGATATGATACGAAATAATTGATATGATAAGAAATGATATGATGATGATGATATGATAAGAAATAATTTCATTCGCTATGAGGGTCCGAAATACCAATCAATTTTTAAAAAGGGTTTGCTTATATAGTTTGGGAACCCCTGCACACTTTCCGCACGATAACAACCCAAGAGGCGGCCGGATCGTTTTGAAGTTTCGTCGAAATTCGCAAAAGACCTCGTTAAGCTTAAAAATAGCGTCGGTTTAAGCTGTTTAGCTGGGCCTCGGTGAATAATTAAAGACGGTTTGGGCCGAGTTAACTTGCGCGTCGTTAAACCGGGCCTAAGGGTGACCGCACATGCGCCGGTGAGCGGATCCGGCTTTTATCCGATTCTCTTTGAGTTGACGGAAACATAATGGTTCGTGTTACCTTGCATATTTGGTTAGAGATTTTCGTATTTCGTTTTTCTGTTCTGAAAAAGGACATATGCATTTATTTGCGAACTGCAGATATTATAACATATATATCTATTTTTGCAGTAGCGTAAATTCTGTGAATAAAATCATGTCAGATGATTACTTGTAATGTAAGAATTTCAATATAAAGTACATTAGTGTTACCTGCGGAGGCTTGTTATTGGCTGTTTGATGTTTGTACATATAAATATATATATTTCCTTATGTAAGCTGTAAGCCCCTCAAATAAGTAGATAAACGCAAGTTGTATAAATCAATAATTCCAGGAAAACAACAATATTTGTGCAAGAGGTGATGAGTACAATCCTAGTCTATACCACCGACGTGCTCAGCATATAAACGTCCCACTGCTGGACACAGGTCTTCCTCATGGAGAAACACATGAGGAGTATGGATGGTAACACCATCACGCTGGTCTAATATGGGTTGATGGGGACCAACGGCTTAACGTGCTTTCCGTAGCCCGGAGGAGTTTTAGATCGCAAAGTTTTAGTCACCTATCCAAGGCCTGACAATGGCGAAGGTAGCTTTGTTTTTGACATCGAAAAGCGAATAAAAAGTACACTCGCGAGCAAAATTTAAGGGTCAATTATTTTCAAAAAAAAATTATTTTTATTTAATTTTTAGTACTTGGTGTTGCCTCCATGTTTCTACTGAGCCCTACTGAGAGCACAAGGAGGAAATATTGTATTATCCATTTTATTTAAGTTTACGCAAGATTAAATATTAATTATTAGATTAATTATGAAAAATATTTTATTTTATTTTAAGAATATTAAATTACCAATCATGCACAGTTTATTTCAGTTCGCTAGAGCTTTATCTTCCGAGATATTCTAACTTTCTTAAACGACTCTTAAATTTTGCTCGCGAGTGTATTATGGATGTCGCTTGCCTTACACTGTGCTAGGTGCTTGCTCTCTGCTACAAATATACCAGGCGAAATGAAGGTGTTAACACATCTGCTTGAGGACCCAGGCGTGATATACCTAGGTTAAATAAATAAATATCTTCAGATATTTGCACCTATCAACTAGCCCCATTTTAAGCAACTAATACTGCTTGTGTTACGACACTAGATGACGGATAAATATATTTAATAAATATACACATATACAATCCATACATACAATCACGCCTGTAATTCCCGAAGAGGTAGGCAGAGTCCAAGGAGCTCTGTGTTCCTTAAGACCATATTGAGCCATACGAAAATTGGGTTTGGTAAGATGAAAAATCGTGAAAGAGTAGTAACAATTGGCTAACTCATCGCCTACACAGACCCAGTACCCAAGACTGCAGAACAAATGCCTGAAAATTCATCACCCAAACATTTGCCCCCACCGGGGATCGAAACCAGAACCTCCCGAGATGGCGACGCCTTGAGACCACGAAGGTCGTTAATGGTAGGTTATGTTAATAATTTTAGTTGATATAGAATCCTTCACTTGCTCGAGTGCCAAATTTAACACTTGTGAACAAAAAACATTGAAGCATCGCATAGAAACAATGTTCGACCGATAAATACATATTTCAAAATTTAGTTTTCGAAATGTTAAATTTGTATAATTATGTTGTCGTTGCCAGCGCGATCTCCCGCTGGCTCAGAGCCAGCAATTTCCCGCAGCTTTCCCTAAGTCATATCGTACGTCGATTCTCTTGAGAATTATATATTGCATTAATTTTTGTGAACTAAAGTCAACGACATAACTACCGAATTGCGAGTCTTTACGTGGTGCAATGGGCAGAGCACAATATTCGCAGAACTGACTCTGCACTTTGAGCGGGAAAGTTGTGGAGATCCCTGGGGGATGCCCATGTCCAGCACTGAGCGTCTTTGAGTGATGAATAAGATGAAGAGGATTAATATTGTGATTAACGTATAACAACTTAGCCCAAAATTATAAAAAAAATAATCTCGTTTTGTAGGTTTGCTTCGCCAGAACCCGTCTCGCCCCAAGAAAAGCCTTTGGGTAGGTCTAGGTATTGTCAAGTTCACCTTGCATACTTTTTTCTTCTGGCATCAATTAGATTAAAATAATAAAATTGCAAAGATTATAAACCATATTTAAATGACGCCGTTGTAAACGCTTCGCCTTTAGCCGCCCTTATTGACGTCACAGAGTCTACAGCAGTCCTTAATCAACACACACGCCTCGTAACTACCTCCTCGATGTATAATTCATCTCGCTTTTTACCTCTCTTTCTGTATTTAACTTTAGACCCCGCTTTGTTAGAAAAGTTTGCTTTAATTTACAAACGGCTGCATTGTTCAAAGGGTGGCACGATTGAAATAGGCTGTGATTATGTTGGCAACATTGCTTTAATATTAAATTAGAACTTTAAATAATGTTGAAACGAAGCTTGGTATAATTAAGATGTTATATACAAATATTATAGATCTCCACTTGCTGCGATCCTGGCACACATCTTTCGCATCTTCTAGTCTCATTACATTTCTAACTTCAATGCCCTTTGGTTTGAGGCGGACTTGACCTGGACCTTTTTCAGAACATCATCGCCGGGGGTCAAAGAACGTTCGTCTAGTCCGTATTATTTTCAAGGAAAAAAATGCCGGAGATAAATAAAAAGCCTGGAAATATCGTCATTTATTGTATATATATTTAATAACCTAAGATACACTGAAACAATTTATAAAAAGGTAAATTTTACAAATCACTGAACATAAAACTTAGATATTATCAAAGCTATTTACAATAGTGCCTTGGTAAAGTTATTAGAAACTTTTGAACATTAATATTGTTATAGTTTATTAATATTTATATAATTTTATTATTGTCATTTAATTTTTAAAATATTTTATAATTATTTGCGTGGAGACCACCGCTCTAGACGCTGACTCTGATAGGAATAAAATTGAAATGAAAATGAAAAAGGAGACAGATGGTTAGTTTGAAAACAGAAATAAAGAGAAAATGGCCAGAGAAGAGCGTAATAACAGCAAAGAGTTGCGTATACTGATATAGCGCCTCGTTACAAAGTATTCGTAGTGTTGCAAATATTTCTGGCACCCTCAGAGCAGGTTTTTTACATTCCCGGTCAGGCTTTTCCTAATTTTTAAGCTTTTCTTAACATCTAGTTGATATCGATTTTTCGCAATCAGTATCTGGGGTAAGCAGAATGTATCAAAAATGGATTTCTCGAGTCAGTTCGCTCAATTGGAAATGTAGCTATGTGTAAAATATATTTTTTCAGGTTCAGTGTGTCTGACGAACGTAGTTACGAATCTCTACTATATTAAATAAGTATTTTCATGTAACAAAGAAGCGAGAGGTAATGAGCATTTTTGTCTCCGGGGAGTTTGTCTCTCCGGCCCGTGCTAGGCCTTCTGGATGGCTCCCCTAGTACCTACATTGTTTGCTGAATCTTGGCGGCTTATGGCGGGTTCTATATTCTTAAAACGACTCGTTTGTCTTTGTTGCACTAACCCTACGTAAAAAATAACTTAAACATAACATTAAAACATATCATCGGCCCAGTATCCCCGAAGGAGTAGGCAAAGGTGTTAAACACCCTCTTATCCACTGATATGTCTAAGTCCCCATGTAACAGCTGATGAGCCTGTTGCCATGCACTGGGCACAATGTGAGTCGAGCCATATTCACAATATAAATAAAATAAAATATAGTTTAAACTCAGTGGTACAGGCGTGAGGCGGTGGGATCGAACCCGTGACCTCTTGAGCGAGTACCTTTTTACGTTTGAAGCTTTTTCATAATTGCTATCGTTAATCTCAACTTTTCTAGATTATCAGATATACTTTTATAATCAGCAGACAGGCAACTACCCAATCTACCCAACTCGCAATGTACTTTAAGTATGACGGCCTCTATTTCTGATGAACAATTATTTATTAATTCCAAGACATTAGTCTAAGGCGTTTAGCAACATAGACTTGACTTTTATTGCATGAAACGTCCTCGTAATTTTTTACGAGGCAGCACTTTCTCATTTCGCACATTCAGTCGTAAAGCGCCACGAGGAATTAATTCAGTAAAAGGTTTTAATTTAAGACATTATGTCAGAACGTGATTTTCCGTCACAAGTAGTAGACAGTTTAGTACAAATTTTGAATGCACTTTGTATTTTTATGAACATGAAATTAGATTCTAGAAAAAAAATCGTCTAGGAGCAGTGTGTACTAAGTTCTTTACTCTGTGGGTCCAGTCTTTTCACTATTAAGGAAGTTTTAGGATAAAAGGAATATTTGGATATTCCAGATATCAGATTTAGGATAAAAGGTGTATTTGAGGACCACACTATAATTTATTCACCTTCCCAGTAACATTCTCGTTATTAGGCAAAATATTTGCTTCAATAAAAGCTCTTTCTTCTTATCATTACAAAACCTAACAATACAGATAATGGACGTTCAAAGTGTATAACATTTCTTGATTATTGTGCCTTTACTTTTCAAGTCTCCGAGCTCCGTAATTACGCTTCAGTTTGCCAACAAACAAATGTCACACCAAGTCTCATAAAACTAAATTTAATTACCGACGAAGAGCCTCGCGATGTTCTTTGAAGAGCGTCTGAAAATAATTAATTTCAACTTGACAACGCCTTGCACTAATTGGAGAGACGAACGTGTCTCTTTTAAGTAAGCAATGGCATACTTGCAGTCAAACGGGGGTTAGCAAGGTAGCATTCTCGGGCCATCCATTGTGACTTAACTTCTTTACCGATTTAAAGGGTTCTGAGAATTTGAAATTATGAATATTTACAATAAATATTTGACACGAATTTCAGCATAATATTTTACAAATGTTCCTTCAATTCTTATTACCATAAATTCGCACATCGTCTCTGGGGATTGTCTAGTCTTTGTTTCAACAAATATTTTTACTATAATTGAAACGTCAAAGTCATTTGAGATCTATTCAAAGCTAAAAATTCATAAGGAGTTCTAGTCAGTCTAACGTTGAAATTCCCTACAGGCAAGAATATTATATTACCTGATTTAATGTTAATTATCTCTATTTTGCTGTCGTTCTCATCTTAATAGACGCACGCTAATTATAACAGTAACGGCGTGTTAACAGAAACATTATTCTCGTAATTTATGTCGACATTAGTTGTTATGCTTGGTTATGTTGTTTTGAATACAAACGAAATGTGCGCCCTGAAACCGTCTAATTATACTTAATTACAGAAAACACGTACGTCAGAACACATTTTATCAGTGTTTAATTGGAAAGCTGATACTTTTAAATCGACTTGATGAAATTGGGGTCCCACAAGGCACAGTGTTGGGTCAATTTGTATTCCAATCACACTGATTTTACCATAATAGGCTGATTAACCTACACGTGTGTGGAGAAAGAATCTTTAAACTTTGTGAGCACGCACTGTCTTATCTAAGGACAAAGTATATTAATGAGATTGTGTAAATTGTGTGGCATTATGTCTCATTAATGGGTTCATTTAACTTAAAAGCATTAATCATGAGTAAGTGAATAAAGTTGGTTCAATGTACGACCCATGAATGTTCTTTCAGCTTTAGAAGAAAGACAAATGTTGAGTTGGGTGTTTAGAGTGGACAGCATTGATAATGACTTTACTAGACCAAGTTTTAAGGTAGTGTCAGTGACAGAAAACATAAGGAGAAATGGATAAGGACGGTATAGACATTTAATGAATACATACATACATAAGAACACGCTTTTTTCCGATAGGCGTAGGCAGGCAGAGATTACTTCTTTTGCATTGCTGCGATCTTTCCATATTTCTTGTGCTTCATCAACTCTCATCACATTTCTCATACACACATGCACATGCACATGCTCGGCGATTGCGGGTACTATTTTGACCTCGACCTTCTCAGGAAATAAGTGAAGACTTAATCATAGTTGAAAGTCCTACATTTTACTCGTTTAAACATGTTATTGAATTTCCTAAAAAAGTATGTTTTCTTATATTATTGTAACTATCTATAGCTAGATAATGGGTTGTTTACATAAATATTTTTTCCCTCTAGATTTTTTAAAAATCTATTGTGAAGTGAGCGAGCAAGAGTAAATTTTTTTACAATGATAACTGACATTAGGGTACTGAATTCGGTGCAGGGTAATTCTGCCTCTGTCTACCCCTTGGGTATTCACGTCCTCAGCCTATATACGTCCTACTGTTGGGCACTTCTTCCTCATGGAAACACATGAGGAGTACCTATCGGCCGTAACACCACCACGCTGGCCCAATTCGGGTTGGTGGGTAGAAACGGTTGCAATTGCGGCAGGAACAACGGCTTAACGTGTCTCCGAAGAACGGAGGAGTTCGAGATCATAAAGTTTTGGTCATCCATCCAAGGCCTGACGATTGCGAAGGTAGCTTTGTTTTCGACATCGAAAGCCAAAGCGTATTACACAGCTGCTCTGGAATACAGTTTATTTCCATTCTGCATTCAATGGAAGCCGCATTTTTCTGCAACACAGTGAATACCAAGCAGTCTAAATATTGGGTCCTTACCTATGAAATTGGTGATTTTTTTCTCTCTCAGTATTTGTCTGTAACTATTAAGATTCAGAGTATTCCTAAAAAATAATTACCTCGTCTAAAAATAGACTATATTTTTGAGCTCTTTTGATTTATTTTAATAATTTGTTGTAAGTTTAATTGTGTTAAAATTGGACACGGAGACAACTCTTTTTAAGTGCCTCCCGAATACATAATTTTATTTGCATTCACTTATAAACGATAAATAATTTTTATGAAGTGTGATATTACACATATTACTTGTCTAATGATAGATGCCAAATATTATTATCTTTGGATTTGTCGTTGTAAAGAAAACTGAAAAAATTTTAGTATGGAAAATGCAGAATTCCCCAATATCTCCATACAAAACACCAATTTCATAGGTAAGGACCTAATATTTGGTTTGCATAACCTCCGTATACTGATTACGGAGGTTATGACCTTATTTTGAAACAAACCTTTTTGAATTATATTTTGCCAACTTTACGACCCATATAACGAAAAAAATTTTCGTAGGCATTGTTATACAGTAAATACCTTTTAAGAAAGGTACCTATTACGGTCGCATTATGAAAAAGTAGGAGTACAGTCACATGCAAAAATACGTAAACACATTTGGCAGGTGATAGTCTACAATCGCTCCTAATAAGAGTCATTTACTGTCAAAAGTGTATGTATATTTTTACGACTAACTGTACAAGAGATATGAGATATTGAGCCAACTCTCGAGATTTCTCAATGTGTACCTGTGATGAGGACGTTGGGTTCTTGTAAAGTATTTCCTGATTAAAAGGTTCTATCGGCGATACTGTTTAAGAACAAACAGAGTCTTTTGTAAATTAAAAAAAACCTTAAGGCGACTCAATTTACTTGTCGTTGATATTTTGCCTTCTTTATACAGGTTGCCAGCTGATAGACGCCCAAAAAAAATTGATGCCTTATGATATGGGGTACCTAAATCCTGTTACATGGAGACCTAACATATCTGGCGAAATTTGGGTGTTTAACACCTCTGCCTACCCCTTCGGAGAAAGAGGCGTGATGTCCCGCGATTTTCAGTAATTTAGGAGCTAGAAACTTTTAAAGCATTATTTTCGAAATTTTCACTTTACATTGCTTTTTATTTTTATCTTTTTCTTCCTAACATTTCTAGATGTTTTTTTGTGCAAATAATTAGCAATAGTAGTAGCTACCGTCGGAAAATATTATATTTGCCTAGGCATTGCAGAACTTATGACAAAATTAGTCTAAAGTATAAAATTACCGTTCAAGCGTAATAATCGAGCGTGTAAACGAGCTTTGAAAGCCATAAGAGTATTTTTATTTTCGTTTTTTTTCATAAGTTATCACACGGAACATACATGGGGGTGATTCAGATCCCCTTGGCATAAGGCTTAATTTTTTTTTTATCAACTGACCATCCTGTATAAATCAGAATGGTAAATATCCATGCCCAATTAAATACTTTCAAAGTAATATTTGGATTATTTATTTAATTGGATATTTGAACTATTTGGTCAACCGTTACTTTTTATGGCTATTAAAAATTAAATGCCGAGCCCCAGAGGAACGTTAAAGTGGTTTAACATCTCAAGGCTAAGCCTTTTAGTACAGTCACTAGTATAAATATGTGCTCATTTTAGTACTTTGTCATTCTGAGAATTTGTGGCACTAGACTAATGTCAAATTTACAAAGTACTATTTATGTTCGTGAGTGTACAGTTAAGGAAGTTTGCGATTAACAAGTAATGATTTTTAGGAAGAAATATTTAAAATACTAAGCAAAGACAATAGTTTACAACTAAATGTTATAGTAAAATTCTTATGAATAATGTTAATAATGATTTATTTCCTTAACGATTATGTAGAGTCTTAAAAATCTATTACATTGTAAACGCAGATCTTTCTTGCACGTTCTTCTTGCTTTAGGTAGCTTAAAAACGGCATAATTTTACACTTAAAAAGTTTTTAAATAACTATTAAAAATACCAAAAAATAAACAGCTTGTCAAAAAAACTCTTAACAGTAAATATAAAGAAAAATTTTATACCTGAACTAAAACATCGATTTGACTTTGATTTTCATTAGTTCTTTTGAATGAAGCATTCTCAAACACCTCTACTGAATAAACTTCCTTGTACCTAGTTTGTTTCAATCTGTTCTGGCAGTCTACACTTCAATGGAATCAATAGCACACTGAAAGCTATTTTGTATCGTGACGCAGTAATGGCGAATCAATAACGTGGAGCAAATCAAATTTTAATCAGTTACGTAAGTTTTCGTATTCGAGTGCGAGCTCCGCTCTCTGTTTAAATTGCAGGCTGTATCGGAATGTGAACTGCCGCGTGCAACAATTTCGAACAATAGCAAATTTTTTCTTGCTTGATGGCTATACAGGGAGAGGAACCATATTAAATAAATATCTTCAGACATTCACACCTATCAACTAGATCCATTTTAAGCAACTAATGCTGCTTGTGTTACGGACTCTAAATGACGGATAAATATATTTAATATATAAATACGTATAAATATCCTAAATATAATATATGTAATAGGTCTTTACCTATGAAATTGCCGTTTTGTATGAAGATTTTGGGGAACTCTGTATTTTCCATACTAACATTTTTTCAGTTTTCTTCACAACGACAAATCCAGAGATAATAATATTTGGCATGTATCATTAGACAAGCTTTAGCAATATGTGTGTGACCACGCTTGATAAAATTTATTCATCGTTTTTATGTTAATGCAAATCAAATGATGTATTCGGGAGGCAGTTAAAAATAATTGTCTTTGTGTCTAATTTTAACACAATTAAACTTACAAATAATTATCAAATTAAATAATACGAGCTCAAATATATGGTATATTTTTAGAAGAGGCAATTATTTTATAAGAATGTTCTGAAACTTAATAGTTACGGACAAATTGCTAAGACAGAATAAAAACACCAATTTCTTAGGTAAGGACCCAATATTATAAGCCGTTCCAACCTGCCCAGTAGAAAGTGAAAAGCCATGGAAAGTCGTTAGATGAGGGCATCGAAAAATCGAATGGTATGTCAAATCCTGGAAGACCTATGTCCAGGAATAGCTGGACTTTATAGGTAATGGCTATGCGAATGGCGAATTGGCCCGGATTCAGAACATAAACACTAGGCAATATCTGCGATTAGACAGGGTTATCACTTGATTGTACTAGCCTAACATTTATAAAAAAAACAAGAATTGTAAAAAATGTGAAAAAAAGAGCAACCCTCGAGTTTCTGGCTCGCTCTTCTCGGGGATGTCTGCGTTCTGAGCGAGTGGTAGATTCACTTATTCATAAATTGACGTTTTTAAGTGTTTGTATATCAAGCCTATAAAATAAAGATCTTTTTTGATTTTGATTTGATATCTTTGAAGTTCTTACGTTAATTTCTATATTAAAACATTTGTTAAGCTATATAAACAATAAAAATAACAATGAGTTGTATACAATCCTGGACAACGTTTGTCAGAACATTTCAATACAAGCCGTCATAAAACCTCAAAATCGTATGCAAATTAGCTTTGAGCTCTTAAAATCGCGTGCACCCGAATCTTTATTCAAAATCATGTAATCGTTAAGTGGAATATCATGTAGTACCAGATTTTACGATTCGATAAGCTTGCTTCAAATCTATGTATAATGATATCACGAGGGAAGCACGAAAGCATTTATATCGTCGTGGTCGCGAAAATCACGCAAACCATTTATATCTGACTAGGAGCATGGGACTTAAAAATTTATAAATTCGTTAAAAATATCCAAGTAAGAAAGATAGCATTGTGTAAGTGATCGTTGTAAAAAATGTTACTCTTTATTTGCGTTATGAAGCTCAATTTCTATAGGAACCGTGATTTCTGATACCTTCCGCCGCGCTTTCACGTTTCTCGTAAAAACTGAGCTTCTTAATTATCGCAACTAAAAAGTTTTTTACAACTTACATTAGGGTGCTGTAAGTGTAAGGCAAAGTTACATCCCACTTGTTGCAAGGCAACAGGCTCATCTTATTACATTAAAAATGAAACATAACTGGCGAAATAGGCGGAAACACCTAAGGCAGAGGCCTATTCCATTATACAGAATTACTTTTAAAGAATCAACAACCCATCTTCGTAAATCATCATCATCAGCCCACACTCACGTCCACTGCTGGACATAGGCCTCCCCTAAAGACATTATAAAGTAGTATAAATATAACGTAAAGTACACATACACACAGGGTTAAAAAAAATAATTACATTACGCTTCGGAGGAATCACTAACTCCTAAGATACAGGACTGTCTTAGTTTAGGAGTTAGGGCTCGCCTTAAATAGGGCTTTATTAATTATTATTATATTATTATCTTGTCACAGGGCGTCCCGTACGTTTACCAAGTCTCGGTCTCCACTCGAGAACTTAACGGACCCAACGGCCGTCAGTTCTACGGCTAACGTGACAGTCCACTGCCCCTTCAGTTTGCTAATCCGGTAGGCTATGTCGGTGACTTTAGTTATCTGTCGGATCACATCATTTCTGATGCAGTCTTTCAGGGTTACTTCGAGCATAGCCCTTTCCATAGCTCGCTGAGCGACTTTGAATTGGTGGACTAGTCGGTCCGAAATGTCCCGTCTCGGCACCGTAGGTCATAACTGGGAGGACTGGGAAGGTGACGAGAAAACTTCATAAATAAACATTTAATTTTGTTCTACGACTTTTGATAATTTGATACAATTCACTTTAAAACTGTAGGGGTCGAATGTCTGTACATAAAAAAATGCTTCAAAACCAAGTCAGGGATGTAAAACATGGGAAAATACCAAATAATGCTTTTTTTATTTTTTTGTTTCTCTGTCTGTTGGTACGGGCTAACCTCCGAAATGGCTGGACCGATTTCCATTAAATTTTGCATGGTGATACCTAACATCCCTGGTCAACTCCTAGACACTTTTTATTCCAGAAAATTAAAGGGTTCCGTGGAATAGTTAAAAAACATAGTAACCGCGTACGAAGTAGCGGGAGACAGCAAGTACAATTAATATCAATTCCTGAATGTTCTTAGCTCTGTGCGCAACGCGTGTATAAGTATGACGCGTGCGCCTTTACGTATAAACAGAACATAAACTTACTAATGTTACGACAGTACATTAAAGCTTTTAAAATCTTTTTAATTAATGTATTGAGTTGATGAAACTCATAAAACAAATGTTGTTATTTAAGAGTTACGTTGTTAGCTACCTAGTTATAGGAATCTGGTGGACTGTATGGGAATTTATAGCTATAAATTAAAATAAACTAAATATTTGGACAAGAAACATGTACCAGCCAAACTATGGAAAATATTTGATTTGATTTGATTCCCAACACTAGTCTTACGAGGTTATTGATTCATCGTGCTAAACCTAATCTAGTTTAGTTTTTAATTAGCACCTAACACTCATTTCCATAAACAGACTGTATTCACAATTTTTAATACAGCGAAACAGGCGGCTATTTCTGTGACAAAAGCCGGAGATTAAACACGGCGTTTCGTTGCTGTTATCTTTGTGCCTTGGGGAGTTTTGACAGCAGATGGATGTGCGTTTTGTTAATCAACCTCTGTTAGTCTCTTTTGTGCCTGTAAACGTGGACTTTATTTTTCTGGTGATGTTTCATGAAGTATGTTACTTGTATCAAATAATTTACGTGTAATTATTCAGGTAAATTTACACGGAAATCCGATTTTCCTCAATTGACTTTTATGGAAATAAGATGATTGGACTTTCCTGTGTTGATATTTGACACCGAACAAAGTTTTTTTTAAATAAAACTTACATTATTAAAAGTTCTTAAGGATAAAAATATTTTAAAATTTTAACAGATATTACCAGATAAAAAAATCTACTTTTCTTTAATGAGTAAATATTTCCAAACTCTTATTTTAAATAGACAAAAAATGTCCTTAAGGCTTTAAAATTTATAATAAAAAAAATATATATATTATTTTATACCCAAGGGAAAAATATTGTGCGTATGTTTTGTTTATTTTTACATATTCAGAGAGTGTTATGAAAATTATATCAAATATGAAATGTCGTGGTCATAGATTTAGAATATACTAGATAGTTCCATAAAATGACATCGAGCGAGATGGAGATGGAAACATTCCCTAAGAAAAAAGTAAGAGATGTGTTTTTTGTCCCTGTCACCGTGGCCGACATTTTTGTTTGACAAGATCGATTACTTGCCAAACAAAGTCTCACGTCTCAACTGTTTTCAGTGTTTTGAGCATTAAAAAGAACTTGAATTGGAGACTACGTGAAATAAATACTAGCGCGATGGTGGGATGCAGTATTTTAGGCTCCAAAATCCGAAGTGAAAGAATAATAAATAGACTCGAATTCCATTTCACTCGTAAGTAACTGGAACCGTCACTTGCTCCAATATTTATTCAAAGAATAGAAAGCAAAGTTATGTTTGAACCTTGCTTCAACTATAATAGAAACATCTATTGTATGCGCATCGGTGTTCGCGGTGCCCTCCAAGGGGTTAATGTAAAATCCAAACAGTAAGTCATAATTTAGCATAATAAAAATATTGGGTCCTTACCTATGAAATTGGTGTTTTTATTCTGTCTTAGCAATTTGTCCGTAACTATTAAGTTTCAGAACATTCTTATAAAATAATTGGCTCTTCTAAAAATAGACCATATATATGAGCTCGTATTATTTAATTTGATAATTTTTTGTAAGTTTAATTGTGTTAAAATTAGACACAAAGACAATTATCTTTAACTGCCTCCCAAATACAGCATTTGATTTGCATTAACATAAAGCGATGAATAATTTTTATCAAGCGTGTTCACACACATATTGCTAAAGCTTTTCTAATGATACATGCCAAATATTATTATCTCTGGATTTGTCGTTGTGAAGAAAACTGATAAAATGTTAGTATGGAAAATGCAGAATTCCCTAAAATCTCCATACAAAACACCAATTTCATAGGTAAGGACCTAATATTACAATTCTATAAATATTTTTCCCCAACATAGGGAAAAATGAATAACATAGCAGCACTGTCTGTGTCGATGGTAAAATCTACAGGTAAGGTAATCTAAGTTCAATACAGTTCACTTCTGGCACCTGCATTACGTCACCGAACTCAAAATGAGCCGTCTACCCTCAATAAATATTTCCGATCGTCGCGTACAAATTGCGCAAATTACAACCGAGGCTCGGCCATGCGAACTGAAACCAACGATTGTAATGGTGGACACTGTAAAATAATAATGCGGCCACTTTGGGTGGTCGTTTATCTTAATTAGGACGAAAAAATATATTCTGGAAAAATGAAAAGCTGAAATGCTTCGCCGTAATGTTTCTTGAAGGCCAGCCGTAATGTTTCTTGTATTGAATAAGAATGGAAATGCCTGTCTGGAACAATAGTAATTGAATTTTTTTACTTGGTATCTGTACTAGTACTTTTTACACTGGTATGTAATAAAGTACATTGTTACTCGTATTATAATAATAACCTAACTGCATTTTGGGGAGCTTGTTCTCGTGTCTGATCTGTTGTTCTCTTGCTCTGCTTTGAGGGAAAATACTTATAGGTAATCGGTTAAAATTTTTGACTGTGCCAAATAACTAAACATCATCAGAATTCATTCGTCTCTGGACACAGGTTTACATATATGGGAAACATTGGAAGTATAGGATAATACACCACATGACCCTACAAGAATTGGTGGGTAGAGCCATTTGCAATAGCAGCCCGATTGAACGGCGGCAGAGTTTTTGAATATGGAAAACCAAACAATTCATGTCATGTGAACAACGAAGGCGATTCGAACTCGTATCTTCTAAATTCGAACTCGTATCTTCGAATTTAGAAGATACGAGTTCGGATCGCCTTCGTTACTCACATCGCGAGCGGTTAGAGTGGAATCCGAACTGTGCGAGGTAGGTAGGAATCGAGATAGGGGCCAGAGCTCGGTAGAGGATATCCTGATAGAGTGCTCAATTACACACATATGAGTCTTGATGACACAAGCAAAAGTTCATTAGCTCACTGAGGGCTGTTGTTTTTGTGGTGTGTTATGGTGAAACAAAAACAAAAACCTATCATCAGACCTTTTTCCCCGAAGATTAGATACCTACATTTTTCCTGATGGACTTAAAGCTGCCTGTATAGACCTGGGATTGTGACGCAAGTGACATTCACAATATGCTATACTTTTTACTTAAGTGGCAATGGGCAGGGCACGTTACTCGAGAACTGATGGCCGTTGGGGCGGTTGTTTCTCGAGTGGCGACCACTTAGGAAGGCGCAACGTAGGATAGCCTCCATCGAGGTCGACCGACGATCTGGTGAAAGTCGCAGAAATTCGCTGGATGCGGCCGGCGCTGGACCTGTCATTGTGGAGATCATTGGGGAGGCCTATCTCCAGCAGTGGACGATAACTGATATAAAGATGCTCTTAGGGTTCGGTAATCAACTTGGATCCCTTATAGTTTCGCCAAGTCCGTCTGTCTGTCCGTCCGCGGATAATCTCAGTGACCGTTAGCACTAGAAAACTGAAATTTGGTACTAATATGTACTTATATGTTAATCACGCCGACAAAGTAAGAGAATAAAAAGTGGAAAAAAATGTTTTATTGGGGTCCCTCCCCTACACGTAAAATGGTGAGAGTGAGAGTGATTTTTTTTGATAGGTATTTACAAATAAATAGCGGTTTCCTAAAATCATTTTTTGATTAAGTGAATATTTTTGGAAATAATAGCCTCCTGTTACTTTTGAGCCGTAAATTACGAGTATAAATTATATGGAAAATATGTCAAAAATGAAACTTCTAGACTCTCAACTTTGTGGGTTGAACTATATTTGAAAAAATGTAAAAAATAATTTCTGCACTAAGAGTGTAATTTAACCGTGTATGCAATCAATTTTTTTTTCTTAGTTTACATATTGCATTATACGGAACGTATCTTCTCTCAAATAAAAAATATTTATTAAAATCAGTTCATGCAATCCAAAATTACCACCGTAAACCCAACATACATAAACCGCTACTTTGTATCGAGATGGCGCTGTACTTTGGACTATTTTCACTCTTAAGTGGGGACACTTAATCTGACGGACGGGATACTTGGAAAGGGTCTTGGCCAGTTTTTTTACTATAATGTTATTACAAATGCTATGAAGTTTTGAACTGAAAAAGACAAAGTGTTTGATACATATACACGCATGTAGGCAGAGATTACACCCCTACGCTTGCTACGATCGTGGGACCAACAATCTCGGGACCTTTCATTTCATCTACATTCATTAATGTCTTCATCACGCCCCTCGATTGAAGGCGCTTTCGACCTGACCCTTCTTAAGATCGGGCTCCATCGTTTTATTCTCGTTCAGACTCACATGCTCTGTAAATCGTTTGTATGGACTTTCCTATAATTGTAGGCCGTCAGCACAATATACTTTTGAGAGATCGAATCGAATACGGAGAAAGACTCCAAAGAGGTTATTATAGGATTATAGGACGTCCTAAAAGACGATGGTACAAGAAGGAAAAGTACTCGTACCATATGTATTGATTGGATATTGTTGTGAAAGAATGATTTTTCTTATTAACAATTTAAACTGATGTTTGAATAATCGCCTGCCAGAACTAGGTATCGAACCTGCAAAACTGTAAAAAAGACAGATCTTAAAGTCTCTGTCTTAGTGCGCTAGAACCGTGACCTAGTGGGCTAGTACTTGGTGAAGCGTGGACTATGGCAATGCACTGCTTTTGCGGTGTTTTTGCCTAATCTCTGACTCACCCTTAGGGGATAATAGTCGTGATTATATGTATGTATGTCATCATCATCATCATCATCATCATGGCGGCCTTTAAGTGATCCAATCTTGGACATAGGCCTCTTCCCTCTTCTTCCATTCTTGGCGATCTTGTGCCCGACGCATCCAGTCTCGACCTCCGTGTCGGCGATAGTCATCCACCCAGCGGTGCGGTGGTCTTCCGCGTCCTCTAGTGTCCGCTCTGGGCTCTGATGAATGTATGTATTTTAAAGTTATTTCTCTTTGTCCCCAGGAGACGAATTCGTGTACCGCGACTCGTGGGGCGGTATCAGCCTTATGTTCGCCGCGAACCAGACCTCCAAGACGCTCATGGCCAACACCACATTTGTAAGTAACCATAAAATAATTAAAGAGCATACACCATTTAAGTATACCTACTGAACCGAACGCTTTATTTCACATATACCCCATTTCTGCTGACCTGGTCTGTACCGTTGACAAATCAATATTGATTTGATGTCACGCCAAATATCATGGCCTTTGATAATTTCAAAAAAGTGTTCGAAATGACAAAAATCAATTCATATCCATTGAAATTTGGTTAGAGAGTAGGCAGCTGAAGAGGAGGCAAGGGCGAGGACGGTTCATCTGATGGAAAGTGGTCAGCGTCACCCTTAGCTGCTACACCGTAGAAACCTTTTAATATTATCTAATGCATTTTTATATATTATTATCACGGTTTCGTTTGTCTCATGCTGTGCTGTTCCAAAGGGCTACTCACGTTTTTTTGGCATAATGTTGTTTGGAGCACAATATTTATTTCGCATAATTATAGTTTGGACTAATGTAATTATCTTTAATATTATTCCGCATAATGGTGTTCAGCATAATGTAAAGTCGATTAGGCACGACGACGAGCGAAGCAAGGAGTGTTAAATAGAACTGGTCCCTCAATGCGCGAGCTGAGCGAGCAAAACGAGCGTGCCATGGCAGCGGCCGGCGACGCGCCAGAATCGATATTTTTTATTGATAATTATTCCTAAAATTTTATACTGATATTTAATTCTACCTTGAGTTGAGTTATGCTATTTGTAATTATGCGTAAATAATTATGCATAAAATTTTATGCCAACAGATAGGGAACCCCTAATATGAGGCAATGTCGGGGCAACATCGGAGCAGTGGAGGGGAGCGCTCTAAATCGCCTCCTAGATCGCCTCGTGTGTAGGCAAATCTTTTCGATTTTTAGTGTGTAGAGTAGCAACCGATTTTAGGCCGACTTCAGGGCTAATCTATGGGACGTGAGTATTAAGTAATAATAATAATAAATATCCTCAGACATTCACACCTATCAAGTTGTCCCATTTAAAGCAACTAAATGCTGCTTGTGTTACGGATACTAGATGACGGACAAATATATTTAATAGATAAATACATATAAATATCCTTAATATACATACAAAAATATAAACATCCAAGAAGAGAAACGAGAAAAGTTCTGAAAATTCATCACCCAAACACTTGCACTCGATCGAACCTATCGAACCTAGGACCTCCGAGATGGCGACGCCTTGAGACCGCCGTACAGACCACTCGACCACGGAGATTGTCCGGTAATAGTTAGGGGTCCCCTTAAGGAGGCAACTAAATTGACGCACCTTGTTAAAGATATAATGTGTTCGTTATGTATGATTCTCGCGACTTCTATGTATGTGTGATTCTTTGGTCTTTTTATCTATTATTCATAACGTCCATAGTGACAAACTCATTCTCCGTCTTTATATTTATATGCTCGGTAACATTTCTTTTAAATAATCAACAATCAGGCCTACGTTCAGACTTCCTCCAACATTTTTCTCAATCCAATCTAAATTCAATCGCCTTCAATAAATTACAGGGTATTTTTTCTCCTTGAATGATTTGTTTGATGTTTCTATTGTATCTTGCTTTGGACACGAAAACGGTAAATTTACTCCTTTCGTAGCCAGCTAAATCACAGAACGTATAAATTTCAGATTCTTTACGTAAGTATTACATCACTAAAAACGAGACTTCAGATTAAAGCCTACGACCTTGAAATATCCAAATAACATCGCCAGCCATGAAAATCGCAATAACAAGATGAAAATACTATGTCCCGATTCCCGAAGTTCGGCTATAGCCAGCGGGGCGATAAGCCAAAATTGCTAGCCATAATATTTGCTCAGACTATCTTGGAGCAAGGTGAGCCATGGGAGAGTTAGGGACAATCAAAATAGTACTCCGGGCGAAGTTGAGTTGAGTCTGGCCGGTCTAGTTAACGGGACTTGCCATTTAGATTTGACAAAGAGTGGTGATACAGTTTCATGTTGGTTCAAAGAATATGCAGATTCGATACACTTTATTAAAAGTGAGAGAACAATACCTAATTATAGCTTCATATTATTTAGACTAATACAAACAACGTTCAAAACCAGGCTCGAGTCCCTAGCCACAGATTTTTTCACTAGTCATGATTATTTGTTATTATATAGTCATGATTCTAATCATGATGATCTAGTCATGATTTTATTATTTATTATTTTATTTAAGCTGGAGACGCTCACAGCCGGACATGGGTTTCCCAAGGTTTGCCATACCCATTGGTCCTGCGCAAAAATACAATGACGTAAAACTGTGCCGAGCACCTTTTTAGAATTCGTGTCAAGGATCTTTACAACATCAAAATCCTTCTCTTTCATCGGAATGTTGTTTATTGCTTGCAGCAGTATTTCATCGTAAATAAGTAAAGGAAAAACAATACTTTAACACTCTAAGGCCCGTATTACAGAACCAAACTCAAGCGTAGATCTCTGCTTGAGCACTGTTAGAGAGGGATGGCGCTATTGATCCCACACAGCGCCATCCCTTTTTAACTGCGCTCAAGCAGAGATCTACGCTTGAGTTTGGTTCTGTAATACGAGCCTTAATATTGGGCAGAAAGTAAAGAACAGTCAACACAAAAATACTTTTTAGGCTTTAATAAAGGTGAACTTTTTGAAATGTGTGACGTCAGCTAGACAAATTGTTTTGCGATAAAAATTCGAAGCATTATACATCAGCTGTGCCGCCAGCCGCTATTTTACTAATCCCAACACCGTGTTGTGGTTAAATTGTCTATGATTATTTAACTATAGCAATATTTGACAATTTGACTATTGGACAAGCTGTCATATCATGACATCGTACGTTTTCGCCATTTGGTCTATATTAGGTCCTTACCTATGAAATTGGTGTTTTGTATGGAGATTTTGGGGAATTCTGCATTTTCCATACTAAAAATTTTTCAGTTTTCTTCACAAAGACAAATCTAAAGATAATAATATTTGGCATCTATCATTAGACAAGCTTTAGTTATATCTGTAATATCACACTTCGTAAAAATTATTTATCGTTTTTAAGTGAATGCAAATAAAATGATGTATTCAGGAGGCACTTAAAAAGAGTTGTCTCCGTGTCCAATTTTAACACAATTAAACTTACAACAAATTATTAAAACAAATAAAAAATATAGTCTATTTTTTAGGAATACTCTGAATCTTAATAGTTACAGACAAAATACTAAGAGAGAAAAAAAACACGAATTTCATAGGTAAGGACACAATATTTTAGCCTACTGTTCAACCTGACCACGGATCAAAATACCGACCCTTAGAGATTCAAAGCCGATATGACTATTGATCAGACTGCACTTCTAGTGTCCTGAAGCCTTCGTACAAGAAATAAACTTGTTAACAGGATCATAATAGATTTTCTTTTCATTGTACGTTCGAGTTTTAGTCTCCTAATTTTTTTATACACCAGAGTGGCATACAAGCATACGGCCCACACAGATGGGCAGCGGTCACCGTAGCCTATGGACGCCTGCAACACCGAGGGCATCACCAGCGCGTTGTCGACCCTTAAAAAACCTTTTCACGTCCTTTTCGAAGGACTCCATGCTGTAGTCTCTTGGGAAAGCCTCATCAGGGAGTTCATTCCACAGCCTAAGCGCACGAGGAAGGAAATTCCTCCTAAAACGCACGGTACGCGACCATTTTGGTTCTAACGTGTAAGGATGAATTCCCTGGCGATGGCGAGCGGTGCGGTGATAAAAAGTAGCTGTTGGCATCATGTCAAACAGTTCCTCAGAGCAAATAATCCTATTTACCTAAAACATAATAAGCTAGGGATTGTCATTGTGGAAGATTCTCTATTTTCATATCTATGCCAGGGAACTTTTTCTCACACCACTGAGTTCCTCCTTGTTTAAGTCATGCATAATTATATTTATACAAGAGAGGAACTGGCCGGTCACTCGATAATATCGGAGCCAATGAAGCGGAGACTAGGGTGGCGATGGAGCGTCGCCTGATCACTTTATATTTAAATAAGCGCCTATAAATAAGCGGGGAAACTTACACGTTTCTGAAGGAAATGTGTACGTATTTTTTTTTCTAACATATTTATACCAATTTTTTCAAAATAAGTATGGATGAAATGGCGACAGGTCACGGGAACTACATGCGACCCACGCATTTCCCCTATATTGAAAGGGAAAATATATAAAACAATCATAAGACCTGTTGTTATGTATGGAACGGAATGTTGGGCTATGAAAAAGATGGATGAAAATAGATTGCATGTGGCCGAAATGCATATGTTAAGATGGATGTGTGGAGTGACGAAGATTGATAGAGTAAAGAATGAGTATATCAGGGGATGCCTGAAAGTTGCTCCAGTGATAGAGAAGTTGAGAGAAAAGCGGCTGTCGTGGTGTGGACATGTTTTGAGGAGAGAAAATGAGCATGTAACGAGAAGAGTTATGAATATGAGAGTGGATGGTAATGCAGGAAGAGGAAGACCGAAGAAGAGTTGGATAGATTGTGTGAATGAGGACATGGCTAGAATGGGAGTGAATGTTGATATGGCGTATGATAGGGGAGAGTGGAGGAGCCCCAAATGAAATTGGGGAAAGGGCAGGATAATGATGATGAAGTTATTACCAAAAAAAGGTTAAATAGACAGAATTATCTACACTTGCAAAGAAATGCCTTCCATTGTTTGAGAACTACCAGGAGACCATGACATGGAGGAAAATAGGCAAGATTGCATTCATTGATTGACCAACTATATTCAGAAAATTTTTAGATAATTTATTAAGGGAGTATAAAAACCTTAATTACGTTGCTACCAGAAGGCTATCCTTCTGGTAGCTTCGCGATCGTACAGTGTACCTAATAAATAACCTCGTGTATAACATGTTTTGATGAATTTATATTGTGAGAAATCGGATGTTTTTAAAAAACATTATCTGAAAGTTTCTCTTATATTAGGTTGGGGAAAAAGTCTTTTCGCATTATAGTATGTATAAACTTGTAATAAAATCTCTTTGGCTATACTATTTGTATCTGGCTGGTTTTGGTATCATTGAAAGTTTAAATTTTAAAGAACATAATTCCAAATTCAAATTAGGAAAATTCAATTTTCATTTGTTTTTCGTACCGCCAAGATGAGTGAATCTAATGAAGAAATTCGATATATTTTAAAATTTTACTACAAAAAAGGTAAAAATGCAACGCAAGCCGCGAAAAAAATTTGCGATGTTTATGGACCTAGTGCAGTGTCTGTGAGAGTAGCACAAATTTGGTTTAAGCGTTTTCAATCCGGAAATTTTGATGTCAAAGATGCACGTCGCTCTGGTCGCCCTATTACAGATAAAATGGATGCCATTTTTGAAAAAGTGATGCAAAATCGGCATGTCAGTAGTTACGACGTAGCTGAAGAACTGGGAATTGACCACAAAACAGTTTTGGCGCATTTGAAAAAAACTGGGTACACAAAAAAGCTCGACATTTGGGTACCTCACGAGCTCACTGAAAGAAACCTAATGAACCGTGTACTCATTTGTGATTCTTTATTACGACGTAATGAAACCGAACCATTTTTTAAGAAGCTGATAACTGGTGATGAAAAGTGGATCACGTACGACAAGAACGTGCGAAAAAGGTCGTGGTCAAAGGCCGGTCAGGCTTCACAGACTGTGGCGAGACCCGGGTTAACTCGCAACAAGGTGATGCTGTGTGTGTGGTGGGATTGGAAGGGCATTATTCATTATGAGCTGTTACCACCAGGCAGGACCATCGATTCTGAACTCTACTGCGAACAACTGATGAGATTAAAGCAAGAAGTTGAGAGAAAGCGGCCGGAATTAATCAACAGAAGGGGTGTGGTTTTTCATCATGATAACGCTAGACCTCACACATCTTTGGCCACTCAGCAAAAATTAAGAGAGTTTGGCTGGGAGGTGTTAATGCATCCGCCGTATAGTCCTGACCTTGCACCTTCAGATTTCCACCTGTTTCGGTCTCTTCAGAATTCTTTAGGCAGTGTCAGGTTAACATCACGAGAGGACTGCCAAAACCACTTGTCGCGGTATTTTGACCAGAAGTCCCAAAATTTCAATAGCAATGGGATCATGTCCTTACCTACAAGATGGCAAAAAGTTATCGAACAAAATGGTACCTACATACTTTAGATAAATGTAAATAAACTATATTAAAAAATGTTTTGAATTTTCTTAAAACATGCGAAGAAACTTTTTCCCCAACCTATTATTTGCAATTATTATATAAAGATTTTTTAGTTTCTACTTACCGATTTCAATTTAATTCTCTCGTTTCTTCGTACTAATAGATTAAGTTAATTTTCCCTTCTAAGCGTAAATCAAGACCTCATATTGCAAAATGATAAAGTGTCTCCAGCACGGTTATGAACTGGCAGTCACCAGCTCAAGCACTCAATATCGTAAAATACACCGCCTGGGTACTCTCTGGACATCAATTTATATCTCCAGCGCGTCCAACAATATTAGCTCCGCGGTTCATTTTCTTTTTTCTATTTCTGTTCATGTCAAATAAATTGAAGGTAAACAACGCCCTCACTACTATGAAAAACTTGGTTGCTGATATTTGATGCGGATCCATGTTCATTATTGTTTTGTAAATATTGTGGTTGAAAAATTTCCTATCTTGAGCTACTTATCTTAGTAGCTAGAATTCTCGTTTGATACTTATTCTAATATGAAAATTGTGTTAGTATTATAACAGGAAAAACAAGTCCTGCAAACTTGCTTAAATAGCCAAAATAGCGGGTGTCTCGGTAGGAGCGCACTTTGTAATTTTAAAATAAAAACATGTATTTTATTACTCTTTTCATAAAATTTTCCACCACTTTTACACAGAGATGTGGCTGTATCTCACCAATGACGCATTGGATCTCTGAATTCAGCTCAGGAATTGTTTCTGGCACTCTTACACCCGTTAGATGACTAATATTTCACTGGGAAAATCTTTCATTATAAAAATATTTCAGATGAATAACTAAATTTTCACATAATTATTTTTTTAAACGCGTCACATCAAACCCTTTTATCGTAGAAGTAATATCTGTTCTCTTGTTTGTGTTGAATAATTCGAACTAATCATCTTGCAACATAGACGAGTATTTGATCACATTCCGCCAACATTCATGTGATACTGCGATATTGCTTCATTTTTATCCACTCACCAACAGTATTTACCGAGTATTTTTATCACAGTTCCCCAACTGTCAGTCACTTGATACTGTGATCTGCTCCGTTTTTGTCCACTTCTCGGACTTTAATTTGTTTCCCGCCACGGGTGACAGCTGTATTAGACTGGGATCTTCCCGACCCAACGATGCATGGTTCACTGGTCCAAGTGAACTTTAAGATTACTGCTAGTGCTTGTACCTATTACCTTCAACGTTTTTTTTAATCTGTTGCCTTTTACATTTATCTTGTATAAAACCCAATTTTGCCTTTTTTTGTTTTTTTTATTTTTCTGTTTGTTTTAATGTATTTCATTTTGTTTTTCTTTTATTTCATGGCGTGAGCTCTGTGGTGTAGTGGTTCGTGGTTCGTAGGTTTTTTATATTGAAAACAAAGCTACCTTAATGGTCAGGCCTTGGATGGGTGACCAAAACATGAACTCATCCGAGCTTCGTAAGGCACGTTAAGCCGTTGGTCCCGGTCGCTAATGCAACCATTTCTACCCACCATCCCGCATTGGGCCAGCGTGGTGGTGTTACGGTCGATTCTCCTCATGTGTTTCTACATAATAAGGGATTTGCCCCGCAGTGGGACGTATATTGGCTGAGGACGATTCATATTCTTATATAATTACACGAGCAATAAAAGTTTTTTAATTACTATACCTATATAACATACATACATAACACGACTATTATTCCCTTAGGGTAAGTCAAAGACTAGGCAAAAGCACCGCAAAAGCAGTCCACTGCCATAGTCCACTAGTCCGCGCTTCACCAAGCAGTGACTGCATACATACATACATACAATAATCACGACTCTATCCTCTAAGGGTTAGTCAGAGACTAGGTAAAAGCACCGCAAAGCAGTCCACTGCCACAGTCCGCGCTTCAGTGACTGCACTCAGCGTGACAGGTGGTGAGCCCATCGCGATCGCCGCTTTAAGCATTGCGTATGCATATGCACTGACTGCATATGTGTATATAACATAGGGAATTAAGAAACAAAGAGACCTAACTGGAATGCAGTACCTACATGCCAGCTAGCTCAAATAAATCACTTTGTCGGTTGAAACTTTTCAACGTCATCACATGCCCATTTCAACTGAACGCAAGAAGGCAATCCGTTAGAGTCGAAGGATGAAGCCTTTCCCGCCTCGTCAGATTAAATCTCCACTGAAACTAGAATAGTGGTCAATTAATTCTAAGTTCTCCAGGTGTTATCCGGAATATGTAATTCAATTTGAGTCGGGTGGAATTATCAGCTTGATGGGAATTCCTACCTGCGCTACAAGCAAATTTCTTGCGATTAGCCAAATTAGATTTTTAAGATCGATAATTGTCGAAAAAATCGATAAATTTTACAGATAACGCTAAGGAGTTTAAAGCACGGATGCTTTTTGCGATCAAATATGGCGTATGTCGATGTTCTATGCTCGCTCTGGCTCGATTGGTAACGCTTTTAGGTTTGGGAAGAAAGTTTTGCGACATGTATTGTATACAATAAACTTATTTAAAAAAAAACATAAACATAACGCAAAAATTACGCCTCTTTCCCCGAAGGGTACCTATTCGGACAATCCCTTCGGAGATATTGGTGTGATGATATGTATACATATGTATAAAATTAAGGCCTGTTTCACAATCGATATGTAAAGTCATAATTAGTAACTTGACAAATAATTTACTTCTTAATTATATCCCTCCAATAGCGTGCTGTACGTTTCACAGATAAGGTGGTGATTAGCCTTACTCAGAGATTGTGAAACGCAAGATGGGTGTTTACTTAGCAGTTATGTTTTAAGTAGCTTGTGACGAGGTGAAGCCGTAATGAAAGGCACTGGGTCGTCACTTATGTATTTATATAATGGAAATTAAGGCACAACTGAAACAATTATATAAAAAAAGGTAAATTACACTGAACACAAAAACAATTTCACATTTAACACTAAATATGTTATAAAAGGTAAGGCTACTTACAATAGTGCCTTAAAGAGACTTATTGACTTTATTTATCTGGAACTGATCTTGTGGGTTGTTGTAACTTTTAGTTTATGCTTATAAAAATTGATCATCACTTTATAATTATATTAAAATAATTTAAAAATGGAAACCAAGAGAAAAATGGCCAGAGAAGAGCGCAATGACAGCAACGAGTCGCTAATATAGCTAGCTTAATAAGAACTTTACTTATCGATTGTGAAACAGGCCTTTAGTGTAATATTGTAATTTTTCCATTCATCTAGCGAAGACTGCATCGCTGACCTCTTGGCTATCGCTATCGAATACTAGACTCTTAATAGACGCCCCTAGAATGTAGGTCGATAAATTTCATCGAAGCCATAACTACCCGGGAATGCGAGTAGCTCTGGCTGTCTGAATACCTGTGCGCTATTGGGCTGGATTGGGGTCTGTCTAGATTATTAGACGTGCGTTGGACTTCTAGGAAATTAATATGATTTAGGTATTCTTACGGTTTCCCATCAAATGCGTTATTTTTATATTTTATATAAAGTTTGGTGAAAAACTTAAACAAATAAACGTTATTATAATATGAATTGTGACAGCTGTATTACCGAGCTTTTTAAAAATCTTTCTATGTACTCTCTATTTCCTTTTTTTTTAAATATGACAGGTAAGCTCTTGGCCTTCATCTCACCTGATGGTTAGGGACGATAAGGCCGAAGGTGGAAGCGAGCTCCACCTGTAATCCTCAACAAATGAGGAACTGGCTATCGTTGGTGTGAATGACCCTATTTGATTATGAATTTTATATTGTTCCCGGTAACGCTAATAGGCTTGCCCCCCATTATGTGGGACCAATAAAATTACTGGCCAAGTGTGGGTGTGAAATATACATCGTACCTACCCCTTTGGGGTCTAGGCGCGATGATATATATTTATGCTACTCTGAATAAAAATATCATTTTCCTGTAGATCGCTAAATTGTAAAATAAAGCCACCAATTAAATGAAATGAAATCAAATGATATGAAATACTTTATTTAATCATTAAGGTAACAAGTACTTACACTTATGACGCGTCAAAAACAAAAGTTTACAAACAAACCATATACTTCTACTTGTATACCTCTACATTTTTTTCTTTCTGTTCACTACCGGGAGGCCTTGTCAAGAGAAGATACAGGCAAGAAACTCTGCAAGGGTTCCATCCTCCCTTTACACAAAACTGTCTTACGTTATTAGAGGCAAGTCAAAGTGGAATGAATAACACATAACTACATGGGACAAGGAAAAAAACTAGTTCCAGAAAATTTTAAAATCATTGATGCGGCCAATGACATCCTCCATCACAACATTAAATAAAAGTTCATAAACATTAATATAGTCCAAGAATATAATAATTCATTTCCAGACCTGGTTATCATCAAAATGATCTTGAAAATTATAATAGCCTTTTTTCATTATGGTTTGTTTTACAAATAGTTTAAATTTATGTAAAGGCAATTCAATTATATTTTGTGGTATTTTATTTTTTAAGCTAAAGGCGCTTATTATAATTTAACCGCCTCCCTGGTCTGGTGGTTCACACCACAGAGGTTTGGGTTTGATTCCCTGTGGGGGTATTAATTTTTCTGCTTGGTTTTGTTGGTGGTGGGGCTTCTAAGCCCGGCTAACGATAACACCGTCATACCTAAATCTATAAAAGTTAAACGGGACTACACGCGACGTACACAACTTAACTTATTTACTTTAACTTTTATATACTATATACCGTGAAAGTTTAAAATCTTACCTAAATCTGTTGCCATAATTACCTACAATGTTATAAGCAGTGCCGGCAATTAGAGGTAAGAATGCCAGTTCCTCGGTTGTTGAGGAATACAGGTGAAGCTCGTTTGCACCTTCGGCCTTATCGCCACTTGCCACTAGGTGAGATGAAGGCCAAAAAAAGAAAAAAAAGGAGTTGGCGGCATTTGACTAATGGCGGACGTGATTTTTATTTCAGTGATTGTAATATTGTTTCGGAGTGGATATTGTTACGTAAAATCAGTGTAGTTTTGTGTAATAACTGTCTGTGATGATATGCAATGTTGAGGATTATCGAAATAAGCGTCAAGTGGTGTGAAAAGTGATGAGTTTTTTATCGTGGTAATCCACCTCATCCAAGTAGCACCACAGTGTCTGCCATCAATCGTTTGACGTCAAACTCTCCCAAGATGCATTGAAATGCATTACACTAGCATTTCAACGCAAACTACTGAAGAAATAGAACACTAAAGACTTGGCTGTATGGGCTTCGATCCCTTTGCCTTCCCTACATGGGACAATTAAAAAAAAGAAAAAAAAGCTCTAAATATGTAAGTAGTTCCTACGCGGAGATTGCCGAGTTAATTCACTTTCCCTGTTATCCGGTATGAACCAGTATGAACCGATAGCGCGAGCCAAAGTTGCCGCAACATGTTGTCAACTGCACAAAACTGGCGTGTCGCGTGCCCTTAATTACTCTTAATTACTCTGTCTTGATACGAGCTACTTCCTGTTACTAAATATTCATTTATTTTCCTGTGAAGTTTATCACAGTTCAGTTTTATAAAACTTATGTATAGTTGTGAATATCGCTTGCCTCACATTGTGCCCGGTGCATGGCAATAGGCTCGCCACCTGTTACATGGGGACTTAACATATCTGGCGAAATGTGGATGTTTAACACCTCTGCCTACCACTAATAGAGCCCCCTCTCTATTAGGGGTTTGTGTGATGAATACAGGCATTTGTTCACTAGTCTTGGATGTTTATATAAGTATTGTATATTTTCTGAAAATTTTATACATATATAGATATAATCACTACTAGTATCCCCTAAGGGTTGGTCAGAGACTAGGCAAAAGCACCGCAAAAGCAGTCCACTGCCAAAGTCCGCGCTTCACCAAGCAGTGCCTGCACTCAGCGTGACAGGCGCTGTGCCCGTCGCCGCTATAAGCTGGATGGTTTGGATTGGATTGGATAGTTGTGCAGTTCTAAGTCTATATTAGTCGCCTTCCAAATATAAGTTAGTAAAATAAAAAATTCTGATTTACATATTATATTAACATGATTATAATACACATCTGTATTTGCCTATTACTATTTTACTCAGCGATTTTATATTTAAGAAATTTCCAAAACGTGCGATAGAAATTATGAAAACATTCACCCAGCTAAAAACATATTCTGTAAACAGTTCCAACATTTATTTAGTCGAAAGGTCAAGCATCCATGACATTTAAAAGCAAACCTTATTTCTCAGATAATAGCGAAATGTTTTGTTAACATTAATATGACCGTCTATTATGCTGACTCGGTACTAAGATTAATATTCGCGCATTGTTTCTTGTCTCCATAAAATAGAATTATACACACCCTTGCCACAGTATTGGGTTTCTTATACAGTAGGGAATCACTTTTGATGTTTTAATGATGCCCCCTTGACAATCTGGGTTAGTATCCTTTAACTCCCCCTTTACCCTTCAACCGATACCTTTTTTGACTTTCGATATCGAAAAGAGGAGCTCGGTAGCGTAGTGGCTAGTACGCTATCGCTTTCGATATCGAAAACAAACTACCAGCTCCCAGTGGACAGAGTGATTATATATATTTGGGCCATATGGTTACTCTGGGCTTTGAGAACCAAACAGTGGAAGTGGAACGAAGGATATTGCAAGCGTGGGCTGCATTCGGTGCCAATAAACAAACGCTGTGTGGAAAAATACCTCTACATCTCAAGGTCAAAGTGTTCGAACAGTGTGTCGTGCCCGAGTCGCGCAAAGGGGCATGGAGACAGAATGCTGGGAATCACCCTGCGAGACGGGAAACGCAACGATTGGATCAGAAATAAAACCAAAGTTAAAGATGTCATTGTTACAATAACGAAGAAAAAGTGGACATGGGCGAGGCACATTGCGAGAATGGACATGAGTCGCTGGACAAGACGAGTTCTTGAATGGAGACCCAGAGCGGACACTAGAGGACGCGGAAGACCACCGCACCGCTGTGTGGATGATATTCGACGACACGGAGGTCGAGACTGGATGAGTCGGGCACAAGATCGCCAAGAATGGAAGAAGAGGGCCTATGTCCAAGATTGGATCACTTAAAGGCGCCATGGTAATGATGATGATTGAACACCTTTAACGACGACGATACGATGCTGTCTGGGGACATGTCCATAAATTCCTCCGGTTTGGGATAAGCCCTACCTAGAAGTCATGTTATTTAAGCACAGTGATCATAGAGCTAACGCCACTTGAGCGAATAAATGAGGCACAGCGAATATAATTACAGTTAGTAAAGACGAAAACTACTTTTTCGGTAAAATATTAAGTATTTTCTGTGAAAAATGTGTTCGTTCTCATTTCGCTCTGGGTAACTTTAACTATGCTCTTGTTGAATGTGAGATAAATGATGACACAGCCGCGCTGTGAAATGCTCGTCGTGTTTTATTCGTATTAAATTGTGACCGGTCTAATTCTACTATGTTTGAGGTACTTATTAAGATAATGCATTGTATGTAATACTCGTAGTCTATATGCCCGGACTGTAAATATTCTATTTAGTCGTATATAACGTCTGCCCTGGCTGTTGCTATTGTGGCTTGAATTACAGAGTATCCAAAACTATTTTTTATATTGCCTGGTAACTGGTTCTCTGCAAATAAAGGCCCTGGCCTCACACACTAAGCTGTTTTACAACATACTGTGACCACTATTCGACAGAGTTCGAAAAGCTGATTCTAGCAATATCAACAACTATTCACCACCAATATACCCCTTCCTTACAGCCCGTATCAATTCACTGCTGGACATAGATCACCTCTAATCTCTGAGATTTTACCCTTCAAATGTTTCGACGACATTTAAAATTTATTTTTATCTATATCCTCAAGTTCTCCATTCTTTGTTCCAGAGAGTGCTGGAGCCAGCATCGTTCTCGGTGTCAGCCGACCGGCGGTTTTTGCTGCTGGCGCAGAACCTGCGCAAGATTCATCGGCACTCCTACCTCGCCCGGTACACCGTTTACGACATACTGACCACGTGAGTATTGTAATTTATTAGACATAGTTCTAATTAGGGATTTCAAGAAGGTGGGCACTAAGACGTTAACATTATTCTTAACAAAAGATTGCACCCACCGTCGGTTTGTGACAGAAACAAAATTAATCATAAAAAAGTACCATTTAATATATGGGAAGTCAAAAATTGGGTAGCCATTTAATTTCAGCCACAAAAATGTCGGCCGAAAAATCGTTTGGACAGCAAACAAATATTTTGTCAGCAATATTTATTATTTGGGCGGCAAAATAATTATTTGGGCAGCGATATATATGCTAACGGAAATTTATTAAATCTAGGAAAAATCAATGAAGGATCAAGGATCATTTCCTAGGAAATGTATTCTGATAGATTTTAGGTTAAGGATTTTTTTATGACCCATAAAAACAATATTTGTGTCATCGAAACATATATTAAACTATTGGCACAGGAGAAAACGTTTAAGTTGATGCCCATAAGTTCCTGTCTAAAGTTATTTTAGCTGATCAATTATATTTTTCAGTGTATGCTAACCGTTTAAATTACACCCTTAATATATAGTTTTGCGGTTTCACTACCCCGATAAATAAAAGGTCTTGGTAACTAATCTACTAGCAAATGATATTCATTTTTTAGTTTGTATACCAGCGTATCATACCGTGACTTAGTACACCCTTGAGAACAATTACAGAAATTATGTCGTAATAAAAAGCATTCACTGTTATTGTTTGTTTTAAGATGTTTTGTTAAAAGGCTATTCAGAGTTTATTCCAGAGAAATAGATTTTAATGTGACAACAAAAGCATACACATTTGCTTACAAAGATTTGAAAATTATCTGATATTCTGTCATAGTCATACAGCATTCCTATATAACTTATACAGAAATCTATACATATAGAAAAACTGTAGAGGTCGAATGTCTTAAATGTAAAAAAAAATGCTTAAAATCTAGTCTGGGGATGTAAATTTTTTTTAATTTTTAGGGTCTCTGTCTGTTCGTCTGTTGGTACGGGCTAATCTCCGAAATGCCTGGACCGATTAAAATAAAATTTTTCATGGTGATACCTTATATCCCTGGTCAACATATTAGATACTTTTTATTCCGGAAAATCAAAAGGTCCCCGTGGGATAGTTAAAAACCAGTAACCGCGAACGAAATCGTGGACAACGGCTAGTAGAGAATAAAATAGACTGTCGCAATTTTTCATAGTCTCCTTGAGTATGTATAAAGCCTGCCCATTGCCACTTTAGCGATATAAAACCATACTTTCCGGGACTTAGGGTTAGATTACACCCTTTATGGTCCATTCTGGCGGCTTCAATGTGTTTGAGAAACAGAATTCGTCTAAAAATACTGCCGAAATACAAAATGTGTTGATATTTTTTTGACCTATCAGTGTGGTCTGTGGGAATGTCTATATCCAGCATTTCTCAGCTGAGATGTCTCTCAACACTATTTTTAATCAACTTCAAAAAGAGGAGGCTCTCAGTTTGTTTGTATCTTTTTTTTATGTATTTTCCCCGATTACTCAAAGACGCCTGACTGATTCGGAAAATTCATATTTGTTCGAAAGGTGGTCCCGTATTCATCAGGTCAGGGTCTGATGATGGAATCTAGAAGAAATCGAGGGAACTCTTTAAATTTTAGAAGCATACTTGTATGATTTGGATATTTATTTTTTAGACACAAATACACTCCGTCTTAAAGCTAGATGCCACAATTGAAGGTCATGTTATTAGTCAGCTCAGACAAAAGTTTACTGATAGCGACTGTCACATAACTAGCACAATTTTAATGAATAGTATACATCAATCTATTACAGAAATGGAAAAGACCAATTCCTTTGATAGTAAGTACCTCGCCCCATTTGTACAGTTATTTAAATTTCTTTCCATTACCAATGTAAGCTACATAAATTATTAGACCCATACTTTCAATTTAAGAAGCAACACGCAAATGAAAAAGCTGCCAACAACAAAGCTATTGTTCCGCGCTTGCTTTTCATATTATTTTACGAGGTTTTGTAAGGTGAAGGTAAAATATTGCCAGAAACAATTGAATGTATACTTCGACATCATTCAAGAGTCATGTTTGTTAGTAGGTTAGTAGTATGGGCGGGGCACAAAATGTGGTTCTGACTTATCGTGGTTAATGAACAATGTATTCCCAAATGTACAGGGGACTGTACTGTATCCAATGTACAAGATATATTTACGATTTGTCTGCTGCATGCCAATACTCTTCAGTATAAACAGCAATCTAAACATACAGATACAACCGCTTCGAAGATACAAGAATAACGCATTCCGTCCGCCAGAATTCCCCAGGGGATCCTGGTGAACTCAGGAGTTCATCAGGATCCCCTGATCGCAGATTCATAATGTCAAGCCAAATTCATACTGGGTTGAGGTTTTTTTTCTGGGAACCGCGGATGGAACCTGGAATAGTTTGTAAAAACAATGGTGTAACTTTTTCGTTGTTGTTGGTTTGAATCGTTTACAGAAGTTTTTTCTCCAGGTTCAATTCCCAGAAAAAAGACATATTTCTTTTTTTTGTTGAAATACTCGGTATGAATTGGGCTTAACTTTATGAATTTGCAATCAGGGGATCCTGATAACCCCCTGAGTTCACCAGGATCCCCTGGGGGATCAGACTAGGGGATCCTGTTTAACGGAATGGGCATGACGTTATTTTTTTTTTGTTTTTATCTCCATATTTTAAGATCGATTAGCTAGGTAAGATAAGTCGGATAGCATTTTACTCGTCGAAATCCGAGACCTCAATTTACATTTTTACATATTAACGTGAAACGGGATAGGTTTTCGCCCGTCTCGAGGCACAAAATAAAATTCGTTGCCATAATTTCTTTTCAATAAAATTTAAAAGAACCTATCTTATAAAATCATATTTCCCGTGTACATTTTCTAGCAAAGCAAATTGTATAGCGAAAATTCTTAGCGTTATTCAGGAAATATTTTACAGTGCTTTAAAGTTATTGTTGCATTGTATTTGGTTGAAGGGGTTATTAGCAAATTTCGACTCCGTTATCAACCTTGTGTACTAAGCATAATGTTACATAAATAAGTATACGGTTTTAAGTCGTTCTGCGAAGAAATATTTGCAAATGACTGCCGCGATAAGATACGCGAGCAAAGAAAAAAACGAGCGGCATTAGTTGCTTAAAATGGGGCTAATTTATCAACAAGCTCCATTTTAAGCAACTAATGCTTGCATGTGTTACGGATACTAGATGACTAATAAATAAATTTAATAGATAAATACATATAAATATTCAGAATATATACAATACTTTAATAAAGACTGCAGAACAAATGTGTATCATACAAATATTTGCCCCCACTGAGGATCGAACTCAGAACCTCTCGAGATGGCGACGCCTTGAGACCGGCGTACAGACCACTCGACGCCAGAGGTCGTCCAAGCATTATTAGCAAAAATAAATGTGATCATTTAGTAGACAGTAATGCTGTTTCTTCACTAACTGAAAGCGATGTAACTTTATAGTCCATTTTATAATTATTCAAAGTGATTTGACAGTTTGTAATATCATTTACCGATCAATAATATGAAATATATTTGGCTAAATGATATTTAAAACTGAAAATTTTACTTTGATTAAATAAAAAATGGATTCGATTTTAGATTTTAACAATATCATCATAATAAACCTGAGATAATTCAAAATCACTGAAGCTAAATCACATTTCAAACTGTCAAAACACTAACTAATAAAAAAATGGACTAATCCTTGAGGAAGAATTGTATTTCAAACTATGCAAATAATACCAAGCTACCATAACTGCATAGGTACCTAATTAATGGTAGCCAATGAGATTATTTGGTGTTTAGCAAGTTGTTTGTTTTGTTAGATAAAAAATCAATTCTGAAAAATGGTAGCAGCAGGTGCCCTTGTGTTTTTTTTTTACAAATGCAAAATAAATATACTTGTTTAAACTATTATAACGTTGTAACTCATAATTACGGGACGACATTAGCTATAACTTTGCACGGGCGTGATCTGAAATAAAGTCTCATTAAACACGATGCAGTGTGTAATCCCAACAAATTAACCCCAATTCCCCCCACTTTCCAGTATTTAGGCGTTATAGCCTATTTGGGGGAATGACGCTATGAAATCTGAGTACGTACTTTCACGTTATATAAAACTGTGTTACGTTTACGCGTAAACGGTTTTATAATTGTCTTTTTGGGTGCACAGTAACTAGAATGAAACATATTATCTCTGGAATTTGGTTGGAATGGTCAAAAAACCAGGCCCGATAGAAAAATCTATTGTTAATAAAGTCTCAAAAAGTTATTATTAGTACTCCTCATGTGTTTCTCCACGAGAAAGGCCTGTACCCATTAGTGGGACGTATAAAGGCCGAGGACGGAACAGAAAAAGTTATTAAGACAACATGACTGTGTTTATATGACCCTATTTGTCAAAAACAAAAGCTTCACATTATAGTTCTTTGTCAAACAAAATACCTTCTGAATAAATAACTTATCTTGAGAAGGAAAATGGTTGAAGTGAATCTGACAGAGAACAAAAGTCAGGCTGCCTATGTATAAAATCAGTAGAAAACTGAAATTCTTTCAGTAAGACACTCCCCTATGCCACAGAATAGTAGAAGTAGGGTATTTAAATATATTAATGTTCGTTTATTTATGTAAGACTGTAACGGTTTCCGTTATTAGCACACTTACAGGAAATTTTAAACCTAGCTTAAAACACGATTTTGTCAGTTTTTGACAATTTCACTACAGCTAAAATAACGAAATTTTTGCCTGCCGGAACTGACTGCCGGAACACAACAATGCTTATAACATTGTTATTATGGCGACAGATTTAAGTAAGACGGTGGTAGCTAGCCAGGCGGGCTTAGAAGCCCTACCACCAACCAAACCGAGCTGTAAAACTTCTGCCCCCATGGGGAATCGAACCCGAACCTCCCGATCAACAGCCGGTGGTGTGAACCACTAGACCAGAGAGGCGGTTAAAGCAGATCATGAAAATGAAATAAATATATCTCAAAATTTTCCAAATGATGAATATCAACTGAAAGAGCCAAAAATTGTGTAGAATATTATCTCTACCACACGTTATTTCTTGAGTCACTTAAATAATGAGATTAGATATAACGCGTATAATGGCAGCAATAGATTCTAGAATCACTCGAGTACATCGTTCAGTACTTGATCGATTATGGTGATTCAGCTTGAAATTGTATTTTCCTTTATATTTCCATTAGGCCACATACACAGTGCCACGGGACATGATTTCTAAAAAAACGTAAACATAACCTTTTTCCCTGAAGGGGTTGGCAGAGGTATTACTACCCACAGTATTATTTCTGTTGTGACATTTGTAAATGGGGAAGTTTTAGTATCCTATTGAGTATTTCTTTCTCATATAAACCTATCTCTAAAAATGACCTAACCACAGGGGTCGTCATCTCAAAAGGTTCTGGGTTCGATCCCGGTGAGGGAAAATGTTTGAGTAATAATAAAGGCATTTGTTCACCAGTCTTGTATGTTCACATTATATTTGTACATTCTGAATATGGGTATGTATTTATATATTAAATATATTCTTCGGTCATCTAGAGGTAGTATCCGTCAAGCAACATTAGTTCCCTAAAAGTTGATAAGTGCGACTCGTAATCAGCCTATATACGTCTCACTGCTGGGACAGGCCTTCCTCATGGAGAAACAAATGAGGAGAGTGGGCCGTGACACCACCACGCTGGCCCAATGCGGATTGTTGGGTAGAAACGGACACAAATGCGACCCGGACCAACGGCTTAACGTGCCTTCCGAAGCACGGAGGAGCTCGAGATCACAAAGTCTTGGTCACCCATACACGGCCTGACCATGGCGAAGGTAGCTTTGTTTCCGATCGAAGCCAAAGCGCACTTACCACTGGACCACCGAGCTCGTCAATAATACATATAATAAGTGCGACATTTTAAAGATATTTTTTATGCTAGACAGACAAAGGAAGCTACTTTTTTTATAACAGCACTGTAAAGCAGAAAATGTTATATGTATCTATATAAAATCCATTACCATTACTTATTAAAACCCCTCTGGCACCTTGGTTAACCACAAAGGTATGTCTCTTGCAAGTGGATCAGTATTTTAATTTAACTCTCTGATTCGAACTCAAGCGGACCGCGCACAAAAGCAAAGTTTAAATGAAATCCGTGCTATTAACATATGCTGGTAACGAGCAGGGTACGGTAATGAGGGTTTTACGGTTAGTTATAATTACGTGTTTATTCCTGTTTGTGGAAATAGGTTTGTAAATAGGTATTTAAAGACGTATGACAAAAAAGATTTAACGAAGAAAAGATATTAGGGAGTAACAATCTATTATCACTAGAAATCGGATATTCGGATGATATTAACATAAAGTACATTTTTGACTAACATATTATGAAAGCGGCTTCTTAAAAACTTTTTATTAAAAATTTATAGAATTACTAATCTGATGCATATTTAGTTAACGTTTAATTTTAACCTACCATTCAAGTATGTAAAACATACTTACTTGAATAGTAGGCTACAGGGTGTAAGTAAGCGAATGTTGTTATAAAAAAAATTGAAATATCAAAAATACAAAAAAAAATATGAACTCGGTTCTCCTTATCCAACAATTACAAAATATTTATTAATTTTCGTCAAAAAAGTGCTTTCCACAATAGTAAACATCTTAACTTTAGGTAAATATGCATCCGAATATCCTATCTTTAATTATCACATAATAAATTGGATCTAGTTATGCAGAAAGCAGCCATATGGCATTTTTTGCTGTTTTCTTTCGGTCCGATTGGTTAATTGGTCCAATGCGGCTGCTGTGTGGATAACTAGGTCCAATTTCGTTAGTTTTAAAAATATGCATCCATTGACGTATGGGCACCCTCATCACCTTTTGTCGTCCGATAGTATATCGGTATAGAACCTACACTAACTTCTACACTGCTGGTGCAATTCCTGTACACGCTTACCTAAAGCCAATCTTTAGAGCACTATGATCCGTATTACAGAACCAAAGCGTAGAACTCCACTTGATAGTTAGAAGAGGATGGCGCTATGTGGGAGTAATCTCTTTCTAACTGTGTGTGGTGATTCTATACGGGCTAAGAAATTTGATACTAGACAACGAAGTTCGAGCAATGTGGAGCTTTTTAGGTACGTGTGCATATTACACACTTCCGTCGTAAACTTCATTCCTAACGTCCTGAATTGAAGAGGTGTTTTGAGAAGAAAAACTTACGAACTTTCGATTTTTCTTCGAATCATGAGCCCTGGATTCTTAATTGAATAATATTTTAACTCGCACAAATAGATTAAATTTACATGCTTAATAGTAAAAAAACTAACCTTGTCATTAAATATTCGTCCACAATTCACAAGCTTCTCAAACTAACGCCATTGAACAATCAACTACACCGGCAAGTTTCCCGCTCACAAATCAGAACGCCTCTATGTTAAATAATAAAGCAATTTAATTGGTTGCCAAATGTTTGCTAGAACGATCAACAGCCAATCACAATCGTTGTTTCGTGGCCGGACAATGGAATGAATTTGAATAGTCTATGGAACGGATTTGTATAAATATTATTACAGTGCAAAAAAAAATCGGTGCTTTTTTATTATTTATTGACTTTCGCGAGATGTTACTTCTGATCTTTATTGTACCTACTTGGAATAAATGAATTCCGTCTCAGCTAGGTACTGAATAATTTCTCCTTTAAATATTCAGTTCCATGTCTTCTTTTTCCTTTTTTATTAGGGTTTCGTTCCATAGTAAACTATAAGGGTTCCTTATAGTTTCGCCATGTCTATCTGTCTGTCTGTCGGTCCGTTGATAATCTCAGTGACCGTTAGCACTAGAGAGCTGAAATTTTGAATAATTATGTACAAAGTGCACAAATCAAAAGTGGAATAAAATATTAGGGTTTTTTTTGTTTAATTTTTTTTCCTCTGGCCCTAACGTGTGATATATCGTTGGATAGCTATTCAAAAATGAATACGGGATTTCTAACATTGTTTTACGATAAAATTTATATTTTCTGATATAATGGATCCCAATGTTAAAAAAAATGTGTCCCCCCCTCCCTTTTGAACCATAAGTTCAAAAAATATGAAAAAAATCCTAAAAGTAGAACTTTATAAGTACTTTCTAGGAAAATTATTTTGAACTTGATGGGTTGAACAGTTTTTGATAAATTTAACAAAATTATTTTTGAACTAAATTTGTGACTTAACCATATATGCAAGCATTTTTTTATCTCATTTTTTATTTATTTACTTTGTACTTTGCGTCAAGAGTTGTGCCTTCACTTGTAATCGATAACTTTTATAACTTTTTTCCCAAAAAGATACAGAAGAACGGGTAAGAGTTTGATGCAAGAAAAGATGAACCAAAATAATTAGAAAAAAATATTAAGAAATAAAATTTCATCGTGTACTTTTCGTGTCTGTTTAAGCCAAATATTATTCAAGGCACCCAATATTAAAGTTATGAAAATAATCGCAAAAACTCAAGAGTCGCGGAAAATTGTTTGAAAACGCCAAACAAAAAGTACAAAGTTGTAAAAACGCCCGTCGACATCTGTGGGGGAATTCCCATTTTAATTTTAAATACATGGAGTAACAGATACAAGACAAAATTGAAAAACTTTGAATTGTGCGAGATGAGAGGTAACGGAACAGAGCAATGAATTTATATCCTAAAATAATATAATTGATTTTTCTATTTCTTCTTTTCGATAACCACCTTCTAGATAAGAGTGCACTCCCCCTTATGACTGCTTTAAATACAAAATGTTATTAGTCATCATTATTTTGTACAGTCAGCTTCATAAAGATCTTAGTGTCAAGAGTGCTCAAAAATATCTGATGAACACAAGTTCAAATTTATATACGTTGTCAGGTCATCTTATTGTTGTAACCGTCCAGAGTGTTCAATATTATCTAAACTACACAATTCCAATATTATGTTATATGTTAAGATGACCAATTATATATTCGCGAATAAAGTGTTTAATGGTATCTAAGCACCCAAAGTGATCAAAAATATCTTGGTGTTAAAGAAAGTAAACACTAATCTGAAGAATTACGTGCGATTTTTATATTGTTTATTTTCTCTTCCTATCGGTCCTTTTAATTTCGTGTTTGACGTACTAAACGTGTCTTTTGTTTGGAACAGAGTCTTGACATGCTTGATGACGTGCTTCCAGTTGTTGCCGCTCTTCCTTAAAAAAGAACAACGGCAACGTCGCATGCTTTTGGATGAAATTATGATAAAATTTAATTTTACTTATATTGCATCCATAGTCTGAGTAAGGTATAGATGCAGCAAGCAAATTATAATAAATATTTTTACACATGCATTATAAAAAAATAATTATTAACATTATATCACTCAAATTAAACACAATCAGGTCTGGATATTATAGTAACAAATAAACAATAAATAAATCAAAATAGCGCATACATTTTGCGATTTTTTTTACTTTGCCATTTTTTATTTGTCCTTATCGAGACTCGAACTCAAAATCTTTTCTAATTATGTTAATAAGATCACTGCCAACTAGACCTCATTATGTAATTTGTCCTTTGCCCTTATAAGTGGGAAATACTAAAAATTTGTAGAAAATAAAAAATGGCTTAATGTAGAAAGTTGCCAATACTTTTTTCCGAAGTATTCTCCGTTCCTCTGTACACATCGTCGCATTCAATGGAACCACTGAGAAAAGCAGTGGGCCCATTGTTCCTAGGGGTCTCTTCTATGGTATTTTCGTACGCTTTTACCGCATCTTCAAGGGAATACCTTCTTCAAGCGAAGCGAATACTTCAAGCGAATACCTAAACTTCGAGGTATTCGCGAAAATGCCATATAAGAGACCCCTAGGAACAATGGGCCCACTGCTTTTCTGAGTGGTTCCAGCATATATATCAAAATGCCATGAGATTCTGAAAGACCTATAGATATTGCTTTCAGCGATAGGGCAATTTGTACGGTTTCGTTTTTTTCTTTGTCGCAATAAAGAACTTTATCTATCCGAGAATCCGTTAACAACTCAACAGCTAATAATATTATTATGGTTAATACTATACGCAGGTAGATATTACATTCTCTTTGGTTAATGCATAATTTTCAATTACTGACAAGACTGTTATTTTTCGTTGTCATAGTAACTTAAACAATTAGAAATTGAAAAATCTTTTGAATGTCAAAATGTGAAGATATTTATGAGCACTTTGTCCGCTTGGATACCAATGGACAGTTTGGAAGCGAACATATTAATGATGACTTTGACCGTGTATATGTTTTTGGAGACTTTTGATATGAAGATATTTATGACTGCTTGATTGTGTACAATATTTTGACAACTTTAAATGAGAAGATATAATTGCACCTTTGCTCGTAACATGTATATGACTACTTTGTCATATCAGATCTTTATGAAGCTGACTGAGATAGTGTGATGGTATGTAGCCTATTGCCTTCATCAGTAAATAGGCTATTCAACACTGAAAGAGTTTTTCAAATACTGTTCTATAGCCTCAATTCGATGGAATTTAAAATTTACTTCTACTCTATTATTAGAAGCAAAGTTCACAGTGGGGTAAATTTGACCTTCATTTTTCTGGGAAGCGTTATTTAATTTCGTTAACATTCACCCGCATGACGCCCATTCCCATGGGAATATCGGGATAAAAGGTCCTTTCTCAGAATCTAGACTATCGGTGTACCTACCAAATTTCGGTTAAATTGGATCAGTAGTTTTGACGTGAAAGCGAGAAAGACAGACGGAGTTACTTTCGCATTATATTCTTAGTATGAATGGCATCATATAAACTAATAACCTAATTTAGCACAAGATACAACATTGGCCTTAAGCCGCCATACGAATTTAATAAACTTACCTCCTCTTGGTAATTTACAACATTTCCTCTTTGAAGCGAATATAGCCTTAATTTCCATGCATTAAGGTCGAGGTAGAGCGTGGCTTTTGGAACCTTATTAAAAAACAACAGAGTAAAGCGTGCAAAGTGCTAGTGGGAACTCACGCCGCCATGCAGTGTTCACTCCGGTACAGTAATAACACGTAATAACGCTTCGCTCGCCTCGCTCGCTCGGCCTGCTTATCATACCGCTGCCTAAGGCTGCCACTAGGTCAAATATGAATATTAATAAAATAATTTAATATTCATATTTGACCATTGTAACACTTGAAACGCTAGGCACATTGTAGAACTACATCGGCCGCCATGTGAACAAATTGTCAAATTCGCACAATTATTTTAGGACAACAACAATTAAGTTCAAAAGCAAAAAAAGATTAAAAAAGAGAGAGTTTGGCGGCATTTGACTAATGGCGGCATGATTTTTATTTCGATAATTGTAATATTGCTTCGGAGTGGATAATGTTACGTAAAATCAGTGTAGTTTTGTGTGATAAGTGTCTGTGATGATGTGCAATGTGGAGGATCATCGAAATAAGCGTCAAGTGGTGTGAAAAGTGATGAGTTTTTTATCGTGGTAATCCACCTCATCCAAGTAGCACCACAGTGTCTGCCATCGATCGTTTGACGCCAAACTCTCCCAAGATGCATTAAAATGCATTACACTAGCATTTCAATGCAAACTACTGAAGAGATATATACTGAAAACTTGGCTGTATGGGCTCCGTTCCCTTTGCCTTCCCTACATGGGAGAATTTTACAACAACAAGATAAGAAACAAAACTTTGGAAAACACGTTCAGCCGTTAGTTCAGGTTGCAATCGTAGCCATTTGTTTACACATTGGGTCAGCGGGGAATTATTACGGCCTGTGCTCAGCAGCGGGAATGTAGTATGGTGACGTGAAGACGGATGGCAAAATTTAAATTTTAAACAACGCTTTGGCTTTCGATCGACAACAAAGCTACCTTCGCCATGGTCAGGCCGTGGATGGGTGACCAAAACATTCTGATCTCGTTCTCGAGCTCCTCCGTGCTTCGGAAGTCACGTTAAACCGTTGGTCATGGCCGGCTTTTGCGACCGTTTCTACCCACCAACCCGCATTGGGCCAGCGTGGTGGTGTTACGGCCCATGCATACTCTTCTTGTGTTTCGCCATGAGGAAGGCCTGTGCCCAGCAGTGGGACGTGGACGTGGGCTAATACTCAGCTACTTATATTATCTTGTTACATCGCGTTGTCTTTCATTTCAGGGTAGTTTCGCTAAGGTATCATAGAAGAAAAGTACTCAATTATCATTTATCTGTATGAGCATAATATTGGGTCCTTACCTATGAAATTGGTGTTTTTATTCTGTCTTAGCAATTCGTCCGTAACTATTAAGTTTCAGAACATTCTTATAAAATAATTGCCTCTTCTAAAAATTGACCATATTTTTGAGCTCGTATTATTTAATTTGATAATTTTTTGTAAGTTTAATTATGTTAAAATTAGACATAAAGACAATTATTTTTAACTGCCTCCCGAATACATCATTTGATTTACATTAACATTAAAACGATGAATAATTTTTATCAAGCGTGCTCACACACATATTGCTAAAGCTTGTCTAATGATACATGCCAAATATTATTATCTCTGGATTTGTCGTTGTGAAGAAAACTGATAAAATGTTAGTATGTAAAACGCAGACATCCCCAAAATCTCCATACAAAACACCAATTTCATAGGTAAGGACCTAAAAGAATATTACCCCATAGCACCCAAAGTTCTTGGAATTGAGAAAAAATATACATACACTAAAAACGTTGCCAGCCCTAAGAAAGATGCAAAAGAATAAACCGCAACGCGCTTTGCATAATATGTGTGAAGAGGAAAAGCTAGAAGTAATAACATATTAAGTTCTTTTCAGCTAAGCCTGGCTTGCTAAAAGAAATTCGTTACTGCAGAGAGCTCCTAAAAGGGTGTGCTGACGCGTATTTTGATGATACTCGGAGGTTATCTAATTTCTACATTATCATCGTCATTATCATCGTCATCATTATCACGTCTAGTTCGTTTATCCTACTTCTTTTCCAGAGCACCTAAGCCACTCTACAGTTAGAGTCGTGGGGAGTTTTCTCTTCCTCTTCTAGCCAGCAGCAGTTTTCTATAACTCAAAGGTGACTGACATAATGATCTATCAACGCACAGCCCAAACCACTGGACGGATCGGGCTGAAATTTGGCATGCAGGTAGATGTTATGACGTAGGCATCCGCTAATAAAGGATTTTTTATTAATTCTACTCCCAAGGAGATAAAATAGGTGATAAAAGTTTGTATGAAATTTTGTCAATTTCAACCGATCAGGCTGAGACTCATCACGTCTAGTTCGTTTATCCCACTTCTTTTCCAGAGCACCTATGTCACACTACAGTTAGAGTCGTGGGGAGTTTTCTCTTCATCTTCTAGCCAGCAGCAGTTTTCTATAACTCAAAAGTGACTGACTGACATAGTGATCTATCAACGCACAGCCCAAACTACTGGACGGATCAGGCTGAAATTTGGCATGCAGGTAGATATTATGACGAGGCATCCGCTAAGAAATGATTTTGATTATTTCTACCCCCAAGGGGATAATATAGGGGATGAAATTTTTTATGAAATTTTGTCAAAATTGAACCAATCGGGCTGAGATAGTTAAAAAACCATAGTAACCGCGGACGAAGTCCTGGTTACCTATAATACTGAACTGAGTGAGACCCGCACCCGCCTATTACCTAGTAGGTAAAGTTCGTAAATGGGTTCGTAAACCCTTCAAAAACAAATGTCTCCGAAAAGGCCGTGGCTACTATATCCACATTTTGTCTTATATGTTCCCTTGTAACAGGGGGCAAGCCTAAACCATGCACTGGGCATTATAATAATAATAATATTATAAACTTAGCAATACGTAATATTAAACAGCACTTCGCTACAGCAACTGCATTTAATTTATTGCAAGACTTAAACGCAAGCAATAAACCATTCACGAGATACGCAACAGCAGTATAGCGAACAATGGTCGTAAATAAAAACTTCTCTTAACAACTAAAAGACGGGACTACCCGCAACGGATGGGACTTGAACGGTAATGTAATTGTTTCATTTTGTAAGTACCGGCTCAATGACTAGCGTTTACACGAATGCGAACGTGCCGCAAACGTGCCACGAACGTATCGTGAACGCGCCGCGTTGTTTGGAAAACTATGCGAACATGACAGTGTTAATAGATGTGCGAACTAGTAACATACTAATAGAGAGCAGCGACTGCGTAAATGATCTATTGAGCATGCGACAGATCTAATTCAATTATTACAGAATTTATAGTGTAATTTGGTTTTAAAATATAATCCATGTAAGTAATAATATTTATAGTTTTCACCAAAAAGTTTTTATCACAACGTTTCAATCACGCTTAAACTGTCGAAATTCAGAGTACCACAGCAGTAGCTACTGCTGACAGAACTGCGCCCAGTGTGAAAACATCTCACTTTTAGTTGCGCTAAGAAATGTCAAGAATGTCAATTTCTGGTGGGAAACGTGAAACGCGCCCCTAGCAGAAACTAGTTGAAATCACATTACTCATAGAAATTAATATTTCTTAACGTGACTACAACGAACGTAACGTGAGAAGTTTTTAACAATGAAAACTTACACCACGGGTACAGAACTTCACAACCTATGCAGTTAACGCATCCTTTAGTGTGTGTGTTCGTAGACGTGTAAATATTTTAGCATTCTCGAGTCGTAAGGCGCTCGCGGGAGCAATATCAATAAAGCGCAACTATTGTTCTACACACAATTTGTACAATAAAATCCTGGGTTAGTGAAAAATCCGGGCAATCGTGAATGGAATGTATTGTCGTCGTGTGGAGAAGCAGACGAGGTACTTTGTAAATTGGTCGTTATACGTATAAGGGCTATCACGTATGATTTTGCCGCTAGGGGCGCTTTTGTAGCGTGAGGTCCTCCGAAATGTCAAATGTTCTTGGGTCGACTACGAGGGTTTATTTCTATTTAAAATAATGTTAGGAATATATAGCAATGAGATTAGTAATAGATAATATAAATAACGGATCAGTGAATAAGACAGCTTTGAGACAGTTTTATCTTTCAGAAATATATATCCGTCTTTTTTTCCCAAAGGTAGTGGGACTCATGGTACTCTGGCATGGCTAATACGTTCATTCTACGGTTCTGTTACTCCTCATGTGTTTCTCCATGAGGAAGGCCTGTGCCCAGCAGTGGGACGTATATAGGCTGAGGACGGACGGTTCTGTTGTATAAAAAATTATTTAAATGTAAATTTTTGTTCTGCCATACTTTTGGACTTCACTCTATAGTGAGTACAAAAAACGATAGCCCCCATTGGACTCGCAATTAAAATCCTTTTAAACATGCCCAAAGGAGGTTTTTTTTATCAAGAGACTTGATTTTCTTGTTCTGTAACGATGTAGAGCAGACGCCATAGGATGTTGAGTGTGCAAAATATGAGGACCGCGTTCTGTGAATAGTTTTGAACCCAGAAAAGCATGATGATTACGGTTATGAATGTTGTCAGGAGATTTCTTGGTCCATTTTTTTAGTCGACCCCCTTCGGCTATCGAGTAAACATGCTGAAAAAATGCTTAAAAACTATTTTATTTGTTGTTTTTTTGAAAATTATTAATTGATTTGTATGCTTAACGATGTCGAAGCCGTTTTTGCCAATAAGACGTATTTGGCAAGCCAATTCAGAATAATTTCCGGTTTTACTTCCGATCTCATTAAAATGACGATATCGAAAGAAATTTGTATAAGAGCTTTAAACAAATACTATGTCATTAGAATCGTTATTAAATAAGCTATCTGATAATGTATGATTTAATATATTCTTTTATTTTATTTAAAATAGTAAACCAGTGTAAAATATAAAATAAATAAATAAATATCCTCAGACATTCACACCTATCAACTAGTCCCATTTTAAGCAACTAAATGCTGCTTGTGTTACGGATACTAGATGACGGACAAACATATTTAATAGATAAATACATATAATTATTGAGAATATACATAATATAATACATATATAATGAACATCCAAGACTGGAGAACAAATGTAAAAAAACCTTATGTGTAAAATACCTGGTAATCTGAAAGTCTTTCTGAGTTCAAAACTATTCACCGCACGCGGTCCTCATATTTAGCACATTCGACTTCCTATGGCGCCTCTAATGGACGCACGCTAAGAGGTTCATAACTCAAATGCGAAAAATAGAAAACAGCGACCGTCTTTTGCTTATTCCCGCTTACTGCGTTATGTAACTACTTTGTGAACATTTTAAATAAGCATTTGTATGCGCATGTATTATATTTTTCGGTGACAGCCAGCAACGGCACGAAAACTATTTGGTATACAAAATTTTTAAATAGTGTCTTAGAAAATTCTGCGAAAAAAATAGCAATACCATTTTATTCTAATTACTGCTTTTGTTAACACCAATACAAACGTGACGACGATACGAGATGAAACGATACCCTCAGACTGCTTATGGTATCAAAAAATAGGTTTAGAGCGACATCAACTTTTCCAATGTCGTGATAAATTTTTATGTCAACAGTTATTTTCCTTGTTTCAGAGAGTCCTACCCATTAACACCGCTCCCGGACGAAGTAGGGGGAGTTATAACGGAGGGGCCTCTCCTCTTACTGGCGGAGTGGACCCCCAAAGGGCACGGACTTATCACCGTGAAGGACTATGACATCTTCTATCGGCCTGCTCCCAGGTCTTCCACCGGGTACAGGGTCACGGAGACTGGTGTACCAGGGACGGTACATAACGGGGTACCTGATTGGCTGTATGAAGGTGAGTCAGTTATTTTTCAATTGAATTCAACTTGATTTTGGTTTTTCCATTATATAACACTAGATCTGTAGTAACCGCGTTAAAGCGTAGCCACTCGGTATATGGCCACAGCCATATACCGAGGCTTATGTCAGTTAGTACTCTGTGAGACGTCAACCAAGTAAAGCGGGACGAAAAAAAATCAATTATGGGTAAATGTGCAGTCAAAACATGCGAATCCAGGTCCCAAAAACATAATAATACTATGGGTGTTACTTTCCACACGTGAGTTGGTTTTTTTATGGTCACATTTACGTAAAAACGAATTAAATTGTGAAATGTTTTAAAATTGTTTCAGTGCTGCCATTAAAAACTCATTTTTGGTTTCCCATATTTATAAGAGAATGTTGTAATTTATGGAATCAGTGATTTTATGTAGGTTTTTAAATAGTAACAATGTTGCACATTGCCTAAAAATGCCGCAAGCTGGGATAGGTGGATTAAAAATATCAGATTGCTGCGGAAGAAGACAGACTGGCTTCCAACAAAATCGACAATCATTATGTTCGAAGCACTTTCCTGATGAAGACAAAATATGGCGCAAAAGTGGTCGTGTTTATTTGTCTCATGAGGCAATTACAATCGTTATTGTAAGTGATGCTTTTATTTAGACTTACAAAGGTAAAGTTTGCGATCTTACGAGTTTATGTCGTTGCAGGGAATAATCTCTGGATCTACCGACTCGATTTTTAAAATTATTTTATAAAGAGAAAGCTAGGTTATCTGTTCATATTATCAGCAGTTTTGAATTCTTATTTTTACATTTTACAGTACATCAAGTTATTAAAGTATATTACGACGTATTTACTCGTATGGTTGCCGGTGCATGGCAACAGACTCGCCACCTGTACTTTGCATAATAAATAATAATAATACGAAAATCTTTTTTATTTTATTACCAACCATTAGTAACATTATATTTTCTTAATTAATTATTTATAAAAATCGACACGTCTTACATTCACGACACTTTTTTCTAATACTTTTTTACTTCATTTTTAAATAAGTATTTGCATTGCTCTCCAGCCCATTATACCTTATTACCACAACACGATATCTTTAAGCTTGATTAAATACATCCAATAAGAAATAAAAGTATTAATGTAATTATTTAAAAATAAAAATTTCACGAGCAGGGAACACTTCCACCATTGTACTTTGACATTGCGATATGTCTAATCCAGTCTAATCTGAGCGAGACGGTACAGTCGCTGCGCTGTAGCTTTTGCGACTTGCGTAAGTGGGATAGATATATGTTTATGTTTTCAATGTTTAGTGGTTTCAAAGCTACGTCGTTGAGTTTCGGAAACGGCTACGCTTATTTTGACGCAATTGAATGCAGTTTGCAAATCTAGTGTTATATACATCAATGGGTTTTTCTCAAATAAAATGATTCATGTGAATAATGTCAAATATATATTTTAATCTATGAATGAAATTAAACTTAGGCCACGCCTCTCACATCTTGCTATGTGTTTGTAAACTTATAACAGTAGTGGATATATAAATATCCGGCTGCCTGACAGTGCCACCCAAGTCATATATTGTGAAAAAAATAGTATAATACAGGCAAAAGTAAGTCTATACGGTTTTTTTACGTTGGAGCTTATGAAATCTTGATGAATCGATAATAAAGTTTCGTTTATGTTCTGAATAGGTTGAACTTATTTCAGAATAAATGAATGTTCCGGAAAATATCTACATTATATTTCTTAAAATATTTCAGTAAAAAATATAAATTTACTAACGAAGATTCGTTAAACCTTTTCCTGTTTTTAAATTACGACGACCCACGCTCGTTAATTAAGAAAGTTGTAAATAGACGGTTAAAAATTCATTTTGTTATTTTTCATTTGTATTAATAACATTAATGATTTTTATGGAATAGTTTTATACATATATTATGATACCTTTGAACAGTTGTCGAAGGGGAACTCGGTGGCTTAGAGGCCAGTACGCTTTGGCTTTCGATATCGAAAAAAATGCTACCTTCGCCATAGTTACATTAATACGTCCCAGGTGTTGGCCACAGGCCATTCTACATGGTGAAACACAGGGGGAGTGCAGGCCTCAACACCACCACGCTGGCCCAATGTGGATTGGTCGGTAGAAACAACTGCAAAAGCAGCATCTCAAGCAAGGACCTAGCTCAGTTGTTCAGACCCATCCAAGCGCTGACCATTGCGAAAGTAAATTTTTTTAAATATCGAAAGCTTAAGTATACACCACTATAACTAAGCACTTTACTACTTTAGGAGGTGTTATTCATACTAAATCATAATTTAATACAGTATTAGGGAAACTATATTAAACTTGTTCAAAGCTAAATGAGTTTTCAAAAGGTTTTCCTAGTGGCGCCCATCGTGGGACTAGTTGACCAATAATTAACATTTTGATGTTGATTCACAAATATATTGTTTTAATTAGTTTGTGCGTGCTTATTATTGGCTTTTGATGAGATCCCGCAGGAATAATTAGATTTAGAATTTTATTAAAATTATATTAGGTCCTTACCTATGAAATTGGTGTTTTGTATGGAGATTTTGGGGATGTCTGCATTTTACATACTAACATTTTATCAGTTTTCTTCACAACGACAAATCCAGAGATAATAATATTTGGCATGTATCATTAGACAAGCTTTAGCAATATGTGTGTGAACACGCTTGATAAAAAATAATCATCGTTTTTATGTTAATGCAAATCAAACGATGTATTCGGGAGGCAGTTAAAAATAATTGTCTTTGTGTCTAATTTTAACACAATTAAACTTACAAAAAATTATCAAATTAAATAATACGAGCTCAAATACATGGTCTATTTTTAGAAGAGGCAATTATTTTATAAGAATGTTCTGAAACTTAATAGTTACGGACAAATTGCTAAGACAGAATAAAAACACCATTTCATAGGTAAGGACCCAATATTTGATGAACTAAAACGTTTTAGTGGGTAGTGCGTTTCATATGAGATACCCACAGTCCTCGGTCTGAAATTATATGTGAGGAGTTAGATATATAAAAAATTTGGAGGAGGAGGTAGATATATAAAGAATTGATGCAAGGACGAAGCATTGATTTATTTTCTATGTATGTTAGCAATCTCGCTAATTGCATTATACAGGTTCCAAGTATGCCTACAGCTGCAAATTAGTTTAAGTTCCGTGGTATCTGATTACTCCCCAATACTATATGCATATACTCAGCCTATATACGTCTCACTGCTGGGCACAGGCCTTCCTCATGGAGAAACACATGGTGTTGTTACGGCCCAATGCGGGGTTAGTGGGTAGAAACAATGGCAATAGCGACCGGGACCAACGGATTAACCTGCCCTCCGCAGCATAAAAGTATTGGCAACTTTCTACATAAAGCCGTTTTTTTATTTTCTAAAAATTTTCAGTGTTATTTACGTATAAACATACAACAATGGCTTGTTTATTGGGTAATTTACTTAAAGCAAATAAATCACCCATTAAAGGCCCAACCATGGTGAAAATCGCTTTTTTTCAATATCAGAACCTAATCATTCGAATAATTCGCCACGGAGCTTCGAATACACTGTCAAAGACATTTTATTCATGTTACAGTATGATGTTAATAACCTAATATTACATTATCAGACGTCCCGCTCACTTTTAAATAAGTTTCCTCAACGGACACAATTTGAATAGAAAAAAACGGCTGCAGCCACGTTCGCGTCTCGCCAGAAATTTGATATTTATCGATCATACCTTTTTCAATAACGCGGACTCCATTGCCGTAAAATTGTAATCAAGTCCGTATACCAAACGATGCCTTTGAAAGAATCCGTTCAGGATTACTATAGAAGACGAATTTAATACAATTCTTTGGAAAGGAAATTGAATTTCTTATAATCAGTATAAATGTTTCTGTTCATGTTCCAAACGCTTTATTGTATACGTAAAGGTGGAATTTGCATTTGATTTTTTATTTTGTTACGAAGAAATGTAACCTTTTGTTCATTACTTTATTGGCGAAAATATCATGCGTACAAAAATTGGAACGATAGAAAATTTGTTTGCCTATAAAAATATTGAAGAACCCAGGCTAGCTAGAAACTTATGGCTAGCGGCACACGCACAATAATATTGTCAATGCAAAATTTACCATGATTTTAGTCAATGTATACGTCTATATACGTCCCATTGCTGGGTCCATTGCTGGACCCAGCAATCAATATATTGTTATGTTACCGGATACTACACTATATCGCAATATTGGCTGCACGTACGCAATAATGTTGTCTATATTAATATGCACTTTATCGACAATATTATTGCGTATGTGCGGCTAGCCTATAGCTACAATAACAGCTACATATTGTTTAACTTAGTACAAGCAAATTCCAACCTTATGCTAGTAATATTAACGCTCTGAGCTGCAGTATAACCACAAGCATCTCTTTAATTTAACATTGTTACCTTGTTACGAAAATTTCAAAATTAAAGCCCTCTGGCTTAATGAAAGACGTCCAAGTTACCTATAAAATGTTTATAACGCCGCAAAATTAGGAATTAGTGCAGATGACACGTGCTTTTTACAGCCCACTCTACCTTTTTTCTGACGCAAAACCCTGATACATCACACCAGGTTATGGTGGATAGTATAGTAATTAATTATTATGATTGTGTTCATTAAATTATTCGATTGCCGCAGCAACATGTCCGTAGTCAGGAAACTACTTAGGGCGAATTCGACCAAATATGAGATTAGTAACACGGGAATAGTAATACCAAACTGAGCTGAAACGATTGGTCGAATCTGACCTAAGGGCGGAGCCGATTAGCTATCCTAGTTTTTTCATGTTTGGCTACACGCGAGTAATGTTATTTTAATGGAGTACGCAGTTTTTCGCGCACGAATGTGTCAATGTCTCGTTTGACACAGGGCAGATTCAACCAATCGTTGCAGCTCAGTTTGGTATTACTATTCCCGTGTTACTAATCTCAATTTGGTCGAATTCGCCCTTAAAGAACTAAAATGTTTATTTATTTATTTTATAAAAACCATAGCAATTGACTCAACACCCGATGGTACACACCTGATGGCCACAGAGAACAGCAACCTAGCCACCTCCAAATTGCTGGCCCATTAGGTGCCTCTTCACGCCTTTCTTGAAGGAACCCATGTTATAGGATGGAAGGAATACTATGCCGGAAGCTAATTCCATGCACAAGATGTGCGCACAAAGAAGGAAGGAAAAACACAAAAACACACACGAAAAAAAATTAAAAAATATATTTTCTTTGGTGACTTCGGAGACGCATTCACAACGTCAATGTGTATTTTATTTGAGGTACTCCTCGAAGCATACCGAAATTATTTCTCGAAGCGCAACCTTTTATTTTCGCTACAGATAGCAATTAAAACTCTTAAGATTTTGTTCCTCGAAGCGCACCTATGTTTAACTTTTAAATGAAGATGAACTAACTGAAACTATCGATAATCAACGATGTAAAAAAAATATGCGGGATTGTGTGATTAATCAGTGAGTGGTATTCGCATGGTATTCGCCATATAAATAAACTCCCCCTGACAAATTCATATCATTTGGTTGGTAACTCCACAGATATATATCTCAACATTCGGAGATTTGGTATAAGTATAAGCGTATATATAATATCCATATTTCAAAAAAAGTACCAGGCTTTCATAACTATATAGGAATTATTTTATTTAAAAACACACCCACTTTTAGAGGTATAAAATTTTAATATTTTAATTGCTTTTTTTAATCGCAACTAAAAGGGTGCGCTTTGAGGAATAATTTTGGTGCGCTTAATTCGGTGCGCTTCGAGGAATACCACTTCAAAAATTCATTTTTGTGCATAGTGCGACAGCTTTTTTTAAGCTTTTATCATACTATTTCCATTTCTTTTGCACTTAGTGTGCATAAAAGTATATAAAATTCACACATATCAAAAGTGTGAATGTGGTATCAGAAAATAAATGATTATCCAGTGACGTCAATCTTATTCGCAGGAACTGCGTGTGCCTTGCCGAGGCTCCCGACCTGCGTCGCATTTACACTTACAGATATTTTGAGATATACCTAATAGTAGTCATGTTATCAAAGTCGATCTCTGTGTCTCCTGTGATGATACAATCTATACAAATAACAAAACTGTAGAGTTCGTACATATCTGTACATAGAAAAAAACGCTTAAAATCAAGTCAGGGAATGTAAAAAGAGGTAAAATAAAAATAAAATATGTTTCTTATTCTGTTTGTACGAACTAATATCCGAAACGGCTACACCGATTTCAATGAAATTTTGCATGGTGATACCTTATATCCCTGGGCAACATCTTAGATACTTTTGATTCCGGAAAATTAAAGGGTTCCCGTGGGATAGTTAAAAATCCGTGCAATGGAAGTTAATAGCCATCATTTGAAATAAACGTTTATAATTTATTTATCGTTTGAAGGAGCGGGGCATCCTAACACAGGTTTTATACTTAAAAGGACGCCCCAGACAATAAATATTTTTCATTTTTCAAGACTCTTCTCACGGTTCATTTTGCTAACACCAAATATGAGACCAAACCATTGATAAAAAAATTACAATATTCCGACCTCTGAAAAATCATTTGGATAAACAAACACACGAGGAGTATGGGCCTACGCTGGCCTAATGCGGGTTGGTGTTAAGAAACGGTTGCAATATCAAGATCACAAAGTTTGGGTCACCCATCCACGGCCAGACAATGGCGACGGTTGCTTTGTTTTTGATATCGAAAACCAAATCGTACTAACCACTTCTCCACCGAGCTCCTCAAAGATATAAATTGAATCTGACTTTTTCATTGCACTTTTACGGTCTCAGCCCACTATATCATGACCATCACCGCGCGAGAACCGTTTCGATAAAAGCAGAGAGTTTAAAACAGGCTCAGAAGCTGAATGAACTGAACAAATGCAACTAACTCCTAAGTTCCAGGAGCTACGAGAGTCTAGGCTACGGCAATCACTTGAGACAATGTTGTCGTAAAAAAAATATAAGTTAAAGGTATATAGCATTACGCAGCTAGCCCCAGAAGGATAGGCAGAAGTGTTAACAGCCAAATTCCACCTTATATATAAAGTAAATAAAGGCCTGTTGCAAGTAAGTAAGTTGCAACAAACTGGAATTTATTCAAACTTTTTTATTCAAACACAGTACAAGGGGAGACAGAAGTCGATTCGGCGACTTCATGCACGAGTAGTGGCGCTCTTCCCACATATACACTTACACACATAACGCAAGTATAACTACTGTGACTGTGTGTGTATTGACTACTGTGACGTCACGAAACATACCAAATGCCACACACCCATCCGCTAATTATCACAAACCGAGTCATTTTTTTATTATTTGCAGCCATTTCGCAGTATCCGTAACACAAGTAGCATTAGTTGCTTAAAATAGGGCTAGTTGATAGGTGTGAATTTCTAAGATATTTAAAAATTTAATCATCATGTCTCCTAGCCGTTTTCGGCCACAGCGACTGTTTATAGGCCAACCTTAATACTTAAGGGCGTTGATCTATTGCCCTACGACGGTGTGCACGAATGTGACTAACATACCCAATTTTAGCAGAAAAAGTTCTCCCGCATAACGGGTCCCTTATTGCCGCCTTAAGGCATTCCTACAATTGCCTTACTACCCCGCCACCATGGGTGGACTGCCGCTGGTCGAGGTAGTGCACTAGTGCGGAGGGCGACCGCAGCTCAAATGATGGTCTCCTAGTCCCTCTACCAGGTTTAGCCCACGAGCCGATGTGGTTTACCGGGGTGTGGCCGCTGTGTGCGAGACAGCTACTTGGAGCCACTGGTGAGAGAATATTATGAGCAGCCAACGGTATTAACTGTGCTATGCCACCTGTGCTACAGGCCGGCCGACATAGCCAGACGCTGGCAACCCACTACACCCCAAGAAACTAAATAAGTATATATTGTAATCTGTGGCCTTTCTCAACCCACGTTTGCCTGGTATTAGGAAACTAACTAAAATATTAACTTAGCTTTTATAATATATTTTTAAGTGGTCACTGCAATGCGTCTGCCTGCTCAATTTTGCATTCACAGCACATTTGAAAACACTGTTTATTAGTGTTTACCCTCCACAAACGTGGGTTGATCAAACAAAGGTGTTTGCTGATACGTGCTTATATTATTATGTATTGTGATTGCGTTTGGTTTTTCATGTTTCTGCTGAGTAAAACGTAACGTTTTGGCGCGATTTGAAGATCCCCGTTTAAATGATTTTGGTTAGTAAAGTTACCAAGCAACATTTAATCCTCTGTTTGTTTTGCAGGCCATAGCTTACAGTAAACTATTTAGTTTTGAAACCGTACTAATGTGTAAAATGTGAACACCCTACATTCTTGGCCCAAACGAATTCCAGTTTGTGCTTAGTTCAGCGATAAAACTGACAAATAACTGTCAGAATTAATTTGAGGAGGTTGTTCGCACACATTATAACTTTGAATTAAATATACTAATATTAGGCTAGTTGACCCTTTTTTATTGGGCCCTAAATGATTCATTACCAGTGATTGGAGTAGGTAGAGCTATTTAGGTTCATTGACCGCAAACATTGATGTTAATATGGATATTTCTCGGGATTCCGACTAAAACAATCACTATAAAAATGGTATTTCTTTTGTTTAAATAAGTAAATGTAATTTCTTGTACAAATAAGGAATGAAAATGTTAAATGTTTGTTGATTCTTGTATAAATATATTTAGTTGTTTCATATCCATATTATACTACTATATGGCATGTACATTAAATTGTTCTACCTACTCCGATCATCTTCATTACTGTTAACCACCACCATAAAAAATAAAATAATTTTTGTTTAGCCCTTTAAGACAGTAAATTTTAAATTACTTTTTGCCTAATAGGCAATGACGCTGTCGGTCATAAATATCATGATGGTCAATGAATTTGTGCCGATTTTGGAAAACAATTAATACACAGGCTGACACAGCCGACAGACATACTTGATTGGTTGCGACTGGCGTTTGACGGATTTTGATCATGCGTAGTAATTGTTTACATGACGCGTTACTTCACCAATTTCACAAACATGGCGGAGAGCGTTTTTGGCAGATGAAAAAACATATGTTTAAATTGAATTTCTACAGCAATCCCTTATTTATATTTATTGAACTTGGTATATTTCGGACCCTTACTTGTACTAAATACTATATGAATAGTACATTATTTTCTTAAATTTTTCTACGTGTCAACAAGCCTATTGATAAAACCATTTAGGTATGGGTACTGTTTTTTTATTTTTTTATGGAATAGGGGGCAAACGAGAAGTCGGATCACCTGATGGTAAGCGATTTCCGCTGCCCATCTGGTTGCCGGCGTTGGCCGTTGGCGTTGGCCGTAGGCTTTTCTTGAAGATCTGGATAAAAACCACCGACGACAATTATTTCCATAGTTTTCCACAAAAGTGTCCGTAGTACTTTTATTGAATACTACAGTCCTGTCCACAGCCTATATACGTCCCACTGCTGGGCACAGATCTTCCTCATGGGGAAGCACATGAGGATTATGGGCCGTAACACCACCACGCTGTCGCAGTGCGGATTTGTGGGTAGAAACAGTCACAATAGCGACCGGAACCATTGGCTTAACGTGCCTTCCGAAGCATAGAGGAGCTCGAGATCACAAAGTTTTGTTCACCCATCCACGGCCTGACCATGGCGAAGGTAGCTTTGTTTTCAATCGAAAGCCAAAGCGTACTGACCGTACTACAGTCGCAACTACTAAAGTTGCCATAGTGGAGGTAATGTGTCACATTTCGACCAATATATTGAACTGCCTCTGGTCTAGTGGTTGACACCACCAGTCGATCGGGAGGTCTGGGGTTCGATTCCACACGAGGGCAGGAGTTTTTCCACTCTGTTTGGTTCGTGGTATTGCTTCTAAGCCCGCCTGGCTTTACCCCCTAAATCTGTCGCCATAATAACAATGTTTAACCCCTTTGCGGGATCCGCGATCACCGGTGTTGGTAAACAATAGATCTTGATTTGTGTTCATTGACTAGTTAAACCATTATTGTGTTCCGGCAAACAGAGGTAAGATTGCCAGTGCCTCAGTTGTTGGGGAATACGGGTGAAGCTTGCTTCCACTTTCGGCCTTATCGTCACATACCATCAGGAGTGATGAAGGCCAAGAGCTTACCTGTTTTAATAAAAAAAAATCGCGAAATAACGCTCCTGGTATTCATATATCAACACGTTATGAATCTACTTTGTTTGAACGAAGAATGTTATACGTTTTCTGCATTACTTTAAATAATACTTAAAACCAAACTTAAAGCCATAATAAATAACATGTAATAATGCTCATGCAGAGCAAATAATGTTCAATACACAATAATACGTCGTAAATCCACAGTCGCAGAGCTTATATTACCTAGACAGCATGCAAGGAGAGCGAAAATGAAATTGCTCCGTTTTGAATGATTTCGAACTTTAATAGCAGTTATTTAAAGGCTATATTTACGTGTGTTACGCTTGAGTGTTCCGTAGTACTGTCAGCAGCCGAATAGCGTTGACCTTTATCAGACGCAGAAATACGGTGCGCAAATAAAACTACAAGATTTTCAATAAAGTAACACCTATTGTTACGTTTTTCATGATTAAAAGTTGCTATGTGACTTAGCGGTTGGTAGGTCCGTAAATGGATTTTGTCCTCGAGAAAAAAAAAGGGTCGAAACATCCGAGCTGCCGCTGCACTACCAAATTACTAAGCAACTGTACACAATAATGGCAATTATTGTTAACTAGCTGTTGCCTGCGACTTCGACCGCGGTTAGCCATTTCAGAGATTAGCCCGTACATACAGACAGGTTTGTCTATTTGGGCAACAGCTAGTTGCTAATAATATCAGATTATTATTATTATTATCAGAGATCGGCCGAAGATCGAGAGCGGTGGCGTGCGTTAGGGGAGACCTGTGTCCAGCAGTGGACGAGCAACATTACTTATATAAATTATCCGAACAAAATTATTTATGCTTTTTTCAAGATTTACTATGGAGACAAATGTTTTTGCTGACTGTACTCCAGTCCGCATTGGCTGTGAGCGAGTAGCGAGCTCAGTGAGGTGGCACACATCTTTTTATGCTGTCGGTGCAGCATTCGTGCCTTTCTATCACTGATACGACAGAGAGGGACGGACTACGGAAAACATATGACGTAAAAACTTAAAAGAAATGGAGAAATGAATCACGTTACTCTCTGTAGACCAATCAATAAATCTTTATTATAGCATGATTCACAAAATATTTACCAGAAACTAAACTTTACATAATACCTGAACTAGGATCCCCTGTATCTCAGGTGTAATAGACCATATATTTCAATCTTAATAAATATATACAAAATATCATAGATAAATTTTTAGATGTCCAAGGGCCAGTTTTTTGATCCGTAGTAATATGCAATCAAACCAATGGTTAAAATCTAAAGCAATGGCGTCAATCGAAATAGCAAAATGTGTGACGTCCGTTAGACCAATGGTTTAGTTTGCGACGCATTTTCAAAGCAATATGTATTAGCTTCCCGGCAGCCTCCGTTTTACTAATCCCAGCATCGCGTTGTGGTTAAATTGTCTAAATTACTATTTAACTATAGTTATATCTGAAAAACTACTATTGGTCAAACTGGCATATCAGGAAATCATACGTTTACGCGATTGGTAAATATTTTAACCAACTTGTCAACTTGACCACGGATCAAGTGATATGATAGCTTGTCCAATAGTCGAATTTAACTAAAGACAAAAATCATAGACAATTTAACCACATCACTAGGATTAGTAAAATGGCAGCTGGTGGCACAGCTGATATATATATTGCTTCGATTTTATATCGCAAAATTAACAATTTGTCGAGATGACGTTATACATTTCGGCGTTTCCATTGACGCTATTGGTTTAGATATTAACTATTGAGATAACTATTACTACACATCAAAAAACGCCCACCCTTAGTAAGTTAAATCATAGACAATTTAACGACTGTACTAGAACAAGATTAAGGACAATGGCGAATGTGAAAATGTATATGTCCCTTGTTTCGCAAATGTCAATATTTTCATTGCTGAGATGATGACGTCACGTATTTTTGTATTATATTTAACGCCATTGGTTAAGGTTTTCGCTATTTAGTAAATATAATTACGGATCGAAAAACTAACGACTCTATTCGGCCGAATTAATACTTCCGAAATTCGGCGGTAATCATCTTTCGTAAAAAGAGGTTCGGATAATTGCGGTTGGAATAAGTCTGGGGATTCGTATCTATACATATAAGGTATTAAGAAATTTGGTTTAACAGTGCGCTTTGGCTTCGATCGAAAACAAAGCTACCTTCGCCATGGTCAGGCCTCCGTGCTTCGGAAGGCACGTTAAGCCATTTGTGACCGTTTCTACCCACCAACCCGCATTGGGCCAGCGTGGTGGTGTTACGGCTCATACTCCTCATGTGTTTCTCCATGAGGAAGGCCTGTCCCAGCAGTGGGACGTATACAGGCTGATGACGACAATTAAGAACTTCCGATAAAAATTGGGTTTGAATTTTTAAAAAAAAGTAAGGCATATTAGAAAGAAAGAAAGAAAGAAAAACATTTATTGACCACAGGCACTAGCAAGACACAAAATACACAAACAATCATATTGGGTCCTTACCTATGAAATTGGTGTTTTTTTTCTCCCTTAGTATTTTGTCTGTAACTAATAAGATTCAGAGTTTTCTTAAAAAATAATTACCTCCTCTTAAAATAGACCATATTTTTGAGCTCTTTTGATTTATTTTGATAAATTGTTGTAAGTTTAAGTGTGTTAAAATTGGACACGGAGACAACTCTTTTTAAGTGGCTCCCGAATACATCATTTGATTTGCATTCACTTAAAAACGATAAATAATTTTTATGAAGTTTAATATCACATATCACATCTTTGGATTTGTCGTTGTGAAGAAAACTGAAAAAATGTTAGTATGGAAAATGCAGAATTCCCCAAAATCTCAATACAAAACACCAATTTCATAGGTAAGGACCTAATATATAAGGTCAACTAGGACCCGACCTCAGCATATGCTGCATCAGGCGAACCTGACACAGCGCTGGTATTCTGGCCGGGCCACTTGAATTATTAGTACCACTTGAATGTTGCAAAAGGATTTTATTGGATTGTATGATTATACGGAAAAGAATTGTGGGATGTTGCAAAAGAAGGCTGAAGAAGGCGGAAGGTTAGTACGCTTTGGCTTTCGATATCGAAAACAAAGCTACCTTCGCAATGGTCAGATCTTATATTAAACTGTATTAGTTCCATACATTGTTTATCCTATTGCTTCAATTGTCTAAAGCAAATTGTGTGTGATAAGGATAAAAGTGCTCCTTTACCGAGAAACATGGTCATAATGAGGGTAGCATTAATCCGGCCGAACACGGCGGACCACTTTATTTTTCGGTGGAAAAGATAGATTATTATTAATGTTATCTGCCGGTATTCTGAACTTTTCCAGGGCTTTGGGTCAGGTAGAGCCTTATTACTAAACCACATGTGCGTTTGGATCTATCTGGGCAGAGTAATCGAGGTATTTAGACTTTCATCGCTGACGTTAAGAGCTAAATTGCTATTGGTGTATTTGCTTGGTACTTTGGGAATTTTCCACGACATATCCTATATTAGCAAGTGTGCTGGAATATCTAATATATATAAGTGATACAGAAAGAGTATATTATGGATATTAAATAATAAATGGGGCCCAGGGGCCTTAATAGCCACATTTGAAGCCAAGACTGCGGTTCTAATTTTTTATTGGTTTTCTTTTTGGTTTTTAATGAGTTGATTGTGATTTTTTTTAGTTTTTAATAATTATAATAATATTTTGTTTCAGTGAAAAACATGTTACATTACAGTGATTGAAACACCTTTCAAGCATAAAAATGTTTGTCATGTGTTTGGGCATATCTCGGTCATATACAAACAAATATACATAATTCAATAATCAAATACGTTTATTCAGTTTAAGTGCATCTTAACGCATGATTATGAATGGCCAAATTTCGTGAAGAAGAAAAACTACCCCATCCGTTTACAAGTCTACCAGGAGGCCATGTTCTGAGAAGAACGGGCATGAAACTCAGCAAGTTTTTAACCTCCTTTTACATCAACATTGTTTTCTTTTTAAAGCCAGTATATGGCATTTAAAAAAAATCTTTAAAGTTAAAAAAAAAGGAGTGTTTGGCGGCTTTTGACTAATGGCGGACGTGATTTTTATTTCGATAATTGTAATATTGTTTAGGAGTGGATATTGTTGCGTAAAATCAGTGTAGTTTTATGTAATCAGTGTCTGTGATGATGTGCAATGTTGAGGATTATCGAAATAAGCGTCAAGTGGTGTGAAAAGTGATGATTTTTTTATCGTGGTAATCCACCTCATCCAAGTAGCACCACAGTGTCTGCCATCAATCGTTTGACGTCAAACTCTCCCAAGATGCATTGAAATGCATTACACTAGCATTTCAATGCAAACTACTGAAGACTTGGCTGTATTGGCTTAGTTCCCTTTGCCTTTCCTACATGGGAGAACTTTACAAAAAAAAAATTATATTCTGTGTTTTACCACATTTTCCATTACAAACTTAAACAAATAAAGGTATTCAAAAACTTAACAATAAGAAAATTAAATTAAGGGTCCGTTGACTAGCTGAATTTTTTTTTAAAAAGAAACACATTGACAGACTTTGATACAATAAATACGCATCTTCACCACTTTGCCGTGACATACAGTCTCGAAGACAATTTCAATGACTACGTTATTTTTACCAATCAGACAAGCATGAGTTGACCAGACAAATTAGCTAAAGTAAAATAGTCTGGCCGATTCCTCATCAGTGAGTTGCCTTATTTTTATATCACTATATGGCGCAGAATTAAGTTCATCAGAAAGTTTAGTGATATGATGATTCCACTGAAATCTTTGATCCACTGTGATATCCAGAAATAGAGGAGACTCAGTTAAGTTTAATATTTCATCATTAAGGATTAATTCTATCATTGTTTTCACATTGGTAGTGTAAAGTTAATGTATTTTGTTTTTGGTATTAAATTGTAAGTTATTTGCATCAAACCAGGACATGACTTTAGTAAGAGCATTGTTCACATCGTCAAAATTTGTCTTATTTGTATTCACATTACGACCCTGTCGTATCATCAGCAAACAATTTTTTCGAGGAAAATTTAAACAAAAAAGGGCCCAATATTGAACCTTGCGGGACTCCCATAATACCCAAAAGGGATGGAATAATAATTCGCTGTTGCTATATTTATTTATTTATTTAACCTTCAATGTCCCAAAAAAACACTTTTGTACATAAGGCGGACTTAACGATAACACATAGCTCTCTCCCAGTCAACCTTTGGGCCAAACAGAGATTCAGAGTGGGAGAGTGTATCCTTAACATTCAACGGCAGACCTAGCTAATACTGACATCCATTACATACCCAATACACACGGCCGTAGCTAGGGGGGGGGCATTGCCCCACAATGCTTGAAATCACAATGCCCTACCTTAAAAATACCAAAAAGTAAGACAAATTAATACTTATAATTAAACTGTTTGTTCATAGTTTAAGATAAAAAAAAATTTTAGCAATAGGTATCAACATTTTTCCAAACATATTACAGTTTGTGACATTCATTTCAAAAATAATTCCTTGTTCTATGTAAATATGGCATTTAAAGCGCCATCACATGAAGCGATGGGTCTATATAATTATTAGGTCCTTACCTATGAAATTGGTGTTTTGTATGGAGATTTTGGGGATGTCTGCATTTTATATACTAACATTTTATCACTTTTCTTCACAACGACAAATCCAGAGATAATAATATTTGGCATGTATCATTAGACAAGCTGTAGCAATATGTGTGTGAACACGCTTGATAAAAATTATTCATCGTTTTTATGTTAATGCAAATCAAATGATGAATTCGGGAGGCAGTTAAAAATAATTGTCTTTGTGTCTAATTTTAACACAATTAAACTTACAAAAAATTATCAAATTAAATAATATATATTAGCATAATATTAATAGCTCAAATATATGGTCTATTTTCAGAAGAGGCGATTATTTTATAAGAATGTTCTGAAACTTAATAGTTACCGACCAATTGCTAAGACAGAATAAAAACACCAATTTCATAGGTAAGGACCCAATATAATATCTATGATACAGAGGAGATTCCCCGTAGATTGCAATATGCGCTATATTACAATCTATGGTTATTTGAGTCCCGTGTTGGTCCGGGACGCAAAAAGAATGTACCAACTGCTTTTCTTGCCTAGCATGTCGTAAAAGGCGACTAAGGGCGTACTGGGTCTGTGATTGTGTAGGCGGTGAGCTAGCCACTTGTTACTACTCTTTCCCGATTTGTCATCTGACCAAACTCAATTTTTGTATGGCTAAATTTTTCAATTTTTGTAAGTAAATGCGTTCTAAAGTTATATTCAAGGTGTCCTTTTATATAGAAAAACCGTACAGTACAACGCTGAAAACGCACCTACTCACGAAAACATACACACATACAATCTGTGTTCTTTAAGACCACCTTAAGGAACACAGTGCCTACCCCTTTGCCTGCCTACCCCTTCGGGGATTGCAGGCGTGATTGTACGTATGTATGTATGAACAATCTATGGTACGGGAAATCCCCTTATAAACTAAAATAAACATCACTGACCTAGAGGTCAGTTATGATGTTTTTTTTTTACTTCCACCCTACCAATGCTGCCCTACTTCGAATTCGACTCTAGCTACATCAAACTAATTGAATCACAATTAAAAGGTAAGAAAATTTTAATTCGAACCCCTTCAAACTTATGGCATTTTTATTCTTAAAAAAATTGTTAACTCTCACTTTACCAGTAAAACTTAATTTTTATTTACTAAACATAATAACATCTTTGACTCTTATTCTGGCACATAAAATTCCCAGGTTTTTGTAACCAGGATTTTAAAGATAATACTGTTTGCGAAATTTTCCTTATACCGCTCGAAGGACCATTTAGTCGTCGGTCTTTTATATCGTCGTTAACACGCCAGGTGGTAATAACAGCATTTGACCACTAAACATAAAGCATTATGGGGAAAAATTGCTTAGTAGGTAGGACGTGACGACATAATTATCGTATGTGGGCAAAATGCTTAGAAAAGAAGACGTGCCGTCTGCCATATGCCTTTTATGGGACGCTGACGTGACGTTATGAAATGGTTGCGTATTTGGATATGGAGAAGATTTTTATTCCGTTCAGAGTGCAAGTTAATTCCGTGCAGTGGTTTTATCGTGATACAAAAATATACACATTAAATTGTTTAGTCTTCTCGTGTAATAATAGATGGTTGATTACAGACGTTAAGTCGTCCGCCATTTGTTTTGTTATTCAATGAGCATTGAAGTTTAAATAAATTCATATCTATTAGTATTTCTCCTACGTTAAGTAGACATCATTTGTTACCATAATTAATTGATTAATTTAAAATTCTTATTTTTTCTCGTTTTTGTGTCTAACTTTTGCTCGCAACCATAAAAATACACTAAATTTTTCCAATACAGAAGAAATGTTTAAACCAACTTATTAATACGTTAGAGAACTATTCAAAAGCAGAAAATGACAACCGTGGGGTTTGAAAATAAACACCAAAATGCAATCAAAAGATAAAACAATGTTAATTTAACTTAAGAATAGAAGTTTAAATGCGCACCAATTTTCCAGGTGACAGAAACAAGCTGGAATTCAAAAGCTTATCTATATTTGCCGGTGGTCGATTCAACGACGCTCATTGGTCACCGGTACGCATGCCACACGGCGCGTACATTAGACAAATTAGCCGGGCGAATGACCGCTCCAGTTCGAGCTGCCAAACATTAATATTATTAGATCTGTGACATGCGAGATCTAGATTTAATGTAAATAAATCTATTTCGCGACTGTTAAGTACAAGACGAGTGTAATAGACCGAAGGTTGGCCGAAGTAAAGAGAACATGTTCAGATGGGGATTCTCCGACTGTACTAATCTGGCGTGCAGTGGCGGTGCGTATACGCAGTCGATGGAGCACCTAATATCCTGCCCCGCGTGCCCCAACAGCTTCACGCGGGAGGATCATGATTGCCACTGACAGTGCAATTTCTATGGCAGAGTTTTGGGCAGAGACCATTTAGGTTCCATCGACACGAAAAGAAGAAGAGAGTACACGGCAATGTTGGATATCACCAGCCTATACAAGTCTCACTGCTGAGCACAGGCCTTCGTACGTGGTGAAACTCATGAGGACTCCTCATGTGTTTCTATATCTCTATTAATGTCACCACCTTGGGCTAATACAGATTGGTGTGTATAGAAACAATAGCAATAGCGATCAGGACTAAAGACTGACAGAGGAACTTGAGATTACAAAGTTTTGGTAACCCATTGACCATGGCGAAAGTAACCTTATATTCAATATCGAAGTCCAAAGCGTTAGAATCACTACACCACCGAGCTCCTCCTATTACTCATAAGAATTTAATTTCTCATTACGTCATACACTAACCTATCATATACAATTTTAGAACTTATCTTCATTATTGTAAGGTTCAGATTTTATAAGCGGGTGTTTACTTCTGACGTGGAAGTAATCTTATTACTTGAGGTTATTTATATTTAATCCTATTTTAATTATCGCATTAATTCAATTAGAATTACCTTTGGCTTCACACGCTAAATTGGTGAAATGCGGAATTTATATTTTGATTCAAGGAAAATGTGAATTGAAAAAGTCGGAGATTAGAATTTGAGTTGCGGTATCAAAGGACTGGCTGCCAGACTACACCAGTAGTCTATCGGACAAAATTATTATCTGTATAGCTGGCTTCCCAGAGTCAGTGATTGTGCAGACAGACGCAGACCAGCCCGCAAAGCCCGACCATGGGAAGAGAAGCGTCCACAGATCTATATCTGTGGACGCGTCCGTGGTCGGCGGCTGCGCGCCATGAATCTGCGTCGGTCTGCAAATGTCACCGACCGTGGAAAGAGCCTCGTGTGCGAAGCGTCTCTGTCTGGAGTCGTGGGCCGTGCTCCACGAATCTGCATCCGTCTGCCAAAATCACCGACTATCGACCGACATCATACTCAACATAGTCCAAACTTAGGATAGCTATATCTAAGAAAGTATCGACGAATTAACAACAGTGAAATGATAAAGGCCTATGAACAACAGTGGTCGCCCAACAGACTATTGTAGGCTGATGAAGACGAAACTGAAAAGATTCAATGCAGTCTTAAACTCTGAATGGCTGCTGATTTCTAATGCAATTTAAGTATCTTTACATACAACGATTTACTCGTTGCGTTCCGGCCAAAGTTGTGTTCGGCCTTATCGTCACTCACCATCAGGTGAGACGAGGACCAAGAGCTTGCCTGTCATGTGTAAAAAAAAATACTTTTTTTTTCAAATTAGACAGGTAAGCTCTTGGTGGAATCGAGCTTCACCTGTAATCTCCAACAACTGAGGGAACTGGCTATCTTACCTCTGATTGCCGGAACACAACAACGCTTATAACATTGTTATCATAGCGACAAATTTAGGTAAGACGGTGGTAGCTAGTCATGCGGGCTTAGAAGCCCTACCACCTACCAAACCGAGCAGAAAAACCCCTGCCCCCGTGGGGAATCGAACCCCAGACCTCCCGATATACACCCGTGGTGTCAACCACTAGACCAGAGAGGCGGTTACTGCCTTAATATCAAGGTCTACACGGTCATTTATCGTATTTTCTACAAAACGGATAGTTCGATTTCGTATCTGGTAGGACGTAAAACAGTTCTATCATTGGATATCGGTCGTTGGTACCCACTAACCCACATTAAGCCGTTAGGGGTAATGACCTGTAGTGTGATTAGCGAAGTACTCGTTTAACAGAGCCGCGGATCTATAAAACAGATAAATAGACTTATATTCGACTAAGGGCGAATTGGACCAAATTTCAATAAGCGACACTGGTGTTGTTCTCAATCTATATACGGCCCACTGCTGGGCACAGGCCTTCCTCATGGAGAAACACATGGCCCATACCACCCAAACCACATCGTCACCGAGCTCCTCTTCCGACTCTGGTGTAGTTTTACCAAAATCACTTGAGCTGACAGATATAATAAATAACACACATAACCAAATATTGGCCGTGTACGCAGGACTCCGCCATTAGAGCGGATTCGACCAATGAAATTTAAGCATTTATTGGTGTCCGAACCCCCGTGTAACACGGAATTTGGTCGGATTCGCCCTTAAATATTTAATAGATATGTAGTAGTTGTCAGGTCACTTATTTATTGTGAATATCTCTACCCTCACATTGTGCCCGGTGCATGGCAAATAGCTTGCCCTCTGTTACATGGGGGCTTAATATCTCTGCCTCCTCATTTATTATTAATTTTATGTTGTCACGACTATTATCCCCTAAGAGTTTGTCAGAGACTAGGCAAGAGCACCGCAAAAGCAGTCCACTGCCATAGTCCGCGCGTCACCAAGCAGTGACTGCACTCAGCTGACAGGTGGTGAGCCCATTGCCGCTATAAGCTATTGGATGGTTGTGCAGTTCTAAGACCATTAGTCGCCTTTTACGACACCCAAGAGATGGGTTGGTAGTATTATTTTAATGAGCTACCACACGGCTCCTCATTGCAAAAATAAATCAATAGTAAATAGACGGGCAATCGATCTTAAATAAATAAATGATAATGATGCCATTATGTAGTATAGTGCCTATTTATCTTTTTATTATATATTGTTTTTAGAACTATAATTTTAGTACAAACACAAAAGAAGGGCGTTCTGTTACGAGCGCCCGCCCACCTGATACCAAGAGGCTACAATGGCCTAAACACATTAAACACAATCATTAAGTTTCCTCAATTTAATGTTAATGCTAAACAAACAGAAAATAATACGTTTGAAACTCTGGAAACAGCAAAAATATTTATTAGCTCGTTGATTCTATAAAGGTGCTCAAAATACCGAAGTTTCTTCGCGAAGTTTGCGCTAGAACAATGACTGGGTTCCTTTATTCTTGTACTTTTTCAATACATACCGCTATCAAGGCTTTAACTTTAGGTAGTTAGCAGTGCTCTAACAGTGCTCACTGGGCACTGCTCAAGTGCTCAGGCATCTGTTTGTATCACTTTTTGGTTTTATTCTGCTATTGGATCGTAGTGCAAATACACCTTGATGATTTAATTTTGTATTTTTGATTATTTAAAAAAAAAATATCTAAAAATATACCTACAATGGAGGTACATTTATAAGGAGCTCGCTGGCGTAGTGATTCGTAAGTTTTGACTTTTAATATTGAAAACAAATCCATTTACGCCATAGCCAGTCCTTGGATGGGTGACCAAAACTTGTGTTCTCGAGTTTATCTGTGCTTTCGCAGGCCCGTTAAGACGTTGGTCCCGGTCGCTATTGCGACCGTTTCTAACCGTATCGGACCAGCGTGGTGGTGTTATGGCCCATACTTCATGTAGGAAGGATTGTGCCCTAGGAGTGGGAGAGTCGGTAATATTATTTTTAATTCATACAAAAACAATTTAAATCAATTTGATATATTGAAATGATGCCAACGAAATCAAATTCAATCCTAATAGGCTGTAGCATTCCCCCGAATACAGAAACGCTACTCAAAGTTTGAGTCCTACTTTACATTTAAGTATTGTCAAAATTGACGTTTTTCCATACAAATTCTGATAGGTATTGTCCACTTTACTTTATAAGCAGTGCTCAAAATTTGAGTAGCGTTTTTGTATTCCGGGAGTACTAATTAAAAAAAATTAATAAAGCTCTAAGAATTAATTACATACACACAAGTTTATGAGCAAATATTCGAAACATTACAGTTCACACAATACAAAGTTATTTCTATACAAAATTAATCTATTCACATCGTTACTCGAGCCACGATTATTTATCAAATATTTGTGAAGCTGCGTTGGCATACCTACTGATGCATTTGATAACATTGACGTCATAGAATGGTTGTAAATAGTTCCACGCATATACGGTGTTCTTTCAGAGAGTATACACATTACGTTTTAAACTCATAACATATCATCACGCCTTTTTTTTTTTTTTTAATAATAATAATATCCTCAGACATTCACACCTATCAACCAGCCCCATTAAAAGCAACTAATGCTGCTTGTGTTACGGACACTAGATGACGGATAAATATATTTAATAGATAAATACATATAAATAACCAGAATATATAGAAATATATATAAACATCCAAGACTGGAGAACAAATACCTGGAAATTCATCACCCAAACATTTGCCCCCACTGGGGATCGAACCCAGAACCTCTCGAGATGGCGACGCCTTGAGACCGGCATACAGACCACTCGACCACGGAGATTTGTTTGCTTATATCCCCGAATATTAAAATTAAGTGTAAACACCAGCTGCCCAAACTAATCATATCTGCCATTGGATTGGAATGGGATTGAACACTACTGAAATGAACAAAAGCGTCAATTTTAGTTACAAATTGAAAATTGCTAAAATTTGTTATTTTTAACCCAATTTGACGGTGAATATTAAATACCAGCTGTTGCCCGCGACTTCGTCCACGGTTATTATGGTTTTTTAACTATCTCACGGGAACTCTTAAATTCCCCGAATAAAAAGTGTCTTAAGATGTTGGCCAGGGATATAAGGTATCACTTTCATTGAAATCGGTCCAGCTATTTCGGAGATTAGCACGTGCAAACAGACAAACAGACAGCGAACAAAAAATTTTTTTTTTTATATTTTCTCTTTTTACATCCCTCTGACTTGGTTTTAAGCATTTTAATTTCCTATGTACAGACATTCGACCTCTACAGTTTTATTATATGTATAGATTGGATTGCGTGGTCATTGTCTGTCATCGGATAGAGAGTAGCAATAAGTAATTTCCAATTTGTAACAAAAACAGACAATAAGAAGTTAGTTCACAAAATAACCGCTTAATATTCCATTATTTGTAAATCGTGATATAAAGGGCAAGAATTTCTAACACAAGTAATTACTTACTCAAAAGAATTTATCAACCGTGACAGAATATGTGAAACTGATCACGAATAAAGACATTTGTATGTTGAATCAATGTGGAGTTTTTGTTAATTTCAATAGTGTTCAATGACAGAAATCCCATTCCAATTCATTGAAATATGATTCGAGAACAAGGAAGCAGATATGTTGAAGTTATAAAGACTTAAACATGTCAGATGCTAACATAACTTTAAATCAACAAATAAATTCAAAAAACCATTAAATTACGACCTTGCCAACTGAAAGAAACCCGGATTTAAGACAGAACCGTAGATTCTTCCTTTAACATATGTGAATGTTACCTATATTCAACTGTAAAAAAATCTAAAATGTCTTTTTAAGCTATTGCATAGCTTCTATCGCGGGCCTTGAGCGCGGGGACCGAATCCAGAAATTCCGTAACGAAAAAACCTCACGCTCCCCACTCCGATGCGCAAGGAGGTGTGGCTTGAAGGCCGTGCATCGTCTAACGTCGTTTCAGTTCGGCAGTCTTCGACACGGCGTTAAGATAATAAAACCCACATGTATTGTAAAATAATAAAAAATATTTCAAACAATATTAACTTTTTTTATTTATTTAATAATAGAAAAATTTGTTTTTTTATCGGTCACCACGCTCAAAAAGTGTAACTTGAATTAATATCGAAGAAAAAGAAATACTGCATGAATAAAATAAATAAATAAAATTATAATTGCATAAGTTGATACAAAATGCTATGCAATAGCTTTACCGCGGCAGTCCCCGAGTGCCACACGTCTTTTTTTTTATCTTCGTTGTACTAACATCGTGCTGTTACAATTTTCATCAATAATTATCATTTTACGGTTACTCCATCTTCAAAACTGCAAACGTTCATCAAAATGAACTACCTGCTTTAAATTCCAACACGCTGTATATCTCTTGCATGCGCAATATTGGCATGCGATGATGCCGACGTCATCCGCCGTTATAAATGGTTTACGGCGCTGGACGTCTGAGACGCCATGAAAAATAGCTGCCAGACACCGCTTGCTAATGTACCGGAAAACTACATACCCTTTGGAAATATCAACTGGTTCTGATTTATGGCACGAGGATAAACATCCGTTGAGGTTTAGAGGATAGTTTTAATTCAAGTTGTTTGAACCTCGGTCTGCGTGTAGCAATGTGTAGGGAACAAGTGGTTATTCCATTATAAAGTTTTTTTTTATTCCACGAAACTATCAGACCTATATGTGGCGATCTGAGGAACTCATTAGCGTGATGTACCGAACATACAGCGCCATCTATTGTTAATTAACAGAACTAACATTTCATACATTCTTTAAGTAGGTAATTTAAGATACGGAAACCATGTTATTTATATGAACTTATTGTATTAGTTTGTACATGACTATTTAATTACTTACTACATTTAATTACTACAGTATTTATCAAATATGGCGTAAACACAAGTATTGGCGTTTTACCCTCTCTTTTTACCGTCACATTGTGTAAATCCTCCCTTGTGTACTTCTACTTTTTATATTGTATATTTTTGTGCAATAAAGAGTTTATTAAAATACCAAATAATTTTTTTTTTTTTGTGTCCCTGACTGTTTGTATGGACTTATCTTAATAATGTTTGTACGTGTTCCGCCAGTCCATTTTTTTGGTATTTTAATAAACTCTTTATTGCACAAAAACAAAAATACACAATATAAATAGTAGAAGTATACAAGGGAATACTTATCTCTAATAAGGATGTCTTCCAGTCAACCCGTCACAGGTGTGTAAGAACTCAAGATGTGAGAGAAGCGACACCGCTGCACAAGACAAAACAGAAATATATGCAAACATATACATAACTAAACAAATAAAATGTTATATTAAACACATAACACATTAAACACATTTTCCCTCTTTTTAAATCCCCCTGGCTTGATTTTAAGCATTTTCTTCTATGTACAGACATTCGACCTCATCACTACAGTTTTATTATATGTATAGATAATTTAGCTTTCTTTGTCCTTTGTTGTAGAAGAAAAGAACAAAGACATATTAATTTGAATAATATTTCTTTGTTCCTTGCTTTTATGTATTTTCGTCTTTTTTAAGTAGGTATAATCTATAATCAATTTTAATAACGCAGGAATATTTACGTTGAAATGGAAGAATGACGGATTTAACATTAATTTAAATTCGGGCTTGAACCAATGGCTGCACCAATCGTTGGACTAGTTTATTCATGGCTGCCCCCTCTGGGATATAGTTAGTTGCCATTAGTGTCACCCGTACGCTCCAATTGATCAGGAGAATGAAGCATGCGCGCTGTATAATTATTTATAGAACTGACACGTATCACCTATCAGAGGTGTACTAAACCGTAAGAGTTAGTAAAATACCATTATTCGCTGTATCGCTTCAGAATAAAGATTGTTATTGATAAGCTTTTGTATTTCCTTAGGATGACGATTCGCCTAAATCCGCAACTCAACCCCTTGGCGATCATCGAACAAAATGTGTTTCTATATATTGGGTCCTTACCTATGACATTGGTGTTTTTATTCTGTCTTAGCAATTTGTCCGTAACTATAAAGTTTCAGAACATTCTTAATAATTGCCTCTTCTAAAAATAGACCATATATTTGAGCTCGCATTATTTAATTTGATAATTTTTTGTAAATTTAATTGTGTTAAAATTGTGCCTCCCGAATACATCATTTGATTTGCATTAACATAAAAACGATGAATAATTTTTATCAAGCGTTTTCACACACATATTGCTAAAGCTTGTCTAATGATACATGCCAAATATTATTATCTCTGGATTTGTCGTTGTTAAAAAAACTGATAAAATGTTAGTATGTAAAATGCAGACATCCTCAAAATCTGCATACAAAGCACCAATTTCATAGGTAAGGACCTAATACGTCTCACTGCTGGGCACAGGCCTTCCTCATGGAGAAACACATGAGGAGTATGGGCTGTAACACAACCACGCTGGCCAAATGCGGGTTAGTGGCTAGAAACAGTCGCAATAGCGACCGGGACTAACGGTTTAACGTGCCTTCCGCAGCACGGAGGAGCTCGAGATCACAGTTTTGGTCACCCATCCACGGTCTGACCATGACGACGGTAGCTTTGTTTTTAATCGAAAGCCAAAGCGTATTGACCACTACGCTACCGAACTATGTGTATCTTGTTCTCTGACTATTGAGAGGTTAAAGAAATCATGGCCCTCCTTCCGAATGGTGTACATTCGGAAGGAGGGCCATGATTTCTTTGGAGGTGTTAAGACTCCCATTTCGCCTGATATGGTAAATAATCATGTAACAGGGGAGCCGGTTGTTATGTGTGCGCAGTGATAAGCCAAGCGATATTCACAACACTTACTTAAAAACTTCAGTTTTCTTCAAGCTCATTGGTTTAGCAGTAGGGGTCGATCTGTGATCTGGCGACTGTTCAGATAGGACGATTCTTTTTTTTACATATGACAGGTAAGCTCTTGGCCTTTATCTCACCAGATGTTAAGTGACGATAAGGCCGAAGGTGGAAGCGAGCTTCACCTGTAATCCTCAACAACTGAGGAACTGGCTATTTTACCTCTGATTGCCGGTTGTTACATGGCGACAAATTTACGTAAGACGGTAGTAGCTAGCCAGGCGGATTTAGAAGCCCTACCACCAACCAAACCGAGCAGAAAAACTTCTGCCCCCATGGGGAATCGAACCCGGACCTCCCGATCAACACCCGGTGGTGTGAACCACTATACCAGAGAGGCGGTTAACTCCGGCAAATATTTAAATGTGGAGTGCTAGTCACATTTGAAGTGGGACTATTACTGCCTACCAAATGATACGGAATAAAAGAGCGTTTTCTTTTGTTGCAGAAGAGATTCTGAAATCCCGGACAGCGCTATGGATGTCAGCAGACGGACACATGGTGCTTTACGCCACGTTCAACGACAGCCTGGTCCACGAGCAGAAGTACCCCTGGTACGGAGCGGCGTTGGACACCGACGACCCCTCGAAGGTACTCACACACCTCAACTTAAATAACACCTACTCAATCTAAATCTACATAGCCACGAGCATAAACATGACACCATTTTTGTACTTTGTCATTTTGGCGTCACTAGGGTCTAGTGCCAAGTCAACGAACATTTTAACTAAAACCCCTAAAATAACATGGTACTGCGATGGTACTGAGAATGATCATGTCACCAGGGAAGTTATGGATTTGAAAGTGGATGGATGTGAGGGAGAGGAAGACCGAAGAAAATATGGATGGATTATGTGAATGATGACATGATGAGGAAGGGAGTGAGTGTTGACTTGACGAGTGATAGGAGAGAGTGGAATAAGAAGACAAATTGGGCATACCCCATAATTATCCTGCCCTTTTCCCAATTTCATTTGGGGTCGGCGCAACGAGTCTTTCTCCTCCACTCTCCCCTATCACACGCCATATCAACTTTCACTCCCATTCTAGCCATGTCCTCATTCACACAATCTATCCCTCTTCTTTGGTCTTCCTCTCCCTGCATTACCATCCACTCTCATATTCATAACTCTTCTCGTTACATGCTCATTCACTGTCCTCAAAACGTGTCCACACCACGACACCGCTTTTGGCATACCCCAAATAATAGAATTGGGAACAGGGCAGGACAAAGAAGAAGACTCTTACTTGACACTAATGGGAGGAATTAGAAGGACATGATTTTGCGAATCGAATCCTTGATTGTGAATGGCAGAGACGGCCGTCGTTGCAACTACATCTCATTGCAACTAGCCCTAATAGTTTCAATATCTTTACAGACGTACCCCGAGATCCGAAGCGTGCGGTACCCGAAGCCGGGCACCAATAACCCAGCGGCGACACTCACGGTGGCCGACATAGCCGACCCCAAGCACATACGCACGAGGCACCTCACGCCTCCCAAGGTTATCTTGGAGGAAGGGTGAGTGGAGAGAATTTAAGCTTTATGTCTATAGCAGTTAATGTTCAACTTACTTTGAAAGCGGCGGACCCCAAGCACATGGGAGATGTGAGATAGCATATGGGAAATGGGAGGTGGGAGATAGCAAATGGGGAATCTGAAATCGAAAGTTGATTTGCTCCATTTTCGCCGGACTCGTATTTTTTGAGATTGACGATCGATATCTTAAGTCAGATCGAGTGTGATAAATATAATAAACTAGCTGTGCCCCCGACGTTGATCGCGTACCAATTGATTTAACGCCGATAAAAGCTTTTGTGTGTTTGTTAACACTGCATTGTTTTTTTAACAAAGTGCTCAACATTACATTCCTACCTCTTATAGCAAAATGTTGATTGTTAATATTAGGTCCTTACCTATGAAATTGGTGTTTTGTATGAAGATTTTGGGGATGTCTGCATTTTACATACTAACATTTTATCAGTTTTCTTTACAACGACAAATCCAGAGATAATAATATTTGGCATGTATCATTAGACAAGCTTTAGCAATATGTGTGTGAACACGCTTGACAAAAATTTTTAATTTTTAAAAGAGGCAATTATTATATAAGAATGTTCTGAAACTTAATAGTTACGGACAAATTGCTAAGACAGAATAAAAACACCAATTTCATAGGTAAGGACCCAATAGTTGAACTAAAACCTCTAATTACTAAAATAATGAAAATAACATATCCTGTCAGTGTCATCTGATTAATTGTTGTCATGGTGATAAATCTCTGCTGTCGTTTAAAAATTCTAAATGAAATTACATTTGACGGAATATGTCACGTAATACTCAGTCGAGCAGATATTAATAACCACGGTTACACCTGCGCGGTACCCATTCCCATAGGAATATCGGGATAAAAAGTAGCCTTCGTCCTTTCTCAGGCTCTAGACTATCTGTGTACCAATTGAATTGATTCAGTTGTTTTGACGTGAAAGCAAGACAGACAGACAGAGTTACTTTCGCATTTATAATAATAGTATGGAAGTATGGATCATTGAAAATTTATAATTCATTATGCAATCAATCAACCTACAGGGCGTACACGCCGTCTTACCTTTTCGCCGCCGTGTCTGTTGACGAATAAATTTATTTTCTTTCTTTAATGCGCCACGGGTGCGTAGGCAGGCAGTATACTTGATACTTCGTCCGCGTGTAATATTGGGTCCTTACCTATGAAATTGGTGTTTTTTTTTTCTCTTAGTATTTTGTCTGTAACTATTAAGATTCAGAGTATTCCTAAAAAATAATTACCTCGTTTAATAATAGACTATATTTTTGAGTTCTTTTGATTTGTTTTGATAATTTGTTGTAAGTTTAATTGTGTTAAAATTGGACACGGAGACAACTCTTTTTAAGTGCCTCCCGAATACATCATTTTATTTGCATTCACTTAAAAACGATAAATAATTTTTATGAAGTGTGATATTACACATATTACTAAAGCTTGTCTTATGATAGATGCCATCTTTGGATTTGTCGTTGTGAAGAAAACTGAAAAAAATTTAGTATGGAAAATGCAGAATTCCCCAAAATCTCCATACAAAACACCAATTTCATAGGTAAGGACCTAATAGTTACTTAGATGATGTGATGTTCAATCGCCTATAGCCTTCCTCAGTAAATGCGCTATCTAACACTGAAAGAATTTTTCAAATCAGACCATTAGTGTCTGAGATTGGTGCGTTCAACCAAACAAACAAACTCTTATATCAGTGAAGACTGTTTGTTTTCTAACAATATTGAATAAATAATTTGATTAACCGTATCCTTAACCGACATGTGGACAAGTGTAATGGTAGCGTTTATTGAACAACAAGACAATGGCCAACAATTTAGTATACGTCCCACTAGTGGGCACCGGTCTTGAATAGAAACACACGCGGGTTGGTGGGAGAAACGGTTGCAATGGCGACTGGGACCAACGGCTCAATGTGCCTTCCGAAGATCACAAAGTTTTGGTCACCCATCCACAGCCTGACCATGTCGACGGTAGCTGTTTTCGTATTGAAAGCCAAAGTATACTAACTACTATGCCACTGAGCTCTACTTTTTGCATAAAGTAGCTATAATGAACTTGCAATAAGTATATAGGTATTTTTTATTACATTTCATAGTTCTAGGCTAATCAGCCACTTTAAAACTGTAAGATTTAATTAGATGTAAGGTTAAATTTAAAGATAAGTTTAGATAAGATTAATCATAACATCTAAGATTTAGTTAGATGTTATTATTAACTGTGATTTAATTATCTTTTTAGTTTCTTTCTTATTTATATAATGTGGGTAAATCGGCTACTTGAGAACTATTGTTGAAATTAATGATGTTGATGAAAACTAAATAACGTTTTTATTGTACCTAATTTTTGATTTTTTATGCTGTCTATACTGAAAATAACAACGTGACAAACTTACAATAATCAAAATTAATATAATGAATTTACATTGTGACGAATATACAATAACCCTCCTAAACTTACTTCACCTACATTTTAATATCATAAATTCATTACAAATTTTTAAGTATTTTTTTAAAGAATACCTTGTTATGCGAGGCTGACAGTACAAGTTTTAATTTGAAATTCAAACGGGCAGAAAAATGCGAAAATTATATTATCATCGAGATAATCTCGAGCAGGCCTCTCGTAAGGCAAAACTTACGTCCATTTATCATCTAGACAAGCCACGCGGTTTCCTTCCTTAAATACTTAAGTTTAATAACTAAATCTGCATGGACCTTTCTTCGCTGTGACCGGGGACGCATTTAGGCGTTAAGTACTCGGACACGTTGCAAAAATAAAACAATAAAACTGTTATATTGATAATGGCTGTGGGAAATTACGTTATTTCCATTGTAAAGGTAGTGATTTTCAGAATAAACTGATAACGTTATATGTATATTTTTAATTTTATTAAAAAATTAATTCTATTGGCATACGGAGGAATTAAATCGTCATCGACCTCCTGCATGAATAGTGTCAGTGTTTTATTCGTAGAAGTTTGCAATTGAAAGAAAACTTGCAATCAATTAATTAATTCTCTTATTTTCATACTCCGGACGTCTCCATTTTCTTACTAACATTCCTCTCCCGGATTGTTTACATTATAATACACTTATTTCAATAAAAAATAAGCTCACATACAAGATCAATGTGTCATAATTATATCGTTAGCTACACTCCATCGCGTTCTACTTTAAGTAAGTCCTTGCAATACTAGCAATTCGTTATATTTCCACGTCATTACCCTTAGTCCGGGCCTGTGTTGAATTATTTATGGGACGAGCATTAATCTTCCATGGTTTAGGCCTTACGGATTAAACTGTTAGGACCTGTTTACGATTGAGTCTGCTCTAGCAATAAATAACAAATTATTACAGTAAATCTTTGTATTACAAAACGAGGGTATAAATGAATAAAGGTCCCTAGTTAGACATAAGTGCGGTTGAAAAAACCGCCCAAGGTCAAACCATGGCTAAGCACCCTTCGCCATATTAGGGTCATGGATGGGTGACCAAAACTTTATAGCCTCGATTCCCTTCGTGATACTAAGGGCAGGTTAAACTGAGAACCGATTCAATTCTCGCCTGCCTTACTTATTTTATTTTTAAATATAGATTATTCTTTTTCTTTTCGTAATAATGGATATCAAAATTAATGAAAACCACGTAGTTTCTAAAATTATCGAATCAATTTGACGACCTCCGGGGTCGAGTGATCTGTACGCCGGTCTCAAGGCGTCCCCTTCTTCAGAGGTCCAGGGTTCGATCCCCAGTGGAGGCAAGTATTTGGGTGATGAATTTTCAGATATTTGTTCACCAGTCTTGGATGTTCATTATATATGTATAATATTATATATATTCTGAATAATTATGTGTATTTATCTATTAAATATATTTGTCCATCTAGTATCTGTAACAAGCAGCATATATTTGCTTAAAATGGGACTAGTTGATAGGTGTGAATGTCTGAGGATATTTATTTATTTTATTTTATTTATTCAATTAGGCTGTCTTTTCACTGGAGCGATGAGAAATGGAACTGTATCAAAATTAGCCAATAGCAAGGCTTTGCTTATGTGTTGCCATAAATTCCTTAGGCCGTGTCTTCGACAATAGCGGGCAGTGAAACGGCCAATATCACTGTTTCTTTGAACCGTGTTACCCGCTGTCGTCGAGAATACCGCATTACTGTCGCAGCAGATTACATTATTTTCAGATTTTTGCTTATCTTTTATCTGAACAGGAAATGAAATGAAATTCTTTGTTTAATCATTTAGGTAACAAGTAGCTACACTTATGACGCGTCAAAAACAATAAAGCTTAACAAACAAATTATTGGGTCCTTACCTATGAAATTGGTGTTTTGTATGGAGATTTTGGGGTATTATGCATTTTCCAACAACGACAAATCCAAAGATAATAATATTTGGCATGTATCATTAGACAAGCTTTAGTAATATGTGTAATATCACACTTCATAAAAATTATTTATCGTTTTTAAGTGAATGCAAATAAAATGATGTATTCGGGAGGCACTTAAAAAGAGTTGTCTCCGTGTCCAATTTTAACACAATTAAACTTACAACAAATTATCAAAACAAATCAAAAGAGCTCAAAAATATAGTTTATTTTTAGACGAGGTAATTATTTTTTAGGAATACTCTGAATCTTAATAGTTACAGACAAAATACTAAGAGAGAAAAAAAACACCAATTTCATAGGTAAGGACCCAATATATACTTCTACTTGTATGCCTCTACATTTTTTTCTTCCTGTTCACTACCGGGAGGCCTTGTCAAGAGAAGATACAGGCAAGGAACTGTGCAAGGGGTCCATCCTACCTTTACATAAAATTGTCTTACGTTCTACAATATACAAATTACAGGCAAGTCTAAGTGGAATGACTATTTCAGGGATTACTATTTCACGAGCGCGCAGTGGGTCTCCCTGACGGAGGTGTGCGTGGTGTGGCTGACGCGGACTCAGAACCTTTCTGTAGTGTCTGTCTGCAAAAGCCCCATGTGGTACTGCCTGGAGGTAAGACTAGGAGGGTGGAGGTGACACTTCATTTTTTATTTTCAAATATCTGCTTGGTTGCCGAAAACAGCTGTTAGCACAGTCTTCTGTATAAAATTAAGTTTTAGTCTTATGGTCTATTTAAGCAACGACTTCATAAGCCTGAGTCTAAGGTCCCAAACTCAAGCTAAGAAATTGGTGTTTTGTGTGGAGATTTTGGGGATGTCTGCATTTTACATACTAACATTTTATCAGTTTTCTTCACAACGACAAATCCAGAGATATATTTGGCATGTATCATTAGACAAGCTTTAGCAATATGTGTGTGAACACGCTTGATAAAATGCAAATCAAATGATGTATTCGGGAGGCAGTTAAAAATAATTGTCTTTGTGTCTAATTTTAAAACAATTAAACTTACAAAAAATTATCAAATTAAATAATACGAGCTCAAATATATGGTCTATTTTTAGAAGAGGCAATTATTTTTAAGAATGTTCTGAAACTTAATAGTTACGGACAAATTGCTAAGACAGAATAAAAACACCAATTTCATAGGAAAGGACCCAATATTTAGTCCTCAGCCTATATACGTCCCACTACTGGACACAGGCCTTCCTCATGGAGAAACACATGAGGATTTTGGGCCGTTACACCATCACGCTGGCCCAATGCGGGTTGGTGGGTAGAAACATACGCAGTAGCGTCCGGGACCAACGGCTTAAAGTGCCTTCCGAAGCACGGAGGAGCTCGAGATCACAAAGTTTTGGTCACCCATCCACGGCCTGACCATGGCGAAGGTAGCTTTGTTTTCAATCGAAAGCCAAAGCGTTCTAACCGCTACGCCACCGAGCTCCTCCAACCAGCTTATATATTTGCTTGGGTACATTTCCCTTTCGTACTGTCAAAGAAAGGGAAATGATCTCAATACGGGCTTTGGTGTCTTTCATCTCTAGTAGATATGAATCATTAATTTTTAGATTATAATGAACTATATTGTGAAATTATACATATATAGTCAATAGATTATAGTCTAAATAAGTCAGAGGTTCCCCGACTTATTTTTCTCATAGACGACTATCAAAATTTATCTGGCTCCGGTGGACCCCTGTAGCTATATTTCTACATATTCCCAAAACTCGACAAAAATGTGAAGATATGAAGACAACAAGACCCCGTCGAGTCTCCCGTGGATCCCTAGGGAACTAAGGGTCTAAGAAGTCAATCTATCAAATTGTGAAATGGTATGCGTAAGAATATCTACGACATAGTCCTCAATATATAGATATACATACTGCTGTATGGGCCGTAACCGCCACGCTGGCCCAATGCGGGTTGGTACAGCATACATAATTATTTCCCATAACGTATCTCCAACAGGTATACAGGATAACATCAAGTGCAGACGGCTGGGTTGAATCTGCCCCGTCCCCACTCTGGTCGGCTGGGGGTGGGGCGCTGGTGACCCTGGCGCCAGTGCGGGACGGCCCCGCGGGGCTGTTCCGACACATCGTCAGGACGGAACACAACGCGCACGGACCGAGGGCCCTTCCGCTGACACACGGCAGCTTTGATGTGGTCAAGCTGCTGGCTTGGGACCACACTAATCAGCACATGTGAGTTACCTGCTTATTGTCAAGCTCTGACGGTTGTGTCGAATCCAACCTCGTTTCCACTCTGCCCCTGATAGTTCATTGTCGATTCACGTATTCGTTAACAAGTCTCGCTTTGTTTTGCCGCAATAAAAAGTGTCATATATAAATAAATAAATAAAATAAATATCTTCAAACAAACACACCTATCAACTAGCCCCGTTTTAAGCAACTAATGCTGCTTGTGTTACGGACACTAGATGACGGATAAATATATTTAATAGATATACATATAAATATCCTGAATATATATAAATATATATAAACATCCAAGACTGGAGAACAAATGCTTGAAAATTCATCACATTTGCCCCCACCGGGGATCGAACCCAGAACCTCTCGAGATGGCGACGCCTTGAGACCGGCATTCAGACCACTCGACCACGGAGGTTGTCAACTAAATGTTACGCGGTTCTTTGTTTTCCGACAGTTGAGACCACAGTTACATTTACAAAGATGACGCAAATGCATGTACTGCTGTCTGATGATGTGCTTCCTTCCGGGCATCGGCGGCATCGGTATTATTCAATCAGTTTGGATATCCCATCTCATAATTACGATGTGACGTTACAGTAGACGTTAAACAGTTGACATGATTTATTTCAATACAAATCATTGTACTTTTGTTATTAATGTAAATATATATATGTTGTAGAGACAGCTAGCCTTAGTTTTCATGTCAAAGAATCGAAATGATTTCAATTTTAATAGAGTTTTCAAATCAATAAAAAAGTATGAATTTTGGGGGTACGTTTGTAATGCCTTCTTTCAAAGAGACTGTTTACCATATACAAAAAATGTGTTAATAACAATGCTGTTTTCCTCAGATACTACTTGGGCATCCCGGAAGGAAAGCCGGGCCAGCAGCACCTGTACCGGGTGTCCTCAGAGCCTCCGCGACCAGGGGCGCCCCAGAAACTGCCTTACTGCGTCACTTGCAACTCTCAGGTACAGTATATGTAAAATATTTCACACACTACCTTTAAAACTTTGGGAGAATCAGCAGATGTCAAATCCACTTCCTTATGGGTGCCCTGACTGGCCATTTTAACACAAGGGAGCATCTGTACACTATAGGCAAAGCTAATGACCCCACATGTAGATTGTGCGGTGAAAACAATAAAAAAATATGGAGCATTAATTATGGGAATGCGATGTTCTAGGATATAAACGACTACGGATTCTAGGGGCTTATCCCAAACCTGAGGAATTTATAGGCATGCCCCCAGCCAACATCATAAACGTTCACCCAGGACATTTTGGGTGATGGCTTTTTTGGCTGGTGACAGGATTTTTTTTTTTTGTAAAATTCTCTTTTTTTTTTTTTTTTTTTTGTAAAATTCTGCCGTATGGAAGGCAAAGGGAACGAAGCCCATACAGCCATGTCTGCAATATATATATCTTCAGTAGTTTGCATTGAAATGCTAGTGTAATGCATTTCAATGCATCTTGGGAGAGTTTGGCGTCAAACGATCGATGGCAGACACTGTGGTGCTACTTGGATGAGGTGGATTACCACGATAAAAAACTCATCACTTTTCACACCACTTGACGTTTATTTCGATAATCTTCCATATTGCACATCATCACAGACACTAATTACACAAAAGTACACTGATTTTACGCAACAATATCCACTCCGTACAATATTACAATCATCGAAATAAAAATCACGTCCGCCATAGTTGAATGCCGCCAAAAAACCCCCTGTAAAATTCTCCCATGTAGGGAAGGCAAAGGGAACGGAGCCCATACAGCCAAGTCTTCAGTATATATTTCTTCAGCAGTTTGCATTGAAATGCTAGTGTTATGTATTTCAATGCATCTTGGTGGAGTTTGGCGTCAAACGATCGATGGCAGACACTGTGGTGCTACTTGGATGAGGTGGATTACCACGATAAAAAACTCATCGCTTTTCACACCACTTGACGTTTATTTCGATAATCCTCCACATTGCACATCATCACACTTAGTACACAAAAGTACACTGATTTTACGTAACAATATCCACTCCGTACAATATTACAATCATCGAAATAAAAATCACGTCCGCCATTAGTCAAATGCCGCCAAACTCTTTTTTTTTTATTAAGAAAACCAACTGCGTAATAGTAACATAGTTTACAGTCTAATACTTATAAGTAGAAAGGCTAAGGCTAATAAGATGTGTAAAATATCATTAACATACTAGTCTGCTGCTAGACATAGGTCTGTCAAAGTACACCGTTTTCAGCCGCTCTTATCCAGCCCACTCCAGCCAAACTATGAATATCCCATCGCGTCGCAAGGTGTCTCACGTTACGAATATTATCACAAGACCGGTGAAACATTTACTAAAATAAATTAAGATTTCCTGGTTACTTTATTTTCCCTCAAATGTCGCTACCGCACTTTCGTCTACATAGCTCTACGAGAACACTGATTTTGCGGATCGTGCTCTAGGCGGCACCCTAGAGAGTCTATGCATCCTTCAATAATATGCGTAAATGCAGCAGTGTCTACACAGAATTACCATACATTTTTGTTATTCACACAGGGGTTATAATTTTAATACTTTATTGGCAACGAATCATTATTAATAAAAATTCAGTTTTGAAGACATGTGTCGGTTTTCTAGTGTCTATTTCTGGCACATATGTCAAGCAAAGAGTGTGTTTAATAAAAAGTTAATTCCTAATTCGAATCTTTTCCTGTGGAAGAGGCAAAAACTTTATCAAAGCAAAAAATTATCAAATTAATCAAATTACATATTTTAAATAACTTGGCTTAAAGTTGAAAGTAATGTAATCTTTAAACGATGTTTTAAATGTTTGTGAACGAGGAGAATATTAATAGGTGGAAGAAAATATAAATCACTTAAGATTAGTTCCGAAATAAACGCGAAGTTTAAACGAATCAGTAATCTAATTTAAAACAAATACTAGTAACACAAATCATGTACCCTTTAAATCTGAAAGATGTTATCTCGTTTAAATCAGGATTTTGTTCAATTCACCCAATCAGGCCGCAATTGTCGGTAATAATCGCATTATCAACTTATCACGTGTGGCTGAGCAGCCACCAGTCCGCCATTATGAATTTGTTACTAATTTATCTTGGATACACTAAACAATGTAAAAAGAATCCCACCAAAAACATTCTGTAAAAAACAAGCCATGTCTCGATAGAGCTGCTTGTTTATCTCTAAAAAGTAATGAAATCCAGACAAAGTCGTGCCAAATCTAAGGTTCCTTACTGCGAATTCTGTATTATTATAGTTAATGTTGTGTGTCTTGGCCAGTGTTTGCTTCGCACTCGACCTGGCGGGGGCACTTCTGTGCCTCCCGATAATAGTAGAAATAGGAATCAATGAAACTTACTTCGGGACTGTATGGCACGGCAGGTAGTGAAGATATCTAATAAATTGTAATGTAGATACTATTTTTTTAGATTATTCTTTAGACTATCTCTGTACCTGTTTGCAATGAAAAATGTGGTAAACTGTCTGCAGTTATCTAATTTGAGTAATATTCTGATATTACTCAAATTAGATAACTGTCTTTTTTATTTTTAAACTTCAATGACGTTGTAGTTTATGATTTTTTTTATTGTTGCTATGATAAGAAGGGTAGAAACTTGCTGAGTTTCTTGCCCGTTCTTCTCAGAACAAGGCCTCCTGGTAGATTTGGTGAACGGATGGCGTAGTTTTTCTTTTTCACGAAATATTGTAAAATGTTTATGACATTCATAAGCATGCGCTATGATACATCTAAACGGAATTAATGCTTTTGATTTTTTCGCAATGTATATTTATTATTAGCATGCCACTAGGTTTTGGCCCCATACGAATAGTCTCCTTTGGTGTCATAGTAACAACCGTTTCTATGACACCAAAGGAGACTATTCTAAACTCGAGATCATAATGTTTCGGAATTATTTTCGTCATACCTATGCAAGGATAAACTATGACGAAATTAGCTTTGCTTTTGATATCAAACGCCGAAGCGTATCATTTTATCCTTCCAAAGTGCTACTGGCGCCCACACTGCAGCCTGAGTTTCAGTAATCTAAAATACTAAATATTAGGTCCTTACCTATGAAATCGGTGTTTTGTATGGAGATTTTGGGGAATTCTGCATTTTCCATACAAAATTTTTTTCAGTTTTCTTCACAACGATAAATCCAAAGATAATAATATTTGGCATGTATCATTAGACAAGCTTTAGTAATATGTGTAATATCACACTTCATAAAAATTATTTATCGTTTTTTAAGTGAATGCAAATAAAATGATGTATTCGGGAGGCACTTAAAAAGAGTTGTCTCCGTGTCCAGTTTTAACACAATTAAACTTAAAACAAATCAAAAGAGCTCAAAAATATAGTCTATTTTTAGACGAGGTGATTATTTTTTAGGAATACTCTGAATCTTAATAGTTACAGACAAAATACTAAGAGAGAAAAAAAACACCAATTTCATAGGTAAGCTAAGGACCCAATACATTAATCCTCATACCGTAGTAGTACCAAAGCAGTGCTTAGTATGAAACATCGCTTCTTATAAGGCTTAGTTCTCAGCATACTAGTTGTTTTAAAGCTGTTTACAGCAAACAAGCAACAAGTTTATACAATCCCCGATTACCGAGTGCCTAAAGAATCAAGGGAGGTTTCAGAGTCACAGTAAAGTCTTTCTATAATAAATAGTGATAAATTGATTTTAAGTGTGCAAAAATTGAATAATAAACAGTATTTATGGATAGCGACCAAAGCAAAGCAGTTTAACGTGTATTGCTGAATAAACGATTCTTTCTTTCTTTCTAATCACGGGCGGTTTTGAAACACGGAGGAACTAGAAAAAGATTCCGTACTTGCTCCTTTTTATTCGCCTTCATGCAAATAATACCACAAATCAGACAGTATTTTAGAATGAACTCTAGATGTGTTCAACCTTAAGTTCCAAATAAGCTATCTATATTTTTTTCCGTGATCCAGCCGTCCCCATCGATAAACCTGGAGTACTACGGCAGCCTGGCGTCGTCGGGCGACAGCGCCTGGGACGGTGGGGAGTGGGACGAGGAGCTGCTGGCCACGTCGCCGCAACCCGTCAAGAAGAAGAAGAAGAAGCACCCTGGTAAGTAGACCTTACTTTTTTTTTTTTTATTTGACGACCTCCGTGACCGTGTGGTTTGTTGTACACCAGTCGTAAAGCATCGCTATCGCTAGAGGTCAAATTCAAATTATTTATACGAATTTGACAATTGTTTATTATTATAGTATAATTAAGGACCTTGTTAAGGCACAGCAATTTTTGAAAAAATCTAATATATATCTAATATAGGCAGGTCAATAAAATTATAACACTTTTTAATAGTTATAATTAGTACACACACATCATTTATTACAATCTTTAACAATGTTATATGTCCTTTATATCAGTGTCAAAAAGAAAAGTCTGTAAAAACTTAAATCAAAATCAATATTATAGATGAATAAGAATTGAATGACAAATAATTATAAATAAATCGAAGGTATAATTCATGTTTAAAAATGTCAGAAATTATATTAATATTATATTAGGTACCTATATATATATTATTTCCGAGTCAAAATTTAATGTCAGTTAACAGATTTTTTTGTCAATAAATTGAATTAAAGCATTTTAAATGTTGTGTGGTGGTGCAGTTTCAAGTTAATCCTGAATAGTTTGTCAATTATTCAAAAAAATCTTTTTTGGAAAAAATAGTTTATGGGAACAAAATAGATTTTGAATATTTATCCATCATCAAAATTCTATAAACCAAACGGCAAAAGCTGCGCTAGCTGATGGGTAACAGAGGTAGGTTGATATGAAACATCACATCTGATATACTCGTATATTAGGTTGGGGAAAAAGTCTTTTCGCATTATAGTATGTATAAACTTGTAATAAAATCTCTTTGGCTATACTATTTGTATCTGGCTGGTTTTGGTATCATTGAAAGTTTAAATTTTAAAGAACATAATTCCAAATTCAAATTAGGAAAATGTGTGATTTTCATTTGTTTTTCGTACCGCCAAGATGAGTGAATCTAATGAAGAAATTCGATACATTTTAAAATTTTACTACAAAAAAGGTAAAAATGCAACGCAAGCCGCGAAAAAAATTTGCGATGTTTATGGATCTAGTGCAGTGTCTGTGAGAGTAGCACAAATTTGGTTTTAGCGTTTTCAATCCGGAAATTTTGATGTCAAAGTTGCACGTCGCTCTGGTCGCCCTATTACAGATAAAATGGATGCCATTTTTGAAAAAGTGGAGCTAGATCGGCATGTCAGTAGTTACGACGTAGCTGAAGAACTGGGAATTGACCACAAAACAGTTTTGGCGCATTTGAAAAAAACTGGGTACACAAAAAAGCTCGACATTTGGGTACCTCACGAGCTCACTGAAAGAAACCGTGAACTCATTTGTGATTCTTTATTACGACGTAATGAAACCGAGCCATTTTTGAAGAAGCTGATAACTGGTGATGAAATGTGGATCACGTACGACAAGAACGTGCGAAAAAGGTCGTGGTCAAAGGCCGGTCAGGCTTCACAGACTGTGGCGAAACCCGGGTTAACTCGCAACAAGGTGATGCTGTGTGTGTGGTGGGATTGGAAGGGCATTATTCATTATGAGCTGTTACCACCAGGCAGGACCATCGATTCTGAACTCTACTGCGAACAACTGATGAGATTAAAGCAAGAAGTTGAGAGAAAGCGGCCGGAATTAATCAACAGAAGGGGTGTGGTTTTTCATCATGATAACGCTAGACCTCACACATCTTTAGCCACTCAGCAAAAATTAAGAGAGTTTGGCTGGGAGGTGTTAATGCATCCGCCGTATAGTCCTGACCTTGCACCTTCAGATTTCCACCTGTTTCGGTCTCTTCAGAATTCTTTAGGCAGTGGCAGGTTAACATCACGAGAGGACTGCCAAAACCACTTGTCGCGGTATTTTGACCAGAAGTCCCAAAATTTCTATAGCAATGGGATCATGTCCCTACCTACAAGATGGCAAAAAGTTATCGAACAAAATGGTACCTACATACTTTAGTTAAATGTAAATAAACTATATTAAAAAACGTTTTGAATTTTCTTAAAAAATGCCAAGAAACTTTTTCCCCAACCTATTATTATGTATTAGTAGTGGAACGAAACGCAGCTTTACTTCCCGCTCAAATGGTTGTCATCGGCTGTCACTTTTCTACCTGTTATAACATTGTCATGTGATAGTCGTCTTACAAATAAAACTAATTCTTAAATAAATGTCTTTTTAATACTAAAACAACATCCTACGTAGAAAAATATACTGAAATCTATTGCTTTGAGTTTCTCTAATAACTTCACACTCCACGTCCGTAGGTATTTCTACTTCGTTGATGTATAGAAATCAGTTTGTTTCATTATATTAGGTCCTTACCTATGAAATTGGTGTTTTGTATGGAGATTTTGGGGAATTCTGCATTTTTCATACTAACATTTTATCAGTTTTCTTCACAACAACAAATCCAGAGATAATAATATTTGGCATGTATCATTAGACAAGCTTTAGTAATATGTGTAATATCACACTTCATAAAAATTATTTATCGTTTTTAAGTGAATGCAAATAAAATGATGTATTCGGGAGGAACTTAAAAAGAGTTGTCTCCGAGTCCAATTTTAACACAATTAAACTTACAACAAATTATCAAAACAAATCAAAAGAGCTCAAAAATATAGTCTATTTTTATACGAGGTAATTATTTTTTAGGATCTTAATAGTTACAGACAAAATACTAAGACAGAATAAAAACACCAATTTCATAGGTATGGACCCAATAATATTGAAATTGATATAATTCAATAAATTGTTAAATTAATTAAATTGTTATTGTTATTAATTGTTATTGTTATTAATTGTTATTGTTATTAATTGTTATTAATTAAATTGTTTAATTGTTCTAGTAAAATTTATTATGTAAATAAGATTGTTAAAAGTAGCAAACAAGTATAATTTTATGTAGTAAAGTGTATCCTAAATTAATTAGTTCAGAATATGGCCAAATGTTACCATTTTAATACTTAAAATGGTAACATTTGGCCATATTCTCTACGTGAGAGCAATTTTCTCCTGACACAAGACTCATTTAAAAGGAGAAATCAAACTCAAAATTGTGTAAATCCAAAAATGTTGCCAAATAAATAAATTTCATTTTTCATTTTCAATATGCAGATTCTTAGCAACGCTATTAGTTCATCGAAATATGGGAACAGCAAAGTGGGGTTCTGAAGCAATGCTGTTTGTTTATATTGACATAGAATTATAATTGAGGAGATGTCAATAATATGCCCTTAAAGAAAGCGGCCATTTTATGTGCCACCCGTGGTACCTTGTTTTTTAAAATGGTTTTGGACCCATAGGTATTTAAGGCTATGAGTTGAGGTGTTACGATTTCCTAGACTTCAAAACCTTGTCAATAGGTGGCGCTGTTCCAACAACAAGGTTGTCCTAGTTTACGATGATAAGATTTCATGGCTTTCTTACTTTAAAATCTCCTCAATAGATGGCGCTATACAACAAACATGCTCATTCTAGTTAGCATTGTCAAGATTTTCTCGATTTCAAAACCTCGCCAATAGATGGCGCTGCTCTAACAACAAGCTTATCCTACTTGGCGGTGTTAAGATTTCCCCGTGCGTATAGACTACCTCGCGTACGTTGTTCGACGGCAAGACCTTACTTCATAGGATCATTTCTATAGTAAGCTCTTCGCTAGACCTACACACTATGTGAGGTCCTACTAGCCGCGATGAGGAGATGTGGCGCGGCGCCCTGAGCGTGAGGCGGGCGGTAACAGTTTGTTACCAGCCTTCGATGATCGTTCGCCACCTACTTCGGTGGGGGGTGTGGGGCGTTGTCGCTGTCTGAGTGGCTTTTTTAACATTATAAAATTTCATCAATAAATCTAATTACATTCTTGACTTCAGTAATGTTATTTTACATCTCTCATTGTCCGGTAAGTAGGTCCTTTTTACCCCCAGATGCGGGTTGTAAGTGATCAATTACCGCCCTAGGTTAATAATGTAGCTAGAAAACCCCTAGGGCGGTAAGTAATTAAAAAAAACTCTTTCAAAAAGTTCGCGTACATCTAACCATCTTACTGGCACTAGACATCATGCATTCAGCCCAATGACAAAAGAGGTCGCTTCGCTATTTTCACCAATTTTGAATATCGAACGGCGAAGCTAAACTTAGTTCTTGAAAATAAATTTATTTATTCTAGTGACAAAAGTGGTCGCTTTGCTATTTTCATCAATTTTGAATATCGAACGGCGAAGCTAAATTTAGTTCTTGAAAATAAATTTATTTATTCTTGTAATGCCTTTTTTTCCACTTACCTCACAATCGAGATGTAAAGCAGAGTAGTTAGCTCGGGTGTAAGCATCAATTGCACCCTCGAACTATAAGCGCCCTCGCTGCGCTCGTGCGCCTAAATATCTCGGGCTGCAATTGATGCCTTACAGCCCTTGGCTACTAATCTATTATTAAATAAATAAATAAACTAAATATCTTCAAACATTCACACCTATCAACTAGCCCCGTTTTAAGCAACTAATGCTGCTTGTGTTACATCAGAAAGATTGATTAGTGATGGCCACGTGATTTTCCCTCCTGCAGACGGCCTGTCCCAGTCGCTGCCGTGCCTGTACCACGAGGCGCACTTCAGTCCGTCGTCAGCCTACTTCGTGCTGGAGTGCCTCGGGCCCGGCGTGCCCACCTCGAGCCTGCACAAGATCGCGCTGCCGGAGCCCCGGGTGCTTATGCACTTGGAGAACAACACCGCTGTCAAGGTAAGTTGATAAAAATATTCTTTTTTTTTTGTAAAACTCAAGCTTAGAACATACATATCATGACGCCTCCTTCCCCGAGGGTATAGGCAGAGGTGATATGTTAAGTCCCCATGTAACAGGTGGCGAGCCTGTTGCGTACACCGGGCACTATGTGAGGCAAGCGATATTCACAATCAACTATGTTTTATTCAAACTCAATGGTACAGGCCGTGGGATGGTGGGGACCATAGTAAGAATTAGTGTTAATATTGGGTCCTTACCTATGAAATTGGTGTTTTTATTCTGTCTTAGCAATTTGTCCGTAACTATTAAGTTTCAGAACATTCTTATAAAATAATTGCCTCTTCTAAAAATAGACCTTATTTGAGCTCGTACTATTTAATTTGATGATTTTTTGTAAGTTTAATTGTGTTAAAATTAGACACAAAGACAATTATTTTTAACTGCCTCCCGAATACATCATTTGATTTGCATTAACATAAAAACGATGAATAATTTTTATCAAGCGTGTTCACACACATATTGCTAAAGCTTGTCTAATGATACATGCCAAATATTATTATCTCTGGATTTGTCGTTGTGAAGAAAACTGATAAAATGTTAGTATGTAAAATGCAGACATCCCCAAAATCTCCATACAAAACACCAATTTCATAGGTAAGGACCTAATATTTAAACACGATGGTACAGAGACAATGCCGTTTCCCCACACGGCTGTCATCACTTCCAGAAGTCTGAATGTGTTTGTGTTACCATTCGGAGTCCAGGGTCCACTATTAATTCAAGGAATGGCAAGTCTGGTACTAACATTGAAGCGATTGTCATCTGACCTTAGTAAATCATGAGGAAATCATTAAAACATGGTTGGGCTGCTCGTTTTCTGTATGTAGGGAACAGTCGCGTGGTATCTACGACACGCTTGACAACACAAAATAATCCGTAAAATTTTACTAAAGAACAAATGAGGCAGAAAGTTGGACAGTAAACTACCTCTGTTTTATCTATAGCTTAGCCCGTCCTCAATATATTTTGGTAGAAAACTTCCCAAAAATTCTTTCAATATACTTTACTGTATCCGTTAATACAACCGAGGGTAAAATTGGATCTGCCCCGTGCGTTGGAGCAAAATTTTGTTGGAAACTAGATGACCACCAATATTTGAAATATATGTATTGGTAAAAAGAGGTTGAATGAAAATGGGAAGGGCAGCATGTCTTTTAGTGAGTTAAAAGTCTAACGAGGGTAAAATGTATGTGATAATATCATAGAACTCACAATTTTGATTAGAGCTTATCCTATTTTAACACTATTGAACCTTCTTTATGCTTTTTTAAATTATAACCAGATATCGCAAAATTTATACGTTATCAATAGTCAGATTGTGGATATGACTCTAAAATTATTGAAATAATTATCATTTAATTAATGAGTAAAATAAATAAAAATTTGGATAAAATACTAATTATTTTTTTAAATAAATCTTTGTTTTAACAACATTAAATGATCACGTCTCACAACGCAATTATGTGTATTTATTGATTAAAATAAAAATCAAAATTATATCTTAAGTTAGAAATTGATTAAATTATTAATTATTTTGTTAATTTTGGGGTCCTATCCACATTTTTGCAATATCTGCTTATAACACTCCTTTTCTCATCGATGATTAATAATATACATGCATACATATAATCACGACTATTACCCCTAAGGGTTAGTCAGAGACTACGCAATAGCACCGCAAGAGCAGTCCATGGCCATAGTCCGCGCTTCACCAGCAGTGACTGCACTCAGCGTGACAGGTGGTGAGCCCATCACCGCTATAAGCTATTGGATGGTTGTGCAGTTCTAAGTCCATTAGTCGCCTTTTACGACACCCAAGGGTTGGTAGTATTCTCTTCATAAGCCGCTACAACACAACTCCTGATGAACCACCACCACCTGATTAACAATATCATGAAATATATAAAATATATATATAATAATACTAACAAAGATAATTGTACATCTCATTATAAGTAAACCCTGTGATTGTATGAGAAATAAATTCTTTAAACCCAAACCCAAATATAATGAAAGTAAGATACGTGTAGCTCATGCTTTTAATCAAAGAATTGAAAAATGAATGATTATATCGTTTCGACTTAAAATCGCTGAATGCCTTGTAAGCCGAGAATAAAGAAATTCTCGTGGAATATAATCCGTTGTAATTGTCATCTAATTCCCGAAGCTGTCTTCTGTGGAGCCATTGTGCTATTCACGGCTATGAGGAATGAGTCAGGGTGTAGGGTGTCTATAAGTTATATTTACAAGAATATTTCATGTCTTTCGACTATACAGAGTGTAAAAATGTATTTGTTTTAGTAATTAATTTGAAAATATAGTCAAACTTACCACATTAGCCACAGAAACGACAACCGTTGGGGTAAACGAGTTCTGGAGTGGAGACCGCGCCTCGGCAAGCGTAGTGTAGGGCGCCCTCAGGCCAGGTGGAGTGACGATTTGCGCAAGGTGGCTGGCAGGAGCTGGATGCGAGAAGCCGAGAATAGATCGAAGTGGCGTGAATTTGGGGAGGCCTACGTCCAGCAGTGGACTGCCATAGGCTGACGATGACGATGACGATGATAGTCAAACTTAAATAGCCGATAAGCAAGTCGGAAGAACGACACTAACTTGTGGTCGTGGTTTCAAATCCAGTCTGACCCACTGAGTTTTACTTTAACTCGAGTACAGATTTGGGGAGGTCCGTGGCGTTGCGGTTAGTACGCTTTGGGTTTTGATCGATAACAAGGCTCAGGCCCCATGGTCAGGCCGTGGATGGGTAACCAAAACTTTGTGATCTCGAACTCCTCCGTGCTTCGGAAGGCACGTTAAGCCGTTGGTACCGGTCGCTATTGCAACCGTTTCTACCCACAAACCCCTATTGGGCCAGCGTGGTGGTGTTACGGGCCATACTACTCATGTGTTTCTCTATAATAAAGGCCTGTGCCAAGCAATGGGACATATATTGGCTGAGAACGGACGACAGAATATTCTACATATCGCCTGACTAAGGGCCTTTTTTTCATGTAATTTCATAGAGCAACGCTGTGTGACTCTTAACGCAGAGAAGGCTCTTCCACTGTGCCTGGTGCATGGCGAATATCGACAGGCTATCTCATTATTAAATAAACATGAATTCTGTTTTCGCCCATTAATATATAATTAAATACTTTATTAATATTTGGCTGTGTGGAAATAATCCTTTCCTATTATTCCCATGTTTCCATCCCTGTTTTCTACCCCTCGCCCCGCCCCCACTAACGAGGTTGGCAAGCCTGTCGACGCTCGCGACGGCCGTTATTTAAATCAGCATCAGCGCCACCGCCCCTATGTCGAATTTATCATAATCCTTAATAAATAACTGTGGTGATAGTGCTAGTTGCTATAGAAAAGGGACATTAAGCCTAGTAGTGCATCCACGGGAAGGAGATCTCCTCAAACGCCGACTACAGCATCTCCAGGTACCCATTACCTTCTCTTCCACCACCCACATATTATTGTAATAAATAAAATTACATCGTCGATTGCTCAAATTCAATGTGCAGTATCATTTTGAATTGTAAAATATAGGTAATAAGATTAGAGCTTGGTTTGTATTATTGACCCGTATTAGGGTGAAGGCCTCTTCCAAGTTAAGTAACCTTCATTAAGTACTTTCTTTCCCTGAATACTAATGCCGCGTGGTAACTCTACCGGGAAATGCGTTAATCGCCATGTTTTATATGAAATGTACGAGTCATCGCCATTTAGCCGGCTTGTGTTAAATGCTGATGATTGTGGTTTTAAATCCCTCGTATACATAAGATTGCGGCTTAATTACACTACTTTGTAGTGTTGTAGTGAGTGAGTCACCAGAGCTCATTGAGAGAGCTTGATGTCGGGAGTAGACGGTCTAATCTCCTATGTTTCCAACTTTTTTTTCTATGGCAGGTAAGCTCTTGGCCTTCATCTGACCTAATAGTAAGTGACGAGAAGGCCAAGGTGAAAGCGAGCTTCACCTGTAATTCTCAGCAACTGAGGAACTGGCTATCTTACCTCTGATTGCCGGAACACAACAATGCTTATAACATTGTTATTATGGTGGCAAATTTACGTACGACGGTGGTAGCTAGCCAGGCGAGCTTAGAAGCCCTACCAACAACCAAACCGAGCAGAAAACCCCTGCCGACGTGGGGAATCGAACCCCGGACCTCTCGATCTACACCCGGTGGTGTCAACCACTAAACCAGAGAGGCGGTTAAAAAATATAGAACTATTAGGAATATATAGCTGTGTTATGAAGGCAAGCAAAGATATCACGGCCTTTATAGTGTACAGTGCTTGATGCATGGCAATGGACTCGCACGCGCATCGGGGATTTCACATATCAAGCAAATGTGGCTATTACCGCGGCTATTAATAGCGCTATTATTATTATTATTATTATGTACGGCGTTATGTGATAATATTATTTAGTCATTCTCTTTTTTTAACAAAAACAGTTAAAAGTGTTGTATCCATCATAAACCAGTAAAGTGTTCACAGACAGGTTAAAACCAAAATTACGGAAACGAATCACGTATGACGAACGAAACGAATAAATAATTAATTATAACGAAACGAAAGGATTAATTAATTAAATAAATTATAAGGAAATATTTTTTACGGAATAACAAATTATTCATTATTGCGTTATGAATTTCATTATAGTGGATTAATAGTGGATATTATTTTTATCTTTTTCTTTTTATTTTATTATATTATTGTATTTTTGTTTAGTTTTTATTATCTTTATATTTTTTTTTCCTCTTTTGCACTGGTGTCTCTTCCCTCTCCTTACTTAATCTCATACACCTGTGATGGGTTGGCTGGCAGAGATCTCTATTAGAGATAAGTCCTCCTTTGCTTACTTTTTTATTTACTGTAATTTTGTTTATTGGTGCAATAAAGAGTTTAATAATTAGTCTTTTTTACACCAGGAGCGGCTTTCATCGATCGCGCTGCCGACGCCGCGCACGTTCTCGGTGCAGCTGTCGAGCGGCCACGCGGCGCGCGTGCGCCTGCTGCTGCCGCCCGGCCTGCGCGAGGACGAGGTCACCAAGTACCCGCTGCTGCTGCGAGTGTGAGTTTGTGCTATATGTGCTATATACAGGAGCGGTGTCGAGACATAATAATAAATAATAAGAAATAAATATCCTCGGACATTCACACCTATCAACTAGTCCCATTTTAAGCAACTAAATGCTGCTTGTCTTACGGATACTAGATGATGGACAAATATGTTTAATAGATAAATACACATAATTATTCAGAATATATATTAATATTATACATATATAATGGACATCCAAGACTGGAGAACAAATGTCTGAAAATTCATCACCCAAACACTTGCCTCCACTGGGGATCGAATCCAGGACCTCTCGAGATGGCGGCGCCTTGAGACCGGCGTACAGACCACTCCACCACGGAGGTCGTCAAAGATATAGACGACGTCAAAGATATAGAAGATATAGGGTTGACGACTTCACTATGAAGCCCACAGGGCTCGAAGAAATGTCTAGGTATGGGCTCTGTTGGGAACTAGCTTAAAAAAATAAAAAATAGCTTAAAAAAAAAAAGCTTAAGGAAAAAATTAATAAAAAAAAACAAAAATGATTTTTTGACGAGCAAGCAAAATTTTTAAAACAATATCAGACTCCATTTTGTTTCACTAACCGACACCGTTATTTTTCAATATTGAGTCCTTACCTATGAAATTGGTGTTTTTATTCTGTCTTAGTATTTTGTCTGTAACTATTAAGATTCAGAGTATTCCTAAAAAATAATTACCTCGTCTAAAAATAGACTATATTTTTTAGCTCTTTTGATTTGTTTTGATAATTTGTTGTAAGTTTAATTGTGTTAAAATTGGACACGGAGACAACTCTTTTTAAGTGCCTCCCGAATACATCATTTTATTTGCATTCACTTAAAAACGATAAATAATTTTTTTGAAGTGTGATATTACACATACTAATTACTAAAGCTTGTCTAATGATACATGCCAAATATTATTATCTCTGGATTTGTCGTTGTGAAGAAAACTGATAAAATGTTAGTATGGAAAATGCAGAATTCCCCAAAATCTCCATACAAAACACCAATTCCAAAGGTAAGGACCTAATATAAAAATTATCCATGAAACATTAGGTCTTACAATTGTAGGAATATTCGTTTGGCAAGCTTAAACTAACTGGAGCTAACCGATAACAACGCTCCGAAGTGAGACAAATGTTCGTTCCAAGAAGCACTTCAGACACCTCTTAACGCCAGCGGCAGGGCCACCGCTGGGCCTCAAAGGACGCCTCCAATACCTCAAATTGTAAAGCGTACGCTTGACTTGACATGCTCAACTTGAGACAATAGAAGTAACAAACAATAATAAACAAGTAATTTCAGAGTCAATGCGTGCGTCTCTATAATAAAATCCCAGAGGGTATTCAGGTATTAATCTTAAGAATTTTAAAACTATAATTAAACGCAAATTGTTAATGAAAGCATATTATTCCATTATTTATATAAATGACAAAAATTTCTAGGATTAGTTTGCTTCTATTCAGACTGTTTCAAATAAAATTTGAAATTTGTGCATCGTTACGCATAAACACTAACATTATTAACTTGGAATTGCTGGAGAATTATTTTGACATAGAATATTTTTGACTTTCTTAAATGTACAGAGATATACTTGCATGAATAAAATTATTTCATTTGATTATTTGATTTGATTTGACTTGATTTAATGAAAATTTTAAATTGTTGAATAGTTATTACTTCCCATCAGTTAGTCGGCAAATTAGCCTACATGTTGAATAAAAAATCTATGGCGCATGCTAAACTATGCGCCTGAATTCTCAAGTGTTTGCTACGACCTCATAATTGTAAGCTACGAATTACCTCCGCTACGACCCCACTACGGATGCTACGAATTATATCAGCTACGAGCTACATAGAATGTAATTTACAAATTAATATAATTATCCAAATTTTTCTGCTTAAAAATAAAAAAAATCAACAAATCAACAGCAAACCTACCTAACATTAACAATTGAAAATTACCAAAAAAGTGTTGAAATATAGTTGTTTTTTGGCATTTGAAACTTGAATAATTAAAAAAAAACAGTTAATACCTACATTAATTTCTTGTAAAAATAACCCCCAAAACTCATAAACTAAAATTTTTGATAAACTTGAATTCTTGAAAAAATATATCTTTTTCTAAACAATGAGATATATTATTATTAAAATTAATTAATAATAAATAAATTACTTGAAAAAATTACTAACCCTAGCTTATAAGTTATTTTTGTAACTAACACATTCAATGGAAAGAAATTTCTGAAATAAAAATATTTTATTATTATTACTCGTAGTTAGATAAGCAGTGCCGAGTCAGTTACCTCCGCGGGCCATCCGCGCAATCTCATCCATCAGTCATCCATCAATCCCCAGATTTGCCCAGATCTATCACAATGTCCGGACTTGTATTTGGTACTCATTCGTGGAATTCTTTGTTTTTTAGACAATTGTACTTTTTAAGCCCCGGCGCAAAAAGAGGAATATTATAAATCTGAAGAGTGTGTGATTGTGTGTGTTTGTCTGTCTGTATGGTCTGTAGCTCCCAAGCGGATGAACTGATTTCGATTCATTTGAAATGTTTCCAATAAAAATCTAATGATTACATACTAATCTAATATACCCGAGTGAGGTATCAAATGAAATGACATTAATTGTACATCATTTGATACTTAGCCTGAATGAATGATGTATACACAAAAAACAGCTACATCATTAAAAAAAAACAAAATTTAAAAAACCGCCGACCAAAAATGTAATAAACACAGAAGTCGTTATCTCGTGTTTTAGTTCCTCCGTGCTTCGGAAGGCACGTTATGACGTTGGTCCCGGTCGCAATTTTTTTTTATACCACCAGGGTGGCAATCAAGCATACGGCCCACACAGATGGGCAGCGGTCACCGTAGCCTATGGACGCCTGCAACACCGAGGGCATCACCAGCGCGTTGTCGACCCTTACCCTTGCATTGCGACCGTTTCTACCCAGCAACCCGCATTGGGCCAGCGTGGTGGTGTTACAGCCCATACTCCTCATGTGTTTCTCCATGAGGAAGACCTGTGCCCAGTAGTAGGACGTTTGAGAACAGTAATATATTATTTAAAAAATAACAATTAGAATATCTATTGTTCCCTTTTCTTGGTATTTCGACGCACTGAAACGTGAAGCCTAAAATAAATTCCTAGAACATGATCTATTTTCCGAAATGGAGAATAGAATAATTTTGTAAGTACTCGAGGGAACGATTGAGCGTTTCAAGTTGTTTATTGCGTTTCGAGGAATTTCAATCAAGCTAAATATCTTCACAATATCGTAAGTTAAGTACGGCGAACTTCCAAACTATAGTTGATTGTGGGCGTGAGCTCGGCCAGAACATATTGTAAGTGTCTTAAAATGGTATTAACTTTATTGAGTAGCTTTAAAGCACAGTATGAGTAGAAATGTTATTCTAGGTATAAGCAGTTGTTTCATTGATTTATTACTTTTTGTTCCATTGTCCTAAAGATTTGGTCAAACATGAATACAATTGGTCAGCTAAAATAACTAATTGGTCAGCAACTTATGTGCCGCAAAAATGTTTAAATTGGTCAGCAAAATAACTAATTGGTATGCAACTTATGGGCAGCAGATATTTCAAATTTGTCAGCAACATAACTAATTGGGCAGCAACGCAAATGTTTTCTCTACTGCCAAATCGTTTAATTTAAGTTTTGATGACACATATATTGTTTTTAAGGGTGATAAAAAATAACATTAACCAATATCTCTCAGAAAGAATACAATTTGTAGGAATTAATACTTCATTGATCCTTTTCCTAGATTTTATACATACGCCTAAATAATTATTTTGTAGCTCAACTAATTATTTTGCAGCCCTAATAATTTTCTTGATTCCCAATTAATTATTCTGCTGCCCAAATAATTATTCTGCTGCCCAAATAATTATTATGCTGCTAAAAAATTTTTTGCCGCCGATATAATTATATTGCTGATAAAATATTTGTTTGCTGCCCAAATGATTTATCGGCTGACCTTTTTGTTGCTGACCAAATAATTAAATGGCTGCGCAATTAATTACTTCCCTTTATTTATTAATATACCACTAATGTGGCCGTCAGACCGAATGTTCCATCTAATGAGAAGTGATTGTCGCAGCGTATTGACCGACGTACACTTGCAAAACCGCCCGTCTGTGTCTCTGTCGACAGCATCTTGCTCAGATGTTTGACGGTAATCCCGCCAATTGTGACATCTAGAATGAAGAAACCTATTCGAATTCCGATCTGGTGTACATAATAAAGTGCTATCTATGTCTATGTGACTTTTTATAGAAATAAACATTGACAATGCGCAAACTCATTTGCGCCAACATAATAACATTCTTCACACTTCACAGCTCCTTCCCCCATTCACGACACCTAATGGCCGTATATTCCCGTATATTCTTCGTTAATGAAAATAGCACAATCCAAAGTAAACTACCCGGAACTAACTTCGGAAGTTCCTCTAAACGTCCCTTATGCATACTCATTAGAAGTTGTTCATACTCTTACGCGAGTTTAAATCGCTGACACAGTTCAAAACTATTTTCTTGTGGACTTTATAAGCACTTATCTACCTCAATGTGTGACCATTAATAAATAAATAAATATCTTCAAACATTCACACCTATCAACTAGCCCCGTTTTAAGCAACTAATGCTGCTTGTGTTTCGGACACTAGATGACGGATAAATAACATATAAATATCCTGAATATATATAGATATATATATAAACATCCAAGACTGGAGAACAAATGCTTGAAAATTCATCACCCAAACATTTGCCCCCACCGGGGATCAAACCCGGAACCTCTCGAGATGGCGACGCCTTAAGACCGGCATTCAGACCACTCGCCACGGAGGTCGTTAAGAAATGGGAAGTAATTAATTAATTGGGCAGCCATTTAATTATTTGTTCAACAAACAAATATTTTAAAAAGGACTACTCACATTTTTTTTTATATAAGTTATATATACCTATGGAATCAGAGGCTCCGTATGTCATTGATTGAGACTTACCTCAGCGACAGAAAACTGTTTGCTACAATTCAAAGTCTAGATAGATACAAAGTCTTAAATTCTTTCAAATCTGATATCAAATTTAATAGATTTGGGGTGCCCCAAGGAAGTATCCTGGGGCCATTCCAAGCGTTTGAAAAAATTCAAACTACTTAAAAAAGCCAGTACCTATGATAGGCCTAATCCTAGTGTGTTAGCTCATACTCCTCATGTTTATTTATGGAGGAAGGGCTGTACCCAGCAGCAGGTAGGACGTATTATGCACGAGTTGCTGACGAGAGGTCTTGCTTGACCACGCCACCATACAAAGTATGTCGGAGTATTTATTGGTCAACCTGTTTAAACATCCAAGGCAACCATGCCTTCTCATACAAACATTGTCTACTATAAGGCAATAGTGTTTCTTGATAACAATTTGTAATTAATACCTTTAAATTCTTGCTTTAACCTTCAGTTTCCGTTGCAGGCACGGAGCCCCCGGCACGCAACTAGTAACAGAACAATGGTCGTTGGAGTGGTCGAGCGTGGCGGCAGGCGCGGGCGCGGTGGTGGCCTCTGTAGACGCAAGGGGAGCGGGTGGCAGGGGGCTGGCCGCGCACCACTCCTTACACAGAAGACTGGGGACCGTGGAGCTGGCTGACCAGCTGGAAGTGGCCGAGTAAGTGACGCAGAAGTGGTCGCTGGAGTGGTCGATCGTGGAATTGGGCGCGGGCGAGGTGGTGGCAGCGGTAGTCGCGAGGGGAGCAGGCGGCAGGGGCCTGACCGCGCACCACTCGCCTCACCTAGAGCTGGCAGACCAGCTGGATGTGTCACTGTGACTACGCGCTCTAGACTATTCAGGCACTCCACTTCTTTAAATTTTGCTGGTGACCATTTTTTGTCGCACCATACATAAATGGGGGCAGTATGCTGGCCGCAGACCAAAAGCCGCACAGGCGAACCAGCTAATAGAAGCCGAGTAAGTCTTCTTGTGAATTCATCCACAAATTGTTTTTGCTTATAGCTTTAATACTAGCCTATATGATCGTTATAAATAAATTCACACTAGAAGCAACAATGCACTATGATGCTACTACGTCCGGTTTCTTTACCTCTAAATCAGAAACATTATTAGGCACTTATCTGGAGGTGCTTCTTCCTTTTTTGCGTGTCGATGGAACTTGGCGCTTCTTAGTATTATAAAATGACATTGTAATAGGTACCTGCGCGACTCGCTCCACTTCGTGGACGCGCGGCGCGTGGCGGTGTGGGGCCGCGCGCACGGCGGGTTCCTCGCGGCGCTCGCGCTGGCCAGCCCGCTCAACGTGTTCCACTGCGGCATCGCCATCACGCCCATCGTGCGCTGGCGGTACTACGGTGAGCGCCTCACTCACACACACGCCCACTGCTGGCACAGGCTCCCCGATTCCTCGCCCCAGGCCCTTAGCAGGCCATACACACCCTCTGTTCCTAGAACCTCTTGCAAGATTCTTTTACAGGTTACATTTTAGTGTGTGCTAACGAAGAATTGTACAATTTAATTCCACCAGTACCGTTCCACCACCTGACGACGCGAAGTGGTGACTTTCCATCCATATTTCTATTTTCCACATTATCAGTTAAGGGTTCGGTGCGGCTCGTATAATAGTTCCTATAAATATATTAATAGCTTAGTAAAATTCCTAAACCATTTTCTTTATCAGAATCGCCGGAATGCGAAACCCTCAGTAACATTAATTTATATTTCTGCAGTAATTAATCTGTAGGTGTGTCACGGAGAATTTATGGAAATAGGTGCAATAAATATTGTAGATAACCATAGATCGTCTAAGCTTCAGAGCTGAGCCAATTTCAAACGCTGGCCATACCATTAATATATAGGTATACTAGGTTTTGCCCGCGATTTCGTCCGCATGGAATAGTTACATTGAGATAGTGTGAGGGTATGTAGCTTATAGCCTTCCTCAATAAACCGGATATTCAACACTTAAATATTTTTTCAAATTGGTGCAGTAGCCTATATTGGTGGAATTATAAATTTATTCCTTAGAAGTAAAGTTCATAGTGGCGTTTTGTCCTTGTTGGGTTTAGTGCTTGAATAGATTCCAGCGGGTTATTGCGATTTGGCTAAGTACTTTTTCTCAGGAAAATTATGGGTTTAAATAAAATGGCGACTCGAGTAGTTTGAAATTGCGAATGCGTGTAATTGAAATAAAATTTTACATTAGCTTAGGATAAATGGGTAGGGGAACATATTCAACCAGTACGAGCGTTTTACGTCATGCAACGTCATACAACGTCATACAATCGGGTCATGAAGCGACGCCGATTGGGTACGAAGATCCTTGAGTAACCTTGATCGCCGATAGATGGGGTAACCTGTCGCATCCGTAGATAAGTCCGAACATGCCCCCGGCCTTGGAAGCTGTAGCTTACAATTTGATGTCTTTTATATGGAGAGGACAGATCTTAGCGTAGGCTCGACGAATGACACCAGATGATGTGCGGATATCTGCCACTCGTGATATGCCGTCTTTGCCAGGGATAGTCTGCAACACTCGTCCTAAGTGCCACTTCAGTGGTGGTAGATTGGCGTCTTTGATTAAAACCATGGCGTTCTACTTCAGGTCGTCCTTGTTGTCCACCCATTTGTGTCGCACCTGCAACTCGGAGACATACTCTTTGGCCCACCTGGACCAAAAATGTTGGCGAATCTGTTCCACCCTCTGGTAACGCTGCAGACGATGAGCAGGAACAGCCGTCAGGTCGTCTCAAGCAAGCGCTGTGAGTGGTCGACCAACCAGGAAATGACCGGGTGTGAGAGGAGACAGGTCATGTGGATCTGGGGATAATGGTGAAAGAGGACGAGAGTTGAGGACTGCCTCAATTTGTGATAGAACCGTAGTGAATTCCTCGAATGTGAGATGCGCGTTTCCTACCACTCTGCGGAGATGGTACTTGCAAGATTTGACTCCTGCTTCCCACAGACCACCGAAATGCGGAGAATACAGTGGAATGAAATGAAATTTTATCTGTTGATCCGCCGCATATGCCAAAATCTCAGTACTACATTTACTTAAAAAATCTTTAAACTCATTCATGAGTCCTACAAAATTTCGGCCGTTGTCAGAATATATTTCCAACGGTTTACCACGGCGCGAAATAAATCTATTTAGCGTTAATAAATATGCCTGAGTAGAGAGATCACCCACTAACTCCAAATGGACTGCGCGAGACACAAAACAAATAAATAAACACACGTATGCCTTTATTGTTCGAGCTCCTCTGCCCTTACGGTTCAGTATAAACACTGGTCCACAGTAATCCACACCACATCGAATGAAAGGGTAACTAGGTGTGATGCGTTCTTTGGGTAGGTTACCCATCATGGGAGTAAGCGTCCTACCTTTACTGCGAGTACAAACTACACAGTAATGTATAATTTGCCGAACTAAGTTCCTACCACCTAAAGGCCACCATGATTCGCGAATATGGAACAATAAAACTTGCGAAGCAGCATGAAGCAATGGCGTATGTTCATGCCGAAATAATAAAATTGTAAAATAATGTTTGCTAGTAATTAAAATTGGATGTTTTTTTTTTTATCAAAATTAAAATTATCAGAATTTGCTAAGCGACCACCCACTCGAATAATTTTGTTTTCGTCTAAAAATAAATTTAACCTCTTTAGTGAATTTTTACCTTTAATATTTTTGTTTTTTAATAGTAAATTATATTCCACAGGAAACGATTCTAATTGCACCCATAAAATTAACAAATTTAAGGCCTCATTTAATTCATTGAGCGAAAGAGGTCCAGTGCGCTTATTACCTTTGTTAATTTTGCGTGTATTATGAATAAATCTCAATAAATATGCAACCGCTCGTCTCATTCGCTTAAACTGTGAGAAACGTTTAAATGAAATAAAACCGCAATCACTTGACTCATTCGATATAAAAGAAATAACCGGTGATGACTTAACCTCAGGCAACTCAATATCGATATCGAAAACTGCTTGGTTAATATCTCCGATTGAAACATTCGAGTCCCTAAGGAACGCCGGGCCTTCCCACCAAATTGTAGAAGTGGCGAGTTCTTCTATACCTACACCGCGTGACAACAGATCTGCCGGGTTTTCTTTGCTGCTAATATGTCGCCAAGGGAGCCCCTGAGTTAGCTCGTGTATTTCTGCAGTTCTATTTTGGACGAATGTTTTTAATTTATTAGGTGCCATGCGTAGCCAGCCTAAACAATTGTCGCGTCTGTCCAAAATACAACATTATTAAATTGTAAATTCAGGGAGCTCTTGACCTTATGGAATAGCTTTGCACCTACTAAAGCACCACATAATTCTAGCCGCGGAATACTTATGGGCTTTAAGGGCGCAACCTTTGATTTGGAAATCAGCAAACGCATAGAACAAGTGTCGTTATTATTTAAAGTACGAATGTAAACGCACGCGCCGTACGCTGTTTGAGTCGCGTCAGAAAAAATGTGTAACTCAACATAGCTAAGTTGAGTACCTATACCGTGCCGCGGGATTTGTATCGAGCGGAGCGCCTCGAGAGAAATAACAAACCGGTTCCATGCGCGCGCGGCGCTTGGCGGCACAGCGTCGTCCCATCCGATCTTTAATAGCCACAACTGTTGCAACAAACTTTGACAATTATAATAGAAGGACTAAGCAAACCGAGCGGATCAAACACTTGCGAAATATTTGATATAATCGTTCTTTTCGTAGTTATATTATTGTTAATTTTAAATTGCGTTTGAAAATAAAAAATATCTTTAAAATTATTCCAACTTAAACCTAGCGTTTTAGTATTATTATTTTCGCTTCGTGAAATAGGCTTGCATTATTCAAAGAAAACATCGTTTAATTTTAGCGCAAATTATTTCTTTAATCATTGTTTTTATTTATTACTTTTAGCTTATTTTTAAATTTTAAATTATTATTTATAACTTATGTAGATTTATCAATTTTTATCTTTGATTTCTCGAAATGTGTGTAATTGTGAGTCTAGCGAAGTCTCCACAGAAATGTTACAATTAATAGGCATATTTAATTCTTGAGAACTATATAATGGACCCGATATAACCCAGCCTAATTTGGTATTTAAAAGGTATGGGCCACATGACAATTTTATTTTACCTATATCTAATAAGTCCCAAAATGTATCTGCGCCAATTAAAAGGTCAATATTATTTCCATTTAAAAAATGCGGGTCAGCCAACTGTATGTTTTCTGGAATACAGAACTGCGCGCTTAAATTACATACAGTCGGCATAGTAGAAGTTATGTTCGGTAACACGAAACAATTTAAATGTGCAGAATATGAAGTGTCAACACACGATTTGATGAGAATATTACATCTTTGTGAACTATGAATTAATGAATCACCTACTCCTCTTATTTCGTTAGTGGACTGTATTAGTGGCGTATTGAGGAGTTGTGCAAACGATTTGGTGATGAAGCAACGCTGACTTCCACTGTCAAGAAGTGCACGTGCCTTGTGGAAGATACCGTTATTATCGGAAACTTCCACTATCGCCGTTGACAAAAAAACAATATGCGAATCAGCTGATTTTAAACTATGCGGATCAATGTGTGCCTTGTTTACGTGAATCTGGCTACCTGGTGCGGCCGCGGGAGGGGCGCGCACAGCGGTCGTGCGCCCGAGTTCCGCCGGCTGCTCAGTCGCGGTCCTACTGACGTAATGGGATGCTAGTGAGATCTCAGTGTTATCGTTGTGGAGCAGCGAATTATGTTTTTCGTTGCATCTCCTACACGGACCAAACCTACAATGCTCTAAGACGTGACCAGGCCGTAAACAGTTTACACACAGTTTATGTTCGCGAACTAATTGATATTTGGCGTCTAAATCACTATCGATAAATAGTTTACATGAGTAAAGTGAATGAGCTGCCTTACACTGATAACAAGTTACCTTATAACGAGACGAGCGGTGTTGCGACTTGTGATTAGTATTACCGGTGGAAACATTGCAGTGCGAAGTGAACGATCGAAATGATGTATTATGTTTTTTATTCTCTATTACTGCGTTATTATTTGTGTTATTATTACGCGATAGCTGCAAAGCTTCCAGCATATCCGCCCGGCTCTTCAGAAAATTTAATAAATCGCTGACTTTAATAGGCTGCTTACTACACTCGTCACTTGTAAATAAAGAGCATTTATGCGTTTCCCACTCGCGCTCCGTGTTTTTGTCAAGCTTAGACACGATTATGTAATTAATCAATGTATCCCAGGTGTCTGTGGGTTCGCCTAGGATTTTTAAAGCTCGCAAATTCTTTAAAATCGTGTCAATTAAAGTTCTAATCGCGGATGGGGATTCCTTAGATAACGGAACGATAGTAAATAGGGCCTTTACGTGGTTTTGAACTAAAAGTCGGCTATTATTATATCTGTTAAGCAATAGTTCCCAGGCTACGTTGTAATTACCTGCAGAAAACTCAATAGAATCGATCACTAAGGCTGCGTGACCTTTTAGTGATGATTTTAAATAATGAAATTTTTGAATGCTACTTATTTCATTAGAACTGTGAACCAATGACATGAACGTATCACGAAACTGTAACCAATGTTCATATGACCCATCAAAGGTAGGCATAACTATGGTTGGTAACTTAACAGCGTGGAGGTTATTTGAAGGTGCATTAGAACAGTGGGCAATCTCACTACTATTTATCATAGATTCTGCAAGGGCTAGCGTGGAATAATAAGAATCTTCAAATGATTCTCTTTGATTTAAATACTCTGTTAATTCGGATTCTGGTATATTTTCTTCAATTTTAGATTGAATTATATTGAACTCAACAAATAAATCACTAGCGCCTTTAATGCGTAATTTTAAATAAATGCGAGTTTGCGAAGTGAACTCGTCTTTCATAGATTTTAATGCTTGTAAATAGTTTGTAAATTTAGTCAATCTACTTTTTATTATGCCACGTTTTTTAATCAAGTCACGAATTAATGTATCATCTGTGTGTAAAACATTAGGTGACTTGTCGGGAGATCTTGGCTTTTCAACAGACATTTCGGTGATCAGTGAGAATAGGAGTACTTACGGTTTGAAAATTGACCACGTTAGTGCTAGGAACGTCGCAAGCTCGTCAATCAACCACACCTCGGGTTCTCTGTGCGGCTTAATCACTGAAATTGATTTGAATGCGTATTACAAAGGGGGCAGATGAAGGTGTTAGGAAATGAAGGTTGGTTGATCCCACCAGATAGCGAAAATTGATGATGGAACGGCAATCAAGCTTCGGATCCTCTGTGCGCTTAGCCTTCACTTGTCCTTGTAGTGTCCTGGATAAAGATTACTTCCTCTCGCATGAAATCTTCGTCGACCACGTGTTGCACGTGTTGCACGTATGGCCGATAGGTTGCTGAATTCTTCGCTGATTCGGCTTAAAAGTCCTAAATGATTCGGCTCCGAAGGTCCAAAATGTTGGGTTTAGTGCTTGAATAGATTCCAGCGGGTTATTGCGATTTGGCTAAGTACTTTTTCTCAGGAAAATTATGGGTTTAAATAAAATGGCGACTCGAGTAGTTTGAAATTGCGAATGCGTGTAATTGAAATAAAATTTTACATTAGCTTAGGATAAATGGGTAGGGGAACATATTCAACCAGTACGAGCGTTTTACGTCATGCAACGTCATACAACGTCATACAATCGGGTCATGAAGCGACGCCGATTGGGTACGAAGATCCTTGAGTAACCTTGATCGCCGATAGATGGGGTAACCTGTCGCATCCGTAGATAAGTCCGAACAGTCCTTTATTTTTCTGGAAGGCGTTATTTACATTTTTTAACATTCACCCGCATGACACCCGTTCCCATTTAAATATTAGGATAAAGGGTAGCCTATGTCCAGGCTTTCTCAGGCTCTAAACTATCTGTGTACCAATTTTCGGTTAATTTGGTTTAGCAGTTTTGACGTGAAAGCGAGACAGACAGAGTTACTTGCGTATTTTTAATATTAGTATAGATTGTAGGTACGTTACCAATATCATGATTTTAGTGAAACTCATTTTATTTCGACCATAAATAATTCGTCTAACAATCAACACTAAGATCCCTACGGAAATTATGAAAGCACCCTTTAGACTAAATCGCTACGGCTCATAAGACCCCTGCACCAAACTGTTACATTTGACGGATATGTTTACACAGTAGGCACACTCCATCTCTGGCCTGCGAGTCTGCGAGTGATGGATGCGCGCAAACATTTACTTGACCCATCTTCTAAGTAACATCTCTACTTTGTTGGTGAGAGGTAATTTGTAAATGGAAATAAGCCTTAATTTCATTTTTAAAGTCATTGTTTCCTTAGATGAGATTCTTGGTTAGAATTTTTTTGGCTAAAATTGTACTTAAAAGAATTAGATAACGCAGCAGGCTTTTTGGTTGTCCGGATTCCTGTACAAAATTACTCGTATTTTTTATGTTATAGCTGAATTTTCTTGCTGAACCTAAGGTATATTTTCTGTGTGTATTTTGTGAAACCACTTTACTTAATAAGTAGGTACGTCCATATTACGTCTTAAATTGACAATATGGACGTTGCTTTGCTAGTATATAATTACTCGGGGACATCTCTGAACAGTTATATTGGATTATATACCTATGTATCTAAATAAAATTTTATTGAAATTGTGAAAACTATAGGTTGTTGACATTTTACTGGCCGCTTGCAATTTTCCGGTTACTTTCAGATGGTACTAGATATTTAATAAACATGTAAGTCCACAGAACCTGATTAAGAGCTGAGTAGCTGCTCTTAGAGTCACAACTAGGCGTATTGAACTTTGCGTTATTATTTATAATAAATAAATATCTCCTTGTTTATAATCCACACAGCCCATCCCAGCCAACCCACCAACCCATCTCTTCCCTTGGGGTCGTATAAAGCTACTAATGGACTTAGAGCTGCACAACCATCCAATAGCTTATAGCGGTGGCGGGCTCACCACCTGTCACGCTGAGTGCAGTCACTGCTGGTGAGGCGCGGACTATGGTAATGGACTGCTTTTGCGGTGCTTTTGCCTAGTCTCTGAATAACCGTTACGGGATAATATTCGTGATTATAAATCCGCGTAATATCTGGAACGGTCTTCAAACGATTTACACCGCCAATATTCTCCTCAGCGTCAGCCTACGCCGAACGCTACATGGGCTTCCCGAACGCCACCGGCAACTACCGAGGGTACGCCGACGCTGACGTCACAAAGCAGGCCTCGGCGCTGCATGACAAGATGCTGCTGCTGGTGCACGGCACGGCGGACGACAACGTGCACGTTCAGCAGACCATGGCGCTGGCCAAGTCGCTGGCGGACCAGGGCAGCATGTTCAGGCAGCAGGTAACTGGAAAATAAACTTTGTTTTTTTAGAGAAGTGTTTTAAATGATTTCAGGATAGTAAGGTAGTTTGTACGTATGTTAGTTCCAAAGAATATGAGTGATGTAGGCCATTTCAAGGGTATATTATTTACAAAGTGTCGAGGTTCTTTCCAAAGTGCACGTTTGCGAAATTACGAATTATATCGTCATCACGCCTGTAACGCTAAAGAGGCAAACGTGTAACTGTTACAATGACTGAGTTATTCCTAAGGCTCCCACACACGCTATCGTTTGTCAGCAGTATGACTAATTGGCTATAGACGAGTATCTTCTGTGAAAACCATACTACTACTAAGAAATTGCAAACTTGTTACCATGCTACGGCAATCAATAATATACCAGCATCAATAAAGCTAATTATATTTATTATTTTTTCTACTCACTCATAAATTGCTTGTGCTTATTGCAATTGCTTATACCTAAGTACTATATAACAACACAAAGGGTGAGTTTTTTGATCCCTTGTAATGTTACCTCAATAGTCAAAATCTAGACCAATTGCGTCAATGGAAACGCCGAAATGTATAACGTCAGGTAGACAAATATATGAGATAAAAATTCGAAGCAATATACATCAGCTGTGTCGCCGGCCGCCATTTCACTAATCCCGGCATCGTGTAGTGGTTAAATTGTCTATGATTATTTAACTTAAGTTAATTTTGATAATTCGACTATTGGACAAGCTGTCACATTACGCCATAATACATTAGTAATCTGTGATCATACGTTTGCGCCATCGGTCCATATCTTAACCTATTGGTCAACTTGACCACGGATTAAAAAATCTGACACTAAATGCTACACAGTTAAATTTAACCACCGCTCAATTAGTAAACTAAGCCAAACTCTCCAACAAAACGACATGCTGAGCACGAATTCATCCAAACTTTGCACAGTTGTCAACAAGTTATCGTCGCTGTGATGCACGGCTACTGCTTTGTCCTGACAATGTAATAAGCACATCTGTTTTATGACAATTGAAATGATTGTGCAACTGGATTCTGTTGAAATCCATACTAATATTATAAATGCATAACTCTGTCTGTCTCGCTTTCACGTCAAAACTACAGAACCAATTTAACTGAAATTTGGTACACCGATAGTCTAGAGCCTGAGAACTTTACCTTTTATCCCGATATTACCATGGAAACGGGTGCCGTGCGGGTGAATGTAAAAAAAATTTAATAACGGCTCCCAGAAAAATTAAGGACAAATTTACGCCACTGTGAACTTTGCTTCTAATAATGTAATAGGAGTTAATTTTCAATTCCACCAATTGAGGCTACTGTTCCAATTTGAAAAAAGCTATAGACTACATACCATCACACTATCTCAAAGTAAGAGATAAGGGAGGGGGGGGGGGGGGGGCGTAAAGTAAGAGATATAAGAAGATACACTCATCCTTATCTAAAATATAGTATTTTGGTTTAAAATAGTCATTGTATTTAAATATATAACATCAAGAAGACTACGCTTGGATCGCCGATATAGCAAAAAGAACTGGGTGCGTTAATAGGTACGGTACATAATTGAAAAACTGAAGCCCACAGGGGTCATATTCTGTCCATTCAAGCTGGACCAATGACTTGGCAAAGTTAGCGGGAAATTGCCACTAGTGGACAATGCATGACTTATCGGTATTCAGATCTTCGGGAGTCTATATCAGTGGTGATTTCACCCGATGATGACGTATGTCACTGTTTATCTGATGTAGGCATTTACAACAATTATGAATTTCCAGATGTGCATGCACTCTTTAATATAAGGAACTTATCCGGAAGTAATGAATTCAGTCCTAATGTTGTGACGATTTATAATTTGTGATTTACCCCTAGATCTACCCAGACGAAGGCCACAGCCTGGAGGGCGTGAGGTGGCACCTCTTCCGGACGATGTCGTCGTTCCTGGACGACTGCTTCCGCAAACAGGTGCCGCCCGAGACCAAGGCGGGGTTGCGCAACGGCGGCAACCTCGACTGAGACACGTGGAGGGATGAGGAGTTGTACTCTTGGTGAGATTCAGCAAGCATCGTGAAAATTGTTATTATTAAGCATGCCTTCAGGTGGCCTACTTCAGGTGTCAAAAATGACAATGGCTATTCCCGGATGGAATCCAGAATCAAGCATTAAAGTTTCTTTGTCTTCTTTGTCTCTAATGTTTTTCTTCCACAAATATTCTGAATACATTATAGTTCATAACCTTATTGTTCCTGTCTTTCTTTCCTGTCCTTTTTCCCACTTTCAGTGTAATCGACATGTCCTCTTCTTCAATTCTCCTCTGTCACCCGTCAGCATTTTATCCATTATCTTACTTTCAATTCTATTGGTCTATCCATTAAAGTTCAATGTAGATTCAACTATATTATACAAAAGAACTACAAAAATGCCCAAAACTGAAGATCCCAAGATCTCCCTTTCTAATTCGGTCTTTCGCTGTTTTAACTGAATTTAAAATAAAATCTGTAGGCATTTTTCCTACAATAGATCTTCTGCAATTATTCTATCTATAGCTGCAATTTACAACTGTCATTACTTATATGTAAGTTCTAAATTGGGTACCCCTCCTAACCATTCTACTTTCTTTCCAGGTAAAATGAAGAAAGAAATAGTCAAGATGTTTTAGAACCTCTAAAATTCCAATTGAACACGTAGTACAACCTTTTCCATATCTTATCCCTTACACTGTGACTGCCAAAGAGTGGGCTACTCTCGACATCAAACGTTCATGTGATATAGATTAAAAACTTTTGTGAACTATTTAATTTAAGTGTTCTGCAACATCGTTGCTCACTGTCGGTGAGTATGTCAATTGACTGAGGTTATAGTTAACATCTTAAATTTAAGCTTCATTTAGTGCAAATCGCTGTATACAGTAACTAAGACACATATATAAGGGCCGGTTTCTCTACTTTCGTATACTCATTACTGGTCAGGTCAGTTTGACCAATAGGTAAAATATGGACCAATGGCCAAAACGTCGTGCTGTCATCAATTTTTCAAGTTGATGTCACAGATTTTGTTGTTTCCATCGACGCTATTGGTCTAGATTTTAACTGTTGTAGTTACTTTGAATACGGATCAAAAAACTCACCCTAAATAAAATAAAAATTTGAAAAAAAAATGAATTATCTGTCAGTTAATTGATACTTAGCAAAAGTAGATAAAACCGACTCTAAATCCAGCTTAAAATAATCATCAACGAAACAAAACCCAACGTTGAAAAATTTGCTATACGATCAATCAAATGTATGATGGTAACTGTACTTCTCTTACTGTTGCAAATTCATTGCTACGAAGATGATATGACAATAATTTATATCAATTAAAATGTTGGGCAATGTTTGAAAAACGAGAGAAAGAATAGTAAATGTAATTTTAGCACTCAGTAGCAACGGTATTGCAGCAGTCAAACTCAGGGCTGGTCCCTTGACTTTACGTACTATACGGCTAAATGAAGAATGGGTTTAAAATGGCGCCTTGCATAAGATTTTTATAATATTTGACACCTCATATCTTGTCGTCTAGGTTAACACAATGAATCTTGACGACCTAACATTTGCACATGATTGAAACAACATCAGAAAATCCAAAAAAAATATCTAGGACTTAGGACAAAAGCGGACTAGAGGAAGTATTATTATAAATGGACATAAATAGATATATAGATCTATAAGGGTTGGCGTAAGAAAAAGTTATTATAGCCTTAAGCCTTGTGATGTCATCTCTCAACATTACACGATGTGAAGAAATAAAACCATACTATTTGCAAGATAATGGATGGTTAATGAGATGGCTGTGTGTAAATGAGAGTGAAGTTTGGGTTAAGGCTAGCGCCAATCAGATGCATGGATTATATCACCCCTCTCACCCCTCGCATCGCTAAACAAATACTTTTCATAACGTCAACATACAGTCAACAACATGTGTTTACTACAAAACATGAAAACCTTTATGCATGACGTCTTGTGAACTCATTCTCTATTTGATCAAATAGATACTTAATACTTATGAAACTCTTGAAATTGATAACTTGGCATGTATATTATATTTCACGCTTCGATTGCTCATAATTAGTAATTTAAATTAAACTTCATAAAGAGAGAAAAATCGTGAAAACACTCGCGAAAAATCGTGATAAGGTTAATTTTAAGCAGTTTTGCCAATAACTTACTAGTTTTGTTGGCAATAAATTAAAATAATAATTTTTCATAACTTATTTCAGAATGATAAGATTATATGAAATTTCTCAATAAGTATAGTTTATGATAAAATTTTAATTACTTTATATCAAAATACCAAAAAGAATCACATTAACACTCAGTCTTGGTTTTAAATTGCCTAAACTATTATAATAGAAAGAGGCAGATAACGTTTATTAAATTCTATTTTGACTGTTAAACGTAAAGCATTTATTGAAAGTGCGTGTTACACTTTCCGACCGTAGGGTGCGTGACTTTAACAAAATTATCCAGATAAACCAAGGATTTAAAATGACCCCCTTACTATTTCTCACTCGCTCAAACACAATACAAATGAGTGAGATATTTGAGCTGTTAAATATTTGACAAGTTTTTTTGGCTATGTTTAATAATGCTTGAATTCTACTGAAATGTACTTTTTAATCAGATTTTTAAGTACTTTGAAAAGCAAAAACCAGGTAAACAAACACACAAAGTAACTTGTGGTTGATAGATCACTCTAAAAAGTTTTTTTTTATAATAGACTGGCACAGATTACCCACCTATGAGTACAGGGTCCCAATAATGCATGTGAATGTTACTTATAATACTTGCATCGGTCACATAAGATTAAGTACCGAGCTGCAAGGTTTTAATGTCCGCAAATAAATAATTGAATTTGAAAACAAAATGAACAATATGTATATTATAGGTTCTATCGTAATAGGTATTACACTGCAACTGACGCCATAAACACGAGCCAATCTATTTATTTTATATCATGAAACTGCGAGTTAGTTTAGAAATGCACTATTTTATTAATTCTATTCGTAATTTATAGGATAAAATCATTTTTATTTCAATCAATCCGCTTGTAACATATTCGCGAGTTTTTTAATATCGTAAAATATCAGTCTTGATGAGTCTTGTTCTAAAATTTTCTATTGAAGTAGAACAGTGAGAGAGTTGTGTTTGGTTTTACAAAACATTTTACATGCATTTTTAACACTGCATACAAACAAACAAATAACACAAATTTTAATACCTACCGGTATAAAATAGTGTTTAGATTCTCGAGTTGAATAGCTTAGCGTATAACAACATTTTAGTCTCTCCACAAAAACATTCACAGGATTTTTTAAATAGGGTTTAGTTTATTAGATGTGTAAAATGGGCTTGGTGTTGGTGACAAGTTGGGTGTTCGACAGCGCATGTCTGTCGAATAACAAAACGAGTATACAAATATGGTCTTTATTTTAATGGGAATAATCACCTAATATTCGAGCACTTCCTAGCTTCTGCTAAGAAGACAATTTGTACAACATTGGTCTAATTACTTATACTCGTATTCGATAATAAACGCTGGCGCGCTGCAGCGTACTGGTGGTGCCATCTATTGGCGGCGTTCGGGACTACTGCAGGAACGAATGTATGAGTTTGGAAAAGTTGCCGTGTTACAGATGTAATTTTTTGCTATCTCAAGTTACTTACTATTATTTTGTGAAAACAAACGTAGTTTTCTCAAATTCCAAAATTGTGGATCGTCATTAGAGACATGTATACAGAATTATCTTAAATTTAATCTTTAAGGAATCAACGTGGTAATACTAGGTAGCTACCATCATGAATAACAACACTTTCTCATTTCCTTTCTACGACTTAATAATTTGACACATTTTACTTTCACACAAAAATATATATTTGTTTCTGAATGTTCTTAACTCTGTGCGATAACGCGCGCGAGCGCCGCGCTTGTCTTCTTTTTTGTATCAACTGAACATAGACTTACTTATGTCTCGACATATTAATATTTTAAATCATTTTTAATCGTAAATCAAATGTTGTTATTTCATATGTTATGAACCTGTATACAAGGTTGCGTTTGGTTTCCGAGAGTTGATAATATACAAGCTATAATTATGTATTTTATTCCTCTTATTGTTAAGTCCGCGAAAACTCTAGACTGCAGGAGTAGACTTGTTTTTTAAAGATTACACGTCGACTATTGTGGAGAGACAAACTTAGCGAAAATAAAGGAATTGAATAGCTGTTTAGTCGATGGGTCTTGTGATAGTATGTTAAATAGTTAGAACTAATCGACATCTCGTTCATGCTATCATATAGAGTGCTCGCGAGTGACGTTGAATATTTTTGAAGGTTCCTATACTCAGAGTAAACAGAACTGGAGTAGCCTTTGTCTAACATTCCCCTCTGCCAAATGCACAAGCATCGGATGCTTGCACGTTTAATAAAACTATTTGAGCCGCCATTTTGACAGCCATAACATTGTAAACGTTGCGGCGAACAGAGCTCCCGCAAAAATGCCTGCCTGTGCTGTTTTTTGCTGTAAAAATAAATAGAAAACATCGAGTATGCTAAAAGATGGTGTCACCTTTTATTTGTAATTATAATTTTTAAGATTTCATGATTATTTACTTCATTATTTCATGTTTTAGAATTCTACGATTTCAAATTTCGAACGCTAGTCTCGTGGGGAGTGCGGCTGTGTGGTTGTCAAAACGAACACCCCACGTGACTATTTTAAGCGTGTGTGTGCGTGAAATTTAAATTTGTGTGTCGAATTATGCATGTGTGCATTTGTAAAAACGGCTGGCTTTGAGTGTAGTGGTAACCTCACCCCCCGCAAGAAATGGCAGAAAAAAATGTTTGAGAAATTGACTAATGGCTACTCCAGTTCTGTTTACTCTGAGTTCCTATACGATTTTCAATCTTATTTCCACAGATTAAAAATACCTTAAAATTTTTTTGATAATTGAATTTACAAACATTCATTTGATTTAAAACATTGGCCTTTAAACATTATCCTTGTAAACATTTTCCTTTATAAATAATAATACAGCTTCTTAACTTTTCAACTGTAAGTTTCACAGTCGAAAAGTTAAGAAGATTCGACGGTAAAACTTCATTTATAATTTAACGATTAATATCCTTAAAACTTGGCTAAACAAAATTAATCTTAAAACTAAATTATTTTAAGTAGTTTGATCTGTATGTTTCTGGCATTTGCATAAATTTTTTCGACTCTCTTTGTATGGAATAAAAGTAAATGAATTTGGAAAATGCGACAGAGCGTATGTGTTAATTGCTTTAATAAAAGCAATATAATTACTAGATGTGAATTTGAACTTAAGTGAAAAATGCTCATTCATCTAAAAGTTTGCATGCTTGTCATTTCATTAACCTAATGTAAATTAATTAACTTAAATTTTATTAAAGACCAATAGGTAGCGTGTTAAAATATTTTACTAACAAAACTTAAAGTTTAAAAACATAATTAGACGAAGTTTTGGATTTAGAAGTTTAGACTAATTTAGTACTAACTCGTTTGAACATTTGACAGCAATAATATTAGTGAAAATACATTTTGCGTTAGCATTGAAAACATAAGCTTCATGCAGGCTCTTCGAATTTATAAGCGCTATCACAATACGCGACTCGTTATAGAAAGCATGACCGTTCAAACAAGATATTCAAAAGAAATTTCAAGATGGCCCATAGCTATATTACAGAACCAATCAATAGCTAGTTGTTCTTCCGTACTTTAAAAAGAATATGTCTATGGTCCTATAATGGTCCGTTCACGGCTACTAGCGACGCACGAATTCTCTTCTCATTGGTCGTTCGCTACGGGCGAACATGGGTGCGCATGTCCTGAATGTGAAATAAGATGAAATTTCGCCCGCCGCTCTAAGTCGTGGCCGGACCATTACAGGACTACAGAAATCGTCTTAATAGAGGACGCCAGAACAAATAACTATTAGTAAGACTGACTGACGGTGATAACACAGCGGCTCTCAGATAAAAAAAATATTCCCACAAATGTTACACACAAATCAGTAAAAATATAATCATTGGTGACAGTAAGTTCTAAAATCTTACTGCGACTACCTATATCGCTTTTATTGCAACTCCCGCTAAATGCAAATATTCTCTTTAAATTGTTAGGGTTTTTCTCACATGAACAAAATCTTCGCCCCCTGTGTAACTACAGTCGTCGCGTAAAGTGAAAGCGCTATTAACAATTTCACCACAGTACAATAAGGAAACTGTAAATTAAAACTATTGTTTTGTAAAATGAACTGACGACGCCGTATGTTAACAGCGAAAGCATACAAATTGCCAGCGGCAGGTTCACTTCTCTACTAAACCATAAATATTAATTAATTAATTATACAGAACTTAATGACTTACTTCTTTTTCTGTTAAAATATGTTTCCTTCTTGTACTGCGGTTTAAATATTTATAAAATTAGTCCATAGATGCCTATTTATCTCTTGTGCTACAATAAGGTCGAAATATCAACTTTTAAATTACATAAAATTAATTAAAAAGCTTACACAGCAACTGCATGGTGTTAAAGAAAAATAGATCTTGTAGCACAGATTTTTACAGTATTAAAGTGGAAATAATATTTACAGTCAGGTATAAATTGGCGAGTGGTGAAAAACCAAATTTTTCCAGCGCTGCGATTGGTAAACTTGTAAGCATTTAGTCAAATTTGTACTGTTAAGGTCCATCAGCACTCAACAGTGTCGACACGCACCGATTATTATCGCATGCATCAGTGTCAATAAAAAATTATAATTCAGTGACAAGTTGTAAGTCAACAGTAACGATCAGTAGTGTCTGTCACTGACGAGTACCGATAGTGGCAATGCCAGTGATTTGTGCTGAATGTCACAGACTTTAATGACTGGCGCGTGTCGGCACTTTGGCGCATTAAGTGGCACCACCACTAGGATCGCCAAGTTATACTTGTAGCACTGTAAAAGCGTCAAAATGATATCCAGAGACCTAAGTGCCAAAGTGTCGAATAATAAAATAATTCCATATAACTATTGTAAGTTAAATAGTTTCGTCGTAGTTAGATTATCGTAATTTCTCTCAGAGTTTTTTCATGTTTTAAATCGACGTTTGTAGGATAAAAATTTTTCATTTTAGGAATAGTTGAGAAAGCGTTTTGTCTTTATAGTAACAGTTACTAAAGTTGATAGTTTAATAGTAATCGAAGTAAATGCGAAAAGGATAATAGTTATGTATACATATCTGAACTTTAATTTAAGCAGACGGGGTTGTACCACAAACATACGCCTAGTACGACCAGAAAGTCGAGAAGAATAACTCATTGCTACTCGCTTTGACACGACCAACGAAGCAAGATGCAAAGACCAATTGCCTCCAGGATATAATCCTTATTCTCATGAGTCCTCGATAGAAAACAAGATAGTTCCGCGCTAAATAGCGTCATACCAGGCGCGCTGCGCCTGGTATGACGCTTCTATTTCTTCGAGATAAAGGACCATAATTTAGCTGGTTCCATAGTACAACAACAGCTGGGCAGATCATACAAAACTGTAAAAATTCTTTAATTGATTTTAAACTTTAATTGATTGAAGATAAAGTGAAAAATTGGTTCGGGAATTTTAAGAGTTTAAGGTAAGTCTGGTCCCCTGATTCTCAACTGCCAGTTCGCGGATTCGATTCGGAAAGAGTTGTCCCGTCTCACTTTGATTTGCCGGAATAAAAAGTGACAGGTGAGAGTTTTCCGGCAGTTTAAAATATGTTAGTCTTTGGTACGACCCCGTCTTCAACTAAAACTAAGAATCGCTTCCACACGACTAACGCACAGACGTGATAATTGCCTTATCGGTGTTACGTGTTGTCTTTTTGTTCGTGCGACTTTTATTGTACAGAGGGTACAAGACAAGCATTAGCTTGCCTTGCAAAAGTAATACTGATATTGTTTGAAGGTAACGTGTATGGTAGTGTATTGCTAAAATTGTACATGGAGCCATGACGCCTGTTAACGAAAAAAGCCATGGGACTTATTTATTTTAATCCTTTAATTTTAACAAATGACTAACGTTGATTTTTACTTATTTTTGAATTACAGAATTATTCACTCCTTAATATTAGAATTCGTATCTTTGTGTACACCTACACGAAACCATGGGTCTATCTATAGGCGTAATTTATTTATTTTGAAGTAAAATCGTAATTAATCGCCTCCCTGGTCTAGTGGTTGACAACACCGGGTGTAGATCGAGAGGTTCGGGGTACGATTCGACAAGGGCAGGGGTTTTTCTGCTCGGTATGGGTGATGGTAGGGCTTCTGAGTCCGCCTGGCTAGCTACCTCCGTCTTACCCAAATTTGTCGCCATAATAACAATGTATAAGCATTGTTGTGTTCCGGCAATCAGAGGTAAGATAGCCAATTCCTCAGTTGTTGAGGATTACAGGTGAAGCTCGCTTCCACCTTCGGCCTTATTGTCACTTACCATCAGGTGAGATATAGGCCAAAAGTTTATCTGTCATATTTAAAAAATTACAAATTATCCTACCCTATTTGTCTTACCTTTCAGTAATCGCTAAAAATATATTGGGTTATCAATTACATTCAGTGGTATTTGAAATGTTAATAAATGCATTAATCAAATCCTATACATTTTTCGTATATCGATAGCGGATAACGAAAAATTTCTTGACTAAAAAAGAGGCTAGTCCCTGCGTAAGTTTATTTATTATTTCCTATTAAGAATTATTAATGAAATCAAAATGTTGTACCTACCTAATGTATTGATTAATTAATCAAACTAAAGCCGCAAAAACTGCAATAGACTTTATCACTAATCACGTAGGATTTAAAATTTAGAATTTTTTAGAAATTTTTCACGTAAAATTTTAGCAATACACGACAACAATAACCAATGTTGCAATGGTGCAATCGCTTTGTGATTACAATTTTAACTTTATAGTAATAGTTCTAAGGTATTTAATTGTAAAAACTATTTCTACACCTATTCTTCCTCGAAGTCTAGAAGTTCTGTAGGGTCCAATATTTTTCTGTTCAAATGTTGAATTGTATTAATTTAAATTGCAAAAAAAAAATTGAATGATCGGTTGATTTTTAAATGAAATTGTAGGTAAATATTGTTTAAGTTAAAATTATTACAGTGGTTTTAGAGTTATAAAAAACAACAATAAATAAAAATGAAAGATATAAATAAAATATCGATAATCGATGAAATCGCAGCACTTTGTTGGATGGGTGAACAGAACTAAGGGTGTTCCGGATTTATTTATGGTTTTTGTTTTCTTTTTTTGGAAATTTCGTGTTTGAAAATTATTCGACTCTATGACCATTGTAATAAAACACTTTTTTAGCTAAAAGGCTCGCGGACCGAATAAAACGTTATTTGATTAAATCAAAGTATTATCGATTTTAGATTTGGTGATTTAAAATTATAATGCAGCTTTTGTAACAGTTCAGTCTCAGTATAGTTTAATGTACAACTATGAAAACTGTTCTTAATAAAATTTCAGCTTTAATAATAATGTTGATATCTGTTGCTGTTTCGACTTCCAACAGAGGTGTTGATGCGACGTGATGCCAAATAAAAACGCGTGTATTGGTGAAATGGGTTTACTTGAATCAATATTTCAATGACAATCCGAACGTACGTCCTGGACGGTGCCCGTGAGTGGAAGAATGGAGCTCGGCTCGCGCCGCGGCCGGCGCCGGCGGCTGCCCCGCCCCGTGTCCCGCTCCCGCGGTCCGCGCGTGGACAATCTCATAAAGTGTAAATTCAGTCAGTCAGTATCTAGTCTGAGCTACTGGTTGATAGTAAAATTTCGTTGCATAACAATTGCATTTTATATTTTTTCCATTCAGCACAGATTATACGACAACGTCGACGACTCATCACCACCACAACTAGAAGAATATGATATATAAGTATATCTACACAAAGTTCATTTTAAATCACCATTTCGTGTAATTAATTTTAGTCTTACTTATAAGTACTCTGTTATTACTACAAATTTTATTTACTTACTGTTACTAATGTAATTTCACTCACTTCATCGAGACTTATCTATTGTAAAATGAAATTAAAATAAATAGATTATCGAAAACCGTTTTATTTCTTTAAAATTTCTTTTGTTGTCCTCAGCCTATATACGTCCCACTGCTGGGCACTGGCCTTCCTCATGGAGAAACACATGAGGAGTATGGGCCGTAACACCACCACGCTGGCCCAATGCAGTTTGGTGGGTAGAAACGGTCGCAATAGCGACCGGGACCAACAGCTTAACGTGCCTTCCGAAGCACGGAGGAGCTCGAGATCACAAAGTTTTGGTCACCCATCCACGGCCTGACCATGGCGAAGGTAGCTTTGTTTTCGATCGAAAGCCAAAGCATACTAACCACTACGCCACCGAGCTATTCCCATTCAAAAGGCCGGCAACGCCCTAGTGACATCTTCGGTGTTGCGGTGTCAATGGGAGCGGTCGTTGCTGACCATCAGGTGACCCGTCTGCTCAATGCCCCCTATCTCATAAAAAATCCGTAATTTACGGATTTACCAAAAGTTTCACTTTCTAGAAACAAAACATTTCATCATTCCTATTCATAACCACCGAAACATGAAATGGTTAAACATCATGGATATAGCCAGCCACTCACCATCTAGAAAAAATTTCAGGTCTATGTGGTGAGCGATTTCAACAACGTTGTCTTCTGAGGTATTGATATCTTAACAACAGGGAGTTCAAGGCTAGCAATGGGTATAGTCAAGAAAGTTACGCGTGCTTTTTAAACGGTTAGCAAAGCATTCGACTTTTAGCCAACTAAAATTAGTAATAGGGCAGCAGACATTTCTAATTGGTCAGCAAACTGATTGGGCAGCAACTCAAATGTTTTCTATGCTGCCAAATTTATTAATGTTGCGGAGTTGTATGTAATCCGTCATTATACAGTCGAGAACAAAAATATGTGTACAGATTTTAGAAGTGACTATCTTTATTTCCTTCTAATAAGAGTCAACCATCGATCGATCCATCGACTGTCAAAATTGGTTACATATTTTTGGAGTTGAATGATTGTTTTCCCAAATCGTGCCAAATAATTCATAAACCATCACAGCCGACAGCGTTTTTGCCTGTAAAGCAAAATGGTAATTTAAAATTTATTGTGTTAAAGGCCTTAAAAATAATGTTTTTATGGTGGTGGTTAACAGTAATGAATCATTTGGGGCCCAATAAAAAGGGTCATCTAGCCTTTAAGATTGTGACCTGTGACCTGTGACAGTAGACGTTAAAAAGTTGACACGCTTGGTTTCAATACCAATCGTTATACCTACTTGTCTCTGTAAATGTACGTCTGTGCTTCACATTTAAAAAAATTCATTTCAATAAATATGTACTACCTCTACTTTACATTATCATTAGTCGGTATTAAAAAAATTAAGAACTTAAGAACATGAACAAAAGAAATTAAGATCATGACTGTATGTTTAAACAAAAGGTAACCAGCTCCAAAGCTAAGTAACTCTTGTGCATTCTCCATCGACATTGAAGACTAAAAATACCAACCAAATTCATTTCCAGAGTGTGTCGGCGTCCCTGACACTGCACCCAGAATAGTTGACTTTGACCCACCAAATGGGGACATACGAATTTAAGTGAGACTTGACGGTACGGATGACAAAATATTGACATTTGGAGTCATTTTTGGCTGTTTAAAAAAAATATTGCTGTCACTTTTTATTGCGGCGAATTAGAGAGAGACGGAACGTGACTTTCCGAATCAAATCCGTGAACCGACAGTTTAAATTAAGGGGGCAGGAGTTACTTGCGGGATTCTTCTCATTAAAAACGATACTTTAGGAATCCGGTCGCTTGAATCGATTACATCCACTGTCAAAGCACCGTGAATATACTTGCTACAAGCACTCGCGGTAGGTAATAAACATTAATAATAATAATAAATAATCTTTATTTCTTCGCCAAAGTAAATATCATACAACAAAATATTTAGTGTAGTAACCTAATAAAGAGCTAACATTACTTTTTGTGAAGACTGGTGCTTGAGATGGGTTGACACAACCTGTAATACAAGACACCAGGTCTCCACCTCCTCGGCTTATTGATTAATAGTTAAACTTTCCTAATCATTATTAACTTTGTAAGATATGTAAAATGTTGCCGATTTTATGTACCTAGCTTTGCTTGAAATAAATTTATGTATTTTGATTTTTAATTTTATGTCATCATTCAGGCCGAAGAATGGGCAAAAAATTGCATGGTTTCATCCTTCCTTTACATAAACTTCGTCAAATCCCTCATCGAGTAAGACTCGAACTATGGCTGGACTAATTAACTAACAGCTCAACATTAAGACACGTCATCATTATGTTTATCAGAATCACAGTACATTTGCTATCCGTACTACAGTGGTCCAGACACGGGTAGATATTTTAAAGACTCAAAGGTCATGGTCGCCGAAAACACGAGACTCAAGGTATTCAAAGCTTTGAACACGAGAATTTCTTCACTAGTCCAACACTCAGTTGCACAAAGATTTTATAAACACGACATTTTTTAATGAGACATTAAAGCTTTAAAGTTCATTAAAGTTAAGGTTGTTACACAAAACAGTTCTAGCTAATGTCTCTTTAGCATTGACAGGGTGCTAATGTCGTTTTGTGCAACGTAAAACAACGATAAGGTGGTCTTTTGAAACTTCAATAAATTTATTTAATGGAGCATTAGAGATAATGCTGACATTAACTTTTAAAGTTCGTTTTATGTATCTGTTTTAATAAGAATGGTTTTGACCCCTGTTGACTCTGAGTTTTGACCACTTTTATATGTATCTATGTCTGACCTTTCAAACTTAATTAAGAAACTCTCACCCAGTTGCAGAAACGAACTTTAAAATTTAATGTCAGCATTATCTCTAATGCTCCATTATATTTATTGATTGAAGTGTCAAAAGAACACCTTAGCGTAGTTTTACGTTGCACAAAACGACATTACCACCCTGTCAATGCTAAAGAGACATTAGCTAGAAATGTTTTGTGTGACAACCTTAACTTTAATGAACTTTAAAGTTTTAATGCCTCATTAACAAATGTCGTCCTTAAAAAATCTTTGTGCAACTGAGTGTTAATCTGGAAAATACTAGAGACTGAAGATTTTTTTTTGTTTACAGTACTTTTTTCTTCCTGACAGAAAAGTTCTGATTTATACAATTTTGTGGAGTATTTTCTGATGTATTGACTTGTCTTACGGGTGTGATTGTATAAATGACTAGATTTTTTTTGTAGACTCGCACTATGCAATATTGTGCTTTTTCCCACTTGGGGATAAAGACGTTAATTGCTGAATAGTATGCCTATTTATGCTTGTGACTGTTCATTACCGTTATAAAATCGTTTATTTTTTGTTAGGTAATTTTGCTAGGTTGCATGTATTTACCGTTACCGTTGCTAATACATTCAACCTAACAAAATTCGCTCACCACGAAAATTGCTCAATTAATTTTTTGATTGCAAATTACTGTGCAAGAAATGTTGCTAACACCTTCTAAATGTTTAAAGCAGAGGTCGGCAACCTTGTGTTCATGAAAAATTTATAATTTGAAGTTGGTCGACTAGACGAGGTCTCATAGGGATAGTAAGCCACTTAACAGCTTCAGCATAATCTCACTTTCGTTGTAAGTTAATTAAAAACTTTGCGAGGTATTTTTAAATGGCAATCATAATGAAAGTCATTTTTAACCCCCACGCAAAAAGAGGGGTGTGCGTGAGTTTGAAGTGAGTGTGTGTGTCTGTCAGTCTGTGGCATCGTAGCTCCCTAACAGATGAACCGATTTCGATTGATTTTTTGTTTGAAAGATGGGTTAGTCAAGTGTTCTTAGCTGTTTCATACACACCGGCTAAGTCATTTAAAAGATATGTTGAGTGAAAACAGGAATAAAAATCAAATGTTTACAAATGTACATATCAGCAAGTTTCATGGAAATCGGATTAGCCATTTGAAAGACATGAGAAATGAAAGTGACAGTGCTGGTCATAACTTGTGCATCATAAATAAAATTATAATAAACCCCCGACCTAAAAAAATATACGCTCTATACCTATCGAGTCATACAAAGGTACTCAGCGAACGTCCACGAGACAAAGATTTTTTGATTAGTATATAAAAACCATATTTGTGTTATCAAAACCTAATATTAAACAACATGGCAGCAGAGAAAACATTTGAGTTGCCGCTGCTGCCCAATTAGTTATTTTGCCGACCACTTGCATTTTTCTGCTGACCAAAATTGTAATATTTTGCTATCCGTTTAAATTACACCCATTTCATATTTTTATTCAAAACCTAAATATTTCGGAAACTATGCGTCGTAGTTGGTTATCAATTAACCAAATTTTCTCCCCCTTGAACCCCCAGCAGAGCCGCGGGAATTCATTACAAAACATTAAATTTTTGGTAACCTGTGGGAAAGTTGCTTTATTTCTAAAATCATAATTAAAACGTACTATTAGTACGCTATTGTTTCTCAAATATCGCGCAATTAGAACGGAATAGAAAAAGAGGATGTCTTAAATATCTTATTTGGTTATTATATTGGAAACAGGGTTGGTATAAAATAAAAGAAATGCTTTCTTTTACTCATTTATTTGTCGATGTCATATATAATACTCCACCCAATATCAATTAGTAGTCCATGATAAGAAATATTGTCACCATACATTCATATACTCAATATGAAAAAACTATACAAAACTGCACTAAATTCATGCGCGCACGATATAAATATCTTGTTTCAGTACATAGAAATTTTATAAAATCTTCTAAATAAACTCTTGAAGCATACCTGGAATAAAAAAAAAATACATTAACATAATAATCATGACAAAAGGTTACTGATGGAACATAGATGGGAATCGTGGGTGTCAACACATTTATTTTACGTTTTATCTGTGTGTTTAATACAAATCTTGCAGGAAATTCAAATCGAGATTTAAAATTAGATCTGTGACGTGGTAGACCGTCGGTTAAGGAAAACTCCAAGAACTTGACGTCACTATTTTTTATTTATATATTAAGGCAAAAGTGGAACAATTCTATAAAAAAGGTAAATTTTGCAAAACAAACAAAAACAATTTCGCATTTCAAACTAAAAGATATTACGAAAGGTAGGGCTACTTACAAACTTATTTACCCCCTTGGCCCTTACTTATAATACTTATAGACTTTATAAATGAACTGTAACTGGTAAATTTTGAATCATGTTATTTTTAACTGTTTTACGATAAGCTTTTAACACAATAGTAAATACATTATAATTATATTAGGTCCTTACCTATGAAATTGGTGTTTTGTATGGAGATTTTGGGGATGTCTGCATTTTACATACTAACATTTTATCACTTTCCTTCACAACGACAAATCCAGAGATAATAATATTTGGCATGTATCATTAGACAAGCTTTAGCAAAATGTGTGTGAACACGCTTGATAAAAATTATTCATCGTTTTTATGTTAATGCAATCACAAAATGTATTCGGAAGGCAGTAAAAATAATTGTCTTTGTGTCTAATTTTAACACAATTAAACTAACAAAAAATTATCAGATTAAATAATACGAGCTCAAATATATGGTCTATTTTTAGAAGAGGCAATTATTTTATAAGAATGTTCTGAAACTTAATAGTTACGGACAAATTGCTAAGACAGAATAAAATCACCAATTTCATAGGTAAGGACCCAATATTTAAAATTATTGTCAGTGAGTCAACCGTTCTAGATGCTGACTCTTGCAAGAAAGAATGTCGAGAACAAAACAAATAAAAAGAGCCAGACAGTTAATTTAAAAACAGAAATTAGAGAAAAATTGCCAGAGAAGAGTAATAGCAAAGAGTCGCCAATACTGGTTTAGCGCCTCGTTACAGTTCTAATGATTTTTTGACATTTCAGCCATAGTGACATTGTCAAAAACTGACAGAATCAAGTTTCAAACTAGGTTTAACATTTCAAGATATTTCTCGAAACGCACCGAATGAAGCGCACCAAAATTATTAATAATAGCTACTAATAAAGGTGACCTTACCGTCCCGCTAGCTAGCGCTGGTGTTGGAGCTCTTGCTCATAACCTTGGCCACCATCTCCTGCATTCTCCATCTCTTGCAGCGGCGTGGTGCCCTGGTACAAGCATCCTCTGCCACTGATAAAGGTGACCTTACCGTCCCGTTAGCTAGCGCTGGTGTTGGAGCTCTTGCTCATGAGCTTGGCCACCATCTCCTGCACTCTCCATCTCTTGCAGCGGCGTGGTGCCCTGGTACAAGCGTCCTCTGCCACTAACAAAGGTGACCTTACCGTCCCGCTAGCTAGCGCTGGTGTTGGAGCTCTTGCTCATGAGCTTGGCCACCATCTCCTGCACTCGCTTCATCTCCTCCAGTTGCGTGGTGACCTGGTACAAACGGTTCTCGCGCTCTGCTACTGTCTTCTCAAGTTGTTTTATTATCTGTTTAATCACGTAATCATTTACTATATCATTCATTATAACACTTAATAGATTTCAATATTCCAGAACGATGCGTTTTTGCTATGGATAGTTAAATTTGAAATTTATTTCATGAATTATGTGCTGTATTGTAACACACCCTAAAACCTAAACGGAGAGGAGAGAATTTCATTATTAAGTTATGAGTTATTGCAATAAGGTTTATTTTTACGTTTTACTTCTTTCGTTATTGGGAACGCTGAAACAATTTGTTGTTAGTTGCGGATAAACATGCTGTATAAAATGTACAAAAAAAAATTTACAAAACGACCGCTTTGGAACATAGAATTATGTTATAAATGACTTTTACTTTTTAATTTCTAAATTCCCAATTACTCGGGCTGGCCTTTACAAATCAGTCAAAATTATTCAAAAAAAATTTCACCTTTAAAACATAGAACATAAAGTTCAAAATTCATACAACTTAGCTGAACATACCGTGTCTTTGTGGTCCATCTCCCGCCGCACATTCGCCTCGGCCGCGGCCGCCTCCTCCAGTTTCTTGTCTCGTTGCTTCACGCGCTCCTCAAACTTTATCAAAACATCTGCCAATTCGCTATTTTTCTTTGCCTGCAACGTATTATAAGGTGTGAAAAATGTTTGTGGTTGTATGTATTTCAGATACTATGTTATTTAGCAAAAAATAATCCTCGCGATAAAACCTTTCCATCGGTATGATAAAGTTAGAGGGTAATTATTTTTCTCGTGTAACGAGTTCGATTCTCGGTTCAACCATATAATTATTTAAGGCCCGTATTACAGAACCGAACTCAAGCGTAGATCTCTGCTTGAGCGCAGTTAAAAATGGATGGCGCTGTGTGGGATCAATAGCGTCATCCCTCTCTAACAGTGCTCAAGCAGAGATCTACGCTTGAGTTAAGTTCCGTAATACGGGCCTAAATATCTATGAATACCGTTAAAATTTTTTTTAAATTCAAATGATGTCTTCTTGCAGTAAAACGTTCTATCTGCAATATTTAAAATACTTTCCCTCCATGTGGCATAGCGTGGGACGCCCTGCATAGCTCATTGTCACCCAAGCCGCCACTACCATAATTTAATAACAAACAAATCATTTATTTTAAATTTACATATTTTGACAACGTTTTTTAATTTTAGAACTATAGTTATAGTCCAGTCAAAATAATTTAAAAGTCACATTAAATCCTACACACAAAATTTCTTTTTCTGAGCATTATTTGCGGATTTTGGAAGTCCACCTTGCAGTTTTCCCCCCTCCCCCTGTTGAGCGTTGTAAGGGAACGGGCCCAAAACCCTCGTTCCCTATAACTCCTGCTGATAAAATTCGACAGTGGAGATTTACGTAGGATTTAATTTGTTAAACTATCATAAGCTTTAGACTCAAAAATCACCATTAAATTTTTTGAGCTTTCGGAGAAAAACAATTTTGAACGTTTTTTTTTCATTAAGCTCCTAAAATGCAAGTTAAAAAATCGTACTTTTGGTGAAAATTTCAGAATATATTCCTAATGTATATCCGAATGCCTTAGTAAGTTTTCACCCCGGTGACTAAAGAAAAACTAATTAATTTTATGTTTTTTCTCTTTTTTATGATGTACATAATTGGTACATTAATTCTACACAATTTTTTTTGGGTTTCTACAATTATCACCCTAATTAGCATGCGCCACAAAAAAGTCACCATTTTTTATGAAGAGCTTTCCATGAAATTTTACTTTATGCAAATTTCATAGTTGCTACTCGTTCCCCGTCGCCCGCACCTCACTGAGTTTGAATTTGTTGTAAATGTCGCTTGCCTCTCAATGCGCTCTTTGCATGCTTAAGTCTCGCCCTTGTTAATATTTTTGGCGAAATGTGAGTGTTAACACCTCTGCCTATCCCCTCGGGGATAGAGGCCTGATGGTATATGTTGTATATACCCACTACAGCGTTGTTATGGGGGACTTTAACGCTAAAGTGGGAGTACAGAATAGCAGCGAATCGGTAGTAGGATCTCATGGATTTGGACGTAGAAACCATAGGGGGCAAATGCTCGTCAACTTCCTCGAGCGGGAGGGGCTGTTCTTGATGAACTCTTTCTTTAAGAAGCAGCCCCAAAGGAAATGGACGTGGCAAAGCCCGGACACTATGACGAAAAATGAGATCGACCTCATCATGACGGACAAGAAGCACATATTCAGAGATGTCTCCGTGATCAACAGATTTAATACGGGTAGCGATCACAGACTTGTCCGAGGCTCTCTGAATATCAACTTTAAGGCTGAACGCGTCCGTCTGATGAGGTCTAGACTCCGACCTACCTTGCTCCAAACCATGATTGGATCCGAAACATTTCAGTCAAACCTGGAGAACCGATTTGCTGCCGTGGAAACCACAACAGACGTAAACCAAAACCTTAAAAATATAACTCGAGTCCTCAGGGAAGAAGGCAATAGATTTTGTGAAATGCAGCGTAAGGGAAGGAAGTCAAAACTTTTGGAAATGACATTGGGGCTGATGAAGGAACGACGTGAAAACCCACCCGTCACTTCGGAAGGAAAGCGCGCTCTAAACCAAGAGATCAGGAAGCTCGTACGACGCGACCTCCGGTGCCACAATACTTTTCTGATTGAGAAAGCAATTGAGCAAAACCGGGGGTCGAAAGTATTCGTACAATCTCTTGGAAGAAGCCACCTGACGAAGCTGACCACAGAAAGAGGAGAAGTCGTTGTTTCAAAGCCGGCAGTCCTTTCCGAAGTCAAAGACTTCTATAGCCGACTCTACGCCTCGCACGCATCTAGACCTAAACCCGAAAATGAGGACCCTAGAGCAATGTTAACACGCTACTACACTGAAGACCTGCCAGAAATCAGCATTGATGAAATCGAGTTGGCTCTTAAACAGTTGAAAAATGGAAAAGCCCCTGGAGAGGATGGCATTACAACAGAGCTACTTAAAGCTGGAGGCAAACCCGTACTGAGGGAGCTCCAAAAGCTTTTCAATGCTGTCCTATTCGAAGGGAGAACTCCGGAGGCGTGGTGTAGGAGTGTGGTCGTCCTGTTCTTCAAAAAGGGAGACAAGACTCGGCTGAAGAACTATCGACCCATTTCCCTTCTAAGCCACGTCTATAAGCTGTTTTCAAGAGTCATCACGAACCGCCTTGCGCGAAGACTCGATGAATTTCAAACACCGGAACAGGCTGGATTTCGGAGCGGATACGGCACCATAGACCACATCCACACAGTGCAGCAGATTATACAGAAGACCGAAGAGTATAATCAGCCCCTGTGTCTAGCATTCGTGGACTATGAGAAGGCCTTCGACTCGATTGAGATCTGGTCTGTTTTGGAGTCCCTGCAGCGATGCCAAGTAGATTGGCGATACGTCCAAGTGATGAGATGTCTCTACGAAGCTGCCACTATGTCCGTCCAAGTACAAAATCAGCAAACAAAATGTATACCATTGCATCGAGGTGTAAGGCAAGGGGACGTAATCTCCCCGAAATTGTTTACAAATGCAATGGAGGACATGTTTAAGACGCTGCACTGGAAAGGGCGAGGCATCAACATTAATGGCGAATACATATCTCACTTGAGATTTGCGGACGACATCGTTCTCATGGCAGAAACGCTGCAGGACCTACAAAAAATGCTAAATGACCTGGATAACTCTTCTGGACGCATCGGCCTACGGATGAACTTGGATAAAACCAAGGTCATGTTCAATGAGCATGTACTACCGGAACCGATTGCAGTACACGGTGCCGCTCTCGAAGTTGTTCAAAAATACGTGTACCTCGGGCAGACATTGCAGTTAGGTAGAAACAACTTCGAGGACGAGGTGAACAGAAGAATCCAGTTGGGTTGGGCAGCGTTTAGGAAATTACATCGAGTATTCTCATCGTCGATCCCACAATGCCTAAAGACGAAAGTCTTCAACCAGTGCGTCCTACCCGTTATGACATACGGAGCCGAAACGTGGACACTGACGGTACGGCTGGTCCACAAGCTTAAAGTCGCTCAGCGAGCTATGGAAAGGGCTATGCTCGGAGTTTCTCTTAGGGATAAAATCAGAAATGAGGTGATCCGACAGAGAACCAAAGTTGTCGACATAGCCTACCGAATAAGCAAGCTGAATTGGCAATGGGCTGGCCACATTAGCCGCAGAACCGACAACCGTTGGGGTAAACGAGTTCTGGAGTGGAGACCGCGCCTGGCAAGCGTAGTGTAGGGCGCCCTCAGGCCAGGTGGAGTGACGATTTGCGCAAGGTGGCTGGCAGGAGCTGGATGCGAGAAGCCGAAAATAGATCGAAGTGGCGTGAATTTGGGGAGGCCTACGTCCAGCAGTGGACTGCCATAGGCTGACGACGACGACGGTATATGTTGTTATATTGCTTAGAATTATTTAAAAATACTCCTATTACGCGCAACTCAGAGTAAATCAAGTAAAAACGACTAACCAGAGAATATTGTTTTAAGTATTTTTAAAAATAAGATTTTTATTTACGCACTTCTTATGTAAAATATGGGCAGAGAAAAATCTGATCGTTACCGGTTACTGGTGTTGAAATGCCTGTTATAATATATATTATGCCAGTGCATATTTTTAAATAAAATTTCAATTTTATTTTATGTAATTTTACGAAAAATAAAACTTCGAATATTAAATTTGAAGATATTGCAATTCACGAGTACGCTACAATCATTTGAATTAATATTCTATCTTAGGACAATAAGAGCGAAGCCAACCGCAGTCATAAAATGCAACAATTATGTCATAAAAGTTTATGCACAAGATTTCAGTGAGTCGCCTACAAGCTAATTTTTTCATTATATTGAATTTAATGTATTGGTCATTAGTTTCTTTATCGCAATTACGTATACAAGGCCGTGTCAATAAACACGTTTATTGTAAATAAAACCAATAAAATACAATCACGCCTGTAATCCCCCCCCCCCCCCCCCCCCGCCTGTAACTATGCTACGGCTTTATCCATCTTACTGCGACATATATACTGCAACGATATTTATGTCTTAATAATGACTCCTGCCCGTTTTGTAAAAATAGTATTTTAAACAATCGCAAACAAATTCGGAAATCTTAAAGCTCTTTGATTCTGATAAACCCGTTTGTTATAATTTGGAAAAACTACTTTGAAATATAGGTGTTTCGTTTTTTTAATTATACACATTAAAGTATCTTATATCGTCAAAAATTGAGAAGATATAGAAAAACAAAAAAAAAATTTCATGTTCCATAAAAATTCTAAACCGTAATAAATATGGATTATAAAGCGCTGGTAATGCGAAACTGTACCAGTAACCGTCATTTTTTAGGAAACAATGTACATATTTTTTCCCACCAATAGCAAAATTTTAATTTATAATATTTACTTATAATATTAAAAATAATAAAATAAAATAAGACGTGTGGCACTCGGGGACTGCCGCGGTAAAGCTATTGCATAGCATTTTGTATCAACTTATGCAATTATAATTTTATTTATTTATTTTATTCATGCAGTATTTCTTTTTCTTTGATATTAATTCAAGTTACACTTTTTGAGCGTGGTGACCGATAAGAAAACAAATTTTTCTATTATTAAATAAATAAAAAAAGGTAATATTGTTTAAAATTTTTTTTATTATTTTACAATACATGTGGGTTTTATTATCTTAACGCCGTGTCGAAGACTGCCGAACTGAAACGACGTTAGACGATGCACGGCCTTCAAGCCACACCTCCTTGCGCATCGGAGTGGGGAGCGTGAGGTTTTTTCGTTACGGAATTTCTGGATTCGGTCCCCGCGCTTAAGGCCCGCGATAGAAGCTATGCAATAGCTTAAAACTTGAAGCCGCTTTTGCTTGATTTTGATTGATGACCATAAAAAATAGGTAATTTTAATATTTATTATTTGGCAATAGTAACACAGTTAGAAATGTTCAAAATATTTCCAGTTTATTAATTCTATAATCTACACTGACGGACTCATAAACTGCATCAAAGTTCAGGATTACTTTGAAATGATTTTTTATAATAAGTATGCAAATTTTTTAGATTGCTCTTAATCTAAAAAGAAAGGAAAATTTTAAGATAGAACTGCAGTAAAACAAATGAATATAGGCGGGAAAAGAAAATTTACTCGTAGTAACAGATTTGCGTGTTATTTATAGCAATGTTTTAAATTGATTCTCATTGATTTTTTATTCTTTTGTCAATTGAATTATTGTTACCAGCAGAATTATTGGGTTAGTTTTTTAACTCATCGAGAGTTTTTGAACCATAATATGGATGCTTCGTCCGAACAAGCTGCTCAAATTGTAGCATTTGTGCGGGAGGGCTTGGATCAACGACCGATTGGTAGAAATTTAAATTTAAACCAAACCAAGTCTTCGGTTTCTAGAATATACATAAGGTTTGTGGAGACAGGTTCTTACAGAAGGAGACGTGGTACAGGCAGGACTCGAGCAACCACAGGTCGTGATTACCGATTTATTGTTATAACTTCCCTGCGAAATCGTTTCCTCACGTCAGTTAACATAAAAAACAGATCATAATGAAGTGCGTGGAGTAAACGTGAGTGCACGAACAATAAGAAGAAGGTTAAAGGAAGCGGATATCATCCCTTTTAGACCAGCAAATGGTCCAAAGTTGTCTGTAGTTCACAGACAAACTCGCTTAAGATTTGCGCGCGATCACCTGAATTGGACAGAAGAGCAATGGGCCTCCGTATTGAACTGATAACTTGTGATGAAAAGTGGATCACGTACGACAAGAACGTGCGAAAAAGGTTGTGGTCAAAGGCCGGTCAGGCTTCACAGACTGTGGCGAAACCCGGGATTGGAAGGGCATTATTCATTATGAGCTGTTACCACCAGGCAGGACCATCGATTCTGAACTCTACTGCGAACAACTGATGAGATTAAAGCAAGAAGTTGAGAGAAAGCGGCCGGAATTAATCAACAGAAGGGGTGTGGTTTTTCATCATGATCACGCTAGACCTCACACATCTTTAGCCACTCAGCAAAAATTAAGAGAGTTTGGCTGGGAGGTGTTAATGCACCATGGTGAAGGTTACTTTGTTTTTCTATGGAGTCCATGCACTAATTATAAAGGTGAAGAGTTTGAGTTTGTTGTAAAAGGCGACTAAGGGCGTGTTGGGTACTAGGTCTTTGAGTGTGTAGGCGATGAGCTGGCCACTTGTCACTACTCTGCTTTCACGAATTTTTTCATCTGACCCAACCCAACTCTGTATAGCTGAATGTGGTCTTAAGGACCATTGTGCTCCTTGGACTCTGTCTACCCTTTTGGGGATTATAGGCGTGATTATATATATATGTGTATGTATGTATGAAGAGTTTGTTTGGATAGATTATTTCTCACCAAGATTCAGAAAATTAGCGAAAGTTGAGGTAATTAAAATAATGGTGTGACGTTAATGATACATCTAATTAGAGTCATCATTACTGTTGTTGACAGTGCTAGTTAATGTTTATTTAATGACTTAATTGTCTTTACTAATGAGGCATCTAATTATGTTTTAATTAACACAAATGCAAGTCATGTAACTCTGTAAATAAGCATCATAGAGAAAAATGGATTACAGATTTGGAATCAGCACCCTTCAAAACCCCCAATTTGACACCAAACTTTTTTTTTTTTTTTTTTTTTTTTTAGGTTTGCAAAGTACGATGACGAATTTTTGGTATGACGTACGATGACGAATTTTTGGTATGACGTAGAGATGACGTAGGTGGTCCAGAATGCATGAATTCCTACTACTGACATTGCAATACCGTGTACACATAACCTTCAAAAAACCATCTCAGAAAAACTCCACAAGTACTCAGATCTAAAGGAAGAGATAACTAGGATATGGAATTTAAATAAAATAGACCTCTGGTGCTCTCTAGTACAGGAGTTATTCCCAAACATCTTGCCCATAGCCTAAACATTTTAGATTCTTACATAACCATGCAGAAGGCGGCGATACTAAACACGTGTCGTATGGTTCGCCGTTTTTTGCAGGATGACGTACCTAATTCACCACCTCAAACATAACTGAAATCAGATACTTGGCGTAGCCCGTAACTGAGCTCTATTCACCAGCCTTGAGCTGAGAAAAAAAAATAATAATAATAAAATCTTTAAACTGCTCCATTCATCCTGTGTGATTTTCATGATGTTAAATGAAAAGTATGAGCGCAAAATACTAAATGTGTAGAAATATATTAAAATTGTCACAAAATTTTTATGAAGTATTCGGTGTAGTAGGCGGGGGGGGCCATCTAAAAAGATTTTTTTGACAGCCGGCTCTTAAGGAATCGGTTCAACCCTAGATGTGTGTATCAGCTTTCGATGTTTTTGTATTAAACTTGTAATTTCTCGGTAAAATTATTAATTATTCCTGTTTCGAAAATATACACACTTCCTTTACTTAAACTGAAAAAATATTTTATATTTATCTAACTCATTTTGAGAAAATTTAAATTGAAATTTATTTGTACATACAAAATTCTTTATTTCGTAATTTTTTATTTGAAATAATGCACACATAAACCTGGTTATTGGATCCGCAACAATATTTACATTTTATCACATGTCTTATAGTTAGTCGCGCCATTCCCCGCCCACCCATTGAATTTTGCATATTAGAAAAAATGCTCCAATAATTACTTGGGGATTTTTAAAAATTTAATATCTAATAAATTAAGACAATACATGCCGAAAAACTCCTTAGTGTAGAATTAATGCGCGGGGTCCAAAAACACAAAAATGTTCATAAAAAAAAAACTATTGAAGTCACCATGGTGAAAATTTCAATTAATACTTGTAGACATATAAGTCATATTATAATGTAAAATCACCCATTGTTTATTTTTTGTTTCGTTGTTATTCGTGTTTTTGCTTTAAATATTTTTTTTTCCAAACCCTTTGCCACCACGGGGGTGACTTTTTAAATATCGTGTTTATTGAATAAAAGGAACACTTACATAAAAAATCACCCATGTAGAATTTAATGTTTTTATGATAGACGTGCTATAAGTTTAAAACCTTTTTTTTTAAAAAAGCTCCAATAAAATTTTGGGGAAAAATAAAAAATTATTATTGCATTCTTATTTCTACTCAATAATTAAAATAAATTTCATTGTAGGAATTAATGTGATTTTTTCGAACAAACAAATTTTCCTTGCCTAGACTATTATATATAGTTGCTCTTCCTGAAAAATCTACTTTTTGTATAGGGACGGTTTGGTAATCAATGAGCGATATGTGTTTAAAATTCTAAAATTTTAGTACGTCTCAATCCAAGTTGCCAAAAAGATAAACAAAAAAGCCGACTTACCGAATTTGTTATTCAATAATCACACTTTTTACATGGACTTTGGCACGTAAATATAATTAACGGTAACAATTTGTTGTCCGTTTCAATTGATTTAAATTACCTACAGTCATCACAAAAACATTTTAGAGATGAAACATTACCTTTGTTTTGTTTACCTTTTTGGCAACTTTGATTGAGACTATAGTATTGTTGTTGCATTTTATGACGGCGAGTACCTTCGCCCTTAACGCCTTAAGACAGAGTCTAATGTCGAATGTATTGCAATACACGAAGGCGACTAAGTCATTCATTCAATATCTAGAAACTCATTCAATATTAATGAAGTTATATAGAAATCATAAAACAGTGTTTAAATGCAACTATTTTTAAAATAATTATACATATTGAAATGACAATTTTAATTACTAACCTGTTGGTCCAGTTTCTTTTGTAGAGCCTTGTGTTCTAGTTCTGCTTGCTTCACACGCTCTTCGGCTTCTCTTTCCCGCGCTTTCATGTCATTTTCGATACTCTGCCATCAAAATATACATACATTTATATAAAATGCTTGTCTCCAATCGAAAAACATATTTTTATATAAAATATTGCGATTCATTGTAACTGATTTTGTTATTTAGAATTAATGTAATAACTAAAATTTTGATTACAATTAGGTTTAAATGTTTCTTGTACTGTCATTGCCAATTTTATAACTGAAGTAGAAAAACCGGTAATATCCGATAAAATGATTCTTTCATACCCGAAAATCTTTAAACATACATTTATTATTTTCCTGAGATCTCACACGCCTGTAACGGGTTGACTGGAAGATACCCCTATTAGAGATAAGTCCTCCCTAGTATACTTCTGCTTTTTACATTGTTTCTTTTTGTTTATGTGCAATAAAGAGTTTGAAGAGTTTAAAGAGTTTTAACATTTTTAATTATATAACCTATTTTTTCTGTAAGAATCATTTAACACCTACCGCCAACTGCGCCTTAAACTCCCTCTGTAGCGTCTCCTTCTGGTTCTCCTTGTCGAGTCTCTCCGCGGCGAGCTTCGCGCGGAACCCTCTTAGCGTGGTCTCTGCATCTTCTAACTGCTTGTGTAGCTCTTCTATATTCTTTTTGTGTCTGATTGACAACAGAGCAAGTGGTTTAATTGTTAAATTAAAAAAATATATAATTAAGTAGATTTTATAAATGATAATTTCAATAAAACAAATGTCAATTACTGTATTCATAGAGACATACCCTAATTAAATGTATTAAATATTCCCGTTGTTCTGTTGATAATACTAAATAATTGGCTCAATGTTTAAAACCCATTAAAATACCTCTTACTAAAAGTTTCACTAGCTTTTTTCAAAAATGAACAACTGTTCATGAAACATATAACCAAGTCAATATTTTTATAGAGTATAATTTAAATAATTTAGGCCTTTAAACGTTGATAAATAAATAAAATATGTTACTTGACATTGGCTTTAAAATATAAAAAAACACAAAAATGAAAAAATATAAATAATAAAAAGATGATTGTAAAAAAATATTAAGTATATTATTCTTGTTAAATATTACAAGAACAAAAATTTTGTAAATGTAAACAAAAAAAAACTAATTCAAAATAAATTTGAGCACAAATTGCAAAAAAAAAGAATATTGCATCGGCCGGGAATCGAACCCGGGCCGCCCGCGTGGCAGGCGAGCATTCTACCACTGAACCACCGATGCTCATGAATATAAGGACGAATTTGGGCTACTAGTTTGTATGTCACATGGCATTTTATCTTTTCAATTTAGATTACTAATGATAATCGAGGTTTATTTTCCTTTTTTAACATTAAACAAACAAGTAAGAAAATATTTGTTTTCTTTTTTTCAATTAAAGTATCACATTTGGTAACAAATTTACTTGCACTCAACACCCAATAAATAAATAATTTTAATTGTTATATTTCTTAATTAAGTATGCTTTAAAATACTTAAAAGTTTTCAAATTAATATTATTTTTCTTTCAGTTTTAGACATAATATCTACCATTAAATTTATACGATCGGGAAAATTTTAATATTAAACGTGTATAATTAAATCACAAATAATATTTACACAAATGTACAAATATACTTTTCATTGAATGGATGTGTTAAATAGCGCCCTCTGTTAGTAACTTTCCATACTACTTTTCTGGCGTATTTAGCAGGTTTTGTATATTTTTACGTCATCTCAGTTTTGTAACATTTATTTTGCATTTTTTGTAATTATGTGGTTTTTTTTTGTAATTGCAAATATAGAAATAATCAGTATAATACGTGTGTGTAGTGTAACTTATTTTAAGAACAAATTATTGAAAAGAATGAACTGTTTCAAATTCAAATACATACTTTTCATTCTGCATTTGTGTTGTGTACAGAACGTCTTGTTGCGAAGAATTTGTTGCTTGTAACATCGCCAGCGAATGTTGAAGAGATGCCATGTGTTCACTTGCCCCCTAATGGAAAAATTATTTTTTAGTATACAGAATGGAATATGCTTATTAAGAAAGAAAAATTTAGACTTCTTTTTGCCCTTTTCCCACTCTAGGTGGGGTCACTTAAACTATAATATTGTAAGAAAATATTGAAAATCATAAGAAATTAAAATAACAAAAAAGCAATTTAATGCTCTCATTGAAATTATTCAAAGATTTAGAGATAATAATTATAAATAAAACAGAATCTTACAGTCGGTGCTTACTTTAGACTGAGCTAAAAGGATGTTAGCAATGAAAAATTCGCTTTCACGTTTTTATTTTTCATTAATAAATAAAAATTTGGCATTTTTAAAATGATATTAAAAACTATAGAATGCTAAACTTCCCCAACAGCGCCATCTGTTGAGTAGATTTTGAAATCTCAATTGGTTGTGTCTTATTTATTATGTATATTTCAATAAACTAACATTACATTTTACGTTTATATTATATTAAAAATATCAAATATTAATTTACCAACCTGTAAAGCGACTGTGTGCGAGTGTAATCTCTGTTCTAAGCACGTCATCTTGTACCCGTATAGCTCCATAACGCTAGATGTCGCTATATCCGATATCTGCATACGAGATAAAACATTACATGATAGTTATTTAAAATCATTTGCATTTTTTACTACACATGGCTACAAGCTGAAAACACCTGTACATGATAGATTGCAGATCAAATGTGTACTTTGACACGTTAACTGTATATAAAGGTGAACAAAAATAAAGGATCTAAGACTAAGCTTTTTAACTGTAAATGTTTTGTTTAGAATGCACTAGTTCTATAATCTAGTCATAACATTTAAGTAATTTTCATTATCATACGAATGGAATCGAATCACAAGAATATAAAAATTAAATATCATATGAAGATAAAAATTAAGTAAAACCACTAGAACTCGTAACTCCATTCCTAGCAGTGGTATCGCGAAAAAAAATACAATACACCAAACAACAAATTCTAATTGGATTCATCATACATCTACAACAACACATTATTGGTCATTATTGTCTTGTTTAGTAACAATAATATGTACCTAATGTAAATAAAATAATTTTAAAATTACGTTTTATTACTTCTATTCTTAATATCATTAACGTCACATCATAAAGCATTAAACCAACATAATATTATTATAAAAATCGGAGTTTATCAGAGACAGCTATCGTCAATCAAACATATCGAAATAGACATAATACATAAAAATCTCATGCCTAAGAAATAATAATTATCCCCCGTGTCATTAACCTATTCTCGAACGAAACGATCATGTATGTTGTAGTTTATCTTCGTATTGTATGGAGATTATACTATCAATCAAATTCATCGAATAATATTATTAGAAAAAGAAGAAATTTCACAAATTTTATAATGTTTAAAAAAGCCACTCAGACAGCGACAACGCCCCACACCCCCTACCGAAGTAGGGGGCGAACGATCATCGAAGGCTGGTAACAAACTGTTACCGCCCGCCTCACGCTCAGGGCGCCGCGCCACATCTCCTCATCGCGGCTAGTGGAACCTCACATAGTGTGTAGGTCTAGCGAAGAGCTTACTATAGAAATGATCCTATGAAGTAAGGTCTTGCTGTGGAACAACGTACGCGAGGTAGTCTATACGCACGGGGAAATCTTAACACCGCCAAGTAGGATAAGCTTGTTGTTAGAGCAGCGCCATCTATTGGCGAGGTTTTGAAGTCGAGAAAATCTTGACAATGCGAACTAGAATGAGCATGATTGTTGTAAAGCGCCATCTATTGTGGTGATTTTGAAGTCGGAAAGCCATGAAATCTTATCATCGCAAACTAGAACAACCTTGTTGTTGGAACTGCGCCACCTATTGACAAGGTTTTGAAGTTAAGGAAATCGTAACACCTTGAACTCATAACCAAAAAGACATATGGGCCCGAAACATTTTAAAAAACAAAGTACCACGGATGGCATATAAAATGGCTGCTTTCTTTTAGGGCATATTATTGAAATCTGCTCAATTATAATTATGTCGATTTCGTTAATTTTCAGACAAAACTCATAGTTGTAACAGCACATGTAGAACACTTTAGCACATAATGTGGTGACTTGGCACCCATCATGTCTGTTAATCCGCATACTGCAATTATTTTGTTTTAATGTCAATGCGCCAACTTGAATACGCGTGTTATTTATACAGCGCCATCTGTTTAGGAAGTTTGGAAGTTTTTGATTAGATAACTGCAGAGTTGTGACGACACGCTATATAAAAAGCACTCTTATTACTTTGCCATCTGTGCAAATATTTAGTATTAATTTAAAATAACATGTTGCTAAAGGTTTTTAGGTTAAGGAATGTGCTGAAAATATTACGACGTTGTATTATTGTGTAGGTAATGATTTTGGTATATGAGAATATTACCCACTAACTGGATATATAATCGTGATTAATATCTCTATACCATAATCGTGATTAACCGTTTCTGGCCAAGAAATAATCATTGTATAGAAATGTACGAGAACATGGCTACAAGAACGTTCCGTCGCTGATCGGCACATTCTTATACATTTGTATACTTACAAAGAATATTTTACGAGAGCATTTATCCCATACTAATTTTACATTCAAATACAAATATTTAAGGGCATTTTGGTAGGGGGTATTGTATTTTGGGATATAATTTTAAGCTAATAAAGGTATTTTATATTTAATTTAAATAAATATTATAATTAATAGTCGCCACACTGTGTTTTGATTCCTGTAAAATTTTAATATACAGCAACAAATTTGTTAAAAAAAATTGTTAAAAAAAAATTAAAGACAATGGGCAAAATTTATTTACCACGCTCAGTCAGAAAGTGAAAGGGCCATAGAAAAGAAACAGAGAAGCCTTTAGACAGCTAAAAGAAAATTGACTTCGTGCTTCGTAGATGTAGATTGTGCATTTTTGTGGGGCCGAGTGGGGGTGCAATTCGGATGTGTTTTTAGGACGTTTTAATGACATTTGTCAACAATCTACTTTGTTTTATGATCGTAACTTATAGATAAAACGAAAACAAAAGTCACTAAACAAAATCCCCTTATTGCTTTCAAAACTGGTTTGCAGGAAATAAGGCCTTCGTAAGGTCAATTTTTTTTAACAATTATTTATATTTGTATTTTTTATAATTTTGTATTATTATCAATTTAATTAAAATATTTTTATTAAACAACTTATACTTTATTTAAAATTGTATTGTATTGTGTAAAATTTATATAATATTTTTTAACATTGCGTTTTTTTTAAATAGGTATAAGTTATTTTATGTTACAATTTGAGAAATACAAGAAGGATCGAAAATCAGTCATGTGATTCTGTCGCAAAAATACGTCGGCCATTAGTTCGGCCACTGTCCCCTAGATGGCGCAACGTCGAAACACACAACTTCATAATTGCGGTATTAAGATTTTTGCAGCAGCCACATATATAGCGGCGCGAACCCCTCGATGTTAACTCTGGTTTCCCTTCAACACGTATAAATCTTTCGCCTTTTACTAAAGATTTCCGTGGAGGGGAACACTCAAATGAGTCTTACTCAATTTTTTGTGGGTTCTGCACCAGTGGAACCTCTATAAAATAACTAAATTTCATAAACAAGAAAGAAACTTTGAAATTGAACATTGATGGTAAATGGCATTTACCATCAAACTAAATGGTAAGGAATCTTAATTCAATGCATTTTACAATAGGCATGATGACAGTAATTGAAAATCACTAAACAAATGCATTTATTTAATGAAACTTGTATTTTGGAACACTAAACACCTATTTATCGTTTAATTAAGCGCGGGATTGATAATTGTTTCGATAAAATAAAACTACGAATTTCGGATGTTCGCCATATTATGTTAAACACCAATCACAGCGAATGACGTCACTATTGAGTACAAGTGTATTCTGTGGTACGAGGCACTACGAGTGAACAAACTGCTGTGCTAGTTCTCCGGTTTTATTTACGATACAGTTGTGTTTCAGAGTTTTAATTATTCCTTAATGATAATAAGTGTAATAACACGAATCATGGAACAAGGATTTACAAAGGCAAACAGTGCTAATTTGCCTAAAGTCGATGTGTTGATGTTAGGAGAATTTTTTGCATCTAATAAAGACTTTTGTTCAGCAGAATTTAGAAATATAAAAACTTCCATGTAAGTATGATAATCACACTACAACATAGTACATAAATGTAATAATATAACAATATTAAATTTGAGTAATAGCATATTAATAATAGAGGTTATGTCTGAGTTAAGATGCACTTTTGAAATATTATTTTTATATTAAACCGTGTATTTATCAGTTCCATTTCTTTATTTTAGGTCCTCCAGGGCATCCTATGGCGATGATGCTATAAGCGACGTACAACTTAAGCGCTGACACACCGGCCATGAGACGAGGTAGACTTTTAGAGGATAAAGTTAGGAAGACTGTGAGTGACAAACTAGGAAAAAAAATCCAAAAGTGTGGTTTAATGCTGTCCAAAAACTATCCTATGATAGCAGGATCACCTGATGGGATCTGTGAGGACAGTATTATAGAAATTAAGTGTCCTATGAGTGCAAAAAATTTAAAAAAATATTTTATTGATGACAAACCAACCCAGAAATATTATGTGCAAATGCAGCTACAGATGTACCTAACTAGGCTGAAAAAAGGCTATTACTGTGTAGCTGATTGCAACTACAGTGCAAATGAAAATGTTAAAATAATAAGTGTCATATATGATGAAATTTTTTTATCAAATTTTCTTAATGTTATATATTCATCATAGAAAAAAAATGTTTATCCTTTATTATACCAAAGCACTGAATAAGTTTTGTGTAAATAAAATACAATATTTGAAAGAAAATGAGTTTTATTTAATTAATGAGTCCTGTAGATTTATTAAACCGCAGCAAATAGTGTAATCTTCACAAAAATAAAGGTGAGTACTAGGCAATATCGCTGTTGTATATTTAGAATCGCAAATTATTAAATTGCTTAATAACAAAAAGCTGTGTTGACGTTTTACACTACTCAACCGTGACGTCACTAGCGACGCCATGACACTGGCTTGCGTTTTGGTGCGAATTTTAAATCTTAAAACTAAAATGTCCTCTTTTCCTACTAAAACTTAACTGAAACCAAAAATATGATATTGATTGTAAATAATGTATGTTTTCGAACATTATAGGATAGTTTTTCAAAATGTGTCATCATGCCTATTTGCGTCATAATTGATATTTCGATTATACCCCGCAAAATTTTAAGTCCTTTTAAAAAAAAAAATTGAACAAATCATTTTCACATAAATTTTATTGCTCTGATAAAGTAAATACACATTTATGACATTCAGCAAATACTAAAATAAAGTTCTCAATATATTATCATAACTTTACAGGGAGTTATAACAGTTATAAGTGTATTATTTTCTAACACCAACATGGGCCAAATTTGACGGAATGCTTTACTAACACCCTAACCCTTCGGGGATAGAAGCGGGGATATTACAAAAATAGTAATACTCATAGGTATTACTATTTTTTTTAAATACATCTGCATCTTATTGTGCAAGTTGCAGGCCACATAGGGATCAGGAACCCTTCATGTTCATAAAGACTTTTTGATGGCGCTAAGTATTTTGAAATATCACTGCCTGCCTTATAATATAATTTTTGAGATTATGACATCATGAGTGAGAATGGCCCACACTCCTCATGTGCTTCTCCATTAGGAAGGCCAATGCCCTGCAGTGGGACGTATATAGGATGAGGACAGTCAGACAAGTAAATATTACTATGTTCGTCTGATTTGTGTACTATATGGCATAATACCTGGCTGTTAGAATTATGGTATTGTATATTTAGGTTACACAAGAAGCTCAATTTAAAAGCGCCAAAACTTTAAATTTATTTAATAAAAAATCAATTTTTACATTGCGAAGGTGTGATAAGGTATGGGTCGAATTATATACGTCATACTAGTTGACAAGTGACTCCTACGATAATTGTTATAGCAAAGCCGCCGATTTTATGTAACGTTTGCAGATCGCCTACAGGATTTCTCGTGAGTCTGGACAGGTATGAATTACTGAGTGCTTAAGGATTTTCTATAGTGCCCGGACACAGAAATAGGCTTGGCACGACGAAATTTCTCGCAAAGCGTGAACGTGTGATTTATATTTGGCTTTCCTTTCGGGGTTAAGGGTGCTGATATCAGGCCAAGAGCCATCACTTTTTTTTTTATAATCAGCTCAGCAAACGACTCAACAACACCTGATGGTAAGCAGTAGATAAGTCCATTTGCGAAGGATGCTAGGGCAGCACCAAAGGATGCAGGCCTAGCGACCTTCACCTCGCTGGCTCACAAGATGCCTTTTCACACGTCTTTTGAAGGAACCCACGCTGTAGGAAGGAGGGAACAAAACAAAAAAGGAGTTTTTGGCGGCATTTGACTATGTCGGACGTGATTTTTATTTCGATGATTGTAATATTGTTTCGGAGTGGATATTTTTACGTAATTCAGTGTAGTTTTGTGTAATTAGTGTCTGTGATGATGTGCAATGTGGACGATTATCGAAATAAGCGTCAAGTGGTGTGAAAAGTGAAGAGTTTTTTATCGTGGTAATCCACCTCATCCAAGTAGCACCACAGTGTCTGCCATCGATCGTTGGTCGCCAAACTCTCCCAAGATGCATTGAAATGCATTACACTAGCATTCCAATGCAAACTGAAGGAATAAAATACTGAATACTTGGCTGTATGGGCTTCGTTCCCTTTGCCTTTCCTACATGTGAGAATTTTACAACAAAACAAAAAAAAGGAATGTGTGTGTTTTGTCCTAAGTCCCTACCTTCCCGCTATGCAGAGCGTCGGTGAGAGCAGCCACCAGCTGGTCCACCGCGCGCTCCTGCGCCGGCGCCAGCCGCCGCGAGCACCACGATCCCTCCCCCTCGCCCTCGCACCCGCGACTCGGCACCTCTGGACTCATGTCCGGTATGCTCTGGACTGATTCGCCGAACACCTAAATACAAAAAAAAAATCACCTTTCGCCCAGGGGTAGGCAGTGATCACTTATTTCCACTTGCTACGATCCTAACATATTTCTTTCGCTTCATTCGCGATTTCTAGTACTTTTTAATGACTTCTACGATTTCGAGAAATGTTCGCCTTAGCGTTCCGCGCCCTATAATAATTATCTTCACTCATTTCGGATTCAAATTATTTTTAAGCCCTACTTTCTACATGAAAGAATATTAATTATTTTACATCATCACATTTGAATCCCACGAAGGTCTAATAGAAGGGATGTTATGTAAATAAATATATTCAAGACAACAAACTATCACAATAAATTGAATATGATATGGATAAAAATATAACAGGCATAAAATTATAAAGCAAAAAATCGTCTTTGCAATAGTTAACCCACTTTCTTCGTGTCTAATTGTGAAACAAATTAAAAACAACATTTATAAAGAAAAAAATTCAAACTATAAGCAAATATTAAAATTATAAAAAACTGAGAATCTCCTTTTTTGAAGTCGGTAAACAACTAAATGATAATAAAATATAGTTCCATATATTGATAATAGATGGCGCTGCACGTAGTTACATCGCGCTAACGATGTTTTTCATAGTCTATTAGCTTGCTTAGCTACAAATGAAATGTATTTTCTGGATCGGTATTATTCACTAAGCATGCTATTAATATTTTTTTTTTTCATTTATTCAGATAAATTAAAACATTATCAACACTGAGCCTCTAAAGTCTAAGCATAGGAGCTTTAGGTACCTGGTTCATTTGGTCGGAGGGGAAGTAATGATGCTTGACTAGTTGCAGTATCTGTCTCCGCCTGGCCGCGTTACCGCTCGTCAGACCCACGCATAGCAATTTGCGAATCTGGCAATGGGAGAAAAAAATACTTTATTTTATCTACAAAGAATATTTTTATATAATGCAAAAGTTGTAAAAGAGAGTTTTTAAAGTGACATCTTATTTTTTTTTTATTATCCTTTATTTTCAGGACTTTTATCCAAAGGATATGTCAGTCCTATCATAACATATAGAAAAAAAAACCACAAATATATAAACATTTACACAACATCTTATTTAATACGAATTGTTTACTGTAAAGAACGCAGAAAAATAGTTTTTAGATGTGATGGATTTCTAAGGGGTGTTATTTAAACGGTTAGCAAAATATTAGAATTTTGATCCGCAAAAAAATACAATTTATCAATTAAAATAACTAATAGGTCAACAACTTTTAAGTAGCGAATATTCCTAAATTGATCAGAAAAATACCTAATTGGTCAGGAATGGTCAGTCATATCTGCTACCCGTGAGGGGTAGCAGATATTTCTAATTTGTCACCAAAATAACTAATTGGGCAACAATTTGGCAATTGTTGGTTTTATATGTTTTGATGAAACAAACATTGTTTTTATGGGTCCTAAAAAATAATCTATCAGTAACATTTATCTTGTTGCCCAAATAATAATTTTACAGCCCAAATAATTATCTTGCTGCCCAATTAATTATTCTGCTGGCCAAATAAATACTTTGCAGCCTAAATAATTATTTTGGCGCCCAAATAATTATATTGCTGACAAAATATTTGTTTGTTGAACAAATAATTAAATTAATTAATTACTTCCCATTTCTTAACGACCTCCGTGGTTGAGTGGTTTGTATGCCGGTCTCAGGGCGTCGCCATCTCGAGAGGTTCTGGGCTCGGTAGCCGGGTGGGGGCAAATATTTGGGTGATGAATTTTCAGGCATTTAATTTTGTTCTCCAGTCTTGGATGTTTATATATATTTATATATATTCATGATATTTATAGGTATTTATCTATTACAAATATCCATCATCTTGTGTCCGTAACACAAGCAGCAGTAGTTGCTTAAAATGGGGCTGATTGATAGGTGAGAATGTTTGAAGATTTTTATCAGGGAATTTATTAATTGGGCAGCCATTTAATTACACGTAATATATTAAACAATTTGGCAGCAGAGAAAACATTTAAGTTGCTGTGCAATTAGCTCTTTTGGTGACAAATTAGAAATATCTGCTGCCCATAAATTGCTGCGCAATTAGTTATTTTGCTGACTAATTAGAAATATCTGCTGCCCATAAGTCGCTGATTAGTTACTTTCGCTGACCAATTGTATTTTTTCGCTGACCAAAATTCGAATATTTTGCTGACTGTTTAAATAACACCCTTTATATACATACAATCACGCCTGTAATCCCCGAAGGGGTAAGCGGAGTGCGAAGACCACATTTAGCCATACAAAAATTGGGTTTTGGTCAGACGAAAAATCGTGAAAGAGTAGTAACAAGTGGCTAGCTCATCGCCGACACAATCACAGAGCCAGTACCCAATACGCCCTTAGTCGCCTTTTACGACATGCTAGGCAAGAAAAGCAGTAGGTACATTATTTTTGTGTCCCGGACCAACACGGGACTTTTATTAGGTCCTTACCTATGAAATTGGTGTTTTGTATGGAGATTTTGGGGATGTCTGCATTTTACATACTAACATTTTATCAGTTTTCTTCACGACGACAAATCCAGGGATAATAATATTTGGCATGTATCATAAGACAAGCTTTAGCAATATTTGTGTGAACACGCTTGATAAAAATTATTCATCGTTTTTATGTTAATGCAAATCAAATGATGTATTCGGGAGGCAGTTGAAAATAATTGTCTTTGTGTCTAATTTTAACACAATTAAACTTACAAAAAATTATCAAATTAAATAATACGAGCTCAAATATATGGTCTATTTTTAGAAGAGGCAATTATTTTATAAGAATGTTCTGAAACTTAATAGTTACGGACAAATTGCTAAGACAGAATAAAAACACCAATTTCATAGGTAAGGACCCAATATTATTTTTTTATTATTTCTAAGTAATTACAGATGTAACGTGTGTCTGTACGCACCTGGTGGTGCGCCAGCAGCCGCGCCAGCGCTCTCGCCCACAGCTGGTGGTGCGGCGCCAGCGCCAGCGCCGCCCTGCACGCCACCAGCACCGCCTGCTGCGACTGCTCCGCGCCCACTGGACCTTTCTGGCACCGGCAGCACCACGTTACAATAAATCAATATCCTCAGACCGCTCATCCAAAAGAATATTGACGTAATTACGTTTTTGCGATTTATCAGGAGAGCGTTTTAAAAGTTTGATATCGAAAATATTGTGTATTTCCAATCATTCTATTGATATATTTTAATAGTTATGTTGTGTTACTTTACTACCAATAATATAACATAAAAAGTTTGCGAGAAAACTTAAGATAACTATTTGAAAAAACGAAATAAAACAAACCAGACGTACATTTATGACATTTTATACATCAAATAATACAATTATGACATTAAACTAGGTTTGGATATGGGAATAAATCATGAATTTAAACAACATTATATTCAATTTTAGTTTTATTTTTATAAATCTGTCTACATTTTATAAACTTTGTCGATGTTTCCGCGTATCCTTTCGAAGTATAGGCCAACACCATGACGGCAATGACTCTCTCTTTCGGAAACTAATGGAACAACAATTCTGTCGTTTTTACCGTAGATAAAACGTGCAAAACATGAAGTTATGGCATCAAAAACTCATTTTCGACTTTTTGGTAATTATGTCATTATTCTTTTGGATGAGCGAGACATTCACACCTATCAACTAGTCCCATTTTAAGCAACTAATAATGTGTATGGTACTAGAAAACTTAATTATGTTATACCAAACCTTCTGAATGAGCTTCCAATAAGTGTACAAAGTGCTTATATAAAGGGAAGTTGTAAAAACGAACTAAAAAAATATGTATTAGAATGGTATTAGAGTGAATCGATGTGGACGAATAAACCATTATTGGTTTTTGAGCCGCATCTATGTGTTATTTTTATTTTGTATAAATGTGTTTTAAATAAATAAATTTAAAAAAAATGCTGCTTGTACCATCGACCCTTTTTTTCATGTACTAAATACGATCGTTCCTCCTTTTTGATGACCTTACTTCCCTTCACATTCCATTCCCTACCTGTATCGCCAATGATTTATCCATTTATAAATGTATATAATCATTTATTATAAATAATGGTATTAAATTATAATTTATTTATTACGTGTTACGTGTATTATATTATTCTAGTTATTATTTTGTTTGTATAATATTAATTGTTACTATTAGGTCCTTACCTATGAAATTGGTGTTTTGTATGGAGATTTTGGGGAATTCTGCATTTTCCATACAAATTTTTTTTCAGTTTTCTTCACAACGACAAATCCAAAGATAATAATATTTGGCATCTATCATTAGACAAGCTTTAGTAATATGTGTAATATCACACTTCATAAAAATTATTTATGACAAGCTTTAGTAATATGTGTAATATCACACTTCATAAAAATTATTTATCGTTTTTAAGTGAATGCAAATAAAATGATGTATTCGGGAGGCACTTAAAAAGAGTTGTCTCCGTGTCCAATTTTAACACAATTAAACTTACAACAAATAATCAAATCAAATCAAAAGAGCTCAAAAATATAGTCTATTTTTAGACGAGGTAATTATTTTTTAGGAATACTCTGAATCTTAATAGTTACAGACAAAATACTAAGAGAGAAAAAAATACACCAATTTCATAGGTAAGGACCCAATATATATATCCTAGAAATTCTTACTGATCCATTTTCCTTACCCAATCCTATTTAACCGCTTTTTTCCCTAACTTTTACATTGGCTGATTGCAAAAAGCAAGCGATGCTATAAAAAAAAATGCTGCTTGTATTACGGATACTAGATGACGGACAAATACATTTAATAGATAAATACATATAATAACAAGCTTTGGCTTCGATGTCGAAAACAAAGCCACCTTCGCCATGGTCAGGCCGAGGATGGGTGACCAAAACTTTGTGATCTCGAGCTCCTCCGTGCTGAAGGCACGGTAAGCCGTTGATCCCGGTCGCTATGGCAACCGTTTCTACCCACTAACCCGCGTTGGGCCAACGTAGTGGTGTTACGGCCCATACCTCTCATGTGTTTCTCCATGATTTACAGGCTGAGGACGAATAATAAGCTTACATGTTCTCCTTCAAAGGAGAGCATACACATTATTGGGGTTAAATTACAGTTTAGTGATACTTCAAATCAATTGTATCTCATCTAATAATCAATTTCAAGTGGTCATATTGCTTGATTTAAGAGCGTGTTTTTCGTGCGAGTAGACGTCACATTTAAAATAACCAAATAATATAAAAGAAAACTAAAAATGCTACCTTGCATAGAATCCCTCTTCAATATTTTTATTAAAGTAAAAATGACATTCTATCTTTAATCGTAGTTTATTCTACGATATGAATTAATTCATTATAGTGTAATACGTACCTGCGAGGTATATTGTAGAACGCTATACAGGGTGTCCTCGAAGGTGTCAGGAGTTACTTCCTGCAATACACGCTCTTGCGTCTCCGCCGACTCGCACAGAGCACCCACTACTTGCAGCTGGAAACATTAATCATGGACACAATTATAACAATTACATAGAATTCAAAAATAGTAATTTATGTAACTGTCACATAATATAGGTTATTGGCGAGTTATTTAATAGTATCACGCGAGCGTTTTAATACCTAGTTATGTGCAGTTACATACACTACTTTATCTACACTCATTATTCAAAGAAATTAAAATAATTAATTAATTATATTTATTGTTGGCTGTCTGGAAAACAATTGCCATAGTTTTGTGCGTTTTTAAGAAAAATAAGCGTTGCATAATGAGTCCAACCTGTTGCATAATGGTCATTATGTTACAGTTTCCATTTTCAAATTTTCGTTTTTATCATCTGTGTTAAAAGGTATGTCATTATGAGTTGGAGTCTGAGTTCATAATTCGAACATTATAACATGAGTGTAGATAAATAATATTAACGGAGGGCTCCTATACAACAGACATAATTTTAATTACCGTTTTTGTGGAAAATGGTATAAACCCAAAATCCTAACCACTTTGCAACAGTTTTTATTATAATTAAAACTGGACTAACTAACTCATTAATCATAATTCTGGAAGTTAGTCCTAATGTCTAATTTTAGAGTTTCATGTTTTTTCAAATCGTAAATATTCTATAAAGTGTTCACATTAATTTATTAGTTTAGTGGAGACTTTATTGGTGCATTAAATAGTGTTTAATTTAGAAAATGAGTATTATCCACTGTTTGTTTGCTTAAAATAAAAAAAAGTAAAAAAAAATATCTCATAGTGTGCGAATCTCGCACTTGGCCGATCAAACATAACTGTTGATCCTACGAGTCGCATGTTGCATTTAAATTGTTATGCCAATATTATGAATGCTGTTGTAATGAAATATTTTCCAGTACAAACACTTGTAGAGTCGTGTGGTAGCGGCTCATTAAAAGTGCAGTCACTGCTTGGTGAAGCGCGGACTATGGCAATGGACTGCATTTGCGGTGCTTTTGCCTAGTCTCTGACTAACCCTTAGGGGATAATAGCCGTGATTGTATGTATGTATGTACAAAACACTTGGATCAGAACATATATTAGTTAGTATTTAATAAGCTTCGTGAAGTTTTCTCGACACCAATCCCTCAATGTTTTAAGTCGAAAGTCTTCGACCAGTGCGTCCTCCCTGTCATGACCTACGGTGCTGAGACGTGGACACTCACGGCTCGACTAGTCCACCAGCTAAAAATCGCCCAGCAAGCTAAGGAAAGGGCTATACTCGGAGTATCTCTAAAAGACCGCATCAGGAATGATGTGATCCGACGGAGAACTAGTCACCGACATAGCTCACCAGATTAGCAAACTGAAGTGGTAGTGGGCTGGTCATATTAGCCGTAGAACTGACGGCCGTTGGGGCCGTGAAGTTCTCGAGTGGGGACCGCGTCTCGATGAACGTAGTGTAGGACGCCCTGCGACCAGATGGGATGACGATATTCGTCGGTTGGCTGGAGTGGGCTGGATGAGAACGGCCGAAAATCGCGAGCGGTGGCGTGCATTAGGGGAGGCCTATGTCCAGCAGTGGACAGGAGTAGGCTGAAGATGATGATGATGATTAGTCTAGTCTAGTTTGTAGTATAACTTACCCACTGTAGTCCCGCTTTGCCAGGCTCCAGCGCCGGTGGCACTAACAGACCGGGCAGGCCGTCGTTTAAGACTGACAGCAGATCTTGTGGTAGGCGTCCTTCGTCTGAAAATAAAAAATAAAATAAATATCTTCAGACATTCGCAAATATCAACTAGCCCCATTTTAAGCAACTAATGCTGCTTATGTTACGGATACTAGATGACGGATAAATACATTGAATAGGTAAATACATATAAATATTCAGAAAATAATCGGTTCGCTCTGTGTTGTTGTGGAATGGTCTGCCATCAGAGTTACAAGAATGCCAAACAGTTTCTTCTTTTAAGACCAAACTCAAGAAGCATTTTCTAGATCTTTCATCCTAAATTTGTATCTACACATTTCCTCATTTCTCTTCTTTTCAATACAGACATAGTGTATATAGTATGTATCATATACTTTATATATATATATTTTTTATCTCTAATAGAGATAAGTCCTCCTTTGCTTACTTTTTGTATTTACTACAATTTTGTTTATTTGTGCAATAAAGAGTTTAATAAATAAACATCTGAGAATAAATGCCCGTGTACATCACACAAACATGTGCCCCCACCGGGGATCAAACCCAGAACACTCGAGATGGCGACGCCTTGAGACCGGCGTACAGACCACTCGACCACGGAGGTCGTCGGAAAATATTACTTAATATCTTTTCGAAGGGGTAGAGTTAATATAATGAATGTTGATTTAATCCACATTTATTATATTTTCCCGTGTTTGTCCGAGACACAAAAACAATGTACCAACTGCTCTGCTTGTCCTAGCATGTCGTAAAAGGCGACTAAGGGCGTATTGGGTACTGGGTCTGTGTTTGTGTAGGCGATGAGCTAGCCACTTGTTACTACTCTTTCATCTGACCAAACCCAATTTGTCTATGGCTAAATGTGGTCTTAAGGAACACAGTGCTCTTTGGACTCTGCCTACCCCTTAGGGATTTCAAGCGTGATTGTATGTATGTATGTAATTAATTACTTAACTGTATATAACATAAAATTGTTAAAAGCAGATAAGCAATTGAATCAACTGATGATAATTATCTCAATTCTCAACTGGTCTCTACTTTATATACGTTATTACACAATAACAATAACAATTATCACGCCGGTATCAACCTATGTAGCATAAGCAGCGCGATATGATATTTATCATGTTTTTATCACGACCAAATATTAAATTCCATAGCACTTTGCCAGGTGAAAGTGATATAAACGTATCACACCATAATGCGGTGTTTATGCTAAGGGAGCAAAATATTTTTTAATTGAATTTGAATTGAAAATGATTTAAGCATAATTGTGCAAAAACAAAATTATGCTTAAAGTTATATTATGCCAAACAACATTATGCAAAATTCATATGCCAACGTATATTATGAGTAAAAACATTATGCTAAAGGACCCCGTATTTAACACCTGCATGTTGGTTGATCAACAAAAAGTTATACCTCTGTACTGCAATACTATAGCGGCAAAGAGCTCCAACGCTTCTGGTAGACACACTCCACTGGCCTTCATGCACACACACACCAGCTGGCTGTGGTGGCAGCGCAGCGAATACAGATCTGGAACAAGAAAAATAACGCGTAATAAATTCATTCAATTTGATATATTCAAATGAAAAACAAAAAAACAAAAGTTTTCGTCGAATTGATAACCTACTCCTTTTTTGAAGTCGGTTAAAAATGGTTTATTTGCTTGCGTCATTTTATTTTAATTTTACCGTATTATTCATAAAAAATATTAAAGGCTTAATGAACCTATTTTAGTTAAATAGTGATTTGTCACTTTCTTTCTAAATTAGATTTGTGTTTGAAAGAAGAAAATAAAACACTCTAACTAAAATAGGTTTATAAAGTCTTTAATATTTTTTATAATTAACTCGGTTAGTTTCTTCTTGTTTATGAAATTTAGTTATTTTATAGAGGTTCCACTGGTGCAGAACCCTAGGGATGGTACGTATTTACGCGACCAGGTTTTGAAACCTGGTATTCACCTCCAAGTACGCGCACCAGGTACGAGTCTGAAATACTTGCAAGTCTTGAAAGTATTTTACTTGATCGCGCCCTCCGGGCTCGCGGGTCAACGCACCCCGCCATGAACGAGGTGCCGTTATTAAAAAATAGGCCTTAGTATAATAGAAATAATAATTAGGCCTTATTTCAAGCAATTAGAGTCTGATATTCCCGGACAACAAGTTGCATTGATTTTTGCATTGTTATTGGCTAACTCCGTGGCCGAAAGGATTTTGCGCCGCGGTTACATCTAGTTATTTCGGGTTCGAATCATGGTTCAGCTGAAATTTTGTATGATGAATACAGACATTTTATCTTGTTTTTGTTTATCCTATAATTATTTTGATTTATTTGTCATCTTGTACCAATCAATAACACAAATTATGAAATTATATTATAGTAAAGGTACATGCAATATGAAGTTAATAATTACAATTCAATAAACAAGAAGTAAATTTATAATTAACTATTGATATTACATATTGCCAATTATTTGTTTTTTTTTAATTATTTTTAATATTAGCAAATTATGTATTATTCATAATAAACTGAAAACATATTGTTCGAGAAAAAATGCTTAATCAAAAAACATTCGTCTACACTTGGGATCGAACCCTGAATCTCTGAAGATTAGGGAGACGTCGTCGTAGTCGAAGACGCACTCACGCACCCTGCGACCCAAGTCTTTTATTGAAGTATTTTATACTTGTGTGCAATGCACGCCATAATACTTTCTGGTATTTTTCGGACGCACACGGCGCGGCCGCGTCGCGCCCCGTTCGCCCTGTGAGTCCAAAAACCAGGTATTTTGTACTTGTTAAAGGAGCTTCACGCCATAATACTCCTAATGGTAAAAGCAACACGAACGAATTATCTATGAAAGTATTTTTATTCTGGTATTTCATTAGAAATTCGTTCTCACGCTAATATAGTTAGGGTCTATTATATTATTGGCAAAAAAAACTTGAATGGCTTGCGAGTTTCAGATTAACATACAAAGTTTTCTACGACTTCGAACAGTGTTTAATAATTGTATTTGCTTCTTTTATTGTATTGTAGACTATGATTTGATTTTTATTACGTAATTGTATTGTTGATGTAGACTTGTGTAGCACTAACTAGTAGATTTACTTTTGTTTTTGTCTAAAATACTTTTAATTAATTATATCAAATTCTAAAAACAGTTCAAATTAAGATTTTTTTATTGTATTACGTACATTAATTACAAGTAGGTGACTTCATCTTCAAGAATATCTTAGTATGTACTTACTAAAGAGAACTTGTACCTATACGCGGAGGTTTCAGGGCGTCACCGTCCCCTCTAAAGGTTCGATTCCCGGTGGGGCCAAAAACTTTGTGTGATTAAGACATTAATTTTTTTTTCTTTTTGTGTGTTATTTTTGCATTAATTAATAAATTAAAGAATGAACTAACTTAACTTTTAGACAGTGGTAGGTAGGTGTTTGTCCCACTCCGCCCGTTGCCTCATAATTACCAATATACATATTTCGTATGTACTTTTACTCATCTACCTACATTATATACAAATAGGTACAATCCCTGCTTAATTCTAGTTCGAATACATGGGATGTTTTTTCAAATATGTACCTCTTAGATTTAGGTTTTTTTTTGCTAAAACATACCTATTATTTTATATCCAATTAGGCTAATAAAGATAATATAGAATTATTACAAAACAATGTCAAATAATCTGCTCTAATCGAAACCGTAACAATACAAAAACTATGCAAGGAGTTTTTAATGTGATCCTTAAAGTCTAGACACCAAGGTTTATATTATTTTATTATAAATAATATGTCTCCGCTCGATCGTTTCGTGAAATTGCACTGTCCTTGACCCCTGATTACTAAAGTCAAGATGCTTGAACACATTTCACGCCTTTTTTTAAGTATTCCTAATTCTCATCGGTAAGTTGTTCTCTCCCTAGAAGTAACGGGTTCGATTCCTGGTGTGGCAAAATTTTTGTGTAATGAATTCAGGCATTTTTTCTTCTTTTTGTATGTACTATAATTATTATGCATGTTTTTTAATCAGAACACAAAATATTGAGAATTATAGTATTTTTTTCATTTGAGTTTCAAATTATCTATATATCAATATAATTATTACAAATCATTCAACAAAAAGTAGAACTTTAATTACCCCGAAAAAGTAAAATTTTAATTATTTTATCGATACCGATCTAATTTTCGCAAAACCCCAAAACATCGGACGTATTTATATTCTAAAATATGTTTTAAATAAAAAATATAATAAAAAAAATATTTGAAAAAAGAATGGACAAAATGTTTATATTCATACATTTGTTCTCACCCGGATTCGATCCCGGAATCTCGAAAGCGCGAGTAGCGCGCGACTGCGAGTCGGGCGCCGAAAAACCAGGTATTTATACTTGTTGCAGGAGCTTCACACTATAATACTCCTAATGATGAAGGCCACACGGGCTAATTATCTATGAAAGTATTTTTTTATTCTGGTATTTCATTAGGAATTCGGTCTTACCCCAATATGATTAGGGTCTATTATTTTATTAGCAAAAAAAAAACTTTAATGGCTTGCTGGTATTTACGGACGCACGGCGCCACGCGCCCCGTTCGCCCTGCAAGACGAAAAACCAGGTATTTACTTGTTGCAGGAGCTTCACGCCATAATAGTCATAATTGTGAAGGCTATATGAACTAATTATCTATAGAAGTATTTGTTATTCTGGTATTTCATTTGAAATTCGTTCTTACCACGATATAGTTAGGGTATGTTATTTTATTAGCAAAAATCTTGCATGGCTTGCTTGCTGGTATTTCGGATGGGATTTGGATTTATTTATTTATTGTGGTTTTGTACGACTTCGATAAATTTTATAGTGTTTAATAATAAATAATAATTGTTTTTAATAACATATTTTGAAAATTGTTTGTTTATTGTTGTAATTTTTATTTTCATTTATTTTACAAAAGGTACGATTTATAATTTTATTGTTGATGTGGAGCTATTAATTATCAATGCAATGATTTACCTACAATTTGTTTTTTTTGTCTAAAATACATGTAAAATTATTTTACTCATATTTAAAAAAAAAACTTTATTTAATTTTATCAAAGTCTATAAAAGTATTTATTAAGTAATTTTTTTGAATTAGTTCGTTGATGTTTCACTAGATGCCGCCACGTGGTTTTTAATTCGCGCTAACGTTTGTTTTTCAATGTTGTCCTAATACTTAGAAGTATTTAAAAACCTGGTATTTGACCCTGGTATTGGTACATGGACGTACTTGAAAGACTTGGTATTCAATATTGGAAGTATGACCCATCGCTACAGAACCCACTAGGGATGGTACGTATTTACGCGACCAGGTTTTAAAACCTGGTATTCACCTCCAAGTACGCGCACCAGGTACGAGTCTGAAATACTTGCAAGTCTTGAAAGTATTTTACTTGATCGCGCCCTCCGGGCTCGCGGGTCAACGCACCTCGGCATGAACGAGGTGCCGTTATTAAAAAAATAGGCCTTAGTATAATAGAAATAATAATTAGGCCTTATTTCCAGCAATTAGAGTCTGATATTCTCGGACAACAAGTTGCATTGATTTTTGCATGTTATTGGCTAACCCCGTGGCCGAAAGGATTTTGCGCCGCGGTCACATCTAGTAATTTCGGGTTCAAATCTTGGTTCAGCTGAAACTTTGTATGATGAATACAGACATTTTATCTTGTTTTTGTTTATCCTATAATTATTATGATTTATTTGTCATCTTGTACCAATCAAAAACACAAATTATGAAATTATATTATAGTAAAGGTACATGCAATATGAAGTTAATAATTATAATTCAATAAACAAGAAGTAAATTTTTAATTAACTATTGATATTACATATTGCCAATTATATGTTTTTTAAATTCATTTTAATATTAGCAAATTATGTATTATTCATAATAAACTGAAAACATATTGTTCGAGAAAAAATGCTTAATCAAAAAACATTCGTCTACACTTGGGATCGAACCCTGAATCTCTGAAGATTAGGGAGACGTCGTCGTAGTCGAAGACGCACTCACGCACCCTGCGAGCCAAGTCTTTTATTGAAGTATTTTATACTTGTGTGCAATGCACGCCATAATACTTGCTGGTATTTTTCGGACGCACACGGCGCGGCCGCGTCGCGCCCCGTTCGCCCTGCGAGTCCAAAAACCAGGTATTTTGTACTTGTTAAAGGAGCTTCACGCTATAATACTCCTAATGGTGAAAGCAACACGAACGAATTATCTATGAAAGTATTTTTATTCTGGTATTTCATTAGAAATTCGTTCTCACGCTAATATAGTTAGGGTCTATTATATTATTGGCAAAAAAAACTTGAATGGCTTTTTCAAGTTTCAGATTAACATACAAAGTTTTCTACGACTTCGAACAGTGTTTAATAATTGTATTTGCTTCTTTTATTGTATTGTAGACTATGATTTGATTTTTATTACGTAATTGTATTGTTGATGTAGACTTGTGTAGCACTAACTAGTAGATTTACTTTTGTTTTTGTCTAAAATACTTTTAATTAATTATATCAAATTCTAAAAACAGTTCAAATTAAGATTTTTTTATTGTATTAATTACAAGTAAGTAGGTGACTTCATCTTCAAGAATATCTTAGTATGTACCTACTTACTAAAGAGAACTTGTACCTATACGCCGGGAGGTTTCAGGGCGTCACCGTCCCCTCTAAAGGTTCGATTCCCGGTGGGGCCAAAAACTTTGTGTGATTAAGCCATTAATTTTGTTTTTCTTTTTGTGTGTATTTTAACTGTTTTGTGCACATATGTGAATGTTGTGTTATTTTTGCATTAATTAATAAATTAAAGAATGAACTAACTTAACTTTTAGACAGTGGTAGGTAGGTATGTACATACATAGGCTTTGTGCGTTCGTTTGTCCCGTGTTTGTCCCACTCCGCCCGTTGCCTCATAATTACCAATATACATATTTCGTATGTACTTTTACTCATCTACCTACATTATATACAAATAGGTTCAATTTCTGCTTTATTCTAGTTCGATTACATGGGATGCTTTTTTCAAATATGTACCTCTTTGATTTAAGTTTTTTTTTTCGCTAAAACCTACCTATTATTTTATATCCAATTAGGCTAATAAAGACAATATAGAATTATTACAAAACAATGTCAAATAATCTGCTCGAATCGAAACCGTAACAAAACAAAAACTATGCAAGGAGTTTTTAATGTGATCCTTAAAGTCTAGACACCAAGGTTTATATTATTTTATTATAAATAATATGTCTCCGCTCGATCGTTTCGTGAAATTGCACTGTCCTTGACCCCTGATTACTAAAGTCAAAATGCTTGAACACATTTCACGCCTTTTTTAAAGTATTCCTAATTCTCATCGGTAAGTTGTTCTCTCCCTAGAAGTAAGGGGTTCGATTCCTGGTGTGGCAAAATTTTTGTGTAATGAATTTAGGCATTTTTTCTTCTTTTTGTATGTACTATAATTATTATGCATGTTTTTTAATCAGAACACAAAATATTGAGAATTATAGTATTTTTTCATTTGAGTTTCAAATTATCTATATATCAATATAATTATTACAAATCATTCAACAAAAAGTAGAATTTTAATTACCTCGAAAAAGTAAATTTTAATTATTTTATCGATACCGATCTAATTTTCGCAAAACCCCATAAAATATATTTTAAATAAAAAATATAATAAAAAAAATATTTGAAAAAATAATGGAGAAAGTGTTTATATTCATACATTTGTTCTCACCCGGATTCGATCCCGGAATCTCGAAAGCGCGAGTAGCGCGCGACTGCGAGTCGGGCGCCGAAAAACCAGGTATTTATACTTGTTGCAGGAGCTTCACACTATAATACTCCTAATGATGAAGGCCACACGGGCTAATTATCTATGAAAGTATTTTTTTATTCTGGTATTTCATTCGGAATTCGGTCTTACCCTAATATGATTAGGGTCTATTATTTTATTAGCAAAAAAAAACTTTAATGGCTTGCTGGTATTTACGGACGCACGGCGCCACGCGCCCCGTTCGCCCTGCAAGACGAAAAACCAGGTATTTACTTGTTGCAGGAGCTTCACGCCATAATAGTCATAATTGTGAAGGCTATATGGACTAATTATCTATAGAAGTATTTGTTATTCTGGTATTTCATTTGAAATTCGTTCTTACCACGATATAGTTAGGCTATGTTATTTTATTAGCAAAAAACTTGCATGGCTTGCTTGCTGGTATTTCGGATGGGATTTGGATTTATTTAATTATTGTGGATTTGTACGACTTCGATAAATGTTATAGTGTTTAATAAAAATAATAATTGTTTTTAATAACATATTTTGAAAATTGTTTGTTTATTGTTGTAATTTTTATTTTCATTTATTTTACAAAAAGTACGATTTATAATTTTATTGTTGATGTGGAGCTATTAATTATCAATGCAATGATTTACCTACAATTTGTTTTTTTTGTCTAAAATACATGTAAAATTATTTTACTCACATTTTTTCAAAAAAACTATGTATTTAATTTTATCAAAGTCTATAAAAGTATTTATTAAGTAATTTTTTTGAATTAGTTCGTTGATGTTTCACTAGATACCGCCACGTGGTCTTTAATTCGCGCTAACGTTTGTTTTTCAATGTTGTCCTAATACTTAGAAGTATTTAAAAACCTGGTATTTGACCCTGGTATTGGTACATGGACGTACTTGAAAGACTTGGTATTCAATATTGGAAGTATGACCCATCGCTAGAACCCACAAAAAATTGAGTAAGACTCATTTGAGTGTTCCCCTCCACGGAAATCTTTAGTAAAAGGCGAAAGATTTATACGTGTTGAAGGGAAACCAGAGTTAACATCGAGGGGTTCGCGCCGCTATATATACGGCGGCTGCGAAAATCTTAATACCGCGATTATGAAGTTGTGTGTTTTGACGTAGCGCCATCTAGGGGACAGTGGCCGAACTAATGTGTTAACGTACTTTTGTGACAGAATCACACGACTGATTATCGTTCTTCTTGTATTTCTCATATTGTAACATAAAATAACATAAACCTATTTAAAAAACGTAATGTTATAAAATATTATATAAATTTTATGTCAGAATACAATAAGAATTTAAATAAAATATAAATTGTTTGATAGAAGGCTCATTAAAAGAATACTACCAATACATCTCTTCCCTTGGGTGTCGAAAATGGCGACTAATGGACTTATAGTACATTTCAATCCAAGTTGACAATAAGGTTAACAAAAAAGCCGCCTTAACGAATTAGTTATTCAATAATCACACTTTTTACATGGACATTGTGGCACGTAAAAATAATTAACGGTAACAATTGTTGTCCGTTTTAATTGATTTCAAAACATTAAATGTTTTCTATTTTCATAAAATTTTTAGAGATGAAACATGACCTTTCTTTTGTTTACCTTTTTGGCGTCTTGGATTGAGACGTATTATAGAACTACACAACATTCAATAGCTTATAGTGGCGACGGGCTAGCCACCTGTCACTGCTTGGTGAAGCGCGGACTATGGCAGCGGACTGCTTTTGCCTAGTCACTGGCTAACCCTTAGGGGATAATATTCGTGATTATATGTATATATGTATTTGCTTGCTTAGTGGTGTTAATTTTAGTGTTCAAATTATGGTAGCTTATGACATCTTCTAACTCTTTCCATTTTGACTTGACTGTAATTGAGTATATTTTGGAACTTAAGACAATTTTATGTAAAGGTAGGATGAACCCTTGCAGAGTTTCTCGCCAGTATCTTCATTTGTCAAGGCCTCCCGGTAGTGAACAGAAAGAAAAAAAAGTAGAAGTCAACAAGTAGAATTGTATAATTAATTTATATTTGTCAATTTTATAATGTTTTGACGCATCACGAGTGTAACTGCTTGTTACCTAAATGATTAAATAAAGGATTTGAATTGGTTTTATATGTTAATTTGCACTTTAAACTCAGTTAGGTACCGTTAGGTGTAGTAAATTGTCTTCTTGCTAGGAGAACATAATAATATGATTTTTCTTGTTTTTTTTGTATATAATAATTCATATACATACATATAACCACGACTATTATCCCCCAGAGGTTAGTCATAGACTAGGAAAAAGCTTGTTAAATTATAAAGATAAACCGCGTAATTCTATACGCGGATTTCTTTAATCACAAGGAAAATCATTATCAACAAAACAAATTAACATAACATATCATAACATGTCATCACGCCTTTTCCCCAAAGGGGTAAGCAGAGGTGTTAAAACCCACTTTTCGGCTAATATGTCAAATTACCATACCATACCAAACAAATTACCATACCTAAATTAACTAGTACAGTGAGAAACTTCAGCGAGTTTCGTAGACAGTCCGTCAAGTGTTCTGGTTCTGTAGCATCGTCCACATTTATTTTGCACAGATTGTCAATCACCTGTAATTTAAACACATTACATTTGTAAATACTTACTATAATTATTATTAATCCAAAAACATGTCAAACTATGACATATATTTTTTTGTGTATATTAATAGGGAGCTGTAGGGAATACAATCCCGCAAACGCGGGATCCCGCTTGTTAGCGACTGACTGACATAAACCTCCTTTTTGATACTTTATTTTTACATAATTTTGAAGGCCTTGTTTTTGACATTCTTTGTCTACTGATCTGTTGACGTTGCTAAGTGGTTGTATCTGCTGGTGTTTCCCTCATCCGAGCATTCAGTCCACCGCACTAGTTATCACCGCTTTTGCGGTTCATTCAACAACTTGATGTTGATACACTACGAATTTGAAAGAATAACTTTAATTCTACCAGGATATTGACCAGGATGTGAGAAATAGAATAAATGCGGGATGGATGAAATGGCGACAGGTCTCAGGAGCATAGTGTGATCCTAGATTACCCCTTAAGCTTAAGGGGAAGATCTACAAATCCGTAATTAGACTGGTCGTAATGTATGGATCTGAATGTTGGACAACGAAAGCGATGGATGAAAGAAAACTGCACTCAGCAGAGATGCGAATGTTGCGATGGATGTGTGGAGTCACAAGAATGGACAAGATCAGGAATGAGTATATTAGAGGAAGTTTGAAAGTAGCGCCAGTGACAGAAAAGTTTAGGAGCAATAGGTTAGCGTGGTATGGACATGTGATGAGGAGGGATGAATGTCACATTACAATAAGGATGCTGAGCATGAATATGGACGGACCTAGAGTGACAGGAAGACCAAAGAAGCGATGGATTGAATGCGAGAAAAATGATATGAGAATAAAAGAGTTGGATGCTGAGCTGACGAGTGACAGAGGAGAATGGAAGAAGAAGACATGTTGTGCCGACCCCATCTAGAGTGGGAAAAAGGCAAGAAGAAGAAGAGAACTTTTATTCTACCTACCTCTCTATACTCATTTTATCATAACCCTTAAAAAAATAAATTCCAATCAATGTTTTATACTAATTCTTTATGTATTTAATTTCTGAATAAACCCAAGTATAGTTATTGCAATCACGAACGCAACCAAATCATTCGACTTTAGACTTTATCTTAAAGTGTTAAGAGCGGAGCTACTCGTCATCATAAAATGCAACAAGTAAAACAGATAAACACAGATAAGCTTCTTCTCTCTAGCTTTTGAACACTTGTCACTTGGTAGCTCATCAACTTTTTATACTATACATTTGTAATATTAGGTTCTTACCTATGAAATTAGTGTTTTGTATGGAGATTTTGGGGAATTCTGCATTTTCCATACAAAATTTTTTTTTAGTTTTTTTCACAACGACAAAACCAAAGATAATAATATTTGGCATCTATCATTAGACAAGCTTTAGTAATATGTGTAATATCACAAAATTATTTATCGTTTTTAAGTGAATGCAAATAAAATGATGTATTCGGGAGGCAATCCTATTTTAACACAATTAAACTTACAACAAATTATCAAAACAAATCAAAAGAGCTCAAAAATTTAGTCTATTTTTAGACGAGGTAATTATTTTTTAGGAATACTCTGAATCTTAATAGTTACAGACAAAATACTAAGAGAGAAAAAAAACCAATTTCATAGGTAAGGACCCAATATAAATAAACTGTTATTCATACAAAAATGAGTCTTAAACATACCTCCATTGAGTCTTTTAGAGTCTGTGAGAAGTGTGGGTAGGTCAATACGTAGCTCCGCAGGTTATTGTCCATACACAGGTCATTAATGAATGTGTATGCATGGAGTAGTTGCGTTGAATCTTGCTCACTGGAACATACACGAGTAAATATTAACTATTATTCACATTTCTCATCTTATTCCTGAGGAACATGCATTATAAATTTATTACAATTTAAAGTATACATGAACTAGCTTTTGCCCGCGAATTCGTCCGCGTAGAATAATTACTTTGAGATAGTGTGATGGTATGTAGCCTATAGCCTTCCTCAATAAATAGGCTATTCAACATTGAAAGATTTTTTCAAATTGGAACAGCAGCCTCAATTGGTGGAATTGAAAATTTACTCCTACTCTATTATTAGAAAGTTCATAGTGGCTTTAAGTCCTTAATTTTTCTGTTATTTTTTTTTGTATTCACCCGCATACCACCCGTTCCCATCGGAATATCGAGATAAAAGGTAGCCTATGTCCTTTCTCAGGCTATAGACTATCTACGTACTAAATTTCGATTAAATTGGCTCAATAATTTTGACGTGAAAGCGAGACAGACAGACAGAGCTACTTTCGAATTTAGTATGGATTTCGGATTAATATTGGTATGGATTATTAATTTAAATTTGTGCGAAAATTATCATAATCCTTTTAGGACTAATTCAACCAAATTTCGATTTGGGACACTGGTATGGTAATACCAAAAATGCTTTAGCTATCAGATACGTACACGGCCTAAAATGGACTAGGCCATTGAAACTGATCCTACCAATGCAATATAAGCATTTCTTAGTATCGTAACACCAACCGCCGTGTAACGCGGAATTAATTTCGTGGAGAATTAACAGTTGTCATTATTTATGGTTTATTTGCTAGCCAGTTTCATCCTTTAAACATTTAATTGGTGTAAATGCGATAGCAGTAACAACGTAGGCAGTCAAGATTTGGCCGTTTGCCACTTGACTGTTTAGCTCACTGGCAGAAAAGTGGCAGATTGCCAAAATAACGGATAATAGAAGGAATAATATGGGGTTAACGAGCAGCACTGACGGTAAGGCAATACGCGGTATTCACTTAGCACCAGAGGAGTCCAGATGTCGGGTTTTTTTATTAGGGAAAAAGTTCTTTTCTGGAAAATCGCAGATTAAACTTACATGATAGCTTTGTGGAAGGTACGCATGGTACAGTTGAGGTAGCTGTGTACGTCAGGCTGTCTGGTCGACGCCGATCCCCGCGTGGCTCCGGACAGGCACAGCAACAGTCTACAGACTTCCACTCCGCCATAGCCACCTTCCTGGAAAATTCATACATACATACATATAATCACGACTATTATCCCCTAAAGGTTGGTCAGAGACTAGGCAAAAGCACCGCGAAAGCAGTCCACTGTCATAATCCAGTGACTGCACTCAGCGTGACAGGTGGTGAGTCGCAGCTATAAGCTATTGGATGTTGTGCAGTTCTAAGTCCATTAGTCGCCTTTTACGACAGGGAAGAAATGGGCTGGAAGTATTCTTTTAATGAGCCGCTACCACACGACTCTATCCCTCTATAGTCATATTGTTAACTTTTAAACATGCGTCTTTTAACATAATTAGTGTGAAATACCTTGGGCATCACTTTACAACACATATTTTTACAGTTCAGTAAAATAAATATCTTCCAACATTCACACCTATTAAATAGCCCAATTTATCATAGTTTAGATGATGCTGCCAGGCTGACAGCAGTTCCAGTGCGTTTAAGGTGTATTGCGTCGGCGGCGCAACTTCGGAGCGACATCGCTGTGACAAATATCTGAGGTATTAGTCGGTGCGTTGCGTCTGTGTACCGGACTAGCGATGTCCAAGACGTGGCAGGGAGGCATGATTATTTTGATTACGTTAGGGGCACTGCTTCTTTGTATAATAACAACACAGCACCACCATATTATACACAGTTTAACACGTTCCGCCGCGGTTTTGACAGTAAAGGTAGAATTCATATATAGTAGGTACCGCCATTTTCACGGAAATCAATTTAAAAATGACTATGGCAATGACCGTCCAATTTACATTTAAGTTTCATAGAAAGCAGTCTTACTGTCATGCTGTACAGGCTTGTGTTTCTAGTGTCAAAAATACATGTACCTACAATGAGCGCTTTAGGCATATACATACACATGCACAAGTGCTACACACAATGACAGTACAGTGGTGGCCATTGGGTATGAGTGAATGTTACTCGGACACGCGAGTTAGTGATTTATTTGTATGAAATTAAAATTGTATGAAGATATTTAGTGTCATAGTGGAGTGGAGTGGCATTCCAGCATGAACGTGTTAAAAGAGATTTTTCATTGTTGGCTTACATACCTTCAAATTGATTAAATGAACAACAAAATCCTTGGTATCAACGGTCCTCATCAAAGCGTATATAGCTGGTAAGTTGCCGTAGCAGACATTCACAAGCACAGTAAGTGACTTATGACCTATAGTCCTATGCTGTGAATCTACCATAGGCTGAGTGATCCATTCAGTCAATTGTTTCATCAAACTTGATAAGTATGACTCTTGCCAGCTGATTTTGATTCCATATGATATGTCCTGAAAAATACAATAGTAAATTTTTTATGGATGGTTCCTTGCATGAGCTGTTGAGCACTATAGAGTTTAATACAAAACAAATTTGACATAATTAAGTCCAAGCAATCTAGTATTTATTAAAATTTGCATGCTATTTAACCCTTTGGCAGTACTACTAACACAGGTGTTCACGAAAAATAGATGTTTCAATTGTGTCTTGTTTTCTAACCTTTGAGAGGTTAATAGCTGTACTAAAAGTGAGAATTTATAACAAATTCAATTTAATAAATAAGATGTAACTTTGGGGCCTTCCCTAAATCTACGAGGATAGATGTGAGGATAGGATAGTGATGTTATGAACCATAAATCAAAACCGACCTGCATAACTGACAGTAGCTTGATTTTCTTATCATTTGATATTGTATCAGAGAGTAGTCTTGACAGTATTGGCATAAACCTGAAAATTTATGGTAAAAAGAGTGAGTAGCCGTAAAAAAATAAAATGATAATAAAATTTGTATTTATGAGGCAAGTAATGAGAGAAGAAGAAGCAGAAGGTGTGTGCCAGGAAAGTAGCAAGTGGAAATCTATAATTTCTGCCTATTTATAGAACATGTAGACAAACAATCAAACTGGTAAGTGGCTAGTGACTTTAAATACATCTGATACATATATGAATTGCATCTGCTTGCAAATCACAATGGACCTGATTTTGTTCAATATCATCATCAGCCTGTGTCTGTTCACTGCTAGACATAGGCCTCGCTGAATGCACACCACCACTCTCGATATTCAGCCATTCTTGTCCAGCCCACCAGCCAGCTTATGAATATCGTCATCCCATCTTGTCATGTTGACTTAACTTCTCTGCCTGTCAATGTGGAAATGCATGCACTGATGTTTTACGGCAAAAAAGACGTATTTATCTTTAATCAAACAACGCAGTACAGAATCTACCTGTTGTGTTTAACATAATGATCATGGAAAACATAAAATTTTAGAGATATCTTATTGCTACTCACTTGTATGTGTGTGTCAAAGCATGCCGAGCGCTAGGTTCAATCGCAGCTCGAGACAACACAGCGACACCAGCCCACTGCGGTCCCCGGCCATCGCACATAACGCGCCACAGAGAACTGAAGAACGCACACACTTCTGATCGGCCAGGGGAGAAGATGGACAGGTCGCATGACGACGCTATCAGCTAGAACACCATAACAACCGTGACAAACATAACAAAATAACATTACAGCGAGATTACAGCTGCTTCATTCATAGTTAACATTTAACTTACACCCAAGTAACGATTCATCAAATTAACGGCGGATTCACTATGCGTAGCTTCGAACTCACGAGCTGCAGTTACAAAAGCCTTTAAATTAGCAAACTTTCCTCCATCAGGAGCATTATTAAAACTTTCGACACCGTCGACCTCCATTCCTTTAAAATTCTGTTTACTAAGTTTTTTTACGTATGAGTGTATATAAACTAGTAGATATTAAAGATTTATTGTAAAGTATGAAAATAAAATATTTGAATTATTGGCAATAACTACAAAAATAGTCAAAATTAATAAAATTTATGGGAAGTTTTGATTTCAACTGTTTTTGATGACAGTTCAACGGCGACCATTATTATTTACCAATTTCTCAGCGATGATTGGTCGACTACTACCATAGACATCCATTTTCTTCCTTTGTTTTTTTTTTTTTTTTTGTAAAATTCTCCCGTAGGGAAGGCAAAGGGAACAAAGCCCATACAGCCATGTCTGCAATATATATATCTTCAATAGTTTGCATTGAAATGCTAGTGTAATGCATTTCAATGCATCTTGGGAGAGTTTGGCGTCAAACGATCGATGGCAGACACTGTGGTGCTACTTGGATGAGGTGGATTACCACGATAAAAAACTCATCACTTTTCACACCACTTGACGCTTATTTCGATAATCCTCCACATTGCACATCATCACAGACACTTATTACACAAAACTACACTGATTTTACGTAACAATATCCACTCCGAAACAATATTACAACTATCGAAATAAAAATCACGTCCGCCATTAGTCAAATGCCGCCAAAAACTCCTTGTTTTTTTTTTTTTTTTGTAAAATTCTCCCGTATTTGTTTTTTTCTTATAAAATTCTCCCATGTAGGGAAGGCAAAGGAAACGAAGCCCATACAGCCAAGTCTTCAGTATAACATTTCTTCAGTAGTTTGCATTGAAATGCTGGTGTAATGCATTTCAATGCATCTTGGGAGAGTTTGACGTCAAACGATCTTACTTTGTTGTAAAATTCTCCCGTAGGGAAGAAAGGGAACAAAGACCATACAGCCATGTCTTCGGTATATATTTCTTCAGAATTTGCATTGAAATGCAAGTGTAATACATTTCCATGCATCCTTAGGAGAGTTTGGCGTCAAACGATCGATGGCAGACACTGTGGTGCTACTTGGATGAGGTGGATTACCACGATAAAGAACTCTTCATTTTTCACACCATTTGACGCTTATTTCGATAATCCTCAACATTGCACATCATCACAGACACTTATTACACAAAACTACACTGATTTTACGTAACAATATCCACTCCGAAACAATTTTACAATTATCGAAATAAAAATCACGTCTGCCATTAGTCAAAGGCCGCCAAACTCTCCTCCTACTTTGTTGTAAAATTGAAGGCAAGAAGGCAAATGCAACAAAGCCCATATCTTCAGTAATTTTATTTCTTCATTATTTGCATTAAAATGCAAGTGTAATACATTTCTAAGCGTCTTGGAAGAATTTGGCGTCAAGCAATCGATGGCAGATACTGTGGTGTGACTTTGATGAGGTTGATTACCACGATAAAAATTTCACCGTTTTGCACACCACTTGACGCATATTTCAATGATCCTCCACATAGCTCATCATTATTAACACTTATTACACAAAACTACACTGATTTTACGCAACAAGATCCACTCAAAAACAATATTACAATCACTGAAATAAAAATCACGTCCGCATAGTTGAGTGGCGCCAAAAACTTTTACTTTTTAATGGAAAGAAACAAATGGGTGTAAGCATAGAAGTAATATTATGTTTTTGGGTGTAAGTCACACATCCATTTATTTAGAAGTGATTGTCAGTACAGTAATGGCTTTAGATGTGAAAGCATTGAAATACGGATCAAGGGGAAATGGTATAGTTATTGGCCACTTAAGCGACATACTGATAAAAAATGTCGTCAAAAATCTATACTTCCATACATGTTATTGAAAAAATGTATTATTATTATTCTAATGGGAACGGGCACCGCACGGGTGCAACCGTGGGAAGCCACTTGTTAAATATAAATATCAGAAGTAAAGAAAAATATGTCCTATTATTCTTAAATAGCATATTTATTAATAAGATACCTTACAGATAATAACTTTAAATATTTTAGGAATAACATTAACTTAAAAAGAAAAGGTGGAAATTACAGTAATTGGCTTTAAAAAATATACTTATCGGCCATGTGATAGTACAGTCGAGTTCAATAATATGTATGCACTGTCATCTGTAAAATAAAATAAATAAATAGGACTGTCATCGGTAAAATGTGCATAATAGCAGCGTTTTAGATTAGCTAGAATAAAACGCTTATTAAATACTTACCTTATTTGAAGCTTTATACCAGTAAGGCGGCAAGCAAGCATAGGGCCCACACGGTAAGTGGCTGCCGTAGACTATGAACGCAAACCGAGGGTTTCACATACGCGTTGCCAACCATTTATTAGTTGTTGTTTTGTATTTTAACCACTTTTAAATTTTGATTCAAAAATTTGAATACCAAGCGACAGCGAGGGACAGTTTTAGTTTTAGAAGTAGAGCAATTTTCACCATGGTCAAATCATAGAAATGGAATTCAAGACTACGTTTTGGTCACCCACCAAAACTTTGAAGTCTTGGATTCCATTTCTATATACGATGAACCTGCTTGTAGTACTTACGCGTTTGCTTCGATTTTAAAAGCAAAGCAACTTTAACCATTGTTTTATCTTCGATGGGTCACCAAAAAAATTTAATCTAGGATTCCATTTCTATAGCTTCGTTTTGCAGTGTTCAGCACGCTTTAGGCTTGATTTTAGAAAGAATGCCTTGAATCCTCAGAGCTTGAATCTTGTTGGTTGTAATCTTGAAATCCATTTTTCTAAACGATGAGCTTAGTTGTGCAGTCCTTAGTACGCTTTTGTTTTGCTTTTAGAAACAAAGCAACATTAAGCATGTTTGCGTATTGGATGCGTGACCAAAACTTTGTAATTATGTACATCTCACTGCCGGAAAAAAACTACTCAGCCTAACGGAATTTTGTAAAAACTATGAGGAAGGAGCTTGGTGGCGTAGTGTTTAGTACGCTCCATAAACATGTTAGTCAACGGGCACAAAACAAGACATAATATAAACATCTATTATTTGCTAACACCGGTGTCGCGAACACCGGGGTTGTTACAGAAGCAATAAGTTAGGTATTGTATAGGCTAGATTCTTTACTATCCGTGTATTTAAGACAATATTTGTTTGTCTATGGTGATAAAGTTTGACGTGACACTGACAGCGCGTTTCGTATTGTTTTTGCAAACTAGAAATATTCGCCTAAAGCAAACTTTAAACAATTATCACCTTTATACAATTAATATAATGGGAGTTGACGTAGAAACTATTTCCCCCGGCAATGGTTTGTATTTATTTAAGAATATTTTTACCGACATAACCTCAATCAAAGTAATAAATCTAATTCTCAGTTATTTGGTATCCTAGGTACAACATACCCAAAACCTGGCCAAACAGTCGTTGTACACTATACGGGTACATTGCAAAATGGAAAGAAATTTGATTCTTCCAGAGATCGCGGCCAGCCTTTTAAATTCACTCTAGGCAAGGGAGATGTTATTAAAGGCTGGGACCAAGGATTAGCGAAGGTAATATAAAATTTTAAGTTCCTAGTTCTCTTTAATCCTTTAGAAATAAAACGAATTGTGTTAAAATGACAGCTCACTTTTTAAATTAATATTAATTATATCATGTAGGTCAGTCAACTAATTTTAGTATGTTTTCTATTATGGACATTGATGTTTATTTGCATTATGATTTCAGATGTCTGTAGGAGAAAGAGCTAAGTTAACTTGCTCTCCTGACTTTGCATATGGGTCAAGAGGACATCCCGGAGTCATACCACCAAATGCTACTCTTATTTTTGATGTTGAATTGTTACGTGTTGAATAATTTATTAATGTACTTCTTGCCATGTTTTACAGTTTTAATATATTATATTGTTATTAGTTTATCTAATTTTACAGCATGCACACCACTGCTAAATCTTATTGTTGTATTTGTAAAAGTATTCTGTAGAAAACACTATTTTAATATTATTATGGTTAAAATCCATTAGTGCAAGATTGTTCCCTTTTCTTTCGAACCTTTAAATGTAATGGTAGGTCTAGGCATTATGAAAAACAAACTTAATCATAAACATTTAAGAATGTGTTAGACATTGTATGTAGTTTAAAAGCTGAATGTTTGTCATACAAAAAATAATAATTAACTTAAATACATAACTGAAAATTGGATTGTGATGTTGTTCCTATATATAAAATGTAATGGCTAATTAACATTACATCAAGAGTGTATTTACTATGATTTTGTTATAAAAATACAAAAGAATGTGTTATTTCATCAATATGTTGTTTAAATAGCATTTAACTAACTAACAATTACAAATGTATGTGCCTAATACTTATAACTTTGGAATCTCTTAATGTATTTATTAGGGTTCATAAATTAATATTTTATTACATGATAATGATGTAAGTTACAGAACTGATATCATAGTTATGTACCTATTATAGACAAAGGAGGGTTTTATTTTAGTTCTTACTAGGTTATAAATTTCTTTATAACATCATGAAGTATGTTACTATGCTGATAATAAATAGAGCTTTGTGTATAAATAAATAATTTTATTTACTTTATCACACCATATCACCTTTTCCCGTAAACATATATCTTTGGTAAATGTTAGAATAACCATAATTTTTACAAATATTTCATTATTACTGGTAAAATATTACTAAATCCATAAATACATATAATCACGACTATTGTCCCCTAAGGGTTAGTCAGAGACTAGGCAAAAGCATCGCAAAGTAGTCCACTGCCATAGTTTACGCTTCACCAAGCAAGTAGTGACTGCACATGTGCTTGGCATGACAGGTGGTGAGCCTCTTGCTGCTATAAGTTATTAGATGGTTGTACAGTTCTAGTCCATTAGTTGCCTTTTATGACACCCAAGGGAAGAGATGGGTTGGTAGTATTCTTTTACTATTACTACATCAATTTAAACTATTTTATGAATGTAGACTTGCTGGGCAATAATTCATCAATGGAATAACAGCATTCTTAAAAAATGGTGACCTACAGAGAGCACAAGTTTGTAAGGAACCATAACTGCATTGCATGCAGAATATATGCCCACAGGGGAGCACACAAGCTTGCTTAATTTCTTCCAAACAAGCCACACATGATTTACTGCTGTCTACTTCGTTAGGCATATCATTTATCTGATCCATATACATCTTGGCTTGATATACACTTTGCCCACAAGATACAAATGCATGCAATAATGTAACAATACCCAATAACCTTAAGTGGGCATAATAAGCTGCAGCTGCAGGCCTCACATGCACATAGTCTATTCCTTTTACTGTTTTACCAATCTCTAAGGGACCACCGTTAATGTAACACAAAGCTCTGTGTATAGATTCAATTTGTGGAAGAATGGTGCCTAGAGCTCTAAAAACAATCAAAAATGATGTTTGAGCTTGAGGCTTCAAGTAGGGGTTACGCTGAACACTTTTTTCACAGTGACGCAAAAATCTTCTGGTCAAGGTCTCTGCAAAAGTTGATAACAAGATACTGCACAGCCGACTACTAAAAGATGGTAACTTGTGATAACTTTCGTCCACTTGCACAATACCTGAATATTCTTCACCTAAAGTTTGCAGGTCTTTCAGTGTTGTAAAGGATTTATATAGAAGGGAAGACAGTGGTTCGGCTTTGGCAGCATGTCGTACTGGCAAAAGTTTTGACACAGAATCCGCCAGTTGTTTCTCATACATGTCATCTTTCTGGTATGCCCTAAGCACTTCAGCTGGTTGTGCTGCTGGTAAGGCCATATATGAAACGTAATAAAGAACTATTTTCACAAAGACTAAGATAATTGAAAATTTTATGGTAAAAAAATCGTAATGAAAGCAAGAAATGTTGTTATCATCTGTCAATGCCAAATTGTCAAAGCAGAATGCTTTGACATTGACATACGTCAGTGTTAATGTTTTTATTACAAAGGATTTAATCTGTGCTGCCTGATTCTAGGTCTATTCGATTATTGCAATTTTATTTCGGAGTGGATTTTGTTACGTGAAATCAGTGTAGTTTTATGTAATAAGTGTCGATAATGATGAGCAATGTGGAGGATCATTGAAATAAGAGTCAAGTGGGTTGAATTTTTTATGGTGGTAATCCACTACATCGAAGTAACATCACAACGTCAATCACAAACTCTCCTAAGATGCACTGAAGTTTATTACACTTGCATTTCAATGCAAATACTGAAGACATAAAATTACGAAAGATGAGGCTGTATTGGCTTAGTTCCCTTTGTCCAGTAGGGTTGCTGTTTTGAGGTTGCTGAGGATTTCTCTTCTGCTTCCTCATAATGCGGAAGTTTCGCAATAGTTCCTTCCTGCTTATTTTAAGTTAGGCGAAGCATAATATTATTTTTATGGTTTTAACTTGATAATGTGTATGAGAGTGTATGTCACTTAACTTCTCCTAAAATGCTGGACCGATTTTGATGAAATGTGTATTGAACACCCAAAAAGTTATCATCACCTCTTCCTTATCGGCATTCTCCCTAAAAAAACTTCCTTATCCGCATCCCCAGAGGCGTCTTTACCTATGGTGCAGGGTGTGCGGCGCACACGAGCGCCGGGTCTACGGGGGCGCCGAGCGCCCTCTAATGAGACACCTTCAAAGTTCTGTTTACTCTGAGTCAAAGATGCTTCGATAATATGCCGGCGCTCTCAAACCCTCAAGACCCTGCGCTCGTGTTATGGCCGACGCCGGGCGCGCGGTAGCAAAGCAAGGCTACTCCTGCTCCTTCCTGATCCTTTTCCTGCTCTATTTAAATTTACACAATAACTTTTGTTTCAACGTGAAATCAGCCTTAAAACAGATAATTAAAGATTAAATTGGCGTAATGTCGCGTGCCGGTATCGGCACCTGTTTGTTTAGATTCGTTTGACAACACGCCGACAATCATTGCTAACTCGGCTGTATTAGAATGATATAAGGTTCAAATTAAAATTCCCAGTGACGTGCGGCGGTCATTTTCAATGGCTTGTGTACGTGTGCCGCAATTTTTGTTTTACCGCTACACCGTAGTTTTGTGAAATAAGCCTATTAAGCCTTGATGCAATTGGATTAAGTATCATCTTTGAATAAACATGTAAATATGAAGTAAATCCTCAGAGTAAACAGAACTGGAGTAGCCATTAGTCAATTTCTCAAACATTTTTTTCTGCCATTTCTTGCGGGGGGTGAGGTTACCACTACACTCAAAGCCAGCCGTTTTTACAAATGCACACATGCATAATTCGACACACAAATTTAAATTTCACGCACACACACGCTTAAAATAGTCACGTGGGGTGTGCGTTTTGACAACGTCACAGCCGCACTCCCCACGAGACTAGCGTTCGAAATTTGAAATCGTAGAATTCTAAAACATGAAATAATGAAGTAAATAATCATGAAATCTTAAACATTATAATTACAAATAAAAGGTGACACCATCTTTTAACATACTCGATGTTTTCTATTTATTTTTACAACAAAAAACAGCACAGGCAGGCATTTTTGTGGGAGCTCTGTTCGCCGCAACGTTTACAATGTTATGGCTGTCAAAATGGCGGCTCAACTAGTTTTATTAAACGTGCAAGCATCCGATGCTTGTGCATTTGGCAGAGGGGAATGTTAGACAAAGGCTACTCCAGTTCTGTTTACTCTGAGAGTAAATCGGAGTTTCTTTTGATAAAAAATATATAAATGGTAAGATTTGGTTATTTGCTTGCACAATTATTGCGACATGTCTCGAGGTCGGAGGTCATCAAAAATAGCTAGCGAAATTCATGAAAAAAAAAATAGTGATGTCGAAGTTAAATACTCGTACCCACAGATCACTGAGAGCCGCTTCGCTTCTTAAGTATTTATTTAGGTCTTACTTATACCTAACCTTTGAACAACGAACTACTTTTTTTTTTTATTTATTTACTCCGTTTGATTGCCTAATGTAGGTACCGCGACGTTGATTGATATGTCATATCTGAACTTATATTATAAATGCGAAAGTAACTCTGTCTGTCTGTCTGTTTATTACGCTTTCACGCCTCAACCGCTGAACCGTTTTAGATGAATTTTGCTACGGAGATAATACGATAGTTTGAGTCCTGTGGAAGGACATAGGCTACTTTTTATCCCGGAAAAGTGCACAGATCCAGGGGGAATCGCGATATATGAATTCCTCCATTTTGACCCCGCTCCTACTAGACTAGAGGGCGCCAGGGTACTGGTTTCACACGGGCGCCACAATGGCTAGAGACGCCTGTGGGCATCCCCAGAATTTGTGCTTGACAATTCCTCTTCCTCAACAACCCTAGCAGTAGACTGGAGTGGGCTTATGATGATGAATCCGCATTGGCATTATGGCCCATACTCTTGATGTGGAAGGACTGTACCCAGCCAGCAGTGAGACGTATATAGGCTGAAGATGAAGAAATTATATATGTACGCATTATAAACAACCCCCCATTTCGTAAAATACATACTAACACCCTTGCTAATAAACGAGGTATAAGGTTGAAATAGTGTTTTGTCTTCGTCAGACATTCAGAAGCCAGTAGTTGTCAGAAAGTGACTTCGTGTTCCACTGGGGGCGGGAATGTTGGCGACTGGCCGCAAGGCTCTACATTTTTATAGCAATATATCGGGAATGTTGGCGACTGGCCGCAAGGTAGAGCCTTGCGGCCATTTTTATAGCAATATATCTGTTTTGATACTGTCATATTTGTACTTATTCTTACTGTCACTCTTCTTTATATCATACTATTGTTCTGTCGATCTTATATATTTCCTATTATTAAATCCCTGTTACCTTCAATTGGCTTCTGTTTCCATCCACATCCATACAGTCTACCATCACGCTCTCCCGCTCGCTATCAATTACGTTATTACCTTGCCAATCGCAATTAATTTTCAATCGACAACGCATTGAAAACAATTAGGTATTCACTATCAACATTAAAAAGGAAAAAAATCTATCTTAAATATTTATTTACTAATACATAAATCAATACAAATCCTTAGTTTACATAATTATTTATTGAGAAATGTGATACCAGACCAAAACAATTTACTTGCCTGCTCAATATGACAGTTGACTGCAATAACAACTTTAAAGAGGTTCATTTCCCAACCAAGTTAGTTGAATTTAAGGTTATGATGAATTTTTTTAATATTTTTAAAGAGATGTTTTTCTATGTCTTTTCCATAGTTTTGCTGAATACATCGTTGTTGTGCGAATATTTAATTTATTTTAATTTCTAGCTACAAATTTCCTTACAGTTGTACATTTTCTTAGACAGTTACGCGCTTGATTGATAGAAATTATTACAATATGGGTCCTTTTAGTCTTACCTAATTCTAACAATATTTATTTCCACAATAGTTACACTTTAATCTTAGCCAAAAGGCCACGCCACAATGGCTAAAATTACCACTAATCAGTCCCAAAACCCCCCAAATTTATTGTAAGAGCACTCTGCTCTCGTTAAACACCGCGTACGATGTTTGCAACCCCACAATGGCCTTGAGTTTCCCCACCAGGGATGCGGTTGTGGGTGTCAGAAAAAGTGATGGTAGGAATGTGTGTGCGTGTGTCAGGTGCGGCGACGTTTGGCCGGCGTTGTGGCCGGGGGCGTAGAGGTGTTGGCCCGACGCCGACCTCTTCTTGCGCCCCCGTCTTCGTCGATTAATGGGGAATCCCACACTGCAATTTTAAATTCAAATTCAATAATGTTTATTCAGATAAGGTGCGCCTTTGCAAAATTTAACATAATTTGACATTATTTACTTATTTAAGCCTTTATTGCCAGAAACAAATAGAAACAGTACATACATGCTTTAAGTTAAGTCTAATTAATCTATAATCTAATTCTTTATTATGTGAAACTAATTTAACTATCACTGGCGTGTCTTATAGACTCAAAAGCATAATTTTGCAAAGAATAATTTAACATAAGTTTACATAATCATGATCAAGGGATAAACTAGGCCATCCATTCAAAAATTCTTCCACAATTTTTCTGAGAACAATTGGGAAGAATCTCAGCAAGTTTCTACCCTCCCTTTATATTAAAGCTACTTTCGCTATCTATCCTTGGATGGGTGACAAAATCTTTGTGATCTTTAGGTTCTTTCGGATGGCATGTGAAACTATTGGTCCCATTCGCAATTGGAACTGTTTCTACCTATCAATCTGCTTAGTGTGGTGGTACGGCTCATGTGTTTCTCCATGCATGAAGGCCTGTGACTAGCAGTGGACATGAAAGCAATTTTGTTTGGCTTTCAAAGTCTCACTGATTTTATTCTTTCACACAGTATACATTAGCTCAATAAACCTTTTTTTTTTCTAGAATAGTCATAATTTATTTATTTTTGTCTTCTTACCTGCCACAGAGTTGATTTTAGTTTTAGGTGTCTTATCTTTATGGGAAGTTGATTTTCTGCTAATAGAACTATCTCTAGTCCCTGACGCATTTGAATCACGTGAATCTCTCCTTCGATCTAAAATGGAGAAAGGTTGGTTTATTATTTGTCTCTATAGATGCATTGTGAGGCTGTTAAGATGGAAGTAAATGGTGTTGTACATACTCTTACCGTAATCTTTCTCAGACTTAACACTTGGGGTATCTGTAGAGGCATGAGAACTTCCACTCTCCTTCCGTGATTTTGTTGCAAGTGCGCTCACACTGTCTTTACGGAGGGGTGCTATAGTAACAATAACAATAATCATTTATCACATTCCTTCTGATATGACACAGAAAATATTAGATTGCATTTAAAAGGTTATTGATTTCAGTAAATAACAAATAAATTTGGCTAAATGAAAATTTTATTCTAAAAAATGGCATTGTGCCTAATAAAACTTATTAGTATTTATAAGATTATATTGTATGAATGGATACATATTTGATTTTCAAACAAAATGTCCACATGACTACTATCAACTACATTCACAATATATTAGGTCCTTACCTAAAAAATTGGTGTTTTGTATGGAGATTTTGGGGAATTCTGCATTTTCCATACTAAAATTTTTTCAGTTTTCTTCACAACAACAAATCCAAAGATAATAATATTTGGCATCTATCATTAGACAAGCTTTAGCAATATGTGTAATATCAAACTTCATAAAAATTATTTATCGTTTTTAAGTGAATGCAAATAAAATGATGTATTCGGGAGGCACTTAAAAAGAGTTGTCTCCGTGTCAAATTTTAACACAATTAAACTTACAACAAATTAAAAGAGCTCAAAAATATAGTCTATTTTTAGACGAGGTTATTTTTTAGGAATACTCTGAATCTTAATAGTTACAGACAAAATACTTAGAGAGAAAAAAAACACCAATTTCATAGGTAAGGACCCAATACTTACTTTACATTAATAAATTACAAAACAATACAAAGATAAGTTACAAATTAAATATACTTGAAAGCAAGCAAGCAAGCTCTTGATTTACTAGGAACATTTGCACAAAAGTATATTAAAGTTACAATATCCAAGCAAATCAACAATAATATTTGCATTTGCTACCAGCCTTATTGCTTCTGGATATTGAAGACTTTGGGGATAGGGTCTGTACTCCTAAATATCAAATAGTGTACCCATAATTTATGCAGTTGGATAAATATGAACTTTTATTATGGTTTATGGTGATACTTCATTAGACAAATTGTAAATTTGTTTTTCTAGCGCTAAGTGGATATGGCAACAACATACATAGCTTAAATGTTAAATAAAGTATGTGGTTATTACCAAATAATTACACTAACTAACTATGGTCGTTGAGACTATTAGATGTCAATAAAACAATGTAAAATTACAATTAGTTATTACCCTAAATTACAGAGGCTGTGGAATTTCATTAATCTTATAGCAAATGTGGTTCCTCGCACATCGGCTCGAGTGCGAAGACCACCGGCGCGCTACCGCTCGCCTTAGATTAAAACCTTTTTATATATTTTAGTTTTCTTTTTATTTGGCGTAATGTTCTTTTATTATTTTTCCTGTCCGATTGTTTTGTGTTGTTATGAAAGTTATTTGTGATTTTATTTGCAATATAGTTATTTTACAGTTTCCTAGAAAGTTTCATTCCGAATATCAGCGACCATGCTAGAATCTCTCAAAAATATCATAACTTGAGAGATGTGTGGAAGCAAGCAAGAGAATGATAAAAAAGTGCAAATAATAAAATAGTACCTTCGTTATCGTCAGCTAATACTAAATCTTTGCATTTCTGCTTCATTATAGCGCCAAATTCATTTTCCGGTAAACTAAAATGTACTTCATGATTTGGAAATGGAATTGGTTCAGTGTCATCTAGCATCGACACATCATAAAGAGATTCCAGGTGCTTCCATATATCTTGAGTGGACACTTCTTTTGTGATGGAATTAGATAGTTTCTCCCAAATACAAGCCATGTGGAAATGTTTATTTATACCGACCGGCTTGTGATTCGCCATCGCGTAAAACAATTGAATCTCCATGTCTACGTCCCATTCTACCGTGTCACCTGTTTTTACTTCTGACTCTTCTTCACTTGAAACCATTTTAATGAATTTTCTTGTTTTAAAATCAATTTATTCAAACAACAGAAATCTTGTACCTATTTTTTATTGATGTGTTTGACATTTTGACCACAGATTAGAGAGACTAGGTTATCATCCTTTTTCTAAGGACTAGGTAAGACATTCAACTATGGCGGACGTGATTTTTATTTCAGTGATTGTAAAGTTGTTTCGGAGTGGATCTTGTTGCGTAAAACCAGTGTAGTTTTGTGTAATTAGTGTCTGTATTGACGAGCAATGTGGAGGATCATTGAAATAAGCGTCAAGTGAAGTGAAAACCGATGAGATCTTTATCGTGGTAAACCTCATCGAAGTAACACCACAGTGTCTGCCATAGATCATTTGACTTCGTTCTCTTTGCCTTCCCTACATGGGAGAATTTTACAACAACTAATTTAAATGGTCTATAAATAAATAAATAAATATCCTCAGACATTCACACCTATCAACTAGCCCCATTTTAAGCAACTAATGCTGCTTGTGTTATGGATACTACATGACGGATAAATATATTTAATAGATAAACACATATAAATGTTTTGAAATATATATAAACATCCAAGACTGGAGAACAAATGCCTGAAAATTCATCACCCAAACATTTGCCCCCACCGGGGATCGAACCCAGAACCTCTCGAGAGAACCTTGAGACCGGCGCGCAGACCACTCGACCACGGAGGTCATCTATGAATTCGGAATGCAAAGGGAACTGAGTCCATACAGCCATGTATATTATTTGCATTGAAATACAAGTGTAATTCAATGTGTGCGTTGTCCCAGCGGAAAAAGTTAAAATTTCTTATTTTGATTTATGCAGATTTTCAGTGTATGACATCGTGAAAATGTGTATGATATGTAAAAATTTGTTTAAACAGCAATTGAGGAGTTATTATTCAAAAACTGATTTTGCTAGGACAACGTTGTCCCAGCGGAATTTTTTTTACGTATTGGAAAAAAAAGAAAAAAAGGTTATACAAAAATTTGTACATAACCTGAGGTAATTGTGTGTATATAAATAAAACTTGTGCGACATTAAACTGCGAAGATATTCAAGTTTCCGCTGTGACAACGTTTTGCCATGTGCTAGATTTCATAGAAATCACTTTTATGCAGAGCTGTCTATTTTTCTGAACATTGTTTTGAATTTGTTTATAATATCTGTCTAAACAGCTTTTCGAAAAAACACATCGTTCAGAAGATATAAATATACGTAAAAGAAGGTTATTAGGACCTAGCACTTAAAGTATGCATTCTAGAGTATATTTTATAACGTTTATACATATCTTGGAAGAATCTGTAACATTGTGCCGAGTACCATTGATGTACTCTTAGTAATTAATGCGCTATACGATAAATTTGCCAGGCTGGATAGCAGGTTTTTATGCAGTCTAATTGCATGGGATTTTTGAGCAAATGCATTATGAAACTAATTTCAATAATTTGTTTATACTTTCAACTATTCACGTGCAAAATTTCGTCTAATTAGACTCAATAATTTAGGAAATACAGTGAAATACCTAACAACCTCCAAGTCCGTACATAACCCGACCAAATTCAGATGGCTACGAAAAAGCGACCTTGCGATATATTTGGGTAACATTCTAAAATATACCGTATTATGTTTTTGTTATTTGTACAGTTGTGTGCATAAGTGTTAAAAAAACAACTGAATTTTTATGTGAGTCAAAATAATTATTAATGATAAAGTAGGTACTTATAAATAAATCATTAGCTTAGGAAAGACATTTAAAAAATATATTATTATTACATAGATAATTGACAACAAATTCGAAGTTTCTTTATTTTGAACTTTAGTTGATAAAATCTCCAAAATTGGGTATATTGCTGGCGTCGACCCCAACTCTGCCCCCTTTCGGTGGACAGTCACTTGATCATTAATTTTTATAATTGTATTTACTTGTCTTACATTGGGTAATGAAAATTTAATACATTTTGTTTTTTTCGCGTTTAAACATAGGTTGTTATTATTGAACCAACTGATCACTTTACTAACGGTGCTATTGACATCGTTATAATTGTTATCATTTCTATTAATGTCAAATATTTATGAATTATCATCTGCAAATAGTACCATTTTACATAAATCATTAGTAAAGTAGGCGAGGTCATTTATGTATATTAAAAATAACAGAGGTCCTAATATTGACTCTTGAGGTACGCCGATGTTGATCATTGGGGTGATCACTGAAGATCCCTGAAGACCTAGCTTTATTTATAACAACGGTTTGATTTCTGTCTCTCAAATATGATTCTATTAATTTTAGTGAATATATTGATACACCATAATGTTTTAGTTTAGATATAAGAGTTTTATGGTCAACACAATCAAAGGCTTGCGACAAGTCACAGAAGATCCCTACAGTATCTTTTTTACTCTTCCATGCATCAAAGACATGTTTTATTAACGCCATTCCGGCATCTGTTGTATTTCTACCTTTAGTAAATCCAAACTGTGAATTATGAAATAAATTGTTTACTGTGAAATGAGCCAATAGCTGATTAAGCATAATTGTCTCAAATATTTTACTAAGGGATGGCAAAATCGAAATAGGTCGAAAGTTTGTTGGATCACTCCTACTCCCTGTTTTATAGAGTGGTAAGATTTAACTAAATTTCATTAAATTTGGAAAAGATAAAAGGGACAAGAGTGGCGCTATAACATGTATTATAGAGTTAATAATTGTGATTGAAAGTCCCCACAGGTCTTCTGTTATTTTTCATATTAAGTGATATGTACGCTTTTATTACAGTATTAGCATCTATTTTCCGGAAATTAAAAACCTCATCACATTTCTTAACACATGACTCCAAAAACTTTATAGATTGACAATATTTGTTGCAATAATTAGGTATTTATTCATTTTAAATCTTTACCTAACAATATTATAACCAATTCTCTGCTCAATCCTTCAAGGATAGACGCTTGTCGATATTTATACAGCAATTCCTTCACTTAAAGTCCATCAGAGTTGGACAACATATATGTTTATTTATTTGATCCTATATCCACCCTGGGTAGACAGAGTCACAACCATGGATCACAAAATCACGCATTAATAATAATTGAATTAGGTTGTTTTGTAATGGAATACAGAATAAAAATTTAAGTAGGTACTTAAAGTTAAGCCTACTATCATGTATTGTATAAACCATACTCAAGTTTAAAGCCATAATGTAAAATTCTCATTTGGCTGAAATGTCAAATATTTACAAAATCGAGATTTAAACTAGGTTTAAACTTTTCTGCAAGTAGCCCTTAGGAGGTAAAAACCTATTTGGATAGATTCGCCCAACAACACATAAACTAAAATCTTGAGATTAGGTACTATACAATTTGATCTCGATATATTAATTGGTTGGACCACTACTCATACACAATTTACTTAAACTATGTTTCTTCCTTCATAAAAAACTTCTTTAAAAAATATTTTTTTATGTGTTATGCGTTGATGAAAAAAAACATTAAATTTTATCAGAAAATTGTGTGACCACCTGTACCTATTCATATCTCGGTATTATGCTGTAAATTTTAGAATGTCACTCAAATATATCGCAAGGTCGCTTTTTCATAGCCACCTGAATTTGGTCGGGTTATGTACGGACTTGGAGGTTGTTAGGTATTTCACTGTATTTCCTAAATTATTGAGTCTAATTAGACGAAATTTTGCACGTGAATAGTTGAAAGTATAAACAAATTATTGAAATTAGTTTCATAATGCATTTGTTTAAAAATCCCATGCAATTAGACTGCATAAAAACCTGCTATCCAGCCTGGCAAATTTATCGTATAGCGCATTAATTACTAAGAGTACTTCAATGGTACTCGGCACAATGTTAAAGATTCTTCCAAGATATGTATAAACGTTATAAAATATACTTTAGAATGCATACTTTAAGTGCTAGGTCCTAATAACCTTCTTTTACGTTTATATTTATATCTTCTGAACGATGTGTTTTTTCGAAAAGCTGTTTAGACAGATATTATAAACAAATTCAAAACAATGTTCAGAAAAATCGACAGCTCTGCATAAAAGTGATTTCTATGAAATCTAGCACATGGCAAAACGTTGTCACAGCGGAAACTTGAATATCTTCGCAGTTTAATGTCGCACAAGTTTTATTTATATACACACAATTACCTCAGGTTATGTAAAAATTTTTGAATAACCTTTTTTTATTTTTTTTCCATTATGTAAAAAAAGTTCCGCTGGGACAACGTTGTCCTAGCGGAATCAGTTTTTGAATAATAACTCCTCAATTGCTGTTTAAACAAATTTTTACATATCATACACATTTTCACGATGTCAATCACTGAAAATCTGTATAAATCAAAATAAGAAGTTTTAACTTTTTCCGCTGGGACAACGCACACTAATTCAATGCGTCTTGGGAGAGTTTGGGACCAAAAGATCCATGGTAGACACTGTGGTGCTACATCGATGAGGTGGACTATCACGAAAAAAAATCATCACTTTTCTTTCACACACGATCGATGGCAGACACAGTGGTGCACAGTGTCTGCCATCGATCGTTTGACGCCAAACTTTCCCAAGATGCATTGAAATGCATTACACTAGCATTTCAATGCAAACTACTGAAGAAATAGAACACTAAAGACTTGGCAGTATGGGCAGTATGTTCCCTTTGCCTTCCCTACATGGGAGAATTTTACAACAACAATTCAACTATTTATTTTTTATTATCTGTGGTAAGGGAGTTTTTGGCGGCATTCAACTATGGCGGACGTGATTTTTATTTCAATGATTGTAATATTGTACGGAGTGGATATTGTTACGTAAAATCAGTGTAGTTTTGTGTAATAAGTGTCTGTGATGATGTGCAATATGGAGGATTATCGAAATAAACGTCAAGTGGTGTGAAAAGTGATGAGTTTTTTATCGTGGTAATCCACCTCATCCAAGTAGCACCACAGTGTCTGCCATCGATCGTTTGACGCCAAACTCTCCCAAGATGCATTGAAATGCATTACACTAGCATTTCAATGCAAACTATTGAAGATATATATATTGCAGACATGGCTGTATGGGCTTCGTTCCCTTTGCCTTCCCTACGGGAGAATTTTACAAAAAAAAAAAAATATCTGTGGTAAGCTGTCAAACCGAAACTGCAGGCGAGGCGGCTTTGGGCTTTGTGATCACTGATCCTTTTTATTGTTTTTTATCACTGAAATTGTTCCAATAATTTAATTGATGCTACATAAGTTAATGTGCGGTCGTTGTAACGATGGCAAATCATTACGAAGTTCCTAGTTGGTAAGAATGAACCTAAAAACCGACTAAATTGCAGGATCATGCATGCGAGTATTCTAAAGATCAATGCACTGATTTATCAGGATATTTACTAATAATTTTACAACGATTGCCTTACTTTCCTTTCTAAAGCCATGACCTCTTACTTAGCAACGCGTACATGGTATAGTTCCAAAAAAAATGTGGTTTCATCCTATTTTAGGGCCGGCAAACCACCTACTGGCTTACACTTGGACGTGCTAAAAGGGGACAAATTGATACAAAAGCTGATGATTGATGAGAAGAAATGCTATTTGTTTGGGCGCAATCCTCAAATGAATGACTTCTGTATTGACCATGCCAGTTGCTCCCGAGTTCACGCCGCCTTTGTATACCATAAAGACTTGAACAGAGCGTTTTTGGTTGATTTGGGTAGTAGTAAGTATGAGACACAGGTATCTGTTCTGCTTTACAGTGTTTTATCAATTTTTTTTATACCTGCTTTATTTCAGTGAAGGTCTTTTATGTTAGAAATCTGTATGGAAACAAAAAAAAAAATGTGTTTATGATTCTGTATAATTTTACCTATAGTAATAATGACTAATGATATTGAAACAAAAACAAAAAAATTATTAATATCATTTGTAACTAGACAATGGTCAAAAAACAAGACACAATAGAAACGTCAATTGTTTGAACACTAGTGTTCGTGGTGACTGCCAAGGGGTTAATGATGTATAACAATATTATTATTATTAAGCCTTTATGCTGAATTGTTAGTTTTTAACACTTCAGCGTGCCCTATGACACATAGGCATCCTCCAGGCTTCTCCACTCCTCTCTATCTCTTGCTTTCCTTGTCCAAATATATAACAATAACACATATCATCACACCTTTTTCTTGTAAGTGGTAGGCACAGGTGTTATCAACACCCACATCTCGCCAGATATATTGATTCCCCATGTAACAGGTTGGGAGCCTATTGCTATGTACCAGGCACAATGTGCGGCAAGCGAAATTCACAATGAACTGCACATAAGTAAATATTATTTAGGTAATCTTTTTTATTGTGGAATTACATACATTACATAAATATTTCTTTTAGCTCATGGCACATTCATTGGCCAAATGCGGTTAGAGTCACAGAAACCCACCCAGTTACCGATAGACTCAGTTTTCCATTTTGGGGCTTCTACAAGAAATTATATCATAAGGTGAGTTGAAAATGAAATTTAATCTAATTATGTACTTTATAAGAAGATTTTAATAAAGAGGAGTATTACCTAATTCACGATAAAAAAATTATAAATGACATAAGGAGGAGGACTCAAAACTCAGGATCAAAAATATGTAATAAATAATTAAGATTTTGAACAGCAATATGATTTATATTGGGTGGAAAAGTATAATTTCATTTATTATTATTATTATTAATTGACAGGCTGGCAGTTGAAACAACTGATAGTCGCCTGTATCCTGTTATTCTTTTGCGTGTTTATCTAGTCTGTTTTTAAATTGGTTGACAGTTTCTGCTGATATAATCTCTGCTGGCAATTCATTCCATGCCTCGACAACTCGATTCCCGAAAAAGATCCTAAAAGTAATTTTATTTGCTAAAACGTGGGATAACTTTAATTTATGTCCTCTTAAATGTGTATTAGATGAGTGTCTAAACACCTTTTAATCAAAACCTTCCAGATCATAGTGGCCATGCCATTTGTATATAAATCTTTATTTATATAATCATTTTAAAGAAATTTTATTTCCTTAAATGAAAAGTTGTATCTGTCCTGTGTTTTTCATTAATTAAACTAACACTAACTGCCGTACTCAGAGTCGTTCATTATCTTTAATGGTTACTTATGTAAAAAAATTGACACTTATTTTAATATGCATAAAGACAAATTTAAAATCGTTAATGGAACATTAGCTTAAATGACGTCTCTGGGTGTGGCCGTAAGTGTTTATGTTTTATTGTTTCATCTGATTTTATCCATAATACAATTTAGTTCTAAATTTGAAGAAATTCTTTATGCATATTTGTTTTATTGACTGTATTTCTGTTTTGCCTATAGTGCAATAAAGAGTTTTTTTTTTTATGTAAATATTATTTTTTTCAAGACTAATTACAACTCATAATTAAGTATTGTAACAGGGAGCGCCCAACGGGTAATGCTCGGGGTATCATGGAAGAATTACCTAACACAGAACAGGAGGGAGCTTTGCTGGGATTGCCAGAAACACAAACTGAATTAGATGTAAGTATGGAATTAAAATAAGAAAATTACATAAGATATGAGAGGATATATGTGTATGACATACAAATGCTTACATAATAATCTGCCTTATTGTTAAGTGATTTTGTTAAGCAAATACAATGGTGTAAATAAAAATATAAAATGAGTGAGAGGCAGCAGTAGCCAAGTTGGGACGGACGGGGCACTACTCGTTCGGAGGCCGCGGGAAACGCGGCATCGAGCCCACCGCCTGTACCACTGAGTTTGAATAAAAACATATTATTATGTACATTTCATTGTAAATATCGCTTGCCTCACATTGTGCCCGGTGCATGGCAACAGGCTCGCCACCTGTTGCATGGGGACCTTACATATCTGGCGAAATGTGGGTGTATAACACCTCTGCCTGCCCCTTCGGGGAAAGAAGCGTGATTATGTGTTATTTTAAAATGAGTTTCAAAAGCATGAGCAACTAATATGAAATTTCTCTTGTTATTTTTTAGAATCTAACAGAATTCAACACGGCTCACAACAGAAGGATCTCCATGTTGGGAATATCAACAGACGATGGGACTGATGTTATTAAGGTATTATATAATTCAGTTTTATTACGTGAATAAATCTCTGCTGTATTGTTTGAACTTTAAAATGAATAATATTTACCACACAATCTTTTTTTCTGGTTCTATAAACCACAGAATATTTTTCTTATTTTCTTTTGGTAAAATTCTCGCTATAAAGGGACCGCACCCATAACAGTCTTTCGTAATTATGTCTTCAGTAATTTACATTGGAATGCTAGCGTAATGCATTTCAAAGCATCTTGCGAGAGTTTGGCGTCAAACGATTGATGGTAGACACAGTGGTGTTACTTTGAGGTGGATTACCATGATAAAGATGTCATCGTTTTTCACACCACTTGACGCTTATTACAATGTTCATCTTTATTGACACTTAATACACAAAACTATACTGATTTTACGCAACAAGATCCACACCGAAACAATATTACAATGAATGAAATAAAAATCACGGCCGCCATAGTTTAATGGTGTCAAATACTCCTCCACGTTCATTCTTCCTTTAATCGAATAGTTTCAATTACTATTGCAATCAGAGCAAGCCCTTCCTTCATTCCAATGCTACATCCATTCTGCATTATTTTTGCTCTGTGTTTATTTAAGCTAAGATGGTTTGGACATTTGTAAAGAATGGATGAAAATAGATTGACTAAAGGGATATAATAATACGAATCGGGTGTGAGTGGAGATACGGGACGAGGCAGACCTAGGCGAACGTTTCTCGACCAAGTTAAACGTTCTAGAGAAGGGTCGGTCAAAAGTACCCGAAATCGCCGAGCATGCATGAGGACTGTAAGAGTTGATGAAGCGAAAGAAATATGCAAGGATCGCAGCAAGTGGAAGGATGTAATCTCTGCCTACCTCTGTGGGAAAAAGGCGTGACTTATGTATGTTTATGTGTGTTTATTTATCCTTGTTCGAACCTCTTTTCGTAACTTTTTACGGACCACGGAAGTCGTATAGCTGTAAAAATTACCAACTCCTTTCTCACAGCCACCAACAGGCACGAAGCGGTCCGCGTCGATGCCCGGCGGCGTGCCCAAGAAGCAAAAGCGAAACGTCTCGTTCAATGAAGAGGTGGACATAATAAACCCGGAGGACATTGACCCCACCATTGGCCGGTTTAGGAACCTGGTCAAGTCCACCATAGTTCCCAATGCTAACAACATTCCGAGGAAACTCAAGTTGCAGAGTGCTGATGAGAGTGAGTTCTTCATGTTATTAAAGATCAAAATGTACACTACACTCCAACTAGAAAGACACATTAAACAACAACGAATTATTTATTTATATAATTATCAGAAACAAACAGTCAGCCAAACAAATGTCTGAATCGCAAACACATTTGCCTCTACCGGGAATCTAACCCAGAACCTCTAAAATGTCGTGTGGTAGCGGCTCATTAAAAGAATACTACCAACCCATCTCTTCCCTTGGGTGTCGTAAAAGCCGACTAATGGAATTAGAACTGCACAACATCCAATAGCTTATAGCGGCGACGGGCTCACCACCTGTCACGCTGAGTGCAGTCACTGCTTGGTGCCTGCCTAGTCTCTGACTAACCCTTAGGGGATAATTGTCGTGATTTTATGTATGTATGTATGTATTTTGTCAGCTACGACAGTGACTATCTTGTTGTAAAGGCAGGAACCAACTTTCTGAGTTTCCCGTCCATTCTACTCATAACAAGGTGTCCTGGTAGCTAGTGAAGTATGTAAATAAATAAATATCTTCAAATATTCTCATCTATCAACTAGCCCCATTTTTTTAGCCTGCTTGTGTTACGGATACTAGATGACGGATAAATATATTTAATATATAAATACTCAGAAAATATACAATAGCCGTTAGTCCCGGTCGCACTTGTGACCGTTTCTACCTACCAACACGCATTGGGCCAGCGTGGTGGTGTTACGGCCCATACTCATCATGTGTCCCAGCAGTGGGACGTGTATAGTGGCAGTGGCAGTATTCATCACACAAACATTTGCCCCCACCGGGGATCGAACCCAAAACCTCTCGAGATGGCGACCCCTTGAGACCGGCGTACAGACCACTCGACTACGGAGATTTTCAAATGTCAAAGTGTGAATAACCTAATGTGAATAAATTGTTTGGATTTTTTTTAGTTCTCCCTCGAGTCTGTCATTAAAGACAGATATCGCATAATTTTTATTTTATTTAACAATTTATTGTACACACAAAAAATACAATAAGCAATACAAAAGAAAACAGGTAACTGAGTACAAAAGGTAGGGCTTATTTCTTAAAGAAATGTCTTCCAACCCACCTGCGAAGGAAAAAATGCTGAGGAGTAAACTGAGTCGTGTGTACTTAACAATATATACATATATTATAATGAATAAAATAATATATATAAATATATAAAATAAATATTAATATAATAATAAATAATAATAATAATAGCCTTTATTCCACAGACCAGAGTTAAATTTACTCAATCCTATACTTATATTAATATAGTAGGTCCGGTTGTCTATTGACATAGGCCTCCTCCAAATAATGCCATTCCTTCCTATTCTGCCACATTCTCCTCCATCCCTTTGGCATATCATCTTCCCATCTCTTCAGTGGTCTGCCTCTATTTCTTTTGCTATCGCGGGGATACCACTCTGTAAGGTCTTTATTCCATTTGTTCTTTGCAGATCTCAACATGTGACCTGTCCATCGCCATTTTAATTGTTTTATTACTGTTCCAACATCTTTGATTTTTGTGCGCTTTTTGATAGCTGTTAGTTTACATAAATATTAATATACTGATATATATATAAGTAACAATATATAATTCATAAATAAAATTTTACTTTAGTAAATTTTACTGGTTTTTATAAATATAAAACAAGTAAAATTTTTGTGTGTTTCAGACCAACACCACCACTCTCTGAGGCTACAAGAGATATCCCGAGGAACGAACCTGTACTCTGACTTGCCCGCGCCCAGCTCGCACCTCAGTCTTATTGGCGCCAGGTAACTACTAAGATACCATCCTAATACCCTAAGGAAGGTATTATTTGAGCAGCTATTTAATTATTTGGTCAGCAACAAAAAGATCAGCCGAAAATTCATGGGCGCAAGCAAATATTTTGTCAGCAATATAATAAGTTGGGCGGCAAAATAATTTTTTTGGTCAGCAGAATAATTAATTGAACAGCAAGATAATTATTTGATCAGCAAAATTATATGTTGAGCTGCAAAATAATTATTTGGGCAGAAATATAATATATTTTACCTGAAATGTGTAGAATCTAGGAAGAGGATCAATGAAGGATCAGGAAACAATTCATAGGAAATGTATACTGCTTGATATTGGGTTAAGGTTATTATTATTTAAACAACATTTGTGTCATCAAAACATATATTAAACAATTTGGCAGCAGAAAACATTTTATTTGCTGCCCAATTGGTTATTTTGCTGACAAATTAGAAATATCTGCACCCATAAGTTGCTGCTCAATTAGTTATCTTGCTGACCAATTAATAAATATCTGCTGCCCATAAGTTGCTGATGAATTACTTATTTTAGCTGACCAATTGTATTTTTCTCCTGACTAATATTCGAATATTTTGCTGACCGTTTAAATAACACCCATACCCTAATAACCCTTCGGAGATAGAGGCGTGTTATATGTTATGTTTATTAATGTATTGTTCTAGACTGGGTCTCTCCTTACCAAACCCCGCTCCCGATGTGGAACTGGAAGGCCCTGAGCCCCATCTCAACATACATCCACCGCTACCGCACTCAGGTAATGTCTTAAAAGTTCTTTGTACACTCAGCAAAACGCCAAAATAAGTCTATATCAAACATTAATGGCACCTGTAGTAAGCATGGAAAGGTTTAAGTCAAATAATTGGTTTACCTATGAAATTGCCGTTTTGTATGGAGATTTTGGGGAACTCTGCATTACTGCATACTAACATTTTTTCAGTTTTCTTCACAACGACACATCCAAAGATAATAATATTTGGCATCTATCATTAGACAAGGTCTAGCAATATGTGTGATATCACACTTCATAAAAATTATTTATCGTTTTTAAGTGAATGCAAATCGAATGATGTATTCGGGAGGCACTTTTAAAGAGTTGTCTCCGTGTCCAATTTTAACACAATTAAATTGTTGTAAACAAATTATCAAAACCAATGAACAATATTTTTTAAGAATATTCTGAAACTTAATAGTTAGACAAAATACTAAGAAAAAAAAAAACGGCAATTTCATAGGTAAAGACTTTTATCTCTTCAGACACAGACAGAAATATTTCTTAATGAGAGTTCAGAGACTCAAAGGTATTATGAATATTAGCACTAATTATGCACAAAGAAGCTCGGTGGCGTAGTGGTTAGTACGCTGTGGTTTTCGATCGAGAACAAAGCTACCTTCGCCATGGTCAGGCCGTGGATGGGTGACCAAAACTTTGTGACCTCCGCGTTTCGGAAGGCACATTAAGCCGTTAATTACCCAGCAACCCGCATTGGGCCAGCGTGGTGATGTTACGGCCTATACTCCTCATGTTGAGGACGATGCGGATAGCATGTCGCTGTGATCTGTCCAGAGTATCGATATAGTTGAATGGAGTACGAGCAATACACTCTGTCTGGTCTGGGTTTTATACGGCATTCCGAAAAAAGATTAGGAAAGTCTCGTCCCGTCTCGCTGTGATTCGCCGCAATAAAAAGTGGCAGGTATAGGGATTCGTTGAGTATAGGCGAGATAGTTGAGCTAAGTGATATTGCTCGGTAGTGATAGTCTTGTCTTTTCGTAAAAGAATATCTTTTGTAGACATAATAGACTAGTTGACCCTTTTTTTTGGGCCCCAAATGACTTATTACTGCCATCACCATAAAAAATAATATATATATTTTAACGCCTATATCACAATAAATTTTAAATTATAAATTAAGTTTTCGTTTAACTGTCAAAAACGCCTTCGGTCATGATAGTCTATGAATTATCATTGTCGTACAGTCACGATTATTGTAAACAATTCAAAACGCATGCGTGACACAGTTTGACAAAGCCGACAGACATGCTTGATTGGTTGAGACTGGCGGTTGACGGAATTTGATCATGCGTAGTAATTGTTTACATGAATTGTGACTTATCTCTAATTGCACGAAAATGGTCGATAGGTTTTTTGGCAGATGAAAGAAAAAGTTAAAATAAAACATGTTTAAATTGAATTTCTACAGCAATTCCTTATTTAAATTTATTGAACCTGGTATATTTCGGACCCTTGTACTATACACTATGTAAATAAAACATTATTTTCATTACTTTTGATATGAGTCAACTAGCCTATTCACCCACGTGAATTGCAACTATCAAATAGTATTTTAATGCTACAAAAGATAAATTATACAAAATTTATTTTTCTACTTTTTCAGCTCCAGAAGACGCCGGTCAGTCCAACGAGCCGAAGAGAAAGAAATACGCCAAAGAAGCGTGGCCTGGCAGGAAACCAGGCTTGGTGCCGGTCTGATAACGGGCAACAGGCTAATTGCGGTAGACTCTATCTGACTATGTACAACCTGTTTGTTAATGGTATAGTGAATTTAAAAAAAATTGTGGAATGCTCTATGGTTTGAATGGATTTTTTTTTAAATCTTTGAAGTGTTTTTTTTTTAATTTTGGCTATTATTGTTTATTATACTATTTTTAATCAAAGTGAGTTTGGTGGCAGTTATACGTTTCATGTAATTTAGAAAAAGACCTACTCGAAATTTATATAAGTTTCGCATTTGACTATGGCGGACGTGATTTTCATTTCAATTATTGTAATATTGTTTTGGAGTGGATATTGTTACGTAAAGTCGGCGTAGTTTTGTGAATTAAGTGTTTATGATGTGCAATGTAGAGGATCATTGAAATAAGCACCAAGTTGTGTGAAAAGTGATGAGTTTTTTATGTGGTAATAGTGTCTACCATCGGTCATTCGCCGCCAAACTCCCAATATGCATTTGAAATGCATTTCCATTTCAATACTGAAGACATAAAAATATGGCTGTATGGACATAGTTTCCTTTGCCTTCCCACTACGGGAGAATTTTACCAAAAAAGAGGGTTTTTGGCGCCATTCAACTTTGGCGGACGCAATTTTTATTTCAGTGATTGTAATATTGTTTCGGAGTTGATCTTGTTTCGTAAAATCAGTGTAGTTTTGTGTAGTAAGTGTCAATAATGATGAGCAATATGGAGGATCATCGAAATAATTGTCAAGTGAAAAGCGATGAGATCTTTATCGTGGTAATCCACCTCATCGAAGTAACACCACAGTGTCTGCCATCGATCGTTTAACGCCAAACTCTCCCTAGACGCATTGAAATGTATTAACATTTGCATTTCAATGCGAATACTGAAGTAATGTATACTGAAGACTTGGCTGTATGGGCTGTGTTCCCTTTGCCTTCCCTACATGGGATATTTTTACAAACCTACAATTTTACAACACACACCCATAAAGAATGGTTTTGCCCGCAATGTCATTTGTGTGGGATTTATAGTAACAAGGGAGCTATAGTAAGTTAAACGCTAGGATTACATTAGCGAAAAATATATTTAAATCTTTGCCGTAGATTTAGCTAGGTGCATTGAGATTTTTTTTAACTCAATTAAACATTTAATATAGAAAGCTTGAGAAGTTTTTTATCCCCTGGACTAACACTAAGCCGGTTTTGGACGAGACAATTGATTTTCAATTGTGTCTACAAACATATCAGGTGATGAGTTATTTAAACATGCATACATACATATAATTACGACTATTATCCCCTAAGGGTTAGTCAGAGACTAGGCAAAAGCACCGCAAAAGCAGTCCACTGCCGTAGTCCGCGCTTCACCAAGCAGTGACAGGTGAGAGCCCGTCGCCGCTATAACCTATTAGATGGTTGTGCAGTTCCAAGTCCATTAGTCGCCTTTTACGACACCCAAGGGAAGAGGTGGGTTAGTAGTATTCTTTTAATGAGCCGCTACCACACGAATTGAGTTCGTCACGACAGTTATTTAAAGAATATTTTTATAAGCTATTTATAAGTGTTAAATAGTTGTCAGCAATGGGCTTTTGCTTTCGATACCGAAAACAAAGCTACCTTCGCCATGGTCAGGCCTTGGATGAGTGACCAAAACTTTATGATCTCGAACTCCTCCGTGCTTCGGAAGGCACGTTAAGCCGTTGTGGTGTTACGGCCCATACTCATATGTTCCTCCATGAGGAAGGCCTGTGCCCAACAGCGACGTATATAGCAGCAGGCTGAGGACTAAAATTAATATAAAATTCACTATACCATTAAAACAGCATTTTGTATGTGAAGCACTAAACAAGGAGAGGTAGATATGAAAATATAGAGAAAGAGAGAGATAAGTATAAGATGCAAGTTGTTGCCAATAGGAACAGTTTAGCTTACACAGAATAGCTATTGTAGTCATCAAAAGATATTTTTGTATAAACAATAAATAAATGGTTTTGTTTTTTTACTGCTTTAATTAATGGTTTAGTATGGAGATTAGAGCCGATTGGTAAATACCTTCATGTTTTTTGATTGCTGACAATCACCTCGTGCCCCTATCTTCTATTCTATTCTCTTTTGAATGGGATCACCAGAGGTCCAATTTTTTTAAACAGATGCCCAATGTTAAACTCTATAAAATTGTTATAGTACAAAGTCCAAAAATTAGGTAGAGCTATTATAATTTTAACTGGGTTATTATCAGCAAACTCAGCTAGTCCTACACACGCCTACCGCCTAGCCAGCGGTAGGTACGGTCCGCAAACACGATTACTCCTCGACAAAAATCTTAATTACCTACGAAACGACCTACAGCATTCTTACACGGGTGTTTATATAATTTGGTTGTTGATGTTAAAAGCAAAATTGTAAATTATGGACTTTAAATATAAGTAGTGAAACAAATATTCATAGAGTTTTTGTTCAAGAAATTACTAAACAACACCAATTAAATCGTTTGGTCATATTTGTAACAATAACTTAAGGGTCCGGCGAACAGTGAATTTTTCATACAAACGTAATACCAAAATCATTTTCAATATGAGAATATCTGGACATATCATCGCTGTTATTCGGATTAAGAAAGTATTTTTCTATGTTTCTGTTAAAATTACATAATGATTCATTGTGTTTTTAATATGAAACAAATTAGCGGACAATATGTCCGAAAACGTCGAAAATTTTACGAAATATAATCGCATATATTTATAAGTTTATAAACATTTTGATCAAAATTTTCCACAGAAACATAGAAAAATACTTTCTTAATACGAATAACAGCGATGATATGTCCAGATATTCTTAAATTGAAAATGATTTTGGTATTTAGTTTGTATGAAAAGTTCACTGTTCGCCGGACCCTTAAATCTACAAGTATGTTCTTATTTTAAACTTGTTCATAATTTAAACATTACTGTAAAAACATTTACTATTTGACCACAGTAGATAAGATATTTTTAGAACGGTGGTCAATTTAAAATTGCCTTCTGATTCTAGTAAAAATCGTGTTTTTATATAACTTAGTTTGCTTTTTTGTTCAAAATAAAATGTTCTATAAAGATGTAAGTAAATATTTGTTTTTTTTCCTATACTTACTGTCAATAATATTCTATTTAAGTAAAGTTAAGGAGAAATGTATTGTTGTGGCCCGATTGTGAGTTTGAAATAGAATTCTATATGTACAGAGTTTGTATAAAAGAATAATGGCAATAAACATTTGATATTTTAATTTGGAGCCGTTTTCTTACCTCAGTACCTACAGTACACAGTCCCGATCGAAATAAGTATCCATTTTAGTAGTCGAGTTCTTTAATATTGGGTCCTTACCTATGAAATTGGTGTTTTTATTCTGTCTTAGCAATTTGTCCGTAACTATTAAGTTTCAGAACATTCTTATAAAATAATTGCCTCTTCTAAAAATAGACCATATATTTGAGCTCGTATTTATTAATTTGATAATTTTTTGTAAGTTTAATTGTGTTAAAATTAGACACAAAGACAATTATTTTTAACTGCCTCCCGAATACATCATTTGATTTGCATTAACATAAAAACGATGAATAATTTTTATCAAGCGTGTTCACACACATATTGCTAAAGCTTGTCTAATGATACATGCCAAATATTATTATCTCTGGATTAGTCGTTGTGAAGAAAACTGATAAAATGTTAGTATGTAAAATGAAAAACATCCCCAAAATCTCCATACAAAACACCAATTTCATAGGTAAGGACCTAATTTATTGGCACTGTCAAGGATTCAAAATATTATGAGCGATAGAAAGAAAGCTCAAAAATATGACCTGATAAAAAGGATTCAATATTAATTCGTACTTAAACGCGTCCAAAGTGCGCGCGGCCTAATGATTGAGTTTGTCCTTTTTATTCAGTGAATTCATGGTAAGTATACCTAATTCTGGTTTACGAGGCTCACTACCTGTTACATGGGGACTTATGTAAGCCGAAATGTGGGCGTCACACCTCTTCGCGAATAATAGCGACATAAGATGGATTAAGAAAGGAACGCTGGAATACATTTCATCTACTCAGTAAAACTATAAACTAGAACAATTTGACTCGCATAACTTTTAGCTACTGTACACTAAGTTTGGCCAATGACTCGTAAGGCCTTACAACTGACTCTGAACGGGTGCCCATGACTCCCAATAAGCTTTAAACCTGCATATGGTGTGCCAATGACTCATTAAGGCTTTATACTTCCACCATGCGGTTGCTAATGACTCTACTAAGGCTTTATAATTATATATTAGGGGGGAACCACTAACACATGTTCCCGCGCGAGGCATTCCCTTAAGAGCACACACGCATGAGCATTGTGGGCTAGCCATTTACGGCTTCCCCTTCACATCACCCCTACAGTCCATGCCCTTGCCACCAGCAGCGAAACAATGCTCAACCCTCTTTTACTTCTCACTCAGTGTACACAAAGTAATTTCACAACTTCTTTACTGAGCAAACTTCCTGCATTCCAAGGTCACTTGAATACACATGGGGATTTACATTTTACAATAGAACGAGAATTATATTATTACTCACGGTTTGACTTCAGGGTCACGCACATCACCGAGATGCACAATTTAAACTCTTTCACTTAACTATTCCATGAAAAGCGCGCCCAACACTCTCTCAATTCGCTGCTACCCCCTTCTTACTTTTATAAACTCTACCCGTTAATTTTAGTGTTGCCAACATACAAATAAAGAAGGGATAAGTATTTTTACTCACAGATAATATTAATTTAGGAACCGCGTTCTCCGCGACAACCTCTGCCTACCCCATCGGGTTAAAAGCGTGATGATACGTATGAGATGGAGCCAACTTTCCCGAAAGTTATAATTAAAAAATAATAATGATTATTTTGTTTCTATTAAAAATAAAGCCTGCTTATTATAATGTAAAAAAAAATATTCCATTGATTTCGTACCGTGTCGCTGTCGTTTGTCGCTACGATTCCCTCTACAGTCGCTACGACTCGTAGTCATAATACAGGTTTTCTCGTAGCACAATACTACGAGACTCGTAGCACAGTCTGTACAAAATACATCGATAATCTACACATATTATTGAAGTATCTACATGAAGAGCGAGAGGCATAAAATATGGGTGTTATTTAAACGGTCAGCAAAATATTCCGATTTTGGTCAGCAAAAAAATTCAATTGCTCAGCTAAAATAACTAACTGGGCAGCCGCTTACGGGCAGCAGATATTTCGAATATGTCAGCGAAATAACTAATTGGGTAGCAACTCAAAAGTTTTCTGTGCTGCCAAATTGTTTAATATGTTTTGATGACACAAATATTGTTTATAAGGGTCATAAAAAATTTACCTTAGCCTAATATCTATAAGAATACATATCCTACGAATTGATCCTTTATCCTTCGTTGATCCTTTTCTTGGATTTTATACAATTCTGGTAAAACAGGTAGGTATATATTGCTGCCCAAATAATTATAATGCTCTTGCGTTTTCTAATCAGGGTCACCAGGTACTCCAGATCTTCGATTATCCTAGTTTTTATAGTTTTCCCTTTATGTGGTCATTAAACCCTAACTCTGTACCAAATTTCAGCTCTCTGAGTTTATGGGAAGTACAAGTTCTATTTTGATGATCATGAGTGAGTGAGTGAGTGATTGTCGTAAATGCGAAACTTTGCTTTCGCTTAGCTTCGGAACTAAAAGACCTAAAGACTTCCAATTTTGGATTTAAAGTATGTGATTATAGCTTACTGGATGACGAAAATTTCTGCGTTCTGGTCTTATCCAGAGGTTCTCAAATAGGGGCCTGAAAATGTGGCGAAATGGTTCCAGTAAAGGATGGTACGGCACTGTTTGCTTCGCGCTCGATCTGGCGGGGGCACTCCCGTGCCCCCCGATAAGGGATTATAAGTAAACGTAAAATTTTGTTTACAAAGTAAAAGACTATAATCGAAATCACATATCTGCGAGACAGGCTTACGTGATGAAAGTTTTGAGACCTTACCAATAGGTATCAATTAATTGGTCACCCAAACTTTAAGGACCAACAGACTAGTTAATAATTAATCTACTCCCAGAGGATACTCCGCCAAGGGACCAGGACCGCTCAAGTTACCTACACCTTAATTTATTCATAATGGCCAGATTTATTGACAAAAGAACATGTTAAAATATTCAAGCCCTTCTCGCAAAGAGGGTCTTTAGTATATTGTATGCCTGTTTCTTGCGCGAGCAAAAATTATATAGGTTAATTTATATAATCCAGGGTGGTAAGGTCGAGAATCGCGTGGGATATGTCTTAATTTAAGTTTCGGCGTATTAAGTGGATAAATGGCCCATTATTTGCGAGTCCCCTGAGGGTAGCAAGATATTTCGGGAATAGCAGGTAGGTATAGAATTTTTAGGAAGTTCGATATTTTTGCGAAGTTTTCTGTTTTCAGGGAAAAAAAATTGTTTTTACATACAAAAGGTTAACTTTTTCGGGCCAAAATGCCACGAAACCGTCGAACTTCACAAAAGATTTCAGATATGAAGGTATACGTATAGCCAAGTAGGTACATATAGTAGTGTAGGTATATTCTTTGTTACTCTGTGTTCCTGCGGCGAATTAGGTCATCAGAGCACATTGTAAAAGCATTATGTTCAGAACAGAGGAGGACGTCAAAAATGCAGTCAACAGATCGCTTTTTGTTAATTTTTTATATGGTACCCATTGATTGTTCAGGCATGATGTGCGTCTATAGCAGGGTTTCTCAAACTTTTGGCTGCACGAACCCCTGGTAAACTTTTCAAATTACAGCGAACCAACTCCTTGACTAAACAATTAAATCACCGCTATAGAAAATAATGAAGTTGACTGTTAAAGAAAATAAGGTCTTTATTTCGATAAAAGGTAATATGCTGTATGAAAAGAAATATCTTTTTAATATTAATGTGATGGATGGGTATGTTTCTTGTCACAAATTGAGTCAATTTTAGGAGTAAATTTGGACAATTTTAACCTTAATTCATCACATGGCGGCATCACTTAAATCTTGCCGCGAACCTCCTACCGACGAATGACGAACCCCTAGAAGTTCGCAAACCCCAGCTGGAGAAACCTAGTTTTATTAGGTTTGTTTCCTACTCTTATCTTTAAAAAAAAATCTCAGTTGAACCATTCTACATAATGGATTTGGTATATTTTTTCTCATGATTCTTTCTTTTAGTATACATACCTATAGAAGAGATAACTATCGGAAAGTCTTGAGAATCCACTATTTTCAACCTTAGACATTACGTGGGCTGTACCGGCATGTAGGTAGTTACTGGATTGATTTATTCTATCGTACTTAGCTTAGGCCATCTGATCTTATCAAACTGAGCAGACAGTATTTGTAGGGAACTTTGTCTAGTAGAGGTTGCGTAGGTCTTTAAACAAATATTCTAAACCGATTTTATATTAATAAAGGCGAACTACATATAATTATTTTTATAAATGAGTTATACTATGTATCGCTATGGCCTACTAATAATATTAAAATAAATTTATGGTTAATGTAAAATTTATTACTATTAAACGGGAGATACAAGTAATAGTAGCCACTTTAGTCGTAAATATGACGTAAATAGTAGCCACTTTAGTCGCCACTACAAGACCGACACATTTTCCACATATAAAATAATATTAGGTCCTTACCTATGAAATTGGTGTTTTGTATGGAGATTTTGGGGATGTCTGCATTTTACATACTAACATTTTATCAGTTTTCTTTACAACGACAAATCCAGAGATAATAATATTTGGCATGTATCATTAGACAAGCTTTAGCAATATGTGTGTGAACACGCTTGATAAAAATTATTCATCGTTTTTATGTTAATGCAAATCAAATGATGTATTCGGGAGGCAGTTAAAAATAATTGGGTTTGTGTCTAATTTTAACACAATTAAACTTACAAAAAATTATCAAATTAAACAATACGAGCTCAAATGTATGGTCTATTTTTAGAAGAGGCAATTATTTTATAAGAATGTTCTGAAACTTAATAGCTACGGACAAATTTCTCAGACAGAATAAAAACACCAATTTCATAGGTATCCAATATAATAAATAAACAGTCTGGCATTGCGGAGGTCTGATTTTTCACTGACCGTTTTTATCCTTAAGATTTTAATTTGCTTTAATAACAACAGCCCGGACATGCACAAAAATTTTATGAACCCCAATTACAAAAGAATGTTCCCTGAAAACAGCAAGACAATGAAGACCCTTTATTGTTTTGTAACATCTTCAGAGAACAAAGAAATTAGTGAAACCCAATTCATCCGGCTAACATATTCCGAGAGACGCGAACATTTTTTGATCAAAACGAGGGCGTTCTTGAAATGGGTCAGGTTAAAAGTACTCGAAATTGCCCAGCTTGTATCTGAGGACTGTCTGTAATAAGATTACTTAAAGCCAAAGAAAATATGTAAGGATCGTAGCTGATGCGGAAAGGTGTGATTTTACTTATATTTTCCGAATCCGGCTCGAGCTCCCTGGAGGCTCTCCCTGGAAGCGGAATCCCCTAGGGATCCCCCCTAGGTTCTCGCTTTCTTTTAAACAATCCGGTGATAGCCGAGTAGCCGTCAGAGGCATCAGTTTAGGACAACAAAAAAAAACTACCTATATTTACAGACGAAAGGTTTGCGGTCGACTAGTAGACTTTAAAAAGAAAGAAAGTTAAAAGAAAAAAGAAACTTATGAGGAGTATAGGCAGAAACACAACCACGCTGGCCCAAAGCGAGTAGGTCCCTTCCGAAGTACGAAAGGAGCTCCAAATCTCAAAGTTTTGGTCACCCATCCAAGGCTTGACCATGGCGAATGTAGCTTTGTTTTTGATATCGAATGCCAAAGCGTACTATCCACTACGCCACCGTGCTCCTCATTATTACGTAGTCTTTTATAATTTAAATATAATATCTATTGTTAATTAACAATTTAAGTTACTTATGAACTGCTTGTTGGCTTTACTTTTATACTTTTTTAAATAACGCTTCTTTTAAAAAAGTTCCTCTACTGGCAGATATCGAGTTTACCTATTAACAAACAAGACATATAGGCTGCCTAGATTTAAGTAACTTTAGTTTAGTTTAGTTTTTTTAGTTTTTTTTAATGGTGTTCTATTTGAAAACCGTTTATAATACAATAATAAATAAATATCTTCTAACATTCACACCTATCAACTAGCCCCATTTTGAGCAACTAATGCTTCTTGTGTTACGGACACTATATGACGGATATAATATATTTAATAGATAAACACATATAAATGTTCTGAATATATATATATATACATCGAACCCAGAACCTCTCGAGATGGCGACGCCCTGAGACCGGCATACAGACCACTCGACCACGGAGGTCGTCACACGTCACACAACATTCAAAACTGAACCTTAGAGAACTCAATTGATATTAAACTTCACAGTGATATATTGATTGATAGTTATAAACATGTAATAAAGTTGATTCTAGCTTGCTGACGGGCATTAATGGCCGCTACGGCAAGCCCTTGCGTAAACATTGTTACAATATTAATGTACCTTAGTTAGGGTGTGGTGCTAGTTGCAGCGAGGATATAAACTATTAGGTCCTTACCTATGAAATTGGTGTTTTGTATGGAGATTTTGGGGAATTCTGCATTTTCCATATAAACGTTTTATCAGTTTTCTTCACAACGACAAATCCTGAGATAATAATATTTGGCATATATCATTAGACAAGCTTTAGTAATATGTGTAATATCACACTTCATAAAAATTATTTTTAAGTGACGTAACGTTTTTAAAGTGAATGCAAATACAATGATGTATTCGGGAGGCACATAAAAAGAGTTGTCTCCGTGTCTAATTTTAACAAAGAGCTCAAAAATATAGTCTATTTTTAGACGAGGTAATTATTTTTTAGGAATACTCTGAATCTTAAGACAGAAAAAAAACACCAATATTATCAGGCCTTAATCGCCTCAGGGACGAAGCTGCTATTAATTTATTTACCTTGCTACATATCTATCTGTGATCTCCTGTAAGGTAACGTGCTAGCTACCCCAGTCCGGTGCTCAATTTTTTGTCGTAAATACCATTAATTATACCCTACATGTCCTTATGCGAGGAGCTCAGTGGCGTAGTAGTTAGTACGCTTTGGTTCTCGATATAAAAAACAAAGTTCAGGCCTTGGAAAGGCCTTGTTCAGGCCTTGGATAGGTGACCAAAACATTGTGAATTCGAATTCCTCTGTGTTTCGGAAGGCACGTTAAGTCGTTGTTCCCGGTGGCTATTGCAACCGTTTCTATCCACCAATCCGCATTGGGTCAGCGTGGTGGTGTTACGGCCCATATTCCTCCTGTGTTTCTCCGTGAGGAAGGCCTGTGCCCAACAGTGGGACGTATATAGGTTAATGACAAATGCCCTATATCACTTCTATAGAGAGATATTATATTATGTGCGGCCACCTAAAAAAACCGCTACAACTTGGAACCGAACCCATTTTAATTCTAATTGCTTTAAGCTAGTTGATTTGACTTTGAGGTTTAACATAACGACTGTGTTCAGGAGCTTCTAAGGACTGAGGACATACGATAAATTATTAAGGATTAGTTCATTGTCCTCGAAAATCATTAAATTTCATTTGGCTTGTCAAAATAGGATTTGCTCATTATTATGTTAGGATTTCATAAATATATCTTTTATATACTTTCAAATCATAAATGTTGCTTTTTTCTATTTTTATTGGATCAAAGGCACAATTTCTTTGGTCTTTTTACGAAAGGGCTTTCAAAAGAATCCTTTGAATTGGAGTTACACTTTCTCAGGCGTCTTAGGGCTAGTTTTTTTATCCGTAGTTAAAGTTAACTTACTAGCCAAAATGTCAATTTACTTCCGAAGCACGGAGGTGTTCGAGATCACAAAGTTTTGGTCACCCATCCACGGCCTGACCAAAGGTAGCATTGTTTGCGATATCGAAAAAAAAATTACTTACCATTACCCCACCGAACATTTTTAGTATCATAGGTCAACTTTTGGCCAAGATTTTATCTCTTATCTATGGACTTCTCAGGAAGGACTCAGGAACTCAGTCCGTTGGCTGGCGAAAGGCAGTGCTTATAGGTAAGTCCAGATGATGTGACTTTTTTTGATAAATTCGGGACCTCGACTTTATTGGGTGGGACAATACACGAGACGAGATGGAGCTCGGTTGTGTAGTGATTAGTACGCTTTGTCTTTCGATTAAAAACAAAGCTAGCTCCGCCATGGTCCAGCCGTGGATGGGTGACTAAAACTTTGTGATCTCGAGCTCCTCCGTGCTTCGGAAGACACTTTAAGCCGTTGGTCCCGGTCGCTATTACGACTGTTTCTACCCACCAACCCGCATTGGGCCAGCGTGGTGGTGTTACGGTCCACACTCCTCATGTGTTTCTCCATGAGGAAGGCCAATGCCCAGCAGTGGGACGTGTATAGGCTGAGGACTGTCAATAGACATTTTGCTATTGAGTCTCACGCCCGGGATCTGAGTGGTTAACTATTACTGCGGATCAAAAAACTAGCCCCTATGTTAGTATGTGGTAACCACATTACAACTTAAATGTGTCTAGGTTTTGTGTAACTGTTTTTGAGCGATCTAAACATAAATAATGTGGCGGGAGGTATGTGTGAGAGGACGTTTTTGTGGCACTCTGACCCGATGAAGTTAGGGAAAGTGGATTAATTTCTATTCAGCTAGAACCAACAGAAGCGGTCTTTTTAAAAAGGTTGTAGTTTAACATTAACTTTAGTAATACCATAGACAAATAGCATTTTCTAGCGCTTTCTTCTTAAAATAGTATCTACAAATTTCCTCATTTCTCTTCTTTTCAATACAGACATAGTATATATAGTATGTATCATATACTATATATATATTTTTTTTTTTCTTTCTTCTGTTGTTTTTATATATTAAATATGTATTCTATAAATATATATTATATTTTATCTATTTCTTTTTATTTTATTATATTATTGTATTTGAATATTAGTTTTTATTATCTTTATATTTTTTCTCTTTTGCACTGGTGTCTCTTCCCTCTCCTTACTAAATCTCACACACCTGATAGGTTGGCTGGCAGAGATCTCTATTAGAGATAAGTGCTCCTTTGCTTACTTTTTTTATTTACTGTAATTTTGTTTATTGGTGCAATAAAGAGTTTAATAATAAATTAAGTAGTATAGATCGCTATCCCCATACATGGGTGTTTAGTTCGTTAAAACTTATTATTTTTGCTTCTACCCCTTCGTTTGACTTAGTACGTTTGGTGGCCTACTATACTAGCGGAATTACTTAATGTATCTATGATTCCGCTAGTATCGTAGCGCCACCTAAAAATGGAAATGTTTTTATAAAAAGAAATCCTGATATGATGTACCTACAGGCGCTTTGTAGGCTCTTGGAATCTATGATCTCAAGCACTTTGAATGATCAGCAATAGGCTAGTTGACACATATAAAAGTTAATAAAAATAATATGTCATTCATATAGTATTTAGTGCAAGGGTCCGAAATATACAAAGTTCGATAAATATAAATAAGGGATTGCTGTAGAAATTCAATTTAAATATGTTGTATTTTTTCTTCTGCCAAAAACGCTATCCACCATGTTCGTCCACCATCCATTCATCCACCAAATAAGTTGAGTAACGCTTCATGTAAACAATTACAACGCATGGTAAAAATCCGTCAAACGTCAGTCGCAACCAATCAAGCATAACTGTCTTGTATGTCACGCATGCGTATTGAATTGTTTACAATAATCGTGACGCTACGGCACAGATAATTCATCAGGACCATCAGGACCGAAGGCGTTTTTGACAATTAAGCGAAAACGTAATTAATAATTTAAAATTTATTGTGTTATAGGCTTCAGAAAAAAATTGTATTATTTTTCATGGTGATAGCTGTACATAATTAATCATTTGGGGTCCAATAAAAAATAGGGTTAACTAGCCTATTGAAGCCGTTGATCTTTTTCCATCAGTCCGTATTGGGCTAGCGTCGTGTTGTTACAGCCACATTAGGAAGACCTGTCCAGAAATGGAATGTATGCCGATGACCAGTCCTGCTCTCAGGACCATTTTGTCATATTCTTTTCTATACAGATTGCTTTACAACGCTGATGCTGTGGAGTTCGGTGGCGTAGTGGTAAGATCGCTTTGGCTTTCGATATCGAAAACAAAGCTACCTTCGCAATGGTCAGGCCGTGGATGGGTGACCTAAACTATGTGATCTCGAACTCCTCTGTGCTTCGGAAGGCACGTTAAGCCGTTGGTCTCGGTCGCTATTTCAACCGTTCCTACCAACCCACATTAGACCAGCGCAGCGTGGTGATGCTACGGCCCATACTACTCATGAGTTTCTCCACGAGGGGACGTATGTAGACTGAGGACGGACATACAGATGTTTTTACTCAAGTCAAAATAAACTTTAAGAAAATGGTACTAAAGCATCTTTTCCGCTGTAAGTAATACTCTACGACAATTGCCTATGTAGGTGGTGTATGCATTTGTGTCGGGTGATTCGATAGACCCGGCCAATAAGGTAATTAGCAATCAGCTAATAATGTCTCGAAATATCGAACGCTCAAGCGACATAATAATATGAACGGTACGTACACTCTCATTAATTTATTTATTTATACTTTATTGTACATAAAACATATAAACAAAACAGGCAACTTAAGAAAACTCAAATGTACAATGGGCTGTCTTATCGCTAAGAGCGATATTTTCAAGATCCTGGACGGGAAATAGACCATCAAGAAAGGTAGGTTGTACTTAGGTATGTCAAGAAATACATAACATGGTTGCTTACCTAATAATATACATATTCCGTTTTGATCATTTTTAGTAGGTAAACAAAGATAATTATGGCTTTTTTGATGGTTACACGATTATCGTAGCCTACAGACACTTGTAGCACCTACGGTACATACGGGTCGCTTACCCTATAAAAATCAGTTCAGTTGAGGAGTTTTGTGGCATAGTGGCTTTCGCTTGGCTTTCGATATCGAAAACAAAGCAACCTTCACCATGACCAAGTCTTGGATGGGTGACCAAAACTTTGTGACCCCGTGCTTCGGAGGGCACGTTTAGCCGTTGGTCCAGGATTTAGGCCAGCGTGGTGGTGTTTCGGCCCATACTCTTCATGTGATTCTCCACGAGGAAAGCCTGTGCCAGCAGTGGGACGTATATAGGCTGAGGAGGAACCCTATAAAAATAAGTTGTACATATGTACATAGCCTCATATACGAGTATAAAGGTAACATTCAGAGCCAGGTGGTTTCAAATACATTTCGGGAAACATCTGATTGGCTGAATCACATCGCTCTCAGCTCACATTTATTTATTTATTTATTTAAGCTTTTGTGCATTACAGAAAATGTACACATGGCGGACTTAACGACTAATGTCGCTCTCTAACAGTCAACCATCAGGCAAAGCAGAGATCTGGTGGCGGCTTAATTAACATTAACACATATATAAATTTAATAATAAATTAGATTGTATAACAAACATACATATGCAATATAAAATTACATAAATAATTATACATAATATATAAATAAATATAATAAGATGATGATTCATTACGTAGGAACAGACAAACTAGCATTATACATGTTTGAGAAGTATTCTCGAACTTTAGATTTAAACACAACCTTAGAGGGAGCAGTTCTAATGTTCAAAGGTAAAGAATTCCAAAGTTCAATCGCCAGACCAGAGAATGAGTCAGCAATAAAGCCAGAGTGTTGAGAAGGCACAGAGAGAGTCAGTGATCTAGAGGATCGGAGGTTTCGGTTGCTGACCTCGGTATGAAATTGGAATTTAGACTTTAGATAGCCGGGAGAACTGGGATCAAATAAAATTGAGAAAAGGACACAAAGAATCCTAACATTTCTGCGGTATCGAATTGGAAGCCACTTAAGTCGAGCACGAAATGGAGATATGTGGTCGTACTTACTGACCCCAAATATAAACCGTATCCCATTGTTCATAAGCCGCTACAGTTTATTTCATAAGTCCTCACGGATTCCGGAATAGCAGACATCAGCATAGTCAATATGTGGTAAGATAAGTGACTGTACCAGGAGGGTTTTGATAGCGATGGGTAAAAAGTTTTTAAGCCGGTAAAGGGATCTCAGGGTATAAGATACTTTCCGGCTTACTTCGGCGATATGTCCCTCCCAGCTTAGAGAGCTATCCATTATGAGGCCTAAATTTTTCACCTTATCACAAAAAGTAATGGCAGTACCATCGAGCATAATCGGTGGAAGGTCGGGAACTGAAAGGTTGTGAATACGTCTTTGGCTGCCAATAACTATAGCTTGGCATTTACTGGGATTAATTGACACTCCGTAACGACGAGACCATTCTGAGATATGGACGAGATTTCTGTTAAGCAATCCAATAGCTTCATTAATATTATCGGGCGTAGCCTGAGCATACAATTGAAGGTCGTCAGCATAGAGGTGGTAGGCACAATCGAGACCAGATGTTAACCAATTTATGAACAGAGAGAACAGTAGGGGAGAAAGTATACCACCCTGCGGCACACCAGTAACAATATCACACCACTCTGAGAACACTTTGTCTATCCTAACCGCCTGCCTACGTCCACGCAAGTACGAGTCAAACCATTCTACCGCATATGAAGATACACCCAGGTGAGTCAACAGGGCCAAGAGCAGGTCATGGTTGACAGTGTTAAACGCATTAGAGAAGTCAATTAGAACTAGGACTATCAGACATGACTTTTTCATGCCCACCCTCACATCCTCAGTAACCTTCAATAGAGCAGTAGCGGTGCTGTGCCCAGGTCAAAAACCAGATTGGTACGTGGAAAGAAGACCATTGCGGTTTACATACGTAAACAGTTGCTTATGAACTATTGCCTCGATGATCTTGGACAGAAATGGTAAAATAGAAATTGGCCTGAAATCTTTCAAACTACTCAGAAGGGCATTTTTGGGTAACGGAATTACATGAGCACTACGCCACAGATTAGGAAAACATCCAGATGAAAGTGAAAAATTTATAATGTGAGTAATAATTGGTGAGATATTATCGAGTATGAGGAAAATCATATTTCTAGTAATGCCATCGTGTCCCATAGCATTAGATTATATCTTTTTGATCATTGTTCGCACCTCCTCGTCCGTGGCCGGTGAAAAGTTGAAAGGTGTTCCGTTAAAAGTTGGAAGTAATGAAATTTCTGAAAGAGTTCGAGACTTTGCAGAGGTGTCAAGTAGGGGTTTACAACAGAAGTGTTGGTTTAGATCATTGGGAGAGAATGGACTGTCTAGGAGAGAGGAATGAATTTTACCTATACCCAAGGTCTGCAGGAACTTCCAAATATCTGCTGGAGAAGAGTCCACCAGGTTACAGTGGATATAACGGCGTTTGGCATTTCTCACAATCCGATTACAGGTGTTTCTCTTTAATTTATAAAAGGTCCAATTCTCCTCCGATCGGTTTCTTTTAAATTTCCTAAATGACCCATTGCGACTTGCCATGGCTCTTCGAACCTGCTCAGGCTGCTGCAGGAACTTCCAAATATCTGCTGGAGAAGAGTCCACCAGGTTACAGTGGATATAACGGCGTTTGGTATTTCTCACAATCCGATTACAGGTGTTTCTCTTTAATTTATAAAAGGTCCAATTCTCCTCCGATCGGTTTCTTTTAAATTTCCTAAATAACCCATCGCGACTTGCCATGGCTCTTCGAACCTGCTCAGTCATCCACGGGGCAGGTGGACGCCTCAAGCGAACTTTGTGCAGTGGAGCATGCCTATCAAAGACTCGCAACACAAAGCCGTTTAGCACATTCAAATGGTATCTGTCTGTTTGTTCGCTGATTGCGACTCTGAGCTCCGACTCTTTTGAATCGAATATTATTCATTATTTGTTATTTGTCATTGTAATTGATTTTAACCGAGGTTTAGAGGCTCTCAATTCGACGACAACTTTTATTTTTTTTATGTATGTTCCCGGATTACCTACTCGAAGACGCCTTGATCGACTTAAAATAAATTTTCTTTGTTTGAAAGGGTATAAGTTCTAGATTGGACATTCCTGAAAGATTATAATATACATATATTAGGTTGGGGAAAAAGTCTTTTCGCATTATAGTATGTATAAACTTGTAATAAAATCTCTTTGGCTATACTATTTGTATCTGGCTGGTTTTGGTTTCATTGAAAGTTTAAATTTTAAAGAACATAATTCCAAATTCAAATTAGGAAAATGTGTGATTTTCATTTGTTTTTCGTACCGCCAAGATGAGTGAATCTAATGAAGAAATTCGATACATTTTAAAATTTTACTACAAAAAAGGTAAAAATGCAACGCAAGCCGCGAAAAAAATTTGCGATGTTTATGGACCTAGTGCAGTGTCTGTGAGAGTAGCACAAATTAGGTTTAAGCGTTTTCAATCCGGAAATTTTGATGTCAAAGATGCACGTCGCTCTGGTCGCCCTATTACAAATAAAATGGATGCCATTTTTGAAAAAGTGGAGCAAGATCGGCATGTCAGTAGTTACGACGTAGCTGAAGAACTGGGAATTGACCACAAAACAGTTTTGTCGCATTTGAAAAAAACTGGGTACACAAAAAAGCTCGACATTTGGGTACCTCACGAGCTCACTGAAAGAAACCTAATGAACCGTGTACTCATTTGTGATTATTTATTACGACGTAATGAAACCGAACCATTTTTGAAGAAGCTGATAACTGGTGATGAAAAGTGGATCACGTACGACAAGAACGTGCGAAAAAGGTCGTGGTCAAAGGCCGGTCAGGCTTCACAGACTGTGGCGAAACCCGGGTTAACTCGCAACAAGGTGATGCTGTGTGTGTGGTGGGATTGGAAGGGCATTATTCATTATGAGCTGTTACCACCAGGCAGGACCATCGATTCTGAACTCAACTGCGAACCACTGATGAGATTAAAGCAAGAAGTTGAGAGAAAGCGGCCGGAATTAATCAACAGAAGGGGTGTGGTTTTTCATCATGATAACGCTAGACCTCACACATCTTTAGCAACTCAGCAAAAATTAAGAGAGTTTGGCTGGGAGGTGTTAATGCATCCGCCGTATAGTCCTGACCTTGCACCTTCAGATTGCCACCTGTTTCGGTCTCTTCAGAATTCTTTAGGCAGTGTCAGGTTAACATCACGAGAGGACTGCCAAAACCACTTGTCGCGGTATTTTGATCAGAAGTCCCAAAATTTCTATAGCAATGGGATCATGTCCCTACCTACAAGATGGCAAAAAGTTATCGAACAAAATGGTACCTACATACTTTAGTTAAATGTAAATAAACTATATTAAAAAATGTTTTGAATTTTCTTAAAAAATGCGAAGAAACTTTTTCCCCAACCTATTATATTTAGCTTTGAATGTTCTGAAATTTAATAGTTACGGACAAATGGCTAAGACAGAATAAAAACACCAATTTCATAGGTAAGGACCCAATATATATTTTTCTCAATTTTATTTTAATTAATTGTACCAACACAATTAGCCATTTGTCCGTAACTATAAAATTTCGGAACATTCTTATAAAATAATTAACTCTTCTAAAAATAGACCATATATTTGAGCTCGTATTATTTAATTTGATAATTTTTTGTAAGTTTAATTGTGTTAAAATTAGACACAAAGACAATTATTTTTAACTGCCTACCGAATACATCATTTGATTTGCTTTAACATAAAAACGATGAATAATTTTTATCAAGCGTGTTCACACACATATTGCTAAAGCTTGTCTTATGATACATGCCAAATATTATTATCTCTGGATTTGTCGTTGTAAAGAAAATTGATAAAATGTTAGTATGTAAAATGCACACATCCCCAAAATCTCCATAAAAAACACCAATTTCATAGGTAAGGACCTAATATATATAATAACGCCTTTTCGGACAGAGATCAGTTTTCCACTTGCACAGTTGCACATCTTTCGCTTCCTGAACAACAATCTAATGTTCCCCATTAAGACACGCATTGTTCTCAGAGAATTCCAGGTTCTGAACTAAAATGTCAATTTACTATAAAATTATATCTTTTATCGTCTTCTAAGTGAACAATTTACTGCTCAGTTTTATTGCCCATCTGGTCAACGCAGCTGGATCTATTAAGAGACGATAATAGTGTGAAAAGCAAAACTAAACCTTAGTGGTGTTTCGTTTGAGTTTCTTTTTCACTGTTTATTAAGAAAGGCAGGGTAAGCGGTAAGTGTTATGATAAAGTTTATTTTTAAGGTACTCGTGCACGAGTTATACTATTACCTCGTTTATAATTAACGCTGAGTTTAGTATGACACTTCACCCTCACAATGCGAATTTTTCCGCTTCGCGCGTTCGCTTAAAGAATTAGGCATTTACCAGACAGACGCAGCCTGCGGTGGCGGCTGCGATGGCGGCCAGTTATCTAATATGAATGTCTCTGGGTATCACTTCACACATACGCGGCTTGCAGCGCGGCCAGAAGGCGGCCAGCTGGGCCAGCCGCGCGGCCGCGTCACTTTGACATCCATTTATCAAAATACTGTCACTTTTCGTTCCAACGCGCTAGGGATATCAATTTTTGCCCCCGCATAAAAACTATTTTTTAGAATGAAGCAGCAAGAACGTAAATTGAAAACATGAGTAGATTTAAATATTTCAAAATACAACCTCTAACATCCGTCCAAGATGCAACCAAAAAAAAAAAAAAAAATTTGTGTCATAAAACTTTTGCAATATGGCGAGGTTTTTTATCCAGTGATTCATGTTTTAATTATCTGTGTATAAGTAAAGAACAGAACAGTATTTATTGTAGAGTTAGCAGGAAGAAAAATATGTAGTATTTTGTATATACGTGTATTGACGAGAGACAAAGAGACAAGAGAGAGTAATAAACATTCACAATATAAAATTGACGTAAAAACATATAGACAGCCAGGGTGTCCTAAATTAAAAAAGGTTTGTAAAACAAACAGGTCGAACACCTCCCCGTAATTTAGTAACATCCTGTATGATAGTTTAATAAAACAATAACAAGGTACGTAACTAAATTAACTTAAGAACTATACACTAACATTAAGAGAACAAAAATAAAAGACAGCTTAACATAAAATATAAATTTAAAAATCAAGTAATACCTAACATTTTACAAAATTTATTTTGTTTCAGTGTAGGTAATGGCTTGGTTAAGATGTCTGCTATCATGTCATTAGTGCTGATGTACTTAATGAAAATGTCTTTACGTGCTAATGACTCGCGTATGAAATGATGACGTATGTCAATGTGTTTCGTGCGAGCATGATATGTGCAATTTTGTGTGAGTTTTAGTGAACTCTGATTATCGGAATGAATGTCAATGGCTGTGTTTATGTCAAAGATTTGACTGATGAGTGATTTGAGGTATATTGCTTCTTTGCAAGCTTCCCCTAATGCCATGTATTCTGCCTCTGTAGTTGAGAGAGCTACGGTCCGTTGTTTTCGGGCCTCCCATGAAATACATGCGCCACTCATAATAAAAACATAGCCAGTGTATGACCGTCTGTCAATGACGTTACTGCCGTAATCTGCGTCAGCAAAACCTAAAGGATACTTTTGACCATGCTTGGTGAAAGTCAACTTCCTGTCCTTGGTTGCTTTAAGATATCTGACAATCCTTTTTGCAGCTTTCCAATGCACCTCCCCGTAATGTACATTGAATTGGCTTAGGTAAGACACAGCAAAAGAAATGTCTGGTCTCGTGCCAATGGAAATATACATCAAAGAGCCGATAAGCTGCTGGTAAGGGATGTCAGTTCGTTCGTCTTTGTCAGGTACCGTCAATTTGACACCAGGTTCAAGAGGAGTAGAAACAGGAATTGCTTCAACCATTCCGAACTTTTGAATGATCTTGTCAATGTAATTGCTTTGATCGAGGGAAATGGAGTGAGGAGTTTGAGTAACCCTCATTCCTAAGCAATCACATAGAGTGCCAAGATCTTTGACGACAAACTTTTCACTTAACGCCTTTTTAAAATCATTTTTCATTTCTTGGTCGTTGGAAAAAATGAAGAAATCGTCAACGAAAACTGCGACAACGAGTAATTTTTTATCGTTGCGTTTGAAATATATGCATTCTTCTGATGGGACTTGTGACATGGAGAGAGATGACATGGCTTCACGAACTTTAATGTTCCACTGACGTGGAGCCTGCTTAAGTCCGTAAAGTGATTTTTTCAACCTGCAGACTTTAGACTTAGAGTCAGTTGCGAATCCTTCGGGTTGTTTCATGAAAATCTCTTCGTCCAAGTCACCATGAAGAAATGCAGTTTCCACATCGAGGTGATCTATGTGCAAATCTAATTGCACAGCAAATGCTATCAATAGCCTGATCGTAGAAAGCCTTGTGACTGGAGAAAAAGTTTCGTTGTAGTCTATGCCATGGACTTGAGTGAAACCTTTTGCGACAAGACGAGCTTTGAATTTAACAATTTCTCCGCTCGTGTTTCGCTTGATTTTGTAGACCCACTTGTTCTTTACGACCTTTCGGTCTGTAGGTCGATCAACCAAACACCAAGTATGATGCTTCATTAAACAGTCATACTCAGTAAGCATGGCTTGTCTCCAATCTTCTTCATAAGTGTCCTGAATAGCATCTTTGTAGGTTTCAGGTTCACTATAATACGAAATCATGTAGGATTTCGTAGAACTCTCTGTAGGAGAAAATCTATCAGGAGCTCGTCTTTCCCGTCTCGGATATCGTGGTTCAGTTATGACGTCTACTTGTGTTTCTGATGCAGGATCGAAAGAAGCACGAGGTTCAGACACTTCTTGTTCAGTCTGACATGGGACTTGAGTTTCTGAAACATCAGGCTGAGCAGAAGTAGAAGGTTCTGAAATATCGGGTAGATTTGAGTCATCTGAAATAGGTTGGGAAGATGTGGTTTGATTTGGTAATGATACTGCCGGGGATGAGGAATCTATGGCGGTTACGTCTTCGAAAAAAATATTGTCGGAGCAGGGGGTATTTTGATTGGAAACTAGAGTTGGTACTCTGTCTTCAATAAATACGACATCTCTCGCGACAATTATCGATCTAGGATTGTCGATGCTTACAAGACGATAACCTTTAGTCTCGGTTGAATAACCAACAAATATGCATGTTTGTGTTTTCGGCTGAAGTTTCGTACGCTTCTCTTTTGGAATAAGGGCGTGTGCTTCACATCCGAAAACACGAAGATGAGACAAATTGATTCCTTTTCCGTACCACAGTTCATCTGGAATTTTAAAATTTAATGACTGTGTCGGAGTAATATTTATTAAATATATTGCAGTATTTACCGCTTCGCCCCAATATGCTTTAGGTAAATTAGCATCTTGAAGCATGCATCGAGTTTTCTCGATAATGGTTCTGTTGAGCCTTTCGGCGACACCATTTTGTTGTGGGCAATATGGTACCGAAGTTTGGTGAATTATGCCGTGTTTGTCCATAAAATTGGACATTTCACGATTCACAAATTCACGTCCATTATCCGAGCGAAAAATTTTAATTTTTAGGCCCGTTTGGTTTTCTACCAAATTTTTGAAATGGACGAATTTAGAAAAAACTTCGCTCTTTGCCTTTAGCAGATAACCAAATGTCTTACGAGTATAGTCATCTGTAAAGGTGAGAATATATAAAGCTCCGCCCCACGATTTTGTACTCATAGGACCGCAAAGATCGGAATGAATAAGTTCTAATTTTGAGGTCGAACTAGTTTCCGATTTTTTAAACGGCCTCTTTGATAATTTTCCTTGTAAACAAGGTGTGCATGTAGCATTTAATTTATGACAGCTTTCGTAGGAAATTCCCATAGAGTTTTTTCTTAGAATGTTCATGGTATTGACATTCAAGTGTCCAAGGCGCCTATGCCAAAGTAAAGCAGTGTCTTTGACAACAGTTGTCATGTTAGCCTTTGCATCTTTTTGTAAATTTAATTTGTAAAGGCTTTGATGATTTGAAGCCGAAGCTACAAGTGTGCCTGATACTTTACACTGATCTTTCAGAAGAATATGGGCACCTTTCGAAGAAAAAACAACTATAAAACCTTTCTGTACTAAACTACTAACTGATAATAAATTAACACCTAATTGTGGTACAAATAAAACATTAGAAATAGAGTGTATATGATTAGAAACTTTTAAAGAAACTGTACCTTTACCTTCGCATAAAACTTTCTCTTTATTTGCCACAGTAACAGTCTCAGACAGACGGGTCATATCCCTAAACATGTCTTTATTGTTACACATGTGAGAAGTTGCACCAGAATCAATATACCAGGTTGAACGTGATGATTGACCTGTAGGAGTTACACTGAAACATGATAAAAGTGTAAAATTTGTTGTATAATTAGATGAATAATTATTTACATTTTTATTTTTGTTTTTTAACTTCCTACACACTTTTGATTCATGTCCAAACTTTTTGCAATAGGAACACTTCACTTTCACTTTTGTAACGAACGCACTGGTACTGGAACTGGTAGATGAATGACGTTGCTCTTCCTTAAGGAGAACCGAAGCCACGGAGTCGCTGCAAATTTTTGTGCCGGAATTCTCGAAAGCCATTACCATTGGGTTGTAGACTTCCGTTAGGCCTGCCAACATGATGACCCCGATGAACTCATCATCTACAGAGCTGTTGATTTCGACCAATTGTTGCTGGATTGCTCGTATTTCATTAATATAATGTTCCATTGACTGGTATGATGATAAACTGGTGTTAAATAATGAACGAAGTAGGTGAAGACGACGTAATAAGCCGTTGTCTGCGTAAGTTTCTTGTAGTTTCTTCCAGGTTGCTTTTGCCGTTGTGGCAGTCATCACAACTGGGTAAACACTGCTATTAAGTGAGACAGATTTTAGCCCTTGCCTTTGCGTCCAGTTGGTGGAACTTGTTCTCGTTGAGTGACGCTTGTTGAGCTTCTGGATTCTCAACAAAATCCCAAAGGTCACACACTATTAGGAGATTTTTAATCGCGAAACTCCAGGACGAGTAGTTTTTTGCTCCTTCAAGCTTTTCAATTGTCGGTGCTGATGTCATGGACATCGATGGTGTGGGATTCGAAATATCACCAGTTGCCATTTTTACACTTTTAATTGAAAATACCTACACGTTTGATATATACGAATGATACACTTTATTTTTATATTCCTGGGCCCATAACCTGTAGAGTTAGCAGGAAGAAAAATATGTAGTATTTTGTATATACGTGTATTGACGAGAGACAAAGAGACAAGAGAGAGTAATAAACATTCACAATATAAAATTGACGTAAAAACATATAGACAGCCAGGGTGTCCTAAATTAAAAAAGGTTTGTAAAACAAACAGGTCGAACATTTATAATTATAATGTTTTCGTTAATTATATTCAACATCAGAGATTGGTAAAACCATCATTACAGCTTCTTAGCTATAATTCTGGAGTAAATTTCGTCAGTTATTTCGAAGTTTATGGTATGACCTTTGCGATTTGGGAATTTAGCGCTGTCGGCAGCAAAAAAAATACGTAGCATTTACCGTGTCTGTGATAAGATGTTTTTTTAGTCTGTCTTACGTACAAATGTGTACGGGAAAGTAATAGTAGTTCAATTACGGGAATTTAGTTAATAATAATAATAAATATCCTCGGACATTCACACCTATCAACTAGTCCCATTTTAAGCAACTAAATGCTGCTTGTGTTACGGATACTAGATGACGGACAAATATATTTAATAGATAAATACACATAATTATTCAGAATATATATAATATTATACACATATAATGAACATCCAAGACTGGAGAACAAATGTCTGAAAATTCATCACCCAAACACTTGCCTCCACTGGGGACCGAACCCAGGACCTCTCGAGATGGCGGCGCCTTGAGACCGACGTACAGACCACTCGACCTCGGAGGTCGTCAATCTTGAATCTTGAATTCAACTCAACTCAACTCAACTCAAAGTCATTTAATCAAATTGGTATCATCAAATACACTTTTGACAAGTCAAAACAAAATAAATTACTATTATCCTAAAATTGACAATACCACTACTTTTTTTTCGGCCTGTTCACTACCGGGAGGCCTTGTCTAGAGAAGATACAGGCAAGAAACTCTGCAAGGGTTCCATCCTCCCTTTACATGAATATGTTCTAAAACCTAATAAAATTTACGTGTATTATACAATACCTTTAGTCACAAATGTCAAAATTGAATTGGAAGGAAAATGCTCCAAAAGCGACGTATCAGAATATACAAGTGATTGTAATAACTATACTTAAGTAGTTAATTAATTGTCATGTCTATTTGGAACACTTTCCTGGCCAAAACAAAAAAAAAAAAAATAATATCTAATATAAATGGATACAATAATAACTGTTTCACAAAAAAGTTTTGTGTTGATATAATAGGAAAAAAGGAATTTATGAGCTAAACAAAATGTATAATAAAAAAAATAAAAAAATTACATTTCAATATACAATTACGAAAGTGACCAAATGTAAGATTGCAGTGTGGAGCAATCTATATGTCCCATGCATGACTATCATTTAAATAATCATTGATTTTGTAATAGGCTTTTTTCATGAGGGTTTTTTTTACAAATTCTTTAAACTTAGTGTCAGTCATTTGGGTAACATTGATTGGTAGCATATTATAAAATCTAACACAGTTCATTAAGAAAGATTTATTCGTCTTACTTCTCTTGTAACTTGGAAGACGAAGTTTATATTTATTTCTCGTATTGAGACAATGACCTTCACTAATCTGAACGTAGCTGTGAATATGTTGGCGAACAAACATAATATTTACAAATATGTATAAACATGGCAAAGTAAGAATATTAATCTCTTTAAAGAACTCTCTTAGGGATTCCCTTGTCTTCATTTTATATATATTTCGAATAGCCCTCTTTTGTAGAATAAATATTGATTCCAAATCAGCAGCAGATCCCCACAAAAAGACTGCATAAGACATAAGACTATGAAAGTAGGCAAAATAGACTAAGCGAGCTGTTGGTATGTCTGTCAATTGTCTTATTTTTTTTATTGCGTAAGCAGCCGAGCTAAGCTTTCCTGATAAACTTTTGATATGGGATCCCCACTGTAGTCGGGAATCAATATGTATCCCAAGAAATACAGTATCTTTTACAAGTTCTAAGCTGTTTCCGCCTATCTTTACTTCTAAATCATAACAGCGCGTATTTGGGGGAGAAAATTTTATACATTTAGTTTTCTTTGAATTTAACATAAGATTATTAGCCGAAAACCATTCGCAAACCTTATTCAACGTATTATTTATAAGTAGCTCTCCAATATTTGCATTATTTCTATTAACCCTGAATAGGAGAGACGTGTCATCCGCGAATAAAACTATGTCAGCCATTTCTGTAACCATTAAAGGAAGGTCATTAATGTATACGAGAAATAGAAATGGTCCTAAAATTGAGCCTTGGGGAACACCCGTTTTTACTATCGATCCCTGAGAGACGGCACCATTAAATCCTACTCTCTGTATACGCTCTGATAAATACGAATCAATAAGATTTAGAGATTTTCCGCGTATACCATAATGATTTAATTTGGAAATTAGCGTTTTGTGCTCCACACAATCGAACGCCTTTGATAGGTCACAAAATACACCTACTGTGTCGTGTGAGTCCTCCCAACTTTCCAATATATACTTCATTAGTTTCGCGCCTGCGTCTGTGGTTGACTTTCCTTTTGTAAAACCAAACTGTTGGTCATGTAATAAGTCATTAGTTCTAAAATGAGCTGCTAATTGTGTATATAAAATGCTCTCAAAAATTTTACTTAATGCAGGAAGTACCGAGACGGGTCGATAATCGGTAGGGTTATGGTGATTGCCTGACTTGAATAAAGGCGTTATTTTACTATGTTTCATTAAATTTGGAAAAACACCTGAATCTATACAGTTATTAAAAATCAGTGCCAACAAAGGGGCGATGGGTTCAATTATATGTTCTATTACTTTAACAGACACTCCCCATATATCTTCTGTTTTCTTCTTATTTAAGGTTTTGAATGTTTTTATTATATCCATATGTGATATGGCTCTAAATTCAAAGACCGGAATATCTTTCATTAAATATTGCTTCAGAAAACTTTCAGCTCGCTCCGTAGAAGAATGAAGATGTCGCGTTGTTTCTATTGGGATATTTTCAAAAAAAGTTTCAAAAGTGCTAGCAATGGCTTTGTTATCTGATATAATATTATTCCCAATTTTCAAATACTGTGTAACTTCTCTTTTGGGTTTCTTTCCTGTTTCAGTATTAATTACATTCCATGTAGTTTTAATTTTATCTTTAGCGTTCCGTATTTTGTTACTCAAAAATAAAGATTTTGCTTGAATGCATACTTTTTTAAATAGCTTGGAGTATTTTTTCACGTAATCTTGAAACTCAGAACTGGTGTTGTATGATTTTTGACTGTATAATTCATAGAGCGTATTCCTACTTTTCCTAATACCTTCAGTTGCCCATTGACCAAAAACCATTTTCTTCTGAACTACAATTTTACGTTCCGTATAAATATGATTATACTCACTACTAATAACATTAAATAATCTACCGTATAGTTCATTGGGGTCATCGTTGACCTCAGTTATAAGTTCAGGCAACTTCTCAATAACACTTTGCCTAAAACGCGTTGACCTTTCAGTAGTCATGGGTCTGAATGTTATTATTTTCTCAACAGGTTTTTTTTGTTTGCATATTAGTTCAACTTTTTGACCCATATGATCCGAAGGCAAATCGGTGATCAGGCTTTTAGTCGCAATGTTTGTATCACAGCTAACAATCACATTGTCAATACATGTAGAAGACAAAGTTGTCACTCTCGTGGGTTCTTTGAATAGAAAGTCTAAATTATAACTTTTCAACAATGTCACAAAGTTATCTCTCTCTAAAGTTTTAGATAATAAATCAATGTTAAAATCGCCACAAATCACAATAGGTTTCTTAACATTAAAAATCTTGTCTAACAATTCTTCTAAAATTATAAGAAATCCTTTAAAGTTTGAAGTTGCAGGTGGCCTATATAAGCAGACAATCAAAACTTCCTTTAATTCCACACTAGCAATCTCACAAACGCGATCAACAGAAAGACGGATAATATCATTGCGTTCCTTGTATTTTATTCCATTCTTCATAAGAATAATACAACCGCCCCCAACAGCAGACACTCTGTTGAATACACTGGCCACCTCATAATTCTCTATATTAAAAGACATGTTGTCTGGCTTTAGCCACGTTTCAGTTAGACAAAGTATATCTACATTAGTTTTGTCCAGATATAGTTCAATATCAATTATTTTGCAAGAGAAGCGGTTAATGTTTTGATGTAATAAAACTATGCAGTTGTCATCATTTGTCTCTTTTGTCATACTTACATTGCTAAAAAAGAATTTGCCCCGGAGCCAGTAGTAAAACTATTGGATACCGTGTTGTTATAATTTATACTATTTCCTAATAATGTAGCTACATTTTGCCTACATTTCTTGGATAAATACATTTTGTTTCTTGTCAAATAACATTTTTTTACAAAATTATTTGTGTCAAAGAAATTAAATAAATTGTTATGACGACTAATTAAATGATGCAATAATTTATTTAATGAAAAAATCTTGTCATTATTTGTTCTATCTAGGGACTGTGAATAGGGGAATGCACACCAAGTAATTTGCTTACACTTGACATGTTTTGTGAGTTTAGTGAAACTGTCCCTTATGTCTTTAGTTTGTACATGTAAACTGCTTCCTACAAATATTATTATGTCAGAAAAGCTATCTATGTCGGAAGCACAAATATAATCAATTATTTGTTTCAAAGATGCACCTGGCATACAGTGGTTGGTTACAGATCTTGAGGTATGATTGTTGATCAGTGACCCCAAACCAACACCTACCTGATCAGAGAATATATATGTTTGTGTTATTTGTTTTATTCCCTTGCATTGTTGGTCAATTTTAGGTTGTTGTGTGGCTATGGTAGGGTCACAGTTTGCTACCTCCAAAGTATGCCGTGGATCTGAGTGTTGTATGGCTATGGAAGGGACACAATTTACTACCTGTAATGTATGCTGTGAATCTGTGTTTTCAATATTTAACTTCAGCGAGTTAGATGACTGGCTTAATGGCAGCAATTAATCTTGAATCTCGTACAGAGACTGAAAATCTCGTATTTGTGCCAGATTCTCGTATGTCTGGAAACTATGCAGCCGCTTGGCCGCGCGGCCTTACCGCGCCTGTGTGAAATAAGTGGCGGCCGGAGCCGCGACCTGCGGTAAATTGTCACTGGCTGGTGGCCGCCACCGCAAGCTGCGTCTGTCTGGTATAAGCCTTAGGAGATTTTTGGCAGACCTACTTTTTTAAGAATATTTTTATTTGAGTTAAAACTTGGTGCACCAGTCTCATTTTTAGTAATCTGTTTAATAAAAAGATTTTTATAGTACTCGTAATTTAATAGCGAAAGAACAACAAAGTAAAGATACCGATATTCAAACAGGTCGCGAACATATAGGAAAGCAAAATGGAAGAAATGTGCCTCTTGATTTGCAGATCGTGGCTCCTGGGGACGCACTATTCAGCAGTCAGCGGTCAGGCTCACTTGCCTGGTGATATAGCTATAAACTTAAAAGGAGTATAGCTGGATATATCGATTACCTTTAAACTTTCACAATTACAGTTGAATTTACTGGGAACGGAAGATATCGGTACTGGAACGTCAATGAAACCTACTTACAATATAAATATAACACAGACACAAAATCTTTCCTCCGGTAAATCATAAACAATAAAGATAAAATCTTATTTACATGAACAGTATCCTTTAGTAACGTTGTTGTATACCATACTTAATCAATATCGCGTTTATCCCGGTTGTAAGCTCGCAGAGCCCGAGTCAAAGCAGCGAGTAGCGGAGGAGTCAATGCAGTGGTTGGGACCATGTCAGGATTAGGTTCAGTTACATTTGGTTCAATAAATGGAATCCTTTCTTCCTCTCCCGTCCTTTCCTTGTCTGATTTCTCTGCCCGATCTTCGTGCGTATCTCTAGCCTTACTACTTTTATCGAGTTTCTTTCCCCCCACACTTAACTTTGGTTTACATAGTGAATACCTATTCTTTTGATCTGGTCTTGATGTCTTCGCCATAGCAAATCGTTCCCCACCTGCACTTTGTACGACACCGGACCCGTTTTATCGACGATACTGCCTTCTACGCATTTTGGTAACTTATCGGAATACCAATACTAGATCTGGTTCTGCCACCTCCATGTCCCTATCCGATCCACCCTTGTTACGTACCTTCATAGCTTGGGCGGTGCGCCCGACGGTTGTAAGGTCCGGCCTTATGGCGTCTAATCGTCCGCGCAAGCGATACCCTAAGGAAGCTTCCGCCGCCGGCGCGACATCCGTTGTCGTATGTTCTACGTTTCGATATTGAAGCAAGAAAGTCGATAACGCTTTCGATATATTTTCGCTTTCGTGCATCGCTCTCTTAATGACTTTTAAATCGTTTTGACGGCATTTTTAGCTGCGCCATTTCCTTGCGGCATATTAGGTGCCGATGTTACATCTAATGCAGTTTGTTACACAGTATTTCATAAAATCTGTTGAGGAAAATGGTGGACCATTATCGGTTACCAGTTGTAAGGGTAATCCAAAACTAACAAATAAAGATCGGTACACTGTTATAGTGGATTCTGCGTCAGTTAAGCAATGACTAGCATTGCTATAGCTTCAATCCACTTTGAATGAGAGTCTACTACAGTGATGTATTTTTTTTCACCATATTTCGCAAAATCCGCATGTATGCGCTGCCAGGGTTTTAGTGGGAATTCCTAGGCATGCATCGTGCTATGTGGGGATGCGTCTCGCAGCACCGCACACGCTGCGCAAGATCGACTAATGTTTTCGATCTGCCAATCAAGGTCAGGCTAATATACGTAATTACGGGCTAAATGTTTCATGTGTGACGCCTAAATGCCCTTCATGAACTACGCCTAAAACCCTAGACCGTAATGATGGGGGTACAATTAGTCCTTATTTATATAAAATACATCCTAATTCGAGAACTATATTAGGAACAATCATGTACAACTGACGGGTCCGTCTTGACAGTAATATAACCTTCTTTAACTTAAACAGCAACAAATATATAGATCACCATTATGTCTCTAAAATACTTTATCGTAGATTCTAGTGTCCAGTGTCATAAAACCTAAAACCTATTTGTGAATACCTTGAATAGACCAGTCACTATTTTACGGGCAATTCTCAAAGGGGCTTGTGTAACTTTTTGAAAGCTGTCCATTTGCGGTCAGTGTAAAGTGGCTAGATGGTCCCCCAACCCCTCCCCCGCATACTGAGCACACTTGTTGCACGTAACAAGGTTAACTAAGAAATCGTAGGGTTGCCAACATTCGGATAAGAGATTTTTTTTTTATTGTATAGGTGGCAAACGAGCAGGCGGGTCACCTGATGGTAAGTGATCACCGCCGCCCATGGACATTGAAGAATGTTGAATTAATTATTATTATTGTTTTGAAATGTCGAATAACAAAAATTGTCGAGTACCGGTCTTATAAGGCGTGATCCCTTGCCTCACTTAATAACAACATATCTGGCTAAGTGTGGGTGTTTACACCTCTGCCTACCCCTTCGGGAACAGTGGCGTGATGATAATGTTATATTGTTGTTAATACTTTCGTTGGGTTTTTGATACTCTTATCAAACTAATTTTGGTAATGGACCAGCATTATATGGACATTAAGGCATGGACATTCATAATTCAGGGGATGAATAGCGAATGTAAGTAAATGAGAGCTTTTGATATAGCAATGTATGTTTAGAATATGCTCTGAATCATCATAGATAAAATTTCTTGAGGAATCAGTGTTACATGTAAAAATACCTTAGAAAAGATCCGAAATTTGATTGAATAAAAACCAATGTATATTTTATGCTATGACTTCGTAGTCGTCTGCCTAAAATACGAAAGTTAGCCTCTATTAATAATTTTGTAGCAACAATAATTTACTATTACCAATATCATATTTGAACACCGTGTCCAGGGTTAGAATCTAAAGAGGTTTATTAAATCCATTCCGTCTACAAGGACTCCCTAGCCTGATCCCCAAGGGGATCCTAGTGGACGGAATGATTAAACCATTGTCATCTGCGTTTACAATGTTCTTATAAATAAATTATAAATAATTTTCAATGATTTCTAATAGTAGCCACCCTTAGTACAGTGCCACCGCCCGCACCGGCCCTTATATCGTAGACAAGGCATGCGTCTAATGAGATATTCCTAGAATTCGCTCCACTGCATACGCTTGCCCGGGTATATTGGACAAATCACAGCTTGTTCGCCGTGTAAGCTTGGCCTCGTACAACGTTAAGGACGTGTTCTTGCTGGGAATTAATTATGTATATATGAATCGGGTACATTTCTAGGATGAATGTATTATGTTATATTCGCGGGCGCAAAGGTGAGTCCAAATTGTGTAACATGCTATAAACTTTGTAACAAGTTTTATAACATTCATTACCATTGCAACATATAATAAGACTGTACTGTTGTTGCATGTTATATAACTTGTTGTATATAACAAAGTTGAAAAGACAAAGTACGTGTGTTATATAACAAAATTCTACAACATTTTACACTATCTGGACTCACCGAGGGATCTCGCTGAATATTGACTATTGTGGAAGTCTTTCGCGAAAGTCTATGTATAGCAGTGGACGTCTCTCGGCTGATAATGATGATGAAGGGGACTCAAATACTAAAGATATCCTCGCCTCCCGTGATACACCCTGTTTATCAACAGACAAAGATCTGCCGCTCTTTAACTTAGCCCAGGACCAACGTATTTGATGATTGCCCAATAAATTTGCAATCCCTATGGAAGATATTTGTCTAGGACTGTGTGTCCACCGCTTGATACAGCGTGTGGCCTGTAATATGAGCAACAAATTAAAACAGAGACTCATTATACGATCAGAAATAAATTCCAATTGGTTTTATTTCATCAAAATGAATTTATTTACTTTTTAAGCTATTGCATAGCTTCTATCGCGGGCCTTGAGCGCGGGGACCGAATCCAGAAATTCCGTAACGAAAAAACCTCACGCTCCCCACTCCGATGCGCAAGGAGGTGTGGCTTGAAGGCCGTGCATCGTCTAACGTCGTTTCAGTTCGCCAGTCTTCGACACGGCGTTAAGATAATAAAACCCACATGTATTGTAAAATAATAAAAAATATTTTAAACAATATTAACTTTTTTTATTTATTTAATAATAGAAAAATTTGTGAAAAATGAGTTAACCGCTAAAAACTTACTTTAAATGGTTTATTTATTTATTTAGTTTATTTCTATTTCATAGATAGATAGATATATAAAATGTTAATGTCATGTTAATTAAATATAAAATTAACCTTTTAAAATAATAAACAATTGGTTTTATTTAATCAAAATGAATTTATTTACATTTTTTTTAAGCATCTTATCCTTTGTGGCTTAAATTCCGTAACAAAAAATTTACAGGAAAGTTTCAGCAAACAATAAATCAAGCATCCAAGCTATTCCTGGCGTTTGGAAATAAATTAAGCACAAAATTCCATTTTGTCTTTTTTTTTTCGCTCTAAAAATAAAACAATATCGTCGGTTGTGAATACCAACGTTGGAGATTTTTTCTGACGTTTCTGTTAAATTTATGTTCACGTTCTAATTTATAGCTTGGGAAAAGGGGAAATTGTTTATTAATTTTTCTGTTTTCTATTTATTATTTATAGTCCCGATTCAAATCTGAATTGTTATTTATCAAATACTGTTTTGAAATTTCTGTTTAGTTATGGATTGAAAACCACAGGCCGTATACGTGTGTCTATGGCTTGAAGGCATTTTCCAACTTTACCTAAAATTAACAATTCCTTAATTTTGGAAAGTCATAGATACCTATTGTACTAGTAAACATAATTCTCACCAATTTTATGTTTTTTTTTATTACATGACAGTTTTGGTCCGGCGCACATTATCAGCATCGGCACGGCTCAGGATTTTAGGTGATAAATAGCATCATATATTAACTTCGTGGCAACAAAGTAGAAATTTCCATTCTACAAGGGTTCTACATGTGTAAGTATGTATGTAGAACCCTAAACGACACGCTTTTATCCCGATGGGGTAGGCTAAGACAGCTTTCCACTTGCTACGATCCTGGCGCACACCTTTCGCCTTCATTTACTTAGGTTAATTTCAATCAGTCAATATTGAATTATCATACGAGTAATCCGATTTGCTGGAATGCCATTTCACAAACGGTGTTATTCTACTAATCCTGATTGTCCCATGTGCTTGTGTGCTGTCCTTATTGTATAAAGGTATCTGTCCACTACGAAGCAAACCTTGCTAAATACATCACAGATAATTCAATAAACATTGTTTAGAAATGTATAGTGGGCAGGCTCTTATGGTAGGTATACCTTTAAAGATAAATCCGTAAAGTAAATAGAAAATATTATACTATGTTTATGTAAAACTAACCTGTACCAAACATTTACTTTTAATTTCATTCTGAACTTACTGTAAATACTAAATAAGGTCGCGGTTACCTTGCCCGATATTTTTAACCTTCTTACTATTCCGTACCTTGTAGAACTGAATGTTCTTACAATTTGATTAGATTGATATACGGTCTCAATCGAGAAAATTTGACATTAGTATCTTCTTGTTTATTTGATCATGGCATCAGCAAAAGGATTCCATAAATCGTAATATGTTGTAAGATTTTTTGCCTTCTTGAAGTGTTCCTATATGGAAATTCATTTCTTTGTTTCTAATCGCCTTATGGAATAGTGGTTGACGCCACTGAGTGTTGATCGGGAGTCCGGGGTTCGATTCCTCACGGGGCAGGAGTTTTTCTGCTCGGTTTCAGCATCTTAGCCCGCCTGGCATGCCACCGTCTTACCTAAATCTGTCGCCATATTAATAATGCTATAAAGCATTTTTGTGTTCCGACAATTAGAGGTAAGATAGCCAGTTCCTCAGTTATTGAGGAATACAGGTGGAGATCACTTCCACCTTCGGCCTTGTCGTCACTTACCATGAGGTGAGATTATGGCCGAGTGTTTGTCTGTCATATGTAAAAAATTATTGGTTTTTTCGTTACCTATTTTTGGGCGTTATATATGCTTTGGGCTTTTTGATATGTACCTACTTGTGGCTACACTATCTGACTAGTGACACAAGTTCGATTTCTATATGTTTTTCGAAAGATTTGTTGGGGACGTAATGCATTTTTTTAACTTTGTATTTTATTGTATCCGTAAGATTTTATGTAGGTATTGCAAATGTGCTGTTGAAATTGTTGCGAACTTCAACACTAGGTAGGTTTGTAATTACTGTTAATTTTTAATCTTTGTGCTGTTTTTTTTATCTGGCATGACCATTTGTAAATCAGAAAATATTAAAATTAGTTTACTGCATCTCTCTACACTGTGGTGTAAATGTGAAGCCATTGCTTCGGAAAATGGTTGGGTACCACTAAAAAGTTGTTAAGGTGTCTTATTGTAGAGCTCGTAAATAAAAAAAGCCGTAATAAATAAGGACCGGAGCGCCATCTATAAGGGTAACAAATTGCAACATTCGTCATGAACGACGGTGTCGCGAATAGGGATGTGACACGTACAAAAAAAAATCTGTCGATATTTAACAAAATTATTTAACGGCCTAGGTGACTTGGGGGATTGTATATTTTCTGAATATTTGACTGTATATATCTATTAAGTATATTTATCGGTCATCTCGTATTCGCAACACAAGCAGCATTAGTTGCTTAAAATGGGGCTAGTTGATAGGTGTGAATGTCTGGAGATATTTATTTATTTACTTAACTTGATCAAATCGAGGATGTTCTAATTATGGGACGTCAAATCCACCTCAAACCAAAGGGCTTGTATGAGGTAAGTATTGAGTTAAAAGACGTGAAGGAATATTGAGTTCCAGGCTCGTAGCAAGTGGAAATCTCTAATCTCTGCCTACCCCACCGTGAAACGAGCGTGATACTTTTAAAATATTAATTATTTAATACCGTATACGTCATTGGAAAGTTGTTTATTGTTTATGTAAGCGTGTTCTGGTTGTTTTCGCCTCTATAGGTCATTATCAACAAGAAAACAAGAGAATTTGATTTTGGAAAATATTTACTTAAGGCTGATTTATATGTACATACACACTTATTATCACGTTTTTATCCCCGAAGGGTTAGACAGAGGTGCTAACACCCACATTTCGCTTATATGTTTTAAGTCCTCATGTAACAGGTGGCGAGTCTGTTGCCATGCACCGGGCACAATGTGAAGCAAGCGATATTCACAATAAACTGTACTTAAATTTGATTCAAGCTGGTACAGGCGGTAGGGATCGAACCCGCGACCTCTTGCACGAGTAGTGCGTTTTCCCACAGTAGACAAGTAATAGACTAAATTTAATTCTTAGTATTTTAATGCATGTAACCATTTGATTTAGTAGTAAGTAGGAAGAAAAAAAATTGTGGGCAAGTAGACAAGTGGAATTGGGTTTTTTCTATATTTCCGTTAACCCCTTGTCCTTTCCACAACACAACCCAATCCACATAATGTGTCTAGTATTTTCAAAATAACATATCTTTCCGCTTATTCCTCGAAAAGACCTCGCAAAGCTATTGACATCCACATTTCGCCTAATATGTCTAAGTAAAAACAGACGAATTAAAACAAGTCTCTTGAATACGTCACTATTTGCAACCGCCTCTCTGGTCTAGTGGATCACACCACCGGATTCCCCATGGGGGCAGAAGTTTTTCTGCTCGGTTTGGTTGGTGGTAGGGCTTCTAAGCCCGCCTGGCTAGCTACCACCGTCTTACCTAAATTTGTCGCCATAATAACAATGCTATAAGCATTGTTGTGTTCCGGCAATCAGAGGTAAGATAGCCAGTTCCTCAGTTGTTGAGGATTACAGGTGAAGCTCGCTTCCACCATTGGCCTTATAGTCACTTACTATCAAGTGAGATCAAGCATAAGAGCTTTCCTGTCATATGTAAAAAAAAATTGTGGGTTAACAGCGTAGGCAAAGATTGGATAAATATAACGATACCAAATATATTTCTATGATATCTTCGGTACCTAATTTGTTTATTATCAAACCTACGCAGGTAACTGGAAGTAATAATTACGCTATGATTATGACATTTATTGAAAGATACTTAAGTATATCTCTTTTCAAATATCTGAAATCAGTGACTACAGGAAAATGGAATATATTTATAAAGTAATTGAGAAATATGTTTATTAGGAACCCACTGTAGAAAGACGCTATATATTTTTAAATCCATACATATAAACTAAAGAGGTCGAATGTCTGTACATCGGAAAAATTATGCTGAAAACCAAGTCAGGGGGATGTAAAAAGAGGGAAAGTATATTTTTTGTTTCTCTGTCTGTTTTTCTGTTCATTTCCGAAATGGCTGGATCGATTTCAATTAAATTTCGAATGGTGATTCCTCATATCCCTGCAACAACATCTTAGATACTTTTTATTCCGGAAAATTAAAGGGTTCCCGTGGGATAGTTAAAAAACCATACTTACCGCGGATGAAGTCGCAGGCAACAGCTAGTTGTTTATATTATTTTAATGTCTGACGTAATTTCACTGATAGGAGCATTGGCCATTGATAAACTCTCTCCTTCCTGACATTTTACCACTAAAGTTAAGTCGGTACAACATGTTTTACTCTTTAATTCTCTTCTGTCTTATTCTTCTATCTAACACAAAACTACAAAATGTAACTTATGTTTTTTTTACATACGACAGGTAAGCTCTTGACCTTTATCTCACGTGATGGTAAAGGACGATAAGGCCGAAGGCGGAAGCGAGCTTCACCTGTAATCCTCAACAACTGAGGAACTGGCTATCTTACCTCTGATTACCGGAACACAATAATGCTTAAAACATTGTTACTATGGCGACAAATTTAGGTAAGACGGTGGACTAGCCAGGCGGGCTTAGAAGCCCTACCACCAATCAAACCAAGCAGAAAAGCTTCTGCTACCATGGGGAATCGAACCCGGACCTCCCGATCAATACCCGGTGGTGTGAGCCACTAGACCAGAGAGGCGGTTAAAAACCTACTATAAACACTGTTACTTAATTTTCAAGTTTTCATCGTAAACAATCACTGTAAAAATATTAAGGTACTTAAAATAATTATAAAAAATCTATACTAATAAAAAGCTGAAAGTTTGTTTGTTTGGGTGAACGCGCTAATCTCAGGAACTACTGGGTGTTCGATAGCATATTTATAGAGGAAGGCTATATAATTTAACAAATTATATAATATCTAAGTACAACTATTCCACGCAGACGAAGTTGCGGGGAAAAACTAGTATTAAAAAAAATATGTTTTTTTAACTCAATAGCTAAAGATAAACAAGTGCTTAATTTTATCGATAGGCATCGATAAAGTTCCGTACATGCCTATTAGATCAAACTGTACATGTTTAACAATACAGTATTCTAGCTTGCTATGTGTCTTTTTCAGCATTCTTGTAACGAATGTTGCACATGTAGAATTCTACCCACGTTTTTATGTGACAACTACTGGTATACAGGATGTTAAATTTAACGGTGGATAAATGTATTCCTAAATACCTCGAATCTTGTTATTGCGAACGGAGGGCGTATTCTTTGAATTCTTTGATAGTGTAGTCTCTCAGCGAATTTTGTTCGATTTTGAAATTCATAAATATGGACTGAACAATGTTATAAGCATTGTTGTGTTCCGGCAATTAGAGGTAAGATAGCCAGTGCCTCAATTCTCGAGGATTACAGGTGAAGCTCGTTTCCACCTTCGGCTTTATCGTCACTTATGAAGGCCAAGAGTTTACCTGTCATAGTTAAAAAAGAAAGCCGACAGAGTCGAAGGTACCCAAACAGAGCTTCTTCTTGAGTTTGCTTCTGTAATACCGGCATTTTTTGACGAGGAGCAATCTATTTACGGCCGTACCTACCGCCGGACGGTAAGCGTGTGTAGTCACCAGAAATACCGGCGCTCAGTGCCAGATTAAGTCTACTTGATGCCCTAAGGAAACCTCATCTGTGGTACCCCCAATTCCAAGGGGGGGGGGACCAAGGGAATGGGGGAGGAGGGAGGACCAAGAGGGGGGGGGGAACTGACCCAACAAAAATCCGACTCGTCCCTAGAAGCTGGGTACGCCCATTCCCTATTCTTATGTAAACCAGTATCGGTCTTTCAAAAAAGTATTTTAAACAACTCCCTAGATAGATCATGTCGTATCTTAAAATATGTATGAAGGACGGAAGAGACGGTGGAGAAGGTATTACATTCAATAGAAAACCAAGCAATTTGTGTTTTATATAATTTGAAATTGAAAAAAACTATTAACAATAAATGTTCCCAAGTGTCAAATAACTTATCCAAAGCACCATTGAAAGAAGCCCTACCTTTGATATTAAGTTTTATGTTCAGTGATTTGTGAAATTTACTTTTTTTATTAATTGTTTCAGTGTGCCTTAAGTTTTTTATAGATGACGTCACCACCGGGCTTTTATTTACATCTCCACCAACCACGTCACACATAATTATTTTAAATCAATTTGGAAACCTACACCTTCTTTATGTTCAACTGTTTTCCTACAGTTGACAATATAAATTCATTGCCAAGAAAACTTTAAACTGAATACAACAGTTATTAAACTCAAAACAACTTACCGCAAGACAATTACATTTCTATAATCACTTTTTAAACTGCCGCCTTCCCGGGTGAATCTACCGTTGTTTACAGCCAACAATAAATAGCGGTTTATTTTTTAAATTACTCCCGCTTCAAGCTTGCTTGTTTAGGCTTATAAATCATATGGATAATTTAACTTGGACTATTAAGGCACTGAACATTATTTACGTAAAAGATCTCAGTGGTGTATTTTCAATGAGTGCTTATTAATTTTAATGAGCACCTTTGTGCCGATTTGAAGTTTTTTTTTATTTTCTCCCAATTAAAGGACTTCACGGACGGCAGCGATAATGATAATGTACATACATCTCGAGATGTATGGCTTTCAATTGTCTTATTTATCGCACACAATAGTATGCCTTATAAACTTGCATCGTGAGTCTACTTTCATTTGTATTAGCATCTATAATATATGAAAATGTATGTACATTACGGCGTGTGTGCTCTCCTGATGATTTCTATGGAAAGATGTAACGAATTGTATTGAGATGTATCGTGCTATAATATACATACATACATACATGTAATTACGACTATTATCCTCTGAGGGTTAGTCCGAGACTAGGCAAAAGTATCGCAAAATGAGTCCACTGCCATAGTCCGCGCTTCACCAAGCAGTGACTGCACTCAGCGTGACAGGTGGTGAGCCCGTCGCCGCTTTATGCTATTGGATGTTCTGCAGTCCTAAGTTCATGAGTCGCCTTTTACGACACCCAAGGGAAGAGATGGGTTGGTAGTATTATTTTAATGAGCCGCTACCACACAAATGAAATATATTGAATTTTATGATGATTAGACTGGATTAAACAACAATATACGTGATAGTTGACATTACAAAACGAAATTGACAGATAAAATTGCTATTAAAATAAGGTTAAGGCGAGGTTTTTTTATATTTTTGTCCTAATTCTGCTATTTAATTTTGATCTAAAACGCATGAGGAACGCTTATGTTCGAACGTTATTGGTCTGCTAGCAAAACGCGCTTCGGTTGCTTACGGCTTCAGTCGGTTTGCTTTACATAAATCAAAAACGTAAAGCAAAAGCTTACATTTCAATCATCAATGTTTATTCTGCTATGCATTCTTTCTTCAAACGCATTGGTTACGCAATTGTAACGATTCGGGGACGTCCATTTAAATTTATAGTAGAATTGGGGTGTAGGGTCCGTATTATGAGCTCTTAATTCTAGGCAGCAAACTAATTAGCTTTATTTTTGAACGTTATTGAAATTATTTGATAGCCAGGCAGAGTCACATAATCCACCCAGGAACTAGTCAGCTAAAAGAATGTCTTAATACCAAAAAAGAACCAGCCAGTTTACGCCGTAAACTGAATGGGGATTGTCTAATTTTTTTAAATTGTTATAAAGTGAAAACCATTTCGAGGAATAAGGTTGCTGATCGTAGCCTATTAGTTAGAATGCGAAAATAATCATGGATTATTAATATTTCAGCCTTTAAATGAATAACCTTCATTTGCCCTTCAAATGACGTCACTGTTGGCTGAATATCAGTAATGTGTTTGCTATGACAGCAATGACAGAAATGACATTTACAAACACAAGTGTCATTAGTCACAAACAACAAATTATAACCTTACATTGTAAGGTAAATACGATTTGTTCTCATTGTTTTAATAAACAAACGTTTAATAATTATGGAATATAGAAAGTGCTTTGTTCCTACCAGTAAGGTAATTATTACCAATGTAAGTTAATGAACCAAGAACTCAAACTCATAGCGTCGGCTTCACTTCGTAAAATTGCTCAAGATGCAAGCGAAGACTGTTCAGAATTGAACTAGTTACTTGAACAACCTACAAGCAGTAGCAGACCATTGAAAAGAAAAAGTGAGGAAATAGTAATGCCCAGTACTTCTACGTGTCCTACCATGCCCACAAAGGTATAGTATATTTTACTGAGAAAAACAATGCTAAAGAAACAGTATAATTAATAGTCGCGAAGATATTTTTATATATCTATATTATTGATAAATAACATTAACGTTTGTTTTACAGATGAATGTTGCAACACAGTATGAAATAAAAATGGTGCATAAGAGCACTAACTATATAAGTAGAAAACCGCTAACTAATATTGCTACTGTGGAAGTGATATCTTCACAAGACACATCATCTGTGACCACTCCTTTGTTTGGATGTACAACAGAGACTGAGGAATCTATCTACAGTGCATGAATCAACTAAGAGTATCATCCCGTCTAGAAAAATTGTGTTAGACACAGTATTTAAGAAACCAAAAATGTATTTAGGATGTTCATGTAGAGAGTTATTAGACGTGTAAGAGAGTATGATTTATTTAAACCTCGCTCTGTAGTGAACTATCAGTTTGTACCATATTTGGACGAAATAGTCATGATAGTAAGTGGACTAATCAATTTACAAGGAGAAATAATAAAAAGTTATTGAGTAAAAATGTTTTTATTAACACACTTTCTTTTTCTCTTTCTAGATAGAAAATATTTTAAGATGTTTATTTTTTAACACTATCAAGTAATTCAAAAAATAAATAATAATATGTAGGCTTCATTGTAATCCACCCAAACAATATGGATGTTCTTGGTGGTTTCAAATAAAGGATCAGAAACACAAAATAACCCCTCATTTTTATTACAAGTCATCATTTAACACATGACTTGTGTTCTAATTTATCCGTTATTTCCTCATTTTTCATGTATGTGATAACAACTTTCTCTGAAGCTATTCTGTACTGTTCACTTCAAGTTTTTGGCTCCTATAATTTCAACAAGGTTATGTTGGTTATTTGTAGACATATATTCCAAAATCACAACATTCTCTACTTTCCGCAGATTCCGTGAGTGCGCTTTGACAAAATTATTTCACGACATAGTAGTTTTTTCACGAAATAATAAGAAAACTGTTAATTCGCGTGGCTTGTGATATTTTTACAGTAAAAAAAATAAAAGAATGAGTGACACATGAGTGTTGACGTTTGTTTGACGGCATTCTTTTTTCCCTTGAAGCAAAGGTGTTACACAATGTTACGCCAACAGTGACGTCATCGTAATAAAACGATCACGTTTTTTCAAAATTCCGTATAAAAGTTATTACTTTAAAAATAACGAAAATATTGAAATTAGTTTCTTAAATTGATCTATTTTATCCATTTCAACTATAAAAACAGCATGTCGAAAATATTAGACAATCCCCATTGCATGGAATCAGGCTGGATTTTAAAAACTTCATAATACGCTCCAAAATGTGATGTATTGTCAGGCAATACATGGAGTAGACATTTGGCAGTATTTTTCGTGCATGTTACAAAAACATGTTTTTAAAAATACAACTCTATCTCAAAATACTCTAGAGATATTATCGAACTACGATATAACACCTGCGATGCGAGTTAATAACACGATGAAACACTTTTAGCGTGAAAGTTATAAAATGAAGCCCTAACGACCTCATAATGGTTGTTCGTCAAATATTCCCATATTGCTATCACGTGAGCACTTATTTATTATCCCATTTAGGCTATCACTCATCGTTTTGTGGTGACAAGCATGACAGTATTGAGAAATTGTACAAAATTTTATTTTCTTCCGTTTGATTGTAAAGACGCTTTTATACGTATGGAGATTTCCATACGTGCGTACGTGGTCGCTTAGCTCACATCACACTGTGCCCCGTGTATGGCAAAAGGCTCGCCTCCGAATAACATAGTGACTTTGACGTGTTAGGCGAAATTTTAACACCTCTTCTTTACGTCTACCTCTTCTGAGGAGAGGCGTGATGATATAAATACATACATACATATAATTACGATTGTAATACTCGAAGAGGTAGGGAGAGTCCAAGGAGCATTGTGTTCCTTAAGACCACATTTAGCCATACGAAAATTGGGTTCGGTCAGATGAAAAATCGTGAAAGAAGATAAGATAAGATAAGATAAGATTTATTTGTGAAAACATGAGTGAAATTACATAGGTATTGTAATATAATAATTCATCCAGTTCTACATGTTTTGCCATGAAGGCGTACAAATTTTTATAAAATTTAAGCACATACGTAATCAAGATTTAAATAATCACAAAATTAATTAAACAATAATAATTATTTGATTTTTATAATGATTTTAAACTAATAAAATTAATGGTTACATGTCAAAGTAAAATATAGAAATTAGAAATTTTAATGAATACCAAAAATATTAATGTCACAAGTAAGATAAATAATGTCATAATTTAATAACACACAAGACTCAGCACATAAATCCAATGTCATATTTTATACTTTATAATATTTAGCAATTGAAATAAAATAAAATCATTAATAGAAAAAAAAAAAAATTGTCATTAGAGATATTCGTCCTCAAAAAATTCTTGGATTGAGTAGTAACATTTCTCAATTAATAATTTAGATAGTTTCCTTTTAAGCAGTGAGAGATTTAATTGTTTAATTGCTGCTGGTAATCTATCATAAATTTTTGGAGCCATATTAGATAATTTTTTTGATGTGAGTGAAGTCCTACAAATATTTTTGTAAATTCTACTTTTTTTTCTTAGAAATAATGGCCGTTTTTGTACTTTAAATAAATTTGGATTCGATTTTACAAAAATTGCAACTTCATAGATATATGTAGACGGCAATGTAAGAATTTTTAGCGACTGAAAATAAGGCCTACAACTCTCTGTTGATTTTAATCCACACATTGCTCTAATACATCTCTTTTGTGCTTTAAACATAGTCTCACGTTGTGTTGAATTGCCCCAAAAAATTATTCCATACCGAATACCCAATATACCATTAGTCGCCTTTTAGGACATGCTAGGCAAGAAGAGCAGTTGGTGCATTATTTTTGTGTCCCGGACCAACACGGGACACAAAAAGAAAAATAATAATAAATAAATAAATATCTTCAGACCTTCACACCTATATACTAGCTCCATTTTAAGCGAATTCTGCTTGTGTAATGGATACTAGATGACATATATTTAATATATAAATACATAAATATTCCATAATATATAATATATAAACATTAAAGACTGGAGAAAATTTGCACACAAACATTGCCCCCACCGGGGATCGAACCCAGAAACTCTCGAGATGGCGGTGCCGGCATACATACCACTCGACCTCGAAGACATGCTATTTCACAGAAACCATATCATCACGCTCCTATCCCCGAAAGGGTAAGTAGGCAGGGTTAGAGAGGAAACAAAATAATGTTTACTATGTAAACTTCACCAGTTTGCATGATTAGCAAACTGAAGTGGCAGAGGGCTGGTCACATTAGCCGAGGAACTGACGGCCGTTGGGGTCGTAAAGTTCTTGAGTGGAGACCGCGACTCGGTAAACCTGTTTGATGACGATATTCATAGGTTGGCTGGAGTGGGCTGGATGAGAACGGCCGAAAATCGAGAGCGGTGGCTGGGCTGATGATAATGGTGTTAACCTCCTGAAAACATCATGTTCAAATATATAAATATCTAGAACATAAATATAAACAGCGTTATAAATAAAATAATTTTTTTAATACAATTGCTCAAAAAGTGGTGTTTTGCAGGGAAAGAAGCGTTCGGCATGTGGGCTATCAACTTTTCACTTCATTTGATGTTAAAAAGAATTTAAGCAGAGTTTTTTTTTGTTGTAATTGTTGTTGTTGTAAAATTCTCTTTTTTTTAACATTCAGTTTTACGGCTCTGGTTGCAGGACCTTTTGAGCCACACGTTAACAGTAGCATACTTTTCTTCAGTAGTTTGCATTGGAATGCTAGTGTAATGCATTTCAATGCATCTTGGGAGAGTTTGGCGTCAAACACGATAAAAATCCCATCGTTTTTCACATCATTTGACGATTATTTCAATGATTCTCCATATTGCTCTTCATTATTGATACTTATTGCACAAAACTACACTGATTTTACGCAACAAGATCCACTCCGAAACAATATTACAATCACTGAAATAAAAATCACGTCCGCCATCGTTGAATGCCGCCAAAAACTCCTGTAAAATTCTCCCACATAGGGAAGGCAAAGGGAACGGAACCCATACAGCCAAGTCATCGGTAATATTCTCATGTAATATTATGTCTTTAGTATTTGCATTGAAATGCAAATGTAATGCGTTTTAATGCATGTTGGGAGAGTTTGGCGTCAAACGATCGATGGCAGACACTGTGGTGCTACTGAGGTGGATTACCACAATAAAAATCTCATCAGTTTTCACTTCACTTGACGCTCATTTCAATGATCCTCCACATTGGTCGTCAATACAGACACTTATTACACAAAACTACACTGGTTTTACGCAACAAGATCCACTCCGAAACAACTTTACAATCACTGAAATAAAAATCACGTCCGCCATAGTTGAATGGCGCCCAACCTCCTTCGATTTTTTTGTTGTTGTTATAAAATTCTCCCATGTAGGAAAGGCAAAGGGAACGAAGCCCATACAGCCAAGTCTTCAGTATATATTTCTTCAGTGGTTTGCATTGAAATGCTAGTGTAATGCATTTCAATGCATCTTGCGAGAGTTTGGCGTCAAACGATCGATGGCAGACACTGTGGTGCTTCTTGGATGAGGTGGATACCACGATAAAAAACTCATCACTTTTCACACCACTTGACGTTTATTTCGATAATCCTGCATATTGCACATCATCACAGACACTTATTACACAAAACTACACTGATTTTACGTAACAATATCCACTCCGTACAATATTACAATCATCGAAATAAAAATCACGTCCGCCATAGTTGAATGCCGCCAAAAACTCCCGATTTTTTTGTTTTCTTCACCCATTTTGGGTAGGCATAGGGAACTATCCCCATACAGCCGTCTTCAGTAGAATTTTTTTATTGATATGAAATTCATAATAGTTTGTCTCAAACAGTAAATATGCAACCTTAAACTTCCCCAGTTAGTATAAAAAACTGTACCAATTTCAATGTATATATGAATTATAACTGTTATGATATAAATGATTAATTAGTTGAGTAAATTTTTTATAAAATTGCTTCATTTTTTCGTAACTTTATTAAAATAAGTTGTTCAGCACACGTGCGGAACCGTCATTTCAACTTGACAATGACAGGCTTTCCGCACTCGCACGAGTAATAAAATATACTATTCCCGAACACCGTGAAAAATGTAGTCACCACAATCAGTACAATGGTCGATATTGATGTCGGGCAGGTGATAGCCACTCGTGTTTTACGAGCCGCCGCTGTCCGACCTTTATTAGACGCCTCTAGCCGTAATCGTGCTAACATGTCTTTTTATTGTACAGTCGACGGCAAATAACTATAAAAAATCAAATTGTGAATAAAGCCTGTAATCGCTATATATAATTTCAAACAATTTTGTGCATGATGCCTGTACTTATATTAGTCATAGTCCTGAGCCTATAAACGTCCCACTGCTGGGCACCGGCCTTCCACATAGAGAATCACATGAGGAGTATGGGCCGTAACACCACCACGCTGGCCTAATGCGGGTTGGTGGGTAGAAACAGTCGCAATAGCGATCGGGACCAAACGGCTTAACGTGCCTTCCTAAGCATGGAGGAGCTCGCGATCACAAAGTTTTGGTCACCCATCCACGGCCTAACCATGGTGAAGGTAGCTTTGTTTTCAATCGAAAGCCAAAGCGTACTAACAACTACGCCACCGAGCTCCCCACGCCATCGAGCTCAAGATAAAGTTGATAGTCGTTAAATATCGTGCCAAAGTGGCAGTTGTTTACAATCATTATCAGTGACGAAAAGTATGTCATAATGTAAGTATGTCGTAATGTTTGTAAAAAAATATATATATATACATACAATCACGCCTGCAATCCCCGAAGGGGTAGGCAGAGTCCAAGGAGCACTGTGTTCCTTAAGACCACATTTAGCCATACAAAAATTGGGTTTGGTCAGACGAAAAATCGTGAAAGAGTAGTAACAAGTGGCTAGCTCATCGCCTACACAATCACAGACCCAGTACCCAACACGCCCTTAGTCGCTTTTTCTGAGTCAAAATTTTATGTCAGTTTACTCTATATTATACATACCACTAGGTAGAACCTCTGCAGTCCGAGCATAATATTGCTGCTGCTGTATTATATTATTTTAGTTAAACAAATAAAAAAACAGTTACGTAATCCCCGATCGAATATTCTGGCACTAACACATTCATTTGTCTTTTTATTTGTAAAATTCTCCCATGTAGGGAAGGCAAAGGGAACGAAGCCCATACAGCCAAGTCTTTAGTGTTCTATTTCTTCAGTAGTTTGCATTGAAATACTAGTGTAATGCATTTCAATGCATCTTGGGAAAGTTTGACGTCAAACGATTGATGGCAGACACTGTGGTGCTACTTGGATGAGGTGGATTACTTCGATAAAAAACTCATCACTTTTCACACCACTTGACGCTTATTTCGATAATCCTCAACATTGCACATCATCACAGACACTTATTACACAAAACTACACTGATTTTACGCAACAAGAACGACTTCGAAACAATATTACAATCACTGAAATAAAAATCACGTCCGCCATACTTGAATGGCGCCAAAACCCCCCTCATTTGTCATTTTTCTCAACTGTTGTTGATGTCACCATTATTTTTTATATCTGGCCAACCTCATTATCATAATAATATATCGTTGGAGGTAAAAAGGTTTTCTACATCAATCATTTAATATTTTTTAGGTATGCTTAATTACTATTGTCTGAAAACGTCTGAAATACGGGGTCACCTCGTCTAGTAGTTCAGTTTATTGTTTGTGACTGGTAATATATTATTATGTAATTATACTAAAATATTATTCATTTGTTCGCAGGAGAATGAGTTATGAATCGAATGTAATTTTAGATACGAAATAAAATAAGCTTAAATAGAAAATGTTATTTATTTCTTCAGGACTACGAATTAAGGACACCATTGCATTGTCGGATTTTGCTTTTCGGAATTGCCCTTCTGATCACTAACATACCTTAAGAACTAAAATAGCTTACACGGGAATCACACACATATTGGCATAAACTGCTTCGAATAAATTTATCATAAACTAGCTGTTGCTCGCGACTTCGTCCGCGGTTACTGATAATAAGATATTGCCCAGGGATATAAGATATCACCATCAGCCATTTCGGAGATTAGCCCGTACAAAGAGACAAAAAGACAGAGAAACAAAAAAAAAATATTTTTTATATTTTCTCTTTACATCCCCCTGACTTGATTTTAAGCATTTTTTCCTTACCTATGAAATTGGTGTTTTTTTTCACTCTTAGTATTTTGTCTGTAACTATTAAGATTCAGAGTATTCCTAAAAATAATTACCTCGTCTAAAAATAGACTATATTTTTGAGCTCTTTTGATTTGTTTTGATAATTTGTTGTAAGTTTCATTGTGTTAAAATTGGACACGGAGACAACTCTTTTTAAGTGCCTCCCGAATACATCATTTTATTTGCATTCACTTAAATCATTTTTATGAGGTGTGATATTACACATATTACTAAAGCTTGTCTAATGATAGATGCCAAATAATACTATCTTTGGATTTGTCGTTGTGAAAAAAACTGAAAAAATTTTAGTATGGAAAATGCAGAATTCCTCAAAATCTCCATACAAAACACCAATTTCATAGAACCAATGAAATTTGTATCATGTTTTGACGGACTCTGCTCCACGCGATAATTTTATTTTTACCGTCTATGAATAAACTTTTGAATGTGACCGTACATAATAACAAACTTTTCATTCCACGTTGAGATTCCTGGAATATGAATTATTATTGAGTTTCGGTTTCCAATCCGAATTGAAACAAAACTCGTACCTATTCAAGGGTTATATATAATACATCAAGAATCAATAAGTGGTAGTTAGTCCTATTCAAATATACCATTTGGCTATTGAACTGATTGACTATTGAATAGAAGCCTCGGTCGTTACATTTGTAATACAAAAATCGATTTCCGAGAAGCAATTTCATAATTTATTGGAAACTAGCTTTTGTCCGCGACTTCGTTTGCGTAGGATAGTGACTTTGAGATAATGTGATGGTATGTAGCCTTCCTCGATAAATAGGCTATTCAACACTGAAAGATTTTTTCAAATTGGAACAGTATCCTCAATGGGTGGAATTGAAAAGTTTCTCCTACTCTATTATAAGATCAAAGTTCATAGTGGCGTAAATCTGTCCTTTATTTTTCTGAGAGGTCTTATTAAATTTTTTTAACATTCACCCGCATGGCACCCGTTCCCATGGGAATATCGCGATAAAAGGTAGCCTATAAAAGGTAGCCTTTCTCAGGCTCTAGACTATCTGTGTACCAAATTTCGGTTAATTTGGCTCAGTAGTTTTGACGTGAAAGTGAGACAGACAGACTTTCGCATTTATAATATTAGTATGGATATTTTGATAACATAGTGTGACGTTTTCAATTGATTCCTAATTATTTTCATTTTACAGAAAAACAGTTTTTTTACGGGTAAGCAGAGGTGTTTAAGCTTTAAATATTGGGTCCTTACCTTTGAAATTGGTGTTTCTATTCAGTCTTAGTATTTTGTCTGTAACAATTAAGATTCAGAGAAACCCTAAAAAATAATTACCTCGTCTAAAAATAGACTATATTTTTGAGCTCTTTTGATTTGTTTTGATGATTTGTTGTAAGTTTAATTGTGTTAAAATTGGACACGGAGACAACTCCTTTTAAGTGCCTCCCGAATACATCATTTTATTTGCATTCACTTAAAAACGATAAATAATTTTTATGAAGTGTGATATTACACATATTACTAAAGCTTGTCTAATGATACATGCTAAATATTATTATCTCTGAATTTGTCGTTGTGAAGAAAACTGATAAAATGTTAGTATGTAAAATGCAGACATTCCCAAAATCTCCATACAAAACACCAATTTCATAGGTAAGGACCTAATATTATATAACTATAACATGTTATCCTTCCCCGAAGGGGTAGACGGAGGCGCTAACACCCATTTCGCCAGATACGTTAAGTCCCCATGTAACAGGTGGCGAGCCTGTTGCCTTGCACCGGGCACAATGAGAAGCAAGCAATGTTCAAAATAAACTGTACATAAATTTTATTTATATATTTTATTTAAACTCTATTGCAGAGTCAGCAGTGAATACCACGAGTAACTGGGTATATAATTATTTATTAAACTTTTGTCTACATATTTACATGCGACAAGAGCGACAAGAGAATAAAATTACAGTGTCAAACTGACACACACAGAGTGTTCTCTATTTGAATTCAGGTGTGCCCACATTGACAGCAAGTAGTTTCAACAAACTCAGTGATACAGGTGGGATCGAACCCGCGAGTCCCGCGGCCTTCGAACAAGTAATGCCCCGTCTGTCCCAACTCGGTTACCTCTGCCATTATACTCGTAATAGGGTTTTACCTATGATATTGCTGTTTTGTTTCTCTCTTAGTATTTTATTTGTACCTATTAAGTTTCAGAGTATTCTTAAAAAATAATTACCTCCTCTAAAAATAGACTATATTTCTGAGCTCTTTTGATTGGTTTTGATGATGTGTTGTTAGTTTAATTGTGTTTAAATTGGACACAGAGACAACTCTTTTTAAGTGCCTCCCGAATACATCATTTGATTTGCATTCACTTAATAGCGATAAATAATTTTTATGAAATGTGATATCACACATATTGCTAAATCTTGCCTAATGATACATACCAAATATTATTTATTATCCTTGGATTTGTCTTTGTGAAGAAAACTGAAAAATTTTAGTATGGAAAATGCAGAGTTCCCCAAAATCTCGATACAAAACGATAATTTCATAGGTAAATACCTATTATATTACATGTTTTGTTTAATTCCCAATGTAACAGGAGAGGAGCCTCTTTCCATGCGCTGGTCTTTTATATTTCAATACTTATTTATTTAATAGGTACACCAACAGCTCACATATTAAACAAGGTAATAAATACATTGGTACGGGGTTTCAGTCTGATATGTGGACCAATTACAGATGCACTCATCTTTTATGAACAGATCATTGTAAATATTTTTAATAACAGAAAAAGGTATTACTTTTAGGGAATGAAAAAATTTGCAATAACATTTTCACCTTTTACTCAGCACAGTAGAAACCTGTCTTTTAAATTGACCAATACAGCCAGAGAAAACATCCATATCTTTACTGATCTCATTATAGAAAGAACATAGCCGCCGCAGCGGTGCATTCAGACCAAGATTAGTTCGGTACATTGCTAGAGTGAGAGGTTTTTTGTTGGATGTCTAGGGTAGCAATATGGAACAGTCAGATTAACATTATTTAGCATGTACGGATAGTCTATATAACCGATTATTACACACATAAATACATACATATAATCACAACTATTATCCCTAAAAGTTTGTCAGAGACTGTGCCAAAGTACAATAGCAGTTCACAGCTATAGTCCGCGCTTCACCAAGCAGTGACTGCACTCAGCGTGACAGGTGGTGAGCCCGTCGCCGCTATAAGCTATTGGATGGTTTAGCAGTTCTATCTATTAGTCGCCTTTAACGACACCCAAGGGAAGTGATGGGTTGGTAGAATTCGTTTAATGGGCCGCTACCATACGACTCTAATTCTTTCTGTGACGTAATTATGAAAATCAATAGTAACTTTATATTAAAAAAATGGGCAGCGTTCGCAACTTCGGGGAACAACGATAAAATTACAATGCAAGACCCTTTAATCGTTGCCAAAGTGCTTTTGAATAATTCATATCGAATAATTACAAGATTTGGGCGTATTCACGGTCATCTACAGACTGCCGCCACTGCTGTCAAATTTCCTCAATCCGCTTTATGACATAGGAGTTTAGGTTGAAAATCTATTGTGAAATTTTAACAGTTTTGTGTAGTCTCGCTTGCTGTTGATTGTACTGCGCGCTTGTGAAAATTGCGATGTAACTACTCTTTTTCCTTGGTTTGCTTGGTTACTTTTTTGTTTTTTTTTGTAAACAGATAGTTAAGTATACAAGTAAGTATTTTTTAGTATTGTATTCGTCAAATGGTGAGGATAGTAGGTGATTTTTTAAAATCTGGTGAACAGACGAGAAAATCAGTGGTGATCGATGGTAATGTTAATCTAGTAGGCATTTCTATAATATTCTCATATAGTTACCGATAAAACATAGAACCTATGGAAAAGTTCACTCCATCAAGACTTCATTTCACTGTGGCAACGATGATAAACTGCCAAAAATACCAACTTGAAATTGTTCTTTTTAACTATTCACTGCAATGAACATATTAACATACAGAAAATACAAATTCCAAAACTAAGCCTAAGTTTATAAGGTATAAATTACTACACACATGTTTTTCGGCGTACCGTCTATTACCGGCGTAATACGGTGTCATGTTCTACGGTCTACGTGACCCGTAAATAACGTATTCAGAACTTAGTGACAGTTACGCAGACGGTCGACGAAGGAATGTACCTAATTGGTTTGCTAATAACTGAAGTAAGTTAGTAACTTGTCTAGAATAAGAGAGTTAGATGATATTTGGGAATAGTTTTGGGAATTCTTGTTAGTAGGTATTCATATACTTACGAGCAACGAAGTCGACTCAAAACATTACTACGCACAAAAAGTTACATCGATTTAAATATAGTTAGGTGGAAAATGAGGAGCTCGGTGGCGTAGTGGTAGTACGCTTTGGCTTTCGATCGTATACAAAGTTAACTTCGCCATGGTCAGGCCGTGGATTGGTGACAAAAACATTGTGATCTCGAGCTCCTCCGTGCTTTGGAAGGCACGTTAAGCCTACCAACCCGCATTGGGCCAGCATTTGCCCAGGCATTTGCCCAGCAGTGGGACGTATAAAGGCTGCGGACGAGGTGGAAAATATTTGTATAAAGTATACATATTTTGAAAGCGATATTTAAGCTTCAATAACTCTAATATTGATAAAAAAATAGATTAACTTCACATCAAATGTTTTAGGCTGAGTCGATTTAGTTGCTCGCAAGTGTAACTAGATGGATTGGTATGTTGGTTCAAGAGGGTTTTGTTATCTTATTTTGTGGAGTTGAGTGATCTACATTACATTAGTTTTCCCAATAATTTACGGCCTTTTTATTAGGTAAAGCACCCATTTGTCTACAGACCGTATACATACATCAGGACATGTCCTATACTAATAGTCTTGGCATGTGTTTTTAATGAAATTACTCGTTTCTATAAATTTATATAAAATTAGTAAACTACAATCAATCAATCGATATAAAGTTCTTGATCTAGCTATCAGTACATTTTGAAACTGGTTTTTCAGTGTAAAATGTACCAAGATTGTTTTTTTTCAGACATGTTAGAGTGGCCAGTACATTTTAACAAAAAGTAAGTATTACTAAAAATTAAATACATATTATTATGATCTAGTCTCCCCGTGGCCTCGACTGCACTAGTATAGGAAATTTTAACGTAAACCTCAAAGAAAATTGTATTGTTTTCGAATTATTATCGAAAGAACCACTTTATAAATTGGAAGAAGGTCCCGTGTTGGTCCGGAACACAAAAAGAATGTACCAACTGCTTTTCTTGCCTAGCATGTCGTAAAAGGCGACTAAGAGCGTATTTGGTACTGGGTCTGTGATTGTGTAGGCGATGAGCTAGCCACTTGTTACTCTAACACGATTTTTGATCTGAACAAATCCAATTTTTGAATGGCTAAATGTGGTCTTAAGGAACACAGTGCTCCTTGGACTCTGCCTACCCCTTCGGGAATTACAAGCGTGATTGTATGTATGTATGAAATTTGATTATTTTATTGCCCTAGGGAACAAAATCTTTGTAAAAAGCTTTGTACTCGGTATACATGACAAATAAAGCATGTTTAATGAGTACCTTTAGCATGAAACATCCTTGAAATGGTTATCGTAATCGTATTATTTTGTATGAAAACAAGAACAGCGCCGCTACGGTCTTAAGGAATACAGTGCTCCTTGGACTCTGCCTACCCCTACGGAGATTACAGGTGTGATTTTGTAGATTGGAAGTGGGCCACGAAGGCGAATTGAATTACCTTGTTGTTTAGTAATGCTAATTAGGGCTGAATAAAAAAATAGGCTTATTTCCAATACTATTTAATGGGTTCAGCGCGAAGTATCTGAAGTGATCTTTGTGAGGAAAAAAGTATTTTAAATATTAAAAACCCCGGACCAAAAATAAATATCGTTGCCGCGTTGTTTTGTTTCTCGGTCGGCGGTTTTTTAAATTTAAAATTGTTTTTTATTTTATACCCTTTAAATGATGTTATGACTTTATGAGCAAGTTATGACCTTTTACTTAATACTTGATATAACAAATTTTTATGAAACATACCTAAGAACACTCTTCTTTCAAACAGAAAAGAAAAAGAATCGAAATCGGTTTATTCGTTTGGGAGCTACGATTCCACAGACAGACTAACACACACACTCACACACACACACACACACCTCTTTTTGCATCGGAGGTTAAAAAGAGAAAGTAAACAATTGATCTGTATTTGAGGAAGAAACTAAAATACAAAATTTTATGTTTTTATGCGACACGGAAATATTAGGTCCTTACCTATGAAATTGGTGTTTTGTATGGAGATCTTGGGGAATTCTGCATTTTCCATTCAAAATTTTTTTAGTTTTTTTTTCACAACGACAAATCCAAAGATAATAATATTTGGCATCTATCATTAGACAAGCTTTAGTAATATGTGTAATATCATACTTCATAAAAATTATTTATCGTTTTTAAGTGAATGCAAATCAAATGATGTATTAGGGAGGCACTTAAAAAGATTTGTCTCCGTGTCCAATTTTAACACAATTAAACTTACAACAAATTATCAAAACAAATCAAAAGAGATCAAAAATATAGTCTATTTTTAGACGAGGTAATTATTTTTTAGGAATACTCTGAATCTTAATAGTTACAGACAAAATACTAAGTCAGAATAAAAACACCAATTTCATAGGTAAGGACCCAATATTTGCTTCGTGTTTCTCAATTTTTGAAACCAATTTTCATATCATAGGCTAAAACGCGTGCACTACAAGTTGAGCCGAACAAAAGTAATGCGATAATCCTTTACCACGTGTAAATTAAATTAAATTTCTCCACACGTGCAATCGGTTAAAAAACGGCAAGATAAATAGACTGTAATAGAAACTTCACTTACTTTTTTTACTTCACAAATAACAGAATTTAATCTCGGCTTGAAATGGAATATTTTCTTTTACAATTATTCAATTTCATACAAATATCGCACTGTACTTTAAAAAGAGAAAAAGACAACATAAGTTATAAGCAGACGGACCGGAAACGTTGGAATAGTAAACAAAGAATTTATTTCTCTGTGATTCGATAACGAAATTTTTTTACTGCAATAAATAATACTCGTAGATAAATATTTTATTTACGTTTGAAGCATTCATTACATCGGCATAGTCCTCAGCCTATATACGTCCCACTGCTGGGACAGGCCTTCCTCATGGAGAAACACATGAGGAGTATGGACCGTTTCACCACCACGCTGGCCCAAAGCGGGTTGGTGGGTCGAAGAAACGGTCGCAATAGCGACCGGGACCAACAGCTTAATATGGCTTCCGTAACACGGAGGAATTTGACTTCACAGAGTTTTGGTCACCCATCCACGGCCTGACGATGGCGAAGGTAGCTTTGTTTTCGATCGAAAGCCAAAGCGTACTAGCCACTACTCCACCGGACTCCTCGATTATCGACATTAACGCTATATTATAAATCTAACAGCTGTGATTTTTTTAAATTTAGATAATCCTTTACACGTGGAAACTCCACAATAGCAGAGAACGCAAAGGAAATTTCGAGAAGATTGGTCTGAGTGGGTTTATTCTAGTTTGTGCTCTGTTAACAAAGTAAATAGGATTAATTTGTTTTTACGTTTGTGTTCTATCATAGGTTTCATGTACTTCCATAGGTAGAAAGGTTTTCTATTAGTGTGCATTCAACGCCGTTTTAATCCGGGTACAAATAAGATTTTTAGTCGACATAATGGTTTTTAATTTTAATGCCTTTAATGGCTATTAAATCTAGTACGCATCACCGTCACGCCTCTTTCCCCTAACGGGTAGGCAGAGGTGGTAACACCCACATTTCGCCAGATATGTTAAATCCCCATGTAACATGTGGCGAGCCTGTTGCTGTTCGCCATATGTACTTAAGATTTAGGGCCTGTTTCACAATCGACTAGTAAGTTCTAAGTAGCTACCGTGGCGGATTATTTGACAGTTGTAATATGAAATTTATGTCCAGAGAGTATGACCAGAGAGGCGGTTAAACCTTTCTGATAATTCAGCGGCAATCGAGCATACGGCTCACCTGATGGTAAGCAATTTCTGCTTTATTTACTAGCTATGATTCGAATTCTCGAATTCATAGAGACCCAGATAGACTAGTCATGGAAATTGTACCTAGATCAAAGAAATATACTCGAAATTGTGTGTCAATGTGCATTCAAATATATAAAGAGCTACCAAAAAATTTAAATCTTTAAATAGTAATCGTTTCTCATACAAACTGCGTGAATGGCTTAAAAGTAAAGTTTACTATAGCGTGAATGACTTTTTTTATGATCAACAAATTGGAATAAAATGAACTGAACGTGATCGAATGTATTATTGTAAATTGAATTTGTCTTTTGAAACAATTGATATTTAATTATAATATTACTTGTAATTTAATGACTGGGCCCATTTTTCCAAACTTAATATTTGCACGCTTGATGTAAGCAAAACATGTTTGTTCTTTTTCATGTAACATCTATATATACCGTGTTTTTGGCAAATAAAATTTATTATTATTATTATTATAATGATTTGCTTGTAGCACTTTGAGCACTGTTCATGCTCTGCGTACACTAAAAATAATGGCAAGGGTTATATTGTCAGCATATGAAGACTGCTCCCATCCTAACGCTATCTCAAAGAGCTCAACATAATTGTTGGATTTAACGTTTGTTTTGGTTTGCAAAAATTAATCATTTACTATAAATAGTGTTTTTATTGTAATTGAACAGTGTTAAATAATAAAATAAGTTTTAAGTTAAATAATGAAGTAATTCAATTGATTATTCTTAATCATAAGTTCATTCGACGGCCAATCATTCGTTCATTCTCTCGCTTCACCCGATTCAAATCACTTCCAGATTATTATCGATTCTGCTGTGCTAGGAGTCAGTCGTATAAGCTTCCTAGTGAAAGTATTGAGAATATACTTTTTGTCGTCATAATTCCGTATTTTAATTTAGCCCCTCTGACCTATAAAAAATTACAATAATAATATAACTTATATATATTTAATTCACCCTTGTTCGAGGATCACCAATAAACATTAAGGTGAGTCCGGATCATGTAACATGTTATATGACAAGCAACATACTGTACAGTCTTGTTATATGTTGCAATGTTATAATGATTGTCACACTATATGGACGTGTGTTATAATACAAAGATATATAATATGCTACATAATCTGGACTCAAGTTTAAATGAATTTCAAGATAGTAGATTTCTTTATTTCTGATATAAAAGTAATACTAAACATTAAAAAAAAATATTTTCAGACATTCACACCTATCAACTATCCCCATTTTAAGCAACTAATACTGCTTGTGTTACGGATCCTAGATGAGGAATAAATATATTTATTAGATATACACCCAGTTGCAGAAACGAACTTTAAAATTTAATGTCGGCATTATCTCTAATGCTCCATTAAATTTATTGATTGAAGTGTCAAAAGAACACCTTAGCGTAGTTTTTACGTTGCACAAAACGACATTAGCACCCTATCAATGCTAAAGAGACATTAGCTAGAACTATTTTGTGTTCCAATTTTAAATTTAATGAACTTTAAAGTTTTAATGTCTCATTACTAAATGTCGTCTTTAAAAAATCTTTGTGCAACTGAGCGTTAGACATATAAATATTCAGAATATATATACAATTCTTATATAAAACAAAAAAAATTGCTTAGACAACTGTCCAATATGTCCAACTCGAGGTCTTTATGTAAAATGTATTATTATGCAACTATATATGTGACTGTTTGTTTCTGATAAATAAATAAATAATAATAAAACATCCGAGGCTGGAGAACAAATGCCCGTATTCATCACATAAACATTTGCCACCACCGGGTATCAAACCCAGAACTTCTCGAGATGGCGACGGGCGCCTTGAGACTGGCGTACTGACCACACGGCCACGGAGGTATACTATACTACGTCTCAATCCAAGTTGCCAAAAAGGTAAACAAAAAATCCGACTTACCGAAATTGTTATTCAATAATCACACTTTTTACATGGACATTGGCACGTTAATATAATTAACGGTAACAATTGTTGTCCGTTTCAATTGATTTCAATTACCTACAGTCATCACAAAACATTTTAGAGATGAAACATTACCTTTGTTTTGTTTACCTTTTTGGCAACTTGGATTGAGACGTACTATACTCTATTTTCACTATGACGTGTGATGGCAAGCCAAGAAATTAATAACTACCGTCGTTCGCAGGACGCGTGGCGCACCATAAATTATGCTTTGTGCTTGTCTCAGTCATTTTTCATTGAAAAGAATTTCCGACACAAATCTTAATAGATTCGCAAGAAAAGAGCATTGGTGATTGAACTTAGAAAAGTAACTAAGTTGCTCAAACAAATGATTTATTTAACACGAAGTGAGTGTAAGGTATTTAATAAATCGTTCATTTCTACCTTGCCTTTATTTTAAGTTAGCTGTTGCCCGCGATGTCGTCCGCGGTTACTGGTTTTTTTACTATCCACAGGAAGCCCTTAAATTTTCCGGAATAAAAAGTCTAAGATGTTGACCAGGGATATAAGGTATCACCATGCAAAATTTAATTGAAATCGGTCCAGCCATTTCGGAGATTAGCCCGTACAAACAGAGAAACAAAAAATGAAAAAATATGTTTTTTTTTTGGTATTTTCGCTCTTTTTATTAAACATCCCCCTGACTAGATTTTAAGGATTTTTTTCTATGTACAGACATTCGACTTGTACAGTTTTATTATATGTCGTAAAGATGTTATATAATTTGCACTTGAAAATAAACATACTTACTGTTAATTAAACTAATACAAAAAGGTGTATTTATCAGCAGTAAATTTGTCAGCAAAATTACTAATTGGGTAGCAACTCAAATAGTTTTTTCTGCTGCCAAATTGTTTAATATATGTTTTGATGACACAAATATTGTTTTTAAAGGTCATAAAGAAATAACGTTAACTTATATTATCAGAATACATTTCCCAGGAATTGTCCTTGATCCTTTATTGTTCCTTTTCCTAAATTTTATACATTTCCGGTAACATAGGTATATATTGCTGCCCAAATAATTATTTTATAACACATTTGCTCGTAAAGGGTCTCTTATTTCACCAATTTCAATATCATAATCTATCACACTACGAACTTGTGCGATAATGTAAAGTAAAACGCACAGTTTATGATGTTCCGTCAAAAACAAACGATACTTTTTTAAATCTTAGCAAAGAGTTTTTATGTCAGAAAGGTAGTCAACATTTTCTTAATAAAATTACCTTTGGGAGATGAAATATAATAAATAAACATTTAATTCATTCATTTCATTTACAAATTGTTAAAATTTTTATAACTGCTTTAACAAGTGATTAAAGATTTATTAGTTAAAGAATGTCTGAGTTATATTTATTTCCTCGCAAATGTGTTATAAAACGTCGTATGACTTACGTGCGGTTTGATAATTAATTACAGCCTCTGCCTTCTTATAGCCCTCACCTACAGCTCGGGCTAGCAATATCGTCTTAGCTGTAATTTTCAACTTACCGCACTTATATCATAATGAACTATTACAGCTCAACTAATATAATAGTGATCTTATTGCCCAATTCATTATTCTGCTGACCAAATCATTATTCGGCTGTCCAAATAATTATTTGGACGGCTAAATAATAGCGTCTATTTATTTGAACACCCTGAGTGTCACTAACTATTTGACGCTGACTGTACATTTAATTATTTTAAATTCTTGAGGTAGGTATCAAGTTGTTTTATATTTTACTCGTCGAATTAGCCAGGCAAATGTTTACACTCGCAGGGGCCGAAAATACTTTCTTTGAAGACGCCAAAGTAACTGCTTAATTCGATACTGGGAACGCTAAACATGAGAACCATATTTACACAGCAATAGGGTTCAGATTCGCTCGAACGGGTGGGAACCTGTTGCCTGTGGTGCTGCATAGCCTATCTTATTACATACGTAATTCTGGAGGTTGGTTCAGATTCTGAGATTAGCCGGTGTCCCGTATTTATGTATTCAGGTCTAGAATGGCTATATCGAGCGGGGATTTCGGTACTTAATTAGAATCTTACCAAGTTTTTTGGGCTGATTTATACTGATTTGATGTTATATCTTTATCTGTGTTTTTATGAGACAGTTAATGACTACAGTCGAGTACAAAAATATACAACCTCCGTGGCCGAGTGGACTGTTCGTCGATCTCAAGGCGTCGCCATCTCGAGAGGTTCTGGGTTCGATCCCCGGTGGGGGCAAATGTTTGTGTGAACAGGCATTTGTTCTCCAGTCTTGGATGTTTATATATGTATATTATATTCTGAATATTTATATGTATTTATCTATTAAATATATTTGTTCATCATCTGGTATCCATAACACAGGCATTCGTTGTATAGTATGGGCCAGTTGATAGGTGTGAATGTCTGAAGATATTTATTATTTTATTTTTTATATGTTTACACAATCTACAGGTGACAATATTTCCTTTCAATATGAGTCATTTACTTTCAAGAGTGATTACGTATTTTTGGAGTTGACTGCACAATTTATTTTTATTAAATTTTGAGCAATTTTTTTGTGTACCTATACGTTTACAATAAATTGAGAATGGTGAGTCCATATGCATTTGGACAACGGGTAAATTTGACCCAATCACCCTTTTTAATGAAAAGCTCAGCAAATGGCTTATTTTCACCTGATTTTAAGTAGTAGATGAGTGCGCGTCTTTGCTATAAGGTGCGCGTACAAGGGTAATTAGGGAAACATAATAGAAAGTAGGCCTAGCGACCTCCACCTTGCTTGAAGAAGCCTTTTAAACCCTTTCTTTTGAGAGACCCAGGTTGTAGGTCAGAGGAGGTGCGTGTACCGGGTATAATGATAAGAAAGAATACATAAAAACTTATTCAATACACCACCTGCTCATAAAACACGCTTTATTTGTCATGTATACGGGGTACAAAGCAAGATTTTGTTCTCTAGGACAATAAAATAATCAAATTTCATACATACATACATACAATCACGCCTGTAATCCCCGAAGAGGTAGGCAGAGTCCAAGGAGCACTGTTTTCCTTAAGACCACATTTAGCCATACAAAAAATTGGGTTTGGTCAGATGAATAATCGTGAAAGAGTGGCTAGCTCATCTCCTACACAATCACAGACCCAGTACCCAATACGCCCTTGTCGCCTTTTACGACATGCTAGACAAGAAAAGTAGCTGGTACATTCTTTTTGTGTTCCGGACTAACACGGGACATTTAAGTTCCCCTAGGGAATAAAGTAACTTGAATTCAGAAGGTCAAAACATCAAAAAAAATGAACGAAAAATTTAAACGAAACGTGGCTTAAATTTCAATTTATTCAACTCCAAGCAGTCTTCATAAATCTCAACTACTTCTGCATTGAAAAGATGTTTTACTGATTTTGCAAATGCATGTATCCAAAATAAACCATAGTGGTGAATTTATTGATTTTTCCCCACTTCCACCACCAACTGACCACTACGCACCGAGCTGCTCCGGTAAGACGGTGTTAAATTAAATATGCCAAGATGTTTAGTGAATAGGACAAGAAAGGACAAATGGTCTTAGGTGTATGTGGCAGACAGAGGTGGTAACACCCACATTAAAATATAATTATAATTTTTACTTGTATAGAAAATCAATTCCATTGTAGCCGATAGACGCGCTTGACAAGAGTAAAATGTTTGATAAAAATAAATTACAAAGGTGCTTTAAATTTTCTTTTTATGACAGCTTTTCGTGAGCGAACGTCTGAACTCTTTTATTAGGAGCCCCACCTGTGTATACTATAAAAAGTAATATTTCAAAATTTCTAAAAAGGTTGAGTAGCACTGGAACCTTTTGTGCTTGAATTTATCGTAAAAAGTTATATCGAAATAAGTTTAAAGTTCTGCGAGTCGTAGAGAATTCTTATTACCTTTTTGCTTTGGAGTTTTTTTATAGTAAATTATGTAACTGTAACATAATATTGGTTTTTAATAGTATCACACGAGTGTTTTAATACAAACTGCAATAAAGAAGAAGAAGACTCATTTGAATAAGTAGTTTGCACTTATTCCCCTGTTGCATAACGGTCATTATGTTACAATTTCTTTTTTAAAATTTTCATTTTTATCATCTGTGTTAAATAGTACGTCATTATGAGTTCGAGTCCGAGTTCATAATTCGAACATTAAAACCGGATATCGCTGTGCGCAAGCGCAATACTAATAATGTGCGCATGAGAAGATCACAGAAGAAAGCGATGCGCTACCACAAAATACCAATGAGAAAAGAGCAGGTGAAAGAAGAATTGTGACAGCTCTAGTAGCATTAAAAAAATCTCCCCACACCAAGGGTGGTTTCATAGGTACGCTGGCGCCAGCGCTGGCCACGCGCGCGCGGTTTCAATTACATGAGATAAGTAGCTAAGATAGTTTTACAGCCACACGCTAATACATCACAATGTATGGAAATCTTGCCGTCGCTGTTGGCCAGAACTGGCGGCCAGCGTAGCTATGAAACGTCCCTAAAGCTCAAATTTAAAATCGTTTGAAAATATTGTTTACTTTACCCAAATATTAAAATAATCACATTTCTCATTATTTAAACCATCAGCATGAAGGGTAAAAACGCGAGGGTACAAATGAATAAAAAAGCATTATCTAATTTTAATCACAATCCAGTTGGAATTTTTTATTCTCTTTACGTATATTTCCTGCTTACATATCTGTAGGTAATTTAAACTGTAGGTAAACAATAACCTGTTTCAAAATTATGTTGATATGTTGATGAAGGCTTTTTACGTTTCATATTATTAAGAAGAAAAGAAAAAAGAAGTGGTTTTTGGCGGCATTCAACAGTGGCGGACGTGATTTTTATTTCGATGATTGTAATATTGTACGGAGTGGATATTGTTACGTAAAATCAGTGTAGTTTTGTGTAATAAGTGTCTGTGATGATGTTAAATATGGAGGATTATCGAAATAAACGTCAAGTGGTGTGAAAAGTGATGAGTTTTTTATCGTGGTAATCCACCTCATCCAAGTAGCACCACAGTGTCTGCCATCGATCGTTTGACGCCAAACTCTCCCAAGATGCATTGAAATGCATTACACTAGCATTTCAATGCAAACTATTGAAGATATATATATATATATTGTAGACATGGCTGTATGGGCTTCGTTCCCTTTGCCTTCCCTACGGGAGAATTTTACAAAAAAAAAAAAAAAAGGGAGTTTTGGCGGCATTCTACTATGGCGGACGTGATTTTTATTTCGATGATTATAATATTGTACGGAGTGGATATTGTTACGTAAAATCAGTGTAGTTTTGTGTAATAAGTGTCTGTGATGATGTGCAATATGGAGGATTATCGAAATAAACGTCAAGTGGTGTGAAAAGTGATGAGTTTTTTATCGTGGTAATCCACCTTATCCAAGTAGCACCACAGTGTCTGCCATCGATCGTTTGACGCCAAACTCTCCCAAGATGCATTGAAATGCATTACACTAGCATTTCAATGCAAACTACTGAAGATATATATATTGCAGACATGGCTGTATGGGCTTCGTTCCCTTTGCCTTCCCTAGGGGAGAATTTTACAAAAAAAAAGAAAAAAGAAAAAGAGTTTTTGGCGGCATTCAACTATGGCGGACGTGATTTTTATTTCGATGATTGTAATATTGTATGGAGTGGATATTGTTATGTAAAATCAGTGTAGTTTTGTGTAATAAGTGTCTGTGATGATGTGCAATATGGAGGATTATCGAAATAAACGTCAAGTGGTGTGAAAAGTGATGAGTTTTTTATCGTGGTAATCCACCTCATCCAAGTAGCACCACAGTGTCTGCCATCGATCGTTTGACGCCAAACCCTCCCAAGATGCATTGAAATGCATTACACTAGCATTTCAATGCAAACTACTGAAGATATATATATTGCAGACATGGCTGTATGGGCTTCGTTCCCTTTGCCTTCCCTACGGGAGAATTTTACAAAAAAAAAAGAAAAAAAGAAAAAAGAAGTGTCATATATCAGTTATTTTTTTGCAGCAAATGATTTAAAAACATGAATATTAAGTTTCAGTCCTAACCTTTGTAGGTTAACTTATTTTGTAGGTTGAGTTCTGTATTTGTAGGTTGAGTTTAACTTATTGTTAAGTAAACTAAACTTAATTTTAACGCCTACTGATGTGGACTGGTCATGATAAAAACGGAACAGTATAACAGCAAAAAATCTACGATATGAGTATAGACAAAAGTTGACTTGGTTTAAATATTTCACTTTCTTGAAGGAAGACACTTTCTAGGACGATCAACGATATACCTACGAAAAAGTAAAAAGATATTTCAATAGGTATCATCTGTCAGAGACCCAAATTTTTGTTTACTTGAATAGGGACTTTTTTCTCGAGAAGTTTTGAACATAAACTTATCGTCGCGCCTCCTCCCCGAAGGGGTAGGCAGAGGATTAACACCCACATTTCTCCAGATATGTCTCCATTTAACAGGTGGCGAGCCTGTTGCCATGCACCGGGCACAATGTGAGCCAAGCTATATTTACAAACTACCTATACATAAGTTTTGTTCAAACTCAATGGTAGGATCGAACCCGTGTTTCCCGCATCTCCTTCCGCCCCATCTCGGCTACCACTGTTGCTAAGTTACATGCTTACATCTTATGAATACAATTAGGGACCTGGGGACCAACATCTGGCATTCAGCCTAGCTAATCTCATGGTGCTGAAGATTTAATTATATTAATATTTATCAGTATAACATAATAAGAAAATAATAGAAAACTAAACAACAAAAACAGCTTATCTCCTCGCGAAAACAAAAAAAACCTAAATCTAACAGTAAATTAAAATATAGCAAAAAAAAGATATTATAAGAAAAAATCGTCTGCACGTATATCCATTGCTGGAAATGTACCAAAAAGGCTGGCTGAATTACCTCTCTGAATAGTAACGCTTATTCTTTGAGCAAAATACAGACCAAATTATATATATTTTCCTAGTAATAATTCTAAAGCGAGACATTGACGTTCTTTCTGCCCATGTTTCGTGCTGGAAGCTTGTCGTAGTGTGCAAAAGGTTATTACTAGCATTGGTTAGGGCGATTTATTTTCTGAATATCAACTACAGTTGATTAAAATTTTACTGGATGAAAAGAAAATATTTTAATGTGATGGTGATTAAGCTTTTTATATACTTATTCAATGGTTCTTTTTTGTGGGGTAAGAATACTCGTTAAAAGATTTAATTTTTTCATGTGACATGTCTTCATAATTATGTTTTTCCATGTAGGAAGGTACCTATATCTAACAGACGGATATACCTAAGAATCTAATAGAAGTCGGCGAATATAACTTTCATTTGACGATAATAGTAACAAAAGTTTTATATATCTCGTCCTCAGCCTATATACGTCCCACTGCTGGGCACAGCCCTTCCTCATGAAAACAAACGCATGAGGAGTATGGGCCGTAACACCACCACGCTAGCTCAATGCGGGTTGGTGGGTAAAAACGAGTGCAATAGCAACCGGGACCAACGGCTTAACGTGCCTTCCGAAGTACGGAGGAGTTGGAAGATTACAAAGTTTTGATCACTCATCCACGGATTGACCAAGGCGAAGGTAGCTTTATCTTTCGCCACCGAGCTCCTCATTTTTGTACCTATTATTGTCAAATTAAATATTAAAATTTTATGGCAATACCGTCAAATTGAATAAACTTGGTAAACAATTTCACAAAAATAGACAAAAATGTGAAATGTTCTAAGTTAACAATAAATTTTTCCCGAATAAAGACTGCGCTTTATCAGCAAAATATTATTCTACTCGATAACTTTGTCCCGATTTGACGGAGGTCACCTAATGACCTACTAATATTAATGGTACGAAGAGGACGCTCTTATAACTTTAATTTTGTATTAGTAACTCTATCAGGGACAATTTTGTGTGCTATTTTTGGTTCAGGGCTCTGATTGTGTTAATTTTGCTATCGTATGGTATCTTGTTATTTTCATATTTAGATCTCTGCTTTGTCTGATGGTTGACTAGGAGGGGGCGATGTTAGTCGGTTAACCGCCATTTGTACATTAGCTTGGTTGGTAAATATGTTAAAAAGGACATGGACTGAAAGTGGTCCTCAATCATGCTCTGAGTTCAAAGATATCGCATTCGAAAGGTAAATTTATGTTCTCTTTTAGGGATTCGATATGAAACATCAAAATACCTATGTTTTTTTTCCTTAACGTTTCATTACATTATTTTAATGACATTTCGACATGATAGTGTGAATTTAACAACATAATACCGCTCATCCAAAAGAATATTGACGTAATTACGTTTTTGCGATTTATCAGGAGAGCGTTTTAAAAGTTTGATATCGAAAATATTGTGTATTTCCAATCATTCTATTGATATATTTTAATAGTTATGTTGTGTTACTTTACTACCAATAATATAACATAAAAAGTTTGCGAGAAAACTTAATATAACTATTTGAAAAAACGATATAAAACAAACAGACGTACATTTATGACATTTTATACATCAAATAATACAATTATGACATTAAACTAGGTTTGGATATGGGAATAAATCATGAATTTAAACAACATTATATTCAATTTTAGTTTTATTTTTATAAATCTGTCTACATTTTATAAACTTTGTCGATGTTTCCGCGTATCCTTTCGAAGTATAGGCCAACACCATGACGGCAATGACTCTCTCTTTCGGAAACTAATGGAACAACAATTCTGTCGTTTTTACCGTAGATAAAACGTGCAAAACATGAAGTTATGGCATCAAAAACTCATTTTCGACTTTTTGGTAATTATGTCATTATTCTTTTGGATGAGCGATATATCAACCCGGAGTTGTAGGCAGTGGTGTCATAGAAGCACAAAGAAATATCGTCATTAGCCAACTACTGGGAGAAACACATGATGGGTATGGGCCGTAACACTACCACGCTGGCCCAATGCGGGTTGGTGGGTCGCAAAAAGCGACGGGAATCAACGGCTTGACGTGCCTTCCGAAGCACAGAGGAGTTTGAGATCACAATGTTTTGGTCACCAATCCAAGGCCTGACCATGGCGAAAGTAGCTTGGTTTTCGATATCGAAAGCCAAAGCGTAGGTACCACCGAAGTTCCTCACAAAGAAGTATCCAAAAAGAAAATTATGAAATGTAATAACGAGCGCAATAAGTGCTAAATGAGGAGGGAAACTGAGTTTTTATCCCGCTAGATGGCGCATGAACGACTGTGCTTTTTTTGCTGTCATAATATGTCAAATCTTATAGAGTTTTTGATAAATTTTGTAAACATTGAGTCCTCATACATGCTTGGCGATTTCGGGTACTTTTGACTAGGCCCTTCTCTAGAACGTCTTTAATTTGGTCGAGAAACGTTCGCCTAGGTCTGCCTCGTCCTGTATCTCCACTCACAACCGATTCATATATCCCTATAGTCAATCTATTTTCATCTATCTTTTCCACATGTCCAAACTATCTTAGCATACCTTTCTCTATTCTTGTCACTACATCCTCTTTTAAACCACATTTCCTTCTTATCACATCATTACATATCCTACCAAAATGTATTTAGGTTATAATTTGAATGTATTATTAATAAATGATGTGATATTTTGTATGATGTAAATTATGTTTGAAACATGAATTGTTTTTGTGAATATGATAGATAGGTGATGTATGAAAGCAGTGAATCGGTATTGATGTCTTTGAATTCAACAGCAAAGATACGAATGGTCTTCTTTCACACCAAAACCTCATCCAAAGTTCATGTTTCAAGCCTCTAACCTAACCTAAAAGAAAAAAACTATATATATTATTACACCAAAAATCGCAGAACAGTCGACAAAAACTAAACATAACCTAAAATATTTAAGTTATTCTTTCTACCAGTAAAGCTGTTTTTTTCGGCCGCTGATGCATATATCTTTTCAAGTTATGTTTGAAGTTCTCGTAGAGACTTAGACGTGAAATGTACTACTTCAAATAATTATTCCCATAAACAATAAGCAACTTCACACTTGACTTACAAGTAATCTAAGTACAGTCGTTTAGAGCGACATCTGTTCCGAGTTTTTCTTCTTTTCTCTTAAATCAATTTTCTAGAATCTTTAATCATTAAATAAAAACACATAAAACAAACATGACAACACTTATCATTGTGTAAAATCATTTTAGCTATTAATTATAAAATAATATTTTGCATGCTAAAAGTTCAGCAAACATATTGAGCTTCCTTAAACTATACGATCAGTAACCTACCCTGTTTTTAGCACAATAAAGCATTTCATTTTACCTACAATTAAATGAACATTTATTAATTAATATTATAAAACAAAAGCGGCAAAGGTTAACCAAATTACGAAAAGCCGAAACAAGACACCCGAGTAAGAGACAATAACTAACAACCTTTTGTCGTTCGAGAGATAGATTGGCCGGCCTTGAGGACCCCACAATAACGGGTTCATTGGGCACAGACCCTTAAAACGGGCCTATCAATTCGACGCCCACTTGAACCTCAAAGTACCTCCAAATTTCGTGTCTTTGTAATAAAGTTACTCAGTACGACATTAGGGAGATTGCCTATAAATGTGTGGTTCTGACCATTTATAAAGTGCCATCCCAAAATAAAAATAAATGACACCGACTTTGGCGCCGACGCAGGTAGCGTATATGTGTTAAAGATTTTTTATGCTTTTCAGTAGTTCAGTTTTTTAAGGCTTTTTTTTTAATGTTTATTTATTCAATTATTATGTTTTTTTAATGTTTATTTTTTAAATCATCAAGTTTTTTTATTTTACACTTTTTAGTGATGGTGGCTTTTTAGAAGGTATGAAGTGTAACCAATACTTTTCTGAAAACCGTATCAATAACGGCTCAGCCAATCGCGAGATAGTCGCGGTCCAATATACATAACCTTAACAGGTGAAATTGAGAACCTATTTGTTTGTAGTAGACTGTAGGTATTACTAAAACCTTCTCCTTAGGCCCGATTTTTTAATCCTCAGATAAAACTATCTGTCAGTCAAATGTTAGCTCTGTCCCTTTTCTTTTTATGACTTTAGAAAGTGACAGTGATAGTTTTAAATGGCGGATAATTTTACCTAAGGATCGGGCCTTAATGTAACAAAAACTTTGGTGAAAACCGCATCAAAATCGGTTCATCCAATCGCGAGATAATCGCGAACAAACAGGTCGAATTGAGAATCTTCTTTTTTTGAAGTCGGTTAATTACCTACACATAATACTTCAGTCAGTTGACCAAATTTTAGACCAAACTTAGACATTAAGGTGTTTGAGACATTTGTAAAAGCTTATCTTGTAATTCAGTTTTGAGATAAAGCTAAGTACAGAATTTGTACTTCTACCTATAGGTTCTTCGTACACCGTAGACCCCGTTATCTCATGGTCCACCCACTTAGAAATTATAATTTAAATATTTCTGTTAAGTAAATAAATAATTAACAATATCTAGCGGTCAATCTGCTTAGGGCAAAGTGAATGAGCCTTCTCCCCGAGATAACTTTACAAACTTAATTTTCTTGAGACGAGATGACGTCTCAGACGTTACTGTGAAAACACAAGGGACTCTGTTTTGTAGTTAAACGACGCTTTTTACAACGCTGTCTTTCTTATGCCGTTGTCCATATTTTTTAATATAGGGTCGACACAACGCAACATCACACACGTGATGACTTACGGTACTGAGACGTGGCCGCTTACAATGGGCCTCATAAGAAGGCTCAAGATCACTCAAAGGGGAATGAAGAGGGCTATGCTTGGAGTTTCTCTGCGTGATCGAATCAGAAATGAGGAGATTCGCAGGAGAACCAAGGTTACCGACATAGCCCACAGAATTGCGGACCTTAAGTGGCGGTGGGCAGGGCACATTACTCACAGAACTGACGGCCATTGGGGCGAAAAGGTTCTCGAGTGGCGACCACGTACTGGGAGGCGCAACGTAGGGAGGCCCACAACAAGGTGGACCGACGATCTGGCGAAGGTCGCGGGAACTCGCTGGATGCAGGCGGCTCAGGACCGCAAGTTGTGGCGATCATTGGAGGATCATGTCCAGCAGTGGATGACAATAGGCTGATTGATGTAGATGATGATGACAACACTTCGCTACCCCCTTATTTTCAGCTGTTGGAAAACGAACCACGGAATCTTTATATCTGTCTCTTTTTATTGTGGCTGTATGATATTAAGCTGGGGTTCGGTGACTTACCGGTGCACTCCTTCCACCGCCACGTACAATGAGGGCCGAACTCAGTAACGCGATGGTTCGATGGCGCACTAGGAGCAGTTTGTTGCCAGCAAAGGTATCACACACAGGGTCCACAGGTTGCTAGTCCACGATGCACTCGCGTCGATCGTTGGTTTCGAACAGGGTAGAACGTAGTTCTTGTAGAGGGCACCACAGGCGCACGTAATGTTGCCATACCCTAAATCAGTGTTGGCTTCTGGAGCTACTCAATAATCACCTCACCCAGACACGAAAAATATCCATCTTAAAAGTTTTGTTGTAGTTGAAAATAAAATAAAATGAAATAATGCATATCTGTTCCAGTATGGAACAGTGGCAAATCCGAGGAAAACTTTGGTACCGGTCGCTATTGCAACCGTTTCTATCCACTAATCTGTATTGGGCCATCGTAGACCCTATGTAGAATATGTTTACTTGGGGCAAATGCTCCAATTAGGCAAAAACAACTTCGAGAGAGAAGCCAATACAAGAATTCAGCTGGGCTGGGCAGCATTTCATAAGCTTCGTGAAGTTTTCTCGTCACCCATCCCTCAATGTCTTAAGCCGAAAGCCTTCGACCAGTGCGTCCTTCCTGTCATGACCTACGGTGCTGAGACGTGGACACTCACGGCTCGACTAGTCCACCAGTTTAAAATCGCCCAGCGAGCTATGGAAAGGGCTATGCTCGGAGTATCTCTAAAAGACCGCATCAGGAATGATGTGATCCGACAGAGAACTAAAGTCACGGACATAGCTCACCGGATTAGCAAACTGAAGTGGCAGTGGGCTGGTCATATTAGCCGTAGAACTGACGGCCGTTGGGGCCGTAAAGTTCTCGAGTGGAGACCGCGTCTCGGAAAACGTTGTGTAGGACGCCCTGCGATCAGATGGGATGACGATATTCGTCGGTTGGCTGGAGTGGGCTGGATGAGAACGGCCGAAAATCGCGAGCAGTGGCGTGCATTAGGGGAGGCCTATGTCCAGCAGTGGACAGGAGTAGGCTGAAGATGATGATGATGATGATGAGGAGACCCTATACTCTTCATCTGTCTCTCCATGTAAATTGCTGGAAACGATCAAGTGCTGTACTTTCTAAATATAATACTATAATGAAAAGCGCCCACTCGTTGTACAATCCCGTGTGTTTCTCTCATACCTAAGATGTTTTACTAGCGGTGGTAAGGATTCAAGTAGCTGTGCTTGATGTATTTATTATTCCACCTATTACATCTATAGAAGTGTCTAACGAAAATTCTCGCTTTTATGCTGGTAGGCTAGGCAATGATAACAGTCTTCCACTTGCTGTCATCCTGGTACCATTCGCTTTATCGATATAAGTATGAACAGTCACGATTTTATTTTATTACACTTTAAACAGTGAAGCTTTTCACGTCTCCCATAAATTGAGTTTCTTAATGCAAGTTATTTTTTTAATTTTTTTACAAAGATAACTTACACTAGATGCACTGTACCCAGTAATTTCAAAGCCTGTTTTACCCTTACCCTTAGAACACTGCAATAGGGTAAACCCGGGATAGATGCACGAGTTTTGGAAACTGTCTCCAATTTTTAAAAATATATTATTTTTAAAGAATATGGTAGATGCCTGTGGTGTGGGATAGATGCCCTCTAAACAGATTAAACGAGAAAACCAATCAAATTTTATAAGGTCCATTGAACTTCATAAACGGCAATTGCTTCCAAGAGACATGGGTAGATATAATACAAAAAAGTTTTTCTTTTTAAATAGTTTAATAATCGCAATCAAACAAAAAAATTTTTGTTTAGTTGATATTAAACTTATTCGCAAAATGGAGTAGAGTTCAAATATAAATATAGGTACGAGTATGTAATAAACGTAAAAACTTTTCAAATATTGGGTCCTTACCTATGAAATTGGTGTTTTTTCTCTCTCTTAGTATTTTGTCTGTAACTATTAAGATTCAGAGTATTCCTAAAAAATAAATTACCTCGTCTAAAAATGGACTATATTTTTGAGCCCTTTTGATTTGTTTTGATAATTTGTTGTAAGTTTAATTGTGTTAAAATTGGACACGGAGACAACTCTTTTAAGGTGCCTCCCGAATACATCATTTTATTTGCATTCACTTAAAAACGATAAATAATTTTTATGAAGTGTGGTATTACACATATTACTAAAGCTTGTCTAATGATACATGCCAAATATTATTATCTCTGGATTTGTCGTTGTGAAGAAAACTGATAAAATGTTAGTATGTAAAATGCAGAGATCCCCATAATCTCCATACAAAACACCAATTTCATAGGTAAGGACGTAATATATATCTAGTGACACCATAATAGTGTGACGTGGGATAGTTTGCATTTATGGCACCTATCGGGATTTTTAAATAATTGTAAAGTTATACAATGGCAAATACTGCCCTTTAAATCTTTTACGTTTTGGAGACATTCGCCGCGGAGATAATGGCGTTCACGAGCGAAACGCATCCTCACATCACGATAGCCTTTGGCAACCTATGTGTGGGCCGAAGGAGGCTATTAATCTTAGTTGTGAGTTCGGGAAGTAAGGTATTTTTAAAATGGGCATCTATCCCACTGCGGCATCTATCCTGGGTTTACCCTACACTCTAAGATAAAGGCTACGAAGACTTTGTACCGAACTACCGAGATCTGTTTATTCTGAAATTAGACGGTGCATCAAAATTGATTCATTTTTTCAATTAATTGTGAATAATGAACGTTTTTCATCTACATTAACGTTCATCACTCCGATGAATTTCAATTGAAACATTTCATCGATGAGTGATCGAAAATGAAAGCAAAAGTGAACCGCCTAATTTCAGCTTAAGTCTTGTGGACATGGATGCTTACTGGATGCTGGAGCTTACTGGATGTATTTCTGTAAAATTATAATGATAAAAAAATTGTCGCTATGAAACGAAAAGAATAAAATTTAAGATGGTGATTATACCAAGGTATCTAGGTATCATTTCATATTGAAAAAACGTTTTATCATTTTATCCCTGTTTCTTATAATGTTTCTTATAATTACATTTTACATTTTAATTACATTTTATTAAAACTCAGCGGGTGGGGATTAAGCCAGCCTCTTGCTGGTGGTGTCGTTATTCATTGTGTTTTTCCTGCAAAAAAATACTGACAACTTTTCGCGTAACTCGCGCCTTATGAAACTTTTAACAATAAAGGGTTTTCATTGAAAACAGTCCGTCGCCGGCTTACATACTTAATAGACTTAATTTTCTAAACGGATTAAGGAAAGTTTACGAAAATAGCTATTAGCGTTTTACCTACTTGATTAAATGAGTTTTCACTTCACATAGCCTTACTTTAAACATATATTAAAATAGTAGTTTATATGTAACTGTCACATAATATAGGTTATTAGAACACGAGCGTGGTTTTAAAAAAACAGCTTTGGCGAGTTTTTGAATAGTATAACGCCAGTGTTTTAATACCGAGATATGTGTAGTTACATACACTTTATAAACACTCATTATTCAAAGAAATAAAACAAAAAAAAATATTTTATTTATTGTTGGCTATCTGGAAAAATAAGTGTTGCATAATGAGTCCAACCTGTTGCATAATGGTCATTATGTTACAGTTTCCATTTTTAAATTTTCGTTTTTATCATCTGTGTTAAAAAGTACGTCATTATGAGTTCGAGTCTGAGTTCATAATTCGAACATTATAACATGAGTGTAGATAAAACAAGTCACCAAGTCACATAGCATAGATTCGTCGAAAATAAAAGAAATAAATTTCTTCAGATTAGATGTAAGATTTTCCACTTGTAGTAAATTTAAGTCTAGGTTAAAACTAAATTTTGTTATTTTTTACTTTTTTAATATGCCAATATCAGAAAATTACAGTCTAGTTTACTGCAAGTGGGCTTAAGGTTAAATATTTATTTCGATGCATATTTCCATGCATAGATCATTCATTTGGCGTCGGTATGATGATATCGTTAGCGATCATCAAAACGCATCTTGTCTACGGGCCAAAATATGATCGTAAAACTGAATTTAAGATGTTCGCGGAAGATCAGCGTCTGTTCACCTTGATTAAAAGCTGAAGAAATACCTTTTTTAATGTTACAATTATATATTAGTTCCTACATGGTATGAATAAATTATCGGGAATTATCGGATGGTATAAAAATTAATTTATAATTTCCTTATTAATACTGTAGAATTTAATGTATTTTTGAATGATTACTATGTGGTATCCTTGCAATAAATCAGATTTTCCATCAAGCAGGAATGTATTTAACTAAATCCGAAACACATAACCGTTCTCACCCCTTCACGCTTCAGCGACCACGAAGTCAAAAGTCAAATAAATTCCTGTAATGTTACAATGCCATCCTTTCTGTGTCCGAATGTCGTTACTGGTGGTCTAAAAAGGTCACGTTTATCAATATTGCGAAAAGAAATTCCGCTTCCGAATTTGGGCCATTTCACTTTGAAATGTACCGAAAATCTATTTACGATTACACACGGAAAACTCTGAAAACGGGGAATAGTAAAGAAAACTTTTCACATACCTAAATGTTATCGAAATGACTGTTTTATGTTTTGTAATTTAATTTAATTTATAAGAGGAATTGCCAATGTCACCATTATAGACCCTCTGCTCATAACAACCTGTAAAGGATTCTATTTTGCTATTTCAGCCCATAAACCCTACTAGTCTTCAGTCGCCCCCGGACCGGTCCGAGAGGCGGTCGCGTTGCTCCCGCCCGCGGCAATCACAGTGAAAACATCAATATTCTTCAGTGAAATTGTAATAAATATTGCTCTTTTTTGTGATCACAGTGACTGAAAACGAACACCGTATCGTGGTAAGTGATATTTAACTGTGATTTTTAATAAACCGTTTTATTACCTGTTGCACAGTTGCTACTTTAAGGTGACGCCAAACAGAAACAGTGGCATAAAGCTGAGATTTACATGAAAAATTCGCGTTTTCACTTCTATTTGACTACTTATAAAGTCGCTTTTCAATTGTAATGAGTATCGAACACATGTTGATGTTTTATCACAGTATGGAGGCGTTATCATATTGATCCATTGTATTTTTTCTCTGTAATGTTATCACAGTGGGATATTAATTTGTAGTTCGTTATGAGGACGGGCAGTTTTATTTTATTAGTGTCCAGTGAGTAATGAAAGAGACACCATATTTTCATCAATAGATATACATGTTTACCTATCAACAGTTTTATTTTGGCTTAAAAAATAATTCTGGAGCATGTTGGGCAAAATTTTATTTGAATGTTTTTTTTATGGAGATATAAGTATACATACTTTAATGGTAAGCTGATATTTGCAGCTAATGAAAAAAAATTAGTAGAGGGCTTTATAAGCAACAAAAGAATTGTTGTCCGTTTGTTTATACACACGTAACGAAAAAACTGTTCGCGAAAAAACTGCAGCATGGAACTGAATGCCAGGTTTCACTAATTTATTAAATAATGGTTCCATTTTACTTTTCTTAATTCCACGCGATCACGGGCAAATACTAGTTTAAAATAAAACTTTTTGGCAAAAGTATTCACTAATGATCTCCTTAATCGATACTTTAATTCGTTGGCATTGATGGTGATCAATAAAGAAATATAAATTAGTATTTACAAGCAATGTCTATTGCAATGACTTGGATTTCTTCTAGCAACCACCGAGGTCAATATTAATAAAACGTAATTTTAGTATATTTGTATCATACACAAATAACATATACTAGGTTTATTTCCTAACTTTTCTTGTTAATGTCCTGAGTTGGTGTGAGTCTTGATAAATGTGATTAATTTATCAATGACTATAATGGTAAGATCCAGATTACTTCTGTGTACGATTTTACCCAGAATTTGCATTCCAGAACTTAAGAAAAATATATAATTAATAAGCATAGAGGTTTTGTGATATCAATCTGCTTCTGCCTCCGGTACTGCATAAAATACACATTATCACGTATCTTTCCCCGAAGGGGTAGGCAGAGGTGTTAAACACTCACATTTCGCCAGATATGTTAGGTCCCCATGTAACAGGCAATGTGAGGCAAGCGATATTCACTGTACATAAGTACCGCTCCCTTCAGTATTAAGTTTGAATAAAATAAGTACAAGTTTGTACAAATAAGTATAAACGTATAGACTCTGTTTTTAAGTGTCAAACTCTATTTCTAACCCTATTACTTCGTATTATAACATGTTTTTGTATGGAATTCCAACGTAATTATGAACCGAATTGACCTTTATCAAATCAAATTCCCTGTAATAAAAGTTATTAACTGTACTTATTGTGTGTGTAGTTATTCTTGGATGGATACCCAGAGTATTGACAAAGCAAATGACATAATTGGATCATACACAATGAAGTTGTAAACGGCGACTTACGAGTTATCCGAATCAGCTAGAGTTAAGCAATATGGACGACTTAGGATAAAACAGTCCTCAATATTTCTTTTTGAGAGGCTTTTGAGTCCTCACAACAGGCTATATTTCGTCTCACTAAAATGCTCATACTATACTTATAGTAGGAAAAAATACATCATAATTTCCTTGTCCAATTCCCAAATAGTAAGTGCCATAGGTTTTCCATTGACAAACATTGCACAAACTGGTCTAATATTCGTCAAATTACATATTCTAACAACAATTCAACCCATTACTCGTTTTTGAGAAAGCATTGTCCACAATCAATATAATGTATGGAAAAATATTGGGTCCTTACCTATGAAATTGCCGTTTTTTCTCTCTCTTAGTATTTTGTCTGTAACTTTTAAGTTCCAGAGTATTCTTAAAAAATATTAACCTCCTCTAAAAATAGACCATATTTTTGAGCTCTTTTGATTTGTTTTGATAATTTGTTGTAAGTTTAATAATGTTGAAATTGGACACGAAGACAGCTCTATTTAAGTGCCTCCCGAATACATCATTTGATTTACATTCACATAAAAACGATAAATATTTTTTATGAAGTGTGATATTACACATATTGCTTAAGCTTGTCTTATGATACATGCCAAATATTATTAACTTTGGATTTGTCGTTGTGAAGAAAACTGAAAAAATGTTAGTATGGAAAATGCAGAATTCCCCAAAATGTCCATACAAAACACCAATTTCATAGGTAAGGACCTAATAGTAAGACCCCTAAAGGGGTCTAAGTGCTCCGAGTTTTCATGTTATTTTGAAAACGGATTTCAGTAAAATTAGAGAAAATTTCACCTTTAGATAATTATCTATGCTAACTCCGGTTACGCATGGAGCGAATACAGAGGTAGGAAAAAGGCATCACTTACGCAAGATGTCACCGATTATATGTGATCATGTGGATTTAAATTTAAACAGCGAAAAAAAAGGTAAACGACACCTTTACCTATATCTTCGGAGATAGAGGCATGACGATATTATGGTTTGTTGTTCTTGTTTGACTTGTAACACATTACCGGCCTCAAAGATAACAGTACGCTCTCTTTTTAACGAACTTGTCATATTGATCACTTCTTAATTACATTACACACTTAGTCTTGATACATTTATAACGCTTATAAAGTTTACAGACGAAACTGTTGAACTTTCGGAAACCAATTTAAATATTTTGATTGGTTCTTAAATTCTTTACAGTAACAACATAATTCTTGAATGAATACCGGATATAGGTTAATTAATGCTAGTAATCATTTTTCTGTTAAAGACTCTGAAGTTTATTTAGAGTTATTTCTTAGTGAAGTCTTTTTAGTATATAACATAGCATCATCACGTACTCCTTCATTCGCGTATTTCTTTTTTGTTTTAATAAATAAATAATAAATATCTTCTGAAATTCACACCTATCAACTAGCCCCCATTTTAAGAAAGTAATGCTGCTTGTGTTACGGACTAGATATATTTAATAGATAACTACATATTTTTTTTTTTTTTTTCTGGAATGATATAACATTGTTACTAATTTCAACGCGGTGCTATTTACTACACTTTGTTGAAAATCCGTTGTAATATTTATTTATTCATTGCATTGTAGCGTTTTCAGTGTACAATTTTGATTTTATTGTGAAAAGATATATGTTTAGATGTATATTTATATATATATATATTTAAATAAAGTGTAAGAAGTGTAAGTGCAAATGTGAAAAGTGTGTGTGTCTGTGTGTGTGTGTGTGTCTCTGTGTGTGTGAGAAGTGTGAAGTAAAGTATGTAGTGTGTAAGTGTAAGTGTATATTAAATTATGTGCCGTTGAATTTCTTTAAATTATTGATTATGTAGTTTATATATGTACAGAACGAGTCGCTGACAGACTCAGAACTAATTATTTCATTTAGATCAAACGGGTCGTTGAGATGTTGTGAAGCCATATCATATTCTTGTCTCTTAGCTGCAAATCTACAGCAGTGCTTAATTAAATGGTTTAGGGACTGTGTGGATATATCGTCACAAGGGCATAGATCGTTGTCAGTTATTTTAAATCGGTGCAAATATTCCTTATGGTAACCGTGATTGGTAATGACTTGGGTAACTGCAAATGACGGGACAATACGTTTTAAAAACCTATTAAGGTGGTCTATTGTGGGGAAGAGAGATTTAGTGTATGTTGTTTTATTGTAAAGTTGCTTAGCTGTTTTTATTGTAAGTGTTTTATTTTTCTGCTTTATGTAACTGATAGGTATGCAGTCGTATGTCGGTTTTGTCCTAAGATTGGCAGCAGATTTGGCAGCACAGTCGGCAGCTTCGTTACCAGGCAGTCCGATGTGGCCTTTGACCCAAATAAATTCAATATGAATGCCTAATTGAAAACTGTTATATATATGCTCCAGTATTTTTACTGCTAAGGGGCAGGTGGTGTTGCAGTTCGAAATTTCTTGTAAACAAGATTTGCTGTCGGAAAATATAATAGTATATGTGTATTTCTGTTCAATGGCCCAGAAACACGCTCTTTCAATAGCGAGCATCTCTGCTTGAAATACAGAGCAGAACCGGTGTAATTTTAGTTTTAAGACTTTGTGTTCACCTTGCGGAGGGTATATCACATAAGCAGCTCCGACAGTATCATTGTGCTTGGAGCCGTCAGTGAAAATTTTGTGCACTTTATCGAGGTCTATAATTTGGTCGTAGTCGTCGATTGTAGAGACTTCGCGAAATATGAGTTTGGGTCTGTTTGCAGGGTGTAGAAGCTGAGAAGGTCTAATGGGAGATTCAATTGCGATCTCATTAGGGGTGCATCGTGATTTCCCTGTCATTTTTGCTGTTTCGATATCAGACACTTCTAGAATTTTTGCGGGTAAGGGTGTAAGCTGGGCTATTGTTATGGCAGATGCTGTGTTGATCGTTCGGAAACCGCGTATTATCTTAAGTGCAAATATGCGTTGTGCTGATAGAAGGCGTCTATTGTTGTATTGGTAGTTTAGAGCTGAAGACCATACGCTCGCAGCGTAACATATAATAGGTTCTATTACTTGTAAATAAATAGTTTTAATATTGTCGGAGTGGATGCCCCAAGTGGGTCGAGAGAAGATTACTAATTTATTTAACAGTTTGTTAGCTTTTTCCAGTATGTATTGTACATGTTGTTTGAATTTTAGTTTTGAGTCTATTATGACGCCTAAATATTTAAAACTATTGACCGGTTGTAGAGTTATGCCGTGAACTTGAATATTACATTTATGTGCCTCATTTGAAAAGGGTATGAGTTGGGTTTTATGTGGTCCAAACTCCAGCTTTACGCTTTCACCCCAGCGGACGATTTGATCTAGAGCAGAATTTGTGATTAATTGAAGTGTATCTATTTTCTTGGAATGTGAAATTAATAGTACGTCGTCGGCATACGCCTGTAATTCGCAGCCTTGAGGTAACGATGCAGAGAGCAGTTCATCTAAAATTAAGTTCCATAACATAGGGCCGCACACAGATCCTTGAATGCAGCCCCTTGTCATTGTTTTAGAAACAGTACAGTTAGAAAAGATCATGTTGACCTGTCTTTGCGTAACATAGCTTTGTAGCAGGCGGTAGATGTTGTTTGGGCAATTGACTTTCTTAAGTCGTTGGAAGATAGCCGGCCACCAAGCGTGATCGAACGCAGCCTTGATATCGAGGGACGTAACGAGAACTTGCTCTTTACGTGATTTGGCATTCTTTATTTTATTAAGAGCATTATGAATTGCTATAGTTGTAGATGTTTGTTGTTTGAATCCATATTGTTGCTTACACATATTGTTGGTTATTTGTAGGTGGTGAGTGAGACGATTTGTTATGAGCCTCTCTAACAATTTTCCGAAGACATTAATCAGACCAATAGGTCGGTATGAACTTGATAGGGTGTAATCATCTTTACCTGGCTTTTGAATGATTTTGGCTAGTGCTGTTTTCCACATTAATGGAAAGTAACACAGTTGTAGACATTTATTAAGAAGGTCTGTTATGATCTCGGGGAAATTAGAGGCAAAATTGTAACAAATATCGGACGTAAGGTGATCAGTTCCGGGTGCCTTTTTATGGTTCATAAGTTTTAATGTTTCAAGGATTTCGGTACATGTAAAGGGGGGCTCATCAGGGTTATTTAGGGTTTGGTCTATTGTGTTTCTTGTTATGTATTGGAGAGTAGAGTCAGGTGTGTCATTAGGGTAGAATTGATTAAGAAGAGCGTTGGCAGTTTGTAGAGTATCTGTGGTATATGTTCCGTCCGGAAGTTTTAAGGTAGATGGTGGTTGCGTAATAGGTTTTGTTTTTAAAATTCGATTAGTGATACTCCAGACATCCTCTTTCTTTTGAAGGTTACAAAATTCTCTGAAGTTTTTAGTGGATTCAGTACAAATGGCATTTGAGTATTCCTTTTTTAGTTTATTTCTTTCTGCGATAAGGTCGTCGAGAGGCAATTGTCGTCTTTTATATTTACTTAGCTTGTGATGGTTGTTTATAACTTTACGCTTCATTTGTTCTAATTCATCTGACCACCAAGGTACCTTTTTCGGGTGGCCAACTGATTTGGGTAGTATGGCATCGCATGCTTTTTGTATAGCAACAGTGGTTTGGTGCACAAAATTATCCAATCCTGTTTCGTCTAAATTATTAATGTTCTCACTAGGAAGGCCTTTTTTGACGAGTTCCACAAATGAGGGAGTCGCGAGCTGCCAATTAAAATTAGAGGTATTGTATCTGAAGGTAGACAGCTTGCAATTATTGTAAAATTCAGTTTTATCAAAGATGAGTTCAAAAGTAATAGCGTCATGATCTGAGATAGTTGATATGCTTGAATCTACTTTCCAATTATTTATTTTAATTTGAGTATCGCTAGAGATCAGAGTCAGATCAATTATTGATTCTCTAGGAAGCCCATGCGTGACTGTGTGAAATGTAGGTGTATTGCCCACGTTACACAATATAAGGTCATTTACTGTAATCATATCAAGGATTAGTTGGCCACGAGCGTTATTGGAAACGGATCCCCATCGAGTATGCCATCCATTAAAGTCACCACAGATGATATGGATATCATTGGGGTGGCTATATAAAAAGAATTCTAATTTGTCCAGAATGTTATTATCGTCATTTCTAGGTTCAACGTATGCGGATATCAAAAAGAACCTCTTTACGGTTTTGGTGTTTATTTGAATAATACATAAATTTGGGTGAGAATACTGAGAGAGATCCAAAGTTGAAAATGTGTTATCTTTAATAGCTATTGCGGCTTTGATGGGGTTGTTTGTTTGAGTAGAAATAGCATGGTGTAGCGTGTATCCAGGAATGCAAGGTAGAGAGTTGTTATTTGTACGGTAGGGTTCAGTGAGAAATACAATTTCTTGAGTGTGTTTAGATAAATAAGTATTAAGTTCGTGAGAAGCATTTCTGCATCGGCCCATATTAAGCTGGACACAGTTGTAGGTTTTTAATGAACTTGGTGGTATTTTAGGTTTAAGTTTAGTGTTGGTTGTCATATTATTTGTTTTATGTGCCATAATTTATTCTATTTCTGATGTTATTAAGCATGAATTGGGTTCTAGAACAGTTAGTAGATGTGGCACTGTGATCAATTTTTGTCTTCAAATTGAATTTTTGGTTGTGATTTATACAATTAAAGCATTGTTGTTGATTCTCGTCTTTTTTGTTTGGGCAATTGTGATACATATGGTCTGTAGATGCGCAGTGAGAGCATGCGACTCGATCGCCTTTGCAGTGCTTACGAGTGTGCCCAAATTGAAGGCATCCGTAGCATTGCATGAGCGGTATGTAGTCGTCGACAGCGATTCTCTGATGATCTATATTAAGTCTGTCCATTGAAGTGACCTTTTTCCATATTTCGGGCGTGGTCATGAGGACTGCATTATATAGATTTTTATTGCGGTTTCCTCTTTTAAATTTAAATATTACGTCAGTTTCTTTGTAATCAACTAGATTTTCATTTTGGTTAATAATAATTTTGCATAGGTCATCAGTATTGGTTGAATTCGATATCCCTTTCAATATTATCATAGGTTGCAAAAGTTTCGATTCTTCTGCGTGTATCGTTGATGATTTTTTGGTGTTTATTTTCTTAAGAGTTTCCTTTCGATGTTCTTCAGAGTCGAACTCTACGCGAATTTTGTTATTAGATACAAATTTTATGTTTGATGGTGTAAAGGTAGTGTCTTTAAATGAAATATTTTGTCTCCATATCTGTAGGGTTTCAGCGGAACTTTTTGTCTCTCTCTTGGATGAAACTATTATAGCTGGCTTAGTTTTAAAAGTGGGAGAAGGAGCTTTTGAGACTGTGTTGGTGACTTCAGCGAATGATCGAGAGAAGTTTGGAAGATTGTTGGCTTTCGATTGATTTAAAGAAGATTTAATGGTGTTTTGAATGGCTTTGATGGTTTCTTTACATAATTGGACTGGTTTAGGATTATTGATTTCATCAGTTATTTCTTCACTGCAGTTAATTCCATTTACGGTTAGTTGTGTGATATCGTTGGTTAACTTTTTCACATCATCAACTGTGGATCTATCTATATTTGTGTTTTTTTCGAGTTTTTTATTAATATTTAATGCTAGTTGTTTTATTTTTTCAAAAATGCATTTTATTGTATTATCTGTAAATAAGTTTTCTTCTTCTGAGTCAAATGCGCTGGCCTCAGCATACTCGTCTTCTGATGTGATGGATTGTGTTCCAGTTTCATTTAGCCTTTTCTTTGATTTGTCACTCAAAGGCGTATTTTTTTGGTCAGATTGGTTGCTTTGTGTCAGCTTAAGTGCTCTAGTGTTTGGTCTATTCGTTTTAGCCTTTTCGTTTGCATTTTCGTTGTCCAGTGTGTTAGTCGAAGTCGTTGCATGTTTATCGGATCGGGTTAGGGGTTTTTTATTTTTAATTTCAGAACTCATATCGAATCCCACGAGTAGGGCCGATTTACGAAAACATTCCAGGGTGACGCCCATTCCTGGAGTGCTGGCTATATACTAACGGAGGTCGCCTGGTTTCTGTAGGTTTTAAGCGGGGTTTCTCCCGGGTTTTGAAGACTTTTCCTTGTCGTGGGCCGGCCAATTAAGGCAAGCCCTCCGCTCCATCCACAACCAACGACGTACCCCCATGGACGCCTCGAATGGGGGTCGTTGACGAAGGTAGTACGGGTTACGGACAGAGGGGCTGGCGTAAAGCCCCTCGAGGGCAGCTCTTACGGGCCGCCATCAGTTGTGGAGCTGTTGGTAGAAGGAAGGATACGCCGATGTTGTTGGCAGCCGGATGTTGTTGGCAAATACGTGTGATCCTCCCTCAAGCCCCCCCACCGCGACAAGGTCGCCCCACGTCAGGGGGGGATAACTACATATTAGGTTGGGAAAAAAGTATTTTCGCATTATAGTATGTATAAACTTGTAATAAAATCTCTTTGGCTATACTATTTGTATCTGGCTGGTTTTGGTATCATTGAAAGTTTAAATTTTAAAGAACATAATTCCAAATTCAAATTAGGAAAATGTGTGATTTTCATTTGTTTTTCGTACCGCCAAGATGAGTGAATCTAATGAAGAAATTCGATACATTTTAGAATTTTACTACAAAAAAGGTAAAAATGCAACGCAAGCCGCGAAAAAAATTTGCGATGTTTATGAACCTAGTGCAGTGTCTGTGAGAGTATCACAAATTTGGTTTAAGCGTTTTCAATCCGGAAATTTTGATGCCAAAGATGCACGTCGCTCTGATCGCCCTATTACAGATAAAATGGATGCCATTTTTGAAAAAGTGGAGCAAGATCGGCATGTCAGTAGTTGCGACGTAGCTGAAGAACTGGGAATTGACCACAAAACAGTTTTGGCGCATTTGAAAAAAACTGGGTACACAAAAAAGCTCGACATTTGGGTACCTCACGAGCTCACTGAAAGAAACCTAATGAACCGTGTACTCATTTGTGATTCTTTATTACGACGTAATGAAACCGAACCATTTTTGAAGAAGCTGATAACTGGTGATGAAAAGTGGATCACGTACGACAAGAACGTGCGAAAAAGGTCGTGGTCAAAGGCCGGTCAGGCTTCACAGACTGTGGCGAAACCCGGGTTAACTCGCAACAAGGTGATGCTGTGTGTGTGGTGGGATTGGAAGGGCATTATTCATTATGAGCTGTTACCACCAGGCAGGACCATCGATTCTGAACTCTACTGCGAACAACTGATGAGATTAAAGCAAGAAGTTGAGAGAAAGCGGCCGGAATTAATCAACAGAAGGGGTGTGGTTTTTCATCATGATAACGCTAGACCTCACACATCTTTAGCCACTCAGCAAAAATTAAGAGAGTTTGGCTGGGAGGTGTTAATGCATCCGCCGTATAGTCCTGACCTTGCACCTTCAGATTTCCACCTGTTTCGGTCTCTTCAGAATTCTTTAGGCAGTGTCAGGTTAACATCACGAGAGGACTGCCAAAACCACTTGTCGCGGTATTTTGACCAGAAGTCCCAAAATTTCTATAGCAATGGGATCATGTCCCTACCTACAAGATGGCAAAAAGTTATCGAACAAAATGGTACCTACATACTTTAGTTAAATGTAAATAAACTATATTAAAAAATGTTTTGAATTTTCTTAAAAAATGCGAAGAAACTTTTTCCCCAACCTATTATTTACATTTAATATTCGGAATATAAACATTATATATATAAACATTCAAGACTGGAGAACAAATGCCTGTATTCAACACACAGACATCGGACCCCACCGGGGTCCAACCCAGAACCTCTCCAGAGATGGGGACGACTTGAGACGTGCGTACAGGCCACTCGACTACGGAGGTCATCAAGGAGGTTTTTGGAGCCATAAAGAGTTTGAGGTTTATCCCCGAAGGCAAAGGCGTTGACACCAACATTTCGCCTGACATGTTAAGGTGTGTTATCTAGTAGGGGCCATCCCGGTGCCAGGCACCAGGCCCAGGCACTGTACTCCAGTTTTATTAAAACTCAGCGGCCGGCGGGGTTCGATTAGTGCCGTATTATCCATAAGGCACTTTAGGCCAGTGCCTTGGGGCCCACTATGACCAGGGGCCCAGCACTCCCGACAAAAAAATAAAAAAAAAACACATGTTAAAGATTATTTTTATGCAACAAACCTCAAACCACCTCAAAACTTCGCCTTATTTTGGTTTACACATTCAAACGTCATATTTCGATATTGTGGAACTCAATTCATTTTCGTAATGATGGCATTACTGCTTTGGTTTACATGACAGTATGAAAAAGGGGGGACCCGAAACGAGATGTGCCTAGGGGCCCCGAGATGGTTAATCCGGCCCTGGGTTCGATCAATGATAGTAAATAATAAACTAAGAGTGTCTGAGCCGAGGTTATTGTAATTTGCATTAGTTTTTAATCTGTGTAATAATCCCTTCAGTTCCCATCTCACTCTAAGCGCGCGTCGTACATTCTCGTATCCGTCCGGCTTGCCGGCAGTAACGTACTACCTCGATATAAGCAAGCTGCGCGGGATTTGCTAGTGCGAACCTAATAATATTAAGGACTTTACCAAAGTGTGAAAAAGAGAAGTGTTTGGTGTTTGTGGTACAGCTGCTATCAGTGAGTTCTTTTACCATTTTCCTATAACCTTTACAAGATTGGGTTCTGGTGTGGAATCGCTCGACCTGCCGGCCGCCCGCCATTTCATTCTGGTTTTTTTATTTTTCATAAAATTATCTTTATCCCTACAAAGAATATTACTGTATACGAGTATTCAGTAATTTTAAGGGGATATGTATACCCCCGTGTATACGCAATATTATTATTAGTAAATACATATCACTTTTAATAGAAAATTCAGGTTAATGTGTTCATGTGTGATAAATAAGTATCGTCACAAAAGTCGGCTTATGTTTGACACAGATCTTTAGATTTAAGGGCTTTTGTTCGCATGAAAAGATGATATTACGTGTTAATTACAAGATTACGAATTAATCTAAGAATATGAATAGAATCGTATTCGTTATAACATTAATATTACATAAACTGGATGAATGAATGATGAGGATTTTAGAAATGATTATTTAAAATGGTGCCATATGACGGTGATAATGGTGACGACCTCCATGGTCGAGTGGTTTGGTGGTACTCCCACGGTACGCCGCTCTCAAGGTGTAGCCATCTTGAGAGGTTCTGGGTTCGATCCCTGGTGGCGGCAGATGTTTGTGTGATGAAGACATCAGGCATTTGGATGTTTATTGTACATATTGTTTATATTGTACATATTATGAATATTTATATGCATTTTATCTATTGAATATATTTACCCGTCATCTAGTATCCGTAACACAAGCAGCATTAGTTGCTTAAAATGGGGCTAGTTGATAAATGTGAATGTCTAAAGATATTTAATTATTAAAAGTAAAACAAAATGGGCTTAGTTAGAATTTTTCAATTTGTCTATGAATTTAGTCATTAGCCTGGTCTTTTTCTATTTCACTGAGTGTAACAGTATAAGTTTCAATAATAATAGGTCTTTACCTATGAAATTGCCGTTTTTTTCTCTCTTAGTATTTTGTCTGTAACTATTAAGTTTCAGAATATTCTTAAAAAATTATTACGTTACTCAAAAAATAGACCATATTTTTGAGCTCTTTTGTTTTGTTTTGATAATTTGTTGTAAGTTTAATTGTGTTAAAATTAGAAACGAAGACAACTCTTTTTAAGTGCCTCCCGAATACATCATTAGATTTGTATTCACTTAAAAACGATAAATAATATTTATGAAGAGTGATATCACACATATTGCTAAAGCTTGTCTTATGATACTGCCGAAAATTATTATCTCTGGATTTGTCGTTGTGAAGAAATCTGAAGGATGAATGTTAGTATGGAAAATGCAGACTTCCCCAAAATATTCATACAAAACACAAATTTCATAGGTAAAGACCTATTATAAATACAATTTTATTCATTCTACTTGGCAACAAGCAGTAAACTTTAAGTAACTCACAATATACGTAGCGTATTGCGGCGTCTCATTTACACTACAGATTTAGTATTTTCTGAGATATTGAATGCTATTGAAATTGCTTTTTATTTAAAATAATTTTACTGCATTCAGGAGTTCAAAGTATGATAATTATTTCATTTACAAATATTTTAAAGTTACCAGAGAATATTTTATAAAAAGTCTATTAATATAACTGTAGACATTTTTCTTAGAAAAATGTTAAAAGTTCTGAACTCTAACTTGCCCCAAGGTTGAATTAAATTTTAAATTAAATTTAAATGTTAAAGAAAATTTTTTTGAAAAATATTATTTTCTTTATATTTCATATAGCAGGTATTATGACTATCACCAACGATAGCAATATATGTCCTGTCTTCTAATGTTTAAAATATGTCTTCGACCATCAGTAGTATTGTTTGTTATCTCGAAGTAAGTAATAAAATATATCTATATATAATTTTCTTAAGTATTGATAACGACGGGTCTAAACGACCCAGTCTATTATGTGTCGGGTTATTTATCTAATAAATCGTGGTCATGTAAAAGGGATCCTCCTTATGGATCTAATCTCAGTCCAACCCTATTTACCCAGATGATACAGGCAAGTCACGAGTGTCAAGAACAGACAAAAATTTCATTTATCACTTGGGAGTCTACACAATAAATGTTACTTAAAAGGAGTAACAATGACAAAAGCGTTACAAGTTATATGAAATAGCATGTGTTCTATTGATTATTTTACTTTTTTACTGTAGATTAATATTTATTTATTTATATTGGACACGGAGACAACTCTTTTTAAGTGCCTCCCGAATACATCATTTTATTTGCATTCACTTAAAACGATAACTATTTTTTATGAAGTGTGATATTATACATATTACTAAAGCTTGTCTAATGATAGATGCCAAATATTATTATCTTTGGATTTGTCGTTGTGAAGAAAACTGAAAAAAATTGAGTATGGAAAATGCAGAATTCCCCAAAATCTCCATACAAAACACCAATTTCATAGGTAAGGACCTAATATATATATATGTATGTATATATATATGTATATAATTCTAATTCCGTACTACTCGTATATGTGCATTTTTATATCAATGTTTCTGCTTTCAAACTAAATTGTCTAAAATATTGTACGAAGAATTCTTATAACTCTTGCCTTTATCAATTCTAAGTACAAAGCTCGGAAACTTCCTGAACTTATAATTACGTACGCACACAATAATTATTAAGTACATCCTGAGTTTAATTAATTTTGCCAGCTTTTTGAAAATATACACCGAAGTAATAATGTAATAAATATCTGTTACAAGACGGCCGAAAAATCGAGAGAGGTGGCGTGTTTAGGGGAGACTTATCTCCTATGTCCTATGTATGTGGACGAGCATAGGTTGATGATGATAATGCAATATGTGTTGGGTGAGTGAAGTGATAACTGCACTTAAGTAGAAAAATGTTAAGTAAGTATTTATTACCTATTTATATTTTATTTAAAATCAATATAATTCAGCCAGCGATTAAAAGTGATTGTTTATTTTATTTATTATTTTGACGCAACTTGCAACATACAATACTCAGTATTAGAATAAATAGAATCTATAATTAATATACGTATAAAGCAGTAACATTGAAGGAGTTCCGATTTTATTTTACAAATATTAGGAATTGGTGTTTTGTATGGAGATTTTGGGGATGTCTGCATTTTACATACTAACATTTTATCAGTTTTTTTCACAACGACAAATCCAGAGAGAATATTTGGAGATAATATTTAAATCCAGAGATAATAATATTTGGCATGTATCATTAGACAAGCTTTAGCAATATGTGTGTGAACACGCTTGATAAAAATTATTCATCGTTTTTATGTTAATGCAAATCAAATGATGTATTCGGGAGGCAGTTAAAAATAATTGTCTTTGTGTCTAATTTTAACACAATTAAAATTACAAAAAAATATCAAATTAAATAATACGAGCTCAAATATATGGTCTATTTTTAGAAGAGGCAATTATTATATAAGAATGTTTTGAAAATGAATAGATACGGACGAATTGCTAAGACAGAATAAAAACAGCAATTTCATAGGTAAGGACCCAATATTACTGAACGAATGTCCTCGGCCTATACGTCCCACTGCTGGGCACAGGCCTTCCTCGTGGAAAAACATATATAGGTTGGTGGGTAGTAAGGGTCGCATGAGCGACCGGGACCAACGGCTTAACGTGCCTTCCGAAGCACGGAGGAGCTCAAAATCACAAAATTTTGGTCAGCCATCCACGGCCTGACCATGGCGAAGGTAGCTTCGTTTTCAATCGAAAGCCAAAGCGTACTAACCACTAGAACGAATTTACGGTTTCTATGTACGGCCTATCTCAATGCCTGGCGAACTTATGCAATAGCCAGCATCATAAAGTTCATCTAGAACATGTTTATGTTTAATGCAACTCTACCGACCTTCGGGGCTAGAGGCGTGAATCAAGAAGAGGAAGCTCAATTGATGCAATTGGGTCGAAGCTAGTCTAAGGCCCGTATTACAGAACCAAACTCAAGCGTAGATCTCTGCTTGAGCACTGTTAGAGAGGGATGGCGCTATTGATCCCACACAGCGCCATTCCTTTTTAACTGCGCTCAAGCAGAGATCTATGCTTGAGTTTGGTTCTGTAATACGGGTTAGTACCATCGTAAAAATATGAGCATAAGGGTGCCTTTCCATAAGAGCTATACGAGGAGGCTTTGCCATTTTATATTATTACTAGCTGTTGCCCACGACTTCATCCGCGGTTACTATGTTTTTTTAACTATCCCACGGGAAACCTATAATTTTCAAAGTCGCAGCCCGATCGATTTAAAATCGACAAAGTTTCATCCCCTATTTTATCCCCTTGAGGGTAGAATTAATCAAAATTCTTTCTTAGCGGAGTCCTACGGTTTGGGCTGTGCGTTGATAGATCACTATCACTCAGTTGCACAAAGATTTTTAAGGACGACATTTGTTAATGAGACATTAAAACTTTAAAGTTCATTAAAGTTAAGGTTGTCACACAAAATAGTTCTAGCTAAACGTCTCTTTAACATTGACAGGGTGCTAATGTCGTTTTGTGCAACGTAAAACTACGCTATGGTTGTCTTTTGACACTTCAATAAATAAATTTAATGGAGCATTAGAGATAATGCTGACATTAAATTTTAAAGTTCGTTTCTGCAACTGGGCGTATGTCTATCAGTTACCTTTGAGTTATATACCGGTTGTCCCACGGTCATGCCACATGGAGTTAAAGTATATTAAATATTGAAAGTAGGATGTTTGACTGTAAGAAGACATCATTTTATTTTAAGCTATTGCATAGCTTCTATCGCGGTCCTTGAGCGCGGGGACTGAATCCAGAAATTTCGTAACGAAAAAACCTCACGCTCCCCACTCCGATGCGCAAGGAGATGTGGCTTGAAGGCCGTGCATCGTCTAACGTCGTTTCAGTTCGGCAGTCTTCGACACGGCGTTAAGATAATAAAACCCACATGTATTGTAAAATAATAAAAAATATTTTAAACAATATTAACTTTTTTTATTTATTTAATAATAGAAAAATTTGTTTTCTTATCGGTCACCACGCTCAAAAAGTGTAACTTGAATTAATATCAAAGAAAAAGAACTTACTTACTGCATGAATAAAATAAATAAATAAAATTATAATTGCATAAGTTGATACAAAATGCTATGCAATAGCTTTACCGCGGCAGTCCCCGAGTGCCACACGTCTTTTTTTTATAATAACTGGAACTGCATTCACAGATTTCTTAAAATCGCCTGCCTCTGCTAGGAATCAAACTCGCGAAATGTATGAAATACGATATTTATTACGATATTTTATGTACGAGGAAAAATAGACCAATAGGATGGCACCATTTTGCCAGTCAACGAAACGAAGCAATCTTATTGGTCCATTTTTCCTCGCACACAGCATAGCTACCTCGCATATCTCTGGCAAAAAAACACCCTAAGAGTAACCTTTTTAATTTTAGGTAACTACACTCAGGTAAATTGAATAGAATATGTTTATTTGCCTTTGAACAGGGTATACAGAAGATTGACAATGATAATACATGATCGTTTATCCAGCCATTAACAAATAGTATGTAAACATAGAATTTTTAATTTTTACATTTTAAAAATATAACAACTGTGCAGCTATTACTAACCATTAACTGTCATACAACAAAAAACAATATAGTCACATGTGTGTTGCTTAAGATTACTTACTTATGATTCAATCATAGACGATCCCCATTATAATTTAAAAATAATTGAATGGAATAAAATACATGCGCACTTAGCCACTTTCGCAAGGCTGCCTTAAATTGGTTGAAAGGTAAGTCTTTTATATGTTGAGGAATCTTGTTAAAAATTAAGACACACATACAAAAACCGGTATTTTTTATCCGTGCACTATTTGAGACGAAATCTAGGACAATTCCAATATAAAAATAATAGAAAAGTTTCCATTCCTGAATAGTAAGCGTAGCCCAGCGTAGAGGCTATAAAATACATTTTCTCGTTAAGCCAATTAGAACAGCTTTCTAAAGTTTATAGTTGAAGCTCAGACTATACATATATAAAAAGTTAAAAAAATTCCTTCAATTATCAACCTTAAAGCGTAAAGCATAAGGCGCAAAACTGATCGAGGAACTTCGAAAGTTGGTGGCAGTCTGAAGAGCTTGAAGCCGGCCAATATTTCAACAGAACAGGAATAATTCTAGAAATCACAAGGTGTTCAAATAGTTTCTAGAAAAATAACGATACATTTATTATTATTATTATTTATATATACTTTATTGCACATAATAATACAAAGAACTTATACGATAACAAAAAAACAATTGGCGGCCTTATTGCTAAACAGCAAGACCCCCGATACATCTACATATTATTAGTAAGATATTACAAAATTTGATCATTAGATCAATTAAAATCTTTAAAAGGAAATAACGCGACAAAAGAAAAATTTACATCAAAAAACTACTTATATATCCTACTTTTCTTACTAATCTTTTTCAATCTGGTTACCCCAACAGGGGTTCCTAGTACGGTGTACCAGTCTCATAAGGTTTTTTTTTGTACCTACTTGTTAAACAATAAGCATTATAATTGTAAATTACTATATTGTGAAAGAGGAATAATAAAAGTTATTATTATTAATTATTAATTTTGTATTTTTTTTATATATTAGGTCCTTACCTATGAAATTGGTGTTTTGTATGGAGATTTTGGGGAATTCTGCATTTTCCACACTAAAATTTTTTCAGTTTTCTTCACAACGACAAATCCAAAGATAATAATATTTGGCATCTATCATTAGACAAGCTTTAGTAATATGTGTAATATCACACTTCATAAAAATTATTTATCGTTTTTAAGTGAATGCAAATAAAATGATGTATTCGGGAGGCACTTAAAAAGAGTTGTCTCCGTGTCCAATTTTAACACAATTAAACTTACAAAAAATTATCAAAAGAGCTCAAAAATATAGTCTATTTTTAGACGAGGTTATTATTTTTTAGGAATACTCTGAATCTTAATAGTTACAGACAAAATACTAAGAGAGAAAAAAACACCAATTTGATAGGTAAGGACCCAATAAAAAGCTTAGAAAATGACTCGTCAAATAATCCCCCGTTACGCTGCTTACGAATCGAATTTCTGAACCGAAAGTAGGTTTAAGGTAAGCAGGTAGGCGATTCTCACACTGAGCCGCACGACGACGGAGCCTCGTGCGTTTATGCGTGCTCCCAATTAACTGCCACTCTGGTCTAGTGGTTGACTTGTCTCCACCGGGGAGATCGGGAGCTAAGGGACTAGGCGGAGAATTAGTACATAGACAATATTAAAATTGAATATAAATACAAAAAACACCTATCATCTCGCCATTATTGCCTATGGGATAGGCAAAGCTGTTAACACCCAAATTTTGCTTTAATACTGGGTTCTTACCTATGAAATTGGTGTTTTTTTTCTCTCTTAGTATTTTGTCTGTATCTATCATGTATGTAAAAAATAATTACCTCCTCTTAAAATAGACCATATTTTGGAGCTCTTCTGATTTATTTTGATAATTTAATTTGTTGTAAGTTTAATTGTGTTAAAATTGGACACGGAGACAACTCTTTTTAAGTGCCTCCCAAATATATCATTTGATTTGCATTCACTTAAAAACGATAAATAATTTTTATGAAGTTTGATATCACACACATCGCTTAAGGTTGTCTTTTGATACACGCCAAATATTATTATCTTTGGATTTGTCGTTGTGACTGAAACTGAAAAAATGTTAGTATGGAAAAAGCAGACATCCCCAAAATCTCCATACAAAACACCAATTTCATAGGTAAGGACCTAATATATAAAATTAATACTCTTTCACATTTTTAATTAAATACCTTACAATAACATATCTGGGAAATTGAATTAGAAAATACCTAACTAAATAATGTTGCTATTTAAGTTAAAATTCTTTAATTAGATATCCCCTATGAATTATTTGTAAATATAAATGCATAATAGTATATGTTGGCATGATACATATAATAAATCATATACTTAATAGATAAGAGAAATGAAAAATCGGTCTTTGAATTTCTCAAATTTTCGCCGCGCTGAGCTGCAAGAGTAAACTCTCACAATGAGCTATGTAAACAATTCGATAGAGCTCTTAAGATTTTACATGTGATTATTCTATTTGAAGGTTTACGGTTCGTGTTATGTCGACAGTTTGGCGCTAAATATAAGATTTACAGTTGTTGTGACGTTAATGTGACGTATTGAGCGCATTTCAGCGGCGGAATGGTGGAATTGCTTTTCAAGTTTCTAAACCAATTAGGACACTATCGTATATTGATCGAAAATATCAAAGTTAAATTTAATTCGCATTCTTTAAACGCACAGTAAAATCCATTTGACTTCGACAATCGTGAATATGAGTAATTTAGATTTATGACGCCGATAAAACGTAAAATTGTTATTTGAATGCGAACAATTTGTAAATTACGGTTTCATCTAGATAGACAATTATTATGGGCTGTTAAACATTTCAACCTTTAATGGCGCACGGACAGGCGTCCGAGTCGGTGACATGTGACGTCACTTATTTGATTTCGCTTCTTCAATTAAAGAGAATGACTCGAAAAAGGGAACGGTGTGCTAGACGCCACGGATTTATTAAAATAGATGGATTAGCGCTTTGCCAATTAGTTACTAATTTTGAAGTCAGGTGAGGGCGATGTTATTACAGTCAGCGTTAAATAGTGACACTCAGGATGTTTAAATAAGTATAAAAAGTCAATAATATTAATAATAAAGTTTCCATATTGTTGACAACACAAATTCAAGATATCAATGATCAATTTTAGTCACTATTTGACCGCTGACTGTACGAGTATATCCTACATATTTTGTATCAACCCAGCTGTTACTGATAGCTCAGGTGTAGGTGTAAATGGGTGAGTAAATGTAGGAAACGTAGAGAACCAGAGAAAAACACTGCTCCCGAAGGATGGATACGGTGACAACTGACTTTTATTAATTTTACAGATTTATAGACAGGAAAATAGAAAAGTAGAAAGACAGTAAAGAGGTAGTATCAAAACATAATAAAGATCAGTTCTGCACACCAGCTGTCAAGGAATGGATTTACCTAATCTTCATGGGTCCTATATCCGATATACTTAATATAATTTGAGTATTATTAAAGTAAGAGAGAACAGGCAAGGCAGAAGGATCTCGATGGCATAGTGGTTAGCACTTTGGCGTTGGTCCCGGTCGCTATTGCGACTGTTTCTACCCACCAACCCGCATTGGGCCAGCGTGGTGGTGTTACGGCTCATACTCCTCATGTGTTCTCCATGAAGAAGGCCTGTGCCCAGCAGTGGGACGTATATAGGCTGAGGACAACAAAATTTCCAAACGTTTGACAGTAAATGACTTATTGGAAGGGAATTAAGACTGTTAAACGTGCATACATGTTTTTGCACTTGACTTTGCAGCACTGGCACATGTCCTAAACTAACAATTTGTACAATATAACACCAAAGTCGCACCATTAGCGACTATAGGTAACTATCGTCATTCAACTGGTTGTGGTCAAACAATCATTAAGCAATACAATTGTTGATTCTGAAATAAATAATGAAGGTGTTCTCAACCTTTCGTGCCCCCAGAGACAAAAGGTTGCGAACTCCTTTATGATTCTGTACAAACGCCAAATCGGTACTTCAACGGATGCTTGCGGTGCGTTCTAAATTATTATGGTTCTCGTACCGCGAATGCCTTTTACGGCAGAACAAAATTGTTTTACGGGGTACGGATATTACTACGTACATTGTAACGTTCTGAAATTTGTAATATCGTACAGTTTTTATGGGATTGGTCAGGGCTGAATAACATTTGATCTATTTTTAAGTCTTTTATGTGTTGTAAAGACAGTATATGTGTCGGTACTACAAAGACCTTAGAGCAACGCGGGCCCGCTTTCCGTTCAAAGACATACAATTTCACAAATCTAAATCGCTGAGGAGGTTGCGTAGTGATTTAGTTCGCTTTAGCTTTCTATATCGAAAACAAAGCTACCTTCGCCATCGTCAGGCCGTGGATGGGTGACCAAAGCTTTGTAATCTCGAACTCTTCCTCCTTCAGAAGGCACGTTAAGCCATGAAGGCCTGTGCTCAGCAGTACATGAACCACAGTTTCTCCTGGCCAGGCTTTACTGTCTGCCCAGCAGTAGGATGTATATTTACTGGTAAACACTATCAATAATGCACATGAATCAGGTGCAGGTACACAACATATCCCTAAAGTGCCATCCCTTTTTGCGAATAAAAGAAAAGGGATACACACAAAAGCTCTGATTACTCAAATGAAAGGGACAGACGTATCCAATCTCAAAAAGTCGGAGCGAGATGGACAAATTAACGAAATTCGGTTACAGGAGTAGAATGAATGACTGTCACAAGATTCATTAAGGGCCCGTAACAATACGTTTGTTAGGTGTTGTACAGTCTGCTGATTAAATAAAGAAGTAAATTTTAATATTTAATATTTTGTATTGCCAAGCTTTACTGGCATTCCGTCCTCTTGGACAGTAACCGATAATCTTTTGCACGAGTAGAATTTTCCTCAGTCATAGGGCCTGCGTAGACGAGGGATTTTTGTACGCGGACTGGTTTTATCCGACAAAATAGATCGCTTAGAACTGTATCGAGTAACGTACTCGAGGGAATAAAAGTAGCCGATATAACCGAGGACAAGCAGAGAGCGGAGCAGACAAAATAATGGCGGAGTCCACGAAAAAAATTGAACTCCTGTGACTAGGTGAAGCAATGCACATGGCGGACTTTAATCCGCGTTGTTTACTCGAGAGTGACTTACGTGATGATGTGAGAAGGATTGCACACCGTGCGCTTGAGCCGGCGGTAAATCCGCAGCGGAATTTATATTCGCGGGGCGTACTTTTTTCTCCGCCGCTCAGAAAAGTACTTCGTCTGCGCAGACCAATTATTGTTCGGAAATAATTATAAATGGACCGAAAATTGGAAAAAAAAGTGAAATTAAACTGCTCGTTTTAGGCCCGATTTTTCAATCCTCAGATAAAATTATCCGCCATTTAAAACTATCACTGTCACTTTCTAAAGTCATAAAAAGAAAAGGGACAGAGCTAACATATGACTGTCAGATAGTTTTATCTGAGGATTGAAAAATCGGGCCTTAGTATTTTTATTTCTCTTTTTTATATATTTATTATTATTAAACTCTTTATTGCACCAATAAACAAAATTATAGTAAATAAAAAAAAGTAAGCAAAGGAGGACTTATCTCTAATAGAGATCTCTGCCAGCCAACCTATCACAGGTGTGTGAGATTTAGTAAGGAGAGGGAAGAGACACCAGTGCAAAAGAGAGAGATATTTTCCAAATTTAAAGCCACTTTGTGGAACTAAAGCGACTGAACGAAGAGGTGGTAAACATCCATTTTTCGACATCAATAGCCTTAAAGGCAGCCATAGCCGATTGGGGAAAATGGCTCTACTCATAAGAGGCCGCAGATTTGACACCCGCTTGTATAGGCTGTTTTAAAGGAACTTAAACACATGAGGCGAACACCGCTGCATATCCTTTCGAAGATATGGGCGTGATTATAATATGAATGCAGAAGGTAGGTATGTGACGGGGTGAAGCCGGGGATAATTGAAATTCAGTTGGGTCGTCACTTAAGTATCGTATATTATAATGAAGATTTAAGGCACAACTGAAACAATTATATAAAAAAAAGGTAAATTACACTGAACACAAAACAATTTCACATTTAACACTAAATATATTATAAAAAGGGTAGGGCTACTTACAATAGTGCCTTAGAGAAACATATAGTCTTTGTTAAAAATTAGGAACTGATAATGTGGTTTGTTGTAACTTTGTCTCAGCTTATAAAAATTGATTCACTTTATAAATATTTTACAATTATTGTTAGAAGGGAGTCAACCGCTCTACGCACTGACTCTCGTAAGAATGAGCTTCGAGAACAAAACAAATAAAAAGAGACAGACAGCAAATTTAAAATCGGAAACCAAGAGAAAAATGGCCAGAGAAGAGCGCAATGACAGCAACGAGGCGCTAATATAGCTATGGCGCCTCGTTACAGGTAGAAGGCACCAGACCGCGCGGAAGGTCCCCCACACGTTGGACTGACCAGATCAAGGCTGCGGTGTGAGGTTCATTGAACTAGTGCAGTAGGATGACCTCGAGCAGGCAGCGGGGGCGAGACGTAGTGAGGCGCATCACGTCTGCCCCTTCTGATATTTCCACTGCATAGAGATCACGACCGCTCTGTCGAGGAAGAAAAAAATAATATCAATGAGGAACTCGGTGGCGTAGTGGTTAGTACGTTTGGCTTCGAAAACAAAGCCACCTTCGCCATGGTCAGGTCATAGATGGGTGACCAACTTTGTGATCTCGAGCTATTCCATGCTTCGTAAGGCACGCTCAGCCTTTGGTCTTTGTCGCTTTGTCTACCCACCAACCCGCATTGGGCCATTGTGGTGTTACGGCCAATACTCATATGTTTCTCCATGAGAAAGGTCTGTGCCCAGCATTGGGTATATAGGCCGAGGACGACAGTTATGTAAGTATGTAGCTATAGATGCGTGCTGAGTATAAATTATCAATTTCGAGGAAAAATGAGAATGCGCAAGTATGGAAAAAACCCAGAGTGAACAGATTTGGGATGTAGTTTAGAATATTAGTGATGTCCTGTAGTTGATTAACTCTGTAAATATTTCCCCATCAAATTCCATGGCTAAAAATGTGATATTGATTTTTGAACTTAGTAGGTGATTCCAAAAATATTCTCTCCATCGCGAGCGCTGCAAAAACTATTGATCATAGAATAAATGATGTACTACGACTTTGTAGAACACATTATTACTTTCAAAAAATGTCATGACAGCATATGTCTTACTTTATAGTTTAGCCATAGTACTTGTGTTTTTTTAGAATTTCAATGTGCGTACATATTAATGAACTCGACTGTACCAGTTTTATTTAATTTGTTAAACATTACTGATCCTCATTTCGTTCGTTCAGCATTCTGTACAATCTTTCTGTACAGTACTGTACTCACTTCACTTTTTCCTTCGAGAGGGTTATTAAGAACGTGTGGTTCCACTTACCATCTGAGGAAGCCAAGTGTTAAATGACACCGCGAATTGAGTCTTATTTCAATGTGATTGCGCGTATTATCGCATACGCGAAATTGGAAAAAAAGCCTGAGAATTAATTTTGTACGCGTCGCTTTTGCGTAAGTATGTGCCTAATGGAAGGTAATTAAATTTTGTGGCTTATTTATAGTAGGAAAGAATAATTATAAATCTTTTTGCTTTTTGTAACTAGATGTATTTATTAATTCATTATTTTTGTCATTGAATTGAAAATAGTTTGCAAATAATAGCTTTAGCAATTTTGTATTATAGGTACCTACCTAATTTTAAAATTCACAAGTGCCATTCTACCAGACGATGTCTGACATTTCTGTGTCTACCTTGAGGTAGAAGCCCTTGAGCTCGGTAGTAAAAGTTCCATTATTGAGATCACAAAGTGTTTGTCACCCATCCAAATTCTAACCATGGAGAGAGTTTCTTTACATTCAATATAGATACCAAAGCCTAGGAATAACTACGCCACTGAGCTTTTTATTCAAGAAATTGGAAAGATATCGTAATGTTTTAAAAAATATCAAATTAAACAAAAAACTATGTTTCTACAATGACGCGGTGTCGCGGCAAAATAATTCTGTATTTGCCTCCCTACAGATCCACAAGGACTAATCTATCTATCAACCTATTGTCGTGCACTGCTAGACAAAGGCCTTCCCTAATGATCTCCACAAGGACCGATCCTGCGCCGCCCGCATCCAGCGACTTCCTGCGACCTTCACCAGATTATCGGTCCACCTCGTTGGGGGCTTGCTACGTTGCGCCTTCCAGTAAATGGTTGCCACTCAAAACCTTTCCGCAACAACGGTCGTCAGTTCTACGATCCTGCCCACTGCCATGCCATTTCTGTGGACTATGTCGGTGACCTTAGTCCTCTTGCAAATATCCTTGTTTCTGATTCGATCACGCAGAGAAACTCCAAGCATAGCCCTCTCCATTGTCCTTTGAGTGAACTTGGGCCTTCTTATGAGGCCCATTATAGGCGGCCACGTCTCAGTACCGTAAGTCATCTCTGGCAACACGCACGAGTTGAAGACTTTTGTCTTGAGACACTGCGGTAGATGAGCCGAGCAAACGCTGCGTAGCTTCCCTAACGCTTCCCAGCCGTGTTGGATTCTTCGATTGACCTCTTTCTGGAAATTAGACCTACCTAGTTGGACTACTTTTCCCAGATATACATACTCATCAGCAATTTCCAGTGTAGAGCTTCCAACCTTCACAGGAGTCGGACCAACATGGGAATTAGACATGAACTTTGTCTTGTTTATGTTCATTTTCAGGCCCACTTGTTGAGAATCTCTACATAGGTCTTCGATCATTGAGGTCTTCCAGGGTCTCAGCCATGACCACGATATCATCAGCAAAACGAAGGTGAGTCATGCACTCGCCGTTTATGTTGATGCCATGGTCTTCCCAGTCAAGAATCTTAAAAACGTCCTCCAACGCAGTTGTGAACAGTTTCTTTTCAGAACTTCAGTTCAGGACAGTCTCACACTTCGCTGGAGCGGAATTCGTTTTGAGTTCTGATCCAAGATAAACAAACATACTCGTAGTGGCGTTTTCGTACAATTACTGCAACACTTGAATGTATCAATAGTCTATTCTTTACCTCTGGAGCGACTGTAGAACGGCCCAGGTTTCGACAGAAGCGAAGGCTTTCTCATAGTCTACAAAAGCTAAGCACAATGGCAGGTTATACTCTTCGGTCTTCTGTATGACCTGCCGCAGCGTATGTATTGATCTATGGTACTAAAGCCTTTTCGGAATCCGGCTCGTTCAGGAGGCTGGAAGACGTCAAGTATGCGTGCGAGACCGTTCGTTAGGACTCTCGAAAACAGCTTGTAAACATGACTAAGCAGCGTAATCAGTTTGTTGTTCTTCAATTGGGCCCTGCACCCTTCTTGTAGAACATTGACACCACGCTCCCGTGCCATGCTTTTGGCGGTTTTTCCTCGAGTATGACGGAGTTTCATAGCCTCTAGTGAGCTTTCATCCAGAGGCTTTTAAAAGCTCTGCTGTAATTCCATCATAAACCGATGCCTTGTTGTTCTTAAGCTGTTTGAGAGCCAAACTAATCTTGTACAGGCTGACATGGCGAAGGTAGCTTTGTTTTCAATCGAAACCCAAATCATACTAACCTCTACGCCACCCAGCTCCTCACCGAGTATTAAGAGACCCGAAAAGCATAATATCTCATATTTTATTTCCTGGAATGCGGTTCGAGCGTGCTTACGATTGCCTATTGGGAGTATGACGTTCCATGAATCGCATATTATTGTTATCCATTTTCAGAATATTGATAAATGATATATTTTTTTGTATTTGAATTACTATTAGACACTGCTATAGGCAGTGTCGCCAGACGATATTATATAAGTAAAGAATAATGAAGTAATTCAAGATTATATCTCTCCTTTTGTAACTATTGAGCTCCTTATTCCGTTTTTTGTAGGTGCCCAAGATTTCGACCTCTGACCCTGACTTTTAATAGATAATTATTTAAGTGAAAGTAAGTCCATTGGTCGCGACACTGATAAAAAGGATCAAGAGCTGAAAGCATTTTCGCCTCTTTTTCCTAAATAAAAATAATGTTTATTTTTATTTTTGGGTCCTTATAATCGCGTTGAAGCGTAGGCGTGTGTTGTTTCATCAATGAAATTGCCGACATATGCCTATTTGCATCATAAGTGACGATCAAAACATAATAAATATGGAATGTAAGTATAAATAAGGAATATAAAATTGGAAGGTATATTTTGCTGGCCTTGCTGGGTATTATCTTTCTCGCACAAGACGACTTATAATTTTAATAATATAATTTTATCAAAAGTTACACCGACTCCAAAAAAAACAAAAACAAAAAACACTCAAAAGTAAAAAATAATTCCTGACTTCATACATACGTACGTAATTTCGGTACGTCATCAGCCTATATACGTCCCTCTGCTGGGACAGGCCTTGACAGACAGACACATGAGGAGCATGGGCCGTAACACCACCACGCGGGCCCAATGCGGGTTGGTGGGTAGAAACGGTCACAAATGCGACCGGGACCAACGGCTTAACGTGCCTTCCGAAGCACGGACGAGCTCGAGATCACAAAGTCTTCGTCACCCATCCACGGCCTGACCATGGCGAAGGTAGCTTTGTTTTCGATCGAAGCTAAAGCGCACTGACCACCATGCCACCGAGCTCCTCAATTTTGGTACAAATCATTAAAATAAAACCGAGAAAAATACATATTTAAATTTAACAATTTATTACTGATTTTTAGTTTAATTTAAAAGCTATTTTACTGATTTTTAGTGATTTCATTTGAATTTGATTATATGAACTTTAAGGGATGCCCTCGATTTCTCCCAGATCCCATTATGACCTGACCTCATGACAATGGAAATCCTATGGACTTACCCATAAATATCAATGATATTTAAAGGATTATCGCTATACTCCTAGTGGTTGAGGAGTTATACCTTCCATCATCAGCTCAGCACCATAATTTGATGACTCGGACGCAAATGCTTGAATAACACTAGAAAAAATATGAAATTGGACCATACGTGCCTATAAACTTTGTAGGATGCCCTAGATTTCTTCAAGATCCCATCACCAGATCCTGACCTCTTGATAATAGAAATCCCAAGTACTTACCCATAAATATTTATTATATTTTAAAGAATTATCGCTGTTCTCCTAGTGGTTGAGGAGTTATACCTTCCATCATCAGCTCAGCACCATAATTTTAAAACAGTAGACGGCGAATGTCTGTTCATAGAAAAAAATGCTTAAAACCAATACAGGGGGATTTAAGGAGAGGGAAAATACCAAAAAATGTTTTTTTTCACATTTTTTGTTTCTCTGTCTATTTGTCTTTTTGGACGGGCTAATCTCCGAAATGGCTGAACCGATTTCAATGAAATTTTGCATGGTTATACCTTCTATCCCTGGTCAACATCTAAGATACTTTTTATTCCGGAAAATAAAAGTTCCGACGAATAACAGTCGGACTGTGGTCCCCGAGCGTACACCTGGCTCGGCGGAAGATCTTCATTTTTCGACATACTTTGTGTGTGGGGACACAAAATAATGAATGACAGACAAGCCCATTTTTACAAATACTTATACCTTCTGTTATCTTCGCCCGATTCATAATATGAAGGCCCTGTTGACCCAACTGAACAATAACGACCGAACTCATCGAAGGACCCTTGAAAAAATTGTTTTTTCAGACCCTGGAGTGATATTGTGCTCTCATTAGATGAAGAGGCTCGCTATAGCGAAAACTCATTAATATTATTTACCTACAGTGCGATGAAGATTCATCGCTGCGAGGTCTGAAGGGAAATGAATTTATTTTTTTGAAGATCAGAAGTCTTTTGTTGTAAGTGGAGGCAGGAGGTTGAACTGTACTGATGGAAGGTCAACTGATTTCTCCTCGAAGACATTAAAGTAAAAAAAAACACGTGTTTTATATATACGTTATTTTGTCGCAGGAATAGACTTAAAAACGATAGGTGTTAGAAATCTAGTCAGCACAAATACTCTTCTTGGAAGACAGTACATTATTTATGTGTCAGGTTTTGTCGGGATAATTTTAAAACGCTGTCCAATTTGACGTGTTCTTAAAAAATTGTTTGTTCTGTTTTTATAGCTTTTAGTAAATACCGTAAATCGTCATCTAATAGTTTTATTGACTAGTGTTGACGCCATTAGCACGCTCTAAGATTCCCAACAAGTGGCGACCGTGAATAAAATTTGGTGATTTTAGAGATTTGTTAGTACTCTTAGTACTATGGAGTCTACGAAAAGCTAGATCAATTAATAGAGGAACATTTTCGAAGACGTACAAAAAGCTTTGCGATACTGACGCATCCGAAGAAATACAGGTATGTTTCGAGCTTTTGAACAAGCATTTAACACGCATAGAAGGATACGATAAGAAAACATTTGAATTGCTTCTTACTGAGGACTTTTTAGTATGTATAAAGAGCTGAGGACCGAGCTCATTCATAACTGTTACAAACAAAAAGATCTTTAATTTAAAAATTAAAAAAAAAAAATCTTGAAAAAAATTTATCCAATTCCGGTGTAATGTAGCTCCTTCTTTTTAAAATATGTGGAGGAAATCTGCCCAAAATGTCTTGTCAGCAGTTCTTAAGAAGTTAAAATATTACCATTATTCTAGATTTTCAGTTTTTTTAATACAATTATTAATAATGAATGGAATTTTTTTATATATCATTTTATGCGTCATTAAATATTTTTTAATTTAGACTTTTATTTATTAAGGTAGGTCAAGTACTTTTGAAAATATTGAAGATTTTCTAAGTGACCTTTTTCTGCTTTTGGTGCGAAAATTGTTAACAAGAATGGTTTTAGATTAATTTGGGCTAGCAGGTAGTATGTATTCACATACTTTTGGTAAATAAAACATGATAAATAAAACTATACAAAAAGTTTACAAAATTATTTCACCATAGCTTAATGTGGTGAGTGACATAACTGCACCACCACCAGCATCTGCACCCGTAACAGCACTCCTTAAATTAACAGTTACAATCATAAACTTTTGAACACCCATCCAAGTGTCAGCCATAGTGATAGTGGCTTTATTAGTCTTATATTGGGTTTGTTTGGATTTAAATGTTCAATACAATGAAAATTCTACCTTCTAAAAAAACCTACCGTGTGTATATGAACTCTCGTAAACAATTTCTTTTTTCCATGTACATCAGTGAAATTCGACTACGCGCTTCGGCCGCACCCCTTGTACATACACAAAACAAACTACAGTCAATGTTTTTGGTCTAGGTATAATAAAATAAAATAATTTGAGTCTCACATTTGTTGACTCTAGAAAGTGCTAAATCAAGTTTTAATCTAGTTTTAAAATTTACAAGTGGAGCTTATTTGATAATTTTTATTCATAAAGTACTGAAGGCTTACAGTTTTCCCAAAATCGCCTTCAAGTAAAAACAGGAAATACAAAACATATTAAATACACAATTTCACAGCTAATTCCATACATTTTTCGCATGCAGTTAGAATAAAATTTTCAATTTCTCTTTTATTCGAATATTTATGGGTGTAGTCTGTCTGTGCTTGTGCTTGCTCCTGTATGTAAAATAGCTATAAAATTGCTTTACCGCTTTTGACAAAAACTTCTAATAAATTCAACGTACATTTTTGGATATTGGTAAATTAATATTCAACTTACATTACTCGATTCCAAGTACATATAATATTTATAACGATGTAACGAATAAGTCTTGCGAGAAATTCCCAACCAACTTGAAAATTAGTTCTAAGAAATTGAAATTTTCACCTGTTTCGAATGAAGGAGTAGACTCGTGTATCGAAACAACGTGGCAACGAAAGCAGCAATATGGACATTATTGCTTTAAAAATATTGCCTTTGATATATCTGTCTACTTCGTCTACTTACTAAAAATGTCGAAGGGTGGTTGTCACAGTTATCGATCGAGTCTGAAATGATTTTACATCTTTACTTTAATACATACGAAAAAGAAAAAAAAGAAGAAAGAAAATCCGAAGTCTTGAGCGTCAGTCTATATATATACACGTCTCACTGCTGGGCACAGGGCTGGGCACAGGACGTAACTGTCTGGACTGAAATGTTAATTTGTTTTTTTTTTATTTTGTTATGGAAGATGTTACAGTCTGTAAAAGTCTATGTTTATTATTGGCACAAGCGATTTCTTTGCTTTATTGGCAAAAGCACATTGTAAAATCTTTAAATATATATATATATATATATATATATATATATATATATATATATATATATATATATATATATATATATATATATATATATTCTTGGAAAGGAGACCAGAAGTGATTTTTTTTAAAAAGGAAAATTACAACAATCTTAGGGATATTTCATCAAAATTACATTTATTTCAAAATGATAACCGTTTATCAAAATCATTACCCGATTTAACACAAAAATAGTACTAAACAAATACTAAACTTCTCACATACGAATTCACAACACAAAAATGAATCATACTTCACAATATTTTCACTAAACTAACTTCGATACCCAAACCCGCAGAGTAACGCCCTAACAGTCAGAAATATCGAAAGAGAATGCCTCGATACTGGCGAAACATCGCCTTATATAGCTGTCCCCCTCCACTGGTCCTCTTCCCTCCAACACGGCCTTTCCTGACAGGAGGCCGTCCTCGGGCTCCTTCCTCTTCAAAGGTCGATGTCCAGGATTGGCATGGAAGGGTCCGCGCTGCACGTCAAAGTCTTCGGTGGTGTAGCAGATCCTTCCGTCAATCTCTGCGTGCCAGATAATCCAGGTTGAGGTTCATCAGCATCAGCCAATTCGCCCACAGAAGGTTGAATGACGTTCGAGGCGAGCTCCTCGATCTCATCGTCTGGATCTGTACAGAACAAAAACGAAAGCACAAAAACTTGTTCTCACAAAAACAAATCTAACAAACTGTCTAAGTTTGAACAGCAACACAGTATGCTGAGCTTACCCAGCCCGGCCTAAGCACAACGGATATGAAACAAGCTAATATCTGTACCAACAACCTGGGGCAGTTCCCGTCGGGGGAGTGCCCTCACGACTCGATAGAGGTCTACGCGCACTTACGTGAGACATAGCATTGCGTGTGTCGATAGGTTCCACATAAAAGTATGTTTCAATCCAAACAACAACTCAAACAGTGCAACCGCTGCACCACACACACAACCACACGACTCGTCAAACCTTTGGAATGACCCTGCGTGTACAACTGCTCCAGGACCACATGTCTGAGCAACTCCAAGACAGTGTCCGAACACACAACACTAAGCATGTTCCATATACCTGGATCGCATGTCTGAGCGCACTCCAAGACAGCATCCCGCAACATGAAACACACACCATACAGGAAACATATCCATCAGTTATGATAGCTTACCCAAGTACACTCTTCAAGATAGAGGCTATCCCGACTGAACAATATGATTTCCATCGTCTGTGCCTACCCCATAAGTAACACTATCTTACATTCACAAAATAATGGGGTGCTTTCCACAAAAATACTTTATTAAAAACATTATCTTTAAAACAGACAGAGGCCCCGGCACAGGCATGTCACACAAAAGCTATTTGAACAAGATTTTCGGTAAGCCGAAATATTCAAATTCACTTACCACTAAAGAAAATAGAACAGACATCGGGAGTCCATTCTCCATGCCATGGCATCATATACTCCGCAGCTGCCTGCGTTGACTTGCCATATGAGCCGGCCAGGAGTTGGAGCTCGTAGCGACCCTGAGGCAGGATCTTTATCACCCGATACGGCCCTCGCATGCAAGAGTCTAGCTTCCCCGTCGCTTGAGCCTGTTTTCTTACAAAAACTAAAGAATTTAGTTCAAAGCCACGTGGTGGCTTACGACTTTGGTTAACGTACGTATCCTGAGTCACCCGGTTCGAACGAAGGCGTTCGGATACTCGTTGACGGCTCATCTCCCGGAGAGCTTCCCTATTTGGGCTGGAACCCTCGATGGCAACATCACGAATGAGGCTTCGAATAAGTGGCGTAGCTGCGTCAATGCCTATCAGCAGATTCAGAGGCGAGCATTTTGTGGTCCTATGCTTGGTAATATTGAGGACCAGCTGCAGTTTCCAAAGAACGGATGGCCACCTTTGTTCGCGATGATTGCACTCAATTCGCACCATATTGAGCACCGTACGGCAGTACCTCTCCACTTGCCCGTTGGACTGATGCATTTCGGGGGTTATTAGATGCGTGTCACAGCCCATGCTGTTAATCCAATCAAGAAAATCGGCACTTTGGAACATTCGCCCTCTGTCAGCTACGATTAGCTTAGGTGTTCCAAAAAGGGAAATAAAGTTGGTAACATGGCGTTTCAATTCGTCTGACTCTTGCCGAAACATGGGGTACAATAAACAAAATTTTGAAAAAGCATCTATTACAATAAGTACATACCGATAACCATCAGTTTCAGGTAAAATTCCTAATACATCCATATGGACCGTCTCAAAAGGCACGTCTGGTTTTTCCCACGAGTGAATAGGCTGAAGGGAAGCGCGAGCTACTTTCTTATGAGAAAGGCACACCAAACAGTGTGTTATGTACTTTAACGCAAAAGCTCTTAACCCTGGAAACCAGAAGTGCTTCATGATAAGGTCGACTGTCTTGTCTACTCCCGGATGGTCATGTTCGTCATGGAAAATTCGTAAAAGACTCAATCTATGACCTTTCGGGATGAAACATAACAATTTTGGATTTTCACCGGTAGGCGAAAATTTATAATAGAGCATGTCATTCCTAACTACATATTTAGTAGAGTCCAGTTGTCCGTCTGACAATCTCTGAATAAGAGACCTAGTTTCTTCATCGGAAGCTTGAGCTATCCGGGCCCAGTTCTGGGGCTTTTGAACAGTAACTGTGTAAACTGGATTACGGCTGAGATAGTCAGCATGAGACAAAAGGGAACCCTTACGATAGTCCAAAGCGAAGTCAAAATCTTGCAAGTATACCCACCACCGGACGACTCTAGGTAATAAATCTTTCTTTCTCTGAGTGAGCTTTAGCGCATTGCAATCAGTGACCACAGTGAAGCGTACACCTACAAGATAATGCCTACGGTACTGGAGAGCCTTGACTACCGCGAGCGTCTCCAGCTCATATGAGTGGTACCTACTCTCAGCACCATGAGTGAGTCGGCTGAAATAAGACACCACTCGCTTACGATTACCTTCATGCACCTGCATCATGACAGCTCCATAACCAATAGAGCTCGCGTCTGTATGGACCTCTATTGGCAACGAAGGATCATAGATAGCCAGTACTGGCTCGCTTGTAAGACATTCTATAATGTACTTTCGGGCAGCCTGTTGTTCCACTCCCCAAGAAAAGTTAACGCTCTTTTTAGTCAACGCGGCTACACACGCAGTCTTCTGGGCAAAGTCAGCTATATAGCGTCTAAAATAACTAGCTAAGCCCATGAACTGACGAACCTGCTTAACATTTTGCGGTTCAGCTGAGTCAATCAAAGCTCTAACCTTCTCCTGACTCGGCCTAACCTGACCTTCACTAATCGTTCGTCCTAGGTATTCTATTTCAGTCGCTAAGAATGAACACTTCTTCAAGTTAATCGAAAACCCTGCGCTGGTTAATGTGGCAAGAACTTTACGAAGTAAAACAAGGCCATGGTCTACTGTTTTGCTTAAAATAAGCACATCATCGATGTAGACCAGGATATCTCCGGCTTCGATGAACTCGCGAAGTGTTTTCGAGATGATCCGTTGGTAAACAACAGGGGCATTTGCCAGACCGTACGGCATTTTCAAATACTGAAAATGTCCCTCGGGCGTGACAAACCCTGTAAGCGGTATCGACTCCTGATCCAAGGGGATCTGATGGAAACCAGTCGCCATATCCAGGCTGCAAAAAAATTTATTACCCCCTAATCGGTCTATGTGATCATCAATTCGCGGCAGAGGAAACCTATCTTTTACCGTAACCTCATTCAGCTTACGGAAATCAACACACATCCTGTCCGACCCGTCTTTCTTCTTAACGAGAAGGATAGGGCTCGCGTATTCAGAATCAGACTCTTCAATAATGCCCTTGTCTAAAAGATCTTCAATTATTTCACGAACACGAAGTGTCTCTGAGTGAGAGAGTCTGTATGGGCGGTAGTTGACAGGAGTGTTGGAATTGAGTTTAATGGACATACAGGGTGTATGTCCATTAAACTCAATTCCAACACTCCTCACTGTTGAGGTCGCGGTACCAGAAATAAAAAAATTCGAAAAGTAATTTACGATATCTAAAAGCTGTTGTAATTGAGCATCAACAAGAGGCGTGTTGATTGAAATCGAAGTTCAGACTGAACCGTCATCACCCGGTCAAAGCTACATTCAACCCTAGTAAGGCGCTGATAATTCCTAGTACGAACATACCTAACTCCTTCTCTATTTAAAACATCTGTACCTAATATAATTGGCGTGTTCATGTACTGTGATGGTACAATGAACAAATCTACTTCGAGTGTCAACCCATCAAATTCAATCGGCAACTTTACATAAGATGTGCTTTCCACCTCCTGGCTACCCAATCCCTTTAAAATCCGAAAAGCGGGCTTAACCGAACAATTAAAATGTTTCAGCAACGATGACGACATAAGTGAAATAGTTGAACCGCTATCTATCAAAATATCTACTGCGACGTCCTGAATAATAGCCACTACTACATCACTATTGGAGGAGGTAACCAAAACATTACAAAAATTAACGGTCTCCTTATTTGTCGCTTTAGACCTCTGCTTGGCAAAACAATTATCAACACTGTGACCCAGCTTCTTACAAAAGGAACAAGGAGCAGATCTAGTTGGTACGAACACAGACCTTGCAGGCGCGGCACTCAATGTATTTGACGGTGTACCCGATCCCTGATCGATTCTAGGACGCTTTGTGCAGTTAGCTTGCTTATGCCCCATATGACCACACGAGAAGCACTTAAACTCATTGCTACCCCTTTTTCGCGATAAATCATTGTTCCGATTACTTTGGGTATTATTAAATGCAACCGAACGCGACGTAGAACTCTTTAAGTTAGCAACCGGTTTTACGTAAATCGAGAAAAATTCTATCAAATCATTCGGCATCAGTTTTGCATTAGTTGCCGACGCTCGAATATTAGGATCGCTAATACCGCGTATAATTATCGCCGAAATCAACTCGTCACTAAGACCCTGTACTATACGTAAACGCAGCAAAGCACGACGCGCATAATCCGCATACGTAGGGTACTTGTCGGAATTCGTATTAATAACCTCAGCCAAGATATTCGCGATATCGAGTGACTTTGGGCATAACGGCTTAAATTCTTTTTTAAAATTTGACCAGGAACGATCACTTGAAACCCAATCGTTTAACCATGATCGAGCGTCACCCTTAAGACAGTTGCCGATCCGCGAGAGGCATTCATAATCATTCCATTTGTTACATGATTTTGCACGATCTACCTCAGAACACCAATCGTCAAAATTGTGTAAACTAGGATCGAAGTTCGAAATGTAAAAGTGTTGACTCGACCTACCCTCATAGTTAAAAGAACGGATTGCGTCCACAATGCGATCGGTAACAGATGAGTTGACCGCGGGTTCAACCGTTGACCACGGGTTTCTCGAATAACGTTCTGAATCGCGAGGTGGTGATCTAGATCGAGAAAGCGGGCGCGTTTCGCGATACCGGGTGGGCGATTCTCGTGGACGTCTACGACTTCTACCACAAAAAGGAGACCGCCTATCACGCGATCGCGACTCACGTCTACCTGGCGACACCAACGTACGCGTGAAACGCGTTGGCGACGAGTGACGCACACGCGACCCTGATGGCGCGGACGGCGTACGCTGTCGCGGTGGTGGCGACTTATCCCGATTCCTGTCTTGATTGTTTGAACTAAAGGTTACGGGCGCCGATGAAGCCTTAACCTTTTCCTCTAATGCCCTAAGACGAGCCATCAAAGCTTCTATCTCGGAAGATCGTTGCCTACTATTACGCTTATCACGACTATCGCGACAATACGGGCTATGACCATCGCGACCACTACGATCATGACCGCGATCAGACATTTTAGTTCGAAAAAAGATTCGAACAGTAAGTTAGAATTCAAACACTTAAAAAAAAATACCCTCGCACAGAAAAGAAAAAGAAAAATTCACTCACAAATTACTAAAATACCACGGCTAAAAGTCCAAATAGAAGTAAAAAGATAAATACTTACCCTCCACGAACGATTTGCACTTACACACACAATATCAGAGAAAAAAAATAGTTAAGGTTTGGTTAAACGGTTATCCACATGAAAAATACGTGGGCCAATGAGATGGAATCCCACTTCTGATCTTGGAAAGGAGACCAGAAGTGATTTTTTTTAAAAAGGAAAATTACAACAATCTTAGGGATATTTCATCAAAATTACATTTATTTCAAAATGATAACCGTTTATCAAAATCATTACCCGATTTAACACAAAAATAGTACTAAACAAATACTAAACTTCTCACATACGAATTCACAACACAAAAATGAATCACACTTCACAATATTTTCACTAAACTAACTTCGATACCCAAACCCGCAGAGTAACGCCCAAACAGTCAGAAATATCGAAAGAGAATGCCTCGATACTGGCGAAACATCGCCTTATATAGCTGTCCCCCTCCACTGGTCCTCTTCCCTCCAACAATATATATTGTATAGGGAGGAAACAACTTGCTGAGTTTCTTGCCCGTTCTTCTCAGAACAAGGGCTCCTCGTGGCTAGTGAACGGTTGGCATAATTTGACATTCATAAGAGTATGTGAATACCGAAACTGAATAAATTATTTGAGTTTGAGTTTGGCCAAATGCGGGTTGGTGGGAAGAAACAGTTGCAATAGTGATCGGGACCAACGGCTTAACGAGCCTTTACAAGCACGGAGGAGTTCAAGATCACAAAGTTTTGGTCACCCATCCAAGGCATGACCATGGCGATGGTAGCTTTGTTTTCGATATCGAAACCCAAGGCGTACAAACCAAGGCGTCTATTATGGCACCGAGCTCCTTAAGTAGAGTAATAATAATAATAATAATTTATTGTCTCACCATAATCACACAATGCAACATAACAAAAAGATGAACAGTATTAATTGAGTTTGATTATGGCGGGCTGATACCTGAACTAGGTCAGACCTGTTTCTCAGGTTCTCAACCCTCCACCTCATTATAAGAATTACAGTAAGTACATAATTTTAACAAATTTTGAGTTGTTTAACTTTTTCTCTCTAAACATAAACATAAGATTTCATTTCATTTAGTACTTAATAACATATTTTAGTTCGGTAGAAGTCAACATTAAAAAATAATTTTGTTGGGTAGATAAATAAAATCTAGTCGATGGATCTGTGTTGAGTTTAAAGTTGGTAGTGTTATAGTAGTGATATAGATATGATAATAAGAAAATGGGCATGTTATCAGGAAAACTATGAGAGTGATCGTCATGAGAGCGGTGATGAGAGAGTGATGAGAGCGGTTATGCAGGGCGACGACCGAAAAAAACATTTGATAGTGTGAACGAGAACATTTACTTCTTAGTATTTACGAGTAAATACTAGCTAACGAATCGTTTTGAATGATGACGTTCACAAGTGAATTAAATTTGAAAAATAAAATCTCTTTTTCTTTCTGGACCCGAGAAGAAATGCGCGTCGGTGTATTGGCTGTAGAGATTGGCGGGCGATTACTACAAAAAAAAGTGGTTTTCTGTTAGGCTTACATATTATTTATTTACTTAATAATTTATTGTACACAAAATACAGAACAGGAGAACTTTAAAAGACAAAAGTACTAAAGGTAGGGCTTATTTCTAATAGAAATGTCTAACAAACCACCTGCTAAAGCCAACCCACTTGAATACTATACATATTAAAAAAATGTTAATCTTTGCAAATCAATCATTTCATGCCAAGCTGAATTTTGTAGAAAACGTAATTTTTTTTTGATTAATTAGTATCTGTCAATCACAGAAGATTTAGTTAAACATTAATTATGATTCTTTCGTCATTATTCTACTATTTCTTTATTCAGCGGTGATTAAAAAATATTTTTTTCAACGCGGTATGCAACTGTACCCTTTACATAGGTCCGATCCTTAAGAGGCACCCTCAGGGCGTCTGCCGATTCCCGGATCCGGCTCGAGCGTCCTGGAAGCGGGATGCCTTTCAGAGAAAAACCCTCCAGTGGTGGTTCGCCACTAGAAGGTTGAGGACCCACCAAGGTTCTCGCCTTTATTCAAAACAATTCGGTGATAGCTGAGTAGCAGTCAGAGGCATCAGTTTAGGGCAACTCAATAAAAATAATCCCATAGAAATTGACATTCTTAAAATTTCTTAACGCAACTAAAGTGAGAAGTGTTTGACAATGAACTTACATTACGGGTACAGTTCACTTACACACAGTCGAAAAAACAATCTAGTACTAAAATAGCTACCGGAAAACACATTTCACACATTTCTGTAGTACATTTAAAGAACACGTAAATTATCGTGCCGTACATCCAAAAGTATAACGGCCTTGCGGTAATCCATTTAGAAATCAACGTAAAGCGGTTCTTTTGACGCTAAGCGTGCTTCTGACGTAATTGTAATGATATTAACGATTTGTATTGCGCAATCTACGTGGAAGAGAATGCATTAGAAATATTCATGGACATTCGTAGAATCGTTGATATATTCCTACATTTTTAAACTCACCTTAAAGTGAGTTTCACCGTAATTACAATTTTTTTTAACAATTACCCAATTTCACTTAAATCCCTTTGGTCTCTGTCCGTTTCACAGGCAGATAATGAATTGAAACTTTAAGGTAATTTTTGCTCGTGATGAAAATATAATATTAAGTACAATGAAGTCGCTAAAAACATACAATTTAAGTAACAATTTCTTAACAACAGTACAATTTGACTGCTATAAAAGATTTCTGGGCGAAATTTCTCGCCCAGTCTTCTCGCCGTGAGTCTAGATGGGTTTTCATTCTTACCTTAATTTCTATCTATCTATCAGCCAATTGTCGTCCACTGATGGACATATGCCTTCCTCAATGATCGCCACACCTCGCAGTCCTGCGCCGGCCGCCTGCATCCAGCGACTTCCTGCGACCTTCGTCAGATCGTGGGTCCACCTTGTTGGGGGCCTCCCTACGTTGCGCCTCCCAGTACGTGGTCGCCACTCGAGAACCTTTCCGCCCCAACGGCCGTCAGTTCTACGAACAATGTGCCCTGCCCACCGCTACTTAAGGTCCGCAATTCTGTGGGCTATGTCGGTGACCTTGGTTCTCCTACGAATCTCCTCATTTCTGATTCAATCACGCAGAGAAACTCCAAGCATAGCCCTCTCCATTGCCCTTTGAGTGACCTTGAGCCTTCTTAATTTAGTGTTTTAAAAAAAATACCTTCACCATCGTTAATCCTTGAGCTAGTTTGCATAACTCTGTAGTCTCTAGTTTGTCCCGGTCGCGGTTGCAACCGTTTCTACCTACTAATGCGCAAAGGACCAGCGTGGTGGTGTTCCGGTCCGTCCTCCTCATGCTTTTCTCCATTTTAACCGCCTCTGGTCTAATGGTTCACACCACCGGGTGTTGATCGGGAGGGCCGGGTTCGATTCCCCATGGGGCAAAAGTTTTTATTCTCGGTTTGGTTGGTGGTGGCTTGTAAGCCCGCCTGGCTAGCTACCACCGTCTTACCTAAATTTGTTGCCAGGTAGGATAGCCAGTTCCTCAGTTGTTGAGGATTACAGGTGAAGCTCGCTTCCGCCATCGACCTCATCGTCACTTACCATCAGGTGAGATGAAGGTCAAGTGCTTACCTGTCGTATGCAAAAAAAAAAGAATGTAGGAAGGAAAATGTCCAAAAGCTGGACGTTTACCTGTTGAGGTCGTAGAGCTTACCGTAGTATTAAAATTATATTGACGTTTATTGTATTTGCGAAATCCACTAAAGAAGAGAAGTAGAAGAATTATAATGTAACAATTTAGATTATATTGCATACTTGTGTGGTAGAAAACATTATTAAAATTGATTAGCAATTTCCTAACACGATCATGCAAATTTAGATATACACGTTAATACAATTTAATGCCAATTTAATGCCTTGGTGTAATCTAGTCTTTAGTAGTTAAGTCTTCATTTGGATTGAAATGCAAGTGTAATGCCTTCTTCGAGCGCACGACAAGCTACATTGTCCCTGGGCTTATCAATGGGTTGCCTTCAAGTCTGTGACAGTTTAACCAATAAAAATATTAATATTAAATTAAATCAATATTTTCTAAATTTAATTTAAATGTGGGATTTTTTTTGTAAACGTACCTCCGAAACAATATTACAATCATCGAAATAAAAATCACGCCATAGTCAAATGCCGCCAAAAACTCCCAAAATTCGTGTTATGTGCAACAGAGTTGAAGATTACATAAAACGGTGGGTGACCAAGACTTTGTGATCTCGAGCTCCTCCGTGCTTCGGAGGGCACGTTAAGCTGTTGGTCCCGGTCGCATTTGTGACCGTTTCTACCCACCTACCCGAATTGGGCCAGCGTAGTGGTGTTACGGCCCTTACTCCTCATGTGTTTCTCCACGAGGAAGGCCTGTCCCAGCAGTGGGACGTATATAGGCTGTTTACGAAAGTACTATCTACTCTCATTCGATCGTTCGTTTTTTTCTTCGTTTTATCATGATGAAATCAGAATAGAGGGAAATTATACCTTTTTTTGCTACAAAACCCTCATCGCGTAGTCCTCGTGTATTCCGACATTGTATGATAAAAATTGACGACCTCCGTGGTCGAGTGGTCTGTACGCCGGTCTCAAGGCGTCGCCATCTCGAGAGGTTCTGGGTTCGATCCCCGGTGGGGCCAAATGTTTGTGTGGTGAATACAGGCATTTTTTCTCCAGTCTTGGATGTTTATAAAAATATAGTATATTTTCTGAATATTTATCTTTAATATTTATATGTATTTATCTATTAATTTAACTTTAATTGTCAGATAATGCACAGTCACAGGGAAACATAAATACCTAACACAATTTATAAAAAGATTTTACTTGTTCATTTGCTTCTAGCTATCTCCACTACTTTCTAATATAATTTCTAATAACTCAAGGAGAAAACTAAATTTGACAGACACCTTTCCACTTATACCTCCATTAAGCCAAGAAGATAACTAAATGTGATCTATTCAATCTTTTTTTCAATCAATTTCTGAAAACACTTATGGACCTTTGAGAATATTTTTCAAAAATTTATTATGGTTAAAGAACTTTATTTCTCATTAGAATATACAAATGGAATTCATTTACTGAGAAACAAATACTTATCATTTATATAAAATCAGCATTCGAGCACATAAATCCAGATAATTACACATCACTTGAAACATAATTATACTTATTAAAGTTATTAAAACATATTTAATTTTGATCTATTCAAAACAAGACGACGAAAAATTTTTCGGATACCGCCCGATTTGCAAATAAAAGTATGATCACTCGTCGCGCGTCATACTTACATGATTTAAATGTAAATAGGATTAAGAAATTGTTATTTAGTTTTAATACAGCGCAGCGTAGTAGTACTCCCAAGGGTAAAAATTGGGTGACCACGGAAGACCAGCGTCGGATGTCTGCGACAACTGACACATGCTGAGTGGCTCGCCATTTAGTGTCACAATTTTCTTAGATATTGAGCTTAGTACTAAGGTTAATTCTGTGTCACTAATAAATTATTTTCTTTCTTTCTTTCTTAATAACAGTTCTTTTCTGCAAATATAACCTCAGTATGCTTTATGTGCCATGCAAAAAAAAAGTTATTATTACCTAATTCAGCGCAGGGTCGTTTTTCAATGAGGCCACTTGCACCTGGCCTCTTATATATTTTTGCAACAGAGACGAGACGGTGAATGGAATACCCTTGAAAATACCACCTGGACCCAACCTCTTAACAATTCAGCGAATATTGAAAATAATACCGAATGAAGACTAATGAAATTGGCTGGGACAGTGTTGTAAGCTTTTATTGTCAATGTTATCGATAAACCTATATAAAAATTGGTCGAAAAAAATTCGAGCATCGATTTTGATGTTATGAATAATTCACCTTTAATGTGAATTATTGAAATTGACCATTATGTTAGATTCAGTTTGACATTCCAAATGAATATTCAATTAAGTACAAATACGTTTCGTACCTTAACATAAAATTAATAGTTAATCTAAACTATATATTTTTTACAGCTACAATAAATTTAATATACTTAGTATACTACGAAAACAAAATAAACGTTGCTTGCTTTGAACAGGTACGGAGTGTTACAGCAGAACACAGAATTGATATTAAGTAATTAAATTTTCAGAAGCTCACTACGAAATGGCTACATACACTTAAAAAATTAATTATTAAACCATTTCAGCTTCACACAATACTGTCAATAGCCGAAGTATATACCGTTTGGATATTGTTATATTTTGACAATGTTTGTAACTTAATTTTGCGGGAATCCATCACCCTGAATTTGTGTTGAATGGTGAATAGGCAGGGGATTGTATGTTTTCGCATAACTTCGATTGTCATAACATCGTTTATCATACATCGAATGGCATAATCATCAAATAGCATAACACTCATGTCACATATTCCTTCTTACTCATAACATTCAAGTGGCATAACTCTCTTAGGGCATATTATTATAAAGCATAACTATAGAAATTCCTAGTTTCATTTAGCACAACATTAGGTAGCCCTAAAATGATTCGAATAATCACCCAGATTCGATAGGACCAAATCCAAGGAAATTTGTTCTGGTAAATATTAGGTTAAGGTTATTTTTTTATGACCCTTAAAAACTATATTTGTGTCATCGAAATATATTTAGTAAACAATTTGGGGCAGAGAAAAATATTATGCGTTGTGATCATTATGCTTTTCATTATAGTGCGTTTCAAATTTATGCCTTTTAATACTTATGAAAAACAATTTTAGCCTATACAATATTAGGACTCTCAAAATTATGCGTCGCAATTTTATGCGTTTTGATGATTATGCCTTTCAATATTATGGATCTTCATATTATGACAATAAATGTTATGCTTAAAATTACGGAGCCGAATAGGCATTTTTAATATAAATTTCTTTTTGATATCATGTTGTATGTTCCAGACATATTATTATGAGAACAAAATATTTGTGAATATAACTAGCGATTCAAATAAAATCAGAGGTAAATTCTCATATCGAGGTCGACGTTACATTAAGAATGAAGTATAGTTTTGTAATACTTAATTGATTTAGTTTAAAACTGATTGACATTTTCACTCGTGTACCTTCCATCAAATCCTTGAATTCAATCTTCATTCACAGCAGTTTAATAATTTGGACAAGCTTCAGCATTATATACTAAGATAACATTTTTTTTTATTATAAAATAGATATCGATAGTAGTGAACATCACTGTCCAAATCAATAGACTTGAGTCAAGTCGTTTCAATAGCTGCCAGCTCGGGCGGAAGTTCAATGGGAAAAAAGATTAATTTGAAAATCGAGTAAGGTTGTGACGTGGTGGATGCCGATGTAAAATAAACCCAGGATTATGTCACTTATTGTTTATTCTAAAACATAGGGCACAACTGGAATAATTTATAAAAAGGTAAATATCACAAATCACTGAACTTAAAAATTAAAGATTATTATAAAAGATAGGGCTACTTTTAAAAATGCCTTAGTAATGTTATTTAAACATTTAAAGGTATAGTTTTATTAACTATAATATATTATAATTTATTTATCAACAATTAAAATTAATATAATTTATTGTCATCGAGAACAGGAATAAAATTGTAGACCAAAAACAATGAAATAAAAACAGGTTAGTTTAAAAACAGAAACAAATAAAAAATGCCCAGAGAAGAGCGCATTAACAGCAAAGAGTCTCTAAAACTGATATAGCGCCTCATTACAATATTTTTAATTCGCTGCTAATAATGCAAGTTGACAGTATTGACTTCAAAACACCAGGTTTACTGCTCTAAGGATGATCTAAGTTATTGTCTAAAGACTTAACTTTCTTATGTTTTTTTACAGTTCGTCTATTATCTTTTTCATCATTACAAAATACAACCAGTAACAAAAAAGGAGCCATGGTTAGGTTGTCATAGTTTGAACATGTCACGACGATGAATGAATGAATGTCACACAAGAGTAATGTCCTAGCATCCATTCTTATAAGGGTGTGGGTGGATCTAGAACGAGGAAGTATTAGGCCCTTACCTATGAGATTGGTGTTTTGTATGGAGATTTTGGGGAATTCTGCATTATCCATACAATTTTTTTTTTAGTTTTCTTTACAACGACAAATCCAAAGATAATAATATTTGGCATCTATCATTAGACAAGCTTTAGTAATATGTGTAATATCACACTTCATAAAAATTATTTATCGTTTTTAAGTGAATGCAAATGCACTTAAGAAGAGTTGTCTCCGTGTCCAATTTTAACACATTTAAACTTACAACAAATCATCAAAACAAATCAAAAGAGCTCAAAAATATAGTGTATTTTTAGACGAGGTAATATTTTTTTAGGAATACTCTGAATCTTAATAGTTACATACAAAATACTAAGAGAGAAAAAAACACCAATTTCATAGGTAAGGACCCAATATAAAGAAGCGGTGCACTAAATCATGATAGCATGTAAAGAAAGAAGGATCATGTGCGTCACAAGCAGCATTAGTTGTTTAAAATGGAGCTAGTTGAAAGGTGTGAATGTCTGAGGATATTTATTTGTTTATTTATGGTGTATTTTAGGACAAATCTCGTATTACTCGGGGGTTTGTATAAAAAAAAAATAAGTGAATTTCATTGGTCGAAGCCGTTCCAACGACAGAGTTCTGCGTAAACAGCCGATTTTTGGCCGTGTACAGTCACGTGCAAAAATTTGTATACACATTTAACAGTTGATAGTCTGTATTCGCTTCTACATAAGAGTTATTCACTGTCAAAAGTGTTATATATTTTTGCACGTGAATGTACATACATACGCATCTAACTGCGCTAATCGAAATTTGGTTAGGGTTAGAAATACTCCATAAAAATTCCATCGTTTCGTATTCAAACCACGGGCCTAATTAACTTACGGCATACCTTTTACATTGTCTTCTATAAAAGCACTTTGCTAAAAATCTTAGGCTTGAGTTGCCTAGAACACACCCTTTTTCACGGTTCGTAGACTATTATTTTTGGTATCACATGAAATTGTTGCATTGAACAGAAGTTCAACTTTATGGCCTCGTAATAAAAGCCATTTTGCCTCGAATAGTGATTACAATAGAACCTCTTTAATAGATTATTGCTTGTTACTATGGCTTTAGAGTTAAAATGAATTACAATTTATAATCTAGAGTACAAAGTGTGTCGCTTGTCTCACATTGTGTCCGATGGCAACAGGCTCGCCACCTCTTACATTGGCACTAAACATATCTGGCGAAATTTAGGAGTTAACCTACCTTCCTCTTCGGGGAAAGAGGCGTGATGATATTGTTGTGGACTGGTCTGCGGCCGTGGAGCTGGCCAAAAAACACTTTGATAATTTGTCTATTACTTGTTTTCGAATTTTGTACAATATCTGTTTTTTATATACGTTTGACATGATTTCTTTTACTATTGTTTATTAGTGTAAGGCCCACTTGCGCGGTCGAGAGTTAGCACCTAACCCTGGGGCAAATATATGGTCAAACCCTGGGTTAGGCGCTAACTCTCGACCGCGCAAGTGGGCTTTAAAGCACAATATTTTAACTCCTTTTTTATTTCTCTTGCCAACAGATATGTTATGAATGTTAGAGTACAAATGCTGATTCGTCATCAGCCTATATACGTCCCACTGCTGGGACAGGCCTTCCTCGTGGAGAAACACATGAGGAGTAAGAGCCGTAACACCACCACGCTGGCCCAATGCGGGGTGGTGGGTAGAAACGGTCACAAATGCGACCGGGACCAACGGCTTAACGTGCCTTCCGAAGCACGAAGGAGCTCGAGATCACAATGTCTTGGTCACCCATCCACGGCCTGAGCATGGCGAAGGTAGCTTTGTTTTCGACCGAAGCCAAAGCGCACTGACCACTACGCCACCGAGCTCCTCTGATTATGGTTATATAAATTTCTAAAATTACACACAATATGGACACGAAAATTCATAAAATAAGAGTACAATACGTTGGACTCTAATCGAACAAAACGCCGGTTGGATCCCGCCTGTAGCACATTTCGGATAAAACTTATTTACACAGTTAAATAGGAACATCAGAAATAGTGACCTTTTAAGTGTCTACCCACCACGGACTATACCAGGACCAGGACAGTTTCAGGCACTTAAAATATACATATATGCATACAATCACGACAATTATCCCCTAAGGGTTAGTCAGACACTATGCAAAAGCACCGCAAAAGCAGTCCCCTGCCATAGTCCGCGCTTCACCAAGCAGTGACTGCACTCAGCGTGACAGGTGGTGAGCCCGTCGCCGTTATAAGCTTTTGGATGTTGTGCAGTTTTAAGTCCATTAGTCGCCTGAAGAGATTTGGTCTAACCGCCTCTCTGGTCTAGTGGTTCACACCACCGGGTGTTGATCGGGAGGTCCGGGTTCGATACCCCATGGGGCAGAAGTTTTTCTGCTTGGTTTGGTTGGTGGTAGGGCTTCTGAGCCCGCCTGGCTAGCTACCACCGTCTTACTTAAATCTGTCGCCATAATAACAATGTTATAAGCATTGTTGTGTTCCGGCAATTAGAGGTAAGATAGCCAGCTCCTCAGTTGTTGAGGATTACAGGTGAAGCTCGCTTCCACCTTCAGCCTTATTGTCCTTACCATCAGGTGAGATGAAGGCCAAGAGCTTACCTGTCATATGTAGAAAAAAAAGATGGGTTGGTAGTATTCTTTTAATGAGCCGCTACCACACGACTATTTAATAAGCCGCTACCACACGACTATTTAATGACCCGCTACCAAACGACTAATTTAAAATATGTTGGTGATAAAACGATCAAGCGGGCACAGGCCTTCCTCATGGAAACAAATACATGAAGAGTGCCACCACCACGCTGGCCCAAGGCGGATTGGGGGGTAGAAACGGTTGCATAAGCTACCGGGAAGAACGGCTTAATGTGCCTTCTGAAGCACATAGGAGTTCGAGATCACAAAGTTTTGGTTACCCATCCATGGCTTGACCATGGCAATGGTAGCCACTACGCCACCGAGCTCCTCTCAAGCACAAATAAATCTAGAATAGCACTGATAGTGTGCAGATACAAGTAACTCGTCCACGGGGGCCGATATAATATTTGCACCTCATTGCAGGACCAATACCTTAAAACCGATAAGCCAGCCGTCCACAGAGTTCGTCATGTAAAGTCCATAACATACATACATAAAATCACGCCAGTAATCCCCGAAGGGGTAGACAGAGTCCAAGGAGCACTTTGTTCCTTAAGACCACATTTAGCTATACAAAAATTGGGTTTGGTCTGATGAAAAATCGTGAAAGAGTAGTAACAAGTGGCTAGCTCACCGCCTACACAATCACAGACTCAGTAGCCAATACGCCCTTAGTCGCCTTTTACGACATCCTAGGTAATCAAAGCAGTTGGTACATTCTTTTTGTGTCCCGGACCAATACGGGATGTAAAGTCTGTAAGCACTTAATGGCGTGAAAAAAAAGATATCAGTGTTGACTCAACGTTATCGATTCGTCCATCAACGCGTCGAAGCTATTTCGGGCTAGTGCTCGCTCCATCACAATTGAGTGCATCATTCCGGCTCCTGTTAGTGGTTTCATTACACGAGCTAAAATGACGCTAATTTATATGCTTTTTAGGTGTAAAGTTGGATACATTTGACGCAAAATTTATTGGACATTGAAAATGTGATGGTATGTGCAGTATTTTTGTTTGATTTGACGTATGAGTATTACATAATATAATATCACTCATCTCACTCTCAGTAGAATAAAATGACGTTTTTGTAAAGATTTTTTTTTACTTATGACAGGTAAGCTCTTGGCCTTCATCTCACCTGAAGGTATGTTACGATTAGGCCGAAGGTGGAAGCGAGCTTCACCTGTAAACTTCAACAACTGAGGAACTGGCTATCTTACGTCTGATTGCCGGAACACAACAATGCTTAATACATCGTTATTATGGCGACAAATTTATGTAATACGGTGGTAGCTAGCCAGGCGGGCTTACAAGCCCTATCACCAACCAAACCGAGCAGAAAAACTTCTGGTCCCATGGGAAATCGAACCCGGAGCTCCCAATCAACACCCGGAGGTGTGAACCACTAGACCAGAGAGGCGGTTAAAAGCTTTTTAGTATTTACAAAAAATGTCGCGACAGTATTTGTCTAACTATTAAAAAAAATCCCCGCTAGAAAAAGTTTTTTATTTGGATCTTGGTATTAATCCTTATCAAAATAATTTACTTCTTCTTTCAGTTCTGTACCTTTATAAAGCTTGAATAATTATTTACGGACATTCCATTCGAAAGATATCGCGAGTTTTAAAATGTTAGTATTGAAAAATCTATACTAATACGATCATTTTGCGAGGAATGCTTTGGATGTCTTAAACTACCGGCCCTCTTAGAATGAACACCGCACTAAGATATGTATCGGGTTTTTATCATGTAAAACTGCCAAATACTTAGGAATTTGATAATTGGACTGATTTCTCCGTAACTATTAAGTTTCGGAACATTTTTATAAAATAATTGCCTTTTCTAAAAATAGATCATATATTTGAGCTCGTATTATTTAATTTGATAATTTTTTGTAAATTTAATTGTGTTAAAATTAGACACAAAGACAATTATTTTTAACTGCCTCCCGAATATATCATTTGATTTGCATTAACATAAAAACGATGAAAAATTTTTATCAAGCGTGTTCACACACATATTGCTAAAGCTTGTTTAATGATACATGCCAAATATTATTATCTCTGGATTTGTCGTTGTGAAGAAAACTGATAAAATGTTAGTATGTAAAATGCAGATATCCCCAAAATCTCCATACAAAACACCAATTTCATAGGTAAGGACCTAATATTATCGCGCTGCTCATATACTTAGGTTGATCGACAAAAAAAATCCATTTACCATTAAATACATATAAATATTCTGAATATATATAAACATCCAAGACTGGAGAACAAATTCCTGAAAATTCATCACCCAAACATTTGCTCCCACCGGGGATCGAACCCAGAACCTCTCGAAATGGCGACGCCTTGAGAGGTCGCACTCGACCACGGAGGTCGTCATACAGGGGGCTCTGGATCCTAACGGGACTCTCACTAATCCTGGAAGAGTTGATGAGCTGGCAGCATGGACACCTATCATTTCATCTGATGCACAGGAACTGCAGAAAGCCAGGTGCTATGAGTGTGGCCACGACGATGACCCGACATAACAAACTGCTTGAGCCGTGCTTGAGATGAGCGCCCAAACGACGCGGTCCTTCAGATTCAGACTAAAGACACTGGGAGAAACCTCGCGCTGCACACACTGGTAATAGCTATTGCCAGCTGTGCGACGTCCTGGCATGCCGTAGTCTCCTTTTGGGACGCGGTTATACTCGTAGTCTAAAAAGGAACTTAGAAACTCCTCGAGAATCGCCTGAACGTATGTCCTCTTCGAAGGAGACGGCTTAGCGCAGAGCGCGCCTCTACGACCACCTCGCGAATGAACGAGTGAACAGAGTTCGTGCCACTGGACGTTTACTGGGTAGGGTTGTTCCAAGAAATGTTGAACGAAGGAGCCTCACATAACTCTAGGGAGCTGTTCATCCTCTAGGGTATGCGTAAATGCACCAACGTTAAAAAAATGCTTAAGAATATTTTGAAAAGGTTTGGGGTCTGTATGAAAATTTAACATCTTATGCAAAACCTACCTATACCGCCCAACGAAGTGGGTGCGGGTCTGCAGCACCCCTTCCTTTGGATTATCTGATGCAAATGTCCTTGTCGATCTACCTGTGTCGTTTGATCCATGACTTTTGGGCCACTTTGTATAACGTTTGTTAAAAACATAACTGGTCGACTGTAGTTATATGAAAATTAAGTAATATTCAATTAAAATCCATAGGTCAATAACATTCTAATCCACTCTTTGTAACCTGACCGCATGTGGAACCCTACAATCAATCAGCTAGCCCGGTCGATGACCCGATACAATTAGTAAAGCTGTTCTAGGAGACTTTCATGGGGTTAATGGCATTGTTAATTAAGTGTAAAACGGTTAGGAATTTTCGCTATTTTACTCATGAGGAAATGTCCAATTACAAGCACAAAATACTTCAACTGAAATTGTGATTTGAAACAGTGGATTTACACGTGAGAGATACGAAGGCTTGGCGACATTACATTATTTATTTATTTATTTACATATATACAATATTTAAAAACACGGTGCTGAATGTTTTTCCGTACTCCGACATTCGCGCGATCACTTTGTTGTGTAGTGCGTGTGAGTGAATAAAACTTCACTACTTGTCTCGCGGTTATTTATTTATTTATTTAAGCTTTGTGCATTACAAAAAATGTACACATGGCGGACTTAACGACTAATGTCGCTCTCTAACAGTCAACCATCAGGCAAAGAAGAGATCTGGTGGCGGATTAATTAACATCGGCGGAGACTATAAGTTATTATTATAATTTTAATATAATTTAAAATTTATATTTCAAATGTTTGCTATACAGGCTGTTTTTTTGTAGCATATTATAATGCTATAATAACATGATATTGAAGTAGACAAAAAGTACACAGTACATCTTTGTAATTTTTTATTTTAGTTACTTTAACAGACATCTTTTTCCTGCAATTTTCAATTTCATTTGGCGTCGGCGCAGCTGGTCTTCCTCTATCCTAGTAACAACAACAGCCAACTGTGACACATAAAATGGAAATGCACATTAAAAAAGCTCCAGTTCCTCAAAATTCTTCTATTTGGCTGCCAAAAAAGAGGGGATTTAATGTCCATTTTCTAAAGTTTTCGTGCAATCTGCACATATACATTTTTAGTATATGAATTTTTATACTTTTATCTTGACCGGGCATAAAATAAATTAGTTTACGTAGATATATATGATAATTTAATTTTTGTAAAAAATCAACCCGATAAAATATGATTTTAATGGACCATTAAATTGATTCATACCCACACCTTACAAACAAAAAAGGCCACTGATAACAAAAAAAGGGCAAGTTCGTTTTTCTACACATTTTCAAGTTTTTTATCTTTGGTTGTTATATGAAACTCGGAGTCCTGAACAAGGTGCGTAGGTATTTCACGCCTGACCAGTTATGCCGGCTGTACAAAACCCAGGTCCGGTCTTGTGTGGAGGACTGCTCGCATCTTTGGGATGGCTCTGCTCAGTACCTCCTCGATGCTCTGGACAGATTGCAGCGTTGCGCTATGCGTATTATTGGCGATGCAGAGGTAACGAACACCCTATAATCTCTGCAATCGCGTCGCGACATAGCGTCGCTTAGCGCCTTTTATCGTTTATACCATGGAGAGTGCTCTGAAGAACTATTTGACCTTATCCTTCCTTCTTTTTTTCTTTCACTGTCGCTACGTCTTCTTTGCGCACTAAGAGATTTCGTGACTCCTTTCTCTGTCGCGCAGCTAGAGCGCGGAATTCCGGCATTCTGAATTTTTGGGCCGGCAAGGTGAGGGTGGCTAGGCCAGTATGTCAGCATGCTGCACTAGCTATCTTCACATGTCCATATGTGAAGATACTCTAGAAGTCCTCTACTGCTTAACATCAGGTAGTGTGGAGTCATTTGTAGAGCTTTTTATAAAAAAAATATCATGTTATAATACTCGTATGTATACCCAAAAAATATGTTAGTCACCTGTCAAATGTGTATACAATTTTTTTTAACTTACCTTTCTACACTTTAGACTCTGAAAAAGTTACAATCTTTCTCCTGGCCAGGTTTGAATATTATTTGGGTCAGTGCATCTTTTTTTTAAGTCTCAGCATACTACTTCAACCTGTCCTTATTCCCTTCCAATATTAGTCATGAACTGTCAAACGTGTATACATTTTTTTGAACTCGACTGTACAGCCGTCTAAAAAGTTCGCATTAGTTTCGAAGCTCGACCCTGATAGGATTACGTTGTATCCACGGCTCCCCGTCCAATCTGTACATCTCCCGTATTTTATCAATAATAAAGGAAGGCTTTAGTACCTGAAGAATTTTTGCGAACAAAACTTGATCGTTTTCGTTTATGTGAAAAGATGAACGGAAAATCAGTTGAAACAAGGCAATTTTTATACGGACTGTATTAAATAACAAAAGAAAGAAGTTATTGTAAATTAATTCGACGACCTCCGTGGCCGAGTGGTCTGTACGCCGGTCTCAATGCGTCGCCATCTCCAGAGGTCCAGGGTTCGATCCCCAGTGGAGGCGAGTGTTTGGGTGATGAATTTTCAGACATTTGTTCTCCAGTCTTGGATGTTCATTAAATATGTATAATATTATGTATATTCTCAATAATTATATGTATTTATCTATTAAATATATTTGTCCGTCATCTAGTATCCGTAACACAAACAGCATTTAGTTGTTTAAAATGGGACTGGTTGATAGGTGTGAATGGCTGAGGATATTTATTTATTTATTATAATATCTAAGGGGGAGGGGTTTTATCCTCAACCACCTAATTTTATCTTATAAACATTAACCACTTTTCCATTTAACTCCTTGGACTCAGCGCGAACGCCGGTGTAGATATTTCTATTGTGTCTGGTTTTCTGACCATTAACAGGTTGATAAATGTATTGTATAGGGGACTCCATTCATTGAATGTAAATTCATGTCAGCAGTTTTATGCGGCGCTCGCGCACATCGCGATTCAGACGTTCCCCATTTGCGCCTCACGTTATCCAACTTTAATTAGCTCACTGTATAGTGTGTATTTTTCATAATCATTGCGAAGAAACATAATAAACTGTATGTGACAAGTGTGGAACATTTCATTTGCACCAAATCCTTCTGAGTAAAGTACGATGGCGTTATATAGAGTTTTATAGGGGTAATTACAGTGGTGATGACCCCGACGTGACACAGTGTGGGGGTGCATGCCGCACCCTCAGCGGAATGGAAAGATCATCCGCCGAGCCAGGTGTACGCTCCGGGGACCGCGGTCCAACTATTATTAGTCGGAACTTGTATATATATTAATCTGTCTTAGAAACTCTGTCATCGTGATTCAGACTCGCCAATCTTGTATGTGCCTTATAGTTGTATACAGTAGGTCTAGTATTTTATTAGTATTATTATTATTTTTTTTATATTATTTTATTTGGAATATCAACAGCCATCAACTTAGAATTAATAAATTTTACAAACATTTAAATAAAAGGCCAATATTAGTTACCCACTGTTAGACTACCAAAGAATTTGTTAAAAATACAATGCAAGCGTTTACATACATAAATTTACGCTATATTACAATATCTATCTAGTTTATACAAAAGCGATATAACCAAAATGAGTGTGTACTGTCTCTTCTTACTGCAACAATCAATTTAAGTAAAAGCAAGCGTGTACATAAAAAAATATATTATAAAATATGCGAACAGTCCTCATACTATAAAATATGCGAAATGCATTATCTTTTATACAACTTTGATTACTTAAAAGTCTATTATACGATTGTTTTTTATTTTTTCTTATTTAACTTTAACTTTATTATTAGGCTTAGTATCGATAAATTTTGATTTAAATGTATATGAGCTAACCGACCACCATTATTATCTTGACTCCAAAGTTATTATTTGCTATTGTAGTTTTCGTTGTGATCAACCATTTCTCGGTCACTAGATATCGTAACGCGCTATGGCGTAGCTGCTACAGTATCATAGATGTTACCTCTATAGTCTTTTAAGGACACTCACATGCGAAAATATTGGGTCCTTACCTATGAAATTGGTGTTTTTTCTCTCTCTTAGTATTTTGTCTGTAACTATTAAGATTCAGAGTATTCCTAAAAACTAATTACCTCGTCTAAAAATAGACTATATTTTTGAGCTCTTTTGATTGGTTTTGATAATTTGTTGTATGTTTAATTGATTTAAAATTGGACACGGAGACAACTCTTTTTAAGTGCCTCCCGAATACATCATTTTATTTGTGTTCACTTAAAAACGATAAATAATTTTTATGAAGTGTGATATTACACATATTACTTAAGCTTGTCTAATGATACATGCCAAATATTATTATCTCTGGATTTGTCGTTGTGAAGAAAACTGAAAAAATTTAGTATGGAAAATGCAGAATTCCCCAAAATCTCCATACAAAACATCAGTTATATGTAAAATTTTGACAGTAGATGACTCTTATTACTAATGAATAAAGTTTATCGCCTGTCGAATGCGTATACATGTTTTTGCACGTGACTGTACCTTACATTTTAATTATTTCAAAGACGCCAGCCTTTATCTAAGCCACTTTCCAAAGGTGTCTCAGTTTTTAAGCCAAACAGATGAATAAATAAACAAAACCTGTAATCTGCGCGTCGGAACTCAAAGTTGCCAGTAAGAAATTGTAAAATGAAAGCTTATTTACGTAAATTCGATTTAAACAGACTCCGAGATTGCAAAGAGTTTATTAAATTTCACTGACAAGTTAATCACGAAACACTTCCTTGGAATATTTAAATTAAGCAGGAAGTTTTTATTTCGGCTCCAAAGCCTTTTCTTGAGCAAATATTAAAGTGTTTTTTGCAGGAAAACCAATTCATCTAAAATATAATGGAATTGTAAAACCCCTGAAGGAATCCTTAAAATGGGAGTAAAAGAAACCTAAACAACGGTACAGACAATATCGTTAAAACTACTGCAGGGAATTTGATGTAAATAAATTGATTTACATGTGACGATAATTTGTGGACCTCCGTCGTCGAGTGGACTGTATGCCGGTCTAAAAGGCGTACGTCATCTCGAGAGGTTCTGGGTTTGATCCCCGGTGGGGGCAAATGTTTGGGTGATGAATTTTCAGGCATTTGTTCTCTAGTCTTGGATGTTTATATATATTTATATATATTCGGGATATTTACATGTATTTATCTATTAAATATATCTAGTGTCCGTAACACAAGCAGCATTAGTTGCTGCTTGAAGATATTTATTTATTGATTGAGGTGTTACTTTGGACCACCGCTTGAGGACGTAAGGAACGTTTCATAGATACCCTGGCCGCATGTGCTGGCCAACGGCGCCCGCGCCGCCGCCGGCGTGATTTCCTCACTTTTTCACGTATAAGCGCGCGTGTAGCTGTGAAACTATGTTAGTAGCTCTGTGTAATTGTAAACCCTAAAGCTGTGGAATAGTCATAGTCGAGGCAGAGGCGTTATGTTAACAACACCATTCCGTCCGGGGGCGAACCTGTTGCCTTTCAAGGCAGGGGAGACGCGGCAAACGATTTCCACAACAAACTGCACGTTGGTTTTATTCAAACTTAATGGTACAGACACTAGCAAAATTTATGACTAGTTTAGTACGCACAGTATGTAATTTGGCCTTAGTTGCGGCCATATCAATTTTATGTTTTTATTCGATAGATAATATTAGGTCCTTACCTATGAAATTGGTGTTTTGTATGGAGATTTTGGGGAATTCTGCATTTTCCATACTAAATTTTTTTCAGTTTTCTTCACAACGACAAATTCAAAGATAATAATATTTGGCATCTATCATTACACAAGCTTTAGTAATATGTGTAATATCACACTTCATAAAAATTATTTATCGTTTTTAATAAATGCAAATAAAATGATGTATTCGGGAGGCACTTAAAAAAAGTTGTCTGCGTGTCCAATTTTAACACAATTAAACTTACAACAAATTATCAAAACAAATCAAAAGAGTTCAAAAATATAGTCTATTTTTAGACGAGGTAATTATTTTTTAGGAATACTCTGAATCTTAATAGTTACAGACAAAATACTAAGAGAGAAAAAAAACACCAATTTCATAGGTAAGGACCCAATAGTAACTTACAGGTTAAGTATGATGCATAACTAAGGTCAAATAACCCACTGTGGTACGTAGTCATTCTAAGGCTTATATTGTAAGGCCCGATTTTTCAATCCTCATATAAAATTATCCGCCATTTAAAACTATCACTGTCACTTTCTAAAGTCATAAAAAAAAGGGACAGAGCTAACATTTGACAGATAGATAGTTTTATCTGAGGATTGAAAAATCGGGCCTATGGCGTGTAAATTTTGTTTTCCGGACTAGATTGTTGTGATATGCTAATGTGACAAGGTACTTAAATCGTCAAATCTAAATCTGCGACCTCTTGCACGAATAGTGCCGTCTTGCCAAAGAAAAACAGCGTATAGAAAAAACAGTGTAATAACGCCCGCAGCTCAGATAAATAGAATTATTGACTGCCTTTTACAACAGTTTATAATAACTGTAGACTTTTTTACGACGAGGTGGAAATCCTGTTATGTATTCTGGCACTGACGGGCAGTCATAAGGGTGTGTGGGACTCCACTCTATGGCTTCGCACCTTTCCACAAATCCCTTCAATATTCCGTCTGTTCACATAGTAAACAGGACAAGGTATCAGTTTACCTTATTCCCAATACACTCTAACACCATGGCGTGTTATGATGAAATTCGTCTATGTCGCAGTTTGATAGATATATAAAAGTCATACTAACGGGACCACATGCGACGTACATTTTCTAGTATATAGCGTTGCGTGTAGTGCCGTTAGTATAACTTTTATGTACAATGCAACGCGAAAGTTTAAAATCTTAATGATAGATATAGCCGTAATATAGTTATATACACAAGAAAATTTTTATACGAAAGCGATTCATTACTATCTTACTAGATATATCATTCCAATACCGTTCATCTTTAGTGTCATAATAAAGTTATACATATTACTAGATTAAGTAGGAGTGTGATGCGGGTCGCAATCTATAATCACTTTCGTATAACTGTTCGTAAAATTATTACGACTTTATCTATCTTACTGTGACATATATATATAATAGACTTGTGTCTAACAATAGCGGCGAAACTTGTCGTTTTAATGTAAGTACGGTTCGGGGAAAAATATGTATAGGTACACGTTTGACAGTTAATAAGACCTTTTTAGAAAAATGTCAAAATGTATACATATTTTTACACGTGACTGTACCTTTTATCAACAAAGTTATCAAAGTTATGTTATTCAGTTTAAAACAATTAAAACATAATTCTACTTAAAACATTGTAAGTGTAATTACCTGTTTAAAACCCATTCCGTTACAATTACATTAGACAATTCCATGAATTGAAAACTAAATATCTAGTCGATTCTATGAACCAACTAGTGCTTAGGTTAAATCACACAGGCCCGGCATAAATAATCCGCATAACTTGACATTCAAATGAAAGTTACATAATTTATTGGCTCGAGAACTACTGTTTTACCTAGAAACTAGTGGGTTGGGTAATCCATTTTAAATGTCGATCATTTGATTAATTACTTGTTCTTAAAATATGGAAATGATCTCACAATATACCTAAAGCCCGACCAGGAAAATAAAAAACCGGATTTGAGAGCGCTAGATATTTTGTTACAGATATTTTCCACAATCCCGTGGAAAATATCTGTTTTCTTGCTTTTCTTGCCTAGCATGTCGTAATAGGCGACTGAGGGCGTATTGGGTGATGAGTGGGCCGATGAGCTAGCCACTTGTTACTACTTTTTCACGATTTTCCACCTGACCAAACCCAATTTATCTATGGCTAAATGTGGTCTTAAGGAACACAGTGCTCCTTGGACTCTGCCGACCCCTTCGGGGATTACAGGCGTGATTGTATGTATGTATGTATTTTCCACAATGGTGTTTGTCGACGAAAATAATAGCTAATTTAAAACCAACGAAAATAAAATTAATCATACTGAATCTTATGATGATTATACTAGAATAAACAACAAAATACGTCTTAATGAGATTGACGGATAAAATTACTGCCGCCATTAAAATAAATTACTTCATCAATTTTTCGCAATATGAGGTTTTGTATATTCCTGGTCAAGCTATACAAAATTATATCACTACGTATTATGTAGGTAGAATGTATTAGGTCCTTACCTATGAAATTGGTGTTTTGTATGGAGATTTTAGGGAATTCTGCATTTTCCATACTAACATTTTATCAGTTTTCTTCACAACGATAAGTCCAAAGTTAATAATATTTGGCATGTATCATTAGACAAGCTTTAGTAATATGTGTAATATCAAACATCATAAAATTATTTATCGTAACAGACAAAATACTAAGAGAGAAAAAAAAACACCAATTTCATAGGTAAGGACCCAATATATAAGGTAAGATCCTTACTAATCTAAGCACACCTACATATCTATCACTCTTTCAAATGAAATTTCTGTTTTCTTTTATTATTATACTAGCTGTTGCCCGCGACTTCGTCAGCAGTTACTAGTTTTTTTTACTATCCCACGGGAGCCCTTTAATTTTCCGGAATAAAAAGTAACTAAGATGTATGGTACCATGCAAAATTTAATTTTTTTTCCATGTACAGCCATTCAACCTCGACAGTTTTCTTATATGTATAGATCATTAACATTTATCTTCATTCAATGACTCTCTACAATGACCGATCGGTGCTGCCTGCGAATTTATTTTGAAATAAGTGACCTTTATAATTTAACAAATTCACAGAGAATATTTTTAAAAGAAATCTTATCTGTCTGAGTTAAAGATCAAAATGCTTATTTGAATGATCCTTAGCGTGACTCTACTTGAACTGATCCCTTACTTAAAAGCTTTCCATGTAAAAACATTTGCGCTGTTTTTATTTTACGCTACGCGAGTGAAAGAGACGGAATCGATAGAATATTGTAGATAAATAAGCCGTAGACAAGACATTTAACAAAGCCGTTAGCATTATAAGGTTGAGCTTAGATTTATAAAATGTTTGTGAATATAAGTACATGCTAATACATATTACGCATTTGCGGCAACGCCGGTGGCCGAGTTGAAACGGACGGGGCACTACTCGTTCGGGAATCACGGGTTCGATCCCACCGCCTGTACCACTGAGTTTGAATAAAACTTAAGTACAGTTAATTGTGAATATCGCTTGCCTTACACTGTGCCCGGTGCATGGCAACAGGCTCGCCACCTGTTACAGGGGAACTAACATATCTGACGAAAAGTGGGTGTTTAACACATCTGCCTACCCCTTTGGGGAATGAAGCGTGATGTTATGTTATGTCATGTTATGTCATATTATATCATTTTATATCATTTTATGTCATGTTATGTCATGTTATGTTATGTCATGTCATGTCATGTCATGTCATGTTATGTTATGTCATGTTATGGCATGTTGTCATGTTATGTCATGTTATGGCATGTTATGTTAATACATTCATTCGTCCTTAAATGGTCATCAGTCAGCACAGAATGAGAATGTGTATTGATGGTAGAAACGGTTGTGATACTTTCATCAGCAATAGGGGCCAATGACGACATAATAATAACGTCCCAAGTTTGCTACTGAGCCCAGATTAAGTCTGCCTTTCTCCATGTCTTCATAATTCTCCATCGCCTCTCGTCAGTCACAATTTACGTATTCCGCCCAGAGCCACCTTCAAGTGGTGTTTGACGCCATCAAGAACGTCGATCTGGCCGAAATTTCAATCCTAGCCTCCAAACTAAGGAGCTAGCTCTCCTCAAGAGCGTTTGTTCCCTATAAGTCAATGGCACATATGACTGTTACTACCCCTACCATTCCTTCAACCCTTTCTTGTTTGGTCTCCTCTTATTGAGGTCCGGGTTCGATTCCCAATGGGGGCAGAAGTTTCTCGGTTTGGTTGGTGGTAGGGCTTCTATACCCGCCATGCTAGCCAACACCGTCTTACCTAAATTTGTCGTCATAATTACAATGTTTTAAGCATTGTTGTGTTCCGCAATCAAAGGTAAGATAGCCAGTTCCTCAGTAGTTGAGGATTACAGCTGTAGCTCGCTTCTACCTTCGGCCTTATCGTCACTTACCATCAGGTGAGATATAGGCAAAAAGCTTACTTGTCATATGAAAAAAAATAATACAAATAGCGTCTGAAAAATATAGTTGTCAATTATCTTAAGTTACGGACAGCTCAAATTAAGTTAATAATTTTAATGGAAAAAGAAACTATAAAAATTGTATCAGTCTGGTAATGATTTTACTCAAACAAATTTAGATATGCGATCTCACCTCAAAATGCAGGTTCGCTTAAATAATATTTTCATGAAATTGGTGGTTGATTAACGATCGCCCCTTTTCACCCCATAATTAGTAACTGAACGTTATTTTAATTGACTAATTAGTCAATAGTAGGCTTTTAACTTTAATTGTCACTATAATTTGGCACGGCATTATGCTAATTTTCGTTTATTGAGTCTTATTACTGATATACAACAACACAAGAAATATTTTTTTAATATCAGCATCAGCTGGCCTACACTCTGACCAAATTTCAATGGATATGAATTGGATTTCTGTCAGAACACTTTTTGTTGAAATTATCAAAGGATGTGGCATTTGCGGCTGCATCAAATTAACATTGATTTGTCAACATTACGTTACAGAGAAGAGAAGCAGTTCTATCACTTTTTGTGCTTATTTTCTGTCCTTATTATAATGACAGAAAACGAGAAGGGGTCTCGTTCCGCGCCGCACAAATGTGGAACTGTCTCCTAGCCTCTATCCAGGAGAGTCCATCAATATCTTCATTCAAAACCAGACTTAAGCACTATTATTTATCACAAATAACTGATTAATCTATACATTGCTTTTTCTTTGACCATTTTGTATTCATCCATAAATATATCAATATGTATGTATATAAGTATTTATTTAAATATTTTTATGTATTATATTTAGTATATGTAGTTCATTTAACATTTGCACGTATTCTTGTTGCATTTTCGTCGCCTACTTATAACTGCTATTACTGTCGTTAATGGGTTGACTGGAAGACATTCCTATTAGTGAATAAGTCCTCCCTTGCAAAAATTGTTTTTTCCATGAATTTGTAAAATTTTTCAATTGCAATAAAGAGTATTATTATAATGTTCTCTTTTCCACATGTTTTTGGATTCCCATTCCTAACTGCAACCAAGTAATAAATACACTGAGGATCACAAAGTTTGATCGCCCAACCAGTTTTCAACCATTTTAGAGTTTGCTTAGTATTCAGTACCGAAACTAAAGCTCACAAACCACTATCTGGCTATATAACGATAATGACAATTTGCCAAATGTCAGTTCATTGAGAACTGAGGCTTTGTCAGTTTAGTATCTACCCTTCCCAATGTTAACATTACAAGATAATAAGTTACCTACTCGAAAAGTTTGCTCATCACCTACAAAGACAATTAACAAAGCACTCTACGCGATCCACGTAAGGATTAGATTGAAGTGCATAACAATCAGCTATTGTCGTATTGTAATACTCGTAGTGAAGACCCTTGGGATACCATTTAGGTGGAAACGAACAATCGATTTGCTACCTTCGCCCTACAATAGAACGGGTCTTAGGAGTCTATAGTTACATATAAGTACCTCTAAAGTCAAAGTCAAATTAGAGCTGACAATAATTTTGTATGTATCAATAAGGATCTTGTAAGGCACAGCAATTTTAGAGAGGAACATTACTATATAATTAAACATTTATTAAAAGAAAACTAAAATCTTGCTGATGGACTAATGAGTCTGCAGTATATACATACATACATATAATCACGACTATTATCCCCTAAGGGTTAGTCAGATACAAGGCAAAAGCACCGCAAAAGCATTCCATTGCCACAGTCTGCGCTTCACTAAGCAGTGTCTACACTCAGCTTGACAGGTGAGCCTGTCGCCGCTATAAGCTATTGGATGTTGTGCAGTTCTAAGGCCATTTCTCGCCTTTTACGACACCCAAGGGAAGAGATGGGTTAGATGAGTCTTCAGCTAATTCTTACAATGTATAATAATAACAATATAAACCACAAACATTAGTAACATATTTTATAATAGGTACATATTATTTAAATGAGCATAAATTATGACACTATGCATGCATTATGCCTTGTCTATAGCCCATAGACAAGGTATAATGCATGCATAGTATGCTATGACTAGGGGACACACTGTTTTCTTTTCTCGTATGTTATAATGAAATTTTTGTAATAGATTATTTCTTATACGCTAAAATTCGACTTTTGTTGCATTCTTGAGAAGAGACTAGCAGGAAACCCTCTAAGAGTACGAGCAATTTTTTTTAAGTTACCCGTTTTATATAAAAGTATTTTCATTCATTCATTTATTTTATGCTATGTTGTTTAAACTAATTACAGCCAGGGTTGGTAAAGATTAATAAAATATTTTAAAATAACATTCCGTGCCGAGAGAATAGAATAGAATATCTTTTATTTGCACTTGACTGAGGTATATACAATATTAGGTCCTTACCTATGAAATTGGTGTTTTGTATGGAGATTTTGGGGATGTCTGCATTTTATATACTAACATTTTATCAGTTTTCTTCACAACGACAAATCCAGAGATAATAATATTTGGCAGGTATCATTAGACAAGCTTTAGCAATATGTGTGTGAACACGCTTGATAAAAATTATTCATCGTTTTTATGTTAATGCAAATCAAATGATGTATTCGGGAGGCAGTTAAAAATAATTGTCTTTGTGTCTAATTTTAACACAATTAAACTTATAAAAAATTATCAAATTAAATAATACGAGCTCAAATATATGGTCTAATTTTAGAAGAGGCAATTATTTTATAAGAATGTTCTGAAACTTAATAGTTACGGACAAATTGCTAATATTACAGGTTCTCATTGAACACAAAGCTCCTCTCGTTCAGCCGACAACGTGACTTCATTAAGTTCTTGTAGTGAATATCTTCACACCAAATTAGGTTTGAATCATAGGTAAGTAATAAACAGGTACCATCACCATCTTTTACACTATAATTATCGATCTACCGAAATACGACGTATATTCGCGTGAGTGAGTATATTCGCTTGAGTCGAATCGTGACTGTTAATCAATTATCTCCCATTGTTCTTTGAGAAATTGGGCCATTTACACTAAATTACTTTACATCTTTACACGGAATTTAGACTTTTTAAGCGAATTCGTCTTATTTTACTTCCGAGGTATCGTTATTTGACGCACAGTTGGTCCGAGCTCCGACGTCCATCCTCCTTTGATGCCCATCGAATTTTTTTTATATATAAATCGCACTCAATATAATTTTATATAAATTTCTTGCATGTGGTGTTTACCTTTAATTGGTTATCACACTTAAATTTTAAGTTAAGTTATGTGTGTAACTAAGCAACAGTGTGTATAAACGTTGGTAGACCTAATAAATAAATAAATACGAAATAAAAATTAACTTCTAATTTTATATTTACCTAGCCTATTTAAAATATACCTACGTCAATAAAATGAGCCCCTTTATAATCTCATGTGAATTTGGCAGAAGGGTTACACCCATATTTCGCCAGATATAATTTTTAAATTGAATAATACACTGAATTTTGGTGACCGACATTCGAATTTAAACCTTAACAATATCACATAATGTCCTCGACTTAGATCACTTTCCTATGCCTAAAACATAAAATACTCTTTATTACAAAATAGCTACATCGAAATTAAGAACCGATTATCAGTGGCGTTTTTTTAAGACAGTCGTTTATTCTGTTTTTAAATTTTTATTATTTTTTTAATAGACTTAGGTTTACCTGTGCAATTAGAACCGTGAATTGCTCGTCAACTCTTACGAGCATTGCTTCGTTCGGTTCAGAAAACCTTCAATGCCCACTGGTCGCAGAAGTCACAGCGGTGCTTTATGGTTATCAAGTGACGGTCACTTACATGGAAGGGTAGCATTGGTAGACCACTCACAACATGGAAAATTTAGAGAGGATCGTAGGAAGTCGCTAGTCGAGCAGCCCAGAACAAATAAGTTATTAAAATTATACATACAATCACGCCTGTAAGCCCCCAAGGGTTAGGCAGAGTCTAAGGAGCACTGTGTTCCTTAAGACCACATTCAGCCATACAAAAATTGGGTTTGGTCAGATGAAAGATCGTGAAAGAGTAGTAACAAGTGGCTAGCTAATCGCCTACACAATCACAGACCTAGTACCCAATACGCCCTTAGTCGCCTTTCACGAAATGCTAGACAAGAAAAGCAGTTGGTGTATTCTTTTAAAATAAAAAAAATCAAATCAATTAATTAAATATTATTAAAATTATATTAGAAGGTATTAGAAAATACCAACAAAAACATATATTATAAATAGACCTCCTACTTAACTAGAGCCCATCGTGACTCGATCCCCGGGACTTTAGAGATTACACACACACACAAACACACTTATTACGCCTTTGTCTTCGAGTAGGCAGAGGTGTTTACACCCAATATGTTTAAGTCTCCAAGTAAAAGCGACCAGCCATGTAAAAGCAAGCGATATTCGCAAACCTCAAAGATGGCGATAAGAATATTTGCGTACAAGTTGCTCAGTTGGCAGTTGACGATATAACTACTTAATATACAATATACATAGTCATTTATGAGCTTACAAGCCGCCAACAGCTTCATTACTGCCACTGGCTCTCAAAGTTTAGTGTAGTACAAATATTTGTGGCTGGCTTGTCGACTCGGAATATTACATAACTTTGTTGTAATCTCCAGCCGATAGGTCTTGCTCTTATGGCTTTAACTAACTACATATTATTATGGCTTTGGAAGTTCTGACACTTTCGTGTTACGAAGTTAAATATGTGAACAAAGAGATTTAAAACTAGGCACTTTTCTTGTTGACTATTTTCGACTTTTCTATGATTGTTATGAAAGTTTGCATTAGGCGAGAAGAGATTTAAATAGTGCTTAGGTAATATTTAAAAGGTTAAAGCAGCCTTGTACATACATACATACATACATAAAATCACGCTTGCAATCCCCGAAGGGAGTCCAAGGGAGTCCGAGCAGAGTCCAAGGAGCACTGTGTTCCTTAAGACCATATTTAGCCATACAAAAATTAGGTTTGGTCGGACGAAAAATCGTGAAAGAGCAGTAACAAGTGGCTAGCTCATCGCCTACACAATCACAGACCCAGCCATTACGCCCTCAGTCGCCTTTTACGACATGCGAGGCATGAAAAGCAGTTGGTACATTCTTTTGGTGTCGGACCGACCCGGGACAATTTAAAGTAATTTAATACATATATGTGTATTATTATGTATATGTGGCATTTCCATTTCTTATGATATTTATATGCTATAAACTTTTGTTTCTTAGGTTATTAAATACCGCCTCTTAAAATGTAAATTATGACGAATAACGAAAAATTTCGTGCTTCGGAAGGCACGTTAAGCCGTTGGTCCCAGTCGCTATTGCTACTGTTTCTTCCCACCAACCTGCATTGGGCCAGCGTGGTGGTGTTTCTCCATGAGGAGGGCCTGTGCCCAGCTGTGGGACGTATATAGGCTGAGGACTCCAAACGAAAATTTTATATACCGACCACTTAACCGTACTAAGCACAAAATTTTTGTTCCGTCTATTGCGTGGGAGCAACAAAATTATTGACAAAGTGTACCCACACATTGCCAATAATTTGGTGTAATTTACCTCTGCCTAGCTCTTCTAGGATATAATATGATAAATGATATGATGATGATATGATATGATATGATGTTTTCTTTCTTTGCAAGAAAAGAGAGTAAAAAAGTATCAGAGTCCCGAATACTGACAGCCACAGCAACAGACGGTTTATGTCATGTATTCATTCAATCGTCTAGAATCTGAAGACCATCCTTTAAATTGGTTTTAATTAATGCTTAAAAATAAGAAGTGTTCATAAATCGTGACAGTCAAGTAAAGACTTAAAGCGTTCCCGCAAAAAGGATTTACATTTCAAAACACGAAGTATTCGAAACATTTTAACATCACAATGTAACAAGTATAAACGGATAAAAAAATCCGTGAAAACACTCAAATGCTTCGCTTTCATTGTTTTGACAGAGCTATATTTTTTGGAATTCATACTTTTTCTTTTATGCTGTCTCTTTGGAGGGTTCTACACAAAATAGGCTAAAGTCTTGTAACTCGATTTAATCGCATAAACTTTAACGCTTTCATTGATGACTGCGCACGAAATAAAAGTTTGATGAAAAGTTGCGCGGAAAGTATTCTTTTGAAAAGATTGTTTTTACATTGTTTATGAAAGGAAAATCTTGCCGAGTATCTTGCCCGTTCTTCTAAACACAGTGCCTCCTCGTAGCTAGTATAGTTGATATCGGTCATTTGATATGGTCTTCCTCTCATGCTAAGTAAATTCGTTTTAGAGAGTACTAACTCACAATTATTCAAGTCCATTCCGCGTTTTTTTTTAATATATAGTGACGATTTAATATGAGATGCTTACGCGGAGGAATACGAGGCAACCTGAACAAGCTCCATACATAACTGACGTTTTCTATGGCCAAAAGCTGGATGGAGCTGTATAAGTGAGAAGTCCCTTATCCAGCATTTTGAAATTGAAAACATTATTCTAAAATTAAAAATCATGAATAAACGAAATAATTATATGTATAGTAAAGAATGTCCCGTGTTGGTCCGGGATACAAAAATAATGTACCAACTGCTTTTCTTGCTCAGCATGTCGTAAAAGGCGACTAAAGGCGTATTGGGTACTGGGTCTGTGATTGTGTAGGCGATGAGCTAGCCACTTGTTACAACTCGTTCACGATTTTTTATCTGACCAAACCCAATTTTTGTGTGGCTAAATGTGGTCTTAAGGAACACAGTGCTCATTGGACTCTGCTACCCCTTCGGGGATTACAGGAGTGATTGTATGTATAGTTAAGAAATTCAAATAGTTGAGGAACTAAAATGCCAAAATAAAAGAGGTCAATTTTATTGTAAATTATATAAGGTCGAAGAATATACTTACCGCAATCACCTCACCTTGTGATTGACATAACCAACTAACATGTGACTATCAGTATAATTGCAATATGTAATTCCCAAGCTCAAATCAAATGTAAAACTAGTCAGCGAGGCGTCCTTACTTATAATTATTAAGGTAATATCCTACGTATACATAAAGTTCCACTTTGAAGTTTGATTTCTGACTGTATTGGATCTCAAAGGACGGCCCCAAAAGACAAATTATATCCGAGTGGGCTCTTGTTGTGGCCGTTACATCCGGGCTAAATCATAGGACATAGCGGGTGTGGGTAATTTCACGGTCCAGTAGTTTTATTTTGACGTTCTATTCTGAAATGATTTTAATGAAATTGTCGGAGTTTTCCGTCATAGTTCAATGTAAATATGTGATGCTACGATTATGAGGTATTCCATTTTGACTTGCCTGTAATTTGTATATTGTAGAACGTAAGACAATTTTGTGTAAAGGGGTATCTTCTCTTGAAGACACAATACCTTGCGGTAGTGAACAGGAAAAAAAAAGTTTAGAGGTGAACAAGTAGAATTGTATAATTTGTTTGTTAATTTTCTAATGTTTTTGACGCGTCAAAAGTGTAAAAGTGTAAATATAGGATTTCATTTCATATTATAATGTGACGGTTCGTATTTTTTAAGACTAGACTATTTAATATTGACTTTTTTAAAATTAAGGACCGGGCAAATGACACCATCTTATTAAATATTAAGTGAGAGTGCTGTCCAGGTTCCAGTGACCAGTCTATCGTCCCACTACTGCGCAGAGGCCTTCCTGTAAAGAAATAGAAAGAGTAATAGTAGCATACTGGACAAATGCGAATTGGTTAGTAGAAACCGTAGCAATAGTGCAATAGGGGGAGCGGCGGAGTTCGATGCCTATATCGCCTAGCCTAGCCGAAAATAGCAAGCCTATTTAAATATAGCAGCCGAAAAATCGCTTCACGCTAGTGCTTTAGACAGTGCGTTGACTTCGGATAGGATGTCGTAAGAGAGTGGAGAAGTCCCAGAGACGAGATGGAATGCACTCGTGTAGCGCCATATAGTTAATTATAAGCTCACGGTCTGCTCCATAACACATTCCACGGACACTTTTACAGACAATTTCATAATCTTGTCTTCTTTGGCATTGGAATTCATCTAGGTTAACTTTATAAGTAAAAAAGAGTTGTAATAATATTGAAATACACACGTTTTCTGCTTATCTTATAAGTGCTCGAATATTGCTACAAGTTTTTTTATAAACCCTATCAGTAGAGGAACAATTACGGCTTCTAGATTGATATGCTATTAATAAAAGTTTTATAAATTTTTTTTTCTCTGTTCAACGGTTGAAAAACTCTGTGTACATTTTTACAATTTAGTTTTTCTCCTACAGCGTTCATTGTTAAAAGTTCCTTGTGTATTTAATAATAGGGTTTAATATTGCTATGTGTGTGAACCGCTCAGTTTCTGTTGACTGGACTGAAGCTCATTTCGCTCGGTTAGTGCTTTGTTATGGGCACACTTAATTTCACATTTAAATAAAAAATGCACAACAAGCGTCACGACAATTGGTAACAAACCACAACATTCGATTTTGAACTCTACTCGTACTCGTTTAAGTTTAAAGTGAAAATTCAATTGATGGCTTTTGATTAAATCATAGGTCTCCCCTTATGCACGCATCCTGGGTCACTCTCATCTAGTCTATTCTTGATACTACGAATATCGTTTCATATTATTCATAAATTTAATTAAAACTCCATGTCACAAATGGCTCTTGGAAAAATATTACTGTTTTTTTCCAGTCAGCTATCGCTGCCTTTGGTACTTTTATTTGCTTTAAGCCGAGAATCATTTATTGTGTACTAACATCTACAATCTGTATTTAAATTCCTTTGAGATAAAAAGGGAAAAAGAATAAGGTCGAACATCATAATAATAACTTTATCTTATGTTATGTTATTGCCTCTTATTTTTAACGCGCTTGCTCTGAATTGCTTTAGCAGCAACATGGCCTATGAAAACAGGAGTTAGATTGAATTGAAGAAGTATAACTTAAGGCTCGACAATATTATATTTTTTGTTTGAAGTAACATTTATTATTATAAGAAAAGTAGATGACGTGAAGTTGTGTGCTAAAATTGTAGGTAGTAATCTATAGAATTCTTCATATATCGTTTAACAACGTGGCTTAAAAGTTTATCTTACCATGATACAGAAGAATTCTTGCGGAGTTGCTTGTGATGTTGGATGTTCACATGTTTCACAATCTCACTCGCTCACTCTTTCTCTATCATACACACACATGCACACACACGCACACGCACGCACACACACACGCACTCTCACACGCACGCACACACACACACACACACACACACACACACACACACGCCGCACATCTTTTCCCACTTAATTAATTATTGGATTATTTTCGCATGCCTCTTAATAGTTTTCGTAATGAAAAATATACAAATGTAAGCTATTGTAACCTTTCAGTGTTTGGAATGTTGTCTCCTATGTACATGGAGGTGGGCGTTAATGACTGTAACACAGTTTTTATAACTAAAACAGACATTAACAAGCACTACTGTTGTTTATGTAAATATGTTTGTGAAATTCCAAATAAAGGATTATTATTATTATTATATTTTGTTAATTAAGTTTCAATTTATTTAGCACATCACACTTAATTTAAATATATCTATACATATAATAGTAATTTCTTTATTTTCAAAAGCACAGTACATGAAAATGTATGTACGGAAGAAGCTGCATAAGTTATAAACTGTGTCGCAGCTGCTAACGCCCACCTCCAGACAAGAATAAATAAAGATAATACAAACAGTGCAATGCAAACAGAGTATATAAAAAAATTGCTTTAATTTCACATTACAAAAACAAAATTAATTTAAGTTTCTTTGTAGTTATCATCAATATCAATAAAACTCAAATCACATATAATAAAACTGTAGAGGTCAAATGTCTTACATAGAAAAAAAATCAAGTCAGGGGGATGTAAAAAGAGGGAAAATACTGTCTATCAGTCTGTCTGTTTATCTTTTTATACGGGCTAATCTACGAAATGGCTGGACCGATTTCACTGAAATTTTGCACGGCGATACCTTATATCCCTGGTCAACATTACATTAACGGGTTCCCGTGGGATAGTTAAAATACCATAGTAACCGCGAACGAAGTGGCGGGCTGCAGCTAGTTGTACAATAAATCAACTATCAACTGATTTATTTAAGAATTCAAGTAAGACCCTACCACGCCTACGGTTCTAAAATAATATAGTGCTAAACCATTTTTTCTAACCCAAAGTATTTTCGAGGAATTCGATAACTGCTATGATTTATCGCTTCCAATAACAAAATCCTTCTTTCCATACTGACATATGATCTACATAGATTTGAGGTCAAGTAACCTTCGTATATCTAAGATATGTGATTCTGCTTTGAGTATAGTATTAAAAATGAGAATATTAATTTTCGTGCGATGTTGTAAATTAAACCGTATTTCTATGACACTTAGAGTTTCAAATCGTATTTAGGGGTGTAATTTATGTGCATAATAACATATTTTTTATGGAAGGCCGATATATGAAACCTTTCTGTGTAAATTGGCTTTGGAGAAGCTCATTGTGAAAGAATAACCTCGTTATCGTCCTGTTTTTATGTTTTCGTATTGTTATGATAAATTAGATATCTATGGCATACACGCTTTTATTTTTGTTTCCTTTCATTTACCTTATTTAACCTTTGTGAAGATTATAAAAATATTTAGATTGAATATACTATTCACTAACAATCACGAATTTGAATGGCAATCAATGTAATTGCAAAATTTATAAAAGAAAATAATTCTGAATGACGACCTCCGTGGTCGAGTGGTCTGTACGCCGGTCTCAAGGTGCCGCCATCTCGAGAGGTCCTGGGTTTGATCCCTAGTGGAGGCCAGTTTTTGGGTGATGCATTTTTAGACTTTTGTTCTCCAGTCTTGGATGATCATTAATAATGAATTAATTATAAGTATAATTTTATATAATTATATGTATAATTTTATATATATTCTGAATAATTATGTGTATTTATCTATTAAATATATTTGTCTGTCATCTAGTATCCGTAACACAAGCAGCTTTAGTTGCTTAAAATGGGACTAGTTAATGGGTGTGAATGTCTGAGGATATTTATATTTATATTATATTATTCTTACTTATTTTAAAATCACAAGAAACTATTGTAAGCCATTGTTGATTTCATGTTTTCTTTGTTACAGGTAGAGAGAGTGTGAAATGATCGTTCGTCGCGAGTAAAGCAATCAGTGATGGCAGTTAACAGTCCTGGTGGATACCCACCCGTTTCCCCGAAACCCCATACACCTAAAAGTCCTCGGCACTTCGTGTTTCCCCAAAAATCCCCTTCCATTGCCTCTAGTACCTCGTCTTCTGGTTACTACACCCCACAGTCAGGATGTAGCTATGATAAGCACAACCAACCTCCAAAGTCTCCAATCGCTCACGGGCACAGGAGTCCCCTAAGCCCAAGGCACTTCAACTTTCCTCAAAACCCGTCTGGCCGATCTAGTCCTTGCAATTTTGACCGAATCCATAACAGTGGTCTCCATTACACGACATCGCTGAAGCACAGCCGCCGGGAAAAGTCTCGGTCACCAAAGCCTCCGCCAGTACACATCCACACCAACCCTGGCTATGTATCTCCTAACCGTACGAGAAAAATTTATGGTTCCACCTCCACTGTCAGTTCGCCGCGCCTCGTGACTTCTCCTAGTATAGTTTCGAGTCATACTGACGATTCGATGGATGCTATGCCTGGCACACCGTCAGCGATAGTGCACGACGCAGACGATGAGGCTACCACAACCTCCTCAAGGGTTTGTCGGAAATCTACGTCAGACTTAACTGACTTAACAGATGATACGCCACAGACACGATCCACTAGTATAAGCAGGCCATGCTCGCCAATGCGTCGGGGATCCATGAAAGGTGGACTAGCATATTTAGCTAGCAGAAGGGGTTCCAGGGAATCCACAATGTCAAATTGTGATTCCGTAGAAGATATAGGCCCACTAAACTTTCAGAACACCATGCGTGGACGGCAAAGGCGGACTTCTAACTTCTTGGAATTGCCAGGTATGATAATTTCATTTAGCTTTTATCAGTTACTATTACTACTCTTTATCGTCTTTAGAGTCTTTATCGTTTTTAAAAAAGAGGTTATCAATTCTACGATAACTTTTTGGTTCAGAAAATAGAAAAACAATATTATTCATTGATAAGTTAATTAAGTGGAAAGCTTCGTAATAAATTCACGTTTGCGTACGTGACGAAATTAATTAGGGGAGTTAATTTTATCGGAAATTGCTTCTAGTTCGCCAACTCCGCATTTTCACTTTCCATTATTGTTGGGGTTGAAGAAAAATCTTTGACATTAACGGATTCATCAAATTATACCAGGCTCCGTTCTAAGGAAAGCGGTAGGAGTTTATTTCGTAACATTTATATTATTTAAGCACCTAATTGTTCATAATGAGAGAGTTCGGATCTGTAAACAAAGCGATGTAATTTGAGCATTTAATACTCGTCAAAGGTAAATCTGGAAAATTCTGTAACTTTAAATAAAGGTTAAAGATTTTTGGGTATCCTTTTAGGAATTCATTTTTGGATTTTCATGTACTCGCTCTACTTTTGAATACATAGATTATATACCTACCTACTTTGAGTAGGTTGGTAATATTGCTTATATATTATGCACGTCCTAACGCTGACTAATGGCTTTCTTACAAAGACGACCATTTCTACGTTGATCCATTAAAAATTGGTGGTGGGTGGAAAATTTTCCATTATTTACCTACATTACGAAATAGAGAAAAACTAGTTAAAAAGTACTAAAAAATCCCGAAATTATAGTCACCCATCCAAGGTCAAACCAAGGCGAAAGTTGCAATGTTGGCAATGTTGGCAATATTGAAACCAAAGCGTACACACCACTAAACTGAGAACCGCGATAACAATTATATTTTATATTAAGTTTAAATTTCTTTACATCGTAAATCAATATCGTCTTAGGGATGTTTCATAGGTACGCTGGGCGCCGGTCGCCGGTGCTGGCGGCCAGGGTTCTAATGAAACCACTCTTAAAGGAATCTTCAATAAAAAATGTATGTTGTAGAAGTTTAACGCCAATCTATTAATTTAGAAGACTGTTCAAATCCTCTTTTTATTATATAATCCTTGTTTTTCTAAAGTCTGTAGCAAAGTTGGATGTCGATTTTGACCGAGAGTTTCAATTTAGGAAATCGCTTTTTGCGTAAATTGAAACCTCGCGATTAGGGACGATAACAAAATTTGATTTATTGGGTATTTTATTTTCAATTTCAAAGATATTTTGGAAAAGTATTGACTTCAAACAAAACCCTTTCAGTTTTTCCCATGATCACTAAAGCACGACAGCTACAGTCGAGTACCAAATTAAGTATACAAATTTTAGAGGTAACAATTGTAAGATTCCGCACTGAACCCTCTTCTCTATTACTTTATAACAGCTAATTAACAAGAAATGTAACAAGGACATGGGGACCGCTGCCACGCTCTTCATGATGAGTGACTCCGGTTAATCTTTTTGGCACCACTCTATCCTTCCAATCAACCAACAAGTTCCTTGTCAAACTTAAACTAACTACCACTAAACCACTTAATATATCTACTGTAATCAAAGAGAGACACAACCTAATCGACCACTTAATATACTCTCTCTTTGATTAGGAGAGTATATTAAGTGGTCGATTTCGTCGTCCACAATAGACTGACTCGTATCGTTCCGACCGAAAGTTTTTATAGGCCATTTTTTCTAAAAGCGCCATCTACAGTTTCTGGTCACAATTTATTTTATTTGAAAGAATTACGACATTAACACTAAACCATTTAAAAACAAACCTAATACAATCTTTTTTTCCTTATAATAAGAGTCATTACTGTCAAAAGTGGTTACATATTTTTGGAGTTGACTGTAGGATATTTTTTTTGTTATTCTGTCAAAATACGCAAAGAATAAATTAATGTCAAGGCGATGCTGTGCGTGTATCCTTTCTTTATTTTTTTTTCATATTTTGTTTCGGTGTTACAGTATAATATCAACCTCTCAACGGCCACTAAATGAGACAGAAAAGAAACACATATTATTCGCGAACTCCTACGTTCGCTTGGCACTCAAGGGGATAAGCAAACAATCTTTGCCAAAGCTGTACCTATATAGGAGAGAATAGACTTCTTTAATTGTAAAATGACTCTTATTTAATAAACATTAAAACATATTTACTTAGTTTTATAAAGTAAGTTGTAATATGTAGTATATTTATTATTAGGTCCTTACCTATGAAATTGGTGTTTTGTATGGAGATTTTGGGGAATTCTGCATTTTCCATACTAAAATTTTTTCAGTTTTCTTCACAACGACAAATCATAATATTTATTCGACAAATCATAATATCGACAATAATAATATTTGGTATCTATCATTAGACAAGCTTTAGTAATATGTGTAATATCACACTTTGGTATTTTCTCTCTTTTTACATCCTCTGACTTGATTGTAAGCATTTTTTTCCATGTACATACATTCGACCTCTACAGTTTTATTATATGTGTATATAGATGAACTGGAGAACAAATACAGAAATTGCAATCAAAGAGTAAGGTAGTTACAATTTGTAACAGGGAGAAACAAGAAGCTTTATTTATTTATTCTTCTTGCATAAAAGTACAATGGCGGTCATAATGCCATTAAGCATTCTCTTCAGGTAAAAGAAAAAAATAACAAAATAAAGACAAGAATTGTAGAATATGATGATATACTTATAATACACGTTTATTTCATTATATTATAAATCACATATATTGGGTCCTTACATATGAAATTGCCGTTTTTTTCTCTTTTAGTATTTTGTCTGTAACTATTAAGTTTCAGAATAATCTTATAAAATAATTACCTCCTTTAAAAATAGACCATATTTTTGAGCTCTTTCGATTTGTTTTGATAATTTGTTGTAAGTTTAATTGTGTTAAAATTAGAAACGAAGACAACTCTTTTTAAGTACCTCCCGAATACATCATTTGATTTGCATTCACTTAAAAACGATAAATAATTTTTATGAAGAGTGATATCACACATTGCTAAAACTTGTCTAATAATACATGTCAAAAATTATTATCTCTGGATTTGTCGCTGTGGAGAAATCTGAAAAAATGTTAGTATGGAAAATGACTTCCCCAAAATCTGCAAACAAAACGGCAATTTCATAGGTAAATAATATTTCAGGTACTTATATACTCCGAAAAATAAATATTCCTTAATTTAGTTTTTAATGATCTATTACTTGAATTCATATTTATTCTTAACCATTCAATGTTGTTACAAATTTTTTGTACCATATATTTGTTTGTTCTTTTACCATATACGTTTTTTTTAAGTGACCGCACTTAATATACTGTGTATCTTCCCCAGTCGTGGAGCACTCGCGCCCGCGCGTGTGCTCTCTCCCGGAGAAGCCGTACAACCCTCGCCTATCCGACGACCTGTACCGGCTGCGGACCTTCTCCATCACCACCAAGGGTGGGGTGGTCAACTGCGGGGACTCCATCTGCAACCGGCGCAGTCGGTCTAACACTTCGGTTAACTCTACTAATAGCAGGTATATTTTTGTTCTTTATCCCATTCCATTTAGTCAAGAACAACCTAGGGACGATAAGGACCGTCTAGAACCATAAAGGACAATCTGGTACCATAAAGGACTATTAAGAACCATTTAGGATCATCAATGACCTTGCAGGGCTGTAAAGAAAAGTCTAGAACTATCCAGGACCGTCACGTATGACTATCTAGGATCATCTAGAACTACCTAGAGGCGTCTAGGCTCGTCTAGGACTATCTAGAACCAATAAAATATCGGTTGCCTTACACTGTACTCAGTGCATAGCAGCAGGCTCGTATCTTTGTTACAGCACGAAAACATCAGCGATATGCCAAAACATGTATATTTGACAAGTGATAGAATTTATTCGCTACTAATTACATCAAAAACATTTAACAAAATTTCGCGAGTAACTACGCCATCCGTTCACAAAACTACCCGCCTAGGTAGCATGAGCAGCAAGATACGATATTTATCACGCCCAATTGTCAATTCCACAGTACTTTGTCAGTTAAACGTGATCAAAAACCCGTATAATTATATAATTATTATGCGGTTTTCATTCTAAGAGAGATTGTCTACGCATTGGATGCCGTGATCGCACAAAAATCACTCTGCTCGGGCTAGATTTGAATAAATTGTAATTTCATGTTTGACCTGAAATTCAATCAGTCTTAACGCGTTCGCGGATGGTGAGTCACCCTGCTTTAGCATTAATCTATTGTTTGGGATTTTTTAAATGCTATAGTATTTCCGTACGATGCACCATGCATGCGTCAAATGATAGGTCGCCATGTATGGGACATTTGACGCATGCTATAGCATACGCGACTATGCGGGGTAGAGGAGGAGTCTTCTTCTCTTCTTTGTGTGCCATGTTCTCATCGGACGTCAGCGACCATCTCTCGGAACTTATCCCTATCCTGTGCCATCCTGCTCAGGTTGCCAGCGTCATTAATGTTTGTCTAGCTTTTTATATTGTCCATCCAGGCCATCTTCCTTCTCCCTCTACTCCTTTGGCCCTCCATTTTCCCTTCTAGTATTCTTCTTAAAATTTGATATTTATTGTTACGGTATATGTGTCCAAAATATGAAATTTTTCTATTCTTTACTATTTTAGAGGAGGAGTAAACATTATTTTTTTTCTTTTTGAGCAGAATAGGTCACATGTAAGTGATCTGAGGTTGTATCAGCAGTGACAGTAAGGAATAGAGAACCCATATTTTATATTAAAAAAAGCAACTGCTCAAGCATCACTGTCAAAAAAACTCAGTAAACTTGGGATGCTGTAGTATCCGCGACATAATCAAACTGTCCAACTAGAACGCTATAGCATGCTCATCCGCGAAAGTGTAATTACCAAAAAATTCAGAGTTAATTCTTATTTTGGCTGTAAAGCTTAATTTCAGCTTTAACCTGTCAATGGTTAGAAAACCATTTACAATAGGAATATCTATTGTTTGCGAATACCGGTGTTCGCGCTGACCCTCAAGGAGTTAAAGCTTTTGATGAAAAATGGAACTGGTCCTGACCATCGTTGGCTTGAGGCATACAGTATCTGCCAGTAGTGCTTCGCTGTCATCACTCCATCATCTAAAGTTCGTTGACTCGCGGTCTCCGCTGAAGGACATGGTTACCCTAACGTTTGTCGGTTTTCCGACCGACTAGCTTGCGTGATCGTTACCCATGTGTAATAAATACCCGTAACACGAATCACTAATTACTTTTCCATGTGGATTATTCATTTACGTTGAAACAGCTTTTTTAATAAAAATCAGGCAGCATTCATATTGAAATAAAATCTAAAGTGGACAAATTCTAGTTAGCTTTTATTCTCCGCATAACTTTGGATTTGTATTCAAATAGATATTGCTTCAAATTATTTGTACCTTTCAAATCATTTCAGTTACGCCAGACTGTACATTTCTGTATGTTATTGTCATAACCAGCTGTTTAATGTACTTTTGATGAGTTAAGTCTGATAAGTTTCACTGATGGAAATTTTATTGAATGCTCGCTAGTATGTTGCACCAATTCACATCTTACTGGATGAAATTATATGTACACCGTCGCAAAAGTCTAATCTAATTTAACTTTTATATTATACAAAAGTTAGGTATTGTTGAAATGGTTTTGACTTAAATATTTTATGAGAAAACAAATAAAAGAAGTAACTGTATATATACAGTTCCTCCTTTTTTTTTTTTTTCATAAAATATTAATATAGTAATATATTACAATATTTCTTTTCAGAGAAAAATGTATCTAAATTATTGTGTGGGGTGGTTTCATAGGTACGCTGGGCGTCAGCTCCGGCCACGCGCGCGTTTTATACGTAAAGCGCGCCCGTGTGGCTGAGAAATAATAACGGGCCTGTACACATCCAAAGTATTACTGTGTTGAAATTAATTATTATTTCCCAGATATCATAGTTATGGAGTAGTTTTTCTCTCTCCGGAAATATTGTAAAATGTTTATAACATTCTTAAGCATGCGCTAAGACGCATCTAAACTAAATAAACGCTTTTGAATTTTGATTTTTTCTGAGAGCTACATGTTATGGTATGTTACCTCATTTAATGCTCGTAAACATACTCGTACCTACTCGTACTTTGGGGTACTTGATAAGTTTAAAGCTATTTAGTTTCATTGTTACATTTTGACTTAATTTGGTGGTTAGTGACAAGAAAATTCAGCTGTTCGTAAGTAACAACTGCTGTGTTTGAAATAACAGTCTAGACGGCACGGGTGTGTCCTACATGATTTGGTGTCGTAACTATTAGGTCCTTACCTATGAAATTGGAGGTTTTGAGGAATTCTGAATTTCCAAACTAAAATTTTTTAAGTTTTCTTCACAGCGACAAATCCAATGATAGTAATATTTGGCATCTATCATTAGACAAGCTTTAGTAATATCACACTTCATAAAAATTATTAATCGTTTTTAAGTAATTAAATATAATGATGTATTCGGGAGGCACTTAAAAAGAGTTGTCTCTGTGTCCAATTTTAACACAATTAAACTTACAACAAATTATCAAAACAAATCAAAAGAGCTCAAAAATATAGTCTATTTTTAGACGAGGTAATTATTTTTTAGGAATACTATGAATCTTAATAGTTACAGACAAAATACTAAGAGAGAAAAAAAACACCAATTTCATAGGTAAGGACCCAATATTATACTCGTAGAGACAACTTCATTATTTTGTCCAAAAATGTCTTTGACAGGTTTTGTTTTATAACAGCATACATAATTGTGTACAGTCGCGAGCATGAACATGTAATACACTTTAGAGCAATGAACGTCTTTCTTTGCGTATTCCTTGGTAATAGCAGTCATTTATTGTCAAAAGCGTGTACATGGTCATGTCCTCGCGACTATACCCAGCAAATAGGATGTTGTTATATAAAATTTGCGAAAATAATCGTATTTAGTAATTTTTTTTAAATATGAGGTGCTCCAATATCATATTGTTACTATACGTGGTTACACGTGGCTTAAAAACGCTCTAAAAGAAAAAAAAAATTTTTGCTGTTTCTGGTTTCCAGAACGTGATGCCCTAAGCTATTGCTCAATTTGTTTAACTTGGTTAACCCCATAAATCACGGATAGCATCTCAGGATGCCACGAATAATAGATTTAGCTATTGTTTGTGGCGGGCAGTCAGATATCTGAAGAGTTGAGAACGACACAATATCCTCCTTCAGCACCACACCTCCAAAGGATCTAGCTTTTCCCTTTTCTCGTCTATTAATAAAAAAATAGCTCGGTGGTATAGTGGCTAGTTCGCTTTGGCTTTCTATATCAAAAACAAAGCTAATTTCGCTATGGCCAGGCCGTAGATGGGTGACTAAAACTTTGTGATATCAAACTCCTACGTGCTCGGAAGGCAAGTGAAGCCGTGGGTCCCGGTCGCTATTGCAACCCTTTCTACCCACCAACCCACATTCGGCCAGTGTGGTGGTGTTACGGCCCATTCTCCTCATATGTTTCTTCATGATGAAGGCCTGTGCCCAGCAGTGGGACGTATATAGGCTGAGGACGATAAGAACTAAGAAAATAATTCCCTACCGAGGAAACATGTTAATAATAATACACTTTTACACTCATGTTATAATGTTCGAATTATTAACTCAGACTCGAACTCATAATGACATACTTTTTAACACAGATGATAAAAACGAAAATTTAAAAATGGAAACTGTAGCGTAATGACCATAAGCAACAGATTGAACTCATTATGCAACACTTATTTTTCTTAAAAACGCACAAAACTATGGCAAATGTTTTCCAGACAGCCAACAATAAATAAAATTAATTTAATTTTTTTGTTTTATTTCTTTGAAAAATGAATGTAGATAAAGTAGTGTATGTAACTGCACATAACTCGGTAATAAAACACTCGCGTGATACTATTAAAAAACTCAACAAGGCGCGTTTGTTAAAACAGAGACTACAGCATGGAATCCTTCAAAAAGGGTGTGAAAAGGTTTTTTAAGGGTCGGCAACGCGCTGGTGATACTGCCCATCTGTGTGGGCCGTGTGCTTGTTTGCCACCCTGGTAGTATAAAAAAAAACCACGCTCGTGTTTAAAAAACCAATATTATGTGACAGTTACATAAACTACTATTAAGTTCCTATAATTTCTCCAGGAGCAGGGGATCAAATGGAGAGGAACAAACTCAGAGTAAACAGAACTGGAGTAGCCATTAGTCAATTTCTCAAACATTTTATTCTGCCATTTCTTGCGGGGGGTGAGGTTACCACTACACTCAAAGCCAGCACAACGCACAACGTTTTTACAAATGCACACATGCATAATTCGACACACAAATTTAAATTTCACGCACACACACGCTTAAAATAGTCACGTGGGGTGTGCGTTTTGACAACGTCACAGCCGCACTCCCCACGAGACTAGCGCTCGAAATTTGAAATCGTAGAATTCTAAAACATGAAATAATGAAGTAAATAATCATGAAATCTTAAAAATTATAATTACAAATAAAAGGTGACACCATCATTTAGCATACTCGATGTTTTCTATTTATTTTTACAACAAAAAACAGCACAGGCAGGCATTTTTGCGGGAGCTCTGTTCGCCGCAACGTTTACAATGTTATGGCTGTCAAAATGGCGGCTCAACTAGTTTTATTAAACGTGCAAGCATCCGATGCTTGTGCATTTGGCAGAGGGGAATGTTTGACAAAGTCTACTCCAGTTCTGTTTACTCTGAGGGAACAAATCAAAATATGACCTATGAATTACAAGAGATTTGACTGATTACTTGGTCGCGTGTCGCACCACTGACCCAAATGTGATCATGGTTCAGGAAAAGTAACTTTCATTCGCTTTGCTGTTCACGATATTTATTCGATCCTTACCTATGAAACTGGTGTTTTTATTTTGTCTTAGTATTTTGTCTGTAACTATTAAGATTCAGAGTATTCCTAAAAAATAATTACCTCGTCTAAAAATAGACTATATTTTTGAGCTCTTTTGATTTGTTTTGATAATTTGTTGTAAGTTTAATTGTGTTGAAATTGGACACGGAGACAACTCTTTTTAAGTGCCTCCCGAATACATCATTTTATTTGCATTCACTTAAAAACGATAAATAATTTTTATGAAGTGTGATATTACACATATTACTAAAGCTTGTCTAATGATACATGCCAAATATTATTATCTCTGGATTTGTCGTTGTGAAGAAAACTGATAAAATGTTAGTATGGAAAATGCAGAATTCTCCAAAATCTCCATACAAAACACCAATTTCATAGGTAAGGACCTAATATAAAGCAGTTTTGTTTATATTTCGTCCTCAGCTTATATACGTCCCAATGCTGGGCACAGGCCTTCCTCGTGGAGAAACACATGAGGAGTATGGGCCGTTACCCCACGCGGTACGGCGCTCACTACCTGTCACGTTGAGTTCAGAGTGCAGTCACTGCTTGGTGAAGCGCGAACTATGGCAGTGAACTGCTTTTGCGGTGCTTTTGCCTATTCTCTGACTTAACCTTAGGGGATAATAGGCGTGATTATATGTACAGTCGCGGTCAGATAATGTTTACCACCCTAAGTATCAAAATTGCTTGCATACATTGAAGTAAAAAAAGTCGAAATCACGAAATGTCTATTAATGTTAAGATTAATTTCGTATCAATTTGATTGATTATAGATTATACCCAAAGATTATACCTATATTTTTTAATAACACGAGAATCCATCGACGACATTTAGACGTGTATCGATAACTTGTTAAAGAAAACTTTTCTTTAATATTTCAGTATTAATTATAAATAATTTTAAAAAATAAACTCAAACAATCTTTATTTTATTAAATAAAATTTTGTCATCTTATTTTTAAAATTTCTGATTATAATTTCACTTTTGTCCGAATGACGTTCAGAAAACAATAATTTTTGATAACTGTCATTTCTTTATTTGTCTTTTCCATACTTCATCTTATTTCATATCGTTTATTAATTTTCAAAGGGTAATAGCTAACTTGATATGTCATAGACTTTATTGAAAACAGAATGATAAAGAATCTAATTTGAAAACTGATAAACATTTTCTGACCGCGACCGTATGTTTGCGGGTAAAATTATTTCAGTAATGAGTTTTACTTCACTATGAAAGTAAGGATACTTTTTCGCGTAGTAATTAATTTAATGAAGTCAATATACAAGTTCAGCTCAAAGGTGGGACGTCGGGATCAAGTGGATTCATTACAGAATCAATCTTATTCCTTCGTTATTTTATCATTACTCGGGGCTTGGGTTAATTGAGAAACCGATGTTTAGTAATAACAGACTCATTAAAAAGGTTTAACAATCAGCTCTGAATCAGTTTTCGACAGGATATTATAAAGATTTTGTGGAATTCTATTAATTACTAGCAGTTGCCCGCGTTTTTTAACTATCCCACGGGAACCCTTTAATTTTCCGGAATAAAAAGTATCTAAATCAGTCCAGCCATTTCGAAGATTAGCCCGTACAAACAGATAAACAGACAGAAACAAAAAAAAATTGAGTAACTTCTCCTGTTTTCAGAACATCCCTTCTTATGGTCTGCTCCTATTGATCGGAGCCTGATGAAAAGTATACTATAGCCTGCCCAGAAGTATGAAGAACAATTGTACCAAGTTTCATTAAAATCCGTCGAGTAGTTTTTGTTTCTATAACGAACATACAGACAGACAAACTGACAAAAATTTTACTGATTGCATTTTTGGCCCTGATAGTTATTTTGGAAATATATTTCATGTACAGAATTGACCTCTCTACAGATTTATTTTAAGTATAGATAACACCTTTTCGAATAACGATAACAATTAACGAGGTAGCAGAAATCGTAAAAGTTCGTATAGCCGGTGACTTTATCGACACGCCAATATGAAATAATGGATTGACCAAAGTAAAAATAATATGGTAATAAACGTTCGAAGGGGCTTGACAATTTATTATGGGTGTCCAAAGTTGCTCTGTCTTTACGTGGGGGCGTTCGCCGCTTCCCGACTTTGTTTGTTCGTAGGTTACACATCGTAGGAAAGTTTGTATTACATATTGAGCGCCTTGGAAATGTTCTCGTCTCTATTTAGTTTTTGTTTAGGGCTTTAAGGTGTTGTTTAGAGTGGTATAAGTATCTATTTTGCACATCAAAATTAAGTAATATCAATAAATTGAACTAGGATTATTATACACTTTTATAGTGAAGGCTTTTTTAATCTTTTTTCAACACACTTGCTCGTAATGTGAGCTTTATTATTGGGGTTTTAAGCACATAATGCTTTAAATTAAATACGCGTACGCGTAATTACTAAACACTATTTTAGGATAGTATCTTGAATGAAACTGTTGTATACTTTAGCCGTTGATCGCGCCAATATGTTATAGAATCTTCGATGGTAAAAAAGTGGACTGTATTTTTGCGTGGTACATACAACTGTAAGAGAAATGTTAATGCACGCACTGACCTGCTGGAGCCTTGGTCCAAGCTCGCTTCGCTTCTTTATAATAAAGTATCGGCGGGCCCGCCTCTTCTCCAGGCAATGTCTTCGGAGATGGCGTGATGATGTAATTCTCTCTTCAATTGTATTTGCGGATGGCACGACGCATTTGTAGATTTACAAAGACTCAATGTCTGATTAATGCGGTTGCGGGTTATTAATTTATATTATTTTATAAAAGCGAGCAAAGTAATTTTCAACTCGCGCGGGGCGGGAAACTTTTTTTTTTTTTTTTTTTTTTTTTTTAATGGCAATGCGTGCAAGGAAGACGAAAGAAGTATGTACCAGATTTATATATTTTTAATTTGGTAATTTAATTAATTGGCGTAACCATTTCCACCCGCCCTTAAAGGGTCACCTTTAAAAAACAACCATAAACTATAAGATTGGACTTAAGCGCCATAATGGCGCAGCGTAAATAATTATCCTAAAACTTAACTAAGATAAATGCGGAATGCGAATAAATAATATATGAGATACTTAGAATCTATACATAAATAATGTAATAAAATTAACCAATATGTTTGCGAAATAAAATAAGAAAGGTATTGATTGCCTCGGTAGAGGACACAAACGGACAACAGGACGAAGGTAAGTTCCCTTGGCGGTTCGAACAGTCACCACACGCACTACACCGTCTTTAGAAGGATGAAGTTTATCGACGATGGCTAATGGCAATGCCAGCGGTGGCAAGTTACCGTTATCCAAACTAAGACTGTACCTATGTACCTGTCAGTATCAGAATGGACTTTCGTCGCGGCGAGTCATAATAGTGACGCGATATGTAAAAAATTACGTAAATCAATATGAAATTCAAGATGCGGCATACGGACAGGTTCGAGAATTGTCGAAACAAGGACATTACTAAATCTAGCCCGGCGTGTAAAAGATTTGTCATAAAAACGATCTATGAGCATGTGAACTAGATGATCGTTACGCGGTAGGATGATTAAATGCTCATGAGTATAATACAATGAAATATAGACAATACTACCACTGACGCGGATAAGATCGATATCTATGATAGGTTTTAATCGATTTAAAGCGGATGAGCAAGTTTTATCAATTGAAATGTTACTGTATTTCACAGAGAAATGTTTTCTCTGAAAGGAGCGTAATGTTTTATTTTTAACGAAAGTTATGTCAGCCGCTGTAACTGTATTAGTGCTGCGTCGAGGCAATAGATCTGTTAACTTATAAACGACTTTTACGAATAAACTTACTCCACAACGACAAACGAAACAAGGTAACATATAAAGCACATTGCTTTAAAGGCGTGTATACAGCGTGATTACACAAGACAACAAAGTGAGCGGTAATTTTATACAAGAAGGTGTCAGTTCTGGTAGATCAATTGTAACCCAATATTTTGGTTGTTCGGGTTTGTTGAACTGCCTGTTCTTGTACATCTCAGTGTATTGCTGAGATGCAGCGGCTGATGTTCGTTCCCTGGAGAGCGAGGTAACTAGTTCTTTCTCATTTAGAGACGAAAGAGCAATAGTACTCGTCAACGGGTGATTTGAACCGTCATTATAGACAACCTACCTCACTATGCGCAGTGCATGGTACGAACTGATGACAAACGGAATCATACGCGCGTAAATTGGCACAATAATAGTGGATCTTGCGAATGAAAGCGATTAATAATAAATTGGAAGTGTTGATCTTCCTCGCGGACAATGATCTGCAGAAACTGTTGACGACTGTCCGCAGTAAGTGAGAAAACAAAGCTGAAATAGCGGTAGCGTATAAGCGGAAATTTGAAATAATTAAAAATAAATAATTGAATTGAACTAGTTTTACAACTAGCATTTTAAAATTTTACGAAGACGAGATGACCGTCTATCCTCACTGGTAACACCGTGACGTGGTTTGAAGTGAATAAGGACGGAACGGGAACCTGCAACCTCTGCAATTCTTAATTTAGGAGAAAACTCCAGTTTTCTTTCAAGACACAAGAAAGAACTATGAGCAATTCCATAAGAGTTGCGGGGAAAATAAGCGTCATTTTTAAATGTATGAGCAACTATGGCTCTGTCACTAACAGAATCAGGGACCGTAGTGGAATTATAAAACTTTTCACATTCAACATCAACGTGATGTTGAATGGGCGGAGTGAGCGGTAACTTATCAAGCTCCCCAAAGCGCTTGACTAAACTGTCAACGCAGGGAGGTTCTTGAACTACACAGCACGTCAAAGTGTGATGTGTATGTATCGCGGGTACAGAGCCCATCACCACGTAGCCTAATACGGTGCGTAACGCTACGGGTGTGGATGAGTCGTGAGGAGCACGAACTACATCGGAGCACAATAAATGTGGGAAGAGAGAAGCGCCTATCAGCGCATCTATCTCTGCGGGTACTGCGTAACTCTCATCAGCAAGCGGTAATCCAGAAAGATGTGGTAAGACTGAAGTGTCTACCAGAGCGGTTGGCAATAAATCGGTTATTTGATCGACGACGAATGGTGAAAAATCAAAGGAAACATTATCATCAAAGCGGGAATACAATTTTATATTAACTGATTTATATTTAATAAGCTTTTCAGCTCCACCGAACCCCTTTACTAAAGTACGATCAATATCTTGAAGCTGAAAACCTAATCTATCGCAACACCCCTTCCGTATGAAACTACTCTGTGATGCCGAGTCCAATAATACACGAATGACGTGTCGCTTACCGGTGCAATCATAAGCGACGACTTGAGCGGTCGACAATAAAATTGTCGTCGGCTTATTATTACAAGCTGGTGTAATATCGGTGAGCTTCGTGGTAGCACACAGAGCTACATCCGAGCGAACGATCTCGGCAGGAGAGAGAGAGGCGGGCGCGGGGGGTGCGAAGTCTACGCGCTGTGGCTGTGCCTGTGGCGTGGTCGCAGAAGCGGGCGCCGCAGCACGAACCGCAGTGGCAGAGCGCGACTCGCTTGAGCGTTGGAAGTGTAACAAGGTATGATGTTTTAGTTTACACACTCGACAGTATGAAGCAGAGGAACAACTAGACATACGATGTGTTAAGCTAAGACAATTGACGCATGCATTGTTCTCTTTCACACATTTAAAACGTTCCTCAGGGGCCAACTTACTAAATTCAGTACATTTAAATAAATGCTGATGTACAAGATTCGAGCAAAGACATTTAAGTTTAGAAGAGTCAGCCATGGTACTCACATAGGTTTGATACTTAGGCGGTGGGTTTTTATCAGCGTTGCGGTTCATTGAACGACTGGACGATGGACTAGCTGCACTACTAAAAGTAGAAGTCATCTGAGATCGTTCTAAGACCTTAGCTCGAATTTTAATGAATTCGACTAGGTCATCAAAGGTAGGAACATTCGAGCTGCAACTCAACTCGAAGGCGCGTACCGTATCTAGATCTATTTTCTTAAGAGCTACATGGAGTAAAATAAAATCAGTCAAATTATTTAATTTCAGATTTTTTAAAGCGCGCACTGCACTAACAAAGTTGTCTGTAAATAAATCGTAATTATTCGCGGTACCAGAGTGAAATGATTTAAAATTATATATTTGATTTAAGTATGTCGACGCAAGCATACGCTTGTCTTCATATTTATCAATTAGTGACTGCAGTAGCAGCTTATAATTATCGGCACACGGAGATATACCGGCGCACACCGATTGAGCTTTGCCTGTCAGCTTGCCTAAAAGGTAGTACAACTTTTCGGCATCTGTGAGCGATGGATTATCGTCAATAGTGGACTTAAAGCTAGCATAAAACAATGGCCATGAGCGTATATCACCATTAAACGACATCAGTTCTATCGGCGGCAAAGATGGTCTAGTTTTTATAGGAACATTAGAACCAATCTGGCGTGATGACTGTACCTGCGAGTATTCAGAACGAACTCGCTTGATTCTATTATATAAAGACTCGAAAGCAATAAGACTTTGAAATTCAGGCTTTGCGGAAGGCTCTATTTTTAAAAGGCATGAATTATATTCGTCTAACACTTTCTTAAAGTCATCACGAAGCGTTTCAATATTACAAGACTGGTCAAGAAAACTTTCCCGTATCGTATCGTCCGAATGACATTTCGAAGATAAATCGTATATATTTTGCAATATTTCGAAAATCGCTTCTCGTTTCGCAGATAATATTATTAAGTCAGTGTTAACACATTCCTCATATTCGGAATCATTACCACCGGTATGTTGTTTTCGCGGCATTTTTATTTGCAAACTGCAAACCAAACGTTAAAATAAATTATATAAGTATAACGCGGAAAAATTAAGATGGCGGAATATTAGGTCAAAACAAATACGCGGTAATGTGACTGCGAAACACGGTCGGGTTATAATGCATCTAGCGTTAAAATAATGCGGCTAAATAAAATTTTCACAAAAATAAAACTAACAATATTTAATAAATTGCCGATGTTATATTACTAAGTGCAATGCAATTAATACTTTTATTATGCTGCTTAACTTAATTGTATAACACAGAATAATAACAATATTAATGAAAAATTAGTTGTTATACAATTTGTATGACGCAATGTCATGCGGAAAAGAAATAAAAATACGAAAAATATGTAATTTTTTCGTATCTCTTATTAGAGCCTAATTAATTAGTATTCTAATAAGGGCGGTGGATAATGAATTTTAAAATGGTTAATCCGTTTCAAAAAACCAATAATGAAAAAACCACAAAACGGTTAATGCGGCTCGAAATGGACCAATAATGATCGCGCCAATATGTTATAGAATCTTCGATGGTAAAAAAGTGGACTGTATTTTTGCGTGGTACATACAACTGTAAGAGAAATGTTAATGCACGCACTGACCTGCTGGAGCCTTGGTCCAAGCTCGCTTCGCTTCTTTATAATAAAGTATCGGCGGGCCCGCCTCTTCTCCAGGCAATGTCTTCGGAGATGGCGTGATGATGTAATTCTCTCTTCAATTGTATTTGCGGATGGCACGACGCATTTGTAGATTTACAAAGACTCAATGTCTGATTAATGCGGTTGCGGGTTATTAATTTATATTATTTTATAAAAGCGAGCAAAGTAATTTTCAACTCGCGCGGGGCGGGAAACTTTTTTTTTTTTTTTTTTTTTTTTTAATGGCAATGCGTGCAAGGAAGACGAAAGAAGTATGTACCAGATTTATATATTTTTAATTTGGTAATTTAATTAATTGGCGTAACCAGCCGTATTGATATCTATAGTACGTTTCAATCCAAGTTGCCAAAAAGCTAAACAAAACAAGGGTAATGTTTCATCTCTAAAATGTTTTGTGATGACTGTAGGTAAATGAAATCAACTGAAACGGACAACAATTGTTACCGTTAATTATATTTACGTGCCAATATCCATGTAAAAAGTGTGATTATTGAATAACAAATTCGGTAAGTCGGCTTTTTTGCTTTACTTTTTGGCAACTTGGATTGAGACGTACTCTATATGTTTGTGTTTAAAATTAATAAATAAAAATAACATTAACTTTATTAGTCGATGGTTAGAAAAGAAGGTAAAATAGAAACATCTGTTATTTGCGAACACCGGAGTTTGCGGTGACCGCCAAGGAGCTAAAAGCATACTCGCACTTGACGGCGTTTTTGAAGAGAATTTCGGGTGGATTTATCACTTTGAAAATTTAAAAATCGTACGATAATAAGAAAACCAAGTGCGGTTTTCTTATTTTCGTCCTTATGGATGAAAAGTACTTAGTATGAGTAGTGTTGTGAGTTCAAGTTTTTATCTTCGAGATAAAAATGGCTTGACTACAAATAATAATAAGTGTAGGCATGAAAACCGCCATAAAACGTATTAGTGTGACCGGGTTACAATGGTTTGTAAAAAAATACTGTCTCTTGACTTGACCTTTAGTCCGCAGTTCTAATTTAACTAACCAGAATTTATCTCCTTAATCTTAATTGCTGGCCGTTGTAAGGAACTTTGTATTTTCCAAGTTGAATTGAGAAAAATAAAAGAATCTGTTTAACCCACTTTAAAAAAGGAAGTTTCTTTTTATGTGTCTATTCTGTAAATAATGTTTTTAAAGTTTTAATAAAATGTACGATTTACTTACTAACTTGGTAATTCCGTTTATGAATTTGATGGTCAATGCAGTCATAGAACTGATCGGGCTGAGAGCTCGATCGGTTTAAAATTGACAAAGTTTCATACAAATTTTCATGCCCTATTTTATCCCCTTGGGGGTAGAATTAATCAAAATCCTTTCTTTGAGGATGCTACGTCATAACACCTACCTGCATGCCAAATTTCAGCCCGATCCGTCCAGAGTGGTTTGGGCTGTGCGTTGATAGATCACTATGTCAGTCAGTCACCTTTGAGTTATATTTAAATAGATTCAGGAGAAATTGAGGTAACTCTTAAACTTTTATAGGTACTCGTAGGTACAGTCAGGGAAGTTATCGGTCGACTAGTAGAGTCATTTGGGAAGCATTATTGAAAAAAGTAAGACAGTAACATCAAAAGTTTGTATCATGCAAAATAGACCAATTAAAGATGTTTCATTTCAATCATAAATTACTACTTTGACTCCATTACTTTTTTTAAATAATGCTTTCAAATAAAGTCTTTTAGGTATTTTTATAGTGCCTCGTACGTTCGATTTTCAAAAGCTTAATTGGGTGAAGTAGGAAAGGCGTTTTTTTAATAAATTTAAAGTTTCTATCAGTGATTCAATTGAACGTTTTAATTAAATACTTTTACTTTAAAGGGTTTTTGGTCACTGAATCAACTGTTTCTTTCTTTTCTATTTAATTATAAGTAGTTTAGCAGTACACGTTTGGCTTACAGTCTATCTGTACTTTAACAGTAACCACTTGGACTTCATGTAACAAATACTGAATAACAAGCGGTTCAATTTACTAATTTAAGGGTGGTACTTATTACACTAAACAAATGTTTTTGTCCAATGTGCATTTAGTTTTGAAATGATGTTTTCGGACTTGGGTGTGTTTAGTGACAGCTCGGTATTAAAATTTGTTAAAATGTTTAAGATGTGTTTAGGTCCTTAATTTGTAAGGTTAAAATATAGTGAAGGCTTGTAAGAATGAAACGCAGAGCATGCATGAAAAAGAGACCAACCACCAATAACTACCACAACTAACCAATCAATATACAATTACTACCAATATACAATTTAAATGTTTTTTTTATTTTATAATTTATGCCGTGTGGTAACGGCAGAGTAGAATACAATTGTCACCACCCCAAATATCTCCCGTGGGTGTCGGTCAAGGCGACTAAGGATAAATCAGTGATAAGGAATGGGCAGCAGCGTTCCTCTTATAACACCTAGCAATAGCAATGTACTGCGACTTCTGTCATACACCGCACTCGTAGAACAAGGGTGTGAAGACCCGGGTCACACTCGCGGCGCTCCGCGCGCTCCCTCGCAACTCCTCCACGACACGGTACGCCTGAGCCGAGGTCCGCGCCTTTAGAGGCACCCTCAGGACGTCTGCCGATCCCCGAATCCGGCTCGAGCGCTCTGGAGGCTCTCCCTGGAAGCGGGACCCCCTAGGGGGGATGCCTTCCAGAGATAATCCCTTCAGTGGTGGTTCGCCACTACAGGCTTGAGGACCCACCACAGTTCTCGCCATCTTTAAAAAATCCGGTTTTAACTGAGTAGCCGTCAGAGGCATCAGTTCAGGGCCCTTAAAAAAAATGTACTGCGACTTTTGTGCTCGATAAATGGCAATAGGCTCGCCACCTATTACATGGGACCTAACATGATTGACGAAACGTGGGTGCTAGTTCACCTCTGCCTACCCCTTCGGGGATATAGGCGTGATGTATGTACATATGTATCATTTAAATGGTTGTCTGTGATGGATGTCAGCGGTAGCCGGAGTTGGGACGGACCCACAACTCGTTCGAGAGGCCGCGGAAAACGCGGGTTCGATCCCATCGCCTGTACCACTGAGTTTGAATAAAACTTATGTACAGTTCATTGTGAATATCGCTTGCCTCACATTGTGCCCGGTGCATGGCAACAGGCTCGCCACCTGTTACAGGGGAACTAACATATCTGGCGAAAAGTGGGTGTTTAATACCTCTGCCTACCCCTTCGGGGAAAGACGCGTGATGATATGTTATGTGTGTCTGTAATAGTTACGGTAGTATTCATTTATTTTGTAGTTTCCATTTAACAAGGGTATATTGAGTTAAGTTACAAAATTCTTGTAACAAAGTTATTTACATTGTTGATTGTTATTAATAGGTATCATGTGGCTGTCCTTAAATAAACTAATTTTGTTGCTTTAAATAGAAGAAAGTTTTCAAATGTTTGATAAATGTATATTGGACAAGGGTATTTGATATGTGTAGTACAGTCAGCATCAACAGTAGATGACCTTTTAAGTACATTATCGAATTAAATGTTCCAAGTATATGGCATGACGTGATTAGAAAAATTTCGTACGTGGAAAATATGATACAGTACTAAAGTGATGAACTACTTGTACCACCCTTGAAAATGGAGCTTGTAGGAGTAAGACATCCAGGCTTAATAGTTTCTCGAAGTTCCACAAAGTCAGATTAATTTGCCATCTCATATTAACACTGTGTGACCTTATAAAGTAACATATTCCCATTAAAATTGATACATAACCTCTTTGTAATAAAGCGTAGGTTTGTACTAAAGTGATACTTTAGATGTGCGGTTGATAGTACTTAAATAAGCGCTAGAGAGGTTCTGTTTATAATAGTTGACATTTTCATGGCCGGCTGCTTTACCAATTGATCTGTTGTGCCTTCTAAGTTTCAACGAGTTAATCTTCTTGGGTCACCAAATGGTTATTTATTACACTTGTTATTATGTAATCCAAATGATTACTGTTGTTTATCTGCTAATATAGCTCTTGTTAATTTTCGGTGCAATAATAAAAGAAAATGGAGCGACTCTGTTTAATTCGTATTCGATATTAATATTTACAACATTTTTAAATTGCAGCGTGGAAGCATAGTGATCGCTAGAAGTGAAAGGCAGTAATCTCTGCCTACCCCATCGGGATAAATACGTAAATAAACACATATATACATATAATCACGACTACTATCCCCTAAGGGTTAATCAGAGACTAGGCAAAACCACCGCAAAAGCAATCCATTGCCATAGTCCGTGCTTCACCAAGCAGTGACTGCACTCAGCGTGGCAGGTGGTGAGCCCGTCACCGCTATAAGTTATTGGATGTTTGTGCAGCTCTAAGTCCATTAGTCGCCTTTTACGACACCCAAGGGAAGAGATGGGTTGGTAGTATTATTTTAATGAGCCGCTACTAGATTCAATTGGTTACCTATCCAAGGACTTACCATGGCGAAAGTTTTCAACATCGAACGCCTGTTCAACGTGCTCCTCTTCGTCAATATGAGTCGCTAGACGTCGAATAAATTACACCGCATATTCACTCCACATCGCAAACGTAGTGTGGGACGCCCTGTGACAAGATGGGATGACGATATTCGTAGGTTGGCTGGAGTGGGCTTTATGAGAACGGCCGAAGATCGAGAGAGATTTGCGAGGAATGTAGTCGACGGCGACGAGAGCCCGCTGCTCGAGCCCGTGCCGTGCTGTCAAAACCAACTCATTCCATAATTATAATAAAAATATAACTGTTCACAAAATAGTGCGGCAATATTTTTACCGCGCGCGTGTTTAATATATGGCATTATGTGCCTAAAACCCAGGAAAGAAGCTCACATTACGAGCAGGTGTGTTGAAAAAATAATAAAAACATTTATAAATATTATCAATTTAAGAAAGCTATAAAAGGAAATGGAAAAATTAATGCGAAGGTGATGAATAATGAAAACACAATATTAACAATCACCTAACTAAAGATGAATCCAAACAAAATTTCGTTAGGTATATAATTTTGTATAAAATTTTGAAACTGAATCCAAAGTTGCGTGACAAAAAGATACCTCGCGGGAGACACATTGGCACCTAATGGCAATTTAGAAGTTCAGCACTTCTGCCTGACTTCGAGCCGATCGATGGTGGCGGAATGACTGGCAAGTGTACAGGGTGTTCCAGTAACAGTGCACACACGAATTTTTTGAGTATAATGTGACGATGTGTGTGTGTGTGTGATGTGTTATTTTGGACAAATGACCTCGACAAGTGGTGAAAGTTTGTTTAGGTTTTTAACTTCAGTACAATTTGATGTGATGTTCCTTGCCTTACACTGTGCTCGACTGGAAACAGACTAACCCCTTTTATTTTATTTTTTTCCAAGCCTCTGAAGGAGGACTCTTTACCTTCCCATGCGGGAGAAGGAGGTGGTGAATCCCTCATTGGATACCCACCGGCCGGCCGGGGGTTATGTCGGACTCCTACCGACTAAACACCACCTTGCTTTAGGCCACTTAGGGCTTTGGTAAAGCATAACCTGAAGGCGCCCCCCTTCCTCAGGAAAGGGAGAGGTGCGGAACTAACGCCCTGTAACATGGAGACTTAAACATATCTGGCAGAAGGTGGGTGCTTACGCCTCAGTCTACCATTGGGATAAATGGGGGATGATAAATTATTTTGTGTTATTTTAAAGAAGATATGTCGCGATTATCTATGGAAAAAATATCCGGAAAATTGCTTCCACGGGTCTGATGAGAGGTAACTATACTTTTCATGACATTTTCGATGACTGTTTTGGCAAAGTTAAAATAATATGATTAAGAAGTTCATCTGATGGTATGGATCTGGAAGTTATTTTGGTTTGAACTGAAATGCGTCAAGAGGAATACACCGCACATGAATCAATCAATTTACCGCAGCAGCGGCTTCCAGACCCTATCATTTGCTTGTGAACTAGCAACGAAGATCATGTGATTTACCGCCATGCGATATTTTTTTTGGGTTCCTCCTGTTCCTGAGCCCAGGGCCCCGATCGCACTATATGAACGTATTTCATACAACCAAATCATAGTTGAAAACGTTATGGTCCATCCACACTCCATTTCGTACTCGCGTGCTCTCTTGTCGCCTTGTAGAGTGTAAATAGACCATAAAGATTTCGAATGTGATTTGGTTGCGGTAAATACGTTCATATTTAGCGCGATCGGGGTCCAGATCCAGCATCCAACGCGTTTTCAATGACATACAGCCACATCTATGTCAAAAGTTATCGAACGTTTTATAAAAGTATTTTCGGATATTCTTTTCCTCACACATTGCACTCAAAAAATATGTTTTTCCATTAAATGAAAAAGTGTACTTTTATTGGGACATCCTATATTCACTTAAAATGGAGACTTCGAAGTAAAGGGATAGACTCGCTGTCTTGAAAGCCATTGAATGTAAAGAATTGTGGTGTGATTACTGTCAATATTTTTATTCTTGTTCTTTTTGGTATATTTTTATACGTATAATTTTTCGAAGTGACGATGTTGGTCATTATTTAATCTCTCCACGAAACAGCAATTTTGTTGTGAGGTAGTTAAATTATTGGCTACTGTGATAATTATGTGCAACGACTTGAGACGGAGAAATTTTATAAAAAAAAAACAGTAGTTAACAACCTCAAACAATTCAAAAACACATAAACATTAATAATAAATAGTACCTAAGCTATTCCTATCAACTAACATAAACAGACGTAACAATAAATATAAATTAATTAATTTGATTTTAATTTTAAGACTACCATTATCAATAACAATAAAAAAATAATCATAATACATAATTCTACAAATCACACTATAATATAGTCTGGGTGTAAGCCGATAGCGCCTAACTATCAATAGCTTTTAAAAAAGCTGCCACTTATAAAGAAAATACTGGTTCAATAGCCGTCTGTACGTCTGTACCATTGATTTTGAGATATAAGACTAGGTATGTACAATTTAATATGAAAATCGCTTGAAATACACAGGCCCCGATTCTGGTAATTTACAACTATTGCAATATAATGGCAATAGTGTCTCAATGCTACAAATGATATTTTTTTAGTCTAATAATAATTTTTCATTTGCATTACTATAACAATAATAATGACAAATGTACCTATCACTGTCTCAATGGTAATTTTTTGTCATAGTCTGTTATTCAATTTGCTTTAGATTTATTATTGAGACACTATTTCCATAATAATGCCATAGTTACAAATTAGCAGAATCAGGGCCCAGATGAAATGTTGGTGAATTTTTAATACCTCTGCCTACCACTTCGAGGATGTTGGCGTTTTGGTGGCTATCAGGTGGACAGTATGGTTGTATGCCATAAATCCATCAACCTAATGATGTCCACTGCTGGACATAGGCCTCCTCCAATGATCTCCACCACGACCAGGCCTGCGCCATTGTCTGGGACTCGGTTCCATTGTTATGGTCCGAAATTGTCCCTAAAATAACTATAGAGCACGAGTTGTCTACTCAAGGGAAAAAACGCTTGTAGATAAATAAAAATATAATAGTACCTACCCTAAAATTGTTTACATTACAAATTTTACAATAATGACCAGCGCGTTATTTCACGTTGCCACAGCGACCCCAACAATCCTCCGAGTCGCAAAAAAATATTAAAATTAAACATAAACTAACACATACATGTACATAAAATAACACAACATATTTACAAACTTACTCTAACTCCAAAGGGAACAAACAAACTATAATACCCTTTCGCGAAATGTGTCTTCAGGTCATCCTTTCTCAGACTCTTGCATGAAAAGCTTTCCCGTCTGGCAAAGAAGTTTCTTAACCATGCGTATCATGCGTTTCCACCATCCTCCCCACCAAGGACTAGCATGTATTAAAAGCCAGTCAATTTCATTATATCCACGAAGAAGCTGGTACATAAACTGCGACTGTCCATACTCATTAAACCAGAAAAATAGTAAATACTTGCGATCAGTTCCATCTAAACTTTTATGTAGCGAGGCCTCCTTTATATGACCTGGTAAGCCTACAGATCGCTTCCGAAAATCAGTCTCTATTACGGCATGCTGATGAAAATAATGCCCGCTGTCATCTTCTTCTTGTAGCTCTAAAATCTTAGATGTCGTGCATACACACTGAGAGCTAATATTTGAACATATGGATGGTTCACATTGCACGTGCTTCGATGACAGTTTTCGGTATTCAGCAGCAGCCATACACGCTGCCGTCGGCTCCTGCTGCTTCGGGGCGTGATTGAAACTGTTTACTGCAAGCTGAACTTTCTCCTCACAATCTACTTCGAGCTTAAAGAAATCCATCAATTGATTTTAACATATCCTTATTCGGTAACAGTGGAGATCGTTCCCAGACTCGAATTATGTTATTGTTTATGTGGCGACACATGTTTGGGACTCGGTTCCATCTTTATGGTCCGAAATTGTCCCTAAAATAACTGTCGAGCATTAGTTGTCTACTCAAAGAAAAAACGTTTGTAGATGAATAAAATATATACCCCAACAGACATCTTACCCAGCGGGCGGCGCAGGTCAGGGCTTAAAATAAACCTAAGTATATAAATATTTAATTTGTAACTCAGTTGTCAAAAAAGCACTCTCCGTACTTAACCCTGTTAGCTAACTCCATAACATTATTAGTCGGAACACTCGTAAGCCTGTTAAAATTCTTAATTTCTGTAACAGGAGACTCTACGACATTTATCTAATTTGAAGAGTGAAATTCTTCGAAGCCATTGTTTTATTAATATTTGTTCGAATTACTGCTCGGAGACAGAGTTGCTTTGACAATTATTATTGTTCCATTTCTGTGAAAGTTATGGTTCTCTTAATAAGATTGCTTGTATAATAAAAAAAACTTGTCAATTCACTCAATCTTCGTTAGTGAAATTTAATTGCAATGTAAAAACGATCGTCTCAACCAACGTGCTGAACATAGACCGGCTTTTCCTGAGACACTAACCGTCTTACCACAAAAGACAAATTGAACAGTTGTCTATCACTTGTTTTACTAAACACTATTTAAAGTTTAAGTACGCGTTCAACGACTGTTTAATTTTTGTTTAGACGATGCTTAAGCCGCGTCTAGCTCTAGACAATCGTAAAACACGGTCTTGTTGTAACGTTTTTTTAACACTTGCTTAACACATGTTTAAGTTTTTTGTGGTCAGAGGGTAAGGGTTTCAGAGCAACGCCGGCGGCTGACGCCCCGGCCACGCGCGAGCTCTTACACGTCAAAGTATATGGAAAATTGTAAATCATGTGTGTGCGTGTGACTGGCGTTGGCCAACAGAGCTGACGGCCAGCGCTGGCCACGGGCACGCACTTCCTTAACGTCAAAATGTATGAAAATCAGCCGGCGCGTGACAGTGAAACCACTGTAAGTAAGTAAACTTTCAGTCTGCGTGGTTTGTAATTCAAGGTTTTTCTGACGGTTCGAATTGAAAAGATATTTTATCGTTTTACCCTACATTATTTCGTCGATCGTGCTTACTAGGAGCTGATCACGTTCCACACACGCCTTCTGCCTAGGGCTGCGGTAGGTATGGTCTTTAAATTGGATTTTGTTCCCGTAAACGAAGAGGGTCAGCTACCCTAACTCAAACTGACTGGTGGTGGTTTCGTACTGGTTTTACACCGTGGCTAATTACGTCAGTGATGCGAACGAAACAAATGACACGTCAAACGATTCCAGAGAAGTCACAGCGTCAACACCTTGAGCTGTAGCCGCCGCTACAGCTCGAGGTGTTGACGTGTTGACGAATACTGGCGGCACATATTCTCAGTCATTGACTCGAAGTAGAAGGATGAAGTGACTTTTTCATCTTGTTCGCCAAATCTTCGTAGTTTGGCAAAGCTTCTGTTGCGAACTCTTCTAAAAATTGTTGTCTATGCTATATTATATTGACTAAAAAAACCATGTATTGCATCTGTCAATTTAAATTATCTTCTAATTATAAAATTTTCATCGCAAGTTCTCTTGTTGTTATTTGCCTTGTTAATCCTTGTATTTACAACAGTTTCCATCACTGTTGACGAGCATAATGAAAAAAGACTTGCTTGGGAAACTATCTTTTATTGAACTGATAAAAATGACATATAAAAATACATTTGTTTCGATATAAAAAAGTATGAAGAGGTCACTGGAATTTGGAGGTTTCATTTAGCCAAAAGGAAAGGGGCCGTAGCACAGCTTGTCGCCCACAATCACTGTGCTTTGCCCTTTGTTGGCCTGTGCTTTACCCAAAATTAAAGGAACTTTTGTTTTGTTGGCAGGGCTTCGGACCGGTCGCCTTTTGACGGGTCTTGCTGCTCTGGTTACCGGCCCGTTGACTCCGCCAGCCTCACTACTCCTGATGAGGATGACATTGAGCAGGTATGTATCACTAACGATATTACAACAAATATTAGGTCCTTACCTATGATATTGGTGTTTTGTATGGAGATTTTGGGGAATTCTGCATTTTCCATACTAATTTTTTTTCAGTTTTCTTCACAACGACAAATCCAAAGATAATAATATTTGGCATGTATCATTAGACAAGCTTTAGTAATATGTGTAATATCACACTTCATAAAAATTATTTATCGTTTTTAAGTAAATGCAAATAAAATGATGTATTCGGGAGGCACTTAAAAAGAATTCTCTCCGTGTCCAATTTTAACACAATTAAACTTACAACAAATTATCAAAACAAATCAAAAGAGCTCAAAAATATAGTCTATTTTTAGACGAGGTAATTATTTTTTAGGAATACTCTGAATCTTAATAGTTAAACAAAATAATAAGAGAGAAAAAAAACACCAATTTCATAGGTAAGGATCCAATAATAAATTTATCACCACAGACTCGATATCACTTATGATCAATTTGACTTTACGACCTTCGTGGCCGTGGTGTGTACTACCCTTTCACGATGTCGCCATCACTGAGGTTCCCATTTGAGTTCCGGTAGGCAGATGTTTGTGTAACAATTAATAGTAAAGAATTTTAATATCGGGAGTTATTAAGATCAAAATGGGTATTGTCGGGGCTTACCTTGACTCGACAGGAGCATGTGATGGCGGGCCGGTTTCCTTATGACCTCAGGTTTATTTAGTATCTTCTTTATTTATTTTTCAAACTTGAGATCGTAGTTAGGTATTATAATTAATTCACGTATTTAAAATATACACGCCCAAGGGCGCGAAAAGAATATTTCTCGATTTGAATTTCTGATCGTTTATTGTTTTATCTTCGATCGGCCTGTGTGGCCACTGGCCAGTGAGCAAAGAGTTTTGCAGCCTCGAAGCCGCCTCACACACTATTATCTTCGAATGAATAGATGGAGGAGACACATGCACGAGAGCCTAATGTAGGCTATCCATTTAAATAATCAGCCTTAACGTTCTTCAAATGGTATCTTCTATCTTTCGCAAAATTATTCTATTTCCTATTTGGCTAAAAATAATCATTACCGATTATAACCATCGCCCAAGGATTGAAGATTCTAAGGAAATTCAAACGATTTCATTAAATTGTTTAGGAACTTAAAATTAGGATTACTTAAGGAGTTAAAGACAGTTGTTAGAGCGGAGCGGAGAAACCAGCGTTACGTTTGGATTTAATTAAAATTTGTGGTGTCTTTAGTTAATCTAATGAGAGAAATGATTCAGATAATAACTGGAGCTTTATTAGCTGAAAATGTCATATTATTATTTTTATTTATATACTTGATGTGTATCTGTTATCGTCTTCTTTTTGCATCTGCGTCCCAATACAATACTTTGATGATCATTCATGGGTTGACTGGAAGGATAAGTCCGCAATATTACTAATTACCTATATGTTTTGTATATTTTTTTTTTCAAATGCAATAAAAGTATATAACATTAATGCATTAAAATTGTCTGGCCAAATACGAGCAGACAAAAGGCTTATTATGTGGCTGTATAATGCATTGCCTAACCCTTCGTGCATATAGGCGTGATTATAGATGACAATTATGTTGTTAGTTATTGAGCTGTTGATTGACATATCTCAAAAATTCGCGAGCCTTAAGTGGTAGTGGGCAGGGCACATTGCTCGCTTATAGGCAGTTCGGACAGAATAGGTGGACTGACGATCTGGTGGACGTCGCGGGAAACCGCTGGGTATGGGCAGCGCAGGACCGACTGTTATGGAAATCTTTGGGAGCTGTCTATGTCCAGCAGTGGACGTCATACGGCTGATGATGAGTTGTTGATCAAAATATTATATATTTCGCTGTGGTCTATGTTCTTAAGAAGTTCTTAAGAATTGATTCGTGGCAGTCGCCGAGTTCTGAATCACGGATTTCGGAAGATCGCGTCCTGTCTCGCTCCGAATTGCTACAATAAAAAGAGACGGGTGTAGAGATTCTGTAATTCCTTTTTTTGGCGACAGTTGAGAATGGGACGGAGGGCTTTTAACCATGAAATCGAGTGAACTGTCTGCCCCTTTTGCCTCTTCTATAATAGATCTACAATATTAGGTCCTTACCTATGAAATTTGTGTTTTGTATGGAGATTTTGGGGATATCTGCATTTTCCATACTAACATTTTATCAGTTTTCTTCACAACGAGAAATCCAGAGATAATAATATTTGGCATGTATCATTAGACAAGCTTTAGTAATATGTGTAATATCACACTTCATAAAAATTATTTATCGTTTTTAAGTGAATGCAAATAAAATGATGTATTCGGGAGGCACTTAAAAAGAGTTGTCTCAGTGTCCAATTTTAACACAATTAAACTTACAACAAATTATCAAAACAAATCAAAAGAGCTCAAAAATATAGTCTATTTTTAGACGAGGTAATTATTTTTTAGGAATACTCTGAATCTTAATAGTTGCAGACAAAATACTAAGACAGAATAAAAACACCAATTTCATAGGTAAGGACCCAATAATTCTATAATAGGCCTTCAACACATGGACTAGACATTAATCAAAATTGATGCAGGGAAATGTACCTGGATCACTGATATACATTTTCATAGATAACGCAAGTATAACGATTTGTATTGAAACCATGCGTGTCAAATTTTTAACGTGGTATGTGACGTCACAGCCGGAATTTTGAGGTGGGAGATGGCAAGATACCGATACCGACGATGCCTCACCGCCAATTATCTATTGAGGCAATTTAAGGTTTTGTAGCCATTTAGACGCGCGCGCAGCTAACAGCGGTCAACCCCGACGTTTTGTCCGAGTTTTCGAACAAGCGCAGTACATGCATTTGCGTCATCTACGTTACATTTACGTGGTCAGGATCGAAGCAAGTGGAAGACTCTTTCTTCTTTGCGTGAATTCAATTAAATTTTGACATTTGTGACTAAGAGTAATATATAATACACGTAAATTTTATTAGGTTGTAGAACATATCGATGTAAAGGGAGGACGGAACCCTTGCAGAGTTTCTTGTCTGTATCTTCTCTAGACAAGGCCTCCCGGTAGTGAACAGGCCGAAAAAAAAAGTAGCGGTGTTGTCAATTTTAGGATACTTACTTATAATTTATTTTGTTTTGACTTCTCAAAAGTGTATTTGATGATACCAATTTGATTAAATGACTTTGAGTTTAAGTTTGAGTTGGAATGTACCTCTTCTTCTTCTTGCCCTTTTCCCACTCTAGGTGGGGTCGGCATAACATGTCTTCTTCTTCCATTCACCTCTGGGTCATCTGTGCTGTTTTTATTTAATTATTATATATACATATATATATTTGAATAGGCCCGGTCAGAACACCAGCGCTGGGTCAGTCGCTGATTCAGCATATGCTAAGGCCGGGTCCTAATTAACCGTTATTGTGTAGTCTCTTAAAATTATTCACTGTACTCTGTGTTTGTCTGTTTTTTCTTTGTTTTTTATTCTTATTGTGTGTTTGTAGGTTAATATGTTTTTCTTTCTTTCTCTGTCACTCGTCAGCTCAGCATCCATCGCTTCTTTGGTCTTCCTCTCACTCTAGGTCCGTCTACATCTTCTCATCTTTGCGCGCATGTACCTATCTATGTAATATTTCCATGAAAAAACCTTACAAAGATTAATTTAATTGCACAGTGGACAACATCAATAGACGTATAAGCTTTCCCTTCTAAGCTCAGCACAATTGTAACAATGGGCGGGCGACGTCGGCTTCATTGTAAGCCTTGTTGTAGCCTTTCTTGTCATTATTGTAGTCTGTAATATTATCAGTGACAATGTGACTTAATACCGTGTGTATAAAATTGAAAATTATTTGTTTATATTCCATATTTCTTTGCTGAAAATTAAGCTCTGATTACGAACAATAGTTTAGTAGTAATTGTAGTGGAATGAGAAAGATGGCGGGCTGCCTGCGTATGCGGAGATACCTTGATAATATCGGAGGCGCGCTTAAGAAGAATCCGAATATTTCAAACGTAATGAGAATGTACAAATTTAAGCGTTATACAGGGTGGCCAGTTGATAGACTTCCAAAGAAAAAAAATTGATGCCTTATGTTAAGATTTGAATCGCCCCCATGTATGCTCCGCAATTATTGCTAGTTTAGGAGCTAGAAGCTATAAAGCATTATTTTCGAAAATTTCACATTACATTGATTTATATTTGTTATCTCTTTCTTCCTATTAATTCCAGAAGGTTTATTCATTATCATTAGACTAGATTGTAACAGTATTGACGGGGAGCTCAGTGGGGTATACCGAAAACAATGCTATATTCGCCATGGTCAAGCCTTGGAAGGGTGACCAAATCTTTGTGATATTTAACTCCTCGTTAAGCACGCACGCTAAGCCTATATACTTCTCATGTATTTTTACATGAGGATGGCCTGTGCTCAGCACTGGGATAGGCTGCGAACGTAACTGTATTTTTTCGCAACTGTGAGAAATTATTCCCTTTTCAGTTTCTGCACTAAGATTGTCTCAGATCAACATTTGTTTGCTTACGTATATCTTTGAGTGGGCTACTGAACATCATAATAAATATCATCTATACATATACTGTAGAGGTAAAACTGTACAAATCGAATGTCTGCACATAGAAAAAAATGCTTAAAACCAAGTCAGGGGGATGTAAAAAGAGGGACACACTTCTGCGGTATACTTCTTTTTTATCTGTTTATTGGTTTATGTGCAATAAAGAGTTTAAAGATTTAAATACCAAAAAGTAAAAGTTTTTTTTTGTTTTTCTGTCGTTAGTCTGTTTTTACGGGCTTATCACCGAAATGGCTGGACCGATTTCAATGAAATTTTGCATGGTGATACCCTATATCCCTGGACAATATCTTACATACTTTTTATTCCGGAAAATAAAACGGTTCCCACGGGATGGTTTTTAACCATGGTTTTTTAAACAGCAGCCAGTATCACGTTTATATAAAGGGGTTGGCATATTTATAAACACCCATATTTATCCTTATATGTCTAGATCTACAAAAATATCTTGTTATTATTCTAAAACAGACTTAAATCTACAGTCGACTTTCCTCTCTCTGACCTTTGCAGATCTATTGTGATTCTAGCTCCATTTATAAATCCCACTTTAGTCCCAGATCCTGCATAAATTGGAGGATATTTGTGTTTAAAAGTGTTATGACGTCAGAAATTATATTTTGCTTGCCTAGACGGTGCATACAGGTAGGTACACAAGCGAGACTGTTTCCAATCACATGGAAGGGTTCCCTATCTATTTGCATAAAGTTTTAAATATGGAAAAGGAATTTGTACTATATATACTTACGCATAATTCATTTTGGCATAAAAATTTACGCATAATTATCAAAACAGATCTATTCTGGAGCTTCGCCGGCCGATATAAACTATAAATTCTGCCGAAAACCATTATGCTAAATAATATTATGGATAATTACAGATGTCAAAAATAAAATTATGCGAAAAAACATTGTACCATAAATTATGATTAATTAAATGATTGATTAATTATAACTGAAGTTATATTATGCCCAACAACATTATGCCAGAATTAGGATTCCACATCGAAGTCGCTGGATGTGGAAAGCACAGGACTGATCTTAGCCTTAATTATTTTGCTTTTGGGCATTAAATAAACCTTTTTCTTTCTTTTATCCTTGGGAGATGCCTTCAGCAAAAGGTCTCTCTAGGCTGCTAATGACGTTAATAATGATAACGACAATTACTCTACAACAAAATCTTTAAATTGTAAACTCTACCCAGCGCTACGAGCATAGAACTTTCGATAAGCCAAATTTGACGTCTAAGATCGACAATTGTCGAAAAATTCGATAAATTTGACAGATAACCCTAAGGCGTGAAAGGGACGAATGCTTTTGTTTATCAAATATGGCGACTGTCGAAGATCTATGCTCGCACTGCAGGATCAGAGTGGTAATTTCATTAATGAAATCGAAAGTACCCAGCAATTATTTTTTTAAAACACCACAGCAGCTGATTAGAGTGTTTCGTGTTTATGGACGGGTTTATTGTCTAACGGGGCGTCCACAGTGGCCATGCGATGTTATCTATTCGTCTCGTGATTCATGTTTAACTAACATATAATTATTTTTATAATTAACATGTTGGCAAATAAGCAATCAGTTCACAGTATGTGGTAGCACCTAGAATTCATCATTCGCAAAATTTTGGTCACCCATCTTGACACCAACCACGGCTGTGGTTGCTTTGCTTTTGATACCAGCACCAAATGGCTGTAACAACTTCGTTACCGAGCTTTTTTTGCTTGTGATTAAGTGAACCTTTTTCCTTAATGTGTGTGATACCCACACCGTGTACAGTCGTTGTGTGATATACCTAACGCATACCTAGCGCATAGAATACGTCATACTTCATTACCCACAGGTAATAATTCTTATTCAATACTAGCTGTTGCCCGCGACTTCGTCCGCGGTTACTATGGTTTTTTAACTATCCAATGGGGATTCCCATTGGATAGTTAAAAAACCATTAAATTTTTGGAAATAAAAAGTATCTAAGATGTTGACAAGGGATGTAAGGTATCACCATGCAAAATTTCATTGAAATCGATCCATCCACTTCGGAGATTAACCCGCACAAACAGATAAACAGACAGAGATTCAAAAAATTTTAAAAAGGTCATTATTTTGGTGCTTTCCCTCTTTTTACATCCCCCGGACTTGGTTTCAAGCAATGTTTTTTCTTTGTACAGACATTCGAGCTCTACAGTTTTAATATGTGTAGTTATAGATATAGATTATCAATTGTGTGAAAATAGTAACCATTATAATTTAAGAGTGCGTTCCAGTATTCTAAAAACGACTCGTTTTTTAGGGTTCCGTAGTAAACTAGGAACTCTTATAGTTTCGCCATGTCTGTCTGTCTGTCTGTCCGCGGATAATCTCAGTGACCGTTAGCACTAGAGAGCTGAAGTGTTGTATAAATATGTATGTTAATAACGCCGACAAAGTGCACAAATCAAAAGTGGAATAAAATATTTAATTATGGGACCCATACACGTAATGTAGGGACTGATTTTTTTCCTCTGGACCCTAACGTGTGATATATTGTTGGATAGCTATTCAAAAATGAATAGGGATTTTCTAACATCATTTTACGGCAAAATTTATATTTTCTGAAATAATCACGCCGAAAGTTAAAAAAATGTGTCCTCTCTCCTCCCCCCTTTAACTTTTGAACCTATGATATGATCTATGACCAGTAAAATATATAATAATATACCAGAATATATAAAAAATGAAAGTAATGATAAGAAGAGTATAAGGCTATTAAAAGAACTATTAATTAGAAAATGTTATTACACTTTAAATGATTACATGAATAATATTTAAATAAATATAGATAAACCAAACAATTACAAACATTTAATATTAAATATAAATTCTTATTGAATAATTAAATTACAAACTATCACAGTGTGAACCTCTCCATTGTCGTTGTGCATTGGGTTCATGGTGATCCAAATTATATTTTGTAAGACCTTGTATACACTATGAAATGCAATAAATGATTGAGTATTGAGTACCATAAGTTCAAAAAATCTGAAATAATTCTCAAAAGTAGAACTCTTATATACTTTCTAGGAAAACCCTATACTGAGCGTGGCCTGATACGCTCTTGGCCGGTTTTTTAAATATTGGAAAGTTGGAGAGTAGCGCGAGCCGTAAGCGAGCGCGAAAAGAAAATTGGCATGGCGATTATTTATTTGAACTTAATTAGTTTTGGATCTGTTCTCATATGATACGGGCTTTTTTTCTAATGATCTATTAACTACTTGATTTATGACAAAATTGTAAAGGAATTAGGAATGTTTATTTTTCCTCGCGGTCAGATCGTTTGCCCAATACTATTTTGTACTCTATTCACGACGTTTCCTCCATTTTTGCAATTCGTATATTCCATGAACCAATGCAGGCGTATTTGCAGTTCTTTCGAAGATTCAATTCCGCTGTTTATTCTGAAAGCTTTTTCTGTTGAATTCGATATTGCGATTGTGAATCAATATTCAGCTTAATTCTTTGTTTGTTAAATTGAAATCAGTTGTATTGTTAATAAAAGACTGCTGTATGAATCGGGAATGTTTTTGAGAATATGAGAGAGTTCTTCGTAGATTGAATCTGCTTTGTTAGAGAGAAATGATTTTTTATAGATCAATGTTGTCATATCGTATTGTTAATATTGGGTCCTTACCTATGAAATTGGGGTTTTATTCTGTCTTAGCAATTTGTCTGTAACTATTAAGATTCAGAGTATTCTTAAAAAATAATTACCTCGTCTAAAAAAAGACTATATTTTTGAACTCTTTTGATTTGTTTTGATAATTTGTTGATAGTTTAATTGTGTTAAAATTGGACACGGAGACAACTCTTTTTAAGTGCCTCCCGAATACATCATTTTATTTGCATTCACTTAAAAACGATAAATAATTTTTATCAAACGTGATATTACACACATTACTAAAGCTTGTCTAATGATACATGCCAAATATTATTATCTTTGGATTGGTCGTTGTGAAGAAAACTGAAAAAATGTTAGTATGTAAAATGCAGGCATCCCTAAAATCTCCATACAAAACACCAATTTCATAGGTAAGGACCTAATACCTTGATTATTCATTAAAAAAATACGGTCGACTTTTGGATGAAGGGTGACTGTTACCTGTCTGATATATCAAAAGTTCTTTAATAAATGTTTATAATCATTAATTCCGTTTCCGGTGCATTGCTTGCACCGTATTACTTACTTACAAACATAACATAACATATCATCACGCCTCTTACCCCGAAGGGGTAGGCAGGGGTGTTAACACCCACATTTCCCCAGATATGTTAGATCCTCATGTAACAGGTGACGAGCTGTACATAAGTTTTATTCCAACTCAGTGGTACAGGCAGTGGGATCGAACCCGTGTTTCCCGGGGCCTCTCGAACGAGTAGTGCCCCGTCCGTCCAAGGCTACCGCTGCCTACCACAATTAACATATTGGCTTTTGGAATTAAAAACAAAGCTTCTGTCTTTCTGTCTGTTCATCCATGGTCTGACCTTGGACGGTGGACCAAAAGTTTGTGAACTCGAGGTCCTCCGTGCTTTGGAAAGGTCGTCTTCAATGTGCGGTGAAGACAATGAAAGCATGGAACACATACTGCAATGCTCTAGGCAATAAGCGATTACGGATTCTAGGCGCGGCTTATCCCAAACCAAAGGATATGCCCCCAGCAAATATTATAACGTTAATCCAGAACATTTTGGGTGATGGCAGGTAGGGATGAATAGGAAAAGGGAAGCACATAATATCCCATAGGGTCAAAGTGCCCTGAGTTATCTCAGTCCCATCATAAGAGTAAAAAAGAATATAAGTTACCGGTCGTTATTGCAACCTTTTCTACCCAAAAAATCGCATAAGGTCACCATGGTGATATTACAGCCTCCTCATGTGTCTCTCCACATATCCTCAGACATTCACACCTATCAACTAGTCCGATTTTAAGCAACTAAATGCTGCTTGTGTTACGGATACTAGATGACGGCATAATATATTTATTTTATTTTTTATTTTATTTTATTTTATTTTCATGGTAAACCAACAGTTACAAAAAACACAAATACAAAGTTGGGAATAAAAAACAATAAAACCAATTAAAGGTCCACACTAATAGTAATTAACTAGAACCTTAAAAATAATAGTAATATACTAGAAACTTAACAAAAAATATAAGATTTAAGCTCGTTAAAAAAGTTATAAGGTTTCTCACATACATCAAATAAAAACTATATTAACACAATTCGTATTACATGAAAAATTTAATAGATAAATATTTATAATTATTCAGAATATGCATAATATAATACATATATAATGAACATCCAAGACTGGAGAACAAATGTCTGAAAATTCATCACCCAAACACTTGCCTCCACTGGGATCGAACCCAGGACCTCTCGAGATGGCGACGCCTTGAGACCGGAGTACAGACCACTCGACCACGGAGGTCGTCATATCTGATTCTCATTTAGATTTAATTTGTTACAGGTAGCAAAATACAGAGTGGTACTGCTCGGAGACGCAGGGGTTGGGAAGACGGCTCTGGTGTCTCAGTTCATGACGTCAGAGTACATGAACACATACGACGCCAGCTTGGGTAAGCTTGAAGAATCAACAGGAAGATTACACTATTAGCCAAATTCAGTTCATTAGCTATACCTAAAATAAAAAGTAAATTAGTAAAAAAGATATGAAATTTCATGAAAATTAATGTTCATTTGAATATTTTGAAATAAAATTTAGGAGTATTCTCAAATGGTAATGGTTTATGTGAAAACTAATTTTGTAAATGCTTGGAATAAAATGCGAATGATTATAGAGAAGTATGAAGCTTAACGAATATATTGTATAAATAACTTATTGGTCCATCTTGGCTGTTGTTTATTAAATTATTAAAAACTGTCTCACTTTTAATTCATTATCGCTCAGTTGCACAAAGATTTTTTAAAGACGACATTTAGTAATGAGACATTAAAACTTTAAAGTTCATTAAATTTAAAATTGGAACACAAAATAGTTCTAGCTAATGTCTCTTTAGCATTGATAGGGTGCTAATGTCGTTTTGTGCAACGTAAAAACTACGCTAAGGTGTTCTTTTGACACTTCAATCAATAAATTTAATGGAGCATTAGGGATAATGCCGACATTAAATTTTAAAGTTCGTTTCTGCAACTGGGTTATATCAGTTAAATTTACTATGTAACTTATAAATATTATAGTCACAGTATACCTAAAACGTATCGCAAGTCATAAATGAGTTATTTATATAAAGCTTGTGTGAAGAAGTAACTGCTTCGCAAGAATGATCTGTGCTTCGCAATTGAAACTTGTGTAGTTTATCTTTGCATGATGTATAATAATAATAATAATAATAATAATAAAGCCGTTTAATTCCCAAACAAATAAACTAATTGAATTACATTTATAAAAACAAAATTAATTAATTCAATTATAATGAAACAATATAAAAAATACTTAATATTAATATTAAATTTTATTTGGGAGCCCATGATAGGGCAAAGGCCTCCTCCATGCATCTCCATTGCTGCCTGTCTTTGGCCACTCTAGTCCATAGAGGGCCCACGCAGCGCACGATGTCGTCCACCCACCGGCGGCGCGGGCGCCCTTGGCGGCGCGCGGTTTCGCGCGGCCACCAGTGCAGTACTCTTTCGCTCCAGCGTCCATCCTGAGCGCGAGCCACATGACCCGCCCAGCGCCACTTTAAAAGACAGACCAGCTTAGCTATATCGTTCAGCTTTGTTTTTTCTCTGATATTAGAGTTTCTTATCCTATCTCGGATTTTCACTCCCAGCATGCTTCGTTCAGCCGACCTCTGGAATACTGAGAGTTTTCGAACGATTTCGTTTGTAAGCGCCCAGCACTGACACCCATATAGCAGTGTAGGAGAAACTACTGACTCGAAGGCTTTTTTCTTCAGTGCAATTGGGAGTTTGGACTTGAATATATGCTTTAAGGACCAGTATTTCTTCCAAGCAAGTTTAATTCTTCGTTCCACTTCTCTTAGGGTTTGTTCTTTAAACGAGACTCTTTGACCCAAATACACATACTCTTCCACATATTCCAATTGACTATTTGATATTGTTACAGGGATGATTTCACTATTTGTCATTACACAGGTTTTATCTAGATTCATGGTAAGACCACACTTTCTACTTTCTTGGTCCAGCGTTTGCATCATGAACTCTAGGTGCTCGTGACTTTCACAGACTAGAGCGATGTCATCAGCAAAACGTAGGTGGTTCAGTCTCTCTCCATTTATGTTGATTCCAATGTGTTCCCATTCTAGTCTTCTAAATATGTTTTCTAAGAGAGCTATAAATAGGTAAGGAGACATTGGATCGCCTTGGCGCACTCCACGCCGGACCCTGAAAACTCTACCGTAGCTCTCCAATTTTATTTTGCTGTGCTTTTGCTGTAAATTACTTCTAAAACTCTTACGTACTTATGCGGAACACCTTGTTGATCCAGTGCTTTCCAAAGTGCAGAGTGAGATATTGAGTCAAAAGCTTTGGAGTAGTCGACGAAGCCAATGTAGAGCTGTTTACCATATTCCCCATATTTTTCTATTATCTGAGTTAGAGTAAATATGTGATCGGTCGTAGAGAAACCTGCGCGAAAACCAGCCTGCTCTCTAGGCTGATTATGTTCCAGGGTGGGCATTATTCTTCTGAGCAGAACTTGAGTAAACAATTTGTATGTTGATTGTAGCAAACTAATGGGTCTATAGTTGTTTATGTCCTTAGAATCTCCTTTTTTATATAATAAAGTTATAATTGACATTTCCCATTGCGAAGGTACATACTCTTGAGCCAATATGTCATTAAATAGTTTTGTAATGATCGGCGATAACGGTTCAATCAATCTTTTTATAATATCATTTGTTACCCCATCCTCCCCTGGGCTCTTTAGAGATTTAAGTGACATTATTGCATGCTTTATTTCACTGATCAAGAACGGCGGTACCTCCAGCACACCGTCTATTCTAGAGGAAGAGGTATAGTCAACCCAGTCTCTTGGTTCATACAGCTTTTCATAAAACTCCGTAGCATAGGCTATCAACTGTTTTCGGTTTGAAATATTTTTCCCTTTAGAAGTCAAGCTTGGTATCCACTTCCTTTCACTATTTATTCGCTTCTGACCTCTCTTCACTGAGCCACTAACAATCAACTCCTCTTCAATTATTTTTAATTTATTTATGTATTTTTCCATCTTAAGTTTTTTCTTTATTATTCTGTACAGGCAAGTGAGCTCTTGTTTTTCAGATTTACTTTTATTTCTTTTTTCTTTTAAGTAGGTTCTTCTTTCAATGAGCTTCAAAATACTTTCCGAAATGTTTACTTCCCGCTTATATTTTGTATAGTTCTTATTGCATGATGACATTACGTTTTGAATAGTGTTCATAATAGATTTGTATGATTCTTGAATATTCTTTGATAGGCATAGTTCAGAAGATGCTTTGGTGAATTCCTGCTTAACATTCTCTTGTGCGGGAGGTAGAGCACCGACTCTACCTTTGAACGATTTTCTTGACTTTCTTTCAATTCCCATCTTGTATTTTACTCGGACTAATCTATGATCTGTAGGGTGTGAGGTACGAAGAACATTAATATCTCTGACTCTATTTTTATTTCTACATAATACGAAGTCAATTTCATTGTGTGTTTTACCGTCTGGAGAACACCATGTCCACATTTGCTTTTTATTCTTTTTGAAATAGCTATTCATGATGTGGAGTTGGTTCTCTATGCAGAAGTTTACAAGCAGTTTACCTCTTTTATTGCCTTTGGTATGGTAGCTCCAGGGGCCTACTACGCCTCTATCTTCAAACTCGGCAGCCCCAATTTTTGCATTGAAGTCGCCAATTATTATTAGATTTGAGTTGGTGTCATTAATGGCTTTTAAAAGGTCTTCATAGAATAATTGGAGTACGTCATCTTTTGATTTTGCGGTAGGTGAATATACTTGAATAATATTAGTTTCTATATTGTTTATATTTAGGTCCAGCCTTGCTATTCTGTCTGATATTGGTACAAATTGAATAACGTACTTTTTCATGTATTCTTTCAACATGAATCCGACGCCTGTATAACCACTCAAACTTCCAGAATACATATAGATTATGTTTTGTCTCTCAAAGATATCGCTGTTCCTTTGTCTTGTTTCAGATATACCCAGAATATCCCAGTTTATGTTTTCTATTGCATGTAACAATTCATCCTGTCTCGAGGTGCAAACTACAGATCTGACATTTAAGGTACAAATACTTAGGCACGACGACGTTGCGATGGAGGGTGACGGTCTACTACTCCCACGGGGACCAGCCGTATTGGGAGAGGAATGCTGATGCTTATTGATATCATTTACTTTTACTTTAGGGAGGGCAGCCTTTGGTGATTGCTATGTGTGAATGTTCGATACATCAGACGACTTTGAGCTTACCGAAGTTGCGTCAGAAGAGATATTTTTATTTATTATGTATGATTCTATTGTAGTTCTATTTTTCTTTGCGTTGTTAATAATATTTTTGATTGGTGTATTTTCAGGAGACATGCTAGGTTTTCTTTTGTTATTTCTTGAACTTTGCTTTTTATTTTTGTTATTTACTGTTGCGTTACTATGCCAGGTACGAGTAATAATTTTATCATAGCGCATTATAACATCCTCTCCTTTTTCCCTTCTGTTAATATACTCTTCTTGAAGCATTTTTCTTTTTTGTAAAACTTCTTTCGTAAAATCTTCTTTGATGTATATATCACTATTTTTCAAATGTATTTTGTTTTTTAATAATTTTATTTTGAGACCCATTGTAGTTGTTGTTAAAACTATAGGACGTATTTTTTCTCCTCTTTTTCCGATCCTTTTTACGTACTCTAATTCGTTTCTTTGGCAAGTTATATTCATTTGTTTATTTATTATTTGTATTACTTTCATTTCTAAATCTTCGTATGATCTTTCAGTTTCTTCGACACCAAAAATAAGAACATTTTTTCTTTTTACTTGCCATTCGATTTTTTCTATAGTTTTTTGCTGATTCTCCAATTTACTTTCCAAATTCGCAGTTTTTAATTCAAAATTATTAAATTTATCATTAATATTTTTATTAATATCTTGTATAATCGTATCTTTCATTTTATTTATTTCTTGTTTCTGAGTTTCCATGTCCTCCTGAATTTTTTTCAATATGATCATTAACTCATCCATCTTGTAATAGCGATTTGCGCCCTCTATCGTACAGTAGCGGAATTACTTTATAGTTCACGATATTTTGGCATAACCCGATAACTGAGGTTGTCAATGCTACTTTAAAGCATGTAGTGTACAGGTAATTTGTAGATGGCGTTGTTCTGCTTTACGTTAGCTTTAAATGAGTTGTCAAATAGTGCACTTCAATATTTTAAGGTTATTAAATATATTGAGCAATAATAAACAGTGTTTACTCACAGTTTCGTATCATTGTTATGTAATTAGCTATCCATTGTTTATCATTAATATGGTCTTGCTTCAGATTTTTATTCGTTAGCGTTCAAAAAAACCGTCGACAAGCTTGACAATTATTGACACTTATTTCTCGCAGGTTTTGCTAATTTATGGGTGGATAACACTTCGTCATATGTAATATCACGTACACTAAGTTCGAAATCACTTCCAACGCTTATTTGTTAAGTTTTGATATTTTTAATTACGAAAAAATATACACAGCTATTGTTGACATGAGCACAGAGGCGCCCTCTCCCTCCCTCCCTCTGCATGATGTATACTCAACAATATTGGTTGAGGTTTTTAAACAAAAAATATTGCCATAAAAAATGTTAAGGTTTTAGTTGTTTGACTAAGAGTCTACTCACACAAATCATCGATTGACATAGGGTTTTTCTATGTTAAATGACGATTTTGTATGAGATGCTTACGCGGCTACATACAAAACTGGCGCTGAATACTGGAGCTGAATAAGTATGAGTAGTCCTTTAGTGTAGACGAGTAGTGGGAAGATTAAAGCTTTATGATGATATTCGAGAACTTATAAAAAATTAAATAATAAAAAAAAAATAAGGAAAAAGTCGTCAAGCTAAAGTATCAGTTCCGCTATTAAGGAGCTCGTTGGCGTAGTGGTTAGTACGATTTGGCATTCGATATTGAAACAAAGCTACCTTCGCCATGGTCATGCCATTGATGGGTGACCAAAACTTTGAGGAAGGTCTGTGCCCAGCGGGACGTATATAGACTGAGAACGATGAGTCAGTTACCGTACCTGCACTATACGCTCTCGTGACACTGAAAGAACTCTGGCGGACTGCCAACCTGTAGGCCTTGCTTTATCAACTTATCGGTATTCTCCAAATACGTAATAGAAAAAAATAAGACGGCAGCTATATTATCCAAAAAACTATGACAAATTCGTATTGAAAAAGCGTTTCATAATATCATATTGTTTTGGACATTTTTTTTACTCGACAGGTAAGCTCTTGGCCTTCATCCCACCTGATGGTAAGTGGCGATAAGGCCGAAGGTGGATACGAGCTTCACCTGTGTTCCCAGCTAAGGAACAACTTAGGAACTGGCTATCTTACCTCAAATTGCCGGAACAGAAAAATGCTTATAACATTGCTACTATGGCGACAGGTATTAGGTTCTTACCTTTGAAATTGGTGTCTTGTATGGAGATTTTGGGGATGTCTGCATTTTACATACTAACATTTTATTAGTTTTCTTAACAACGACAAATCCAGAGATAATAATATTTGGCATGTACCATTAGACAAGCTTTAGCAATATATGTGTATGACACACACACACACACTCACACCACATACTCCCGCTTCTATTTTCAATATTTTGTATTCGATATAAAAAGCACTTACTGCAGGGTCAACTTTTATTTTATTTTCATGAGAGTTTACGTCGTATTTGGACCCTAGATTGGTGAACAAAACTCTCGAGCTCTATCGTGTTTCTAAAGGCTCTTCTTTATCTACCGAACCACCAGTCAGCGTGGTGGTGTTAGGAGCTCATACTCCTCAAATGTATTTTTTTTTTCACATAATATACGATTGTGTCAGGTAAGCTCTTGGCCTTCATCTCGCCTGATGGTAAGTGACGATAAGGCCGAAGGTGAAAGCGAGCTTCACCTGTAATCCTCAACGACTGAGGAACTGGCTATCTTACCTCTGATTGCCGGAACACAACAATAATTAAAACATTGTTATTATGGCGACAATTTTTGGTAAGACGGTGGAACAGAAAACTTCTGCCCCCATGGGGAATCGAGCATAGACTTCCCGATCAACACCCGGTGTGAACTATTACACCAGAGAGGCGGTTAATCTGCCATTTGACCTCGAATCTTCAATTTGACCTCCGTGGTGAGTGGTTTGTCTTGAGTGATTACCGGTGGGATTGAATTTTTATGTAATAACGAATACAGATATATGTTTTCAATATTATTTGTATAATAATAATAATAAATAATAATTATTATGTGTATTTATTCGTAATCAAGTACCTATCCACACAAGCGGCACATTATGCTATTTGATAACGGCAAATATAGGCTAGCCGATAGGCCTAAAGATGCTTGGAGATATTTATGCATAACAAAACATAACATTACAAGTGTTAAAACCCACATTTCCCCAGAACTGTAAAAACCTGTGATTACTTATTTAAAACAGTATCCAATCATCGAATCAACATTTGTAAAGATTTGCAAATATCGAAAGTCGCATCACGGAGACTTTATCAGTAGGTATAATACTTGCGATAACTTTTATTTGATCTCAAATGAAAGTCGGAGTCGAGACTCAAATGTTTAATAATTTGCTTGCGTTGGTTGAAATGTAAATGTTTTGTGCCGCCGACGATGGAATCTCATCATTTGTGAATGCACGATTTTCTCAATTTATTACTTCATATTCTTGATATAAATACTTAAGTATATTTCGATTATTTATTTAAATAAGCCGTGTGGTAGCGGCTCATTAAAAGAATACTACCAACCCATCTCTTCCCTTGGGTGTCGTAAAAGGCGACTAATAGATCTCTGCCTACCCCGTAGGGGAGAGGCTTGATTATATATGTACTCCAAACCAATTTTCTTGTATAAAATTCACTTATCGCTTTTTTATTATGTTTGTAAGAGAAATAAAAAAGTCTTCGACTGTGTTTTGTAGTGTGTATGAAGTATGTGAAAGATTTCTTAAATCCGTTTCTAAGCCATCGTTACAGGGCTGCCAGAAACATAAGCTTAACGACCTCCCTACTACCTAAAGCTCCATTGTATAAAATACGGCATACTCAACTCTCCTTTACGATCGGGAAATGATAGTTATCCCATTTTGTTGGCATTTTATTGACAGGGTCACCCTAAAACTGCCATGACGCACATCCGGCCTGCAGATCACAGGCTGCCGTCAATTACACTCGTCGACCATACTTGTGACGTCAGGGTAAAATATACCATTATTATTACGTCATTAGGTTTATCTTTTATTGAAGGCTTTGACATGTTTTGTATAGACAGCACTATTTTTTTGCTTTTTTACTATAGACAAGAAGAAATCTACGAATAAATGTGTGGGACGTCTTGCAATATTGGTAAGAGCACGTTCCGACTTGTCGGATGTCGGTTCCGTTATTAATAAGAGGTCGGAGATGTGTGAACAATGTTACACGAAATCGGGTTCGGACAAAAGTGAATAGCTTTATATAAATCCGATTAAAATACAGATTCGAAACTCGATTTTGTGAACGATCTCGAATATGATTTGGCTGGATGACAGTGGCAGAAGATTGAGAGCAGATGCTTGCATTATTTACGAAACTATGGCTAACAGTGCTCCGTATTTCTAGAGGATGAATAATGGTTGTGGAAAATAATATAGGTGCAGCGCAGACGACGGAATATCCGTGTCACACTTTTTAGTCTGTGAAAATAGAACATATTGAACTATATGCAGTAACAGCACATGACGTGCAAATAGTCCAGGGCATAAAAAACCCGTTGAAATCAGACAGACTACGCCGCACCACCTTTGTAACTATATGCAGAAAGGCATATGACGTGCGAAAAAAATCCGCGAAAGATCTTTTGAGCGCAATACATATATTTTGTGTGCCGCAGATTCGATCGCACAAAAAGTATGTCGTCTGCGCTGCACCTTATAGGGATGATGTCTGATATACAAAATATTATCAGAGAGCAACTCTGTACGGAGACATCTAAATGGATAACTTTATTATGAAACCAGCCCTTGATATATATCAGATAACTAGTGAGGTGGACTGTATGTTAGGATGAGGGAAACACCAGTAGACCTGTAAAATGGTATATTATTATATAAAGAAACTATAGGAGTAGATACTACCACTTAGTGACGTCAACAGATCAGTAAGATAAAGAATGTCAATACAAAAAGGCCTTCAAAATCATGTAAGAACAAAGTATATTAAAAGAGGTTAATGTTGGTCGCTCGCTAACAATACCTATAGGGTTTTTATCACGTTCAACTGTCAAAGTACCTACTATAGGATTTGACAACAGAGCGTGATAAAATCATGATTATTATCCATGCGGATTATTATCGTTGCTCATGCAAGGAAAGCAGGAATGACAAGCTATTCGATTATATTAGCTCCTTACCTATGAAATTGGTGTTTTGTATGGAGATTTTGGGGATGTTTGCATTTTACATACTAACATTTTATCAGTTTTCTTCACAACGACAAATCCAGAGATAATAATATTTGCCATGTATCATTAGAAAAGCTTTAGCAATATGTGTGTGAACACGCTTGATAAAAATTATTCATCGTTTTTATGTTAATGCAAATCAAATGATGTATCGGGAGGCAGTTAAAATAATTGTCTTTGTGTCTAATTTTAACACAATTAAACTTACAAAAAATTATCAAATTAAATAATACGAGCTCAAATATATGGTCTATTTTTAGAAGAGGCAATTATTTTATAAGAATGTTCTGAAACTTAATAGTTGCGGACAAATTGCTAAGACAGAATAAAAACACCAAATTCATAGGTAAGGACCCAATATTTTTTATGACACATGGTAATATACCTATACATTGTGATTCCTTGTAGGGGTTGTAAACTGGTGCAACAGGGGTCTTTTGTAAGCAAGGTAACTCTTATCACTGTACAGTCACAAGCATGCACATGCATACAGTTTTCACAGTAGTTATTCACACCTGTATTACCAGGGAATAAAGACATTTATTGTGCGAAAGTGGTTACATGTTTAAGCTCGTGACTGTACTATCTGCCAGTCTACTGGGAATCGCAATTCGTGGGCAGGAGTTTAATTTCTTATTAACTTTGTTATATAAAAATCATTCTACAAAAGCAACATTCTAAAAATACCAGCTACCGAATATCAAACCTTGGAATAATAAAAAAACATTTTTTGTATTTTGTTTGGTACTCTATCTAGAACCAAATTTCCAAACCACTAAGCAACGAATTCGGGAAAATAAACCCTATTTGGTTACACGCTAGAAATAAAATTGCCAAGTTTGAATATTTTTCGCCTCAATCATATTTTCGCCCGACAAGTCTATCATGCATGTGACGTCGGAGCATGATTTTGCCCGAACGAGTTATTTTTTACGATCTATTTCTACCGCATATTTTTCGATGGAATCTCGGGTTCCCCTCCAAGCCATTAGCTTGCACTATTGTTCACAAGAAATTTCAATTTTCGTTCCTTTTCATGCAAATATCTAGTCGTTGTATTTTCAACTATATCAAAAGACTAGCTGTTCCCGATGACTTTGTCCGCGGTTACTATGGTTTTTTAAGTATCCCACGGGAAGCCTTTAATTTTCTCTAAAAGTGTCAGCCCGAGCAATTTAGAATTTACAAAGTTTCATCCCCAATTTTATCCCTTTGGGGGTAGAATTAATCAAAATCCTTTCTTAGCGAATCCTTCCCTACGTCATAACAACTACCAAATTTTAGCCTGATCCGTCCAGTGGTTTGGTCTGTGCGTTGATAGATCACTATGTCAGTCAGTCAGTCCTTTGACCTTTGAGTTATATATATTTAGATGGGTGGAATTGTTTTCGAATAGCAACGTGTATCCACGATACACGATAAGGCCTCGTTGTAGACGGCAGCGGAACGGGTGATTTGGGCGGTTTCATGCTTTGACCAATGCGCGCGCTTCGGCGCCCGCTCCGCTTAGCTAAGTGCAGTCGTGAGAATCTTTGGAGGAAGCATAATAATTTTATCTTTAAGAAATGCGTTTTTTATACTAAGTGATTATATCCAAGAGATTATATACAGCTGAAAGGCCTACATGCCCACCATGATGTCAAAAAACATAACGCGTTCTATTTCGTTCACTGGTTCTATAATATAAATGTTTTTCGTATTCTTACACAGTTACAGTAACTACTCGTATGTAGTTACGAGTTGGTTATCCAATCTTATATAAACTTAATAATTATTATACAAATAACACTACTTCTGTTATTCCAGAAACCAACACTTGATTATAAATTCTCAAGTAAATTACTACCTTACCGAGATCGGATTTAGAAGACCTTAAGCGTTGACTTCACAAGATATTCTGATGTAGGAAGTTTTAGAATGGTAAACCTAACTCTTTTAAAACAATTTTCTTGCTGACATTCACTTTTTTATTTGTTGTGCTATTGATTTTATTTGCTGTAGGTACCTAAATAACAAATATTTTTTAAAATTTTTGGTTGAGTTTGATCGTCTGATGCTAAGCGACGATCTGGCTTTAAGTGGAGTACGCAAAGATAAATATTTCCTGTTTCTCTCTCATGGCTGAAATGACATGACATCGATTATTTTAATAATAGTGGGAGAAATGTAAGATACCGGTAACCGTATCCGTAAGGTGAACGCAGGTATTACCGAGGTATGTAATATTATTGTAGTTTTAGCAATTACACAACTTGTTTGTGTACAGTGCGCCACGGATTCATTCAAACGGTTATAAATCGATCTTCCATAAAAGTTTGACTTATTAAGTTCAATATGCATGTTATTGCTTAAAATAATATTACATACCTCGGTAATGCCTGCGTTTCTTTTACCTATTTGCAATGTGAGACATACTCGTGGATATATCACTTTACGCCACTATGATATTCAGTTCCCGGGTTTAGAACTTCGAAACTAACCACACATGTGTAACTTGTAGAAGTAGTACAATTCTCCTCTATGATATTGGTTTGTTTGTGTTTCGCATTTTTAAAACTATCAGAATATCCTCTACATCTAACAGCAGGGGATTTTGAACATTATCATCTAATAAATAAGGGGCTTTTTCATATTCACATCGATTAGCCAAAATAAGCAGTTTATGCGCTTGTACCTGGTTGTTGAGATTATAGAGGAAGAAAACTGTCACGAATTAAATGTAAAATCTATATCTATACATATAATAAAACTGTATAAGACAAATGTCTGTACATAGAAAAAAAAAATCTTAAACCCAAGTCAGGCGAAGTAAAAAGAGGGAAAATACCAAAAATATATATTTTTTAATTTTTTGTTTCTCTGTCTATTCGTCTGTTTGTACGGGCTAATCTCCGATATGGCGGGACTGATTTCAATAACATTTTGCACGGTGATACCTTGTATCCCTGGTCAACATCTTAGATACTTTTGATTCCGGAAAATTAAAGGGATCCCGTGGACTTAAAATATTGAAAACAACGGCACAAAATTTCTATGGCTGTTACTGGATATAATAGAAAACAGATTGTATTTCAAACCAAATTCCAACAGCCAGAACAGTGTTACATACTTCTAAATGGAATATCCGTAATAGAACCATAAAATAGTACTAACCTAAGAATAATGACTAAAAGGATTTTCTTAAATATTATTATGTGTGCTACAATCGATCTTAGCGTATCGCATCGATCTCTCGTAGACAACCTGTCGATGGAGAGACGGGAAAAGCCAGATAGGGGTATAAAAATCAATTTACTTGTATCTAGGTAATCCAATATGATAAAATAAAATTTATAATACGACTATGTTAGATACAAGCGTAAAATAAGCTTCTAAATATTGGGTCCTTACCTATGAAATTGGTGTTTTTTTTCTCTCTTAGTATTTTGTCTGTAACTATTAAGATTCAGAGTATTCCTAAAAAATAATTACCTCGTCTAAAAATAGACTATATTTTTGAGCTCTTTTGATTTGTTTTGATAATTTGTTGTATGTTTAATTGTGTTAAAATTGGACACGGAGACAACTCTTTTTAAGTGCCTCCCGAATACATCATTTTATTTGCATTCACTTAAAAACGATAAATAATATTTATGAAGTGTGATATTACACATATTACTAAAGCTTGTCTAATGATAGATGCCAAATATTATTATCTTTGGATTTGTCGTTGTGAAGAAAACTGAAAAAATGTTTGTATGGAAAATGCAGAATTACCCAAAATCTCCATATAAAACACCAATTTTATAGGTAAGGACCTAATATTATTATGTGTGCTACAATCGATCTTAGCGTATCGCATCGATCTCTCGAAGACAACCTGTCGATGGAGAGACGGGAAAAGCCAGATAGGGGCATACAAAATCAATTTACTTCTATCTAGGTAATCCGATATGATAAAATAAAATTTATAATACGAGTACGTATGTTAGATACAAGCGTAAAATAAGCTTCTAAATATATATTTTTAATAGTTCTAGACCTAGGCGACTTTGGTAAATAAGCAAATAAATATCTTCAAACATTCACACCTATCAACTAGCCCCATTTTAAGCAACTAATGCTGCTTGTGTTACGGATACTAGATGACGGATAAATATAATTAATAGATAAATATCTACAAATATCCTGAATATATAAACATCCAAGACTGGAGAACAAATACCTGAAAATTCATCACCCAAACATTTGACCCCACCGGGGATCGAACCCAAAACCACTTGAGATGGCGATGCCTTAAATCCGGCATACAGACCACTCGACCTCGGAGGTCGTCAAAATTTTTGTATAATATCAGTGAAGCTGGGGGACATATCATTACTCCTCTTTCCCCAAAGAAGTTGGTAGTTGTGTTAGGACCCACAATTCGTCAGATATTCTAAAAGGCGGCGAGCCTGTTTCCAAGCACCGGGCATATGAGGCAAGCGATATTCACAATCAGTTGTGCATAAGTTTTATTCAAACTCAGTGGTACAGGCGGCGGGATCGAATCCGCGAGTCCCGCGACCTCGAACGAGTAGTGCCCGTCCGTCCCAAATCGGTTACCACTACCTCGGTTGACGCTGTCGCTAGTTTCTAGATTATTAATATAGAGATAAAACTATATCATTGTTTCATCTTTATTTTATTTTAAGGTATGTTATGCTTCATGACGTCAATCTATACTTATAATAAAAAGGTTTGTTTGATTGAAAGCTCTAATCTCAGGAACCAGTGCACAGTGGTCTGATTTGAAAAATTATTTCAATGTTAGATAGTCTATTTATTGAGGTAACAACATCAAGCAAAGTAACTACTTCACGTGGATGAAGTCGCGGGCAAAAGCTAGTAAACATTAAAAACTAATTAAATACAGCTAGCACCTACCTATATCTACAATAGTTCGATCCCCATCTCAAGACAAATATCAAGATGTCACGTTGTAGAGAAATTCAACAGAACGTGAAATGGAATAAAAAGCCTTACAATTTTTTATCTAAAAAAAATATTTTCATTCATGTCACGTTATGACCGTGATGCCGGAATGTCGTCTTGAAAACTCTGGCAATAGCTTTTTAATGCTGTCAGCTGCTCTGTTGACGTCATCGGAACACAATCCTTACATAAACAGATGGGGTCCGAGTGCTCAAGTGGCAACTTATATTTGCGAGTGTACATTTCAAGGTCAACATTTTTCAATCATTTCGAGGATGTTCATAAGAAGCTTCATGAGGAGTTCGATGGCGTAGAGGGAGGAGCTCGGTTAGAGAGGCTAGTACGCTTTGGCTTTCGATATCGAAAACGCAGCTACCATCGCCAAGGTCATGCCTTGGATGGGTGATCAAATCTTTGTGACCTCGAACTCCTCCGTGCTTCAGATGGCGACAGATGGAGATCAGATGGAGATGGCAATATTAGCGACTCTTTGCTGTTACTGCGCCTCTTCTCTGGCCACTTTCTCTTTGTTTCTGTTTTTTTATTCACTATCCGTCTGTGCTGTCTCCACATTGTTTTTTGGTCTCCAACGTTCGATCCAAGTAATTTAATTAATAATGTATATTTTGAATTATAATATTGAAGATTATATATATTAGCTTTATGTTCAGATTATAAGCTGTTTTCGAAAAGTACCTAAATAATCTTACCAAAGGCACTATTAGTGCCTTAGTTTTTAAATTAATAAGTATATAAATACATAAGTGACGAAAAGAAAGGCCTTTTAACTTATCCCCAGCTTCACCCCGTCACAGGGTCAACGTGGTGGTATTACGGCCTATACTCCTCATGTGTTGCCCATACTCCATGAGGAATGCCTGTGCCCAGTACTGGGAGATATGTAATGTGACGACGATCAAAGGGAGAGTCAGGTTAAAAGTACCTGAAATCGCCGATCTAGTATGCGGTTTGTGATGAGAGTGGAGGAAGAAATATGTAAGACTCATATTAGATATCTCGGCAAACATTGCTGTGCGTAAATTTACTCGTACATGCACGTTTATCTAAATAGATTCGGGGTGGCTCAGCCTTTATAGAGACACAAATTTTTAGTGATCACTGTTAAAGTGATAAAAAAAGGTAAAAAGTAAAAGCAGTGCTTAAGTTTAAGGATCACATCAAGTATAAATTTTCCATTAAAATCAATATCTATAATATTATCTTACGTCAGCTCCACGAGCATCTTGTCGTGTCCTCTATTAGGAACCAATTTCTATGTAAATAATGGTCGATGCTGGCTAATTCAAAAATAATAAAATTCCAAGAATGTCTCCCTAGATGCTCTAAAAGATTTGGTTTGAATTTATTTTCCAAGTGTGAGAATATTCACCTTGTAATATTGGAATGGATTTTTAATGCTGAAGATTATTCAACGAGATGTTTAATATTCTGGCATCTTATGCTGTACAAACCTAATAAAGGAGGGTGTGGTAACAAAAATTATGTTTGTACCTACTTTTTATTACCATTTAATGGAATTTCGATTTAATGTATTTAATATATGGCCATAATAACGGCCGTTGGGGCGAAAACGGTTTCCGAGTGGAAGCAACGGTCAGTCGAGTACAAAAATATGTTTACACATTTTAAAGGTGAAAATCTTTATTATCTTCTATTATGAGTAATTTACTGTCAAAAGTCGTTACATATTTACACGCTTTTTTGGAATTGACTGTAGCTACTGAGGGGTCCAACGTTGCAAATTACGACGAAATTACGAAAAAGATCGCGAGAGGTCGCTGGATATGGGCAGCGCAGGAGCGGTCATTATAAATATCCTTGGCCCAGCAATGGGCATCAGGCATCACTTAATAATAATTGATGTCTTCCGTGGCCGAGTGGTTTGTACGCTGGTCTCAAGGCGTCGCCATCTCGAGAGTTCCTGGGTTCGATCCCCAGTGGAGGTGAGTGTTTGGGTGATGAATGTTCCATATTATATTATGTTATGTATATTCTCAATAATTATATGTATTTATCTATTAAATATATTTGTCCGTCATCTAGTATTCATAACACAAGCAGCATTTAGTTAAAATAGGACTAGTTGATAGGTGTGAATGTCTGAGGATATTTTATTTATTTATTTACATTTATTATTAATAAACAGTCCACCTCAGTAACCTAAAGAAGATTGCGTATTGCTTAGGTCTTTACCTATGAAATTGCCGTTTTGTATGGAGATTTTGGGAAATTGGATTTTCCATACTAACATTTTTTCAGTTTTCATAAAAAAAACAAATCCTAAAATAATAATATTTGGCATGTGGCATTAGACAAGCCTTAGCAATATGTGTGATATCACACTTCATAAAAATTATTTATCGTTTTTTAGTGAATGCAAATCAAATGATATATTCGGGAGGCACTTAAAAAGAGCTGTCTCTGTGTCCAATTTTAACACAATTAAACTTACAACAAATTATCAAAACAAACCAAATGAGCTCAAAAATATGGTCTATTTTTGTAGGAGGTAATTGTTTTTTAAAAATACTCTCAAACTCAATAGTTTCAGAAAAAATACTAAGAGAGAAAAAAAAGGCAATTTTATTGGTAAAGGCCTATTATTTGAGTGTTTGAATTGAAGCTTCAAGGTGGTTTCATATGTGGGCTGCCTTCCAGCTCTGGCCATACGCGCGCTTTATGTCAAAATGTATGGAAATCTCGCCGGGCGCCGATAGCCAGCGCTGACGTCAAGCCCACCTATGAAATCACCCTCAGATTTCCCTGTAAAAAGCAATTGGATTTTCCTTCAATTAATTTTCTGAATATGTAAATATTATTATTTGCTAGCTAGAAAAGTTAATTATATTAAAAGCATCTCACTTTTACCAACACTTGAGTACTGTGTAATTTCTTCTACACCTTTTTTTTGAATATTTTCGGGATCCACATTACATTTTTGCAGTAATTTCTATAAAAGCCTTGGTAATTCAGCGTATCATTCTTGGTACAGGTATTGCAATTCACGACGGCCCTAAAACCATTCGACTTGAGACTCTATCACAATGCGTTAAGAGCCTCGCTGTCGTAAAATATAACATCTGTAAAACAGAAAAGAATTTCTGTCTATACAAGTTGTAAGCGGCTAAAATTATATTTACGAGTCCCGAGAGAACTATTCGTTTTCAACGTGTAACGTGTATCCTTCTCGAAAGGGAAAACCAAAAAATTCATACTATATATTAGGTCCTTACCTATGAAATTGGTGTTTTGTATGGAGATTTTGGGAAATTCTGCATTTTCCCTACAAAAAATTTTTCAGTTTTCTTCACAACGACAAATCAAAAGATAATAATATTTGGCATCTATCATTAGACAAGCTTTAGTAATATGTGTAATATCACACTTCATAAAAATTATTTATCGTTTTTAAGTGAATGCAAATAAAATTATGTATTCGGGAGGCACTTAAAAAGAGTTGTCTCCGTGTCCAATTTTAACACAATTAAACTTACAACAAATTATCAAAACAAATCAAAAGAGCTCAAAAATATAGTCTATTTTTAGATGAGGTAATTGTTTTTTAGGAATACTCTGAATCTTAATAGTTACAGACAAAATACTAAGAGAGAAAAAAAACACCAATTTCATAGGTAAGGACCCAATATTACAAGACTAGACACAGTTAAATAAAAGTGTTTGTACGTGAAAACTAGAAAATACTTTTGTCAATATTTTTTTTTATAAAAAACAATAACAAAAATATCATGGGCGAAATGGGCGTAAAACCAACAGAAAAAATATAATTTGTAATTTACTCTATTGAACAGATCCCATACAAAAATGCCCGTGATCGTTTGTTAAAATAACATAGAATTTTTTCTTAGAATTTTAAAAATGATATTATAACAATCGTCCTCAGCCTATATACGTCCCACACAACGCTCAGCAGGAGAGTTATTCCTCATGAGAAATTATAAAAATCGCCAAATGAAAAATCTATGCTAGTTTGGTTACATCGAATGATTCGTTCTAGCGCTGCTACGATGCGTTCGTAGCAACCGCTATGAGCTACGAAATTTTGTAGTCCTAGGAGAGTTTAACGTGAAAGAGTCCAACAACTCATAAGTCGACAAGAAGGTGTTGGGGAATTTAGTTGCCATGCACACGGCACAAGAGAAACATTCTAAAGAAGTAGGCTTCTAATTTTACCCAATAAAAATAAAGGCGGTGGGATCGAACCCGCGATTCCCACGGCCTCTCGAACGAGTAGCTCCCCATCTGTTCCAACTCGGCTACTGCTGACATGATTATAACACAAAATTATAAGGATAGTTTTTTATACATTCATTGTACATACCAATAACATTTACATCAAATTCACGGTAATTGACAACCTCCGTGGTCGAGTGGTCTGTATGCCGGTCTCAAGGCGTCGCCATTTCGAGAGGTTCTGGACTCGATCGCCGGTGGGGTAAATGTTTGGGTGATGAATTTTTAGGCATTTGTTCTATATTATAATATATTCAGGATATTTATATCTATTTATCTATTAAATATATTTATCCGTCATCTAGTGTCCGTAACACAAGCAGCATTAGTTGCTTAAAATGGGGTTTGTTGATAGGTGTGAATTTTTACAAAAACAAATTAAGTAAATCAAAAAACGAAATCTGTACCCCAGTTCACATTAAGTTTCAAACCGAGACACGGGATCGAGTGTCTCAATTAGTGGACAGATCAAAGATCAGGTTGCCGCCCACGCTCGTACTAAAACTACTCGGGCGGTGCGGACTCAGACTTATTCAGATGAAAAATAAAAGGTAATTTTGTATTATATGTGAAGTGAGTAGGTAGAAGTATAATAAATGATTTGGTAGGTCTTTTTCTCGAATCCTGTTTAAAGATTATTGTATGTCATTATACTTTTGTTATGTATCGATACAATTTGATTTGTTATTGCGACGATTCAATTTCTCGCCATATCGTAGATATGTAAAAGAGGGTTATTTAGAAATCAGCCACCTTTTGTATATTTTTGTAATTTGATAATTTTTGCGTAAACATAGGTAATATGTCTACAATAATAGTTAAACAAAGATAAGGAAACGTTTGCATAGATACTTTACTCGTCATCTGCCTATATACGTCCCACTGCTGGGAAAGGCCTTCCTCATGGAGAAACACATGAGGAGTATGGGCCGTAACACCACCACGCTGGCCCAATGCGGGTTGGTGGGTAGAAACGGTCACAAATGAAACCGGGACCAACGGCTTAACGTGCCTTCCGAAGCACGGAGGAGCTCGAGATCACAAAGTCTTGGTCACCCATCCACGGCCTGACCATGGCGAAGGTAGCTTTGTTTTCGATCGAAGCCAAAGCGCACTGACCACTATGCCACCGAGCTCCTCTTATCCCTAATTCCCATAAAAAATATATATATCATTTTTTTGATATTTTACTGGACTTGTTGAGGAGTGAACTGAGTTTATCTCAATTAAAGAACAACAAATAATAACAGCGATATTTACTTATCATTACTACACTGACACACACTTACTGACTTACAATAAAACAGAAAAACAAGACAAATCTATCAAAATACAAAATAGTGTCAAAAGGTAAAATAGTATCAAAAAGGTTAAAAACAAGTATAAAAGAAGGTCTGTCGCCAACATGGCGCGCCCCGGTGCAAAGCACCAATCTTTGGGAGGCGACAGCAGTCCGAGCAAACGGCAGCGAAAGGCGTCTACGTGCCCTGGTCAGTTATTAAGGGCACCACTTTACGCAAGGGCCTCTTTAGCAGCCCCTTGGCCGTTGTCACCTCAGCCACCCGAGCTACTCCGTCCGGTCCGAAGAATATCTTGTCTGTTCGACCTCTAGGCCAGGTTCCACGGGGTAGGTTTTGGTCTGCTAGGGTCCCTGACTTTGAGTGGTGTTCTGGTAGATCCGATCTTCCAGGGAACCAGTGTTGGCAGATACTCGCGCAGCCATCTGGCCCAAAATATCTCAGCTAGTCGCAGCACCTTCTTGCTATTCAAACGGCGGTACATGTCTGCGTCGGTGCAAGGGCGTACTGCTTCATTAGACGGAGTACCCAAGAGAAAATGCATCGGAGTGATGGCCTGCAGCGTCTCAGGGTCAACTGGTACATGCGTGAGAAGTCGCGAATTCACCACGGCTTCCGCTTCCAAGAGCAGGGTGGTGAAGGGTCTTCCCTTGGGGCTTGCTGCTTCAGGGTGACGGAAAGAGCGGTTTTGATCGACCGAACTAGACGCTCCCACGATCCGCCCATTGAAGGCGCCGCAGGGCAGATAAATTCCCATTCAATTTTATCGGTCGCCGCAAAGTCGAAAACCTCGTTAAGCTGATTGGCTGACGAAGGATGTCCCGTTATCCAACAAGATCTTAACTGGGCAACCTCTTCGGGCGATGAATCGCCTGAGCGCCATGATGGCTGCATCTGCCGAAAGACTCCCGACCACTTCCAGGTGTACGGCTCGGGTGGTAAGGCAGGTAAATAGGGCAACCCATCTTTTTTCCCGTCTGCGCCCAATGGAAACCTCCACGGAACCAAAATAATCGAGACCGACAAACAAGAAAGGTCGTCGGCGATGAGATAACCTATCAATTGGTAGGTCACCGAATTGTGGCGCAGGCGGGGGAAGAAGCTTTTTAACCCTGCAAAAAACAATGTTTAGCGACAGACCGGACGCTTGGGCGTCACGCCACTACATAATACCTTCCACGCAGGAAGTTAACCACGGTCTCGTTTCCATGCCCGAACCTACGATGGTGGTGGTCTAGCAGTAACCTAACGATTGAATTAAGACCGTCTAGAATGATAGGGTTCGCGTCCTGCGTGGAGGCGTCTAATACGGCGTTATTTCTGCCGTTTAAACGAATTAAGCCGTCTTCTCCCAACATCAAGGTCAAAATTTTAAGTTTCCCTTGATTGGTTGAGGGAAGACTAGCATTAAGCCTAAAATACTCTATAAAAATTGGGTTTGGTCAGATTACAAATCGTGAAAGAATAGTGACAAGTGGCTAGCTCATCGCCTACACAATCACAGACCCAACACCCAATACGCCATTAGTCGCCTTTTACGACATGCTAGGCAAGAAAGCAGTTGGTACATTCTTTTTGTGTCCCGGACCAACACGGGACCGACGCCCGACGGTGCCTTTGCCAGATCTGTAAGAATACTTACCTCGCTTAAGACATCTGTGGCGAACCTTACATTTCTTAACCCAGAGCCATCTTTCGTCCATCGACGGAGTTAGAAAAGAGTCGCACTTGACGACCCTGTGACCAGTCTTTTGACAGTACTGGCAAATTCCGCTAGATGGAGATGGTTTGCTACTGGGAGAGGCTGCGACAGACGGCGTTACCTGTGCCTTTCGAATCGGCGGGCCGGAGGACATAGCGTAACAAACATCATTGCTTACCTCAGCGTGGCCATCGACACCAGAAGTGACACGAGTGTGAGCCTTGTCTATGACATGCACGCGTGCCATATCTACGGCTTTAAAACGCGAGTCAGTCTTGTCTATGGGCTTAAAGCGTGCGTCATCGACAATGCCGAACCTCAAATGGACCTGCGACTGGTGCGTGAGAAAGGATGACAGCAACTCTAATTTAAAGCTGGTAGGCGCAATGGCAGCATGTGTGAAAGCATAGTCAACCCATTTCTCTCGCAACAGAGGGGTCAACTTGAGGAGCACACTGTGCAACAACTCTGGGGAGGCGAGGAACTCCACAGAACCCACCATTCTTATGGTGTGGACGCAGTTGCGCACCAAACAAGCTAACTGGTGGAGTTCCTTGCCCCCATCCAATGCCGAGAGTTTGGGCATGCCCTTCACTTGCGATACCATGTGAAGTATCAAAAGCTCCGGTTGCCCAAATTGCTCCTGAAGGGCTGCCAAGATTTCCTCCGGATCTTGAGCAAGAGCCAAGAGTGGGAGAACGGCTTCTCTGGCAGCCCCTCGGAGGGCATTGCTGAGTCGGCCTATGTTTTCGGTCGCCGAAAATGACTTTTTAGAATTTAGGTATGATGATCGAAACGCAAGCCAATGAGTAGGCGGAGTACCCGAAAACATGGGTAAGCTGACCAGGTTACCTGGAGGAGCCGCCGCACCACGGGTAGAACGGGCAAGGTCAGTTATGACCTCAGCCAGCTTCATTATATCACTGGGCTGACGTTCTTGCGAAGTGTTAAACACATTTGAGCGATCATCTTTATTTTGTTTACACATAAATTCGCTTTGTGTACCTATTATGTGTGTCGGTGTATGAGTGTCGTGACGAGAAAATGATAACGTTGGCCTTTCAGCATGCATCTTCACCGTTGTGGTGGTGTTGCACACAATCGCAGACGCAGCTACAGACGCAACCGCAGGTGCATCCGCAGACGGAGCCGCAGATGCAGGCGGAGGCGCCGCCGCAGGTGTTATCTGAATTGGTGGTGCCTCGAAGAAGTCATACGAAGATTGCCAAAGAGCGGAAAGTCCATTAGGGACCGCTACGTAAGGTACATATTGGCTACTACTTATCCGAGCTGCTGAAACTGGGCCAAAAGCGGAATGTCCATTAGGGACCGCTAAATAGGGTGCTAACTGCCTGCTGCACGTCGATATTACGGGAGAAGTCTGGACCGGCGCGATGAAAGGCGCGTGCTCGCGCACCGCAGCTGCATCAGCGACGACGCCTGGCGAGACCACACGCTCGCGTTCGGTGTTAGAGAATACTCCCCGCACTTCCGATTCTGGCTGGGCTTCCGTGGCGAAGAGCGCGTGCTCAGGCGCTGAGGTGCTGGCGTCAGCAGCATCAGCGCATGGTGAGGTCACGTGCTGCACATCGGAGCCCGACGCGGCGAAGACGGACGTGGGTAGTTGTTGAGCAGGAGCAAGACGAGTTGACGTTATCTGTCTCTCAGACGAAGTTGTATTAGTTTGTGTGACCCATTTATCTACTATTGAACTTTTATAAGATTGTGAATGTGTACTGGTATCATCGAGGGCAGCTAATTCAGCCTCTAGTTCTAAATTAGCGACGAGGTGCTCGCGCTCTGCGGCCACACGCTCGCGTTCTGCGGCCACACGCTCGTGTTCTGCGGCCATGTCCGCCATGCGACGCGCGTGTATTGCCTTAATGGCGAGTCGCTGCACCTTTATAGAAGCAGACGAGCGATGCGAACCTCGCTTTGAACCACTGCCGATGCTTTGTGGTAGCGATATTGGACTATTGACGTCGGTAGGTACCTCTAAAGGAGGGACTGGTTCGCTCGACATGTTTTGTGCTGCTGCCATACTTCGAGTAAGTACCATCAAAAAAAAGAAACGAAACTAAAAGGGAACGAGCTTGGAGTTCAATAAATGAGAAAAAATATTTATAAGAAAAAAAGGAAAATTATTTAATCTGGTTGTTTTTTACTTACCGGGAGAAGGACCAATGTTGAGGAGTGAACTGAGTTTATCTCAATTAAAGAACAACAAATAATAACAGCGATATTTACTTATCATTACTACACTGACACACACTTACTGACTTACAATAAAACAGAAAAACAAGACAAATCTATCAAAATACAAAATAGTGTCAAAAGGTAAAATAGTATCAAAAAGGTTAAAAACAAGTATAAAAGAAGGTCTGTCGCCAACATGGCGCGCCCCGGTGCAACAACTCTGGGGAGGCGAGGAACTCCACAGAACCCACCATTCTTATGGTGTGGACGCAGTTGCGCACCAAACAAGCTAACTGGTGGAGTTCCTTGCCCCCATCCAATGCCGAGAGTTTGGGCATGCCCTTCACTTGCGATACCATGTGAAGTATCAAAAGCTCCGGTTGCCCAAATTGCTCCTGAAGGGCTGCCAAGATTTCCTCCGGATCTTCTTACAACAAAACAGAAAAACAAGACAAATCCATCAAAATACAAAATAGTGTCAAAAGGTAAAATAGTATCAAAAAGGTTAAAAACAAGTATAAAAGAAGGTCTGTCGCCAACAGGACTGTTTAAACTGTTGTGTGGGTGAATAAGGGGAAATAGGGATAAAATGTCTGGAACTTCAATTGAAGAACTTGAGTAAATATTTCATGCAAAATTACATAATTATATTTTACAATTATACTCGTATAATTAACAACATTACTTCCCTATGGAAACAAACACATGAGGAGTGTAGTCCGCAACACTGCCACGCTGGCCCAACATATCCAACGACGCAAGCGCAATGCGCGAGCAATACGAGCGCCTACGCATATCATGTATATTATTATTACGATAGGAGTAGCGCACGGTGGGTAGAAACAGTTACAATAGCAACCGGGACCAACGGTTTAACGTCTCTTCCGAAGCATGGAGGAGTTCGAGGTCATAAAGTTTTGGTCACCCATCCAAGGCCTGACCATGACGAAGGTAGCTTTGTTTTCGATATTGAAAGCCAAAGCGTACTAACCACTATGCCACCAAGCTCCTCACTTATGTTGTTTATTACATTTTTTTATGTTATCTACCCATATTTAAAAAACATGAAAACTGATAAAGATATAATACAACCTGCATTGTTCTGTTCGTATGATGATTCAAGCCAGAGAAATAATGTATTTCTTTTCCGTGTACGCTTATCAGCCGTCATCTCTGTTTCAGATGCCTTCACAATCATGTCACGCTTCACACAATCCATTTTATTCGACTTTTCCTTATTGTAATTCCATTTAGATATCAGCTTATAATAAAATGGTATCAGAGTGATGTCTTTACTTTTTAGATATTGAAAGGAAAAATAGGAATCGTTATCTTTGCTAGATTATCAGATATCAAACGATAGGTTTTAGTTTGTCTAAAACGAATGCAGTTTTACAGCTTTTAGGAAAGGTACAATTTGATTTTTTTTATTGTCGGGATTCTACTATTTCCTTTCAGCCGATCCACTAATCCATTTTGGAGAAAGATTTTTTACAAGAATACTTTTAGGCCCGTATTCTAAAATAAATCGCAATCTTCTGCTTGAACACGGGTAGAAAGAGATGGCGTTATGTGGGGATGAATAGCGACATCTCTTTCTAGCTGTGTTCTGTAATCTACGATTGAGATTGATTATGGAATACGGGTCTTAATGTGAACCGTTTCACTACCACGATGCCCAATGCGCAAATACACCCATACCAAAAGTTGAATTGTGTTCATCAGAACCAAAGCGTACTACGCCACCGAGAATTTATTTTCCGCTTTATTTCCAAGTGCATTAAAAATAGATTAAGTACATAAGAAGTGCTAAAATACAGTTAACTGAAGCCGTGTTTACTGCCTATTTTAAATGCAATAGCTGGCTGCAATGGCACAAGAGATTCTTTAATGTTAAACGATTTACTATGAAACTCCGCGGAAAAAGCAATAAATTTCGCTGATACGTCCATAGACGCGCTGTATACCTCATAAATATTTATTGAAATTGCGACACACTTGCACTTTTATACACATTTTTATGTCTGTAATATGAAATCTAGCTAATGGCCGCCTAAGGACTTTTTATCAGAGTGGAGTTAAATGTTTTTGATTTTGATGTTTTTGATAACAGGCAACGAATTGGATATCAGTTGCAATTTGGGTAATAACACATCTGAGATCGGTCTGTATTCAGTAGTGGATGGCTATTGCAGATGATGGCATATGGCTTGGTGATTATTTAATGTTTTTGTGGGGAGCACAAGCCTTCCTATTTTATAGTATATGTGGCAAACGAGCTGGTGGTTCATCTGATGGTAAGTGATCACCGCCGCCCATGGACATTTGCAACACCAGGGGCGTCACTCATGCGTTGCCGGCCTTTTAAATGGGAGTAAAAATCCTATGCAAAGAAATGCACGAAGAGGTGATAAGTATAAGTAATAAGTCACGACGTTGACCAATTGCGATGGGTGGTTAAAACGGAAGCTTAAACATCTACATGACCTACATTATGATGCACCATCCATCCATCAGCCTATTGAAGTCCACTGCTGGAAAAAGGCCTCCCTCTCCTGCGGCCTTCGCCAAATCGTCGATCCATTTCATTGCTCGCCACTCGAGAAACTTACCACCACAACGGCTGTCTGTTCAACGAGCAATAATCAAATCAAATCAAAAATAATTTTATTTCATAGGCCAAGTTCTGCACTTAAAATCGTCAACATTTTGCATTATTATGCATTTTACAAATAAATAGTTTATTAGAAATTATTTTAAAATTACAGTATTAAATTAAACCATATTAAAGTCATTACAGCGAGCGCTTGTAACAAGTACATCCACAGGACAGTACAAGTACATCGTTGACTGTGGTTGTAATCGATACAAGCGGCCGGATTCCGAGAGTAAGGCTTTTCATGAGAAGAACCCGGCAAGAAACTCATGAGCCACTTTTTTAAATAGCCAATCATAAAAATATGCGCTGTGTTCTGCTACTTATGGTACAGAGTAATTAATTACCTTATTAATTAAACCGTCTTTACTTTGTAAGTAACTCCAAGTAATTTGACCCAGTTGGTATTTTATTACCTTTCCCAATTACTAGCCCTTAAACTAGCTATTGTGTTACTAAACTAAATACTACATTTACAGACTCTAGTTCTGTCTGTCCCGAATAAGTAGGTCGTTTAATAAATTGTTTTAACAGGGGTCTTCGTGTATTTAGTTCGAATTTATTGAAAGGGAAATTTTCGCGAGTATCAATAAGGAATAACTTAAGAGTGAGGGGTGTACGTTTTATAGTACAAGAGTGGCAAGCAGGTATACGGCCTCCCTAGTGACAGTAGACTCACACCATAGCCTGTTTTGTAGGACTTAAAAAAACAAATAAAAAAAAGGCACTGGCAACCACTTTTAAAATTCTAAAGAAGGTCGATAAGATAATACCCTCACGTGTTTAGAGTATACGAGTATTTTGATTCTTTAGTAAAAGAAACAGCTCGAAGAATTGCTGCAATAGAACCTGTATCGCGCCTACAGCAAAAAATGTATTCTATTCTTTCCTTAACGCGGTTTACATAAAACACAATAAAAGCAGCTAAGCAACTTTACAATATAACAACTTACACTAAATCTCTCTTCCCCACAATAGACCACCTTAATAGGTTTTTAAAACGTACTGTCCCGTCATTTGCAATTACCCAATACATTACCAATCTTCACACTTTTCACTTTTACTTTACACTTACACTTCTCTTACATTTTATTATCTTATTATATATATATATATATGGTGCCTCGTATATATATGTAATGAATAAATAAATATTACAACGGATTTTCAACAAAGTGTAGTAAATAGCACCGCGTTGAAATTAGTAACAATGTTATATCATTCCAGGAAAAAAAAACGGTTTACACTCCAATACACGTCTGCTCCAACAATTGTCGATTTTACGGCAGATGTATCCAACCCACTGCTAGTTTTAAACGTTAATTATTCTTGGGCTCAATCGCGCTAAATACACGCTGGCCCAATGCGGATTGGTGGGTAGAATCGGCCGGCCGGGATCAACGGCTTAACGTGCCTTCCGAAGCACGGAGGAGCTCGAGATCACAAAATTTTGGTCACCCATCCACGGCCTGACCATGGCTAAGGTAGCTTTGTCTTCAATCGAAAGCCAAAGCGTACTAACCACTACGCCACCAAGCTCCTCGGCTGTGGTAAATACGTTCTTATTAAGTGCGATCGGACCCTTGATTATGATTTGTTAAAGTTAAGAAAATGTCTTTTCCTTCTGCTATACATATATATATATATATATAGTCTTCTTTCATGTATGTGTGACACTATAAAAAGCTTATCATAATCCTAGGCACAAAACGAAATGTTTGCTTACAATTTTCTAACCCGAATTAAGTTACAAACTTTCGCGCTGTTGGCTCGTCTATCATCATAAAGCGAATCCAGCAAAGAAATACTTGTAAAACATTTACAGTAGTGGATCAAAGAGATTGGTGGCAACTTGCTTTCGCATACGGGGAACTGTGAAAGTAGATTATGGTAGTGCTTCGGGCTGCTGTGGCTTTGACATAAACTTAAGCGGGAGCGGGTGAATATGCAACAGGTATTTAATTCTTTATAATTCGTTTTGTAAGTACTACTTGGTAATTAATATAAAATAGCTTACGTTTTTGTTTTTTTATTTATCATAAAATTTTCTTGAAAGTCTGTCCAATTATATAATAAATCACAATTAATATGTGAGTCAAAGGACGTTTGTAATATTTTTTATTAATATTTTCACAGTAATTTCTAGTATCAAAATTTACTAAATGTTTGATAGGATTTTCAGTTATTACTCTGAGTATTGGGAGAAATATTTATGATGCTTATTTTCGTTGAAGCCGTACATTTTATATGATTTTTTTTACAGTAGGTAATACATAAAGTCTAAATACTATAATAAATGGTATTTAAAATAACTTAATATTCCATTGCAATAAATTAAGCCACTCAATATTACACTCTAAATTATTTATCACATATTCACCCGCTTCAGCCCATGAATTAGGTTACAAATAGTACTAAATAAATGTTTGGCTGGCTAACGCTAACTCTTTTGTAAATAATAAAACTTCTTTTTGCTTGCTCTCTTATGGCGAAGCAAAACGTGGTAAGTTTCTTGTTCGTGATACCAACACTGCATCACATGCAAGTCGCATGAGAATTCGCGAACCACTCCATGCAAATATGCGAACCACTCCATGCAAATTTGCGAACCACTCCATGCGATACAGTGTAACACAGACCTTATTTTCTTTTCCGTGACCTAAGTTTGCATTAGCCAAACCTGCTTGATTATTTTCTAGTTTTATATCTGTGTTATTTTAAAGTTTTTTAAAATTTTTTAGATTTATAATTTTTGTAAGGGAGTAAAATATGAAAACTCTATTGATAAATAATTAATGTGAAAGTACAAACGAATCAAAAAAATCTGGAATGATATAGAAATAAAATTCAAATTGATCAAAAATGATCTAACTATGTTGTTGACTGTGTACTGTAAAACGGATGTTATATATTGCAAACTAAAAGCTCAGATAAAATTGGAATTGCTCTGAGATTCACAGTCGTTTCAGTATCTTTTGTTCTATAATTAAACCTAAGCCTTGTCACAAAATTGTCTATAAAAAAAAGACGCACGTTGAAATTACTGTGGTAAAAAGCAAAGTAAAGAAACAAAACAAAATTTAAAAATGTTAATTTAGCATTCCGACATCCAAGTATTGGCGAAGATTAAAATTTTAAGGAAATTGCTTTGCAATTTTTTTTATTGGGAGGCTTTCTTTTCCTTCTTTTAGATGTTACGAGTTAGAAAAAAACCATTTTAATTTTAGCCCGCACTGCTGAGTTCCTTGATGCTTGTGACCATTCCTAGATTTTTTATTTTTTTATGTTGTTACCGTTTAATGAGATTGTAATGTATCAATGTATTTAAGTGGGGTATTAAAAAAACCATCTTAATTCTCAAATAGTTTATTATTTAGAGGACAATACAGCCAGAGGTATTTAGCAACCATTCGCTTTGCTAGCTCAAGAAGCAAATATTTCCACGTTTTTTTTTTGTGATTTTACGTCTGATTTTGGTCGAGATTAATAACTATTCATTCATAAATTTGTGTTTTTTTATTGTATTTTTAAATTTAAAAAAAAATATATGTTTATTTTATCAAAAAGATTAACGCAGTAGTTAAAGTAATCAAATTCATTTAGCGACAATTGAAATGGTGGAATTGAAAAAAATAAATGTAAAAGATATAAAAAATACGATGTTAAAGTTTATACGTCGAGCAAAGAGTATAAATGAAAGGTGAAATATTAAAAAATGGTATTTATGTCTTCAACTATTTTTACTTTGCAAATACAGAAAAAAAAATATTGCAAAAGTTATTGAAAGGATTCATAAATGTTGGGGTTATTATTACTGAGCTATTATTTTGGTGTACCAAAAACTTTTCCTATCAATCTTTCTTATATTGGACAACTTTTAACAGTGTTCAGAAATATAAGGGAATAAAAGGATTAAGTTGGAAATATAAATATAATTAAATTGTTATTATTATTCGAACTATATAATATAATGAAACCAAATGAATCACAGAATCCTATTGTCACTTTTTATTGTAACGAATGACAGTGAGACAGGACGTAATTTTCCGTATCAAAATCGTGAATCATTGTGAGTAAAAGGGCGACGCCCTAAATTATTCGGTAAAGTATAGGACAAACGCATTTTTTTTTCTCCGTACATTTACTACCAATGTCTTTATCGGGAACTATACAGGATTATTTTTTTTAATAATAATATTGGGTACTTACCTATGAAATTGGTGTTTTTTCTCTCTCTTAGTATTTTGTCTGTATCTATCAAGTTTCAGAGTATTCTTAAAAAATAATTACCTCCTCTTAAAAAGACCATATTTTTGAGCTCTTTTGATTTATTTTGATAAATTGTTGTAAGTTTAATTGTGTTAAAATTGGACACGGAGACAACTCTTTTTAAGTGCCTCCCGGATACATTATTTGATTTACATTCACTTAAAAATGATAAATATTTTTTATGAAGTTTGATATCACACATATCGCTTAAGGTTGTCTTTATGATACACGCCAAATATTATCATCTTTGGATTTGTCGTTGTGAAGAAAACTGAAAAAATTTTTGTATGGAAAATGCAGACATCCCCAAAATCTCCATAGAAAACAACAATTTCATAGGTAAGGACCTAATATAACAAGCTTAAAATGTACAGTCGTGAAATTAGTAAGTCTATGATCCTTTCATACGAACAGGAGACACGCGCGCGCTTTTCGCACAGATTTAATAACATTCAGAAACTGATATTTAATTTTGAATAAAAGTAAAATGTGTCAAATTATTAGAAGTCGTAGAACAAATTATGTTATTTATGATGACAGCTACCAAGAATATTGTACTCTATATGGATGCCAAACTCCCATACAATAGCATGAGGCAATGTTCTGTCTCGATCAGTAGGTGTTTCCTCTCATTCTATCACTATTTATGAATAAAGGCTATCCGTGAGATATCCTCTTCCTCTCTTTCTATCCATATTTTCTGTCTCACCTGTCATATTTACGCCATTTTGACGCCTAGACTGAAAATTTTTACAAATTTTTGAAATACAATATTTTAAATAAAAAATTATAAAACTGGTGAAGACGTGTGTTGTTTTATGTTGTGTATGTAAGTGGTATCCTGGATGTACCTTATCATTTCACAGGTGAGTCAAAAATCACATATTTAATGAGAGTATTTGTTTGAGAAATTTGTGTGCATTTTTGTGTGACGTCATTAGTAGTAATAGAAAGCTTTACTACGAAATGGCAAACTCATTCATTAAAGTGATAGAATGAGAAAGAAGACCTACTGATCGAGATAGAACATTGCATCATGCTATTGTATGGGAGTTTGGCATCCATCATACAGTACAAAATTCTTGATAGCTACCTATTGTTGATTTATTAAAATAACAGAAGAAAATGTATGGAGAAAAATTTGTCATTTTTACAATAAAAACTTATTCTAGGGGCATTGGCATCCCATGACATCTTGGGTAAGATTTTTGCGGAAGCGTTCCAAACTACATAATCAAACTACCTTCAGTCGACTTGTGAATGGAAGTCAATATTATGTGAGGGCCATAAGTCGTGTCAATATTTTTTTTTATACCACCAGGGTGGCAAACAAGCACACGGCCCACACAGATGTGCAGTGTTCACCGTAGCCTATGGACGCCTGCAACACCGAGGGTATCACCAGCGCGTTGCCGACCCTTAAAAAACCCTTTCACGCCCTTTTTTAAGGACTCCATGCTGTAGTCTCTTGGGAAAGCCTCACCAGGGAGTTCAATCCACAGCCTAAGCGTACGAGGAAGGAAAAACCAAAATGTAATGTTATTATTTGTTTCAGATGACGAGTTCGGGGAGAAGTCAGTGTCAGTCCTACTTGACGGCGAGGAGTCGGAGTTAATATTTATAGATCATCCCAGCACTGAAATGTCGGTTAGTGAAACTTCGGATTATTGAGTCATGTTTATAACTTTAAGGGCCTGTTTCACAATCGACTGGTAAATTCTGAGTAGCTTACATGGCAGATCATTTGACAGTTGTTATATGAAATTTATGTCAATTGAACTGCCAAGTAAGCTATTCAGAACTTACCCGTCGATTGTGAAGCAGGCCCTAAGGCTCGTATTCCAGAATCAATCACAAGGGTAGATCTCTGAGCACAGCTAGAAAGGGATGGCGTTATGTGGGGAAGAATATCGCTATTTCTTTGTAACACTCAAGCAGAGATCTAAGATTTACTTGAATTTGATTCCGGAATTCAGGCCTTCGATTAAATAGTAACTGAAATGTGATTTAAATTTGCAGATTTTTTCAGGATACCTACTGTGATTTGATATCTAATCATTATCTTTATTAACTGCATTAATATCTAGGAATACGAATGAATCAAAGATCTATCTATCTAATAGATAAAAAAAACTTTATTATTCGAAAATTCTCCATCACACTTTTTCAACTCAGAAAAAGCTAGCAGATTATGATTCAGAATGTTGCTAGGATGTGTACTTGCAATTTTTTTTATTGGATCCCCATAGGATACAGATTAAAATGGAGGTATTTATTTATTTATTTAAACTTTAATGTCCATTACAAAAGGAATGTACATATGGCGGACTTAACGACTAACATCGCTCTCTACCAACCATTAGGGGATTATATTGATTTAGAACTAGGCGCCATAGTTATTTAGCTCAAAAATACTAATCCAACGATGTAACACACATAGCTATTGGAAAAGGGAACAGATTCCATAGTAAAATTGTCATCATTCTTTGCTTTGTTGTCATTTGTTGTTGTGAGTTGATGAAGCGAAAGAAATATGCAGAACATTACATTACAGAACAACATTCAGAATCTTATTCTGCAAGTTTTTCTGAGTCCAATAGTAGATTAGTAGCCAAGGGCTGTAAGGCATCAATTGCAGCCCGAGATATTTAGGCGCACGAGCGCAGCGAGGGCGCTTATAGTTCGAGGGTGCAATTGATGCTTACACCCGAGCTAACTACTCTGCTTTACATCTCGATTGTGAGGTAAGTGGAAAAAAAGGCATTACAAGAATAAATAAATTTATTTTCAAGAACTAAATTTAGCTTCGCCGTTCGATATTCAAAATTGATGAAAATAGCGAAGCGACCTCTTTTGTCATTGGGCTGAATGCATGATGTCTAGTGCCAGTAAGATGGTTAGATGTACGCGAACTTTTTGAAAGAGTTTTTTTTTAATTACTTACCGCCCTAGGGCGTTTCTAGCTACATTATTAACCTAGGGCGGTAATTGATCACTTACAACCCGCATCTGGGGGTATTAAGGACCTACTTACCGAACATGAGAGATGTAAAACTATTTACAGAATGCATTCCTCATATTTTGCGCACTCAATTTCCTATGGCACCTGCTCTAATTCGATCGACGTATTCTATCAATATTCATGTTCCAAATTTAAAACACATTTTCACATTTGTCCTTATATAAAAGATTTCAAATGAGGATTATGCTCAGAGTAAACAGAACTGGAGTAGCCATTAGTCAATTTCTCAAACATTTTTTTCTGTCATTTCTTGCGGGGGGTGAGGTTACCACTACACTCAAAGCCGGCACATATAAACAATAACTTTTACCGTTTTTACAAATGCACACATGCATAATTCGACACACAAATTTAAATTTCACGCACACACGCTTAAAATAGTCTCGCGTTTTGACAACGTCACAGCCGCACTCCCCACGAGACTAGCGTTCGAAATTTGAAATTGTAGAATTCTAAAACATGAAATAATGAAGTAAATAATCATGAAATCTTAAAAATTATAATTACAAATATAAGGTGACACCATCTTTTAGCATACTCGATGTTTTTTATTTATTTTTACAACAAAAAACAGCACAGGCAGGCATTTTTACGGGAGCTCTGTTCGCCGCAACGTTTACAATGTTATGGCTGTCAAAATGGCGGCTCAACTAGTTTTATTAAACGTGCAAGCATCCGATGCTTGTGCATTTGGCAGAGGGGAATGTTAGACAAAGGCTACTCCAGTTCTGTTTACTCTGAGGGATTATGGGATAGGGAATGTTTCAAGGATATCCAAATGTCATAGTACAATGTCAATTAAAATAATATTACTCGGGTTGCCCTCGCAGGGGGCGAAGTACGTTACTGTGTTTGCGATTAAAATAGCAGCGAATTTTGCCAGCCCGTTAATAGTTAAGTGAAAGCGCTTGTACTGCACACTACGGGGCATATGTTATTCTTACTGTAACACTAACTGAACGAGAAATAATAATACTTACCCTTGTTATACGCTTCCAACGTTTTCCTTACTGACAAATAGTTACAAATTTTTATTCTTATGAAACAATCTCTGTTATCGGAGTCTCCGATCTTATATCTTCATGAGTAACAAGAGTATAAGCTGTTACACTTTAAAGATCTAATGCGTCAAGAGTTACAATAGCTATTGGGGACGACTCGTAATCGGAAGCATTCGGTGGTACTCGAGGTCACAAATTTTTGGTCACCTATTGAAATTCAAACGATGTACAAAGTTGCTTGATTGGCAATAGCGATACCGAGTTTGTGCGAACGATTGCGCCACAAAGCTCTTCCTAATATTTGAAATAAGTGCGATTAAGTCTGCGAGAATCGCAAAATAGTGGTTACATACTTTTGGAGCCAAAAGTATGTAACCACATACATACATAACGCGCCTGTAATCCCCGAAGGGGTAGGCAGAGTCAGAGAAGCACTGTGTTCCTTAAGACCACATGAAAAAATCGTGAAATAGTTGTAACAAATGGCTAGCTTATAGCCTACACAATCACAGACCCAGTACCCAATACGACCTTAGTCGCCTTTTATGACATGCTAGGCAAGAAAAGCAGTTGGTTCATTCTTTTAGTGCCCCGGACCAACCACTTTTGACAGTAAATGACTCTTATTAGAAAGAAATAAAGATTGTCAGCTCTAAAATGTGTATATATGTTTCTGTACTTAGAAGTTTTTTGCGATTCTCGCAGACTTCATCGAACTTATTCCAAATATTAGGAGGAGCTTCGTGTATCTACGAGTACTTGTACCTTATTAAGTTTTTCTCAAACTCAGTGGTTCCAGGCGGCCTAACCGCCGACTGTCTTCATGAGAAGTGCCATGTCTCAATAGATTAACACTTATTTCCTTATTAAGCATTTAAAATGTCAAATAACCAGCATAAGTGTAAACCTTAAATTGTGAAAAATATCTAAAGGCTACAGGAATAAGGAATTGAGGCCCTCGGGCAGAATCCAACCCAGGATATGATTTGATCCAACCCTAAATCAGTAATCCATCAAGGCGTTCAAATAAACCATCGCAGAAGCGATTGAGGAGTATGGTGACGTAGCGGATTACTTAACATGATCCTTTTATACGAGATGATCAAAGAAGAGTCTAAATTTCATTTGTGCGAAGATGTCCAAACCATAAATATCCAAATCGGATATTGGAATCTATTGGAAGGCCCAAAGCTTAATATTTTTATTGAACATAACCTTTCCTATGTTTTTTCTCAACTCTTGGAGTGTTTATTGAAGGGAAAGGGCTTTTTTACTATTTCAACCTTTGTGATCTCGAACTCCTCCGTGCTTCGGAAGGCACTTTAAGCCATTGGGCCGTTCGCTATTGCAACCATTACTACTCACCAACCCGCGTTGGGTTAGGGTGGTGGTGTTACGACCCATACTCCTCATGTTTCTCTACGAGGAAGGCCTGTGGCCAGCAGTGGATATTTGGGCTTAGGATGACGAACTATATCATGAAAATAATAAATAGATTATTATTGGCAAATTAAAGGCAACAGATTATTATTTATAATCTGTTGCCTTTAATTCCATAACTCAATCTCTAAGTCAAGTCATACAGTATGAAGTAATCTAATACGGATAAAATATTTAATTTTCCAAATTTTAGGTCCACGAGCTTATTTTGCCCACCAATGGATGAGTACACGTTGACGATAGTTCATTTTTCAACTGAATACTATATCTCAATGTGATTCCTAGGTGGAGAATTGCCTGTCGACGTACGAACCCCACGCATGTGTGGTGGTCTACTCCGTGGTGGCGAAGGGCTCCTTCGTCAGGGCAGGTGAACTGCTCTCTTACCTGGCCAGGGAACAGTTCACAGCAGACAGAACTGTTGTCCTAGTTGGGAATAAGGCAGACTTGGCGAGAGCTCGGCAGGTCTCCACAAATGGTAAGTTTGCTGTTACTTCCTATTTTCGTAAGAGTTAGCCAGGGAGCAGTTCGCAGCTGTCGGACTGTAGTGCTGGTTGTAAGGACCGGCCTGTAATTCTGATTTAGTGAGGGTACGGCAGGTTTCCACTAACGGTAAGGTATCTGTCACTTGCAAGGTTTGTTCCACTAATATGGTTCACGTATTTTATTCATTTTAAAATTTGCCAAAATTACTATTTTCTTTTTCTTAATTTCATAAGTCTGTGGGTTCACAATATCAGTCAAATGGAACGCGAGATTTGTGTTGAAATGTTTGCTTTGACGAACCTACCGCTAGCTGGGTGGTAAGCACGTGAGAAGGAACTTAGTAAATCAAATTAATATTTATTTACGATTGACAATTATTTTAGATTATAATGAAACAAAGTAAAGTTTTATTAGTCTTAAAAATAAAGATAAATTTGATTTCTAATACTTTAGTAATAGATAATCTTTATTTACGAACGTCCGAGTCTTACACAGGAACTTGGCAGTAGACTGCATAACAGAAATATTGATTCAACATGTTTTGCCAAATTTTCTGTTTTGTCTAATGTTTTCTGGTCTAACATTAAAAAAAAATATACTCTTTTTCTTAATTGAAATAACAAATATTTATTTTGCAGTTTCGTTATTGTTTTGTGTTTGTTCTAACAGAGGGCAAAGCGCTAGCTACTTCAAAAGACAGCAAGTTTATCGAGACCTCCTCGGGGATCCAGCACAACGTGGATGAGCTGCTGGTGGGCATCCTCAAGCAGATCCGGCTGAAGGAGAGCCGCGAGAAGAAGCAGGCGAAGAAGGTTGGGAAACAGGTAAAGAAGTACAGTAAAGATAATGACAAATAGTCACATCATGTAGGTAAAATATTTGTATTTATAGATTGGCTCTTTTGTTTTTAGCTTGTATGTGGCTATGTTCGGTTTTCAATAAATATTAATTTAAACATCTTAATTTATATAATACAGATTTTGTCATGTAATATGTATTGTGCCTAGTGCAGACATATCTAGAGATGTAAAGAACTTGATTCTTCGAGTCCAAAATTATGAGCTCGAGTGACAAAAAAAAAATAACTGACTTTGAAAAATAAAAGCGTTATATTATATAAATAATATTCTCCAACGTAAGACTCCAGCTCTTTAAAGACTCAAGCTTTTTAAGACTCGAGTTCTATTTTAGCGCTCAAGCTCTTTTTAGGACTCGAGTTCTGTTTTAGCGCTCAAGGTCATTTTAGAGCTCGAGTTCTATTTTAGCGCTCAAGCTCTTTTTTGGACTCGAGGTCTATTTTAGCTCTCGAGTCTTTGTGAAAAGACTGGAGCTCGGTTCGACTCAAGTCTCCGAGCTTAGTTAGTTCACTGAGTCTTGTAAAATTGAGTCTAGTCTAGCTTATAAAGACGCAATTAAAGTCTCGAGTTCTTTACATCTCTAGACATATCAGGTGAACGTTGAAAGTTTATACCTATACCTACCCCTTCAGAGATACTAAGCGTGATGGTATAGACTATGTCTTCTTCTTCACCTAAAATGGGAAAATGACTGGGCTTTCCCCTCTCTAGATGGGGTCGGCACAACATTCTTCCTTTTCTGTTCTCCTCTGTCACTCTTCAGCTTGACATCCATTTACTTTGTTCCAACACTACAGTAGGAACCAGGATTATTATTTGCGGATAGATTTATGTTTTTATACTTTTTTACTTCTATCTTTACTTTTGACATTATTTCATCTTTGGACTCTGTCACGGCCTATTTATTTATATACATCGTATTTAGTTGTTTTAATAATTATTTTTGTTTTGTGTTGTATAGCAACTATGGCGTTATATCATACTTACAATATAAGTTACTTCCATATTTCTTGCTTTTATTTATACGAATAATGATATTCCCTTAAGGAATTTAATTATTTAGAACATTCTAATCTAATAAACAACTTCTAATTGATTTCATTTATCTTTGCTTCTTTGACGCAGCTTCGTTTAAAGTTTCAATTCCAATTTAACTTAAAAATGAACTTTACCACAATATTCGTCGAGTACTTTCTTTCTTGCTCATTTCCATAAATAATGCTGCCTTTTATTTGTTGCTATCGTAAACTGAACCTTGTTCCCTCACAACAGGAATCAAAACCGTCGAAGCTGGCCAGCTCCCGAACACACATTTCACTCAGCATCGCAAGAGAGCTCCTTCAGAAAATTTGCATCAACGACATCTCAAAATCTAAGTCGTGCGAAAATCTCCACGTCCTGTAATCTTATAGACTCCTAGTAAATCCTTTTTGGTTTAAAAATTTTAATAGGCCGATTTCATAGGCACAAACTAAACTAAATTATGTATCTGTCTTTCTCTAACTAATTAGAATTAAGTTTACTTTGGGTTAGTTAATGCTTACGGAGTCGGTCCTAATATCAAGTAGAAAATTAAGTTGAATTAAAAATTCGGCTATAATAAACTGCTATTAACATTTTTATCATTATCTAAGTGAAATACAAAATAATTGACTTGGACATTTAATAAACAAAATTAAATGGTTTCTGTCTCAGGGTAGAATAAAAATAGATTATTGAAAACTCGTAACTTACTTGTCTAATATAGATACTGCCCAAAAAGAATATTACTTCTAAAATTATTTCAAATGGATTTATAAAATAATGGCCGTGGATATAAAATAGAGAAACAAACGACTATTTTGGCAACGGCAACGTTAATAATATTTTAGTTGTAATTTTGGTGTCTCTTTAATGTTTTTTGTTTTAAACTTCTGGCATAAGTAGACCTCCCATAATGTACTTGCAATTAAACTATTGATAGGTTGTATCATTACAGAATTATCCTTGTGTCCTTAACTGAAAGCTCAAAATGTCGTGGCGTCTAAAGTTTTTTGTAAATTGTTCGAATCGTCATGTAAAAATTATAATGTTAAGCCCAAGATTTGAACGTGAGTTAAATCCCGTTTTCAATAGATTTATTTTAAAACGAGTAATATTTGTGCAAATACGAAGGCAGACATATCGATTTCGTGTGTAAATGGAACTGTATCAATATTTTTTTATCATGTTAATAACTTATAGACGATAAACCGACGTAGCTACATGTTAAACTCTACGATGCTACAGGTAAACACAGACTATAAATTCAATTTCATTTCAATATATTTTGACTGAGGTATTGTTTACTTAAACATAATATTAATGTGAAGGTTTAAAAAAATTTTTTTGTGAATAAAATAAATTCTTGTCCGAGTCTAAATTGAAATATTAAATTTCTACATAATTCTATTTGTTGAAATAAAAAGCTTTTGAAAGTCTTAGTGATTCTTACTTAGACTTTTATCAAATGTCCATCAAATTAAGTTTCTTCATACGGCCTGTTTCACAATCGACGAGTAAGTTCTGAATAGCTTACTTGGAAGTTCAATTGACATAAATTTCATATTACAACTGTCAAATGATCTGCCAAGTAAGCTACTCAGAACTTACCAGTCAATTGTGAAACAGGCCCTAAGAATACGCTGAATTAAACCAGTAGGTTAAAATATGGATCGATTGCGAAAACATATGATGTCGTGATATGACAACTTATCCAATAGCCATATTTTCAAATGTAACTAAAGTTAAATAATCATAGACAATTTAACCACAACAGGGTTCTGGGATAAGTAACATGGCGGCTGGTGGTACATCTGATATATATTGCTTTGAATTTTCATCGCAAATTTAACAATTTGTCAAGCTGACGTCACACATTATGGCGTTTCCACCGTGTCTACGGATCAAAAAACTTAAAGATAAAAATTCATTCAACAAAGATACTTTTCGCTAGTTCAACATTTCTACTACTAAAGATCTATACATCATAATTTTAATTAGCATTAAAAACAGTTTTGTAGCCAGATGCTGAAACAATTCATTAAAGCCATTAACTTTATTAATAACAAAAATTAGGTTCTTAAGGAAGCCTCCATGAAAAAATGTTTGACGAAAATAAAGACAATTGTTTAAAAGACTTCATCAAAATGAACAAAAAAACCTAGCAGATCCAATTAGTATCCGCATGAAACAATATAATGTGCTTTTATTAATATTAAAGAAGAGCGTGTAAAACTCCTTAATTGTGTAAAGCACAAGTTAAAGTTTTAATATAATCAACAAAGGAATAAACTTAAATCGTTTTAGAACATAATGAAGTTCTTTATACTGTTTAGAACTCTTTTATAACTTAGGAACATGTTGTCATAAAATATCATAAAATGAAATGTATCTTGTGATTTGAATACCCAAAAAATATTTTCACAGAATAAACTGTTTTTATACTCAATCAAGATTTCGTGAAAAAAATGGAATTACGCAGTACATTTTACACCTATTAATTTATGTCTTAAAGACAAATTTTATATATTATTTACCTTTAATCTATTTGTCGTCTAAGAAGTATTAAATCTTAGTTCTTTTTAAAAGTTTCTGTTCTTGATAAATAAATATGTTAAATTGTAATAATATTGTGTGTGTTTACAATTGAAAGTACTTTAAATCAATCAATATACAATTTTTTCCTTGTTCGTATTTCTAGTTTGTCAACAGAAAAGCGAAATGGCTATATTAAAAATAATAATATCCTAGTCCTTTGTATTAGACACATACATTGATGTCTATAATATATCGTTAATGGTAAAAATATGTAATAATATTATGTAGTTTTTCAGCACACATTGTAGATTTTTTTAGGGTATACTGAAATCGTTATTAGAAATACGTGAATGCCACTGAATGGAACTGATTTTTTTAATCTTCCACATGTGGTATACGGTTGTCTTGGACTTTTTAAGCTATTGCATAGCTTCTATCGCGGGCCTTGAGCGCGGGGACCGAATCCAGAAATTCCGTAACGAAAAAACCTCACGCTCCCCACTCCGATGCGCAAGGAGGTGTGGCTTGAAGGCCGTGCATCGTCTAACGTCGTTTCAGTTCGGCAGTCTTCGACACGGCGTTGTGTGCGTGCTTTAACAGTGTAACTTTTCAATGCAAGTTTCACTTTTTAAAAGTGTAACTTGAAAATAATCAAAGAAAAAGAAATACTGCATGAATAAAATAAATAAATAAAATTATAATTGCATAAGTTGATACAAAATGCTATGCAATAGCTTTACCGCGGCAGTCCCCGAGTGCCACACGTCTTTTTTTTAAATTAATTTCCCTGAAAAACTACTTATTGTTACTACGTAGATTGTTCTAAATGTCAGTATTATAAGATAACTGTAACAAAAATAAATATACGCTTCACTAGATGATAAAATGTATAAGTATACCGGCATTATACTACGTGTTGCTATTAGATAGTACTAATTATATTTTTCTAATGGAAATCTTTCTACGATTTTTACATAAGTGTTATTCTTTCAAGGATTTGTATGCGTCATTGATTCTTAATTATTTAAGAAGCATACTATTATTAGGTGTAAGTCATTGACGTAGTGACGTTTACTAAAATTTGGAACAACATGAACTTGTTTTTCAAATAGGTATATAAAATCACAAAAGTCCATGACCGATTATGATTGTTTCCCGAGCATTTTAAAATTGATTTGAAAAGATACAGCTAATCTTGTTTTAAATATCTTTTGAAAATGAATAATATTGGGTCCTTACCTATGAAATTGGTGTTTTTATTCTGTCTTAGCAATTTGTCCGTGACCATTAAGTTTCAGAACATTCTTATAAAATAATTGCCTCTTCTAAAAATAGACCATATATTTGAGCTCGTATTATTTAATTTAATAATTTTTTGTAAGTTTAATTGTATTAAAATTAGACACAAAGACAATTATTTCTAACTGCCCCCCGAATACATCATTTGATTTGCATTAACATAAAAACGATGAATAATTTTTATCAAGCGTGTTCACACACATATTGCTAAAGCTTGTCTAATGATACATGCCAAATATTATTATCTCTGGATTTTTCGTTGTGAAGAAAACTGATAAAATGTTAGTATGTAAAATGCAGACATCCCCAAAATCTCCATACAAAACACCAATTTCATAGGTAAGGACCTCATATGTAAACAAAATTATATATTATGTAATTCAATGACACATACAAAATCTATGATCGTTATATATTTCTACTTCTGACGTGTTTTGTAATTTAATTACCAATAGTTTCTCTTCTTGTACTCACTGTCGGGAGAGTCTCTTAGGTTTTAGATAGGAACAAAGGTTTGAGGGTCTGTGCTGTTCTGTGCTCATCGAATTCACATTCATAATAAAAAGGGAATTAAAATTCCATAATCTTTTTATATAATTTATACCTTTTAATTTGAACTTTGAAATAACATACATTTAACTTCAAATTAACTATGTTATTCTCAACCACTACCACAATATCAGAAATAACCATGTTTTGGCAACTATTACTACGAAAATATTTGAAAACTTCGATTTTTCCTCGTAGTGTAGGTGTTAAAGCTTTTATTAAATTTATTTATAATTTTAACAAAGTTATTGTCTATGCACAGACCCTAACTACCCCAAATGGGGAGATCGAGCTTTAATGTATTTTAGAACGGTGTATGTATATTCTATTGTATGTACAGGCGATGACACAATGTACTTAGCACTGGAACATCTTCTGCACGCTATTAAACAATAGTTATAAGTATCATCGATACTTATAACTATCGAAAAAAGCATTACAGAAATCGGGGATAACTTGTAAAATTCACAGCTATAAATAAATTTTGTTTTCGTTAAATATTATTATTTAAAATACATAGGTTTTCGCTAAATTCAATCGCTCGCGAAAGTTGATCGTTTAGAAGCGAAGCGAGCAGTAGAAGGTAAATATTTTATCACAATAAGAAACAAAAATATTCCTTTTGAGGTAATTCACAAACTCACAATACGTCTGCCAACTCATAAGCGAGCGAACAATATCAAAATGACTACTGAGATACAGAAAGCCTTTTCTCTTTACAATATGTGCTGCTATATTCCTTGTGTCGACGACTGTACATCATTTGTTATAGATTTCTAGCGACTGCATTTTGTGGATCGTCTGTATCTTAAAACATGTCCATTTGCGTCAAAAATAAAGTTTTAAATCACGAATATCTCGACAAATTGATACAGATGTTCCATTATAATATAAAATTACATTGATTTACTTCTAATTAATATTTAAAACACCTTTCTGTTTCAAGACTGGTAAAACTATGTGTATGTACTTACAATTGTTATACAAAAACTATTTAAATATCTTAACTATAACTTTTGTATGTTTTATTTAAATGAATCACACATTATCATAACATATCGGTACAATCAAGAACAAAAGATTTTTGTAAATCAAAAAGATTCAACTTAACATTTATGATGTTAGCTGTACTTACATTTACTTACTTTAGTCTATGATTTATTGTATAAAGTACTTTCTTTCATAAAACAAAAAGTGCTAAAACTTTCTTTATTACTTCACCTGATATTTATGCTTGCGTTATATTTTACTTGTACCTACATCATGTCTTCCTGGTACTTTAAAAATTAATGCACAATTTTTTGTGTGTTTTGGAACTGTAGTTAATTATTATATTCGAGAACTATTTCTGTCGATTTCAATAGCTCGGGCGGTGGTTATTTAGGTACTTAATTTTTTATGTAAATCTGGAGTCACGCGAAAATAACTGTAAATGAATTTAATATAAAGTACAGACAATTTCCATGTTTCTTCAAAAATCAGTGTGCGTAGTATCTTTTATCGATGTTATAGTGATCTCAAGAAAGCTTCATTGAAACTGTGACTTAAAAAAAATAGAAAATAAAACAAAAGAATTTTTTAAAACGATGTGAATAATTTTATTCCTATGAAACTACATAACCACTGTTAAAATTCTAGGTTTGTTTGATTTTCTTAATATTCCGAACTAATTCTTGCGGAAAAAATAGATAGTTGTGTCATTGATGTATTCAATAGTGATGTCATTAATCTGAACTATTTAGTTTGTAAAGTATATTTTTAATTCGATGTTTTATGAGATACGGCAATTGAACTATTCATGTGATTCGATATAATAGTTGCAAATAAATTATTTAATATTATTTTTTTGGTTTTTCTTTGGCCAAACTTAGCAAAAAACTAATAGTTCTCTTTTGTAATTTTCTCGAATTCATATCAACTTAGTTTTACAGGAATATCCAAGGTTCGGTCTCCAGCCTTTCTATACACGTCTATGAATAGAAATATTTTTAAAAAGAAAATTGCAAATCTATAAAGAAATATTTTTAACCGCCTCTCTGGTCTAGTGGTTGACACCACCGGGTGTAGATCAGGAGGTCCGGGGTTCGATTCCCCACGGGAGCAAGGGTTTTTCTGCTCGGTTTGGTTGGTGGTGGCCTGGCTAGCTACCACCGTCTTACCTAAATCTGTCGCCATAATAACAATGTTATAAGCATTGTATGTTGTGTTCCGGCAATCAGAGGTAAGATAGCCAGTTCCTCAGTTGTTGAAGATTAAAGGGTAAGCTCGCTTCCACCTTCGGCCTTATCGTCACTTACCATCAGGTGAGATGAAGGCCAAGAGCTTACCTGTCATATTAAAAAAAAAAGTTACTCTTTTAAAAATAATAGTCGCAATAAGAAATTCAATTCAAGTTTAGTCAATGTTCGCGCCTACATTAGACGCACTTTTTAATAACATTTTATTTCTCACCTACCTCCATTATCTTATAAAATTATCATAACTGCCTAGTTCGTTGCACGATATTATCCACGAGTTGATGGCGGCTCACTTGCTGGCAGTTGGATGATGCTGTGAGGTGTGTTGCAGAAGGTGAGTAGCTGTCCTTTTTTTGTAAACGTTGATTGCGGCATTCTCTAGGTGTTAGAAACTTTCAACTTATATTCTACTGTAACGAGGCGCTATATCAGTATCAACGACTCTTTGCTGGTATTGCGCTCTTCTCTGGCCATTTCCCTCTTTGTTTCTTTTTAAAAACGAACCATCTGTCTTTTTCATTGTTTTGGTCTCCAATATAATAATAAATATATTATATTTGTAAATCGAAATCTATATCTATTGGACTGAAAGAATACTTGTTGTTATAATTGAATTCATCATTAGTATTTTATTTGAAGATAATTGTTTTTAAAGGCTCTATTGTTAGTAGCCTTAGTAACAGTTATATCTTTAAAACTTTAAGATTTATATGCAGTGTTTTGTGTTATAATAGGTTGGGGGAAAAGTTTCTTCGCATTTTTTAAGAAATATCAAAACATTTTTTAATATAGTTTATTTACATTTAACTAAAGTATGTAGGTACCATTTTGTTCGATAACTTTTTACCATCTTGTAGGTAGGGACATGATCCCATTGCTATAGAAATTTTGGGACTTCTGGTCAAAATACCGCGACAAGTGGTTTTGGCAGTCCTCTCGTGATGTTAACCTGACACTGCCTAAAGAATTCTGAAGAGACCAAAACAGGTGGAAATCTGAAGGTGCAAGGTCAGGACTATACGGCGGATGCATTAACACCTCCCAGCCAAACTCTCTTAATTTTTGCTGAGTGGCTATAGATGTGTGAGGTCTAGCGTTATCATGATGAAAAACCACACCCCTTCTGTTGATTAATTCCGGCCGCTTTCTCTCAACTTCTTGCTTTAATCTCATCAGTTGTTCGCAGTAGAGTTCAGAATCGATGGTCCTGCCTGGTGGTAACAGCTCATCATGAATAATGCCCTTCCAATCCCACCACACACACAGCATCACCTTGTTGCGAGTTAACCCGGGTTTCACCACAGTCTGTGAAGCCTGACCGGCCTTTGACCACGACCTTTTTCGCACGTTCTTGTCGTACGTGATCCACTTTTCATCACCAGTTATCAGCTTCTTCGAAAATGGTTCGGTTTCATTACGTCGTAATAAAGAATCACAAATGAGTACACGGTTCATTAGGTTTCTTTCAGTGAGCTCGTGAGGTACCCAAATGTCGAGCTTTTTTGTGTACCCAGTTTTTTTCAAATGCGCCAAAACTGTTTTGTGGTCAATTCCCAGTTCTTCAGCTACGTCGTAACTACTGACATGCCGATCTTGCTCCACTTTTTCAAAAATGGCATCCATTTTATCTGTAATAGGGCGACCAGAGCGACGTGCATCTTTGACATCAAAATTTCCGGATTGAAAACGCTTAAACCAAATTTGTGCTACTCTCACAGACACTGCACTAGGTCCATAAACATCGCAAATTGGTTTTCGCGGCTTGCGTTGCATTTTTACCTTTTTTGTAGTAAAATTTTAAAATGTATCGAATTTCTTCATTAGATTCACTCATCTTGGCGGTACGAAAAACAAATGAAAATCACACATTTTCCTAATTTGAATTTGGAATAATGTTCTTTAAAATTTAAACTTTCAATGATACCAAAACCAGCCAGATACAAATAGTATAGCCAAAGAGATTTTATTACAAGTTTATACATACTATAATGCGAAAAGACTTTTTCCCCAACCTAATATTTACCTTTTATAAATTGTTTCAGAGTTCCTTAGTTTTTTTATATATATATATATTACCAAAAGTGACGACCTGCGCCTTTTATATTAGGTCCTTACCTATGAAATTGGTGTTTTGTATGGAGATTTTGGGGAATTCTGCATTTTCTATACTAACATTTTATCAGTTTTCTTCACAACGACAAATCCAGAGTTATTAATATTTGGCATGTATCTTTAGACAAGCTTTAGTAATATGTGTAATATCACACTTCATAATAATTATTTATCGTTTTTAAGTGAATGCAAATAAAATGATGTATTCGGGAGGCACTTAAAAAGAGTTATCTCCGGGTCCAATTTAAACACAATTAAACTTACAAAAAATTATCAAAACAAATCAAAAGAGCTCAAAAATATAGTCTATTTTTAGACGACGTAATTATTTTTTAGGAATACTCTGAATCTTAATAGTTACAGACAAAATACTAAGACAGAATAAAAACACCAATTTTATAGGTAAGGACCCAATATAACTCCGGGTTCACCACGTCACACTACTGTGAATCGGGTAGAATCTAGGAACCATTGAATTAAGAGCCTGCTCCCAAAAAATCTTTCGCTACACCCTAGCCTACTAGACCCTCCATCCTGCACATTACTTTTTAATAATTTCGATGTATTTCTAGTCATAATGTTTTTTTATGTACATGGAATAATCAAAAAATAAGCAAAAGCTGAAATCAACTATTTACAAATAAATAATTCGGCGATATTAATTACAGTGATATTCTATTGCATAATTTTAATCATGCTCTAAGATTGCACTGCTGGTAATATTCAGTCTTATTGTGATGGAATAAAGTCCTTAACGGCGTGGCAAAAGTTTTGATCCTTATTCCTGCAGTATCATGATTCACCCGCCGCAGTTATTGTCACGAACATTCGCTTTGATTTATTTAAGATCTCTGCCCACTACACCCGTCGTTCCTCCTCCTCTTTCTCGAGTTGATCCCAGTCTTAATGCAACCGTTTCTACTCACCAATATTGGGCCTGGGTCTCCAGAACTCCTGTGTTTCTCCATTTAATATCTCTGCCCAGCTATGGGACGTACACAGGGTTATTTTTGATAAATTATCAGCCTCGTAAGACTAGGCTAACATCATAAATAACATCATTTGTTCTACGAATTTTGATTAGACACATTTTGCTTTGATACAAAGCAAATATTCGTTTCTGAATGTTCTTAGCTCTGTGCGTAATGGGAGTTCGAGCGTCGCGCGTGTCGCCTTTTCATATGAACGAAACATAGACTTACTAATATCATGATAGCACATTATAAGCTTGTAAAAACATTTTTAATCAATGTGTTGAGAGCGATATTAGTCGTTAAGTCCGCCATGTGTAATTTTTTTTTGTAATGGACATTAAAGCTTATATAAATAAATAAAAAAGACGTGTGGCACTCGGGGACTGCCGCGGTAAAGCTATTGCATAGCATTTTGTATCAACTTATACAATTATAATTTTATTTATTTATTTTATGCATGCAGTATTTCTTTTTCTTTGATATTAATTCAAGTTAAACTTTTTGAGCGTGGTGACCGATAAGAAAACAAATTATATAAACTGTTGGTAGTTTGCATATACATTATTTCGTTCGGATCACTTCTAAGTAAATTAAATCATAAAATAACTATCTAAAATAAATGTTAATAAACTAATTAATAAAATAACAAAACTCATAATAAACAATGTGTTAGCTTATAAATAAAACCAAAGTGGCGTCTTTGTTAAAATTAGTTCTTTGTTGTATCACTAGAGGGCGCCACCTATCCTTTAAAACGCACTATTGCTTACTCTCATAGACTTATATGGTCAAACCGATGTTAATTAAAATTTGTATTCGCCTTGGACACGGTGTTTCATTTTGGTAACCACCTTGGGTTTTAACATGCACGGCCTTCAAGCCACACCTCCTTGCGCATCGGAGTGGGAAGCGTGAGGTTTTTTCGTTACGGAATTTCAGGATTCGGTCCCCGCGCTCAAGGCCCGCGATAGAAGCTATGCAATAGCTTAATAATAGTTAAACTCGTAGAACAAAATGTTTTTATTTACGATGTTAGCTTATAGCTAAAGCCTTGCGAGGTTATTGATAACCCTCTATAGGCTGGTGACAGACAGAAGTGTGAGAGTATGTACAGTAGACTGTGCGTTGCCGACCCCCTTATTCTAAACTGTCGGTTCACTGATTCGATTTGGAAAGTCACGTCCCGTCTCGCTCTAATTCACCGCAATAAAAAGTGACAGCAATCCGTGATTCGTGTAATTTCCAACAGCTTAGAATAAGGTGGCTACAATTAAACGTATCACAGCACAGCACGGACATGATATACCTACTCTGGTGAAGTGGGCAGATACCTTTATCGTCAATAACAAGGATCAGACGACTGTAAAGATACTCTTTGTTTTAATAAACCTTTGACTTGTCGTAGCTGTCAGTAGCATTTATATTCGCTATTGAGAATACTTTGCCTTTTCTCTTTTCAGTTGGTTTCCTGTTATTAAGCTGAGAGGTTCGTTTGGTGTATTTATGTCTGTTTACGTTTTTCAAGTTATTGTTGTAAGTGATGACAGTGATTTCTGAAGCACTGTTAGCACTGTCTAGGGTTTATTCATTTTAGAATGCCTCGTCAGCAACTGTAGGGGTGTGTGAACTGTATTTGGTAGGAAGGAAACGTAAACACAGGTTTTCACAATCACAAGGTGAGTTTATTTCGAGTATCACATGGGTACACTCACATCACAATGATTGCTATGTACTAAAGATAAGGACTGACGTAGATATGACTTGGTTACAATGAATATTGGTTAAATTAATTAGAGAATACGTCCGTACGATACGGTGGCCTTTCGTGGAGAGAGCGAGAAGCGCGACTCCGCTAGTGATGTGTACAACATCATAATACTAGTGTTGGGTAACATTCCAACACCAACCTATATACCACTGCTCGGCACAGGCCTTCTTTCATAGAGTATAGGCCGTAATACCACCATGCTGGCCCAATGTGGATTGGTGAGTAGGTGAATGTGAAGCGGTTTTAGGTACCGGGACCAACTGCATAACAAGCAATTATAAAAAAATCGACTATTGACGAGGGTAGAATCAAATGGTTTAATTTTACATCTTTCTGTGTAGTCGGTCCCTCATATCTGAGGATAGTTGTCAGAAGTAAAGTTACATTTGGATCGGATGATTTCCTCCACCGGCCTGTCTAGCGCGTCTCTTACAACCATGTGGAGTTTGGAGGACGACAAGTCTTTCAATTGATCGCTCCATCTCGTTGGTGAACGACCGCGCGATCTTTCGCCTTGGGTGTTCCCGACTACAATCAGTTTTTCCAAGCTATCGTCGCCTCTGCGTACAGTGTGACCGAAATATGAATAAATGCGCTGCTGACATATGATGGACAAGCGAGTCTACTTGTAGCTGAGTTAGGATTGACACATTGGTGCGTTTTCAGAATTTGTCTGAGGGTGAAACCGCGGTTAAGCGGTTAATAACAATATCTGCTCGACCAAGTATATTAGGTGACATATTCAGTCAAAATGTAATTTCATTTCGAATTTTAAAATTTCTCCGCATTGTAAAATAATGCTTGTTTTTCTTTTATAATAATATTTATTATTGTCATATTATTATAAATAAAAAATAATTTAAAATAAATAAATAAAATTATAATTGCATAAGTTGATACAAAATGCTATGCTTTACCGCTAATAGCGCTAATAGCTTTACCGCGGCAGTCCCCGAGTGCCACACGTCTTTTTTTAATTTTACATACATACATACATACAATCACGACTGTTATCCCTTAAGGGTTAGTCAGAGACTAGGCAAAAGCACCGCAAAAGCAAAACTGCTTATGCACCTTGCTAAAATGCTACTTGTGGGAAATGGATATTAAAGTTTTTTTTCTGAGAAAAAAATCATAACTTTTTTGTTTTTATTTTATTAAAGTTAAGAATAAATGATTTTTTATCCAAATTTTGTATTGGATTTCAGTGTAAAAACCTTATTAATAAGCGAAAAACATGTCGCTTTAGCAAAAACACCTCAGCTTTCTATCAATTTGGGGTAGACACGAAATGCTAACGTGACACGGATGAATTTGGTCAAAAAAGCTGAAATTGATAATAGTGAGTTACAACTCATACTAGATACCTCAATAATTTCTAAGCAGCAATTTATACGAAAATGTCGGCAGCAGATATGACTAACCATTCTGAAATTATAAAATGTAGTGATGCAAAAACTCTAACGGCTCCTTCATTTCAAAAACTTTAAATACAAAATATTTAAAGATTTTAATAAAAAAAAATTATATATATATATATAATATTAATATAGGTAATATGTTAAATATACAGTGTGTCCCACGGCCATGCCACATGGAGGGAAAGTATTAGGTTGGGGAAAAAGTCTTTTCGCATTATTGTATGTATAAACTTGTAATAAAATCTCTTTGGCTATACTATTTGTATCTGGCTGGTTTTGGTATCATTGAAAGTTTAAATTTTAAGGAAAATAATTCCAAATTCAAATTAGGAAAATGTGTGATTTTCATTTGTTTTTCGTACCGCCAAGATGAGTGAATCTAATGAAGAAATTCGATACATTTTAAAATTTTACTACAAAAAAGGTAAAAATGCAACGCAAGCTGCGAAAAAAATTTGCGATGTTTATGGACCTAGTGCAGTGTCTGTGAGAGTAGCACAAATTTGGTTTAAGCGTTTTCAATCCGGAAATTTTTATGTCAAAGATGCACGTCGCTCTGGTCGCCTTATTACAGATAAATTGGATGCCATTTTCGAAAAAGTGGAGCAAGATCGGCATGTCAGTAGTTACGACGTAGCTGAAGAACTGGGAATTGACCACAAAACAGTTTTGGCGCATTTGAAAAAAACTGGGTACACAAAAAAGCTCTACATTTGGGTACCTCACGAGCTCACTGAAAGAAAACTAATGAACCGTGTACTCATTTGTGATTCTTTATTACGACGTAATGAAACCGAACCATTTTTGAAGATGCTGATAACTGGTGATGAAAAGTGGATCACGTACGACAAGAACGTGCGAAAAAGGTCGTGGTCAAAGGCCGGTCAGGCTTCACAGACTGTGGCGAAACCCGGGTTAACTCGCAACAAGGTGATGCTGTGTGTGTGTGTGTGTGTGTGTGTGTGTGTGTGGTGGGATTGGAAGGGCATTATTCATTATGAGCTGTTACCACCAGGCAGGACCATCGATTCTGAACTCTACTGCGAACAACTGATGAGATTAAAGCAAGAAGTTGAGAGAAAGCGGCCGGAATTAATCAACAGAAGGGGTGTGGTTTTTCATCATGATAACGCTAGACCTCACACATCTTTAACCACTCAGCAAAAATTAAGAGAGTTTGGCTGGGAGGTGTTAATGCATCCGCCGTATAGTCCTGACCTTGCACCTTCAGATGTCCACCTGTTTCGGTCTCTTCAGAATTCTTTAGGCAGTGTCAGGTTAACATCACGAGAGGACTGCCAAAACCACTTGTCGCGGTATTTTGACCAGAAGTCCCAAAATTTCTATAGCAATGGGATCATATCCCTACCTACAAGATGGCAAAAAGTTATCGAACAAAATGGTACCTACATACTTTAGTTAAATGTAAATAAACTATATTAAAAAATGTTTTGAATTTTCTTAAAAAATGCGAAGAAACTTTTTCCCCAACCTATTATATTAAATATTGAAGGTAGGATATTTTACTGAAAGAGGACATCATTTTATTTTTTATAAGAAGTGGAACTGCATTCCTAGATTTATTCAAAATCGCCTACCTCTACCGGGAATTGAACCCGAGAAATGTGAAAAAAAAAATCACCATGCATTTTATGATAACCGTCGAATGGGTTAATCATATGGATTATGTTTTCCTAAGGAACATAGCATCTTCAATGAAAGGAAGATCATGAAATTTAAAATTTTATTAAAATTTTCGTTAGGAAAATTTCGTCTGAACATTATGAGCACACAATTACAATGTGGCTGGCTGAAATTAGTAAAAAAAAAAGGTATTCCAGGTATTCAAGGTATTCAAATATTACAAAAGGTATGTGTATGGTTTTGTTATTTTTATGACATACTTATTTTAACAAGGAAATCTCGTATTCTTAAGTGAGTATGTAGTAAATACTTTGAAATGATCATGTTAGTTATAAGAAACACGGCAGAGTCAGACGAAATTTTCCTGACGAAATTTTTTTTCCATTCATTGAAGATGCTATGTTCCTTAAGAAAAAATAATCCTTGTGATTAACCCTTTCGACGGTTATCATAAAATACATGGAGTTTTTTTTCACATTTCGCGAGTTCAATTCCCGGTAGAGGCAGGCGACTTTGAATAAATCTATGAATGCAGTTCCACATAAAATAAAAAATAAAATGATGTCTTCTTTAAGTAAAACATCATATCTTTAATATTTAATATACTTTCCCTCCATGTGGCATGGCCGTGGGACGCCCTGTATATAGTATTTTATGTTTTTATAGTGTACACGCGACAATTATGATTCATGGCATAGTGTCTCCTACCGCAGGTGGGCTGGTAGAGATTTTTTTAGGAATAAGCCACACTCTTTGTACTTTCTATTTAATTTATGTGTTGTTTCTGTATAATTGTTCTGTGTACAATAAACTATTAAATAAAAAAATAAAAAAAACATAAACATAATCAAGACTATTATCCCCTAAGGGTTAGTCAGAGACTAGGCAAAGGAACCGCCAAAGCAGTCCATTGCCACAGTCCGCGTTTCACCAAGCAGTGACTGCACTCAGCGTGACAACCCGTTGCCGCTAGAAGCTGTTGGATGGTTGTGCAGTTCAAAGTCGATTAGTCGGGTTTTACGACACCCAAGGGATGAGATGGGTTGGTAGTATTCTTCACAAAGATTAAATGATGTTGAACGCTTTAAATCCTGGAATATTTCCTAGTCCAAAGTATAATTTCAGCCACTTCCCGCAACGTTCACCTGCCTCCTTATTTTAAACTGTCGGTTCACGGATTCGATTGGGAAAGTCACGTCCCTTCTCGCTCTAATTCGCCGCAATAAAAGTGATATGAATAGAGATTCCGTGATTCGTTTAGTTTCCCACAGTTTAGAATCATCGGTACAACTAGTCAAGATACTGCCCACGCTGTTCCCAATACGTGGCCACCACTCGAGAACCTTTCTGCCCCGACGGCTGTCAGCTTACTGCAGGCAATGTGCTCTATTTCACTTCTGTAAATCTTTGAGCGGTGAGTACAGATTCATTTAAGATAAACAAAGCATAATCGGTATGTATGGGTAGGTACCGAGAAACTCGGTGGCGTAGTTGTTATTACGCTTTGGCTTTCGATCGAAAACAAAGCTACTTTTGACATGACCAGGCCGTGGATGGGTGACCAAATTGGGCTGCAGCGTGGTGGTGTTACGGCCCATACTTGTCATGTGAAACACATGAGGAAGGCCTGTGTCCAGCAGTAGGACGAATATAGACTGAGGAATGGGCATGTAGTTTGAATCCTCCTGCCAACACCTTTCGTCGCTTGTAGTATACATGGAGTTTTTTTTCCACATTAAGGCCAATGCTAATTCCTTTCCTAATATATTTTCCATTGGAGATATTGTCCTTTTAAATGCGTAAAGATTTGTATCGTGAATGAAATATTCTCCTGCGAGTGGAACACACTAGAACTTGAATATATGTGTGTATGTTTGTATGTGTGTACTTTTTAGCATAATAATAAATTCAGCACTGCAGCAGAATCGCATTGAACTCCGGATGGATCCATTATTGTTGAAATTTTCAATATTTCACTAATAGAAAAATCATAGTGTGCAACTGTTTTTGATAAATCGCTCGTTTTCGTCATATAAAACATGTTTGTGACTAGTTTGATAATTTGACAAACTAATTTTGAGTAAGGAATAAGGTACAGATATTTCATTTTCTAGAAAACAGTAACTACATCGACCCCTTCTCCTAAAAAGTGAAGGTTCGTTCGAAATCATGTAAAAAGTTCACAATGTAATATTAAATTGCTAACAAATTATTAGAATAGTTTTCTACTCTACTTCTTAGATAAGGTAAACTGCAGAATGACGTATTTTATTACTTTTTTTAAATAATGTTGTTGTAAAGCTAGTGTAAAAACTTGCTGAGTTTCTTGCCCGTTCTTCTCATATAAGGCCTCCTGGTAGTTTTGTGAACGGATCGGGTAGTTTTTCCGTTTCACGGAATTTTGTAAAATGTTTTTGACATTGCTACGCATGCGCTTAAACGCATCTAAAGTGAATAAATATTTTTAATTTTAATATAATTTAGTCTTATATACTCTAAATAATGGTTTCAGTTAAGTAATTCTTATGATTTCATGCATAACTCACTCATTTAAACACGACTACCGTTCTGGTACTGTATGTAAGTATATATACATGCCATCAATTATTTTTATTTAACACAATTCCTCAAAAGCACGTAAAATTTAATCTATTTTTCAATGTCAACCTTTTAAATTCTCAGCGCGAAAAAGGCGAAAACTCCATTCAGCCATCTTTATTGGCAGCTCAAGGTAATTCCCCTCTGTCAACAACGTTTTCTTTGCTCTACCAACCTCGGATTCGGTGCTAAAATGGTTTTCAGTATAAGATTTGTTGTTAGTAAAACTCACGTTTTTTTAATTTGCTTACATTTCCATTAAATTTAGAAGCATAGTATTAGACTATATAGAATTAACTGTTGGTAAGCTCTGGATTCAGACTCTTTACTTTCGATGTAGTAAACAAACAACTTCAAGTTAAATGAAACGAATAAATCTTTCATATAATGGTGTGTACAGACTGGTGAAGCGTAACATGTAATGTAACCTCCTTTCATTGCATGTTTGGCGCAAGCATGGACGCTGCTTCCCCAAATACCCTGCCCGCTCCTGTTGTATTCGGCAAAAGCCCACAAATGACGAATCGCGGCGCGCGCCTTTTGTAATGGTCTATAAATATGTTCAGACATTTACACCTATCAACTAGCCCATATTAAAAAACGAATGTTGCTTGTGTTACAGATTCTAGATGATGCATAATTATTTAATAGATAAAAACATATCGAACCCAGAACCTCTCAAGATGGCGACGCCTTGAGACCAGCGTAGAGACCACTTGACCACGGAGGTCGTCCGTTACATTACATGATACACGGAAAATTCTTTCATTGCATGTTACTATTCATGTTACATTTCTCCAGTGTGTACACGCCATAAAATGTTTATTATTGACACCCACGTACCTCTCATTAATTACAATTTGTAATTACAATATAATATTCATAAACACTCCTCGATAAGTCAGTGATTGTGAAATTACATTACGTCCGCGTAAACTCAGTTACTTCGGAACTGATCCTTAATCAGATTATCGTAGACGTCACTCGCTTTATTAATTGACGTTAATTAGTTTTAAGGGTAAATTGATAATTATTTTCGAGACGTCAAGGTATCCAAAGGTCAATAGACATGATGCCAGAAGTTTATTTCCATTGTCGAATCAGGAACAAGGAAATCCGTAGGAAACCTGAGGTTACCGACACAGCTGCCCCGGGCCGAGTCAGCTCGCTCGCATCAAGTGGAGGCCATGACACGAGTCGAGGCTTCCCGCAACTTGAACCAAATGAGACGACCGCGCAGCGAGCGAAATATTGCCGGTAAATGGTCTCAAAGATGCTTTAGTGTTAGCCGTGCGTTGAGAAGAAACGTTTGTACGTGTGCTCGGAATCGTGGCTCTGGTGAAGGTTTGCCGCTCGATACGATAATCGGCTCATGTGGAGACTATATATTAGGTCCTTACCTATGAAATTGGTGTTTTGTATGGAGATTTTGGGGAATTCTGCATTTTCCAAACTAAAATTTTTTCAGTTTTCTTCACAGTGACAAATCCAAAGATAATAATATTTGGCATCTATCATTAGACAAGCTTTAGTAATATGTGTAATATCACACTTCACTAAAATTATTTATCGTTTTTAAGTGAATGCAAATAAAATGATGTATTCGGGAGGCACTTAAAAAGAGTTGTCTCCGTGTCCAATTTTAACACAATTAAACATACAACAAATTATCAAAACAAATCAAAAGAGCTCAACAATATAATCTATTTTTAGACGAGGTAATTATTTTTTTGGAATACTCTGAATCTTAATACTTACAGACAAAATACTAAGAGACTAAGAGAAAAAAACACCAATTTCATAGGTAAGGACCCAATATTATTGGTTAGTGTTCTTTCAGGACTTAAACCTGAAACCGATACAGAAGTCATCGATTTATACCCATTGCTTTCCATTATGAACCTTTTATAACCAACTTAAAAAAGGAGGTTCTCAGAGGTTCTCAGTTTGACCATGGTTTGACCTGTATGCATGTATGTTTGTTCGCGATTATCTCGCGATCGCCTCAACCAATTTTGATGCGGTTTTCTCCAAAGTATTTGTTACACTTTATACCTTCTTCATATCCATCACTAAAAGTATCTATTAAAATAAAAAAGAATAAACAAAAACATGATATAAAAAAAATAATAATTAAAAATAAGACTTTGGCACTGACTTTAAAAACAAAAAGTCATTTTGTGCTTTTCAGAAGTTCAGTTTTTTAATGATGGTTCCTTCCATTAATCAAAAATCAATCCATTTTAGACTGCAAAAGGAGTCATTCATTAATAAAGCGAAGGTATTTGTTTTCAAGACAAACGGAGAATACTTTCCGTGTCGTTACTTCCTTGTCTGAATACAAGCCTTTGTAGTGTTGAGCCATTGTGCGGCACTAGCCTTTATGAAGAAAACGGTCACCGTTTTTAGATACTTATCCTTTAAAATATCGGAGATATTTGATGCGACCTTTGAGAGCCGTGGCTATTTAATCAGAGTTTGCTGAAGACCATAAATAAATATTTATAAAGCTTCATGAACTGAAAAATTCCATCTCCGTGGCCCATGTGCATCTACCTGTTAGTAGGTCGATATAATGAGGTCCAGGTTCGAATCTCAGATAAAGTTTTTGAGCAGGCAGTGTAAGGGAATACATTCATACATAATCACGACTATTATCCCTTAAGGGTAAGTCAGAGACTAGGCAAAAGCACCGCAAAATCAGTCAACTGCCAAAGTCCGCGCTTCACCAAGCAGTGACTGCACTCAGCGTGACAGGTGGTGAGCCCGTCGCCACTATAAGCTTTTAGATGGTTGTGCAGTTCTAAATCCATTAGTCGCCTTTTATAGCACCCAAAGAAAGAGATGGGTTGGTAGTATTATTTTAATGAGCCGCTACCACACGACTGTAAGGGTGAAATAAAAACAGTCTATATCTTATCGTTTTTAGACAGTGCCCAGTTGATGGAGCTACTGTTGGGCCTTATTAGAACTTACATAGGAGGCTGGTCACAATAGATCTTATTAGGTCGCAGTGACGCGAAATAGCCCCGAACAACCACAAATAATAATAAAGAGGGAGTGATAAACGTAATGAAAATAAATAAGTAATATACCTACAAGTATATTACAAGTATTTCGCATTAAAATCACGTTTTATCCTTATGTGTAGGCAAAACTTACTTAAGTAATTCCACATTCTAAGGTTATAATATATTTAGTATTTATTTAAACTTTAGTACATTTGGAATACATTGGTGGACTTAATGCCAAAGGCATTTTCTACCAGTCAACCATTGGGTAGTGGAAAAAAAAGAAAAGAAGTAGATGCACTTTGACGACCTCCATGGTCGAGTAGTCTGTACGCCGGTCTCAAGGCGTCGCCATCTCGAGAGTTCGATCCCCAGTGGAGGCAAGTGATGAATATTCAGTCAATTGTTCTCCAGTCTTGGATTTTTATATATTTTTACGATATTTATATGTATTTATCTATTAAATATATTTGTCCGTCATCTAGTATCCGTAACACAAGCAGCATTTAGTTGCTTAAAATGGGACTAGTTGATATAGATAGTGTGAATGTCTGAGGAATATTTATTTATTTTTATTATGCACTAAGTTTTCACGAAAAGAAACAAAAAAAAAACATTTCAACATAAATATAATATAAGATATAGAATATAAAATAAAATATTAATAGAATGTTATATAATTAAAATAAGCTATTTAAATACATACATATATAAATATACATAAACCTAATAATATATTTGTACATTTCATGATTTCATGAGTAATTAAATTGATCGATATTTTTATGATAGTAAGCCCTCGTACTGGGAAAGCGCCATGTGAATTTCCCTGATTAAGCGCAGCTCTAAATCAATTCTTTGTGTAAAGTATGTACGCTTCTAGATCGGAGGACGTGACTTGCGTGGGATTATAATCCTTCAGGTTCAAACAAGGTGCTAACAGAAACTTGCTTTTACAATCCAAAGAACTTTATAGACTTAAAGGATTTCGCAGACAGCTGTACATTATATCTCGAGATGTATAGCTTTCAGTATCACATACATAGTATGCATTATATACTTACCTCGTATCTAACGATTTTTTTTTATGTAAAGAGGGGGCAAACCGGCAGACGGCTTACCTGATGGTAAGTGATTACCGCCGCCCATAGACATCTACAACACCGGAGGATTTGCAGATGCGTTGCCGACCCTTAAGGAGGGAATACACTCTTTGCTTCAAATACGTCGCATATTCTTTTTATTTTTTCTAAATGTTTCAAAAACTCTACTTAAATTAAAGAATTCGTTTTTAAAAAACTACAAAACATTTTCAAACAGTAACTGCAATGTTAGTAAAACTATACCACTCACACATTTTCCGCGCAAATTATTATAAACCTTGAGGAAAATGTTAGTTTTTCCGTTAAAAACGCTCGGAAAATTAAAAAGTTTACACGGGTGGTGGGAGCGCGGCTTGTGTTGGAGCTATTGAAATAAGTTGTTTAATTTTTCATTCCTCTCTTGCATTCTGAAAATTTTATTTGATTAAAATTTTGCTGTGGTGCATACTGCATGAGCCCGTCCATTAAGTTCTCGGTGTGCATATCTATACATATAATAAAACTGTAGAGGTCGAATGTATGTACATAGAAAGAAAATGCTTAAAATCATGTCAGGGGGATGTAAAAAAGGGAAAATACAAAGAAAAAGAAACTTCTTTTTTATTTTTTGTTCCTCTGTCTGTTTGTCTTCGAAATCGCTAGACCGATTTCAATAAAATTTCGCATGGTTATACCTTATATCCCTGGTCAACATCTTAGATACTTTTTATGAAATGAAAGGACAATGAAAGGGTTGCTGAATTTTTTATGTCAAGGATCAAAACAACTTCAGTCTTGACAGTTAGTTTTTTTTTATATAATTATAGAAAACCATTTCGATTATAGGTAATAAAGAATTTAACTAGCCTGTTGCAAACGTTAATGCGATATCCATTCATTGAAGTGGGAGTTTTTGGCGCCATTCAACTATGGCGGACGTGATTTTTATTTCAGTGATTGTAATATTGTTTCGGAGTGGATTTTTTTGTGTAAAATCGGTGTAGTTTTGTATAATAAGTTTAAAAAACCTTAACTTATATCTATCAGATAATATCATTCCTTTGGAATTGTGTACAATGACGTATTATATATTGGGTCCTTACCTATGAAATTGGTGTTTTTTTCTCTCTTAGTATTTTGTCTGTAACTATTAAGATTCAGAGTATTCCTAAAAAATAATTACCTCGTCTAAAAATATACTATATTTTTGAGCTCTTTTGATTTGTTTTGATAATTTGTTGTAAGTTTAATTGTGTTAAAATTGGACACGGAGGCTCTTTTTAAGTGCCTCCCGAATACATCATTTTATTTGCATTCACTTAAAAACGATAAATAATTTTTATGAAGTGTGATATTACACATATTACTAAAGCTTGTCTGATGATAGATGCCAAATATTATTATCTTTGGATCTGTCGTTGTGAAGAAAACTGAAAAAGTTTTAGTATGGAAAATGCAGAATTCCCCAAAATCTCCATACAAAACACCAATTTCATAGGTAAGGACCTAATATTTTTCCAATAACATTTGCGTTGCCGCCCAATTAGTTATTTTGCAGACCAATTAGAAATATCTGCTGCCCAATCAGGTATTTTGCTGACCAATTTAGAAACATTTGCTACTCATAAGTTACTGACCAATTATTTATTTTAGCTGACCGATTGTATTTTTTTTAACCTAATCTAATGCTACCCGTTCAAAGAACACCCATATTAAATATGCTCAAAAAAGTGACATTCTATGCCACAAAAAGCGAACATAACAATAGTCATTCAACAATAGTCAGTCATAAAAACAGGGAAAGAAAATTGTACTGAATTTCATTCATTCTCTAGGGGGAGAATGTGATTTAAATTTGGAATGCTTACTGAAATTTATACTGAACTACATCTGTGTTTACACCATTGAGTTTGTACATAAAGCATTATCGGGGGGCACGGGAGTGCTCCGCTAGGTCGAGCGCGAAGCAAACACTGCCGTACCATCCTTTACTAGAACTATTTCGCCACATTTTCAGGCCCCTATTTGAGAACCTCTGGATAAGACCAGAACGCAGAAATTTTGGTCATCCAGTAAGATATAATCACATGCTTGAAATCCAAAATTTGAAGTCTGTAGGTCTTTTAGTTCCGAAGCTAAGCGAAAGCAATGTTTCGCATTTACGACACTCACTCACTCATGATCATCAAAATAGAACTAGTACTTTCCATAAACTCAGAGAGCTGAAGTTTGGTACAGAGTTAGGGTTTAATGGCCACATAAAGGGAAAACTATAAAAACTAGGATAATTGAAGATCTGGAGTACCTGGTGACCCTGATTAGAAAACACAAGAGTTGGGCTCTTAGTTGTTGAAGGGTACAAAACCAAGTGCTCCATGACACCATTGCACCAATCTGTCGCCAGAACCGCTACTCATTGACGATGGAAAATTGCCACTTGGAAAACGTTGTTTCTATAACCAGTCAATTGTAGGCTTGACAAAGCCACTAACGAATAAAGAATGTTCAACGGCCAAGTCACACAACATTAACTATAATAATAAAGAAATCGCAGTAAGGAACCTTAGACTTGGCACGACTTTGTCTAGATTTCATTACTTTTTAGAGATAAACAAGCAGCTCCATCGAGACATGGCTAGTTTTTTACAGAATGTTTTTGGTGGGATACATCTTTTTGAAAAAGGAATACGCATTTATTGTGCAGTTGTCTGAGTGCAGTTATGATTATTAAATAAAATTACGAAAACCGACGAGGCCGTATGTCTTTGCTTTTCCGACAAAACAATATTAGTCTAGGAATTTGCCGCGTTTTTGTTTTCTTAAAATACATAAACGTTAAGTTTATTATAATTTGTTTTTATAAATAAGTTGATGTTCTAAAAATACGTTACGATGTTAAGTGAAAGCGACAGTGACAGTGAATTGTCGGTATACTATCTACAATGAAATGCAAGTTTCACAGACGCAAGAACAGAGAAATACTCAACTCATCAACAATAAATGTACCAAACAAAAATGTAAAAAGCAGGAATACCAGTTGACTTTGTTATGTATGTACTAATATTTTTTCTATATTATATTTATGCCCATATAATAAATAATTAATATTTATATTATTATTATATGAATTACATTACTGTGAGTGTATTGTTGTGATTAGGTTAACTTTGGATATATTCTTTTTACTATATACTGTAATGTTACTGTCGTCCTTTTAATGATTTTTTTGTTAAACATTTGCGTATTCTCGAAGGCATCCGCATAATACCAGCGTCGAGGCTTCTAGCCCCGACATTTTGCTGAGCGGAGACCTTTTTGGTACTAATTTTATGTGACCATTTAACTGTCCTTAAAATGTATTTATAGTTTTAGTGCCAAATAAACAGCTTTTCTTTCTTTCTAAAAACGGAACTACGTGAAGGGACGTCTATTGATTGGTATTAGGAATCTAATACAAAACCTGAACGTTATTGAAATTCACATTGCATTGTCACCAAGTTCTGAACTATTTCCAAAGTTTCAGCCCGATAACTTTGAATTGCCTAAAAAATTTCTTAAAATTGAGTTACAAATTCAACCGGACAAACAATGAGACATACAAGAAAGTGGGATAAGAAAAACGTGGAAAAATACTGTTGAATGTAATGCAATTTAGCTTAATTCTTAAACAAAAAGTTGGTAATTATTAGCATTATTAATTAGTAGCGTAAAAATATGCAGTTCGATCACTTTGGTTTTAATATTGAAAACAAATAAGAAAATACCTAGAACTACCTATGTTGAAGCGAGTTCTCCGGGATTTTGATCCGATATTGTTCAACCTATATTCTTAACACATAAATTCATAGGTACGCTGACCGTCAGCGTAAATAAGAAACTTCCCTAAAGGAATAAGAAATAAATAGGATAAAATATGAAATTATTGTTTTGATACAGTAATTTAGCGATATTGTTTGAATTGACTATTGACTACTGCCTAACCCTTGAAGGTCACACATGTTTTTCCAGCGATGATTGTCTCCAAGCGAACAAAAGGCTAAAAAATATTCTATATTTACATACATTGGGAATGATTGGACATGTCAATCACATGTGAACCGTCGTCGGCGGGTATCATATTAGTTATATTAGAACACAAAAGTTACGAAAGAAATAGAGATATTAAATCCATAACATTATTCTACATTCAAACTACATTATTTAATACTTATTATAATCACATATAATATATACTTCTAATTCCTCTTGACCTTTTCCCATTTTAAAAAACATCTTCTTTGGTCTTCCTCTGTATGTTGCTATGTGATATAAGCGTATATTTTTTTCCTACTAATCTTAGTTTCTTTTCAATATACTACTTATTGGTCTCGTCTTATTGGTTCGTACTTGTTACTATTCTTTCACGATCTGACCAAACCCAATTTTTGTATGGCTAAATGTGGTCTTAAGGAACACGGTGTTCCCTGGACTCTGCCTACCCCTACGGGGATTGCAGGCGTGATTGTATGTATGTACGTATGGTCTCGTCTTCGTCCTCGTCCTCAGTCTATATACTTCCCACTGCTGGGCACGGGCCTTCCTGATGGAAGCGAACACATGACGAGGATGGGCCGTAAGACCACAACTCTGGTCCAATGCGGGATGGTGGGTAGAAACGGCTGCAATAGCGACCAGGACCAACGCCAAAGACCAGATCACAATGTTTTGGTCACCCATCCACGACCTGACCATGGCGGAGGTAAGCTTTGTTTTCGATATCGAAAGCCATAACGCACTTTCCACTACGTCCCAGAGCTCCTCAAGAAGTTTGATATTTCAAAAAATCATTATTTACTTCACTTGAAAAATTGTCAGTTAACACATTCATGAAAAAGCAGTATAAAACTGAATAAGCCTACAAAATAACATCGCCAGGCCCGGCAAAGTAAGTGACGTTATTAATCCTGTTCGCGCTGGAAAAAAACACGCCAAGGCCTGACAGGTTGTTTTTCAAAGCTGTATTATCGTCAAATTATTGGGGGACTTTGGACCTTATGTCCATATGTATAAGGGCGAGCTGAAATTAATGTTGACAATGATTTGCGTAGCTAATGGATTGTAATTTTAACGTTTGCCTTTTGGTTGCTATTATGTTAGAACAATAAATAGGCTAGTTGACACATATCAAAAGTAATGAAAATAATATATTATGTCATTCACATAGTATTTAGTACAAGGGCCCGAAATATACCAAGTTCGATAAATATTGGGTCCTTACCTATGAAATTGGTGTTTTTATTCTGTCTTAGTATTATGTCTGTAACTATTAAGATTCAGAGTATTCCTAAAAAATAATTACCTCGTCTAAAAATAGACTATATTTTTGAGCTCTTTTGATTTGTTTTGATAATTTGTTGTAAGTTTAATTGTGTTAAAATTGGACACAGAGACAACTCTTTTTAAGTGCCTCCCAAATACATCATTTTATTTGCATTCACTTAAAAACGATACATAATTTTTATGAAGTGTGATATTACACATATTACTAAAGCTTGTCTAATGATAGATGCCAAATATTATTATCTTTGGATTTGTCGTTGTGAAGAAAACTGATAAAATGTTAGTATGTAAAATGCAGACATCCCCAAAATCTCCATACAAAACACCAATGTCATAGGTAAGGACCTAATATAAATAAGGTATTGCTGTAGAAAATAAATTTAAATACGTTTTATTTTTCCTTTTTTTTCATCTGCCAAAAACTCTATCTACCATGTTCGAAAATTAGTCGAGTAACGCTACATGTAAACAATTACTACACATGGTCAAAATCCGTCAAACGTCACGCATGCGTATTGAATTGTTTACAATAATCGTGACGCTACCATTCCATCATGTCCGAAGGTGTTTTTGACATTTAAGCAAAAGCGAAATTTATAATTTAAAAATTATTATGTATAGGCTTCAGAAAAAAATTGTATGGCTATCAGTGATTAATCATTTTGGCCCAATAAAAAAGGTAAACTAGCCTATTAGTGTATTAGTATATCAGTATGGATTTAAATCATGATATGTCGTAATAACAATATGAAACATTAACAAAGATCAAGAGTTTTTCACGTTTTGGTGAATGTATTGTTCTGTGTAACGTACAAAATAAATCTTTATAAAAAAATTCTCTCCCTTCATAAATAAACTGTTGATAAATTTTGGCCGGATGATATTTTTAATACAAGTTATCGCATTCTCTTGATCTTTTTAAGTAGGTAACACATGAGTGTCTAAAATGCTACGAGCGTAAAGGCTACAGTGAAACACAAATTGAACATTTAGATATTCATAAATTTCCTGATCAAATAACTCTCTTCTTATTATAAATGTTGAGTTTCGATTTTTCTTGATTCATCGATTTCTAATCCTGTCTGGACATTGGGCAATGAGCTATGTCCAACCCTCTCACTGCACACGTTAATCTTGATGTTCAATACACATGCACTTGGATCCATCCATAACTCTTCTCTCATTTTATGACTAAATCATTCTACTTTAGAGTCTATATTAAGGCATTAAGAGCGAAGGTATAATTTATTCTGCCCTGTTCCCAATTCTATTTGGGGCTACTCAAAGGTACTCGACAAAGCCACTCGCCAACATAAAATGCAGCATCTATATATAGATTAAGATCGATGGGACCGACTGTTGTTTTTTCCGTTCCGTGGGCTGACATGTCACTAATGACAAAAGCCAATAAAATATCATATGATAATGAAACCTTCGTAAAATATAAAATACATTTATCTACACTCATGTTATAATGCTCAAATTATAATCTCAGACTCGAACTCATAATGGCATGCTTTTCAACACAGATGATAAAAACGAAAATTTAAAAATGAAAACTGTAACATAATGACCATTATGCAACAGGTTGGACTTATTATGCAACACTTATTTTTCTTAAAAACGCACAAAACTATGGCAAATGTTTACCAGACGGCTGTCTGACGATAAATAAAAGAAATATATGTTTTTATATATCTTTGAATAATTTGTGTAGATAAATTAGTGTATGTAACTGCATTTAACTCGGTATTAAAACACTCGCGTAATACTATTTAAAAAACTCGCCAGGGCTCGTTTTCGGAAACCACGCTTGTGTTTTAATAACTTATATTATGTGACAGTTACATAAACTACTATTTAAGTTATTTAAGTACAATTTTTACGTAAATATTGAAATTGTAACATAATTTACAAGATATTAGAAGTTGGAGAGGCTGGAGTGGCGTGCATTAGGGGAGACCCATGTCCAACAGTGAACGAGCGTTGGTTGTAGATGGTGATGATTGATATTGTAATAATTTATATGTACTCAAGTTTTTTTCAATCTCAGCGGAACAAGCAGTAATTGACCATCTACCATTTTTCGCAAATACCCAAGTCAGTTATTAATTTTATAAGTCGATTCAAAATTTCAAAGCTACAATAAAATAAAAGCGGATTATGCCATCTAAAATTTTCATCTAATGTACGGTTTCGAGCAAAAATATGAAACCCAATTTTTCCTTCAAATAAACATTATTATTTTAGCAATAAGAGACACAAAGTGTCAGATATGAAAACATTATTAGAAAACTCGTGACTGTAACAGTGGAGTACAGCGGTGTACCAGACCACATACCAGTAGTATGTAAATAACTTATGTAATAGTTCTAAAGCAACGCACAACAGTGTGGTTCTCCAACAACCAGCGAATGGGCAAATTTACTGAGCTTACTCAGCGAAAAATTTGTACAGTCGCCTCCACAAACATGTTACCACTTTTGCCAGTTAATGGCTCATATTGTAACGAGGCGCTATACCAGTATTAGCGACTCTGCTGATATTGCGCTCTTCTCTGGCTATTTCCCTCTTAGTTTCGTTTAAAAAAACCGAACTATCTGCCTGTCTGTTCTGTCTCCTCATTGTTTTTGGTCGCCAACAGTCCAACTCTAAAATATCCAAAATATCATTATAATTAATATATCTACTACATTTTATAACTTGCAACTATCGTAGTAGGCTGGCCGTAAAGGAGCATCAGTATCTAATAACTTTGTTTTCATAGGCACTATTGTAAGTAGCCCTGCTTTTATAATTGTCTGTTAGTTTATGTTCGGTGTTTTTGTAATTTACCTTTTATAAATTGTTGCAGAGTGCCTTAGTTTTTATTTATTAATATAAGGGAAGACCTGAGCCTTTTTATTTATCTCCGGGTCCATCATGTCACAATATTAAGGAAACAAAGTTTGTCACCTCTAAAATGTGTATACATATTTTTGTACTCGACTACTCAATAAGGTAATTAATACTAATTGTTGTAACCTTTTATAATAATATAATTACTTAAATTGGTCTTTGTGCTTTTTGTCTTTTGCATTTCAAACACACAAATTAATTATGTAGTTTTTTGTAGTTGGACTAATATGGATGACGATATTTTATCATTAATTTATTTAAGAGGCTCTTAGGCCGTTGGTCCTGGTTTCTATAACAATCGTCTCTCTCCGCCATTAATTCATTGATAAAATTTCATAACGAAAATCATGTCAGAACAGCATATTATGCAAATTGTTTCATCTATTCAGAAGTCTTTAAGTTCACTTGAACACGTATACTTATACGGACATTAACCTTTTGAACTTTGATGACATTTAGAAGTGAGGCGTCAGCTTGGCTGACTAAGTGCCAGCGAAGAAAAGTTGAGCTTGAATTTGGAATTTACTACAAAATAAAAATAAGCCGTTTCTATCTTATCTACATATTTAACTAGTTTGTGTGACATCGTATTCGTGGTCAAAGATATTAAATACTCTATTTTAAGTAAAGCTTTAAGATAGTGAAAATTCCATAGAAAAACAAAACTTAAATTTCCTCGGCCCATATACGTTCCACTGCAGGGCACAGGCCTTCCTCATGGAGAAAACATGAGGAGTATGGACCATAACACCGCCACATTGGCTCAATGTGGGTTATTGGCTATAATTTATATTTTATAGGAATATATTAATAATGAAATGAAATTGTTACAATTTTAAATAAATTTTATTTTAGCTTCATGCCTTAATTATCCACAACCTATATACGTCCCGTTGGTCTTCCTATATAAAAAGGTACAAATAAAAAATAAAAAAAAATTATTTATTGTTGGCTGCCTGGAAAACATTTGCCATAGTTTTGTGTTTTAAGAAAAATCAGAAGTTTTAAGAAAAATGTTGCGTAATGTGTCCAACCGGTTGCATAATGTCATAATATCATAGGTCATAATGTTACAGTTTCCATTTTTAAATTTTCGTTTTTATCATCTGTGTTAAAAAGTATGTCATTATGAGTTCGAGTCTGAGTTCATAATTCGAACATTATAACATGAGTTTAGATAAATTATTTTATTTTATAGGCCAAGTTTAGCACTTAAAATCGTCAACATTTTACATATTATGCATTTTACAAAATAAATCAATATGTAATTATTAGAGACTATTGTATTAAATTCATTACCGCGAGCGCTTGTAGCAAGTACATCCACAGAACAGAACAAGTACATCTTTGACTGTGGTTGTAATCGATACAAGCGGCCGGATTCTGAGAGTAAGGCTTTTCATGAGAAGAACCAGGCAAGAAACTTATGAGCCACTTTTTTAAATATACAATCTATTAGACACAATGTTACATTTTTCCAATAAACCCCAAACCAAACCCAAAACCAATAAAACTAAATGTCTGTTATAAAGCGACCTTAATAACATCTCAGTCTACCTTCCATTCAAAGCAAGCACGATTCCACACTAGCTGAAATAAAGAAGCGAAGCGAGAAAATTTAATTTGTACACTTGTAGAAAACTGCGCACAAATTACGTGCCTCGGTGATATAACTAACGAAACGTTGCCGAGCGTAGGGGTATACTTTCAAACCCTTCTAAAATGGTTTTGGTAGGTATTTAAAAATAAATTATTAAGTAAATTACAAGAAAAAAAGGCACCGGTAGCCGAGTTGGGCCTGCTGCTGGAAAACGTGCTGTTGTTTTTTTTCAACAGTTACAAGTGTTGGGGTTCAACTGTTGAGAGTTTTAAAAAACCCGTTTTATCGTAGTGTGTCGTCGTTTTTTATCGTGTTTTATCTCATCTAAAATTTTGATTTTTTTACAACTTAGATTTTTTTTTCTTCCTCAAAAATATGTTTATAAGAGCACTAGAATCCCGCCATAAAAATGTGTCAATTATTTTCAATTTCACCCTGTAGTTTAAATGATTTAGGCTATCTCATGACGTTAACAATGGATATGGCACTAGCTCTTGTTTTTTTTATTATTTTATTATATTATATATTAAAAACAAAAATCCCGCAAATAAAAATTAAGAAAAAAAATTTTTTTTTTTGGAAATTTCCTCGTGGATATCTGCTGATTTGATAATACACCCCTGACATATAAAGGGAAGGGTTGATCAAACTTTCGCATGTTCGCGGCGAAAGAATAAGTTGTTTTATTGCGTTGAAACACAATAAACGCAGAGTGTTATTATAAATTTCATATTAATCAATTTATAAATAGGTCTAAAGTAATATAAACTTCCAAAATTTTGTCAACATTTTAATTATTCTTCCAAAAATGTTGACTGATATTACCTTTTAAATATAAACACAGTATATTACCTTTATTAAACTGAGACTCTATTATCTTATTGCGTTGATCTGCGGCGCTTTAAGTAAAGCATAGCATCTCAAACGCTTATCTAAAAATACTGGAGATAAAATTTTGGTAAGCCCTTTTTTAAAAACTTTTGACGACCTCCGTGGTTGAGTGGTCTTTACGCCGGTCTCAAGGCGTCTCCATCTCGAGAGGTGCTTGGTTAGATCCCGGGGGGCAGATGGTTGTGTGGAATACAGGCATTTTTTCACCAGTCTTGGATGTTATTTTAATTAAAATATTCTGAATATTTATATGTATTTATCTAATCAATATATTTATCCGTCATGTAGTATCCGTAACACAAGCAACATTATTTGTTTAAAATGGTCTAGTCGATAGGTGTGAATGTCTGAAGATATTTATTTATTTAAAAACGCAGCGTGAGTAATTGTATTTTTCTCATATAAGTACATATTAATTATGTTATATTCAGCATTAATATTTCTCTTCAAATACTCGCATTTGACGTGTCGTTAATATTCAAAGAAAATATCAAATACTCAAAAGCGTATAAAGACAACTTATCAATGTTTCGCTTCAACTCGCTTCGTGATTTCCGTTTTATACTGCAAAGAGAAAATGATGTGCCATGCTAACCAATATTGCAAATTAAACCCCCCCCCCCCCCCTCTTTGATAGCGGATCCTACATCAAAGGGAGGGTGTGACCTGTTGGCAACACGTTCATTCGTATTTCATTCAGCTAATCCTATATTTGTTTGTGCAGCGAAAGAAGCGTTGTAAAAATAAACAGCTTATTTTGCGTAGGAAAACATTAGGTAAAGCCTTCAATGCAATCGTAACGGAAAATTTGTTCAAATTGATTTCTGCGTGTTTTTGAGTATTTAATTTACATACATAATGATTTACTCACGCCTATCTCCAACCCATCTCTTCCCTTGGGTGTCGTAAAAGGCGACTAATGGACTTATACTGCACAACATTCAATAGCTTATAGCGGCGACGACGGGCTCACCACCTGTCACGATGAGTGCAGTCACTGCTTGGTGAAGCGTGTACTATGGCAATGGACTGGTTTCGTGGTGTCTTTGCCTAGCGTCTGACAAACCCTTAGGGGATAATAATCGTGATTATATGTATGTATGTTTCATAACAGTTTTCATACATGCTCGGCTTTCGGGTTCTTTTGACCTGGCCTTTCTTTAAAAAGCTTTCGATTTGGTCGAAAAATGTTCGCCTAAGTTTTCCCCATATTTCCACTCAACTCACATATTTATGACGTCATTTATTTGATGACCTCCGCGGTCGAGTGGTCTGTACGCCGGTCTCAAGGCGTCGCCATCTCGAGAGGTTCTTGGTTCGATCACTGGTGATGACAAATGTTTGTGTGATGAATTCAGGCATTCAATAATAAAAAAAGGGTTACTATACAGTTCAGGAATATTTGGACGATAAAAATGCGTGGACAGATTGACACGTCTTTATGTTACATATTGTGCTGACTCGTAATGTGGGATGTTGCCAGTCGCTTTTTAATTAATTAGTTTTTATCTTAATTGCATAGCAAATTCCAACATCGTTCATTGTTTCAAGTGCTCATATAATGATTATAATGCTAAAAATCTATGTTCATAATATCTATGTTCACCCACTTGATTGTACTAGCCTAACATTTAAAAAAACAAGAATTGTAAAAAATGTAAAAAAAAGAGCAACCCTCGAGTTTCTGGCTCGCTCTTCTCGGGGATGTCTGCGTTCCGAGCGAGTGGTAGATTCACTTATTTATAAATTGACGTTTTTAAGTGTTTATATATCAAGCCTATAAAATAAAGATATTTTTGATTTGATTTTGATTTGATTCGTTCTCCAGTCTTGGATGTCTATACATATATTTTATGTATTGTATATTTTCTGAATATTTATAATATGTGTTCATCTATTAAATATATTTATCCGTCATCTAGTATCCGTAACACAAGCAGGATTACTACGTAACACCACTACAATGGCCCAATGCGGGTTGGTGGTAAGAATCGGTTGCAATAGCGACCGGGACCAACGGCTTAACGTGCCTTCCGAAGCACGGAGGAGTTCGAGATCATAATGTTTTAGTAACCCATTCAAGGCCTAATCATGGCAAAGGCAGCCAAATCATATAAAGCACTACGCCACAGAGCTCTAAGGAGGTATTTATTACACATAAAATGAGCTAAAGCCATATGATTAGATTTTTGGATACGCTTTTTGTTTTCCCGTGCTCGCTACTGATTCATTTGCGTGAGTGACTTATACTGGAATTTGCCTGTGTCTATAATCTCTCGTATGGCCATTGGGAAACACGACAAGATAATTATGTTTACATGTAAGAAGAAAAGAGCTACAATAAAATAAAACAAATATTAGGTCCTTACCTATGAAATTGGTGTTTTTTTTCTCTCTTAGTATTTTGTCTGTAACTATTAAGATTCATAGTATTCCTAAAAAATAATTACCTCGTCTAAAAATAGACTATATTTTTGAGCTCTTTTGATTTGTTTTGATAATGTGTTGTAAGTTTAATTGTGTTAAAATTGGACACGGAGACAACTCTTTTTAAGTGCCTCCCGAATACATCATTTTATTTGCATTCACTTAAATAATTTTTATGAAGTGTGATATTACACATATTACTAAAGTTTGTCTTATGATAGATGCCAAATATTATTATCTTTGGATTTGTCGTTGTGAAGAAAACTGAAAAAATTTTAGTATGGAAAAACACCAAAACACCAATTTCATAGATAAGGACCTAATATTAACAGTTTCGTGGACAATCAGCGAGCTAAGTAAACTTATTTCGTTACCCTTCGCCGTAGAAGCTTCGTCGTAGCAGACTACGATAGCTACGTGATGCAATGAAGCTACGAGATTGCATTCCACGAAGTCTTGTCAAATTTTTTTTATTAGATACTGGAAAATCTGTGTTCATTAAAAGGAGTTTATTTTTATCATGTTTTAATTAAAAAGTTTAACTCGATAAGTCTTTACTCGACAGCTCTAGATTATTATTTGTTATTATATTCTACTAGCCTTCTTCCTTTAAATGTAGACTCGATTGCTATAAAACATTTATATTATTATTAGAATTTTTTTACTAATCAATTACGATTAACAATCTATGAGCATTCATCTAGTGCATTTCCATACTAATATTATAAATACGAAAGTAGACAGAGTTATTTTCGCATTTATATATATATTTCGTCTATCTGTCTGTCTGTCGGTCTCTCTTTCACGTCAAAACTGCTTAACCGATTTAATCAAAATTTGGTACTCAGATAGCCTAGAGCCTGAGAAAGGACATAGGCTACTTTTTATTTCGATAACGGGAGCAGGTACCTCTAGTAGAACTATATATTTAAAGATATCTTTGAATATTTAAAAAAGGTCTCCTTAAAACGTACATAATGGAAATGCCACAGTCTTCTACGCTCACTTGCTTACAATAATTCGACTATATAATATATAAAGTACCTTTACCCGTGTCACGAACAGACACGATGGTTCCCACACGCCAAAGAGTGATAAGTCTCGACATATCAATGTCACGGAGGACGCGCATCGTGAAATTTAAATAACAACAGAGACTATTTTTCAAGGGTTTTTCTACTTTTGCACGTCGTAAACCGCTACTGAACCATTGTAAGTTTAAATTTGCAAAAATTGGATATCAAAAAATGAAAAAAAAAATTTTTAATCATATTTTTACATAATCATCACAACTATATCCCCGAAGGCGTAGACAATGGTGCATTCACAGATATATATTTAGACTTAGATCCATTTATTTCATTATGACATAATTACATGATAAATAATTTGAAATGCAATATATACAATTAATAATTAATTATTCTTACATATAGTAAAATAATTTGAACAATGCTTAAAATAAAATAAAATTTATCATAATTTATATAATGACAAATATAGGTGGTTTAATATAATTCATCGGACAAATAATAAAATATGGTTACTAGTGTGAAGTCAAAAAGAAAAAAATTTGAATAATTATTTATTAATGTCAAGAAAATTTTAAATAAAATAATAATATTATTATGTCAGTTCATAAACTCTTTGGTCGAATATAGTTCCATATCAAACAAAAGATTTTTTAGTTGGCGAGCAAATATTACATAGATAACGCAAGTTTGAGGAGCTCGGTGGCGTAGTGGTCAGTGCGCTTTGGCTTCGGTCGAAAACAAAGCTACCTTCGCCATGGTCAGGCCGTGGATGGGTGACCAAGACTTTGTGATTTCGAGCTCCTCCGTGCTTCGGAAGGCACGTTAAGCCGTTGGTCCCGGTCGCATTTGTGACCGTTTCTACCCACCAACCCGCATTGGGCCAGCGTGGTGGTGTTACGGCCCACACTGCTCATGTGTTTCTCCATGAGGAAGGCCTGTGCCCAGCAGTGAGACGTATATAGGCTGTTGACGATCGCAAGTTTAACGATTTTTATTGAAACCAAGCGTGTGAACTTTTTAACGTCTACTGTGACGTCACAGCCGTAATTTTGAGACGGGCGATTTAAATTAATTGAAAGATGCCGCCGATGCTCCTCCGCCAAGTATCACACGACGAGGCATTTTTTTAGTTTTTTAGCCATTTGGACGACTTTGACTTAGATTTTAGACTAGTTAAGAACAGCCAACCCCACAGATCACTGAGAGCCGCTTCGCTTCTTGCCAACCCCGACGTTTGGTCGCGGTTTTCGAACACATGCAGCACATGCATTTGCGTCATCTATGACAATGTGTAAGGTACACATCTACACATTTCCAGCTGTTAAAATAAGTAGGTAATTGTAACACAAACATGTAATAAGTCGATAACGGAGGTTTTGTGGTATATCCTCCTTGTAATAATTATTTTAAAGCATAGATATAGAATATACTGAGTGATAGCGAGTGAGGTGGACTGTATTAACCACAGAACAATAAAAAAGGTTAGAATGATAAAGTGGGCGTGGTTGACGAGCCGCTCATATGAGCAAACGGGCATATGAACGTCAAATTGCTCGCAGTGTTTTGCACAATGGCGTAGCTGTCAGACGTATATTCGGTGCAGTACAAAACCCAAAAAGATGCCGAGTTGTGCTATTATTTCTTGCCGTTTGCGAAGTGAAAAGGTGAATCTGGACAAAGGAGCAATTTCATTTCATCGGTAAGTAATAATATTTGGAAATAACTAAATATGGAGGCATAATCAATCACGAAAATAATTCGTACCAAATTCTGTGCAATCATAGGGCTTGCATGTTATCGATAGTTTTATCGATAGAGTTTTTTTGTTCCTTGTGCTCAAACATTATGATGTGGTAATTTACATGTACATAATATCAAATCTAAGTTTTAAATATCTATTTAATTTTTAAATAAGACAAATATTCTGTTTATAAAGATTTACATATTTTAGATTTCCTATAAATCCGGATATAAAAGAAAAATGGATATCCGCAACTGGCATGAAAGATCAATTGTTTCCTACTAAAAGCAGTAGCATTTGCTCGTAGCATTTTACGGAAGATGACTTCCTACAAGTTTAAAAAAAAGGCATTTGAAATATTCTGCAGTACCTCACCTCACATAGATATTTGCGTACAGGTAATGTTATGTATATTTTATCTGTCTACAGTGAAAACAAAATATTATTATAAAATTATACATTTGTCTTGTTCGGGAATCGAACCCGTGATATCTGCCACAGAAGGCAGTTATCCTTACCCTTGCGCCAAATCAGTCGTTTCGATTATACAGGCTAGAAATATTGCGCATGTGATTGAGTGACGATTGGATAAAATTAGTAGGGACTTTAATTTGTTGATTATTTTCTATATATTTTTTTATCTATAAAGAAATTTATTTCATGATGTCAAATATCTCATAAGCGAGAATTTTGAAATCATTTACTTTTGTTTGCAGGAAAATCAAGTTCGCCTTCCTGTTCAAATGCCAGTTCACAAAGAAAGCGAATACTCAAAATTTTAATAGGCAATAAAGACAGTGTCCTCCGAGCATAGCCCTTTCCATAGTTCGCTGGGCGACTTTAAACTGATGGACTAGTCGAGCAGTGAGTGACCACGTCTTAGCACCGTAGTTCATGACCGGAAGGACGCACTGGTCGAAGACTTGAGACATTGAGGGATGGGTGACGAGAAAAATGTGATAAACCAGTATTAATGTTAATTAATTAAAAAGTGTATGTTGGTAACCGCTGTTTCTTTACTGAGAACAACCCCAGCTCATAACATTACCAATTAATTTATTTATTATTCACTGGTGGAAAACTAGCAAGGCAGTTTTTCTTTATTGTTGTTCTCATTGCCAAGCCAACTATAGCGATATTGTGTCTTTCGTTATAGTCAGTGACCTATTCATAGAAACATCCACCTGAAACTGTTACTTCTTGTCTTTATAGTATTTATTCAGTAGAAAACTAAATCACAGACTACAAAATATTTATCTTCATTAAATTTGTATATTATTGAAATTGGTTGGAATTTCTTTAGGAGCCCTAGAGGGGAGGTACCTCAAATAAATAAAATATTTTAATTTTCACAAAGGAAACGAACTTTTATTTTAAAAAGAAGCAACTGCATTCTCATTTTTCTCAAATAAAATTTACCCAAACCGGGAATAGATTCAGCTAAGAATTTTTTAGTTATTTTCTTATTCTATTGAACCAATACAATGTGAAACACTCGTATTTCATACAAGATATCCATCTCTACTTCTGCATTCCACCAGCTGCTACAGATTTTCCAAATATGCCCGGAAAAATAAATTAATGTAAGGTTTCATTATGTCTTACATGCGTAAGACCTAATGTTTCATAGAGAAATAGTATTTTTAGCCATAACTAAATCAATAAGTGAAATAAAATAAATATCCTCAGACATTCACACCTATCAATTAGTCCCATTTTAAGCAACTAAATGCTGCTTGTGTAGCGACCAAAACCACCACGAAATAGAATTATTTGAGGTGGTTTGATTCCTTGTTTGGGTAAGCTTTTTTGAAAAAAGTGTGAAACCAGTTTTGTTTCTATTTGAAAATAAAAGTGTGTTTCCTTTGTGGAGATAAAAAAAATCCAACCTGTATATTAATATTCTCCTTAATTACGAAGTTGGATAAATAAATAAAATACATAATTTTGTTACTTAATACTTGATTATCGACATCAAATTGTGCACTACACTAGTCCAGTGCTGTCATGATAGTGTACATGTTTTTGCCCAATAATTCGAAAAAGATATTTAACGTGTCTCATTATACGTATTATAGATTATAATATTTAAAAACGTATTTCTAATGATTGTATATAAATGATCTTAGGAGTCCGTGCTTGAACTGTAAAATTTCGAAGTAACAAAATGCATTGTGCCAACATAAATGGTACCGTACAACAGCTGGTAACACATACCTGTGTATTGCAGTAAAATAACCCTTATTATTTAGGTGCAATTCGCTACTTTTGCTTGAATTTTTTTAGCCAATGAATACATTGCGCTCCTTGTGTGTTGAATAACTATTAATTCTTGTATGTGTGAGAACTGGCTCGCGCGGTCCTAGTACTAATGTGGATGCGTTATCATTCTAACCTTTTTTAATGTTCTGTGGTATTAACCTACTGATAGAAACACGAAATAACAACTATAGCTCTGTATTGGCAAAGGTTACAGCGAAGATATAAAAATTACACGACTTGCTCTACTGAAACTAAGGGCGAATTCGACCAAATTGAGATTAGTAACACGGGAATAGTAATGCCAAGATGAGCTGAAACGATTGGTCAAATCTGCACTAAGGGCGGAGCCGATTAGCTATCCTAGTTTTTTCAAGTTTGGCTACACGCGAGTAATATTATTTTAACGGAGTACGCAGTTTTGCGCGCACGAATGTGTCAATGTCTCGTTTGACACAGGGCAGATTCGACCAATCGTTGCAGCTCAGTTTGGTATTACTATTCCCGGGTTACTAATCTCAATATGGTCGAATTCGCCCTGAGTAACTCACAATCCCATCAGAGGAACCTGTCAGTACATTTTAAATCGTAAATAATGGACAAAAGGATGTAGAGTGAAGCGGCCAGTCATCAATACTGAGAAAGGTAAGGCAAATGACTTTGAGCGTTTAGCGTAATCGAAATTGAGCGACAGCGACATCTATTGAAAACTTGAGGTGCGTCGCAAAGCACATTGCACCGTATTGCATAGATGACGGCTAGTGTTTATCACAGAGTAATTTCATCGACGGAGAAAACTAAAGATTTGAAATAAATTGAAATGTACGATTGATAGTTCGTAAATGAAATAACTTGATAGTAATGGGATCCAAAATCAAATCAAGTTTTCTCAATTGATTTCCAACTCTATGTTTTGTGTAAGAATTGAGTTCATTATCTATACATAAATTAGTTTGTGGTAGTCTGATGTGCTCTTATCTGTACAAAAATTACAGCCGTACAGCCAGAACCAGAAGAACATGTACAATTTCACGCGATTCTTTTTTGTCTTTTAGATACTGTATCTTGCTGATCTGTCTCTGAAATGTGTTTTCTTTTTAAAGAAAATTAGTATATTTTTTTTGTATCATCATTACTGTAATTGTTTGTGCACGTAGGATCAGAACTGAAAAAATGAACATTATATTATGTTTTGTCCGAAATTAATTTTATTTTTAATATAATATTTTCTCAATTCAATAGTTTCAATATTTTCTGATAAAAATCGTAAATAATATGGCATCTCAAGTTTAATTTTCATAATTTAATAATGGAAAATGTTATGATTCAATTATTTTACAGTATAGGTTGTATGAATACTAGTTTTGAAGCCTATACTAGTATTTGTTTCATTCAAAATGAATCAGTATTTCTGATTTTAGAGTTATCTAAATGTCTTAGTTGCGCTTCCGAGCGTGAAACATCGTGTGACGTCATCATATACGCGCAGGCCGGTTGGGACGTAGGAATAAATTTTTAAAATCGCGAGAACTATCGATCGGACAGTCAGAATCAAATAATTCAAAAGTTATAAAAAGGTATCGAACCAGTCTTGAACATACTTATAGTTATTTATTTTGATAAGGATTCATATAAATAAGCAAATAAAGAGCGTTTTGTACTCGTAACGGTGAAATTTTAATTAAATTAAATAACATACACTGGCTAAACTATATTAATTAATGTATTATTATTATTATTTCTATGCATAACGATAGATTTACGCCTACAGTGGAATCCACACATACTGGCCTTGTCAGAAAGACATAGATCCCCTGCCTTTGCAGTAAAAAAATCAGACTCTTGTCTGACGTTGAAACGGCTTGACTTGTCTACATAAGTTATTTTCATAGTGTGTTGTCGTATGACTTGTTGCTGTGGGGGTCAGCAGCTGATTTTGAGAATATGAAAAGCTGTTCGAGCCATTTATAAACTTAAGCCTCGAGACTCACTCAGAGAGTTACTCAAGGAAATTGATATATAACTGTTGCCTCCCCTATGAAAATATTTTATACGTTTATAAACATAACCACACATTTAAGAAAAACTAATGAATGCCTTAATTTAAATACAAGAAGCAAAAATAATCTTGCTGTGCCTGTGCATTTATGGGGAAATGTATTCAATTTTATAATAAAATCCCACCAAATATGACAGTACTGTCTTTTCACAAATTTAAGCTTTAATTTAAAAAAAAATAATGAAAAAAGGATTATTATAAAATCCAAGATTACCTGGAGGATAAAATGGCGTGGTAATAGTTATTTGCTATATCGTTCGTCATCATAGAGGCATGTTATTTTGATGGAGTAATGGAAATTATGTAAAACATTTAATACTGACAATAATTATATGATTGGCTATTTTAAAAAAGTACCCTCGGAATCCGGCCGCTTGTATCTACACAGTCAATGCTCTGTGGTTGTACTTGCTACAAGCGGTCGCGGTAATTAACCTTAATTTAGAATGTCATCAACAACCTCTACTCGTCCACTGCTGGACATAGATCTCCCCTAATGCACGCCTATAATAAATAAACACCTAAAATAAATGTACATTTTATTTAATTATATATTTTTTAAATTTATAAATTGTTAAATATTGACGTTTTTAAGTGCCAGGTTTGGCCTATGAAATCAAGTTATATTAGTTTGTTTGTTTGATTATCAGATTATTATTTTAAAATGTTTAGCTATCGAAAACTGTTAATCGGCACTCCGGCCGGCGGGCGATCGGGTCTAGTCGGTGACAATCGCGTTAATTCGTTTTTGCATTCACGACATTAGCATTAGCAAGCGCGGCGTAAAACAGCGTAGTCGCTTTATTTCATATATTAGCAGCAGAACGCAACTCTATAAATTCGCGCAATAAGTAAAATTTAGCATTAATAATTTTTAACAGCTATTATTAATTTCATTGTTGGCAAATTCACTATAAGCAATTATTTAAATCTATTTATGTTTTCTGTACATTGTTATGATTATGTGTGAAACTGTAACTATATCTTTGTTCATTAAATAAATAAGTAAAATAATTTATGATTGCAAAAGCTAAGTAATCCAACACTAATCAGAACTGAATGGATAAAAATACTTTTTGAAAATAACTTTACAAAACCACGTTACAAAATTTTATCGTGGTGCGCATTTTCAGTCATTTGCCTATTGATATAATTATTTATCATATTAAGAAAATTTTCGTAAATTCTTTTAACCAATATATTTATTTTCCCCTTTTTTGGCCATTAGTAAAAAGTGTATTTTTTATATAAAGGATTTATTTAACCCTTTTGTATTTTTTTATATATTTTATTTAATATTGTATTGTCACCGGAAGCAAACCTGAATGTAAAATTTCAACTCAATCGGATGTCGAGAAGTGGTCGAAAATCGATCGCCAGATTTGATCTCCACGGACAAGAAAGCAAGCTAAGAAAAACGTGGTAAGAATGTATCATCATTCTTTGTTTATTTTAAAAACTAAATTATGTGAAAATTTCACGTCTAAAGAAAACATTAGGAAAACCCATTTCTATTAATAAAACAGTCATTCCTGCGTAGACTCTGTATCGGCCACTACTCTGTGCATTTTAGTACTGAGAAGTAATTTTTGGTAGCTCGATTGTTGTTGCACACAAATCTGTAGGTACAATTATCTACATTATGACGGGGATATGCAAGGTAATTAAAGAGGGTTATACTTACTCTAGAGTATTATCAATATTTTGCTCTCGCCAAATAAGATGTTGAAAGTTTATTAATTAACCGTTGCTTAGCAACGATGTCATTTCTTTGCAAAAGCGCCTACAAAATTTTGCCAGCAAATGTACAATTATGCAACTATAATATTTTAGTAGGCGCTACAGGAAAATACGTTGCAATTAATAAATTTGTGCTCTTTTATAAAAAAACTCACCGTCGGAGACTAGGTATTAATGTAACGGATATGTAAACTGAATTTGATAATAAACAGAAACGTCGTTAAAAGAAAAAAGTGTAAAAGAAATTTCGATAGATTATGATATATTGAAAAATTTTGAATGCTCTCCATATGTTGCTATAAATAATTACTAGTATTTTGGACCGTCACGAACAAGTTTATGATATATGTCATAACATCAATTAATCTGATCATCCCTTGTGCTGTATTTTTGCCAGACTACTGTACCAAAAACACCTCATTATGAATATTTGCCTATCCCTTCGCCTTAAGAATTTACTAACAGCGTAAATATCGAGACTGAACAGGATGAGGACGCCGTGAACGCTCTGCCCTATCTAGAGGACAAAGCAACTCAAGTGTTATATAGAATTAATATGTATATGTTATGTGTCTATTTATACGAATTTTTGTTTTAATATAAGTAAATAAATAAATAAATATCCTCAGACATTCACACCTATCAACTAGTTCCATTTTAAGCAACTAAATGCTGCTTGTGTTACGGATACTAGATGACGGACAAATATATTTAATAGATAAATACATATAATTATTCAGAAAATAAAATACATATATATTATAATGAACATCCAAGACTGGAGAACAAATGTCTGAAAATTCATCACCCAAACACTTGCCTCCACTGGGGATCGAACCCAGGACCTCTCGAGATGGCGACGCCTTGAGACCGGCGTACAGACCACTCGACCACAGAGGTCGTCGTAAGTACTATATTATTTAACTTTTGTGTGTATTTTATAATTATGTAAGCAACCATGTTATCTAATTTATGATATCTTATACCTACAGCCTTCCTTTCTTGATGATCTAATTCCTGTCCATCTTAAGGTTGTCTTGAAAATATCGCTCTTAGCGATAAGGCCGCCCATTGTACATTTCGGTTTTCTCAAGTTGTCTGTTTTGTTTCTATAAATATGTTATATTACAGTAAAGTATTAATAAATATTGGGTCCTTACCTATGAAATTGGTGTTTTTTTTCTCTCTTAGTATTTTGTCTGTAACTATTAAAATTCAGAGTATTCCTAAAAAATAATTACCTCGTCTAAAAATAGACTATATTTTTGAGCTCTTTTGATTTGTTTTGATAATTTGTTGTTAGTTTAATTGTGTTAAAATTGGACACGGAGACAACTCTTTTTAAGTGCCTCCCGAATACATCATTTTATTTGCATTCACTTAAAAACGATAAATAATTTTTATGAAGTGTGATATTACACATATTACTAAAGCTTGTCTAATGATAGATTATCTTTGGATTTGTCGTTATGAAGAAAACTGAAAAAAATTTAGTATGGAAAATGCAGAATTCCCCAAAATCTCCATACAAAACACCAATTTCATAGGTACCTAATAATAATAATACTAAAAGATTTTTTTTTGAGTTGAACAGTTTTGCAACAGAATTACGATATGTGGAAGGGAAAATTGATTATGTACAAACCGGTGTCAGTTCGTAAATACTCGTAAAATTTAATCTTCGTCATGGCCGCGTAGAACGTAATAAAAAAAGCCTTTACTCAAATTGAAAGGCACAAATTTACTAACGGTAAATGGGTAACGCGGAGTAATTTCTCGCGCCATTTACGTTTATTTAGACCTAGATGTTGCCTGCGTCTTCGTCAGCGGTTACTATGGTCCTTTAACTATCCCACGGAAACTCTTTAATTTTCCGTAATAAAAAGTCTGAGATTGACCAGAGATATTATGTATCACCATGCAAAATTTCATTAAAATCGGTCCAGCCATTTTGGAGATTAGCACGTACAAACAGACAACCAGACAGAGAAACAAAAAAATATATTAAAAACATTTTTTTTGGTTTCCCTCTTCTTTCACCCCCCTGACTTGGTATAAAGCATTTTTTCTATGTACGAGTACAAACATTCGACCTCTACAGTTTTATTATATGTATAAATTAGATATAGATATAAATTAAATTGTCTTAAGATGTAAAAATTATTGTTTGAAGACTTCCTTGGTCGAGTGGTCTATAAGCCGGTCTAAAGGCGTCGCCATCTCGAGAGGCTCTGGGTTCGTTCCCCGGTGAAGGCAAATGTTTGGGTGATGAATTTTCAGGCATTTTGTTCTCGAGTCTTGGATGTTTATATATTTATATATATTCAGGATATTTATATGTATATATCTATTCAATATATTTAACCGTCATCTAGTGTCCGTAGCACAAGCAGCATTAATTGCTTAAAATGGGGTCCATTGATAGGTGTGAATGTTTGAAGATATTTTTTTTTCGTAATGTATTCGTAATACTCTGTTTGTCATCTGTGTAGTATGTGAACTATGTTTTGAGAGGATATCTAAAGTAGGTAATGAGAGAAGAGGGAGCGAAAGATGTCACCTATTAGGATTGTAGCAAACATGCCATTTTCCTTGTGTCCCACGCCTCATCTGTTTTTTTATTGATATACTTAACCGGCGGCTTCTAGAAGAAAAAGAAGATACTTAACCGGCGCCCTGGTCTAGTGGTTCACACTACCGGGTGATGATCGGGAAGTCCTACCTTAGGAGCAGGAGGTCTTACCAAAATCTGACGCCATAATAACAATGTTTCAATCATTCTTGTGATCCGGCAATTGGAGGCAATATAGCCACTTCCTCAGTTGTTGAGGAACTCCGGTGGAAAATCAAATTAAATCTATAATTTCTTTTCTAATAAAAGATTTTTTGATAGCAGAGGCGTCTGTTTAAAAGTATAATCTTAGATTAACGTCACTTTGGTCCGACACAAACGTAAAACAAAATTTCTCAGTATAAAACTAAGTTAATTTATAATTCATTGGAATAGGGCTGTCAATGTCCAACTTTTGTTTGTGTTTCGGAGCAGAAGTTGTCAAAACACCTGTCAAAACCTTCGAGACATTTCGAGACTAATATTTGTGACGTCAGTCTTACAATTAATTAAACGAAAATATTGAATTCATTAATAAGATTATTAGGAATTAAATATCAAAATTAATGTCAGCGTAGCAATCAATTTATTTAATGGACAGAATGTTTTCTAACTAACTTTGTAGACCAAACACGATGAATGAAGGAATGATTTTTTTTATTGCAAATAGGTTCCTCAGAAAATTTTTCGCAAGTAAATTTTTACCCTAAGTGCTGGTCACTTCGACATGAAACAATGTACCACTGAGAAGAAGTGCCGCAAGAAATTTAGCAATATTTTTTATTTACAAAAACAATCTGTTATTCATAAAAAGAGTTAGCTATCACTAATGCACAATGAATAATAAAATTAATAAAAAGTAGAGGTAAATCAATGTTATTTATTGTATAATTCTTTCAAAATAATTGTCGCTGTGAGAGTTAAATTGTTACTGTTATAAAATGTTTCATATTCTCGTCTCTGTAGTCGAAAATTTTATTAAAATACAATATTATTATCGAATTCGTTTAGAATGGACTTAAGTGGCATTACACAAGTTCATTTCAAATTCTTACCTAAACAAAAACCTCATCCCCAGCCTATATACGTCTCACCTGGGCGCAGGCCGTCCCCATGAAGAAACACATGAGGAGTATGGGCCCTGACACTGCCACGTTGGCCCAATGCGGGTTGGTGGTTAGAAACGCTCGCAATAGGGACCGGGATCAACAACTTAACGTGCCTTCCGAAGCACGGAGGAGCTCGAGATCACAATTTAGGCCACCCATCAAAATCAAAAATCAAAATCGAAATCAAAAGCATTTATTCAGTTTAGATGCTTCTTAGCGCATGCTTATGAATGTCATAAACATTTTACAATATTTCGTGAAAACTACGCCATCGGTTCACAAAACTACCAGGAGGCCTTGTTCTGAGAAGAACGGGCAAGAAACTCAGCAAGTTTCTACCCTCCCTTTACATAGCAACATTTAAAAAATTTAACTACAACGTCATTGAAGTTTAAAAATAAAAAAGATAGATATCTAATTTGAGTAATATTCTGCAGCTTACCACATTTTTCATTACAAACATGTACGGTGATAGTCTAAATTATAATCCTCCGTGGTCGAGTGGTCTGTACGCCGGTCTCAAGGCGCCGCCATCTCGAGAGGTCCTGGGTTCGATCCCCAGTGGAGGCAAGTGTTTGGGTGATGAATTTTCAGACATTTGTTCTCCAGTCTTGGATGTTCATTAAATATGTATAATATTATATATATTCTGAATAATTATGTGTATTTATCTATTAAAAATATTTGTACGTCATCTAGTATCCGTAACACAAGCAGCATTTAGTTGCTTAAAATGGGACTAGTTGATAGGTGTGAATGTCCGAGGATATTTATTTATTATTATCTAAGAAATAGTATCTACATTACAATAGGAAATCATTAATAAATCATGTATCATTAACTGCATAGTAACCTTTAGACATTAATTATGTTTTAATATATGTTTTGAATCTGTGCAAAGGCAGTTCTACTATTTTACTAGGGATCTTGTTATGTAGCGTATACTAAGGCCCACAAATGACCTACTGATTTTCTGCAGCCTGTAGGCCTGTAGGCATCCGCGGACTGATCATGTTGAAAGCAGCTTTGTGTTCAATCGAAATCCAAAGCGAACCACTACGCCACCGCACCGAGCGAACATAAACCTTGTAATACCAAAACTACAAAGCTTTCTCTATAAATTATTGCAGATATTGCAACGCCACATTTTTATTACCCCACAACCCTAATGGCCCTAATGGGCTCCAGGGGAGGGGGGAGGGAGGTAAGTGCCACCGACTTGCACCTGGGCCTCAATAAGCTTTGCTTGTAATCAACGTTGGTAAATTGTGTACTTTTAGTAGACTAATGTTTTGTATCAATCTTACTCGTTTGAAGACAAATCAAACATTTATTTTGTACACTTAATTCACATGAAAGTGCAAAGTTTTACTTTTAACTCAAGTATAACAATTTAGCGTTTATTTCTGCAATAATTTTTCTTCGGTGGAGAGAGATGATAAAAGAAAAAAACTCATTTATTGAATAGGCTAGTTGACCCTTTTTTTTATTGAGCCCCAAATGATTCATTAATGATATCCATCACCATAAAAAATAATACAATATTTTTCTGAAGCCTATAACACAATAAATTTTAAATTACGCTTTTGCTTCAATGTCGAAAACGCCTTCGGTCCTGATGGTCTATAAATTATCTGCGCCGTAGCGTCACGATTATTGTAAACAATTCAATACGCATGCGTGACATAGTCGACGGTTATACTTGATTGGTTGCGACTGGCGTTTGACGGATTTTGACCATGCGCAGTAACTGTTTACATGAAGCGTTACTCAACACATTTCACGAACATGGTGGATAGCTTTGTTGGCATAGGTAAAAATAAAACATATTTAAATTGAATTTCTACAACAATCCATTATTTATATTTATCGAACTTGGTATATTTCGGACCCTTGTACTAAATACTATGTGAATGACACATTACTTTTGATATGAGTCAACTAGCCTACAGTCAGCGTCGATTATGAAAACTCTGTTGTGTTGTCTACAACGTTACTTTATTTGTATCGATATTATGCACTTTTTGGTAGTTTCTATGGATTTGGACACCCTGAGTGTCACTTACTATTTGGCGCTGCCTGGTCTGTACACCTATGAAAGTCAAAATATGCTCTGCTACACAATCAGTTCGTCAAAGAAGTCTTGTCCTGAAAAGAACTAGCCAACCCGAACGGGTCAGGCGTGGTGATGTTGCTGCCCATACTCCTGTAATTCCCTATACAGGAAAACTTATTCCCACCAGTGGGGCGTATGTAGGCTGTTGACAACTTATAAAAGTAGCAAAAATTTTTTTATATGACAGCTAAGCTCTTGGCCTTCATCTCACCTGATGAAATATATTTTACCTCTGATTGCCGGAATACAACAATGCTTATAACATTGTTATTTTGGCGACAAATTTAGGTAAGACGGTGGTAGCTACCCCGCCGGCTTAGAATCCTAACCACCAACCAAACCGAGCAGAATAACCCCTTCCCCCGTGGGGAATCGAACCCTCCCGATCTACACCCGGTGGTGTCAACCACTAGGCCAGAGAGGCGGATAAAACTTATTATTCATGAAAAATATATAACCTTACATTATTAAATTGAATCAAACTATAGTCTCTATACATGCAAGTCTTTGTTTGTACATGTAAGATACAGATGAGGTCAATATAATTTCCATTACAAACATCACAGGCTAAGTGGGTGGTACAGGGAGTAATTAATTTGTCTGCCAACCTAATTTGGGCGCTCAGGTGACTTGCGGCTACATTCTCTATATATGTAACTGCCATGTCAAGAGGGCCTAATTAGAATACGCCGAATTATTTGAAAATGTTATTGTTGCTCGAAGGCTTTGAGTTGTATGTTTTTTTAAAAAGGGTGCTGGCATAAAAAGTTTTTAATAATTTGCGTAAATGTTTCTTCTTTTAAAATGTTTCTTTTTTAAAATTGTGAGTTGAATGTTTAAAATAACTGCTTTAAACAAAGTCATAAATCCACGGTCGAATCATTATACATGCCTTATACTGTTTTGTAAATAATTTATGTAATGATAGAATGAATTTCCTGCAAATTTTCTTGCCATTATTTTCTCTTGCAGAGGCCAACTAGTAGTGGTTTTTTAGTTTGTCGCCATCGGGCCACCATAGTTTGTCCTACAGGGTTAGCTTCCTGTATCAATTACGTAACATAATAATATACAGAATATCTCTGTTTCAAATAAAGTACCCTGTAGCAGGTCTCCTATATCATGTGGGCTGGAAGATATATCTATTAGAAATAAGCCCATCCTTTTGTACTTGTCTTTTTATTTTGTTTTTTTTTTTTAATTTATTTATTCCAATAATACACAATGCGTTGACATTTACATTAATCTGCCAAACTGTTAAACAGTTTGTCGGCAGTAGTCCCGTGGATGGTTACATTACACGCATTACATGTGTTGTATATTCTCAATTTTTCATATGTGTGAGATAGTTAAATTAATAAAGGCGATGAAGCCAACAATATACTTTCTTGTTACTCCTCTGGTGTCATGTCCGATATCGAGAAATTTAAGAATTGATTGACTGTTTTAAGAAGATACCCTTGTTCTAAACAAGCTTACTTGTAGCCAACACTAAATTATTTAGTGGAACTGTCTAAAAGAACTTAACTCTCCTAAAGTTTGAATTTTCATTGACAACGCAATTACAATTCGCGAGTCTGACTTGGACAGATAGGATATAAAATGTCAATGATTTAATTAATTACGGGAAATGGAAGTTTCTAGTATTACTAAGGACTTGTAATCAAAGTTGTCCAACGTTGTTGAAAATATTTGGAAGAAAGCATTTATTTTAATACTTGGTTTTGTCATGATTTCGCACCCATCGAAATAACAACAATCAATTTGTAAAATTTTGCCTATATTTGCCTACATAATTTTTGACCGCCTCTCTGGTCTAGTGTTTCACACCACGGGGTGTTGATCGGTAGGTCCGGGTTTTATTCTCCATGGGGGCAGAAGTATTTCTGCTCGGTTTGGTTGGTGGTAGGACTTCTAAACCCACCTGGCTAGCTACCACCGTCTTACTTTAAATTGTCGCCATAATAACAATGTTTTAAGCATTGTTGTGTTCCAGCAATCAGAGATAAGATAACCAATTCCCCAGTTATTGAGGATTACAGGTGGAGCTCACTTCCAGCTTCGGTCTTATCGTCACATACCATCAGGTGAGATGAAGGCCAAGAGCTTACCTGTCATATGTAAAAAAAAAAATATTCATTCAGCTATACACCTTCATCTTTCAGCCAAGAGACGTCTACTCAAGACATAGACCACAGACATACATTTACAAAGATAACGGAAGTATATGTATTTGTATTGAAACCAAGCGTGTCCACTTTTTAAAGTCTACTGTGACTTCACAGCCGTAATTTTGAGACGGGAGATTATTATTATTATTATTATACTCTTCATACTGATTGAAAGATATCTATGCCGCTGAGGCAATTTTTAAGCTATTGCATAGCTTCCATCGCGGGCCTTTAGCGCGGGGACCGAATCCAGAAATTCCGTAATGAAAAAACCTCACGCTCCCCACTCCGATGCGCAAGGAGGTGTGGCTTGAAGGTCGTGCATCGTCTAACGTCGTTTCAGTTCGGCAGTATTCGACACGGCGTTAAGATAATAAAACCCACATGTATTGTAAAATAATAAAAAATATTTTAAACAATATTAACTTTTTTTATTTATTTAATAATAGAAAAATTTGTTTTCTTATCGGTCACTACTTTTAAAAAGTGTAACTTGAATTAATATCAAAGAAAAAGAAATAGTGCATGAATAAAATAATAAATAAATAAAATTATAATTGCATAAGTTGATACAAAATGCTATGCAATAGCTTTACCGCGGCAGTCCCCGAGTGCCACACGTCTTTTTTTTTTCTTTAATAACATAACATATTATCACGCCTCCTTCCCCGAAGGGGTAGGCAACACCCGTTAGCCAAAGTTAAGACCCACATTTCGCCTCATTTATGTCTGTCTCCATGTAACAGGTAGCGAGCCGAAACGAACTTTTATAAAAGCTATTAACTCTATATATATCTATATTTTCTTTCGGACGAGCAGAGACTAATATACAGCGACCAACTGTGACGTTTTGTCAGGGTTTTCAGACACGCGCAATAGGTACATGAATTTGCGTCATGTATGTAAATGTACATCTGTGATATAGACCTTAACCAATGCGATGGATGTGTGGAGTCACAAGAATGGACAAGATCAGGAATGAATATATTAGAGGAAGTTTAAAAGTAGCGCCAGTGACAGAAAAGATTAGGAGGTTAGCGTGGTTTGGACATGTCATGAGGAGGGATGAATGTCACATTACAAGAAGGATGCTGAGCATGGATGTGGACGGACCCAGAGTTAGAGGAAGACCAAAGAAGCGATGGATTGAATGCGTGAAGAATGATATGAGGATAAAAGAAGTGGATGCTGAGCTGACGAGTGACAGGAGAATGGAAGAAGAAGACATGTTGTGCTGACCCCACCAAGAGTGCAAGAAGGGCAAGAAGAAGAAGAAGATAGACCTTAACCAACGGTGCGCTTTCCAGTACGTGGTCGCGGTTGTAAAAGCAAACATTAGATATTTACCTACGTCTATTTTGATCCAGGTAAAAGAATCTTACTTTTATAACATAACATATCATCACGCCTCCTTCCCCGAAGGGGTAGGCAACACCCGTTAGCCAAAGTTAAGACCCACATTTCGCCTCATTTATGTCTGTCTCTATGTAACAGGTAGCGAGCCAAAACGAACTTTTATAAAAGCTATTAACTCTATATATATCTATATTTTCTTTCGAACACAATAAAATATGCCACTTTAAAGATACAATAACAGCGGACAAATCCTTCTTGCTGCCTACTCTGATTTCTCGTTTCTCATTGATTTGAATACGTAGACAATTGAAAATGAATTACATATCCCGCCCCCGTGCGACGCGAACGTTCATGGCATTCTGTTGCCTGTGAGACACATAAGGGTCTCTGCCTACTGCACCGGAATTTCCCATGACCGTGCTGGGCTGTTTCGGGGAGGCTTCGGAAGGTACGGGAAGAGGATGATCTAACTACACCCCTCTGGCTTAGCGGGTGGGCAGGAGAAGGTGGGAAATATAGTCAGACCATTACCTGCCCCGCAAGCGGCCACATATGTGAAAAGCTTCTACGTGCGCATTCCACTGGCTGCCAAGTTTTCGAATGTCCTAAGGAAACCCTCCACTGGCGCAAACCCCGATCAGTAGGCCCTGGGAACGGCTGAGAGAATACTTCGGGAGCTCCTAAGTTGTTCTCGCGGTAGCGTTCGGTATTGGGTAGTTTAAGTGGGTAGTGCCGTCGTCTCTAGTGAGTCCCACACACCTGCCGTAGGTAGTTTCGATCCAAACTTAAACGGATTCCGTAGTGGGCATGCTTTCATACGTTACCAATGATATGATGCATACCCACTAGACCGTTTCGGCACATTATCAAACATTTCTATACAAAGAATATTTTTCATGCCTAAGGGTGGTATATTATATATTTATTACGCGCGTACCTGTGAAACGTCCATGAAACGGCTTCAACTGTTCTTGGTATGCTACGCTGTAGTGGGCACAGACCTTTAATATTAACAACAGATTGAAATAAATAGCTTGAGCTATATTTACACGCTTTTGATAAGTCAAAGGCGTGTGTGTACAGAAGCGTAAAGTTATAGATATACATTAAAAATCAAATATCTACATGTATTTGTGAGTGTTGTTAACCTCTATAACGTTAACCTCTATAAGTCATGGATATGGGCGTTATAATTATGTTAATAGTTGATTATTGAAGACCTTGGTAATGTAGTGGTTCGTATTTGAGTTGTTAAATATATTAATTATTCGTTAAAATTAACAGATAAATAAAAATATCATTAACAGTCAATAATTGAAATCAACATTAACTGATAAAATTATCGTTATTCGATTCGGACATCCTGGCACCTTACCTCGCGTCCAGTTGAAAATATTAGTTAGGTATATCAACGAACCGAGCTGAGTGAGTGAGCCGACGAGAGCCGATCCGGCGCCCGTTAGAGCGAGACGGCAGGTGACCCAGACGCATCGATGCCTAAGCTGATCGCCTGATGCGATCGAATTTGATTTCAATTGTCTTATCATTAAGCATGTTTTTTTCTTGACAACATAATTTTTTTTATGTTGCACTCGATTCTAGGTTCTGTTGCTTTTGGAATAAGTATTAAAATTAAATGGTATTGGTGATTAAATAATGATAATTAACAGTTCATTTCTTTCTGATATTTTTATTCGATTGAATATTTTTATTTATTAGTTGCAAGTAGTCAGTTGAAGTAAGTGTGATTTCGTTGCGGAACTGTTTATTGGTGCTTATTTTTCATAATGACTAGACGAAATGCGGAAATTTGGACACATTTTGAAAAGTGAACTGGATGGAACATGTACATGGAACATGTACTGCAAAAAATGTCGTTTAGGCACTATCAGTAATCATTTTTAATTAGCAACACTCTACTAGACAATTTAAGCCTGTAAAGTATGAAAGCAAGTTCATTAATTCATTCTACGCTTTCATATAATAATATTCGTTTGTTAAGTTTAAATTAAAAACCAGTTTATTTAATTATTAAATTGAAAATATCAACTAATATTTTCAACAGATAAAATTAAGTGTTTAAAATATTTATCATTTAATTTTTAACAGATAATTTTTTTAAACAGTTAACACCATCTCTAGTTCGTATGCTTTGTTTCAATATTGAAAATCTACTTGCGTTATTGGACTTTGTATTCCTAAGTACAAACTTTGAATTTTCGAATTCGTCCGTGCTTCAAATAGCAACCGTTTCCCACTGATTGGCATAAGGCTAGCGTGGTGGTGGTATTTTATTTTCTTTAATTTTATTATCTTCCTTGCGTGTTTCTCCTTAAAAGAGAGCTTGTGTGCCTAGCGTGGGAATTATGTAGGCCGGTAAAAAAAAAAGATAACGTGTTTCAAAATTTCAAAATCTTATGACCTTCAATGCCTCAGAAAAGACACATTAAGCTTTTGGTACAATAGTATTTCTGTTCGTTCTTTTACGTTTTACCTAAGATCGAAACCCAGTGGTATATATATGTATACGATGATGCTGATTATGGCGACGAATCAAATTATCATATAAAGTGTATATAGTGGGATGTCCCACTCCAGGACAAATCCCAATCAAATCGATATTGACACGCCTCATTAAGTTTTACAAAACTATTTGACAAATTCGGAAGCCCTAATTAAAAAAATAAAAATCCCTATTCTGGTATTTTAAAAAATATATTCATTTAGGCCCGATTTTTCAATCCTCAGATAAAACTATCTGTCAGACAAATTTTAGCTCTGTCCCTTTTCTTTTTATGACTTTAGAAAGTGACAGTGATAGTTTTAAATGGCGGATAATTTTATCTGAGGATTGAAAAATCGGGCCTTAGACACCTAAATTTTGTGGACAATAAACTGTTAAATAAATAGATTTTTATCATGTTTCGCTGATAATAAAGTTCTTAAGTCTCATTGGTGCCGCTAGAAACTCAATAATTTCGAGAGGTGTACCATGTACCAACTGTAACAAAGGTTAAATGATTAATCGCCGTTCTGGGTCCTCAGCCGGGGACAGCTGACAGTTCATAATGATTAATGGATTGGCTCCCACACAGGGATTGAAATGCTTAGCTTTTAAACTTCTAGTGGAAACCGTGTGAATGTGCTATCTGATTCATATATTAAGTTAATTTTGTAGCATGACTGATGACTTTTGAGTTTCACAGGAAGCACTTTTAAGGCCCACTTGCGCGGTTTAGTGTTGGCACCAAACTCTGCAAGTATATAAGGGCAAACCCTGGGTTAGGCGCTAACTCCCGATCGTGCAATTGGGAGACACTTAAGAGCTTATTGACATAATTTGCACAGAATGGCGCAAATTTCAATTTTTTCATGCTCATTTTCAAAGAAACAGTGCAATATTGAATTTTTCAAGATATAAAAAACGATAGTCCCTTTCTTGTTCTTGTTATATCTGGTCATATTTTTTTATTTTTATATTCAAATAATTTATAATAAATATTTTACAAACTTACATCGCAAGCAAATTTGGTGTCGATGGAAGTTTGACTCCGTAATTCACATCATACAACCAATTCTAATAATTAAAAAAAAATACTCAAGATATAATGTATACTTTACTAGTTATATCTGGTAACAGAATTTATTAAAATTCGTTCATTCTACGTAAAAAAAATCGCGAGGAAAGCCTATTTCAGACAAAAAACATCTTGAATCAGCGTCCATTAACAGCCAAATAACTACAATTAAACCAAATAAATTTATATTTTATGAAACTTTAATTTACAGGGAATATTTTGGTATATTAAAATTTATTTTTAATTTGTAAATCGTAATTATAATGAATTATTAAAAATACTATATATTCCGCATCGAAGCAATGCGCTCTTCAGTATTGCGTGAGCGCTCATCAAGGTAAGACCTGTGTCACCCGTCCACGCGGCCGCAATGTGAAATATGGGCAGTAGGTAGGTAAAACATTAAAAATGTACTAACCAAATTACAAAAAAAAATCCTACTTAAAGAATCAAGATGATATCGCAGACTATATTTCACTTACGCTGTCAAATATGCACACAAACTTAAAACGTTAAAAACCTAAAGTCGAGCGCTTACGATCGGTGAAAGGGCTCTTAAGGTTTCTACCAAATTTCGTGTCTTTCGCCCATTCCCATTGGCCTAAAGCGCCTAAAGCTAGTTTTCCCATCGTAATAACCACCATAATCATATAATATTATCGACAAGCTGTTGCCCGTGACTTCGTCCACGGTTACTGGTTTATTACTTATCCCACAGGAACCTTTTAATTTTCCGGAATAAAAAGTATCTAAGATGTTGATCACGGATATAAGGTATCACCTCCGTGACGACCTCCGTGGTCGAGTGGTCTGTATGCCGGTCTCAAGGCGTCGCCATCTCGAGAGGTTCTGGGTTCGAACCCCAGTGGGGGCAAATGTTTGGGTGATGAATTTTCAGGCATTTGTTCTCCAGTCTTGGATGTTTATATATATTTCTATATATTCAGGTTATTTATATGTATTTATCTAATAAATATATTTATCCGTCATCTAGCGTCCGTAACACAAGCAGCATTAGTTGCTTAAAATGGGGCTAGTTGATAGGTGTGAATGTCTGAGGATATTATTATTATTATTATTATCACCATGCAAAATTTCATTGAAATCGGTCCACCATTTCGGAGATTAGCCCGTACAAACAGACAAACAGACAGAAACAAAAAAGTAATAAAAAACATTTTTAGTTATTTTCCCTCTTTTACATCCCCCTGAATCGGTTTTAAGCATTTTTTTTTAATCTATGTACAGACATTTGAACTCTTCAGTTTTATTATATGTATAAATATAGATTACATAGATTTTCCATTTGATTTTGTTTTGACGAAATCTATACATATAACAAAACTGCAGAGGTCGAATGTCTGTACATAGAAAAAAATGCATAAAATCAAGTCAAGGGATGACAAAAGAGGGAAATAACAAAAAAAAAAAATTATTTTTTGTTTTTCTGTTCGTCTGTTGGTCTGTTTATACAGGCTAATCTCCGAAATGGCTGGACCGATTTCAATGAAATTTTGCATGGTGATACCTTATATCCCTGGACAACATCTTAGATACTTTTTATTCCAGGAAATCAAAGGGTTCCCGTGGGATAGTTAAAAAACCATAGTAACCGCGGACGAAGTCGCGGGGGCAACAGCTAATTTGACAATAAGTTTTTGCATAATAGATTGAAAGCTATCAAACGTTATTGCCTAATCCTGTACATTATTTATGAGAAAATGACATCGATTTCCGATAGGCATCAACCTATGCGTCCTGTATTTTTTTAGTAAGCGTTATTTTAAAAACAAGTATTTTTTTTAAAAATTTCTTAAAACAAAAACTATTGGTGGCCCGAAAACTTCCCCCAACATACCAAAGAATCTGCAGAGCTAAAAATAAACACCAAAAAGAAAACAAAAGAAATATTTGATGAGACACGATTAGTACTGTTGCTTACTAAACATGAAAAGATAATCTCGACGTTAAAACAATGGGCGGAGGGCTCATCTAATCCAGCCCGCAAAGCCAACAAATTGGGATTATGAGCGCTGATAAAAGGCAATTACGCCTGGCGGTAGTATCTAACCTGTAGCATTTTTATTTTCTTACTTATTTTATCTAAATATTTGTATGTATACTCCCCAGAAATAACATAACATAAAATAACAAATCATCACACCATCAACGGGTATGGATAGGTGCTAACACCCACATTTTGCCAGATATGTTAAGTCCCCATGTAACAGGCGGCGAGCCTGTTGCCATGCACCGGGCACAATGTGAGGCAAGAGATATTCACAATCAACTCTACATAAGTTTTATTCAAACTCAGTGGTACAGGCGGTGGGATCGAACCCGCCATTAGATCCAAAAATCGTTAGGCGTATATGACTAGTGGCTGGTTTCACCCGCGCGGTAAAAGTCCGGAATATCGGGATAAAAAATGGTTTCACCCGCGCGGTAACATTCCGGAATATCGGGATAAAAAATACCCTATGTCTTTTCTCAGGCTCAAGAACAGAGGTTCCCAGACTTAATGTTCTCATAGACCACTTTCAAAATTTATCTGGTACCGGTGGACCCCTGCAGCTACATTTCTATCATATTTCCAAAACTCGACAAAAATGTGAAGACCAGAAAGCTCCCGTCGAGTCTCCCGTTAACCCGTAAGGGTCCACCTGGACCACTTTGGGAATAATGCTCTATAATTTTTGAATGTTAATTTTCGATTAAATCGGTTCAGTAACTTTGCCGTGAAAGCAAGACCCGCAGACAGACAGACATACAGATAGACAAAGTTACTTTCGCATGTATAATATTAGTATGAATTAATTTTTGAGAATGTAGAAACCCCTCACCTGAGGTCCTCGGGTCGATTCACATCAGTTCACAGTTTGAGAATATTTCCCAATTAGTCTGAAAATGCTCGGTAACCTTGTTATACATATAGCGGTTGTACTCCAGACTAATAGGAAAATTAAATTGGAGTGTGTAGACCTTGTAGGTACTGAAACGAAGCATGTTAATAGGTACAGTGAAGGAAGTTAGCAGTAGACGTCTAGATTCATATAGGAAGCGTTTGACGACCACCGTTCTTGAGTGGACTGTATGCCGGTCTCAAGGCGTCGCCATCTCGAGAGGTTCCGGGTTTGATCCCCGGTGGGTGCAGATGTTTGGGTGATGAATTTTCAGGCATTTGTTCTCCAGTCTTGGATGTTTTTATATATATATCCAGCATAAATAAGAATTTAACAGTTATAGAAATCTGAAAAATATATGTTACAGTTGAGGATATACCAGGTGCGAATTCGTAGACAGTAACACAATTTTGCTGAACTTCTCTCGATTCATTTTAAAAAAAGAAAGAAAGAAAGAAGAAATCCCATTCATTCCTTTTGTTTTTTTTTCTGTGCCTAATCACAGCTCAGCCCAGCACTATAATTTGATGACTATCAGCCGGAAGGGTTGAACAACTTTAAAAAATATATGAAATATGCCATATGTGCCTATTCACTTTTAAGGATGCCCTCGATTTCTCCAGGATCCCATCATCAGATCCTGACCTCATGACAATGGGACCAACTACAGCATAAACCTTATCAGACCAAAAAAATTTTTTTTAATCGGTCTAGGCGTCTTCGAGTAATCAGGGAACATAAAAAAACTAAAGTATTCGTCGAATTGATAACCTCCTTTTGTTGAAGTCGGTTAAAAATAGGTTGCCCTTTGCACAAAAATGTTAGTTGGGTGTTCACATTCAGTGGTCGCCTTCCCACGTGAAGAAAGATATAACGCCGCCGGAACAATTCGGAATTGTGGTTAGAAATGGTGTGATAAGCAACTACAGCCAACAACTTATCGTACCTTACGAAACACAAGAGCACTCGAGATCAAAAACCATCCAAGGTATTACCATTGTAATTTGCTTTTTTCCAATATCAAAACTACTTAATTATCCTACTATTTACTACTCATTAACGGTAAATAAAACATACACAACACTATAGGTGCAGTATAGATACTCAAATATTTCGTAGAGCCATTCGTTAGGCTGTATAGCGTGTATTTCTTTACAATAAACACGCATTAGACGAACATAAGAGTTCCATTTGGCGCGAACTAGACAGTCATCGTCCAATCATATTCTACGCGACATTTATGACCAATCTGAAGAGTTCTAGGTTCTAAGCATTCGCGTAGTTTGAATTTGGAACGCCAGCTTGCTTTTTTTAATTTTATTCATTCAAGCGTATAAACATTTTGCTTATTTTTAATTTTGATTTTAGAACATTGATGACATCACTTAGTTTTGTTTTAAATGAGACAGTTTATGGTGGTTTGGCGCAAAACAGCGCATAGTTATTTAATAATCTCAGCTGACCAACTAAGAATAATAGTAAAAAATAATAATATAGCTAGCACTGTATGCACACGGCACATTATACGGAATAGAAATAAAAAAATATATTAATTCGTCAACAAAAGTTTATCAAAGCTGAAAAAAATAAGATACGTTATAAATTGCTATCATCGAGTAAAATAATAACTTAGCAAAGAACAATGGCAAAAGTCAAGAGACACGCTTTGTTGCCTCAATGATTTATGTACAGTCGAGTACAAAAATATGTATACACATTATAGAGATGACCTTTTTTTCCTCCTACTAATTTACTGTTAAAAGTGGTAACATACTTTTGAAGTTGAAAGAAAGAAAGTTGACTGTACTAAAATTTTTTACATAATAAGTTGAGTGATTTTGACAGTTCTGTGAAGTATGACGTGCTATTGTCTGTCCCAGTTAGTATTATTTGTCTGGAAAATCTACTAAAAGCGAAATATTTTCATGTCTTCTAGCTTCGGGCGTAATCTCGTTTAACTAAACAAAGAGCCTTTAAATCGAATTTAAGTTCGGGGATTCTTATAATCTACAGTGATTGCTAAAATGAAAAGCTTAATATTTGGTATCTTAGAATTAAACTTTTTTGTAAAGCTTTCATACGTTAAATCTACAATTATGTATCATCTACGTATTTATGTTTGTCGCTGCACATCACTAAGTCGACTGACGCGCGACGCATCCCGTCACTACGGCGGAAGGAAATAGGTCACTTACTTACATTTTGAATGGCCGGCGCACCACATCTATAAACTATTAGTTTAAAGTAAACCTACTTACATGTATTAATGTTTAATACAATAATTGTCAAGATAAACTAGTTTCATTGACAATGTTAATAACGAGTGTTTTTCTTCATGAGGCTGTGGACGATTTCATATTTCTTTCACTTCATCTACTAATGATATAACGTTATGTTATTGGGTATGCATAATATAAAAAATCAAGCCAATCAAAGAATCATCCTAGTATTCTAAACGACATTTGTACGAAGTCGTGAAAATGTAGGCAATATGTAACCACTTTCGACAGTAAATGACTCTTATTAGAAGGAAATAAATAAATAAATAAAATCTTTATCAACCAAAAACAGCCAAAATTACACAAGTAAACTGTGACCTCCACACAAGGCTAGGCCTGACATGCCTAATTGACAATTTGCCACCTTTATGATGTGTATACTTAATTTTGTACTCGACTGTACCTATTGTAATAAATTTTATCCATTAACAAGCAATGTCGCAAATAATGATTGGAAAATAAACTACTGACATTATTTAACATAATAACATAAATTCTAAATAATATTCATAAAAACGGTACTCCAGAGAATTTCTGAAAGCGAAACGCTTAATCAATTCTGACATTTAGTTACTGGTGATTTAAATAATTTATTCGGTCAACCGAAAATTCACAATGGGCTGGGCTGTAAGTCGTGCGGTGTCCCGACAAATAATATTAAGAATTCTTCGAGAATTGATATAAATATATGTGTAAGTACATTCGAGTTACAAAATATTTATGCACATAATAAGAGTCATTTACTGTCAAACGTGCATACACATTTTTAAACTCGACTGTACCTAGGTGATATTTGGGATTGACGCGTGAACGTAGATATTAAAAAAATTTCATAAGTATTTCTGAAAACACAAGAAAGATATATTTATAAAGTTTTGTAAACTTTAAATTTTCACACGCCTTGCGGAGTGCATGGCTACAAGTCCCTTTTTTTTTAATTTTTACATACGACAGGTAAGCTTTTGACCTTCATCTCACCTGATGGTAAGTGACGATAAGGCCGAAGGTGGAAGCGATATTTTATTCTTTATAACTACGCACAGCGCCATATATTTATTGGTGCTAAACCACCAATCAATAGATGGCGCTGTGCATAGTCTCCATACAAAACCTGAAAGTTGTTGAAATTTCGACATAAATCTTGAACGTTGAAAGTAGTTGCAAGTTGCATTGCCACCGGGTTCTGAACTATTCCCAAAGTTTCAGCCCGATAGGTAGTCCGGAAGTGCCTCAAAATTGAGTTACAAAAATCCAACCGGACAAACAAAGAGACAAAAAGACAGAAACGTGGAAAATATAGGTAACTCTATTTTCCCGATTCGACTATCTCTTTGGAAATCCGTCCACACTCATAATATGCAAAAGAACATAATTATATTCCTCTTCTTTTGACTACATACTTTTTAACTTGGCTGTTTAATATCTTTGCAAAACACTTTGCATCAACATCATTATAAAATCGGTTGATAAATACTTTCACTTCAGGTGAAATCTATAAAACACGTAAACTTAAAGAAATATAACACGTCTCTGATAAGCTTACCGAACCGACTCTAACGAAGATTGGAAAAGTTTGAGGTCAAAAGTCTCGAGAGCTCTTTGGTTCGAGTGTCAGAAAATCCATTTTTTATTGCCGAGTCACTTCAATCATCATGCAAATCTGACCATTCACGGTGCGGGCTGAACGCGGCGAATCACGCGGTAGCACTGATTCTCAAACTGTATAATAACGAACAGAAACAGCAAAAATATGAAAATTACATACACAATTTTAATTTTTTATTTTAAGATTTTAGTGAAACATTTGCTTGCGGCACTGGGTCGTTTTTTTTTCTGCGGTCAGGTTGCCCACGCGGTTAAAATATTGACTAATAGCGTAAACGTATGTAGTTATACTATGATCAGATCAATAGTGACGTATTCACGACATCGTAGTACATGATAAATAGTAAAATTTTCAGCTAAGTATTACGTATTACAGTTAAGATCATAGACAATTTAACTGCTGCTGATGTTTTTAGTTTAAGTAGGCAGCTGGAGGCACAGCTGATGTATTTGGTCCTTACCTATGAAATTGGTGTTTTGTATGGAGATTTTGGGGAATTCTGCATTGTCCATACTAAATTTTTTTCAGTTTTCTTCCCAACGACAAATCCAGAGATAATAATATTTAGCATGTATCATTAGACAAGCTTCAGCACTGTCACACTGTGTGTGTGTGTGTGAACACGCTTGTTAAAAATTATTCATCGTTTTTATTTTAATGCAAATAAAATGATGTATTCGGGAGGCACTTAAAAAGAGTTGTCTCCGTGTCCAATTTTAGCACAATTAAACTTACAACAAATTATCAAAACAAATCAAAAGAGCTTAAGAGCCCTTTCACCGATCGTAAGCGCTCGACTTTAGGTTTTTAACGTTTTAAGTTTGTGTGCATATTTGACAGCGTAAGTGAAATATAGTCTGCGATATCATCTTGATTCTTTAAGTAGGATTTTTTTTTGTAATTTGGTTAGTACATTTTTAATGTTTTACCTACCTACTGCCCATATTTCACATTGCGGCCGCGTGGACGGGTGACACAGGTCTTACCTTGATGAGCGCTCGCGCAATACTGAAGAGCGCATAGCTTCGATGCGGAATATATAGTATTTTTAATAATTCATTATAATTACGATTTACAAATTAAAAATAAATTTTAATATACCAAAATATTCCCTGTAAATTAAAGTTTCATAAAATATAAATTTATTTGGTTTAATTGTAGTTATTTGGCTGTTAATGGACGCTGATTCAAGATGTTTTTTGTCTGAAATAGGCTTTCCTCGCGATTTTTTTTACGTAGAATGAACGAATTTTAATAAATTCTGTTACCAGATATAACTAGTAAAGTATGCATTATATCTTGAGTATTTTTTTTTAATTATTAGAATTGGTTGTATGATGTGAATTACGGAGTCAAACTTCCATCGACACCAAATTTGCTTGCGATGTAAGTTTGTAAAATATTTATTATAAATTATTTGAATATAAAAATATGACCAGATATAACAAGAACAAGAAAGGGACTGTCGTTTTTTATATCTTGAAAAATTCAATATTGCACTGTTTCTTTGAAAATGAGCATGAAAAAATTGAAATTTGCGCCATTCTGTGCAAATTATGTCAATAAGCTCTTAAAAATATAGTCTATTTTTAGACGAGGTAATTATTTTTTAGGAATACTCTGAATCTTCATAGTTACAGACAAAAAACTAAGAGAAAAAAAACACCAATTTCATAGGTAAGGACCCAATATATTATTGCTTCGCAAATGCCATTATTTCGTCGCAAAACCTATTGGTCAAGTTGGTTGGTTGGTTACCATTGACGTCTTTGGTCTAGATTTTAACCATTGGGTTAACTATTAAAACTGACCCAAACTATGAGTGTAGTGTATGTGTGAAAGAGAAGGATGTATTCTGTCGTCTCCTGCGCATACTGGTTACCAGACGAAGCACAGATCACTGACAGCCGCTTCGCTTCTTAATAGATTGATAATATGAACAATTTAGTACGGTAACCAGTGTCGCCTCTCGCACACAAATAAGCGTATGCTCTCATTGTCACCACATATAACGCTGGTATGCGATTCGTAGTTCAATACAATATGTCGACATAGAAAAGAAAGATCTAAGTAAAAAACTTTACATTGAAATATATGCTTTATTATTTGATATTAAGCATTAGTTCACTTTACCCGTCAATATTTACATAGCACGTAGATATTTTGCCGTTACGATTTGACAATGTTGTGCAGAATATTTGCACAGTGTTGTCAGATAAACAAAAATTTTAAAATTAAAATAATCAAAATTTACTTAAAACTTTTGAATAAAAAATTACATAAAAATGAAAAAACAAAATTTATTACTAAAAATACAAAATCCGTTATAAAATCTTTATTAATTCTGACTAAAGTGCGTTTAAAAAATGCTTTGTGTTCCTACTACCTAATAAATATACCGGTAGAAGAACCCTTCAGTAAAATGCACTTTTCTTGCCTTTTTTCTATAATATGTAAGAACCATATTATTGAAAAATAAAACTAAATCGCTGAGTGACTTTAAACTGGTGGACTAGTCGAGCCGTGAGTGTCCACGTCTCAGCACCGTAGGTCATGACAGGAAGGACGCACTAGTCGGAGACTTTCGACTTAAGACATTGAGGGATGGGTGACGAGAAAACTTCACGAAGCTTATGAAATGCTGCCCAGCCCAGCTGAATTCCTCTATTGGCTTCTCTCTCGAAGTTGTTTCTGCCTAATTGGAGCATTTGCCCCATGTAAACATATTCTTGTACAACCTCGAGAGATACTCCATTCCGTGCACCATCTCCTTTAAGTCCTGCAGGGTTTCAGCCATGATGACGATGTCGTCTGCGAATCGCAAGTGTGAGATGTACTCGCCATTTATATTAATGCCACGTCTTGTCCAGTCCAGCGTACCGAACATATCCTGCAGCGCCGCAGAGAAGAGTTTTGGGGATATGACATCCCCTTGTCTTACACCACGGCGCAGGAGGATAGGGTCAGTCCGCCCATTCAGGATTTTGATAGACATATGGGCAGATTCGTACAGACATCTCAACACTTCGATGTATCGCCAATCAACTTGGCACCTCTGCAAGGACTCTGGAACAGACCAGGTCTCGTCAGAATCAAAAGCTTTCTCATAGTCCACAAACGCCATGCACAGTGGCTGGTTATACTCACTTGTCTTCTGTATAACCTGCCCTACCGTGTGAATGTGGTCTATGGTGCTAATAACTCCGTGGGAACCCGGCCTGCTCCGGAGGTTGAGCTTCGTCAAGTCTTCCTGTAAAATGATTCGAGATGACTCTTGAGAACAACTTATAGACGTGGCTTAGAAGTGAAATCGGTCGATAGTTCTTCAACAAAGTCTTGTCGCCTTTCTTGAAGAACAGTACGACTAAGCTTCCATGCCACGCCTTCGGAATTCTCCCGCATCCGCATCAGGAATGATGTGATCCGACAGAGAACTAAAGTCACCGACATAGCTCACCGGATTAGCAAACTGAAGTGGCAGTGGGCTGGTCATATTAGCCGTAGAACTGACGGCCGTTGGGGCCGTAAAGTTCTCGAGTGGAGACCGCGTCTCGGTAAATGTAGGACGCCCTGCGACCAGATGGGATGTCGATATTCGTCGGCTGGCTGGAGTGGGCTGCATGAGAACGGCCGAAAATCGCGAGCGGTGGCGTGCATGGGAGGCCTATGTTTTCAGTGGACAGGAGTAGGCTGAAGATGATGATGATGAAAACTAAATGGGTCTGTAAGTAAAAAAAAATATATTATCTCAAAAGTAATCATCATTATAATATCTGACATGGTTTAAAATGCTCGTATGTTGCGTTATAGCAGTTTTTCAAGTTTTTCAATAATATAATCAAAATAAGTATTAGTTAACAAAATAACTTATAGTTAATTATCAACTAATAACATTTTATAGCGCCGCTACTGGTAACATTTAAATTGTGCAGTATTAGTGATGTGACAATGATCGATAATTATGAAAGGTTACACTGACATCTAGTAAAATAATAATCACCTGTTTTGAAAAGATTGTGCTCGATTTATTAGGAACTAGCTATTGCCCGCGACTTCGTCTGCGTGGAATAGTGTAGTAGTAGTAGATAGCATTTATTTATTTATTTAAAAAAATATATGACGCAGTAAGTGTGGGACAGGGCGGCTGAGCTTGTAACAATTCGAATAGTTATTCTAACTAGAATACTAACGCAACAGAATAACATCACACTAGAATAACGACGCCTATCACTTGTCAGGATCTAGGCCACAAAAGTATCAGTTACGTCATTAAAAATGTAAACACGCTCCCCTTGAATGAGTGCCTTATCCCGTTTAACTATAAAAAACACTCCCTCCCTCCAAACCACCGGAAGTTCCTTGTTGCCCTACCTATCTTACTCTGATGAACCTTCAACTTGGATCACACTCGTTAATCCAAGCTGTACACTTCACACACACAGTCACTGATTCGTCACCAAACACACAATCACTATAATCATCTACGAACACACTAAACTACCAACGCCTCACTTAGCCTATAAACACTGCCACTACACAAACGGATACTAGATAATCAGTTACAGCTGAACAGAACTAGCTTGACGACGAGCAGCATGACGCCACCCGACCTTACTCAACGACATCTACCCACAGAATGACCGATTGTTTGGTGAAACCTGGATCACCACTGATGCTCTGATACCATTTTTTAATAGTCTGAGGATGAGGTGAGCATGTGTAAAACGTTTCTCGAACATAATTGTATGCTTTTGGCGAATAATAGTGAAGAGTAAGCGCAAAACTTCTGAGCGCTGGTGGATATTGTGTATTTGATTATAATCCAGAATCATCTTTTTTTATAACACGTGTTACTAGCTAATGAATCTGCAAGAAAAATTTAATTTTTTTTTTGTTCAACGTGAAATGCAACTTTTTTTTAAATTGAACATGGTTATTTAACGCCGACTGTTGAAATACAAACAATCTATACGCTGTGTTGATTAAAACTATGATTTTTGATCAGACGCCTTAGATAGTTGACACAACAGGAAAATGCAAAAAAAATGGTGACAATCATACATAACATACCGGTAAAATTATATTTTCTAGAGTGTGCACATCTTCGGCACGCATCATGAAGTTGTTTTTGAACTCGTCAAAGACTTCCTGCATTTTAATTATTTTCTTTTTTAATCTACGATTTTGAGCTTGTATTTTTTATCTGTGATCTTTGTTGCTTGATTATATTATCTTTGTTTGAAATAATACTTGTAATTTTTCTTTTTCTTGGTGTTGATGTATTCGAATCATGAATTATGTACTATGAGATGGATGCCAAACTCCCATACAGTAACATGAGGCAATGTTCTGTCGCGATCAGTAGGTGTTCCCACTCATTCTATCACTATTTATGAATGAAGGCTATCCGTGGGATATCCTCTTCCTTTTTTCCTATCCATAGTTTCTGTCTTACCGGTAATATTTACGCCATTTTGACGCCTAGACTGAAAATTGTTAAAAAAAAATTGTAATTTAATATTTTAAATAAAAAATTATAAAACTTGTGATGACGTGCGTTGTTTTATGTTGTGTAAGTGAGTGGTATCCTGGATATACCTTATCATTTCACAGGTGAGTCAATAATCACATATCAAATGAGAGTATTTGTTTGAGAAATTTGTGTGTATTTTTGTGGGACGTCATTAGTTGTAATAGAAAGCTTTACTACGAAATGTCAAACTCATTCATTAAAGTGATAGAATGAGAAGGAACACCTACTGATCGAGACAAAACATTGCCTCATGCTATTGAATGGGAGTTTTGCATCCATCATAAAGTACAAAATTCTTGATTCGAATTGACCGGGTAATATGAATCTGTTGACTGAAATGACATAGACTTCACTTAGAATTATGTGTGAAACTCGTATAACCTCTATTATGAAGTAATAAAATATTATGATAAATTATTCTATACGATAATGAATTGCAATGACTGCATAAAAAAATCATGAATTCGGCAATGAAAGAAATTGATTAAATCAGTAACATTTTATTTATTATTGTGAGTAGTTCCATACTCGTGGCTATTACTGACTGCGCAACATATTATTATCCTAACTGGCCATTCTTCGCCTTTTTCGTGTAGATGGACTTGTAGGTGATGTCGATCGTTTTGTTTGTGATGCCTGAAAATAAGAGTTAAATAATAACTAACCAAAGTAAAAAAAAACTTAGCAATATTTTTTTATGCAAATAGGCACTTCTAAAGGTTCAGAATACAATTTAACAATTTCTTTGAATGGTACTGCATCAAATTTTAGGTAACGTCATTCAGATTTTTTTTATTTCAAATACATCATCTGAGAAATGTTCTGAACAAATCGTGCTCAATTTGGTAGGAACCTAATCCGTCCGCCCTGTCCCAGAGATCCATTTAAATTTTTTATTAATTTCCGAGGGAAAACAAAAACATAATTAATAGTCAATGTTTCTCTATCAATTATTACCAGAATCTAGAAGACTATCGATAAAATGTTGGTTCGATAAAATCATGCACTGCACTATAGGTGTTTTTCATCTGCACAATTGCACAAAACAATGTACATTGCTTCCTGGAAACGATGTAATTTACATTGACCATGTTTTTAACAAGCAATGTATATTTTTATATTGACATTTGATCTTTTTCAGTTTTTACTAAATAAACAGATAAATACGAACTTACCGATGAAAATAAATATTTATATTTGTTAAATTAAATGTTTTGCTTTGTTTCCTGCGGGTCAAAACAGCACAAGAAGGCATATTCACGTAAATAATCCGCAAAATAACAGCTTGATGGTTCGAGAATGACTGAAAAGTGTCAAATCGTGAAACCGACGGATATGATCCTATATCATATGAGTGGCGCGCGGAGACACGCCCACTTACGATTTCTAATTACTCTCATCTATTCTATGGGACGAAGCCTGGGCGGAGTGGTGGAGAGGGTACTTGTGCCCGGACCACAGTGAAGGGCGGATGTATCAGTGTGACTAAGGAGCCGATACCCAGGAAGCTGGGATACTACAATGAGTAATGAATGACAAAGCAACGAAGAACTATTCGCTGACTTTATTTTGCTCAAGACCTACCCACCTACTTTATTTTGTTGCGAGTAATAAGTGTATGTGATGATATGCAATGTCATGTGCAATGATTATCGAAATAAGCGTCAAGTGGTGTGTAAAGTGATGAGATTTTTATCGTGGTAATCCACCTCATCCAAGTAGCACCACAGTGTCTGCCATCGATCGTTTGACGCCAAACTCTCCCAAGATGCATTGAAATGCATTACACTAGCATTTCAATGCAAACTATTGAAGATATATATATTGCAGACATGGCTGTATGGGATTTGTTCCCTTTGCCTTCCCTACGGGAGAATTTTACAAAAAAAAAAAAAATCATCGAGTCAACGTATTCTCTCTAATCTGTGGTCAAGTCAACGACGTTTGTTTACTTTTTGAGTGAGTGTATCATTGACGTGTATGTTTTGCTGTTGTCGGACTGGATAGTTTGTAAAACACACAATTACTTTATTATAGAACATAGTTCTTGTGAATTGTAATATTTAAAAAGAGCTGGAGAGAATGTTGAAAGCGGTAATTCTTATTGGAGGACCCCAAAAAGGTACTTTATTTATTATGTTTGTTGACGTCACCGGTTTTAATCTATACGACGATTAAAATTAAATACAGTCTGAAAGTAATGACTTGTATCTTTCACGCGATATATTAAAACACTAAGGTGATTACAGATTAACGGTCTTCATCTAAAACAGGTACATAAACCAATGACACTAAGGTTATGTTTATTTAATATAACTCTTATTTTATCAATTTAGGAGTGTACCTACAATTATCACGTACTCACATATCTATAAATATTAAGGATTAATACTTGCACGGTATATCTTTCTATATCTTTTAGTTAAGTCTTCTTAAAGCCATAAATAGATAATACATTTTCCCCTTAACCTATCCCTAAAATTGATAAAATAGCAATGGAATTTGTACTGAAAAAGAAAACTACACTATAATTTGAAATAAAAGGTTTTGTGAGATGTTTTCTGTTTGACTTTATTGTTAATTTCTGTATGTAATGTATGCTTTTAGGTACTCGGTTTCGTCCCCTGTCTCTAGACATTCCGAAGCCCCTATTTCCTATAGCTGGTGTACCGTTAATACAGCACCATATCGAAGCCTGTGCTAAGTTGCCAGAATGCAAGGAGATTCTTATCATCGGAGCATACACCACCAACCTTATGGCGCAGTTTATAAACGACATGCAGAAGGAATATCATGTGTTGATAAGGTTTGTTGTAAGATTGATTGCATGTTATGGTGTTCCTAATTCAGAATGAATAATTAGGAATATGTCTATATACCAATTTAAATCAGAGGCTGAGATTTAAGGCCCCCTTTACTGAACAAAACATAAGAAAATACCTTAGAGTTACTAAGTACAGTTCGTTAGTTAGTTCTTACAGATATAACAGTATTGTTATAAAAGTTTTATTGCACAAAATAAAATAAAACCTCTTTGTCCATAGTAATGTTAATTGCATATAGTAATTAATATTTTGTTGTCTCCTGTGAACTAAAGCCATTAATCTTATTGTATAAAATATGGCAAACACAATGAAAAGATAATGACTCAATAGTGTCACATATTTATATCCTGTCATAAAGCAAGCAACAATTAATTGTGGTTTGAACAGACTGCAATTATTATCAACATTATCTCACAAAGTACAAACAATATTGCTTATACCTGATTATTTATAAAATATAATACTAAAATTATTTTACAGATATTTTCTAAGATTTAAATTAATATATTAATCTCAATTGCTTTAACCCCTTGAACACTGGTGTTCTCTACAAGTGTTGTGTCTGGTTTTCTGACCATTGTTGGTTATACAATAATAATAATAATATCCTCAGACAATCACACCTATCAACTAGCCCCATTTTAAGGAACTAATGCTGCTTGTGTTACGGACACTAGATGACGGATAAATATATTTAATAGATAAATACATATAAATAACCTGAATATATAAAAATATATATAAACATCCAAGACTGGAGAACAAATGCCTGAAAATTCATCACTCAAACATTTGCCCCCACTGGGATCGAACCCAGAACCTCTCGAGATGGCGACGCCTTGAGACCGGCATACAGATCACTCGACCACGGAGGTCGGAATATTTTATTGTTATTTTCATGTCGCATTTAATCCTTCAGATACTTGCAAGAATTTGCTCCGCTGGGCACCGGTGGTTGTCTATACCACTTCAGGGACCAAGTGCGGGCAGGAAACCCTTCTGCCTTCTTTTTATTGAATGGAGATGTTTGCACCGACTTCCCCCTCAAGGATATTTGGACCTTCCATGAAGAGAGGCCTAATGCTCTTGTAAGTTGTAAGAGTTTTCATTCATCATCAGCATCATCAACAACTTAAGGTCATCCACTGCTGGATATTGGTCTCCCCTAATGCACAAATACGAGAACTGTCAATACTTTATAGATATTATCGTATTTTTCTAGTGTTGTGATCTGAAAACATAACAATATTGTCTTTTTAATATTCAATACATTTTATTAGCACTTGTGTCAATGTCAACATTTCTATGCATTTTTTCAATTGTAGTTTTATTTTATAAGTTGGGTATGTTGTGTTTTACTAAAAATATAAGAATACACTATGATACAAAATGTCTTATCTAGGCTTCTTATTATTTTGATAGAAATTGTAGTCCAAATCAATACCTACATTACTTTTATGAATTCATTGCAATAACAAATACTTAAATTTTGTATTATCTACTTAGTTTTACAGTTTTATGACAAAATACATGTGCAAACATCCAGAAGTGTGTTTTATAGTACAGTTAACAAATACAACCTCAGACGATACAAATCTGTCAACATTTCAAAACAAACTTCAAGCATTAATGCAAAAAATAATCAAAATTATTCATAAAAATGTACAGATAGCTGCTAACTATATGAATAAAGATTGTGTTATATTTTACATTTTCAGGTGACCATTATGGGTACAGAAGCGACCAGGCAGCAGTCAGTCCACTACGGATGTATGGTCAGCGATCCATCCACAAAAGCGGTCAACCATTATGTGGAGAAGCCCAACAGCTATGTGTCTACGTTGATCAACTGTGGAATTTATGTGTGCTCCTTACAAGTGTTCCACACTATGGCCGAAGCGTTTGCGAAGGAACAGAATGGGTTTTATAGGTGAGAGTATCTTTTGAACTTTTTCATAAGTTATACATACTAAATGTATCACGACTATTTATCCTCTAAAGGTTAGTCAAAGACGGCAAAAGCAAGCAAAAGCAGTCCACTGCAATTTTCTTTATTTTCAAAGGACTTTTATCAGAGATATGCCAGTCCTATCATAGCTTATTATAAATACAATATTCACAATTATTAATTACTAGGCAAACATGGTGGATGTTGTAAATGAAACACCATCTTTGCTTCTCCTGAACCAGGATTAGCCAGGATGGTGTGAAATATTCCAACATCTATTTCACTTATGTTCAACGAGCTGATAAGTGCCTGTCTTTGCGCTTGGTAACGAACACATTCATCAACAAGTGATGGATATCCTCTATGACTCAGTTCACGCTTCACCAACCTAAATTACAATTTTGACTGAGCTTGTGGTAAGGTTCTCGAGTGGCAGCCACGTGGCAAGCACGCCCACAAGCTGGACCGACGATATGGCGAATATTATAGAGAGTTGCTGGATGCATTAATTATGGAAACCCTTCGAGGTCCATGGACATAGGTCTCGAAGGGTTAAGCTGTGGTCGTATCTAACCTAAATAGGGATATAATTAGTAAAAATATGATTTTTATTATATTCTATAAGCAATTGCTTGTATTTGTTTTTGTTATTTAAATATCATCGTTTGCTTGTTGCAGTGGTAATGGACAGTGTGGTCACCCTGGCTACATGTCCTGGGAACAAGATGTCTTGGCGCCTCTGGCAGGCACTAATAAGTTATACGCTATGCAGGTAATAATAAAATACATTTTTCTTTGTATATTCTTTATTCAATAAGTTGTCAAACAAACAACATACAATACAAAAGTAATATTGGCGGAAAATGTTCTTTACACCGCGAAAACTATTCATGATAGAATAAAATAATGTAATGCGACTGCAGAAAATTTCTTTGTATAAATATTACAGTTATGCCATTAAGGGCGAATTCGACCAAATTTCGATTATTATTGAAATTACACTGGTGTAGTAATAACCAAAATGCTTTAGCTGTCAGATGCGTACACGGCCAAAATACGGCCTTGTTCGCAGGACTCCGCCATTAGGTCGAACAGCCTTATTCTAAACTATATGAATCACTGAATCTCTATTCCTGTCACTTTTTATTGCAGCTAGTTAGAGCGAGACGGGGCGTGACTTTCCGAATCGAATCGGTGAACCGACAGTTTAGAATAAGGGGCAGATTCGTCCAATGCAATTTAAGCATTTATTGGTGTTCGAAGCCTCGTAGGTAGTGGTCGACGGAAATTGGTTGAAATTGCCCTAAGTGTTCTTTTTAACCGATTTAAAGAAAGGTCCCGTGTTGGTCCGGGACGCAAAAATAATGTACCAACTGCTTTTCTTGCCGAGCATGTCGTAAAAGGCGACTAAGGACGTATTGGGTACTGGGTCTGTGATTGTGTAGGCGATGAGCTAGCCACTTGTTACTACCTTTCACGATTTTTCATCTTTCCAAACCCAATTTTTGTATGGCTAGATGTGCTGCATGGATTATTGGCGTGATTTTATGTATATGTATGTATGTTAAAAAAGGAGGAGGAAAGACACGCAAAGTATATATAGTTTTTACTTACACTGGTATATAATGTGTATTTCGCTCATTAAAAAATCAACATTAAAATCAACCCAAATACACTCCTCTTTTCATTTTAATGAAATAATTGTGAAAAAAAACAATTTAAAACATACTGAACAGTATGAGTACAAGTAACAATAATACCAAATAAAAGAGCGTATTTTTTGTACTCAAAATCCATATAAAAGTTATTTGTGTGTCTCTCACCAAAAGGACAGCTAACGATAATGTGGGTAAATTTGACCTCGTCAACAATTTTTCTCGTCTCCTGCAAATTTACGTTTTTAGATTTATGCCCTTTTTCTGGTAATCGGAACAAAATTGTGATATGTGATGAACATACCTTATGTACTATCGTACCCGCATCTTTGTTTTCGATCGAAAGCCAAAGCGTACTAACCAATACGTTCCTCGTAATAATTATGTACCTATCTGTAACTCAGGCGACTAAGGGCGTATTGGGTACTTGGTCTGTGATTGTGTCGGTGATGAGCCACTTGCCACTCTTTCACGTTTTTTTCATCTGACTAACCCTATTCTTGTATGGCTAAATGTGGTCTTAAGGAACACACTCCTTGGACTCTGCCTACCCCTTTGGGTATTACAGGCGTGATTGTATTATGTATCACTCTAAATCCCTTAACAAAAGCTTGCACGTTTAATTAAGAATAGATAACTCTAAGCAAAACTTTAAATTAAATAATATTATGTATAATGTTCCTCCTCTCCATTGTTGTTGTGCCCGACAGGGTTCACAGTGATCATAAACGTACTGTAATATCTGTAACCACACTGTGAAAAGCAATAAAGTATTGAGTATTGAAAGCCGTACAGAGCTTTCTTTTGGCCTCTACGAACTAACGATTGCAGGTAACAACATGGTGGTCTCAAGTGAAAACGGCTGGCTCGGCGGTGTACGCAAATAGGCACTACTTAGAACTACACAGAGATAGACTGCCCAAAAGCGCGCCCTGCCAGATACTGCCCGACGTGTACTTACACCCTACTGCTGTTGTCGACAGTACTGCTGTGGTGAGTTACCTTTTTGGTGCGTATGTGGGAATAAAAATCTTACGGTTTTGGTCCAATTAATAATAAGCAGGTATCCGTGATAGATAACACTGTATTCACCATACACACACACAATTTATATACAGAAGGTCTCGTACAATATTGTTTATAACACTGCACTAGATGTATTAGCATAAGCAAAGGTTTCAGCACTTATTAACTACTTAGCTAGCGTAAAGCGTATGTGATGAAACGAGTGACGGAGCGAGCATTCGACGCGAGACGTGGTTTCTCACTGCTCGCCACACTCGCCAGTGCGGGGCGTCATGCGGTCTGCGCGTGCGCCGGCCGGTATGTCGAGAGAGCAATAGGCCGCGCTCGGTGTATGCGCATGTCCAATTCCGCACGACAATTAGCCGTCGTCGGAATAAGTCCGGCGAGAATTTATGTTCATGATATTTATATGTATTGTAATAAATAAATAATATAATATGTATACTAAATGTACATAGTTTAATTAATGTTATAAAGTGTAAATAGTTGTTGTATATAATGTGTGTGTTTTAATTAATGTTATGTTTAATTATAATTAAGTTGTGTTTTATTATGAAGTTTTATTATGGAATAAATGTATTTGTATATGTGGCTACACCTTGTAACGAGGCGCTATATCAGTATTCGCGACTCTGTTGTTATAGCGCTCTTCCATTTCCTCTTTGTTTCTGGTTTATTTTCAAACTAACCATCTGCCTTTTTTTGTCATTGTTCTGGTCTCCAATTTTCATTACTAATTAATAATATAATACGTGGGTGTTAAGACCTCTGCCAACCCCTTCGGGGATAAATGCGTGACGACTTGCGGAGACAAGGATTAAACCAACGCCTGTCCTCAGCCTATAACGTTCCACTGCTGGGCACAGGCCTTCCTCATGGAGAAACACATGAGGTGTAAGACCCGTAACACCACGCTGGCCCAATGCGGGTTGGTGGGTAGAAACAGTCGCTATAGCGACCGGGACCAGTGGCTTAACTTGCCTTAACGGAGGAGCTCGAGATCACAGTTTTGGTCCCCATCCACGGCCTGACCATGGCGAAGGTAGCTTTGTTTTGAATCGAAAGCCAAAGCATACTAAGCACTACGCCACCAAGATCCCATTAACTCTCTCCCATAAACTAACAAATTTTGCACAAATTAATTAAAGTAGTTCCCTCATTAATTAATATTTTATATTATTTACAGATTGGTCCAAACGTGTCCATAGGCCCAGGAGTCACGATAAAGGCGGGCGTGCGAATCAAGGAGTCGATAGTTCTCAACAACGCCACCATTAATGAACACGCACTGGTCATGCATTCTGTTGGTTCGTATATATTTTTATAACTAGCTGTGCCCGCGACATTGATATAACGCCGATAAAAGTTTACAAAAAGTTTTTGTGTGTTTGTTACCTAACACTGCATTTTTTTTTACAAAGTGCTCAACATTACATTCCTACCTCTTATTAGCAAAATGTTGATTGATAATAGTTGAACTAAAACCTCTAATTATTAAAATAATGGAAATAACATTTCGTGTCAGTTTCATCCTCAGAGTAAACAGAACCGGAGTAGCCTTCGTCTAAAATTCCCTTCTGCCAAATGCACAAGCATCGGCTGCTTGCACGTTTAATAAAACTAGTTGAGCCGCCATTTTGACAGCCATATCATTGTAAACGTTGCGGCGAACAGAGCTCCCGCAAAAATGCCTGCCTGTGCTGTTTTTTGTTGTAAAAATAAATATAAAACATCGAGTATGCTAAAAGATGGTGTCACCTTTTATTTGTAATCATAATTTTTAAGATTTTATCATTATTAACCTCATTAATTCATGTTTTAGAATTCTACAATTTCAAATTTCGAACGCTAGTCTCGTGGGGAGTGCGGCTGTGACGTTGTCAAAACGCACTCCCCACGAGACTATTTTAAGCGTGTGTGCGTGAAATTTAAATTTGTGTGTCGAATTATGCATGTGTGCATTTGTAAAAACGGTAAAAGTTATTGTTTATGTGTGCTGGCTTTGAGTGTAGTGGTAACCTCACCCCCCGCAAGAAATGGCAGAAAAATTTTTTTGAGAAATTGACTAATGGCTACTCCAGTTCTGTTTACTCTGAGGTTTCATCTGAAATTGCTGTCATGGTGATACATCCATCCATCATTTCTTCGGTCTTCCTCTCCCTGCATTACCATCCACTCTCATATTCATAACTCTTCTCGTCGTGCTTATTCTCTCTTCTCAAAATATGTCCATACCACGATAGCCATTTCTCTCAACTTCTCGATCACTCGAGCAACTTTCAGGCAACCCCTGATATACTCATTCCTCACTCATTCAATCCTCGTCATCTTAAAATACAAAAAAATCGAAAATTCTCGAAGCTTCTATGTCTACAAGCCATGTTACTTTTCCTTCCAGTGGGGCAAGACGCGTCAGTAGGCGAATGGTCCCGGGTAGAAGGCACGCCGTCAGACCCCGACCCGAACAAGCCGTTCGCCAAGATGGACAACACGCCGCTCTTCAACACCGATGGGCGGCTCAATCCCTCCATTACTATACTTGGTAAGGTTCTCCAGGACTCGAATAGTCGCGCATGGAAGGCATTCCGTCAGACCTGGACCAGATTAAGCTCGCTAAGATGGTCAACTCTACAACAACTCTGAACGACAACACTCGCTGGAGTAATAATAATAATAATATAATAATATCTTCAAACATTCACACCTATCAACTAGCCCCATTTTAAGCAACTAATGCTGCTTGTGTTACGGACACTAAATGACGGATAAATAATAGATAAATACATACAAATATCCTGAATATATATAAATATCCAAGACTGGAGAACAAATGCCTGAAAATTCATCACCCAAACATTTGCACCCACCGGGGATCGAACCCAGAACCTCTCGAGATGGCGACGCCTTGAGACCGGCATACAGACCACTCGACCACGGAGGTCGTCATGTGGGCTAGATGAAAGAGCTATGGTGTGCTTATGTCTAGCTGTGGACTGGCGTGACTTATAAAAATATCACAACAAATTTTTGCTTTTTACTTCAAATACATTAGGGTTCAAAATCCCTTGGAGAAATTACATGCAGTTGCAATTAAACTTTATCTACGCGATCTATACTGTCGATTCTGCTTGAAGGACCGTTTCTATTGCTAATGTCAACCGCATGAAAGAGATTAATTTATATTACTTATTGTGATATTTTAATCCTCTCTGGTCTAGTGGCTGCAAACCAGCAGTTGATAGAGAGATCCGATTCCCCATGAGGGCAGAAATTATTCTGCTTGGTTTGGTTAGTGGTAAGGCTCTCAAGCCCGGCTGCATAGCTACCACCGTCTTACCTAAAATCTGTCGCCATAAGAACAGTGTGATAACCATTGTTAGTTATGTTCCGGCAATTAGAGTTAAGAAAGCCAGTTCCTCACTTGTCGCGGAATACAGGTGAAGCTCGCTTCCACCTTCGGCCTTATCATCACTTACTATCAGGTGAGATTAAGCCAAAAACTTGCCTGTCATATATTGGGTCCTTACCTATGAAATTGGTGTTTTTATTCTGTCTTAGCAATTTGTCCGTAACTATTAAGTTTCAGAACATTCTTATAAAATAATTGCCTCTTCTAAAAATAGACCATATATTTGAGCTCGTATTGTTTAATTTGATAATTTTTTGTATGTTTGATTGTGTTAAAATTAGACACAAAGACAATTATTTTTAACTGCCTCCCGAATACATCATTTGATTTGCATTAACATAAAAACAATGAATAATTTTTATCAAGCGTGTTCACACACATATTGCTAAAGCTTGTCTAATGATACATGCCAAATATTATTATCTCTGGATTTGTCATTGTGAAGAAAACTGATAAAATGTTAGTATGTAAAATGCAGACATCCCCAAAATCTCCATACAAAACACCAATTTCATAGGTAAGAACCTAATATAAAGAAATGAAATTTAGTTGAATATCTGTCTACAGTCAATACCTTGCCATTACCGCAGTTTGTAAACTATCTTCGATATTTTTTGCACCAAATGCGAAACATTTTAAGGTTGAAAGGTAAGGTTTTGTACCGTTTCGATAACAAATAATTTTGATCCTTATTCCAACAGGCGCAGGGGTGACAGTCCCGGCTGAGACAATACTACTCAACTCCATAGTTCTTCCGCACAAACACCTAACGAGGAGCTTCAAGCACGAAATTATTTTATAGTGTTCTCTGTTACTCTTTAGAGCTTTGAAAGAGATGAGAGACTTATCTTAGGCTAGTTACGGACGCGGGTGTAACAGTCACGAGCAAAAATGTCTTCCTATTTTAGTACCTACTTTTCTCTTCGTTACTGTCTTAGTTGGTACTATCTCTGTGGCAGCTGTAGCCGAGTTGGGAAAGACGCACAACTGCAAGTTCAAGAGGAAACTGGTTTATTCCAACCGCCACTGACTTTGAATAAGAAAGAAAGAAAAATATATTTATTTCCATAAAATTGTGAAACTAAGGTTGAAACAAAAGAACTTAAGCTTAGTGATCATTTAAAAAAAAAACATAAGTACCGGTGTATGGCAACAGGCATCTGTCACATGGAGACAGGCGATATACATACATACATATAATCACGACTATTATCTCCTAAGGGTTAGACTAGGCAGAAGCACCGCAAAAGTCCATTGCCATAGTCCGCGCTTCACCAAGCAGTGACTGCACTCAGCGTGACAGGTGAGCCCGTCGCCGCTATAAGCTATTGGATGTTGTGCAGTTCTAAGTCCATTAGTCGCCGTTACGACACCCAGGGGAAGAGATGGGTTGGTAGTATTCTTTTAATGAGCCGCTAGGCTGGTGTGGCTACCACGGTGTTTAACACCTCTTGTCAATTTCTGTGGCATGTATCATTTGTTCTGGCTGTTGGATTTTTACAAGATTTTAAACTTTCGCGTTGCATTGTATATAAAGGTAACACTAACGGGACTACAAGCGACATTCATTATGTAGTATATATTGGGTCCTTACCTATGAAATTGGTGTTTTTTTTCTCTCTTAGTATTTTGTCTGTAACTATTAAGATTCAGAGTATTCCTAAAAAATAATTACCTCGTCTAAAAATAGACTACATTTTTGAGCTCTTTTGATTTGTTTTGATAATTTGTTGTAAGTTTAATTGTGTTAAAATTGGACACGGAGACAACTCTTTTTAAGTGCCTCCCGAATACATCATTTTATTTGCACTCACTTAAAAGCGATAAATAATTTTTATGAAGTGTGATATTACACATATAACTAAATCTTGTCTAATGATAGATGCCAAATATTATTATCTTTGGATTTGTCGTTGTGAAGAAAACTGATAAAATGTTAGTATGTAAAATGCAGATATCCCCAAAATCTCCATACAAAACACAAATTTCATAGGTAAGGACCTAATAGATACTACTTTCTGGCCGACGTTTCGGGTTACGCCAACCGTGGTCACGAGCCGACTGACGCGGCGTCGTCTGCTCGGCGGGCCCGTGATCTTCTTCTACCCACACATTATTAATATTGCAGTCACTTCGGCATACCACTCTAACAGTATCTGGGTTGGTTTGTAAAGGTACAGTCCGCGGCGTACACTTGTTAATCACTAGATTCCACGCTGATGACAATTTAAACCCGTCCTCCCGACTGAAATTCTTGTATTTCTTTACCTCAATTGCTTCACTAACTATTCTTGTATGATAGTGGCGATCATTGGAGAGGATTGGAGGTATTTCACGTGTAGTTAGTGTAACCTGTGTTGAAATTTTGGTTAGAATTACAGAGTGCCTATAGATTTTCGATAACGCCAAGTAGCGACAATAGGCTTGTCCCCTTTACATGGAATCAAGGAAATTACTGGCAGTGTGTGGGTGTGTAATGCGCCTCTGCCTACTCCCTCGGGAAAAGACGCCATATACTAAAATAATACATATTTTTGCTCGTGACTGTAGATTGTCATAATGACCAAAGACAAGCTTACAATCCAGTTTTAGCACAAAATAAACTCTAATGCTACTTACATAAAGTTTATTACTTTAGTGTGGAAGGACCCAAAACACTTTTTTCTGTTTGTTTTTTCTTAATAAAAGACGGCTTCGTACAAAAAAAATGTGTAACTTACTAATTGTTTCAAATTATAACATCCCTACTCACAAATGACGCTAATAATTGGCAAGTTAACGCGAGAACTTTTCTTATTGAATCCGTCATCCGATAATTGTGAATTGAGAGCTGTATATGTTGTTCTGTAAGAATATAATGAAATTTTAGTCAATTTATAATAGTATCCTTAGATCAAAGTTAAACATTGGCATAGCCAACATGTAAATTCTACAGTTGTGTTGTATTTCATATTAAAATGTAATTTTTTAAATGTTGCCCGTAATAACGAACTTCAAGAGCCGTACTGTAGGACCTCACGCATCAGGGACGCCACCTGGTGAGACAAAAAAAAACAAAAAATTGATATCAGTTATGTACTGTTCTCACGAAACACGAGATTAAATAAACATTACCTTCGTTTTGATTACTTTTGTGTAACTTTCATTGAAAGATGCTGTCTCTGTCACATGAAGGTCTATTCACACTATCGGGACCGTGTTCGGGACAAAGACATGATACTTTAAACTAGACTGTGCACCAAAAATGTTTGTTAATCTAAATTAAGATCTATTTACTAAACCTTACGGAAGTTATTTCCTTCCAAGCGGTAGCTAGCTACAATCGGTCCTGGCGAGAGGGTTCCCGCTGGTAGTGTGCCTTTGTCTAACGTCTTGCCAGCTCAACTAATCCTTAGGTTTGGTAGGAATGGTAACAAAAAATATATTTTTCTGTATTACGACTTACCAAAACAAACGATTCATAAACTTTGAAACGCGTTGAAATGTATTTAAATATATCTATAGTTCCTATTATTGGGTCCTTACCTATGAAATTGGTGTTTTTTTTTTCTCTCTTAGTATTTTGTCTGTAACTATTAAGATTCAGAGCATTCCTAAAAAATAAATACCTCGTCTAAAAATAGACTATTTTTGAGCTCTTTTAATTTGTTTTGATAATTTGTTGTAAGTTTAATTGTGTTAAAATAGGATACGGAGACAACTCTTTTTAAGTGCCTCCCGAATACACCATTTTATTTGCATTCACTTAAAAACGATAAATAATTTTTATGAAGTGTGATATTACACATATAACTAAATCTTGTCTAATGATAGATGCCAAATATTATTATCTTTGGATTTGTCGTTGTGAAGAAAACTGAAAAAATGTTAGTATGAAAAATTCAAATTCAGAATTCCCCAAAATCTCCATACAAAACACCAATTTCATAGGTAAGCACCTAATATTATTGATTTATTATTGTTTATTTTTAAAATAATTTATTAAACACCGAGTAAATGTAGTACTTATATGTTTAGGCCTGGTAATACTAAATGCAAGATGGTGGTTTGTTCTCTTGGTTGATTGGTTGATTCTCATGAGAAAGGGACACACTACCGGCAAGAGCCCTTTCGCGCGGACCGGTTTTTGCGCCATAGTGAACAGTCTAGTTATAAAGTATCAAGTCTCAGGTTCGGGACGTGTCCGAGCCGTGATCGATGGAAATACTCCGAAAGCTTCGTTGCCTGAGCACCAAAAGGATGGTGCTATTCATCCCACAGCTGATCTGTAATTAAATATGTCAATTTGGACTTCGATTTTGATCCTCCATATTGCTCATAATTTTTGACACGTATTTATCATGAAGCTTTACGCTAAAGAAATTGTAAAAAATATGTTCGATGATTTGCAAGGCTCAAGAAAGTAGGCATTATTTAAGTATGCGAGCAAATTTTTTTTGAAAGTGATTGTTCGGCCCATTGCATCTTATTTCACGTCGTTACTTTCCATCAGGCAAGATTATGGTCAACCGCACGATAACCCACATTGACAAAACGTAAACAAAATATAAGCCTTAAGTATAGTACGTCTCAATCCAAGTTGCCAAAAAGGTAAACAAAAAATCTGACACCGAATTTGTTATTCAATAATCACACTTTTTACATGGATATTGGCACGTAAATATAGTTAAAGGTAACAATTGTTATCCGTTTCAATTGATTTCAATTACCTACCGTCATCACAAAACATGTTTGAGATGAAACATTACCTACCATTGTTTTGTTTACCTTTTTGGCAACTTGGATTGAGACGGACTATATACAAATAAGCATAAACTAGTCTGAGTATACCTAATTAAGTATATTGTATTAACTTGACAATAACATGCACATATTAGTTTGCCCATATTTTGTTATAAAGTTTTGTATTTAACCAAATACTATATTTGTATATATTGTTTCGAAAATAAGTGAAAAATAAAAGTTCTAAATGCACTTTTCTTTGTTTTTTTTATTACGTTTCGCTCGAAGGCGCAGGAGCTCACTATTCTCAATTCATTCAATTCTCAACGCAATAGAAAGAGACAGGTAATGACATGCCTGTCTCTTTCTATTGCGTTGAATTAAAGCGATACAGGACGAGACATTTTGAAGCGAAACCGTAAAGTCGCAAGATAAGAATCCAACGATAGGTATAGTTGATGCATTTTATGATGGCGAGTAGCTTCGCTCTTAATGGCTTATGATAGAGTATAATGTCGAATGATTTAGTTGCCTTCGTGAATTGCAATACCTACAGCTTTATTATTGTTTGTATTTAGATCATACATTCTGTTAATTATATCCACAGATATGTATAAATTGATCAAGGTAAAACCTTAGGTAACGCACTCGCCGCGTATTGTACTTAGGTGTGCGAAAAGCGTTATGGCCTGGTCACTCAGAGTAAACAGAACTGGAGTAGCCATTAGTCAATTTCTCAAACATTTTTTTCTGCCATTTCTTGCGGGGGGTGAGGTTACCACTACACTCAAAGCCAGCCGTTTTTACAAATGCACACATGCATAATTCGACACACAAATTTAAATTTCACGCACACACACGCTTAAAATAGTCACGTGGGGTGTGCGTTTTGACAACGTCCCAGTCGCACTCCCCACGAGACTAGCGTTCGAAATTTGAAATCGTAGAATTTTAAAACATGAAATAATGAAGTAAATAATCATGAAATCTTAAAAATTATAATTACAAATAAAAGGTGACACCATCTTTTAGCATACTCGATGTTTTCTATTTATTTTTACAACAAAAAACAGCACAGGCAGGCATTTTTGCGGGAGCTCTGTTCGCCGCAACGTTTACAATGTTATGGCTGTCAAAATGGCGGCTCAACTAGTTTTATTAAACGTGCAAGCATCCGATGCTTGTGCATTTGGCAGAGGGGAATGTTCGACAAAGGCTACTCCAGTTCTGTTTACTCTAAGCCTGGTCACAACTACGAGCGGCGAACGCCAGCGGCAGGCCTTTTTTTTTCATTTCTCGCTCAATACATGCGTCACTTGCGTCCGCGCGTGGTAAGCGAGCAATGAAAAGAATAGTCGTGGCCGGGCCGTTAGGCTTTAATAGGCGTTTTTAGTGAACGCGCGGATATACGGTTTATCTTGTTACTCAAGTCTTACCTAGAGGGAAGGCCTGCCCCCCTAGTCGATTTTGAGGCTTTTCATATGAGCTATTCTTACACTTCAATGTCCCCGAACCCGTCGGAAATTCCCACCACTCCCCTCCGCGACGCCATCCGTCACGGTCACACCTATCCCAGTATAGAGTCCTAAAAGGGCGGCACCCACCCCTCAGGTGGTAACCGCCCCACCCACGTCCACTCCCACCCAGGGTGATTTCAGATTGGTATTTGACACCATCAGGAACATCAACCTGGTGGACACCCAAACCCTTACCCCCAAATAAAGATGACGGGGGTCGTTGGAAGAGCGCCTTTACGCCCTCTGCGAACACGCAGACCTCAGTAAAATATAAGTTTAACTTAATTAAACTATCACATGTCGCTGTACGAGTGGCCTTCTGCTCGCACGTACAAGCATACATGCCCGATACTATCGGCCCACTTTGGTCCCGAATCGTAATATCTGGCGCACATGCCCTAGTAAGTAGATAAGGCAGCGCCGCACCTCTCTTTCCTGAGTTAGATGGCGCATTCAGGCTATGCTTTACCAAAGTCGTAAATGCTTACAGCACAGGTCGTGTTTAGACGGTAAGAGTCCGGCATAACCTCCGGCGGAAGGAGGCAAGGGCTTGTCAGAAGTAGGGTCTTTATCTCCTCCCACACGGGGAGGTAAAGCCTTTTTTATGAGACTAAAAAAAGCGCATTTGCTTAACGCGCGACAGCCTCGCTTCAAAAAGTCGCCGTGTGCGAGCGCCCTTACTCTCCGAGCTCCTCCGCTATAGGTATATCTAATTTTGCATACCGGTCCCTCTGCACAGAAGAGCACACATTTCGCGTTAATAATAACAAATGGTAACAAAGATATTGACTCAACTAATTAACATAACAATATCTAATGAGTAAATTTAAATACGCAGATGTAGATTTGTTGTGTCGAATTTTAATTATACAGTGCCAAGAATAATATTGTGGCCTCTGTGAGGTAGTGAAGGCACAATTCTTTTATATTTTCGTGTGTCATACTTCTGAGAAATGCGTGTGTACAGAAGAGAAGTATTAGGTGCTTACCTATGAAATTGGTGTTTTATGTGGAGATTTTGGGGATGTCTGCATTTTCCATACTAACATTTTTTCAGTTTTCTTCACAACGACAAATCCAAAGATAATAATATTTGGCGTGTATCATAAGACAACCTTAAGCGATATGTGTGATATCAAATTTCATAAAAAATATTTATCGTTTTTAAGTGAATGCAAATCAAATGATGTATTCGGGAGGCACTAAAAAAGAGTTGTGTCCGTGTCCAATTTTAACACAATTAAACTTACAACAATTTATCAAAATAAATCAAAAGAGCTCAAAAATATGGTCTATTTTAAGAGGAGGTAATTATTTTTTAAGAATACTCTGAAACTTGATAGATACAGACAAAATACTAAGAGAGAAAAAAAACACCAACTTCATAGGTAAAGACCCAATATTTGTCTGCATCATGTCAGGTGATAGTCTCGTTGACTTTTAAGTAGCTAGGCATTTGTAAAAATACATTTACATGCTGCCTATAACTTTAGCGCTGACCGTTACGTTGAGGTGATAGTTGGACCAAAAGCTGCGCATGGGGTACTGACGTGGCACCAATGAGTAAAACGGAATGCGACTGGAGACCCAATCGGTGTCATCGATCTCGGATGAGATGAGATGCTGAGCGCTGATTGGCTAACGGTCTGAGCTAAAGTTATGTGCTACTACCTACATAAATAAAAAAAAAATGTTATTCCTCATATGATCCGTGTCACCCCAAACAGTTGATTGGAAATTAATTTGAAATAAAAAAACAATACACAATTGTAGAAAGTTTATTGCATTATCGCAAAAAGAATAGTTATACCTATTGTTATAAAAGTTTAACTAATGAAATAAGGTTTTCGACTTACCGACAAAAAGAATCGAATCAAAAATTAGTTCAGCGAATCAGAAATTTGGCATACAGGTAGGTGTTATGACATCGGCATCCGCTAAGAAGAGATTTAATTAATTCTAGCCTCAAAGGGATAAAATAGGGTATTGAAGTTTGTATTAAACTTTGTCAATTTTAAACCGATCGGGCTGAGACTTTGCATGCATAAAGCTACTATGACGTAGGCATTCCCTATGAAAGGATTTTGATAAATAACCCCCGCTTTGAACCCCCTAAGGGGTTAAAAACGGGGATAAAAGTTTGTGTAAATTAATCTTCTTGACTTTTCGACTGATAAAACTGAAATTAAACATTGGAGTTACTATGATGAAGACGTTCGATTAAATAGGATTTATGAAAGTTACTATTCTACGTGGACGAAGTCGCGAGCAAAAGCTAGTTTACGTTATATTTATAAAATATCTGTCTGCCGAGTATAAATTGACCAGTCATGGCGCCGGCGCCGACGGCGCCGCACCCTCACAATCACCCAGATATGAGATCTTCGCAGTTTTATTACTTAGCAGTAAAATACATGCCGTTAGATACAAATAAAAATGCAAACTAGTCAAGAAAAATGTCGCAGAGGTGGAAAGGAACGCGAACACTTGTCCTTTTCGTTAGGTGGACCTGTTTATTATTTGGACATTAGTCGAATTTAATAATCTTAATTGTATTCCGCTATAGTCACCTCCGTCGTCGTCGTCCTACTGCAAATCATTTAAGAGGAGTATCTATGGGCCGGAACACCACTACGCTTTGCTTGATGGGTAGAAGCGGTTGTAATAGCGACCGGGACCAACTTTAAAGTGCCTTACGAAGCACGGAGAGAATTTGAGATCTCAAAGTTTTGTTCACCAATCCGAGGACTGAGCATAGTGAAAATAGATTTGTTTTCAATATTGAAAGCCAAAAGTACGAACCGTTATGCTGGTAGCACACCGAGAGCTAAGCTAAGTTAGTTTAGCTTAGCTCGCATAGCTGACGCATTTTCCATATAGTTCGCATTGCTTGCGGTCTGCACACAGGTATATAAAACTGTCAGCTATGTGACCTACGTTATACAAACTTACATTCGCTCTTAGTCTGCAACTCGCATAACGCTAAGATCCTCCTACACCGCTAGCTTTGTGTAAATAATCAAGATCTTAGCAAGAGTACGTATTGTATTAAGCTTCAGGGAGCTTCAGGGTAATAATTTTTTGAAGTACTTTTTCTTTGCCAAAGACGACTCTAAAGCAAGCAAAGTACATAATGAAAATATATTGTATTATAAAATAATGCATTTCGTAATTTTGTTGTTAAATATCTCACGCCGTTGCTATTTGTGTTTATCTCACAGATGGAATAAGAACTTCAATAATTCATTGTTATGATTTGTAAAGAACTGTGCAAACCATAAGGCTAATTGACTCGTATCAAAAGTTATGATCATAATAATGTATAATGATAATAATGTTTAATTCATATAGTATTTAGTAGAAGGGTTCGAAATATACCAAGTTCAATAAATAAGGTATTGCTGTAGAAATTAAATTTAAACATGTTTAATTTTTACTTTCTTTTTCATAAAAAGATAGTAAAATCGTTACGTTAAGTAAAATCCGTCATACGCCAATTGCATCCAATTAAGCATGTGCTGTATCAGCCTGGGTCACTCATGCGTATTGATTGTTTTCCAAAATCGTGACCTCACGGCACAAAAAATTCATATATCATCGTAGCCGACAACAAATTAAAATGAATTGTGTTAAAGTCCTCAAAAAAATTTATATTCGCAAAGGCATGGGCAGACGTGTCGACACCTAAATTGCGCGTTTCAAGGCAGGTAGCCGAGTTAGGTCTGACGGGGCACTGCTCGTTCGAGAGGTCGCGGGTCTGATCCCACCCCACAGTTGTGTGTGCTAATGTGTGTGTTATGTTCATGTCTTAAAGTCACCACGTGACAAAGGGGCAGCCTAATGCCATTCACCAGACTCAAGCAGCTAAATAACATATCTTGGAGTCGGTTTTTGATCCGTGGTTAGATTGACCAGTAAATTAAATGATCAATGGTGAATACGTAAATGATGTCGTGATTTGCTTGTCCAAAGTCGATTGTTAAATATTGCTTTAGTTTAATAATAAAATAGACAAATTAACCACAACATGATTCTGGGATTAGTGAAATGTCGCCTGGCACAGCTGATGTATTATTGCTTCAAATGTCCATCGCAAATTTTACAATTTATCAAGCTGACGTCTCACATTTTGGCATTTCCATTGAGGATATTGGTCTACATACATGCATACATAAATTCACTCCTGTAATCCCCGAAGGGGTAGGCAGAGAAAAAGGAACACTGTGTTCCTTAGTACCACATTTAGCCATACAATAATTGGGTTTGGTCAGATGAAAAATCGTGAAAGAGTAGTAACAAGTGGCTAGCTCATCGCCTACACAATCACAGACCCAGTACCCAACACACCCTTAGTCGCCTTTTACGACATGCTAGGCAAGAAAAGCAGTTGGTACATTCTTTTTGTGTCCCGGACCAACACGAGACGATTATTGGTCGACGGGATATTGGTCTAGATTATAACTATTGAGTTAACTATTACTACGGATCACTCACCCTTAACCCAATGAGGTATTATCATACCTCATTGGGTTAAGGGTGAGTGATCCGTAGCTCATTGAAATATGAAATAGCATTATGTTGGAGGCAGGAAGATTAAAAGATGGCTGGGTATATGTTTAGCAGCGACAAGCGTCTCTGCTGTCTAGCAGTATCCAGCTACCTCAAATTTTTTACAGGATAGCCAACGCGTGTGAGGAGCTGGCGTAGTGGTTAATTACGCTTTGGATTTGTGATCTGGCTTTGGATGGGTGACCAAAACTGTGATCTCTAACTCCTCCTCCAAGTTAAGCCGCTGGCCCTGGTCGTTGCTGTAACCGTTTCTACCCACCAACCCGCATTGGACCAGCGTGGTGGTATTACGGCCCATACTGCTCATG